>OV702283.1:446062548-448562548 GCA_916181665.1 Avena sativa
CATAAAAGAGTCCCTAGTAAAGCCTCTTGTTAAACTAGCTTGTTGGTTAATATATGATCATGGTTTCCTGATCATGAACATAGAGATGTTATTAACAACAGGGTCATATCATTAGGAGAATGATGTGATGGACATACTCCTATAGTTAAGCGTAGCATAAAGATCAAGTCATTTAATATAGTTCATTTGCTATAAGCTTTCTGATACATAGTAACCTAATTCCTTCGACCATGAGATCATGCTTATCACCATCACCGGAAGGATGCTTTGATGACATCAAACACCACACCGTAACTGGGTGGATATAAAGGTGGCATTGAGTGTTCGGAAAGTGTCGGTTGAGACACATGGATCAAGAGTGGGATTTGTCCATCCATATGACAGATAGATATACTCTGGGCCCTCTCGGTGGAATGTCATCCAATTAGCTTGCAAGCATGTGACTGGCTCACAAGGGATCACATACCACGGGAACGAGAAAAGAGTACTTATCAGTAACGAGGTTGAACTAGGTATGCAGAGATACCGACGATCAAAACCTCGGATAAGTAAACTATCGTGAGACAAAGGTAAATTGGTATCGTATGTAAGTGGTTCATTCGATCGCAAAGTAATCGTAGAAATATGTGGGAGCCATATGAATTTCCAGATTCCTATATTGGTTATTGATCGGAGAAGTGTCTCGATCATGTCCGCATAATTCACGAACCGTAGGGAGACACACTTAAGGATTCGACGTTGTTTGAGTAGTTATGGAATGATGAGTAAGAGACTGAATGTTGTTCGGAGTCTCGGATGGGATCCGAGATATCACGAGGAGATCCGGAATGGTCCGGAGAATAAGATTCATATAAGGAAAGTCCTGTTTCGGAGTTGGGGAATGATTCCGGTGTTTTCATCGGGAATGTTCTAGAAGGTTCCGGAATGTCCGGCACTCCGGAGGGGAAGGGGTACATGAATGTGTCATTACAAGTTGGAATGATTGCATCATGTACTAGGTGTCATCGCTGTCCAAAATAAAGGGTTTATTCAAATCCTAGTTTGAAAAGTCAAACGGCTAGTTTGAAAAGTCAAACGGCAGTTTTTGGAAAGAGGAGGAGAGGTGGAAACCGAGTTGGGGAGGAGTTCCCTCCTCCAACCGGCGGCCCACCTCCAAGCCGAGTTGGGGAGGGACTCCCCTCCCCTTGGCCGCACCTCCCACCTATAAAGGGAGGGGCAGGGCTGCCCCTCCTAGCACACAAGTTGCCTCCCTCTAAACCTAAACCCTAGCCACAGCCTAGGGATTTCTCCCAAGCCGCCGAGTTAAAGCTTCTAATTTCCCTAGCCGCTGGTTTAGCCCCTTCTAGTTGGTGTGTCTAAACCCTATATCACCAAGGCTCTCTCATAGTCCACCATACTCGCTCCGGCTTAAGGCGAAGCCTTGCAAGATCTCCCCTCTACTTCTGGTACCATGCCGTCGTGCTGCCGGAATCGCGAGGAGAGTGCTACAACCTCCGCTGCCTGCTGGAACAAGGGATAGGAAGGTCTTCGTCGAGTACCGAACGTGTGACCGACTGCGGAAGCGCTGCCGGAACGCAGCGCCGGAAGGATCGTCTACGCGATCTTGAGATCGGCAAGTGTACGACTACATCACCCACGAGAATCTGCTCTCCTTAACCGCTTTGGAATCTTCGAGGGTGAGTTCCTCTATCGACTCGTTGCTACAATCTAGTAGATAGATCTTGGCTTGTTTGTGTGCATGCGGTAGAAATTTTTTGTTTTCTATGCTACGAACCCCTACACTGGCCCGTGACTCTATGCATCTATAACCTTCCTCCTTGGTTGTGCATGAAGCGGAAGTTCATTATGATGCCAGTGTTGATCCAAGGTCCGAAGCAACCCGACAACGACATTGATGTGTACCTAAGGCCATTAGTGGAAGAACTTTTACAGTTGTGGCACGAACCCGGGATACGCGTGTGGGATGAGCACAAGCAGGAAGAATTTAACCTCCGAGCATTGCTTTTCGTAACAATCAATGATTGGCCTACTCTTAGTAACCTTTCAGGACAGTCAAACAAGGGATACAATGCATGCACACACTGTTTAGATGAGACTGAAATTATATATTTGGAACATTGTAAGAAGAATGTATACAATGAGCATCGTCAATTTCTTTTGGCCAAGCATCCCTTAAGAAAGAAAGGCAAGCATTTCAACGGTCTGGTGTAACACCCTCGCAATCGGCCCTATGCAAGTTCCAGCGCTTCCCGCCAAACCCGCATAGAAACGATTCAAAGGTGCCCACCAGGCACTTGCGTGCGGGTGGAAAACGAAGTAATATCATTACACAATAGTCCTCGATGGAACCCACAAAACATATATATACAACAGCGACTCAAAGAGTCAAGAATACAGATATACAATACAAAGACCCAAATCACCTTTAAAACGATATAGCGTCCGAGTACGGACAAGATGCAAATTGAGCTAAGAGCCCTGAAGATTAACCAATGGCGTCCATAACCCTGCCCAGGCCAAGCCGGAAGGGTAACCCTGCTAACGACGTCGATCTCAAAACCTGCTTAAACAAAAGGGGTGCCGACAAAGGGCCAAGGAAAAAGAGAGAACGGTCAGTACTGAGGCCAGTACACGGCGAGACTAGAATTCGGCGGTCCTCGCCTACATAGGTATGGTGGACTGAGCGGCAGCGCGACATGCACTAAACAACCTATAGAGACTTGATACAACTGTCGACTATCGGAGAGGGGTAAGAAAGACCTATTCGGAACCATCTTGATACTACCACCAAACATACCCATCCTGGTATTTCCCCCTCGAGACCAAACGAGGAAGTCGACCAAGGAACTCACACAGTTGGCAGTTTTATTCATTCCGTTATAGTGGCGGCAATTACTAGTCAAATATAGATAGCATGAGTCATCCTGATATAATAAGCAGTGGGCACTTTTAGTTAACCATTCCATTGTAGTTGCATCACTTACTAGTCAGATACAATTAGCATGAGATATCCCAAACCCAGCAGTTGTTGGTACTTTTATTTAGCCATTCCGTTGCAGTGAAGCTGATTACTAGTCATATCGGATACAAGTCAAATTATAACAGTAAACTTTAGTTATAGTTGTCTATGATCGAGACCTGTGCTCCAAGTCGTCCATAACCGCGGACACGGCTTCTCGAAAAGATTTAACCCTGCAGGGGTGCACCAAAGTTTCCACACGCACCTACACCCTTGTTGTCAGATCAGGTAGGTACAAGATCACAAAACATACACCCAACGGTATGTCGACGGGGTTTCGGACACGACGTTTCCCAGACCCAAGCAAGCACGGGGGGCCACCCCACTAAGCTACCCGCAACGAAGTCGGCCGGTCTCCGAGACGGACTCAGGGTTTGCGTCAGTGGCTGTAAACGACCGGGAAGCCGAAAATGTGACTGGGCTTGTCGATACCGCGAAAACACTCCGCTTCCAAAACAGTACAGGTGCATTCCTCGCACAATCTTAAATTAAGCAGTAAAGCATGGCATAAGTACAGGATAGTAATAAAGCCCCAAACTAATTGTGGCCCCCAGTACAGTACTTGGAATCAGGTACTAAATCGATGGGGGTGCCCATACACCCCACCTGTGGTTAGCGCTCTCGATCTCGGAACAGGTGTCAAGAACTCGGGGTCCTACGGGACACCAGTGAGCGGTTAAAATCCAAATATTGTCTATTACCCACCGGTGCCTCTGCATTTACCTACTTCAATTTTAGTTATTAAACAGTAATTAAAGCCATGATCATCTCCTACATTAAACATGCGGCAATACTCCAACAACTGTGGTACTTGACGACACGCAGCAACACTTGAGCAAGCGACTACGACGCGCAAGTCCAACTATCTACCAAACAACAGGTAATAGGATGTGTCCAAGGCAATATAAGGCTGCAAGGGATGTTCCGGGTATGAAAACTAGAGCATCGCAACACAGATAGCAATAGATCAATAGGAGGGAATAAATACTATAAAAGTAAGATAGGTAGAAAGGGGGAGATGCTCGCCTGAAAACATTGCCGAAGGTTCATCCGAAGATCGGGTCGACACTCACATCAACTCATCGGCCTAATCCCCGAAGAAGCAAAACACTAGAAGAAACACCGGATGCGCTATTTAATACTACGGCAAAAGATCGGGCATGATGCATGTATGATGTATGACATGGCAAGGTGCGATGCAATTAGGCAATATTAAGCGGAACCGGGGGTCCCGAAAATTATTATTAGGTTCGAGTTATTTAACTACCCCGCAATTTAAATGTTGTAATAACAGGGCGAAGCATGGCATCGGTTCGCTACACCAATTTAAATGGAGTCCGGAATAAGACAAAGTTATTCCGCATATCGACTCCATATTCAATTATGAGATGAATTGGCATAATGCCCCCAAACCACAGACAAGTATGCATGCATGATCAATTAATATGCATCAGTTGATAATGTCATATTATAAAAATGATGGGGTCTCGGATAGGAAATCACATTAGGGTTCGGCGAACTTGGGCTCCGAGGGGTTCGGGGTTGGGTCTCAGGGTCCGGATCTGGGGTTCGGTCTCGGCGGGATCGTTCTCAGATAACGGAGTAGATCTTGGCGTTCCGGAAGAAGGACTTGGTTCGGCGTCAGGGGCGCATCGGATCCGCCCTGGTCGGTGCCGATCTTGTTGTCACGAAGGTCTTGTCGGGTCGTCGTATCGGGTCGGTCTTGGCGTTCGGGAAGAAGAACTTGGCGTGCGACGTCGTCGGCATCGGTGCGGGAAGGAGGTCTTGCTGTTCCGTGTCGGTGACCTTGGCATCCGGGTTCTCGGCGAGCTCGGCGTCCGGGAAGGAGTACTTGTCGCACCGGGGTCTCGGTGTCCTCGGATCCGATGGAAGATCTTGGCGTTCGGCGAGATCGGTCTTCGGGTTCTTTGGGTTCTCCATGTGGCGGTCTTGACGTCCGGGCATCGGATCTACCCGGTCGATGTCGATCTTGGAGGTTACTATGCTCTTGACAGAACTCATGGAACGGGCAGCCTGCAGTTAGACTAGGGCCAACCCAAAACCTCTGCACACAACAAGGTCCACACCTGCACGACCATAAGCGAACACAAGTTCGCGAGCTGCGGCGCTGAGATGAGCAGGAGGGGAGCCGGCGAGCGTCAGGGGCGGCCAGAGGATCTTGTTGCGGCAGGGGGGAGCTCGAGAGAGCGCGGGCAGAGAGAGGTCGGGCCGCGGTGGCGGGGCCCTGGGAGGCGCTGCGGACGGTCATGGCGGCGGGGTGATGGGGAATGCGTGCAGAGGCGGCCGGGCGACAGGGGCGAGGCCAGCAGCGGCGCAGGCAGCGGAGGAGGTTGCGGCCGGCTCCAGGACGGACGGGCTCGACGGCGAGCTCCAGGGAGGGTGCGGCGGCCCTGCTCGCGGGCGGAGGCGACGGCAAGATGCGGCCACGGGCAGGTGTCTGGGGAGGAGAGCACCGGGCGGGGAGACGGCCAAGGACGATGAGGTCCACGTCGTGGCAGCGCGTGCTTGGAGGTTGAGGGAGGAGGCGACAGGCGCCGGCCGAGCCACACAGCGGCGACGGCGGTTGCTACGGAAGCAGAGGAAGGTGAGACCGGGTGGCTCCCTGGCACAGGGGCAGGCTAGCGCATGTCTCTGCAAGGCAGGGTGACGACGGGTGAGAAGGCTAGAAGAGGCGGCGGCGACCAGGTGGTTCCTGGCGGCGACAGCTTGCTGCAGAGGGAGGAGCGAGAGGCAGGGCGGCATGGTCGATCGAGGCCGAGGGGAGCGGGGTAGGTGGGGACAGGGGTGGGGCCTGGTTCACGAGTGGGGTGGGGATCTGGTTGGGTGCGGCAGGGGAGGGTTTTTTCCTTGGCGTGGCGTCGTGTGGCCTGTGTGTGTGGAGTGGATCAGGTCAGGGGGGTGGCGGGCAGGGCCAGGGGTGAGGTGGCGCGTGGTGGTTGGCTGGAGGAGGAAGGAGAGATGAGGTGGCGAACCGTGAGTGGTGGGAGTGAGGTGGAGGGGGCTGGGTAGATTAGGTTTGGGTAGATTAGGGATTAGACAGGCTGGTTTTTGTACTGGGGGTGGTCGACTGGGTCGGATCGGCCCGGTACGGCTGCCCCTAAAAATAAAATAAATAATTTTAATATTTAAAACTAGGCTTTTGAAATCCATTGGTAGACGAAACAAAATAATCCGGAGACCCGGGTTTTGGATTTGAAATAAAGGCGGGGTATTTAGAAAACAAAATATGCTTTTCGAAAATAGTTTCAGACAAACAAATGCATGATGATGACGATGCTCAAATGCAATGTGGCATGATGACATGAGCATGGGGTCATGATGATGCAATGCACAGAAACAACGCGATTTTCTGGTAGTGGTTTTTGCGGGGCGCCACAATTCGACACCACTAACAATGGATCTCGCCCTCGAGATCCGCCTCATGGTACCGGGAAGAAGGGCGGCGATCTGAATCTTCTCGCTTCGTGTAGATCCTCGCGACACCACTAACAAGAGGTCGTTGTCCGTGATCGTCAAGAGAACACTCCGGGAACAAAGGGCGAAGGTAGAGGTATCCACAAATAAAGCCACCTCTAACTTCGATAGAAGGAGAGAAAAGATGCGGCCTATCCCACTTAAATGTACAAGAGCGAATAGAAAGGGTAGTCGGCATGGGGGCCAATCCATCACGCACCCAAACTATTACTCCGCACAATCAGTGGAAAAGCGTGCAACCATTCTCGGAATCAGACTGAAGATCTCGACAATCGAGGTTCATAAACAAAGGAGTGATGCAGACTCTGCATCGGATCTGGCATAGATGATGTCGTCGCGTCGGAAAACACCGGAAGGCACGAGAAGGAACAAAGAGAAGTCCACCAGACGAAGGATTCCTCGGATAGCATGAAGACCAGATGTAGCAACACCGTTACCAAAGGAGGAAGCGAAACCCTGAAGGTACGATGGAACCCAACCACGAGAAATCCTGGACTCGAAGAGAGAGAAGAGAGCGGATTCAAAACACGCAGAGGTGAGAGGAGAGCAGCAGAGGGGTAAGGAGTAAAATCATACCTAATCAGAACTATCCAACCGATTTTTCAAAAATAGTTTTGACACTCTACTTCGGCCGTTAGCTAGGTTATCCTACAGGCTGGACTTGTGGGGTATCGCAACTGCTGAGCTCTGATACCACTCTGTAACACCCTCGGAATCGGCCCTATGCAAGTTCCAGCGCTTCCCGCCAAACCCGCATAGAAACGATTCAAAGGTGCCCACCAGGCACTTGCGTGCGGGTGGAAAACGAAGTAATATCATTACACAACAGTCCTCGATGGAACCCACAAAACATATATATACAACAGCGACTCAAAGAGTCAAGAATACAGATATACAATACAAAGACCCAAATCACCTTTAAAACGATATAGCGTCCGAGTACGGACAAGATGCAAATTGAGCTAAGAGCCCTGAAGATTAACCAATGGCGTCCATAACCCTGCCCAGGCCAAGCTGGAAGGGTAACCCTGCTAATGACGTCGATCTCAAAACCTGCTTAAACAAAAGGGGTGCCGACAAAGGGCCAAGGAAAAAGAGAGAACGGTCAGTACTGAGGCCAGTACACGGCGAGACTAGAATTCGGCGGTCCTCGCCTACATAGGTATGGTGGACTGAGCGGCAGCGCGACATGCACTAAACAACCTATAGAGACTTGATACAACTGTCGACTATCGGAGAGGGGTAAGAAAGACCTATTCGGAACCATCTTGATACTACCACCAAACATACCCATCCTGGTATTTCCCCCTCGAGACCAAACGAGGAAGTCGACCAAGGAACTCACACAGTTGGCAGTTTTATTCATTCCGTTATAGTGGCGGCAATTACTAGTCAAATATAGATAGCATGAGTCATCCTGATATAATAAGCAGTGGGCACTTTTAGTTAACCATTCCATTGTAGTTGCATCACTTACTAGTCAGATACAATTAGCATGAGATATCCCAAACCCAGCAGTTGTTGGTACTTTTATTTAGCCATTCTGTTGCAGTGAAGCTGATTACTATTCATATCGGATACAAGTCAAATTATAACAGTAAACTTTAGTTATAGTTGTCTATGATCGAGACCTGTGCTCCAAGTCGTCCATAACCGCGGACACGGCTTCTCGAAAAGATTTAACCCTGCAGGGGTGCACCAAAGTTTCCACACGCACCTACACCCTTGTTGTCAGATCAGGTAGGTACAAGATCACAAAACATACACCCAACGGTATGTCGACGGGGTTTCGGACACGACGTTTCCCAGACCCAAGCAAGCACGGGGGGGCCACCCCACTAAGCTACCCGCAATGAAGTCGGCCGGTCTCCGAGACGGACTCAGGGTTTGCGTCAGTGGCTGTAAACGACCGGGAACCCAAAAATGTGACTGGGCTTGTCGATACCGCGAAAACACTCCGCTTCCAAAACAGTACAGGTGCATTCCTCGCACAATCTTAAATTAAGCAGTAAAGCATGGCATAAGTACAGGATAGTAATAAAGCCCCAAACTAATTGTGGCCCCCAGTATAGTACTTGGAATCAGGTACTAAATCGATGGGGGTGCCCATACACCCCACCTGTGGTTAGCGCGCTCGATCTCGGAACAGGTGTCAAGAACTCGGGGTCCTACGGGACACCAGTGAGCGGTTAAAATCCAAATATTGTCTATTACCCACCGGTGCCTCTGCATTTACCTACTTCAATTTTAGTTATTAAACAGTAATTAAAGCCATGATCATCTCCTACATTAAACATGCGGCAATACTCCAACAACTGTGGTACTTGACGACACGCAACAGCACTTGAGCAAGCGACTACGACGCGCAAGTCCAACTATCTACCAAACAACAGGTAATAGGATGTGTCCAAGGCAATATAAGGCTGCAAGGGATGTTCCGGGTATGAAAACTAGAGCATCGCAACACAGATAGAAATAGATCAACAAGAGGGAATAAATACTATAAAATTAAGATAGGTAGAAAGGGGGAGATGCTCGCCTGAAAACATTGCCGAAGGTTCATCCGAAGATCGGGTCGACACTCGCATCAACTCATCGGCCTAATCCGCGAAGAAGCAAAACACTAGAAGAAACACCGGATGCACTATTTAATACTACGGCAAAAGATCGGGCATGATGCATGTATGATGTATGACATGGCAAGGTGCGATGCAATTAGGCAATATTAAGCGGAACCGGGGGTCCCGACAATTATTATTAGGTTCGAGTTATTTAACTACCCCGCAATTTAAATGTTGTAATAACAGGGCGAAGCATGGCATCGGTTCGCTACACCAATTTAAATGGAGTCCAAAATAAGACAAAGTTATTCCGCATATCGACTCCATATTCAATTATGAGATGAATTGGCATAATGCCCCCAAACCACAGACAAGTATGCATGCATGATCAATTAATATGCATCAGTTGATAATGTCATATTATAAAAATGATGGGGTCTCGGATAGGAAATCACATTAGTGTTCGGCGAACTTGGGATCCGAGGGGTTCGGGGTTGGGTCTCAGGGTCCGGATCTGGGGTTCGGTCTCGGCGGGATCGTTCTCAGATAACGGAGTAGATCTTGGCGTTCCGGAAGAAGGACTTGGTTCGGCGTCAGGGGCGCATCGGATCCGCCCTGGTCGGTGCTGATCTTGTCGTCACGAAGGTCTTGTCGGGTCGTCGTATCGGGTCGGTCTTGGCGTTCGGGACGAAGAACTTGGCGTGCGATGTCGTCGGCATAGGTGCGGGAAGGAGGTCTTGCCGTTCCGTGTCGGTGACCTTGGCATCCGGGTTCTCGGCGAGCTCGGCGTCCGGGAAGGAGTACTTGTCGCACCGGGGTCTCGGTGTCCTCGGATCCGATGGAAGATCTTGGCGTTCGGCGGGATCGGTCTTCGGGTTCTTTGGGTTCTCCATGTGGCGGTCTTGACGTCCGGGCATCGGATCTACCCGGTCGATGTCGATCTTGGAGGTTACTATGATCTTGACAGAACTCATGGAACGGGCAGCCTGCAGTTAGACTAGGGCCGACCCAAAACCTCTGCACACAACAAGGTCCACACCTGCACGACCATAAGCGAACACAAGTTCGCGAGCTGCGGCGCCGAGATGAGCAGGAGGGGAGCCGGCGAGCGTCAGGGGCGGCCAGAGGATCTTGTTGCGGCAGGGGGGAGCTCGAGAGAGCGCGGGCAGAGAGAGGTCAGGCCACGGTGGCGGGGCCCTGGGAGGCGCTGCGGACGCTCATGGCGGCGGGGTGACGGGGAATGTGTGCAGAGGCGGCGGGGTGACGGGGAATGCGTGCAGAGGCGGCCGGGCGACAGGGGCGAGGCCAGCAGCGGCGCAGGCAGCGGAGGAGGTTGTGGCCGGCTCCAGGACGGACGGGCTCGACGGCGAGCTCTAGGGAGGGTGCGGCGGCCCTGCTCGCGGGCGGAGGCGACGGCAAGATGCGGCCGCGGGCAGGTGTCTGGGGAGGAGAGCACCGGGCGGGGAGACGGCCAGGGACGACGAGGTCCACGTCGTGGCAGCGCGTGCTTGGAGGTTGAGGGAGGAGGCGACAGGCGCCGGCCGAGCCACACAGCGGCGACGGCGGTTGCTACGGAAGCAGAGGAAGGTGAGACCGGGTGGCTCCCTGGCACAGGGGCAGGATAGCGCATGTCTCTGCAAGGCAGGGCGACGGCGGGGAGAAGGCTAGAAGAGGCGGCGGCGATCAGGTGGTTCCTGGCGGCGACAGCTTGCTGCAGAGGGAGGAGCGAGAGGCAGGGCGGCGTGGTCGATCGAGGCCGAGGGGAGCGGGGTAGGTGGGGACAGGGGTGGGGCCTGGTTCACGAGTGGGGTGGGGATCTGGCTGGGTGCGGCAGGGGAGGGTTTTTTACTTGGCGTGGCGTCGTGTGGCCTATGTGTGTGGAGTGGATCAGGTCAGGGGGGTGGCGGGCAGGGCCAGGGGTGAGGTGGCGCGTGGTGGTTGGCTGGAGGAGGAAGGAGAGATGAGGTGGCGAACCGTGAGTGGTGGGAGTGAGGTGGAGGGGGATGGGTAGATTAGGTTTGGGTAGATTAGGGATTAGACAGGCTGGTTTTTGTACTGGGGGTGGTCGACTGGGTCGGATCGGCCCGGTATGGCTGCCCCTAAAAATAAAATAAATAATTTTAATATTTAAAACGGGGCTTTTGAAATCCATTGGTAGACGAAACAAAATAATCCGGAGACCCGGGTTTTGGATTTGAAATAAAGGCGGGGTATTTAGAAAACAAAATATGCTTTTCGAAAATAGTTTCAGAAAAACAAATGCATGATGATGACGATGCTCAAATGCAATGTGGCATGATGACATGAGCATGGGGTCATGATGATGCAATGCACAGAAACAACGCGATTTTCTGGTAGTGGTTTTTGCGGGGCGCCACATCTGGCATGTCACCAGACGAAGCCTAAGGAGCGTACTGGTGCTGATATATTTGATATGGTCAAAGATTTGGATCAACTGGTAACCTTTGGAAAGGGTCCTGGAGGAAAATCTGTTCCGAAAGACGCTGAAGGACACGCACCCATGTGGAAGAAGAAATCTATATTTTGGGAGCTACCATATTGGAAATTCTTAGAGGTCCGCTCTGCAATCGATGTGATGCATGTGACGAAGAATCTTTGCGTGAACCTGCTAGGCTTCTTGGGCATGTATGGGAAGACAAAAGATACACCGGAAGCACGAAAGGACCATCAACGTATGAAAGACCCAGATGGCCTGCATCCAGAATGGTTTCAAGGTCATGCCAGCTACGCTCTTACCAAACAAGAGAAGGAAATATTTTTTGAATGCCTAAGCAGTATTAGGGTCCCGTCTGGCTTCTCGTCGAATATAAAGGGGATAATAAATATGGCAGAAAAAAAGTTCCAAAACCTAAAGTCTCATGACTGCCATGTGATTATGACGCAAATGCTTCCGATTGCATTGAGGGGGCTTCTACCAGATAATGTTCGAGTACCCATTGTGAAGCTATGTGCATTTCTCAATGCAATCTCTCAGAAGATAATCAATCCTGAAGATCTACCACGGTTACAGAATGATGTGGTCCAATGTCTTGTCAGTTTTGAGTTGGTGTTCCCACCATCCTTCTTCAATATTATGACGCACCTGCTGGTTCACCTAGTCGAAGAGATTTCCTTTCTCGGTCCTGTATTTCTACACAATATGTTTCCCTTTGAGAGGTTCATGGGAATCTTAAAGAAATATGTTCGTAACCGTGCTAGGTCAGAAGGAAGCATCTCCAAGGGCTATGGAACAGAGGAGGCCATTGAATTTTGTGTTGACTTTGTTCCTCACCTTAAGCCGATTGGTCTTCCTCAATCGCGGTATGAGGGGAGCCTGAGTGTAAAGGGTACTCTAGGAAGGAAATCAATAATATGTAGAGACGGACATTCTTACACCGAAGCACATTACACCGTTCTACAGAATTCTATCTTGGCAGCCCCATATATCGAGGAACACAAGAAAATCTTACGCTCCAACAACCCTGGAAAGCATGACTCTTGGATTAGCGATGAACACATGAAGAGTTTCGGTGGTTGGTTGCAACATCTCATAAAAAACAACACTCTTGGAGATCAGCTATACTTGTTGTCTAGGTCACCATCTTCGACTATATCGACTTTCCAAGGGTACGAGATAAATGGGTATACATTTTACACGATAGCCCAAGATAAAAAGAGCACCAACCAAAACAGTGGTGTCCGCTTAACAACAATGGGTCAAAGACCACATATTATGGTTACATAGAGGAGATATGGGAACATGACTATGGACCTACTTTTAAGGTCCCCTTGTTTTGGTGCAAATGGGTCAAGCTGACAGGAGGAGGGGTTGAGGTAGACAAGAAATACGGAATGACATCGTTGGATATCAACAATCTTGGGTACTTAGACGAACCATTCGTCCTAGCCAATGATGTGGCTCAGGTTTTCTATGTGAAGGACATGTCTACCAAACCTAGAAAAAGAAAATATAAGAAAAAGAATACATCAGACGATGAGCCAAAGCGCCACATAGTTCTTTCAGGAAAAAGAAACATCGTGGGAGTGGAGGACAAGACAGACATGTCAGAAGATTGTGATAAGTTTCATGAAATTCCGCCCTTCGCGGTGAAGGATGACCCAAGCATCATGTTAATGAATGAATATGCTCCATGGATACGACGGGATCAGAAAGGAACACACGCGAAGAAATGATATGTAATAATTGTAACATTTTATGAGTGAAGATGCTCCATGCATGTGTCCATTTTTATAGTGTTGTCTGCAAACAATCTTGAGTGTGTTAGTCCCGTTTTGTGGATGGACCGGGACTAAAGGAGGGCCTTTAGTACCGATTCATACTTACCATTAAGATCTGATCTCCAAACGCGTGATGTCACATATTAGGGAGTGCCTCTATGACCAGTTTCTCGGAGATGCCGGAGGACTGGGCTCCATCGGCATCTCCCTGAAACTAGCCGTAGTGGTGTCCCTGCTCTCGAAAACCATCTTGCAGCTTGTAAATTCTCTAACTAGATCAATACGCCTGGGAGCTAACTAATTTCACATATTAGGGAGTGCCTCTATGACCAGTTTCTCGGAGATGCCGGAGGACTGGGCTCCATCGGCATCTCCCTGAAACTGGCCGTAGTGGTGTCCCTACTCTCGAAAAGCATCTTGGAGATGCCTCAAACTTGCTGGAGGACTGGACTCACAAGGATGCCTATTTATAGTACAAGCAGCTCGACATAATGTCGACACTCACCCCTATTATTAGTGCTGACTCATGTTTAGTCCCGGTTGGTGTCTCCAACCGGGACTAAAGGTTCATCTTTAGTCCCAGTTGGTGACACCATCCGGGACAAGGTACAAGCCGCACGACATAATGTCGACACTCACCCCTATTATTAGTGTTGCCTGGCCCAGTCTGCCGCAATCCCTTCAGTCGCGGTTGGTTTCTCCAACCGGGACTAAAGATGAACCGGGACACTTCCCTCTATTTATTAGGTAACACTCAAGACATTTATTAATATTAAAAAACGGGACAAACCGGGACTAGCTAACAGTCAGGACTAAAGCCGCCCCCTTTAGTCATAATCATGCCTAGTCATATAGTACGCAGCTTCAGGGTCTTCTTCGTCATCGTCATCATCATCGTCATCGTCACCTGCCACTCTTAGGATCCTCAGCCCATCCATGGCATATACCAGGGGCCATTCCAGCCTCGGATTCACGGCGGGCGGGGGAGGGATCTCCTGGAAGACGATGCCGCTACCGCCGGGCCGATGAGGGGCCTTTTTGTGGCTCTGTGGCGGGTGGACTCATGGGCACCGCAGGCGAGGATGGTCTCCCCCGGCAATGTAGCGCATCACTCCGCTGATAGTACGGTTCGCCCACCACAGACGACGGCCGGCTTCATTGTGGTTCACCGGTGGCGGGCCATCACCCTCGTACCTGGCGAGCTCCCTTTCCCGCCTATTAGCGAAGAAGGAATTCCAGGTGTCGTAGTTGTCGGGATCCCACTGGGGATCCATCCGCTGCTCCGGCGTGAGCTCGTGGTAGAAGTGGTTTGTGATGGCCGCCTGGCGTGCGGAACCTTGAGGGACAGGAGGGACAGGAACCCCTCCAGCGCTCAGCATCTAGCCGGCGGGCGGCCGGTAGCCCGGCGGACAAGGGTAGTTGGAGGTGCACAGCGCCTCGGTCTCCTCGAGGGTCAGAATGGCCCAGTAGGCGTTGTCCATTGTTCTAAGTGAGGAAGGTGTGGATGTGTGTATAGCCATGGCGCGATCGCCCTAAATATAGAGGGAAAAGGCGGGAAAACTTGGCGTGAAGCTTTGGGAAATGGCGGGAAATATCTTTAGTCCCGGTTAGTGACTACATCCGGGACTAAAATCTCTCGTAGAAAGGAAAGGGCGGGAAAACTTGGCAGGAAGCGGTGGGAAATGGCGGAAAATAAAAGATATGATTTACAAAAGATATTTGATTTGAATAAAAAAAGAAAATTTACAAATGAAATAATTTATAAATGATGCAAACAGGTAAATGGATATTATATTAAAATTCTTTATATTTTTTTGATAATAATAGACATATTATTTGTTTTATTTGGATTATTACAATAAAAGATATGATTTTCCAAAGTTTTTATATTTGATTTGAATAAAAAAAGAAAATTTACAAATGAAATAATTTATAGATGATGCAAACAGATAAATGGATATTATATTAAAATTCTTTATATTTTTCTGATAATAATAGACATATTATTTGTTTTATTTGGATTATTACAATAAAAGATATGATTTTTCAAAGTTTTTATATTTGATTTGAATAGAAAAGAAAATTTACAAATGAAATAATTTATAAATGATGCAAACATATAAATGGATATTATATTAAAATTCTTTATATTTTTCTGATAATAATAGACATATTATTTGTTTTATTTGGATTATTACAATAAAAGATATGATTTTTCAAAGTTTTTATATTAGTTTTGAATTAAAAAAAGAAAATTTACAAATGAAATAATTTATAAATGATGCAAACAGATAAATGGATAATATATTAAAATTCTTTATATTTTTTGATAATAATAGAAATATTATTTGTTTTATTTGGATTATTACAATAAAAGATATGATTTTTCAAAGTTTTTATATTAGTTTTGAATTAAAAAAGAAAATTTACAAATGAAATAATTTATAAATGATGCAAACATATAAATGGATATTATATTAAAATTATTTATATTTTTCCGATAATAATAGACATATTAGTTGTTTTATTTGGATTATTACAATAAAAGATATGATTTTTCAAAGTTTTTATATTAGTTTTGAATTAAAAAAGAAAATTTACAAAAAAAAATTAGTCACTGGTCGTGGCTGGACCCGGGACTAAAGGGTGAGTGCGCGCGCGAAAACGAAGCGGCCAAAAAACCCTTTAGTCCCGGGCCGTGGATTAACCCGCGAGTAAAGGTGGGGTTAACCCGTGACTAAAGACCCTTTAGTCGCGGGCGGTGGCTTAGCCCGGGACTAAAGGGGGGGTCCCTATATATACGCGCGCTCGCCCCTGGCACGCCGAGCCATCACTTAGCACGCGACGAAGACGAAGACGAGCAGGCGCCATCGACGCAGAGAACACAGGGGAGGTGCTGCCCGCCGGCCGGCCGATTCCCGCGCCGTCGCCGACCTCGTCTCCGTACTGCAGAGCCTCACCGAAGGAATCGAAGCCCCGCGCCCCAAGTCGAGCTCCCCATCCGCTCCTTCCCCGTCTCTGGCCGCCGCGTCCGTCGCCGTTTCCGGCCACCCTCGACCTCCCTCGACCTCCCTTGGCCTCGCTGACCTCAGGCACCCTCCTGCTTCCTTCCTCTTCCTCTCGCTTGCCTCCCTATCAAACACCTGCCGCCGACGCCGCTTTCCGTCATCGCCGCCGTCGCTCCGATGACCTCCCGCTAGCGGCGCCGCTAGGGTTAGGTCCCTCTTGGTGAGCTCGTTTGAACCCGCCCCTTCGCGCTTCCCAGTTCGCCGTCCCGCGCCGCCGTCAACTGCCTCGGTGAAAATAATCAACCAGCCCCCCTGGTCCCTCTTGCTTGCGTGGCATGCTGAGGTGGCCAGTACCCCACTGGTCAGTCATAGTGGCTAGGCTCAGTAGCGGTGCAAAAAGTTTAATCCCCTCTGCTGATGTCATAATGATGAAATAACCCTTTTTAATAATTCCAGAATTTGATTAAATATTGTAAATTCAATAACTTTTAATTTATAAGTCACAAAAATACAAATAATATATCAAAATGTACAGAATATTGAAACCTAGCTATCTATATAATCATGCATTATTAATCAACTTTTATGACAAGTTTAATTAGAAGAACAAATGCACCCCTCTCATATGTTCCGGAGTTTTCCCGAGTTAGGGTTTTCACCCCTCGGAACCCCGATTAATTTTCCGAGCATGTTTTAGGGTTTCAATTCAATGCAATTCAACTTGTCATATCATCATACTTGCTTGAGCATTGTATCGATGCCATGTGTTGATTGTTTCCCCTTTATTTTTTCTGGTGTTTGGTTCTTCTCGGTAGAATACGATATCGAGATCGAGATCGAAGCCCTTTAGGATTAGGGTTATTTTTTTGTTTAAGTTATTATAATTAGGATTATATTGTTTTAGTTATTAGGATAATTGTTTTTTCTAACCTGTTTAACTCTCTTTTTGTTATAGATAATTAAGTCATGGATCCATCCAAAGATCCAGGTCGCATCGGTGAAGGTTTTCTTCAGGGCATGATAAGAGGTGAAATTCCTCTTATTACTACCGGCGCCGAAGATATTTGTCTCGAGGAAGAGATATCCTCATATCTGAATCCATCCGGTGATGGACTAGAGGAAAACCTAATGTACCAAGGGGAAGACCAGATGGACGAAGGGCAAACAAATAACAACAATATGATGGCCCCTCGACAGGATCCGGCGAGGTACATATATATATATATGTATAAAGTCTCGTGTTACCTCTATTCATTAACTGATCTGGATATATATTAATCACTCTCTCTTCTTCTTTTATCCCACCGGATCGAAGAAATCGATAGCTCGAACGAAACGAGGGCGGAACAAAAAGTTGGATGGTAATCAGAGGTTCACCATTGAAGAAATAGATGATGATGGTGAACCGATTGCTCCAGAGAAGCACCGGAGGATGTTTATAAACCAATGTGGGGTGCTTTTTAGGGACAACCTGCCGATCACCATCCAATAATGGAATAAGTCAAAGAAAGCCGATGAAGAATCCAACAGCTATGTCACCGATGATGCCAAAGATGACCTTTGGCAGAAGCTCATAGCACATTTCATACTACCTCCAGAGTATGAGGAATTTGAGGTAGATGGTATTACCCCAAGGCCGGGTGGGCTTGAAAATAGAGCGAAAGTCAAGGAGTGGGCACTAAGCAAGATGGCTGAACTATATTGGAACCACAAGAAAAGTTTATACGCGAAATATGTCGCGAAAAAGAAAACTCCAGACTTCAAAGGAGTAAACGAGAAGTTGAGAGAACAGTGGCCCGATTTTGTACAGTACAAGCAATCTGATAAAGCAAAGGCAAAGTCGGCAAAGAACGCGTTAAATGCTGCCAACAAGAAATACCATCATAAAATGGGGACATGTGGCTACAAGAGTGCCATCCCTAAGTGGGAAACTATGGAGAAGGATATGAGGGATAAAGGCGTCACTCCTGGTACAGATGGATGGCCCGAGAGGTCAAAGCACTGGTGGTACGGGAACGGGGGATCCTTAGACCCAAAAACAGGGAAGACATTTTTTCATGATAAAATTCTAAAACCCTCCCAAGACCTTATTCAAGCAATGAACGATGCTCAATTGGGATTGTTCCGTCCCGAGAGAGAGAGAACGACAAGCTGACACGCGCCCTAGGGAATCCTGAAAAGGGAGGACGAACACGAGGCAAAGGCGCCGGTGTCTCGTGGAAGAAAGGGTTTCCTCAGTACTATGCCAGTTACAGAAGCCGTCAGAGAAAGAAGGACCGGGAGGCAGACCGGATCTCCAGGGTAGAGCAGGACCTAGCTGATCTGAAGAACCTCATGCATGAAATTAGCCAAAGGCCGCCGTCATCAACTCACCCGCGGTCTGATGATCCTGCATTGGATCTTAGCCAACGGAGAAGCAGCGTGGCTTCCACGGAGGTCCGTGCTGATGATCAAGCACTGCTGGATGATGCACCGGCTCCTCACTACCCCGTGGATGATGTCAGAGAGATGGCACAATGTGAGCTACATCAGCCAATGAACAACCTGTCCTTCAAGGTGGCGATCGTCACTGCTTTACCTTGTCTACCTGGAGCACTCCACCATTCACTTACGATTCCACCAGGCTATGCTCGTGTCACGGTGGATGACATAGTGGAGGATTTTGTGGACCTAGAGATTGAAATCGCTACGCCTAAAGGCCTTACGAAACTAGGAGATGTCAAGCACAACATCATTCTATGGAATAAGAAGTACATCAAGTTTCCAGGCTCGGCGCCAAGGCCACCGACTCCAAGGAATCCAAATCCACCCCGCATCGAATATCGTCAACCTCCAAGTCCACCCCAACCCGATTATCGCCAACCTCCAAGTCCACCCCAACCCGATTATCGCCAACCTCCAAGTACACCCTCCTGTTGGGAATATGCCGTAGAGGCAATCATGTATGATGAGATTTCCCATTGTATTCATAAAGATATTAAGTAGTCCTTGTCTAAACATCTGATGTGTATCATTGAATATGTGATTCGGTTGTGGAACTATGCATTCATGTTGTTTGTACTAAATATCCTTGGCCATTGAGGTTGTGCTGGACACACAACTTAGACCAATGTGAAAGTTGGCTTGATGACTTGGTTCCACTTGTCATGGGCATGGAGATGCCATTCCAACTTACACAGACTCGGCTAAAGAGTTTAGCGAGTCGGATTGACCCATATTGAGGTACAACGAACAAGTTGTCATTTGTATATCTCAATCAATGTAATCCTTAGACCTGAGGTTATTGCATACTCCGAGTTGAGGATCACCGACTTAGGTTCTATCAAACACTGATCCGTAACTGGGTAGTTATAAAGGCAGAGTTCAGGTCGACTGAGAATCAAGCTGTGTGATGTGAATAACCAAGATGGGATTTTGCCCCTCCACTCGGAGAGATATTCTCTGGGCCCTCTTGTGAGATATGATTCGGAAAGCATGGCCATGCACGACTCGGTTAAGTGTTAACCGAGGCGATCGACTAAGAGTTAGTCGGGTGAATCACTTATCTCAGATCGATAAGAGAGTCGGACTATTTAAGGGATGACAATTATTCGCCTATAGTCTGACAAGGTATATCGTGAGGCAAAAGGGACTCGGACGCAAGTCGCATTGGAAAGGCAAGTCGTCATGACTCTTTGGTACGTGGGAGTCGGCACGTTCTGCTAGGAGCCGCTACCGACTGATCGATTGAGAGTCGGACTCCAATCGTGTCCAAGTAGCCATGAGCCTGCGGGGTCACACACTTAAGAGCAGGAGCAAGTTCGGATTGGATTTGAACATATAATCTGGTTGGGTTGGACCTAAACCTGGTTAGGACTGAGTTAGTGAGTTGGACTCACGGTGACTAGTGTTATATGGGCTTTAGTGAATGGGTCGCGCGAGCAGAGCCCACGTTCACTCCCTATATATAGTGGAGCACCTTAACCCAGAAAGGTTAATCGTTGTTTGGTTAGGTCATTCCATGTGTTGGAAACCCTAGCTCCACAGCAGTCCAGCCGTCGTTACGAACCTAGCAGTTCGCCGCCGGCGCTCCTCCTTGTACGTGTGGATACCAGCAGAGGTGCTGTGCAATCAGCACCAGGATGATCGGATAGTGAGGACTGCACTGCATCAACTGACGCGCTTCATCAGTAATCCGCAACTGCGCGTCTAGTGGTAAACCTCGTGGCCTTCTACCTCAGCTAGATCTTGGGATCACCACGTTAGAGAAAAAGTTTTGTTTTATCTCTGCGTGGCCCAACACCCGCCCCGCTGACGATCGCCGTAGCAGGAGTACATCAACTCGATCTCCGCCTCCGCCTCCGTGCAATACTACTACCTCATCAAGAAACGGAAGTTCGACGGTCCCCCGCGCCCCACATCGAAGAAAGGTCAAACGCCCCACATCGGATAGCGGGACCGCCGGCTTCGCCCTGTCGTAGCTCCTTAGATGTCGTTGCGAGTTTCACAACGCCGGTAGATATTGTATCTATGCATAACTTGTTTTTGCAGGAAGTTGTGAATGGTATGGTTCATGTGCATGTGATATATGTGTGTAATCCATACGTGATCTGCGAATCACGGGTTTATGTCAGCCGGCTGGAGCCTAGGTGCTGTCATTTTATTGTATAACGATCTGCGTGTCGGATTCTCTATGTAATTTACTTTACTAAGCTAGTGTAGCTGTTTGGAGAACCCGGAAGGCATGCAAGGCATTGTACATGTCGGCGACATGGAGTAAGACGGCAAGTGACAAGAGTTGGCACGGGTCGGATTACAGGCTTTGTGGAGATGGAGATCGCCATGAAGAGAGCCATACCATTTCACATTATAATTGCTTTATTTTGTGTCATTGTTATGTCTCTGTTTTACCTCTATTAGATAGTCGGTAAAATTTAATCCCTCAAAGAAAGTCTAGTCGGTTTTCCCGCCAGTGTTTGCACCATCACAAGTCGGACATTTTTGGTAGTGGGCTCATAAAATTGAGGTGCTGCCAATTCTTTCCGACTAGGTGGGTTTGAGTCGGACTCTTACTGCAGAAACACTCGGTAAGCTAGACGGGTTTATCACAACGGTTGTGGGATTCGGGGAAAGGTCGGATGGGAGCCGGGGCATGTGATGCCACCCGTCCAACAGGAGTCGCATGAGATGCGATTGACAAGGAGTTGTCTACCTAGATCACTTGGCGGCTAGCGGTGATGCTAAAGCTCACTAGCCGACTTGCTTATTTAGGATCCTGAATCACTAAGTAACCATCGTAGGGGTGTTGGTTCTAGTGGGAGCATAAAATATTAAAATGTTTAATATGCTTGCTCTTTTATGAATACATGTCTTAAGTGTTTTGCATATTTTCTGTTGTAGATCATGGCACCAAGTAGCAGTCACTCTCAGATATCCGGTTTTGCGTTGAGAACCATTCTTGAGAAAGATAAACTAAACGACACTAATTTTACCAACTGGTATCGAAATCTGAGAATAGTTCTCAAATAAGAAAAAAAGGACCATGTCCTAGACAACCCACTTCCAGATGAGCCGAATGAGAATGCGACTGTCGCAGCCACCAATGCCTACCTGCGGGCTAAGGATGAGTCCACGTATATTAGCTGTCTTATGCTTGCTCACATGGAACCGGACCTGCAGAAGTAGTTCGAGCATGTTGAGGCCTACGATATGATCGAAAGCCTCAAAAGTATGTTCCAGGCTCAGGCGAAGACTGAAAGGTATCAAGTCTCACAGGCTTTGCTGAGTTGCAAGCTTAAGGATGGTGATCCACTGAGTCCGCATGTGATCAAAATGGTTGGTTACGTGCAGTCTCTGGAGAGGCTTGGCTACCCCATAAACGAAGAGTTCGCTACGGATATAATTCTAAACTCTCTTCCTAGTGCATATGGGTAGTTCATTTCTAACTACCACATGCATGGTATGGATAAGAAGCTCACTGAATTGCATGGGATGCTCAAGCAGGCAGAGGCGGATCTCAAGAAGGGCACCAGTCAAGTGTTGATGGTGTAGAATAAGGCTAAGTTCAAGAAGAGTTCTTGGACTAAGAAGAAGGTTAAGTCAGGAGGAAAGCAGGCTCAGGACCCGGTCCCAAGCGCTTCCTCAGGGACTAAACCATCTCCTTCAGCCGGATCCACTTGCTTCTACTGCAAGGCGGATGGCCACTAGAAGAGGAACTGCAGCAAGTACTTGGCCGACAAAGCCAAGAGTGGAGGTATGACTTCCGACTCAGGTACACTTGTTTGCAATGTTATAGACATATATCTTGCTGATGCACCTAATAGTTCTTGGGTATATGATACCGGATCAGTTATTCACATCTTCAACTCGTTGCAGGGACTGGTAAGAACTAGGAGCGTAGCAAGAGGCGAGGTTGATATTCGAGTAGGCAACAAAGCAAGAGTTGCTGCGTTGGAAGTTGGCACGATGCAACTTCATTTACCTTCTGGATTCATTATGGAACTGAATAATTGTTATTATGTTCCAGTGCTCAGTCGAAACATTATTTCTGCTTGTTTGATGAGGCAAGGCTATGAGTCGAATATCAAGAATAATGGTTGTTCTTTGTATTTGAATGATATGTTTCACGGCTTTGCACCCGTCCATGACGTGTTATTTATTTTGAATCTTGATGGTGAGTCGGTTTATAACATAAATGTTAAAATGTTGAAACCAAATGATCTGAATATGACTTACTTTTTGCACTGTCGGCTTGGTAATATAAGTTGGAAACGCATGAAGAAGCTCCATGATGATGGACTCCTAACTTCGTTCGACTTGGAGTCGTTCGAGACATGCGAATCTTGCCTACTCGGCAAAATGACCAAGACACCTTTTGCAAAGAGTTGCGAAAGGGCGTCCGACTTGTTGGGACTAGTACATAGTGATGTATGTGGACCAATGAGCACGACAGCCAGGGGTGGTTATGAGTACTTCATTACCTTCACTGATGATTTGAGTAGGTATGGATATATCTACTTGATGAAACATAAGTCGGAAGCCTTTGAAAAGTTCAAAGAATTCCAGAATGAAGCACATAATCAACTCGGCAAGAAAATAAAGTTTCTTCGGTCGGACCGAGGAGGCGAGTACATGAGCCATGAGTTTGATGACCATCTGAAAAGTTGTGGAATAGTTCCTCAACTTACTCCGCCAGGAACGCCACAAAGGAATGGTGTTTCGGAAAGGCGGAATCGGACCTTGTTGGACATGGTACGATCAATGATGAGTCGGACAGATCTGCCTTTATCATTTTGGGGTTATTGTCTAGAAACAGCAGCGTTCACACTAAACAGAGTACCATCAAAATCGGTAGAGAAGACACCGCATGAGATGTGGACAGGCAAAAAGCCGATTTTGTCTTTTCTTAAGATTTGGGGTTGTGAAGCATTTGTCAAGCGACTTCAGTCGGACAAGCTTACAGCCAAGTCGGATAAATGTATTTTCGTGGGGTATCCAAGGGAAACCTTGGGTTACTACTTCTACAACCGAGAAGAGGGCAAAGTGTTTGTCGCTCGGAACGGTGTCTTCCTTGAGAAAGAGTTTCTCAGTCGGGGAGTAAGTGGGAGCACGGTGCAACTCGAAGAAATTCGATAGGAACCGGCTAGTTGCGAGTCGGCAAAAACCTTGGAGGTTGAGCCGGTCGTGGCAGCTGAGCCGGCAGCAGCACCTGTACTACGAAGATCGGCAAGATTACGAAGTGTTCGTGATGTGTTACTGTTAGACAGTGATGAGCCGGCAAATTATTCGGAAGCGATGGTGGGATCTGATTCCGAGTCATGGCTTGGAGTAATGAGATCCGACATAAAGTCCATGGATGAAAATCAAGTTTGGAACTTGGTTGATCTGCCAGACGGTGCAAGACCCGTCGAGTGCAAATGGGTCTTTAAGAAGAAAACTGATATGGATGGGAATGTCTCCGTCTATAAAGCAAGCCTTGTCGCGAAGGGGTTCCGACAAGTTCAAGGAGTTGATTACGACGAGACTTTCTCACCCATAGCGATGCTTAAATCAATTCGGATCATGTTAGCTATAGCGGCCTATTTCGACTATGAGATATGGCAGATGGATGTCAAAACGGCTTTCCTTAATGGAAATTTAACCAAGGACGTGTATATGATACAGCCCGAGGGTTTTGTCGATCCGGCTAATGCTGACAAGGTGTGCAAACTTCAGAGATCCATTTATGGCTTGAAGCAAGCATCTCGGAGTTGGAATATTCGCTTTGATGAGGTAGTCAAATCGTTTGGCTTCATCAAGAGTGATCATGATTCTTGTTTGTACAAGAAATTTAGTGGGAACAAAGTAAATTTTCTAATCTTATATGTGGATGACATATTACTGATTGGAAATGATGTCCAGATGTTGCAAGAAACCAAGGAATCATTGGAAAGGAGTTTCTCAATGAAAGACTTGGGTGAGGCAACATACATCCTCGGAATCCGGATCTATAGAGATAGATCAAGGAGGCTCATTGGATTGAGTCAGAGTACTTATTTGGACAAAGTGTTGAAGAAGTTCAACATGGAATCGTCGAAGAAGGGGTTCTTACCAATGTCCCATGGTGTAAAACTTAGTAAGACTCAGTGTCCTTCGACAACTGATGAGCGAAGTAGAATGAGTGCGATTCCATATGCTTCTGCAGTCGGATCCATCATGTATGCCATGATTTGTACTAGACCGGATGTTTCCTATGCTCTAAGTGCTGTGAGCAGATACCAGGCTGATCCTGGAGAGATCCACTGTACAACGGCTAAAAATATCCTGAAGTACTTGAGAAGGACTAAGGATATGTTCTTGGTTTATGGTGGTGAAGATGAACTCAGTGTAAAGGGTTACACGGATGCGAGTTATCTTACCGACTCTGATGATTCTCGTTCGCAATCCGGATACATGTTTATTATAAACGGAGGTGCTGTGAGCTGGAAGAGTTCCAAGCAAGAGACTGTGTCCGCGTCTACAACAGAGGCTGAGTATATTGCTGCCTCGGAGGCAGCAAAGGAAGCTGTTTGGATGAGGAATTTCCTCATGGATCTTGGTGTGGTTCAGGGCTCGTCCAATCCGTTAGACGTGTATTGTGACAACAATGGTGCTATTGCACAAGCCAAGGAACCTAGACAGCACCAGAATAACAAGCACATACTCATGCGGTACCACCTGATTCGACAGTTCGTGGATCAGGGTGATATCAAGTTATGCAAGGTACACACGGATGCAAATATTGTGGATCCGTTGACAAATCCGTTACCACAGCCAAAGCATGAGGCGCACCTGAGAGCCATGGGCATTAGATGCTTAGACATGTGATGTCGGAAGATTAACTCTAGTGCAAGTGGGAGACTGTTGGGAATATGCCCTAGAGGCAATCATGTATGATGAGATTTCCCATTGTATTCATAAAGATATTAAGTAGTCCTTGTCTAAACATCTGATGTGTATCATTGAATATGTGATTCTGTTGTGGAACTATGCATTCATGTTGTTTGTACTAAATATCCTTGGCCATTGAGGTTGTGCTGGACACACAACTTAGACCAATGTGAAAGTTGGCTTGATGACTTGGTTCCACTTGTCATGGGCATGGAGATGCCATTCCAACTTACACAGACTCGGCTAAAGAGTTTAGCGAGTCGGATTGACCCGTATTGAGGTACAACGAACAAGTTGTCATTTGTATATCTCAATCAATGTAATCCTTAGACATGAGGTTATTGCATAGTCCGAGTTGAGTATCACCGACTTAGGTTCTGTCAAACGTTGATCCGTAACCGGGTAGTTATAAAGGCAGAGTTCGGGTCGACTGAGAATCAAGCTATGTGATGTGAATAACCAAAGATGGGATTTTGCCCCTCCACTCGGAGAGATATTCTCCGGGCCCTCTTGTGAGATATGATTCGGAAAGCATGGCCATGCGCGACTCGGTTAAGTGTTAACCGAGGCGACCGACTAAGAGTTAGTCGGGTGAATCACTTATCTCGGATCGAGAAGAGAGTCGGACTATTTAAGGGATGACAATTATTCGCCTATAGTCTGACAAGGTATATCATGAGGCAAAAGGGACTCGGACGCAAGTCGCATTGGAAAGGCAAGTCATCATGACTCTTTGGTACTTGGGAGTCAGCACGTTCTGCTAGGAGCCGCTACCGACTGATCGATTGAGAGTCGGACTCCAATCGTGTCCAAGTAGCCATGAGCCTGCGGGGTCACACACTTAAGAGCGGGAGCAAGTTCGGATTGGATCTGAACATATAATCTGGTTGGGTTGGACCTAAACCTGATTAGTACTGAGTTAGTGAGTTGGACTCACGGTGACTAGTGTTATATGGGCTTTAGTGAATGGGTCGCGCGAGCAGAGTCCACGTTCACTCCCTATATATAGTGGAGAACCTTAACCCAGAAAGGTTAATCGTTGTTCGGTTAGGTCATTCCATGTGTTGGAAACCCTAGCTCCACAGCAGTCCAGTCGTCGTTACGAACCTAGCAGTTCGCCGCCGGCGCTCCTCCTTGTACGTGTGGATACCAGCAGAGGTGTTGTGCGATCAGCACCAGGACGATCGGATCGTGAGGACTGCACTACATCAACTGACGCGCTTCATCAGTAATCCGCAACTACGCGTCTAGTGGTAAACCTCGTGGCCTTCTACCTCAGCTAGATCTTGGGATCACCACGTTAGAGAAAAAATTTTGGTTTATCTCTGCGTGGACCAACACCCGCCCCGCTGACGATCGCCGCAGTAGGAGTACATCAACTCGATCTCCGCCTCCGCCTCCGTGCAATACTACTACCTCATCGAAGAAACGGAAGTTCGACGGTCCCCCGCGCCACACATCGAAGAAAGGTCAAACGCCGAAGATAGTCGATATCCCGCCGTCTCTTCCAAAGAGACCTTATGACAAGACCGATGAGGAAACTAACGCGGATGTGGCTGCCCAAGTTAAGGCGCATTTTGCACCCAAAAATCCTGAGCCAAAGCCGGTATATAACGAAAAAAACAAAAAGTGGGCTAAGTCCTTTCTTGAGCAACCATCCCAGATATCGATGAATCTGGAATCAGACTATGACCGGGATATTATTAAGCAAGCACAGAAGAAAAAAATCACAAGTGCAAAAAGCGGGAAGCAAGTTGCCCAGCTCGGAGCACAGAAGAATCAATCAGTCGCCCCGCTCAAAGTCATTTTAGACCTCGACAAGGCCTTCAGAGCTGAAATGGATATGGACATGCAAATAATGGACCCTAGAGCCCGTAATAATGCTGCACTTATGGGAATCACTGTATCGGAGGCCAAAGCACTTGCTAACGAAGCAAATATGTCTCTTGGTCAATATTTAGGCTATGAAGATACGCCAGTGGGTCAGATAGTACGGCAGTATGTCCAAGGGCAGCTTCTAGTCAGTAATGAGGAGCTCGCGCGTCTATCCACACATATGCGAAATCTGCATGAATGGTACATGTCGCAAGCAGAAAAAAGCATCATAAAGATTGGTTTCTGGTGGACGTTAGAAAGGAGCATCACTTCAAACCATAATCGATACAGGTTCAAATGACCGAACTGTTTTAGTTATACAACCAGCGCGCCCTCGACAAATCTATCATTGGTTGCTACTGTCTGTAAGTTATTTATTTCTATAATTAAGTTTGTAGCTTTAGCTCGTTCATTGCATTTAATATATTATCCTAACTATATATCCTTTTGTATGATGATATTATATTCCGCAGAATGAAGATGCTTGAATGCAAAAGAGCTAGAAGATACGACGTTGGGTTCATTGACCCATATATCATTAATGAATATACGTTAAAGAATCACCCCAAAGACGTGGAGGAAGACCTGTCCAGGTTCTTAACCGAGCATAATTTTGTTAAGGAAATACTATTTCCTTACAACTTCAAGTGAGTGTTTATATCTTGTACACATTTTATTTTTGCTTACTGGATAAGCTATGCATGTATGCTTATGTAAATGTCCGCATATTCCACTGGATCTTCTAAACATTCAAGTTGACAACTCCCTAGTTGAAGTCCACGACTCATTAAGTTGGGACCAAGAGAAGTGGAGCGACATGAAAGCAATGCTCCATAAGTAATTTCAATCATTATCGCATTATATCGTCCTCTTTCATTCATTTCATGATATCAAGTAACTAATAACTCCTTTGTTCATTTTCTTTGCCGAGAAGGTGTTGGACACGGTTCAGACAGAAAATAACAGGTCCATTCAAAGAGGAGCTAACTTATAAAATGGCGAAGAGTTTACAGCAGCCACCGGGAACTCATTTATGTGGATACTACGTTTGCGAGTACATCCGCGAGTTGACCAGTGATCGGAAAGTTGACTCACATTATATTTATGATTTGCGAGAGAAACTAGAGCCAGACCAACGCATAAGAGCAATTCAAGAGGAGCTGGCGGGATTTATGATGAAGGAAGTCCTTGATGTACATGGAGAGCATTATGCGGATGACGTGGAACTCGATTGCCTTAGTCATCTCCATGTAGCTCATATGATATATATATTCATCAATGACCATGTAATTTCAAAACATTTCTTCCTTTTGATATGATTGATTATATGTATGCTTGCAAGGGATCGATTAATTATATAAATGCATCGACGTGTAGTGTGTATGTAGTAGCGTATAATATGTATACTGAAATATATGTTTGTTATAGTGAAACACAAAACAAAAAGGAACAAAATGGCAAAAAAAGGAAATACACAATCTCTGACGCGGCAGAGAAACACCACATTTCTCTGCCGCGGCAGGAAACCTTTTAGTCCCGGGTGGTGTTACAGCCCGGGATTAGAGGGTTTCCGCCCCCCGCGGCGCTGAAACAACCACGTGGCTGTTATCAGTCGCGGGCCGTTGCGAGCCGGGACTAGAGGGGGGGGCTCTAGTCCTGTTTTCGCAGTCCCGGGCCCAAAACCGGGACTAGAGCCCGTTGCGGCCCGGGACTAGAGGCCTGTTTTCCACCAGTGTAGGCTTCTTCTTTTGTAGTTCCTTCGCAGGAGGCTTCGAGAAATGTCGAGATGCACCGACTTCAACGGACTTTGATGTAATATTCGATTGTATCATATCTGAGAGCTTCATTGTTCATGTGTGTTTTGGTTATTTAATTAAATAATAAATAAAGTTCGATAATTTCTAAAAATATGGTTGTACAGCCATGTGCATCACATAAAGACTCTTGCCCCAACATTGCCCTAGGATGATTTGGGTGGCAAACCCACCTATGCAGCATATTCCCCTCACTGCGGTTTGATCGCCACACTACAAAGCCAACATTTCACTAGTAGAAACCAGGCTATCTGCTCGCGCCCTTCAACAGCATTAGTCCCGGTTTCGCCACGAACCGGGACTAATGCTGGCATGTGTCCCGGTTCGAGCGGGCACGGGGTCCGGAGGCATGCATCCCGGTTGGTAGGGGCTCATACGTCCCGGTTTGTAACACAACCCGGGACTAAAGTATGGGTGTCAGACACGTGGCCTCCCACACACTTTTAGTCCTGGGACGTATGATCCATCCCTCTATAAATACGACGCCCCAGCCCTCTGCCTTCCCTCTGTTTTTTCTTGGTGGAAGGTGTGAGAGGTGTGCTAGTTTATTTTTTTCCTATACATGCGTGCAAGGTGTTTGATGAAATGTTTGAGTGAATGATCCCGTTCAATTTCTCATAGAACAAAAATATAGGAGGTGCTCGAGACACACTTGAGCTTTCTCCTCTTTATTTCCCTCGATCGAGGTTAGCAATCTTATCTTTTCTCTGTCATTGATACAATGCATGTGTCGATGTGAATTGGTAATTTCATCGATGTTCCATTTTTGATAAACTTAATTATATGATGCAGATGAGCGGTCGGGAATGGATGTACGGTGACCAACGTGAACCCGGGTACATTAAAGGCGTGGATAAATTTATCGATGTGACTACGGCAAACAAAGAGAATGGTTTTATACGTTGTCCATGTGTTCAATGTCGGAACAACAAGGAGTACTCTTCCTCGAAAATCATTCACGGCCACCTGGTTATGAAAGGTTTCATGCCCAACTATAATTGCTGGACCAAGCACGGGGAAAGAGGGGTTATGATGGAAGACAATGAAGAAGAAGATGATGATAACAACTATCATCATATGTTTTCTGAATACAGTGATACTGCAATGGAATACAATGAAGAGGAAGGAGGTGAAGAACGAGCATCGATAAGCCCGCTGATGAACTTGGTAGGGTCATTTCTGATGCAAAGCGAGACTGTGAAACAGAAAAGGAGAAGTTGAAGTTGGAGGGCATGTTAGAAGATCACAAGAAATTGTTGTACCCAAATTGCGAAGATGGCAGCACAAAGCTCGGTACCACACTGGAATTGCTGCGATGGAAGACAGAGTGTGGTCTAACTGACTCCTCATTTGAAAAGATGCTGAAAATAATGAAGCCAAAGTTTCCAAAGCATAACGAACTTCCCGAGAGTACGTATGAATCAAAGAAGACTCTCTGCCCTCTAGGATTAGATGTGCAGAAGATACATGCATGCATTAATGACTGCATCCTCTATTGCGGTAAGGAGTATGCGAATTTAGATAAATGCCCGGTATGCAATGCATTGCGGTATAAGATCAGACGAGATGACCCTGGTGATGTTGAGGGAGAGCCCCTCCAGAAGAGGGTTCCTGCTAAGGTTATGTGGTATGCTCCTATAATACCAAGGTTGAAACGCATGTTCAGAAACAAAGAGCATGCCAGGTTGTTGGGATGGCACAAAGAAGACCGTAAGAAAGACGGGAAGTTGAGACACCCTACTGATGGGTCGCAGTGGATAAAAATCGAGAGAGACTTCCCGGACTTTGCAGGTGTGTTGCCTACCAAAACCCACCGGCGAGCAGCGACGGGCAACACGAAGAGCCGGGAGGCTCCCAGGACTGCTGGTGGGCCCTGGTCCCTCGGGCAACGGCCCGCAAAACTCCGGCACACGTCCTGGCTTGGTTCGAGGGCGTGCCACCTGACCTATACCTGGTCAGGAAGGTCAAGGATTGCTTCGATTGGTTTCCTTCATGGTAAACAAGTATACGTAAAATTCGAGCCGTGACCGGCTCCCAGGTTTCCCTGTGAATCGGCTCCCAGAGCCGATTATCCCATGGTTCTGCATTAGATCTATTATAACATGGGGTTTTGCTTCATCAATACAAGTTAAATCGATCTACGACAGTTTAATGTTTTCACTACATGACTGGAACATCCTACACGTAATTGAGCCTAGTAGATACAAAAGATAATAGAAAACTAATCCTAGAGAAGGCCTAAAAACCAACGTAACGTCAATTCCCAGAACACCCCCTCTGGGATTGGTAAACCATATCTTACATACTACTGGATCGTTCAACCCGTTTGCAAGGCCTGATCATGTGGATATCAAACTAAACCTTGGAGAACAAGGCACAACTATAACAGATCAAATCGACTTAAATAAAGATCAAGCAAGATGCCACCCTTACACCCGGGAAAAGGTGCAACGGCGGCGAGATAGCTAGAGGTAGCATAACTAAACAATCATAGCGAAAAGTACTGATGCTAATCCAAACAAATCTATGATAATAGTGTTACTCGCCATCAACAAGGCTTCAGTACGAGTAACACTAGATAACGCATAAGTAGATACTGCCTAGATCGCAAGATGCGATCTAGGCAGCATGGCACTTACCCGAGAAAAAACCCTAGAAACAAGGGGTGGCGATGCGCCGAGATTGTGTTTTTTGTGAACGTGATTGTCCTCTTTTTCTCGATAACCTTAGGTACATATTTATAGTCCGGAGACTTTCTGTCTTTGGAATAACTCTACAACTCTATCTCTTACCTAAATCTAAACGGAATCTATTACAATATAAGATACACGGGCAATTTAGCCCAAATCAACACACGAGGCCGATTCAACAACACGTTGCATATACGTATCTTCTAAGCCCATCTTGACCACGGTCCAACTCCTCCTTTGGCCAAAATATGGCGATAACACATGCCCCCCTGGTTTTGGTAATAATAATTCCAAAACCACTCCGTTTTTTCCCTTCTCCTCTTTTTTTTTCCTGTACCGGGTTACGCGTCGTCAGAATGCGTTGCAGAACAGAATCGTCACGCTACCCCTTCATCATGATGCCCTGTCTTCTCAACTTCTTCGCAGTGCATGATCTGACAATTTCGGCAGTGCTTTCTGGGAAACTGCTATAGCATTGAACCACTTCATACTATTCCCCTTATTTAAATTCACCTAAACAGTTCGCAGTCCCCATCTTCCTCCAGTAGCCAAAAAAAACCCTTCCTCCTCCTCCGCCGAAAAACCCTCTTTCTCCGCCATGGCCTCCTCCGGTTCATCTGGCCTGTCCTCCCAAGCCTCCAACTCAATGAGCGACCGAGAGCCGACGCCAGAACACCCGCCGATGGCGGCGTACCACACTCTCACCCCACAATGGTGGGACGAGAGGGATTGGGACTTCGCCGCTTGGTCGGAGGACGACGCGTCCTTGACTGACGGCGAGGAAGATCTGCAGTTCCTCGCTGATGGGGAACTGGAGGCGGACAGCACCGACGACGCCATGTCCTGGGACGGCGTCGACTCCTCCGACGAGGAGGAGGAAGCGGAGGAGGACAACTCCTCCGACGAGTACCAGCCGGTGAGGTACTTCCGCGCCGGGTCCAGCGAGGACACCGAAGACGACGACGAGGATGAGGAGGCCCCCGCTGGCATCTTCAGCAGCAGCAGCGAAGACGACGCCGGTAGCAGTGCTGAGGACAGCGAACAGGACGGCGGCGACGACAGCGACGACGACCTCGGCCTCTAGATTAGGAACCAGTAGTAGTAGTAGTAGTAAGCTCCCTTTTGTAATCAATCACCCCTTTTGTAAGCAATCAGCTTTTGAATGAATGAATGAAAATCTGTTTCTCGAAGATTGCTTTTTTTCGTCCCAATTTTGCCGATAGCCAAAATAGGTCGATGCTCCAGAAGCCGATAATGCTGTATCGGCTTTTACCGCACTCATTCCGTTAATTAAGTCAAAACTTAAAGAGCCGATGGACATCGGCTTTCCCAAAAACGTTGACAAGGTCAAAACTTGGTCGCATATTCAGGCAAACCTAAGCGGCTGCTTTTCAGTCTCAAACGGTAACCTGCGACCTTCTTCAAAAAAGGCGACCTAGATCTTCAATCGCCCACTGACCAGATCGAGCTCACAGCGACAAAAAACCCTCGATCCCCAACTGCGCAGATTCATCTCCGCCGGCGAACTAGATGGCGGAATCGTCCAACACCAACCCAGAAGTCTCCGGTCTGAAGGTACGCCTACTCCTCGCAGTCTGAACACGATGGTAGACTTAATGGCGAACACCTGAATTAATGCCTTATTCCACCATTAAATTTTCTAGGTTTCAGACATTCTGCTGCCGCATCCGTCTCTCCCAAACTCCCTCTGTCTTGGCCCTCGCACACAATCTAGCCCTGCTCATCTGATTTCTTGCGAAGCCAATAGAATCCCCTTCGTAAGCCAAGACCTAGATCTGAACTCTTGGGCCGACTGTCTACGAGCCTGGCCTAATCCCCCTGAACACTGGGTCTCATGGTTCAGTAGAGTAGCTAGAGCTTACCAATCCCAATGGGAAACCACGGGAATAGCCGATGCCTTGCATTTATCATTGTCTCCTCTTGAGAAACACGAGAACCTCCTGAAAACCATCGGCTACTTCTGGTCTGACGCTCTGAATTGCTTTATGTTCGGTCATGGCCCTATGTCACCAACCCTGTTAGACGTGGTGATGATCACCGGCCTGGATGTCACATCACCCAGCCCCTCTGCTTTTAAACTGACCAAAGTCCCCTACAAACTGTCTTCTAAAACAGACTGCACAAACTGGGGTGCCTACCTCCAATGCCATATGAAAACAAAGGGCCCTGTCTCAGAGAAAGAACATACAGCCTTTCTCAACTTCTGGCTGGAGCATTTCATATTCTGTGGCCCTTCTCTTGCTCCAACCAAGAACTATCTCTCCCTAGCCCACGAACTGGCCAAAGGTACTCAACTTGGCATCGGCAAACTATTCCTTGGAGAGGTCTATCGATATCTTCAGTTGATGTCTGCCAAGCTGTTCTCAGGCATAGCAGTCAAAGCAGGTGGTCCTTGGTGGTTCATTCAACTATGGGCTCAGCTGTACTTTCAGAATCATATCCCAGACTTCCCCCTTTTGGCGAGCTGTACCTTTCCAGATGTCAAGGGGAAGCAGATCCGATGCACTAGTTATGGCCAAGCTTTGTATAGGCTGCCAGGCAGCAAACTATCCCCTCAGGAAGCAGCCAAGTGGTTCAGCACTTTCTTTCAAGGTCTGGACAATCCTACCTTCTTCCCTTACATGGAAGAGTCTGAACATTTCGAAAATCCACTCTCCTTCAGGCTAGATAACTTTGCCGATGACACCAGCACCCGGCAACTCTTTTCCATTGTGATCCGACCCTTTTTCCTTCCAGTTGGTATGAGTACATCCAACAGAATCATCAAGCCTGGGTATGAATTCTACCAGCCGGTCATAGTGGCCCGGCAATTTGGCCTTGGGCAAGTACCTCCCCATCTCTTCCTCCATCATCTTACGGAGTGCAGGGCCGACCTGCCTGATCCTCTCACCAGTCAGAGGTGTTACTCCTTCTTTGATGCTCTGACCATCCCCAATCCAAATGACCTCACCTTCGCTTCATCAATTGATGGCTTCGAGGACTGGTGGTCGATGTGGAAAACCCACACTTTCAGGAAAGCTCTGGGGCCGTTGCTGAAACACCTTGATACCGATTATGACATCCCCGTGGAACAGGTACCACTGCTTATACATTTTCTTAACGCAGCTCATAAATGATTCTTTTACTAACCCAATTTCTCCCTTTGCAGCAACAAGATGGCCCTGAACCCACACACAGCGATGGATCCCCTTTTGAGTTCTTTCCGTCAGCTCCTGTGGTTCTTTTCTGCAAAAACTCGCCGCCTTTGAAAAAGGTAACAATGCAGAAACAGCCGATAACACCTCAATCGGCTTCTAAGAAGCAAGGAACTTCAACATCAGCTGCCCCTCGAGTTCCCACCAAGATAAGAACGACGACGAAGAATGTAGCTGCCAGGAAGACTTTGAGACACCGGAGCCCTTCTCCAGAAAGCTCGCATGTAGGCTGATCCATGTCTTGGCCGTTTCTTCTCATTTTTTCATTCTTGCAGATGTGCTTGTGTCTAACAGCCTTCCTTCTTTTGCAGGCTTCCGTCGAAGAAACATCCCACGAGGACACACAACCCAATGAGGGAGAATCGAGCCCAACGGATTCTGAGAGGACCATCACCCCGAGCCAGCCAGATGTGCCACCATCGGCTTCCAGGAAAAGGTCGGTTCCTGAACCTGCTGCCCCCCGAGCACCAGTCGAGGCCGGGCCAGCTGTGGGTCCCAAGAGAGCTCGTAAAGGACTACAAGCTTCTTCATCGAGCCAAGAGGTTCCGAAAAATCATCATCCTTTATGCTCTTGCCCCTTATTCCCTTTTGTCTGCCAGTTCACCATCATCTTCATCGGTTAAACACCTTTCATGCAGACAACTGAGGCTTCTGGTGGGAAGGTAGGGGCCGCGCCGACGCCTTTAGCCAAACCAGACCTGGCAATCCCCGAAAATGCAGATGAAATGGCTACCACTTTGGTAACGCCCCCAGCAACCACACACAAACCGATCGCCTCGCCGTCTGCTACCCCCTCGGTCTTAGGAGAGGTATGTTAACCTCTGTCGGCTTTATTCTTCCCTATTGGACACACACTGACGCCTTTTCGGGCTGCCAGGGTGGTGACATTTCAGGCTTGCTGACCTTTGATCCTGACTCCATCGATCCAACTCCCTCTGTTGCCACCGATGAACCACAAGCCAGGGCTGTTCTACCTCAATTCCAATGACTTAGAGCCTTACTGTCTTCCCCGATCGAGGAGCTGATCGAGGGTTCTGAAGAGGTGAAGGGCGTTCTTGCTGAAATCCAAGACCAACTCCCAGTAACATTGCAGGTGAAGCTTTGGCCCGTCGTAACTTTGTCCTTCTTCAGGTCAAGGGTGAAGCTAGCTCGTGAAAGGATCAACCTGCGCCGTGCCCAACTCCCGCTGAAGGCGAATATTGCCGACAGATGTCAGCAGCTCAATGAGAAAAAGGCGTCCCTTGATGCCAAAACTGACACCTCTGTCAGTACCACCGAGCTCGCATCTCTGAAAAAGGAGCTGGAAGATCTTGTAGAAAAGGTCCGGGTGACAAAACAACTCATTTGTGACAAAGAAGCATCCATCGCCCGTTCCCAAGATGAAGCAGAGAGCCTCAAAGCCGAACTGAAGACCGATCTGGCAGAAATACGTGCCCTGAACAAGCAGTTGGTGACGGGCAAGGATGAAGATGACGAAGCCGAGATCGCCAAGGTGGACCGTGTCCGTGCTGACGCCCTCCAAGCCTTCGAGGCATTTCTTCAATAGCTCGTTTATGTAAACTGGCGTCTGCTTGTAACAGTTTTGAACCTCTAAAGTCGATGACTGTGCATCGGCTGTATACTTCTATTGGCCGATTTCATGTATCGGCCCCCATATCTCGTTGTCCATCATCCCACGTACTTGGGAAATATATAATAATAAGTTTTTTATTGGCCGATTTCGTGTATCGGCCCCCATATCTCACTGTCCATCATCCCACATGCTTGGGAAATATTTCTTGAGATGCTGACCGTTGACAGCCACTGGGAATTTCACGCCATCCAGCTCCTCCAGCATGTACGCGTTCCCTCTTAAAACTTGATCTACCCTGTATGGCCCGTGCCAATTTGGAGACCATTTACCATATGCTGCATCCTTAGTCCCTAATGGCAGCACCGCTTCCCATACCAGATCGCCAACATGGAACTCCTTAGGCCTCACCTTCTTGTTGTATGCATGTGGCATCCCGCAAAACCACTACTAGAAAATCGCGTTGAATTCGTGCATTGCATCGTCATCATCATATGTTGTTTGTCAAAAACTATTTTCGGAAAGCCCGTTTTGTTTTCTAAAACGCCCCACCTTAATTATCGCGCAAACCCGGGTCACCGGAGTATTTTGTTTTGTCCGTTGTCAGTTTGCAAAAATGCTGGTTGAGATAAATAATTTAATTAATTGTTTTAGTGGGGGCAGTCGAACGGGCCGATTGACCCGAACGACCACCCCCAGGAATTTTAAATCGGTCCACCTCTAATCCTAAACCTACCCATCTATCTACCCCAACCCAGCCTCCACATCACCCTGGCCACTCATACGCTGCCACCTCACCCCTCCCCAAATCCCCACCAACCCCAAACTGCCACCTAATCTACCCTCTCTCCACTCCCTCCACCTGGACCCTACCCACCCCTCACACAGCACACACGCTCTACACGCACGCACCGACAGCCCCTTGCCCCGGCCCCACCAGGCCCACCTCCCCCACGCGACCGCTCCACCCTCCCTTCTTCCTCCCAGGCGCCTCGCTCGCTCGCTCCCTCTGCGCGCAGCAGCCAGCGACCCCCTCCTCCGGCCGCTCCCCTCCACGCCCGCCTGCCGCCTCCGCCGCCCTGCGGAGAGCCGCGCCACCGCAGCCGGCGACCCTCCTCCTCCCTCCGCCCCGCCTGAGGCCTCCCCGACCCGCGCGCGCGTCCCGCCTCCTCTCGTCGCCGGCCCCGCACGCCCTCCCCGTGGCCGCCCCGTCTCGCCTCCGCCCCGGCACCCCTCAACCGGACCGCCGCGCCTCCGCACCCGCCGGCACCCGCGGCCGCAGCCCTCCTCTGACACCATCCACCTCCTCCGACCCTCCTCCGCCGCGCGACGCCGCCGCCCGGTGGCCTCGCCTCGCGCCGACCTCCACCGCCCACGTCCCGTCGACCGGCCGCCCGCGCTGCCGCCTCGCCGGAGCACGGCCCGGCCCAGCCCGACCGCGACGCCCCTGGAACCCCGAGCTCGACCGTGCTCCTGCTCGCCGCCGTCGCGTCACGGAGCCTTCCCGCCGGCCTCCGCAGACGACCGCCAAGCTCCCCCGCCGTCTGCTTGGCCCAGGCCGCTACCTCTCCGTCTGCTGCGTCGTGTGTGTGTGCTTGGGTAGCAACAGCAGCACTACGCGTCTTCGGTGCAAGTAGTGTGTTCCCTTTTAGCCGTGTCGTTCAACATCGCAAGCCCATCGTCAAGTCGGGTATATTCCAAGGAGGACAACATGGAACCCGACAAGATCTCCATCACGGACTTGTTGGCCGAGCCTCGGGCCTTCGACATGGAATCGCCAAGATCCACCGGCGCCAAAATCCAAGACCGACATCGTCATCCGGGTTCTCCATCAAGTACGCCAAGACCGTCAACATGGATACCGAAGGACGCCGAGCGCCAAGCACTTCACCCCGGCTGCCAGAACCAACCCGATACGTGAACCCGACAAGTTCTTCTCGACGACAAGATCATCGACAGGGAACCCGAAGACCACATGTGCAACAAGTACTCCCTCGAGAACGTCAAGTACTTCACCCCGGACACCGAGACCCCAATGCGACAAGTGCTTCAGCCCGAACGATAGAACCGACAACATGGCCCGACCATCGCGAATACGACAAGATCTACCCCCGATATCCGAGAACGATCCCGGAGTCCGAGAACGTTTCCGTCGAACCCTGGACCCTGAGACCGGCCCCGAACCCCGGAACCCCCAAGATCGTCGAGAACCCTAATGTGTGAATCCCTTCCCGAAAACCCTATTTTATAACCTAATATAACTTGTCGCATAATTATTGTTCTTGCATGCATAATCATGTGGTTTGGGGGCCTTATGCCGATTCACCTTATAATTAAATATGGGGCCATATGCGGGCAAATCTAGTCTCATATTGGCCTCATTTAAACTTGTGTAGCGAACCGGCGATATATTCTGCCTTGTTAAACAACATTTAAATTGCGGGGTATCTAAACAACTTGAACCATTGATTAAATTGTCGGGACCCCGGTTCCGCTTAATATTGACCTAATTGCATCGCATCTTGCCATGCCATACATCATACATGCATCATGCCGATCTTCTGCCGTGTATTAAATATTGCATCCGGTGTTTCTTCTAGTGTTTTGGTTCTTCGCGGATAAGGCCGTTGAGTTGATGTGAGCTTCGCCCCGATCTTCGGTTGAACCTTCGACAATGTTTTCAGGCGAGCATCTTCCCCTTTCTACCTATCTTACTTTTATAGTCTTTATTCCCTCCTGTTGATCTATTGCTATTTGTGTTGCGATGCTTTAGTTTCCGTACCTGTGATATCCCTTGCAGCCTTATATTGCTTTGGACACATCCTATTACCTGTTGTTTGGTAGCTAGTTGGACTTGCGCGTCGTAGTCGCTTGCTCTAGTGCTGTTGCGTGTCGTCAAGTGCCACAGTTGTTGATGTATTGCCGCATGTTAATGTTGGAGATGATCATAGCTTTACTTACCGTCCACTTCAATTCCTGTTTAACAACTAAAATTGAAGTAAGCAGAGGCATCGGTGGGTGATAGATAACATTTGGTTTCCAAACGCCCACTTGTGTCCCGTTGGACCCCGAGTACTTGATACCTGTTCCTTGATTTATCGCGCTATCCACATATGGGGAGTATGGGCCCCCCTTAGCCAGAGCTTGATTCCGTCTTATTTCTTGGGGCCACAACTAGTTTGAGGTTTTATTTACGATCCTGTACTTATGCCATGCTACTTATGTATTTAAATTTGTGCGAGGAGCACACTGTACTGTTTAGGTATGCGGAGTGATTACGCGGTATCGACAAGCCCAGCCACACTTTCGGGTTCCCAGTCGCTTACAGCCATTGGCGCAACCTTGAGTCCGTCTCGGAGCTTGCTTACTCCGTTGCGGGATCTACTCAAAGGGGTGGCCCCCTGAAATATTTCTGAATCTTGTGATTGCTCTGTCGTGAAGACCTCGTTGGGTTTTGATTTGGTTTTTCCGAGGTTGATCGTGTGTGTGTTGCTATTTGTGCACCCCGGCCGGGTTAAAACTTTCTGAAAGCCGTGTCCGCGGTTATGGACGACTTGGAGCACAGTATCTCGACCATAGACAAGCATAACTAAAGTTTACTGCTATAAATTTGACTTTATAATGACTAGTAATCAGCTTCACTATAACGGAATGGCTAAATAATACTGCCCACAATTGCTTGTTTGGAGTGTCGCTTGCGACCATTGTATCTGACTAGTAAGTATTGCAACTACAACGGAATGGCTGAATAAAAGTACCAACAACTGCTGGGTTTTGGGTTTATCTCATGCTATCTGTATCTGATTAGTAATTGTAGCAACTACAACGGAATGGGTAACTAAAAGTGCCCACTGCTTATTTTATCAGGACGACTATCTTTAACCTGACTAGTAATTGCTGCAACGATAACCGAATAAATAAAACTGCCAACTGTGTGAGTTCCTCGGTTGACTTCCTCGATCGGTGTCGAGGGGGAAACACCAGGATGGGTTTTGTTTGGTGTTAGCTTCAGGTTGGATCCGGATAGGTCACTCTTACCCCTCACTGGTTACCGCCAGTTGTACCGAGTCTCTATAGGTTGTTTAGTGCATGCTGCCGCTGCCGCTTCAGTCCACCATACCTATGTAGGCGAGGACCGCCGAATTCTAGCCTCGCCGTGTACTGGCCTCAGTACTGACGCTCCTTCTTTTTCCTTTGCCCTTTGCCGGCACCCCTTTTGTTTAAGCAGGTTTGAGATCGACGTCGTTAGCAGGGTTACCCTTCCGGCTTGGCCTGGGCAGGGTTATGGACGCCATTGGTTATTCTTCAGGGCTCTTAGCCCCATTTGCATCTTGTCCGTAGTCGGACTCTCTATCATTTTCAAGGTGATTTGGATCTTTGTATATTATATCTGTATTCTTCACTCATTTGAGTCGCTGTTATATATATCTGTTCTGTGGGTCCCATCGAGGACTGTTGTGTAATGTTATTACTTCGTTTTCCACCCGCACGAAAGTGCCTGGTGGGCACCTTTGAATCGTTTCTATGCGGGTTTGGCGGGTTTCGCTAAAACTTGCATAGGTCCGATTCTGAGGGTGTTACAGAGTGGTATCTGAGCCCAGCAGTTGCGATACCCCACAAGTCCAGCCTGTAGGATAACCTAGCTAACGGCCGAAGTAGAATGTCAAAACTATTTTGAAAAAATCGGTTGGATAGTTCTGATTAGGTCTGATTTTACTCCTTACCCCTCTGCTGTTCTCCTCTTACCTCTACGTGTTTTGAAATCCGCTCTCGTCTCTTTCTTCGAGTCCAAGAATTCTCGTGGTTGGGTTTCCGTCGTACCTTCAGGGTTTCGCTTCCTCTTCTGATAACGGTGTCCTACCACCCGGTGTTCGAGCTGCCTGAGGAATCCGTCTACGGTGTTACCATTCTTTGTTCCTTGTTTGTGCCTTCCGGTGTTTTCCGACGCGACGGTATCCTCTACGCCAGATCCGATGCAGAGTCTGCATCACTCCGGTGTTTCCGAACCTCGCTTGTCGAGATCTTCAGTCTAATTCCGAGAGTTGGTTGCATAATCCGCCTATTCGTGTGCAGAGTAATGGTTTGGGTGCGCGATGGACTGATCACCATCCGACTACTCTTATCATTCGCTCTTGTACATCGAATCAGTGGATCCAGCAGTTTTACTCCGTCCACGGAAGTTAGGGGTGGCTCTATTTGTTGATACCTTTACTTTCGACCTTTTGTTCCCGGAGTGTTCTCTCGACGATCACGGACAACGGCCTCTTGTTAGTGGTGTCGCGAGGATCTACACGATGCGGGAAGACGCAGATCGCCGACCTTCTTTCCGGTACCATGAGGCGGATCTCGAGGGCGAGATCCATTGTTAGTGGTGTCGAATTGTGGCATCCCGCAAAACCACTACTAGAAAATCGCGTTGAATTCGTGCATTGCATCGTCATCATCATATGTTGTTTGTCAAAAACTATTTTCGGAAAGCCCGTTTTGTTTTCTAAAACGCCCCACCTTAATTATCGCGCAAACCCGGGTCACCGGAGTATTTTGTTTTGTCCGTTGTCAGTTTGCAAAAACGCTGGTTGAGATAAATAATTTAATTAATTGTTTTAGTGGGGGCAGTCGAACGGGCCGATTGACCCGAACGACCACCCCCAGGAATTTTAAATCGGTCCACCTCTAATCCTAAACCTACCCATCTATCTACCCCAACCCAGCCTCCACATCACCCTGGCCACTCATACGCTGCCACCTCACCCCTCCCCAAATCCCCACCAACCCCAAACTGCCACCTAATCTACCCTCTCTCCACTCCCTCCACCTGGACCGTACCCACCCCTCACACAGCACACACGCTCTATACGCACGCACCGACAGCCCCTTGCCCCGGCCCCACCAGGCCCACCTCCCCCACGCGACCGCTCCACCCTCCCTTCTTCCTCCCAGGCGCCTCGCTCGCTCGCTCCCTCTGCGCGCAGCAGCCAGCGACCCCCTCCTCCGGCCGCTCCCCTCCACGCCCGCCTGCCGCCGCCGCCCTGCGGAGAGCCGCGCCACCGCAGCCGGCGACCCTCCTCCTCCCTCCGCCCCGCCTGAGGCCTCCCCGACCCGCGCGCGCGTCCCGCCTCCTCTCGTCGCCGGCCCCGCACGCCCTCCCCGCGGCCGCCCCGTCTCGCCTCCGCCCCGGCACCCCTCAACCGGACCGCCGCGCCTCCGCACCCGCCGGCACCCGCGGCCGCAGCCCTCCTCCGACACCATCCACCTCCTCCGACCCTCCTCCGCCACGCGATGCCGCCGCCCGGTGGCCTCGCCTCGCGCCGACCTCCACCGCCCACGTCCCGTCGACCGGCCGCCCGCGCTGCCGCCTCGCCGGAGCACGGCCCGGCCCAGCCCGACCGCGACGCCCCTGGAACCCCGAGCTCGACCGTGCTCCTGCTCGCCGCCGTCGCGTCACGGAGCCTTCCCGCCGGCCTCCGCAGACGACCGCCAAGCTCCGCCGCCGTCTGCTTGGCCCAGGCCGCTACCTCTCCGTCTGCTGCGTCGTGTGTGTGTGCTTGGGTAGCAACAGCAGCACTACGCGTCTTCGGTGCAAGTAGTGTGTTCCCTTTTAGCCGTGTCGTTCAACATCGCAAGCCCATCGTCAAGTCGGGTATATTCCAAGGAGGACAACATGGAACCCGACAAGATCTCCATCACAGACTTGTTGGCCGAGCCTCGGGCCTTCGACATGGAATCGCCAAGATCCACCGGCGCCAAAATCCAAGACCGACATCGTCATCCGGGTTCTCCATCAAGTACGCCAAGACCGTCGACATGGATACCGAAGGACGCCGAGCGCCAAGCACTTCACCCCGGCTGCCAGAACCCGGCTGCCAGAACCAACCCGATACGTGAACCCGACAAGTTCTTCTCGACGACAAGATCATCGACAGGGAACCCGAAGACCACATGTGCAACAAGTACTCCCTCGAGAACGTCAAGTACTTCACCCCGGACACCGAGACCCCAATGCGACAAGTGCTTCAGCCCGAACGATAGAACCGACAACATGGCCCGACCATCGCGAATACGACAAGATCTACCCCCGATATCCGAGAACGATCCCGGAGTCCGAGAACGTTTCCGTCGAACCCTGGACCCTGAGACCGGCCCCGAACCCCGGAACCCCCAAGATCGTCGAGAACCCTAATGTGTGAATCCCTTCCCGAAAACCCTATTTTATAACCTAATATAACTTGTCGCATAATTATTGTTCTTGCATGCATAATCATGTGGTTTGGGGGCCTTATGCCGATTCACCTTATAATTAAATATGGGGCCATATGCGGGCAAATCTAGTCTCATATTGGCCTCATTTAAACTTGTGTAGCGAACCGGCGATATATTCTGCCTTGTTAAACAACATTTAAATTGCGGGGTATCTAAACAACTTGAACCATTGATTAAATTGTCGGGACCCCGGTTCCGCTTAATATTGACCTAATTGCATCGCATCTTGCCATGCCATACATCATACATGCATCATGCCGATCTTCTGCCGTGTATTAAATATTGCATCCGGTGTTTCTTCTAGTGTTTTGGTTCTTCGCGGATAAGGCCGTTGAGTTGATGTGAGCTTCGCCCCGATCTTCGGTTGAACCTTCGACAATGTTTTCAGGCGAGCATCTTCCCCTTTCTACCTATCTTACTTTTATAGTCTTTATTCCCTCCTGTTGATCTATTGCTATTTGTGTTGCGATGCTTTAGTTTCCGTACCTGTGATATCCCTTGCAGCCTTATATTGCTTTGGACACATCCTATTACCTGTTGTTTGGTAGCTAGTTGGACTTGCGCGTCGTAGTCGCTTGCTCTAGTGCTGTTGTGTGTCGTCAAGTGCCACAGTTGTTGATGTATTGCCGCATGTTAATGTTGGAGATGATCATAGCTTTACTTACCGTCCACTTCAATTCCTGTTTAACAACTAAAATTGAAGTAAGCAGAGGCATCGGTGGGTGATAGATAACATTTGGTTTCCAAACGCCCACTTGTGTCCCGTTGGACCCCGAGTACTTGATACCTGTTCCTTGATTTATCGCGCTATCCACATATGGGGAGTATGGGCCCCCCTTAGCCAGAGCTTGATTCCGTCTTATTTCTTGGGGCCACAACTAGTTTGAGGTTTTATTTACGATCCTGTACTTATGCCATGCTACTTATGTATTTAAATTTGTGCGAGGAGCACACTGTACTGTTTAGGTATGCGGAGTGATTACGCGGTATCGACAAGCCCAGCCACACTTTCGGGTTCCCAGTCGCTTACAGCCATTGGCGCAACCTTGAGTCCGTCTCGGAGCTTGCTTACTCCGTTGCGGGATCTACTCAAAGGGGTGGCCCCCTGAAATATTTCTGAATCTTGTGATTGCTCTGTCGTGAAGACCTCGTTGGGTTTTGATTTGGTTTTTCCGAGGTTGATCGTGTGTGTGTTGCTATTTGTGCACCCCGGCCGGGTTAAAACTTTCTGAAAGCCGTGTCCGCGGTTATGGACGACTTGGAGCACAGTATCTCGACCATAGACAAGCATAACTAAAGTTTACTGCTATAAATTTGACTTTATAATGACTAGTAATCAGCTTCACTATAACGGAATGGCTAAATAATACTGCCCACAATTGCTTGTTTGGAGTGTCGCTTGCGACCATTGTATCTGACTAGTAAGTATTGCAACTACAACGGAATGGCTGAATAAAAGTACCAACAACTGCTGGGTTTTGGGTTTATCTCATGCTATCTGTATCTGATTAGTAATTGTAGCAACTACAACGGAATGGGTAACTAAAAGTGCCCACTGCTTATTTTATCAGGACGACTATCTTTAACCTGACTAGTAATTGCTGCAACGATAACCGAATAAATAAAACTGCCAACTGTGTGAGTTCCTCGGTTGACTTCCTCGATCGGTGTCGAGGGGGAAACACCAGGATGGGTTTTGTTTGGTGTTAGCTTCAGGTTGGATCCGGATAGGTCACTCTTACCCCTCACTGGTTACCGCCAGTTGTACCGAGTCTCTATAGGTTGTTTAGTGCATGCTGCCGCTGCCGCTTCAGTCCACCATACCTATGTAGGCGAGGACCGCCGAATTCTAGCCTCGCCGTGTACTGGCCTCAGTACTGACGCTCCTTCTTTTTCCTTTGCCCTTTGCCGGCACCCCTTTTGTTTAAGCAGGTTTGAGATCGACGTCGTTAGCAGGGTTACCCTTCCGGCTTGGCCTGGGCAGGGTTATGGACGCCATTGGTTATTCTTCAGGGCTCTTAGCCCCATTTGCATCTTGTCCGTAGTCGGACTCTCTATCATTTTCAAGGTGATTTGGATCTTTGTATATTATATCTGTATTCTTCACTCATTTGAGTCGCTGTTATATATATCTGTTCTGTGGGTCCCATCGAGGACTGTTGTGTAATGTTATTACTTCGTTTTCCACCCGCACGAAAGTGCCTGGTGGGCACCTTTGAATCGTTTCTATGCGGGTTTGGCGGGTTTCGCTAAAACTTGCATAGGTCCGATTCTGAGGGTGTTACAGAGTGGTATCTGAGCCCAGCAGTTGCGATACCCCACAAGTCCAGCCTGTAGGATAACCTAGCTAACGGCCGAAGTAGAATGTCAAAACTATTTTGAAAAAATCGGTTGGATAGTTCTGATTAGGTCTGATTTTACTCCTTACCCCTCTGCTGTTCTCCTCTTACCTCTACGTGTTTTGAAATCCGCTCTCGTCTCTTTCTTCGAGTCCAAGAATTCTCGTGGTTGGGTTTCCGTCGTACCTTCAGGGTTTCGCTTCCTCTTCTGATAACGGTGTCCTACCACCCGGTGTTCGAGCTGCCTGAGGAATCCGTCTACGGTGTTACCATTCTTTGTTCCTTGTTTGTGCCTTCCGGTGTTTTCCGACGCGACGGTATCCTCTACGCCAGATCCGATGCAGAGTCTGCATCACTCCGGTGTTTCCGAACCTCGCTTGTCGAGATCTTCAGTCTAATTCCGAGAGTTGGTTGCATAATCCGCCTATTCGTGTGCAGAGTAATGGTTTGGGTGCGCGATGGACTGATCACCATCCGACTACTCTTATCATTCGCTCTTGTACATCGAATCAGTGGATCCAGCAGTTTTACTCCGTCCACGGAAGTTAGGGGTGGCTCTATTTGTTGATACCTTTACTTTCGACCTTTTGTTCCCGGAGTGTTCTCTCGACGATCACGGACAACGGCCTCTTGTTAGTGGTGTCGCGAGGATCTACACGATGCGGGAAGACGCAGATCGCCGACCTTCTTTCCGGTACCATGAGGCGGATCTCGAGGGCGAGATCCATTGTTAGTGGTGTCGAATTGTGGCATCCCGCAAAACCACTACTAGAAAATCGCGTTGAATTCGTGCATTGCATCGTCATCATCATATGTTGTTTGTCAAAAACTATTTTCGGAAAGCCCGTTTTGTTTTCTAAAACGCCCCACCTTAATTATCGCGCAAACCCGGGTCACCGGAGTATTTTGTTTTGTCCGTTGTCAGTTTGCAAAAACGCTGGTTGAGATAAATAATTTAATTAATTGTTTTAGTGGGGGCAGTCGAACGGGCCGATTGACCCGAACGACCACCCCCAGGAATTTTAAATCGGTCCACCTCTAATCCTAAACCTACCCATCTATCTACCCCAACCCAGCCTCCACATCACCCTGGCCACTCATACGCTGCCACCTCACCCCTCCCCAAATCCCCACCAACCCCAAACTGCCACCTAATCTACCCTCTCTCCACTCCCTCCACCTGGACCCTACCCACCCCTCACACAGCACACACGCTCTATACGCACGCACCGACAGCCCCTTGCCCCGGCCCCACCAGGCCCACCTCCCCCACGCGACCGCTCCACCCTCCCTTCTTCCTCCCAGGCGCCTCGCTCGCTCGCTCCCTCTGCGCGCAGCAGCCAGCGACCCCCTCCTCCGGCCGCTCCCCTCCACGCCCGCCTGCCGCCGCCGCCCTGCGGAGAGCCGCGCCACCGCAGCCGGCGACCCTCCTCCTCCCTCCGCCCCGCCTGAGGCCTCCCCGACCCGCGCGCGCGTCCCGCCTCCTCTCGTCGCCGGCCCCGCACGCCCTCCCCGCGGCCGCCCCGTCTCGCCTCCGCCCCGGCACCCCTCAACCGGACCGCCGCGCCTCCGCACCCGCCGGCACCCGCGGCCGCAGCCCTCCTCCGACACCATCCACCTCCTCCGACCCTCCTCCGCCACGCGATGCCGCCGCCCGGTGGCCTCGCCTCGCGCCGACCTCCACCGCCCACGTCCCGTCGACCGGCCGCCCGCGCTGCCGCCTCGCCGGAGCACGGCCCGGCCCAGCCCGACCGCGACGCCCCTGGAACCCCGAGCTCGACCGTGCTCCTGCTCGCCGCCGTCGCGTCACGGAGCCTTCCCGCCGGCCTCCGCAGACGACCGCCAAGCTCCGCCGCCGTCTGCTTGGCCCAGGCCGCTACCTCTCCGTCTGCTGCGTCGTGTGTGTGTGCTTGGGTAGCAACAGCAGCACTACGCGTCTTCGGTGCAAGTAGTGTGTTCCCTTTTAGCCGTGTCGTTCAACATCGCAAGCCCATCGTCAAGTCGGGTATATTCCAAGGAGGACAACATGGAACCCGACAAGATCTCCATCACAGACTTGTTGGCCGAGCCTCGGGCCTTCGACATGGAATCGCCAAGATCCACCGGCGCCAAAATCCAAGACCGACATCGTCATCCGGGTTCTCCATCAAGTACGCCAAGACCGTCGACATGGATACCGAAGGACGCCGAGCGCCAAGCACTTCACCCCGGCTGCCAGAACCGACCCGATACGCGAACCCGACAAGTTCTTCTCGACGACAAGATCATCGACAGGGAACCCGAAGACCACATGTGCAACAAGTACTCCCTCGAGAACGTCAAGTACTTCACCCCGGACACCGAGACCCCAATGCGACAAGTGCTTCAGCCCGAACGATAGAACCGACAACATGGCCCGACCATCGCGAATGCGACAAGATCTACCCCCGATATCCGAGAACGATCCCGGAGTCCGAGAACGTTTCCGTCGAACCCTGGACCCTGAGACCGGCCCCGAACCCCGGAACCCCCAAGATCGTCGAGAACCCTAATGTGTGAATCCCTTCCCGAAAACCCTATTTTATAACCTAATATAACTTGTCGCATAATTATTGTTCTTGCATGCATAATCATGTGGTTTGGGGGCCTTATGCCGATTCACCTTATAATTAAATATGGGGCCATATGCGGGCAAATCTAGTCTCATATTGGCCTCATTTAAACTTGTGTAGCGAACCGGCGATATATTCTGCCTTGTTAAACAACATTTAAATTGCGGGGTATCTAAACAACTTGAACCATTGATTAAATTGTCGGGACCCCGGTTCCGCTTAATATTGACCTAATTGCATCGCATCTTGCCATGCCATACATCATACATGCATCATGCCGATCTTCTGCCGTGTATTAAATATTGCATCCGGTGTTTCTTCTAGTGTTTTGGTTCTTCGCGGATAAGGCCGTTGAGTTGATGTGAGCTTCGCCCCGATCTTCGGTTGAACCTTAGACAATGTTTTCAGGCGAGCATCTTCCCCTTTCTACCTATCTTACTTTTATAGTCTTTATTCCCTCCTGTTGATCTATTGCTATCTGTGTTGCGATGCTTTAGTTTCCGTACCTGTGATATCCCTTGCAGCCTTATATTGCTTTGGACACATCCTATTACCTGTTGTTTGGTAGCTAGTTGGACTTGCGCGTCGTAGTCGCTTGCTCTAGTGCTGTTGCGTGTCGTCAAGTGCCACAGTTGTTGATGTATTGCCGCATGTTAATGTTGGAGATGATCATAGCTTTACTTACCGTCCACTTCAATTCCTGTTTAACAACTAAAATTGAAGTAAGGAGAGGCATCGGTGGGTGATAGATAACATTTGGTTTCCGAACGCCCACTTGTGTCCCGTAGGACCCCGAGTACTTGATACCTGTTCCTTGATTTATCGCGCTATCCACATATGGGGAGTATGGGCCCCCCTTAGCCAGAGCTTGATTCCGTCTTATTTCTTGGGGCCACAACTAGTTTGAGGTTTTATTTACGATCCTGTACTTATGCCATGCTACTTATGTATTTAAATTTGTGCGAGGAGCACACTGTACTGTTTAGGTATGCGGAGTGATTACGCGGTATCGACAAGCCCAGCCACACTTTCGGGTTCCCAGTCGCTTACAGCCATTGGCGCAACCTTGAGTCCGTCTCGGAGCTTGCTTACTCCGTTGCGGGATCTACTCAAAGGGGTGGCCCCCTGAAATATTTCTGAATCTTGTGATTGCTCTGTCGTGAAGACCTCGTTGGGTTTTGATTTGGTTTTTCCGAGGTTGATCGTGTGTGTGTTGCTATTTGTGCACCCCGGCCGGGTTAAAACTTTCTGAAAGCCGTGTCCGCGGTTATGGACGACTTGGAGCACAGTATCTCGACCATAGACAAGCATAACTAAAGTTTACTGCTATAAATTTGACTTTATAATGACTAGTAATCAGCTTCACTATAACGGAATGGCTAAATAATACTGCCCACAATTGCTTGTTTGGAGTGTCGCTTGCGACCATTGTATCTGACTAGTAAGTATTGCAACTACAACGGAATGGCTGAATAAAAGTACCAACAACTGCTGGGTTTTGGGTTTATCTCATGCTATCTGTATCTGATTAGTAATTGTAGCAACTACAACGGAATGGGTAACTAAAAGTGCCCACTGCTTATTTTATCAGGACGACTATCTTTAACCTGACTAGTAATTGCTGCAACGATAACCGAATAAATAAAACTGCCAACTGTGTGAGTTCCTCGGTTGACTTCCTCGATCGGTGTCGAGGGGGAAACACCAGGATGGGTTTTGTTTGGTGTTAGCTTCAGGTTGGATCCGGATAGGTCACTCTTACCCCTCACTGGTTACCGCCAGTTGTACCGAGTCTCTATAGGTTGTTTAGTGCATGCTGCCGCTGCCGCTTCAGTCCACCATACCTATGTAGGCGAGGACCGCCGAATTCTAGCCTCGCCGTGTACTGGCCTCAGTACTGACGCTCCTTCTTTTTCCTTTGCCCTTTGCCGGCACCCCTTTTGTTTAAGCAGGTTTGAGATCGACGTCGTTAGCAGGGTTACCCTTCCGGCTTGGCCTGGGCAGGGTTATGGACGCCATTGGTTATTCTTCAGGGCTCTTAGCCCCATTTGCATCTTGTCCGTAGTCGGACTCTCTATCATTTTCAAGGTGATTTGGATCTTTGTATATTATATCTGTATTCTTCACTCATTTGAGTCGCTGTTATATATATATCTGTTCTGTGGGTCCCATCGAGGACTGTTGTGTAATGTTATTACTTCGTTTTCCACCCGCACGAAAGTGCCTGGTGGGCACCTTTGAATCGTTTCTATGCGGGTTTGGCGGGTTTCGCTAAAACTTGCATAGGTCCGATTCTGAGGGTGTTACAATGCACGAGCTACTTTGGCCTTGTTCTCTTTGATTTTCTCAAGCGACCACAGCCTAAGCTCAGTCAAATCTTCAACGCTGTCACTCATCAAGGCTGCATATTCTTCAGTCGTTAGATCGTTCTGAAAAGTGACACGTCTCGACCCAGCCGTAATTTCCCAAGGCAATACGGCTTCTTGTCCATAGACTAGATGGTACGGCGAGGTTTTTATCGCCCCATGACATGACATGCGGTAAGCCCATAAAGCCTCTGATAAAACCTCGTGCCAACGCCTAGGGTTCTCATCGATTTTCCTCTTGATCAGCTTGATAAGGCTCTGGTTGGACGCTTCAGCTTGCCCATTTGCTTGAGCATAGTACGGAGATGATCGCATCAGCTTGATCCCTGTGTCCTCACAGAACTCTCTGAACTCGTGAGAAGTGAAGACCGAACCTCCATCGGTCGTGATAGTCTGGGGAATCCCAAACCTATGAATGACGTGTTCTTTCACAAAATCGACGACATCCTTTGAACTTACTGACTTCATAGGGACAGCTTCCACCCACTTGGTGAAATAATCCGTGATGGCCAAAATCCACATGTGGCCTTTGCTTGACGGAGGATTGATCTTGCCGATCATATCCATGCCCCAACCTCGGAATGGCCAAGGCTTGATGATGGGGTTCATTGCTGACGCGGGTACCATCTGAATTTTTCCAAATCTCTGACATGCTTGACACCCTTTGTAGTACTTAAAACAGTCCTCGAGCATGGTAGGCCAATAAAACCCTGATCGCCTGATCAACCACTTCATCTTGTGAGCCGATTGGTGAGTTCCACAAGCGCCTTCGTGTACCTCGTGTAGGAGCCGATTGGCCTCAGCTGTCCCCACACATTTGAGCAATAACCCCTCTAGAGTCTTGTAAAACATGTCGTCCCCAATGAGCACATACTTCATGGCCTTGTATCTTATTCGTTTAGGTGCCCCCCGAGCCGAATCCTTCAAGTAATTGAAGATATCGGCTCTCCAGTTGTCTGCGTCCAGGAATTGCACCTGAACATCGGCTCCCTCTGCCGCGTCCTTGTAGCCTGAAGCCATTTGTGCAAGATCATTGGCCTCGGTATTCTGCGATCGTGGGATCCAGGTGAAGTTTATGTATCGGAACTGTGCCATCAGCTCACGGCATTGTATCCATAATGGGAATAGCGACTCGCTCTCACACTTGTATTCCTCCGTGAGTTGAGAAATCACCAGCTTGGAGTCTCCAAAAATTTCCACTGCTTCCGCTCCAGCTTCGATGAGCAACTCCATTCCCTTGCGTATCGCCTCATACTCAGCGACGTTGTTGGTGCGAGGGGCTGACAACCTGATAGAGAAGGAAAATGTTGCCCCCCGGGGTGACACGAGTAGCATGCCGATGCCGCACCCATCGTCACAAACCGATCCGTCAAAGAACATAGCCCACGCTCGTATGGACAGTGCTGCTATATTGGTGTTGATCCTTTCAGCGATAAGGTCGGCCAATGCCTGCCCCTTAACTGCTTTCGCGGGTTGATACCGGATGTCAAACTCCGATAATGCAAACATCCATTTGCCCAGTCGGCCTTTCAACATAGGAGCCGACAGCATGTGCTTTATAACGTCTGATTTGCAGACGATGACAATCTCTGCTGATAGCAAAATGTGGTGCAGCTTGGTGCAGGTGAAAAACAGGCAGAGGCACAACTTGTCGATCTCAGAGTACCTCGTTTCTGCATCCAGCATCCTTCTGCTGATGTAAAATACCACTCGCTCCAGCCCGTCATAAACTTGCACCACCACTGAGGCGATGGACGTGTCCGCTACTGACAAGTAAATGTAGAATGGCCTATCCGGCTGGGGCGGAACCAATACTGGCGGCTTCGTCAGATATTCTTTGATCTCGTCGAAGGCTCGTTGTTGTTCTGCCCCCCAGCTGAACTCTTCATCAGATTTAATCTTTACAAGTCCCATGAACGGCTCTATCCTTCCTGACAGATTGGAGATGAATCTTCTGACGAAGTTGATCTTGCCGATGAGAGACTGCAGTTCTTTCTTCGTGGTAGGTGGCTTCATTGTTCGCACTGCCTCCTGACTTTTCAGGCCGATCTCAATTCCTCGTTCATGGACCAAGAAGCCCAAGAACTGACCGGCCGTCACACCAAAGGCACACTTCTTTGGATTCATCCGTAGCCCGAATTTTCTTGTTCGGTCCAGGACGTGTCGCAGATCATCCAAGTGTCCTTGTACTGAGGCTGACTTGACCACTACGTCATCGATATAAATTTCCACCAGCTTGCCGATCAGGTCATGGAAGATGTAATTCATGGCTCTTTGGTATGTGGCGCCGGCGTTCTTCAGTCCAAACGTCATGACTACATATTCAAACAACCCCACCGAACCTGGGACTCTGAATGCAGTCTTGTGTATATCTTCCGGAGCCATAAAAATTTGATTGTAACCGGCATTGCCATCCATGAAGCTCAAGATTTTATGACCGGCAGCTGCGTTGATTAACGTCTCTGCTACTGGCATCGGATACTCATCTTTCGGGGTAGCTCTATTGAGATCCCGAAAATATATGGCCACACGCCAGCGGCCATCCTTTTTCTCTACAGGTACGATACTAGAAATCCACTCAGCATACCTGCATGGCCTGATTAAATCGGCTGCCAACATTTTCTCGATCTCCTTCTTGACCTCTTTCAAAATTTCGGCCTTCATCTGTCGTGCTCGCTGCTGGAATGGCCGAAATCCTTTTTTAAGTGGGAGTCGATGCTCGATGATGCTCCTGTCTAGCCCAGGCATCTCTGTATAATCCCAGGCAAAGCAATCTGGATATTCTTTCAACAAAGCTATCATCGGACCCCGCAGATTCGGATCCAACTTCTTGCTGATAAATGTTGGTCTTGGCTTATCCCCAGGACCGATGTCAATCTCTTCTAGTTCATCAGCAGATGTAAATCCATATCCTAGCTTTCCGTCACCTGTCAAATCGATGCTAAGCACAGGGCAAACAGTAGGTGAGGTTAACAAAAATAACTTGGGCCGATTGCCTGAATCGGCCCCCTTTTTGATTGTATTAGTCAAGGACGGTTTACACCTTATGGTTTTACAATGGCTGGGAATCTCCCTGCTACGACTGCATGATCTGCTCGTCGCAAGGTTGCTGCTTTTTGTTTTTTGTGGCCGATCGCAGGGATCGGCCGTACCATGTACCATCGTGGGCTTTGCTACTCTGTCAGGCTGGTGGATAAGACCAGCCTCACCCCGTTTTTTGTAGCCTCAATGCGTTCACAGCCGTCTAGACTGATTCCAGAGATCGGCTCTTGGTCTTCTGCTTCCCAGACGTTCATGCCAGCAATGGAGACCTCGACGGAATCGTCTGCATGAATGACCTCCACCTCATCTCCATCCCACTGTATTAGGCACTGGTGCATCGTGGATGGAATGCAGCAGTTGGCATGGATCCAATCTCTCCCTAGCAAGACAGCGTAGGTGCTTTTGCTGTCCACGACGAAGAATGACGTAGGGATTGTTTTTCTGCCCACGGTCAGGTCCACGTTTAGTACGCCTTGCGTTTCTGAAGTCTGGCCGTTGAAGTCGCTTAAAGTGACGTTAGTTTTGATCAGATCTGCAGTGGAGCGTCCCAAACGCCGTAGCATGGAGTATGGCATTATGTTGACTGCCGCTCCGGTGTCCACTAACATCTTGCTGACAGGTTGCCCATTGATGTAACCTCGTAGGTACAGTGCTTTCAGATGTTTGTAACCCTTTTCACATGGCTTCTCAAAGATAACTGGCCGTGGGCCGCAGTCGAACTGTGCCACTGGTAGCTCGTTGGTTCGTGGCGCGCAGAACTCTGACGGAAGTATGAATACCATGTTTGTGCCAGCCGATGTCTTTGCATCGGCTTTTACCGGTTTGGGGCGCCACTCTTTCCTTTTCGGGTGATCTTCCGTTTCCAAGGTCTGCCTAATTTTAACGGCCAGATCGGGCCGTGCTTTCTTTAGAGCGTGGAGATACTGCGCTTCGGCTTCCTCCAAGTTACGCAGCCGCTGCACTCTACGCTTTTGGGTATGTCTGAGTCCGTCGGGACACCACCTTGGACGGTGATACCTGTCTTTCTCTTTGTCATCCATTGGCTCCTTGAGACCTTGTGCTCGAGACGACTCCCTGCGTCGGCGCTGAGGCGGGAAAGGCCCTAGGCGCTTAAACACTGACACCGGCTCCGTGTCCTCCTTCTGCTGTCCGCATTCGGGGCAGTTATCGATCGTAGGCAATTGGCTCATTCCCGCGTCCCAGCAATACTTGAAGAACGGGCAATCCCAATGCTTGTCTGCGCCTTCTTTTTCTTTTGACGGTCCCCAAGCGAGGTGCTCATATCCTTCATCTTCTCCGTCGCGTCGGCGACGTTGGTCATACTGACGCTCATACTTATTAAGGAGATGCGTGGAATGTGGTTTCTGATATCGCACACTTTTTACTTGTTCCTCAGTTAAGTACCGCCTGTTGTCGTAGCTGGGCCGGTCGCGTGGACCAGCCTCCTCTCTTACTCTGCCGTGAGAGCGACCGCCTTCCTCCCTGTACGTGCCATGGTGGTACCCTGTTCCTGCCATGTTGACATCGAACGAGAAGTCCAACTGGCGCCTCGTGGAGTGGCTGTGTTCTACCATGTTGACGCCGGGGAACGGGTTGGTGTCTACTTTCATGGCGAATTGCCCCAGGATGAGGCGGCCCTGCTCTATCGCTGTTTGGATCTGGCGACGTAGCTCTTTGCAGTCATTGGTGGTGTGGGTGAACGAGTGATGCCACTTGCAGTACGGTCTTCCGTTCATCTCTTGAGCCGTAGGGATTTTGTGGCCTTCAGGTAACTTCAGCTGCTTTTCTTTCAGCAGTAAATCGAATATTTGCTCAGCTTTGCTCACATCGAAGTCGAACCCTTTTGTAGGCCCTTGCTGTTTTACCCATTTGCAGGTTACGGGGTCTGCCCCCCGAGCCCATTCAGCCACGGCCACCTCCTGGTCTTGCGCGGGGTCTTCTTCTTCTGTATCGACCAGGCCTATCGGACGTTTGAACTTGTCCTGGTACAACTCAGGGTGGCGCTGCTCATACATCGTCAGCTTCTGGGACATGTGCGCCAACGAGTTGTACTCTACTTGGAAAGCCAGATCTTTGATGGGTGCTGCGAGACCCAACGCTGCCAGCTCGACCGCTTCCTTCTCAGTTAAACGAGCTGAGTAACATCGGTTCTTGACAGCCCTGAAGCGTTGGATGTACTCGGCTACCGTTTCTCCTCGCTTTTGCCGCACCTGTGCCAGGTCTGCAATGCCAGCCTCGGTGGCTTCTGAATGGTACTGAATGTGGAACTGCTCTTCCAGTTGCTTCCAGGTCTGGATCGAATCAGGTGGTAGCGAGGTGTACCACCCAAAAGCTGGTCCTGTCAAAGATTGCGCAAAGAACCTTACGCGCAACTGATCTGATGCTGATATCATGCCTAACTGTGTCAGGTATCGGCTCACGTGCTCGATCGAGCTCGACCCTTCTGACCCGCTAAATCTCGAGAACTCAGGGAGCCGATACTTGGGTGGCAGCGGGATCAGATCAAACTCGTTGGGGTACGGCTTTGAATAGCCGATTGTCCTTCTCTTCGGCACGAAGCCGAACTGGTCTCTCAAGATGGTACGGATTTGCTCCGTTGTTTGGGCTGCAGGGGCTAGATTCTCATGACTCGTTCCAGTGGCATACTTGGCTAGCCACGCCTGTTTGTCGGCGTCCATCCCAGAGATTCCTGCTCCAGAAACACCTGATCCCGAAGCCCCTGCTCCAGAAACTCCTGCCCCAGCACTCCCTGCGGTTGCAACCTGGTTCGTGCGCGTCAAGCTGTTGCAGTCTGGCACGTAGGTGCACACGTATCCATGTGGGATTTCTTTAGGTGGTTCACACAGGAATTGGCAATCGCCAGGGTCGCCTCCGACCTTGTAGACGACGTACGCCGGTGCCCCTGGTGGCTCTGGAGCTGCAAGTGTGAATGGCAGCGGTGGCCTGGCCTGGAGTGGTCTTTCTCCCTGGTGAGTCCCCAGAGTAGGCCCCGACGGAGAGTACTGATGTTTCGCGATGTCCTGAACTACGCGAACTGCGATCCGCTCGAAAGCGTTTACCAAGCTCTCAGAATGGCGGTGAAGAGAATGAGCCACCATGTAGTTGACTTCCTGGCGCAGAGCTCTGGTGCGCTCCTCTGAAGGAACAGACAGATCCACCTCATCAAGAGCACCCTCGGGTGAGAACCCTTTCCACCTGATGCCATGCTTACGAGTCCTCTCAAAAGAGCCGATGAGATCGGCTTCGAAGAGATCTTTGACGTCATCATACTTTGCCTTGTGGTCCTCAGGCAGCTCATCGTACGTGACCGGTCTGTTGTCCATCGCAGCGTCGGATGTTGATGTAGACGTTGTTTTAAGTGTCCCACCGAGCGTGCCAGAATGTGTTGCCTACCAAAACCCACCGGCGAGCAGCGACGGGCAACACGAAGAGCCGGGAGGCTCCCAGGACTGCTGGTGGGCCCTGGTCCCTCGGGCAACGGCCCGCAAAACTCCGGCACACGTCCTGGCTTGGTTCGAGGGCGTGCCACCTGACCTATACCTGGTCAGGAAGGTGAAGGATTGCTTCGATTGGTTTCCTGCATGGTAAACAAGTATACGTAAAATTCGAGCCGTGACCGGCTCCCAGGTTTCCCTGTGAATCGGCTCCCAGAGCCGATTATCCCATGGTTCTGCATTAGATCTATTATAACATGGGGTTTTGCTTCATCAATACAAGTTAAATCGATCTACGACAGTTTAATGTTTTCACTACATGACTGGAACATCCTACACGTAATTGAGCCTAGTAGATATAAAAGATAATAGAAAACTAATCCTAGAGAAGGCCTAAAAACCAATGTAACGTCAATTCCCGGAACACCCCCTCTGGGATTGGTAAACCATATCTTACATACTACTGGATCGTTCAACCCGTTTGCAAGGCCTGATCATGTGGATATCAAACTAAACCTTGGAGAACAAGGCACAACTATAACAGATCAAATCGACTTAAATAAAGATCAAGCAAGATGCCACCCTTACACCCGGGAAAAGGTGCAACGGCGGCGAGATAGCTAGAGGTAGCATAACTAAACAATCATAGCGAAAAGTACTGATGCTAATCCAAACAAATCTATGATAATAGTGTTACTCGCCATCAACAAGGCTTCAGTACGAGTAACACTAGATAACGCATAAGTAGATACTGCCTAGATCGCAAGATGCGATCTAGGCAGCATGGCACTTACCCGAGAAAAAACCCTAGAAACAAGGGGTGGCGATGCGCCGAGATTGTGTTTTTTGTGAACGTGATTGTCCTCTTTTTCTCGATAACCTTAGGTACATATTTATAGTCCGGAGACTTTCTGTCTTTGGAATAACTCTACAACTCTATCTCTTACCTAAATCTAAACGGAATCTATTACAATATAAGATACATGGGCAATTTAGCCCAAAGCAACACACGAGGCCGATTCAACAACACGTTGCATATACGTATCTTCTAAGCCCATCTTGACCACGGCCCAACTCCTCCTTTGGCCAAAATATGGCGATAACAAGGTGACGCAAGGAACTTATGGTTTGGTCTAAGTACGGATGGCATGAATCCTTTTAGGGAGCAGAGCTGCAGTCACAACACCTGGCCCGTGACTCTATGTATCTACAACCTTTCTCCTTGGTTGTGCATGAAGTGTAAGTTCATTATGATGCCAGTGCTCATCCAAGGCCCGAAGAAACCGGGCAACGACATTGATGTGTACCTAATGCCATTAGTTGAAGAACTCTTATAGCTCTGGGGCAAACCAGGTGTACATGCATGGGATGAGAACAAACATGAGCCATTTTACCTACGAGGGTTGCTTTTCGTAACCTTCAATGATTGGCCTGCTCTTAGTAACCTTTTAGGACAGACAAACAAGGGATATAAGGCATGCACGCACTATTTATATAAGACCGAAGGTACATATTTGCATAAATGCAAGAAGGTTGTGTACCTGGCGAATCGACGATTTCTTCCGACCAATCATCCCGTAAGAAAGAAAGGCAAGCATTTTAAAGGTGAGGTAGATCACCAGAAGAAGCCTGAACTCCCTACTGGTGATGATATATTTGTTATGGTTAAGGACATAGAAGTAATCTTTGGAAAGGTTCCTGGCGGTCAATCAGTTCCGAACAACGTCGTTACCGGACACGCACCCATGTGGAAGAAGAAATCTATATTTTGGGAGCTGCCATATTGGAAAGTCCTACGTGTCCGCTCTTCAATCGATGTGATGCACATGATGAAGAATCTTTGCGTGAACCTGCTAGGATTACTAGGCATGTATGGGAAGACAAAAGATACACCAGAAGCATGGGAGGAGCAACAAATTATGAAAGACCCAAAGAACATGCATACACAGAACAAGACGGATAAAGGGCATCACTTAAGTCGTGCCAGCTATGCTCTTACCAAAGCAGAGAAGGAAATCTTTTTTGAAGTCCTTTACAGTATCAAGGTGCCGTCTGGCTTCTCATCTAATATAAAGAGGATAATAAATATGGCAGAGAAAAAGTTCCAAAACCTGAAGTCTCATGACTGTCACGTGATTATGACGAAGTTGCTTCCGATTGCATTGAGGGAGCTTCTACCAGAAAATGTTCGAGTACCCATTGTGAAGCTGTGTGCATTCCTCAATGAAATATCTCAGAAGGTAATCAATCCAGATATTCTGCCAAGGTTACAGAAGTATGTGGTACAATGTCTTGTTAGTTTTGAGTTGGTGTTCCCACCATCCTTCTTCAATATTATGACGCATCTCCTGGTTCACCTAGTGGAAGAGATTGCCATTCTCAGTCATGTATTTCTGCACAATATGTTCCCCTTTGAGAGGTTCATGGGAGTCTTAAAGAAATATGTTCATAACTGATGCTACTCTCAACAGGGAGGAAGAGTGCTTCGTTGGAAACCCCAAGAGCAAGGTATGAAGAGTACATCAGCAAGATTTCCCTCAGTAGAAACTGAGGTTATCGAACCATAAGGAGGAAGGAAACGTCACACAGGTGTTGGAAGCAACGTGGAGACCTGCACAACACAAACTCAAGACTCTGTCCCAACGAATCAGTGAGGTTGTCAAGCTCACCGGTTTGCTGTAACAAAGGATTAAACGTATGGTGTGGAAGGTAATGGTTTGCAACAAGTAAACAAGTAACAGTGGAAGATGTATAAATGGTAAATATTGGACCGGGGTCCATAGTTCACTAGAGGTGCTCTCCTTAGATAAAAAACATGGCATGGAGGGTAAACAAATTATAGCAAGGCAATTGACAGGAACTGAGCAAGGCATAACAATGCAATTACTAGCCAGAAAGATCCTATGAGGTTGATTGGGCAATAGAACAGTATACATAGACCGTAATCCAACTGCATCTATGACTAGAAGTCCACCTTCAGGTTATCATTCGAACCCCCTCCAGTATTAAGTTTCAAGCAACAGACAACTACTTTAAGCAAAGTGTGTAAGGTAAACAGTCCACATGTTCCATGAACAAGAGACCGTTGTTTTCTCCCTAGTAGCAACAACACATCTACAACCAAAGAGATTATTGTCACTTCCCTTGGAAACTAGAGGCATGAACCCACTATCGATCATAAATACTCCCTCTTGGAGTCACTAGAAACTACTTGGCCAAGATAACCACTAGCAACGGAGAGCATGCAAGATCACAAACAACACAGACATGATAGAATCATAAAGATAGAACCATTAATCAAACGAACATAATAATCTCAATATCCATTGGATCCCCGCAAACACAACATGCATGATTACAAATAGATTAGATCTTGATCATGAACGGAGCTCACAAGATCTATACATGAAAGCACAAAAGAGGAGATACAACCATCTAGCTACTACATGGAACCATAGTCCAAGGTGGAACTACTCACAAATCATACCGGAGAGAAGGCCTCCGGGATGATCTCCCCTCCAGCAGGGTGCCGGGAAGAGCTTCAGATCCCCCCGATCTAGGGACGATGGTGGCGGCAGCTACAAACGGTTTTGTGGAATATTGATCGGGTACTGAGAGTTTCTGCATCGGGGGCTTCTTATAGGCAAAGGGGGAGACCGAGGCGGCTGCCAGGGCGGCCAAACCCTAGCCAGGCGCGGGCTAGGGCCCACCCGCGCCTGGGGGGGTCTAGCCCCTCTGGCCGGCCCCTCGGGCTCTCCTCTGGACTTCTTGTTCCCCACGGAAATTTATTGACTTTGTCCTTCGTCCCGTCCAATTCTGAGAATATTTATTTACTAACTTTTCTGAAACCAAAAACAGCAGAAAACATGCATCTGGCACTGTTGCAACTTGTTAATAGGTTAGTACCAGAAAACATGTAAAAAGCACCTCAAAGTGTAGACAAGTAAAGCAAATTAGATACTAAACAAGCATGGAGCATCAAAAATTAAAGATACGTTTCCAACGTATCAATAACCGTGCTAGACCAGAAGGAAACATCTCCAAGGGATATGGAATAGAGGAGGTCATTGAGTTTTGTGTTGACTTTATTCCTGACCTTAAGCCGATTGGTGTTCCTGACTCGCGACATGAGGGAAGACTAAGTGGAAAAGGCACGCTGGGAAAGAAAGCAATGATATGTAGGGACGGGGATTCTTTCACTAAAGCACACTACACAGTTCTACATAATTCCACCTTGGTAGCTCCGTATATCGAGGAACACAAGAATATTGTACGCTCCAAAAACCCGGGAAGCCTGACTCATGGATTACAGATGAACACATGAAGTCTTTCGGCGGTTGGATGCGGACACATCTCTTGAATGACACCGCTGTTGGAGATCAGCTATACTTGTTGGCCGCGTCACCATCTTCTACTATATTGAATTTCCAAGGGTACGAAATAAATGGGAATACATTCTACACGATCGCCTAAGATAAAAAGAGCACCAACCAAAACAGTGGTGTCCGCTTTGATGCAATGGACGAGAATGGGAAAAAGGACACATACTATGGTTACATAGAGGAGATATGGGAACTTGACTATGGAGTCTCTTTTAAGGTCCCTTTGTTTCGCTGCAAATGGGTCAACCTGAATGGGGAAGGGGTAAAGATAGACCATTTGTACGGAATGACAATAGTGGATATCAACAATCTGGGTTATAGAGATGAACCATTCATCCTAGCCAATGATGTGTCTCGGGTTTTCTATGTGAAGGACATGTCCTCCAGACCGAAAAAAAGAAAAAATATGCAAACGAATACATCATATGATGAGACAAAGCTTCACATAGTTCTTTCAAGGAAAAGAAACATCATGGGAATCGAGGACAAAACAGACATGTCAGAAGATTATAATAAGTTTGATAAAATTCTGCCCTTCACAGTGAAAACTGACCCAAGAATTCCATTAAGTAAATAAGATGCTCCATGGTTACGTCTGAAGCAATCATAAGGAAGGACATACACCAAGAAGTTCATGCTCATATTGTGTACCTCTAGTTCATGTATGGCCGGTCGGCTGCATATTGTGAACCTAAATGCCATGAGACATGATAGCTCATTTTGTGAAGGATATTTTATGATGTTTGCAATTTTCCAAGTTTAATAAATGTATTGACTGCTAGTCCTGGTTTGTGGCTTGACCGGGACTATATATAGGGGGGCCTTTAGTCCCGATTTTCTAGTCTCGGTTTTAATATTAATAAATGACTTGAGTGTTAGTCCCATTTTGTGGCTGGACCGGGACTAAAGGGGGCCTTTAGTCCCGACTCGTAGAACGACTTTCCTAAACTATGAAGAACTTGTCCCGATTCATACTTACCATTAAGATCTGATCTCCAAACGCGCGTGGTCACATATTAGGGAGTGCCTCTATGACAAGTTTCTTGGAGATGCCGGAGGACCGTGCTCCCGAGAGCTCCCCCACACCCGAGAGCTCCGCCGCAGCTGCTCGCCGCCACGCTTGCTCCGACGACCATTAGCTAGCGGCGCTAGGTTAGATAGCTTCCTCTCGCTCGCGTGGTTCGAACAGACCCAACGGTGCTCCCTAGAAACGTCGCCAGCGATCACCGCCTGCCGCTCCGCCTCGTCGCGCGTGACATGGCGACCATGTGGCCATAGGGTGGACCCTGTGTGGCCTAGGGCCCGCTCGTCAATGACGGTGGGTAGATTTCTGTGCGGTACAGAAAGTTTTAGGGGTTAGGGTTTGATGACGTCAGGGTGACGCAATAATCTTTTATTCTTTTCAGAAATGTTTAAAAATGGCAAAAATTGATGTAAACTTGTAAAATTCATAACTAATTCATATTTAATCAGAAAAATATGAATAATATATCAAAATGTTCAGAAAATTGAGATCTATTTGTTTAAGCTATCATCATACATCGTCAAGAAACTTAAAACCATAGTTTAGTTAAAGAAACATCGACACCCCTTATGTACATGTGGGTTCGCCGGTGTGTCCTTGCTAGGGCATCCCAAACCCTTTTAAATCGATGTTGCACCTAGGGTTAGTGTAGGATCTCTAAATATGACATGTCATACATATTGATTGTGCACTGCAGTATGCCATGTATTGATTGCCGCCTTTCTTTTCGGTATTGGTTCTTCACGATAGGATCCGAGCCCGAGGGTTTTTCTGAATTAGGGTTTCTGATATTGTAAATTAATTTTTATTATTGTGTATGTATATATGAGGGTTTCTCCAAATTAGGGTTTTTATCTCTCAAAACCCTACCCAACATTCTCCCTTAGCTACTTTGACTTATTCGCTTTTCCACCTATGCAGAAAATATGGAACCACACGGCAGAGATGAAGAAAAGGAAGAGTTGATCCAAGGTATGATCCGCGGGGAAGAAAATTTAGATGTATCGATGTTTCTAAACAACTCCGGTGAGGGTGATCCTCTTTTTACCGAAAGAGACGACTTCTTTGAGGTTGAAGGTGATGCCTTCCGTGAGGGCGAAGGCGATGCCTTATGTGATCGAGAAGACGACCGCTCCGGCGAGGTGCATGTAATATAATTAATTCATTAATTAATCATCTGCTGTCTATATAGAAATATTAACGACGATCTTTCTTCTTTTAGCCCTCCGGATCGAACAAATCTATTGAAAAGAGCACACGAGGCCCAACCAAAAGGTTGGAAGACCATGAGAGGTTCAGGATTGAAGAAATTGGTGACGACAACAAACCGACAGCTCCCGTTGTTATCGCAAACAAATTTGTGGCACAATGCGGAGTAATCGTTAGGGACTTTGTCCCGATCACCATGCGAAATTGGAATAGGCCTGTTGATGTGGAAGAAGAGGGAACATGTTTATATGTCCCTAACATGGCCAAAGATGTACTGTGGAAGAGGCTAATGCTTAATTTCACCCTACCGAAGGTAGAGCTGGATCCAAATGCGGAGGATCCAGTTGAGGACGCCAAGCAACATGCCAAAGCCATGCAGATGAAGGCCAGGGAGTGGGCTTTGAAGAAGATGGGCCAGTGTTTCACCAACTGGAAGAAAAGATTGCACCTTGACTATGTCGTGAAAGAGAAGACTCCAGATTTTGAGAAGATTCAGTATCAGAAGTTAAAACCATTCTAGGCTGAGTTTGTGAATTACAAGACATCAGAAAAAGCTAAGAAAATGTCTGCAACGAATAAGCTAAATGCTGCTAACAAGAAGTATCACCATACTATGGGCCAAGGTGGCTACAGGCTGGCATTCCTAAGTGGAAGAAACTTGAGGATGAATTGCGTGCTAAAAAGATCATCCCAGAGACATACAATTGGATCGAACGTGCAAAGAATTGGTTTTACGAGCATGGGGGCACGTTGGACTCGGAAGGGAAGTGTATATATAACATACGACATAAATAAGACCCCTTGCCAATCGAGAAGATTAGAAAAGCAGTATAAGTTGTTATAGATGGGGACTTCATTCCTGATAGAGAGAATGATGATCTCACACCCGCCCTTGGGAATAAGGAACATGATGGATGAACACGAGGCACAATAGGCTCCCAACCATGGAGCACTGGGTTTCCCGAAGAGAGGAAGAAATATCCTGATAGAAGCCGTAAGAGGAGAAAGAACAAGGTGGAAGTTGAAGCAAATATTCAGGCAGATCAAATGCGTATAATTGAAGAATGAATAAAGAAACAACAAGATCAAATTAATGCACTTAGCCAGAAAGGTACTACCGGCCCATCTCAGCAGCACATGGTGGTAGAACCTGCATTCGATGCTACGGGCCTATCGAATAATCGAAAAAGCAGTGTGGCTTCCACCGAGGTCCCGGATGATGACAATGACGATGATGATGGTGCACCGACGATGGCTCGTGTTGGCTACCCAGTGGATGATATCACACAGATGACACACTGCGAACTACATGTCAAAGTTGTGAACATATCAATGAAGGTGGCGGTCGGCTATGCCTTACCAGTTGGACCTGCACCAACTTACCATTGTCGTCCGGTTCCACAGGGCTACACTGTTGTCGGGGTGGATGAAATCATGCCCACATTTCAAGGTTTGAAGCTTGACTACCCTGCAGGTGAAGGGGATGTGACTGAACTGGGAGAAGCAACAAAGGTCACCATTCTATGGCAAAGGAATGTATTGTGCTTCCAAATCACATGCCAAGGCCAACTTCGCCGCCGCCTCACCCGTCTCCTGCGCGATCGTCGCCGCCGTGGCAGCCGTCTTCGTCGCCTCACCCATCTCCGCCGCCTCACCTAGCTCCGTCGCGTCACCAGTCTCCGGCGCAGCCATCGCCGCCGCGGCAATTCCATCACCGACGCCTCAGGAAGAAAAGCGTAAGCGTACCACCGCTACTCTGCGGAGTGGTAAGCGATCGCCGACACGTAAATATGAGCCTCTTCCAAAAGTACCAAAGGTTCCTCCCAAGAGATCTTATGACTGTACTAAAGAGGAGACTACGGCGATCGTTGAGGCGGAAACAACAACGTTTTGCGCTAAGCTGAGGCGGCCGAAAGAGCTAGAGTTCCCCAACACCGAAGAAGATAAAGCCCGAGTGTTCAAAATGCTAAAGGGCCTTCACCAACCCGAGCCAAAGCTGTCATCAGACTATGATCGCTCTATTCTCAAGTCACATGCGGCACAACAACTGTCGAAGAGCAGTACTGGTGCAAGCAGGAAATCAGTTGCCCAACTTGGAGAACAAACAAAACAATCTTGCGCCCCTCTCAAGGTGATTTCCCATACCAACGTGGGATCGAGCAAATATGCGGCCGAAGAGTAGTATGATCCAGAGGTAGTTGCATTATACGGAGAAGCGACCGCTGCTCAAGGTATGAGTATTTCCCACTACTTATCCCAGTTACAGTACTTCCCCGTGGGTGAAGTAGCATACAAATACCAGTACGACAAACCTCTCGTCAAACCTGAGGAGGTAAAGAATCTTCCAACAAAAATGCGAAGATTGCATAACTGGTACATGCATGCCACAAAGACCAGGGCTAACTGGATAATGCTGAGGGTTACAAAAAAGCATTATGGGAAAAAGAACTAGATGACATGATAGTCATTGAATTTATTGAACTATTTCAATTATTCAATCAAGATGCCTTGGACAACTCGATCATCAGTGCCTATTGTCTGCAAGTACTAATTCTGTAATTAATTTAGTCTCTAGCTATCTCACCTTGTTTATTGGATGTATATAATCATACTATAATATGCAGAATGAAGATTCTCGAATGCAGCAGAGGAAAAATCTATGACATTGGGTTCGTTGACCCATATTGGGTTCATCAAGCTAATCTCAAAACAACCCCCCAGGATATGGAGGATAGTAGTGTATATGCGTTAAGGTTTCAAGAAACCAGAAGGAAAATACTATTTCCTTACAACTTCGAATGAGTGTTATTGACTTGTATACACTTTCTATTTCGCTTACTCGACGTTAAGTGTATAATTGATTAGTTATGCATTCGCAGCTACCACTATATTTTGTTAATCATTCAACCTGACAAAGAGCGGTACTAGTCATGGACTCGAAACATAAACCCCTTAAGACGTGGAAGGACATGCAGATGATTCTCCAGCGGTAATTCTAATCATTACGACGCTATATCGGCAATGTTCGTGAATTTTATGATATCAAATACTTAATAACTTATTTTATTCGTTTTCTTCGCTGGGCAGCGCTTGGAAAAAGTTCACCAAGAAGGTTAGGGGTGTTTGGAAAGAGGATCTTACATTTGAAGCACTAGATGTAAGCACCACTAGCTATATCCGCGCATCTCTTTGATTCTAGTTTTGATACCGTTATTATTATGCTTGATTATTATTTTGATTGAAATCTGTTCTCGTGAAGTGCCTGACGCAGGGACAAGGGAACAATTTATCTGGATACTATGTTTGCAAGTTCATTTGTCAGACGTGCTGTGAGAAGGGCAAAAATTTAGAGCAACTTAACGTACGTAAACAATTTCTATAGTTTTTTACCATCAAATTGTGTTTAGTTTCATTCATATAGGTTGACTCCTTTTTTAATCAGTTCGAACGTCTACGGGACGATCTTCTGCCAAAGGATCACGTACGAGCAATTCAGGAGGAATTGGTGGGATTCTTGGATGCAGAAGTCCTAAACCCAAAAGGAGAATACTATGCGGGTGTATAGGCAATAGGGATTGTACAAAGAGCTTATGTAATATAATGGTTCGACACTTGGATCTATATTTTTCGAATGTAATATGTTCGACACTTGTATCGAATGTAATATGCTCGACACTTGGATCTATATTGTCATGATGATCTTGTGTAATATAATGGTTCCTTCTTTGATAAGTGCAAAATACTTAATAAAAAATAAAACAACATAAATGAATTTTCTGCCTCGGCACAAAAAGTGGCCAAAATGCTGCCGCGGCAAAAATAGGTTGCCAAAATGAATTCTCTGCCGTGGTAGAGAAATGTGTCAAATCTCTGTCACGGCAGAGGGTCATTTGTCCCTGTTCGTATTACGAACCGGGACGGTTGCTCCTCCCCCCTCGCGCGGAGCAGCGGCCACATGTACGCTGTTTTGTCCTGGTTGGTGAAGCAACCGGGACTAAGGGTTGGGGGCTTTAGTCCCGATTGCCCTGTCCCGGTTGGGTAACCGAGACTAAAGCCCCTTACCAACCGGGACGCATGGCCTCTTTTCCACTAGTGTTTGACTGCAGGGTCGGGACACCCTTCTTGGGCAATCAAGGGCCAGGGAGTCGTCCATAGACTGCAACAAGGAGCACCATAGGAGGACGCAGGGGGGTTGACTTAGGGGTCTGCTAGGACTTGGTGCATGTTTACAAGGAACTCCACTGGTTTCAACTTGACTGCTGGATGACACAAATCCTAGTTTATTCATCGTCCATATGGTGAATAGAACACAACTTCATGTACGAGATGCAAATCCGCTATCCGTCCTTAGATTGTTCAGACTCTACAGTGACAAACTTATACCATCACCCATTGAATGCTTTTCTTTTGAGCTAGTATTCTAGGTTTGATTCGTTAGACCTGACATTTAGGATGAAATAATATTGGGGTGGGAGTCATGGGATTGAGTTGTCAAGTCGGCATGATTGTGCTATTCCTTCTTGAGGGTGTTGTTACAGAAGAATGATGACTTAGTAAAATGCTTGAGCATGAGAAGCTTCTGGTAGTGTTTATTTGTATTATCTTGTAATGGTTCAACCATTTCTCTCTATGTCATGCATCATTGTTACTGATGTTTGAGGCTCGGTGTGTTACATATACTTTTAACAAAAAAATATTGTGTACACACGCAGATGTAGAGGCCACGGGATATGCCCTTACTTTCTGAAAAAATGTGGCGGTTCACATGGATTTCATGCATAGTCACATCACTACATCATACAAGGATTTCCCACCCACTACAAATGAAACAACACAAGTCAAACAAAGAATCAATAACACACCACATGTGATCATTCACTGAGATTTGTAAGATCATCAAGGTTTCCCTTATGCATTTGTTCCTCATGTATGATAGTGCCGGCGAATTAGGATGGAGAAGAGGGTAGGCAAGTAGGAGCGATATATGAGAATGGAGAAGAGTATAGGAAACCAAAATGGGGCCGAAATGGTTAGGGTCCTCGTTAGTGGCTGAGAACAACCGATGCATTTGCATCCATCTTGAATAAACAGTTAGCTATGGAAACCTAGCTTACTTGGCGTTGACCCTAGATTCTTTAGTTTGTCTAAATTATTTGTAGTATTAAACCTCTCATCAACCATCCTACCCACCCAAGAATATGTGGGAAACTCTACGCAAAGGTTTCCTCCCGTCGCTCCCCTTTGAGAGTAGCCTCCCCACCGCATCTGCCGCCCCTCTCCTCCCTCCTCTCTACTAACCATGGCGGTCGGTGTGGAGATTGAGTTGGTGGTTGGCCTCCTCTTTCTTTAGTAATAGATATAGTTGTTTCTTACTTGTGATTTGTCCCCTTGAGGCGATTAAGGGTCGGACGGTGGATCTCGGCGGCCGGATCCACCGTGTCTCGTTTTTCTTCCACTCCGATGCATCTCGCTAGTGGCAAGAAGTGGTCCAAAGGAGCTGGCTGAGGGCGTGCATCCCCCTAAATAAGGCGCGCACTGGGTTCTTTGAGCTAGGGGCGCTGGATGTCCTCTGGCTCGATGTGCTCTCTCTTCTCTTCGCAATTGTGCTCTCATGGGAAGAGCCGATGGCTGTGGCGGAGAAGACCACCACTCGCCCCTCCAATAAGATCCAATCTTCTGCCCAGGTTCGTCGCCATCGCCATCGCCATATTCTTCGCTCACCTACCCAGGTCAGTGGCAGGTTCCTTGGTGTTGATAGTGAGCCGCTTCATCTGACGCGGTGGTGGCGTGCCCTTGCTACTCTGGCTCTTCTTGCTCTGTTTCCTCTCTTCCTCTCGATCTCCATGGAGGGGATGGGGGAAAGCGGTAGTGGAGTCAAGGCTGCGCCGGAGTAGCTTTGGAGTGCAAGAGCCTCTTGGTCCTGGAGCATCTACTCGACGTCCACAAGGACGCGAATCTTCATCAAGCCAGTGAGCTCCGGCACATTCTCAACCTCCATTGGGAGGCCCTTATCGAGGTCGGGCTCTGAGGGCTTTGCTGGGCCGGCAACAAGTGGTTGCATCCCCGTCGTCGTTATTGGCTGTAATGCTCGCCTCGCTCTGCTCCATGGTGGGGAAGAGATAGGACTAGTTTGTAATTGCAATCTTTTAGCAAGGTCCTATCTACAAATGTTAGGGACCCATGTTTTATTTTCTGCCTTTATGGGGTCCTCTGTAAAAATACTATACACCCACTGTTATAATTAATGCCAGGCTCTAGCCCCTTCTGGGGCGCTCCGTTGCAAAAAAAATATGGGAAAATTCTCTCTAAATCAAAATCCCAACTCATCATAACTCGAAAGCAAGCAATAATGTATAGCGGTCCAATGACACTTGTCTCAGAATTACAGTTAGGGCACATGCTATTCAAAATTTGTAGCAGATCTTTTATGCCCATTTGGTTTAATGGGCATATGTATCTCTGACATGGCCTTTCCTTATTGTATAACATTAGTAATGTGTCTGTGATGTCGCAAATGTTTACTATGAGCTAGAAGTGGTTGTTTATCGTGTTAGAACTATCTATCACATAGTTAAAACTAGTAATCAAGATCAACTACATATAAGACTCAATCGAAAAAACATGCATTTGCTTCAAGACCAAATATCTTTTCCCTGGGTACCGAATTGGAAAAATAGAAGACACTCTTACTCTAACGAACATCGATCTCACCATTTGGTAGTTAGAGCCGTTCCAACTAAATTTTGACCCGAGCGAGTTAAATAATAAATATAATCTCTATCTCTATCTCTACTACCTAAAAAGATATTTGTGTTTCGTGTTCTTCCAAGGACTCGTTTCGCTCACCCCTTCGTCACACCTCGCCCCACACGGTTTTCGCGCTGCAAATCAATTCCCTCTCCAAAAAACAGTTACGTTTCTTGACTGGATTCATGTTTCGCTCTTCCTACAAATCATTATGTCTCCAAACTCATACACAAGGCATTCGCCCTGCACGGTGAACAAATCGGCATCCTCCCGTAGAACCACGCCATTCTAGAGAACATACCCCTCTCAGATCTCGACCTCCTCACGCATTGTCACGACGCTTTCCCTCCTCCCCTTAGGGTGTGTTTGGTAGGTCAGGTCATCAGAGAATGACTTTCTCATCTCAGATATTATCACATCATACAAGGTACATCGAGATTTTGTCATGCGTTTGGTGGCTCGTGTGTGTTCTCCCATGCTGTGTCAAGATGTTGTTTGGTAGCTTGTATACATTGAGATCTGAGTTAGATATGCTTATTTACACACAAGACCTTCTACCAGAAACTAAACTGCAAACAAGTCCAACATCTTACACACAACACCTTGAATAAAAAACAAAATAAAATCTCGTCCTGTCGTGAGTGATGGCTGGGAACGTTGGCTCTGGGCGCTGCCACCGGTGGGAATCCAGGCCAATGAGCTGGCCACCGGTGAAGAATGAGGACGGAAGATGCCTGCTACAGTGTAGATTGGGACAGGGACGGCGAGCAGCGGTGTAGATCTGGGCGGGGCGGTGAGCTGTGGTGCATATCGGGGCGGGATGGCGAGCTACGGTGCAAATTGGGGTAGGGACGGCGAGCTGCAGGGCTGATATCGAGGAGGGAGGAAGGGAAACGCTCGTCCATGCGACGGCAAGAGGAGTTTGAGGAGGCGGCGCTGGTCCAGGAGGCACCGACGCATGCCAGAGTTGAGGAGGCAGAGGACGGCGTCGGTGGAGGAGGCAGAAGCCGGTTTCGGCGGAGAAGGCGGAGGTCTGCGGAGGCGCTGGTGTGAGGAGGGGAGAGAGAGCTAAGAAGGGGGAAATGAGGCTAGGATGGCTTGACCCCTGCGGGCATGAGCGTGGGCCTAGGATGCGCGCGCGCGGGAGGGGGGTGGGGGATTCGGGCGAGTTCTGCCCTGCCCGGTTAAGAAGTTCAATTCGAGTTTCTCTACCGGGCAAGGCTAAGGGGGATTTTTCTGACAAGACGGGCAATGCCCATGTGAGAAAGCCGGTGTAACATCTCAACATTAGAGCTTAGAAATAAGCCGAACCCAGATGTGTGCATTGCATTCATGCATAGAAAATCTAAATAATTTTCGCGCTTTTGAACAAAACTTGTCAAAGTGATTAAAGCTTCTCTCAACTTGATGGAATTGGAGTAGATCATCAAGTTGACTGCGATAAGTTTCAATATGACCTTTGCTAAAACCTTATTTTGGGTAAACATGATTTGATCTAAGGGTAGATCAAATGTAATAAAATTAAATCAGAATACATTGTTTAATGATTGATATCTGATCTTTAAGTGATCACATCCTAGTAGTCATTACAATAACTCATGAATACCAAGTAATAAGAATTCAATAACTAAGACTTGATCTATATCATTATTATCCATTCCTACCATGACCATCATGGTATTTCTTAAACACTACTTATTTATCATTTGTTGAGTAGGAAGGAAATCCAGTCAATATCATTCACCATATATCTTTATTTCCATATCAATCCTTATCATCTCTATTGAATCTTATTCTAATATCTATTGTTCATCAATATTGAGTAATCAACTATTGATGTATTAATTCTTGATCTATCAATTCTTGCTTTTATCATAGCATTCACTTAAATCCTTTAGATAAAGAAGTAAGAAGAGGTAAGTGGTAATGCTAGTTTTGGATATCATCTATAGGATGGGAGTGATTGAAGGTAATCAAATCAATATGGTAATCGAAGGAGTTAACTCACTCCTGAATGGATAGAAGAGTTATGTGGAAGATATAATTATATGTTAACAAATAGGATTATAGGGATGAACATTGAAGATAGATACCAAGGAGTAATCCTATTGGATTAAGTAGGCATAGTCCATGAATAACATCCCTTAATCCAATAGATATACTAAGAAGATAATTTCAATAGAACTGTAATGTTGTATTGATGAAGCCTTGATTAGCCAACTGGAAACCTAAACCATAAAGGATCAAAGGATTATAATGATCATGCTTTAGTCACCAAGATTGAATGCTTATATCATGTATAAGTGACATTGGTGGATAGAACATGATTGAACCCTAGTATAGATATGTTATTCTAGGTTATCCATGACAAGTCACCATGATATAATGTGAAGTTGAGTATAAGATATTGGAGTCAAGTAGAGATAAGACAGTATAATTAAGTTCAAGCTAGAGTAGCATGGAGTTATTGAAGTAGTGTTATTCCTCTTAAAGAATAGTAAGCTTTTGAGGAGAGTAGTTTGATATATACATCTACTGGAGTAATATTAGTGGTAGATGATTATGGAAGGGTATGAATGGAGTTAGAAGTAACTACTTGTTGGATTGGAGGTTATTAGCAGTAGAGTAGTTGATATAACCAAGTATGGATATGAGAATATTATGAAAGCTTTAGTGTCAAGCTCATTGGATTTATAAATGGATTTAGAAGAATAAAAGGTGGATAAGAATATTCTTGTGAATTAAAACTCATTATGTTAACACATGATGATGGATGTGAAGGAGTAGTATATCTAGGAAAGGAATTCCTTAATTAGAAGTCCAGGATTGTGAATTATGGAAGATAGGAATTCTTGGTAAACACTAAACCCTAAATCTTTAACCAAACATAATATCCATTTCATCTGATTGATCTATAATCTTGTTTCCACAATGGTTTATATGAATATTTCCTATAGCAAATCACTTAAGCACATCTTTGTCATTCCTAACTATCATAATTAAATGTCCTTAGGAGTTATATTTATCAAATCCTTTTCATAAGACATTCCAGATAATACTTTCTATTTTAAAAGGTGATATCATTAAAGATCACAAACATAAAGATAATATGTTTAGCCATTAATATTTACTCATACCAACAAAATAATATAAGTGTATTAAGTATCCTAAACCCTAACGTAAGCATTTATAATTTCAAACCCTAATTTACTATGTTAGTTATAATAAAATATATACATTGTTATTTCCTAGATTCATGGGAATAATATTAACCATATTAATTCTTTAATATATCATGCATTTAATAATGATATAGGATCAAAATATAAAAATTCCCTCCAAACTATAAATTAACTAGAACTAAGTTTTATAAATAAATAAATATCATATAATAAATCCATGGTTTATTATAGAAAGAAAATTAATAACAAAGGCCTTTCCAAAATATCAAAAAGTGGTTCATATATCAAAAAGGGGTTCATATAAAGAAAATAAAGAAACATAACAATATACAATAAAAGGTCACTAAATGATACTAAACACATTCCAATATTGCTACAATTATTTAGCAAATAAATTATGTAAAAGAAAGATTCCAAAACAAATAAAAAATACAAATATGAAAAATGAAACAGAAAATGCAAAACAAACCGAAAAATAGCGGAATCAGTTCTGGCATGAGGCCCATTTCCCCTCTCCATTATCTGTCGCCCATATGCGGCTCACTTCAGCCTAGTAGCGAGCCCAGCTCGTCACCACAGTGACTGACGGGTGGGGCGCTGCCAGGGACCACGGGTTGAGTTTGAAAGCATGTCAGTGGGTTTTTTGCAAAACATCATGTCGTCGTCTTCCTCCAGCTGTAAGCAGCTGGGTGGCGATGCCGAGGCCGTCCGCCGTCGTCCTTGCGCCAGGATACATGTCGTCGTCACCCGGAGAGGATAGGAAGACCGCGGCGACGTCCCTGCTCATTATTATCTCCTCACAATCTCTCTCGCGCTCTTTCTTCCTCTCCCGCATGAACACCGCAACCTAGCTCCGGTCAGAAGAGATCATCATCGTCAGTAGAGGTTGTCCCGGAGACCATGGAGTAGTCGAGGAGAAGCGCAGCATCACCCTCTCCATCATAGTCCAATCATTAGGTCAAGGGGATCACGGTTTGGGGCAAATTTGATCATCTCATTCCGCCGGAGTTCGACGGAAATCATGTCGGAGGGCTCGCCTCCGACCACGACTGTCCTCACCAACACCGCTACTGCAACCAGGGTGAGTATACGCTTCTCCACATGCTCTCTAATTTCTCCCTTGTGCCGTATATCGTCGTTCTGCCGTGAACCGCCGCCGACCACCACATATCAGGCTCCGGTGACCAAACTTGAGCGGCACCACCACTATCAGGTTCACCATCGCCCTCTTTCTGATAAGCACCGGAGCTATAATTATGCATTATTATTTCACCTAATTAGAACAATAATAAATAAAATGATCATACATTATTATTTCACCTAATATAAATAAAATGAACATGTTAAAAATATAAATAAAATACCAAAAAATCTTAGAAAAATAAGAACAATAATTTAAAACTATAATCATACATTATTATTTCACCTAATTAAATATTTAGTATTTATTAAGTATTTATAAAGTAATAAATCTCATAAAAATCATATCTTATTATTTATAAATCACAAAAATAAATGTAATATACCAAAATGATCACAAAAATAATACTTACATGTTAAAAATATAACATTCCACTTTTGAGGTAAATAAAAATTTAAAACACTTTAACAACTTGAATTTAAATCTATTTCCTTAGTTGATAATTCATATAAGGCTAAATAAAAATTGCTAATATTTCTAAAATTAACCAATTGAATCTAATAAATAGTATTAGTCTTAAATATCTATAATATAAAAACAAAATGGTCGAACACATTTTAAATACAATTTGATTGAATTACCATTCAACCATATGTTTAGTTTATTTTCTAAAAAGATCTTTATTAAGTATAAAATCTTCAAAAATAATTTGGAATTAAATAAAACCTTTTTACTTACCTCAACCACAAGTTTATAAACATACCAAAACACTATAGTGAATCCATTAGTAGTTCAAGTGATGTTATTTCCTGGATTACAAATTATAACCATTCATTCACAAAAATATAAATGATTCTATTCCATTATAAAATCAAGAAACCACTACACCAAATAAAAGTATAACCATTCTTAAGTAACTTTAAGGAAACATTATAAAGTGAAAAAGGTACAAATAACATAAGCAATATACCTTAAGTCAATCTATGTCTTTAAAGTTAACCTTACTTTACAATACTTTAAATATAAGCTAAATAATTTGTTATGTGTTTTATAGTTAACTTTGGTCTGTTATAATTAAGTTATAAAGCATCTCAAGTCCAGACTATTCAAGCAAGCATAAACAACATCAATCACATTCTATCAACCATATTCTAAAAACTATCAGAATTATTTAAACCTTAATAAAGAAATCTTTTATTCAAAAGTTATTCATTATGCCACTTCAGTCAACATATGACAATTAATCATAATCACATTACTTTATACTTTACTTGTATATTTAGGATTGATAACACTTAAGTTCTTTATAAGTGGCATTACTTGTAAAGTAAAAATTTGAAGATAAACAATTATAATATAAGCAATCTTGAGTAGCATTTCACATTTGTGTGTATCTCATTGTTTTATAATATTATAATTACATGTTGTTTCACACACAATCACAAGCCTTAATAAGAAGCACAAATATGAAACTTATCTAAAAGGACAACCCATTCTAACAGGAACCATTTCCAGTTTCCAAACCCTAGATCAACGTTATCCTCGGGATTCGCGTTTATAAAGTGCATTACATTACTTATGCATAATAGCATCTTGCTTCTTTAAATATTAGTCCTTACCAGACCAATGATGCTGATTTCAGATATTGGATTTTATATTGTCTCGAAGACCGTGAGTGCATAATCTTGCAATCACAAAAGGAAAGTTCACACTTGCTCATGTCCTTTGATTATTTTGTGTAAAGTATTTTGCAAATCCAGTGTTGTCATCATCTGTATTTTAAAAAGGTCAGAAAACACTATTTTTGATAATAATGTGAACTATTGATTACTAATCCAGGGTGATCAGATAATCTATTAAAACTGGTAGTTGGAATACCACTACTCAGGAGTATCTCATCTAGGACTTAACAACCAATGTCGCCAGTGATTCTTGCGCCGTATATCACGCGTTAACCATGAGATTTGGAATGGGACGAAGAAGTCAGTTGTATCCTTTTCCTTTCGTATGGAGGCAAGACTACCTTAACGTGACATTGTGATTCCTTGTGCGGATCCAACATAGGGGTGGGCACCCTTAGGCCCCACGTTTTTGGTGTCTAGATTATCTATGAGTGGCTGTCGGAGGTTTACTCGGACCTATAAGGTACTTACCAGGGGCACCACCATCTCATAGAGTCTTCGGGAACTCATCAAGGTTTTAGCCTGCCCGAAAGGGGCTTAACGGAGGTGAGCCAGCCCCGAAGGATCGTGCAGACATATGGGGTCGCGGAGAGGGCAGTGATTGGCTTGGATCTTAGACTGGGCCCCATACCAAGGAAGTATGGACAAGTTCATGACTTGGTTGTGCAACAAGGTTAAGGTCTCTCATGGAAAAATAAACGCACCTCTGCAGAGTGTAAGAACTGTAACTTGTTACTACCTGTTCCGGGAAGGAGTTGCGAACGTTGCGGGAAAGGAACTCCATGAAAGTTCTGGTAAACCCATGAAGGCTGACGGACATAGCTTTTCAGAATAAAAGCAACCTTTAAAGAAATGTTTACAAAAACTTGTATTGCCTACGACCTATGGTCGGTGGCTGTAGATATAGTGCATTAAACACTCATTTTCTAGTGAACTTGCTGAGTACGCTCGTACTCAACGTATCTTCTTAACCCTTGCTAGATTCTAAAGCCAATACAGACGACGTCTATATCAACTTCTCCTCGAAGAAGTCTTCATCAACAGCTCAAGTATTCAATGAAGTCAACATATACATCAACTCAAGTGAAGATGAAGTTACTGATTAGATAGGAATATAATCTCTAGCCATAGAACCTATTTCTGTAGTGTATTGCAATAGCAGCAATGCCAGACCAATAGTTCAGATACTAATCTTATTAGTATGATAGTTTTTGAGTTGTTTATTTCTGATTCTTTTTTGTAAGAAGTTTCTTTCTCTCTCTTTAACCTAGAGTGTTCTCTGGATCTTGTGTAAAGAGTTGAGTTGTAACCTATAGTCATGTCTTGGACCTGCTGTGTTTCTGTTATACCACTCTGAGAGATGTAATACTAGTGAACGGTGTTTCATTGGTGTTATGTCAACAACTATAGTGTACTACATCATGCAGTGGTATTGTTGGTCACCACAGCCGGTCTAACAAAACACCTAAAACTTTAGAATTTTTTGTTTAGATGGGAATTGCTGAAGTGACCCGGGCTACCAAACACATTCTTAGTGTTTTCGCTGCCTCCAATCAAGACAAGGCAGGGTGCCATGGATCCAAGCCGTCGGTTGCAGATGGTGGACGGCGTCACTCAGGAGGAGGACAAGATCGGCCCCTTCTACAAGCTCGAGGATATCTTCGATCATTATACCATCATGTTCATGTATCACTCCGGAGTCCCGGTATGCTAGGTACGCCCTGATGGCTGTTGTCCCCACACCGACTCCATCACCGCCGCGCGCGCTCCGGCGCATCGGCACCCATCCCACCCAGCAGCGGCGGCCGCTCCGCCCCGGCGTGTTTCGATACCGCCTCTCCGCGCCTAGCACGTTCAGCGTCCTCCAACTCTAGCAACCACGATGTTGCTCCTGCACTTCAGTCGTTCCTGCGTCTAAGCTCCGAAGGTGTGCATGGCCGCCGCTGCCGTTCGATTGCAGACCACGTGGTCGTTCAAGCTAAATTCCCCGCATCCAATGCTTTAGGTTCTCCAATATAGGCCCCACCGCATCCAAGGTTCACGTTCAGGTTATGTTCTCTTCAGGCCAGGTCGTCGGCCGCCGAAATTGTTGTGGATTGCAGCTTGCTCCTTTTCTTGTTTCTGTACATGTCGGGTTGGCTGAGCGGCTAATTCACCATTGATTGAGGGTAAAGTTTGATAACTTGCTTGATTTGCGGGTGTTCGCATACCAGATAGATCAATATAGATTGATTGTTATCTGTTAACTCTGTACTTTACAATAGTAGATAATGAGACAATAGTGCATTGGGGGCTACACATGCCTGGTAGGTAGCGGATCAGTCTTATAAAAAACATAGTACATCAAGAAGCTTTTCCTTATATACTCTTGACCTCTTGTACTGGCTCATCAGTATTGTGGTAAAGCATGTTCGAACTGGGCCTGGACTCCCCCTGGTTTCTGCATGAGATTTGGATATGTAACCATCGTAGGTACCCTATTGAGAAGCTCTGAATTTTTTCTCGAAATAGGCTTTCGCCCCGCTTTATAAATAAAGCAACATCCACATACAAGGTTCGTACATTATCCAAGCAGGCCGAAGCCGAATATAAAAGAAAAGGGAACGACGGTCCGCTGGGGCCACAGCACAGACAAGCCCAAACGAAAAGCAAAAAGGAACGACGATGCGACTGGAGGGACACTCATGCCACCGAAGAGGCCGACGAGGCAGGGGCCGAGAGGGGGAGAGCCGCTGTCCTCAAGGTCCGAAGAGTGTCATCGAAGGTCGACCGGTCACGCTGCCGCACCAGAGGAGACCACTGCTGAAGGAAGCCAAGAAAGGAGAAAACTGGGTCAGTCATGTGGGAAGGGAAGATCTTCTCAATCACCATCTTGTTACGCACATTCCACAAGGTCCAAGAGATGCCTGCAAACACGAGCCATAAGAGGAGGCGCCCACCTCCGGCCCTGTTTGCCTGGGTTTGCAGGAACTCCCCGAGCTCCTGCGCCTGCCAAGCAGGCCCCAGCGCCTCCTGGACAAAGAACCAAAGTGCCCGCGCCGCCGAACAGGAAAACAAAATATGGGCGTAGGACTCCGGAGTCCCACATAGGGGACATAAGCCAGTGCCCGGGCCACCTCGACCCCCGAGGGAAGTCTGTCCCGAAGCACCTGCCATACGAAGATCCTAATACTAAGCGGAAGGTCCGCGGCTTCGTCCATGCTGAGGTAGCACCGGAACAGGATGTTCCAGCGACCGTCGCTAAAGACCTCCGCCACCAGCGCCGCTGGGGAGGAGGAGATGGCGAAGAGCCCGGGGAACTGGACCCCCAACGGGATTGGGAGTAGCCATGGATCAAGCCAGAACCGCACCCCACGGCCACTCCCCACCCCAAAGGACACTCCCAAGCCAATGAAGTGTTTGATCTCCTGGATGGCTCTCCAGAATTGAGAGCCCTCCCGCCTCTCGCATGCCAAAAGGGGCCGACCCCGTAGGTACTTGGCCTTGATAAGCTGTAGCCAGAGACCTCCATCATCCCTAAGGATGCGCCAAACCCACTTCAGCATCAGCGCCACATTAAAGCGCCGCGAGTCAAGGATCCCTAAGCCCCCAAGACATTTGGGGGCGCAAACATCTGTCCATTTGACCATATGATATTTCTGATGGCCATCCCTTGCCGCCCAAAAGAACCTAGACAACTCCTTGGCGAAGTCGGCATGGGTCCCCTCAGGCAGAAGGTACAGGCCCATCTGGTACATGGGCAGGCTCGAAAGACATGAGTTAATCAGTATGGACTTGCTCCCCTTGGTCATAAGGCGATCCCGCCAAGGTTCCGCTCGCGAGCGTACCCTCGAGACCAAGGGAGCCAAATCCCTGATCAAAACTCTAGTCTCCCGGATGGGCATTCCCAGATAGGTAATAGGGAAGTCAGCCAGCTTACAATTCAGGTTATCAGCAATCCTCTGGCGATCCGCGTCGGAGTAACCCAGAATCATCACCTCACTCTTGTCAAAGTTGATCGTCAGCCCGGACAAGGACTCGAAACACAGTAGCAGGAACTTCAAGTTAATGATGTCAAGGTCCGAGCCCTGAACCATTATCATGGTGTCATCCGCGTACTGGAGGTGGGAGATTCCACCACCCGGGATCAGATGGCCCATCACCCCCGATATGTGGCCAGCTACTCTGGCCCTATCCAAAATCTCCGCCAGGGCATCCACCGCCGCGTTGAACAGGAGGGGGGAAATAGGGTCCCCCTGCCTAACCCCGCAGGATGGACGAAAGTATGGGCCAATCTCCCCATTGATGTTGATCGCCGTCTGCCCACTCATCACGAACTGCATGATCCAACGGATCACACGGTCATCAAAACCCCGCCTCTCCAGCACGAACCTCAAGAAGGCCCAGTCCAAGCGGTCATAGGCCTTCTGGAAGTCCAGCTTGAGAAATACCCCTCGTTGACGTTGAGTCTTGACTTCATGAATAATTTCATGGAAGTCCAAGACGTCGTCATGAATGAGGCGTCCCTTCAAGAAGGCGAACTGGAGGGGGTGGGTAAGCCGCTCCAACACCGAAGCGAGACGGAGAGCACAGACCTTAGCGAACAGGCGTTGGATGACGTTAATCACAGTAATCGGGCGGAATTGGCGGATGTCCGTGGCCCCCACTACTTTGGGGATCAGGGTAATCACGCCAAGGTTCAGGCGAGACATCACCAGGGTTCCAACATAGAATTCCTGGAACATCTGGAGAACAACCGGCTGCAGCTGAGGCCAGAAGGTCTGGAAGAAGCCCACGAGCAACCCATCAGGACCCGGGGCCGAGCCAGCCTTCATGGACTTAAGGGCCGCCGCCACCTCCTCCGGGAGAAAAGGACGGGTGAGGTCCTCATTCTCCACCTGGGAGACCAGCGCGGCATCCGACTAGAAGTCCGGGGCAAGCGAGAGACCCGAAGGCTGGGCCGCCGAGAAAAGGTCCCGGTAGAAAGAATAAATATGGGCGGAGAGGGCCTGTGGGGATTCCAACAGGTTGTCGCCCGCCTAGAGGCAGGGGATCGAGCACTTCCTCCTCCTACCGTTCGCAACAGCATGGAAGTAGGCCGTGTTTGATTCCCCTAGGACCGTCCAGTTCTGGCGGCTCCGCTGCCGCCAAAACGCCTCCTCTCCCTTGTAGATCTCCATAATGGAGGTCTCCAGGGAGTACCTATGGGACCACGCCTCAGACGAGAGGCCGTGGAGGTCAGCCTCCCGATCCAAAGACTGGATCGCCCCCAGAATCGACGCCTTCTGGGCACGGAGGTCCGCCCCCAAGTTAGCCCCCCAACCCCTCATGAACTGGCGAGAAACCTTAGCACAATGGTGCCAGATGTCAACAGCACAGTAAACTAAGGGATTGAGGCGACCACAGCTAGCCACCTAGACCGCACCGCCTCCACAAAGCCCCGTTTCTGTAACCAGAAGGACTCAAAGTGGAAGCGGTTCAATCTAGGGGGCCGGCCTCCTCTAGAAGAAAAGAGGAGCGGGGTATGATCGGACCCAATCCTAGTGACCGCCTTTAGGGCACACAGGGGGAAGGCAACCTCCCACTCAACGGAAACAAAGACACGGTCGAGGACGCTACGGATTGGCTGGACTGCTTGTTTGTCCACGTATATCTAGCGCCCACCCGCACAATCTCGCGGAGGGCGAGGTCAGCGATGCAGTCGTTAAACATACGCATCCTAGGGAGGTCCACGTTCGCCGAGCTCTTGTCTTGTACACAGCGGATCAGATTGAAATCACCGGCTATCACCACCGGGATATCTGTCCGTTCCACCTTCGACTTGAGCTCGAGCAAAAACTCAGTGGACCTCCTATGGTCCGCGGGGCCATAGACAATAATCACCTCGAATCTGAAGCGAGTCTGCCTATGCGTGAGTGACATGCTCACGAAAAATTCTCCGCGGTCCATATCATCTATCTCAAAGGTATCCTCCTTCGCCCCCAGGAGGATACCCCCGGAATGGCCAGAAGCAGGGAGCCAGGACCAGGAGAACTTGCAGCGGCTAAGGGCTACCAACTCGGAAATGGTGAAGTCTTGGCAAATCGTATCCTGAAAGCCGACAATATCCGGCAACTCCTGGCGGATGTAATCTTTGATTTGGTGGCGCCGGCCCTCGTGTCCGAACCCCTGGATGTTCCAAATGAACATCTGGAAGGCCCTAAGGATGTCCATCAGGACCCTTAGACTAGGGCGGTCCCCTTAGTGGGGACCGAACGGGCACGGGGGGGAGGGGGCGAGACGCAGCTGCCTTGGGAGGTCTCCCACGTGGCCTACCCGAGGGGGTAGGCTCCTGGGTGATCTCCCGCACATCAGGGACAGGAGGGGATCCCCACTGGGGCCAGACCCAACGGGCCTATCCTCGGTAAGGATTCGGGAGCGTTCCCGCTCCCGGGCATCACGCGCCCGGGCAGCAGCGATCGCCCCCGCATACCCCTCCCGCGCCTTAATGGCAGCGAGCTGCTCGAGACGCGGGCCCTTCTCGCCCTGGAACACAGTCCCGCAGTCATCAGCTACCTCGCCAAGGTGAGCAAGCGAAACCTCTGAAAGCACACAGAACGGAGAGCCAAGAGAACCCGAAGGGCCTGAGACAGGGGAAGGAGATAAAGGGTCAGAGGAGGTACCTGAGAAGTCGTCAAGCGCCGCCACCCGGCGCGCGGCCCTCTCAGCCACCGTCGGCTCGGGCCCGGACAAGCCTGTCCGGGAGTCAGCGAGACGAACACTGTGGCCGGAGGGGGGCGGGGGAGGCGGCCTGGGGGCCCTGGACCGACGCAGCTTGGAAGCCGCCGCAGGGGTGGTAGGATCACCGGCGGCCGGCGCGAGCCCCAGCGGGGCAGGGGTGTCCGGAGCGAGGGTGTAACATACCACACCGGGGGACCGCGGGGACAGGCTGGCGCACACGACCATCCCCTCACTCCCCGAGGACTCCAGCTCCAAAGGGGATGAGGCAACCGGGGGGGCCGGGCGGGGCGGGGAGGGGAACCCCGGGGGAGGTTGGAGCCGTACTGCGCGATGTCGAGGTCGAAGGAGATGGGAGGGTCGGGGCGGCAGCAGCGAGGGAGGTCCACCGGAGCCAGCTCCAAAGGGGATGCGTGCTGACTTTTTTAATATTTCTGAATTTTTTAGATATGGTGAGTGCTGACTTTGTGCCTCTTTGACATCTTCAGAAATATTAAGAACGAAAGAGGGTCGCTTGATTATTGTTTGGTTTGAGCCAACAGATGTTCACTCCAATCTCAAAATCAACTGGACTGAGTTAAAAAAGGGTAGCGCATATATATACTGGACACGACGCACTGGGTGAGTAACTCATGTGAGAGGATATTTTTTCCCAGGTTTCTGAATGTCACATTTTGCTATTATTGCCAACAAAGCAACTAGCAAAGTATGGGGTGTTATGTTTTTGTATGCTAACCCATGTTTATTTCTGAAATAAACCAGGTATGCCAAGTTCTATCTCTATAGTCCATGTATGCTAACCCATGTTTATTTCTGAAATTCATGATTTAGGTGTGCCACAAGTTTTGTATTCTTATGCAATTTTTTTATGTGTTTACTGGCTCATAAATGTGTTTTTTCATCTAGCCTTCTTTCTGCTCAGCCTACGAAGATGTGATTCTCAGAAGAAAAATCCTGAAATGTCTTGAACATGGTACACCATCATTTTTTAGAAAAAGGGCATCGCCGCATGTTTTGGGCTACTGGGATATAAACAACGGTTGTCGTTACCAACTCTAATTTGTGCAATTGTTCTCTAAAGTTAATTCTTAAATTTTATCGTGCATTCCGATGTGTGTTATGTTCTTTATCTTGAGAGCTAGGTTTATTTCCCATTTCCCTATATCTTAATCTGATTCGGAATTATCTTGTGCATGATCAATGATGTGAAATTACTTCTTTATTTTTATGGATCTTACAACATGCTTCATTTATGAATGTCTCAAGTGAATTCGACACTCTCAAAATGATTGTTCGCATGCTTAAAAAATGGGCTAGAAAGAAGCCTATTCTCAGTAAAATACAAGAATGTTCACTTATTGTAAGTCACTGCTATAGTTATTTGCAAAACAGCTTTGTTACTACTTGAAAGCAGTATAGTCCTCTTCAGAGCAGTCAAATGAACATGAAGGATGTACAATCACTGGAAGCTTGACCGAGCCATTTCACGTCATTCTTTTTTTTCCACGTAATATAAACTGAAGTTTTGATAGTGAATAATGTCGTCGAGCTATTCAGATGATGGTTTTTAATGTATTACATTCCGTTTAGCAAATACTATGAAGATAAAATGATAACCAATGAGGGAGGGTGTACGTTGGTTACAACTAGCATATAAGTCGTCAAAGAGTGATCTAAATTTCATTGGCCTCCTCTGCTGGCACAATGAGATTGACTATGGCTCCGTGTCTAGCATGTCATGGTTTTCATCAGCCTTTGCTTTTTCATAATTGAATTCATGAGAAAAGAGTAGAAGTTTCATTGTCTTTTTCCATACTAAAACATCACATAAATTCTAAATTGTTCTCAACACTAATAGGTTTTAGGAAAATGAGAAATAATGATTTTCCGGGAGTTTGTAGTATCTGATTATATAAATAGAATGATATTCAGTGTAACGATGATCACATATCATTACCGTGTGATGAGATAGGGTCGCAAAAATATGTATTATTTTAGTCTTGTTAATATCATTAATCTTCATGCAGATAAAGCATGTTTTGGTCCTTCAAAAGTATATAGCAAACTACGATAGTAGAAAAACTTATTTGTTGAGTCCAAAGGGGAGATGAGCAGATAACCAATGATGCAAGTTGACCATGCATGTGTGTGTTTCATAGTCATCGCTTTCATAGTGAGATGGTGTTGCACGAAGGAGATCTCCACCATGTATTTTTCTAGCAAGAGTTTTATATGCTAGAAATGCTACTTTGGTGTTCGATGGGATCATGAGATAGCTTGGGGAAGTTCATCTCACACATATTGTATGGGATCCTTGAGATGAAACTATAAGCTACAGAGATGCACTAATATGTTACAAAAAAATGAGTTTTGATGAGACTATGCACATTGAGGAAGATTTGTATCGTCCTATGTCGTGTGGAGGAAGATAATACTAAACTCTGAATAAATTAATAAAGGAGACCGCATGCATCTAGCGATGCAGAGGCTGGGGCTATCATTATCCTCCTCAAACCAGAGGATGCAACATCGAGCTCACGAAGATAACGGTCCTGGGGTGAGGCTTCTAGTGCCATGGCCGACAGGAGCACGAGGAAGAGGTGCTACCGGGTTCGTGTGGAGAAGCATCCGAATGCACACCTGATCTCGGAGCGCGTCATGGATGCTGCGAAGCTGGTTGTTTCCTGTGACTCATCGGGGTTGTATCAAAAGGGAAATACTATGTGCTTCTCCACGACATTTTTTTCTCTTCCATTGCAACACAATGCTGATAAGTTTCCAAGTATTTAATAAAATGCATGCATTTCGCATTGTAGTTTTTCCCCTCCCGGTGCAACGCACATGCATTTTTCCTATTTATACTAAAATTTTGTACTTACTTATATTTTTTATGGAAATGTGGAGTTATCATACAGTTGTTTTAACTAATATATCTTGTATGTTAATTAGTTAGCACCGTTAACGACACAATAATGTTTATGTATATTTATTATTGTGCTTTCCGCGATATAGCAATATTTATCGGTCAACATATATTTGAGTTGCAGAAAAAGCATTTTCCTTTCTGATATATTGTCCTTAACAAGATACTGAAATAGAACCAACTTGGATTAACTGTGAAGAGGAAAATGAGACAAAAACACACGGCTCCATGATTATTACAATTGATTGATAATATAGTGTATATGTTTCTTGTCGTGTGAATATTTTTTATAATTTTTAATATAATTAAATATGTTGGTGGAGATTTCAAAACATACGGCCTAACAAATATCTCAACAGGGTTGAGTAGTGTATGCCTAGGTAAGCAAATTATAGAAACTTCTGGAGTATGACTTTTGGTCAGTTGACCTGATTACATTTTTTGTAGTTATAAGTGTGTCTTAAATGTGGTAATGGACTAATGGGTCCATAATAAGTTGGCAATATGTTAAATGATCTGTAGTTATTATTGAAATAGCATCGCCTCCGGTTTATCTCTGCAGCTTTCGGTGAAGCACCACCCATCAAATTGGTGCAACCGGTACACCTAACATAAAACATACACGGAAATATTATAGAAAAATGTCAAAAATGACTTATCATGTACCTACAGTGTATATCTATGATGCCGCAAAATGTTAACTTAAAATTCTACAAAAACTGTGGAACAAAAATGGCAAATCACATTGCAAACGGTACTTATTTCACATCGAGATATGAATTCAGCCCATTAATACTAGGAGAGCTAAATTTGTCATTTTTGTTCCTCAAGATGTGCTTGCGATTTTGATTTGAAATTTTGTGACATAATTGATGTATTGTTTATCTATGTTGCAGATTTATTTTAGAAAACTTTGCATGTATGTTTTTGGTTGGATGCACCGGTTGCATCAGTTTGAGGGTGCATAGGTGATAAGTGCTCCCTATTTGGGACAGCGGACCGAGAGAAAGGATGCTGAGCAAGTGAGACATAGAGAAATGAAACTCTAGCGTGCCTAGCGTGCTTGCTAGATCAATCCAATTTTGCCATTTGATTTAAAATTTTGATAAATAGACAATCTTTTCCCCCGCAAAGAAATAGAGAATTTTTTTACATGCATGTAAGTACAATGACTGACCACTATATCTCCCATCTATTTAGTTCTCAACCCTAAATTTTAAAAAGCCATAAATCAGAGTAATTATTATTAAATTAACAATCTGTTTGAATGCATCTCCGGGAACGCACCCAGGGGCCGGTTAATAAAAGATTCTATTTTCTAGAAACCAGCTCATGCAAATTGCAAGAACGCACACTTTTCTTCTCTTGCACTTATTCGGAGGTACAAAAATATTGCAGATCTGCTTGAGTAGCTACGCACTTGGAATAGTTACAATCAACTGACTCTCATATCCTCTAGTAGTGATCTATTCTAGCCCTCTTCGAGAGGTTTTTCGAAAAAAAATGCACTCGCCTGTGGATCAACGATCTTATATGTCCGGGAACCGGAGTAGCGACATGCATGGAAGACCCCCTCCCAGTCCCAGCCCACGAACGCCTCGGCCGCAGTCCCAGTCCCAGCCCACGAACCGGAGTAGCGACAATCAGGACGCATTGTACGCGTCACATGCAGGATGAACACGATGCAGAAACTGAGCAGGGAGTGAGCCGTGTCGTCGACAGGGCTGCTGTGAGTGGTGGCTGCATACTCCGTGGGTCGCTGACCGCGGGAGAGGAGCAGCTTGACGAGCCAAGACCCTGTGAACCCGCCGCCTCCGGTAACGCACACGAGCGGCGGCGGCGACGACGTTGCCATCTCCGGCTGTTGTGTGTTTGGGACGGTGGTAGACAGGGAGACGGGGAGCTTCTGAGAGTTACTATAAGAAGACGTGCTCGCGTGGACAAGTCAGTTTTCGTTACCGTTTCTCACGGGACAAGCCCGCCACTGTGGAATCTCTCTCGATTTGCTGACCACAAGCGGCTCCGCGACACCGCATGTCTGGACTAAGAGTGGACGCGCCCTCATTCTTCTTCTTCTTCCACGGATTTGATAAGTACTCCCTCCGTTTTAAATATTGGATGTTTTAGTTATACTAAAAAAAATCTAAATCTATTTTCGTACGTAGATTCACTACAAACTTGTAAAAAAGATCTAAATACATTTGCTTCGTAAAGCTAAAATATCTTATATTTTAAAATAAAGAGAGTACGATACTAAATAGCTATGGGAGGAAACGACCAGAAATCAATCCTACGGCGCCTTGGTAGGCCGCACCACCACTGGCCAGGATCCGGGGAGAAGGAACCGATCCGGGACAGACAGAACAGGTCTCGCGGGGAGATCGCCGCGGGCTGCTCTCCCTCCTCCCGCGCCGCCCCCGCGCGGCGGCCGGGGGCTCCCCTCCTCCGCCCCCGCTCGTGTCCCTACTCCCCTTCTCCTCTCCCCCCGCCGCCGCCAGAAGGGCACGGCCGAGCGAAGCTCGGTTGGGGCCGGCGGCGGCGGGTCTCCTCGCCCTCCTGCGCGTGGGGGTGGCCGCGGCGAATCCCCTCCGGGCCGGAGTGTGGCACGTCGTCGGGTGCCATGGCGTGATGACGCGCGGGCGGGCCTCGCTGCGGCGGCGCGGCGTACGACGGGTCGGCGGTGGCGTGCTTGGGAGGTGGCGGCTGCTTTCCTCTTCGGGCGGCGCGGGCCGCGTGCGCCGTGAGCCAGGGTTGGCCTCCCCTGCAGTGATTGGCAGCGGAGGCACCTTGGCAGCTTCGAATGGTGGGGAATGGCAGGAGGCGGCCAGGGAGAGCTACGACTAGCGGAGAGGACGACGGTGGCCTACGGGGTCGGTGGCGGCGACCCAGGACGCCGCGGTGGTGGAGGGGCTGGCCCGATCTGTGCCTGTGCGGGCTAGATCTGGGCCTGTGCGGGCCAGATCTGGGCCGGTTGGTCTTCCTAGGGTGACACGACAGTTGTGACATGACCTGGGCCAGGCGGGCCTAGGTCGGGCGTGTGCCTTGCAGGCCAGGTGGGTCTGCGGGCCGGGTGCGGTGACTGTTTTGTTCCTGTTGAAAAGCCCGACCCTCTGCCTCGACCGTGTGGCCTGAAGCTGAGCCGGGTGGGCTTGGATTCGGCGCCGGAAGCCTCTGTTCTAGTGAGCCTGAGCTGGACAAATCCTGATCTGCTCCACGGGGGCCTGGTCTCTCCTCAGACCGGCAGCGGTCCGGTTGTCCCGGGTGACCTTGGTGGCGTTGGCGCTGCTGCTTGGTGGCGGGCATCTACGGTGGCGGCGGATCCACTGGTAGACGGGGGAGTAGGGACTAAGGTTAGGGTTGGTGGCGACGGTGACACCCCTGCTGCAATGTGGCCGTGGGGCTTCACGAGCCTATCTTGGCTCGGTCGGGCCAGAGAGGGCCTGGTTTGCCCTGTTGTTACATCCGGTCGGCAATCGCCCTCTGGCGGTGGAGGTAGTTCCCTCCCGCGTGCTACTGTACTGCCGAACCTGCCGAAGTGTTTGCTTTTCGGTCGTATCAGCCTCACATCATGGTTCACGGTGAGACGACGATGGTGACTCAAGACCGGGGGGCGTGTGCTGGTGGGTGGCGAGCTTGGCGGGGCAATTTGAAGCGTCCGAGAGTGTGGTTTTTTGAGGGGTCGGGAGAAATCCTTATCGTCTTGACACCGACGCGGTGACTCCTATGGGTGTCATCGTCCTTCTTGAAGGGCGTCGGGTGTATCTCTTCCCCACATCCCGGAGCGTATCGGGGGAAACCCTAGGATTAGTACGGCCAGCAGCGTCGTTGTCGTCGCCTTCCCTCTTGGGGGTGCTTGCTTGGTACGCGACGCTTCGGAGCGCTAGGAGCATGGTGGAATTATACGGAGGGCGCAACGGTGGAGGGTCATCCTTGTTTTCGTCGAGCCACTGTTGTTGGCTTTGTTTTCTCTTATTTTTCTTTTTCGTTTTCTCTGTTTTTTTCTTTGGCCGTTGTGCTGTCTGGCCCAACAGCGGTCTCAATCGGTTACTATATTAATATAGCTGGGCGAAAGCCTATTTCGAGGATCTGGGAAGAAGAATTCGGTTCGATTGACTACCCGGACTCTCTCCGTGTTGTGGCTCATATGGAACTCAGAGCATTCTGGGCTAGTCCCTGAAGAACTGACGATAGTTTTTTGGGACAAGTCAATTGCAGTGCAAAACTGTTTCGAGGAGGCCACTTGTTGCACGCGTGAAGAAGCGCGGGAGACATCACGCAATAGCTTCTAGCGTACTCATTCGCTTCTATCACCGCCTCTCCCTATCTATTTCACTCTACCGTCACGTCGCAACAACCGCCCTCCTCGAGGATCCTCCTGCACCGATGGCTTCGCCTCCTCCACCACGGCCAGCTCCGGCCAAGGTTCTCCTTTGGTTGGCCACATCCACCCGTATGGCAGATAGCCGAGTACGAAGCCGGCGGATTTCGGAGGATGCCCAGATTGACCCGGCCGTCGTGCTGGCATTGCATCGCCCTTCGCCGATTGTTATCCGCCCTTCTGTGGCCACAAGAGCGGCGGTGACGGCTAGGGCGGCCGCTGGGATTCAGACGCCGGTGATGGAGATGGGGTATTTTGATCCCCCACGCTCCTTTGATTCAACCCGAGTGGCCTCCATGGCGGCAGGGGCCCCGACACAAGTCGGGAGATGTCATTCCCACCAGGATTCAATCTTGTTCCTAGGTTCCCTCAAGTTCTACCGGCACCGCCGATGGCATTTGGGGCCTTGACCTCCATATCACCGCCATTTGGATTAGTCCCCGAGCCCCCATGCCGCCGCCACCGCCCACCACTCCTACAACAAGTCTTACTGGAAGAAGGGGCTCCCTCATACGTGTGGAATCGACTTCGCGTCCACCCCGTGGCCCATTGTCGCTGATTCCTGTGGTAAGTATCACTTCCCCTGCTTGGTTAGGGTTTTTCCAGAATCTCCAATTTCATGCTTAGTTCTTAGATTTGATTGATAGAGTGGTATATTCTTTCATGGTTGAGTTAGATCCGTTCGTTCTTGTTCTAGATTCGATGTGAAGTGTCATTGGTCACCTTGAGAATGGCTATGCACATATGCCACCAAAGGGTTGTTTGCATTTTTGACACGGACATTTTATCTCTATGTGATTATCTTTTTGCATGTTGATCATAGTGGATGCCAAATATCTATCCACGGTCCTTCCATCCATGATCGCCTGCATGGTGTAAGCAGGATAATTAGAACCGTCGAGGTCATAGAAAATTTTGGCACGACCTTTCCTATAAATAGGACATATTGAGTGCCTAAAATTTGCCAATACAAAAATTAATCAACATTTCAGTAAAACATAGGCGAATCATGTACATTCTCATCAAAATGTGTCTTTCTAGCAAAACACACAATACAACTTTGTACATAGTCGATTTTACATATGCATATTTGGCACGCCAAATATTCACCTACTAAATAACGTGCGGGCGCGCTGCTGATTGAGAGAGTGGGGTGGAAACCACCAACTTATGGCAGGAGAGTGGTAAGTAACTAGATCTGGGAGATTGTAATTAACTAAGTAGATCTAGGAGTGGTAGCTTGCTTTAGGAGGTACTGGGAAAGGAAGATTTTCTTATATCTATGGGCTTTACTAGGTACAATCAAGGTGAAATGTAGGGCAGAGGTCGATGAGGTGGGAGAGAGAAACAACAAAGTGATAATGAATAAAGAGGGAGTGATAAGTAGCTGTATTTAATGTATATCTGTGACATATTAGTAGCATATGGTTGCGCGAACGCTACTAGTAAATTATATCTATAGCGTTGGGAGAAAACGTCACGCTGCAGGTATGTGGCATCCATGCTCTAAAGTGGGCCCTACAATAGTGGAAACCGCCCCATGTGTCCCGGTTGGTAAGGGCATTTAGTCCCGGTTACCCAACCGGAACAGGGCAATCGGGACTAAAGCCCCAACCTTTAGTCCCGGTTGCCCCACCAACCGGGACAAAGGGCGTACACGTGGCCGCGGCAGAGGGCGAGGGGGGAGGAGCAACCGTCCCGGTTCGTAACACGAACCGGGACAAATAACCCTCTGCTACGGCAGAGATTTGACACATTTCTCTGCCGCAGCAGAGAATTCATTTTGGCAACTTTTTTTATCGCGACAGCATTTTGGCCACCTTTTGTGCCGTGGCAGAGAATTCATTTATGTTGTTTTATTTTTTATTTAGTGTTTTGCACTCATCAATGAAGGAACCATTATATTACACAAGATCATCATGACAATATAGATCCAAGTGTCGAACATATTACATTCAATACACGGAGTTCATGCACTACATACAAAATAAGCTCTTTGTACAATCCCTATTGTTTATACACACCCGAATAGTATTCTCCTTTTGCGTTTAGGATTTCTGCATTCAAGAATCCCGCCAATTCCTCCTGAATTGCTCGTACGCGATCTTTTGGCAGAAGACCGTCCCGTAGACGTTCGATCTGATTTAAAAAAGGAGTCAACCTATATGAATAAAACTAAACACAATTTAATGGTAATTAAAAACTATAGAAATTGTTTGCGTGCGTGGAGTTGCTCTAAATTTCTGTCCTTCTCACAGCACGTCTGACGGATGAACTCGCAAACATAGTATCCACATAAATTGTTCCCTGGTCCCTGCATCAGACACTTTACGAGAACAGAGTTCAATCAAAAAAAGAATCAAGCATGGTAATAACGGTATCAAAACTAGAATCAAAGAGATGCGCGGATATAGCTAGTGGTGCTTACATCTAGTGGTTGAAATGTAAGCTTCTCTTTCCAAACACTCCTAGCCTTGTTGGTGAACCGTTTCCAAGCGCTGCCCAACGAAGTAAACGAATAAAAGAAGTTATTAATTACTTGATATCATAAAATTCACGAACGTTGCCAATATAGTGTCGTAATGATTAGAATTACCGCTGGAGAAGCATCTGCATGTCCTTCCACGTGTCAAGGGGTTTATGTTTCGAGTCCATGACTAGTACACGCCCTTTGTCAAGTTGAATGATTAACAGAATATAGTGGAAGCTGCGCATGCATAACTAATCAATTATATACTTAACATCGAGTAAGCGAAATAGAAAGTGTATGCAAGACAATAACACTCACTCTAAGTTGTAAGGAAATAGTATTTCCCTTATGGTTTTTGAAACCTTAACGCATGTATGATATTATCCTCCGTATCCTGGGGGTTTGTTTTGAGATTATCTTGATGAACACAATATGGTTCAATGAACCCAATGTCATAGATTTTTCCTCTGCTGCATTCGAGAATCTTCATTTTGCATATTATAGTATGATTATATACATGCAATAAGCGAGCTGAGATAGCTAGAGACTAAACTAATTACATAATTAGTATTTACAGACAATAGGCACTGATGATCGATTTGTCCAAGGCGTCTTGATTGAATAATTGAAATAGTTCATCAAATTCAATGGATATCATGTCATCTATTTCTTTCCCATAATGCTTTTTTGTAACCCTCAGCATTATCCAGTTAGCCCCGTCCTTTGTGGCATGCATGTACCAGTTATGCAATCTTCGCATTTTTGTTGGAAGATTATTTACCTCCTTAGGTTTGACGAGAGGTCTGCCGTACTGGTATTTGTTTGCTACTTCACACATGGGGAAGTACTGTAACTGGGATAAGTACTGTGCAATACTCATACCTTGAGCAGCGACAACTTCTTTGTATTGTGCAACTATATCTGGATCATACTACTCTTCGGCCGCATATTTGCTCGACCCCACATTGGTATGGGAAATCACCTTGAGAGGGGTGCAAGACTGTTTTGCTTGTTCTTCGAGCTGGGCAACAAATTTCTCGCTTGCATTAGTACTGCTCTTCGAGGCTTGTTGTGCCGCATGTGACTTGAGAATAGAACGCTCATAGTCTGATGACAGCTTTGGCTCGGGTTGATGAAGAGTCTTTAGCATTTTGAACACTCGGGCTTTTTCTTCTTTGGTGCTGGGGAACTCTGGCTCTTTCGGTCGCCTCAGCTTAGCGAAAACACTGTCATTTCCGCATCAACGATAGTCGTAGTCTCCTCTTCAGTACAGTCATAAGCTCTCTTGGGAGGAACCTTTGGTACTTTTGGAAGAGGCTCTTGTTTACGTTTCGGCAATCGCTTACCACGACGCAGAGTAGCGGTGGTACGCTTATGCTTTTTATCCTGAGGCGTCGGCGATGGCTGCGCCGAAGATTGGTGAGGTGACGAAGACGGGTGAGGCGACGAAGCCAGGTGAGGCGACGAAGACGGCTGCCGCGGCGGCGACGACCTAGCTGGAGACGGGTGAGGCGGCGGCGAAGATGGCCTTGGCGTGTGATTTGGAAGCACGATACATTCCTTTGGTCATAGAATGGTGACGTTTGTTGCTTCTCCCAGTTCAGTCACATCCCCTTCACCTGCAGGGTAGTCAAGCTTCAAATCTTCAAAGGTGGGCATGATTTCATCCACCCCGACAACAGCGTAGCCCTATGGAACCGGACGACAGTGGTAAGTTGTGGAACCTTCATTGATATGTTCATAACTTTGACATGTAGCTCGCAGTGTGTCATCTGTGTGATATCATCCACTAGGTAGCCAACATGAGCCATCGTCGGTGCACCATCGTCATCGTCATTGTCATCACCCGGGACCTCGGTGGAAGCCACACTGCTTTTTCGATTATTCGATAGGCCGGTAGCATCGAATGCAGGTTCTACCACCATGTGCTGCTGATGTGGGCCGGTAGTACCTTGATGGCTAAGTGCGTTAATTTGATCTTGTTGTTGCTTTATTCGTTCTTCAATTATACGCATTCGCTCTTTCTGAATATCTGCTTCAACTTCCGCCTTGTCCTTTCTCCTCTTACGGCTTCTATCAGGATATTTCTTCCTCTCTTCGGGAAACCCAGTGCTCCATGGTTTGGGGCTTATTGTGCCTCGTGTTCGTCCATCATGTTTTTTATTTCCATGGGCGAGTGTGAGCTCATCATTCTCTCTATCGGGAATGAAGTCCCCATCTTTAACAACCTTTACTGCTTTTCTCATTTTCTCGATTGGCAAGGGGTCTTCTTTATGTCATATGTTATATATACACTTCCCTTCCGAGTCCAACGTGCCCCCATGCCCGTAAAACCAATTCCTTGCACGTTCTACCCAATCGTCTGTCTCTAGGGTGATATTTTTAGCACGCAGTTCATTCTCAAGTTTCTCCCACTTAGGAATGCCAGCCCCGTAGCCACCTTGCCCCATAGTATGGTGATACTTCTTATTAGCAGCACTTAGCTTATTCGTTGCAGACATTTTCTTAGCTTTTTCTGATATCTTGTAATCCACAAACTCAGCCCAGAATGGTTTTATCTTCTGAAACTGAATCTTCTCAAAATCCGGAGTCTTCTCTTTCACGACATAGTCAAGGTGTAATATTTTCTTCCAGTTGGTGAAACACTGGGCCATCTTCTTCATAGCCCACTCCCTGACCTTCATCTACATGGCTCGCGCATGCTCTAAGGCATCCTCAACTGGATCCTCCGCATTTGGATCCAGCTCTATCTTCGGTAGTTTGAAATTAACCATGAGCCTCTTCCACAGTAAATCTTTGGCCACGGTAGGGAGATATAAAGACGTTCCCTCTTCTTCCGCATCAGCAGGCCTATTCCAATTTCGAATGGTGATCGGGATGAAGTCCCTAACGATTACTCCGCATTGTGCCGCAAATTTGTTTGCGACAACTTCGGGAGCAATTGGTTTGTCGTCTTCACCGATATCTTCGATCCTGAACCTCTCATGGTCTTCCAACTTTTTGGTTGGGCCTCGTCCGCTATTTTCAGTAGATTTCTTCGATCCAGAGGGCTAAAAGAAGAAAGATCGTCGTTACTATTTCTATATAGATAGCAGATGATTAACTAATGAATTAACTATATTACATGAACCTTCCCAGAGCGGTCGTCTTCTCGATCACACAAGGCATCGCCTTATCCCTCGCGGAAGGCATCACCTTCAACCTCAAATAAGTCGTCTCTTCCGGCAAAAAGAGGATCACTCTCACCGGAGTTGTTTAGAAACGTTGATACATCTAAATTTTCTTCCTCGCGGATCACACCTTGGATCAACTCTTCCTTTTCTTCGTCTCTGTCGTGTGGGTCCATATTTTCTGCATAGGTGGAAAAATGGATAAGTCAAAGCGGCTAAGGGAGAATGTTAGGTATGGTGTTGAGAGATATAAACCCTAATTCAGAGAAACCCTAATATATACATACACAATAATAAAAATGAATTTACAATATCACAAACCCTAATTCGAAGAAACCCTCGGGCCCGGATCCTATCGCGAAGAACCAATACCAAAAAGAAAGGCGGCAATCAATCAACCCTCGTGTTCGGGATGCCCTGGCAAGGACATACCGGCTAACCCTAGGTGCAACATCAATTCAACTAGGGTCTATGACAACTAATATCATGTCTAAGCATCTAAAATACGATGGCTATCAAGAAATCAACTGGGGTCTATGACAATTCTATTGGGCTCTCAAGTAATCGTTCACACAGTCGTCGCAATCACAATAATCGCACTCCGGGCAATCTATCGCACAAAACAATAGTTGCAATCAATCATACAGTACATCAACACAACAAAACAGTCTGCATGCATTTTAGAAAAGAGAAACAAGATCAAAAGCTTCCCATAAACATTTTCCATTAAACAAATAGGCTTTAAATAGGCATTAATGAATTCTGAATACTTTCAGTATAGAATAGTTTCATATAATTATGAGAACCATTCTACTGGATAGGTAATGTTCATAGCTTTCATTTGCCACTGGTTTCACCCTAAATTGATTTACAGATTAAAAGTTATAGTCAAAATACTCATTTAATGGATTTAATAATAGGTAATTATTTTGTACTATAACAAAATCAACTAATGCTACAGTGACATAGATTACAATTTTCTGAATCCATAGACACCAAATTTGCCAATTTTGGAGTTGTGGATATTTTCCTATGAATTATTTACCATATAATAGATTTAAATATTCCAAAAAATAAAAAAACAATTCTCAAACCCTATCTGGGCCGTAGCCCAACTCCCTCTCCCGCGACACGCGGCAGATAGTAGCCAGCAGCAGCCCGTCTATCAACCTTTTTCGTGGCCCACTCTCGGCCCAAGGTCAGCCCGCAGCCGGCTCGTACCGCTTCCTCGCCGTCTTCCTCGCCAGCCCACTCTCGTCATCGTCTTTCTCGCCGGCCAAGTAGCTCGCTGGCGCATCAGGGGCCGACTCTGTGCGCCGTGATGCATGGTGCCGTCATGACGCTCGCCTCCGCCCCTACAGTCTACAAGTACCCGGTGCGTCGGAGGATAGTGCGGCGGCAGACGGCGTCGGGGCGCGCGCGGACAGAGTAGAGAGAAAGGAGGGGGCGGTGGTGCACATTGGTGGTAGTGGCGACCGGGCCGGGCGCGTTAGCAGCAACGGCGGCGCGATGGTGGCCTTTGCTTCTTGTGCGGCAACGGCGGCGCGGCGCCTGGGCGACAACGGCAACGGAGGCGCGGCAACTGCGGCGCGTGCTCGAGCCCTCTGCTTGCGCGGACGGAGGCGGCCGGGGCGCGCGCGGACGGAGGCGATGGTGTGGCGGCGGCGAGCTCGGGCAGCCTGCCGGCGTCGTTGGGGTTTCCTGTGCGTGATTTAATGAACGAGATGGGGAAGAAGAAGAGGCGCGCAAGTTATAAAAAAGGGAGTATACGTCCCGGTTGGTGGCTCCAACCGGGACTAAAGGGTCATACGTCCCGGTTGGAGCCACCAACCGAGACGTATACTCCATCTTTTTTTCATCAGCCCAAGGGGCGCGCGCAGGGGTCTTTAATCCCGGTTGGTGGCTCCAACCAGAACGTATGACCTTGTTTTCAAAAAAATTCAGGAATTTTCTCTCTGTTCCCACCTTATTTTTTATTTTGGGGTTTAAATTTGTAATGTTTTTTAAATGATAATTACTTTGGAATATAGAAAAACTTTAAACATAAAAAGTGTTTGAATTTGAATAAATAATTCAAAACCATTTTCTGTTTTTAAAAATAATTAATGTAACCATTTAAACTATGAACCATTTAAAATTAAAAATGAATTAACTTATATTTTTTGAATATTAATTTGGAATTTAGAAAAACTTTAAACATAAAAAGTGTTTGGATTTGAATAACTAATTCAAAACCATTTTATGTTTTTAAAAATAATTAATGTAACCATTTAAAATTAAAAATGAATTAACTTATATTTTTTGAATATTAATTTGGAATTTAGAAAAACTTTAAACATAAAAAGTGTTTGGATTTGAATAACTAATTCAAAACCATTTTTTGTTTTTAAAAATAATTAATGTAACGATTTAAAATTAAAAATGAGTTAACTTATATTTTTGAATATTAATTTTGAATTTAGAAAACTTTAAACATAAAAAGTGTTTGGATTTGAATAACTAATTCAAAACCATTTTCTGTTTTTAATTTGGATTTGAATTAACTTATTTTTTTTTTATTAATGGGCGGGGAAAAAGGACGAGAAATAATGTGCGGGAAGAAAATTTTATTACGATAGAACTGAAATTAAAGTACATAACGCAGCTAACACTAAGTTACATAAAGCACGACTGAAGATTAAGATACATAGAAGAACTGAAAATTAAGATACATGGCCAGATTAAGTCACAAACGGCCGAACTTGTTTTGCAATGTTCGAGTGATTCAGTCATGCTCCTGCCTACACCTGTAATACTCGCCACTGTAGTCGTCGTACTCGCCGCGGCCGGCGTCGCTGTCGTCGTTGGGGTCGCCGTAGTTGAACCTTGAAGGCTGAGTACGAGTGGGCTGGACTTGAGGGTAGTGCAGGCGGGGGTTAGATTCGGCGGCCATGTCATAGGCTATGACGCTCTGGAGAGTCCGGCCGTGACACCACAGCCGACGTCCGGCCTCGTTGAAGTTCGGAGGAGGTGGGCCGTCCTCCTCGTGCCTGGCGAGCGCCCTCTCACGCCGATCTCCGAAGAAGGCTTCCCAAGTCGGGAAATAGTCAGGAAGCCAGTTGGGATTCCTCCGCTACTCCGGCGTGAGCTCGAAGTAGTAGTGGTTCGTGATGGCCATCCGGCGCGCCACACCTAGAGGGACAGGAGGAACCGGCACGCCTCCGGCGCTCAGCATCCAGCCGACGGGGACGCAGTAGCCCGGCGGGCAGGGGTAGTTCGAGGCGCAAAGTGCCTCCGCCCCCTGGGGGTTAGTCGTATGGTGGAAGCCATGGGAAAGAGTGATGAGGTTGCAGATATGAGTCTAGAGATGTGCAATGACGATGGAGGCCAATCCTACATATATGTACTGAGAAATGGCGGGAAAAAAACTGTGGGAAGAAATGCGGGAAGAGAAATGGCGGGAAAAAACTGCGGGAAGAAATCACGGAAAGAAATGGCGGGAAGAAAAATGGCGGGAAGAAATTGCGGGAAGAAACTTGGGTTTAGGGTTTAGGGTTTTGTGAAGGTTTTTCCGAGCATCGTTATAACTTGCATTGGATCTCTGAAGAAACCACATATTGCTACTGTAAAAATGATTTTTTTCTAAAAATCACGGGCGTTAGATCATGTACCTGTAGTACAAACCAGACCCACTTCCTGCCAATTCGGCAGACATTTGTCCTTTTTATCCAGGATGGACGAAAAGGTTTGAGATGTCCCGGTTGGGAGATAGTTCATATAAGGTGGTATAATATTTTATAAAAATGGGACGGTAGAATTCTGAAACAACATTTTGGTGGTTACTTCACAAAACTACCCGTTTTTTGCGCTCGGAAAATGGAAAATGGCTTTTCCATGCGACGAAAAGGAAAACTTCCTCATGCAACATTGTTCTCCATACCACTGTCCACATGCATGCATAATATGGGCACATCATCACAAACTATGCCGTGATTCAAAATATAACATCGGTCATTTGGACCGAAAGGCATGAAACCTCGAACATGATAGGTCATTTTCTGAAGGTTTTTTCGAGACATGATCAATATACCAAGTCTGATATTTTTTCTTGCAACTATGTCACATAATATGACACCACGCGAAGGATTTATATTGTTCGGATTTTTTTTGAATTTCTTATGCCCGTTTTGAATTTTTTGAATTTCTAACTATGGTCGAACCGGCGTGCATGAAGATAGGGGACGAGCATCGTTAGAACATGCATTGGATCTCTGAAGAAACCACATATTGTGAGTCTAAAAATTATTTTTTCAAAAAATTACGGGCGTTAGATCATGTACCTGTGGTACAAACCGGACCCACTTCCTACCGATTCGGCAGACATTTGTTCTTTTTACCCGGGATGGACGAAAAGGTTTGATATGTCTCGGTTGGGAGATAGTCCATGTAAGGTGGTCTAGTATTTTAGAAAAATGGGACGGTATCATTCTAAAACAGCATTTTGGTGGTTACTTCACAAAGTGACCCGTTTTTTGTGCTCGGAAAATGGAAAATGGCTTTTCCGTGCGACGAAAAGGAAAACCTCCTCCTGCAAATTTTTTCTCCATACCAATATCCATATGCATGCATAATATGGGCACATCATCACAAACTATGCCATGATTCAGCACATAACATCGGTCATTTGGACCGAAAGCCATGAAACCTCGAACATGATAGGTCATTTTGCGAAGGTTTTTTCGAGACATGATCAATATACCAACCCTTTTATTTTTCTTGCAACTATGTCACATAATATGACACCACGCGAAGGATTTACATTGTTCGATTTTTTTTTGAATTTCTTATGCCCGTTTTGAATTTCTAACTATGGTTGAACCGGCGTGCATGAAGATAGGGGACGAGCATCGTTAGAACTTGCATTGGATCTCTGAAGAAACCACATATTTTGAGTCTAAAAATATTTTTTTCAAAAAATCACGGGAGTTAGATCATGTACCTGTAGAACAAACCGGACCCACTTCCTACCGATTCGGCAGACATTTGTCCTTTTTACCCGGGATGGACAAAAAGGTTTGAGATGTCCCGGTTGGAGATAGTCCATGTAAGGTGGTCTAGTATTTTAGAAAAATGGGACGGTAGCATTCTGAAATAGCATTTTGGTGGTTACTTCACAAACGACCCGTTTTTTGCGCTCGGAAAATGGAAAATGGTTTTTTTGTGCGACGAAAAGGAAAACTTCCTCCTGCAACATTGTTCTCCATACCAATTTCCACATGCATGCATAATATGGGCACAACATCACAAACTATGTCGTGATTCAGCACATAACATCGGTCATTTGGACCGAAAGCCATGAAACCTCGAACATGATAGGTCATTTTGTGAATGTTTTTTCGAGACATGATCAATATACCAAGTCTGGTATTTTTCCTTGCAATTATGTCACATAATATGACACCACGCGAAGGATTTACATTATTCGGATTTTTTTTGAATTTCTTATGCCCGTTTTGAATTTTTTGAATTTCTAACTATGGTCGAACCGGCGTGCATGAAGATAGGGGACGAGCATCGTTAGAACATGCATTGGATCTCTGAATAAACCACATATTGCGAGTCTAAAAAATAATTTTTCAAAAAATCACGGGCGTTAGATCATGTACCTGTAGTACAAACCGGACCCACTTCTTGCCGATTCGACAGACATTTATCCTTTTTATACGGGATTGACGAAAATGTTTGAGATGTCCCGGTTGGGAGATAGTCCATGTAAGGTGGTTTAGTATTTTAGAAAAATGTTACGGTAGCATTTTGAAGCAGCATTTTGGTGGTTACTTCACAAAACGACCCATTTTTTGCGCTCGGAAAATGGAAAATAGCTTTTCCGTGCGACGAAAAGGAAAACTTCCTCCTGCAACATTGTTCTCTATACCAATGTATACATGCATGAATAATATGGGCACAACATCACAAACTATGCCGTGATTCAGCACATAACATCGGTCATTTGGACCAAAAGTCATGAAACCTCAAACATGATAGGTCATTTTGTGAAGGTTTTTTCGAGACATGATTAATATACCAAGTCTGGTATTTTTCCTTACAACTATGTCACATAATATGACACCAGGCGAAGGATTTACATTGTTTGGATTTTTTTTGAATTTCTTATGCCCGTTTTGAATTTTTTGAATTTCTAACTATGGTCGAACCAGCGTGCATGAAGATAGGGGACGAGCATCGTTAGAACTTGCATTGGATCTCTGAAGAAACCACATATTGCGAGTCTAGAAATGATTTTTTTAAAAAATCACGGACGTTAGTTCATGTACCTGTAGTACAAATCGGACCCACTTCCTACCGAGACATTTGTCCTTTTTACCTGGGATGGACGAAAAGGTTTGAGATGTCCCGTTTGGGAGATATTCCATGTAAGGTGGTCTAGTATTTTGGAAAAATAGTACGGTAGCATTCTGAAGCAGCATTTTGGTGGTAACTTCATAAAACTACCCGGTTTTTGCGCTCGAAAAATGGAAAATGGCTTTTCGGTGCGACGAAAAGGAAAACTTCCTCCTGCAACATTGTTCTCCATACCAATGTCCATATGCATACATAATATGGGCACAGCATCACAAACTATGTCGTGATTCAGCACATAACATCGGTCATTTGGACCGAAATCCATGAAACCTCGAACATGATAGGTCATTTTGTGAAGGTTTCGAGACATGATCAATATACCAAGTCTGATATATTCCTTGCAACTATGTCACATAATATGACACCACGTGAAGGATTTACATTGTTCGGATTTTTTAATTTCTTATGCCCGTTTTGAATTTCTAACTATGGTCGAACCGGCGTGCATGAAGATAGGGGACGAGCATCGTTAGAACTTGCACTGGATCTCTGAAGAAACCACATATTGCGAGTCTAAAAATGATTTTTTTTTAAATCACGGGCGTTAGATCATGTACCTGTAGTACAAACCGGACCCACTTCCTGCCGATTCGGCAGACATTTGTCCTTTTTACCCAGGATGGACGAAAAGGTTTGAGATGTCCCGGTTGGGAGATAGTATATGTAAGTTGGTCTAGTATTTTAGAAAAATGAGATGGTAGCATTCTGAAACAGCATTTTGGTGGTTAATTCACAAAACGACCCGTTTTTTGCGCTCGGAAAATGGAAAATGACTTTTCCATGCGACGAAAAGGAAAACTTCCTCCTGCAACATTGTTCTCCATACCAGTGTCCACATGCATGCATAATATGGGCACAACAACATTGATAGGTTCATCTTTAGTCCCGGTTGGAGGGATTTCGGCAGGCTGGGCCAGGCAGCACTAATGATAGGGGTGAGTGTCGACATTATGTCGTGCGGCGTGTACCTTGTCCCGGATGGTGTCACCAACCAGGACTAAAGATGAACCTTTAGTCCCGGTTGGAGACACCAACTGGGACAAAACACAAGTCATCACTAATAATAGGGGTGAGTATCGACATTATGTCGTAAGTGTCAACACTATGCCGAGCTGCTTGTACTATAAATAGGAATCCTTGTGAGTCCAATCCTCCAGCCAGATTGAGGCATCTCCAATATGGTTTTCGAGAGCAGGGACACCACTACGACCAGTTTCAGGGAGATGCCGCTAGATCCCAGTCCTCCGGCATCTCCAAGAAACTGGTCATAGAGGCACTCCATAATATGTGAAATTAGTTAGCTCCCAGGTGTATTGATCTAGTTAGAGAAGTTACAAGCTGCAGGATGGTGTGCGAGAGCAGGGACACCACTACTACAAGTTTCAGGGAGATGCCGTCGGATCCCAGTCCTCCGGCATCTCCAAGAAACTGGTCATAGAGGCACTCCCTAATATGTGAAATTAGATAGCTCCTAGGTGTATTGATCTAGTTAGAGAAGTTACAAGCTGCAAGATGGTGTGCGAGAGAAGGGACACCACTACGACCAGTTTCAGGGAGATGCCGCCGGATCCCAGTCCTCCGGCATCTCCAAGAAACTGGTCATAGAGGCACTCCCTAATATGTGACCACGCGCGTTTAGAGATCAGATCTTAATGGTAAGTACGAATCGGGACAACTTCTTCATAGTTCGGGAAAGTCGTTCTACGAATCGGGACAAAAGGCCCCCTTTAGTCCCGGTCCAGCCACAAAACGGGACTAACACTCAAGACATTTATTAATATTAAAAACCGAGACTAAAGGCCCCCCTATATATAGTCTCGGTCAAGCCACAAACCGGGACTAACACTCAATACATTTATTAAACTTGGAAAATTGCAAACATCATAAGATATCCCGGCCAGACATGAACTAGAGTTACACAATATGAGCATGAACTTCTTGGCATATGTCCTTCCTTATGATCGCTTCAGACGTAACCATGGAGCATCTTCTTTACTTAATGGAATGCTTGGGTCAGTTTTCACTGTGAAGGGCGGAATTTCATCAAACTTATTATAATCTTCTGACATGTCTGTCTTGTCCTCGATTCTCATGATGTTTATTTTCCCTAAAAGAACTATATGACGCTTTGTCTCATCATATGGTGTATTCGTTTACATATTTTTTCTTTTTTTCGGTCTGGAGGACATGTCCTTCACATAGAAAACCTGAGACACATCATTGGCTAGGACGAATGGTTCATCTCTATAACCAAGACTGTTGAGATCCACTGTTGTCATTCCGTACAACTGGTCTATCTTTACCCCTTCCCCATTCAGGTTGACCCATTTGCAGCGAAACAAAGGGACCTTAAAAGAGACCCCATAGTCTAGTTCCCATATCTCCTCTATGTAACCATAGTATGTGTCCTTTTGCCCATTCTCGTCTATTGCATCAAAGCGGACACCACTATTTTGGTTGGTGCTCTTTTTATCTTGGGCGATCAGGTAGAATGTATTCTCATTTATTTCGTACCCTTGGAAATTCAATATAGTAGAAGATGGTGACGCGGCCAACAAATATAGTTGATCTCCAACAGTGGTGTCATTCAAGAGATGTGTCCGCATCCAACCACCGAAAGACTTCATGTGATCTATAATCCATGAGTCAGGCTTCCCCGGGTTTTTGGAGCGTACAATATTCTTGTGTTCCTCGATATACGGAGCTGCCAAGGTGGAATTATGTAGAACTGTGTAGTGTGCTTTAGTGAAAGAATCCCCGTCCCTACATATCATTGCTTTCTTTCCCAGCGTGCCTTTTCCACTTAGTCTTCCCTCATCCCGCGAGTCAGAAACACCAATCGGCTTAAGGTCAGGAATAAAGTCAACACAAAACTCAATGACCTCCTCTGTTCCATATCCCTTGGAGATGCTTCCTTCTGGTCCAGCACGGTTATGAACATATTTCTTTAAGACTCCCATGAACCTCTCAAAGGGGAACATATTGTGCAGAAATACAGGACCGAGAATGGCAATCTCTTCCACTAGGTGAACCAGGAGATGCGTCGTAATATTGAAGAAGGATGGTGGGAACACCAACTCAAAACTAACAAGACATTGTACCACATCCTTCTGTAACCTTGGCAGAATATCTGGATTGATTACCTTCTGAGATATTGCATTGAGGAATGCACACAACTTCACAATGGGTACTCGAACATTTTCCGGGAGAAGCCCCCTCAATGCAAACGGAAGCAAATGCGTCATAATCACATGACAGTCATGAGACTTTAGGTTTTGGAAATTTTCTCTGCCATATTTATTATCCCCTTTATATTAGATGAGAAGCCAGACGACACCTTGATACTGTAAAGGACTTCAAAAAATATTTCCTTCTCTGCTTTGGTAAGAGCATAGCTGGCATGACTTACGTGACGCCCTTTATCCGTCTTGTTCTGTGTATGCATGTTCTTTGGGTCTTTCATAATTTGTTGGTCCTCCCGTGCTTCTGGTGTATCTTTTGTCTTCCCATACACGCCTAGGAATTCTAGCACGTTCACGCAAAGATTCATCGTCACGTGCATCACGTTGATTGAAGAGCGGACACGTAGGACTTTCCAATATGGCAGCTCCCAAAATATAGATTTCTTCTTCCACATGGGTGCGTGTCCTGTAGCGACGTCGTTCGGAACTGATTGACCGCCGGGACCCTTTCCAAAGATTACTTCTATGTCCTTGACCATACCAAATACATCATCACCAGCAGAGAGTTCAGGCTTCTTCCGGTGATCTGCCTCACCTTTGAAATGCTTGCCGTTCTTTCTTACGGGATGATTGGTCAGAAGAAATCGTCGATTCGCCAGGTACACAACCTTCTTGCATTTATGCAAATATGTACCTTCAGTCTTATCTAAACAGTGCGTGCATGCCTTATATCCCTTGTTTGTCTGTCCTGAAAGGTTACTAAGAGCAGGCCAATCATTGATGGTTACGAAAAGCAACCCTCATAGGTCAAATGGCTCCTGTTTGTTCTCATCCCACGCCTGTACACCTGGTTTTCCCCACAACTGTAAGAGTTCTTCAACTAATGGCCTAAGGTGCACATCAATGTCGTTGCCCAGTTGCTTCGGGCCTTGGATGAGAACTGGCATCATAATGAACTTATGCTTCATGCACAACCAAGGAGGAAGGTTGTAGATACATAGAGTCACGGTCCAGGTGCTGTGGCTACAGCTCTGCTCCCCAAAAGGATTCATGCCATTCGTACTTAGACCAAACCATAAGTTCCTTGCGTCACATGCAAAGTCCGGGAAGTCTCTCGATTTTTCTCCACTGTGACCCATCAGCAGGGTGTCTCAACTTTCCGTCTTTCTTACGGTCTTCTTTGTGCCATCGCAACAAACTGGCATGCTCTTTGTTTCTGAACATGCGTTTCAACCTTGGTATTATAGGAGCATACCACATAACCTTAGTAGAAACCCTCTTCCGGAGGGGCTCTCCCTCAACATCATCAGGGTCATCTCGTCTGATCTTATACCCCAATGCATTGCATACCGAGCATTTATCTAAATTCTCGTACTCCTTACCGCGATAGAGGATGCAGTCATTAATGCATGCATGTATCTTCTGCACATCTAATCCTAGAGGATAGAGAGTCTTCTTTGCTTCGTAGGTACTCTCGGGAAGTTCGTTATGCTTTGGAAACTTCGGCTTCATTATTTTCAGCATCTTTTCAAATAAGGAGTCATTTAGACCACACTCTGCCTTCCATCGCAGCAATTCCAGTGTAGTACCGAGCTTTGTGCTGCCATCTTCACAATTTGGGTACAACAATTTCTTGTGATCTTTTAACATGCCCTCTAACTTCAACTTCTCATTTTATGTTTCACAGTCTCGCTTTGCATCAGAAATGACCCTACCAAGTTCATCAGCGGGCTCATCTGATGCCCGTTCTTCACCTCCTTCCTCTTTATTGTCTTCCATTGCAGTATCACTGTATTCAGGAAACATATGATGATAGTTGTTATCATCATCTTCTTTTTCACCGTCTTCCATCATAACCCCTCTTTCCCCGTGCTTGGTCCAGCAATTATAGTTGGGCATGAAACCTTTCATAACCAGGTGGCCGTGAATGATTTTCGAGGAAGAGTACTCCTTGTTGTTCTGGCATTGAACACATGGACAACGTATAAAACCATTCTCTTTGTTTGCCGTAACCACATCGATAAATTTATCCACGTGTTTAATTTACCCGGGTACACGCCGGTCACCGTACATCCATTCCCGACCGTTCATCTGCATCATATAAGTAATTTTATCAAAAACAGGACATCATAAATAGTGAAATGACCAATTCACATCGACACATGCATTGTATCAATGACAGAGAAAAGATAAGATTGCTAACCTCGATCGAGGGAAATAAAGAGGAGAAAGCTCAAGTGCGTCTCGGACACCTTCTATATTTTTGTTCTGTGAGAAATTGAACGGGATCATTCACTCAAACATTTCATCAAACACCTTGAATGCATGCATAGGAAAAAAAAATAAACTAATACACCTCTCACACCTTCCACCAAGAAAAAACAGAGGGGAGGCAGAGGGCTAGGGCGTCGTATTTATAGAAGGCGGGATCATACGTCATAAACCGGGACTAAAGGTGTGTGCCACGCCACGTGGCTGACTCAAACCGGGATGCGTGCCAGCATTAGTCCCCTTTCGTGGCGCAACCGGGACTAATGCTGTTAGGGGCGCAAACGGATAGCCTGTTTTCTACTAGTGCTACATAGTAGTAGCATTCGGCATAAACCAAACGCTATTAGTAAGGGTTTATTTGTAGTGTTCAAGAAAACACGCACGCTATAGATATATGACGTCGAGGCATGGGAGTGGGGCCTACTTATCCATAGCGTTCTCCGGCTGTGCGAACGCTACAGATAAGTGTTACCTATAGCAAACACCTTTTCCGGACGTTGCAGATATTAGTTGTACCGTGCGGGTTTCATCGCGTGCTACTAACATCCGTGCGTCTATAGGCTATTTCCTAGTAGTGCTGGGAGTACTCCATGGACTACAAGAAGAAGCGCCATAGGTGGACACGGGAGGGGGGGGGGGGGGGGGGGGGGGGGGGGGGTTGGGGTTGACGTAGGGGCATTCTCTTGCATTTGTGGTGCTTCCAAATAGGTGCATCTGGTAGGACTTGGTGTATGTTTACAAGCAACTCCAATCGTTCGACCGAAGTGCTAAATGATACGTATCCTAGTAGATCCACGATCCAGATGGTGAATAGAACATCGCTTCATGTACGTGATGAAAATTTGTTATCTGTCCTTAGATTGTTTAGACCATAGAGTAATAAACTTACACCATCACCTATTGAATGCTTTGCTTTTGAGCTACTATTCTGGGTTTGATTGGTTGGACCCAACATCTAGATAAAATAACCTAGGGGTGGGAGTAACGGGATCGAGTTTTTGAGTCGGCATGATTGTGTTATTCCTTCCCGAGGGTGTTGTTGTACAATAACGATAACTTAGTCAAATGCTTGAGCTTGAGAAGCTACTGGTAGTTCTTAATTGTCCTATCTTGTAATGGTTAAACCATTGCTCTATTATGTAATGTACTATGATTACTCATGTTTGAGCCCCATTGTCTTACAAATAATTTTAACAAAAAATTTATTGTGTGCACACGCAGATGTAGAGGCCAAAAGGCATGCCCTTCCTTTCCAAAAGAAATGCAGTTCTTCGCATGGCTTTCATGAGTAGTCACGTCACTGTATCATACAAGGATTGCCCACCCACTCAGTTCATAATTAAACAACACAAGTCAAACAAGGAATCAATAGCACGCCATATGTGATCATTCATTGAGAGGTGTGTGAGATCATCAATGTTCCCCTTATACCTTTGTTCCTCATGTCTGGTAGTTCCAGCGAATGAAGATGAGTAAGAGGGCAGGCAAGTAGGAGCGATATATGAGGATAGAGAAGAGTTGGCAACCGGGTTAGGGCCGAAATGGTTAGGGTTAGGGTTATGGTGATTGTGAGTGGCAGAGAAGAACCGATGCATTCGCATCCATCCTGAATGGGCCAGCACATGAGTCGAATCATGAGACATATCCCCTTCTTATATTTGCAAAAAATAGTTAGCTATGTCTAAAGCAAAATGCAAAATCAATGCAAACGTGCGAAGGAGCAACGCTGACCGGGCTAGGGCCAAATGGCTAGGATAAGGTGTTTGTAGGTGCCAAAGAAGAATAAATGCATTTGGATCCATCTAAATGGGCAAATATATGAGCCTAGACACATTACATATCCACTTCTTACTTTTGTAGAACATATTCAACTATGTCTGAAGCAAATGCAAAAACAATGCACAATGGTATGATTTTCATTCTAGGATAGGTGGCATGCGGTATATGTAGGGAAGTCGGAAAGGTTTGCCATCTGAACTCTGAAGAAGGCCTGCTTTTTCATAAGATTTAATGCTATCCTCGAGCGTCTCCTCCAACTTTCTTGGTTTCCATCCCAAATTCTTTAGTTTATCCGAAGTCACGACAACTTTATAATCCACATCAACCATCCTGCCAATCCCAGAATAAGTGGTTCAAATCTTTTGTAAGCATAACTAAGGAATGTCACTGAATTTGTATGTTGAGGCTTACTTGTCTGTGCAACTGTAGTTAGGGTACATGTTCTTCAGAATTCCCAACAAGTCCTTTAGGTCCATTTGATCTAGTGAGCATATGTATCTCTCAGATGACCCTGCCTTGTTGTACAACAGGAGCAACGCTTCGGCAACATCACGAACGTCTACCATAGGATAGAACTTGTTGTTCATTGTGTCAGGACCTCCTGAGACCAGACATATAACTGAATTATATTCCATCACAGTGGTGGTATAAAACTAAGGTCTTTTTCTGAACTTCAGCAAGGCTATTGTTTCGGTAGAATTAACTGCAACGTGCAGTGTCCAAAAGTGATAATATATCTCTTATAAATAGGAAGATAAAATGAAATGCTGCCAAAAATATTTTTTCGCACTCAGAACTGAGAAGTCAAACCTTTTAGTATGTAGATGAGGACATTGCTGGTGGTATTGACTGCCACATGTTGCAAGAGAGGGCCAAAAACCAGACCTGGCAACAATGTGGCGATGTGCAGTCCGTTCTTCAGCCCATATTCTAGGGCCATTTCTTCAGCTATTGTCTTGGCAAGAGAATACCAGTTCTGCCAAAACAAACAGGTATGGATCGTTAGTCCTACCTCCCTATCAGTAATCATCCGTAAAAAGAACTCACTGTGTTGGAGATGCGCGTGATAGGTATATTTTAATCCATCAGTAAGCATGTACCGAAGGGCCTTAATTTCTTAGCGCTGACCTCGTTCTCCTTGCATAACTCTTTGTCTGACCAGCAGCTCTCGTCTTTGATTTTATCCTGAGGCCAATCCAGAGTAAAGCAACTAGCGGCGATAGACGAGACCAGGATGAGTTTTTGTACTTCCGTAGCTGAGCAAGCCTTGAGTACATTCATGGTGCCCTTCACGGCAGGATCCATCATTTCTTTCTGCAAAATTTTGTCAAGTTGTCACTAATAAGTAATAACAGCAGAACGGGTTATCTTGTTAGCGTAAGCTTGTATGCAAAAGCACAACAAAGTAGAATTACAGGCTCTTAATTTTCTTGGCTTACAATTCCACGGTTGTGATACTTACAAAGCATAATAATTTTTTTGAAATTTTCAAAAAATTCCAGTCTTTTTTCATTAAAAAACAACTTTGTGAAGAAATACGCCCCGACATCAGTGACGACTAGAACTCGGTAATGCAATTCGGAGATCATTTCTTCTATTTCCTTCCCCTCCCCTGAATGTTTGTTACTTTCCTTGCTACGAAAGCAGCTCTCTTTTTTTGAACCTCTTGAATTTTTTTCAAAAACAATATGCAGTTTTTCTTTTGCACTTACTGTAAATTACTCTTTGGAATAATACAAACATGCAATTAACTAGCTTTGAGCCTCTGATTTTACTCCAATTGTGTAAATAGCCTTCTGAAACAAATGTCCATGCACTTGCCTGTGGATCAACTATTTTTTGCTCCGGCACCGGAGTAGCAACGTGGAAGACGCCCTCGCAGCCAGCGAACGCCGCCGTCACAGTGTCGTAGTCGAGCATGTCCGCCTTGAATAGTCGCAGGTTCGCCGGGGCTCCGTCCAGCTGCATCAGGAACGCATTCTTCGCATCACCTGCAAGATGAACAAGATGCAGAAACTGAGCAGGGAGTGAGCCGTGTCGTCCGTCAGGGCGGCTGTTAGCGGTTCCTGCATACGAGGCTCGCGGACGGTGGCGTGGACGGCGAAGCCGCGGGAGAGGAGCAGCTTGACGAGCCAGGAGCCTATGAACCCGCCGCCTCCGGTGACGCACACGCGCGGCGGCGTCCGGGACGACGTCTCCATCGCCGGTTGTTCTGTCTGGGAGTTGCGACCGGAGTAGAGAGGAAAAGGGAGGAGGCGAGAGTTCAGGCCAGGGAAACAGGACGGGGAGAAGAGAATTTTCGTTATCGAATCTCGCGCGCTGCCTGCCACAAGTTGGTCGGCACGCCGCAGAGCAACACACACCGCAGCATATGCCACACGCACACGGCTCTCCAGTCTCCTCCACACGCACGGACAGCTCCAACTTACCTGACAAGGATTGGCGAAGCTAGCATGTATAGTACTCAGTGGTGTCAAATGACACCAACGAGATTAACTATTCTGTCTTTGTAAAAAAGAAAATACTCAGGGCCCTTTGTAAAAAAAAAAAAAAAAACTCAGGGCCGTTTGTAAAAAAGGAAATACTCAGGGCCGTACTCAGGGCCGAGTGCTCTAGCAGATAGGTTTGCAGTTGTCCGGCTCCCTGCACGGACAGCTCCAAATACGATACATCACTGGTAAGTTTTATTCTAAGAGCATCTCTATTCGTCAGGCGAACCGAAGCCGAAATCTAGACCAAACTTTAGCCAGACGAAACACGTTTTTGGTCGGGGAACATCGAGTTTTCCACTCGTGTTCCAAGCCCAAGTTCTTAGGACGCCCGTTTTCGCTCAAATTCGGCTCAAGTTCATCCAGAGTTCGGCATAGTTCGGCATACTATGAATACAGAACAATTTACGACCATAATTCGGCGAAATTTTAAACATAGTTCGGCGTAAATGTAAATATAGTTTGGCATCAGTGAAAATACAACATATTTCGGCCAAGTTCGGCTAGTTCATGCTCGGCATCTACGTGTTGCCCCTGTGTATCCATATATGCTCAACAAGATCATCCTGCAGCTGTTGATGCACCGCCAAATCTCCTGACGCATGGCGATGAAGGCATCCCAGGTTGGAGGCACCTGATGATCAGGCTCGGCAAGAGGACCGTGTCTGTAGTATGGCCTGTCCTGCTTGAGCAAACTCAATGAATTCTTCCTCTTATCCTCAATGATCATATTGTGCAAGACCACACAACAGTTCATCACTTCCCACATCTGATCTTTCGACCAGGTCATAGCAGGGAACCGGACAACTGCAAACCTCTGCTGGAGCACACCAAATGCCCGCTCCACGTCCTTCCTGCAAGCTTCATGTTCCCTTGTCAAACTGAGAATGTTTGGAGAGCATTGAGTTTGAAATAGTCTTCACAAATGTTGGCCATCTTGGATAGATGTCATCTGCTAGATAATATCCCTTGTTGTAGTGGTGCCCGTTGATCTCAAATTCCATAGGGGGAGCATGACCCTCAACAAGCTTGGAAAAGACAGTTGAGGAGTTGAGGATGTTAATGTCGTTGTTCGATCCTGTCATGCCAAAGAAGGAGTGCCAGATCCAAAGATCATGTGTAGCAACTGTCTCAAGTATCACAGTGCAACCTTCTTTGTGGCCTTTGCATATTCCTTGACATGAAAATGGACAATTCTTCCACTCCCAATGCATGCAATCTATGCTTCCAAGCATATCAGGAAATCCTCTACACTTTCAATGACTACGAGGATCCGAGCAGTGTCTTCAGTAGTGGGTGATCTCAAGTACTGATTCTCGAACACTGCAATCACTGCCCTGCAGAACCTGTGCAAGCAATCGATGGCGGTGGACTCGGCCATGCGGAGATAGTCATCGGCACTGTCACCCGGCGCTCCATATGCAAGCAACCTCATCGCTATTATGCACTTCTGCAGTGAGGAAAACCCAACCATACCGGTGCAGTCCTTCTTGCAAACGAAGTAGGGGTCAAACTCCCGAATGGCATGCACGATCTTGAGGAAGAGCTTCCGGCTCATGCTGAAATGGTGCCGAAACACGACCTCCCCGTGGAGAGGCTCGTCGGCGTACAGCAGGCAGTAGCCCTCTATCCTTTGCCTCGCCTTGCACTTCCAGCGACCCAGCGCTGAACCATCGCGCTTCTGCTTCGCCATATGCAGGTACAGATGGGCGAGGGAGGCGAGGATCTCCAGGTGCTCTGTATCTTTGGCGGCCTCGGCGTTCTCCTCCTCTAGCAGTACGGCGAGTGTCTGCTCGTCGTCGGAGTCCATGGCCAAACTGGCCAAATGCCGAACACTTGGCGGGCGTGGTGGTGGGAGCTTGCAGCGAAATCGAGCTACGTCAAAGTTCGGACGGCGAAAGAGGTGGCGTAGTGGGCGGCAACTGCGGCGGGCATACTAGAGGCGTGGGCATGTCTCGGCGTGGAGGAGCTCCGCCGGTGAAATCATGGCGACAGTGGTGGCGCGAGCTCTTCGCCGCAGTCTGGGCGAGTGGAGTGGGGGGAAATAGGACTGTCTCGTCGACAGAGCTGGCCCACGCCCACTTTCGCTTCATTCGGCATTTCCGGGATCCTGGGTACGACCTGGGAAGCCCGGACCAAAGTTCGTCCGAATCCGGACGAAAACAGGTTCCTGGGTACGCGACTGGACCGATTTTCGGCGTCCGGATCGACGTCCTAGGTAGCCGAGTGGAGATGCTCTAATAACACAAACAATGTTTTTTCTCAAAACAAGTTTTCGTCTGCCTTTATAAATGAAGTCATGTGGCGGAACCGATATAAAGTGGCGAGGAAATCCTCTTGCACACATAGTAGTGAAGATAAAAAAAGAGTGAATTCCACTTTTTTACCCTCTACTTGTGCATTTATGACACTAATTACCCTATGTACTCCCTCCGTCAAGGTTTGGAGGGCGTTTTAGAGAGATTGTTGGAACCTAGGTGGACCCTGATTGGGGCTAAATTTGTGCTAAAAACATGCGCCCATTAATTATTCGGCGTCCTATTAAACGTAATTACTCAATGGAAACGGGTAGTTTATGAAGGGTTTCACAGCATAGTAAATCAAAAAAATTCTATGGATGCGAACAGAAAAGCCAAGATCTAATCTAGGAGATGCAAACAACGAGGGGGGATAGATGAGATCTTCATACCCTTGAATATTCGCACAGCGGAACGTTCAACGGAACGTGGTTGATGTAGTCGTACTAGTTTCTCCTCCTCGAGATCCGATCTGATCCAACACCGCAAGTGGCGATGCCTCCGAGATATGCACACGTACGGCACCTCGACGTCTCCTCCTTCCTCGATCCAGCAAGTGATGTGGAGAGATAGATTGGATCTACAACACGACGGTGTGGTGCAAAGGTGGAGAGTTTCTGTGGCAGGGCTTCGCCTACGCGTAGTTGGGAGAGAGAGAGATCTGGAGGGCAGCAGTATGGCGGCTAGGGTTGAAGGAGTGGGGGAGGAGGGTTGCGCCCCTGCCCTCTATATTAGGGGGCTGGCCGGCCCCCTTGGCCCCTCCTCCAAGCCCTAGGGCGGCGGCCCCAAGGGTTGGAGTGGGGGGCAAGTTTTCCCCCTCCTTCTAGAAGGTTTCCCTAGGGTTTTGGCCGGCTGCGCCTATGGGGCCTTGTGCCCCTGGCCCAATGCGGCCAGGGCACTCCCTCGTAGGCCCACGCCCCCTCCTGACAAGTGGGGCCACGTTGTTCCCACTCCGGAAGGTTCTAGAAGCTTCCGTACAATACCGAACAATCCGAAACAATTCCGAAATTCAAAAACTGCTTTTCCTTATATGAATCTTATTCTCCGGACCATTCCGGAACCTCTTGTGACGTCCTGGATCTCATCCGAGACTCCGAATAAAAACTCATAAACCAATTATCCATTCTATCCTAGCGTCGAGGAACGTTAAGTGTGTGACCCTACGGGGTCGAGAATATGCAGACATGATCTTCTATCAATAAGGTCTGGAAACCCATATTGACTCCCACATACTCATCGATGATCATATCGGATGAACCATGATGCCAGGATTCAATTAATATCATATATATATTCCCTTCGTCACGCGATATTTTACTTGCCCGAGATTCGATCGTCGGTATCGGCATACCTAGTTCAATCTCGTTCACAGCAAGTACTTTACTCATTTCGTAATCCGATATCACTTTGTGATTAACTCCTTAACCACGTGCTTGCAAGTGGTGTTGATATCGATTACCGAGTGGGCCCGAAGTATATCTCTCCGACTTGGGAGGGACAAATCCCATCTCGATGCATACAACCCAACAAGTACTTTCCGATCACCTGAGAGACACCTTTATGATCACCCTCTCATAGGATGACGTTTGATGACCTCAAATCTTTCTTACGATACCAGGGAGTTGCATTATCTCATGGTCTAAGGAATACAATATTTGACATAAGAAAAAGCTTCGCAAAGATGAACACGATGACACGATCTAATTGCTCTGCTTGATTTGGGTCTGTCCATCATATCATTCTCCCAATGATATGATCTCATTATTAATCGACAACTCATGTCTATGGTTAGGAAACCTTAACCATCATTAATCAATGAGCTAGTCCATAGAGGCGTACTAGGGACATGGCGTTGTTCATAAACCACACAAGTATCAAAGTTTCCGCTTAATACAATTCTAGCATGGAATATAAACTTTATCATGAACAAGAATTATAATAATAACATCTTTATTATTGCCTCTAGGGCATAATTCCAACAGTCTCCCACTTGCACTAGAGTCAATAATCTAGTTTACATCTGGCAACAATCTAACACCCATGGCACTAAGGTGTTGATCATGTTTTGCTTGTGGAAGAGGTTTAGTCAATGGATCTGCGACATTCAGATCCGTATGCACTTTGCTAATCTTCAGATCTCCATCTGTTATATAATATCGAATTATATGAAACTTGTAGTTGATATGCTTGGTCTTTGGATGATATTTTTGTTCCTTAGCCAGTGTTATGGCTCCAGTGTTGTCACACAATATCTCTAGTGGATCCAAGGCACTTGGAACCACACCAAGCTCAGTGATGAAGTTCCTGATCCAAACTCCTTCACTTGACGCTTCTACAGCAGCCATGTATTCCGCTTCTACTGTAGATCCCGCGATCACGCTTTGCTTGCAGCTTATCCAGCTCACATCTCCTCCATTCAAAATATAAACGTATCCTGTCTGAGATTTAGAATCATCCTTGTCGGTGTCGAAACTAGCATCAACGTAACCTTTTACGACGAGTTGTTCATCACCTCCATAGACTAAGAACATTTCTTTAGTTCTATTTAAATACTTTAGGATGTTCTTCACGGCTGTCCAGTGTTCCACTCCTGGATCACTTTGGTATCTGCTCGTCAAACTAAGAGCATTGGATACATCCGGTCTAGTACATAGCATGGCATACATGATAGATCCTATGGCCGAGGCATAAGGCACTTTGCTCATAGCTTCTCTATCGTTTACCGTAGCTGGACACTGAGCCCTGCTCAATACCTTACCTGACAACATAGGCACTGAACCTTTATTTGCCTTATCCATTCTGAACCTTTTCAGAACTTTGTCTAGGTATGTACTTTGGCTTAAAGCTATCAGGCGTCTTTGTCTATCTCTATAGATTTTGATGCCCAATATATAAGCAGCTTCCCCTAGGTCTTTCGTTGAAAAACATTTGTTCAAATAACTCTTCACATCGTTAAGCATGTCAATGTCAATTCCGATAATCAATATGTCATCCACATATAGTACCAAAAATGTCACTGAGCTCCCACTCACTTTCTTGTAGATACAAGCTTCATAGCAATTTGGAACAAATCCAAAGCTCTTGATCACTTGATCAAAACAAAGGTTCCAACTCCGAGATGCTTGCTTCAGTCCATAAATGGAACGCTGAAGTTTACACACTTTATCAGCATCCTTAGGATCGACAAAACCTTCGGGTTGCATCATATACAACTCTTCATCAATGTTGCCATTGAGGAACGCAGTCTTGACATCCATCTGCCATATTTCATAATCATGAAACGCAGCAATTGCTAATAAAATCCGAATGGACTTAAACATCGCTACGGGAGAGAAAGTCTCATCGTAGTCAACACCTTGAACTTGTCGAAAACCTTTCGCGACAAGCCGTGCTTTATAGACAGTAACATTACCATCTGCGTCCGTTTTCTTCTTGAAAATCCATTTGCACTCAACGTCCTTTCGGTCGCTAGGAGGGTCCACCAAAGTCCATACTTGGTTTTCGCTCATGGATCCCAATTCGGATTTCATGGCCTCTAGCCATTTCTCAGAGTTTGGGCTCATCATTGCTTCCTCATAGTTTGCAGGTTCACTGTTGTCTACTAACAAGACAGTTAAGACAGGGTTGCCGTACCACTCAGGAGGGGCACGCGACCTTGTCGACCTACGACGTTCAGTAGTAGCATCGTCCGAAGCTTCATGATCCTTGTCATTAGCTTCCTCTATTGTTGGTGCAGACGGTATTGGAACAATTTCAGGTGCTGCGCTACTCTCCAACTCAAGAGAAGGTTCAATAACCTCGTCTAGCTCTACTTTTCTCCCACTCACTTCTTTCGAGAGAAACTCCTTCTCAAGAAAGGATCCGTTCTTTGCGACAAACACTTTGCCTTCGGATCTGTGATAGAAGGTATACCCAATCGTTTCCTTAGGGTATCCTATGAAGACGCATTTCTCCGCTTTGGGTTCGAGCTTTCCGGCATCAACTTCTTGACGTAAGCTTCGCATCCCCAAACCTTAAGAAACGACAACTTAGGTTTAGCACCAAACCACAGTTCATACGGTGTCGTCTCAACGGATTTAGATGGTGCCCTATTTAAAGTGAATGCAGCGGTTTCTAATGCATAACCCCAAAATGATAACGGCAAATCTGTAAGAGACATCATCTATCTCACCATATCCAATAAAGTTCGATTCCGGCGTTCAGACACACCATTGCGCTGTGGTGTTCCGGGTGGCATGAGTTGCGAAACGATTCCGCTTGCTTTAAGATGCGTGAGAAAATCATAACTCAAATATTCACCTCCATGATCGGATCGTAGAAATTTAATTTTCCTATTACGATGGTTTTCCACTTCGTTCTGAAATTCTTTGAACTTTTCAAATGTTTCAGATTTATGTTTCATTAAATAGATATACCCATATCTACTTAAGTCATCAGTAAAAGTGATAAAATAGCGATAACCACCGCGCGTCGAAACACTCATTGGTCTGCATACATCGGTATGTATGATTTCCAACAAGTCCGTTGCTCGCTCCATTATTTCGGAGAACGGGGTTTTGATCGTCTTGCCCATGAGGCATGGTTCGCACGTGTCAAATGATTCAAAATCAAGAGACTCCAAAAGTCCATCAGAATGGAGTTTCTTCATGCGTTTATACCAATATGACCTAGACGGCAGTGCCACAAATAAGTCGTATTATCACTATCTACTTTGCATCTCTTAGCCTCAATGTTATGGATGTGTGTTTCATTGCTTTAGAGATTCAGAAGAAATAAACCATTCGTAGTAGGTGCATGACCATAAAAGATGTTACTCATATAAATAGAACAACCATTATTCTCCGATTTAAATGAATAACTGTCTTGCAATAAACACGATCCAGATATATGTTCATGCTCAACACAGGCACATAATAACATTTATTGAGGTTTAAAACTAATCCCGAAGGTAAAACTAAGGAGAGCGTGCCGACGGCCATCACATCAACTCTTGATCTGTTGCCAACGCGCATCGTCACCTCATCCCTCGCTAGCCGCCTTCTATTCTGTAGCTCCTGTTTCAAGTTACAAATATTAGCAACTGAACCAGTATCAAATACCCAGGCACTACAACGAGGGCTAGTAAGGAAAACATCAATAACATGTATATCAAATATACCTTGGATGGTGCCAGCCTTCTTGTCCGCTAAGTACTTCGGACAGTTGCGCTTCCAGTGACCCTTGTCCTTGCAATAGAAGCACTCAGTGTCCGGCTTAGGTCCAGACGTGAGCTTCTTATCTGCAGGGGCAACGCGCTTGCCACTGCCCTTCTTGAAGGGCTTCTTTGCACCCTTACCTTTCTTAAAGCTGGGGGGCTTGTTGACCATCAACACATGATTATCTTTCTTGATGTCCACCTCCGCAGCTTTCATCTTAGCGAAGAGCTCAGTGATCGTATCAGTGGAACCAATATGATTATGAGTAACTACAAAACCTTTTTAGCTAGGAGGGAGTGATTGCAGAACTCTGTCAATCTTGAGCTCCTCTGGAATCTTGCAGTCGAGTTTCTCAAGGCGTTGAGTGTAGCCCGACATCTTAATGGCGTGCTCACTAACGGAACTCCCTTCCTCCATCTTGCAGTTAAAGAATTTCTCAGAGATCTCATATCTCTCAGAACGGGCCTGAGTCTGAAACATAGTTTTCAGTTCTTCAAGAATCTCAAAGGGCCCGGGGAACTCCTCAAAACGATTTTGAAGGTCTGATTCCATAGCAAACAACATGGTGCTCTTAATCACACCATAATCATCCTTGCGCGACTGATAAACAGCTTTCTCATCAGCCAGCGCATCTATAGAAGGGGCGTCACCTAGCGCTTTCTCAAGGACATAGTCCTTTTGTCCGCCAGAGAGAATGATTCTTAGATTGCGGAACCAGTTGGTGAAGTTAGACCCATTGTTCTTAAGCTTTTCTTTCTCAGCAAAAACGTTGAAGTTGAAGTTGGACTTAGCCATTTGATCTACAAAATTTGCAAGTACAATTTAGACTATGTTCATGATAACTAGTTCAGCTTAATCGAATTACTAGATGAACTTCCACTAAATTCAACATCCCTCAAGTTGTTTAGTGAACATGATCCAAATTCACCACACCTAATCCGATCTTCACGAGAGGAGATGTGGTTTCAATGGTGGACAACAAAGTGTCGATCATATCATTCATATGACTCATGCTTAAACTTTCGGTTCGTGTGTTCCGAGGCCATGCCTGTACATGCTAGGCTCGTCAAGTCAAACCCAAGTATTTCCGCGTGTGCAAAACTGGCTTGCACCCGTTGTATGTGAACGTAGAGTTTATAGCACCCGATCATCACGTGATGCTTGAACACGACGAACTTTCACAACGGTGCATACATGGGGAGAACATAGTTTTATCTTGATCTTTAAGTGAGGAATCATCTTATAATGCTACCGTCGCGATCTAAGCATAATAAGATACATAAAAGGATAAACATCACATGCATATAATTTTATGTGACATGGTATAGCCAATCTCCACGCAATGATCTCCATCTTGTGCGTGCCAGCATGATCTCCATCGCTCCACCATGATTGCCTCCACCACGAATAGCAACTACAACTATTGCTAACTACTTAGCGATAAAGCAAAGCTATTACATGGCGTATAAGAAGTTGACACACAGGTCATACACAATTATAAAGACAACCATATGACTCCTGCCGGTTGTGTACTCATCGACATGCAAGTCGTGAAACATTACAAAACATGATCATTGCATACAACATACACATCACATCTTGGGCCATACCATATCACAGAAACACTCTCTGCAAAAACAAGTTAGACGCCTCTACTTTGTTGTTGCATGTTTTACGTGGCTTATGGGAGTAACAAGCTAAGAACGATTCTTACCTACAGAAAGCCACAACGGTGATATTATGGTTGCCAACATCCGGTGTAAATCCCATGACAACTATAGTGAGAGAAACTGGCATCCACCAGCCGCATGTGTGGAACAAGCCACACGTCAAGTGCGGAGCCGGTCTCGCGAACGAGGTCGCGTAAAGTTGGCCTGGACCGCTTCGATCTCACTATCCCGTGTCATAAGAAGTACACAAACAAGAGGCTTGCAACAGAAAACATCAACGCCCGCAACAAGCATGTTGCGTTCTACTCGTGAAACACATCTACGCATAGATCTAGCTCTGATACCACTATAGGGTTTCGCAGCATAATAAATCAAAAAAATTCTACAGATGCGAATAGGAAAGTCAAGATCTAATCTAGGAGATGCAAACAATGAGGGGGGATAGATGAGATCTTCATACCCTTGAATATTCGCACAGCGGAACGTTCAACGGAACTTGGTTGATGTAGTCGTACTAGCTTCTCCTCCTCGAGATCCGATCCGATCCAACACCGCAAGTGGCGATGCCTTCGAGATATGCACACGTACGGCACCTCGACGTATCCTCCTTCCTCGGTCCAGCAAGTGGGGTGGAGAGATAGATTGGATCTACAACACGACGGTGTGGTGCAAAGGTGGAGAGTATCTGCGGCAGGGCTTCGCCTACGCGTAGTCAGGAGAGAGAGAGATCTAGAGGGCAGCAGTATGGCGGCTAGGATTGAAGGAGTGGGGGAGGAGGGCTGCGCCCCTGCCCTCTATATATAGGGGTCTGGCCGTCTCCCTTGGCCCCTCCTCCAAGACCTAGGGGGGCGGCCCCAAGGGTTGGAGTGGGGGGGCAAGTTTTCCCCCTCCTTCTAGAAGGTTTCCCTAGGGTTTCCCTAGGGTTTTGGCCGGCTGGGCCTATGGGGCCTTGTGCCCCTGGCCCAATGCGGCCAGGGCACTCCCTCATAGGCCCACGCCCCCTCCCGACAAGTGGGGCCACGTTGGTCCCACTCCGGAAGGTTCTAGAAGCTTCCGGTACAATACCGAACAATGCGAAACAATTCTGAAATTCAAAAACTGCTTTCCCTTATATGAATCATATTCTCCGGACCATTCCGGAACCTCTCGTGACGTCCTGGATCTCATCCGAGACTCCGAACAAAAACTCATAAACCAATTATCCATTCTATCCTAGCGTCGAGGCACGTTAAGTGTGTGACCCTATGGGTTCGAGAATATACAGACATGATCTTCTATCAATAATCAACAGCGGGGTCTGAAAACCCATATTGACTCCCACATACTCATCGATGATCATATCGGATGAACCACCATGCCAGGATTCAATTAATCTCATATATATATTCCCTTTGTCACGTGATATTTTACTTGCCCGAGATTCGATCGTCGGTATCGGCATACCTAGTTCAATCTCGTTCACAGCAAGTACTTTACTCGTTCCGTAATCCGATATTACTTTGTGATTAACTCCTTAACCACGTGCTTGCAAGTGGTGTTGATATCGATTACCGAGTGGGCCCGAAGTATATCTCTCCGACTTGGGAGGGACAAATCCCATCTCGATACATACAACCCAACAAGTACTTTCCGATCACCTGAGAGACACCTTTATGATCACCCTCTCATAGGATGACGTTTGATGACCTCAAAGCTTTCTTCCGATACCAGGGAGTTGCATTATCTCATGGTCTAAGGAATACAATATTTGACATAAGAAAAGGCTTCGCAAAGATGAACACGATGACACGATCTAATTGCTCTGCTTGATTTGGGTTTGTCCATCATATCATTCTCCCAATGATATGATCTCATTATTAATCGATAACTCATGTCTATGGTTAGGAAACCTTAACCATCATTAATCAATGAGCTAGTCCATAGAGGCGTACTAGGGACACGGCGTTGTTCATAAACCACACAAGTATCAAGGTTTCCGCTTAATACAATTCTAGCATGGAATATAAACTTTATCATGAACAAGAATTATAATAATATCATCTTTATTATTGCCTCTAGGGCATAATTCCAACAGTTTAGGCGCATGCATTGGTGGAGTTGCATGTAATAATTAATTCCTTAAATGCATGGAGTAGGAAGTAGGGAGGAAAAAGAGAACATTAATTCTGTAATTAAGTCTAACGCGCCTAAGAGGAGCGGAGTTTTGAAAACGCATGACTTTTGTAAGACATCCTCTAAATCGTGACAGAGGGAGTAGTGAAAATTCATCTAAATTACCACGGAAACTTTAAACCCTCATTTTCTGATGCATGTCTATTGGGCAAGGTGCGAGGTGAGGATTGAACCTCAAAATTATCGAGATGGCAACAAAGAATAGAACATTTGGTGCAGAGAAGGGTAGATATGATCGGCAACGACGTCCTCCGATCTTGATATATTTTATTGCAGCACATCTTCCTAACATGTCGGCCTTATCCATGAACACGTGTTAAATGCTAAAGCTGGCAAAATCATGCTCAAAATTTTCTTAAATGGAACATTGAGGTACAACTTCTACTAAAGGGGAAATTAGTGTCTCAAATACATAAATAGAGGGTAAAAAGTGGAATTCACTCAAAAAAGAATAACATGAGTGTAGCTACCCACCACAAGGAGGACTCGAGCCAACTGACAAATGTTCATGACACTCTACAAGAATATTCATGATTATTAAACATGTTTTGTTTCTCTAAAATTACTACGAACAAGATTTAGTATTTGAGTCCTCTTTCAACCAAAGAGGCCCCTAGATTTTACTGACAACCGAGGGACAACATGGCTTATGTCTTTTATTTTAAACTAGACTTAAGATAAATCTATTTTGCTACAGCATAAGAAAACCAATTTGATCAAAACAACACGGGAAATACAATTTATCATTGGAAGGTTCATTTAAAAAATGACAAAGATACAGAAAAATTGCATGCCATTCTTGGAAACACAATCGATGATGTTCGAGCAAAATAGGAATGTGTTGCACAGTGGTGTCCGATTCATTCCTGGACAGGCGGCATACGATAGAAGAAGGGAAGTCGACAAGGCTTGCCATCCGAAACCTGAAGAAGGCCTGCTTTTTCATAGGACTCGACGCTATCTGCGAGCATCTCTTCTAGCGGCCTTGGTCTCCACCCAAGGCTCTTCAGTTTGTCCGAAGTCATTGCAGCCTTACAGCCCACATCAACCATCCTGTTCACCCAATAAAATGTGGTCAAATTCCTTTCTAAGTCATAATCCCAACCCCTCTAACTTCAAAGTAAGCTACTGTGTGCCGTGGTACGATGACACTTACTTGTCTGCATAACTATAGTTAGGGTACATTCCCTTCAAAGTTCGCAGCAAATCTTTTATGTCCATTTGGTCTAATGAGCATATGTATCTCTCGGATGGCCCTGCCTTGTTGTATAACAGGAGTAACGCATCTGCGACGTCGCGAACATCCACTATAGGCCAGAAGTTGTTGTTCATCGTGTCAAGTCCGCCTGCATTCATTCAAACAAATGAAATTACAGCAAAACTAGAAACTCATTTTCTAAAGTTTGATGGGCTGCTATGCATGGGTTTCAAGTTACAAAAGCACGCAGCTGGGTAAAGGAAACAGTACCAAATGTGATGTGCAATGTCCAAAATGATTGTATATACTCCGCTGATAAATGAAAGAAGGAAATGCATGTTGCAGAAAACATCATACATTCATACTACTACATTCAGGAGTGAAGAGTGAAACCTCTTATGATGTAGAGGAGAACCTTGCTGCTGGTATTGAGCGCCACATGCTGCAACAGAGGACCGAAGACCAGACCGGGACAGAATGTGGCGACGTGCAACCCGTTCTTCTCTCCGTATTCCAGTGTCATCTCTTCAGCTTCGGTCTTGGCAAGAGAGTACCAGTTCTGCCCAACAGAAACAAGCATATGTTAGTCCTTTGTTTCAGCAATTATCCCTGATAACAATTCAGTAAAGCCCAATATGTTACTATATACTCCCTCCGTCCCAAAATAGATGTCTTAGAATTTTCAAAATTTGAATGAATCTATATATTAAATAGTGTCTAGATTGACAAACATCTATTTTAGGACGGAGGGAGTACTATTTTCTCCCGTCAAATATTTGGAAAAACTTGGTACATGTAACAATGCCTCGACCAACTTCGCTGAAGACTGACCTCATTTTCCCTGCAGAACTCTTTGTCTGACCAGCAACTTTCATCTTTGATTTTATCTTCAGGCCAATCCGGGTTAAAGCAAAGAGAAGCTGCCGATGAGACCAGAACGAGTTTCTTAACCTTGGTAGCTGAGCAAGCCTTGAGCACGTTCATGGTGCCTTCGACAGTCGGATCCATCATCTCTTTCTGCACAACACTATGTTTATCAATAACAGCAGAAGGTTTGACTTCTTCGGTACATACAAAAGCACAGCAAATTACCTTTACAGGTGCAAGCTTTTCACAAATTTATAGAAGGTCTTCCTATGTAAGTATCGCTATCGCACATATATTACATGAAACAAGGAAAAAAGTACCCGCCCTTTCTCTATAAGAAAAAAAAATTGCTTTTGACATCGTGGCTACTGGCTCCCATAATTCAGCCCCGAGCTCAACATATATTCTTGATGTTTCGTGTTTCTCAGTCTCCAAAGGAAAATAGTCCCCAGACAATTTCAGATCTGAATCTGCTCGAGTAATAAGAAGTATTCACTCTCTTCAGAAGTTACAACTAGCTATCACATTTCTACTGGAGTACATTCTAGTCTAAGAAAAGAGTACTCCTTTCATTAAAGATCCTTGGTCAGCCATGTATCAGTCTAGAGCGAACAAACATGCACTTGCCTCAGGATCAACCATCTTTTGTTCCGGCACCGGAGTGGCGACATGGAAGACGCCCTCGCAGCCGGCGAGCGCCGCCGTCACCGTGTCGTAGTCGAGCATGTCCGCCTTGAACAGCCGCAGGTTCGCCGAGGCTCCGTCCAGCTGCCCCAGGCACGCGTTCTTGGGATCAGCTGCAAGAGAAATCATGCATCGAGAAGATGAACAAGATGCAGAAACTGGGCGTGGGCGGTGCGGCCGGTCAATGCAGTAGCTAGTGGTCTCGCATACATGGGTCGCGGACGGTAGCGTGCACGGCGTAGCCGCGGGAGAGGAGCAGCTTGACGAGCCAGGAGCCGATGTAGCTGCCGCCTCCAGTGACGCACACGCGCGGCGGCGAGTCCATCTCCGGTTGCCCTGTCTGGGAGAGGACTATGGCTTCAGAAAGGAAGCTGAGCGAGCGAGACACAGCTCCTGGCACTCCACCGAGTGCAGATTAAGACTCTCGGCGAGCGAGCGACGACGACGACTCCGCAGCATCATACAACGTGGGGAACCTCCATCGAGATGCGAGATCTTGTCGCCATGGGAGATGGGACTTGATTAAACTAAGCTAATCGATCAAGAAAGTACAACTACTGGCCTGCAAGATCGATTATTATTGATCTGATTATAATAGGTAAAGACCAGCCGGGGTAGTGGCACTATACAAGCCATTTCAGCAGTTTCCGAGCAGATTCGTGATAACTCTGTAGTGAGCCATACTGCATCGAGTAGATCTAACACCAAACGAGACCTGTTGCAAGCGCAAAGAAAGGCTTTGCGGCTGATTTGTGTCTATCCCCTGAAGGTGAATGAAAAATGTCTCTTGTTCCATGGACGTTGCTCTTCTGGTACAGGAAGAGATTTCACAGTGCACAGCTAATTTTTTCGAGAATGCGGTTGCATAGCTATTTGGGGTGCCCCTATTTGCAGCCTTCAGGCCTTGTTTACTTCTCCGGTATTTTTATCCCGAAAAGACGCGGGGATATGCGGGGATTTGGTGTTCGCCCAATACTCTCAAATCCCCTCAAATACCCTTCCCCAAAAATACTCTACCATGATGGAGAGTTTTTAATCTAGTCAAAAATACACTAGTGTGGAGGGGATTTGTGGGGATATTTCGGGATTATCCCCTCAAAACCCGGCCTAGTAAACGATCTATCGGGGAAATTCCGGGATACAAAATAATCCCCTCTCATCCCCTGAAATACCCTATAAGTAAACAAGGCCTCAGCGGGTGGGATTCCCTCCCTCCTGAAGGGGCCACTAGATGGTCCGCGACCCTAACAATTATGTTTTTTTTCTGTTTCTACTTTTGCTTATTATTATGATTTAAAGTGTTTGAAAACTGTTTGGATTTTCAAAATGTTCTGATTTGAATTTTGTTCAGATTCAAAATTTGTTCAGAAACCAAAAATGTTCAAATTCAAAAGTTGTTCAGATATTGAAAAAGTTCAAATTTTAAAGTAGTTCATATTTGAAAAATGTCCAGATTTCGAAATTGTTCAAATTTTAAAAAAGGAAACTGAAAAACAGTAAAAACCCAGATTCGGAAGAAACAAAAAAACAGACCAAGAAAACAGAAACCGGAAATGAAAAACCGCACTAACAGGCCGTGGCCCAACTCGCGCCCCTCCGTTTTGCTGTAGAAAATGGGCCAGCTGGTATTCGTAAACGGGCTGCCATACCACGTTCGACTGGCCCATCAGAACCAGCAGACAACATCCCAGCAGAGCGAACGTAGATGAAGAGAGACTCCGCACGGTGGCGTTGCAGCTGACACACCTTTAGAGCACCTACAATGCTAGGTGTTTAGAGGAGATGCTTAAGAATAAACCGGTTTAGATTTAAGCACTAGTGCTTATTTGTATAAGAAAGATGCTTAACTAGGTATCTTTTCTATAGAAAAAAGCACCGATGCTTAAGAAAAAGTCTGGTTTATTTTTGTAAGAACCACTCGAAGCACTCTCCATTATTATACATGCTCTTATTACACCATAAAAACGAGCACCGTCACCATAGCTCGTTCACTGATCACCAGCCAGACGGAAGAGACAGGGCAGCCGGCAAGGACACCCATCCGAAGAAGACCCGCCTTCTCGTAGCTCTCGACGCTGTCTCCCAGGGTCTCCTCCAGTGTCCGCGGCTCCCAGCCCAGATCCCTCAGCTTCTGCGACGTTATCGCCGCTTTACGCTCCACGTCGACGATGCTGCAAAAGCACAAGGGATTTCTTCAGACCATTTAGAGACTAAAACGATCAATGTGCACCGCAAATTCTGACAGAGAGTGGGCGTAAGCTGGTTATATGGTGTAAGCTTCTGACCGATCCCTCAGATCCCTCAGCTTCTGACCGATCAATGTGCACCCCTCACGTTTTCTTTTCTCTTCCCAGCTAAATGGTGTAAGCTGGTTATACCTGTGTAGGTATAAGGTACAGTTTTGTCCAAAAATGCAAAATCTATTCAAAGTAAGAAATTATCCAGATTTAAAAATGTTTAGATTAAAAAATTTGATCAAATTTGAAAAATGTTCAAATTCAAATAATGTTCATACATATAAAGGTTCAAACTCAAAAACTGTTCATATTTAAAAAATATTAAAATTTGTAAAATGTCCGCATTCGAAAACTGCTCAAATTCAAAAACTGTTCATATTCGGAAAATGTTAAAATTTGAAAAAAATCATATTCAAAAACTGTTCAAATTCGAAAATTGTTCATATTGAAAAGATATTCAAATTCGAAAATTGTTCACCGTTTGAAAAATGTTCAGAAAGAAGAAAAAAAGAAAAACAAAAAAAAAACAGAAAATAGAAAAGAGAAAATGGACATAGAAAAAATAATGAGAAAAATATAAACGCTATACGGACCGGCCCAACACGGGCGCCCGCATTAGCGGAGCCTATTAACGGGAACGCGGAGATCTCAAAAAAAATATTAACGCACGCGTTGGATAGAAAATAGCATCGACGGAAAATAGCATTTGCCACAGATTTCATAGTTCATAGCTTTTTTGGATTCCCCTTTTGCTAAAGGACAGCGGGCCACATGGTATTCGCAAACGGGCTGCTATATCACACTCCACGGGCCCATCAAACCCAGCAGCCAACACCCAGCAGATCGAGCGTAGATGCATCGGAAGAATGAGCGCTCAAAAAAAAAGACAGAACTGGTTCCTTCTTATTGCGAGACTCCGCACGGTGACATTACAGCTCGCAGACCTCACACCATACTAGTAGAAACGAAGCACCGTCACCACAGTATGTTCACTGATCACCAGCCAGACGGAAGAGATGGGGAAGCCGGCAAGGCCGCCCATCCGAACCCTGCAGAAGACCCGCCTTCTCGTAGCACTCGACGCTGTCGGCCAGCGTCTCCTCCAGCGTCCGCGGCTCCCAGCCCAGATCCCTCAGCTTCCGCGACGTTATCGCCGCCTTACACTCCACGTCGACGATGCTGCGAAAGCACAAGGGATTTCTTTCAGACCATTTTTAGAGACTAAACGACCAATGTGCGCTACAGGTTCTGACTGCAGGGAGGGCATGAGGAAACTGAACCTACTTGCTCACGTAGCTGTACTTCGGAAACATCTTCCTCAGAAGGTCCACCAAATCTTTCGTGCAGATGTTATTCGGCGCGCAGATGTACCTACCGGACGATCCCGCCTTCTCGTACACGAGCAGCAAGGCGTCGGCCACGTCGCGGACGTCCACCATGTGCCACAGCTTGTTGTTCATCGCGTCAGGACCTCCTGCAATACAATGTTCCAGTTAACTGACAGCAAAAAAAAAGTTCCAGTTAACGGGACAAGAATCGAAAATGAATTGATCGATCTTTAGAATTCTAGCACGTTTCTGTGGCTCCCGACAGCAAGCATAAGACAGGAAAACTTTTTTTTTGGCAGGAGGACTAGTCATTTTCCAAAAGCTTGGAATTGTAGCACGGAACTTGGTTTGCGTGGCTTTGTCAACTGTTGTTCGTATCATGCGTGCATAATGTCAACAATAAGTGTTATATCATGTGCGGGATCACATGCAACAGGCTGTAATAAAGGATCAGCTTGTGGATGGGTGTCCTCGTCTCACCAGCTGTAGAGCATCATAGAAAGGCATAGCAAGCTATCTTTGAAAAGCATCATAGAAAGGCATAGCAAAGCTATCTTTGAAAAAGAATATAATGGACAAATACATACGAGAAAAGCAAACTAGTTACCGACTGTTTTGGAATTTTCCAGTAACTGAAGTGCAAGCAGATCCATGCATAACTACAGAAAATATCAACATGGTCCTATCTATATCTAACAACAGGGACTATCTAACAACAGTGTGAACTATCAGTATGGGCAATCCAAAAGTCTTGAGTTGGACAACATGAAGGAATTCCCCATTTATTAGATAGGGTTGGATTAAAATAAAACTTGACTAGCTGTGGATGATTTGGGACTGGCCATAAATTCTAACTTATCGTTCTATGGAAACTTTGGGACTCTCGCAACGAGTTAGTATTTCACAGCCTCGATCAAGACCCGGTCCCACCGATTTAGAACCGCCGACCAAAAGTTGGTGACTAGCTGCTAAGGAGAAAAACCAACCTACCTAGTATCATCTATGTGAAATTTCTGGTAATAAAAGATAAAAAATGGCACGAAAAAGTATTACCTGTCATAACATAGATTAAGAATTTGCTACTTGTATTCACCATAGGCTGTAGTAATGGGCCAAAAACTAAAGGAGGGCAAAGTGTAACAACATTTAATCCATTTTTCTCTGCATATTCCAAGGATGCCTGTTCAGCCAAGATCTTGGCAACGGAATACCAGTCCTGCAAGCATAGAACAGTAAATGTCACAATTTAGTCTTCTCTTCTGCAAATTATCTCTAAAAAGTCTTTTTGTTAAGGATTCATATCAACACATGTTTTACATAAGAGTATCACTACAAAGAACCAAAAAGGATCGGATAAGTACAATGGATAGTCATGCCTGCTTGTGCATTGTGATGTATACGTAGTGCTCTGACAATTTGCTTTACTAAATTTCTTTTCTAACCTCATTCTCCTTGCAGAACTGTTTGTCTGACCAGCAACTCTCATCTTTGAGTCTATCTTCAGGCCAATTCGGATTAAAATCAACAGCAGCAGTGGAGGACAAGACAACGACTTTCTGAACCTTCATAGCCAGGCAAACCTTAAGAACATTTGAAGTGCCCTTGACTGCCGGAGCCATTACTTCTAACTGCAAGTATGCATTTAAAATGTGGTGAGTAAAGCTCGAGCACTTCTATGTTTAAGTTTCACAACGGCAAAACCAAGAAATGCATCTGCACAGCAAGCACTTCGAACATTCATATAATCTAAACAATGCAACCACACGAAGCCAAATCACATGACAATGTACTATCTATTTTGCATTTTGCACTTGCTACTGTCCAATGCTATTATAGGTTGTGCAAGTGTTCTCCAGGTATTGCAAGATGTGCCTACTTCGGCAAGCACACAAAACTGCCAACTGAAGTTCTTCGTGATCTACTATTATTATAGCATATATGAACACATGAAGGGTCGGTTCAATTTATATAGACATAAACACATGAACCAAATTGTAGAGTGTTGAAAAGTTTATCTGATAAGCAACATCAGATCGACATGTTCCTGTAGGGAGAATTCATAATCCCGCTTCTCTATCAACATATTAATACTGTACTCCCAAATCATGTAGGTGCTTCACTATCAATACAGCCTTAAAACTGTACCAAATCATTTATAGCTAATTCACTATCAATACAAGCTCGGTATGGTACCAAATTATGTAGCAGCAGTAGCATATGAACATTGATTTTACAGAACTGAAACGTCAGTTTGGAAAAGACACCTGCCTCAGGATCAATGATCTTATCTTCAGGCACAGGCGTGGCGAGGTGGAAGACCCCCTCGCATCCCTGGAACGCACGTGCTAGCGTCTCGCAGTCGAGCACGTCGGCCTTGAACAGGTGCAGATTCTCCGGGGCCTCGTCCAGCTGCTTGAGGTGGACATTCTTGGGATGACCTGGAAGAACATTCAGCTAATAATCAGAACACTGTACAATGCCTAACTAGGAACTTCCCTTTCTCGCACAGCTACTCTCGTTTTCTCCAAATGGAGCTCATCGGGTCAGGTACAGCTAAGATCGGAAAGAAAAACACATCTCGACACGGAACTCCGAATCGATTGAAATGGGGGGCTGGGTTGCGCTGGCGCGAGGAACAGTCAGGTAGGGTCTGCATCCGTACGTACATGGGTCGCGGAGGGTGGCGTGGACGGCGTAGCCGCGGGAGAGGAGCAGCTTTACGAGCCACGAGGCGATGAACCCGCCGCCGCCGGTCACGCACACGCGTCGCGGCGGTGCCATCGCCTATGCTCGCCGTCCTCTACCACCACCGCCTACCGCTCGTGTGCCGCGAAGTGAGATCGCTGCGATAAGGCCAATTGATTAGATAATCGCAACTAGCAAGCAGTAGTAGTAGGTGGCAGCTATCATCCAAGGCACAAATGGATAAATAAATTCAGCCGGAGCAAAATTATTTTTGACAGATGCAGATCGGTGCAGGAAGCGACAAAAACACGTGGATCGGAGACGCACGCACCTCGCCGCGACCGATACCCTCCGCCGCTTGGCCTGCGAACGGATGGAAACTTTTGGCAGCGCCACGCTGCAATTTGCAGGTAGCGCCGCCGCCGCCGCGCCGTGGTGGCCGGTGCGTCGGCAAGAATAGACAACGGCTAGTGCCCGGCTTGGTTGGGGGCCCGATCCGTCCAACGCTTTAGACGGCGGGAACTTGTTGTCAGCCCATAGCCCGTGTACACCAATTGGTGGAGGCCAGTGGCCAAGCAGGCCAAGAGGCACCACCAAAGACGGACTTCCGTAGTTGTAAAGGAAAAATGACAGGCTACCGGCCTGCTGGCTGCTGGCGAAAACAAAAATGAGACAACATGTTCACACGGCAAATGCTAATTTCCCTACACTGGAAGGAACACTACCCCAAAGATTTCAGGCGCCGAAGGCCGACCGCCGTAGGCACATGTCGTGCCGATGGTGGTCGTCGGCATAGCCTCTTCGGCGTAGCCAGTGGTCGGCGACTCCTTCGGCATAGCGCTTGTAGCGGACCCCACAATATCAGGCGTCGATCATTTGGTATAACGGCCTAGTCCTGGAGCTACGTCGATGGCCAGGCCGTCGGCACAGCCTAAACTAATAATTTTTTTAAAAAATATTTTTTGACTCGTTATTTTTTTAAAACATTTTTAACATTAATTATACTTAATTATTGATTAAATTGTATTCTTAGTTAAACTTCTCGGTCGGTCACCCATTCTCACTACTCCACCCTTAGCACGTTTAACTTTCTCGTTTCTTCAGAATCTGTTTCCGCAAAGCAAGGGATACATTGTTGTCGATACTATGATATAAATCCTATTAACTCTTATATCATCATGTCACATGTTTATTTTTTTGAAATTACAGACAATTATTTAAGTAAACAATAATGAATAAGTAAAAATATTATTAAATTCAAATAAAAATATAATGATTTTTTTATATTTTTCTATTTAATATGGAATAATTAATATCAAATCGGAATTCGACAAATAATATATCTAAATTTATCAAAAAATGAGAGGAATCCAAATATTATATTAATATCAACTTATCACAAACTATGCTGTGATTCTTACCATAATTTTATTTTTCTGTTTAAAACGGCACACATAAAGATTCTTAGCTCCGCGATGAGACTCACTAAATTTGAAGTGGATCTCTCGTGAAACAGCATATTGTGAACCTAAAAATATTTTTTTTTAAATCATGAGCATCCGATCATGTACTCATGGTTCATATCTGACCCACTTTCTGTCGATTCGACAGAAATTTCTCTTTTTCATCAGGAATAGACGGAAAGGTTTGAGATCCCCCTATTAGAACATTAAGCCATTTGGTGGTTGCTTTACAAAACCGTCCGTTTTTTGCACTCGGAAAATGGAAAATGCCTTTTTGGTGCGATGAAAAGGAAAACTTCCTCCTAAAACATTGTTCTCCATCTCATGATGCACTTGTATGCACAATATGGACATATTATCACAAACTGTGCCTTCATTCTAGCCATAACATTGATCATTTGACCCAAAATGATTTTGATTGCTTTGGGCATAATGGGGGGAGGGATAGTCCAACCAATTAGGACCGCACTCCCCCTATATCCATGCCTATACCTAAACCAAATAAGGGTCAAGTCATAGGTGGGTATGCAAGATAATCAAGTCAAGCTCCGAGAATCTACGATATTTAGTTCATTCCTCAAATAGCAAAACCTTGCTTCATCAAGTGGCTTCGTGAATATGTCGACAAGTTGGTCATTAGTTGGCACATATGATAGCTCAATATCACCTCGAGCAACATGATCCCTAATGAAGTGATGACGGATCTCAATATGCTTTGTCCTTGTGTGATCCACCAGGTTGTAGGCAATCTTGATGGCACTTTCATTGTCACATAAAAAAGGCACTTTGTCACAATAGTGTTGGAATTATGCCCTAGAGGCAATAATAAAGATGTTATTATTATAATTCTTGTTCATGATAAAGTTTATATTCCATGCTAGAATTGTATTAAGCGGAAACATTAATACTTGTGTGGTTTGTGAACAACACCGTGTCCCTGGTACGCCTCTAAAGACTAGCTCATTGATCAATGATGGTTAAGGTTTCCTAACCATAGACATGAGTTGTCAATTGATAATGAGATCATATCATTGGGAGAATGATATGATGGACAGACCCAAACTAAGCGAAGCAATTAGATCATTTCATCGTGTTCATCTTTGCGAAGCTTTTCCTATGTCAAATATTGTATTCCTTAGACCATGAGATAATGCAACTCCCTGGTACCGGAAGAAAGCTTTGAGGTCATCAAACGTCATCCTATGAGAGGGTGATCATAAAGGTGTCTCTCAGGTGATCGGAAAGTATCTGTTGGGTTGTATGTATCGAGATGGAATTTGTCCCTCCCAAGTCGGAGAGATATACTTCGGGCCCACTCGGTAATGGATATCAACACCGCTTGCAAGCATGTGGTTAAGGAGTTAATCACAAAGTGATATCGGATTACGGAACGAGTAAAGTACTTGCTGTGAACGAGATTGAACTAGGTATGACGGTACCGACGATCGAATCTCGGGCAAGTAAAATATCGCGAGACGAAGGGAATATATATATGGGATTGATTGAATCCTGGCATCGTGGTTCATCCGATATGATCATCGATGAATGTGTGGGAGTCAATATGGGTGCCCAGACCCCGCTGTTGATTATTGATAGAAGATCATGTCTGCATATTCTCGAACCCGCAGGGTCACACACTTAACGTATCTCGACGCTAGGATAGATTGGATAATTGGTTTACGAATTTTTGTTCGGAGTCTCGGATGGGATCCGGGACATCACGAGAGGTTCCAGAATGGTCCGGAGAATAAGATTCATATAAGGTAGTGCAGTTTTTGGAGTTCGGAATTGTTCCGGGTTAATCGGTATTGTACCGGAAGCTTCTAGAACCTTCCGGAAGGGGACCAACGTGGCCCCACCTTCCGGGAGGGGGAATGGGCCTATGAGGGAGTGTCCTGGCCGCATTGGGCCAGGGGCACAAGGCCCCATAGGGCCCAGCCGATCCTAGAGAGTTTAAATCGTTTAAACTAGAGATAGGGTTTCTAGAAGAGGGGAGAGTCCATGCCCCCCACTCCTTATCCTTTGGGCTTGGGGGAGGGGCTAGGGCTGCGCCCCCCCTCTATATAAAGAGGGGTGGGGGCGCACCAACCCCCCACACCTCTCCTCCAAACCCTAGCCGCCTTGCTAGCTTTCCTCTCTCCCTCCCGACTGTTTGTAGGCGAAGCCCTGCTGCAGAAATTCTCAACCATATACACCACGCCGTCGTGTTGTAGATCCAATCTATCTCTCCACCATACTTGCTGGTCCGAGGAAGGAGGAGACATCGAGGTGCTGCACGTGTGCATCTCACGGAGGCACCGCCACTTGTGGTGCTAGATCGGATCGGATCGCGAGGAGGAGAAGCGAGTACGACTACATCACCCACGTTCCGACGAACGTTCCGCTGTGCGAATCTTCAAGGGTATGAAGATCTAATCCAATCTCTCTCGTTGATTGCATCTCCTAGATTAGATCTTGGCTTTCCCTCTGTTCGCATCCGTAGAAAATTTTGATTTACTATGCCGCGAAACCCTTCAAATAGACACCGTATTTCTTTAAAGTTTGCCTCATCCATAGCAATTGAGTGCAAGCACTAGCAGCTGCCACATACTCGGCTTCAGCGATGGAGAGAGATATACAATTTTGCTTCTTGGAAGACCAACATACCAAGGACCTACCAAGGAATTGGCAAGCCCCGGATGTTGATTTTCTATCATCCTTATCACCAGTCCAATCCGAATCAGTGTATCCACAAAGAGCAAATGTTGACCCTCGAGGATACCAAAGACCATAATGTGGGGTATGAACCAAATACCGAAAGATTCTCTTGACCTCCATCAAATGGCTTTCTTTAGGAGCTGCTTGATATCTTGCACACACACCTACACTCAACACAATATCGGGTCTAGATGCACAAAGGTAAAGCATAGAACCAATCATAGACCGGTATACCTTTTGATCCACATCTTTACCATTTGGATTTTGTTCTAGATGAGTCTTTGTAGCCATGGAAGTAGGAGCTCCATTTAAATCTTGCATTTTGAATCTCTTCAGCATATCTTGAGTATACTTAGCTTGGTTAAAGAATGTCCCTCCTCTAACTTGCTTGATCTCAAAACCAAGAAATACTCTCAACTCCCCCATTAGAGACATACGGAACCTACTAGTCATAAGCTTTGAGAATTCATCATTAAAAGCTTTGTTAGCTGAGCCAAAGATAATATCATCAACATATATTTGGCATACAAAAAGCTCCCCATTGACCTTCTTAGTAAAAAGAGTGGGATCGATTTTCCCAACCTCAAATCCATGGTCAAACATCAACTTTCTAAGGTGCTCATACCACATGCGTGGGGCTTGCTTGAGCCCATAGAGCACCTTATCAAGTTTGTAGACATGGTTTGGGAAGTTGGGATACTCGAATCCCGGGGGTTGCTTTACATATACCAACTCATTTAATGGACCATAAAGAATGCACTTTCTACATCCATTTGTTGCAACTTAAAGTTATGATGTGCCGCATAAGCAAGAAGGATACGGATGGACTCAAGGCGAGCCACGGGTGCATATGTCTCTCCATAGTCAATGCCTTCAATTTGAGAGAACCCTTGTGCAGCCAATCTTGCCTTGTTCCTTACTATAATTCCATGCTCATCTTTCTTGTTCTTGAATATCCACTTAGTGCCTATCACATTGCGGCAATGCTTTGGCTTCTCAACTAACTTCCATACTTTGTTTCTCTCAAAGTTGTTGAGCTCTTTATGCATTGCTTCCAACCAATCCGAATCTTCAAGAGCTTCCCACACTTTCTTTGGTTCAATCATGGAAATGTGTGCTTGTTCCTCACTAAACCTCTTCAATTGTGCTCTTGTGGAAATGCCTCTCCTTAGTTCACCAACCACATTTTGTAGGGAGTGGTCTCTTAATTCAAACATCCTCTCCTTTCTAGCTTCATGATGAGAGTGGATCTCCTCATTGTTTATTGGAGGACCCTCTTCATCATTCTGGTCCTCGTCTTAACCATCAACTCGACCTTGATCATCATGGGAATCATTCTCTTCATTAAGAGGCAAAGATTGACCTTGGTCTTGATCAAGAATTCTTCTAGCATCGATTTGAGCTTGTCTCAAGGCAGTTTCTACGGATCTTCCTTGAGTAATTGACTTGGAACCACTTGACATCCTGGAGAATGAATCAAGCTCCTCCACACTAGAGATGTCATCTTGATCAACATGTTGAGGGTCCCACATCTTGTCTTTGGCTTGGGTCATTGTCCTCCTCGGTAGATGGAGCATGTTGTTGTTATGAAGATGAGGGCTCCACTTGTGTAGAGCATAGTTCTTCTCGATCCTCCACAAGGGGTTCCTCAACACGGCGGATATATCCCACACCCATTCTTCCTATGGCGTCCTGAGGCATTTCATCATCTGCATCACAAGCATCAACACGTCCCCGTAGGGGACCATCATATTCTTCGAAGGTCACACTACAAGATTCTATGACGGCTCCGGAGAGCTTATCATAGATTCTATAAGTGTGAGATTTGAGACCATAGCCAACAAAAATACCCTCTAATGCTTTTTACTCGAATTTGGACAAACGACAACCTTTTATGAGATAGAAACACTTACAACCGAACACCCGGAAGTAAGATATGTTGGGCTTGTTACCGGTAAGTATTTCATATGGAGTCTTGTTGATTTCTTTGCGGAGGTAGAGCCGATTTGATGCATGGCAAGCGGTGGAGATGGCTTCGGCCCAAAAGTTGTATGGAGATTTAAACTCCGCCAACATGGTCCTAGCCATCTCAATAAGAGTCCGGTTCTTCCTCTCGGCAACACCATTTTGTTGAGGGGTATATGCAGCGGAATATTGGTGTTTTATCCCCTCATCACTAAGGAAATCATTCAAGGTGTAGTTCTTGAACTCGGTGTCGTTGTCACTTCTTATAATCAACACGGGAATATTGTATTGACATTGAACCATGTTGATGAAGTCGATGAAGGTATTTTGGGTCTCACTCTTTAGCTTGAAGAAATATACCCATTAGTATCTTGAAAAGTCATCAACAATCACCAAACAATATTTTTTCCCACCAAGACTTGCATGAGACGGAGGACGAAAGAGATCCACATGAAGGAGCTCCAAGATCTTGGTTGACTTGATCCGGTTCTTTGGCTTGTGGGGAGCATCATGCATCTTTCCTAGAACACAAGCCCTGCAAACACGATCTTTGGCAAAGGAAACATTTTCTTTTAGTCCAACATATGGCCCTCCGTGTGGAGACTTTGCAAAGTTCTCATATTGACATGGGCTAGTCGGCGATGCCATAACCAACCCACATCGGCCTTTCCGAATAAGCACATCGCACTTGTAGTGATTTGCCCTGAAAAGTCCACCACATACAAGTCATGTTCGACGTACCCAACAAAAGCGACCTTGAGAGATTTGCTCCACATGAGGACCACAATATCAACATCAATAAAGACGGCAAATACCATCTTTCCAAGAGCACATACTGAAAGTAAATTGTATCCAAGGGTCTCAACAAGCATGACGTTCACGAGTGTAATATCGTGAGCAACCACTACCTTGCAGAAACCCATTACCTTAGACTTTGATTTGTCGGCATATGTCACAGTTATTTGATCATCATTTGGCTTTAAGTCCTCAACAATAGACGAGCTTCCGGTTATATGACTTGTGCAACCACTATCAAGCACCCACTTTGACCCTCCGGAAGCATATGTCTACAAAAGATCAAGCTAATTTTTAGGTACCCATTTTTCAATGGGTCCTCTTTTGTTAGCAACAAGGGTCTTGGGGACCCAAATAGACCAAGCAATATAACCATCATATGGACCAACATATTGTGCATACACACTCCCATAATAATCACTCATTAGAACATAGTGAGGGTTATCACTTCCCGCAAAGTCATCATGAGACATAGTTTTACCACTTGTGGTCTTACTATCCACAATGGTCTTGTTTTTATCTTGTGCGGGCTTGGCCTTGTTCTTCTTGTTATTCTTCTTCTTGGCTTTGGAGACAAAGACAATGCCCCCTTTTTCACCACTAGGCCTTTGCTTACTCAGAAGGTCATCAATGGACTTGTTACCTTGTGGAAATATGGCCTTGGCTAGCTCCCCCTTCAACCTAGCATTTTCTTCAAGTATAGTTGTACTATTAGAAGGAATGAAATTACTAGGTGAAGGAATATTGGCCAATTGAGTTTGAAGTGTTTCATGGGACTTTGTGAGTGACAAGAGTTCACTTTCCAAAGCCTTGTGAGCCTTGTCAAGCAAACTAAAGTCCTCGGCAAGTTTTTCATGAACCACACCAAACTCAATCTTGTCCTTTTTAGCCCTTTTGCATTTAGCAATAGCATGATCACGTTCTTAGATGAGTCTATTCACAATAATGTCATTGGCCTCATCAAGCCCTTCAAGTTTTAATTCAAGTGACATCCTAGTCTCTTGTTCTTCTTCTAGAGCATTGTTTAAGGCCTCTAGCTCAATCATGTGTTCATGTCCAAGTTTACATCTTACATCTAGAAGTTCTTGTGTGTGGGAAATTTGATCTAAGATGTTTCCAAAATGTATCTTAGCATCCCCTTGTAGGTTAGTCATAAACTCATCGAAAGCAATTAATTCCCTTTTTACATCAAGAGACATCTCATCATCTGTAACATCCCAGCATTAGAGCTTAGAAATAAGCTGAACACAGATGTGTGCATTGCATTCATGCATAGAAAATCTGAGTAATTTTTGCGCTTTTAAATAAAAACTTGTCAAAGTGATTGGAGCTTCTCTTAACTTGATGGAATGTAAGTAGATCGTCAAGTTGACTGCGATAAGTTTCAATATGACCTTTGCTAAAACCTTATTTTGGGTAAACATGATTTGATCTAAGGGTAGATCAAATGTAATAAAATTAAACCCAAATACATTACTTAATGATTTATATAGGATCCTTAGGTGATCATATCATAGTATTCATTATAATCACTCATGAATACCAAATTATAAATATAACACAAATAATAAGAATATAACAATTATATCTTAATCTCATCTACTTATACCATGGGTATCATGGAAATACCTAACTTTAACTCTCTAGTAAGATTGAGATCATTCACCATATATCTTTCTTTCCATATCAATCTTTATCATCTCTATTGAATCCTATCTTTATATCTATTGTTCATCAATAATAAGTAATCAACTATTGGTTCACCAATTCTTAACCTATCAATTCTTGACCTACCAACTCTTGTTCTTATTATAGCATTCACTTAAGGCTTATAAAGAAAGAAGTAAGAAGAGGTAAATAGTGAAGCTAGTTTTAGATATCATCTTTAGGATGGGAATGATTGAAGAAAACCAAATCAATATGGTAACAAAGAAGATTACAAGGATGAACCCTGAAGCAAGTTTCCAGGAGTAATCCTATTGGATCAAGTAGGTATAGTCAATGAATTATATCTCTTAATCCAATAGAGATACTAAGAAAATAATTTCAATACAACTGTAATGTTGTATGGATAGAAGCCTTGATTAGCCAACTGGAAACCTAAACCATAAAGGATCAAAGGATCATAATGATCATGCCTTACTCACCAAGATTGAATGCTTATATCATGTATAAGTGACATTGGTGGATAAAACATGATTGAACCATAATATAGATATAGTATCTTAGATTAGTCACTAGAATTCACATTAATATAATGTGAAGATGGAGTATGAGATACTGGAGTTAAGTAGGGACCAAATAGTATGATCAAGATGATACTAGAGCAACATTGGATTATAGAAGTAGTAGTTTCCTCTTGGGAAATACTAAGCACTTGAGGAAGGTAGAATTTGGTATATACATCTACTAAGAGTAGTATTAGTGAAGGATGATTAAGGAAGAGTATGATTGGAGTTAGAAGTAACCACTTGTTAGATTGGGGATTATCAACAGCAGAGTAGTGGATATAACCAAGTATAGATATGAAAAGATTATGAAAAGCTTTAGTGCCAAGCTCATTGGATTTACAAATGAATTTATAAGAATAAAAGGTGGATAAGAATATCCTATAAAGCAAAGCTCATCATGTTAGTACATGATGATGGACATAGAGAAGTAATATATCTAGGAAAGGAATTCCTTAATCAGAAGTCCAGAATTATGAAGTAGGGAATATAGGAATCCTTGTTAAGCACTAAACCCTAAATCTAATATCCACTTTCTATGGTTGATCTATCATCTTGTTTCCACAATGCTTTATAGGAATAATTTCCTATATTAAAACACTTAAGCACATCTTTATCATTTATAATTATCATAACCATATGTGCTTAGGAGTTATCTTTACCAAATCCTTTTCACGAGACATCCCAGATAACATCATTCTGATCTCAAACCTAAAGAAAATATATTTAGCCATTAATCTTTATTCACGTCAACAAAAGAAAAGAAGTATAGTAAGTATCTTAAACCCTAGGGTGAGTAATTACAATTCAGAACTCTAAACTTATTAATAAGTTTTCTCATCAACATCTCATAAATATTCTATCTATAATCATAAGACAAATTCTTTAATTCATTTCTCTAACCACTCATCCCATATGAGCATGGAATAAGTGGATATCCAATATTATAAATCATCCTACCCTATACTATGTGATTTAATACATATAAATAAACCCTATGAATATTATTAAACGTTTTAAAACTTAATTACTCCAAATAAAAGTGAAAACAATGTTATAGAAAAGAATATATATAAAGGAAATAAAGAAAATATCATAATACATAATAAAAGTTCACAAATGGATTTTTAATAACTTTATTGTTGCTGCAAGTATTCAGCAAATAAAATTCCAAAAAGAAAAGTTCAAACCAAATATAAAAATACAAACTTGAAAACAAAACAAAAAATGAAAAAACCGTGGAAACACCCATTCTGGCCCACAGCCCGTTTCCTCTTCTCTCTATTCGTCGCCCGCAAGTCACAGCTACAGTTTTCCACTCACTCAGCAGCAGCCCACGGAGGCCCAACAGCAGCCCGCGTACCCTTTCGATCTTTTTCCCTTTCTTCTTCCTCGTGACAGTGGGCATCGTCAGGGAAGCAGCTCGGTGGAGCTCCGGCGACCGCCCGATTGACCGCCTCCGTCCAGATTCGTGCCGCCGCTGATCAAAGCCTATAAAAGCTTCAGCGCCCCTGTCAAGAACAACCCTAGGTCCCAATTCCTCTTCTCCCTCTCGAATTCCTCTTTGATCGAAACCCTAGCTTCGGGTGGCCACCGTTCGATGCCCCACCGTGCTCCGTTGATCAAGCACACGGCTTCGCCGTGCTCCCCTAAGCCTCCTTGCTGAAGGAATTGAACTAGGACGCCTCGAGTCAACGCGGCGACCTCGTCATCCCGAAGTCTGGCTACTGCTTCCTCCCTCGAATCCAGCATCTCCCGTGCTCGCCTCGCCTCGGCACCACCACCGTCATGCTCCTAGTGAGCCACCGATGCTCAAGCACCTTTCTGCTTTCTTTCTCTCACTCTAAATCTTTCTCCCCATGAGAGCACGCCGCTGCCGCCGCTCACCGTCGTTGCACCGCCGTCACCGGTAGCCATTTCAGGGCGGCGCCGCCACTATATTGCACCCCGCGACGCCCTCTTTCCGTTAAGCCCAGGCACAACCCCGCGCACACACCTGATTCACGAATCCGACCTTGATATGAGGATGATCTTTGAATGATGTTAGCGTGACATCACGCTGATGTCATATTCCTATTTTTCTTTTATTATTTTAGAAATTGTGATAAGATTTCTGTAATAAATAAAACTCAAAAGAAATGACATGGCAAAGGCCCCACCAGTCAGTGACTGGGGGTAAGATAGACTCTGGTGAGAAAACCCCTTCATTGCATGCTGACATCAGCATTACCTAATAAACACATTTAGTTATTTAAATAAAGAAAATTCATAAAATGATTCAATCTTATAAAATCAATAACTTTTGTTTTATAAATCATAAAAATACATATAATATATGAAAATGTTGAGAAAATAAAATCTACAACTTCAAACTATTATCAAATATTATTATGATGATTATTTAAATAAATTTTATTAAATAAAAGTTTTATAAGTAATAAAACTTTGATAATTAATATTTTAATAATGGTAAATGTTAAAAATATAAATAAATACTAAAAATCTTAGAAAAATAAGAATTAGAGTTTAAAACTATAATCATGCATTATTATTCCTCTTAATTAAATATTTATTATTACGCATTTATGAAGTAATAAACCTTATTAAAATCATATATTATTATTTATAAATCACAAAAATAAATTTAATATACCAAAATGATCACAAAAATAATAACTACATGTTAAAAATGTGATATTACACTTTTGAGTTAAACAAAAATTAAAAAAACTTTAATAACTTAAATATAAACTTATTTCCTTAATTAATAATTCACATTAGGGTAAATAAATAATTGCTAATAGTTCTAAACATTAGCTAATCAAATCTAATAAATAGTATTAGCCTTAAATACTAATTTTATGAAGTCAAAATGGTTTAACACATTTTAAATACAATTTTATTAAATTATCTCTCAACCATTTATGTAGTTTATTTTCTAAAAAGATCTTTACCAAGTATAAAATCTTCAATAAAAAATTGGGAGTAAATAAAACCCCTTAATTTACTTCAACCACAAGTTTGTAAACAAATTAAAACAATTTAGTGAGTCCATGAATAGTTAAGTGTTGTTACTTCCTTAATTATAAATCATAACCACACCTTTATAAAAAGATAAATGATTCTATTTCATTATAATATTAGGAAACCACTACTCAAATAGAAGTAATGCCATTATTAAGTAACTCTAAAGAAACCATATAAAGTAAACAAGATACAGGTATCATAAGTAATACACCCTAAGTCTATCTACATTCTTGAAGTTACTTATAGTTACCAAGCTTTAAGTATAATGCCAAAGACTTTATTATATGCTTTATAGTTAAATTTGGTCTGTTATAATTAATTTATAAAGCATCTTAATACCAAACCAATCCAGTTAAAAACCAAGATAGATAAGTCTCAAATACTACTAATTTCATTATTCCAGTAAAGGCAATTCTTTCTGACTTAAAGACTATAACTAGAAAGAACACCTCATAAGGTTAACTTAAAAGCTTAATTGCTTCTGCTTAGTTGAGTAAGATTTTCTTCAAAAGTTATTCATTTTGCCACTTCAATCAACATATGACAATTAATAGTAAACACTTTACTTTATACTTTACTTGTATAATAAGATTGTTAATACTTAAATTCTTTATAAGTTTCATTACTTATGAAGTAAAACTTGAAGATAAACAATTAGGATGTAAGCAACCTTATGTAGCATTCCATATATGTGTATTTATTTGTTGTATAAATACATGTTGTTTTCCACACACTCACAAGCCTTAATAAGAAGCACATGTATGAAACTTAATCCAAAAGGGCAACACATTCCAAATAAACCATTTCCAGTATCCAAACCCTAGAACAACGTTATTCTCAGGATTCGCGTTTATCAACTTGCATTACATTACTTATGCATAAAAGCATCTTGCTTCTTTAAACATTAGTCCTTACCGGACCAATGATGCTGATTTCAGATGTTGTATCTTTTATATTATCTCGAAGACCGTGAGTGCATAATCTTGCAATCACAAAAGGCAAGTTCACACTTGCTCATGTCCTTTGAATATTTTTTGTAAAGTATTTTACAAATCCAGTGTTGTCATCACCTGCATTTGAAAATGGTCGGAAAACACCATTTTCATAATATTATGATTATAGGTTATTTACCATGAGGTAATAACCTACTATAAGAGTTCCGGTGGTAAAGGAACATATTATCTAGGACTTAACAACCAATGTCGCTAGTGATTCTTGCGCCGTATATTACGCGTTGACCATGAGATTTGGAATGGGACGAAGAAGTCAGCTATATCTTTTCCCTCTCGCATGGAGCTGGATGTGCGGGTCGTGGCTGTTATCACTTGTAGCATGCATATTATTTATGGTAATTCGTAGAGGATATGCAGCATATGGGTGGGAGCCCTCAACATACCACGATAGTTTCGGCATCTGAACGGTCTGTACTACCATTGTCATAATTCAATAGGTGGGATGGCGTAAACCAAAGAGACATGCGGGGTCGCGGAGAAGGCAGTGATTGGCTTGGGTCTTAGTCTAGGCCTCACACCAAGGAAGTGTGAACGGGTTCGCGGCCCGGATGTGCAACAAAGCTAAGATCTCTCATGGGTAAAGTGAGGCACCTCTGCAGAGTGTACGAACTGTAACTTGTTACTCCCTATTCCGGAAAGGAGCTGCGAACGCGGCGGGAAAGGAACTCCATGAAAGTTCTGGTAAACCCGTGAAGGCTGACGGACATAGCTTTTCAGAATAAAAGCAACCTTTGAAGAAAGTTTTACGAAAACCTGCATTGCCTACGACCTATGGTCTGTGGTTGTAGCTATAGTGCATCAAACACTCCTTTTCTAGTGAACTCGCTGAGTACGCTCGTACTCAAAGTATCTTCTTAACCCTTGCTAGGTTCTAAAGCCAGAACAGACGAAGTCTACATCAAGTTATGCTCCAGGAATCATCATTAAAAGCTAAAACTCTTCGATGAAGTCAAGGAAGTCAGCATGTACATCAACTCAAGTGAAGACGAAGTTGCTGATTAGATAAGAATAGAATTTCTAACCATAGAACCCACTTTTGTAGAGTATTTCAATAGCCGCAATGCAAGCCTAGTAGTTCAGCTACTAGTTTTATAAGTATGGTATCTATGAGTTATTTATTTCTGATTCTTCTTTGTAAGAAGTTTCTTTCTCTCTCTTTAACCTAGAGTGTTCTCTGGATCTTGTGTAAAGAGTTGAGTTGTAACCTATAGTCATGTCTTGGACCTGCCGTGTTTCTGTTGTACTACTCTGAGGGATGTAATACTAGTGAATGGTGTTTCATTGGTGTTATGTCAATGACTATAGTGTACTACATCATGCAGTGGTATGATGGGTTACCGCAGTTGGTATCAGAGCATATGCTTTGACCTTAGGATTGAAAACCTTTTAGGAAGATCTGTAGGTTGGATAGTGACTATAGGAACCATCTTATCTAAACCAAATATTCATATGACTTGTGATGAGTATCCACTTGAGGATAAACCTTGTCACACCTAAGTCAGATGCTTAAGCCATTTTTTCTGAGGAGTAATTATTTATCTTTTCTTAAGTATAGTGCTATTTAGTGTCTTCCGAGGGAGACAAACCCACCAAGATGCTTTAGGAAAGCTAATTGGTCACAGTGTATTAGGATCAAGTTTAAGACATCCATTAAATTAGTCTTAATGGTGTAGCCTAACCCTAGAATTTAAGTAAGAGCAGTGAGATCTTATGGTTAGTTAATAACCAAAGACAACATCATGAATATCATTAGGATAAATGTTGATGTAATGAGTAGTAATCATGTGGGATTCACTTGCGAATTTTACGTGATGATGTAAAATTATGTTATGACTTAATAACAGTGTAGTGAGAAGTAAAGTTATCATGGTTAGATTAGCTCTTAAATCATGATAATGAGGCAAAACATAATAAGATAATGGTGAGATTAGATCCGAAACCATGATGTAAGTGTAAATATGACAAGTACTTAGTGAATTATCTTGAGGTAGAGTAAGTAGATAACTTGGTAGAACTATGATAGAAGTCATAGGTGCTAGAAATTTCCAATAATCTTTGGTTTAAGTTAGCAAATAGAATCTGATTATTCTTTTGGAGTAATCATGTGAGGTTAGTTTACTAATTAAGAAAGGATGGTTATAGCTAGTCATTCCAAAGGTGAGACAAAAGTTTAGTCAAAACCAAATTTGAGACCACTTTGCTTAAGATTATCCTATTGCAATTGAGAAATTTGGGTAAATTAAGAAGCAAATAATAGTTTGACCCTATGTGCTAAGTATCACGATGTAAACCTATACGAGGATGTGTCATATACTACACAACTAAGCCGGAATTCTAGAGATATTATACTCAACTACATATTCTGGGCTTAGAATATTGTGTTATATGTACCACATTTGGATTTATTTGTTTTTCTTGGATCTTCTTGATTGACTAGAACTGTACATGAAGTTTGACTTGATGTGCAAATGCATGTTGCAACATCCAGTTACTACTTGATGTTATAGACCTAGATAGAAAAGGGAATTCGTGTAAGGGAGTAACGAGTTCCAAAGACCAAGATGAAGACTTATATGAAGGGTAAAGCCAAATATAAGGAGTATCAACGCTATTTGAAGGATGGATCAAGCTCAGATCATCACTAATCAGCAATAAGAAGTAATATTAGTGTAGAAGATTTATGGAACAACAAGAAGTAATAAACTTAAAGTTCATTCCAGGTAGGTAATGTGGTTAAGAAGTTAATAAAGTAGTTATACCAAGTTCATGGTAGTATCATGAATAAGCACAAAGAAGGAGATTTGGAACTAAAATGGTATTCAAGATCTGACAACTCAAAGAGGTTGCCATAAGGATGTTGGGAACCGTAGGGTAATACATCCACCCTAGTACGGTTCGCAGCTGGTAATTATCCGCAGCTGGTATTTGATCCATATTGGTAATTGATCCACAGTTGGTATCTTATCCGTAGCTGGTAATTGGTTGACATAGTTAACCAGATCATCTTAAAAGTTGCATAAAGAGCATAAAACTTGGCCTAAGCTAAGTAAGACCCAAAGGAGTATAAAATATTAAGCGAAAATTTTCTAAGACGCTTCGCAAAGTCAGACATATCAAAGCAAAAATGTCTAAATAGTAAGTAAGACAAATAATGCTGAAAGATTCACTTCGGAGATCCACAATTGTGTGGATACACCGTATAATCTTTCATAAGACCCTAACTAGGTAGAGTATAATATGGATAGAGACCAATATTCTAATTATTAAACCAGTAAATACTAAACAGATAGTTTGAAGACCATTAGTAAACCCTAAGGGGGAGAGTAACAATTTGTGGAAGTATTGTTATCTGACTTCCAAGTAAAGGTTGGAGAGGAAATACTAACCTATGCCAACACTAAACCTTATTTCATAATGTTAAAAGAAAATCATAATTATAGAAGTACTTCAGATAGTAACAAAAGGTTGTCTAAAAGCTTGATAAGGTAAAAGCTTAAAGTAATACAATGGAATAGTCCTAACCGACTAATTCTAGAAGGAACAACTCTTAAGTGATCCTTAAGAGGAAATTAAACGTATCCAATTGGGTATGTGTAGTGAACAATAAATTCTGATGGGTTTGGAATAAATGTGTTCAAAACCAATCTTCGGAAGGATTATTGGTTTAACCATTCAAAGACAAGTCAAATATAGTCTTTTGACCACAATTATTGGTTAATGGAAGTTGCAAAACCCTGTTCTAGTGAGACTTCCCAGACCTTATATAGTTTAGTAAGGAAGTTCGACGATCCAGTAAAGGAGTTGGAATAGGATACCTAATTAGGTTAAGGAACTAAAGAAGAGACCCCAAATTGAGGATTTAATAATAAGGAAATATTCCTAAGGGAGTAAAGTAAAAGGAATTTTGGAGTATTGGAGACAACAGGATTAAGATTACCAAGTATGATGAGGATTCAAGGAAAAGATCTGGATATGGGATATTACAATTATTCCCATTAAGGTTACCATGGAGTTGAGACATATCGTAATCAAAACAAGACAATTTCTCATTCAGAAACGAAAGAGTGTGCAAACTTCGAGGACGAAGTTTATTTTAAGGGGGAGAGTCTGTAACATCCCAGCATTAGAGCTTAGAAATAAGGTGAACACAGATGTGTGCATTGCATTCATGCATAGAAAATCTGAATAATTTTCGCACTTTTAAATAAAAACTTGTCAAAGTGATTGAAGCTTCTCTTAACTTGATGGAATGGTAGTAGATCATCAAGTTGATTGCGATAAGTTTCAATATGACCTTTGCTAAAACCTTATTTTGGGTAAACATGATTTGATCTAAGGGTAGATCAAATGTAATAAAATTAAACCCTAATACATTACTTAATGATTTATATTGGATCCTTAGGTGATCATATCATAGTATTCATTATAATCACTCATGAATACCAAATTATAAATATAACACAAATAATAAGAATATAACAACTATATCTTAATCTCATCTACTTATACCATGGGTATCATGCAAATACCTAACTTTAACTCTCTAGTGAGATTGAGTAGGAAAGAAACCAAAGTTAAGATCATTCACCATATATCTTTCTTTCCATATCAATCTTTATCATCTCTATTGAATCCTATCTTTATATTTGTTATTCATCAATAATAAGTAATCAACTATTGGTTCACCAATTCTTAACCTATCAATTCTTGACCTATCAACTCTTGTCCTTATTATAGCATTCACTTAAGGCTTATAAAGAAAGAAGTAAGAAGAGGTAAATACTTTCAAGAAGATTAAATTTCTACGTTCTGATCGTGGAGGTGAATATCTAAGTTACGAGTTTGGCGAGCATTTGAAGAAATGCGGAATACTTTCACAATTGACACCGCCGGGAACACCACAGCGTAATGGTGTGTCCGAACGTCGTAATCGAACTCTCTTAGATATGGTTCGTTCTATGATTTCACTTACAGATTTACCGCTATCATTTTGGGGTTATGCATTAGAAACAACCGCATTCACTTTAAATAGGGCACCATCTAAATCCGTTGAAACGACACCGTATGAATTATGGTTTGGGAAGAAACCTAGATTGTCGTTCCTTAAAGTTTGGGGTTGCGAAGCCTATGTAAAGAAGTTACAGCCGGACAAGCTTGAACCCAAAGCGGAAAAATGCGTCTTCATAGGATACCCGAAGGAAACTATTGGGTATACCTTCTATCATAGATCCGAAGGCAAAATCTTCGTTGCCAAGAATGGATCCTTTCTAGAGAAGGAATTTCTCGCGAAAGAAGTGACTGGAAGGAAAGTAGAACTCGACGAGGTTGTCGAACCTTCTCTCGAAATTGCGAGTAGCGCAGCACCGGAAGAAGTTCCTGTGGTGCCTGCACCAGTTAGAGAGGAAGCTAATGATGATGATCATGAAACTTCGGTTGAAGTTGCTACAGAGCCTCATAGGTCAACGAGAACTCGTACCACTCCAGATTGGTATGATCCCGTTATGAGTGTCATGTTGGTGGACAACACCGATGACCCTGAGACATATGAGGAAGCAATGATGAGCCCAGATTCCAATAAATGGCAAGAAGCCATGAAATCCGAGATTGGATCCATGTACGAAAACCAAGTATGGACTTTGGTGGACTTACCGGATGGCCGGAAGGCTGTCGAGAACAAATGGATTTTCAAGAAGAAAACAGATGCTGATGGTAATGTTACTGTCTATAAAGCTCGACTTGTCGCAAAGGGGTTTCGACAAATTCAAGGAGTTGACTACGATGAGACTTTCTCACCAGTAGCGAAGCTAAAGTCTGTGAGGATTATGTTAGCAATCGCTGCATATTATGATTATGAGATATGGCAGATGGATGTCAAAACAACATTCCTCAATGGAGACATTGATGAAGAGTTGTATATGATGCAACCCAAAGGTTTTGTCGATCCTAAAGATGCTAACAAGGTATGCAAACTTCAACGGTCCATTTATGGATTGAAGCAAGCATCCCGAAGTTGGAATCAAAGTTTTAATAAGGTGATCAAAAGTTTTGGTTTTGTACAAACTTATGGAGAAGCTTGTATTTACAATAAAGTGAGTGGGAGCTCTGTAGCATTCTTAATACTATATGTAGATGACATATTGTTGATTGGGAATGATGTAGACCTTCTTAATAGTGTCAAGGAATATTTGAATAATAGTTTTTCAATGAAGGATCTTGGCGAAGCAGCTTACATATTAGGCATAAAGATTTATAGAGATAGATCGAGACGCCAAATATCATTGTCATAAAGTACATATTTGGACAAAGTTCTAAAGAGGTTTGGAATGGAAGATAGCAAGAAAGGGTTCTTGCCCATGTTGCCCAATAAGACCTTGAGTAAAACTCAAAGTCCGACATCGGCAGAAGATAGAGAAAGGATGAGTAAGACTCCCTATGCCTCAGCCATAGGATCTCTAATGTATGCCATGCTATGTACTAGACCCGACATTGCATATGCTGTTAGTTTAACTAGCAGATATCAAAGTGATCCAGGAGTGAATCATTGGACAGCGGTCAAAAACATCCTTAAGTACTTGAGAAGAACTAAGGATATGGTTCTTTCTTATGGAGGTGATGAACTTCTCGTTGTTAATGGTTACACCGATGCTAGTTGGAACACCGATCCGGATGATTCTAAATCACAATCTGGATACGTATTTATTTTGAGTGGTGCAGCAGTTAGCTGGAGGAGTGCAAAGCAAAGCGTTGTGGCGAGATCTTCAACTGAATCGGAATACATGGCTGCTTCGAAGGCTTCACAAGAAGCGATATGGATGAAAGAGTTCATTACAGAGCTGGGTGTGGTTCCTAGTGCGCTGGACCCAATGTCTATCTACTGTGATAACATGGGCGCCATAGCCAATGCGCAAGAACCAAGGTCACACAAGAAGCTAAAGCACATCAAGCTACGTTTTCACGCTATTCGAGAACATATCCAAGATGGGGATATAAAGATTTGCAAAGTACACACAGATCTGAATGTGGCGGATCCGTTGACTAAACCTCTCCCGAGGGCAAAACATGACCAGCACCAAACTGCCATGGGTGTTTGGTATATTACCATGTAATCTAGATTAGATGACTCTAGTGCAAGTGGGAGACTGTTGGAGATATGCCCTAGAGGCAATAATAAATATAGTTATTATTATATCTTTGTGTTTATGATAAATGTTTACATTCATGCTATAATAGTATTAACAAGGAAACATTAATACTTGTGTGATTTGTAAACTTAATTTGAAGTCCCTAGTAAAGCCTCTATACATCACTAGCTTGTTGGTTAATGAATGATTGTGGTTTCCCTGTCATGAACATTGAGATGTTATTAACAACAAGATCATATCGTTAGGAAAATGATATGGTGGACATACTCCTATAGATAAGCGTAGCATAAAGATCAAGTCATTTTAATAGTTCAATTGCTATATGCTTTCTGATACATAGTAACCTAATTCCTTCGACCATGAGATCATGCATATCACCTTTACCGGATGGATGCTTTGATGACATCAAACACCACACCGTAACTGGGTGGCTATAAAGGTGGCATTGAGTGTTCGGAAAGTATTGGTTGAAACACATGGATCAAGAGTGGGATTTTTCCATCCATATGACGGATAGATATACTCTGGGCCCTCTCGGTGGAATGTCATCCAATTAGCTTGCAAGCATGTGACTGGCTCACAATGGATCACATATCATGGGAACGAGAAAAGAGTACTTATCGGTAACGAGGTTGAACTAGGTATGCAGAGATACCGACGATCATAACCTCGGATGAGTAAACTATCATGAGACAAAAGGAAATTGGTATCGTATGTAAGTGGTTCATTCGATCGCAAAGTAATCGTAGAAATATGTGGGAGCCATATGAATTTCCAGATTCCTCTATTGGTTATTGTTCGGAGAAGTGTCTCGATCATGTCCGCATAATTCACGAACCGTAGGGAGACACACTTAAGGATTCGACGTTGTTTGAGTAGTTATGGAATGATGAGAAAGAGTCCGAATGTTGTTCGGAGTCTCGAATGTGATTCGGGATATCACGAGGAGATCCGGAATGGTCCGGAGAATAAGATTCATATAAGGAAAGTCCCGTTTCGGAGTTGGAGAATGGTTCCGGTGTTTTCATCGGGAATGTTCTAGAAGGTTCCGAAATGTCCGACACTCCGGAGGGGAAGAGTACATGAATGTGTTATATCAAGTTGGTATGATTGCATCATGTACTCGGTGTCATCGCTGAACAAAATAGAGGGTTTATTCAAATCCTAGTTTGAAAAGTCAAACGCCAAGTTTGAAAGTCAAACGACTATTTTTGGGAAGTGGAGAAAGAGGAGGAAACCGAGTTGGGGAGGAGTCCCTCCTCCACCGCCGGCCCACCTCCAAGCCGAGTTGGGGAGGGACTCCCCTCCCCTTGGCCGGCCGGCCCCTCCACCTATATAAGGAGGGGCAGGGCTCCTCTCCTAGACACACAAGATCCCCGCCTCCAAACCCTAAGCCGCCGGCGCCGCCACCTGCTGCTGCCGCCGCCGCCCTAGGTCAAGCCGCCGCCTAGCAACCCTAGCCGCCGGCCAAGCTTCCTCCTCGGCGTGTCTAAACCCTAGATCATCGAGGGACTCTCTCATACACCACCATACTCGCTCTGGCTTAAGGCGAAGCCCTGCGAGATCTCCCCTCTACTTCCGGTACCACGCTGTTGTGCTGCCGGAATAGCGAGGAGAGTGCTACAACCTCCGCTGCCTGCTGGAACAAGGGAGAGGAAGGTCTTCGTCGAGTACCGAACGTGTGACCGACTGCGGGAGCGCTGCCGGGACGCAGCGCCGGAAGGACCGTCTACGCGATCTTGAGATCGGGAAGAGTACGACTACATCACCCATGAGAATCCGCTCTCGTTAAACACTTTGGAATCTTCGAGGGTGATTTATTCCATCGACTCGTTGCTACAATCTAGTAGATAGATCTTGGATTGTTTGTTTGTATGCGATAGAAATTTTTTGTTTTCCATGCTACGAATCCCTACAAGAGCAACATTGGATTATAGAAGTAGTAGTTTCCTCTTGGGAAATACTAAGCACTTGAGGAAGGTAGAATTTGATATATACATCTACTAAGAGTAGTATTAGTGAAGGATGATTAAGGAAGAGTATGATTGGAGTTAGAAGTAACCACTTGTTAGATTGGGGATTATCAACAGCAGAGTAGTGGATGTAACCAAGTATAGATATGAAATGATTATGAAAAACTTTAGTGTCAAGCTCATTGGATTTACAAATGAATTTAGAAGAATAAAAGGTGGATAAGAATATCCTATAAAGCAAAGCTCATCATGTTAGTACATGATGATGGACATAGAGAAGTAATATATCTAGGAAAGGAATTCCTTAATCAGAAGTCCAGAATTATGAAGTAGGGAATATAGGAATCCTTGTTAAGCACTAAACCCTAAATCTAATATCCACTTTCTATGGTTGATCTATCATCTTGTTTCCACAATGCTTTATAGGAATAATATCCTATATTAAAACACTTAAGCACATCTTTATCATTTCTAATTATCATAACCATATGTGCTTAGGAGTTATCTTTACCAAATCCTTTTCACGAGACATCCCAGATAACATCATTCTGGTCTCAAACCTAAAGACAATATATTTAGCCATTAATCTTTATTCACGTCAACAAAAGAAAAGAAGTATAGTAAGTATCTTAAACCCTAGGGTGAGTAATTACAATTCAGAACTCTAAACTTATTAATAAGTTTTCTCATCAACATCTCATAAATATTCTATCTATAAACATAAGACAAAGTCTTTAATTCATTTCTCTAACCACTCATCCCATATGAGCATGGAATAAGTGGAGATCCAATATTATAAATCATCCTACCCTATACTATGTGATTTAATACATATAAATAAACCCTATGAATATTATTAAACATTTTAAAACTTAATTACTCCAAATAAAAGTGAAAACAATGTTATAGAAAAGAATATATATAAAGTAAATAAAGAAAATATCACAATACATAATAAAAGTTCACAAATGGATTTTTAATAACTTTATTGTTGCTGCAAGTATTCAGCAAATAAAATTCCAAAAAGAAAAGTTCAAACCAAATATAAAAATACAAACTTGAAAACAAAACAAAAAATGAAAAAACCGTGGAAACACCCAATCTGGCCCACGGCCCGTTTCCTCTTCTCTCTATTTGTCGCCCGCAAGTCACACCTACACTTTTCCGCTCACTCCGCAACAGCCCACGGAGGCCCAACAGCAGCCCGTGTACCCTTTCGATCTTTTTCCCTTTTGTCTTCCTCGTGAGAGTGGGCATCGCCGGGGAAGCAGCTCGGTGGAGCTCCGGCGACCGCCCGATCGACCGCCTCCGTACAGATTCGTGCCACCGCTGATCAACGCCTATAAAAGCTTCAGCACCCGTGTCAAGAACAACCCTAGGCCCCAATTCCTCTTCTCCCTCTCGAAATTCCTCTCTAATCGAAACCGTAGCTTTGGGTGGCCAGCGTTCGATGCCCCGCCGTGCTCCGTTGATCAAGCACACGGCTTCGCCGTGCTCCCCTGAGCCTCCTTGCTGAAGGAATTGAAGTAGGACGCCTTGAGTCGACGCGGCGACCTTGTCATCCCGAAGTCTGGCCACTGCTTCCTCGCTCGAATGCGACATCTCCCGTGCTCGCCTCGGCACCACCACCGTCATGCTCCTGGTGAGCCACCGGTGCTCAAGCACTTTTCTGCTTTCTTTCTCTCACTCTAAATCTTTCTCCCCACGAGAGCCCGACGCCGCCGCCACTCGCCGTCTTTGCACCGCCGTCACCGGTAGCCATTTCAAGGCGGCGCCGCCACTATAATTCACCCCGCGACGCCCTCTTTCTGTTAAGCCTAGGCACAGCCCCGCGCACACACCCGATTCACGAATCCGACCTTGATCTGAGGATGATCTTGGAATAATGTCAGCGTGACATCACGCTGATGTCATATTCCTATTTTTCTTTTATTATTTTAGAAATTGTGATAAGATTTCTGTAATAAATAAAACCAAAAGAAATGACATGGCAAAGGCCCCACCAGTCAGTGACTGGGGGTAAGATAGACTCTAGTGAGAAAACCCCTTCATTGCATGCAGACATCAGCATTACCTAATAAACACATTTAGTTATTTAAATAAAGAAAATTCATGAAATGATTCAATCTTATAAAATCAATAACTTTTGTTTTATAAATCAGAAAAATACATATAATATATGAAAATGTTGATAAAAATAAAATCTACAACTTCAAACTATTATCAAATATTATTATGCTGATTATTTAAATAAAAATTATTAAATAAAAGTTTTATAAGTAATAAAACTTTGATAATTAATATTTTAATAATGGTAAATGTTAAAAATATAAATAAAATACTAAAAATCTTAGAAAAATAAGAATTAGAGTTTAAAACTATAATCATGCATTATTATTCCTCTTAATTTAATATTTATTATTAATTATTTATGAAGTAATAAACCTTATTAAAATCATATCTTATTATTTATAAATCACAAAAATAAATGTAATATACCAAAATTATCACAAAAATAATAACTACATGTTAAAAATGTGATATTCCACTTTTGAGGTAAACAAAAATTAAAAAACTTTAATAACTTAAATATAAACTTATTTCCTTAATTAATAATTCACATTAGGGTAAATAAAAAATTGCTAATTGTTCTAAACATTAGCTAATCAAATCTAATAAATAGTATTAGCCTAAAATACTAATTTTATAAAGTCAAAATGGTTTAACACATTTTAAAAACAATTTTATTAAATTATCTCTCAACCATTTATGTAGTTTATTTTCTAAAAAGATCTTTACCAAGTATAAAATCTTCAATAAAAAATTTGGGATTAAATAAAACCCCTTAATTTACTTCAACCACAAGTTTGTGAACAAATTAAAATAATTTAGTGAGTCCATGAATACTTAAGTGTTGTTACTTCCTTAATTATAAATCATAACCACACCTTTATAAAAAGATAAATGATTCTATTTCATTATAATATTAGGAAACCACTACTCAAATAGAAGTAATGCCATTATTAAGTAACTCTAAGGAAACCATATAAAGTAAACAAGATACAAGTATCATAAGTAATACACCCTAAGTCTATCTACATTCTCGAAGTTACTTATAGTTACCAAGCTTTAATTATAATGCCAAAGACTTTATTATATGCTTTATAGTTAACTTTGGTCTGTTATAATTAATTTATAAAGCATCTTAATACCAAACCAATCCAGTTAAAAACCAAGATAGATAAGTCTCAAATACTACTAATTTCATTGTTCCAGTAAAGGCAATTCTTTCTGACTTAAAGATTATAACTAGAAAGAACACCTCATAAGGTTAACTTAAAAGCTTAATTGCTTCTGCTTAGTTGAGTAAGATTTTCTTCAAAAGTTATTCATTTTGCCACTTCAATCAACATATGACAATTAATAGTAAACACTTTACTTTATACTTTACTTGTATAATAAGATTGTTAATACTTAAATTCTTTATAAGTGACATTACTTATGAAGTAAAACTTGAAGATAAACAATTAAGATGTAAGCAACCTTATGTAGCATTCCATATATGTGTATATATTTGTTGTATAAATACATGTTGTTTTCCACACACTCACAAGCCTTAATAAGAAGCACATGTATTAAACTTAATCCAAAAGGGCAACACATTCCAAAGAAACCATTTCCAGTATCCAAACCCTAGAACAACGTTATTCTCAGGATTCGCGTTTATCAACTTGCATTACATTACTTATGCATAAAAGAATCTTGCTTCTTTAAACATTAGTCTTTACCGGACCAATGATGCTGATTTCAGATGTTGGATCTTTTATATTATCTCGAAGACCGTGAGTGCATAATCTTGCAATCACAAAAGGCAAGTTCACACTTGCTCATGTCCTTTGAATATTTTCTGTAAAGTATTTTACAAATCCAGTGTTGTCATCACCTGCATTTGAAAAAGGTCGGAAAACACCATTTTCATAATATTATGATTATAGGTTATTTACCATGAGGTAATAACCTACTATAAGAGTTCCGGTGGTAAAGGAACATATTATCTAGGACTTAACAACCAATGTCGCTAGTGATTCTTGCGCCGTATATTACGCGTTGACCATGAGATTTGGAATGGGACGAAGAAGTCAGCTGTATCTTTTCCCTCTCGCATGGAGCTGGATGTGCGGGTCATGGCTGTTATCACTTGTAGCATGCATATTATTTATGGTAATTCGTAGAGGATATGCAGCATATGGGTGGGAGCCCTCAACATACCACGATAGTTCCGGCATCTGAACGGTCTGTACTACCATTATCATAATTCAATAGGTGGGATGGCGTAAACCAAAGAGACATGCGGGGTCGCGGAGAAGGCAGTGATTGGCTTGGGTCTTAGTCTAGACCTCACACCAAGGAAGTGTGAACGGGTTCGCAGCCCGGATGTGCAACAAAGCTAAGATCTCTCATGGGTAAAGTGAGGCACCTCTGCAGAGTGTACGAACTGTAACTTGTTACTCCCTATTCCGGAAAGGAGCTGCGAACGCGGCGGGAAAGGAACTCCATGAAAGTTCTGGTAAACCCGTGAAGGATGACGGACATAGCTTTTCAGAATAAAAGCAACCTTTGAAGAAAGTTTTACGAAAACCTGCATTGCCTACGACCTATGGTCTGTGGTTGTAGCTATAGTGCATCAAACACTCCTTTTCTAGTGAACTCGCTGAGTACGCTCGTACTCAAAGTATCTTCTTAACCCTTGCTAGGTTCTAAAGCCAGAACAGACGAAGTCTACATCAAGTTATGCTCCAGGAATCATCATTAAAAGCTAAAACTCTTCGATGAAGTCAAGGAAGTCAGCATGTACATCAACTCAAGTGAAGACGAAGTTGCTGAGTAGATAAGAATAGAATTTCTAACCATAGAACCCACTTTATTAGAGTATTTCAATAGCCGCAATGCAAGCCTAGTAGTTCAGCTACTAGTTTTATAAGTATGGTATCTATGAGTTATTTATTTCTGATTCTTCTTTGTAAGAAGTTTCTTTCTCTCTCTTTAACCTAGAGTGTTCTCTGGATCTTGTGTAAAGAGTTGAGTTGTAACCTATAGTCATGTCTTGGACCTGTCGTGTTTCTGTTGTACTACTCTGAGGGATGTAATACTAGTGAATGGTGTTTCATTGGTGTTATGTCAACGACTATAGTGTACTACATCATGAAGTGGTATGCTGGATCACCGCATCATCAATTTCATCATTAGCTACGGGAGTGGAGTGGGATGATGAGGATACCTCCTTTCCTCTTGCCATAAGGCAAGTGACATTCTTGATGGGAGAGTTCTCATTTGGAGAATCGAAGAGTGAGAATGTCGGAGTAGACGTAGTGGCTAGAGCAGCCACACCATGAGATGTTTCTTCTTCCCCATCTTCATTGTCGGAGGAGAATTCTTCATGAGTGATCAAAACTATTTCGCCCGACTTCTTGTTTGTGGGATTCTTCTTGATGAAGGGTTTCTTGTAAGGAGCTTTGGGAGTTTTCTTCAACACAAGCTTACCCCCATGATCTTCTCTCTTATCACAAAGGGCAACTCTCCACAAAGTGATAGCGGTCACCACAATTGAAAAAATTCTCAATCTAGTGGTATTTTCTCTTTTCCCATTTGGATTGTTTTTGCGTTGCATTTCCATCTTGGCCTTGGTGGGGTTCTTCCAAAAGTTCTTGGCATATAGGGCCATATATTGACTATGAGCAATCTTGACCTCATCGGGGTGGTCCATGGAGAGGCCTTGATCACTATCATCTTCATCCCCATGTTCCACAACTTTGGACTTCAAGGCAACATTGACAACATTGCTCATACCAAGGGCTCGAGCACGGGCATCTTTGGCATTCTTGGCGGCAACCTTGAAAGAGGCCATCTCTTGCATAACTTCATTGGAGGTCATGAGATGGTAGTTGTGTCTTCCTTGTAGGCTCTTCAAGTCGTGGGATCAAAGGGCATGAGTGCACTCACATATTTCCTTTTTATCCAAGCATCATCCACATGTGAGGCACCCACATTTCTAAAAGTGGTGGCAGTGGTCTTGAGCCTACGGTACATGTCTTCATGATTTTCACCTTCCATCATGTAGAAGCCTTCAGCTGCATTGCTTAGTGCATCAGACCGGTTCATCCTCATGCTCTCATTCCCAACAAACAACACCGTGAGTGCATCCCAAGCTTCCTTGGCAATAATGAGGTGCTCAATGTGTGGGTAATCCTTTGTACCCAATCCTTGTTGAATCATGTGCAACGCAGTGGCATTGAGTTGACTATTGACAACTTCTCTTCTTGTCAAGTTGTTTGGATCCCCAATAAAGAGTCCATGCTCGATGATGTTCCATAGTTCAATGCAAGAGCTGCGCACATGAGTTTTAATTAGAGATTGCCATTGAGCAAACGTAGTAGATGCTTCAAGCTTAGGTGGGTCACCTCTATTGTATACATGAGGGTGAGGTATTGGAGGGTCGAGAGAGTACCATGAATCACGGTGCTCACCCTTCCCACCTTCATTTTGTGTGGAGGAATTAGTGTTGTCTTGTTTACCCCCCACCATCATACCCTCAGGGGATACCAGAGCATTCCCTTTAGGTAAAACAGATGGAGGATCCTCTTGAGGAGAGGGGTATGATGAGCCATCTTTGTCTTTAAGAAGTTGCTCAAGCATTTTCTTGACTTCGTTGACCAAGGAAGAGCTCAATCTTGTTTCCAAGTTTTTGAGATCTTCCATGGTCACCGTGGTGTCCTCACCACCACCTTCCCCATTGTGGCTACCCATATTATCTTAGGCGGTAAAGCCCGAATAAAGAGTCTAAGCTCTAATACCAATTGAAAGGATCATATGGGCACCTAGAGGGGGGGGTGAATATGCGCTACTTCAAATTTTCTTATTTTTCCATTTAGGGTTTGACAAGAAAGGTAAATTCTCTAGATTATGCAACTAAGGTGAATTTACCTACATGTCAACCAAGCAACAACTATCACAACACTAAGCAAGAACAAGTAAGTAAAGGGCGGTAAAGGATAGAAGTAACCAAAGTGGTGGACGCGGAGACACAAGGATTTGTTTCCCGTAGTTCCTTCCTTTTGAGGGGAAGTATGTCCATGTTTGGAGAGGGGGTGGTTTCAAACCACCAACGCCACAAGAGGCCTCCCTTGTTCTCCGATGAACCTCACCCCAAGGGGATCGATTCACCTTCCACTATATCGACAACCTTCGAGGTGGAAGCCGACACCTGTACAATAAGTTCGGGGCACACATCCACAACTTAATTGGAGGCTCCCAAATACAAGCAAGTTGTCAAAACAATCAAAGACAAGCTTGTAATAACCAAATCAAAGTTAGGGTTTCCAAAGAAACACTAGAGCTTGGGGGCCCTCAAGTGTATGAGGGGGAAATGAAGATCTCTCTTGGTGAAGCTGTAGATCAAGGCCTCCTCCTTCGATTATCCAAAGATCAATAACTTTTTATGGTTGGATGGAGAGATATTGTAGATTTGGTGGCTCTAATGGAGTTTGTGTTCTTGAGCAGCTCGAGCAATTGGAGGAAGGGGATAAGGGTCCCTATTTATAGGCAGCCCTTCCACGAACTGTTTTCTGACCGTTGGAGACGAACCAGACCGGAGACTCCGGTCTGTACAAAGGAGACTCCGGTCTACACCGGAGATTCCGGCCTATCTCCGGTCTAGCCTCCGGACCACCCTTTTGAATGACCAGGTCCAGGAACGACCCAGCTGGGCCGGAGACTCTGGCCCTCCAGCACCGGAGACTCCGGTCTGAGCCAAGACCAGAGATTCCGGAGAAGCCTCCGGACCTTGCTCCGCACCCCCATACAGAATGTCCCAGCCATGATTCCGAAGCCTCCATCGGGGACACATCTGGAAACTCCGGACCACACCGGAGACTCCGGTCTGGACAGACCAGAGACTCCGGTCTGGAATTTCTAGAACTATGTCACTCTTGCAGGAATCTTTCCAAAGTGTGAGGGTACTTTTCACTTATCATAATACCAACCCGTGGACAGTGACAAACTGTAAAAAGATCGACTTGTTGTTAACGAACACCAAAAGTGATTATGACAATAAATGTCCTTTCACCCCTGTTAGGACATTTTCCATGTAAGGTGGTCTAGTATTTGTTTAAATGTGGTGGTAGCATTTTGAATTATCCATTTGGTGGTTGCTTCACAAAACTGCCCTTTTGCATTCAGAAAATAGAAAATGGCTTTTTCGTGTGACAAAAAGGAAAACTTTCTGCTGAAATATTGTTCGCCATCCCATGATGTACATATATGCACAATATGGACACATTATCACAAACTATGCCTTCATTCTAGCCATAACATTGGTCATTTGACCCGAAAGCCAAGAAACCTCGAACGAGATATGTCATTGTGAAGGATTTTTTAAGACATAATCAATATAACAAGTTTGATATTTTCCTTCTAACTATGCCACATAATATGACACAACGCGAATGTTTCACATTGTTTGGATTGTTTCTGAATTTCTTATGCTTGTTTAAACTATCACTAAATTTCCTTGAACAATTGTCATGAAGATTCTTAGCTCGGCGATGAGACTCGCTAAACTTGAAGTGGATATCTGATGAAACAGCATTGTGAACCAAAAATGATTTTTGTAAAAAGTCATGAGCATCCGATCACGTACATGTAGGTCATATCTAACCCACTTCCTACCGATTTGGCAGGAATTTGTCCTTTTCACCAGGGATAGACGGAAAGGTTTGAGATCCCCTGTTAGGATATTGTCCATATAAGGTTCTCTAGTATTTTTTTAAAATGTGGTGGTAGCATTTTGAATTATCCATTTGGTGGTTGCTTGACAAAACCGCCCGTTTTTTGCACTCAGAAAATGGAAACTGGATTTTTAGTGTGATGAAAAGGAAAAATTCCTCCTAAAACATTGTTCGCCATCCCATGATGCACATATATGCATAATATGAACAAATTATCACAAACTATGCTTTTATTCTAGCCATAACACTGGTCATTTAACCCGAAAGCCAGAAAACCTCGAATGAGATAGATGATTTTGTGAAGGTTTTTTGAGACATAATCAATATACCAAGTTTGATATTTTCCCTTCTAACTATGTCACATAATATGACACCACCCAAAGGTTTCGCATTGTTTGGATCGTTTTTGAATTTCGTGTGCCCATTTTAAACTATATATAATGTTTTATGTTTCACTTACTTTTGATTCAAAAATGTGTAATATTTGAGTGTAGATAGATAGACCTTATTTTTATGCAAATTTTGATATACTATTTGTATTTTTCTGAATTAGAATGATTTAGTTATGATTTTTCAAAAATTAATGAGGTAAAAGGAAAAATAGTTAGAAAAAAAATTTGGAGGGTTGAGTAAAGAAGAAGTGAGAGCGATGAGGCAGAGAAAGGGTGCCATGACATCTTCGGGCTATGTTATTGTTCCTTGCTGCCCAGTGACCTTTGATGGTACCAACTATGTGGACTTTGCTGGTTTTATGAGCATCCATATGCGTGGCCTCTGTTTGTGGGGCTGCTCTCTAGCGAGGTCCCCTGTCCACCACACCCTATTGCTCCTATGGCTCATACTTTGCTCATGTCGCTGGTTCTTGCTACTCATTCATCTAAGGAAGCTAAGACTATAGACACGACTGTTGATGATTCTACAAGGGAGGCTTATGATCAGCGCGTATCCAACTACTCATATGCTCTTTCCAGCTATCATGATGATCTAGCTGCTTATACTCAGTGGTGTGATGAGGACGCTCGTGTTGCTGCTGTGCTCACTTATAATGTTCTCTCTCAGTTTGCCTATGAATTTATGGGACTCAGTTCTGTTTCCAAGATGTAGACTTCCCTTCGTCAATGGTATCATCCCTCTGGTGATTCTCTATATTTGTTTGTTCTTCGTCAAGAACATGCTCTTTAATAGGGTGACTACACCGTTGATGACTTTTAAACATGGAGTTCTACTATTTCGTGTTAGCTTGACTCACTCTACACCCCTATCTGTGGTGCTTTATCTTGCTGTCAGATTATGATCAGGACAGACTTAGAGTTTCAGCGCATCCATAAGTTCTTATCTCGGATTCATATAGACTTTGAGGCATGCTAGGCGAATTTCTTTGTTCAGAGTCGTGTTCCCCTCTCGGAGGTGCTTGCTGAGATTCGTGCTGAGGAGACTCGCCTCCGTGATGCTAGATTTCTTTGGTTTCCCACTATGCTCGCTTCTTGAGCCCCTGCTCCATCAGCTGCTATGCCGACTATTGCACCACCCTTGGTACATATGCTTGCTGGTAGTGGGGGTCGACCTCCTTCTGGTTGCCGTGGTTGTCCTCCTTTTGGTTGTACAGACCACCTACGCTCTCGTCAGTTCTGTGGTTACTGTGGAAGCCTGGCCACCCCGAGTCTGATTGTTTCAAGAAGGGTCGTGACATTGAGTGTATATCTTCATCTGGCTCTTGTGGACCTCCATTGATGCCACCATCGATGCCAGCTACCGTCTCCCTTACTCAGCAAGATATTGCGCATATAAAACATCTGCTAGCTACTTCTATCTCTTCTTTGACAGGCACTGTAGGCTCTTTAACTAGTGCTCCTGACATTGAGTGACCATTGTCTACATAGTTAGGTACATCTCCGTGGGTCCTAGATTCTATATCTTCTTTCCATATGTCTTATGACTCTTCTTCCTTATCCTTTCTATTGGGGTTCGGTGCAGAAACTCAAAAATTTTACTACGCAGCGTACCCCGAAATTCCAAGGTCTATCTTCTAGTAATGCAGTAATGGAAGGGAATACGGGATTCATACCTTTGAAGACCGAGTGCGGTTAACATACCACGAGAAACATGGATGAAGAAGACGCCCCCCGATGCTGACCTCAAGGTCACGATGTCCTTCGGCTGCACGATAACTCCTAGTACTGAAAGCACGGTACCACTAGAGGGATTCACACATGCACGGTGCTTGACAACAACTCCCGCTATTCTCCGATCCAGCCGAGATTGCAGAAGTAGATCTCCCGGCTCTGAATCCCACAGCGCGACGGCGCTCCGCGGTGAATAATTGGTATCATTGTGACATTAATATATGCTTCTTTTCACACACAAAAATGAAGAGCTTTACCTATATAATTGCATTTTTAAATTGTTTGGTTAAGAAAGTAGCAGTAGCAAGGACAATACGTTGTTTACATTGACGCGAGATAGCATCACTGCCATGAAATATGTACTACTGTACAATATTTATAGATATGCAATGTAATTTTATTTGTTGAAACTATATTTTTTTGAAACGCCCACGTACGGGTGCACGATTGTTAGTGAGAGGAAAAACCCCGGTCTCGTAGTTTTTCTTCTTCCATATTCCAGCGTAGCCTAAGGCTGGTCCTAGTGGTAGTATCATACTACTAGTATCATGCATATGATACTAGTGCATGATACTATGTCTCTAGTGCATTGTATCATATAGTAGTATCATAGTAGTGATATATTTATTGATTTGTAGAATTTCTATGTAAAATATGAGTACAAGATTTATTTGTCATTATGATTTCTAGCTTTACATGCTATGATACGGTATCTACCTATGATACACTAACCACCTCTCTCTTTATTAATTATGACGCCACATCAGATTTTTGCCAAGTTGGCATGCATGATACACCTTATGATACTAGCACTAGGACCAGCCTAACGCGCACATCAAGAATGGATCGGAGTCTCCCCGTATGCATGTCCGAGAAAGAGACTTAATTTTGTGTGTTGTTGAAGCAGCAGATACTTCGCGGCAGCACACCATGGTCTAATAATTAATGAACTCATATCATACAGTACTGCCTACGTTCCTTAGAATAAGGTTTATAAATTTAATCAAAAGTCAAACAACACAAATTTAACCAAGTTTATAAAAGAAAAACTATCACTAACTATAATACTCCCTCCGTCCAAGAATAGATGTCTTAAGTTTTTAAATTTTGAATGAATCTATATACTAAATAGTGTCTAGATTCATTCAAATTTTGATAAATTTGAGACATATAGTTTGGAACGGAGGGAGTAATAGATAGCTATAGTACGGAAATCTATTTCATAATGTATCTAATAAGATTGATTTGATCATATAGAGATCTATAGTTTTTTCTAAAGGTTTAATCAAACTTTGTAATGTTTAACTTTTGACTAAATTTATACGAATTCTAAGAAACGGAGTTGGAGTACTGTACTACCGTGTAACCATAGCAGCCTTCAGGAATCATCCTTGACCTTAGGTACGCAGCCCGGCAGCCGGTCGTCGGACTCATTCAGCGAATGCACGCAGGTTGGATCTATAATTAAACTCTACAAGCAATCACACGCGGACGTCATCAAATTAGAGATGCATGGTAAGCCATTGTCCTGTCATGACGCTAGCTAAATTTCATGTTTCAGCGCGCCAAAAAATTCTTCGCGTACCCATTTGATTGTTGGAATCAAATGAGTTGTGGCTTGTTTGTGTCCTTAGATGAAGAATTTGAGGTGATACGTGTGAGCGTAGTACATGAAGAGAGACTTAATGGCTTTTCTTTTTTATAATTCTTCTTTTTGTTTTGGTTGTGTATATCCGTAATGCTAATAAAGTCATACTGCAGAGGTTGGATATAATTGGTATCATCATGATATTAATATATGTTTCTTTCCACACACACAAAAATGAAGAGCTTTACCTGTATAATTGCATTTTTAAATTGTTTGGTTAAGAAAGTGGCAGTAGCAGTAGCAAGGACAATACGTTGTTTACATTGACGCGAGATAGCATCACTGCCATGAAATATATACTACTGTACAATATTTATAGATATGCAATGTAATTTTATTTTGTTGAAACTATATTTTTTTGAAGGAAAATGATATCCCTCCCCCGGGGGATAATATGTTGCGATCCTCCGGATCACTCGAGCACTGGCCACCATACGTTGCGTTGCACGGGGTAGGACCCACCTTCTTATCTCTTTCCTTTTCCTCTTCTCTTGTTTCAATCCCCAATCCTGTCTCTGCCAACATACTACCGACCGCGCCGCCTGCATCTGCGGTCGGCCGCGCGCACCTGCACCTTCTACCGGCTGCGCCGCGCCTACTGCGACTCGCCGGAGTTGCCTCCTCCCTGCACCTCGCCGGAGTCGAGGGCTGCAACTGCCCATCCCCGACCGGCTCCAACGTCGCCCACGTGCGCGAGCTCCAGCTCCCCACCGCGCGTCTTGCTTCTTGCTTCGTGATGTCGCCGGACCGCTGCGCTCTGCTGCTCGCGCCGCTGCGCTGTGCGCGCCTTGCTGCTTGCTTTGGGGCCGTCGTCGCCTGTACCTCCCGCCGTTGCGCTCTGTTGCTTGCATCGGGCCGTCGTCGCCTGAACCTCGCACCGCTGCGCTATGCTGCCACCGGAATCAAGCGGCGGCGGCGGGGGTTGCCCTGCTGCAAGCGGAATCAAGCGGGTGCTACAAGCGGCGGCGGCGTCTGCTACGAGTGATTGTGCCGTCTGCTATGAGTGGCTGCGGTGTCCGATCGGGGCGGCTTCTGCTATATGCCCCGGCAAAGTCTGCTACGAGTGATGGCTGTTTCTGCTACATTCAGCGAGGAGTGCTGCTACATTCAGCGAGAGGCCCTGCTACAGAAGGCGACCGGCCATGCTACATACAGCTTTTGATGTTGCTACCTGCGGCGAGCGGCACTGCTACATGGCATTTTTTTCTTACAAGTTTTTGCTCCGGCGATGTCTCCGGCGAAGTCGGATTTTGCTACATTAGTATAATTATTTTGCTACATATGTTTTCTGAGTTTGCTACAATAGCGCAAACTTCTTGCTACGAGGTCTCCGGCGAGATCTCCGGCGAAATTCTCCGGCGAGTCTAAGACGGAGTCAGTTTTGCTACATTAGCAGAAATATTATGCTACATAGTCTCCGGCGAGGTCTCCGGTGAAGTCTCCGACGAGATCTGTCTTTTTTATTTGTCTCGTGGACGAACCGTTTTCTGCTACAATATAGCAAAAACGGGGCAAAATGTAGCAAAAGCGGGGCAAATGTAGCAAAAGCGCGATTTTGAATCTAAAAAGAGGACACGTGGTTGGCTGAGGACCCAGGGATGAAAACCACAAATCCTCCGGAAGACGCCTAGCACTGTCCTTTTTTGAAACGTCCACGTACGCGTGCACGATTGCTAGTGAGAGGAAAAACCCCTGTCTCGTAGTTTTTCTTCTTCCATATTCCAGCGTAGCCTAACGCGCACATCAAGAATGGATCGGAGTCTCCCCGTATGATGCATGTCCGAGAAAGAGACTTAATTTTGTGTGTTGTTGAAGCAGCAGATACTTCGCGGCAGCATACCATGGTCTAATAATTAATGAACTCATATCGTACTACCTACGATTTTTTAGAATAAGGTTTATAAATTTAGTCAAAAGTCAAACGGCACAAAATTTGACCAAATTTATAAAAGAAAAACTATCACTAATTATGATAATAGATAGCTACAGTACGAAAATATATTTCATAATGTATCTAATAAGATTGATTTGATCCTATAGAGCTTATATTTTTTTTAAAGTTTAATCAAACTTTATAATTTTTGACTTTTGACTAAATTTATACGAATTCTAACAAACGGAGGGGGAGTACTGTACTACCGTGTAACCATAGCAGCCTTCGGGAATCATCCTTGACCTTAGGTACGCAGCCCGGCAGCCGGTCGTCGGACGGTACGGTCGTCACACTCATTCAGCGAATGCACGCAGGTTGGATCTATAATTAAACTCTCCAAACAATCACACGCGGACGTCATCAAATTAGAGATGCATGGTAAGCCATTGTCCTGTCATGACGCTAGCTAAATTTCATGTTTCAACGCGCCAAAAAATTCTACGCGTACCCATGCATGCATGGCTCCTGTTATGCAGCACGCACATGAACGTTGGCTGCTCGATGATCAAGCTCAGGCGGGAAGACTCAACGACGACGTCCCCCGCGCGCCATGCCGCCCATTGAAATCCGTTCGATCGGTCGCCCGCCCCGGCTTCGATCGGCCATCGCCCCAACTGCATGCCGCCGACTATGTTGTTGTTCCTCGCTGCCCGGTTTTAATCTTATTAAGCAATGTGCCTGCATCTCACAACGATGTAGCGCGCGGGGTCGCATGGGTAGAGACGTCGAAACTAGACATTCTCAATGTAGAGCATGGCGGTGTCGAGGTGGAGCATGAGGCGAGCTGGGTGATGCGATTTGACTCGCTGGAGAGGAGGAGTGCTAAGGCTCAGACAGGTGGACGAGGAGATGCTCCATGCGACCAGATCAAATTGGTGTTCCTCGTGGAGCTACAGGGGTTGAATCCGATGAGCGGACACCAAGATCCGCATGAGCTCCATCTTTAGGCTCGTGACTGCATGGAGGCGAGATACTAGACGGTAGAGTAACTTGTCTCTGGCCAGGTTAAAAGATTTTTTTTGAAAGAAATACGGTAGGGGAAGCCCCTACAGCGAGTTTGTGTTTTAAATAATATAAGAACCCAAATATGCATCCGTGAGGACTAGAATCTGGGTGGCTGGGTTGTACATCCACTTTCCTAACCAAGTGAACTAGGCTCACTTCTTACAAGGTTAAAAGATGCCACATTGATTCGGTCATAGTGTCAGCTAGAACAAATACGAATCTAAATCAAATTAAAAGGTAGCTAATGGGTTCAAACCTACCCCCTGGCTAGTGAATCCACTCTCCATAAAATGATATAACGCGAAACTCCCACTACGGGTCAACCCGAATGATCTTGGGCCCAACTTTGGTTTTCCATATTGTATGACGTAATCTAGCAAAAACAGAGATAAATTACATTGGTCAATCCTTCGTTGGAAGACGTTCAAAGGGTAGATCTATAGGGCCCATAGATAAGGGTTTCGTTGGAAACCGAACACCGGAGGATCGGGATCGCTTCAAGATTTCATGTAGCCCTTAAAAATGTATACAAATGTGGCGTGATGTTGAAAAGGACAAAACCATGCTCCCATGCGTGAGCCTTTTCGGATCTATGTGATAACACTTCGTAAGATTCTAGACTTACAGCTAGAAATTCCCGCTACATGTCAACGGAAGGGAATCTTGTGGGAATATGGGATCAACCTTGAGTTTTCCATGTTACTACGACCTAACCAAACAAACATAAAGATAAAATCATTTGTTCAACCATCATACAGAGCATTTTTTAGATTGGTAGATCTGTGGGGCCCACTAACAAGGGTTTTAATGGAAAACAAGGACCAGAGAGTCAAAATCCCTTGAAAACTGCATGTGGCCTAGTTATATATACAAATGCAGTGGGATGTTGGAAAGGCCAAAACCTATCTCCGGGTGTGAACATTTTCTTAGAAATGCGATAACACTTAGGAAAGTTCTGGAATTGTAGGTTGAAACTCCCTCTATGGGTCAACTGGGGTTGATCTTTTGGGAACATAGGCTAACCATGGTTTCCCATGTTGCTATAAGCTAACCTAACAAAAATAAGGACAAAGGTCCATTAGTCAACCGTCTTGAGGATAATTTTAGAGGGGTAGATTTGGAGGCCCACGGGTTAGGGTTTCCCCCAAAATCGAGGAACAGAGTGTCGGAATCCAGCCAAAACTTGCATGTGGCCCTAGAAAATGTATATAAGTAAGGTGTGGCATTTAAAAGGCCAAAAATCAGCTCCCGGGGTATAACCCTCTTCACACACATGTGATGAGACTTGGAATGTTCCGGACTTGTAGCTTGAAACTCTCGCTATGGGTCAACGGGAGAGAATCTTGAGAGAACATGGGCTAAAACTTAGTTATTCATGTTTCTTTGACCTTAATTAACAATAAAAAATATAAAATTCAATTGATCAATCGTTGTACGAAGAATTTAAGAGGGATAGATCTACGGGGCCCATAGCTAGGGTTTTGCTAAAATTAAATTGAGGACCAGAGGGTCCCAATCCCTCTAAACTTCTGTGTGGCCCACATGTATACAAGCGTGGTGGTAAACATATTATCGTTTGGGTTCCGACTAATTTGCCCTGAAAAGGGTCTAGTGGCGTGCTCAGCAAGCGACCTTGGGCACATCCTTGTTGGACCTGTTGTATTTCATGTGGCTCTGGACAAGATGGCCAGCAGCTTGAGCAGAGATAAGGGATAACTCCCCAGCTAGGACCGCACCAGCCACCACTGCGGAAAGCAACCTAGCGTTTGACCCTGGAGAATCCCTGTTGGCGCCTTTGACGCCAAGTAGGTCCAAGCAGGCCGACTGTGAGGCCAACTGTGTGCCTCCACCAACTGTGCCCACCTGCATTTCGATCATCACAACACACCCATCAGTTTATATGTTACTAGTAGTTGGTGAACTGCTCGGTATATGATATTGATCCAATTATGTCCATGTGGCTAGTACAAGACAGTGGATGGATGCATTCATTAACAATATCCGAAACAATATAACAATATCAAGCCATCAAGAAGATAGATAACAACCGGTCTAACTTTATCTAGATTTTTGCAAAAAACAATAGCAAGTGAACAACAACCGAAAACGGAATCATTTAGGAAAATCAGGTGTGATATCCAGTAGTGGGACACAAAGGGATTAATTGGCATATACAAGAGCTTATTCTACATCACATGTAAGCGTTGGTGAACTTGTGAATTTCGCTCATCCAACCTTTACTTAGTTTCATAATGCTTAATGAGTACAGAATCAGGCCCTACGTCTTATAATACAATACTTAAGTTTTAAGGTTCCTTATAGATTCAAACAAAGGATAATTAAACTTACTTTCATTTATTTATCTATTTTAAATTAGATGGAAGTGCCTATGATGGGATCAATAAAATACTAAGAATACACATTTGTTGGATATTTGTTAAGATTTCCTATTCTAGGTAGAGGATCCCATCAAGTTGTTCGAATTAATAAGCTATAGTTCTTGACAAAGGATTGTTGTTTAAAGTGCAAAAAACCATTGACACCATGATAACAAAAGGATAGATAAATATCATTTAGCAATCAACATAAACTTCAGACTGCCATGCTAAGAATATAAAGTGCATGATTCATTACGAAGTTAAATATTGTTTCATACCTCGATAGATGGCATTGTAACGGAGATGTGAAGGTCTCTACCATCATTTATAGCTTCCAACATAGTAATACACTGTGAGCTCTCCACATTCTGTGCAGGGTCTTGACCAGTAGCAATGAAGATAGCCGTTACGATGTTGCTTGCGTGGGCATTGAAACCGCCAAGGGCTCCAGCAACTGCTGAGCCGGCAAGGTTCTTGATCACATTCAACTCCACGAGTGACTGGACGTTGGTCTTAAGAACCTTTTGGATAACTTCCTCTCTGATTACCGCTTCACAAACCACGGACTTTCCACGCCCTTCAATCCAATTTACAGCAGCTGATTTCTTGTCGGAACAAAAGTTGCCTATTTTTTTTGGAAGTTTTAGTTAATAAAGTATGCAACACAATATATATTTGAAAAGGCAAATTTAAAAGGTTATCATTCATCTTAAGCATATCTACTGTTAACTGCCAACACATCGCTTTCCTCAACAAAAAAAAAACTGCCAACACATGGCTAACATGCTAAACTAATTCAAGTATATATTAATCCAAATCAATTGTGACTTCAAGGATTGGTACATAGCTCCACGCCTGTATAGTGAGGAGACAACTATTTTATGACATGTTATGTCAAAGCATGATTGTACATAATAGGAAAGAGAGGGATGAGGTAGTTTGTCAAATGTTCTTTTTATGTGTATTTTCTGTGTCAAAATTTCCTTTTTGCGTTTATTCTCATTATTAGATGGCTCTCATAATTCATAATAACTAGCAATTATCCATCAACTTTAATATGGTAAAATTTTAATCACAATCGAAATGAGCAGTTCAAAAGCTGGCAGCTGAATAACAAGCCATAGCAAAGTGAACTTCAACGTATGAATTTATGACGTGGGAGATATACCTGAGATGCTGACAACATCCATGTCAGGGAAGTCATTCTGCAGATAGTCCAGCACATTTTGGACGCCCTTGGAGACCATGTTCATCCCCATGGCATCCCCAGTGCTGCAGGTGAACCTCATGTACAAGTTCCTCCCAGCCATGGCGCACTTGATCCCCTGCAGCCTTGCAAATCTGCTTGATCTGCACAAACGTTTCAAAAGAGCATTGGTCATCACATCATCAATTTTGGGTTTAAAAACATTGCTGCGCTCATTAAACTACACAATTTTGGTTTTAATAAGAACATTGCCGCTTTGTTTGATGTGACGGCACAGAAACTTATCTCCAAACACAAGTCAATGGAGTGATTTGCTGCGCGAGTAGAGCATGGAGGCATTTGTATCTTACCTGTTAAAGACCATGGACAGGGTGTCGAAGTTAGTCGGATTCTCCAACAAGCACTTGAGCTCGGCGGCGCGGCGGGCGGAGGGGAAGCGGGCGACAGGGGCGCGGGTCATCCCGTCGCGGTACACGACGCTGGAGGCGCCGCCGGACTCCGCAATGGCCTTGCATCCGCGGTTCGTGCTGGCGATGAGGCAGCCCTCCGTGGTCGCCATCGGGACATAGAGCCTGCGGCCGTCGAGGACGAGCGGCCCGGCGACGCCGACCGGCAGCTGCACGTACCCGACCGGCATCTCGCAGCACTGTCCCAGAATCGACGCGTAGTCGAAGCCGTCGAGCGGGAGGCCGTCGATCTCCCTCCCGGTGATCCGGCGCAGCGCCTCGCGGCGGATACCGGCGGCCCTGCGGCAGTCGCCGAGCTTGGTCTCGAGCACGTAGGACGGGATCTTCCCGGCGACGACCCCGGCGACGATTTCCTCGTCCTCCTCCGGCATTTTCTTCGGCGCGGCGCCGGCGCTCTGCAGCAGGGCGCACTGCTGCGGCGCGGGCTTGGACGGCGGTGGGGCCGCCTTGGAGGCGATGAGGAAGTCCTCCTCCTCGTCGTCGCTGTTGGATACGACCGACTGCGCGAAGGCGATGCCGAAGAAGCTGAGGAGGTAGACGAGGGAGGCGACGAGGCCGCAGATGGCGAAGATCTCGGTGAGCCCCACGACGTGGAGCGGCGTGGAGTTGCGGATCTTCTCCCTCCACCGGCGCATCAGGTAGGCGAGCGACGCGGCGAAGAGCGCCGAGAAGATGAGGTTGGTGTGGCGGATCGGCAGCGGCAGCGCGTCCCCGGCCTGCACTCGCCCCCTCTCCCCGGTGCCCCGGCCAACCTTGCGGTGAACCTCCACAGCCATATGGGTCAGCGCGGGAGCAGGCAGGCGCGGGTTTGCGTTTGTGTTTGGGGATTTGAGAGATGATGATGGATGGAACCTGTCCGGTGCGGTTTAAATAGCCTCTCCCCCGCAGCCTGGCAGACTGGCCCTACTCGTATCTGGTGGAATTATTCCTTGAGCTCGTATGTTGAACTGTTGATTAAGGTGTAGGAGAACAATATTTCCGTGTGACAAGGGAGAGACAATTTTTCTACTCGCCCAACCCATATTAGTTGACTCAATTTTATCGAAATGGATGCATCTAGATCGGATATTTAATTAGATACATATGAATTTAGATAAACTTGAGTCAACTAATATGGCTCGGAGGGAGTACTACTTTAACGTACAATAGAAAGATAGAAGTACAATCTTTTATGAACAAAGTTTAAGACTCATCATCAACTAATTTGTGGACGAAGGGAGTATGTGGATTGGCTTGTCAAAAAAGAAAAAAGACAGGTGTTAATTAGATACAAGGTACTTTAAACTTTACTCCACCTCAAACACGCTTAACTATTCCATTCCTTCGAAATCTGTTTTCGAAAAGCAATTTATACCTTATTGTCAATACTATGACATCAATTCTATTAACTCTTATATCATCATGTCACATGTTTATATTTTTTGAAATTACAAACAATTATTTAAGTAAACAACAATGAATTAGTAAAAAAATTATTGAATAAAAATAAAAATATAATTATTTTATTTTTTTTCTATTTTCTATTTAATATGGAATAATTAATATCTTTAAATCCGTAAATTGGAATTCAACAAATAATATATCTAAATTGATAAAAAAATGAGAGGAATCCAAATATGATATCCATATCAACTTATCTCAAACTATGTTGTGATACTAGCCATAATATTGGTCATTTGACCCGAAGGCTAGAAACCTCGAATGAGATAGGTCATTTTGTGAAGGTTTTTTTTAGACATAATCAATATACCAAGTTTGATACTTTTCCTTCCAACTATGTCACATAATATGACACCACGTGAAGGTTTCACATTGTTTGGATCGCTTTTAAATTTCTTATGCCTGTTTTAAACTATCGTCAAACTTTGTCGAACGACAGGCATGAAGATTCCTAGCGGGGCTGAGCCTCGCTAAACTTGAAGTGGATCTCTGATGAAATAGCATATTGTGAACCTAAAAATTATTTTTGTAAAAATCATGAGCATCATATCATGTACCTGCAGTTTATATCTGACCCACTTCCTATCGATTTGGTAGGAATTTGTCTTTTTCACCAAGGATGGACGTAAAGGTTTGATATCCCCCTGTTAGAAAATTGTCCATGTAAGGTTTTCTAGTATTTTTGAAAAATGTGGTGATAGCATTTTGAATTAGCCATTTGGTGATTGCTTCATAAAACTGCCCGTTTTTTGCACTCGGAAAATTGAAAATTGCTTTTTTGGTGCGACAAAGAGGAAAAATTCCTACTTCAACATTGTTTGTCATCCTATGATTCACATGTATGCATAATATGCACACATTATCAGGAACTATGTCGTGATTCTAGCCATAACATTGGTCACTTGACTTGAAAGCCAGAAAACCTCGAATGCGATAGGTCATTTTGTGAAGGTTTTTTAGATATAATTGATATACCAAGTTTGATATTTTTCCTTCTAACTATGTCACATAATATGACACCACGCGAAGGTTTCGCATTGTTTGAATCGTTTTTCAATTTCTTATGCCTGTTTTAAACTATCATCAAACTTTGTCGAACAGCGGACATGAAGATTCTTAGCGGGGCCGAGCCACACTAAACCTAAAGTGGATCTCTGATGAAATAGCATATTGTGAACCTAAAATTTATTTTTGAAAAAAATCATGAGCATCATATCATGTATCTGTAGTTCATATCTGACCCATTTCCTACCGATTCGGTAGGAATTTGTCTTTTTCATCAGGGATGGACGGAAAGGTTTGAGATCCCCTGTTAGGACATTGTCCATGTAAGGTGGTATAATATTTTTTTTAAATGTGGTGGTAGAATTTTTAATTTTCCATTTGGTGGTTGCTTTACAAAACCGCCCATTTTTTGCACTTGGAAAATAGAAAATAGCTTTTTGGTGCAACGAAAAGGAAAACTTCCTACTGCAACATCGTTCGCTATCCCTTGATGCACATGTATACACAATATGGACACATTATCAGGAACTATGCCATGATTCTAGCCATAATATTGGTCATTTGACCCGAAAGCCAGGAAACCTCGAATGAGATAAGTTATTTTGTGAAGGGTCTTTTTAGACATAATCAATATACCAAGTTTGATATTTTTCCTTCCAACTATGTCACATAATATGGTACCACACGAAGGTTTCGCATTGTTTGGATCGTTTTTGAATTTCTTATACATGTTTTAAACTATCGTCAAACTTTGTCGAACAACGGGCATGAAGATTCTTATCGGGGCCGAGCCTCGCTAAACTTGAAGTGGATCTCTGATGAAATAACATATTATGAACCTAAAAATTATTATTATTTAAATCATGGACATCATATCATGTACCTGTAGTTCATATCTGGCCACTTCCTACCATTTCGGCAGGAATTTGTCTTTTTCACCAGGGATGGACAAAAAGGTTTGAGATCCCCCTGTTAGGACATTGTCCATGTAAGCTGGTCTAGTATTTTTTTTAAATATGGTGGTAGCATTTTTAATTAGCCATTTGGTGGTTGCTTCACAAAACCGTCCTTTTCGCACTCACAAAATGGAAAATAGCTTTTTGGTGCGACGAAAAGGAAAACTTACTACTGCAACATTGTTTTCCATCCCATGATGCACATGTATGCACAATATGGACACATTATCACAAACTATGCCTTGATTCTAGACATAACATTTGTTATTTGATTCGAAAGCCACGAAACCTCGAATGAGATAGGTCATTTTGTGAAGAGTTTTTTGAGACATAATCAATATACCAAATTTGATATTTTTCCTTCCAACTATGTCACATAATATGACACCACACGAAGATTTCGCATTGTTCGGATCTTTTTGAATTTCTTATGTCAGTTTTAAACTATATATATTGTTTTATGTTTCACTTAGTTTTTCTGCAAATTTTGATATATTATTTGTATTTTTCTAAATTAGAATGATTTAGTTATGATTTTATAAAAATCAATGAGGTAAAAGAAAAAATAGCTACGCCGAGGGCAATTCTACGCCGACAGTTGCTTGGGGGGCTGGTCTGGTCACGGTCTAGACGGCCCCGACATTTGGCCGTCGGCGTAGCCGTCCATTCCTATAGTGCCTCTTGAAAAATATGTGTCTATGACAACTATAACATGTACCTATGCATTGCTAACACTACAATCCTATAAGATTTGTAACAAGAGATGAGATCTCTTGAAAAGATATGTGTCTATGACAACTAAGACATGTACCCAAATCCTACAAAAATTCGGTGTTTTTCCTGTGGGGCAATTAAACGGCTTATTTTACTAATTTCTATATTTTTTATTTGTGTAGGATTCCAAGTAGAATGTTATTCTATTCATGCATTTCTCTATTCTCATGTTTTATAAATTCTTTGAATCAAACAAGTCCTTAGTAGCATTGGGTTAGGCTTCCTCGTATGTTCGGAGCAGAATCTATTTATGGTTTTACATCATCCTATGACGTAATCAAACACAAAACAAGAGAGAGCTACGTCGGGCTACCCCCATCAGAAGAATGTCTAGGGTGAGAGACGATTCGAGGGCCGCAGAGATCAGGGTTTCCCCGAAGGAAGACCACGAGAACGTCAGAATCAGATGAAAACTTGCATGTGTCCCTAGCATATGTGTGTGTGAGTATGGTGCAAGGTTTGTATAGGTGCTTGCATGTGTCCCCCCTCGCATGCATGCGCTCTAACCTAGAAGCGAAGGTTCTGGACCTGTATAAGGGGGAATCTCCCTGTTCCGGTAAAACCGGATAGGATAGTGCCTCAACTTGTGAACCAACATAGTTTTACATCATCCTATGACCTAATCAAACACAAAACAAGAGAGAGCTACGCCGAGCAACCCCCTTCAAAAGAATGTCTAGGGGGTAGACGATTCGAGCCCCGCAGATCAGGGTTTCGCCGGAGGAAGACCACGAGAACGTCGGAATCAGATGAAAACTTGCATGTGTCCCTAACATATGTGTGTGAGTGTGGTGCAAGGTTGGTACAGGTGCTTGCATGTGTCCCCCCTCGCATGCATGTGCTCTAACCTAGAAGCGAAGGTTCTGGACCTGTATAAGAGAAAATCTCCCTGTTCCGGTGAAACCGGATCGTATAAGGGGGGTGCATGTAGTGATCAAGACCACAATAACATATTCATATGTGTGTGTTCATGATCCTTTGAAATAATATCACCTAACATATATGTAACAAAAGCCTTGCTAACTAAATAAAATAAAAAGGTGAAAAAAATGCTTTACCGTGTATATAGCAAAATACACACGGCTGATCTTTGCCGTGTAACTGACGGCGAGGGCACACGGCAAATATTCTGCCGTCAGCCCTGCCGGTGGGTGACCCTGCGAGGCCACAGGGCCTACTTCTTTGCCGTGAACATATCTTTGCCGTGTGTCTTCATTGAATTTGCCGTGATGGTTTTTTTGCCGTGTGCCTTCGTTTGTCCATTGCCGTGTTTATTTTTTTGCCGTGTTATTTTTCTGCAGTTTGCCGTGCACATTTTCTTTGTCGTGTTCTTCTTATTGTACACACATGTTCCGGACCTTTTGGCACATGGCAAAGAGCTGGGACGACGGCAGCAACATTTTTTTTTCCGTAGTGCCGGTTTGTACCTCACTTTGCCAAAACAAAACAAAAAATGTTTCGAGCCTTCCAAATTCAATAGTATAGCAGCCGGCAGCTGATCATGGATCGATTGGTTAGCTCGCTAGATACCTGGTGTGACGACCGTGTCAATCATGAATCTCTCTGACCTGCCAGTAGTATAGTAGTTGCAGTCAATTGTTTTTTGTTGCATCGGTCGATGCCTGACGTACGTTGGGCACCCTCATGCATGCACTGCACTCTCCAAGTCATGAACACGAGTATAGCCGCCGGCCAGGAGGAGGGCGCCCCAACCGTGTCAGATCCACACATGCATTGACCGTGCTGCACACTTTTCGGCGATTCATGTATTGCGTCTTCATTTCCTCCTCTTGGGTCAATTCATTTTAATTCTCCGGGCTTCCGACCGATTTCCGAGCGAGCTTCGAGCTCTTGCGTCTGCGTGGTTAATTAACTTCTCAGACAGTCGGAGTACGTAATGGCTGCCGGGCAACACCCTTGCTAGGTACTACTCCCCCTTCATTTTAAAATATAAAATGTTTTAGATTTATAAATAAAACGTACATATAGATTTATTTATTGATCCCAACAAATATCAATAATTTGGACGACTCAGCCCTAGCTAAACTTGACCGGGATGCATCAATTCGTGGAGACGGTGGTGGATACACCGAAGCATGTGCATGCATATTCATTACCTTGTGCAATGCAGTCCACAGTCATCCATGGATCGTACGTACTAGTACAAGTGATCGTGTCGATGTAGATCGGTATGGCAATATGCGTGATGCATCGCCATCGGTCCCCGGCCCTGCCGGCTTCTCTGGTGAGTCGCATGCTGATCTTCATTTAGAGATGTACGGTACTCTCTCCGTTTGGAAATATAAGATGTTTTACATTTGTGAAGGAGATGTATCTAGACACTAAAAGGTGTCTAGATTCATTTGAACCAATACACTAAAAGGTGTCTAGATACATCTCTTTCAAAAACCTAAAACATCTTATATTTTTAAACGGAGGGAGTACATCAGTTAATAAATGCAGATTCATTTGCAGTATCGTACCCCTAAGCAGCTTGGTCGGCGAACTGTGGCTTCGTGCACTAAAGAAAACAGGGCTATCCAGACAGCTAGAAGCCGAAGGCATAGGCTATGCAGACGGTAGCTATCGGCGTAGCCCTATTGGTGAAGAATTCATTGACCTAGATTACTCGGCAGTTGGTTTAGGTTTCACCATGGATAGTTTACCCATACCGATGCTTTTTCCAGACCGTCGGCACATTCTGATCATCGGCCTTGAGAACAAGACGCATGGCAGATATTGATGTTGTTATGCCGACAGCCAGGTCATCGGCTTAGCTAGCCATGCCGCCTAATCTGGGAGCCGCCTCTATTGAAATGTTAGAGCAATACTACAACATTAACCTTTTCTTTATTTTTGTTGTCTTTGCTTGCTTATAGGTACAAAATGTTATAAAGAAGATTAAGATTAGATTAGAAAAATAGCATAGGTTTTTCTTTTATTATTTTGTAATTTTATTTTATTCTTTTGTAAGAACCATATAATATTTATATGTTTTGTACTTTGCTTTACTTGAAATTATTCTTTTTGTAATAATTCCTTATTTATTTGTATTCTTCATATTTTTGTAATATTGAATAAGAAATGAAGAAGGATTTATACTTACTTGTCCTTTCTTGAAGTACTTTATTTAATTCGATTCTTTATGATTGTATACTTGTTATTTAATAAAATAATACTAAAATACTTAGATGTCCTTTTGAAAACAATTTACTTCTAAATGCTTTTGGTTTGAATTATTTCAAAAGTAGATTCAAATTTAAATGCTAATTTAAATTATTAACCCAAAATAGTTCAAAAATACCTAGAGGTCATGTAAGGATCTATAATAATCACCTATATGAGCTAACCCTTAACTCAACACGGTGAAAGAAACTCTGATCCCTCTAGGTTTCTAGTTTGTGAAAAATTTACCCCAACTTTATAGGTAAATGTATGCACATGCACATATTCTTACTTGTACCATTTGTTGGTTCCTAAATACTGGGATATTACAGATCTTGGGACCAACCTTGGTTTTCCATATTGCTATCTAGAGATAAAATTTAATTGGTCAATCCTCCGTTGGAAGCCGGTCAAAGGGTAGATCTGCGGGGCCCATCGAATAGGGTTTTGCCGAACACCGGAGGATCGAAATCACTTGAAACTGTCATGCAGCCCTTAAAAGTTTATACAAATGTGGTGTGATGTTGAAAAGGCCAAAACCACGCTCCCATGTATGAGCCTCTTCAGATACATGTAATAACACTTACGCTGTGTTTGGATGCACTGAATTATAGCTTGGAATTGAATCGTAGTGGAATTCCAAATCCAATATGGAAAGGAAATGACTTTCAATTCTAATTCTCTTGTTTGGTGTGCTTGGAATTTGATGTTGGAATCAAAGGGTGATACCCAATTCTATTTCCTGTTTGGATGTACAAATCATGGAATTTGATGTTTTATCGAGTTTGGACAACATAAACCTGTGTACTTGTATGAAAATAGCATGTGTATATTTTATATATTATTATTTTCCACACAATTTTGTGGAACATAATATGCAAGATATAGCGTAACTAATTAAGACAATAACCAGATTACAACAAACTCTGATATGATCCATCACACGTAAAATTCATGAAACTAGCCACACAAATTCAGAGTAGTCCAATCCAAAAGGCTTTATCAAGCAGACAAAAGATAGACTTATAAATAGCAGCATTAAATAAATAGATGATGGAATGAAACATCTGCGTCATAAGAAGAAATCACATCTACAACAATATTCACTATAGCCAATCAACAGTAAACATGTCAACAGTTCACTTGGAGAGCAGGACACATATCTAGCTCTCATAATTTCTAAAATATACCATGTTAGAAACAAAGAACCACTGACTATTTTTGTTAGCAAAGCAAGCAAATCATATGAACAAGTAAGAAATAATTCATCTGAAGTGCTGGAGCTATATGAGCTGCTAGCTTCTCCGGACATGCATTACTTCTCTTTATCACTCAGTATTCAGTACATAGTACACAACACCAGCTCGCGTCTGTGTGACTCCATGCACGCCGGCGTCCTCCGCTTGGGCCTGCACGACGGCTCCAGCGAGGCACGCACCGGCACAACTTTGAGCACCACCGCTACCGAAGCCGGCTGCCGCTGGAACAACACATGACGGTTGTTCCACAGTCGCGCAGCCATGGACAGAGCGTCACGGACGGAAGGGGCGCAGCCAGGTGATGCAATGACGACGACGTCACCGGTGGCAGGAACACGACGGCCGGCCGGCTGGACGGCGCCCCTCGCGGACGACCCCGCGGCTGAATAGGACGGTGATAGCGCCGAGGCGCTTTTCCTTGACGCAGAATCTCCCGCCGCAGCCGTTCACCCTCTTGCTCTGGTTCTGTCCACGAACCAAGGTTCGGATCGGGCGGGAAGGGGGCGGCCAGGAGGAGAAGGGCCAGGGACGGGCGGGGAAGGAGGCAGCCGTGGAAGAGGACGACCAGGGGGAGAACGGCCAGGGAAGGGACGGGCGGGGAGGGGGCTTACCTGTGCCACGGCCGCCGGGGTGCTCTGCGAGCGCGAGGTCGCGCAGTCGGGAGTTCTGTATATCCAAACACAGCGTTAGTAAGGTTCTGGACTTGCATCTAGAAATTTCCGCTACAAGTCAACGAGAGGGAATCTTGTGGGAATATGTGATCAACCTTGGTTTTCTCATGTTACTATGACCTAACCAAACAAACATAAATATAAAATCATTTGTTCAACCATCATACGGAGAATTTTCGGATTGGTAGATCTATGGGGCCCACTAACAAGGGTTTGAGTGGACACTAGTAGGAAAATGCCTAGTGGTGGCATTCGGAAAAGGAGGTTCGTGACATTGAACGCACACACCACTAATCTCACGCCACTAGTAGAAGATAGTGGTACCGTCCACATCGAACGCCATAAGTAGTTTATCTAGTGATGGCGTCTCCCGCGAACGCCATCACTAAATATCGTAATAGTGGTGTTTCGTGTAAGGGCCACTATTAGATAGATTTTTTGGCGTTTCTTTTATTTTGAGGGCCACAATTGAGGTTTAAAATTTTTTAAAAATATCTAGCGCATCCAATTTTATGTTGACAGCACATCAAAATATATTCATAGAAATGGCGCAATATAACATCAGAAAATGCATTATCACATAACAAGCGGTTAAAAACATCACAAGCGGTTCAACACATCACAATCAGTTCAATATAACTAATACATCTCGCTCAATCAAACTGAACGTCGATTCTCGGGTCCTAAGCCGTAGGCGATGAACAACCAAAGAGAAGGAACCATCACAGGAGCATAGCTCGGGTGATCTCCCTGAAGAAATTATCAGGTATCAGAGACACTGACGTCCAAAGAGACAACCATATAGCGAAGGACATGCTCATCCTCCTCTTTGACACGACGATATACCACCTCCTCGGGGGCCAGCTCCCGCTACACCGATTATGGACTAGACGAGCACCATCAAAGAAGATCCGCGTCGACGATAAGCCCGAGATTCCTCACCAAGCTACGCATCCCGGAAGGTAGCGCCTCCTAGTGCTAGCCTGAAGGCGCCCAATCTTGCACATGCCTGACGGAGCCCAGTAGTCCTCCGCCGTTGCCGCCGAGTCGACGACGAGGATGTGGGATGGGTATCCTAAATTAGCCAAGTAAGTGTGCCGTTGCTCCAAATTGATGTCAACAAATAATCCCTAAACTAAATAATCATAAGAAAATTAACGACAAAGCTCTCTCACACCGCCCCCAACATTGCATCCTCACATTGTAATCATTGGCCATATAAAACTACAAGACCAAAATCAACCTAAAAGTAGGGGATCATATTTGCATTAGACGCAAAATAATTACAGGACGGCATAAGTGAGCCAAGTAGGATGCACAAATTATTTATTTGTGCATATCACAAGGCTCACTCACACCACCCCTGACATTGCATCCTCACATTGTAATCATCAGCCATATAAAAAATAAAACCAAAATCAACCTAAAAATAGGGCCTCGTATTTGTATTAGACGCAAAATAATTACAGAAACGATGTAAGTGAGATAAGTAGGATGCGCAAATTATTTATTTGTGCATATCACAAGGCTCACTCACACCGCCCTCGATATTGCATTCTCACATTATAATCATCGGCCATATGAAAATACAAAACCAAAATCAACCTAAAAGTAGGGTCTTGTATTTGCATTAGACGCAAAGTAATTACATGGACGGAGTGAGTGAGCCAAGTAGGACGAACAAATAATTTATTTGTGAATATCTTAAGGCTCACTCATACCGCCCCCGATATTGCATCCTCACATTGTAATCATCATCCATATGAAAATACAAAACCAAAATCAACCTAAAAGTAGGGCCTCATATTTGCATTAGACGGAAGAGAGCGAGCCAAGCAGGATGCACAAATTATTTATTTGTGAATATCACAAGGCTCACTCACACTTCCCCTGACATTGCATCCCCACATTTTAATCATCAACCATATGAAAATACAAAACCAAAATCAACCTAAAAATAGAGCCTCATATTTGCATTAGACGCAAAATAATTACAGGGACGACGTAAGTGAGCCAGTATGATGCATAAATTATTTATTTATGCATATTACAAGGCTTACTCACACCGCCCCCAACATTGCATCCTCACATTGTAATCATCGGCCATATGTAAGTACAAAACCAAAATCAACCTAAAAGTAGGCCTCATATTTGCATTAGACGCAGTGATGGAGTGAGGCCACCAATTAGGATGCACTAAATCATATTTGCACTAAATCATCTACAATTATCTAAACTAAATCGTCTACAATTATCATCTATAATTATTTCAGAGACGGAGTAAGCGAGCCAAAATAATTTCTAACATACTTATCTTTAGAATTTCTAAGATCAATATCTAACACACATATCTACAAATTTGCCTAAAACGCATAAAAACGGGGATTAAAGGCGTGGTTGGTGGCTCTCCGCGAGGTCGTGGACGTGGAAGCTGCGGCGACTGGCTCGGGGACGGATGGGGATGGCGACGGTGGTGCGGAGACCAGCGGCTCGGGAATGGACGAGGCAGTGGCGACCACCGGTGCCCACGGTGGTTGTGGCAGCCAGGGTGTTAACACCCGGAGTTTTAATCACAGATGCCTGTTATGTCATACATCTCAATCCCAGGATTATCATTTTTGTGAGACATAACAGATTTGATATCACTATACATCATCCATTACAAACCATTTATAAGGTCTTACACAAATAAGGATCTCATGATCCAGTTCTTAATACAACTCAAGCAGCGGAATAACATAATAGTAACGATAGCGTAGGCGAACCTCCATCTTGAGGGTCACAGGCAATGCCGACGATGGGAGATGATCCTAGTTGTCGTAACCTTCCTGCAGTCCGTCATCCTGATACTCCTCTTCATAGTCTGGCCACGAGAATAGCCAGGGACAAAGCCATGAGTACTCTTTAAGTACTCGCAAACTAATACTAATAAGTGAAGGGGTTTTTTGGTAGTACGATACTAAGCTCTAGGGTTGTTTTGCAAAAAGCCAGATTTACCTCTACTAAGTTCAAAAGCAAAGAAAGCTAGTTGAAAGTTGTATAACACCTAAGTGGGAACTTAAATTTCATATCACAACTCTGTTGTGGTCAAGTCAAAGTCACAAATCATTTCACAAGTCATTTTGAAAACATCTAACGGGGGAACAGTATGACCACTCCAACTGTCCATAAGCACGGACGCGGCTATTCGAATAGTTTGACACTCTGCAGAGATTGTACACTTTCACCACAACATTCGATACATCCGCCAGGAACAATCCTGAATTCACCATACTCAGTATGCGAATAATCAATCCTAACCTTTCAATTACACTCCCTAGTATAGGCACCTCTCTGTGAGTTTGGCCTCCCAACCATGACCAACTGTCATCTTGGGTACTACATAGGTGGACAATCTTCACAAGGTAGCCTCAGCTCAGACCTTGGCCGCAAGGGAACCCATACTAAGGTATATAAATTTCCAGTCAAGCCCTACCCAATTTTCGGGTATTGTGGTTGTACGGTAAAATTGGAATGGTATCGCATCCAGACAACCATCAGTTTTATAAAGGGCTAAGGCTCATGACTCAACATTTGCATCATCAAAATCATCTGGTGTTCAGAAACACATGTCAAAACATTTCAGTAGAATGACTCATCATTCTAAGGTTTTCATAACCATTTTCACCAAGTATTCCCATCTAAAGTTGATCAAGTTTTATGCTTAGCACTAGCATCTACAAGTGGGGGTAAATACTAATGAGGGGTAATAAACTAGTGGGGATTTACTAAGTTCAATCTCATGCCTTAGGATGACATCAAGATTGTCTAACTTAGGCCAAATTTTATGCTCTTTGTGCTACCTTCAGTTATCTTTCTAGAATCTACAAGTCACTAAGTAAACTCTAAGAGAAAGCTTTGATAAAGAAAAATAAAGTATTAAGCTTGCAAGTAAAACTAGGATTGGGTATCAAGTGGTGTAAGCTGGCAAGTAGAACTTGCATAAGTAGGGTATCTTGCAAGTGTTAGCTTGCCTTGTGCAGAGCAGTGGTTGAAGTTCTCCTCGGCTTCTTCCTCGTAGTATCCTCCTTCCTCCTCGTATCCTTGGTCGGTACTAGCGTCTATAAATAAATACGAGGTACACAATCACCAAACAATACTTAACTATTGCTAATCATCACACAAAGGTTCACACTAGGTGATCTATCATCATCACTAACATTACAAGATTAAAGCACTTGTCTCATTTATTTTATTTTAGAAAAGTAATTTCTACTCATTGAAAAACTACTTAAGATTTAATATTCTCCAACTTAAACATGGGATCATGTTGACACATGTCATCACCACATATTTCAGTACATGGGAATGTGATTTAAAGTGGTGTCACAATTTAATAAGGTTTAACCTTTTATTTTATTTAATTAAAGTGACTAGAAATGCCTATGTGGCATTCTTTTATTACTTGATCATTATTTCTGTAAGTAAACCTATATATTTTTATATATTCTGAAAGGTATGGTTAAATGTGATTTTTGAGAGTTGGAATCGACTCAAAAGCTCTTATGGTTGAATTTTGAAAAATATTTGAATGCAGAAAAGCTTCTGCCTTGTTATTTTTACCATGGGTGATCTACAAATCTAAATGGTTTGAATCCAACGGGCTTGGATTAAGCATTCCAATACCTTTCTAACAGAATTGGTTTCATGCATTTTGGTTCAGTAAATCGAGCTAGGTTGATTTTTTAATCTAGGTACAGAATTGGGTTTGAAATTAAATGAATAAAACTAAATTTGAATTGTTGGGTCGCGCGAGACGTTTAACTGGGCCGGCCCACTGCACAGCGCACGTGCGGGCTGGTTAAGTGGCTGTCCCCATGCGTCAGTGAGATAGTGAGGGGCGAAGCGGTACGGGGTGATCTAGGACGCACGACCTAACTCTAATCGAACGGCTCTGGTTCATCGTTCACGCCAGGCAGCGCCAGCGAGACATAACCCTAGCGCGGCAGGTGGGGGTCGTGGGAGGCTCACCGGGGCTCAGGCGATGGTCGGCGACGGGGGTGAATGACGAAGTCGACGACGGCGATCCTCCTGGTACCGGCAGCTTCTCCTGGGGCGACTCCAATCGACGGCACCGATCCTCCTCTGCAGCGGTGAACTCCAGTGAAATTCTGGCCACCTGGTGCTCGCCTTGCTCCGAGAGTGAGTGGGTGTGATCAGTGAGAGGTGGGGAGTAAACTGGTGTGAAGAAAACAAGTGGGGGAGGTCTCCTTTTATAGTGGCTGAAGGGGACCGACGGGCACGGGCTGAGCTCATCGTGGTCGACGGCACAGAGGGCTAATGGCATGGGCGACGGTAGGGGGCGGTGCTGTGCTCCCTGGCGAAGCTCAACGACGTGGTGGCGACGCATGGGGCGGTGCTGATCGGTCGGAACACGTCGATGCTCTGGGCGGGTCCGACGGCAATTTTAATGGCACACGGGTGCTCCTGGTCGCGCGGCGGCGAACGAGGTTGTCTGGCGGGGTGCTGGAGTGTTGGCGATCACGCACACAAGCGGCGAGGGCAGCGCGCGGTCTGTGGGCGCTGATCGAGCGTGGCGCACTGGCGCACTCTCGGCATGGCCGCAGAGAACTGGGCGCGTGCTTGGCGGGTGGTCCAGTGTCTAGCTGCGCTTGGGGCTGGGACAAGGAGTGGCGATGGACGGTGCTGCGTGTTCCAGACAAGGTTGGCGGGGCTAGTTCTTCCTCTAGCTCGCTGGCAACATTGGGGTTGGCAAATGGGCTCGGCATGGTCACCATTAATGGCTATGCCAAGCTCATAGTGGTGCTAAGGCTTGTTAATTGGGCTAGATCATCTACTGAGCGTGTAGTGAGGGATAGAGAGGGAACAAGGTTGGCCAAAATCACTGCACACTATAGTGTTTGTTGTTTGTTTGTTTGCTGATCACAAGGTGTTTGATGAAATGGCCAAAAGAAATTCAAATTTGAATTTTGGATTCAAACTGGGTGGGTTTGCTAGGCACATACTAGGGAGTATCTGGTTAGTTGGAATAGGCAAGGGGAACTGGCTTGGTTGGGTTTTGAAAAGGTGTGATCTTCACATATGATAAAGATTCAATTTTCACTTGTGATTTGAATAAGGTTGCTAATTGTTTCTGCAAGTTTGAAAGGTGGGCTTTGATTCACTTTTACTTGGTCTAGCAAAGGGTGAAAAGAATTGGAAAAGTTTCTGTTTAAAATCTTGGACTAGAAACACTCAAAGTGACCTAGTGAGCAAGATTGGCAAAAATGACCATTTGCTTTATTTGATTTGTTTTTTATTTTCTCTTGATTTGTTTCTGCATGGACGTGTTTTATATGATGTTATATTCATCTTTAAACCATTTCTTGCTATTTAGGTTAATCACACAAGTTCATTCATGCATTTATCAAATCATCACATACACACATGCATTCATATGATTTTAATTAATCAAAGTTTTTGTTAACCCTAATTTTAGTGATTAGAGTTTGATGATCATTGTTTATATTTTTGGGATGTTACACAGGGGCTCGGAGAGGAGGTGAGAGGTGCAGCGACTGGCGGCTCAGGAACGGACAGGGCGGAGGCGACGACGGTCGGGCATGGCCGCGGTCATTGCGATAGCTAGTGTCTCGGAGAGCAACTGATAGGTGCGGTGACCGGTGGCTCAGGAACGAACAGAGCGGCGGCGGCAATCGGGGATGACCGTGGTCGTTGTGGCAGCCAGCTGCTCGGAGAGGAGGTGAGAGGGGCAGCGACCAATCAGGAACAAACGGGGCGGCGGCCCCGGGAACATATGGGGCGAAGTAGAGGGATTGATCCGATCCAAAGGGCGAGGTGTTATAAAAGGTCGCGAAGTGCTTATTAGTCGTGGAGTTAAATTCATGCTGAATTCCACCAGAACAGAGCGTAGCCATGGCTCGCTGGTCCGCAATGCCACCGGTCAGTTTGTCCCGGCTTCGTCCATGGGGCCTCTGTAGGGTTCGCAGCATAGAAAACAAAAATTTTCCTACGATGGGAACAACTATGTACCAAGATCTATCTACTAGATACAAACAACGGGAGGATGTATATCCGTAGAGAACATACCCTTGAAGACCGACAAAGCTTAACGAGTCCAAACTCGTGGTTGATGTAGATGATCTCTTGTCGATCTCAAGATCGAGAGGAAGTCCTAGCGCCGCAAAACAGCAGCGCATCTGTGCTCGCACACACGTTCGAGGCACCGAGCAACCTCCGCCTCCTCGCTCCAGCGATGCAACGGAAGCACAACTCTTTCTTGCCGAAAAGCCACCGGGAACATGTATCTCGCTAGTCCGAGACCATGGGGGATAAATTCTAGAGGGGGAGAGAGATCCTTCACGAGGAGGTGTGGTGTGAGAGGAGGAGAGGGGGGCCTTTTATAGGGGAGAGGGGGGGCACCCAAGGGGCATGGCGCCCAGCCATGGGGGCTGCCCCCACCTCTTCCACATTCATGTGGGTGGAGCTCCCGCTCAAAATGAAAAGCCTCCACTCCCATTAAAAAGCCTCCACTCAAAAATCCACTCACATGCATTAAATTTCCACCAAATTTAATGCAAGCTCTCATTTAAATAAAACTCTTTTATTTATTTATTCAGAATTTTGTTAATTACTTTAATTAACAAACATTCACATAAAACCCCTTGCTAGTATTCCATTTCACATGCAGAACCAGTTTCAGCAATTTCAACCGAAACAGTTTTGGTGTCTAGTGAAATAAATTCCTGTGCTTTCCTTTTCTTTTCGGCATGAAACTTTTGCTCCAAATGGATGTCGGTGTCTCTTAAGTGTGTCACCCTACGGTTCGCGAATAATGCGGACATGATCGAGACTCCTCTTAGATCAATAATCAGAAGCGGGATCTGGAGACCCATACTGACTCCCACACATTCAACAATGACTTTCTTGTGATCGTCGGAACCTTTTACGCTAGTATCTTAATCCTTTTGTTTCGTGATATATTACATGTCCGAGATTCGATCATCGGTATCTCCATACCTAGTTTGATCTCGTTACTGACATGCACTCTTTTCTCGTTCCCGTGATATAACATTCTAGTGATCAAATCACTTGCTTGCAAGCTAACCAATATGATATCACCGAGAGGGCCCAGAGTATATCTATCCGTCATCGGGATGAACAAATTCCACTCTCGATCCATGGGCCTCAACATAACACTTTATTAGTTCTGAATCCATCTTTATAATTACCCTGTTACGGTGTGACGTTTGATGTTATCAAGAAACTCTTCCGGTGTTAGTGATTGACATGATCTCATGGTCTAAGGATTAGGATCACTTCGTAAGTTGTTATAGCAATATAAAATCAATGACTTTGATCGTAATGCTATACTTCGTATGAATGTTCATCACACCATTACACTAATGTTGTGACCTCGTTATTAACAACATCCAATGTCCATGATCAGGAAACCTATGATCATCTAGTTAATCAACGAGCTAGTTTATAAGAGAGGCATAACTAGGAACTACCTTTTGTTTATTAAACACACATGTATTAACGTTTCCATATTAATACAATTATAGCATGCAAAATAAACATTTATCATAAATAAGGAATACGATAATAACCACTTTATTATTGCCTCTCGGGCATATTCCCTTTAGTCTCCCACTTGCACTAGAGACAATAATCTAGTTTGAAAACTTTGTGTATTGAACACCTATGGCTTTCTGGTGTTCCAAATACGCAACTGCAAGTGGTGAACATAATCTACGGATCTGACACTTTCAGGTCCGTGTGTATTTGCATGTCTTTGCATCTTCACGCATCACTCATTCTCCAATGAGATGGCATTGTATAAATTTGGTCTTTTGGTGAGACTTTTAGTTCCTTCGGGTTAAAACACGTCGATACAATTGTCGTACAATATATCTTTAGTGTTATCACACCTTAGTTTGATAACAAACTACTTGACATAGATTCCCTCCTTTGCTGCTACTATAGCAGTCATATACTTAGCCTTTTGTTGTAGTATTCGTCACAATGTCTTAACTATGGAACTCTTCCAAATCCATCATGGAATCTCCTTTCCATTACATTGTGCCACCCATAGTTTAAATTGAGATAAACTTAATTTGTATCTTGTGACAAAACTAGTATCAATGTAACTCTTTACAATGAACTATTTGTAATTGTTTGTCACCTCTACACAAATATATTCTTAGTTCTTCCAAAAGATCATAAGAATATCCTTACTATCGTCCAATGATCATTTTATGATTCATTCTGGTATATGCTCATAACACTTAGAGCATAGGACATATCTGGATGTGTACATATCATGGTACGGTTGATCAAAACATTCTCGTGATTTCACTCATCAAGTGTCAAAGCACTTGAATCTTGTTTCACTTATCAAGTGTCGATACACTTGAATCTTGATTCAATTCCTTTCCATGCGACAAGAACCGTTTCTTGTCGTTTCTATATTGAACTCCTTTAATATCTCATATATGTACGTTTGGCATAACCATATTAGCGTCACGGTCTATCCACTATATACTTTCATGCTAATTATTCGGGTTTTGCCTAAGTCTTTCATCAAAATGAAATCCTTAACCTTTTTCAATAAAAGATACATCATTTCTAATCAACAAGATGTCCTTCACATAATGTATTAGAAATATGTCTCAGCGCTCCCACTTAATTTCTTGCAAATGCAAGCATCTTCATCGTCTCCATATGAAAAACTCATTTTTCATCATGGTGAAGATTCCAACTCCGTGATGCTTACTTCAAACATTGAAGTTTGCATGCCCTTTTAGCATCCTTTGAATTTAACAAAACCCTTTGGACCATGTCATGTACACGTCCTAGGTAACCATTCTATTAGAAGAACTTTGTTTTGTTTATTCATCTACCATATACCAAATTATATGTAGTGGTTGCTACTTTAATCCGTTCAGACTAAATATCACTATGAAAGATCAAATCTTGTCATAGTCAACTCTTTGAACATTGTCATAAAATACTTTACGACATGTCGAATATTTCATAGATGTGAGACATCCATGTCTGTTTCTTTATAGATCCAAATACGACCGATAGGTTTTTACACCTTTTCGGAGGGTCTTCCAAGTTCAAAACTTGATTTCTCGTATATGGAACTATCACGGATTTTATGGCTTCAAGCCATTTGACAGAGTCAGGGCCCATCATCGCTTCTTTGTATGTATTCGGTTCATCATTGTCAAACAATAATGATTTACTCTCAAATCTTAGCATTTGATTGTTTAACCGACCTAGTTGGTTCAATAGGAACTTATATCTCCGTGACCACAACCTTTGAGGCACATAAGCTATGAGCATTATGGCAGCCTTCGGAACGATTTCCGGCGCTGCGCAACTCAGCACATATAGCTAAGGTTCGTTAACCTTATCAAAGTTCTATTGTCCTCCCACTTAACTTTTATGAAAACTTTATTCTCCAAGAAACTTCACGTTTCAAGCGACAAACCCTTTTGTCCTTGGTGTTATGAAGGAATAACCAGTTGTTATTCAAAATAACCTACAAAGACATGCTCATCCGACTTCGGTTGTAAACATCTTACTTATGTTTAGCATACCAAAATTTAAGAAAGGACAACTTGGGTTTTACCCCAAACCATAACTCATATGGTGTCATTTCAATGGATCAAGATGGAGCTCTTTTCAGTGTAAAAGCGGTAGTCTCTAAAGCTTTAATATTTTAAAACATAATGATAGTTTTATAAATAACACCTTTGATCCAACCATGTTAAACAAGGTTTCATTACAAATCTCAAACACTCCATACTCCTATGGTGTTTCGGGAGATGTAAATCTAGGTGTTTTGCTAAACTTGCAACTCAAATAAATCCCTTTATGATAAAATCATAATTCATTTATTTTCTTGTTACACTTGTAACTCAAACAAATCCCTTATGATAAAATCATAAACCATTTATTTTCTTGTTACAATGATTTTGCACTTCATCTTGAAAGTCTTTGAAATTTTTTCAAATATTTCATACTTCTTTCGCATTAAGTGAACATTCACTCAAATTTTCGGAGAAAGCATATGAAGTTGAAATCCATCGCTTACGACTATACATAATGGACTACATACATCGATATGTATAAATTCCAATAATTTAGTCGTTCGTTCTTCTTTGGCCTTTGAACAAAGTTTTAATTATCACGTGGAAAGTCTCACAAGCGTCACTTGATCAAATCAAAGACTCCAAAAATCCATGAATATGGAGATTCTTCATGTTCTCTTTCCAATATAATTTAAACAGCGATGTCACTTCGTAAGTGATCTTTCAATCATTTGTCTTGCGACATTTTAGCATTAGGTTTTATGGATGTGCTTTCTCCAACTAGATTTGTAAATCATCCATCTTATATGGAATACGATAATTATTTGAACAACCTTTGTTCTCATAATACCTGATTCAAATAACAATTATTAAAACAAATCTTGAAGTCAAGCTTTGATGTCAACTAGAAATACAAACAACGGTTTATTTGTTTTCGATGAACATCATCACGTATTCTCTTGCTAGTTATTTAGGCCATTGTGGTTGATGAATTGCGTCGTTCTGTATGAAATTTCATACCAACCAATTCGGTATCCAATACCCAAGAACCACATTGTTTAACAAGCAAAGAATACCACCATAACATGTATATGATTTATATACCTAAATTGGATATTTCCAATCTTTTATTTTCTGCCAAATATATTTTATAGATTCTCTTTCAGCATTTCCTTTTCCTTTTAAAAGAATCTATCAACATCAAAAGTGGCGCCATATACATGACACATAGTCCAAAGCGTGTATATTCAAATAATAATACCTTTGGACTTGCACTTTGAAGTAGATCACCATCATCAAATGATCGGCGTTCCTTCAAAATCCATTCTTTAGTAATCTTTTAGTGTAGTAAACACTTTACATACATCTTCTATTCATCCTTATCATGAAGACTTTCATGATCAAGCTATTGTAGCTTATAAAGATGAATCGTGAGTATAACGTTACTTTCCAAAACCCTTTTGGATGATTAGGATGTCTAGCATCTCCAATCTTCGTAAATTCTCATCCAGTATGAGAACATATATTATACTCTATCATATTGCAACCAAAACATTGTTTCAGATATCGTTATATCTGCCACACATGATGGTTTCTGAAACAATTCTTTCAGCTCCTAGATAAACTTGATATTAAAACAATCAAGAATCATGGAGGCAAACATGATACTTAAGATACTAACACTGGAATTGTTACTCTCGATTTAATACCAACTATTAAATTTCACGGAGTAAATAGAGTTTGCTGAAAGTTTGCAATAGGACTTTAAACTTTGAATTGACACTCAACACAATACGATACCAGTTCGTAAATTATATATCCAGAATTCTATAGTTCTATTATCTCAATTACAACTATGCATAAGATGGTGAACGAATGCCAATGACTACAACAAATTATGCAAATTCACTTTGATTTAATTTATGATAAATTGAGTTCTACTAATCCAAATTAGAAATGAACTCCCACTCAAAAACGACATCCCTCGTGTCTTTTTGGTGATTACATGAACCAAATCCACTACACCAAGTCCGATCATCACGTGAGTCGGTGTAGCTTCAAAGGCGAGCATCCATATGGTCATCATATCAAAAACATATGACTCATGCTTAACCTTTTGGTCCGTATTCCGAGGCCATGTCTGTACATGCTAGGCTCGCTAAGTAAGAACCTTAGTATTCGTGTGTGTAACTGTCTTACACCCGAGATATGCTCGTGGATTCAAGTACACCCGATCATCACGTGATGCCTTGAAGCGACGAAACATTGTCGGTGCATACTTAAGGAAGAACACATTCTTATCTTGATATCTAAATGAGGGATCATCTTATTATGCTAATAAAACGCCAAACAAGCAATATAAGATGTAATAAACATCACATGTTAATAAGTGAAATGATATGGTTCCCGCATATGATCTCCATCATGCCTTTATGTGTAAGGCCAATGTCTATGGAACTTACACGCTATGTGTGTTGTAAGAGTATCATCTCATACTTCTACTTACAACATCACCATATCATAACACTAGCCCAGCAACAATCTAAACTAGACGCCTCTAATTTATCCATTGCAAGTTTTACGTGGCTTAGGGCTTTCGAAGATAGAACCGTTCTTACCTACGAACATGAACCACAACGAGGATAACCAAATTGTTGACAACTCGTTGCAAATTATATATTGACTATAGTAGGAGAGACAGACACCCGCTAGCCACTTATGCAAAACTAGTTGCATGTCAAGCGTGGAACAGGTCTCATGTGCGAGGACATGTAAAGTTTGTCCGGGCCGCTTCATCCCACTATGCCACCAATATCCAAAGTACAACTAAGAAGCAATAAAATGATCATCATCGCCCACATACTCATATGTGTACTACCTGTGCAAAGTATCTATGCATAAATCCGGCTCTGATACCACTGTAGGTTTCGCAGCAAAGAAAACAAAAAATTTCCTACGATGGGAACAACTATGTACCAAGATCTATCTACTAGATACAAACAACGGGCGGATGTATATCCGTAGAGAACATACCCTTGAAGACCGACAAAGCTTAACGAGTCCAAACTCGTGGTTGATGTAGACGATCTCTTGCCGATCTCAAGATCGAGAGGAAGTCCTAGCGCCGCAAAACAGCAGCGCATCCGTGCTCGCACACACGTCGAGGCACCGAGCAACCTACGCCTCCTCGCTCCAGCGATGCAGCGGAAGCACAACTCTTTCTTGCCGAAAAGCCACGGGGAACATGTATCTCGCTAGTCCGAGACCATGGGGGATAAATTCTAGAGGGGGAGAGAGATCCTTCACGAGGAGGTGTGGTGTGAGAGGAGGAGAGGGGGGCCTTTTATAGGGGAGAGGGGGGCACCCAAGGGGCATGGCGCCCAGCCATGGGGGCTGCCCCCACCTCTTCCACATTCATGTGGGTGGAGCTCCCACTCAAAATGAAAAGCCTCCACTCCCATTAAAAAGCCTCCACTCAAAAATCCACTCACATGCATTAAATTTCCACCAAATTTAATGCAAGCTCTCATTTAAATAAAACTCTTTTATTTATTTATTCAGAATTTTGTTAATTACATTAATTAAAAAACATTCACATAAAACTCCTTGCTAGTATTCCATTTCACATGCAGAACCAGTTTCAGCAATTTCAACCGAAACAGTTTTGGTGTCTAGTGAAATAAATTCCTGCGCTTTCCTTTCTTTTCGGCATGAAACTTTTGCTCCAAATGGATGTCGGTGTCTCTTAAGTGTGTCACCCTACGGTTCACGAATAATGCGGACATGATTGAGACTCCTCTTAGATCAATAATCAGAAGCGGGATCTGGAGACCCATACTGACTCCCACACATTCAACGATGAATTTCTTGTGATCGTCAGAACCTTTTACGCTAGTATCTTAATCCTTTTGTTTCGCGATATATTACATGTCCGAGATTCGATCATCGGTATCTCCATACCTAGTTTGATCTCGTTACTGACATGCACTCTTTTCTCGTTCCCGTGATATAACAATGTAGTGATCAAATCACTTGCTTGCAAGCTAACCAATGTGATATCACCAAGAGGGCCCAGAGTATATCTATCCGTCATCGGGATGAACAAATTCCACTCTCGATCCATGGGCCTCAACATAACACTTTATTAGTTTTGAATCCATCTTTATAATCACCCTGTTACGGTGTGACGTTTGATGTTATCAAGAAACTCTTCCGGTGTTAGTGATTGACATGATCTCATGGTCTAAGGATTAGGATCACTTCGTAAGTTGTTATAGCAATATAAACTCAATGACTTTGATCGTAATGCTATACTTCGGATGAATGTTCATCACACCATTACACTAATGTTGTGACCTCGTTATTAACAACATCCAATGTCCATGATCAGGAAACCTATGATCATCTTGTTAATCAACGAGCTAGTTTATAAGAGAGGCATAACTAGGAACTACCTTTTGTTTATTAAACACACATGTATTAACGTTTCTGTATTAATACAATTATAGAATGCAAAATAAACATTTATCATAAATAAGGAATATGATAATAACCACTTTATTATTGCCTCTCGGGCATATTCCCTTCAGCCTCGTCACTGATGGCGTCTGAGTATAACTACACACCACTAATAGCATATACTGATGGCATTCGGTAATTTTTGAACACCACTATTATTTCGTCTTCAGGTGGTGGCACGCATTATATTTTAGACCCCACTAGTGAAATGATTGCTATAAGGGTTTTCCTACTAGTTGGAAAACAAGGACCAGAGAGTCGAAATCCCTAGAAAACATGCATGTGGCCTAGTTATATATACAAGTGCACTGGGATGTTGAAAGGCCAAAATCCATCTCTGGGTGTGAGACTTTTCATAGACATGCGATAACACTTAGTAAAGTTCTAAACTTATAGGTCAAAACTCCCTCTATGGGTTAACTGGAGTTGATCTTATGGGAACATAGGCTAACCATGGTTTTCCATTTTGCTATAAGCTAACCTAATAAAAATAAGGGCGAAGATCCATTAGTCAACCGTCTTGAGGATAATTTTAGAGGAGTAGATTTGGAAGCCCACGGGTTAGGGTTTCTCCCGAAATCGAGGAATGGAGTGTTGGGATCCAGCCAAAACTTGCATGTGGCCCTAGCAAATTATATAAGTGTGGTATGATGTTGATAAGGACAAAACTCAGCTCCCGGGGTGTAAGCCTCTTCACATACATACGATGACACTTGGAATGTTCCACACTTGTAGCTTGAAACTCTCGCTACGGGTCAGGAGGGAACCTTGTGAGAACATGGGCTAAAACTTAGTTATTCATGTTTCTTTCACCTTAGTTAAGAGTAACAAATATAAAATTCAGTTGAGAAGCCGGCATACGAAGAATTTAAGAGGGCTAGATCTACGGGGCCCATCGCTAGGGTTCCGCTAAAATCGAGAACCAGAGGGTCCCAATCCCTCTAAACTTATATGTGGCCTACATGTATACAAGTGTGGTGGTAAACATTATCGTTTGGGTTCCGACTAATTTGCCCTGGCAAGGGTCTAGTGGCATGCTCAGCAGGCGACCTTGGGCACATCCTTGTTGGATCTGTTGTATTTCATGTAGCTCTGGACAAGATGGCCAGCAGCTTGAGCAGAGATAAGGGATAGCTCCCCAGCTAGGACCGCATCAGCCACCACTGCGGAAAGCAACCTAGCATTTGACCCCGGAGAATCCCTGTTGGCGCCTTTGACGCCAAGTAGGTCCAAGCAGGCCGACTGTGAGGCCAACTGCGTGCCTCCACCAACTGTGACCACCTGCATTTCGATCATCAGAACGCACCCATCAGTTTATATGTATTACTAGTAGTTGGTGAACTGCTAGGTATATGATATTGATCCAATTATGTCCATGTGGATAGTGCACGACTGTGGATGGATACCTTCATCGACAATAGCTAAAACCAAATAACAAGATCAAGCCATCATTCCTGTCTCTGGTGGCATTATTCCTTGAGCTCATGTGTGTTGATCAAGCGTAGGAGAACGTGGAGGCCACACGGCGCTGAATGCTATTGGGAGGGATAGCCAATTGTTCTGATTTTTTTTTGCGAAAATTACACATATTTATTAATAATTATCACAGTAATACAAAGAGGGTTAAAAGTACTCCCTCCCGTTCATATTAATAAACTCAACTTTTTCTAGATATGAAAGGATCTAGTCTAAATACTTAACTACATACGTATGAATCTAGATAAATTTGAGACCGTTAATATGGACCGGAGCGAGTAATAAAAATTACAAATAGTTCTATGAACCACCTAGCGACGATTACAAACCCTAGTTTTAATTTTAATATGCATTTGGGAAGGTAGATGTGCACTTTTTTATGGAAAATTTTGGGACTAAACATCCACTTATTTTTGAACGGAAGGAGGACTATATGGATCGACTTGTTAAAAAAGACAGGTGTTTATCAGAAACATGGTACTTTAACGAGTGGATCTTATTCCTTTGTTCTTGAAATTTAGGATAGGTTTGATTCAAATGATTTTCAAAGGAATTTTATAAGATTTTGATTCATAGGAATTTTTTCTATAGAGTTTGTTTGTTCCAAAGTAATGAATTCTACAAAATTTCTATGCATCGCTTTCCTACACTACTATGCTATAAAATTTATAGCAAGAGGTATGGCCTCTTAGAAAAATTCCTATGTGTATATGACAACTATGACATGTACCTAAACGGACAAACATTTCTATGTTTTTCCTGTGGTGCAATTAAACCGCTTATTTTACTGATTCCTAAATTTTTAATTCACGTAAGATTTCAAGTGCCATGACATTCTATTCCTGTATTTTTCCTATTCCCATGTTCTACAAATATTTTGAATCAAAAAACCTTAGGGCAACCACAATGTTTCCATTGCCAAATCTGACACTAAAGGTGAATTTGGCTTTATAAAATATAGCCAGAGATCCACAATGTAGTGGTTACAAATGTTTATAACATGGGACGCGCCATCGAGTTAAAATAAGACATAAATAAAATATGAAACCACCCTCACAATATAGTGATCTGGTTCTAAATGCCAAATATTTTGGCATTGGAAGCATCCTCTTGATCCAATTCCCGGTTTTCTCTCATTTGGAACCACCTCCATAATGTAGGTAACTAATTCCTAAAGCCAAAAAATGAACATGGAACTAAATTTGGATACATATTGTGAGCACCCTTAGTAGCATGGCGTTAGGCTTCCTCGTATGTGCAGAGCACAATCCGGTTTGTACCTCCCTTTGACAAAACAAAATAAAAAATATTTTTAACCTTCCGATTCAATAGTGTGGTTGTGAGGGTAGCCTCCGTGCAACATAGCCCGTTCATCCGTATCTCGGTGTCATTTCATGGATCAACATCTATGTTATTTCTATCGCCCTTGTTTTGGAGTGGTTAAATCTATTCATATAAAACACATAGAAATTGAGGTTTTTATTCTATGTGTTAACTGGAAAACATTAGAGGTGTTGTACATGCTCCACTCCTTCACCATTTTAATGTTTTGGTGCATCTCACAAGACGCATTTTAAGTCAAAGGTCTTTCGTATAGTGTTCTCAAATGTCACAATAGTGACGATATTATATTTCAATGACATCATACAAAATGTTTGGATGTGCTCACTATGGATATGTTGCAGTTCAAGACTAGGTCGACTCGTGCCATGAAGATACCTCTTAAGTGTCTTGGGAGCACACCACAGAGATTTAACAATGAAATGTACATTTCTTATTCTTTCACTAAGATTAATTTAATTTTAGTTTCCATTGCGTTTATTCTTCACATTGGTAAAAACTTGTGTAGAGCTTCGAAGAGAGTGGTTGAGTCCATGATGTTGATGTTGCATCCTTGTGCTCAACATCTTTAATTATGTGGAGGGTTAGTCTTGTAGCATGTGTTTAAGTCCAAGGTGAGGATTTTCCTTTTTAGACTTATTTTAGTGAGATATTATTGTTTGTTAATTAACATAATTGTGTATATTCTCACATTGGGAAAACAATGTGTAAAGATGAAATTTGTCAATGTTACGAAGGAGACTGTTGGTAGATATACTCCACCTTGTGATGTGAAATATTTTAGCCAATTTGTTAAAGAAAAATTAAATTAAAAATAAATAAATATTGCAAATGCGCATGAGTGGTGTTATAAACCCTAAATAAATATTGCAAATATTTCGGGATTTATTCGTAAATTTTGAGCCCAATCCGAGTTATAGAGCCTCCTCACGAATTTTTTTGGTGGAGGACAGAAATCTGTTACAGGACAGCAACTCCCCAAATCTTACTTCCCTCTCATTAGAGGTCATTCTTGGCACAAAAAGCAAACAAAAAGGATAAGGAGAGGTCATTACAGAAGTAATAACTTCCAAGACTCAAGGAAACTCTTGGGTTATCTCCCAACAAGTACTTTTTAACGCCTTTAAGTTAGGAACAAGAAGCAAGAAGAATCAAGTATTTCCAAATAAAGAAGCATTAACATCCATACTTACAAATTCTTCAACTATGAAAGGTACCTCATCCAAATGGGTCTTGGAGGATCCCTTCTCATCTCTCTTTGGTCTACTACCTTCATCAAAAAGATTTTCAGGGGCAATCCATTCAAAGTTTTTTTCAAAGGCTTCATGCATTCCAACAAGCTTAAAGGGTATGGTTATATTGAATTCCACTCTAGGCTTAGTTTTATCAGAAATACCCGCAACATCTACACTTGAGCCTAACATATTAAAACGCTCAAATACCTTTTTGGCTTCCCTAGCAACATCATGGAATTCTTTTGATAAAGTTTCAAGGATGAATTCCCTTTTTAAGCATTCTTCTCTTCTTTTAGTTTTAGGAACAAGAATTGCATGAAGGGGTTAAGGCTAACAAACCTAGCCTCCAGCATATGAACTAAAGAAGCTGCAGCAATCTCATAATTAGGAGTAAGTTCAGCTATAGATTTATCCTCAATATCCTCATGCTTGCTAACATAATTAAAGAATTCTTCAATATTATCTTTTCCAATTATGGATCCACTACCTATTGCAAGATCTTTTAGGGCGAACTTGGGAACAACATGGTGAGCTAGAGCAAGGTGGCAACTAGATTAGGAACTAATTTTTTTGTGCTTTTGAATAAAGCAAGCAAACCAAACTAGACTAATTTTTTTGGGTTTTTTGAAAAGAGGCAAACAAAACCAAGCAAAAGAAACAAAGCAAACTAAAAACAAAGTAAAGAAAAAGGAAGTGAAGGACTCCCCTAGTGAAGACGTCCTTAGACTCCCCGGCAATGACACCAGAAAACTTGTTGATGACTCCTTGGTGGCGCCAGAGAACTTGGTGCTTGATGTGGAGTCTTGTTGGGAACCCCAAGAGCAAGGTGTGAAGAGTACAACAGCAAGTCTTCCCTTAGTTGAGACCGAGGTTATCGAACCAGAAGGAGGAAGGAAACGTCATACAGGTGTTGCAAGCAACATGGAGACCTGCACAACCCAAACTCAAGACTTTGCCCCAACGAATCAGTGAGGTTGTCAAGCTCACCGGTTTGCTGTAACAAAGGATTAAACATATGGTGTGGAAGGTAATGGTTTGCAGCAAGTAAATAATAATAGTGGAAGATGTATCAATGGTAAAGATTGGACCGGGGTCCATAGTTCACTGTAGGTGCTCTCCTTAGATAAAGAACATGGCATGAAGGGTAAACAAATTACAGCGGGGCAATTGAAAGGAACTGAGCAACGCATAACAATGAAATTACTAGTTAGAAAGATCCTATGAGTTTGATTGGGAAATACAACAATATACATAGACCGCCATCCAACATGTTATGCCTTGAACATGTTCCATGAACAAGAGACCGTTGTTTTCTCCCTAGTAGCAATAACACATCTACAACCGAAGATATTATTGTCACTTCCCTTGGAAACTAGAGGCATGAACCCACTATCGAGCATAAATACCCCCTCTTGGAGTCACTAGCAACTACTTGGCCAAGATAACCACTAGAAACGGAGAGAATGCAAGATCACAAACAACACAGACATGATAGAATCATAAAGACAAAACCATTAATCAAACCAACATAATAATCTCAATATCCATCGGATCCTCGCAAACACAACATGCATGATTACAAATAGATTAGATCTTGATCATGAACGGAGCTCACAAGATCTATACATGAAAGCACAAATGAGGAGATACAACCATCTAGCTACTACATGGACCCATAGTCCAAGGTGTAACTACTCACGCATCATACCGGAGAGAAGGCCTCCGGGATGATCTCCCCTCCGGCAGGGTGCCGGGAAGAGCTTCAGATCCCTCCCGATCTAGGGACGATGGTGGCGGCGGCTACAGACGGTTTCGTGGATTTCTGATCGGGTACTCAGGTTTTCTGCATCGGGGGCTTCTTATAAGCGAAGGGGCGAGACCGGGAGGCGGCCAGGGCCGCCAAACCCTAGCTAGGCGCGGGCCCACCTGCCCCCGCGCCTGGGGTGGGTCTGACCCCCTGGTTGCCCCCCCGGCTCTCCTCTAGACTTCTTGTTCCCCACGGAAAGTAATTGACTTTGTCCTTCGTCCCATCCAATTCCGAGAATATTTCTTTACTAACTTTTTTGAAACCAAAAACAGCAGAAAACAGGCATTTGGCACTGTTGTAACTTGTTAGTAGGTTAGTACCAGAAAATATGTAAAAAGCACCTCAAAGTGTGGACAAGTAAAGCAAATTAGATACTAAACAAGCATGGAGCATCAAAAATTATAGATAAGTTTCCAACGTATCAAGTAGCAAAGGTATTTTCCATAGTTTCAGGTTTAGCAGCCATTTTATTAACCAAGGAAGTTTGAGCTACAGACAAAGAGGATATATTTTTCTCAACAGTTAAAAGCTTTTCCTCTATAGTCGTATTGAAAGTGGTTTGTTTACTAATAAAGTCCTTCAGCATGACTTCAGGTTCAGAGGGGGCACTTCTAGCATTGTTGTAGGAGTTTCCATAGGAACTGCCATTATTAGGAGGATAATGCCTATAATTGTTGTTACTACCAAAATTATTCTTATAGGCATTGTTGTTGAAATTGTTGTTTTTAATGAAGTTCACATCAACTTGCTCTTCTTGAGTAACCAAAGAGGCTAAGGGAACACTATTAGTATCTAGAGGAGCTTTCCCATTAACAAGCATAGCCATAATAATATCAATCTTTTCACTCAAAGAGGAAGTTTTCTCAACATAATTTACCTTCTTACCATGTGGAGTTCTCTAAACATGACATTCAGAGTAGTTAACCATCATATTATCAAGGAGCCTTGTTGCAGCACCCAAAGTGAGGCCCATGAAGGTACCTCCAGCAGCTGAATCCAACAGATTTCTTGAGGAGAAGTTCAAACCTGCATAAAAAGTTTGGATAATCATCCAAGCAGTCAGTCCATGAGTAGGTTAATTCTTAACCAAAGATTTCATTCTTTCCCAAGCTGGAGCAACATGTTCACTATCAAGTTGTTTAAATTTCATAATGTCACTTCTCATAGATATAATCTTAGCAGGAGGATGGTACTTTCCAATAAAAACATCTTTGCACTTAGTCCAAGAATCAATACTATTTTTAGGCAAGGATAGCAACCATTCTTTAGCTTTTCCTCTCAAGGAGAAAGGAAAAAGTTTGAGCTTAATAATATCTCCATCTACATCCTTATACTTTTTCATCTCACAAAGTTCAACAAAGCTATTGAGATGGGCAGCAGGATAATCAGAACCAGCACTAGAAAATTGCTCTCTCATCACAAGATTCAACAAAGCAGGCTTAATTTCATAAAAGGTAGCATCAGGAGCAGGTGGAGCAATAGGTGTGCTAAGGAAATCATTGTTGTTGGTGCTAGTGAAGTCACACAACTTGGTGTTCTCAGTAGAGTTCATTTTGGCAAAGGTGGGCAAGCCAAAAACAGCAGCAGCAGCAAGAGCAGGAACTATTTTTTTGTGTTTTTGAATAAAGAAAGCAAACCAAACTAGACTAATTTTTTTGGGTTTTTGGAAAGAGGCAAACAAAACCAAGCAAAAGAAACAAAGCAAACTAAAAACAAAGTAAAGAGAAAGGAAGTGAAGGACTCCCCTAGTGAAGACGTCCTTAGCCTCCCCGGCAACGGCGCCAGAAAATAGCTTGATGGTGCCCAACACTTGTCGTGGGACGCTTCGTTGGAAACCCCAAGAGCAAGGTATGAAGCAGCACAACAACAAGTTTCCCTCAGTAAGAAACCAAGGTTATCGAACCAGTAGGAGGAAGGAAACATCACACAGGTGTTGCAAGTGAAGGGAATATGCCCGAGAGGCAATAATAAAGTGGTTATTCTTCGTATTCCTTATTTATGATAAATGTTTATTTTGCATGCTATAATTGTATTAATATGGAAACGTTAATACATGTGTGTTTAATAAACAAAAAGGAATTTCCTAGTTATGCCTCTCTTATAAACTAGCTCGTTGATTAACATGATGATCAAAGTTTCCTGATCATGGACATTGGATGTTGTTAATAACGAGGTCACAACATTAGTGTAATGATGTGATGAACATTCATCCGAAGTATAGCATTACGATCAAAGTAATTGAGTTTATATTTCTATAACAACTTCAAAAGTGATCCTAATCCTTAGACCATGAGATCATGTCAATCACTAACACCGGAAGAGTTTCTCGATGACATCAAACGTCACACCGTAACTGGGTGATTATAAAGATGGCTTCAGAACTACTAAAGTGTTATGTTGAGACCCATGGATCGAGAGTGGAATTTTTTCATCCCGATGACGGATAGATATGCTCTGGGCCCTCTCGATGATATCACATTGATTAGCTTGCAAGCAAGTGATTTGATCACTAGAATGTTATATCACGGGAACGAGAAAAGAGTGCATGTCGGTAACGAGATCAAACAAGGTATGGAGATACCGATGATCGAATCTCGGACATGTAATTATATCATGAAACAAAGGGATTAAGATACTAGCATAAAAGGTTCACACGATTACAGAAGTCATCGTTGAATGTGTGGGAGTCAGTATGGATCTCCAGGTCCCGCTACTGATTATTAATCAGAAAAGGGTCTCGATCATGTCCGCATTATTAGCGAACCATAGGGTGACACACTTAAGGGATACCGACACCATTCGGAGCAAATGATATGTCAGAAAAAGAAAAGGAAAGCGCAGGAATTTATTTCACTAAACACCGGAACTGTTTCAGTTGAAATTGCAGAAACTGGTTGTGCATGTGAAATGGAATACTAGCAAGGGGTTTTATGTGAATGTTTGTTAATTAAAGTAATTAACAAAATTCTGAATAAATAAATAAAAAAGTTTTATTTAAATGAGAGTTTGCATTAATTTTGGTGGAAAATTAATGCATGTGAGTGGAATTGTGAGTGAAGAGGTTTTTATGTGAGTGGAGCTTCCACCACATGAATGAGGGAGAGGTGGGGGCACCCTCCTTGGCCGGCGGCCATGCCCCCTTGGGCCGCCCCCTCCCCTATAAAAGGACCCCCTCCTCTCACCTGTCACACACACCTCCTCGCGAAGGATCTCTCTCCCCCCCTTTAGAATTTCCCCATGGTCTCGGATCAGCGAGATACATGTTCCCGGTGGCTTTTTCTGGAAGGATTTGTTGCTTCCGCTGCTTCGCTGGAGCGAGGGCGTGGAGGTTGTCGGGGTACCCGTACGTGTGTGCGATCACGGATGCACCACTGCTTTGAGGTGCTGGACTTGATCGTGCTGGACCGGCTGGACCAGACGGACTTCATCACGATCTTGAGATCGGCAAGTGTTCGTCTACATCATCCACGAGTACAACCTCGTTAATGCTATTCGATCTTCGAGGGTATGTATTCTATTGATGTATATCCACCCGTTGCTTTTATCTAGTAGATAGATCTTGGTACTTAGATGTTCCCATCGTAGGAATTTTTTTGTTTTCTATGCTGCGAACCCTACAGTGGTATCAGAGCCAGATCTATCCGTAGATGCTTTGCACGGGTAGTACACATATGAGTATGTGGGCGATGATGATCATTTTATTTCTTCTTAGTTGTACTTTGGATATTGGTGGCATAGTGGGATGAAGCGGCCCGGACAAACTTTACATGTCCTCGCACATGAGACCTGTTCCACGCTTGACATGCAACTAGTTTGCATAAGTGGCTAGCGGGTGTCTGTCTCTCCTACTATAGTCAATATCTAATTTGCAACGAGTTGTCAACAATTTAGTGATCCTCGTTGTGGTTCATGTTCGTAGGTAAGAACGGTTCTATCTCGAAGCCCGAAGCCACGTAAAATTTGAAATGGATAAATTAGAGGCGTCTAGTTTAGATTGTTGCTGGGCTAGTGTTATGATATGGTGATGTTGTAAGTAGAAGTATGAGATGATACTCTTACAACATACATAACGTGTAAACTCCATAGACCTTGGATTTACACATAAAGGTATGATAGTGATCATACCACGATGCACATGATAGAGATCATATGCGGGAACCATATCATTCCACTAATAAACATGTGATGTTTGATAGCATCTTATATTGCTTGTTTGGCGTTTTATTAGCATAATAAGATGATCCCTCATTTAGATATCAAGATAAAAATGTGTTCTTCCTTAAGTATGCACCGACAATGTTTCGTCGCTTCAAGACATCACGTGATGATCGGGTGTACTTGAATCCACGAGCATATCTCGGGTGTAAGACAGTTACACACGTGAATACTAAGGTTCTTACTTGGCGAGCCTAGCATGTGCAGACATGGCCTTGGAACACGGACCGAAAGGTTAAGCATGAGTCATATGTTTTGATATGATGACCATATGGATGCTCGCCTTTGAAGCTACACCGACTCACGTGATTATCGGACTTGGTGTAGTGGATTTGGTTCATGTAATCACCAAAAAGACACGAGGGATGTTGTTTTTGAGTGGGAGTTCATTTCTAATTTGGATTAGTAGAACTCAATTTATCAATTTGCATAATTTGTTATAGTCATTGGCATTCGTTCACCACCTTATGCATAGTTGTAATTGAGATAATAGAACTATAGAATTTTGAATATATACTTTACGAACTGGTATCGTATTGTGTTGAGTGTCAATCTAAAGTTTAAAGTCCTATTGCAAACTTTCAGCAAACTCTGTTTACTTTGTGAGATTTAATAATTGGTATTAAATCGAGAGTAACAATTCCAGTGTTAGTATCTTAAGTATCATGTTTGCCTCCATGATTCTTGATTGTTTTAATATCAAGTTTATCTAGGAGCTAAAAGAATTGTTTCAGAAACCATCATGTGTGGCAGATATAACAATATCTGAAATAATGTTTTGGTTGTAATATGATAGAGTATAATATATGTTCTCATATTGGATGAGAATTTATAAAGGTTGGAGATGCTAGACATCCTAATCATCCAAAAAGGGTTTTGGAAAGTAATGTTATACTCACGATTCGCCTTTATAAGCTACAGTAGCTTGATCATGAAAGTCGTCATGATAAGGGTGAATAGAAGATGTATGTAAAGTGTTTACTACACTAAAATATTACTAAAGAATGGATTTTGAAAGAATACCGATCATTTTGATGATGGTGATCTACTTCAAAGTGCAAGTCCAAAGGTATTATTATTTGAATATACACGCTTTGGACTATGTGTCATGTATATGGCGCCACTTTTGATGTTGATAGATTATTTTAAAAGGAAAAGGAAATGCTGAAAGAGAATCTATAAAATATATTTGGTAGAAAAGAAAAGATTGGAAATATCCAATTTAGGTATATAGATGATATACATGTTATGGTTGTATTTCTTTGCTTGTTAAACAATGTGGTTCTTGGGTATTGGATACCGAATTGGTTGGTATGAAATTTCATACGGAACGATGCAATTCATGAACCACGATGGCTGAAGTAACTAGCAAGAGAATATGTGATGATGTTCATCGAAAACAAACAAACCATTGTTTGTGTTTCTCGTTGACATCAAAGCTTGACTTCAAGATTTGTTTTAATAATTGTTATTTAAATCAGGTATTATGAGAACAAAGGTTGTTCAAATAATTACCATATTCCATATTAGATGGATGATTTATAAATCTAGTTGGATAAATCACATCCATAAAGCTAATGCTAAAATGTCGCAAGACAAATGATTGGAAGATCACTTACGAAGTGACATCGCTGTTTAAATTATATTGGAAATAAAACATGAAGAAACTCCATTTTCATGGATTTTTGGAGTCTTTGATTTGATCAAGTGACGTTTGTGAGACTTTTCTCGCGATAATTAAAACTTCGTTCAAAGGCCAAAGAAGAACGAACGACTAAAATATTGGAATTTATACATATCGATGTATGTAGTCCATTATGTGTAGTCGTAAGCGATGGGTTTCAACTTTATATAATTTCTCCGGAAATTTGAGTGGATATTCACTTAATGAAAAAGAAGTGTGAAATATTTGAAAATGTTCAAAGACTTTCAAGATGAAGTGAAAATCATTGTAACAAGAAAATAAATGGTTTATGATTTTATCATAAGGGATTTATTTGAGTTACAAGTGTAACAAGAAAATAAATGAATTATGATTTTATCATAAAGGGATTTATTTGAGTTGCAAGTTTAGCAAAACACCTAGATTTACATCTCCCGAAACACCATAGGAGTATGGAGTGTTTGAGATTTGTAATGAAACCTTGTTTGACATGGTTGGCTCAAAGGTGTTATTTATAAAACTGCCATTATGTTTTAATAGATTAAAGCTTTAGAGACTTCCGCTTTTACACTGAAAAGAGCTCCATCTTGATCCGTTGAAATGACACCATGGAAGTTATGGTTTGGGGTAAAACCCAAAAATTGTCATTTCTTAAATTTTGGTATGCTAAACATAAGTAAGATGTTTACAAACAAAGTCGGATGAGCATGTCTTTGTAGGTTATTTCGAATAACAATTGGTTATTCCTCCATAACACCAAGGACAAAAGGGTTTGTCACTTGAAACGTGAAGTTCCTTGAAGAAGAAATTTTTCATAAATGTTAAGTGGGAGGACAATAGAACTTTGATAAGGTTAACGAACCTTAGCTAACTGTCCTGAGTTGCGCAGCACCGGAAATCATTCCGGAGGCTGCCATAACGCTCATAGATTATGTGCCTCAAAGGTTGTGGTCACGGAGATCTAAGTTCTTATTGAACCAAGTCGGTCGGATAAACAATCAAATGTTGAGATTTGAGAGTAAATCATTATTGTTTGACAATGATGGATCGACCACATACAAAGAAGCGATGATGGACCCTGACTCCATCAAATGGCTTGAAGCCATAAAATCCGTGATAATTCCATACACGATAAATCAAGTTTTGAACTTGGAAGACCCTCCGGAAAGGTGTAAAAACCTATCGGTCGTATTTGGATCTATAAAGAAACAGACATGGATGTTTCACATCTATGAAATAGTCGACATGTCGTAAAGTATTTTATGACAATGTTCAAGGAGTTGACTATGACAAGATTTGATCTTTCATAGCGATATTTAGTCTGGACGGATTAAAGTAGCAACCACTACATATAATTTGGTATATGGTAGATGAATAAACAAAACAAAGTTCTTCTAATGGAATGGTTACCTAGGACGTGTACATGACACGATCCAAAGGGTTTTGTTAATTCAAAGGATGCTAAAAAGGCATGCAAACTTCAATGGTTGAAGTAAGCATCGCGGAGTTGGAATCTTCACCATGATGAAAAAGGAGTTTTTCATCAGGAGATGATGAAGATGCTTGCATTTGCAAGAAATTAAGTGGGAGCGCTAAGACATATTTCTAATACATTATGTGGAGGACATCTTGTTGATTAGAAATGATGTATATTTTATTGACCAAGGTTAAGAATTTCATTTCGATGAAATACTTAGGCAAAACCCAAATATTTAGTATGAATGTCTATAGTGGATAGATTGTGACGCTAATATGGTTGTGCCAAACGTACATATATGAGATATTGAAGGAGTTCAATATAGAAACGACAAGAAAAGGTTCTTGTCGCATGGAAAAGGAATTGAATCAAGATTCAAGTGTATCGGCACTTGATAAGTGAAACAAGATTCAAGTGCTTTGACACTTGATGAGTGAAATCACGAGAATGTTTTGATCAATCATACCATGATATGTACACATCCAGATATGTCCTATGCTCTAAGTGTTATGAGCATATACCAGAATGAATCATAAAATGATCATTGGACTATAGTAAGGATATTCTTATGATATTTTGGAAGAACTAAGAACATATTTGTGTAGAGGTGACAAACAATTACAAATAGTTCATTGTAAAGCGTTACATTGATAGTAGTTTTGTCGCAAGATACAAATTAAGTTTATCTCAATTTAAACTATGAGTGGCACAATGAAATGGAAAGGAGTTTTCATGATGGATTTGGATGTATTCCAAAGTTAAGACATTGTGACGAATACTACAACAAAAGGCTAAGTATATTACTGATATAGTAGTAGCAAAGGGGGGAATTTGTGTCAAGTAGTTTTTTATCAAACTAAGGTGTTGTTCGCAATGGGCTAACACTAAAGATATATTTTACGACAATAGTATCGACATGGTTTAACCCCAAGGAACTAAAGGTCTCACCAAAAGACCAAATTTATACAATGCCATCTCATTGGAGAATGAGTGATGCGTGGAGACGCAAAGACATGTAAATGTTGGAGATATGCCCTAGAGGAAATAATAAATATAGTTATTATTATATCTTTGTGTTTATGATAAATGTTTACATTCATGCTATAATAGTATTAACAAGGAAACATTAATACTTGTGTGATTTGTAGACTAAAATAAGAGTCCCTAGTAAAGCCTCTATATATCACTAGCTTGTTGGTTAATAAATGATTGTGGTTTCCCTATCATGAACATTGAGATGTTATTAACAACAAGATCATATCGTTAGGAGAATGATATGGTGGACATACTCCTATAGATAAGCGTAGCATAAAGATCAAGTCATTTTAATAGTTCAACTGCTATATGCTTTCTGATACATAGTAATCTAATTCCTTCGACCATGAGATCATGCATATCACCTTTACCGGATGGATGCTTTGATGGCATCAAACACCACACCGTAACTGGGTGGCTATAAAGGTGGCATTGAGTGTTCGGAAAGTATTGGTTGAAACACATGGATCAAGAGTGGGATTTGTCCATCCATATGACGGATAGATATACTCTGGGCCCTCTCGGTGAAATGTCATCCAATTAGCTTGCAAGCATGTGACTGGCTCACAAGGGATCACATATCACGGGAACGAGAAAAGAGTACTTATCGGTAACGAGGTTGAACTAGGTATGCAGAGATACCGACGATCATAACCTCGGATAAGTAAACTATCGTGAGACAAAGGGAAATTGATATCTATGTAAGTGGTTCATTCGATCGCAAAGTAATCGTAGAAATATGTGGGAGCCATATGAATTTCCAGATTCCTCTATTGGTTATTGTTCGGAGAAGTGTCTCGATCATGTCCGCATAATTCACGAACCGTAGGGAGACACACTTAAGGATTCGACGTTGTTTGAGTAGTTATGGAATGATGAGAAAGAGTCCGAATGTTGTTCGGAGTCTCGAATGGATTCGGGATATCACGAGGAGATCCGGAATGGTCCGGAGAATAAGATTCATATAAGGAAAGTCCCGTTTCGGAGTTGGGGAATGGTTTCGGTGTTTTCATCGGGAATGTTCTAGAAGGTTCCGGAATGTCCGGCACTCCGGGAGGGAAGGGTACATGAATGTGTTATATCAAGTTGGTATGATTGCATCATGTACTCGGTGTCATCGCTGAACAAAATAGAGGGTTTATTCAAATCCTAGTTTGAAAAGTCAAACGGGTAGTTTGAAAGTCAAACGGCAGTTTTTGGAAAGAGGAGGAGGAGTGGGAAACCGAGTTGGGGAGGAGTTCCCTCCTCCAACCGCCGGCCCACCTCCAAGCCGAGTTGGGGAGGGACTCCTCTCCCTCCCCTTGGCCGGCCGGCCCCTCCACCTATATAAGTAGGGGCAGGGCTCCCTCCTAGAGACACACAAGATCCTCTCCTCCAAACCCTAGTACCAAGCCGCCGCCGCCTCCATAGCCGCCGTCAGCCCTAGGGCACTCGCCGCCGCCGCCTAGGTGAAACCCTAGCCGCCGGCCTAGCCCCCTCCTCGGCGTGTCTAAACCCTAGATCGTCGAGGGACTCTCTCATACTCCACCATACTCACTCCGGCTTAAGGCGAAGCCCTGCGAGATCTCCCCTCTACTTCCGGTACCACGCCGTTGTGCTGCCGGAATCGCGAGGAGAGTGCTACAACCTCCGCTGCCTGCTGGAACAAGGGAGAGGAAGGTCTTCGTCGAGTACCGAACGTGTGACCGACTGCGGGAGCGCTGCCGGAACGCAGCGCCGGAAGGATCGTCTACGCGATCTTGAGATCGGGAAGAGTACGACTACATCACCCACGAGAATCCGCTCTCGTTAAACACTTTGGAATCTTCGAGGGTGAGTGATTCTATCGACTCGTTGCTACAATCTAGTAGATAGATCTTGGCTTGTTTGTTTGTATGCGGTAGAAATTTTTTGTTTTCCATGCTACGAAACCCTACAGTAAATACACACAGACCTGAAAGTGTCAGATCCGTAGATTATGTTAACCACTTGTAATTGCGTATATGGAACACCAGAAAGCCATAGGTGTTCAATACGCAAAGTTTTCAAACTAGATTATTGTCTCTAGTGCAAGTGGGAGACTGAAGGGAATATGCCCGAGAGACAATAATAAAGTGGTTATTATCGTATTCCTTATTTATGATAAATGTTTATTTTGCATGCTATAATTGTAATAATACGGAAACGTTAATACATGTGTGTTTAATAAACAAAAAGGAAGTTCCTAGTTATGCCTCTCTTATAAACTAGCTCGTTGATTAACATGATGATCAAAGTTTCCTGATCATGGACATTGGATGTTGTTAACAACGAGGTCACAACATTAGTGTAATGATGTGATGAACATTCATCCGAAGTATAGCATTACGATCAAAGTCATTGAGTTTATATTGCTATAACAACTTACGAAGTGACCCTAATCCTTAGACCATGAGATCATGTCAATCACTAACACCGAAAGAGTTTCTCGATGACATCAAACGTCACACCGTAACTGGGTGATTATAAAGATGGCTTCAGAACTACTAAAGTGTTATGTTGAGACCCATGGATCGAGAGTGGAATTTGTTCATCCCGATGACGGATAGATATGCTCTGGGCCCTCTCGGTGATATCACATTGCTTGCAAGCAAGTGATTTGATCACTAGAATGTTATATCACGGGAACGAGAAAAGAGTGCATGTCGGTAACGAGATCAAACTAGGTATGGAGATACCGATGATCGAATCTCGGACATGTAATATATCGTGAAACAAAGGGATTAAGATACTAGCGTAAAAGGTTCACACGATCACAAAAGTCATCGTTGAATGTGTGGGAGTCAGTATGGATCTCCAGGTCCCGCTACTGATTATTGATCAGAGAAGGGTCTCGATCATGTCCGCATTATTCTCGAATCGTAGGGTGACACACTTAAGGGATACTGACACCGTTCAGAGCAAATGATATGTCAGAAAAAGAAAAGGAAAGCGCAGGAATTTATTTCACTAGACACCGGAATTGTTTCGGTTGAAATTGCTGAAACTGGTTTTGCATGTGAAATGGAATACTAGCAAGGGGTTTTATGTGAATGTTTGTTAATTAAAGTAATTAACAAAATTCTGAATAAATAAATAAATAAGTTTTATTTAAATGAGAGCTTGCATTAATTTTGGTGGAAAATTAATGCATGTGAGTGGAATTGTGAGTGGAGAGGTTTTTATGTGAGTGGAGCTTCCACCACATGAATGAGGGAGAGGTGGGGGCACCCTCCTTGGCCGGAGGCCATGCCCCCTTGGGCTGCCCCCCTCCCCTATAAAAGGACCCCCTCCTCTCACTTGTCACACACACCTCCTCGCGAAGGATCTCTCTCCCCCCTTTAGAATTTCCCCATGGTCTCGGATCAGCGAGATACATGTTCCCGGTGGATTTTTCTGGAATGATTTGTTGCTTCCGCTGCTTCGCTGGAGCGAGGGCGCGGAGGTTGTCGGGGTACCCGTACGTGTGTGCGATCACGGATGCACTACTGCTTTGAGGTGCTGGACTTGATCGTGCTGGACCGGCTGGACCAGACGGACTTCATCACGATCTTGAGATCGGTAAGCGTTCGTCTACATCATCCACGAGTACAACCTCGTTAACGCTATTCGGTCTTCGAGGGTATGTATTCTATGGATGTATATCCACCCGTTGCTTGTATCTAGTAGATAGATCTTGGTACTTAGATGTTCGCGTCGTAGTAAATTTTTTGTTTTCTATGCTGCGAACCCTATAGCAAGCAACGCAGAGATCTGCACAACACAAACTCAAGACTTTGCCCCAACGAATCAATGAGGTTGTCAAGCTCACCGGTTTGCTGTAACAAAGGATTAAACGTATGGTGTGGAAGGTAATGGTTTGCAGCAAATAAACAAGTAACAGTGGAAGATGTATCAATGGTAAAGATTGGATCGGGGTCCATAGTTCACTAGAGGTACTCTCCTTGGATAAACAACATGGCATGAAGGGTAAACAAATTATAGCAGGACAATTGACAGGAACTAAGCAATGCATAACAATGCAATTACTAGTCAGAAAGATTCCATGAGATTCGATTGGTAAATACAACAAGATACATAGACCGCCATCCAACTGCATCTATGACTAGAAGTCCACCTTCAGGTTATCATCCGAACCCCCTCCAGTATTATGTTGCAAGCAACAGACAACTGCTTTAAGCAAAGTGTGTAAGGTAAACAGTCCACATGTTCCATGAACAAGAGACCGTTGTTTTATCCCTAGTAGCAACAGCGCATCTACAACCAAAGAGATTATTTTCACTTCCCTTGGAAACTAGAGGCATGAACCCACTATCGAGCATAAATACCCCCTCTTGGAGTCACTAGCAACTACTTGGCCAAGATAGCTACTAACAAGCATGCAAGATCACAAACAACACAGACATGATAGAATCATAAAGATAAAACCATTAATCAAACCAACATAATAATCTCAATATCCATCGTATCCCCGTAAACACAACATGCATGATTACAAATAGATTAGATCTTGATTATGAACGGAGCTCACAAGATCTATACATGAAAGCACAAAGGAGGAGATACAACCATCTAGTTACTACATGGACCCATAGTCCAAGGTGGAACTACTCACGCATCATACCGGAGAGAAGGCCTCCGGGATGATCTCCTCTCCGGCAGGGTGTCGGGAAGAACTTAAGATCCCCCCCGATCTAGGGACGACGGTGGCAGCGACTACAGAAGGTTTCGTGAAATATTAATCGGGTCCTTAGGGTTTCTGCATCGGGGGCTTCTTATAGGCGAAGGGGGAGGCCGAGGCGGTGGCCATGGGCCGAGGGTTTCTATTCATTGTTTTCCTGCACTACAATTGTATAAGATTTATAACAAGAGATGAGACCTCTTGAAAAAATATGTGTCTATGACAACTATGACATGTACCTATGCATTGCTTTTTTACACTACAATCCTATAAGATTTGTAACAAGAGATGAGATCTCTTGAAAAAATATGTGTCTATTACAATTACGAGATGTATCTAAATCCTACAAAAAAAATTAGTGCTTTTCCTATGAGGCAATCAAACGGCTTATTTTACCAATTTCTATATTATTTATTCGTGTAGGATTCCAAGTAGCATGTTATTCTATTCCTTGAATTTTTTCCTATTCTCATGTTTTACAAATTCTTTGAATCAAACAATTCCTTAGTAGAATGCGGTTAGGCTTCCTCGTACGTGCGGAGCAGAATCCGGTTTGCACCTCACTTTGCCAAAACAAAACCAAAAATGTTTCGAGCCTTCCAAATTCAATAGTATAGCAGCCGGCAGCTGATGGATCGATTGGTAGCTCGCTACATACCCGGCGGTGTGACGACCGTGTCAATAATCATGAATCTCTCTGACCTGCCAGTAGTATAGTAGTTGCAGTCAATTGTTTTTTATTGCATCGGTCGATGCCTGACGTACGTCGGGCGCCCTCGTGCATGTGCATGCACTGCACTCTCCAAGTCATGAACAGGAGTATAGCCGCCGGCCAGTAGGAGGGCACCCCAACTGTGTCGATGCCTTGACCGTGCTGCACTTTTCGGCTGTTGATTCATCTATTGCGTCTTCATTTCCTCTTTGGTCAATTCATTTTAATTGTCCGGCCGATTTCCGAGCGAGCTGCGAGCTCTTGCGTCTGCGTGGTTAATTAACTTCTCAGACAGTCGGAGTACGTAATGGCTGCCTTGCAACACCCTTGCTAGGTACGTGCATGGAACCGTCGAGTCCGGCGGCCTTCAATGCACCTTTAATTTGGTTAATCCATGGATCGTACGTACTAGTACATGTGATCGTGTCGATGTAGATCGGTATGGCAATATGCGTAATGCTTCGCCATCGGTCCCCGCGCACTACGGGAACAACATTCTACACCAACGGCAGGGTGTCGAGGCCTATGACTCAGCTTAACAGGCTCGGCAGCCGAGCTGTATGGCCGTCGGTCCAGTTTTGCTCTCAGCGTAGTATTAATAGGCCGACGGCAATCGTGGGGGTAGGATTAATAGGCCGACGGCAGCCGGCGGTGTAAGTAGGACCGTCGGTGTACGCGATTAGGCTAACGGCAGAGCGACGACGTCAAATCTACGCCGACGGCATTTTTCCTTTTTGCCACATTAACCTTAGAAAAATCATAACTAAATAATTTAAATTCAGAACATGTTGCCGGAGACGAGATGGACGGCGGCAACCGGGCGACGAAATCGAGGGTGGGGGGCGCAGCCAGGAGGAGGTGGCCGGAGACGAGATGGACGGCGGCAACCGGCGGTGGCGACGTCGGCAGACAACCAACAGCGACAGGGACGGTGGCGGATGTGACGAGGTTGCAAAAAAGTCTAACTAGCTCCGATACCATATTAGAAATATGCAACATGTATTCCTCTGGGGGCCAAAGGCCACAATATATAGTACATGTACAAGTGGAAATATGCAGGAAAACCCCCTAACAAGTGAGGACATACAATATACAAATATACATCTAACAACCGCCCCATTTTTCAAAAATACTACACCATCTTTAAAGGACAATGTCTCAACCAGGGTATCTCAAACCTTTATGTCCACCCCTCGTAAAAAAACAAATTCCTGCCGAATCGGTAGGAAGTGAGTTATTTTTGAATTATAGATACATGATATGATGCTCATGATTTTTTACAAAAATCATTTTTAGGTATACAATATGCTATTTCATCAGATGTCCAATGCAAGTTTAGCGAGGCTCAGTCCCGAGTTAAGAATCTTCATGCCTGCCGATTTAGAAATTTCCACACGATAGTTTGAAACTGGCATAAAAATTCAAAAACAATTGAAACAATGCAAAACATTTGTGCGTTGTCATATTATGTGACATAGTTACAAGGAAAAATACCAAACTTGGTATACTGATTGTGTCTTAAAAAAACCTTCACAAAATGACCTATCTCAATCGAGGTTTTCTGGCTTTTAGGTCAAATGACCAATATTATTGCTAAAATCACGACATAGTTTGCAATAATGTGCCATATTGTGCACGCATGTGTATCATGGGATGACGAACAATGTTGCAGGATGAAGTTTTTCTTTTCATCGCATCAAAAAGGCATTTTTCATTTTCAGAGTGCAAAAAACAAGGTGTTTTGTGAAGCAACCACCAAATGGAAGTTTCAAAATGATACCACCCCATTTTTCAAAAATATTAGACCACTTTGAATGAAAAATTTCCCAACCGGGATATCTCAAACCTTTCCGTCCACCCCTCGTGAAGAAGACAAATTTCTGCCGAATCGGTAGAAAGTGAGTCAGATTTGAACTACAGGTAAATAATCTGATGCTCATGAATTTTTGCAAAAATCATTTTTAGGTTTATAATATGCTATTTCATCAGAGATCCAATGCAAAGGTCTTATTTTCGTCACACCAAAAAGCCATTTTCTATTTTCCAAGTGCCAAAACGGAGTGTTTCATAAATCCTGACATAGTTTTGGTTGGTCTATTATTAAAAAGTTATGATATATAATTAAATAGATGATAGGGATGTTATATTTGGATTCCTCTCATTTTTCCGATCGATTTGGGTATATTATTTATCGAATTACGATTTATGGATTTGTAGATATGAATTATTTAATTTTAAATGGAAAAAGGCAAAATAAATAAAATTTATTTTATTTTTATTTGAATTCAAGATTATTATTACTTATTCATTGTTATTTACTTAAATAATTGTATGGAATATAGAAAAATAAAGACGTCTAATGGTTAATATGATTCATGTATATTGCGTCTTCATTTCCTCTTTGGTCAATTCGTTTTATTTCTCCGGGCTTCCGGCCGATTTCCGAGCGAGCTGCGAGCTCTTGCGTCTGCATGGTTAATTAACTCCTCAGACAGTCGGAGTACGTAATGGCTGCCTTGCAACACCCTTGCTAGGTACGTGCATGGAACCGTCGAGTCCGGCGGCCTTCAATGCACCTTTAATTTGGTTCATCCATGGATCGTACGTACTAGTACATGTGATCGTGTCGATGTAGATCGGTATGGCAATATGCGTAATGCTTCGCCATCGGTCCCCGCACTACGGGAACAACATTCTACGCTGACAGTGTGACGCAGCTTTACAGGCTCGGCAGCCTGGCTGCATGGCCATCGGTTTAGTTTTACCCTCAGCGTAGTATTAATAGGCCGACGGCAGCAGTCGGCGTACGCGATTAGGCTAACGGCAGAGCGACGGCGTCAAGTCTTAACTAAATTATTAATCTTAAAAAACTCATAACTAAATCATTTAAATTCAGAAAAATACATATGATATATCAAAATTTGCAGAAAAATAAGATCTATCTATATAAACTCAAATATTACATTTTTGTTCAAAATATATATAAAAATACAAAAACTTTCGCATAACATATTTTTCATTTTCCGAGTGTAAAAAAGGGGTGTTTTGTGAAGTGACCACCAAATGAAAGTTTCAAAATGATACTACCCCATTTTTCAAAAATAGTAGATCATCTTGAATGGACAATGTCCGTACCGGGATATCTCAAACCTTTTCGTCCACCCCTCGTGAAAAAAGATAAATTCTTGCCGAATCGGTAGGAAGTGAGTCAGATTTTGCAAAAATCATTTTTAGGTTCACAATATGCTATTTCATCAGAGATTCAATGCAAGGCTCAGCTCCGAGCTAAGAATCTTCATGCCCGCTGATTTAGAAAGTTTGACAATAGTTTGAAACGGGCATAAAAAATTCAAAAACGATCGAAATAGGGCAAAACCTTCGCGTGGTGTCATATTATGTGACATAGTGTTGGAATTATGCCCTAGAGGCAATAATTAAGATGTTATTATTATAATTCTTGTTCATGATAAAGTTTATATTCCATGCTAGAATTGTATTAAGCGGAAACTTTAATACTTGTGTGGTTTATGAACAACACTGTGTCCCTAGTACGCCTCTATGGACTAGCTCATTGATTAATAATGGTTAAGGTTTCCTAACCATAGACATGAGTTGTCGATTAATAATGAGATCACATCATTGGGAGAATGGTATGATGGACAGACCCAAATCAAGCAGGGCAATTAGATCGTGTCATCGTGTTCATCTTTGCGAAGCTTTTTCTTATGTCAAATATTGTATTCCTTAGACCATGAGATAATGCAACTCCTTGGTATCAGAAGAAAGCTTTGAGGTCATCAAACGTCATCCTATTAGAGGGTGATCATAAAGGTGTCTCTCAGGTGGTCGGAAAGTACTTGTTGGGTTGTATGTATCGAGATGGGATTTGTCCCTCCCAAGTCGGAGAGATATACTTCGGGCCCACTCGGTAATCGATATCAACACCGCTTGCAAGCACGTGGTTAAGGAGTTAATCACAAAGTGATATCGGATTACGAAACGAGTAAAGTACTTGCTGTGAACGAGATTGAACTAGGTATGCCGATGCCGACGATCGAATCTCGGGCAAGAAAAATATCGCGTGACGAAGGGAATATGTATATGGGATTAATTGAATCCTGGCATCGTGGTTCATCCGATATGATCATCGATGAGTATGTGGGAGTCAATATGGGTTTCCAGACCCCGCTGTTGATTATTGATAGAAGATCATGTCTGCATATTCTCGAACCCGCAGGGTCACACACTTAACGTGTCTCGACGCTAGGATAGAATGGATAATTGGTTTATGAGTTTTTGTTCGGAGTCTCGGATGGGATCCAGGACATCACGAGAGGTTCCGGAATGGTTCGGAGAATAAGATTCATATAAGGCAAAGCAGTTTTTGGAGTTCGGAATTGTTTCAGATTGTTCGGTATTGTACCGAAAGCTTCTAGAACCTTCCAGAGTGGGACCAACATGGCCCCACTTGTAGGGAGGGGGCATGGGCCTATGAGGGATTGACCATGCGCATTGGGCCAGGGGCACAAGGCCCCATAGGCCCAGCCGGCCAAGCCCTAGGGGAAACCCTAGGGAGAGCTTCTAGAAGGAGGGGGGAAACTTGCCCCCCACTCCTCCCTCCTTGGTCGCCGGCCCTAGGCTTGGAGGAGGGGCAAGGGGCAGCCGCCCACCCCTCTATATAAAGAGGGCTGGGGGCGCACCCTCCCCCCACACCTCCTCAAGCCCTAGCCGCCCTGCTGCCCTCCTCTCTCTCTCTCCCTCCCGACTGCGCGTAGGCGAAGCCCTGCCGCAGAAACTCTCCAATGTTTGCACCACGCCATAGTGTTGTAGATCCAACCTATCTCTCCACCCCACTTGCTGGACCGAGGAAGGAGGAGACGTCGAGGTGCCGTACGTGTGCATCTCTCGCATGCATCGCCACTTGCGGTGTTGGATCGGATCGGATCGCGAGGAGGAGAAGCGAGTACGACTACATCAACCACGTTCCGTCGAACGTTCCGCTGTGCGAATCTTCAAGGGTATGAAGATCTCATCTATTCCCCCTCGTTGTTTGCATCTACTAGATTAGATCTTGGCTTCCCCGTTCGCATCCGTAGAATTTTTTTGATTTACTATGCTGCGAAACCCTTTAGTGGTATCAGAGCTAGATCTATGCGTATATGTGTTTCACGAGTAGAACGCAACATGCTTGTTGCGGGCGTTGATGTTTTCTATTGCAAGCCTCTTATTTGTGTACTTCTTATGACGCGGGATAGTGAGATCGAAGCGGTCCAGGCCAACTTTACGCGACCTCGTTCGCGAGACCGGCTCCGCACTTGACGTGTGGCTTGTTCCACACATGCGGCTGGTGGATGCCAGTTTCTCTCACTATAGTTGTCATGGGATTTACACCGGAGTTTTGCAACCATAATATCACTGTTGTGGCTTTCCGTAGGTAAGAATCGTTCTTAGCTTGTTACTCCCATAAGCCACGTAAAACATGCAACAACAAAGTAGAGGCGTCTAACTTGTTTTTGCAGGGAGTGCTTCTGTGATATGGTATGGCCCAAGATGTGATGTGTATGTTGTATGCAATGATCATGTTTTGTAATGTTTCACGACTTGCATGTCGATGAGTACACAACCGGCAGGAGCCATATGGTTGTCTTTATAATTGTGTATGACCTGTGTGTCAACTTCTTATACGCCATGTAATAGCTTTACTTTATCGCTAAGTAGTTAGCAATAGTTGTAGTTGCTATTCGTGGTGGAGGCAATCATGGTGGAGTGATGGAGATCATGCTGGTACGCACAAGATGGAGATCATTGCGTGAAGATTGACTATACCATGTCACATAAAATTATATGCATGTGATGTTTATCCTTTTATGTATCTTATTATGCTTAGATCACGACGGTAGCATTATGAGATGATTCCTCACTTAAAGATCAAGATAAATCTGTGTTCTCCCCATGTATGCACCGTTGCGAAAGTTCGTCGTGTTCAAGCATCACGTGATGATCGGGTGCTATAAACTCTACGTTCACATACAACGGGTGCAAGCTAGTTTTGCACACGCGAAAATACTTGGGTTTGACTTGACGAGCCTAGCATGTACAGACATGGCCGCAGAACACACGAACCGAAAGGTTAAGCATGAGTCATATGAATGATATGATCGACACTTTGTTGTCCACCATTGAAACCACATCTCTTCTCGTGAAGATCGGATTAGGTGTGGTAAATTTGGATCGTGTTCACTAAACAACTTAAGGGATGTTGAATTTAGTGGGAGTTCATCTAGTAATTTGATTAAGTTGGACTAGTTATCATGAACATAGTCTAAATTGTACTTGCAAATTTTGTAGATCAAATGGCTAAGTCCAACTTCAACTTCAACGTTTTTGCTGAGAAAGAAAAGCTTAAGAACAATGGGTCTAACTTCACAAATTGGTTCCGCAATCTAAGAATCATTCTCTCTGGTGGACAGAAGGACTATGTCCTTGAGAAAGCGCTAGGTGAAGCCCCTGCTGTAGATGCGCCGGCTGATGAGAAAGCTGTTTATCAGTCGCGCAAAGATGATTATGGTGTGATTAAGAGCACCATGTTGTTTGCTATGGAATCGGACCTTCAAAATCGTTTTGAGGATTTCCCCGAGCCCTTTGAGATTCTTGAGGAACTGAAAACTATGTTTCAGACTCAGGCCCGTTCTGAGAGATATGAGATCTCTGAGAAATGCTTTAACTGCAAGATGGAGGAAGGGAGTTCCGTTAGTGAGCACGCCATTAAGATGTCAGGCTACACTCAACGCCTTGAGCAGCTGGACTGCAAGATTCCAAAGGAGCTCAAGATTGACAGAGTTCTGCAATCACTCCCTCCTAGCTACAAAGGTTTTGTAGTTACTCATAATCAGATTGGTTTCACTGATACGATCACTGAGCTCTTCGCTAAGCTGAAAGCTGCGGAGGTGGACATCAAGAAAGATAATCATGTGTTGATGGTCAACAAGCCCCCCAGCTTTAAGAAATGTTAGGGTGCAAAAAAGCCCTTCAAGAAGGGCAGCAGCAAGCGCGTTGCCCCTGCAGAGAAGAAGCTCAAGTCTGGACCTAAGCCGGACACTGAGTGCTTCTACTTCAAGGACAAGGGTCACTGGAAGCACAACTGTCCGAAGTACTTAGCGGACAAGAAGGCTGGCACCATCAAAGGTATATTTGATATACATGTTATTGATGTTTTCCTTACTAGCCCTCGTTGTAGTGCCTGGGTATTTGATACTGGTTCAGTTGCTAATATTTGTAACTCGAAACAGGAGCTACGGAATAGACGGCGGCTAGCGAGGGATGAGGTGACGATGCGCGTTGGCAACGGATCAAGAGTTGATGTGATGGCCGTCGGCACGCTCTCCTTAGTTTTACCTTCGGGATTAGTTTTAAACCTCAATAAATGTTATTATGTGCCTGCGTTGAGCATGAACATCATATCTGGATCGTGTTTATTGCAAGAAGGTTATTTATTTAAATCGGAGAATAATGGTTGTTCTATTTATATGAGTAACATCTTTTATGGTCATGCACTTGCTAAGAATGGTTTATTTCTTCTGAATCTCGAAAGCGATGAAACACACATCCATAACATTGAGGCTAAGAGATGCAAGGTAGATAGTGATAATACTACTTATTTGTGGCACTCCCATCTAGGTCATATTGGTGTAAAACGCATGAAGAAACTCCATTCTGATGGACTTTTGGAGTCTCTTGATTTTGAATCATTTGACACGTGCGAACCATGCCACATGGGCAAGATGATCAAAACTCCGTTCTCCAGAACATTGGAGCGAGCAACGGAATTGTTGAAAATCATACATACCGATGTATGCGGACCAATGAGTGTTTCGAGGCGCGGTGGTTATCGCTATTTTCTCACTTTTACTGATGACTTAAGTAGATATGGGTATATATATTTAATGAAACATAAATATGAAACGTTTGAAAAGTTCAAAGAATTTCAGAATGAAGTGGAAAACCATCGTAACAGAAAAATTAAATTTCTACGATCCGATCGTGGAGGTGAATATTTGAGTTATGATTTTCTCACGCATCTTAAAGCAAGCGGAATAGTTTCGCAACTCACGCCACCTAGAACACCACAGCGCAATGGTGTGTCTGAAAGTCGGAATCGAACTCTATTAGATATGGTGCGATCAATGATGTCTCTTACAGATTTGCCGTTATCATTTTGGGGTTATGCATTAGAAACCGCTGCATTCACTTTAAATAGGGCACCATCTAAATCCGTTGAGACGACACCGTATGAACTGTGGTTTGGTGCTAAACCTAAGTTGTCGTTTCATAAGGTTTGGGGATGCGAAGCTTACGTCAACAAGTTGATGCCGGACAAGCTCGAACCCAAAGCGGAGAAATGCGTCTTCATAGGATACCCTAAGGAAACGATTGGGTATACCTTATATCACAGATCCGAAGGCAAAGTGTTTGTCGCAAAGAACGGATCCTTTCTTGAGAAGGAGTTTCGCTCGAAAGAAGTGAGTGGGAGGAAAGTAGAGCTATACGAGGTTATTGAACCTTCTCTTGAGTTGGAGAGTAGCGCAGCACCTGAAATTGTTCCAGTGCCGTCTGCACCAACAATAGAGGAAGCTAATGACAATGATCCTACTGAACGTCGTAGGTCGACAAGGTCGCGTGCCCCTCCTGAGTGGTACGGCAACCCTGTCTTAACTGTCTTGTTAGTAGACAACAGTGAACCTGCGAACTATGAGGAAGCAATGATGAGCCCAGACACTGAGAAATGGCTAGAGGCCATGAAATCCGAATTGGGATCCATGAGCGAAAACCAAGTATGGACTCTGGTGGACCCTCCTAGCGACCGAAAGGCCATTGAGTGCAAATGGATTTTCAAGAAGAAAACAGACGCGAATGGTAATGTTACTGTCTATAAAGAACGGCTTGTCGCAAAAGGTTTTAGACAAGTTCAAGGTGTTGACTACGATGAGACTTTCTCTCCCGTAGCGATGTTTAAGTCCATTCGGATTTTATTAGCAATTGCTGCGTTTCATGATTATGAAATATGGCAGATGGATGTCAAGAATGCGTTCTTCAATGGCAACATTGATGAAGAGTTGTATATGATGCAACCCGAAGGTTTTGTCGATCCTAAGGATGCTGATAAGGTGTGCAAACTTCAGCGTTCCATTTATGGACTGAAACAAGCATCTCGGAGTTGGAACCTTCATTTTGATCAAGTGATCAAGAGCTTTGGATTTGTTCCAAATTGCTACGAAGCTTGTATCTACAAGAAAGTGAGTGGGAGCTTAGTGACATTCCTAGTACTATATGTGGATGACATATTGATTATTGGAAATGACATTGACATGCTTAACGATGTGAAGAGTTATTTGAATAAATGTTTTTCAATGAAAGACCTAGGGGAAGCTGCTTATATATTGGGCATCAAAATCTATAGAGATAGACAAAGACGCCTGATAGCTTTAAGCCAAAGTACATACCTAGACAAAGTTCTGAAAAGGTTCAGAATGGATAAGGCAAAGAAAGGTTCAGTGCCTATGTTGTCAGGTAAGATATTGAGCAAGGCTCAGTGTCCAACTACGGTAAACGATAGAGAAGCTATGAGCAAAGTGCCTTATGCCTCGGCCATAGGTTCTATCATGTATGCCATGCTGTGTACTAGACCGGATGTGTCCAATGCTCTTAGTTTGAAGAGCAGGTATCAAAGTAATCCAGGAGTGGAACACTGGACAGCCGTGAAGAACATCCTAAAGTACCTAAATAGGACTAAAGAAATGTTCTTAGTCTATGGGGGTGATGAACAGCTCGTCGTAAAAGGTTACGTCGACGCTAGTTTCGACACCGACAAGGATGATTCCAAATCTCAGACAGGATACATTTATATTTTGAATGGAGGATCTGTGAGATGGAGAAGCTGCAAGCAAAGCGTGATCGCGGGATCTACAGTAGAAGCGGAATACATGGCTGCTGCAGAAGCGTCAAGTGAAGGAGTTTGGATCAGGAACTTCATCACTGAGCTTGGCGTGGTTCCAAGTGCATTGGACCCACTTGAGATATTGTGTGACAACACTGGCGCCATAGCACTCGCTAAGGAACCAAGATATCATCCAAAGACCAAGCATATCAACCGCAAGTTTCATATAATCCAAGATTATATAGCAGATGGAGATATGAAGATTAGCAAAGTACATACAGATCTGAATGTCGCAGATCCATTGACTAAACCTCTTCCACGTGTAAAACATGATCAACACCTCAGTGCCATGGGTGTGAAATTGTTGCCAAATGTAAACTAGATTATTGACTCTAGTGAAAGTGGGAGACTGTTGGAATTATGCCCTAGAGGCAATAATAAAGATGTTATTATTATAATTCTTGTTCATGATAATGTTTATATTCCATGCTAGAATTGTATTAAGCGGAAACTTTAATACTTGTGTGGTTTGTGAACAACACCGTGTCCCTTGTACGCCTCTATGGACTAGCTCATTGATTAATGATGGTTAAGGTTTCCTAACCATGGACATGAGTTGTCAATTAATAATGAGATCATATCATTGGGAGAATGATATGGTGGACAGACCCAAACTAAGCGAAGCAATTAGATCGTGTCATCGTGTTCATCTTTGCGAAGCTTTTCTTATGTCAAATATTGTATTCCTTAGACCATGAGATAATACAACTCCCTGATATCGGAAGAAAGCTTTGAGGTCATCAAACGTCATCCTATGAGAGGGTGATCATAAAGGTGTCTCTCAGGTGATCGAAAAGTATCTGTTGGGTTGTATGTATCGAGATGGGATTTGTCCCTCCCAAGTCGGAGAGATATACTTCGGGCCCACTCGGTAATCGATATCAACACCGCTTGCAAGCATGTGGTTAAGGAGTTAATCACAAAGTGATATCGGATTACGGAACGAGTAAAGTACTTGCTGTGAACGAGATTGAACTAGGTATGACGGTACCGACGATCAAATCTCGGGCAAGTAAAAATATCGCGAGACGAAGGGAATATATATATGGGATTATATAGCAGATGGAGATCTGAAGATTAGCAAAGTACATACGGATCTGAATGTCGCAGATCCATTGACTAAACCTCTTCCACGAGCAAAACATGATCATCACCTTAGTGCCATGGGTGTTAGATTGTTGCCAGATGTAAACTAGATTATTGACTCTAGTGCAAGTGGGAGACTGTTGGAATTATGCCCTAGAGGCAATAATAAAGATGTCATTATTATAATTCTTGTTCATTATAAAGTTTATATTCCATGCTAGAATTGTATTAAGCGGAAACTATAATACTTGTATGGTTTATGAACAACACCGTGTCCCTAGTACGCCTCTATGTACTAGCTCATTGATTAATGATGGTTAAGGTTTCCTAACCATAGACATGAGTTATCGATTAATAATGAGATCACATCATTGGGAGAATGGTATGATGGACAGACCCAAATCAAGCAGAGCAATTAGATCGTGTCATCGTGTTCATCTTTGCGAAGCTTTTTCTTATGTCAAATATTGTATTCCTTAGACCATGAGATAATGCAACTCCTTGGTATCGGAAGAAAGCTTTGAGGTCATAAAACGTCATCCTATGAGAGGGTGATCATAAAGGTGTCTCTCAGGTGATCGGAAAGTACTTGTTGGGTTGTATGTATCGAGATGGGATTTGTGCCTCCCAAGTCGGAGAGATATACTTCGGGCCCACTCGGTAATCGATATCAACACCGCTTGCAAGCACGTGGTTAAGGAGTTAATCACAAAGTGATATCGGATTAGGGAACAAGTAAAGTACTTGCTATGAACGAGATTGAACTAGGTATGCCGATGCTGACGATCGAATCTCGGGCAAGTAAAATATCGCGTGACGAAGGGAATATGTATATGGGATTAATTGAATCCTGGCATCGTGGTTCATCCGATATGATCATCGATGAGTATGTGGTAGTCAATATGGGTTTCCAGACCCCGCTGTTGATTATTGATAGAAGATCATGTCTGTATATTCTCGAACTCGCAGGGTCACACACTTAACGTGTCTCGACGCTAGGATAGAATGGATAATTGGTTTATGAGTTTTTGTTTGGAGTCTCGGATGGGATCCAGGACATCACGAGAGGTTCCGGAATGGTCCGGAGAATAAGATTCATATAAGGCAAAGCAGTTTTTGGAGTTCAGAATTGTTTCGGATTGTTCGGTATTGTACCGAAAGCTTCTAGAACCTTCCGGAGTGGGACCAACGTGGCCCCACTTGTCAGGAGGGGGCGTGGGCCTACGAGGGAGTGCCCTGGACGCATTGGGCCAGGGGCACAAGGCCCCATAGGCCCAGCCGGCCAAGCCCTAGGGGAAACCCTAGGGAGAGCTTCTAGAAGGACGGGGGAAACTTGCCCCCCACTCCTCCCTCCTTGGCCGCCAGCCCTTGGCTTAGAGGAGGGGCAAGGGGAAGCCGCCCACCCCTCTATATAAAGAGGGCTGGGGGTGCACCCTCCCCCACACCTCCTCAGGCCCTAGCCGCCCTGCTGCCCTCCTCTCTCTCTCCCTCCCGACTGCGTGTAGGCGAAGCCCTGCCGCAGAAACTCTCCACCGTTTGCACCACACCGTCATGTTGTAGATCCAAACTATCTCTCCCCCCACTTGCTGGACCGAGGAAGGAGGAGACGTCGAGGTGCCGTACGTGTGCATCTCTCGGAGGCATCGCCACTTGCGGTGTTGGATCGGATCGGATCACGAGGAGGAGAAGCGAGTACGACTACATCAACCACGTTCCGTCGAACGTTCCGCTATGCGAATCTTCAAGGGTATGAAGATCTCATCGATTCCCCCTCGTTGTTTGCATCTACTAGATTAGATCTTGGCTTCCCCGTTCGCATCCATAGAATTTTTTTGATTTACTATGCTGCGAAACCCTTCACATAGTTGCAAGGAAAAATACCAAACTTGGTATATTGATTTGTATCAAAAAAACCTTCACAAAATGACCTATCTCAATCAAATGTTTTCTGGTTTTCAGGTCAAATGACCAATGTTATGGCGAGAATCGCAGCATAGTTCGCGATAATGTTCCCATATTGTGCACGCATGTGTATCAAGGGATAGCGAACAATGTTGCAGGAGGAAGTTTTTCTTTTCGTCACACCAAAAACCATTATTCATTTATTGAGTGCAAAAACGGGGTGTTTTGTGAAGCAACCACCACATAAAAGTTTAAAAATGTTACTGCCCCATTTTTCAAAAATACTACACCATCTTAAAATGATAATGTCCCAACCAGGATATCTCAAACCTTTATGTCCACCCCTCGTGAAAAAGACAAATTCCTGTCGAATCTTCAGGAAGTGAGTCAGATTTGAACTACAGATACATGATATGATGCTCATGGTTTTTTGCAAAAATAATTTTTAGGTACACAATATGCTATTTCATCAGATATCCAATGCAAGTTTAGCGAGGCTCAGCCCCGAGTTAAGAATCTTCATGCACGCCGATTTACAAAGTTTCACGATAGTTTGAAACTGGCATAAAAATTCAAAAACAATCGAAACAATGCAAAACATTCACGTGGTGTCATATTATGTGACATTCGTACAAGGAAAAATACCAAACTTGGTATAATGATTGTGTCTCAAAAAAACCTTCACAAAATGACCTATCTCAATTGAGGTTTTCTGGCTTTTAGGTCAAATGGCCAATGTTATTGCTAGAATCATGGCATAGTTTGCAATAATGTGCCCATAGTGTGCATGCATGTGTATCATGGGATGACGAACAATGTTGCAGGAGGAAGATTTCCTTTTCATCGCATCAAAAAGGCATTTTTCATTTTCCGAGTGCAAAAACGGGGTGTTTTGTGAAGCAACCACCAAATGAAAGTTTCAAAATGATACCACCCCATGTATAAAAAATATTAGACCACTTTGAATGGATAATTTCCCAACCAGGGTATCTCAAACCTTTCCGTCCATCCCTCGTGAAGAAGACAAATTTCTGCCAAATCGGTAGGAAGTGAGTCAGATTTGAACTACAGGTAAATAATCTGATGCTCATGAATTTTTGCAAAAATCATTTTTATGTTCATAATATGCTATTTCATCAGATATCCAATGCAAGGTTTTCTTTTCGTCACACCAAAAAGCCATTTTCTATTTTCCGAGTGCCAAAACGGAGTGTTTCATGAATCCTGACATAGTTTTGGTTGGTTTATTATTAAAAAGTTATGATATATAATTAAATAGATGATATGGATGTTATATTTGTATTCCTCTCATTTTTCTGATCGGTTTGGATATATTATTTGTCGAATTATGATTTATGGATTTGTAGATATGAATTATTCAATTTTAAATGGAAAAAAGTCAAAATAAATAAAATTTATTTTATTTTTATTTGAATTCAAGATTATTATTGCTTATTCATTGTTGTTTACTTAAATAATTATATGGAATATAGAAAAATAAGACGTCTAATGTAGGGGTGGACACAAAGATCGAGGCTCGAGGCTCGATTCGAGCTTGACAAGGCTTGGCTGGGGCTCGACTCGGCTCGAAGGTTAGACAAGCCAAGCCTAAACCTGGCTACTCAGGCTCGAGGCTCGACAAGCCAGCTCGGTAAAGCTTGCAAGCCGGCTCGAAGGCTCGATGCAAAAAAAAATATTAACATGACCTTTACCAAAAATGTATCAATTCACAGTTATAATCAATAATTTATCATGAATATATCCATAACATAGTCTAACAAGTCAGACAAAAGTACCAATAATTATAACAATGTATACATCACAAGTTCAGAAAACAAATGCATGCACTTAACTAGTCCTGGGTAAAATCTGGCTCTGATTTTAACAGTGTATACATCACAAATTCAGAAAATGCAATGTTGCGCTGATTGTGTAATGGAGAAAACTAGAGAGTACAAACAAGTTTAGAAAGTACTTTGCAGAACAACACCAGACAAATGACGACACTATGTGCTGTCGTTGTAAAGACTTGTCATTCTGGAAGAAGACAAGTACAGTGCTATTCTTCTTCCCCATCCAGTAGAGCATCACACTCTCCTAAATTTGATCTTCTGATTCTTACATATTAGTATTATCTTGAACGATTACTCCTAATCATGTCAACCATGAGGGTAATCTTATCGTCTGAACATCTTAGTAGCAGGAAAAAAAGAACCTTAAGTTCCCATGCGACCAAAGCAGAAAAGAAATAAAATAGCAGAAAATAGGTACGAGAGTTCACTGGAGCTGCAGCCGTCGGTGTTGGGAGGTGGAGGTGGAGGAGAGGACCAGCCGTTGGTGGTGCGCGGCTGAGCGCCGGCGGGCGGAGGGAGGCCGGCGGCGGTATCCATTAAACCTAGTCAAGCGATGTCGTGGGGATTTAGAGTGAGAGGAGCATGCCATAGGGGAGGGGAGCCATGGAAGGAGGAGGATATGAGGTCCCATAGGTGTCAACCAGCGTCGGTAGCGGGCGGCGCCGGCCCTAGCAAGACGAGGAAGGGGCCAGAGGGAGAGAGGGAGAGCGACGGGGGAGGAATCACGATTGGGGATTCTTCTCGGGACAGTGTTTAGTCAATGGCTGGTTTAGGCCGTCCGGCTCAGCGAGCCTTTCGAGCGAGCCACGAGCCCACCGAGCCGAGCCACGAGCCTTTATTTCAGACTTTTTTTAGCAGCGAGCCGAGCCTGGCTTGGCTCGAGTTTTGCCGAGCCTGACCGAGCCGAGCCACGAGCCGGCTCAGCTCGGCTTGATTCCACCCCTAGTCTAATGGTTAATATGATTGATAGGGCTTATAGCTCCTATGCGACGTCTTTACATGGAATTGGAAGGAAAGCGACATCGTTGAAAAGAATAGCTCGCATGCGACGGTTGTGAGGCAGCTAATATCCCAGGGCCACGCGGGCCTTAAAACGGTCGTAAGGACACATTTAACTTTGTTCCAAAATTAGGGTTAAGCCAAACCGGTTGGTTGGGACAGCCAGTCAAGCCAGTCAAACCAACCGCTTCCGACCGAGAGCGCGCGTCACACTGACTGTAGCTTCCCCGACGGCGGCGGCGGACCTCACCCATCGTTCTCGGCGCCGGCGCCGGCGGCACGACAATTAATTTAGGCGGCGGCGCTTTCGTTCGTCGGCGAAGGTGGTGAGTGCCATTTGAAAGCTAATTGCTCTCCCATTCTTCTCAATTCGAGATCTGAGCGTGCCCATTGATGCTAGATTGTGGAGGAGAGGGTGTGCTGAACGGGGCGAGGGGGAACGATATGGAGCATGGAGAGGGGAATTCTAATCGGTATATCCCGTATCTCTGCACTTAATTTCTCTAAGGTTGAGCTCTTTGTTCGCTTCCGCTAGCTCACAGTGCCCGCCAAAAACAGGGGAGACGATGTTGCGCGCCAAACCTTCAAATTTCGCATCAATTTCTTTCCCTCTAGGGCTGTTTTAGTTGATGGCAGCACACAGATCATTGAGAGAGACACGGTTGTTAAATGGGAGGTGGAATTAGAACATGTTGATCCCCAAGAGCTAATAAACATGGGAGAGGAGGCGGTGAGGAAAATGGTGGAAAAAATTGGGGATAGTGTGGTTTGGGGGCCAGAGCAAGAAGTTTCTTTGTTACGATTTGATGATTGCAAATGTGACTATGTTAGGGTTGAGACATGGGAACATACAGTTGATGAAATCGATGAGCGAAACGGTTGGACAAGCAAAACTGTTCTGTTTTTAGCAGAGCTCATTGATCTGAAACCTGATTCGAGGGTTGGATATGTGGCCTCGAAGCTGGCTGCTCAGATGGTCGAGGATGATTGGGCTGCACAAAGGCAAGTAATGCCTATACTTACTGAGTTGGAAGTGTTAACAGTGGAGGATGATGATGCTAATGCACAAGGGGAGGCTGCAGATGGTAATGCACAAAGGATTGTAACTGTTGATTGGAATTCAGTTGAGATAGACGACCGGACTGATTTGGTCATTGCACCAATAGATGACATTGAAATGGCAAAGCTTTTTGGTATTCCTATAGATGTCAGAGACAAGGAGAAGAAGAGGGATGAAGCTACAAATGATGGTGACAACCATTTAAGAGATGAAGAGGCAGATATAGATCTAGAGTTGTTGGAAAATGCCGCAGTTCATGTAGATGATGCACATGATGATGATCTAGTAACAGTTTATGACAAAGAGGACCCAGTTATTGAAGTTGGGAGATTGTTTCCAAGCATGGATGAATTTAGGATGTGTTTCAGGACATATGCCGTCAAACGTGAGTTTGCTACCAAGACTATGTGGACTGATAAAAAGAAGTTCTATGCAAAATGCATAGGTTATGATGGTGGTGCCAAGCCTTGCAAGTGGTATATATCTGCTAGACGCCAACCTGATGGAAGGACAATAAGAGTGAATCAAATTCCGAAACCTCATACTTGCATTACAAGTTCTCAAACAGTTACAAATATGACATCACAATTATGGGTTGCAGAAAAGATCAAGCCCATTTTAGCCACAACACCAAACAACACTTCAAAGAGACTGAAAATAGACTTGGAAAAGCAGTACCCCATTAAGCTGAATTATACTACAGTGTGGAAGGCAAAGCAAAGGGCAATGAAAGAGCTATATGGTGATTGGGCAAATACCTTTCGAATGCTTTATAACTTCAAAGCAGAAGTAGAGAAGAGGTCACTTGGCAGTGTTGTGGAGATAGATACTGAGGTAACAGCTGATGAGAAAGTCTTCTTCTCTAAATTCTTCATGGCTTTAAAGCCTTGCATCGATGGCTTCAAAGCAGGGTGCCGTCCATATTTGAGTATAGACTCATCTTTCTTGACTGGAAAGTGGAATGGTCAACTAGCAGCATGCAATGCTTTAGATGGACACAATTGGATGTTCCCTGTAGCTATTGGCATGTTTCAGTCTAAGACAGAGGTATCATGGACATGGTTCATGATGCAGTTGAAAAGATGCATAGGGCCAGTCTCTACATTGGCAGTGCACACAGATGCATGTAAAGGTTTAGAAAATGCAGTGAAGATTGTTTTCCCTCATGCTGAGCAGAGGGAGTGCTTCGGCCATATGTGGATGAATTTGATCAAAAAATTCAGAGGAGATGATTTTGAACGCATGTGGCCAACAGCAAGATCTTACACCAGGCAGACACATTCATATCACCTTGAGAAGATTAAGGCGGCATGCTTTGAGGAGGATAGGGTCAAGTTTTGTACATGCTTGGAAACCTACCATTCTCTTTTATGGTACAGGTCTGGTTTTAACACTGCCATCAAATGTGATCGTATCAACAATAATTTGGCAGAAAGTTTTAACAACAAAGTGAAGGAGTTAAAAGACTTGCCTGTCCATGACATGGTTGACCAGATCAGGATCATGATCATGAGGTTGTGGGAATTGAGAAGAAGGCTTGGTGATGTTCTTCAAGGAGATAAGCTTCCTGATGTTGTGCAGCAGGTGGTCAACAGGAGCAGAAATCTTGCACATTTGCGTGTTGAGAAATCCTCATTGTGGGGTGCTGAAGTCAGAGATACAAAGACTGGCAGGAGGCATGTTGTTGACACTCAATTGCATGAATGCACATGCCTTGAGTGGCAACACACTGGGAAGCCTTGTGAGCATGCCATACTTTTCTTGGCCTCCAAACACAAGCTAAATATGCACCCATATTTGCATGAGTATTATTCTGTAGCAAAATTCAAGGCTGCATATGGAACACCAATTCCAGCACTTACAGATCAGTCTCAGTGGCCTGAAGTGGACATTCAGTTCTCCTTGTGTACTCCTTTGATGAAAAGAAAGGCTGGCTGGCCCAAGCAGAGTAGATTCAAGGCTTGGTTTGAGAAAGGTGGGAGCAGCAAGAAGGGAAAGAAAGATGAAAAGAAAGATGCCAAGCCAAAAAGGGCCCCAAAAGGTAATAAGAATAGATGCAAACTCTGTGAAGAACTTGGACACCGAGCTGGCTCTACCAAGTGCAGATACACTGCTGAAAAGCCAAAGTATGTTCATCCAAAATCTATCCCATTTCTTGTTGATGATTTTTCTCCCCCAGCTAACTTGCTTGTTTTCAGGAGGAAGCGTGGAGAAAAAGGCCCACCTCTTGTTGTTGACGAATGTTGGCCAGTGAAAAGGGCAAGAATCAATGGCCAAAGAAAGAAGAGAACTAACCAGATCATGTTTGGTGCTGCTGAGGTGCAATCTGAACTTGTTTTGGAGGATGATGTGCAAACTGTTGAGGCTTTAGGGCACACCGTTTCTGATTTGGAAGCTCTGGTGCAAAATGAGGGGCAAAATGAGCCTGTTGTTGAGGCTCTAGTGCAAAATGAGCCTGTTGTTGAGGCTCTAGTGCAAAATGAGGGGCAAAATGAGCCTGTTGTTGAGGCTCTGGTGCAAAATGAGCCTGTTGTTGAAGCTCTGGTGCAAAATGAGCCTGTTGTTGAGGCTCTGGTGCAAACTGACCATGTTGTTGAGGCTCTGATGCAAAGTGACCATGTTGATGAGGCTCTGGATCATGATCATGAGGTTGTTGAGGAGGTGCAGGAGGTGAAGGAGACTCTTGGACGTGCTGTGGGGAGGCCAGATGGTAATGGTAAGAAAAAGAAGAGCATAAACCTGTTGTGTGGTGTGAAACTTGTGAAGGGGAAGAAAACGAGGGGTAAGAAGAGCCAAAAGAAATAGACATTTGTTATTGTAAACATTTGTTATTGTTGTAAACATTTGTTATTATAATAATTTGGCACTTGTTGTAGTAAACATTTTTTATTATAATAATTTGCCACTGGTTGATAATTTGGACAAAATTCAAATATGATGGTAAATTTGAATTTCAACAAATGTAGCTATGTCACTTTTCTATGTTTGTATGAGCTTCCAACGTTTTTCTCATATGTACAATACAAATCATCCTCACCCTGATCCCTTTTGTCAAGTACAACTCACCCTCACCCAAAATGGGGTAGAAATGGGCTCCAAAGCTAGGGTAAACCACCCCATTTCTAAGCAAGTTTTTTTTCGACCATTTCTAAAACCAAGTTTGATATTTTCCTCAGAACTATGTCACATAACATGACACCATGCGAAGGTTTTGTATTTTTTGATTTTTTTTTGAATTAGTTATGCACATTTGAATGTCTGGTCAAACTTGAAGGGTTTTCATAAATATTCTTAGCTAGGGGCTGAGGCTCACCAAAACTAGCATTGGATCTCTGATGAAATAGCATGTTGTGAACCTAAAAATGATTTTTACAAAAAATCATCAGCATGAAATCATGTACCTGTAGTTCATATCTTACCCACTTCCAACCGATTCAGCAGGATTTGTCTTTTTCACCAGGGATGGAATAAAAGGTTTGAGATACTCAAGTTGGGAAATTGTACATTCTAGGTGGTCTAGTATTTTTGAAAAATAGGATGTTACCATTTTGAAACTTCAATTTGGTGGTTGCTTCACAAATCCCCCCTCTTTCGGCACTCAAAAAATAGAAAATGGATTTTCTGTGCGTCAAAAAGGAAAACTTTGTGCTACAACATTGTTAGTAATCCCATTATAGGCATGCATGCCAAATATGGGCACATTATCACAAACTATGCCTTGATTCTAGCCATATCATTGGTCATTTGACCCGAAAGCCAGAAAACCTCGGAGGAGATAGGTCATTTTGTGAAGGGTTTTTTGAAATATGATCAATAGACCAAGTTTGATATTTTTCCTTAGAACTATGTCACATAATATGACAACATGCGAAGGTTTTGTATTTTTTTGAATTTTTTTGAATTAGTTATTCACATTTGAATGTCTGGTCAAACTTGTGAAACCCCATTGACTACATCCTAAACCCCGCTAACCCTAAGGCTGAATGAGGAACGTAGATCTAACCCTAGCGCGACACTGTGGCCATTAGATCGCGTCTTCTAGAAGGATTCCGCGGGTGGCTCTGGGCGATCCGTGAAAGGGCTTGTTCTGCAACCTGATTGGTTGACGTCTCTTAGAAGGATTTCGTGGCTAGCTCTTGGCGATCCATGGGATGGATGATTCTGGAATCTGATTGGCTTCATCGTTTTTACGTGCAACAGCGTGGCATGCGAGCGTGGCACACTCCATTGACCGTTGGACCGAGAGTGGCATGCGAGGGCGCTGGGCGGGGCGGGCTGCACCATGCATGCAGCTGCCCCTAGCGTCGCAGTCTAGCTATTTTACGTGCAACAGCGCTGCAGCGTATTTACTCCCTCCGTCGCATTAAATAAGTGTATGTGTAACAACTTTCTTCAGTCAAACTTACTCTCCTCAGGTTCATTGTAATAAATGAGACTTTGTATGATACCACGTCTATGTTATTTTGTACTATGGAGTAGTAACTTAGACTAGTAACATATGCATGATACCACATCTAAGTCCATTGGAAAGGTAAAAGTACACTTTTTTTGGACAAATTTTGAAGCCAAACGTACACTTATTTGTGGACAGAGGGAGTATGCATTTCACTATGACCAGCCTAAGAAAAAATATCAAAATCTAAAATATGTAATAAATATAACGTACAGCATGGCACACTACATTGACCGTTGGACCGAGCGTGGCATGCGAGGGCGCTGGGTGGGGCGGGCTACACCATGCATGCAGCTGCCCCTAGCATCGCAGTCTAGCTATTTTGCGTGCAATAGCGCTGCCCCATTAAATAAGTGTATGTCGAACAACTTTTTTCAGTTAAACTTACTCTCATCTGGTTCATGCGCCATACAAAAAGTCAATATTACTCCCACCGATTTTTCTTGCGTGTGTAAAAACGAACGAGTTTATTGCATGCGGTGTGTAAAAACGAACGAGTACCTTGGTACTAGATTCCTGCCTTTATTACCGAAGTAAATCAAGGCCAAATTATATTTTCCCTTTATTTTTCACTCCCAATGAACAACTACCTTGGACGTTTTTTTCTCTCTTTCGCATTAATGCATGCATGCGTGCAGGGGCGGGGGCGGCGGTGCAGGGGTTACAGAACGTCGCATCCTAGCTATTTTTTTCTCTCTTTCGCATTGATCACGCCCGCTTCCCACACGCAACACAGCGCACGCGTCTCGGCGTCTGCGCCAACGCGACGCTGGATTCCCACACCGCCCTTCACGCCCCGCCCTCAATAAATAGGCAAAACGCCTTTGCCTCCTCATCTCATCTTGCCCCTCATCTTCAACCTCGAGCCCGTCCCTTTGCCTCCTCCCAGCCCCCAAACACTCCGGCGACCATGGCGACCTCCCCCTTCCGCTTCCCTTCTGACACCGAAGTAAGCGACGAGGACAACCACCCGGACCACAAGCAGTGGTGGGAGCAGGAGGCGCCCCCGCGCCCCAAGCGTGGCAAGAAGAAGAAGTCCCCGCCCTGCCCCTGGGGGGAGCAGGGCCCCATCGTCACCAACCCAGTCCCCAACCACCCCGGCGGCGGCGACCTCCCCTCCGAAGCCTACTGGGCTAAGGCGGTGAAGGACGAGGCAAAGCAGGAGGCTGCTATCGCCAGGTTGGAGGAGAAGCAGGCCCAGCGCGCCTTGAAGAAAAGGCGCAGACGGGAGGACGAGGAGCAACGGAAGGCCAATGGCTGGGCCTTCCAGGAGGAGCAGCGGAAGCGGGAGCAGCGGGAGAGGCTGGCGGCGTGGAATGCCGCGAAGGCAGCTGCACCAGCACCGCCTCCACCGCCGATGGAGTAGGGTAGCTAGGGTTAGGGTTTAGGGGCTAGCCCAGGGTTTAGGCGGGGCGCCTATTCCCTTCTATATTATTGTACTTTTTTCTTTTTATTGTAATGTTATCGATCCCCCTATCTAATATAAGTAATGTTATCCCAATATTATCTATCTCCTTGTTTTATTGTAATCTGTGTTTTATTGTATTGTCATTTGTCAAAACATCCAAAACAACAAGTGTATAAAACAAAAGACACAAAAACAAGTTCATATAATACTCGTGCAATATTTATATATTTACAAGTGTATAAAACAAAAGACACAAAAACAAGTTCATACAACACATGGTTCATTTTCAAATAAGACATTTACATATTTACATAAGTTAAAGGAGCGCCAAGTTATGTTAGTTATATGGATGTCTTTGGACTTTATTTATATATTTACTTTCGCAAAAGAAAAGATTGCGACCTGAGCACGAGTATCTGCAGATCCACACGTCCCTATTTAGATTGTAACGTGAGTACCATTTTTTTTGCCCAATCAACATATAGTTACTATTGGGCCTGGATACGTCCATTTTGGCCTGGCTAAGTTCTATTTGGGCCTGACCTTTTTCAATCCTCGTCAATTGTTTTTTTTACTTTTCAACCCCTCCCCCTCCCCTGCACACGGGCGCCCCCTGCACACTGATAAAAGGAACACTGACGAAACTGAAGAAACTGAAGGAACACTGATTTCGAAAACAGAGCAGCTCAAAATTAGTCCGAATTTGTGTTGCATTTTATTCAAGCCAAAGACATAGACCATTATATCCATTAAAAAGCATCACTCGAACACTGACTGCGCTGTCTAATGACTAACGATGAGGAGATAAACTAATCCGAGAGAAATTACACAAAAATAAAAAAAAACCGGCCATCAGATTGTCATGCTTCTTCAATTCGATGATTTGCCTTAGCTGCTTGTTCATCTTCTTCAGCTCGGCCTTCACTTCCGCATCCACCGTAGTACCAGCGGAAATGGGGTTGCCACATCCCAATTGCTCCACCACGGACGGGTTTTCGAGCTCCCGGGATGCTACCTCCACCCCAATTCGCTCGATGTACTCATCAAGCCACTCAAAATGCCCACATTTTGGCAGTTCCTGAAATCGCAGAGATGAACCCTAAATCCCAAATTCGATGAAATGCATGAAATTTCGAAATAAAAGCGAGAAATTGGCGCTCGGAACACTCAGATCTCACCTTTCCCGGCTCGGGCTTGCTCTCACACTTCACAAATTCCCAGCCAATGTTGCCGTTCTTGTCGGTGGATGTGACAAGCCGCTTCAGGGGCGCGGTACGGGGGCAATCGGGGCACCTCCTCATCGGCACCGCACCATACCGAGGCCATGAGCGGTGGGAGGAAGCAGAGCTCGACATCCCTCGCTGGCGTTGCCGCACTTGCTCGCCGGAGAAGAAAACGGAAGGGGATGAGATGCTGGAACGGTGGCGGGAGTGCTCGGGTGCGGGGACGGATCGGGGCCAACGGATCTCTTCGACCACAGGGTGGGTCCCACGATATGAGGTGGACATCAGGTGAGTTCCGCCGTGACGTGGAGAGGCTGTGGGTCCTACTGTGCTCAGCTGATTCGAATTCGTTGACGGTCTCGTGGGGTTAAGTAGAAGTGTCGCACAGGAGCTATTTGCCGCTTCAGAAGTGTCGCATGCGAGCTATTGTTTGCAATGATGCCGCTTTCCTTCCAACAAGTTCTAATCTCTTTGTCGGAAGCTCATATGGAAGGAATAGAGAAGTTAAGCGTGCTTGATCTGAAGTAGTGTTAGGATAGGTGACCGATCGGAAAGTTTGACTACTAGTGCAATTTTACTTGAGATTAAGTGTACTTAGAATTAAAAATCTCCATGTGAAATTAACGAGTTAAACAATTCAAAAATGTAAAAAAAATTGAGTTTTTTTTTGGAAAAATCTAGACTTTGTCGTTGGTATAGCCAAACGGCCGTTAGTCATAAAGATAAGACCCATACGGTCTACGCCGACATGCCGCCGACGTAGCTATATACACCGACGGTGCTTTTCTATGTCGATGGATTGAGGGGCTACGCCTACGGGCTTTTACGCTGACGGCATCCGTTGGCGCAGCCTACGTCGACGGGACCTGGCCGTCGGCGTATCAGTCTTCTCATGTAGTGCCGGACCGGCCGGCTTCTCGTGAGTCGCATGCTGATCTTCATTTACAGATGTAAGTGTATGTACCCTAAACCCTAAACCCTATTTACAAATGTAAGTATATGTATCGTACATCAGTTAATTAATGCAGATGCATTTGAAGTATCGCATCCCTAAGCAGCTTGATCGGAGAAAGGTGTGGCTTCCTGCACTAAAGAAAACAGGGCTATCCAGACAGTTACAAGCCGAAGGCATAGGCTATCACTACGGGAAAAACCCTCGTTGCTTGTAGGTACAAAATATTATAAAGAAGATTAAGAAGAAGAAAATTAGATTAGGAAAATACCAAAGGTTTTCCTTTTATTCTTTTGTAAGAATAATGTAATATTTATATGTTTTAATAAAGCATGTCCTTTGCTTTACTTGTAATTTTTCTTTTTTTTAATAATTCCTTATTGATTTGTATTCTTCATATTTTTGTAATATTGAATAAGAAATGAATAAGGATTTATACTTACTTGTCCTTTCTTGAAGTATTTTATTTAATTGGACTCTTTATGATTATATACTTGTTATTTAATAAAATAATACTAAAATACTAAAATACTCAAATGTCCTTTTGAAAACAATTAACTTCTAAATGCTTTTGGTTTAAATTATTTTAAAATTAGATTCAAATTTAAATTATTAACCCAAAATAGTTGAGAATACCTAGAGGTCATGTCAGAATCTATAACAATCACTTGGATGAGCTAAACCCTAACTCAACACAGTGAAAGAAACTATGATCCCTCCAGGTTTTTAGTTCGCGGAAAATTTGCCCAATTTTACAGATAAATGCATGCACATGCACATATTCATAACTATACCCTTCGTTGGTTCCTAAATGCTGGGATATTACAGATCTTGGGACCAACCTTGGTTTTCCATATTGCTATGACGATATGACCTAATCTAGCAAAAACAGAGATAAAATACAATTGTTCAATCCTCCGTTGGAAGCCGGTCAAAGGATAGATCTGTGGGGCCCATGGATTAGGGTTTCGCTGAACACCGAAGGATCTGAATCACTTGAAACTTTCATGCAACCCTTAAAAGTGTATACAAATGTGGCGTGATGTTGAAAATGCCAAAACCACGCTCCCATGTGTGAGCCTCTTCAGATAGATGTGATAACACTTAGTAAGGTTCTGGACTTACAGCTAGAAATTCCTGCTATAGGTCAACGAGAGGGAATCTTGTGGGAATATGGGATCAACCTTGGTTTTTCCATGTTACTATGACCTAACCAAAGAAACATAAATATAAAATCATTTATTCAACCATCATACGAAGAATTTTGTGGGGCCCACTAACAAGGATTTGAGTGAAAAACAAGGACCAGAGAGTCGAAATCCCTCAAAAACTTGCATGTGGCTTAGTTATATATACAAGTGCAGCGGGATGTTGAAAAGTACAAAACCATCTCCGGGTGTGTCCTTTTCATAGACATGTGATAACACTTAGGAAAGTTCTGGACTAGAGTTGATCTTGTGGGAACATAGGCTAACTATGGTTTTCCATGTTGCTATAAGCTAACCTAGTAAAAATAAGGACAAAGGTACATTAGTCAACCGTCTTGAGGATAATTTTAGAGGGGTAAATTTGGAGGCCCACGGGTTAGGGTTTCTCTCGAAATCGAGGAACAAAGTGTTGGAATCCAGCCAAAACTTGCATGTGGCCCTAGCAAATTATATAAGTGTGGTGTGGTGTTGAAAAGGCCAAAACTCAGCTCCTGAGGTGTAAGCCTCTTCACATACATGCAATGACACTTGGAATGTTCCAGACTTGTAGCTTGAAACTCTCGCTACAGGTCAACAAGAGGGAACTTGTGAGAACATGGGCTAAAACTTAGATATTCATGTTTCTTTGACCTTAATTAATAGTAACAAATATAAAATTCAACTGATCAACCGGTGTACGAAGAATTTAAGATGAATAGATCTACAGGGCCCATAGCTAGGGTTTCGCTAAAATTGAGGACCAAAGGGTCCCAATCCCTCTAAACTTATATGTGACCCACATGTATACAAGTGTGGTGGTGAACGTTATCGTTTGGGTTCCGACTAATTTGCCCTAGCATGGGTCTAGTGGCGCGCTCAGCAGGTGACCTTGGGCACATCCTTGTTGGATCTGTTATATTTCATGTGGCTCTGGACAAGATGGCCAGCAGCTTGAGCAGAGATAAGGGATAGCTCCCCAGCTAGAACAGCACCAGCAACCACTGCGGCAAGCAACCTAGCATTTGACCCCGGAGAATCCCTGTTGGCGCCTTTGACGCCAAGTAGGTCCAAGCAGGCCGACTGTGAGGCCAACTGCGTGCCTCCACCAACTGTGCCCACCTGCATTTCGATCATTAGAACACACCCATAAGTTTATATGTATTACTAGTAGTTGGTGAACTGCTAGGTATATGATATTGATTCAATTATGTCCATGTGGCTAGTACAAGACAGTGGATGTATGCCTTCATCAACTATAGCAGAAACCAAATAACAAAATAAAGCCATCCATAAGATAGATATTAACTGGTCTAACTTTAGCTAGATTTTTGTAAAAACAACAGCAAGTGAACACCAACCGAAAACAGAATCATTTAGGAAAATCAGGTGTGATATCCAGTAGTGGGACACAAAGGGATTAATTGGCATATACAAGAGCTTATTCTATATCACGTGTAAGAATTGATGAGCTTGTGAATTTCACTCATCCAACCTTTACTTAGTTTCATAATGCTTAATGAGTACAAAATCAAGCCATGCGTCTTATAATACAATATTTAAGTTTTCAGGTTCCTTATAGTTTGAATTTATTTATTTATCTATTTTAAATTAGATGGAAGTTCCTATGATGGGATCAATAAAATACTAAGAATACACATTTGTTGGATATTTTTTAAGATTTCCTATTCTAGGTAGAGGATCCCATCAAAATGTTCGAATGAATAAGCTATAGTTCTTGACAAAGGATTATGGTTTAAAGTGCAAACACCATTGACACCAGGATAACTAAAAGAGGGATAAATATCATTCAACATCAACATAAACTTCAGACTTCCATGCTAAGAATATAAACTGCATGATTCATTATGAAATATAATATTGTTTCATACCTCGATAGATGGCATTGTAACGGAGATGTGAAGGTCTCTACCATCATTTACAGCTTCCAACATAGTGATACACTGTGAGCTCTCCACATTCTGTGCAGGGTCCTGACCAGTAGCAATGAAGATAGCCGTTACGATGTTGCTTGCGTGGGCGTTGAAACCGCCAAGGGCTCCGGCAACCGCTGAGCCGGCAAGGTTCTTGATCACATTCAACTCCACGAGTGACTGGACGTTGGTCTTGAGAACCTTTTGGATAACTTCCTCTCTGATTACTGCTTCACAAACCACAGACTTTCCACGCCCTTCAATCCAATTTACAGCAGCTGATTTCTTGTCGGAACAAAAGTTTCCTGTTTTTTTTTTTTGAAGTTTTAGTTAATAAAGTATGCAACACAATAGATATTTGAAAAGGCAACTTTAAAAGGCCATCATTCGTCATCTTAGGCATATGTACTGTTAACTGCCAACACATCGCTTTCCTCAACAAAAAAAAAAAACTGCCAACACATCGCTAACATGCTAAACTAATTCAAGTATATATTAATCCTAAAATCAATTGTGACTTCAAAGATTGGTACATAGCTCCACGGCTGTATAGTGAGGAGACAACTATTTTGTGACGTGTTATGTCAAAGCATGATTGTACATATATTATATATAATAGGAAAGAGAGGGATGAGGTGGTTTTTCAAAAAAAAATTATGTGCATTTTCTGTGTCAAAATTTCCTTTTTACGTTCATTCTCGTTATTAGATGGCTCTCATAAGTCATAACTAACTATTATCCATCAACTTTAATATGGTACAAATTTAATCACAATCGAAATGAGCACTTCAAAAGCTGGCAGCTGAATAACAAGCAATAGCAAAGTGAACTTCAACGTATGAATTTATGACGTGGGAGATATACCTGAGATGCTGACAACATCCATGTCAGGGAAGTCATTCTGCAGATAGTCGAGCACATTTTGGACGCCCTTGGAGACCATGTTCATCCCCATGGCATCCCCAGTGCTGCAGGTGAACCTCATGTACAAGTTCCTCCCAGCCATGGCGCACTTGATCCCCTGCAGCCTTGCAAATCTGCTTGATCTGCACAAACGTTTCCAAAAGAGCATTGGTCAATACTGCCCGTACTATCAATTTTGGGTTTAAAAACATTGCTGCTTGTCAATGGAGCCATTTGCTGCGCATTAGTATCTTACCTGTTAAAGACCATGGACAGGGTGTCGAAGTTGGCCGGATTCTCCAACAAGCACTTGAGCTCGGCGGCGCGGCGGGCGGAGGGGAAGCGGGCGACAGGGGCTCGGGTCATCCCGTCGCGGTACACGACGCTGGAGGCACCGCCGGACTCCGCAATGGCCTTGCACCCGCGGTTCGTGCTGGCGATGAGGCAGCCCTCCGTGGTCGCCATCGGGACATAGAGCCTGCGGCCGTCGAGGACGAGCGGCCCGGCGACGCCGACCGGCAGCTGCACGTACCCGACCGGCATCTCGCAGCACTGTCCCAGAATCGACGCATAGTCGAAGCCGTCGAGCGGGAGGCCGTCGATCTCCCTCCCGGTGATCCGGCGCAGCGCCTCGCGGCGGATACCGGCGGCCCTGCGGCAGTCGCCGAGCCTGGTCTCGAGCACGTAGGACGGGATCTTTCCGGCGACGACCCCGGAGACGATTTCCTCGTCCTCCTCCGGCATTTTCTCCGGCGCTGCGCCGGCACTCTGCAGCAGGGCGCACTGCTTCGGCGCGGGCTTGGACGGCGGAGGGGCCACCTGGGCGGTGATGAGGAAGTCTTCTTCCTCCTCGTCGTCGCTGTTGGACACGACCGACTGCGCGAAGGCGATGCCGAAGAAGCTGATGAGGTAGATGAGGGAGGCGACGAGGCCGCAGATAGCGAATATCTCGGTGATCCCCACGACGTGCAGCGGCGTGGAGTTGCGGATCTTCTCCCTCCACCGGCGCATCAGGTAGGCCAGCGACGCGGCGAAGAGCGCCGAGAAGATGAGGTTGGTGTGGCGGATCGGCAGCGGCAGCGCCTCACCGGCAAGCACTCGCCCCTTCTCCCCGGTGCGCCGACCACGCGCGGCCATATGGGTCAGCGCGGGAACCCTGCGGTGAAGCTCCACAGCCATATGAGCCAGCCCAGGAAGGGGAGTCGTGCCGCGCCGGGGGTTTTGCGTTTGTGTTGGGGGATTTGATGGATGGAGCCGGTCAGGTACGGTTTAAATAGCCTCTCCCCCGCACTGGTGCCGCAGCCTTACTGTTCCGATGACAGCCTGGCCCTACTCGTCTCTGGTGGAATTATTATTCCTTGAGCTCGTGTGTTGAACTGTGTTGATTTTTTTTTTAAACTTAAGGCAACTTTATTACTGAATCAAAACACGGCCCTCTATAATTACAAGTTTCAGAAAATCAGGGGAATCAGGAAACCCAAACTCCCTAAGCCTGAAGGTAGAACCATGACGAGCCAGCAACATTTGCTTCTCGTGGACAATGTTGTATAGTCGCCATGCCAAGCATCATCAGTAGATGTCGGCAATCATCAATCACCACCGCACTTGTACCTCTATACTCCGATGGATTAAGAGCAGCCTGGACCACTTCCATTGAATCGGATTCCACCACCAGGGATTGGGCACCAAATTGTTCTGCAAGCTTCAGACCTAGGAACAAAGCCGAAGCCTCCATCGCAGTATCAATGTAATCACAAGTGGCTGAAATAAAATTCCCCGAGGCATCCCGAATAATCGCTCCAGTAGCTCCTCGACCAGAATCTGGGCTAAACGCAACATCAACATTCAGTTTGTAAACCCCAGACGTCGGCCTTGTCCATCCACACCGTCGAATAACATTGACCGATCCCCTCACTTTGACACTATTGGCCAATATACCCAGGATATTAATAACAGTTTTTCCTGGTGTCGGTGCAGGCTGCTTATTTTTTATCTGCCTCCTTGCCCACCACATGTACCAGCATGTGATCATAACCAATTCTGAGAAGTGCTCAACATTGCATGTCACACCACTAGGCTTAGGCGAGCACAAGACTTCCTCCAGGACCATGGACCCCGAGCGATCCATACAAGTAGCCGATTCGATGGAATCAATCAGCCCCAGCCCTTTCCAAATATCCAACGCTCTAGGGCGTAAGAAGAGCATATGACATAGATCTTCCGCATTGAACGTGCACACAGGACAGTTAACAGATGAACCAATGTGCCTATTTTCCAAGATGCAGAAACAAGGGACTATCCCATGCAAAGCTCGCCAAATGAAAATCTGAACTTTACGAGACACTCTTGCCTTCCAAAATTTCTTCCAAACTTCATGCGGAGATGATCTATCCGACGAGTCTGTCCGCTGCGCCCTTCTCTGATATTCCACACGCCATTTAAGATGGTATGCAGAATTTACTGAAAAACAACCTGTCTTATTAATATGCCATGCAATGAAGTCGGGCTGCCCATAACTTGGTAGAGGAATCCGCAAAATACGATATACAGCCACCGGCCAGAAATTCTTCCGGATTAGGCTCTCATCCCAGCTACTAGTAATAGGATCAATCAGCTCACTTACCCTGGTTAGAACACAGTTTTGTCTAGGCGAGACCACCATCCGTGTCGGACTATCTAGAACCCATAAATCTGTCCAGATATTTATAGTTTCTCCATTACCGGGTCGCCAAATGCAGCCCCTCTTAAATGTTTTCAAACCTGACATGATACTTTGCCATGTAAACGATGAGCCTTTTTTCAACTTTGCATTCAAATCCCCACCCGGGTAATACTTAGCTCGAAATACCTGCGCGCATAAGGAATCTGGGTTACTAAGCAGACGCCAACACTGCTTCGCCAACATAGCTTGATTAAAACAGTGGAGGTCCCGGAACCCCATCCCACGTTCATTCTTCGGAATACTCATCTTCCACCATGCCATCCAGTGTATTTTACGTTTAGTTTCAGATCCACCCTAGCAGAACCTAGCAATGGCATTGCATATCTGCTTTGGGATATTGAACACCGACATAGCATATGCCGGTATAGCCTGCGTAATTGTCTTCAAGAGTATCCCCTTCCCTCCCATAGATAGTAATTTTCCATTCCATCCACTAATACGATGGAGAACCTTTCAACCAGATGCTCAAAGCAGTCACTTCTGTCAATACCAACAAGCGTCGGTAATCCGAGATATTTATTTGACAAAGCTTCCACCATAATGTTTAGGTGAACACACATCTCCTGTCGAACCAGAAGATTGGTGTTCAGGCTAAAGAAGACACTAGATTTTGCATCACTCACAAGATGGCCGGAGCTTGCACAATACATATCCAGCGCATTACGGAGAGCCGTGGCGTTTTACATATCATCCGACATCAGGATCAAAGAATCATCAGCAAAAAGAAGGTGTGACACTGACGGTGCACCTCAACACACTTTAATCCCTTGAATACCACAAGTCATCTCCTCATACGCTAGAAGGCTCGACAAACCCTCTGCATAAATTAGAAACAGATACGGTGACAGGGGATCTCCTTGCCTAATACCCCTTGTTGGAGTAAAAACTTCAGTCTCATCAGAATTGAACCAGACTCTGTACTTGCCTGAAGTAACACATGCCATGACGAGGTTGATTAAGGCGTAGGAGAACAATATATTTCCGTGTGACGAGGGAGAGACAATTTTTCTACTTTAACATACGTGCATTAGAAAGATAGAAGTATATTCTTTTATGAACAAAGTTTAGGACTAGTCATCCACTAATTTGTGGACGGAGGGAGTATGTGGATTGGCTTGTCAAAAAAGAAAAAAACACAGGTGTTAATCAGATACATGGTACTTTAAGCAGTGGGTCTGATTCCTTTGTTCATGAATTTTAGGGCATGTTTGATTCAAAATATTTTCAAAGGAATTCTGGATTCCAATCCATAGGATTTTTTATATAGATCGTTTGTTTCAAGGAATGAATCTTACAAAATTTCTCTATGCATTGATTTTTTACACTACAATTTTATAAGATTTATAACAAGAAATATGACCTCTTGAAAAAATGTGTCTATGACAACTATGACATGTACTCATGCATTGCTTACACTACAATCCTATAAGATTTGTAACAAGAGACGAGATCTCTTGAAAAAGTAGGTGTCTATGACAATTACGACATATACCTAAATGCTACAAAAAAATTGGTGTTTTTCCTATCGGGCAATCAAACGGCTTATTTTGCTAATTTCTACATTTTTTTATCCGTATAGGATTCCAAGTAGCATGCTATTCTATTCCTGCATTTTTTATATTCTCATGTTTTACAAATTCTTTGAATTAAACAAGTCCTTAGTAAGATCTACGCACCCCTTCGTCTCTAACGAGCCCGAGGAGGCGATTAGGGTTCCCGTACCAGCCCTCGGCGCCGCCGGAGATCTGCCCCGCTTCTATGGCCTTCAAGCCATGGATGCAGGGTGGGTCTTGGCCTTCGCCGGCGGGAGGGTTTCGTTTTCCTGTTTTTAGGATAACGGTTTGGTGGGACGGCGCTCAGGTGGTGGCGGAGGTGTCTTCTCCCAATAAAGTCTCCTCGGCTTCAACCCTATCTTGACGGCAATGTCGAGAAGCTTGTGTGAGTGGTGTGGTATCTAAGGACTTCTTCTGGCTGTGGGGATCTTCGCATTGTCAAGGGGCTTCATCAGCGGTTCATTCTTCTTTTTCGTTTTCGGGACGAATATGGTATTTTAGGCCCGTTCGGCGACTTCCCGTCTGCAACCAGCAACGTCAGCCCGGCTCTAGGAGGAGCGGCAGTAGCGTGTGTCGACACCGTATGGAGGTCGAAGATGAAGGGCATCTCATCAATTTTGATGTAAATTTCGTTTTTATTAAGGTGTTTTATACTGTTTGCTATTTTTTAAATGCCAAAGTCCTTATTCGCAAAAAAAAAGTCCTTAATAGCATGGGGTTAGGCTTCCTCGTACGTGCGGAGCAGAATCCGGTTTGTACGTCACTTTGCCAAAACAAAACCAAAAATGTTTCGAGCCTTCCAAATTCAATAGTATAGCAGCCGGCAGCTGATCGATCGATTGGTTAGCTCGCTAGGTACGGGTCTGAGGACGGTTTCAATCATGAACCTGTGACCTGCCAGCAGACTTGCAGTCAGTTGTTTTTTGTTGCATCGGTCGACGCCTGACGTACGTCCGGCGCCCTCGTGCATGCACTGCACTCTCCAAGTCATGACCACGAGTATATAGCCGCCGGCCGTCGGATCTACATGCATTGACCTTGCTGCACTTTTCGGCTGTTGATTCATGTATATTGCGTCTTCATTTCCTCTTTGGTCAATTCGTTTTAATTCTCCGGCAGGCTTCCGGCCGATTTCCGAGCGAGCTGCGAGCTCTTGCGTCTGCATGCATGGTTAATTAACTTCTCAGACAGTCGGAGTACGTAATGGCTGCCTTGCAGCACCCTTGCTAGGTACGTGCATGGAACCGTCGAGTCCGGCGGCCTTCAATGCACCTTTAATTTGGTTCATCCACGGATCGTACGTACTAGTACATGTGATCGTGTCGATGTACTCCATCCGTTTCGGTTTACAAGTCCTACGCGTATATCTAGGTTATCAATTTGACTTATATAATTTGAATTATATAATATAAAAATTATATCATTGGAAAATACAAAGTCTAAAGTTTTCGGTGATATAATTTTTGTAATATATACATCATACTAAGTTGCTCAATTTGATGACATAGAACTACGTGCAGGACTTATAAACCGAAACGGAGGGAGTATATCGGTATGGCAATATGCGTAATGCTTCGCCATCGGTCCCCGCGCACTACGGGAACAACATTCTACACCGACGGCAGGATGTCGAGGCCTATGACGCAGCTCGGCAGCCGGGCTGTATGGCCGTCGGTCTAGTTTTGCTCTCAGCGTAGTATTAATAGGCTGACGGCAATCGTCGGCGTAGGATTAATAGGCCAACAGCAGCCGGCGGTGTAAATAGGACCGCCGGCGTACGCGATTAGGCTAACGGCAGAGCGACGGCGTCAAGTCTACGCCGACGGCATATTTCCTTTTTGCCACATTAATCTTAGAAAAATCATAACTAAATCATTTAAATTTAGAACATGTTGCCGGAGACGAGATGGACGGCGGCAACCGGCGGCGGCGACGTCGGCAGACAACGGACGGCGACAAGGACGGTGACGGCTGTGACGAGGTTGCAAGAAAAGTCTAACTAGCTCTGATACCATGTTAGGAATATGCAACATGTATTCCTCTGGGAACCAAAGGCCACACTATATAGTACATGTACAGGTGAATATATATGTAGGAAAACCCCCTAACAAGTGGGGACATACAATATACAAATATACATCTAACAACCGTCCAATTTTTCAAAAATACTACACCATCTTTAAAGGACAATGTTCCAACCAGGGTATCTCAAACCTTTATGTCCACCCCTTGTAAAAAGACAAATTCCTGCCGAATCGGTAGGAAGTGAGTTATTTTTGAATTACAGATACATGATATGATGCTCATGATTTTTTACAAAAATCATTTTTAGATACACAATATGCTATTTCATCAGATATCCAATGCAAGTTTAGCGAGGCTTAGCCCCGAGTTAAGAATCTTCATGCCTGCCGATTTAGAAAGTTTCACGATAGTTTGAAACTGGCATAAAAATTCAAAAATAATTGAAACAATGTAAAACATTTGTGGGGTGTCATATTATGTGACATAGTTACAAGAAAAAATACCAAACATGGTATACTGATTGTGTCTTAAAAAAACCTTCACAAAATGACTTATCTCAATCGAGGTTTTCTGGCTTTTAGGTCAAATGACCAATGTTATTGCTAAAATCACGACATAGTTTGCAATAATGTGCCATATTGTGCACGCATGTGTATCATGGATGACGAACAATGTTGCAGGAGGAGGTTTTCCTTTTCATCGCATCAAAAAGGCATTTTTCATTTTCAGAGTGCAAAAAACGAGGTGTTTTGTGAAGCAACCACCAAATAAAAGTTTCAAAATGATACCACCCTATTTTTCAAAAATATTAGACCACTTTTAATGGACAATTTCTCAACCGGGGTATCTCAAACCTTTCCGTCCACCCCTCGTGAAGAAGACAAATTTCTGCCGAATCGGTAGGAAGTGAGTCAGATTTGAACTACACGTAAATAATCTGATGCTCATGAATGTTTGCAAAAATCATTTTTAGGTTTATAATATGCTATTTCATCAGAGATCCAATGCAAAGGTTTTCTTTTCGTCACATCAAAAAGCCATTTTCTATTTTCCGAGTGCCAAAACGGAGTGTTTCATGAATCCTGACATAGTTTCGGTTGGTCTATTATGAAAAGGTTATGATATATAATTAAATAGATGATAGGGATGTTATATTTGGATTCCTATAATTTTTCTGATCGATTTGGATATATTATTTATCGAATTACGATTTATGGATTTGTAGATATGAATTATTTAATTTTAAATGGAAAAAGGCAAAATAAATAAAATTTATTTTATTTTTATTTGAATTCAAGATTATTATTACTTATTCATTGTTGTTTACTTATATAATTTTATGGAATATAGAAAAATAAAGACGTCTAATGGTTAATGTAACACCCTCAGAATCGATCCTATGCAAGTTTCAGCGATTCCCGCCAAACCCGCATAGAAACGATTCAAAGGTGCCCACCAGGCACTTTCGTGCGGGTGGAAAATGAAGTAATAACATTACACAACAGTCCTCGATGGGACCCACAGAACAGATATATATACAACACGACTCCATGAGTCAAGAATACAGATATGATGTACAAAGATCCAAATCACCTTGAAAATGATAGAGCGTCCGACTACGGACAAGATGCAAATGGGGCTAAGAGCCCTGAAGAATAACCAATGGCGTCCATAACCCTGCCCAGGCCAAGCCGGAAGGGTAACCCTGCTAACGACGTCGATCTCAAAACCTGCTTAAACAAAAGGGGTGCCGACAAAGGGCAAAGGAAAAAGAGAAGCGTCAGTACTGAGGCCAGTACACGGCGAGACTAGAATTCGGCGGTCCTCGCCTACATAGGTATGGTGGACTGAAGCGGCAACGTAGCATGCACTAAACAACCTATAGAGACTCGATACAACTGTCGGCTATCAGAGAGGGATAAGAAAGACCTATTCGGAACCAACCTGATACTAACACCAAACAATCCCTTCCTGGTATTCCCCCTCGAGACCAAACGAGGAAGTCAACCGAGGAACTCACACAGTTGGCAGTTTTATTTATTCAGTTATTGTTGCAGCAATTACTAGTCAGGTGTAGATAATCGTCCTGATAAAATAAACAGTGGGCCGTTTTAGTTAACCATTCCGTTGTAATTGCGACACTTACTAGTCAAATACGATTAACATGAGATATCCCAAACCCAACAGTTGTTGGTACTTATATTTAGCCATTCCGTTGTAGTGAAGCTGATTACTAGTCATGTCGGATACAAGTCAAGTGATAACAGTAAACTTTAGTTATAGTTGTCTATGATCAAGCACTGTGCTCCAAGTCGTCCATAACCGCGGACACGGCTTCTCGAAAAGATTTAACCCTGCAGGGGTGCACCAAAGTATCCACACGCACTTCGACCCTTTTTGCCAGATCAATTAACATACACCCATCGGTATGTCGGCGGGGCCTAAGTCATGACGTTTCCCAGACCCAAAGCAAGCACGGGGGGGCCACCCCACTAAGTACACCCGCAACGAAGTCGGCCGGTCTCCGAGACGGACTCAGGGTTTGCGATAGTGGCTGTAAACGACAGGAAACCCCAAAACTGGGCCTGTCGATACCGCGAAAACACTCCGCTTCCAAAACAGTACAGGTGCTATCCATCGCACAATCGTAAATAAAGCAGTAAAGCATGGCATAAGTACAGGATAGTAATAAAGCCCCAAACTACTTGTGGCCCCCAGTTCAGTACTTTGAAATCAGGTACTAAATCGATGGGGGGCCCATATCTCCCCACATGTGGTTAGCGCGCTCGATCTCAAAACAGGTGTCAAGAACTCGGGGTCCTACGGGACACAAGTGGACGGTTAACAACCAAATAACATCTATTGCCCACCTGTGCCTCTGCTTACCTACTTTAATTTTAGTTATTAAACAATAATTGAATTAAACGATGATAATTAAAGCCATGATCATCTCTAACATTAGACATGCGGCAATACTCCAACAGATGTGGTACTTGACGACACGCAACCGCACTTGAGCAAGCGACTACGACGCGCAGGTCCAACTATCTACCAAACAACAGGTAATAGGAGGTGTCCAAGGCAATATAAGGCTGCAAGGGATATCACGGGTACGAAATCTAGAGCATCGCAACACAGATAGCAAAAGATCAACAGGAGGGAATAAATACTATAAAAGTAAGATAGGTAGAAAGGGGGAGATGCTCGCCTGAAAACTTTGCCGAAGGTTCAACCGAAGATCGGGGTGAAGCTCACATCAACTCAACGGCCTTATCCGCGAAGAAGCAAAACACTAGAAGAAACACCGGATGCAATATTTAATACGACAGCAGAAGATCGGGCATGATGCATGTATGATGCATGACATGGCAAAGATGCGATGCAACTAGGTCATATTAAGCGGAACCGGGGTCCCGATAATTAATTAAACGGTTCAAGTTGTTTATCTACCCCGCAAATTAAATGTTGCATGATCAAGACAAAAGATAGCACCGGTTCGCTACACAAATTTAAATGGGGCCAATATGAGACTAGATTTGCCCGCATATGGGCCCCATATTTAATTATATGGTGAATCGGCATAAGGCCCCCAACCCACACAAATATGCATGCGAGATGAACAATTAACATGCAACAAGTTTTATATAGTTGACAATTTATAAAATAGGGGCTCGGATCAGGGTCACACATTAGGGTTCGGAAGATCTTGGGGTTCGATGGGTTCGGGGTCGGGTCTCAGGGTTCAGGGTTCGACGGGATCGGTCTTCGAAGGTCGGATACGAGATGAAGAGCTTGGCGTTCCGGGAAGAGGGACTCGGTGTGGCGTCGGGGCGCATCGGACTCGCCCTGGTCGATGTCGTTCTTGTCGTCGTGAAGACCTTGTCGGGTCCGCGGGTCGGGTCGGACTTGGCGTTCGGGGTGAAGAACTTGGCGTTCTGCGTCGGTGTCCTTACCGTCCGGGTTCTCGAGTATCGCCTCCGGGAAGGAGTACTTGTCGTTCAGGGACTCGATGTCCGGGGTGAAGTACTCGGCATCCTCGAGGAGGTACTTGTCGTATTCGCGTCGGCGACCTTGGCGGTTATCGGGTTCGGTCGTCGAATCCGTGAGGGAGATCTTGGCGTGGCGTCGGGTCCAGGAAGGAGTTCTTGTGGTTTCCGAGAAGGAGGACTTGACATTCTGCGACAGGGATCCTCGGGTTCAATTCTTGTGGGTTCCAACTTGTAGCCCTCGACAGCGGTCTTCATGATCAACTGCATCTCCCCAGCACGCTATCGTGACTCCACCAGGACGTTCATCGAGCAACACCGAATGCCGAAACAAAACATCGCGAACAGGGGCAGCGAGCAGGTGGGCACCCACGCAGGAGGTAGGCGAGCTCCAAGCGAGAACGGCACGGTGGTAGCTCCGGTGAGCCGAACGCGGCCGCGCGGACGACGGTGAGATGGGGCCAGCGGCGCCAGGGCAGGTCGGAGGAGGGCCAGCGGAGGTCGACGGGGCCGGCTCGGGCGGCAGGGGCTCCGGCGACCGCGGCTCAGGGGCGGAGCGCGAGCGGAGGCGGGCTCGGAGACGAGGCTGCGGGGCGGCGACACAGAGGGAGGCCGGCGGCGAGGATGGTGACCGGCGGCGAGCGGCGGGGCGGTGCTCGCGCGGGACGGGCGGAGCAGGCCGACGGTGGCTCGGGCTCTGGCCGGAGCAGGGCAGGTCGCGGCCGAGGATGCAGGGGCGCCCGCGCCTGCGCTGGAGGCCGGAGGCGGGGAGGAAGGGCCGGCTCGGCGAGGTGCTAGCAGGCGGTGGCGGAGGGAACGCCGGCGGCGAGGCGGCTGCTCGCGGGACCGGGGGCGGCTCCGGCGACGCCTGGCGAGGGGAGAGAAGGGAGAGGAGGGCGGCGGTGAAGAGGGCCACGGCGCGGAGGAGGCGCGGCCGGCTGGGGTGGAGCGGGGTGAGCGGTGGGGAAGGGAGGTGGAGGCGGCGGCGCTGGGCGGCGGCAGGCGCTGGCGAGCGCGGAGGCGAGAGGGCGAGAGGGGGACGCCGGGCGGTGGCGGGCGCCGGAGAGGACGCAGAGGAGGGTCAAGGGGGAGGAGCGGGGTCGGGAGGGAGAGGACGCGGGGGAGGCTGCGTCGGGTGGGTCCCGGGGTGGGACCACGCGGGACAGACGGGGCCGAGTGGGGAAGGTTCCAGGTGGGGGGAGAGGGAGTGTGGGAGGCGCGTCGGTGGTTGGGAGTGGGACCGGCAGGTGGTGGGCCCGGGCTGGCAGGGAGAGGGAGAGAGAGTGGGTCGGTGTGGGGAGGTGGGGTCGCTGGGTGTGTGTGTTGGGGTGGGGCCAGGGTGTAAGGGAGAGGGGTAGGAGGGCTGTGTGTGGATGTGGGCAGAGGAGAGAGGGCGGATTGGTGAGGTGGCAAGGTGGGTAGGGATTGGGGGAGATGGTGAGATGGCAAGCTGTGATTGGTGGGTAGATTAGGACTAGGTGGAAAAAGGTTGGTCTAGGATCTTGCAGGGTTTAGTTGGGCTGGGTCGCAGATGGTCTGGACCGGTTGGGCCTCTGGCCTGACCGGCCGGACTGGACTGCCCGACAAAAATATTTTATTGTTTTGATTCTATTTGTAAAACATTTTTGTAAATACTTGTTAGACAAATACAAGATCTGAACAGACCGATGTTTTAATTGGAAATAAATACGGGGGTTATTTAGAAAACAAAACTAGGCGTTTCGAAAATAGTTTCCAGTCAAACAATGCATGATGATGACGATGCAATGTACAACAACAACAACGCGATTTTCTAGTAGTGGTTTTGCGGGATGCCACAGTTAATATGATTAATATGGTAATGTTCACAACAAGTTCTAATTTCTTTGTCGGAAGCTCATACGGAAGGAATAGAGAAATTAAGCATGCTTGGGATAAAATAGTGTTAGGATGAATGACCGATCGGAAAGTTTGACTACTAGTGCAATTTAACTTAATATTAAGTGAACTTAGAATTAAAAATCTCCATGTGAGATTAACGAGTTAAACAATTCAAAAATATTAAAAAAAATTGAGTTTTTTTTGGAAAAATCTAGACTTTGCCGTCGGCGTAGCCAAATGGCCGTTAGTCATAAGGTTAATACCCATACGGTCTACGCCGACATGCCGCTGGCGTAGCTATATACACCGACGACGCTTTTCTATATCGACGATTGAGGGGCTACGCCTACGGGTTTGTACGCCGACGACCTACGCCGTTGGCGCAGCCTTAGCCGACGGGACCCAGCCATCGGCATATCAGTCTTCTCCTATAGTGCCGGACCGGCCGGCTTTTCGTGAGTCGCATACTGATCTTCATTTATAGATGTAAGTATATATACCCTAAACCCGAAACCCTAAACTCTATTTACAGATGTAAGTATATGTACGTACATCAGTTAATTAATGCAGATGCATTTGCAGTATCGCACCCCTAAGCAGCTTGATCGGAGAAAGGTGGCTTCCTGCACTAGAAAAAACAGGGCTATCCAGACAGTTAGAAGTCGAAGGCATAGCCTATCACTACAGGAAAAACCCTAGTTGCTTGTAGGTACAAAATGTTATAAAGAAGATTAAGAAGATGAAAATTAGATTAGGAAAATAGCAAAGGTTTTCCTTTTATTCTTTTGTAAGAATAATGTAATATTTATATGTTTCAATAAAGCATGTCCTTTGCTTTACTAGTAATTATTCTTTTTTTTAATAATTCCTTATTGATTTGTATTCTTCATATTTTTGTAATATTGAATAAGAAATGATAAGGATTTATACTTACTTGTCCTTTCTTGAAGTATTTTATTTAATTGGACTCTTTATGATTGTATACTTGTTATTTAATAAAATAATACTTCATACTAAAATACTCAAATGTCCTTTTGAAAACAATTAACTTCTAAATGCTTTTGGTTTAAATTATTTTAAAATTAGATTGAAATTTAAATTATTAACCCAAAATAGTTGAGAATACCTAGAGGTCATATCAGAATCTATTATGATCACTTGGATGAGCTAAACCCTAACTCAACATAGTGCAAGAAACTATGATCCCTCCAGGTTTTTAGTTCACGAATTTTTTCCCAATTTTACAGATAAATGCATGCACATGCACATATTCATAATTATACCCTTCGTTGGTTCTTAAATGCTGGGATATTACAGATCTTGGGACCAACCTTGGTTTTCCATATCGCTATGACGATATGACCCAATCTAGCAAAAACAGAGATAAAATTCAATTGTTCAATCCTCCGTTGGAACACGGTCAAAGGATAGATCTGTGGGGCCCATGGATTAGGGTTTCGCCGAACACCGGAGGATCGGAATCACTTGAAACTTTCATGCAACCCTTAAAAGTGTATACAAATGTGGCTCGATGTTGAAAAGGCCAAAACCACACTCCCATGTGTGAGCCTCTTCGGATAGATGTGATAACACTTAGTAAGGTTCTGGACTTACAGCTAGAAATTCCCGCTATAGGTCAACGAGAGGGAATCTTGTGGGAATATGGGATCAACCTTGGTTTTTCCATGTTACTATGACCTAACCAAAGAAACATAAATATAAAATCATTTATTCAACCATCATACGGAGAATTTTTGTGGGGCCCACTAACAAGGGTTTGAGTGGAAAACAAGGACCAGAGAGTCGAAATCCCTCGAAAACTTGCATGTGGCTTAGTTATATATACAAGTGCAGCGGGATGTTGAAAAGTACAAAACCCATCTCCGGGTGTGTCCTTTTCATAGACATGCGATAACACTTAGGAAAGTTCTGGACTTATAGGTCGAAACTCCCTCTATGGGTCAACTAGAGTTGATCTTGTGGGAACATAGGCTAACTATGGTTTTCCTGAAGGGTTTCGCGGCATAGTAAATCAAAATTTTCTACGGATGCGAACAGAGGGAAGCCAAGATCTAATCTAGGAGATGCAAACAACGAGAGAGATTGGGTTACATCTTCATACCCTTGAAGATTCACACAGCGGAACGTTCGTCGGAACGTGGGTGATGTAGTCGTACTCGCTTCTCCTCCTCGCGATCCGATCCGATCTAGCACCACAAGTGGCGGTGCCTCCATGAGATGAACACGTGCAGCACCTCGACGTCTCCTCCTTCCTCGGACCAGCAAGTATGGTGGAGAGACGGATTGGATCTACAACACGACGGCGTGGTGTATATGGTGGAGAATTTCTGCAGCAGGGCTTCGCCTACAAACAGTCGGGAGGGAGAGAGGAGGGTAGCAGGGCGGCTAGGGTTGGAGGGGAAGGTGTAGGGGGTGGGCTCAGCCCTAGCCCCTCCCCCAAGCCAAGGCCGGCGGCCCCAAGGAGGAAGAGTGGGGGGCAAGGAAACCCCCCCTTCTAGAAGCTCTATCTAGAGTTTAAACCTCTCTTGGCCGGCTGGGCCCTATGAAGCCTTGTGACCCTGGCCCAATGCGGCCAGGGCACTCCCTCATAGGCCCATGCCCCCTCCCGGAACGTGGGGCCACGTTGGTCCCCTTCCGGAAGGTTCTAGAAGCTTCCGGTACAATACCGATTAACCCGGAACAATTCCGAACTCCAAAAACTGCACTGCCTTATATGAACCTTATTCTCCGGACCACTCCGGAACCTCTCGTGATGTCCCGGATACCATCCGAGACTCCAAACAAAACCTCATAAACCAATTATCCAACCTATCCTAGCGTCGAGACACGTTAAGTGTGTGACCCTGCGGGTTCGAGAATATGCAGACATGATCTTCTATCAATAATCAACAGCGGGGTCTGGAAACCCATATTGACTCCCACACATTCATCGATGATCATATCAGATGAACCACGATGCCAAGATTCAATCAATCCCATATATATATTCCCTTCGTATCACGATATTTTTACTTGCCCGAGATTTGATCGTCGGTACCGTCATACCTAGTTCAATCTCGTTCACAGCAAGTACTTTACTCGTTCCGTAATCCGATATCACTTTGTGATTAACTCCTTAACCACATAATTGCAAGCGGTGTTGATATCGATTACCGAGTGGGCCCGAAGTATATCTCTCCGATTTGGGAGGGACAAATCCCATCTCGATACATACAACCCAACAGATACTTTTCGATCACCTGAGAGACACCTTTATGATCACCCTCTCATAGGATGACGTTTGATGACCTCAAAGCTTTCTTCCGATACCAGGGAGTTGTATTATCTCATGGTCTAAAGAATACAATATTTGACATAAGAAAAGCTTCGCAAAGATGAACACGATGACACGATCTAATTGCTTCGCTTAGTTTGGGTCTGTCCACCATATCATTCTCCCAATGATATGATCTCATTATTAATTGACAACTCATGTACATGGTTAGGAAACCTTAACCATCATTAATCAATGAGCTAGTCCATAGAGGCGTACTAGGGACACGGTGTTGTTCACAAACCACACAAGTATTAAAGTTTCCGCTTAATACAATTCTAGCATGGAATATAAAAATTATCATGAACAAGAATTATAATAATAACATCTTTATTATTGCCTCTAGGGCATAATTCCAACAGTCTCCCACTTGCACTAGAGTCAATAATCTAGTTTACATTGGGCAACAATCTCACACCCATGGCACTGAGGTGTTGATCATGTTTTACACGTGGAAGAGGTTTAGTCAATGGATCTGCGACATTCAGATCTGTATGTACTTTGCTAATCTTCAGATCTCCATCTGCTATATAATCTCGGATTATATGAAACTTGCGGTTGATATGCTTGGTCTTTGGATGATATCTTGGTTCCTTAGCGAGTGCTATGGCGCCAGTGTTGTCACACAATATCTCAAGTGGGTCCAATGCACTTGGAACCACGCCAAGCTCAGTGATGAAGTTCCTGATCCAAACTCCTTCACTTGACGCTTCTACAGCAGCCATGTATTCCGCTTCTACTGTAGATCCCGCGATCACGCTTTGCTTGCAGCTTCTCCAGCTCACAGCTCCTCCATTCAAAATATAGATGTATCCTGTCTGAGATTTGGAATCATCCTTGTCGGTGTCGAAACTAGCGTCGACGTAACCTTTTACGACGAGCTGTTCATCACCCCCATAGACTAAGAACATTTCTTTAGTCCTATTTAGGTACTTTAGGATGTTCTTCACGGCTGTCCAGTGTTCCACTCCTGGATCACTTTGATACCTGCTCGTCAAACTAAGAGCATTGGACACATCCGGTCTAGTACACAGTATGGCATACATGATAGAACCTATGGCCGAGGCATAAGGCACTTTGCTCATAGCTTCCCTATCATTTACCGTAGCTGGACACTGATCCTTGCTCAATATCTTACCTAACAACATAGGCACCGAACCTTTCTTTGCCTTATCCATTCTGAACCTTTTCAGAACTTTGTCTAGGTATGTACTCTGGCTTAAAGCTATCAGGCGTCTTTGTCTATCTCTATAGATCTTGATGCCCAATATATAAGCAGCTTCACCTAGGTCTTTCATTGAAAAACACTTGTTCAAATAACTCTTCACATCGTTAAGCATGTTGATGTCATTTCCAATAATCAATATGTCATCCACATATAGTACCAGAAATGTCACCGAGCTCCCACTCACTTTCTTGTAGATGCAAGCTTCGTAGCAATTTGGAACAAATCCAAAGATCTTGATCACTTGATCAAAACGAAGGTTCCAACTCCGAGATGCTTGCTTCAGTCCATAAATGGAACGCTGAAGTTTGCATACTTTATTAGCATCCTTAGGATCGACAAAACCTTCGGGTTGCATCATATACAACTCTTCATCAATGTTGCCATTGAGGAAAGCAGTCTTGACATCCATCTGCCATATTTCATAATCATGAAACACAACAATTGCTAATAAAATCCGAATGGACGTAAACATCGCTACGGGAGAGAAAGTCTCATCGTAGTCAACACCTTGAACTTGTCGAAAACCTTTCGCGACAAGCCGTGCTTTATAGACGGTAACATTACCATCCGCATCCGTTTTCTTCTTGAAGATCCATTTGCACTCAACGGCCTTTCGGTCGCTAGGAGGGTCCACCAAAGTCCATACTTGGTTTTCGCTCATGGATCCCAATTCGGATTTCATGGCTTCTAGCCATTTCTCAGAGTCTGGGCTCATCATCGCTTCCTCATAGTTCGTAGGTTCACTGTCTTCTACTAACAAGACAGTCAAGACAGGGTTGTCGTACCACTCAGGAGGGGCACGCGACCTTGTCGACCTGCGACGTTCAGTAGCAGCATCGTCCGAAGCTTCATGATCCTTGTCATTAGCTTCCTCTATCGTTGGCGCAGGTGGCACTGGAACAATTTCAGGTGCTGCGCTACTCTCCAACTCAAGAGAAGGTTCAATAACCTTGTCTAGCTCTACTTTCCTCCCACTCACTTCTTTCGAGAGAAACTCCTTCTCAAGAAAGGAACCGTTCTTTGTGACAAACACTTTGCCTTCGGTTCTGTGATAGAAGGTATACCCAATAGTTTCCTTAGGGTATCCTATGAAGACGCATTTCTCCGCTTTGGGTTCGAGCTTGTCCGGCATCAACTTCTTGACGTAAGCTTCGCATGCCCAAACTTTAAGAAACGACAACTTAGGTTTAGCACCAAACCACAGTTCATACGGTGTCGTCTCAACGGATTTAGATGGAGCCCTATTTAAAGTGAATGCAGCGGTTTCTAATGCATAACCCCAAAATTATAACGGCAAATTAGTAAGAGACATCATTGATCGGACCATATCTAATAGGGTTCGGTTCCGGCGTTCAGACACACCATTGCGCTGTGGTGTTCCGGGTGGCGTGAGTTGCGAAACGATTCCACTTGCTTTAAGATGCGTGAGAAAATCATAACTCAAATATTCGCCCCCACGATCGGATCGTAGAAACTTAATCTTTCTGTTACGATGGTTCTCCACTTCATTCTGAAATTCTTTGAACTTTTCAAACGTTTCAGATTTATGTTTCATTAAACAGATATACCCATATCTACTTAAGTCATCGGTAAAAGTGAGAAAATAGCGATATCCACCGCGCGTCGAAACACTCATCGGTCCGCATACATCAGTATGTATGATTTCCAACAAGTCCGTTGCTCGCTCCATCATACTGGAGAATGGGGTTTTGATCATCTTGCCCATGAGGCATGGTTCGCATGTGTCAAATGATTCAAAATCAAGAGACTCCAAAAGTCCATCAGAATGGAGTTTCTTCATGCGCTTTACACCAATATGACCTAGACGACAGTGCCACAAATAAGTAGTATTATCACTATCTACTTTGCATCTCTTAGCCTCAATGTTATGGATGTGTGTTTCATCCCTTTCGAGATTTAGAAGAAATAAACCATTCACAATAGGTGCATGACCATAAAAGATGTTACTCATATAAATAGAACAACCATTATTCTCCGATTTAAATGAATAACCGTCTTGCAATAAACAAGATCCAGAAATAATGTTCATGCTCAACGCAGGCACATAATAACATTTATTGAGGTTTAAAACTAATCCCGAAGGTAAAACTAAGGAGAGCGTGCCGACGGCCATCACATCAACTCTTGATCCGTTGCCAACGCGCATCGTCACCTCATCCCTCGCAAGCCGCCGTCTATTCCGTAGCTCCTGTTTCGAGTTACAAATATTGGCAACTGAACCGGTATCAAATACCCAGGCACTACAACGAGGGATAGTAAGGAGAACATCAATAACATGTATATCAAATATACCTTTGATGGTGCCAGCCTTCTTGTCCGCTAAGTACTTCGGACAGTTGCGCTTCCAGTGACCCTTGTCCTTGCAATAGAAGCACTCAGTGTCCGGCTTAGGACCAGACTTGAGCTTCTTCTCAGCAGGGGCAGTGCGCTTGCCGCCGCCCTTCTTGAAGGGCTTCTTTGCTCCCTTACCTTTCTTAAAGGTGGGATTGTTGACCATCAACACATGATTATCCTTTTTGATGTCCACTTCCGCGGCCTTCAGCTTTGCGAAGAGCTCGGTGATCGTATCAGTGGAACCAATCTGATTATGAGTCACTACAAAACTTTTGTAGCTGGGAGGGAGTGATTGCAGAACCCTGTCAATCTTGAGCTCCTCTGGAATCGTGCATTCCAGTTGCTCAAGGCGTTGAGTGTAGCCCGTCATCTTAATGGCGTGCTCACTAACGGAACTCCCTTCCTCCATCTTGCAGTTAAAGAACTTCTCAGAGATCTCATATCTCTCAGAACGGGCCTGAGTCTGAAACATGGTTTTCAGCTCTTCGAGAATCTCAAAGGGCCCGGGATAGTCTTCAAAACGATTTTGAAGTTCCGGTTCCATAGCAAACAACATGGTGCTCTTAATCACACCATAATCATCTTTGCGCGACTGATAGACAGCTTTCTCATCAGCCGGCGCAGTTGCAGCAGGGGGGTCACCTAACGCTTTCCCAAGGACATAGTCCTTTTGACCGCCAGAGAGAATGATTCTTAGATTGCGGAACCAATTGGTGAAGTTAGACCCATTGTTTCTAAGCTTTTCCTTCTCAGCAAAAACGTTGAAATTGAAGTTGGACTTGGCCATGTGATCTACAGTATTTGCAAGTACAATTTAGACTATGTTTATGATAAATAGTTCAACTTAATCAAATTGCTAGATGAACTCCCACTAAATTCAACATCCCTCAAGTTGTTTAGTGAACACGATCCAAATTCACCACACCTAATCCGATCATCACGAGAAGAGATGTGGTTTCAATGGTGGACAACGAAGTGTCGATCATATCATTCATATGACTCATGCTTAACCTTTCGGTTCTTGTGTTCCGAGGCCATGTCTGTACATGCTAGGCTCGTCAAGTTAGACCCAAGTATTTCCGCGTGTGCAAAACTGGCTTGTACCCGTTGTATGTGAGCGTAGAGTCTATAGCACCCGATCATCACGTGATGCTTGGACACGACGAACTTTCGCAATGGTGCATACTTGGGGAGAACACATTTTTTATCTTGATCTTTAAGTGAGGAATCATCTTATAATGCTACCGTCGCGATCTAAGCATAATAAGATACATAAAAGGATAAACATCACATGCATATAACTTTATGTGACATGGTATAGCCAATCTTCGCGCAATGATCTCCATCTTGTGCGTTCCGGCATGATCTCCATCACTCCACCATGATTGCCTCCACCACGAATAGCAACTACAACTATTGCTAACTACTTAGCGATAAAGTAAAGCTATTACATGGCGTATAAGAAGTTGACTCGCAGGTCATACACAATTATAAAGACAACCATATGGCTCCTGCCGGTTGTGTACCCATCTACATGCAAGTCGTGAAACATTACAAAACATGATCATCGCATACAATATACACATCACATCTTGGGCCATACCATATCACAGAAAACACTCCCTGCAAAAACAAGTTAGACGCCTCTACTTTGTTGTTGCATGTTTTACGTGGCTTATGGGAGTAGATGCTAAGAACGATTCTTGAAGGGTTTCGCGGCATAGTAAATCAAAATTTTCTACGGATGCAAACAGAGGGAAAGCCAAGATCTAATCTAGGAGATGCAAACAACGAGAGAGATTGGATTAGATCTTCATACCCTTGAAGATTCGCACAGCGGAACGTTCGTCGGAACGTGGGTGATGTAGTCGTACTCGCTTCTCCTCCTCGCGATCCGATCCGATCTAGCACCACAAGTGGCGGTGCCTCCGTGAGATGGACACGTGCAGCACCTCGACGTCTCCTCCTTCCTCGGACCAGCAAGTATGGTGGAGAGACGGATTGGATCTACAACACGACGGCGTGGTGTATATGGTGGAGAATTTCTGCAGCAGGGCTTCACCTACAAGCAGTCGGGAGGGAGAGAGGAGGGCAGCAGGGCGGCTAGGGTTGGAGGGGAAGGTGTAGGGGGTTGGTGCGCCCCCACCCCTCTTTATATAGAGGGTGGGCGCAGCCCTAGCCCCTCCCCCAAGCCCAAACCGGCGGCCCCAAAGGATAAGGAGTGGGGGGCAAGGAAACCCCCCTTCTAGAAAGTCTATCTCAAGTTTAAACCTCTCTTGGTCGGCTGGGCCCTATGGGGCCTTGTGCCCCTCGCCCAATGCGGCCAGAGCACTCCCTCATAGGCCCATTCCCCCTCCCGAAAGGTGGGGCCACGTTGGTCCCCTTTCGGAAGGTTCTAGAAGCTTCTGGTACAATACCGATTAATCCGGAACAATTCCGAACTCCAAAAACTGCACTGCCTTATATGAATCTTATTCTCCGGACCACTCCGTAACCTCTCGTGATATCCCGGATCCCATCCGAGACTCCGAACAAAAACTCATAAACCAATTATCCAATCTATCCTAGCGTCGAGACACGTTAAGTGTGTGACCCTGCGGGTTCGAGAATATGCAGACATGATCTTCTATCAATAATCAACAGTGGGGGTCTGGTAACCCATATTGACTCCCACACATTCATCGATGATCATATCGGATGAACCACGATGCCAGGATTCAATCATTCCCATATATATATTCCCTTCGTCTCGCGATATTTTACTTGCCCGAGATTCGATCGTCGGTACCGTCATACCTAGTTCAATCTTGTTCACAGCAAGTACTTTACTCGTTCCGTAATCCGATATCACTTTTTGATTAACTCCTTAACCACATGCTTGCAAGCGATGCTGATATCGATTACTGAGTGGGCCCGAAGTATATCTCTCCAACTTGGGAGGGACAAATCCCATCTCGATACATACAACCCAACAGATACTTTCCGATCACCTGAGAGACACCTTTATGATCACCCTCTCATAGGATGACGTTTGATGACCTCAAAGCTTTCTCCCGATACCAGGGAGTTGTATTATCTCATGGTCTAAGGAATACAATATTTGACATAAGAAAAGCTTCGCAAAGACGAACACGATGACACGATCTAATTGCTTCGCTTAGTTTGGGTCTGTCCACCATATCATTCTCCCAATGATATGATCTCATTATTAATCGACAACTCATGTCTATGGTTAGGAAACCTTAACCATCATTAATCAATGAGCTAGTCCATAGAGGTGTACTAGGGACACGGTGTTGTTCACAAACCACACAAGTATTAAAGTTTCCGCTTAATACAATTCTAGCATGGAATATAAACATTATCATGAACAAGAATTATAATAATAACATCTTTATTATTGCCTATAGGGCATAATTCCAACAGTCTCCCACTTGCACTAGAGTCAATAATCTAGTTTACATCTGGCAACAATCTCACACCCATGGCACTGAGGTGCTGATCATGTTTTACACGTGGAAGAGGTTTAGTCAATGGATCTACGACATTCAGATCTGTATGTACTTTGCTAATCTTCAGATCTCCATCTGCTATATAATCTCGGATTATATGAAACTTGCGGTTGATATGCTTGGTCTTTGGATGATATCTTGGTTCCTTAGCGAGTGCTATGGCGCCAGTGTTGTAACACAATATCTCCAGTGGGTCCAATGCACTTGGAACCACGCCAAGCTCAGTGATGAAGTTTCTGATCCAAACTCCTTCACTTGACGCTTCTACAGCCGCCATGTATTCCGCTTCTACTGTAGATCCCGCGATCACGCTTTGCTTGCAGCTTCTCCAGCCCACAGCTCCTCCATTCAAAATATAAACGTATCATGTCTGAGATTTAGAATCATCCTTGTCGGTGTCGAAACTAGCGTCGACCTAATCTTTTACGACGAGTTGTTCATCACCCCCATAGACTAAGAACATTTCTTTAGTCCTATTTAGGTACTTTATGATGTTATTCACGGCTATCCAGTGTTCCACTCCTGGATCACTTTGATACATGCTCGTCAAACTAAGAGCATTGGGCACATCCGGTCTAGTACACAGCATGGCATACATGATAGAACCTATGGACGAGGCATAAGGCACTTTGCTCATAGCTTCCCTATCATTTACCGTAGCTGGACACTGAGCCTCGCTCAATATCTTACCTGACAACATAGGCACTGAACCTTTCTTTGCCTTATCCATTCTGAACCTTTTCAGAACTTTGTCTAGGTATGTACTCTGGCTTAAAGCTATCAGGCGTCTTTGTCTATCTCTATAGATTTTGATGCCCAATATATAAGCAGCTTCACCTAGGTCTTTCATTGAAAAACACTTGTTCAAATAACTCTTCACATCGTTAAGCATGTTGATGTCATTTCGAATAATCAATATGTCATCCACATATAGTACCAGAAATGTCAGCGAGCTCCCACTCACTTTCTTGTAGATGCAAGCTTCGTAGCAATTTGGAACAAATCCAAAGCTCTTGATCACTTGATCAAAACGAAGGTTCCAACTCCGAGATGCTTGCTTCAGTCCATAAATGGAACGCTGAAGTTTGCATACTTTATCGGCATCCTTAGGATCGACAAAACCTTCGGGTTGCATCATATACAACTCTTCATCAATGTTGCCATTGAGGAACGCAGTCTTGACATCCATCTGCCATATTTCATAATCATGAAACGCAGCAATTGCTAATAAAATCCAAATGGACTTAAACATCGCTACGGGAGAGAAAGTCTCATCGTAGTCAACACCTTGAACTTGTCGAAAACCTTTCGCGACAAGCCGTGCTTTATAGACGGTAACATTACCATCCGCGTCCGTTTTCTTCTTGAAGATCCATTTGCACTCAACGGCCTTTCGGTCGCTAGGAGGGTCCACCAAAGTCCATAATTGGTTTTCGCTCATGGATCCCAATTCGGATTTCATGTCTTCTAGCCATTTCTCAGAGTCTGGGCTCATCATCGCTTCCTCATAGTTCGTAGGTTCACTGTCTTATACTAACAAGACAGTCAAGATAGGGTTGCCGTACCACTCAGGAGGGGCACGCGACCTTATCGACCTGAGACGTTCAGTAGCAGCATCGTCCGAAGCTTCATGATCCTTGTCATTAGCTTCCTCTATTGTTGGTGCAGGCGGCACTGGAACAACTTCAGGTGCTGCGCTACTCTCTAATTCAAGAGAAGGTTCAATAACCTCGTCTAGCTCTACTTTCCTCCCACTCACTTCTTTCGAGAGAAACTCCTTCTCAAGAAAGGAACCGTTCTTTGCGACAAACACTTTGCCTTCGGTTCTGTGATAGAAGGTATACCCAATAGTTTCCTTAGGGTATCCTATGAAGACGCATTTCTCCGCTTTGGGTTCGAGCTTGTCCGGCATCAACTTCTTGACGTAAGCTTCGCATCCCCAAACTTTAAGAAACGACAACTTAGGTTTAGCACCAAACCATGGTTCATACGGTGTCGTCTCAACGTATTTAGATGGAGCCCTATTTAAAGTGAATGCAGCGGTTTCTAATGCATAACCCCAAAATGATAACGGCAAATCAGTAAGAGACATCATTGATCGGACCATATCTAATAAGGTTCGATTCCGGCGTTCATACACACCATTGCGCTGTGGTGTTCCGGGTGGCGTGAGTTGCGAAACAATTCCGCTTGCTTTAAGATGCGTGAGAAAATCATAACTCAAATATTCGCCCCCACGATCGGATCGTAGAAACTTAATCTTTCTGTTACGATGGTTCTCCACTTCATTCTGAAATTCCTTGAACTTTTCCAATGTTTCAGATTTATGTTTCATTAAATAGACATACCCATATCTACTTAAGTCATCGGTAAAAGTGAGAAAATAGCGATATCCACCGCGCGTCGAAACACTCATCGGTCCGCATACATCGGTATGTATGATTTCCAACAAGTCCGTTGCTCGCTCCATCATACCGGAGAACGGGGTTTTGATCATCTTGCCCATGAGGCATGGTTCGCATGTGTCAAATGATTCAAAATCAAGAGACTCCAAAAGTCCATCAGAATGGAGTTTCTTCATGCGCTTTACACCAATATGACCTAGACGACAGTGCCACAAATAAGTAGTATTATCACTATCTACTTTGCATCTCTTAGCCTCAATGTTATGGATGTGTGTTTCATCCCTTTCGAGATTTAGAAGAAATAAACCATTCACAAGAGGTGCATGACCATAAAAGATGTTACTCATATAAATAGAACAACCATTATTCTCCGATTTAAATGAATAACCGTCTTGCAATAAACACGATCCAGAAATAATGTTCATGCTCAACGCAGGCACATAATAACATTTATTAAGGTTTAAAACTAATCCCGAAGGTAAAACTAAGGAGAGCGTGCCGACGGCCATCACATCAACTCTTGATCTGTTGCCAACGCGCATCGTCACCTCATCCCTCGCAAGCCGCCGTCTATTCTGTAGCTCCTGTTTCGAGTTACAAATATTAGCAACTGAACCGGTATCAAATACCCAGGCACTACAACGAGGGCTAGTAAGGAAAACATCAATAATATGTATATCAAATATACCTTTGATGGTGCCAGCCTTCTTGTCCGCTAAGTACTTCGGACAGTTGCGCTTCCAGTGACTCTTGTCCTTGCAATAGAAGCACTCAGTGTCCGGCTTAGGACCAGACTTGAGCTTCTTCTCAGCAGGTGCAGTGCGCCTGTCGCCGCCCTTCTTGAAGGGCTTCTTTGCTCCCTTACCTTTCTTAAAGGTGGGCTTGTTGACCATCAACACATGATTATCCTTTTTGATGTCCACTTCCGCGGCCTTCAGCTTTGCGAAGAGCTCGGTGATCGTATCAGTGGAACCAATCTGATTATGAGTCACTACAAAACTTTTGTAGCTGGGAGGGAGTGATTGCAGAACCCTGTCAATCTTGAGCTCCTCTGGAATCATGCATTCCAGTTGCTCAAGGCGTTGAGTGTAGCCCGTCATCTTAATGGCGTGCTCACTAACGGAACTCCCTTCCTCCATCTTGCAGTTAAAGAACTTCTCAGAGATCTCATATCTCTCAGAACGGGCCTGAGTCTGAAACATGGTTTTCAGCTCTTCGAGAATCTCAAAGGGCCCGGGATAGTCTTCAAAACGATTTTGAAGTTCCGGTTCCATAGCAAACAACATGGTGCTCTTAATCACACCATAATCATCTTTGCGTGACTGATAGACAGCTTTCTCATCAGCCGGTGCAGTTGCAGCAGGGGGGTCACCTAACGCTTTCCCAAGGACATAGTCCTTTTGACCGCCAGAGAGAATGATTCTTAGATTGCAGAACCAATTGGTGAAGTTAGACCCATTGTTTCTAAGCTTTTCCTTCTCAGCGAAAACGTTGAAGTTGAAGTTGGACTTAGCCATTTGATCTACAGTATTGCAAGTACAAATTAGACTATGTTCATGATAACTAGTTCAACTTTTAATCAAATTACTAGATGAACTCCCACTAAATTCAACATCCCTCAAGTTGTTTAGTGAACACGATCCAAATTCACCACACCTAATCCGATCTTCACGAGAAGAGATGTGGTTTCAATGGTGGACAACGAAGTGTCGATCATATCATTCATATGACTCATGCTTAACCTTTCAGTTCATGTGTTCCGAGGCCATGTCTGTACATGATAGGCTCGTCAAGTTAGACCCTAGTATTTCCGCGTGTGCAAAACTGGCTTGCACCCGTTGTATGTGAGCGTAGAGTCTATAGCACCCGATCATCACGTGATGCTTGGACACGACGAACTTTCGCAACGGTGCATACTTGGGGAGAACACAGTTTTTTTTATCTTGATCTTTAAGTGAGGAATCATCTTATAATGCTACCATCGCGATCTAAGCATAATAAGATACATAAAAGGATAAACATCACATGCATATAACTTTATGTGACATGGTATAGCCAATCTTCGCGCAATGATCTCCATCTTGTGCGTTCCGGCATGATCTCCATCACTCCACCATGATTGCCTCCACCACGAATAGCAACTACAACTATTCCTAACTACTTAGCGATAAAGTAAAGCTATTACATGGCGTATAAGAAGTTGACTCGCAGGTCATACACAATTATAAAGACAACCATATGGCTCCTGCCGGTTGTGTACCCATCGACATGCAAGTCGTGAAACATTACAAAACATGATCATCGCATACATTATACACATCACATCTTGGGACATACCATATCACAGAAAACACTCCCTGCAAAAACAAGTTTGACGCCTCTACTTTGTTGTTGCATGTTTTACGTGGCTTACGGGAGTAGATGCTAAGAACGATTCTTACCTACGAAAAGCCACAAGCAGTCGGGAGGGAGAGAGGAGGGCAGCAGGGCGGCTAGGGTTGGAGGGGAAGGTGTAGGGGGTTGGTGCGCCCCGCCCCTCTTTATATAGAGGGGGGGCGCAGCCCTAGCCCCTCCCCCCAAGCCCAAACCGGCGGCCCCAAAGGATAAGGAGTGGGGGGCAAGGAAACCCCCCTTCTAGAAGGTCTATCTCGAGTTTAAACCTCTCTTGGTCGGCTGGGCCCTATGGGGCCTTGTTCCCCTGGCCCAATGCGGCCAGGGCACTCCCTCATAGGCCCATGCCCCCTCCCGGAAGGTGGGGCCACGTTGGTCCCCTTTCGGAAGGTTCTAGAAGCTTCCGGTACAATACCGATTAATCCGGAACAATTCCGAACTCCAAAAATTGCACTACCTTATATGAATCTTATTCTCCGGACCACTCCGGAACCTCTCGTGATGTCCCGGATCCCATCCGAGACTCCGAACAAAAACTCATAAACCAATTATCCAATCTATCCTAGCGCCGAGACACGTTAAGTGTGTGACCCTGCGGGTTCGAGAATATGCAGACATGATCTTCTATCAATAATCAACAGCGGGGTATGGTAACCCATATTTACTCCCACACATTCATCGATGATCATATCAGATGAACCACGATGCCAGGATTCAATCAATCCCATATATATATTCCCTTCGTCTCGCGATATTTTACTTGCCCGAGATTCGATCGTTGGTACCGTCATACCTAGTTCAATCTCGTTCATAGCAAGTACTTTATTCGTTCCGTAATCCGATATCACTTTGTGATTAACTCCTTAACCACATGCTTGCAAGCGGTGCTGATATCGATTACCGAGTGGGCCCGAAGTATATCTCTCCAACTTGGGAGGGACAAATCCCATCTCGATACATACAACCCAATAGATACTTTCCGATCACCTGAGAGACACCTTTATGATCACCCTCTCATAGGATGATGTTTGATGACCTCAAAGCTTTCTTCCGATACCAGGGAGTTGTATTATCTCATGGTCTAAGGAATACAATATTTGACATAAGAAAAGCTTCGCAAAGACGAACACGATGACACGATCTAATTGCTTCGCTTAGTTTGGGTCTGTCCACCATATCATTCTCCCAATGATATGATCTCATTATTAATCGACAACTCATGTCCATGGTTAGGAAAACTTAACCATCATTAATCAATGAGCTAGTCCATAGAGGCGTACTAGGGACACGGTGTTGTTCACAAACCACACAAGTATTAAAGTTTCCGCTTAATACAATTCTAGCATGGAATATAAACATTATCATGAACAAGAATTATAATAATAACAACTTTATTATTGCCTCTAGGGCATAATTCCAACAATTCTTAACTACGGAAAGCCACAACGGTGATATTATGGTTGCCAAACTCCGGTGTTAATCCCATGACAACTATAGTGAGAGAAACTGACATCCACCAGCCGCATGTGTGGAACAAGCCACACGTCAAGTGCGGAGCCGGTCTCGCGAACGACGTCGCGTAAGGTTGGCCTGGACTGCTTCAATCTCACTATGCCGCCTCATAAGAAGAACAAAAACAAGAGGCTTGCAATAGAAAACATCAATGCCCGCAACAACCATGTTGCGTTCTACTCGTGAAACACATCTATGCATACACCTGGCTCTGATACCGCTGAAGGGTTTCGCGGCATAGTAAATCAAAATTTTCTACGGATGCGAACAGAGGGAAGCCAAGATCTAATCTAGGACATGCAAACAACGAGAGATATTGGGTTAGATCTTCATACCCTTGAAGATTCGCACAGCGGAACGTTCGTCGGAACGTGGGTGATGTAGTCGTACTCGCTTCTCCTCCTCGCGATCCGATCTGATCTAACACCACAAGTGGCGGTGCCTCCGTGAGATGCACACGTGCAGCACCTCGATGTCTCCTCCTTCCTTGGACTAGCAAGTATGGTGGAGAGACGGATTGGATCTACAACACGATGGCGTGGTGTATATGGTGGAGAATTTCTGCAGCAGGGCTTCGCCTACAAACAGTCGGGAGGGAGAGAGGAGGGTAGCAGGGCGGCTAGGGTTGGAGGGGAAGGTGTAGGGGGTTGGTGCACCCCCAGACCTCTATATATAGAGGGGTGGGCACAGCCCTAGCCCCTCCGCCAAGCCAAGGCCGGCGGCCCCAAGGAGGAAGAGTGGGGGCAAGGAAACCCCCCCTTCTAGAAGCTCTATCTAGAGTTTAAACCTCTCTTGGCCGGCTGGGCCCTATGGGGCCTTGTTCCCCTGGCCCAATGCGGCCAGGGCACTCCCTCATAGGCCCATGACCCCTCCCGGAAGGTGGGGCCACGTCGTTCCCCTTCCGGAAGGTTCTAGAAGCTTCCGGTACAATACCGATTAACCCGGAACAATTCCGAACTCCAAAAACTGCACTGCCTTATATGAATCTTATTCTCCGGACCACTCCGGAACCTCTCGTGATGTCCCGGATCCCATCCGAGACTCCGAACAAAAACTCATAAACCAATTATCCAATCTATCCTAGCGTCGAGACACGTTAAGTGTGTGACCCTACGGGTTCGAGAATATGCAGACATGATCTTCTATCAACAATCAACAGCGGGGTCTGGAAACCCATATTGACTCCCACACATTCATCGATGATCATATCGGATGAACCACGATGCCAGGATTCAATCAATCCCATATATATATTCCCTTCGTCTCGCGATATTTTTACTTGCCCGAGATTTGATCGTCGGTACCGTCATACCTAGTTCAATCTCGTTCACAGCAAGTACTTTACTCGTTCCGTAATCCGATATCACTTTGTGATTAACTCCTTAACCACATGCTTGCAAGCGGTGTTGATATCGATTACCGAGTGGGCCCGAAGTATATCTCTCCGACTTGGGAGGGACAAATCCCATCTCGATACATACAACCCAACAGATACTTTCCGATCACCTGAGAGACACCTTTATGATCACCCTCTCATAGGATGACGTTTGATGACCTCAAAGCTTTCTTCCGATACCAGGGATTTGTATTATCTCATGGTCTAAGGAATACAATATTTGACATAAGAAAAGCTTCGCAAAGATGAACACGATGACACGATCTAATTGCTTCGCTTAGTTTGGGTCTGTCCACCATATCATTCTCTCAATGATATGATCTCATTATTAATTGACAACTCATGTCCATGGTTAGGAAACCTTAACCATCATTAATCAATGAGCTAGTCCATAGAGGCGTACTAGGGACATGGTGTTGTTCACAAACCACACAAGTATTAAAGTTTCCGCTTAATACAATTCTAGCATGGAATATAAACATTATCATGAACAAGAATTATAATAATAACATCTTTATTATTGCCTCTAGGGCATAATTCCAACATTTCCATGTTTCTATAAGCTAACCTAGTAAAAATAAGGACAAAGGTCCATTAGTCAACCGTCTTGAGGATAATTTTAGAGGGGTAAATTTGGAGGCCCATGGGTTAGGGATTCTCTCGAAATTATATAAATGTGGTGTGGTGTTGATAAGGCCAAAACTCAGCTCCCGAGGTGTAAGCCTCTTCACATACATGCAATGACACTTGGAATGTTCTAGACTTGTAGCTTGAAACTCTCGCTACAGGTCAACAAGAGGGAATCTTGTCAGAACATGGGCTAAAACTTAGATATTCATGTTTCTTTGACCTTAATTAATAGTAATAAATACAAAATTCAACTGATCAACCGGCGTACGAAGAATTTAAGAGGGATAGATCTACGGGGCCCATAGCTAGGGTTTCGCTAAAATTGAGGACCAAAGGGTCCCAATCCGTCTAAACTTATATGTGGCCCACATGTATACAAGTGTGGTGGTGAACATTATCGTTTGGGTTCCGACTAATTTGCCCTGGCATGGGTCTAGTGGCGTGCTCAGCAGGTGACCTTGGGCACATCCTTGTTGGATCTGTTATATTTCATGTGGCTCTGGACAAGATGGCCAGCAGCTTGAGCAGAGATAAGGGATAGCTCCCCAGCTAGAACAGCACCAGCAACCACTGCGGCAAGCAACCTAGCATTTGACCCCGGAGAATCCCGGTTGGCGCCTTTGACGCCAAGTAGGTCCAAGCAGGCCGACTGTGAGGCCAACTGCGTGCCTCCACCAACTGTGCCCACCTGCATTTCGATCATTAGAACACACTGATAAGTTTAGATGTATTATTAGTAGTTGGTGAACTTCTAGGTATATGATATTGATTCAATTATGTCCATGTGGCTAGTACAAGACAGTGGATGGATGCCTTCATCGACAATAGCAGAAACCAAATAACAATATCAAGCCATCCATAAGATAGATATTAACCGGTCTAACTTTAGCTAGATTTTTGTTAAAACAACAGCAAGTGAACACCAACCAAAAACAGAATCATTTAGGAAAATCAGGTTTGATATCTAGTAGTGGAACACAAAGGGATTAATTGGCATATACAAGAGCTTATTCTATATCACGTGTAAGCGTTGATGAGCTTGTGAATTTCACTCATCCAACCTTTACTTAGTTTCATAATGCTTAATGAGTACAAAATCAAGCCCTGTGTCTTATAATACAATATTTAAGTTTTCAGGTTCCTTATAGTTTGAAACAAAGTATAATTAAACTTACTTGAATTTATTTATCTATTTTAAATTAGATGGAAGTTCCTATGATGGGATCAAAAAAATACTAAGAATACACATTTGTTGGATATTTGTTAAGATTTCCTATTCTAGGTAGAGGATCCCATCAAATTGTTCGAATGAATAAGCTATAGTTCTTGACAAAGGATTATGGTTTAAAGTGCAAAAACCATTGACACCAGGATAACTAAAAGAGGAATAAATATCATTCAGCATCAACATAAACTTCAGACTTCCATGCTAATAATATAAATTGCATGATTCATTATGAAGTATAATATTGTTTCATACCTCGATAGATGGCATTGTAACGGAGATGTGAAGGTCTCTACCATCATTTATAGCTTCCAACATAGTGATACACTGTGAGCTCTCCACATTCTGTGCAGGGTCCTGACCAGTAGCAATAAAGATAGCCGTTACGATGTTGCTTGCGTGGGCGTTGAAACCACCAAGGGCTCCAGCAACCGCTGAGCCGGCAAGGTTCTTGATCACATTCAACTCCACGAGTGACTGGACGTTGGTCTTGAGAACCTTTTGGATAACTTCCTCTCTGATTACTGCTTCACAAACCACAGACTTTCCACGCCCTTCAATCCAATTTACAGCAGCTGATTTCTTGTCGGAACAAAAGTTTCCTGTTTTTTTTTGAAGTTTTAGTTCATAAAGTATGCAACACAATAGATATTTGAAAAGGCAACTTTAAAAGGCCATCATTCGTCATCTTAGGCATATCTACTGTTAACTGCCAACACATCGCTTTCCTGAACAAAAAATAACTGCCAACACATCGCTAACATGCTAAACTAATTCAAGTATATATTAATCCAAAAATCAATTGTGACTTCAAAGATTGGTACATAGCTCCACGGCTGTATAGTGAGGAGACAACTATTTTGTGACGTGTTATGTCAAAGCATGATTGTACATATATAATAGGAAAGAGAGGGATGAGGAGTTTTTCAAATGTTTTTTTTATGTGCATTTTCTGTGTCAAAATTTCCTTTTTGCGTTCATTCTCGATATTAGATGGCTCTCATAAGTCATAACTAGCTATTATCCATCAACTTTAATATGGTACAAATTTAATCACAATCGAAATGAGCACTTCAAAAGCTGGCAGCTGAATAACAAGCAATAGCAAAGTGAACTTCAACGTATGAATTTATGACGTGGGAGATATACCTGAGATGCTGACAACATCCATGTCAGGGAAGTCATTCTGCAGATAGTCCAGCACATTTTGGACGCCCTTGGAGACCATGTTCATCCCCATGGCATCCCCAGTGCTGCAGGTGAACCTCATGTACAAGTTCCTCCCAGCCATGGCGCACTTGATCCCCTGCAACCTTGCAAATCTGCTTGATCTGCACAAACGTTTTCAAAAGAGCATTGGTCATCACATCATCAAAACAATTTTGGGTTTAAAAACATTGCTGCGGTCATCAAACTACGCAACCAAACGTGCAATTTTGGTTTTAAGATACATTGCCGCTTTGCTTGATGGGAACTGACGGCACAGAGACTTATCTCCAAACACACGTCAATGGAGCGATTTGCTGCGCGAGTAGAGCATGGAGGCATTATTAGTATCTTACCTATTAAAGACCATGGACAGGGTGTCGAAGTTAGCCGGATTCTCCAACAAGCACTTGAGCTCGGCGGCGCGGCGGGCGGAGGGGAAGCGGGCGACAGGGGCGCGGGTCATCCCGTCGCGGTACACGACGCTGGTTGGTGCTAGCGATGAGGCAGCCCTCCGTGGTCGCCATCGGGACGTAGAGCCTGCGGCCGTCGAGGACGAGCGGCCCCGCGACACCGACCGGCAGCTGCACGTACCCGACCGGCATCTCGCAGCACTGTCCCAGGATCGACGCGTAGTCGAAGCCGTCGAGCGGGAGGCCGTCGATCTCCCTCCCGGTGATCCGGCGCAGCGCCTCGCGGCGGATACCGGCGGCCCTGCGGCAGTCGCCGAGCTTGGTCTCGAGCACGTAGGAGGGGATCTTCCCGGCGACGACCCCGGCGACGATTTCCTCGTCCTCCTCCGGCATTTTCTCCGGCGCGGCGCCGGCGCTCTGCAGTAGGGCGCACTGCTGTGGCGCGGGCTTGGACGGCGGCGGGGCCGCCTTGGAGGCGATGAGGAAGTCCTCCTCCTCGTCGTCGCTGTTGGATATGACCGACTGCGCGAAGGCGATGCCGAAGAAGCTGATGAGGTAAACGAGGGAGGCGACGAGGCCGCAGATGGCGAAAATCTCGGTGAGCCCCACGACGTGGAGCGGCGTGGAGTTGCGGATCTTCTCCCTCCACCGGCGCATCAGGTAGGCGAGTGACGCGGCGAAGAGCGCCGAGAAGATGAGGTTGGTGTGGCGGATCGGCAGCGGCAGCGCGTCCCCGGCCTGCACTCGCCCCCTCTCCCCGGTTCCCCGGCCAACCTTGCGGTGAACCTCCACAGCCATATGGGTCAGCGCGGGAGCAGGCAGGCGCGGGTTTGCGTTTTGTGTTGGGGGATTTGAGAGACGATGCTGGATCAAGCCGGTCCGGAGCTGTTTAAATAGCCTGCCCCCGCACTGGTGCCGCAGCTATACTGTTCCGATGTCAGCCTGGCCCTACACGGCTAATCTGCTACTACACACGTCTCTGGTGGAATTATTCCTTGAGCACATGTGTTGATCAAGGTGTAGGAGAACACGAGTAGATCGTGCGGTGAATGCTAGAGACAGACAATTTTGTATTTATTTTTTGCAAAAATTACACCTATTTATTAATAATTATCAACAGTAATCAAATAGTGTTGAAATTGAAGTACTCTCTCCGGTTCATATTAACGAACTCAACTTTGTCTATATACGAATATATCTAGTCTAAATACTTAACTACATACATATGAATCTTAGACAAAGTTGAGACTGTTAATATAACCGGAGCGAGTAATAAAAATTGTGCAGGGCTCGGACCTAGACATTAGGAATTTGAAATTCCTGTTGCTCTGCTTCGAGGCCATGTCAGGGCTCAAGATCAACTTCGACAAGAGCGAAGTCATGGTCCTAGGCTTCGACGACGTCGACCAGCAGCGTATAGCCGACAACCTCAACTGCAACCTGGCGGAGTTCCCCATTACCTACCTGGGGTTCCCCATGCGAGAGTCAAGGGTGTTGATCAAGGACCTTGCCCCCGTGGTCACGCGAGTGTGCTCTAGAGCGGAGCCTTGGCGAGCGCGACTCACGTCGAAGGGGAGCAAAACGGTTCTGATCAACTCTTGTCTCTCGAGTCTTCTCATGTATCAGATCGGACTTTACCTGCTTTCCGAGGGAGTCCATGCCGACTTTGCTAAGGAGCTGTCGAGATTCTTTTGGGCAGCTAGGGACGGTCACCAAAGATACCATATGGTGAAGTGGGCGGACGTTTGCGCCCCCAAATGTTTTGGGGGCATAGGTATCCTGGACTCCCGGCGCTTCAACATGGCTTGATGCTGAAGTGGGTGTGGCGCATCCTGAGGGACGACGGGGGGCTTTGGATGCAACTTATCAAGGCCAAATACCTCCACGGCCGGCCTCTCTTGGCTTGCGAGCGGCAGGAGGGGTCGCAGTTCTGGAGATCTATCCAGGACATTAAGCATTACATTGGCCGAGGCATCTCCTTCGTGGCTAGGGATGGCCAGGGGGTCCTCTTTTGGCTTGACCCCTGGTTGCTCCCGGTGCCGCTGGGGATCCGTTTCCCTGCCCTCTTTGCCATCTCGGCTTCCCCATCTTCGCTTGTCGCGGAGAATTTCCGGGATGGTAACTAGAACCCCTTGTTTCGCCGTACCTTCAACCAGGTGGAGACTGGCGAGTTCTAGGGCCTGATGGGGTCCTTGCCCGCCGCTCTCTCCGGGGTGAAGGATGTGGCCTCCTGGCTGCTCCTCCCGTCTGGTGAGTTCTCGGTGAGCTCGGCCTATAAGGCCCTCTTTCAGGGCCCTGAACGGCCGTGGACGGGCCCCCTTTGGGGAGCTCCCCTGCCCCTTAGCATCCGCATCTTCGTTTGGCAACTTCTCCGGGACCTTTTGCCCTCGGGGGTGGAAGTCTCCAAGCGTAACGGCCCCGGTGACGACCGGTGCCCCCTATGTGGGACACCGGAGTCGTGCACCCATATTATGTTCTCTTGCTCGGCGGCACGATTCTTATGGAATTTTGTGCGTGAGGCTCTCGGTCCGGCTTGGCAGGCGCATGAACTGGGGGAGTTCCTGCAGGCCCAGGCAAACCGGACCGGAGGAGGACGCCGCCGTTTCTGGCTCCTCTTCGCAGCCCTATCCTGGATGTTGTGGAATGTGCGCAACAAGATGGTGATCGAACGGATTTTCCCCACCGGGCGTCTGACTCTGTTTTTTCTTTGCTTGCCTTTCTCCAGCAGTGGTTCCCCTTGGTGCGTTCGCGTGACCGGCCCGCGTTCGAGTCTTCGCTCCAGGCGATGCGCGCAGCGGCGCTCCCCTTCGAGGCACCGTCGTCTGCGTCCCACGCCCCCCCCCCCCCCCGACGCCCTGATGGACGCCGGCTCCCTTGGCTCCCCAGCTTTTTTGTTTTTTCTCCTTGGGCGCTGATGTGCTGTGGCCCCAGCGTTTGTACGACCTTTTTCTTTTCTCTTTGGCCTCGGCCGGGTTGGTTGTATGTCCGACTATGTACTTGGATTGTGCTTTATTTATAAATCGGGGCGCGAGCCTGATTCGAGAGAGAGTAATAAAAATTACGAATAGTAACTTTAATATGCATTTGGGAAGGTAGATGTGCACTTTTTTATGGAAAATTTTTGGGACTAAACATCCACTTATTTGTGAAGGGAGGGAGTATATGGATCAGCTTGTCAAAAAAGACAGGTGTTTATCGAAAACATGGTACTTTAACCTGTGGGTATGATTCCTTTGTTCTTGAAATTTAGGATAGGTTTGATTCAAATGATTTTCAAAGAAATTCTATAATTTTTTTATTCATAGGAATTTTTCCTATAGAGTCTGTTTGTTTTAAAGTAATGAATTCTACAAAATTTCTTCGCATTGATTTCCTACACTACTACCATATAGAATTTATAACAAGAGGTGTGGCCTCTTAGAAAAATTCCCATGTGTCTATGACAACTATGACATATACCTAAACCCTATAAATATTTTCTGTGTTTTTCATGCGGTGCAATCAAACGGCTTATTTTACTAATTCCTTTTTTTTGTTCCTATAAGATTTCAAGTGCTCGGACATTCTATTCCTGCATTTTTCCTGTTCCCATGTTCTACAAATATTTTGAATCAAAAAAAGCCTTAGGCCAACTACAATGTTGCCTTTGCCAAATCTGGCATAAAGGTGAATTTGGCTTTTGTATGAAACATAGCAAGAGGTCCACAATGTAGTGGTTCCAAATGTTTATAACATGAGACCCGCCATCGAGTTAAAACAACACATAAAGAAAATATAAAACTACCCTCACAATATAGAGCTCTGGTTCTAAATTCCAAATATTTTGGCATTCGAAGCATCCTCTTGCTCCGATTCCCGGTTTTCTCTCATTTGGAACCACCTCCACAATGTAGGTAACTACTAAAGCCAAAAAAATGAACAAGGAACTACATTTGGCTACACATTATGACTGACCTTAGTATCATGGGGTTAGGCTTCCTCATATGTGCAGAGCACAATCCGGTTTGTACCACCCTTTGACAAAACAAAACAAAAAATATTTTTAACATTCCGAATTCAATAGTGTGGTTGTGATTGGTAGCCTCCGTGCAACATAGCCCGTGCCTCCACATCACAGTGTCATTTCGTGGATCAGCATCTATGTTCTTTCTATCGCCCTTGTTTTGGGGTGGTTAAATCTATTCATATAAAACACATAGAAATTGATATACCATTCACTAAATAGGTTTTTCTTCTATGTGTTAATTGGAAAACATTAGAGGTGTTGTACATGCTCCACTCCTTCACTATTGTAATGTTTTGGTGCATCTCACAAGACACCTTTTAAGTCAAAGGTCTTTCATACAGTGTGCTCGAAATGTCACAATAGTGATGATAATATATTTCAATGACATCGTACAAAATGTTTGGTTGTGCCAACCATGGATCCGACAAGTATGTTGCGGTTCAAGACTAGGGCGACTTGTGCCATGAAGAGACCGCTTAAGTGTCTTGGGAGCACAACACAAGATATTTAACAATGAAATGTACATTTCTTCTTCTTTCACTAAGATTAATTTAGTTTAGTTTCCATTGCGTTTATATTCTTCACATTGCTAAAAACTTGTGTAGAGATCCGAAGAGAGTGGTTAAGTCCATGGTGTTGATGTTGCATCCGTGTGCTCAACATCTTTAATTATGTGGAGGGTTAGTATTGTAGCATGTGTTTAAGTCCAAGGTGAGGATTTTCCTCTTTAGACTTATTTTAGTGACATATTATTGTTTGTTAACATAATTGTGTATATGGTCACATTGGGAAAACAATGCGTAAAGATGACATTTGTCAATGTTACGAAGGAAACTATTGGTCGATATACTCCACCTTGTGATGTGAAATATTTTAGCTGATTTGTTAAAGAAACACTGGATTAAAAATAAATAAACATTGCAAATGGCGCAAGAGTGGTGTCGGTCACTGATGCAACCCAACATTGCTAACCCACAAAATGTATTCGTTTGCGTTGGTAGTCTCAAAGGACACTGTTAAAACCTTCCTCGCCGAGGAGCCCTTTGCATCAATGACAATGTTGCAGCAAATGAATCCTTCTTTGTTACCAAGGAGGGTTTTGACCCATGTCACCTATACTAGTGTGTAACCATTTTCCACTACCAACGTTAGGTTTATTTTTTATTCTTAGATAGTATATATATTTTAATATATGCCATAATAATAGCTCATCAAATTTCATATGTGTAAGCATAGTTCATGTGCAACGAATTTTATACTTATTTTGGAAGAACTCAATACTTGTGGTTCTTTTCTTCACGTGCTAGTTAAGTTTATGAACTACATTTTCACATCTCTTCATTTATCTGATTTGTAGAAAGTGGATATATATCATGCAAACAGTTACATATGCAAATTCTAGAAACATGCGCTTATCATGAACTTTATCAAGTGAATTTTATTTGTACTCCCTCTGATCCATAATAAGTATCGCATATTTAGTACAAAGTAACATCTATCTGATTTCTACCAAGAGTAGCTATATCTCGTCCAAAGAGTTACGCATGCAAGTTGCAGAAACATGTTCTTATTATGAAGTTGTCAAGTGAGTTTTTTGATACTCCCTCCAATTCATAATAAGTATCTTTAATTTAGTATATTTTTTTACTAAATCGGCGAAACTTATTATATATGGATCAGAGAAAATGATGATTTTATGTTGATGTGGCAAATGAAAGAAATATTATGATCGTGCATATCTTTTTTGTGATGAATTGGGGGTAAGTTTCATTTGTAATCTAACATGTAGCCAAATTGTGTTCAAAAAGTAATAGAAAATTTATTTCAGCAAATCCAAAAGAAGATGTCATCGTATGCGGGAAGGTTCTTGATCTTTGCTTAGATTGTTTTTCGGCTCTTTTTTGACATGGTGAGACTGCGGCTACATCTAAAGTCTAAATAAATTTTTCCCCGCCCTATCCTCCCTCTGTGGTTCGTTTAGCGTCGGCGGAGGGCATGCGGAGTCTTATGACCCGCGGATCTCCTAGGATCCTGTTGGTTTTCGTGTCGTTGGTGTTAGTGAGTTTCATACGATCAATGATTGTTATTATTGATGATAGTTACTATAGTGTGTTGGTCCTTTGAGATCTTAGCACGACGACTTCCCGTTTGTATAGTACGAAATTTTTTACTCCTTTCGTCCTAAAAGGATGTCACAAATTGTCTAATTTTAAATGAATCTAGACATGTTTTAGTTTGTAGGTACATCCGAATTTTAACAAATCGAAAACATCCTTTTTAGGACGGGCGAGTATTAATACAAGGTTTGCCGAGCTTCGATGAGGGAGGGCAAGGAGGGTGGCACACGTTTGATACGTCGGAAACGTATCTATAATTTTTGATGTTTCATGTTTGTTTAGTATCTATTTTTCTTTGCTTTGTATACACTTGAGGTATTTTTATATGTTTTCTGGTACTAACCTATTAACAAGATGTCACAGTGTCAATTGCCTATTTTCTTCCATTTTTGGTTCTAGAAAGATAGAAAATCAATATTCTCGGAATTGGACGGGACAAAAGCCAAAGTCAATATTTTACCATGGGGAACACGAAGACAGAGTACGAGACGGAGGAGAGCCACCAGGGGGCCACACCCCCTGGCCGCGCGGCCTGGGTGGGCCCGCGCCTGGGGGCTGTGGCCGCCCTGGCTGCCCCTGCCTCGCCTCTTTGCCTATAAAGACCCCCTGATACAGAAACCCTAAGTACCCGATCAATATTCCACGAAACCGTCTGTAGCCGCCGCCACCATCGTCCCTAGGTCGGGGGGATCTAAAGCTCTTCCCGGCACCCTGCCGGAGGGGAGATCATCCCGGAGGCCTTCTTCATCATAATGTCAGCCTCTGGTATGAAGTGTGAGTAGTTCCACCTTGGACTATGGGTCCATATAATAGCTATATGGTTGTATCTCCTCCTTTATGCTACCATGTTTAGATCTTGTGAGCTCCGTTCATGATCAAGATCATCTATTTGTAATCATGCATGTTGTGTTTGTGGGGATCCGATGGATATTGAAATTACTATGTCAGATTGATTAATGGTTTTGTATTATTGATTCTATCATGTATATGTTGTTTGTGATCTTGCATGCTCTCTGTTTCTAGTAGCTATCTTGGTCAAGTAGATGCTAGTGACTCCAATAGGGGGTATTTATGCTCGATAGTGGGTTCATGCCTCTATTTAATCTAAGGGAAGTGACAGAAATCTCTAAGGTTGTAGATGTGTTGTTGCCACAAGGAAGAAAACAACGGTCTCTTGTTCATGGAACAAGTGTATTGTTTACCTTACACACTTTGCTTAAAGCATTTATCCGTTGCTTGCAACTTAATATTAGAGGGGGTTCGGATGATAACCTGAAGGTGGATTACTAGTCATAGATGCAGTTGGATGGCGATCTATGTATCTTGTTGTATTGCCCAATTGAATCTCATAGGATCATGAATGTCTAGTGTTTCATTGTTATGCCTTGCTCAGTCCTGTCAATTGCTTTGCTGTAATTTGTTTACCCAGCATGCCATGTTTATTTATATTAAGGAGAACACCTCTAGTGAACTATGGACCCCGGACCGATCTTTACGATTGATACATCTTCCACTGTTACTGTGTACTTTCTGCAAACCACTATTACCTTTCACACCATATAGTTAATCATTTGTTTTCAGCAAATCAGTGAGATTGACAACCTCATTGTTCATTGGGGCAAATTCTTGAGTTTGTGTTGTGCAGGTTTCCAAGTTGCTAGCAACACCTTTGAGTCATTTCCTTATTCCTACTAGTTCGATAACCTTGGTTTCTTACTGAGAGAAAACTTGTTGTTGTGCTCATCATACCTTCCTCTTGGGGTCTCCAAACGAAGCGTTCACGCACCATCATCGTTCTGCTTGCGCTAGTGTCTCTAGACGTCACCACATAGTACATGTAAGTTTTATTGCTTTTGGGGATCTTAGTACTGTTGTTGTTGATGATTATTAATAGACTGGTGAAATTTTCGCAAAAATAAATCATTATGGGAATGTGATTTTCTGGATTAACAACTATTAATGTGTACTACCCTTGCTAAAAGTACTCCCTCCATTTCAAATTAGTTGTCTTAGATTTTTCTAGATGTATCTAGTTATAGAACATGTCTAGCTATATACGTACCTAGAAAAATCTACAACAACTAATTTGAGGCAGAGATAGTACATTGGAATGACATGCAATACATGTTTGATATTTTTTGAATTACATCGTCCCTAGCTAGACTGGATGGTAGAGTCGATCCATAGCGACCATTCTAGAGATAGAAGGGGCCTGATCCTCACCACCACTCTCGGTCTCCTCCCTATCCTCCCTTCTGGTTCCCTCTAGTGTAGGGCCATTTGGCCCGCTCTCCCCATCTTTTTCGGCGATCACCGGCGTCGAGATAAGGTGAGGGTCCTGCCCGTGTGTACAACAGTAGATTTAGATAGGGTAGTGTAGTTTTAGGTTTTGTCCCTAATGGCGTTTGCCTCTATGGTGAGGGTTTTGTCGGTGGGCTCTGGCTTCAGATCCACCGCTCCTCACGTCTCCCCTGATTTTCTACACCCCGCTGGTGGCATGCAGTGGTGTATGTGGACCAGATAAGCTCCTGCACCCCTCCCAATAAATCCTCCCTGTGGTGTTTGATACGTCGGAAATGTATCTATAATTTTTTATGCTCCATGCTTGTTTAGTACCTACATTGCTTTGCTTGTCTACACTTTGAGGTGCCTTTACATGTTTTATGGTACTAACTTATTAACAAGTTGCCACAATGCGAGTTGCCTATTTTCTGCTGTTTTTGGTTTCAGAAAAGTTAGTAAAGAAATATTCTCAGAATTGGACGGGACAAACGTTAAAGTCAATTACTTTACGTGGGGAACAAGAAGTCCTGAGGGGAGACGGAGAAGCGTGCCAGGGCGCCCAGACCCCCGCCTAGGCAGGGTGTGGGGCCCCTGGACACCGCCTCGGCCTCCCCCTTCGCCTATAAGAAGCCCTCGATGCAGAAACCCTAAGCACCCGATAAAATCTTCACGAAATCGTCTGTAGCCGGCGCCACCATCGTCCCTAGATCGGGGGGATCTGAAGTTCTTTCCGGCACCCTGTCGGAGGGAAGAATCCCGGAGGCCTTCTCTCTGGTATGATGCGTGAGTAGTTCCACCTTGGACTATGGATCCATGTAGTAGCTAGATGGTTGTATCTCCTCCTTTGTGCTTTCATGTATAAGATCTTGTGAGCTCCGTTCATGATAAAGATCTAATCTATTTGTAATCATGCATGTTGTGTTTGCGGGGATCCGATGGATATTGAGATTATTATGTTGGTTGATTAATGGTTTTGTCTTTATGATTCTATCATGTCTGTGTTGTTTGTGATCTTGCATGCTCTCCGTTGTTAGTAGCTATCTTGTCCAAGAGTTGCTAGTGACTCCAAGAGGGAGTATTTATGCTCGATAGTGGGTTCATGCCTCTAGTTTCCAAGGGAAGTGACAATAATCTCTTCGGTTATAGATGTGATGTTGCTACTAGGGAGAAAACAACGGTCTCTTGTTCATGAAACATGTGGACTGTTTACCTTACACACTTTGCTTAAAGCAGTTATCTGTTGCTTGCAACTTAATACTGGAGGGGGTTCAGATGATAACCAGAAGGTGGACTTATAGTCATAGATGCAGTTGCATGGCGGTCTATGTATCTTGTTGTATTGCCCAATCGAATCTCATAGGATCTTTCTGACTAGTAATTGCATTGTTATGCCTTGCTCAGTTCCTGTCAATTGCCCTGTTGTAATTTGTTTACTATTCATGCCATGTTGTTTATCTAAGGAGAGCACCTCTAGTGAACTATAGACGCCGGTCCAATCTTTACCATTGATACATCTTCCACTGTTATTTGTTTACTTGCTGCAAACCATTACCTTCCACACCATACGTTTAATCCTTTGTTACAGCAAACCGGTGAGCTTGACAACCTCACTGATTCGTTGGGACAAAGTCTTGAGTTTGTGTTGTGCAGGTCTCCGCGTTGCTTGCAACACTTGTGTGACTTTTTCTTCCTCCTACTGGTTCAATAACCTCGGTTTCTTACTGAGGGAAACTTGCTGCTGTGCTGCTTCATACCTTGCTCTTGGGGTTTCCAACGAAGCGTCCCACGACAAGTGGTGGGCGCCATCAGTGTTTCGGTCTGGATCTGATGGGGTGCAGCCAGCTCGATGCGGTGGCTCTCTCCTCTGTTGTGGTGCTCTCATGAAGAGAGCCGGAGAAGGCGCAGGTGGAGACCCTTTCTCACCCCTAAAAAGGTCCAAGTTTCAGGCGCCTTCTGCTGCTATCTTCTTCGGCTATCTCCTCTGGCTCGGTTGAAGGATCGTGGTTTCGGCAAGGAGAAAGTTTGATCTACTAGCCTTTCTCTCCTTTCAGCAATCAAGGAGGTGGCCAAGGTGAGGGAAGGACGTTATCTCCCTTTTTCCTCTTCGGCGGGGATTTGATGTTGCTTCTGGTGGAGTTCCCAAGCAACCGCGATCTAGCGCTGCCGCTATTCTTGGTCAAGGAAACCACTCTGCGCCGGTTCTTGGCGAGTCGCGGCTTTCTTATCAACCTCCTAGTTGCCATGCCTATGTGGAGGCCCCTTAGCGACTCCACCATGCCTTTGCCAAGTGGTGTTGTCCTCAGCGTTGATGCTGCCGGTCGTGGCAATGAATGCATCGTCGTCCTCGGTGGAGAAGGACACAATTGCACTTTCCATTTTACTTTTGAGGTCCTTTCTATAAAAGACCAGGACTTGTTTGTAATTCTTTTCAATTCTAAGGCCATGTTTGAAATTGTACCCACCGATTAAGGCAGCTATGGACCCTTGTGGTTGTGGGTCCTTCTGCTTGTTCAAAAAAAATCCATAGCAAGGTAAGAACGTATTAATATGTCGTCTCACCACAGTGGACAGTAGTATGGCAGCCGGCAGCTGACGGATCGATTGGTTAGCTCGCTAGATACGGGTGTGATGTCAATTATGAATCTCTGACCCGCCGGTTGCAATACACGATCTTAATTATTCGGGTCAATAGTTTCCCTCGTTGCATCAGTCGACGCCTGACGTACGTCGGGCCGGCCTCCTCATGCACGCGTGCATGCACTCTCCGATCGCTGGGTATAGCCGCCGGCCACAGCAGGAGGGCGCCCCGAGACCTTGTCAGATCCACATGCATTGACCGTGCGACGTACTATCACAGCACTTTTCAGCCGTCGATAATCCATGTAGTGCGTCTTCGTTTCCGGTTGGGTCAATTCATTTTAATTCTCCGGCCGGGCTTCCGGCCGATTTCCGAGCGAGCTTCAAGCTCTTGCTTGTCTGCGTATAACTTGTCAGACAGTCGGACTGTCGGAGTATGTAAGTATTTAATCTCAAACGTCATGGCTGCCGGGCAACACCCTTGCTAGCGACGTGCATGGAACCGTCGTGTCCTGCAGCCTTCAATAAAACGTCATGGCTGCCGGGCAACACCCTTGCTAGCTACGTGCATGGAACCGTCGTGTCCTGCAGCCTTCAATAACATTACACCTTGCTACATGCATGGAAACGTCGTTCCTGCAGCGCCTTCAATGCACCTTTAATTTGGTTCACTCTCCCTCCGCTGACTTTATCTGGAGACGACTCAGACATGCTAAACTCGACCGCCATGCATCAATTCGTGGAGACGGTGGGTGGATTCGGCGATGCATGTGCTGTTAGGCTGATCTCCACCCCGGTCGAGTCCAACGACTCGATGGGAACCCTATCCGCACCCTGATCGGGGGCGCCCGACCGCATCTGGTTGGTGGGCCCCTATCGACCAGCGCTATATTAAGGAGGTGGGGGCAGGCATCACGTCTCATGAGGTTAGCCGTGTCCTAGCCATTTCACCTATAAGCCAATCCGATCTAGGTTAGCGCTACGCAGACAGGAAGCTTCACCGCCGCCACCCTCACCGCACGCTCACCCCACTCCCTTTTTCCATGGCTACTGACGCCGGCACTAGCTCCGGCATCCCCTCCGGCTCATGCACGTCGAGCCAGGGCGCGGGTGGTTCTCTCTCTCTCTCTCTCTCTCTCTCTCTCTCTCTCTCTCTCTCTCTCTCTCTCTCTCTCTCTCTCTCTCTCTCTCCCTCTCAGATGCAATAGTTCGTACTCGTACAGATGCTACCGTGGGTATCTAGACTAGCAGATCCAAAGCCCATTCAAACAATGGTATCAGAGCCATTGATTCTAGCCTAGATCTAGCTATTTTGGTAGAAATGCAAAAGGAAGAACAACAACCCCTAGATCCAAAAGAGCGCCTACCCTATGGCCGCGCCATTCCTCTCGATCTAGATGGGTATCCCTTTGGGAGACATCTAGAAGCAGAATCACCCCTTCGGGGGCAAACCAAACCTCAGATCCCGCAAGAAAATCAAAGACAAGCCCCAGAGAAATCCCCAAATCCTCCCGGATCTCGCTCAAAGGAAAACCCTAAACCAGAAAATGAAACCCTAACCCTAGATTCAAAGGATCCACCGGCCATCGTCGGCAAAGGGTTTGCCCCACCTCGACCACTTGACAGCGGCGCACCCAATCTCGGGTGGATGCACGCGTCGACAAGGAATCAAGGGGAGGCACCGCCGCCGTTCTCCTCTCTGCTCTGCTACTCGCGGGGTGGGGGGAGGTGGACGGGGGAAATGAGAAAGAGGAAAGGGGATGGAGGTAGCGGCGTAGGAGAGGGAGGGGCTCGCCACCGGCGTGGTCGTCGGGCGGGCGGCCACCTCGCCTCGCCACCAGAGAGGAGCGGGTGGGGGAAGGGGCGCGGGGTGGACATATAGCAAATGGGGCTAGGGTTTCTGGGGGGCCGTGGGGGGGGGGGGGTGATCAAGCGAAAGAGACGTGGGGTCGTCCAATCTAGGGTGGGGCGAGCGGGCGGCCACGATCGAGCGGCGCAGATGGACGGGCGCGCAGCTATGCCAAATAGGCCGCGAGCTGGGCTGGATGTGCTGAGCGGGCCGCGGCGACGCAGACAGCAGGGGCACGCACGGGCGGCAGTTAGCTGTTGCTGGCTGCTGGGCCGATGGGCCGCTGTGTCCTGCGGGGCGCCAGGCAAGCGAGCCAGGGGGTCAGCGGCAGCAAGGCAGCCAGCGCGCGGCCAGCTGGGTTGTCGCTGCTGGGCCGCTGGGCTGCACTGGGCCGTAGCCAGACAATCGTGTTTTAACAGTTTCTGTTTTATTTTTTACAGAACAATTTTTTTCTAGCTGTTTTTTATTGTTTTTACTTAGTTTTCTAAGCAATTTTCAAACAGTTTTCTCTATTCAATTCATTCTAATGAAAGTTTTGATTAGAGAATATAAAAGTGATAGTTTTTTCTAAAGTTTAAAGTTTATGGATGTTGTAATAATGATTTCGCTGCAAATAGTTGATATAAATTGCTTAAATGCAATAAAGCGCTTGTTATTTTTTTTAAAAGATGTGATAAAGTGATTTAAAGTTGATTATGCTCCATGTAAATGATCAACGTTATTAATAACATGATCGTGATCCATTTATTATGTGTTAAAGGTGCATTTAATTTTATCTCTACCCAACGGTGATATAATTTTAATGGCACAAACAATTGCATGCTTAATTTATACCAACATTGAATTAGTGCATACAGTTGTTTTTTTGTTGTCTCACATCTTTTATGGTTTTCAGGAGGTCTCAACCTCATGAGCTGCCTGATGGACATTCCACTGCTCAGAGGGGATAACTATTCTGAGTGGAGGAAAAAGGTAGACCTGGCCTTTGTCTATGCCGAGGTGGACTGGGTTGTTGAAACCAAACAGCCAGTCAAGCGTAAGGACCCAGTGAGAGATGATGCTGACGACAATGCTTCTTGGGAAAAGAGAAAGAGAGACCATGCTCCAGTGGAGCTGGAATACTCAATAGATAACCAAAAGTGGGTCAATACAAACAAAAAGTGCTTGGCCTTTGTCAAGAATACGATTGAGAACACTATAGTGGGCTGAATCGAAGAGTGTGCCTCTGTTGGGGAATATCTAGCAAAGATAAAGAGCCAGTTTACTAGCTCTTCAAAGATGTATGCAATCCAGCTGCTCAAACAGCTGGTAACAGAAAAGTATACTGGAGGGCCACATGGCATAAGAGAGCACATATTGAGGATGAGCAACATGGCGGCTAAGTTAAAGCCCATGGATGTTGACCTCAAGCTCAAGCCTTCTCTACTGGTGCATCTTGTCATGGCCTCTCTTCCCCAATGGTTTGAGAACTTCGTCATCAACTAAAACATGTCCCTAAAAAATGGGACATTGAAAAGACCACAGGGATGTGTTCTCAAGAGGAAGAAAGGCTTAAGTCCCTTCACGGTGGTTCTTTGAACTACATGAAGGACAACAGGAAGAGGACCTTAACCAACAGCAACCATGGTGGTTCCCCTTCCAAGCCACATGGCAAGGGCCCCCTACAACACCAGCGTCAACATTAGCAGAGTCTCCCTGGAGACAAGGACCAGTGCCACCATTGCAAGAAGCCTGGTCACTTCAAGAAAGATTGCCCAATATGGCTCAAGTCCATAATGGCAAAGAACGGTAAAGACACAGTTTCTTTTGTAAATTAATCCTTGTATGAAAAGTTTTCTAAATCTACTTGGTGGATTGACTCTGGTGCAACTGTTCATGTTGCCAACTCTTTACAGGGATTCCATTCAACAAGGACTTTGCAAAGAAGAGAAAGACTCATTGAGGTCGCGAATGGGGTTCAAGCAAAAGTGGAGGCTATTGGTGATATTCCTTTGGAGCTAGCTAATGGATTTACTATTCTGCTTAAAGATATTTTATTTGTTCCTTCAGTCCATTGAAACTTAATAAGTGTGTCGTGCCTGGATAAAGACATGTATGAGTGTTATTTTGGACATGGCAAGTGTGCCATTTGGTTCAAAGATGCTTGTGTGGTTGTTGCTTCACTTCACGATAAGCTTTATTTATTATCCTTGCATGAGAAAGTATTTTCTGTGTGTAATGTGAATGAGCAAGTTCCCTTGTCGAACAAAGAACAAAAGAAAAGAAAGCGAACTCATGACTCATCGAAGTTATGGCACTGTAGATTAGGCCATATTTAGAGGGGAAGAATAGAAATCCTCGTTAAAAATGACATTCTTCCTCCGTTAGAGTTCTCAGATAGCGAACAATGCATAGATTGCATCAAAGGAAAATATGTAAAGCAAATCAAAAAGGGTGCAAACCGAAGTACAGCGACACTAGAAATCATCCACACTGATATTTGTGGACCATTTCCTGTGAAAAGTGTGGATGGTTATGATTCCTTCATAACATTCATAGATGATTACTCCCAATATGGTTACATTTATCCAATTAAAGAAAGATCTGAAGCATTGGATAAATTTAAAATATTCAAAGCTGAAATAGAAAATCAGCATGATAAAAGAATTAAAATAGTCTGGTTTGACCGTGGGGGGAGTACTACGGTCGGCACACTCCATATGGTCAAGTACCTGGACCTTTTGCAAGGTTCCTACAGGAAAATGGAATAGTCGCCTAGTATTCTATGCCAGGCGAACCTCAACAAAATGGAGTAGCTGAAAGGTGTAACCATACCCTTATGGATATGGTGCGCAACATGATGAGCTATTTCACCCTCCCATTGGGATTGTGGATGGAGGCGCTTAAAACCTCCATCCACATTCTCAACAGAGTACCAAGTAAGTCGGTGCTCAAAACACCGTACGAATTGTGGACAGGCAGAGTCCCCTCTCTGCGCCACTTGAGGGTTTGGGGGAGCCCAGGTGAGGCAAAAGTTTTCAATTCAAACATTGCAAAGTTAGACCCCAAAACAGTGTCTTGCCACTTCATTAGCTATCCAGATAGATCAAAATGTTATCGTTTCTACTGTCCTGACAGATACACAAAGTTTGCAGAAATAAGACATGCAGTCTTCTTAGAGGACGAATTGATGAGGAGGAGCACTGTAGCTCGGAAAATTGATCTTGAGGAGAAGAGGGTGCATGCACCTAATCCGATGACTCAGGAGTCATTTTCTCGCTACCTGTTGTGCCACCATCTACAACCCCTGAGGTTGTGGTGCCGGCACCTGTTGTGACTCCACATGTGACAACAATGGGAGAAGGTCCGGAACCTGTCCGTCATGAGCCGCTTGAACCCACTGTTGAGCACGAAAGGGAGCCGGAATAGCCACAGTCATCAAATGTGCCAGAACCTTAGGCATGAAATGAGCAAGAGTCTGATGAACTCAGAAGGTCTAAAAGAGAACGAAGACCAGCCATTTCTAAAGATATTTACAAAGTCTACAACACAGAAACAGTTCATATGGAGGGTGATCCTACCTCATATGAAGAAGCCATGAGAATCCCTCACTCAGCCAAGTGGGTGGAGGCAATGGAAGATGAAATGAACTCAATGAGTTCCAACAATGTTTGGGACTTAGAGAAAATTCCTAAAGGAGCCAAAACAGTAGGATGCAAATGGGTCTATAAAATAAAGTATGACTCCAATGGGAATATAGAAAAGTACAAAGATAGACTTGTGTAAAAAGGCTTTACGCAAAGAGAAGGGGTAGATTACAATGAGACTTTTTCTCCTGTCTCATGTAAGGATTCCTTCAGAATCATAATGGCACTAGTTGCACATTTTGATTTAGAGTTGCATCAAATGGATGTTAAGACGACATTTCTAAATGGAGATTTGGAAGAAAATGTTTACATGAAACAACCCAATGGTTTTTTCATGGAGGGGAAGGAACATATGTGATGCCGCCTAAAGAAACCCATTTATGGGTTAAAGCAAGCCTCTAGGCAGTGGTATTTAAAGTTCAATGATACAATCAAAAGATTTGAATTTAAAGAGAATGTTGAGGACAACTGCATTTATGCAAAGTTTAAAAGTGGGAAATATATTTTCCTAATTCTGTATGTGGATGACATCTTGCTTGCTAGCAGTGATGTCAGTCTACTACTAGAAACAAAGAAGTTCTTGTCTTCAAATTTTGACATGAAAGATCTTAGTGAAGCTTCTTATGTTCTGGGCATAGAAATTCACCGAGATAGAAAGAATGGAGTGTTAGGACTATCGCAGAAAGCATATTGTGAAAAGATTCTAAAGAAATACAATATGCATGCGAGTAATGCAACACCTGCTCCCATAGTCAAGGGCGATAGTTTTGGAAAATTCCAATGTCCAAAGAACCAATATGAGATCGATCAAATGAAGTCAGTACCATATTCTTCGGCTATTGGAAGCTTATAGTATGCACAAGTGTGCACTCGCCCCGACTTAGCTTTTATCACCGGGGTACTCGGTAGATATCAAGAGAATCCAGGCATAGAGCACTGGAAGATGGTAAAGAAAGCTTTGTGTTATGTGCAAGGCACAAGAGGCCTCATACTAACATATAAAAGATCTGATTCCCTAGAAATAAGAGTGTATTCAGTTGCGGATTTTGCGGGAGATAAAGACGACAGAAAGTCCACGACAGGATATGTTTTTACTCTCGCAGGAGGTGCTATTCTGTGGAGAAGCGTCAAACAGTCAATAGTTGCATCATCTACGATGTATGCAGAGTTTATAGCATGTTATGAGGCCATGAGACAGGCGTTATGGTTAAAGAAATTTCTACCCGACTTGAAAGTGGTAGACTGCATCAGCAGACCACTAAAGATGTACTGTGACAACGAGCCCGCAGTATTCTATGCTCACAACAAGTTAAGTAATGATACAAAGTCAATATATATAAAGTATTATGTTGTGAAGGACAAAGTCCAGGATCAAATAATAAGTCTTGAGCATATAAGGACAAAGGATATGCTTGCGGATCCACTAACGAAAGGCTTACCACCCAATGTGTTCAAGGAACACATAGCCGGCATGGGTTTAATGGAGAGCCTATGATTCCTGAACAACCAAGGCCCAAAAGTAACAGAATTTATTTAAAAATAGAAAAGTATAGTGGTTGTATGATTCTATTGGCAATTGAGCTAAGACGATAAAACATGATCTATGTACCAATCCGTGATAAAACGAGTAAAGTATAAAGTATAAAGTTAAAAGTAAAGTTGAGATCAAGGGGAAGAATGTTAGGTTGATCTCCACCCCGGTCGAGTCCAACGACTCGATGGGAACCCTATCCGCGCCCTGATCGGGGACGCCCAACCGCATCTGGTTGGTGGGCCCCTGTCGACCAGCGCTATATTAAGGAGGTGGGGGCCGGCAGCACGCCTCACGAGGTTAGCCGTGCCATAGCCGCCCCACCTACAAGCCAATCCGATCTAGGCTAGCGCTGCGCCGACGGGAAGCTCCACCGCCGCCACCCTCACCGCACGCTCACCCCACTCCCTTTTCCCATGGCTACTGACGCCGGCACTAGCTCCGGCATCCCCTCCGGCTCATGCACGTCGAGCCTGGGCGCAGGTGGTTCTCTCTCTCCCTCTCAGATGCAATAGTTCGTACTAGTGTAGATGCTACCGTGGGTATCTAGATTAGCAGATCCAAAGCCCATTCAAACACATGCATATTCTTTTGTCTATAAATAATTGACTTGGATTTATCAAGATTAAGATATATTTAGACGTGTTTTAGTGTATGGATACATAAGAAATAAGAAATGTAGAAATATCCGAGTTAGTTATTTTTGGACAGAAGGAGTACATTATGTTGTACGTGCTCACTATTTCAAAATATATGATGTTTTAGAGTTTTTTAAAATACATGTACCTAAACATTTTTGTGTGTAGGTCCACTTAGTTTGTTCCTAACTTATACACTAAAAATGATAGAAACATGTGATTTGGAAAAATGCTAAAACATCTTTATGTTGTGGAATGGAGAGAGTACATGCGATCGTGATATAGCAATATGCGTGATGCATCGCCATCGGTCCCCGGGCCCGGCCGGCTTCTGTCGTGAATCCCATGCCCAATCTTCGCTTCATGTACAGATGTAGATACATGATACATGAGTTAACGCATATGCAGCTGGGTATCGTTCGACCAGTATTGGTGAGCGAGTTTATAGCATAAAACTACCAGTTTACTATTCAAATTTATTATATCATACCATTTTATTGCGGGACAAAAAACCGTCGAATTTTGGTCGTTTTTTACAAAAAACACTAAACGCAAATTGAACACGAATTGACACTGTTTTTAATAGGTGGGACCCAACTGCCAGGCCCAATTTAGTGAAGTTGACTGGAACCCACATTTTAGTGCAATAAAATAATAAAAATATTATTAAAAAAGGAAGGGGAGAGATTGACTCTTGCAGCACCCCCGCCGCCGCACTCCGGCGAGGTGTGCAACGAGCGGGTTTTGTTTTCTCCCATGGCCACAAACGCCGTTGCACACTTCCTGTTCGTCTCTGTCTTGTGCTGCGGCGGCGGCCTGCCTTGCCAGAGTGTGTCGGCGGTGGGGGTGGAGTGCAGTGGTGGTGGTGGTATTTTCAGGACGGGGACGGTGACTGGGGAGCGAGCGGTGTGTGATGGATACAAGGGAATGGCGCACAGGAATAGCACACGGCGACGTCAGGGAGCACGGTGACGGTGGGGGAATGGCGCACGGTGACGGCAACGGCGACAAGCATGCGGCATAGGAAAGCAGGGGTAGGCGCGTGGTGACGACGACAAGCAGGGGTAAGCGTGCGGTGGCAGCTTGCCTCGCGCCCTCGCCGGATTGTGGCAGCGGTGGGGGTGGAGCAGGGCGGCGATGATGGATGGAGAGAGAGTGGTGGTCTTGGGAGGGTTGGAGACGATGACCCCACTTTTTTTAAGATTCTTCCTTTTTTTATTTTTTAGATAATATTTTCTTTTTTGGGCTGATTGGTGGGCCTCGGTCCGTATCAGCAAACAGCCTCTTATCACTGGGGCCCACCTATCAGAAATCCTATCAATTTGTGTTCAATTTGCGTTTAGTGTTTTTCTAAAAAAGGGTCAAAAATCGATGGTTTTTTTGTCTCACAAACGTAAAGTGGTATGATATGGTAAATTTGAGTAGTAAATTAGTAGTTTTATGCTATAAACTCATTGGTAAACGTCGTATATATATGGCAATACCATCTAGGAGTAAGTATCGCCACGATCCACCTCGCAGAAATCATAGACTATCGATGTTCCGTGGTCTTTTTGGCTGCGAGCGGGCGCATGGATGCTCTCGGGCACGACTTCTGTCGTTTCTTGCCTTTTTGACGGTGGTACACTTCGATCGATGTCGTGCTAAAACTGACGAGGACAAAATTCCCATGCTCCGGAGCACTAAACCACCCGCAGTGCTCCATACTACAGTGGGCCGCACGTGCATGCATGCGCGACCCGCCGATTGCCTACAAGACGCACCGCGCGACTACCGCACGGCCGGACATACGGCGGCGCCAGGTTGGGCCGGCCGGGGCGACCGAAGCACGACGGACGAATTTAATCGAGTCGCTTGGCGCGGCCGATCAAAGTGTGGACGCGCCGCCCGAGCAGCTTGATCGGTCATCAGACTGGGCCAAATCTAGCTACAGTGCTCGATCGGCTTGGCGGGGCATGGCATGTAGCCTACACACAAGCTCACGGTAGCATGGCATTCACGTTCCGCTACGCTGCAATATCTAGCTACAGCGCTGCTGCGACTGCTTCATCTGTCGCTGATAGAATCAATATCAACTTAACAAGCTTGTATGGTTACATTTTTGTTGAGAGAGATTCCTTCAATCAAGTAACGGATGAGGATGTCATCAATCTCTTTCAGCAGGGCGATCACAGAGTTATATCGTCATTTATAATGTGATATGATGGATATGATCAAGACTTCAATCAAGAGGTAATGCCTCAATGCTGAATCGTTATTGTACTTGGTGGTTATTATGAAACTATTGTATTATCTCTTATGATTGATGAATAGTACTTCAATGAAAAATTATTAGTGTCTTATACTGTTTTGTGCTGCTTCTGTCAATTGTTATAGTTTTTTTTTTGCGGGGAAATTGTTATAGTTTATATTGTGTATTGAGAAAAAAATGTACAATGAATACCCAACAGCCATTTTCTGGCTCCGCCACTGAATATAGGTTATGTACAAGAGAACCACACTTTTGAAGGGAGCATCACGGAATCCTAGGCTAGAGTAGAAAAACAAACTGCCAAACTAAGGACATCAATTATGTATATGGCAAAACCTTTTTTTAAGATGGAACTCGCTTACTAGACCGCAATCTTACTAGTTACACCACAATGTATATTAGCAAACTTGTCCATATATAAGCTGGGATCCATGTGTAAGAGCTACCAACACACATTCTTGTGACTGATATTAGTTTTATATTGCTTTGTGAACTAGATAGCATTATTTTAGTGCTTGTGGACTATCCATATGTAACCCTTAAGCATTTTGGCTTGTGGACAACATTCACTATGTATATGGATGACTCTTAAGGTGTACTTTTTTTTTGCTTATGCCGTGGTTTTTTCACACATAGTAGATGCTCTAACCAATACTCTTGGTCGGTGGGTCAGTCCTAAGGGCCAGCCGGCTCTGCTTGATGTCCTTGAGGGCCAGCGCCACCACATCGAAGCAGGTCCGTAAAAACACATAGGTTATGTTTCTTCCAATTGTAGAAAACAGAGGACATCTCATTGGTGCATTTATATCGGTGTTTTAGGACGGTTTTCGATAATTGTCCAATCATCTTGCTCATGCTTTATCAATGAAAATGGCAAGTATTTTTCCTTGTTTCAAAAATGTTCTTCCAAATGTTCCAAAGGGGGTATAGCACCCTCCCGCCTAGCTCACGCACCAGAGCTTCGAGCAAGGAAGTTTAGTTATTTTATTTCATGTCAATGGGAATAACTAATGCTTGATCTGGCGCTTCCTTTGGACTAAAACAAAATGGAGTTAAAGGATGAGGTTAATTTATCACGTGGCACATGTGATAAGCACTCTCAAACTAACCAACAAAAGCAAGTTCAGGTTGTGTCAGTGCACTGTCATAACGGTGGAGCCGTGGGATATCGGGGCGGCAGCCCATGAGTTCAGCGACTATGAAGGCATTGATCTTGCATTGTGTGAGCGACGAGATTGTCATCGACGCTGGGCATCAGCGCGTTGGATGAAACAAGTGGTGTCTTGTCTTGTGGACTGCTCGCTTCTTCATATCGGGCGTTGAGTTTTCTTTTCATAAAATTAGGGTAGTTTTTTCGGTTACATTACCACAACATTGGCCATTGATTGTTTTATACAACGGTAGATTGGTTTTGACCAAAACAGAAACTGCAGAGTGATTAGACGAAAAAGTAAGGATGGAAGTGGGTATCCATTAGGGTACCCTCTACCCTCTTTAGTATAAATAAATGAACTAAGTTTTAATAAATCATAATTTTTAAAAAAATCTACTTTATTTGTTTATACTAAACTAAAAAAGAGGGTACCCTAAAGGTTCCAAGCTGCCATCTCTAGGGAAAAAAGGCTGCTTTGAGAGGAAAGATCTGGTCTCAAAAGTGATTTTTTTCAATAAAGGACGCTTTATTACTTAAAAGGGTCTCAAAAGTGATGCATGGCTATATCAGCGTAGGGGAATTGTCAAACATCCGAGCGATCAAATGGGTTAATTAGTTAGATCCGATAGATGATGGAGTCTCCCCACATGTCGGAAAAGGAGAATTAATTGTGTATCCTGTTGAAGCATAAGAGACTTCGCGGTAGCTAGCGGGGCTTGACGCCAAACAAGGTCTAGCTCGGACTGAAACACATGCGCTCTCATGCAGGAAATGCAGACTATGTTTTCAATTAATTACCAAATAATCCCTGTGTAGCAGCCTCTGGGAAGGAATCATTTGTAAGCAGCCGTAGATCGGACGTAGTCACATTCAGTGAATGTGCACAAGATCCATCCATTTAAGTTCTCGAATTATGCCATTGTCGTCAAACAGATGCTATCCCTGGTACTGAAAATCGAATGTCACTGCTGCTACATACAGGAGCAGATTTAATTTTTTTTTTCTGCTAGAGGGTGCATGTTCAACAAGGAAAGGTTCATCGCAAAGAAAAAGTGCAAGAGGGTAACTTGGACTTATGGAATTACTTGAAGTGAGGACCAGTGAACAAAAGGCTAGCTTTACATATAAAAATTGTTAACCTCCTTCAGGATAAGACATAAAACAGGCAGGGATTGAACCAGGGATTGTTGATATAGTAAATATCAAAAGCCTATGTTATCTTATTTTTATAGACTGAGCAAGGGATGAGCACCCTCTGATCCAATGACCAAACAAGTAACAACCCTTGCTACAAGAAATATGAAACACGGTAGCGGGCACTTCATTCCTATCAACCGATTCACCGTATTACGTGTTATCATCACCCAAGCTAGGTTCCACCGCATGTGTTCTCTTCCTACGCGCAAAGCGACCATGCATGGGTTCTCCCACCCTAGCATTCTTGATTCTTCTAATTACTTATGCCTGAATATTCTGAGATTTGTTTTTTCAGTTTGAGAAAAATTGTTAACATACACTTTACATGTTGGGTAGCTCATGCAACCCAAAAGAGAAAAAATACTACAAACTAAATATTTGTTAAAAAAACTCATATCCTCATACGATATCACATATTTCATCACAGGAGCATAATATGCAAGGAAGGAGCCAGCCATTAGGCTTGGTGGGGGGCAAAATGGCTTAGAATTACTAAGTATATAAGCATGAGTATTAGGGCATCTATGAAGAAAAATCAGATTGTTGGGGGTGGCTTAGCCCCTGCCGATCCACCTTCCTCTGCCCCTGATAATATGTGTGTTTTCAGGAGAAAAAGGCTAACTTGGAATAGATTTACAAAAAACGTTCATCAGTACGTAGATCTTATTCTCTTGCGTTCTCCTTGCCTTTATTGCCTCTGCCGAAACACCCCAATTGTAGTTCGATAGCGTTGAGGCGATGACATCGGGCAAAAGGGGTCACAATTTGTGTACCCCATCTAGCAGGTGATCTCTGCCGACGTCGACAGTGAAGCCGGCTTGGCCAGCGTTTTTTCTCATTTGCCTAGTTTCACAAGGGAAACAAGTTTTTTTCTTATTTGTCATAGGTAGTGTAATCACTAATGATGACTTGCAACCGTTGCCAATGCTCTTATGGACGACGGAAACTGGTTATTGTTCTGGATACCCACGCCAGTGAGAGGATTGATGCTGTCTGTTTTGCCAACTAGGATTTGATCCGTGTGTCCCTCTGCGCTAGAGGTTGCAGGTGGTATTTGCAAATGATCGTCCTGTCGGTAGACTGCTCTCAGATTTCCACCTCAGCATGCACGGCCATGCAAGCTCTGCAGGCAGGACGTGGTCACTCCAGCGGTTTGTTTGGAGTTTGGACTCACTAGGGTTGAATTGACAGAGAACGAGCTTTGGACTTCAATTCACGTCGTTATGCAAGTTGATGATGGACAATATTAAGATTGGACAAGTTGTTGTACCGTCCGTGGATTTACTCCTTGAGAAGTGTGGTATGAAACTTAATCTAGAGCTAGTGGGCCTGTGAGATCTGACCGTGAATTAATGGAGTCTCCCCACATGTCCGAGAAGAAAGAGGCTTTGTTCGGTTCAAAACTACAGAGCCTATCATCATTTTGAAAGGGGGGAGGACACTTCGCGGTAGCTAGCTAGCTAGCTTAATCAGGTCTTGGACGGAAACACCCAGAGACCGTACCGTGGGTGTTAATTATGTAGCAGCCTCTAGGGCTTTATTAATTAAGCAGCCGGAGATCGGACGTCGTCACACAACGGCCGATACCGCAATGCATCTGTTAATGCAGATGTACGTACGTCCGTTAATGCAGATGCATTACAATTGACTAGGGAGAAGCGGCCGGGGTGACTGATGGTGATACATCAATCATCATGCACACTTTTATAGGCGTCTCGTGCCTGAAGATTGCTGGACCGGAAGGTATTTGGTCATGTGTATTTTGTTTTTCTGGCCGTTTGGTTACAGCAGGAGCGCTGCAAAGCTCTCTTGTTTATTCCCATCAAGTGCCATTTATCACTACAGGAATGGGAAGCAACGCCGACGGCCAAATATCGAGGCCGTCGGCGTAGCCATCGTCTAGGCCAGCTCCGCCAAGCAGCCGTCGGCGTAGAATTGCCCTCGGCATATCCTATGCTACGCCGACGGCTGCCCTCGGCGTAGCTATTTTTTATTTTATCTCATTAAACTTTGAAAAATCATAACTAAATCATTCTAATTCAGAAAAATACAAATAATATATCAAAATTTGCAGAAAAATAAGACCTATCTATCTACACTCAAATATTACACATTTCTAAATAAAAATTAATTAAAACATAAGACATTATATATAGTTTAAAACGGGCATAAAATATTCAAAAATGATCGAAACAATGCGAAACCTTCGCGTGGTGTTATATTATGTGACATAGTTAGAAGGAAAAATATCAAACTTGGTATATTGATTATGTCTCAAAGAAACCTTCACAAAATGACCTATCTCATTCGAGGTTTCTTGGCTTTCGGGTCAAATGACCAATGTTATGGCTAGAATCAAGGAATAGTTTGTGATAATGTGCCCATATTGTGTATACACATGCATCATGGGATGGCGAACAATGTTGCAGGAGGAAGTTTTCCTTTTCGTCGCACCAAAAAGCCATTTCCCATTTTCCGAACACAAAAAGCGGACGATTTTGTGAAGCAACCACCAAATGGCTAATTCAAAATGGTACCACCACATTTTAAAAAAATACTATACCAACCTATATAGACAATGTCCCAACAGGGGAATCCGAAACCTTTCCGTCCACCTCTGATGAAAAAGACAAATTCCTGCCGAATCGGCAGGAAGTGGGTCAGATATGAACTACAGGTACATGATCCGATGCTCATGTTTTTTTATAAAAATCATTTTTAGGTTCACAATATGCTATTTTATCAAAGATCCAATGCAAGTTTAGCGAGGCTCGGCCCCGAGCTAAGAATCTTCATGCCCGCCGTTCGACAAAGTTTGACGATAGTTTAAAACGGGCATAAAAAATTCAAAAACGATCGAAACAATGCCAAACCTTCGCGTGGTGTCATATTATGTGACATGGTTATTAGTAAAAATATTAAACTTGATATATTGATTATGTGTCAAAAAAACCTTCACAAAATGACCTATCTCATTCGAGGTTTCTTGGCTTTCGGGTCAAATGACCAATGTTATGGCTAGAATCAAGGCATAGTTTGTGATAATGTGCCCATATTGTGCATACACATGCATCATGGGATGGCGAACAATGTTGCAGGAGGAAGTTTTCCTTTTCGTCGCACCAAAAAGCCATTTCCCATTTTCCGAACACAAAAAACGGATGATTTTGTGAAGCAACCACCAAATGGCTAATTCAAAATGGTACCACCACATTTTACAAAAATACTATACCAACCTATATAGACAATGTCCCAACAGGGGAATCCGAAACCTTTCCGTCCACCTCTGATGAAAAAGACAAATTCCTGCCGAATCGGCAGGAAGTGGGTCAGATATGAACTACAGGTACATGATCCGATGCTCATGTTTTTTTACAAAAATCATTTTTAGGTTCACAATATGCTATTTTATCAAAGATCCAATGCAAGTTTAGCGAGGCTTGGCCCCGAGCTAAGAATCTTCATGCCCGCCGTTCGACAAAGTTTGACGATAGTTTAAAACGGGCATAAAAAATTAAAAAACGATCGAAACAATGTGAAACCTTCGCGTGGTGTCATATTATGTGACACGGTTATAAGTAAAAATATTAAACTTGATATATTGATTATGTGTCAAAAAAACCTTCACAAAATGACCTATCTCATTCGAGGTTTCTTGGCTTTCGGGTTAAATGACCAATGTTATGGCTAGAATCAAGGCATAGTTTGTGATCATGTGTCCATATTGTGCATACACATGCATCATGGTATGGCGAACAATGTTGCAGGAGGAAGTTTTCCTTTTCGTCGTACCAAAAAGCCATTTTCCATTTTCCGAGCATAAAAAACGGATGATTTTGTGAAGCAACCACCAAATGGCTAATTCAAAATGCTACCACCACATTTTACTAAAATACTATACCACCTTATATGGACAATGTCCCAACAGGGGGTTCCGAAACCTTTCCATCCACCTTTGGTGAAAAAGACAAATTCCTGCCGAATCGGCAGGAAGTGGGTCAGATATGAACTACATGTACATGATACGATGCTCATGTTTTTTTACAAAAATCATTTTTAGGTTCACAATATGCTATTTATCAAAGATTCAATGCAAGTTTTCCTTTTCATCGCACCAAAAAGCCATTTTTCATTATCCGAGCGCAAAAAGGGAATTTTCTAAAGCAACCACCAAATAGATAATTCAAAACGGAGGGTTTGTGATTAGTTAATATGGATATCATATTTGGATTCCTCTCATTTTTCTGATCAATTTAGACATATTATTTGTTAAATTCCGATTTATAGATTTAAAGATATTAATTATTCCATATTAAATAGAAAAATACAAAAAAGTAAAATTATTATATTTTTATTTGAATTCAATAATATTTTTACTTATTCATTAATGTTTATTTATATAATTGTTTGTAATTTCAAAAAATACAAACATGTGACATGTTGATATAAGGGTTAATAGGATTGATATCATAGTATTGACAACAATGTATGAATTACTTTGCGGAAACAAATTCTGAAGGAACGAGGAAGTTAAGCGTGCTGGAGCTAGAGTAGTATTAGGATGGGTGACCTTCCGGGAAGTTCGACCAAGAATGCAATTTAATTAAATATTAAGTGTAATTAGTGTTAAAAATATTCAAAGTGAGAGATTAACGAGTCAAATAATTCAAAGATTCAAAAATTGAGAAAAAAAGAAAAAAAAATTAATTTAAAAAAAAAAAATTTGCAACATGTCGACAAGCTATGCCGACGGCCGCTACGCCGACGGCATTGCCCTCGGCGTAGCATACGCCGACGACATTTTGATACGCCGACGGCCTCTATGTACTCCGCCGAGGGAGCCCTTTGCCGAGGAGGCTACGCCGAGGGCGCCGAGGGCATTTTAGCCTACGCCGACGGCTTTTTGCCCTCGGCGTAGTGCGCACGTCCTGTAGTGTATCGAGCCATGGTGAAGTAGATATGGAGCAGGAAAGCGAAAATATAAAGGTAGCGATGTTGATTTCAGTTTTTTGGGGGCGACGGAGAACTGGCTGCGTGATCTAGGACTCGTAGCAGCAACTGTTGGTGCGGGAAGACAACACTGGAGGAGTTTCCAGTCTTACCTTGCAGGATGAAAATCCAAGGTCTAGCCTTAACTGGTTGTCTGGCAATAACCTTGTTGAAGGCGTTGTTTTGCGAGCGAGGACTTTCTTGAGGATGAAAACCTATGATCTTTGATCGGACAAGCGCTTAGGCACTGTTTCTTTCTTAAAAGCGTTGTTATTGGAGTGGAGGACTACTGATGTTATTTCGATGATGTCAATGTCGTTGCTTTGAGAATTAGTTCTCTATAGCATGATTTTTCTTTTTTGTAATTTTTTCTTTCTTTTTTCTGGATTGTGTGCATCTGTAGGGCCGCTAGGACATGCGTTGTTGCAGAGGCTGGTGTAATTGATATCCCTATAATATTAATATATACTCTTATAAAAATATCAATCATTATTCATGCTGTCATACCTATCGACATCGACACCATTATCCATGCATCACAGCTACCATGCAAGCATGCATGCATGATCGTGGGCTGCACATTTGCATAAAATAACGTACTGTTCCCTCTGTTTTATAATATAAGATGTTGTAGGTTTGTAAAAAAAAGTATCTACACTTATTTTAGTATGTAGATTCACTTTAAACATGAATAAATCTACATACTAAAAAAAATTTAAATGCATTTGTTTTACAAAGCTAAAACATCTTATATTTTAAAACGGAGGAAGTACTACACAAGCATTCAGATGCATCGGCGTATCCACCGTCTCCACGCATTGATGCATCTATACGCCCATGCACCTGATCCCGCTTGAGTTTTAGCTACGGCTGAGTCGTCTCAGCATGAAGTCAACGCGCGGACGTAGAGTGAACCAAGGGGAGTATTATTGAAGGCTAGCTGCAGGACACGACGGTTCCATGCAAGGGTGCTGCGTGCCCGGCGGCCATGGCGTTCGGTCAAACATCAGGGCGTAGCCACAAGAAATTCCCATCCTTTGCGGCCACACTACGTACGTGACGTGCGTGGTATCGACACGTGTAGTAAGTGCCTTTAATTCGCCAATCGATCGCAGCCGCACTGCAGCTTCGAACAGGTAGGGTAAACATCTACCGGTTTAGTATTAGGTTATTATAAGTATTTTGACTTAAAACTTTGACTAGTAATTTATCGAAAAAAATGTTAGTTATATACAATTGAAATTACATAATTACAAATATTTTTAAAATATTTAACGATACACTTTTGTTGACATATGACTAATTTGTTGGTTGAATTACTAGTCAAAATTTTACATTAAAATACGTAAATAGTCTAATAAACCGGTATGAATGGAGTAGCACGCTTTCTCTATACTAATAGCTACCCTCTATGTCCAGAAATAAGCATGGAAAAATACTCCTTTTGTCCGGAAATAACTAACTAGATTTGTCTAGATTCAGAAACATATAGACACATTTTACCGTGTGGATACATATCAATATAGAAAAATTTAAATCACTTATTTTATTGTGACACTAATAGTGAGTCATAGCATATCTTGAGATCTCACGCTGTTCTTTTATTAATTTTGCTTGCTATGTCCCTATTTTTGAAATACCATACTATACCACACTACTATTTTTTTAACTGTGCTATTTATGATATGTTGTTGCGACTGATTCTTGAAAGAGCATTTTCTATCCTTGTGATTTTGATGTTTGATAACAACACACTTATCGGTCTAATTGTGCGCTAAGTGTATCACAGGTTTTTTAGATTGTGGCACAAATATTGCCTTGCCCATTTGCCCTTGCCAAAAGTCTCTGTGCCAACCGGTAGTGCCGGAAAAACGACCGGTACTACCGCTTGGCACCGGTACTACCGCCCCTAGTATCAGTTGGACCTGTGCAAGGTGGGGAGGTCTAGCCTTTCCTCAGTACCACCCGGTACCGCAGAGCGGCACTATCGCTCCAACCGGTAGTACCGCTTGTGTCAAGCGGTACTACCGCTTGGACACAGTAGTACCGCTCAGCTGTACCGGGCAGCCCTGAGGAAGGACCAGCCCTTCCCCTCTCGCTTCCACGGACCGGTACTACAGCTTGGGGGTACTACCGCAAGGCTGTACCGGGCAAACCTGAAGCAGGGTCGACCAAGTGATGCTTCTTCGGTACCTGGTCCGGTACTGGACCGGTAGTACCGCTTGCAACCGGTACTACCGCTTGAGTACTGGTAGTACCGGTGTATTTATTGCTCCAACGGCCAGATTTCTCCAAGGGGTATAAATACCCCTCCACCTACCTTGGGACAAGTTGCTCATTTGCATTGAAGACTACTACCTCCATTAGAGCCACCAAATCTCCAAGATCTCTTCAATCCACTACCCATGAAGGCTGGCTCGGCCCCGGGTCCTGATGGGTTGCCCGTGGGCTTCCTCCAGACCTTCTGGCCTCAGCTTCATCCGGTTGTTCTCCAGATGTTCCAGGAATTCTATGTTGGGACCCTGGTGATGTCTCGCCTGAACCTCGGCGTTATTACCCTGATCCCCAAAGTTGTGGGGGCCACGGACATCCGCCAATTCCGCCCGATTACTGTGATTAACGTCATCCAGCGCTTGTTCGCCAAGGTCTGTGCTCTCCGTCTCACTCCGGTGTTGGAGCGGCTTACCCACCCCCCTTCAGTTCGCCTTCTTGAAGGGACGCCTCATCCATGACGACGTCCTGGCCTTCCATGAAATTATTCATGAAGTCAAGACTCAACGTCAGCGAGGGGTCTTTCTCAAGCTGGACTTCCAGAAGGCCTATGACCGCTTGGACTGGGCCTTCTTGAGGTTGGTGCTGGAGAGGCGGGGTTTTGATGACCGCGTGATCCGTTGGATCATGCAGTTCATGATGAGTGGGCAGACGGCGATCAACATCAACGGGGAGATTGGCCCATACTTTCGCCCATCCTGCGGGGTTAGGCAGGGGGGTCCTATTTCCCCCCTCCTGTTCAACGCGGCGGTGGACGCCCTGGCTGAGATTTTGGATAGGGCCAGAGTAGCTGGCCACATCTCGGGGGTGGTGGGCCATCTGATCCCGGGTGGTGGAATATCCCACCTCCAGTACGCCGATGACACCATGATCATGGTTCAGGGCTCGAACCTTGACATTATTAACTTGAAGTTTCTGCTACTGTGTTTCGAGTCTTTGTCCAGGCTGACGATCAACTTCGACAAGAGCGAGGTGATGATTCTGGGTTACTCCGACTCGGATCGCCAACGGATAGCTGATAACCTGAATTGTAAGCTGGCTGACTTCCCTATTACCTATCTGGGATTCCCCATCCGGGAGACTAGAGTTTTGATCAGGGATCTGGCTCCCTTGGTCTCGAGGGTACGCTCGCGAGCGGAACCTTGGCGGGCACGCCTTACGACCAAGGGGAGCAAGTCCATACTGATTAACTCATGTCTCTCGAGCCTGCCCATGTACCAGATGGGCCTATACCTTCTGCCTGAGGGGACCCATGCCGACTTCGCCAAGGAGTTGTCTAGGTTCTTTTGGGACGCAAGGGATGGCCATCAGAAATATCATATGGTCAAATGGGCAGATGTTTGCGCCCCCAATGTCTTGGGGGCTTAGGAATCCTTGACTCGCGGCGCTTTAATGTGGCGCTGATGCTGAAGTGGGTGTGGCGCATCCTTAGGGATGATGGAGGGCTCTGGCTGCAGCTTATCAAGGCCAAGTACCTCCGGGGTCGACCCCTTTTGGCATGCGAGAGGCAGGAGGGCTCTCAGTTCTGGAGAGCCATCCAGGAAATCAAACACTTCATTGGCTTGGGAGTGTCCTTTGGGGTGGGGAGTGGCCGCGGGGTGCGGTTCTGGCTTGATCCGTGGCTACTCCCAATCCCGTTGGGGGTCTAGTACCCCGGGCTTTTCGCCATCTCCTCCTCCCCACCGGCGCTGGTGGCGGAGGCCTTTGGCGATGGTCACTGGAACCTCCAGTTTCGGCGCTACCTCAGCGTGGACGAAGCCGCGGACCTGCTGCAGCTTCGGGGCTCCCTCCCGGCAACCTTAGCGACTTCCCCGGATTTGCCCACGTGGCAGCTGCAGCCGTCCGGGGAGTTCTCAGTGAGCTCAGCTTACCGGGCCCTGTTCCAGGGTCCGGAGCTGCCCTGGACCTCCCCCTTGTGGAAGGCCCCCCTTCCGCTTAGTATTAGGATCTTCGTCTGGCAGCTTCTTCCGGACAGGCTCCCCTCGGGGGTCGAGGTGGCCAAGCGCCACGGCCCGGGCACTGGGTTATGTCCCCTATGTGGGACTCCGGAGTCCTGTTCACATATTTTGTTGCTCGGCGGCGCGGGCTCTTTGGTCCTTTGTCCAGGAGGCACTAGGGCCTGCGTGGCAGGCGCAGGAGCTCGGGGAGTTCCTGCAAACCCAGGCAAATAGGGCCGGAGGAGGGCGCCGCCTCTTCTGGATCGTATTTGCGGGAATCTCTTGGACCTTGTGGAATGTGCGTAACAAGATGGTGATTGAGAAGATCTTCCCCTCCCGTGTGACTGACCCAGTTTTCTCCTTTCTTGGCTTCCTTCAGCAGTGGTCTCCCCTGGTGCGGCAGCGTGACCGGTCGACCTTCGACGACACTCTTCGGACCTTGAGTACAGCGGCTCTCCCCCTCCCGGCCCCTGCCCCGTCGACCCCTTCGGTGGCTTGAGTGTCCCTCCAGTCGCCTCGTCGTACCTTTTTTGCTTTGCGTTTGGGCTTGTCTGTGCTGTGGCCCCAGCGGACTATCGTTTCCTTTTCTTTTATGTTTGGCTGCGGCCTTCTTGGATGTTGTTTGAACCTTGTTTGTGGACGTTTCTTTATTTAGGGTTTAGGGTTTAGAGAGAGAGAGAGAGAGAGAGAGAGAGAAAGTCCTTGATCTTTGGGGAATCGAAGGAGGAGGCCTTGATCTACTACTTCACCAAAAGAGATCTTCATTTCCCCCTGATTCACTTGAGGGCCCCTTGCTCTAGTGTTTTCTTGGAAACCCTAGTTCTAGATTTGGTTCTTACAAGCTTGTCTTTGATTGTCTTGACAGCTTGCTTGTATTTGAGAGCCTCCAATTAAGTTGTGGATGTGTGCCCCAAACTTGTAAAGGTGCCGGCTTCCACCTTGAAGGTCGCCGATATAGTGGAAGGTGGATCGATCCCGTTGGGGTGGGGTTCATCGGAGAACAAGGGTGGACTTCCGTGGCGTAGTTGGTTTGATATCACCCCCTCTCCAAACGTAGACGTACTTCCCCTCAAAAGGAAGGAACTACGGGAAACAAATCATTGTGTCTCCGCGTCCACCACTTTGGTTACTTCTATCCTTTACCGCACTTTACTTACTTGCTCTTACTTAGTATTGTGTTAGCTAGTGCATATTTGTCATATAGGTAAATTCACCTTAGTTGCATTATCTAGAGAATTTACCTTATTGTCAAACCCTAATTTGAAAAAGAAGAAAATTTGAAGTAGCACCTATTCACCCCCCCTCTAGGTGCCCATACGATCCTTTCAATTGGTATCAGAGCCTCGGCTCTTTAATTGGGCTTTACTGTTGGAGATATGCCCAAGAGGCAATAATAAAGTGGTTATTATCATATCTTCACACTTATGATAAATGTTTACATACCATGCTATAATTGTATTAACCGGAAACATTAATACTTGTGTGATTTGTAAACTAAAAATAAGAGTCCCTAGTAAAGCCTCTTGTTAAACTAGCTTGTTGGTTAATATATGATCATGGTTTCCTGATCATGAACATAGAGATGTTATTAACAACAGGATCATATCATTAGGAGAATGATGTGATGGACATACTCCTATAGATAAGCGTAGCATAAAGATCAAGTCATTTAAATAGTTCAATTGCTATATGCTTTCTGATACATAGTAACCTAATTCCTTCGACCATGAGATCATGCATATCACCTTTACCGGATGGATGCTTTGATGACATCAAACACCACACCGTAACTGGGTGGCTATAAAGGTGGCATTGAGTGTTCGGAAAGTATTGGTTGAAACACATGGATCAAGAGTGGGATTTGTCCATCCATATGACGGATAGATATACTCTGGGCCCTCTCGGTGGAATGTCATCCAATTAGCTTGCAAGCATGTGACTGGGTCACAAGGGATCACATATCACGGGAACGAGAAAAGAGTACTTATCGGTAACAAGGTTGAACTAGGTATGCAGAGATACCGACGGTCATAACCTCGGATAAGTAAACTATCGTGAGACAAAGGGAAATTGGTATCGTATGTAAGTGGTTCATTCGATCGCAAAGTAATCGTAGAAATATGTGGGAGCCATATGAATTTCAAGATTCCTCTATTGGTTATTGTTCGGAGAAGTGTCTCGATCATGTCCGCATAATTCACGAACCGTAGGGAGACACACTTAAGGATTCGACGTTGTTTGAGTAGTTATGGTATTATGAGAAAGAGACCGAATGTTGTTCGGAGTATCGGATGGGATCCGGGATATCACGAGGTGATCCGGAATGGTCCGGAGAATAAGATTCATATAAGTAAAGTCCCGTTTCGGAGTTCGGGAATGATTCCGGTGTTTTCATCGGGAATGTTCTAGAAGGTTCCGGATTGTCCGACACTCCGGGGGGGAAGGGTACATGAATGTGTCATTAAATGATTGCATAATGTACTAAGTGTTCTTGTTGTTCCAAAACTTGAAAGTCAAACTGCCAGTTTGAAAGTCAAACGGCTAAAACAGGAAACTGTGGAAAACAGGAAACTGTGGGAAACAGGAAACTGTGGGAAACAAGCAAGAGGAGGTTGAAACCAACTTGGAGGAGGAGTTCCTCTCCTCCAAGCCGGCAGCCAGCCCTAGGCCGAGTTGGGGAGGGACTCCCCTCCCTCCCTGGCGCGCCTAGCCCCTCCACCTTTAAAAGGAGGGGCAGGGCCTCCTCCTTGAGACACACAAGTTTCTACCTCTAATCTCCGGTTTAGAGCCGTTTTGGTTTAGAGCTTATAATTGCTTTAGCCTGCGGTTTAGAGCCTTCTAATTGGTGTGTCTAATCTCTAGACCACTAATAGCCCTCTCTCATAATCCACCATACTCGCTCCGGCTTAAGGCGAAGCCCTGCGGGATTTCCCCTCTACTTCCGGTACCACGCCGTTGTGCTGCCGGAATCGCGAGGAGAGTGCTACAACCTCCGCTGCCTGCTGGAACAAGGGAGAGGAAGGTCTTCGTCGAGTACCGAACGTGTGACCGACTGCGGGAGCGCTGCCGGAACGTGGCGCCGGAAGGATCGTCTACGCGATCTTGAGATCGGAAAGAGTACGACTACATCACCCACGAGAATCTGCTCTCGTTAACCGCTTTGGAATCTTCGAGGGTAAGTTATTCCATCGACTCGTTGCTACAATCTAGTAGATAGATCTTGGCTTGTTTGTTTGTATGCGATAGAAATTTTTTGTTTTCCATGCTACGAACCCCTACAGTGGTATCAGAGCCGTGTCTATATGTAGATCTGTTGCACGAGTAGAACACAATGGTCATTGTGGGCGTTGATGCTTTTATTGTTGATTGCTTCTTGTGTACTTTGCATCTTGTGGTATGTTGGGATGAAGCAGCCCGGGCTAACCTTACATGACATCGTTCATGAGACTTGCTCCACGCTTGACATGCAACTTGTATTGCATAAGTGGCTTTGCGGGTGCCTGTTTCTCCTAGCATAGTTAAGATCCAATTTACAACGGGTGATTAACAATACTAGTATCAATGTTGTGGTTCTTGTTCGTAAGTTAGAACGACACTTATTGAAAGCCCCAAACCACGTAAAATATGCAAAGAAAGTAGAGGCGTCTAACTTTGTTTTGCAGGGGTGTGCAGTGATGTGATATGGCCATGATTGTGATTATATATGATGTATGCAATGTTCCTTATTGTAAGTTGGCAACCGGCAGGAGCCATATGGTTGTCTTTAATTTCTGTTAAGACCCGCGTGTCTATTCAAAGTAGTTGTAATAGTTGAAGCCGGTGGACGACAACCATGGAGAGGCGTCATTGACCTTGATGCAATGCCGGTGATGATGGAGATCATGTTCGTGCTGGAAGATGGAGATCGGAAGCACAAAGAAGAAAGGCCATATCATATCACAAATTATGAATTGCATGTGATGTTAATCCTTTATGCATCTTGTATTGCTTAGTAGACGACGGTATCATTATAAGATGATCCCTCATGCACATGAATTTCAAGTCATAAAGTGTTCACCCTTAGTTAGCACCGTTGCTAAAGCTTGTTGTTTCGAAGCACCACGTGATGATCGGGTGTGTTAGATTCTGCAAGTGTATACAACGTGAGCAAGCCAGATTTGCTCATGCGGAAACTAAGGTTTGATCTTGACGAGCCTAGCATGTACAGACATGGCCTCAGGAACACGGATTACCGAAAGGTAGAGCATGAGTCATATAGTAGATATGATGAACATGTTGATTGTTCGCCATTGAAGCTATATCAACTCTCGTGATGATCGGTTTTGATGTGGTGGATTTGGTTCGTGTGATCACTAAAACAATGTGAGGGATATTGTTTTGAGTGGGAGTTCACCTAGATTAATTTAATTATTAATTAGAACTCAATTTATCATAAACTAAATCAAAGTGAATTTGCATAGTTGTTGTAGTCATTGGCATCCGTTTACCACCTTGCGCTTAGTTATAATTGAGATGATAGAACTATAGAATTCTGGTTAGTTACTTTACGAACTGGTATCGTATTGCTTTGAAGTGTTAATCTAAAGTTTAAAAGTCCTATTGCAAACTTTCAGTAAGTTCCGGTTACTCCATGAAGTTTAATAATTAGTATTAAATCAAGAGTAACAATTCCAAGTGTTAGTATCATGTTTGTTTCCATGATTCTTGATATTCAAAGGATTGTCTTAATATCAATGTTATCTAGGATCTGAAAGAGTTGTTTCAGAAACCATGATGTGTGGAAGATATTGTGATATCTGAAACGAAGTTTTGGTTGCAACATGATAGAGTATAATATGGCTAAAGTTATGTTCTCATATTTGATGAGAATTTGCAAAAGGTTGGAGACACTTGTTGTCCTAATCCTCCAAAAGGTTTTGGATAGCAACATTATACTCATAAATTCATCGTTACAAGCTAACAGTAGCTTGATCATGGACAATTCCATGATAAAGGTGAATATTTGATGTAGGTAAAATGTTTACTACACCAAGAGATTACTAAAGAAAGGAATTTGAAAGAACACCAAATATTTGATGATGGTGATCTACTTCAAAGTGCAAGTCCAAAGACATTGGTATTTAATTATACACGCTTTGGACTAAATGTCATTTGTATGACTCCACTATTGATATTGATAGATTCTTTCAAACAGAAAAGGAAATATTGAAAGAGAATCTCATAAATATATGGCAGAAAAGAAAAGACTAGAATTGTTCAGTTTAAGTATATAGATGATATACATGTTATGGCTATATTCTTTGCTTATTAAACAATGTGGTTCTCAAGTATTTGATACTGAATTTGTTGGTGTGAATCGTCATACGAAACAACACAATTCATGAACTACAATGGCCTAAGTAACTAGCAAAAGAATATGTGATGATGTTCATCGAGAACAAATAAAGGGTTATTGTGTTGCTCGTTAAACATCAAAGCTTGCCTTCAAGATTTGTTTTATCAGGTATTATGAGAACAAAAGGGTTGTTCAAATAATTGCTGTAGTCCATAAAAGATGGATGATTCACAAATCTCGTTGGAGAAATCACATCCATAAAACTAGTGCTAAAGATGTCGAAAGACAAATTGATTGAAAGATCACTTAGGAAGTGACATCGCCGTTTAAATTATATTGGAAAGAAAACATGAAGAAACTCCATGTGGATGGAATTTTGGAGTCTTTTGATTTTTGATCAAATGACGCTTGTGAAACTTTCCTAGAGATAATTAAAACTTCGTTCATAGGCCAAAAGGGAACGAATGACTAGCTTATTGGAACTTGTACATATTGTTGTACGAAATCCATTATGTGTAGTCAAGAGCGATGGATTTCAACTTCATATGCTTTCTCCGAAAATTTGAGTGAATATATGAATATTTACTTAATAAGGATGAAGTGTGAAATATTTTAAAAGTTCAAAGACTTTCAAGATGAAGTGCAAAATCATTGTAACAAGAATATAAACAGTTTATGATAAAGATTATAAAGGAAGATATTTGAGTTACAGAGTTTAGCATAATACCTAAGATTTAAGGAATCGTTCCGTGGATTTGCATTTTTCTGAAAACACCATAAAAGTATGGAGCGTTCGAGATATGTAATTAAACCTTGTTTGACATGGTAAGATCGAAGGTGTAATTCATAAAACTGCCATTATATTTTAAAGATTAAAAGCTTTAGAGATTACCGTTTTTCCACTGAAAAGAGCTTCATCATAATCCGTTGAATTGACACCATATAAAATTATGGTTTGGGATAAAACCCAAGTTGTCCTTTCTTAAACATTGGTATGCTATGCATAAGAAAGATGTGTGCAACCAAAGTCGGATGAACCTGTCTTTGTATAACTGTTAAGTATTCCTCCATAACACCGGAGACAAAAGTGTTTGTCGCTTAGAACGTCAAGTTTCTTTGAGAAGGAATTTTTCGTGAAGAGATAAGTGGGAGGACAATATAACTTTGATAAGGTTAAAAGAACCTTAGCTATATGTGCAAAGTTGCGCAGCACCGAAAAGTGTTCCGGAGGCAGCAACAATGCTCATGGCTCACGTGCCTCAAAGGTTGTGGTTACAGAGGTCAAAGTTTCTATTGAACCAAGTAGGTCGAGTAAACAATCAAATACCAAGATTTGAGGGTTGAATCATTATTTGAGAATAATGAACGTACTACATGCAAAGAAGCGATGATGGGCCCTGACTCCGTAAAATGGCTTGAAGCCATAAAATCCGTGATAGTTCCATACACGAGAAATCAAGTTTTGAACTTGAAGGACCCTCGAGAAAGGTGTAAGACCTTACAGTTGTGTTTGGATCTATAAAGAAATAGACATGGATGTTTCACATCTATGAAATAGTCGACATGTTGGGAAAGAGTTTACAACAATGTTCAAAGGTTGTATATGACAAGATTTGATCTTTCATAGCGATATTTAGTCTAGACGGATTAATGTAGCAGCCACTACATATAATTCTGTTATATGGTAGTTGAATAAACAAAACAAGTTCTTCTAATAGAATTGTTACCTAGGACGTGTGCATGACACGGTCCATAGGGTTTTGTTAAATCAAAGGATGCTAAATGCATATGCAAACTTCAATGGTTGAAGTAAGCATTGCGGAGTTGGAATCTTCACTATGATGAAACTGTTAAAGGAGTTTAAATTCGTCGGAGATGATGAAGATGCTTGCATTTGCAAGAAATTAAGTGGGAGCGCTAAGACATATTTTCTAATACATTATGTGGAAGACATATTGTTGATTGGAAATAATGTATCTTTTATTAACACATATTAAGAAATTCATCCCGATGAAAGACTTAGGCAAAACCCAAATATTTGGCATCAATAGACGCTAATATGGTTGTGCCAGAAGTACATAGACAAGATATTGAATGAGTTCAATATAGAAACTACAAGAGAGGTTCTTGTCGCACAGAAAGGATTGAATGAGTTCAATGTTGATGATATATTCAAGTGTATTGACATTTGGTAAAGTGAAACAAATAATCAAGTATAGATTGATACTTGATGTATGAAATCACAAAGAGTATTTATATCAATCATACTGTGATATGTACAAATCCAGATATGTCCTATGCTCTAAATGTTGTGAGCATATACCAGAATGATTCGTAAGATGATCATTGGACAATAGTAAGGATATTCTTATGATCTTTTGGAAGAACTAAGAGTATAATATTTGTAGAAGTGACAAATAGATGGTTAGTTCATTGTAAAAGTACTACATTGATACTAGCTTTGTCACAAAGTACAAATTAAGTTTATCTCAATCTAAACTAAGGGTGGCACAATATAATGGAAAGTGAGTTCCATAATGGATTTGGATGAGTTCCAAAGTTAAGACATTGTGACAGATACTACAACAAAAGGCTAAGTATATGACTGCTATTTTAGCATCAAAAGAGGGCATTTATGTCAAGTAGTTTGTTATCAAACTAGGTGTAGTTCACAGTGGGATAATACTATGAAGATATATTGTGCGACAATATTATCAACATGTTTTAACCCCAAAGAGCTAAAGGTCACACCGAAAGACCAAATTTATACAAAGCCATCTCATTAGAGAATGAGTGATGCGTAGAGACGCATAGACATGCAATTACACACGGACCTAGAAGTGTCAGATCCGGAGATCAGTTGACCACTAGCAATCGTGTACATACAACACCGGAAAGCCATAGGTGTTGAATACACAAAGGTTTGAAACTAGATTATTGACTCTAGTGCAAGTGGGAGACTGTTGGAGATATGCCCAAGAGGCAATAATAAAGTGGTTATTATCATATCTTCACACTTATGATAAATGTTTACATACCATGCTATAATTGTATTAACCGGAAACATTAATACTTGTGTGATTTGTAAACTAAAAATAAGAGTCCCTAGTAAAGCCTCTTGTTAAACTAGCTTGTTGGTTAATATATGATCATGGTTTCCTGATCATGAACATAGAGATGTTATTAACAACAGGATCATATCATTAGGAGAATGATGTGATGGACATACTCCTATAGATAAGCGTAGCATAAAGATCAAGTCATTTAAATAGTTCAATTGCTATATGCTTTCTGATACATAGTAACCTAATTCCTTCGACCATGAGATCATGCATATCACCTTTACCGGATGGATGCTTTGATGACATCAAACACCACACCGTAACTGGGTGGCTATAAAGGTGGCATTGAGTGTTCGGAAAGTATTGGTTGAAACACATGGATCAAGAGTGGGATTTGTCCATCCATATGACGGATAGATATACTCTGGGCCCTCTCGGTGGAATGTCATCCAATTAGCTTGCAAGCATGTGACTGGGTCACAAGGGATCACATATCACGGGAACGAGAAAAGAGTACTTATCGGTAATAAGGTTGAACTAGGTATGCAGAGATACCGACGATCATAACCTCGGATAAGTAAACTATCGTGAGACAAAGGGAAATTGGTATCGTATGTCAGTGGTCCATTCGATCGCAAAGTAATCGTAGAAATATGTGGGAGCCATATGAATTTCCAGATTCCTCTATTGGTTATTGTTCGGAGAAGTGTCTCGATCATGTCCGCATAATTCACGAACCGTAGGGAGACACACTTAAGGATTCGACGTTGTTTGAGTAGTTATGGTATTATGAGAAAGAGACCGAATGTTGTTCGGAGTCTCGGATGGGATCCGGGATATCACGAGGTGATCCGGAATGGTCCGGATAATAAGATTCATATAAGGAAAGTCCCGTTTCGGAGTTCGGGAATGATTCCGGTGTTTTCATCGGGAATGTTCTAGAAGGTTCCGGATTGTCCGGCACTCTGGGGGGGAAGGGTACATGAATGTGTCATTAAATGATTGCATCATGTACTAAGTGTTCTTGCTGTTCCAAAACTTGAAAGTCAAACTGCCAGTTTGAAAATCAAACGGCTAAAACAGGAAACTGTGGAAAACAGGAAACTGTGGGAAACAGGAAACTGTGGGAAACAAGCAAGAGGAGGTTGAAACCAACTTGGAGGAGGAGTTCCTCTCCTCCAAGCCGGCGGCCAGCCCTAGGCCGAGTTGGGGAGGGACTCCCCTCCCTCCCTGGCGCGCCTAGCCCCTCCACCTTTAAAAGGAGGGGCAGGGCCTCCTCCTTGAGACACACAAGTTTCTACCTCTAATCTCCGGTTTAGAGCCGTTTTGGTTTAGAGATTCTAATTGCTTTAGCCTGCGGTTTAGAGCCTTCTAATTGGTGTGTCTAATCTCTAGACCACTAATAGCCCTCTCTCATAATCCACCATACTCGCTCCGGCTTAAGGCGAAGCCCTGCGGGATTTCCCCTCTACTTCCGGTACCACGCCGTTGTGCTGCCGGAATCGCGAGGAGAGTGCTACAACCTCCGCTGCCTGCTGGAACAAGGGAGAGGAAGGTCTTCGTCGAGTACCGAACGTGTGACCGACTGCGGGAGCGCTGCCGGAACGTGGCGCCGGAAGGATCGTCTACGCGATCTTGAGATCGGAAAGAGTACAACTACATCACCCACGAGAATCTGCTCTCGTTAACCGCTTTGGAATCTTCGAGGGTAAGTTATTCCATCGACTCGTTGCTACAATCTAGTAGATAGATCTTGGCTTGTTTGTTTGTATGCGATAGAAATTTTTTGTTTTCCATGCTACGAACCCCTACATTTACCGCCTAAGAGAATATGGGTAGCCGCGAAGGGGATGGTGATGGTGAGCCCACCACGGTGACCATGGAAGATCTCAAAAACTTGGAAACAAGATTGAGCTCTTCTTTGGTCAACAAAGTCAAGAAGATGCTTGATCAACTTCTTAAAGACAAAGATGGCTCATCATCCCCCTCTCCTCAAGAGGATCCTCCATCCGTTTTACCTAAAGGGAATGCTTCGGTATCCCCCGAGGGTATGATGGTGGGGGGTAAACAAGACAACCCTAATTCCTACACACAAAATGATGGTGGGAAGGGTGAGCACTATGATTCATGGTACTCTCCCGACCCTCCAATCCCTCACCCTCATGTATACAATAGAGGTGACCCACCTAAGCTTGAAGAATCTGCTACTTTTGCTCAATGGCAATCTCTAATGAGAACTCATATGCGCAGCTCTTGCATTGAACTATGGAACATCATCGAGAATGGACTCTTTATTGGGGATCCAAACAACTTGACAAGAAGAGAGGTTGTCAATAGTCAACTCAATGCCACTGCCTTGCACATGATTCAACAAGGATTGGGTACAAAGGATTACCCACACATTGAGCACTTTAGCATTGTCAAGGAAGCTTGGGATGCTCTCACGGTATTGTTTGTTGGAAATGAGAGCATGAGGAGGAACCGATATGATGCACTAAGCAATGAAGCCGAAGGCTTCTACATGATGGAAGGTGAAAATCATGAAGACATGTACCGAAGGCTCAAGACCACCGCCACCACTTTTAGAAATGTGGGTACCTCACATGTGGATGATGCATGGATAAAAAGGAAATATGTGAGTGCACTCTTGCCCTTTGATCCCACCGACTTGAAGAGCCTACAAGGAAGACACAACTACCATCTCATGACCTCCAATGAAGTTATGCAAGAGATGGCCGCTTTCAAAGTTGCCTCCAAGAATGCCAAAGATGCCCGTGCTCGTGCCCTTGGTATGAGCAATGTTGTCAACATTGCATTGAAGGCCAAGGTTGTTGAACATGTGGATGGTGATGACAGTGATGATGGCCTATGCATGAGCAACCCAGAAGATGTCAAGAAGTTTCATGGTTAATATATGGCTTTCTATGCAAACAACTTCTGTAAGAACTCCGTGAAGGCCAAGATGGAAATGAAACGAAAAATCAACCCCAATGGACTAAGAGGCAATATGCCAAGATTGAGAACTTGCTACAATTCTGGTGACAGAAATCACTTCTTGGCCAGTTGTCCCTATGAGAGAAGAGAAGATCATGGTGGCAAACTTGTGCCAAATATAGCTTCTAAAGCCCCTTACAAGAAACCTTTCATCAAGAAGAATCCCATCAACAAGAAGTCGGGAGAAATTGTCTTGATCACTCATGAAGAATACTCCTCTGACAATGAAGATGATGAAGATGAGGAAGAGGAAACCTCTAATGGTGTGGCGGCTCTAGCCAGTACTTCTACTCCGACATTCTCACTCTTCGATTCTCCAAATGAGAATTCCCCCATCAAGAACGTCACTTGCCTTATGGCAAGAGGAACGGAGGTATCATCATCATCTCACTCCAATCCCTTAGCTAATGATGAAATTGATGATGAGATGTCTCTTGATGTTAAAAGGGAATTAATTGCTATCGATGAATTTATGACTAACCTACAAGGGGATGCTAAGATTCATTTTGGAAACATCTTAGATCAACTTTCCCACACATAAGAGCTCCTAGATGTAAGATGTAAACTTGTGCATGAACACATGGTTGAGCTTGAGGCTTTAAATAATGCTTTAGAAGAAGAACAAGAGACTAGGATGTCACTTGAATTAAAACTTGAAGGGATTGATGAGGCCAATGACATTATTTTTAATAAACTCATCAAAGAACATGATCATGCTATTGCTAAATGCAAAAGGGCTAAAAAGTACAAGACTGAGTTTGGTGTGGATCATAAAAAACTTGCCGAGGACTTTAGTTTGCTTGACAAGGCTCACAAGGCTTTGGAAAGTGAATTCTTGTCACTCACAAAGTCCCATGAAACGCTTCAAACTCAATTGGCCAATATTCCTTCACCTAGTAACTTCATTTCATCTAGTAGTACAACTATTCTTGAAGAAAATGCTAGGTTGAAGGGGGAGCTAGCCAAGGCCACATTTCCACAAGGCAACAAGTCCATTGATGATCTTTTGAGTAGGCAAAGGCCTAGTGGTGAAAAAGGGGGCATGGTTATATCTCCAAAACTAAGAAGAAGAACAATAAGAAGAAGAAGGCCAATCCCACACAAGAGACCAACAAGGCCATTGTGGATAGTAAGACCACAAAGTGGTAAAACTATGTCTCATGATGACTTTGCGGGAAGTGATAACCCTCACTATGTTCTAATGCGTGATTATTATGGTGATGTGTATGCACAATATGTTGGCCCATATGATGGTTATATTGCTTGGTCTATTTGGGTTCCCAAGACCCTTGTTGCTAACAAAAGAGGACCCACTAAAAATGGGTACCTAAAAATTAGCTTGATCTTTTGTAGACATATGCTTCCGCAGGGTCAAAGTGGGTGCTTGATAGTGGTTGCACGAGTCATACGACCAGAAGCTCGTCTATTGTCAAGGACTTAAAGCCAAATGATTATCAAATCACGGTGACATATGCCGGCAAGTCAAAGTCTAAGGTAATGGGTTTTGGAAAGGTAGTGGATGCTCATGATATTACACTCGTGAACGTCATGCTTGTTGAGACCCTTGGATACAATTTACTTTCAGTCCGTGCTCTTGGAAAGATGGGCTTTGCCGTCTTTATTGATGTTGATATTGTGGTCCTCTTGTGGAGCAAGTCTCTCAAGGTCGCTTTCGTTGGGTACATCGAGCATGACTTGTACGTGGTGGACTTTTCGGGGCAATCCATTACAAGTGCGATGTGCTTATTCGGAAAGGCCGATGTGGGTTGGTTATGGCATCGCCGACTAGCCCATGTCAATATGAGAACTTTGCAAAGTCTCCACAAGGAGGGCCATATTGTTGGACTAAAAGAAAATGTTTCCTTTGCCAAATATCGTGTTTGCAGGGCATGTGTTCTAGGAAAGATGCATGATGCTCCTCACAAGTCTAAGAACCGCATCAAGTCAACCAAGATCTTGGAGCTCCTCCATGTGGACCTCTTTGGTCCTCCATCTCATGCAAGTCTTGGTGGGAAGAAATATTTTTTGGTGATTGTTGATGACTTTTCAAGATACTTGTGGGTATATTTCTTCAAGTTGAAGAGTGAGACCCAAAAGACCTTCATCGACTTCATCAATATGGTTCAACGTCAACACAATCTTCCTGTGTTGATTATAAGAAGTGACAATGGCACCGAGTTCAAGAACTACACCTTGAATGATTTCCTTAGTGATGAGGGGATAAAACATCAATATTCCACTACATACACCCCTCAACAAAATGGTGTGGCCGGAAGGAAGAACCGGACTCAAATTGAGATGGCTAGGACCATGTTGGCGGAGTTTAAATCTCCATACAACTTTTGGGCCGAATCTATCTCCACCGCTTGCCATGCTTCAAACCGGCTCTACCTCCGCAAAGAAATCAACAAGACTCCATATGAAATACTTACCGGTAACAAGCCCAACATATCTTACTTCCGGGTGTTTGGTTGTAAGTGTTTCTATCTCATAAAAGGTGTTCATTTGTCCAAATTCGTGTCTAAAGCATTAGAGGGTATTTTTGTTGGCTATAGTCTCGAATATCACACTTATAGAATCTATGATAAGCTCTCCGGAGCCGTCATAGAATCTTGTAGTGTGACCTTCGAAGAATATGATGGTCCCCAAGGGCGGCGTGTTGATGCTTGTGATGCAGATGATGAAATGCCTCAGGATGCCATAGGAAGAATGGGTGTGGGATATATCCGCCCCGTTGAGGAACCCCTTATGGCGGATCGAGAAGAACTATGCTCCACTCAAGTGGAACCCTCATCTTCACAACCTCAACATGCTCCATCCACCGAGGAGGGAAATGACTCATGCCAAAGATAATATGTGGACCCTCAACACGTTGATCATAGTGATGACTCTAGTCAAGAGGAGCTTGATTCATTCTCAAGGATGTCAAGTGGTGCCAAGTCAATTGTTCAAGGAAGATCCGTACAAACTGCTTTGAGACAAGCTCAAATTGATGCTAGAAGAGCACTTGATCAAGACCAAGGTCAATCTTTGCCTCTCAATGAAGAGAATGATTCCGATGATGATCAAGGTCAAGTTGATGGTCAAGACGAGGACCAAAATGATGAATAGGGTCCCCCAAGAAACAACACGGAGATCCACGCTCGTCGCGAAGCTAGAAAGGAAAGAATGTTGGAATTAAGAGACCACTATCTACAAAATGTAGTTGGTGAACTAAGGAAAGGCATTTCCACAAGAGCACAATTGAAGAGGTTCAGTGAACACCAAGCACACATCTCCATGATTGAACCAAATAAAGTGTGGGAAGCTCTTGAAGATTCGGATTGGTTAGAAGCTATGCACAAAGAGCTCAACAACTTTGAGAGAAACAAAGTATGGAAGTTAGTTGAGAAGCCAAATGATTGCCGCAATGTTATTGGAACAAAGTGGATATTCAAGAACAAACAAGATGAGCATAGAATTATAGTAAGGAACAAGGCTAGATTGGTTGCACAAGGGTTCTCTCAAATTGAAAGCATTGACTATGGAGAGACTTATGCACCCGTGGCTCGCCTTGAGTCCATCTATATCCTTCTTGCCTGTGCGGCACATCATAACTTCAAGTTGCAACAAATGGATGTAGAAAGTGCATTTCTTTATGGTCCTTTAAATGAGTTGGTATATGTTAAGCAACCCCCAGGATTTGAGGACCCGAACTTCCCAAACCATGTCTACAAACTTGATAAGGCGCTCTATGGGCTCAAGCAAGCCCCACGCACGTGGTATGAGCACCTTAGAGAGTTATTGTTTGACCGTGGATTTGAGGTTGGGAAAATCGATCCCACTCTTTTTACTAAGAAAGTCAATGGGGAGCTGTTTGTATGCCAAATATATGTTGATGATATTATATTTGGCTCATCTAACAAAGCTTTTAATGATGAATTCTCAAAGCTTATGACTAGTAGGTTCTGGATGTCTTTGATGGGGGGGGTTGAGAGTATTTCTTGGTTTTGAGATCAAGCAAGTTAGAGGAGGAACATTCTTCAATCAAGCCAAGTATACTCAAGATATGCTCAAGAGATTCAAAATGCAAGATTTAAATGGAGCTCCTACTCCCATGGCTACAAAGACTCATCTAGAACAAAATCCAAATGGTAAAGATGTGGATCAAAAGGTATACCGGTCTATGATTGGTTCTTTGCTTTACCTTTGTGCATCTAGACCCGATATTGTGTTGAGTGTAGGTGTGTGTGCAAGATATCAAGCGGCTCCTAAAGAAAGCCATTTAATGGCGGTCAAGAGAATCTTTTGATATTTAGTTCATACCCCATTTTATGGTCTTTGGTATCCTCGAGGCTCAACATTTGCTCTTTGTGGATACACGGATTCGGATTGGACGGGTGATAAGGATGATAGAAAATCAACATCCGGGGCTTGCCAATTCCTTGGTAGGTCCTTGGTATGTTGGTCTTCTAAGAAGCAAAATTGTATATCTCTCTCCATCGTCGAAGCCGAGTATGTGGCAGCTGCTAGTGCTTGCACCCAATTGCTATGGATGAGGCAAACTTTAAAGGAATACGGTGTCCATTGTGACAAAGTGCCTCTTCTATGTGACAATGAAAGTGCCATCAAGATTGCCTACAACCCGGTGGATCACACAAGGACAAATCATATTGAGATTCGCCATCTCTTCATTAGAGATCATGTTGCTCGAGGTGATATTGATCTATCATATGTGTCAACCAAAGATCAACTTGCCGATATCTTCACGAAGCCACTTGATGAATCAAGGTTTTGCTATCTGAGGAATGAACTAAATATCGTGGATTCAAGGAGCTTGACTTGATTATCTTGCATTCTCACCTATGACTCGACCCATATTTGGTTTAGGTGTAGGCATGGATATAGGGGGAGTGCGGTCGTAATTGATTGGACTATCCCTCCCCCCCATTATGCCCAAAGCAATCAAAATCATTCCTCTTAATATCATTTTGTGATATGTGAGCTTAAATGATGAGTTTCGGTAATGGACCCAAGATATATCTTCGTGGTGTCAAGCCGAGTATACTCAAATATGGTGGCCTAGGCCACCGCCCTCTCTCACTCGAGAGGTTGATGTGTTTACTCGTGTTTGTCATCCCTTGAGTTTTTGTTGCTCTTAGTCTCATGCACTCTACTTTTGCTTTTGACATCTTTATATTGATTTTTAGAGTGCATGTGCTTCACACAGTTTGCCTGTCTCAACCCAAGCCTATCTACTCCCTCGAAAAACCCTCATCCATTCCGCACAAGAATCCCTCTTTTTCTCTGGCTATGGAATCTGGCAGGACCGGTACTACCGGTTTATGTGCGGTACTACCGGACCTGGGTGGTTCCCAGGTCGTTCCCTAGAAACTGCTCCAGGTGCGGTACTACCGCCCCTATGACCGGTACTACCGGTCACCGGTCCTACCGGTTGCTAAGTCGGTACTACCGCTTGCGAGAGGTACTACCGCTTCAGTAACCGGTACTACCGGTCGGCATTTTCTGGTATATATTGGTCGCACGTGGGGAGGTACCCTTCAGTGCCCTATTCTTCCCCACGCCCTCCACACATACCTGCGCCGCCACCGGAGCCCGTGACGCCGTCGGAGTCTTCCCGCACCCTCCTCTCCCTGGATCCTCCTTGGATTCGGACTCCTTGTGGACTCCCACTGTTTCTCCACCGCCATGGATCCCTGTACAAACGCCCTTTATCTCTCACTTTTAATTTCCTCATTGGATCTAGGTTTTGCTTTGATTTGTGAAGAAATTGACGTGTTGTGAGGTTGTACTGCCATACTTCCCTTGTTACTTAGTAGAATTGATAGTTTACAGATTGTTGAGGCCACGTTTGGATCGTTCTCTACCAGATCTGATGAGCCTATACCATTCGACCGGTACTACCGGAATATTTTCTGGTATTACCGTTCGCAAGCGGTACTACCGGTTGTCAGGTCCGGTAGTACCGGTCACAACATTTCTACTAAATCTTGGTTTCTTATTTGTTCCTTTGTGATTCTTGTGCCCTTACCCCCTTGCTGTTCTCCCTCGTGCTTTCACAGATGCAGGTGGTTCTAGGGGTGCGCGTAAGCGCTCGAAAGCAAACCGTGAGATTGTTGAGGAAGAGACGGAGTCCAAGGATGAAGTGATGCCACAACCTAGATGCCGTTCAAAGTTGCCTGCTACTTGAGGTGGCCGTGGGGGTCGTGAGGGGGTCACCAAGCGCTCTGCTGGGCGTGGCAGCGCTCCCCCTTCTCGCCCCCTTCCTCGAGGCGCACCAAGAGTTACAGCTCAGGGCCATGAGGGCCACGGAAACTGTCTGACATTTCTGAGTCTGAGTTTCGGGCTCTGCGGATTGACAATGCATATGCCTGCAACCGTGATGAGGACAGGGAAGATGGTCTGTTTTACAATGATTTCCAAGAGCGCGTCTACCATGAGGTCCTTATGACAAATATCCAGATGGTGGTGCCTCAGCTGTGGATTGACATGGAACACATCAACAAGAACCTTGACTATTTTGCTGAAGCTAAGGAAATCTGCTCTAACCTTAGCTTATTCCCTATCATGGAGTTCTAGTATGATTACGAGCCACTCCTCATTGCACAGTTCTATGCCACTGCTCATTTCCACACTGACAGCACTCGGAAGATCACTTGGATGACTCAAGGTGCAGTCAAGGAAGCCACACTTGTTGAGTTTGCTGCAATACTGGGGTATGAAGATCGTGGCCGTGACACTCCTTGTGGTTTCCGCTGCCACTTGCGGGATCACCCCTCCAAGAAGGATGTCCTTACACCTCTGTATATCCAAGGCCGCGGGGTTCCTGGCAAGATGAAGGATCTTCTCCCCACATATGATATTCTCCACCGCATCTTCTGTGAGACTGTTGCTCCTCGTGCGGGCAACAAGGATGAGATACATGGTTTTTCTGTTGACTTGTTGTTCAACACCTTCCTCAACCGCGACTCGGGCACTGCTCTTGATGTGACCGATTATATATGAAATGAGATGGTTGATGCTGCTCACTATCAGAGGGTTCCGCCATTTGCTCCCAACATCGTGGCCCTTATTATTTCCAAGTGCCCTCCCATTGCTAGGACCCTATCCACTCGTCCTCTCATTATGCACCGGCCCAAGGCACTCAAGCAGGGCCGGCTCTGGCCCAGGGCAAGAGGGGCGACGGCCCGGGGCCCTGCCAAAATAAGGGCCCATATCAGCTACGTACATGTATAGGGCAAAGTGAGGAAAAGAAATATAGATCCATCTAGGAGTATGGTATATCGCAAAGGGAGGCCAGGCGTCCAGCTAGCATACAGCCACACACGGAAGAAGTATAACTCCCGAAGGTTGGCGATCCAATTTTTCCTCGCTCAGTCATCCTGCAAGCTAGAAGCCTGGAATCTCTAATTCCCTGTTCCCTAATCAATCACGGTGCGAGAGAGTTGGAGGCGGAAGCACAGCCGCACGTGAGTATCTTACAGCCTCGGACAAGTCTATCTGAAATTGGGGAGAAATAGAGACCAATAGCACGAACAGGTAATTGTCGGATGAAACATTCTACGAGGCCTTTCTTTCCGACTCTAATTCTTTTGTTCTGAATCTAAATTTCTAGATCTTGTGATGGATTTCTCTTCATTTTTACAACAGTTGCAGCTGCTTCCATATTTATTCTTCGGTTTTGCTAGTTCTCAGGTGTTCTAGAACTTCTTAAGTCTCAGTCGTCTTTTTTACCGTTCGATTTACCTTGTAATTCATGCAAAGTAAAAGCTACAAATGAGTTGTAACTAGGATATAACTGAGAATTTAATAAGGTTGCAACTGAGAATTAGTATAAATTTTATGAGTTGCAACTGAGAATTAGCAGAAATATTAGAATGACATCAGCGACTTACACATAAAAAGTTCTTAGACGCCTAATATCTGGGCACTCCCTTTATTCTTCCCGTTTGTGGGTGGATGAGATTATCAGGCGCGGTCATTTAGAATTCCATATAGCCTAATTTTGGAGGCTTTGCGTTTTGCTAATTTGTAGCAGCATTCAGGTAATCAGGTTTGTTAGAATGATATTCCTATTTTTTTTGTGCATTCTGGCATCTATCATTACATATCTGATTCTAATGAAACATTATCGATCTTGGCCACTTTAAAATAAAATTTTTCCATTCGTGTATGGGATAAAAAAATATTGATGGGCCCACTAATGGAGTTTGCCCTGGGGCCTTCGAAATCCCAGAGCCGGCCCTGCACTCAAGATCAAGAAGCATGCTAAACCCAGCGTTGTGAAGGAAGAGGATGAAGAGGATGACTCTGAGGATGCTGACAGTGGTCGTTACACAGACTATGCTGTCTCCCGTCGCAATAATGCCAAGCCCTCTTGGGCCAAGAGGATGGAGGCCAAGCTCAAGAAGATTTTCTGCTTCCAAGTTGACAACCAAAAGCGCATGTATGAGGCTCATGTGTATGCCAATAAAGCTAGTGCTCGACAGAAGGACATGATGGCAGCCCAACGATTGACCGTCTCCGAGGGGTCCGAGACCAACATCACCCCTGAAGACCAGTGGATCTCTTAGCACAACCATTGGGATGATGATGGCTCTTCCTCGCACCGCGCTTCACCCCCCTATGAGGAGGACTATGATGATGAGGAGGAGGATTGACTGTCGGGGCGTTAGTCTTGCACTTGTCCCTTTTTGGCATCTTGATGCCAAAGGGGGAGAAGTTGCACCTTAGGCACGGGTGTTGCATGGGAAGTCACAAGCTCGTTCTTACTTTGATCGTTTTATTGCTTGTGAACTTTGATTTCCTCCTATTTATGTGTGAAGTTCTATTTTATGTGTGAACTCTATGTACTAACTATTTGGGAACCACTTGTGCTAAGTTTGTTGAGACTATGTGGGTTTTGTCATGGATCCATCTTGTGATGATACGCGTTATCCATTATCAATATATTTCTCATCACAAGTTATTGTGCAAAGGTATGGTTTCAAATGCTAGTATCTATATTTGTGCACTTATGTCGGGTTTGTAAAATAGAGGGGGAGATTTGATTCTACTCATCTAGGAGGAGCCCCGTCTCTATTTTACAAATGCCATGAGTATCTTCATAAAATCATCTTGCAAAGGTGTGTTGTCATCAAACACCAAAAAGGAGGAGATTGAAAGAGCATTTCCTATCCTTGTGATTTTGATGTTTGATAACAACACACTTATCGGTCTAATCGTGCGCTAAGTGTATCACATGTTTTTTAGATTGTGGCACAAATATTGCCTTGCCCATTTGCCCTTGCCAAAAGTATCTGTGCCAACCGGTAGTACCGGAAAAACGACCGGTACTACCGCTTGGCACCGGTACTACCGCCCCTAGTACCGGTTGGACCCGTGCAAGGTGGGGAGGTCTAGCCTTTCCTCAGTACCACCTAGTACCGCGGAGCGGCACTACCGCTACAACCGGTAGTACCGCACAGCTGTACCGGGCAGCCCTGAGGAAGGACCAGCCCTTCCCCTCTCGCTCAGTACCAACTGGTACTTGGGACCGGTACTACCGCCCTGACCGGTAGTACCGCTTCCACGGACCGGTACTACCGCTTGGGGGTACTACCGCAAGTCTGTACCGGGCAAACCTAATGCAGGGTCGACCAAGTGATGCTTCTCCGGTACCTGGTCCGGTACTGGACCGGTAGTACCGCTTGCAACCGGTACTACCGCTTGAGTACCGGTAGTACCGGTGCATTTATTGCTCCAACGGCCAGATTTCTCCAAGGGGTATAAATACCCCTCCACCTACCTTGGGACAAGTTGCTCATTTGCATTAAAGACTACTACCTCCATTAGAGACACCAAATCTCCAAGATCTCTTCAATCCACCACCCAAAGTCCTTGATCTTTGGGTAATCGAAGGAGGAGGCCTTGATCTACTACTTCACCAAAAGAGATCTTCATTTCCCCCTCATTCACATGAGGGCCCCTTGCTCTAGTGTTTTCTTGGAAACCCTAGTTCTAGATTTGGTTCTTACAAGCTTGTCTTTGATTGTCTTGACAGCTTTCTTATATTTGGGAGCCTCCAATTAAGTTGTGGATGTGTGCCCCAAACTTGTAAAGGTGTCGACTTCCACCTTGATGGTCGCCAATATAGTGAAAGGTGGATCGATCCCGTTGGGGTGAGGTTCATCGGAGAACAAGGGAGGCGTTTCGTGGCGTAGGTGGTTTGATACCACCCCTTCTCCAAACGTAGATGTACTTCCCCTCAAAAGGAAGGAACTACGGGAAACAAATACTTGTGTCTCCGCGTCCACCACTTTGGTTACTTCTATTCTTTACCGCACTTTACTTACTTGCTCTTGCTTAGTATTGTGTTAGCTAGTGCATATTTGTCATATAGGTAAATTCACCTTAGTTGCATTATCTAGAGAATTTACCTTATTGTCAAACCCTAATTTGAAAAGGAAGAAAATTTGAAGTAGCACCTATTCACCCCCCCCCTCTAGGTGACCATACGATCATTTCAATTCTTAATACTTCCCAATCCAAATTACTTAGCGTAGCTTTAGATAAAATATTGTCTAAATTTTTCTAAATTCAATGAATTTGCGATAAGTAATTTATATCGAAGGGAGTAAGTAAGGGTGTGTTTGGTGGGTCGCATACCCGTTTCTCGCACCGGACCGGAAGAAATAAGCCTGTTTGGAGACTCCCACGTCGGCCTGGACTCGCATCGCACAGGTCTTAAAGCATCTCAAATCATGGTCCGCTAGGAATGCCAAATCGGGCATTTCCACGGGGACAGGCTCTGGGGAGCCAAAAGATGGCACGTGGCTGCACGCGGGGGGAAAGGTGGGAGACGCCACGACGCATTGGAAACGCGCGTCATAAATCTCCTCACCGCTCTCTCTCTCTCCCCCATTCGCAACCGCCCTTCCTCCCATCTCACCGTCGGAGGTTCCTCTCCCGCCGGAAAAACGAAGACCACCGGCAAGGCAACCAGACGGCGGTAGATCAAGGCGGCTACTCCGCTTTTCGTGGCCGGAGCGGATCTACTACTGCGACTGTGGCTTCTTCTTCTTCCTCGCCAAACCCGAAGCTCGAATCCTGTAGCAATGGCGCTAAGGCCTTGAACCATCGACTCTCTAAGGTTTTAGCAGCTCAGATCTATATCCTACGGACTCATTCCACGAGTATGAGTGACATGCACGGTAGATTTTTATCGATTTGTGCTAGTTATGGTCGATTCGATGTGTTAGGTTCTTTTCTTTGATTGTTGTGCCTTCATAAGCACTAGATCTACAGATGCATTGGTTCCATCTGCGCTTGTTAGTGGCTAGATTCCGGCAGATGTGGTTATTAGGGTTCCTCCGATTGGGAAATTAGGGATTTTGTACTATTCATCTTCTTGTGCCTAGGCCGATGATTAAAACTATCATCGAATGACACTGGGGGTGAATCTGTACTACCTTCAATCGTCCATAACCAACTATGTTGTGCATTGTACTAGGTAGTATAGAGTCCTCTCCCCGGTGTTTGTGTGCACCTCATATATGAGGCCTTCATTACTTTGCACAACACTCTTCATGATCAATCTCCTTCTTCGGCCGATGATTAATTTGCATTCTATGGCCAAGATCCCAATAGGTTGCATTTCTAGCTTTCCTGTTATGATTGATCTTGGACACATAATTCCTAATATGAGGCACAATATATGTGATTGCCGATGATTATATATGTACTACAAGCTACTGGAAGCAATGATGCTTTCGAACCTGGTTCTGTCATCTATTCTAGGTCATGGAACTTGGTTTGGTAGTATCATCGCTTCATGCTGTCAATGCTCTATGCTATGAGGCAATTGTTGTTTATTCCATGAACGGAGCTTTTGATGACACCTAGTACAATGCGTTCATAGAGCTGGTGCTATAGGAACCGGATGGTATGCACAACAAAATTGGTTGTGCACGTCCTCTGGTTCCCTGTAGCACCAACTCTACCTTGTTTGTGCTAGTAATTCTGAAGCTGGGCATCGATTTGGTCGTGTTTTGCTTCCATTGGCCGATGATTAGTAAGAAGCATAATGACATGCAAGGGGATCCTCTTCATGAACACATCTGTGTGATAACCAAGTTTATTGTTCATATCTATTGCTCATGAGGAGAATCTCGTTGTCTTTGTGCCATTGCATATGAGGCCATGTGTTATGTTGACTATTCATGCATGATCACATGTCTTATGTTCAATGTTGATGTCTCATCACATGTGCTGATTCTTGTTGTAGTGCTCGAAGACGTTGATCAGAGGTGTGCTCCCCACCAATGGAGGAGCATGCTCTAGGGATGCTGCTGAGGGTAGTGGCTCCAAGAGGGGGAACGATGGAGGTGAGGGCAGTGGCAACAAAAGGGCAAGGGACAGGCCTCTCAAGATAGGGTACTTCCACGGCCAGATAGGTCCAACCAATTTTTCCAAGGTGATCTGGGCACCTGGGTTAGACCTGCCGCCAATCCTAGATAGCTTCAAACCTTTCCTCGGCAATGTGCCGAGGAAGATTATGCTGAAGACGAACACCGGATGAAGCTGGATGGTGAAGCTACGGGATGTCAGCGACAGGATCTTCCTTGATCAGGGGTGGGCTGGCTTCGCCATTGCACACCAGGTGAAGATTGGGTTCTTCTTGACCTTCAAGATGCTGAAGGGTGACCTGTTCATGGTCACCATCTTCGACTACACCATTACTGAAGTCATGAAGAAGTGCCCACAACATGATCCAGCCCTTGCCATGATCGACCTGTGATCTTTGCTGCCTACTTTGTTGCTTGTTTGATTGTTGTGAACTTATGTCGTGATGTTGCTATAATATTTATGCTGCCTACTTGGTGTGAGCTGGCTGTGGTTAGGACACACTTGTGGTGTGTGGTAAGCTCACCATCTGGGAAGAGGTTACCGGAGCATATGACATAGCTGAAACCAAACACGCGAATTTATTTCTCCTGGGCCTAATACAACCCTCCAAACAACAGGACCTCAATTCTGCCCAAGTGCTAAACAGTGTCAATGCAGGGAACCAAATAAGAGAAAGAATTTGGCCTAGAGCCTGATCCCGGCATGCAAACCCCCCGCGTGCACGCGCGAAAAAACTCGCATTGAAACCAAACACGCCCTAAGTTAAACTATGATGTTTCCCCATGGGATGTGATGTTAGGCTTGTAGACGATTGGAGGACTTTTCTTGTATGCTGGTATGTATGTATTATTGTTCTAGCATTTTTGGACTATAAACCATTTACCTTTGCTAAACTCTTTTATTTTTTGGCTATATCTTGTATTTTTTAAACTCTTTTTGAAATGCAGAACGCTATTAGCACGATATAACGTGTACAATATTTGGAGAAGACCGCCACTATTTTTTTAGCGTGCTATTTTAAATGTTAGAATTAAAGACTTGGATTTATCTAGATTAAATATATCTAGACACATTTTTGTTTAGATACATACGGATCTAGACTAATCTGGATCACTCGTTTCTGGACCAAGAAAGTACAGTGTCAAAGATAACCGAAACTAATTTAGAATACTCTGACTGTGTGGCAAGTTAACTACGCAGACAAAGCAAGAACTAGGTCGGCCGGAAATCGGAATGCTCGTCGATCGGATCCTTCGAATAAAATGAATTGACCGGAGAGGAACGACGGCTGAAAAGTGCTCTGATGGTACGCAGCACCGTCAATGCATGTGGATATGTCACGGTCGCCCTCCTTCTGACGGCTATACCCGGCTAGCTCTCGGAGAGTGATTCGGCATGCGGCCGGTCGACGTACTTATTTAATTTGTTAAGGGAGGACAGATGGTATGAATGAAAAAATAGCCTCTTCTATTTATGAGAGATTATCTCTTAGATAAACCAACTTTCTCTTATTTTTTTCAACTAAACAAAAATTCAACATAACAGCGACATAAACAAGACAACCATAAGACAAGACTGATGTCACCCTGTTTTAGATGTCGTGACAGGATTATATGGACAATGATGTCTGTGTTGCCAACGAGGATTTGAGCCGTGTGTATTTGTCCCTCTATGCTAGAGGGTGCAGGATGAATTTTCAAATTATCATCCATGGAGGCTGGAGACTCCCAGCTTTCCACCTCTCGGCATGCCTGGATTTTTTGACTTTAATTCACGTAGTTATGCAAGTTGATCATGGACAAAACTAGGTTAGGGCCGGCGGGGGAACTAGCTGTTGTAACGTCTGTCGATTCACTACTTGAGAACTGTGAAACTTAATTTAGAGCTAGTGGGCTTGTGAGATCTGACCGGGAAAAAATGGAGTCTTCCACACACATGTCGACTTTGCTCCGTTCAAAACTAGCTTGGAGGAATATGTCATTTCGATCGAAAGGCGAGAGGCTTCGCGGTAGCTAGCTTAATCAGGTCTTGGACGGGAACACCCACACATAATAACGTACGTGCTATGTAGCAGACTCTGGGAATCTTTCTTAACTAAGCAGCCGGAGATCGCACTAGTAGAAAACTAGCCAAAGGATTTGACCTTTAGTACCGGTTTCGTAAGAACCGGTACTAAAGGATGCATTAGTACCGGTTTAACTGCTTAGGTCACCAGCATATCTTAGTACCGGTTCGTTTAGAATGTATAGTACCGGTTCGTGTTACGAACCGGTACGACAGGGTTTCGCGCCAAATTTGAGGCAGAGGTAGGTCCAGCGTTGCACCTTTAGTATAGGTTCATATAAAGAACCGGTACTAAAGGGTCTCCACATCTATTTCTTCACGCGAGCCACCCGAGCCAGCTCCATTTTTGCTTCTCCTCTCATATTTCCAAATATTTCCCTCCTCTCACACTCCAACAAATCTCCATTTTTCTCCACCATTTTGTCAAGATTGACGGCATCGGCCGTCTATCCAAGGGTTAGCAATATTATCCTAATTTAGCTTATTTCATTGCTAGTCTAACTCGTATCATTTTTTCTAGTGCTAGCAAGGTGTTCGATGAAATGCCTAAGTTAGAGATTTCATTCTTTTTATATGCAATTTGAGCTCAAATTGAAGTATGATTTTTTGGTTTTAATATCGTCCCCGTCATCATCGCCGTCGATCGCCAGCGTCGTCCCCTAGCCGGCACAACCTCGGTGAGTCTCTTTTTTTATAAAAACACTTAGTTTTATGTGATGATAAACTTGAATATTAATTAATTTGGTCACTCATATATTCATGATGTTGTGTAATTAATGATTTTTTATATACTTATATAATGCAGATGAATCGACAATGGATGTACGGTGACCGATGCCATCCCGAGTTTATTACTAGCATGCATTATTTTCTCAACGTGGCTGAGGCAAACAGGCGGTCAAATGGTTTCATTTGTTGTCCATGTAGTTCCGGTAAGAATACGAAGGATTACTCTACTTCAAAAACCCTTCACGTCCACCTGCTTGAGAACGGTTTCATGCCCGGCTATAATTGTTGGACCAAGCACGGAGAAAGAGGGGTTATAATGGAAGACAACGAAGAAGAAGAGGATAATGACAACTATCCTATGTTCACTGAAGACGGTGATAGTAGAATGGGGGGAGACGAATCTGAAGAAGAGCCCATTTTTTATGAGCCTATTTTTGATGAGCCCGATGACGATTTGCGTCGGGCCATTCTTGATGCGAAGATAAACTGCGGAAGTGAAAAGGAGAGGTTGAAGTTGGAGAAAATGTTAGAGGATCACAACAAACTATTGTACCCAAATTGCGAAGATGGCCAGAAAAAGCTAGGTACCACACTGGAATTGCTGCAATGGAAGGGAGAGAATGGTACTTCTGACAAGGGATTTGAAAAGTTGCTGAAAATAATAAAGAAGATGCTTCCAGGGAAGAACGTATTGCCCTCTAGTACATACGAAGCAAAGAAGGTTGTCTGCCCTCTAGGATTAGAGGTGCAGAAGATACATGCATGCATCAATGACTGCATCTTCTACCGCGGTGAGGAGTACGAGAATTTGAATGCATGCCCGGTATGTGGTGCATTGCGGTACAAGATCAGGCGAGATGACCCTGGTGATTTTGAGGACGAGTCGTGCCCCAGGAAGAGGGTTCCTGCCAAGGTGATGTGGTATGCTCCTATAATACCACGGTTGAAACGTTTGTTCCAAAACAAAGAGCATGCCAAGTTGTTGCGATGGCACAAAGAAGACCGTAAAAAAGATGTGATGCTGAGACACCCTGCTGACGGGTCGCAGTGGAGAAAAATCGACAGAGAGTTCAAGTCATTTTCAGAGGACGCAAGGAACTTAAGATTTGGTCTAAGTACAGATGGCTTTAATCCTTTCGGGGAGCAGAGCTCCAGTCATAGCACCTGGCCAGTGACTCTATGTATCTATAACCTTCCTCCTTGGTTGTGCATGAAGCGGAGGTTCATTATGATGCCAGTGCTCATCCAAGGCCCGAGGCAACCCGGCAATGACATTGATGTGTATCTGAGGCCATTGGTTGAAGAACTTTTACAGTTGTGGCGTGAAGAAGATGTACCTCTGTGGGATGAGCACGCACAAAAGGAATTTAACCTACGAGCGTTGTTGTTTGTAACCATCAATGATTGACCTGCTCTTAGTAACATTTCAGGACAGTCAAATAAGGGATACAATGCATGCACACACTGTTTAGGTGAGACTGACAGTATATATTTGGGAAACAAGAATGTGTACCCGTGGCATCGCCGATTTCTTCCAAAACAACATCACGTAAGAAAGAGAGGAAAGCATTTCAGAGGTGAGGCAGATAACCGAACAAAGCCTACCCGCCCTACTGGGGATGTTATATGTGATATGGTCAAGGATTTAAAAGTGATCTTTGGAAAGGGTCCTGGCGGAAAATCTGTTCCGAATGATGTTGACAGACACGTACCCATGTGGAAGAAGATGTCTATATTTTGGGAGCTACCCTATTGGAAAATCCTAGAGGTTCACTCTTCAATCGACGTGATGCACGTGACGAAAAATCTTTGCATGAACCTGCTAAACTTCTTGGGCGTGTATGAGAAAACAAAAGATACACCGGATGCACGGCAGGACCAGCAATGTATCCACGAAGGAAACAACCTGAATCCAGAGAAGTATCAAGGTACTGCCAGCTACGCTCTTACCAAAGAAGAGAAGGAGATCTTTTTTGAAGTCCTGAGTAGCATCAAGGTCCCGTATGGCTTCTCGTCGAATATAAAGGGAATAATAAACATGTCAGAGAAAAAGTTTCAAAACCTAAAGTCTCATGACTGCCACGTGATTATGACACAATTACTTCCGGTTGCATTGAGGGGCCTTCTGCCAGAAAATGTTCGAGTATCCATTGTGAAGCTATGTGCGTTCCTCAATGCAATTTCTCAGAAGGTGATCAATCCACTAACTCTACAAAATTTACAGAAGGATGTGGTGCAATGTCTAGTTAGCTTCGAGTTGGTGTTCCCACCATCCTTCTTCAATATTATGACGCATCTCCTCGTTCACCTGGTCGAAGAGATTGGCGTTCTCGGTCCTGTATTTCTACACAACATGTTCCCCTTTGAGAGATTCATGGGAGTCTTAAAGAAATACGTTCATAACCGTGCTAGGCCAGAAGGAAGCATTTCCAAGGGCTATGGAACAGAGGAGGTCATTGAGTTTTGTGTTGACTTTATTCCTGACCTTAAGCCGATCGGTGTTCCTGAATCGCGCTATGAGGGGAGACTGCGTGGAAAAGGCACACTAGGAAAGAAAGCAACAATATGTATGGACGGACATTCTTTCACTCAAGCACACTACACAATTTTACATAATTCTAGCTTGGTGGCTCCGTATATAGTGGAACACAAGAATATTTTACGCTCGGAATACCCGGAGCAACGTGAAGATTGGATTGATGGAGAACACATGAAGACTTTCGGCGGTTGGTTGCAAACACGTCTCATTAATGGCACTGATGAAGAACAGCTATACTTGTTGGCCAAGCAACCATCTTCGACTATATCGACTTTTCAAGGGTACGAGATAAATGGGAATACATTTTACATGATCGCCCAAGATAAAAAGAGCACCAACCAAAACAGTGGTGTCTGCTTTGACGCAGCAGAGGACAATGGGAAGAAGGTCACATATTATGGGTACATAGAGGAGATATGGGAACTTGACTATGGACCTACTTTCAAGGTCCCTTTGTTCCGGTGCAAATGGTTCAACCTGAAAGACGGGGTACATGTAGACCCGCGGTACGGAATGACTACAGTGGATCTCAAGAATCTAGGGTACGACACCGAACCATTCGTCCTAGCCAGTGAAGTGGCTCAGGTTTTTTATGTGAAGGACATGTCTACCAAATCGAAAAAAAAGGCAAGAGGACACGTCATACGATGAGCCAAAGCGCCACATGGTTCTTTCAGGAAAAAGAAACATCGTGGGAGTAGAGGACAAGACAGACATGTCAGAAGATTATACTAAATTTGATGATATTCCACCCTTCAAGGTGAAAACTGATCCAAGCATCGTGTTGAATAATGAAGATTGTCCATGGTTGCGTCGCAATCAGAAGAAAGGGAAACACACAAAGAAAACTCAGAAGACTAGATAGGGATGTTGTTGGTGATGTGTAATAATGTATTAAACCTTTCTCCGTGAACATTTTCCGTGCTTCCAAGACCCCGATACCAGCGACGGCGACATCGGCGACTACAACGACTACAATGGCGACGTTTATAGGGCTAGGCACGAGTATGACTGAATCACTCCAACATTCAAAAACAAGTTTGGTTGATTGTGACTTAATCTGGCCATGTATCTTAATTTTCAGTTGAGCTATGTACTTTAATTCCAGTTCAATCGTAATAAAATTTTATTCCCGCCCATTATTTCCCGCCCTTTTCCTCTCGCCCGTTTCCTCCGTCATTTGGCCCGAGGTAAGATTGTCGAGGAAATAAAGATCCGGCCTGGTCACACACCACCGCCACGCAGGCCCGCCGTGCAGCTCCTCCTGCCTTCGAGAGACACGCCACCGCGCTCAGCGATGGCCACCCAGCACCGCCACGGCGCACGGCCGAAAACACTGCCGCCTACCCGCCATGGAAACCTCGAGACGAGGAAAGAAAGCCCCGCCGCCACCTTCCTGGGGACGCACGCGGCTTCGCCGGTGGCGATGCGGGGAAGGCGCGAGGAGGGACCGTCGGTTGTTGGGGAGAACCGGTTGGGGGAGGCGCGGGGAGGGACCGCCGGTATATGTTAACATTTATAAAACAAAAATATAAACAAATACAGAAATAGCAAAACTGTAGGAAAACAGAAAAAACTAAAACTTTTGGTACCGGTTGTTATTTGGAACCGGTACAAAAAAGAATTAACACCGGTTGTTATTTGGAACCGGTACCAAAAGTCCAACCCTTTACTTCCCGTACGTGCTCCAATCGATATACAACGACGACGCCTTATCCAAATCCCTCCACCCCCGCAGTCCGGCGTCGCCAAGCCGCCGCCGCCGTCGCCGCTCCCCCGGCGCAGCTCCCCGGCCGTGCTCCCTCCCCGGCGCAGCTCCCCGGCCAAGCTGCCGCCGTCCTCGGCCGGCCGCTCCGCCCGCTCGCCGGCCGTGCTCCCTCACCGTCGCCGCTCCCCCAGCGCAGCGACTCCCCCGGCCGGCGCCAAGCCACCGCCGCTCCGCCCGCTCGCCGGCAAGTAGCAGGTGAGTCCTCCCCTTGTCCCCCTCCTTCCGGCTCGTTGTTTCCGCGGATGAGGTTGACCGCCGGCGTGGCGCATTAATGGGGAGGCGGCAGGTGGCGCGGCCCCTCGCCAGCGCAATGGGGAGGCGGCAAGTGGCGCGGCCCCTCGCCAGCGCCGCTGCGTGCCTCACGCTCGACGTGCTCGTCATCGCCTTCGTCGCCGCCGTCGTCCATGGCGCCAGCGTGCCATCGTCGTCTGTGGGCATCGCCCGCCGGCCGTGGCTGCTCGCTCGTTGCAAGTGCTATCATATATATGCTTACCCGCAAAAAATAATGTATATATATGCTCGGGTTGTGTATATGTACCCTTACATCCACCTCCATAAATCGTCAATGAAGTTAAATTTAAGACTAAGAATATATAGTTCCAAAATTTCAGTAAATCAGTTCTTAAAGAACCAATCATCTATTCATTATGTCATAAGATAATTTTGAAATTTGTGGAGTTTGGATCATCGTCCGATCAACTATCTATAGTTAAGCAATACTTCTTTACACTATAAGCTTCAAATTCTAGTTTCTTATATATTAACAGCTATAGTAGATATACGCTGAAACTAATAACTAGGATACTCGTGGGACTAAAGTGAGGACATAGCTCTTGTCTTCCTTTCCGATAGTTGTGTTAACTTTTGAATGAATTTTCATTTTGATGCTGTTTTGCACTAAGTCTGGTCAATTCAGAGGTCGGCCTGATAAAACTCTGGCATGTCTATGCATGGCTCATGTTACACGTGCTTTGAATCTAACACAAGCTATCTCTTATATGTTCCACTTAAAATGATCTGAGTACGCATTTTATAATGTTAGTGATTTGGAAAGGGTTGTGTAGCCTATATGTTATATTGGTAAGAAAACATACATCATAATTACTCCTTGCTTCTGATAAAAAATCATAAATATTGGTAGAGAGATCCAATGCATCTAGTGTACATGTCTCATGCAGACTACAGTGGTCAAGTGGTTCAGAGCCGATATTAATTAGATATATTACATGAAGGAATTATTAAATTGGATGTGGAGAACTAATATAATGTATTTTGTACTCTACCTCTGCCTTTGTCTCAGGCATCACCTTCGCGACTCATGATTTTAAATGTGCGTGCTTAATGTACTACTCCCTTTGTTTGTAAATGAATGCTTAGATCCGTATGTTCAGACAGATTTTAGTGTATAGAGATATGCTTATCTAGACAAATCAACAACACTTATTTCTAAACAGAGGGATTAGTAGAAGAGATTCGACTCACCACTCACGACCAGTGCTTTTTTTTCCATATCGCTACTCACGGGATGTTACCAGCAAGCAGATGTTAAACTGTGCTCTGTCTTCTGTCTATCCAGATTTTGTAGTGACATTGAGCTATGGAGCACGACCCCTTCATCCGAGATGAGGAGCAAGAAGACATTGTGCAAAAAATGATATATGAGAGTGCCCGTGGACCAGAACCCGATGGAGATGACGATGATTTTGGCTCACAATTTCTGAACGATGTCGGTGAGGGACTTGAGTCTGAAGAAAGAAGAGACAATGAAGTGTCCTTAACAAACTCCGGCGAGGTGTATTTATTAAGGCTATGTTCATCAGTAGATGCATTGATTTATTTGTATTGCACTTATTAACGAATAATTTTTATTTTAGCCTTCTGGATCATCGAGCAAATGTGATAAAGGGAAACGAGGCCCGACGCATCGTCTATCGGGCGAGGGTAGGTTAGCCCTCACCGCATTTAAGGATAGTGGTGAACCGGTGGAACCCAAAGAGTACTGCCGTAAATTTATAAATCAAGCTGGAGTTATTGTTAGGGACCATGTACCGATCAGCATTGTAGAGTGGCATAAGCTGAAGAACGCGGGGGATGAAGCTAGTTATGTCAACGATACTCTAAAAAAATTTCTTTGGGACAGTCTACTGACACACTTCAACCTACCGGAAAACTTGACGGAAGGCCAGAAGACGAAAGTAAAGAAATGGACTCTTAAGAAGATGGCCACACAATTTCAGACCTGGAAGAAAAAATTATGGGCCAAATATGAAGATGCAAATCCAATATTCACTGAAAGTCTAGTGAAGATAGAAGCACACTGGCCCGCATTTAAGGCGTATAAGCAATCGTCTACTGCCGTGTCCCGATCAGTCATGGGTACGAAAAATGCTGCAAAGAAGAAATATTTCCATAAATTGGGGTCAGGTGGCTACAAGACTGCCATTCCAAAGTGGATAGCATTTGAAGATAAACTGATGAAAGCAAAGATCGTTCCACAGACAAGGGACTGGCCCAACCGGTCCAAGTTCTGGTTGTTCGCACATGGGGCAGGGTTGGACCCAAAGACAGGGCGGATCGTTGCAAAGGGAAAATGGAAGGAAAAAATTGCAAAAGTCACGACGCTGCTTGTAGATGCAATAGAAAAAGTTAAAAAGGGAGATTACATTCCCGATAGAGAGAATGACGAGTTGACACTCGCTCTGAGGAATCCTGAACACTTTGGACGAATACGAGCCCTCCCAGGTGTCACCATGAAGGAAGCGTGGCCGGAGTGCGCTGACAGTTATAGAAGTCGTGCAAGAAAGAAGAAGCAGGACTTAGACCGGTTATCGGAATTGGAACGTCAGGTGCAGCTGCTTGAGAAAAATCAAATAGACTCAACTAGTTGACAGCGGGCACCTGATCAGCAACTGTTTCTACAAGATACTCAAGCCGATGTTGCCCCATCTCAACCAAGAAGCAGCATGGGTTCCTCGCATCTTGTAGGATGTGGAGCAAGCTACCCCGTGGATTATGTCACGGAGAAGACAGATTGCGAGCTACATGTGCCAATGAGGAACATGTCCATTAAGGTGGCGGTCGGCTATGTTTACCCAAATGAAGATGGAGCAACGCACCATCATATGCCCATTCCGGCTGGCTATGCTCGTGTCGGGGTGGACGACGTTGTGACGGGTTATGAAACAATGGATCTTGATTTTCCTGGAGGTGACGATGAGAAGACAATGGGCGATGTCAAGCGCAGTTTCGCCCTATGGAACAAGAAATACATTGTCTTTTCGCCAAGGCCAACAACTCCTCCTCGTAGCAGTCCACATGAGCAACAAAGTCCACATGAGCAGCAAATGCCATCGACTCCTCCTGGTAGCAGTCCACATGAGCAGCAAAGTCCACACCTACTTGAGAGGGACCCCAGCGCGAGTCCACCATCTCGATATCCTCCGCGTAAGAAAGCGCCCGTTAAGCGGAATGGTTCGCCGACTAGGAAGAGACTTAGAAAGGAGAAAGCACCGCCGCCTATTCAGAAGTTACCTTGGGAAAGAACTATCGAGGAATGCACCGTAATCTCTAAGTCCGAGGTGGAAGCCCATTTTGCTAAGAAAGTGCCAGAGATACCTTTTGAGAAGACACTAGATCCGGTGAAAGTTGTGCGTACCGTTGAGAATCTATATGACCCTATACCATCGCCGCCATCTGACTATAGGCGTTCTATTGAAAGGTCATATGACGAGATGGTCCTGGCTAAAAAATCTGATCAATCGGTGGTCCAGGCAAAAAAAGGGAAACAAGTGCACCAGCTCGGAGAACAACCCGTTCAATCGCCCCCCCCCCCCCTCTCAAGGTGTTTGACAATAAGGCCGTTCAAAGTTCTCGACAAAACACAACCGATTACCCCATCGCTGAAGTAGCATATAAATTTGTTCAAGGGGAAGATTTGGTCGAGAATGTCAGGTTGCTATCAACGAGTATGCGTAATTTGCATATATGGTACACTAATGCCACAAAGAGAGGGATCGAGGCTATCATGGTGCGAGTTAAGGATGAGTACTACTTCCAAGAATACAGTGTGAGCGTTGAATTCTACGAACTTTTTCAGTTATACAATCTCCGGGCCCTCGACAAATCTATCATCAGTTGCTATTGTCTGTAAGTGATTTATTTATGTAATTTGAGAAGTCTTTAGCTCAGCTCGTTCATTGTATGCAATTATACTCAATATAATCTTTTGTGCACTATATTATGCAGATCGAAGAAGCTCGAATGCAAAAGGGATGAAATCAAGGACATTGGGTTCATTGACCCGGATACAATGCATGTAAAAACCATAAAAGATCCCATATATAACAAGGATACACCAGAGACTTTGCTAAGGTTTTTTGAAGCGACAACGTGACAAAAATTAATACGTTGGCCTTACAACTTTAAGTAAGTGTTACCGTCTTCTAACACATTCTTTTTGCTCACCAGATGTTAAAATTTTAACTGATAAGTTATATCTATGACACTGCATATTTAAACGTGCGCAGATTCCACTTTATTCTTATCATCATTAAAATGTATGATGGAGAAGTTGAAGTCTTTGACTCACTAACCAAAGAGCCTATACTATACAAGACGGCTTTTGATATGCTCAAAAGTAATTTTAATTTCTTATTGGTTTTTTTGTTAATTTCCTGATATCAACAAATTGATAACTCTTTTATGCATTTTCTTTGTCGGGCAGCGTATGGAAAACGTTCATCGAGGAAGATCCGGCCGGTGGATGGAAACCGAAGCTGATATGGCGTTTGAACAAAGTAAGTAGTACTACTGAGGTCCACACACCTTTATCATACTTGATTATTGTTTGATTGAATTATATTCTTGTATAGAACTGCGCGAAACAACCATTGGGGACTAATATATGTGGATACTACGTTTGCGAGTACATTCACAAGATTGTCAGCGAGAGAATGAATAATAAAAGAAATAAAGAGGTACGTAAACAATATTCACAAATTTATTTTGTTACCATCAGTTGTGCTGAGTTTTAGTCATAATTGTTTGATTATGATTTGATATATATATACACATAGCTCATGTATTTATTTGTATCTTATTCTTTTACAGTTGGCAAGAAAGCGGGACACGCTCTCAATCGAGCACCGCTTCAAAGCAATTGGCGAGGAATTGACGGGATTTTTCCTTCGGGACGTCATAGCTAATTTCGGAGAGTACCACTATGCATGAAGATCGATCTTCATGCATGTACTACATGTAATATATAGTTTGGCTCGGATAGTACCACTATGCTACATGTAATATATAGTATGCTCTGAAGAGTACCACTATGCATGTACTACTTAATTTGCGATCTTATGCAATTACATATTTTATATATATGCACCAAGTTGATATGCATCACCTTGATCTTCATGTACTACCTAAACCCAAACGCGTTTTTGGCACATCGAAGTGATCCTCGTACGATGAAACGATCCGATACCCTAAACACCTCCTAAACCCTAAACACTAAATTCTCTGCCAAATCTCTGCCACGTCCCCACGTTTGGTACCGGTTCGTGTTACAAACCGGTACCAAAGACTCCAGCCCCGCTGGCTCATGCGTGCCCACGTGGAGTCACTTTTAATACCGGTTTGTAAGGAACCGGTACTAAAGGGGGGGATGATTTAGTCCCGACTTATTGGTACCGGTTGCCAAACTGGTACCAAAGCCCCTCTGAAACCGGTACAAAAGGGCATTTTCCTACTAGTGTCGGATGTCCTCACATACAGTGAATTCTTGATTTACTCTTAGGGCTTGTTTGATTCATAGGAATTACATAGGAATTGTGTAGGATTTGAATCCTATGGAATTTTTTCCTATGTTAGTGTTTGATTCATAGGAACACATCCCATAGGAATTAATCCTATAGGAATCTTGTAGTGCAATTCCTAGAGGAAAACAACATTAGATCACACCTCATGGAAAAATTCCTTTGCCACATCAAACAAAATCCCTCTTCCTATAGGATTCACATTGGCATGACATCTTAATCCTATGTTTTTCCTATTCCTATACTTTTCCTATCCTATGAATCAAACAAGCCCTTATTGTGCAGAAGAGATGCAAGCTACAGGCCTCTGTTAAGCATTGCTTCTGTCTGGTTTGTTTCCTTTGATCGCTCTCGCCTGTCACCTTGATCCGCTCTACGCCGAGACCCCGCTGCACCATACCACCGAGACTCGTCGTCGTACATGGTAGATACCACACCACTACACTTTGGTCCCCATGTGAGAATCACGCGGAGACCGATGCCTAGCCACCAGGCCATTCACATGCCCGTCCATTCGATGAATGTCTTCAAAGATGATAACCTCACCGGGGGGTGACGATAAAGATGTCGCCATCGTCCGATCCAGGAGACCTGAACAACGCCTCCAACGAGGGCTACGACGCCCATGGACGCCGCCGGCAATGACACTAGAGGGAAAAATCCTACTTGTGGCACACGCTTTTTGGAGTTAGTGGCGCACCCCCGTGCGCCACGAATAAGACGCCACTAACTACAGGAAGTTCGTGGCGCACCGCGACGTGCGCCACTAACTACCATATTATCCGTGCGCCACTAATAACGTGCGCCACTAACTAGATAAATTCGTGCGCCACTAACTTGTCTCAGGATTTCAAAAAAATATCAGAATACAACAAAAATACACAGGAAATATACCAGAATACAGCAATCACTAGTGGAAACGAGGTCTTTTGTTGATCCCGAAAAGAGGCTTTAACACCGGTTCTTCTACGAACCGGTGTTAAAGGGGGGGCCGTACCAGCGTGACCCCTGCGGCAAAAAAGGAGCCCCCCTTTAACACCGGTTCGTGCCACGAACCGGTGTTAAAGGTCCCGGCAGCAGTGGCCCGCGCACCCCCGCCCCTTTAACACCGGTTCGTGGCATGAACCGGTGTTAAAGGGGGGGCTATATAAGACACCACCCCAGCCCACACACACCCCACTCTTCTATTCTTTCACATTTTGGAGCCTAGCAAGAGGGTGTGAAGAGTGCTAGTTTGTGTTTTTTTCATATGCACTAGAGGTGTTCGGTGAAATACCCGAGAGCTCAAAATAAGCTTTCTTGTTGCTCTTTCCGTCTCGGTCGAGGTCGGCAACTATAGTTTCATGTGTCATTGATGTACTATATATATAAATGGTCATCTCCCTATTATTTTTTGATATATACTACATATTAATGCAGATGAATCGGCAATGGATGTACGGTGACCGCCGCACTTCCGAGTACGTTACGGGCCTCCAAAATTTCATCGTTGTGGCTAATGCAAACCGTGGTCACAATGGTTTTATGTGCTGTCCGTGTGTTCACTGTCAGAACAAGAAAGACTACTCAAATACCAGAACCATTCACGTCCACCTGCTTCGATCCGGTTTCATGCCCAGCTATAATTGTTGGACCAAGCACGGAGAAAAAGGGGTTGTGATGGAAGACAACAAAGAAGAAGAGGATGATGAAAACTATCATAATATGTATCCTGAATATGATGATAATGCAACGGAGGTAGATAATGAAGATCAAGAGGGAGCAGATGGGCCCGCTGATGACGATCTTGGTCGGGACATTACTGATGCAAAGGAAGAATGTGAAACTGAAAAGGAGAAGGAGAAGCTGGAGCAGATGTTAAAGGATCACAAAACATTGTTGTATCAAACTTGCGAAGATGGCCACAAAAAGCTAGGTGCCACACTGGATTTGCTGCAATGGAAGGCAGAGAATGGTGTGACTGACAGCGCATTTTCAAAGTTGTTGGTAAAAATGAAGAATCTTCTTCCAAGAAATAATGAGTTGCCCGACAGTACATACCAAGCAAAGAAGGTTGTCTGCCCTCTAGGATTAGACGTGCAGAAGATACATGCCTGCATTAATGACTGCATCCTCTACCGCGGTGAGAAGTACGAGAATTTGGATGCATGCCCGGTATGCACTGCACTGCGGTATAAGATCAGACGAGACGATCCTGGCGATGTTGAGGGCGAGGCCCCTAGGAAGAAGGTTCCCGCCAAGGTTATGTGGTATGCTCCTATAATACCACGGTTAAAACGTCTCTTCAGAAATAAAGAGCATGCCAAGTTGTTGCGATGGCACATGGAAGACCGTAAGAAAGACGCGATGTTGAGACACCCCGCTGATGGGTCACAGTGGAGAAAAGTCGAGCGAGAGTACCCGGACTTCGCACGTGACGCAAGGAACTTAAGGTTTGGTCTAAGTACAGACGGCATGAATCCTTTTGGTGAGCAGAGCTGCAGTCACAGCACCTGGCCTGTGACCCTATGTATCTATAACCTTCCTCCTTGGTTGTGTATGAAGAGGAAGTTCATTATGATGCCAGTGCTCATCCAAGGCCCGAGGCAACCCGGCAACGACATTGATGTGTACCTAAGGCCATTAGTTGAAGAACTTTTACAGCTGTGGGCCAAACCAGGTGTACGTATGTGGGATGAGCACAAAGGGGAGCCATTTGACCTACGAGCATTGCTTTTCGTAACCATCAATGATTGGCCTGCTCTTAGTAACATTTCAGGGCAGACAAACAAGGGATACAATGCATGCACACACTGTTTAGATGATACTGAAAGTGTATATTTGTATAAATGTAAGAAGGTTGTGTACCTAGGGTATCGCCGATTTCTTCCGAACCTGCATCCAGTAAGAAAGAAAGGCAAGCATTTCAAACGTCTGGCAGAACCCCGGAGGAAGCCTGTCCTCCGTACCGGTGAGGAGGTATTTGGTATGGTCAAGGACCTAGAAGTAATCTTTGGAAAAGGTCCTGGCAGTCTATCTGTTCCGAATGACGATGCCGGACACGCGCCCATGTGGAAGAAGCAATCTATATTTTGGGACCTACCCTATTGGAAAGTCTTAGAGGTCCGCTCTTCAATCGACGTGATGCACGTGACGAAGAATGTTTGCGTGAACCTGCTAGGCTTTCTAGGAGTGTATGGGAAGACAAAAGATACACCGGAAGCACGACAGGACCAGCAACGTCTGAAGGCCCCTGAAGAGCCTATGCATCCTGAGAACAAGAAGGGTAAACGATGCCACTTAACTCCTGCCAGCTACGCTCTTACCAAAGCAGAGAAGGAAATCTTTTTTGAATGTCTGAGCAGTATCAAGGTCCCGTCTGGCTTCTCATCGAATATAAAGGGAATAATAAATATGGCAGAGAAAAAATTCCAAAACCTGAAGTCTCATGACTGCCACGTGATTATGACACAATTGCTTCTGATTGCATTGAGGGGGCTTCTACCTGAAAATGTTCGAGTACCCATTGTGAAGCTATGTGCATTCCTCAATGCAATATCTCAGAAGGTAATCGATCCAGAAAGCCTACTAGGGTTACAAACAGATGTGGACCAATGTCTTGTCAGCTTTGAGTTGGTGTTCCCACCATCCTTCTTCAATATTATGATGCATCTCCTGGTTCACCTAGAAGAAGAGATTGCCATTCTCGGTCCTGTATTTCTACACAATATGTTCCCCTTTGAGAGGTACATGGGAGTCTTAAAGAAATATGTTCATAACCGTGCTAGGCCAGAAGGAAGCATCTCCAAGGGCTATGTAACAAAGGAGGTCATTGAGTTCTGTGTTGATTTTATTCCTGACCTTAAGGCGATTGGTGTTCCAGAATCACGACATGAGGGGAGACTGCGTGGAAAAGGCACCCTAGGATGTAAAGCAATGATATGTAGGGACGGGCATTCTCTCAATCAAGCACACTACACGGTTTTACAAAGATCTATCTTGGTTGCCCCGTATATCAATGAACACAAGAATTTAATACGCCTCAAACACCCGGGGCAGTCTGATGAATGGATTATAAGTGAACACATGGCGAGTTTTGGTGGCCTGGCTGCAAAGACTTCTCACGAATAACACCACTGTTGGGGATCAGCTGTACTTGTTGGCCAGGACACCATCTTCGACTGTATGTACTTTCCAAGGGTACGAGATAAATGGGAATACATTTTACACGATAGGCCAAGATAAAAAGAGCACCAACCAAAACAGTGGTGTCCGCTTCGATGCAGCAGAAGACAATGGGCAAAAGACCACGTATTATGGGTTCATAGAGGAGATATGGGAACTTGACTATGGACCTAATTTTAAGGTCCCCTTGTTTCGATGCAAATGGATCAAGCTAACAGGAGGAGGGGTTGAGGTAGACAAGAAGTATGGAATGACAACGGTGGATCTCAACAATCTTATGAAGAACTTAGAGGAACCATTCGTCCTAGCCAATGATGTGGCTCAGGTTTTCTATGTGAAGGACATTTCCTCCAGACCAAAAAAAAGAAAAAATATGCAAACGAATACATCATATGATGAGCCAAAGCGTCACATAGTTCTTTCAGGGAAAAGAAACATCGTGGGAATCGAGGACAAGACAGACATGTCAGAAGATTATAATAAGTTTGATGAAATTCCGCCCTTCACAGTGAAAACTGACCCAAGCATTCCGTTAAGTAAAGAAGATGCTCCATGGTTACGTCTGAAGCGATCATAAGGAAGGACATATGCCAAGAAGTTCATGCTCATATTATGTAACTCTAGTTCATGTTTTTAATATTAATACATGTCTTGAGTGTTAGTCATGTTTTGTGGATGGACCGGGACTATGAGAAGAAGTTGTCCCGATTCGTACTTACCATTAAGATCTGATCTCCAAACGCGCGCGGTCACATATTAGGGAGTGCCTCTATGACCAGTTTCTTGGAGATGCCGGAGGACTAGGCTCCGTCGGCATCTCCCTGAAACTGGCCGTAGTGGTGTCCCTGCTCTCGAAAACCATCTTGCAGCTTTGTAACTTCTCTAACTAGATCAATACACCTGGGAGCTAACTAATTTCACATATTAGGGAGTGCCTCTATGACCAGTTTCTCGGAGATGCCGGAGGACTGGTCTCCGTCGGCATCTCCCTGAAACTGGCCGTAGTGGTGTCCCTGCCTCAAACTGGCTGGAGGACTGGACTCACAAGGATGCCTATTTATAGTACAAGCAGCTCGACATAGTGTTGACACTTACGAAATAATGTCGACACTCACCCCTATTATTAGTGCTGACTCGTGTATTGTCCCGGATGGTGTCACCAACCGGGACTAAAGATTTCATCTTTAGTCCCGGTTGGTGACACCATCCGGGACAAGGTACACGCCGCACGACATAATGTCGACACTCACCCCTATTATTAGTGCTGACTCGTGTTTTGTCCCGGTTGGTGTCTCCAACCGGGACTAAAGGTTCAACTTTAGTCCCGGTTGGTGTCTCCAACCGGGACTAAAGGTTCATCCCGCCATTTTTCCCACCATTTTTCTTCCCGCCAGTTCTTCTTCCCGCCAGTTCTTCTTCCCGCCATTTTTCTTCCCGCCAGTTCTTCCCTCCAGTTCTTCCCGCTAGTTCACTATATATATATATATATATATATATATATATATATGTAGGGGGTTGGCCTCCATTGTCATTGCACATCTCTAGACTCATATCTGCAACCTCATCACTCTTTCCCATGGCTTCCACCGTAGCACTAACCCCCAGGGAGGCGGAGGCGCTTTGCGCCTCGAACTACCCCTGCCCGCCGGGCTACAGTGTCCCCGTCGGCTGGATGCTGAGCGTCGGAGGCGTGTCGGTTCCTCCTGTCCCTCTAGGTGTGGCGCGCCGGATGGCCATCACGAACCACTACTACTTCAAGCTCACGCCGGAGCAGCGGAGGAATCCCAGATGGCATCCCGACTATTTCCCTACTTGGGAAGCCTTCTTCGTGGATCGGCATGAGAGGGCGCTCGCCAGGCACGAGGAGGACGGCCCACCTCCTCCTAACTTCAACGAGGCCGGCCGTCGGCTATGGTGGCGCGGTCGGACTCTCCAGAGCGTCATGGCCTATGACACTGCCGCCGACTCTAACCCCCGTCTGCGCTATCCTCAAGTCCAGCCCACGCGCTACCCTCAAGTCCAGCCCACGCGTACTCTCCAGAGGTTTAATTACGGCGACCCCGACGACGACAGCGATGACGGCGGCGGCGAGTACGACGACTACAGTGGCGAGTATTACAGGTGTAGGCAGGAGCATGACTGAATCACTCCAACATTCCGAAACAAGTTCGGCCGATTGTTACTTAATCTGGCCATGTATCTTAATTTTCAGTTCTTTTATGTATCTTAATTTTCAGTTCCAGTTCGGCCGATTGTTACTTAATCTGGCCATGTATCTTAATTTTCAGTTCTTTTATGTATCTTAATTTTCAGTTCCAGTTCGGCTTTATGTAACTGTCTCAAAATGACCTATCTCATTCGAGGTTTCTTGGCTTTCGGGTCAAATGACCAATGTTATGGCTAGAATCAAGGCATAGTTTGTGATAATATGGCCATATTGTGCATACATGTGCATCATGGCATGGCAAACAATGTTGCAAGAGGAAGTTTTCCTTTTTATCGCACCAAAAAGGCATTTTCCATTTTCCGAGCATAAAAAACGGACGGTTTTGTGAAGCAACCACCAAATGGCTAATTCAAAAAACCACCAACACATTTTACAAAAATACTAGACCACCTTATATGCACAATGTACCAACAGGGGGATCTGAAACCTTTCCGTCCACCTCTGGTAAAAAAGACAAATTCCTACCGAATCGGCAGGAAGTGGGTCAGATATGAACTACAAGTACATGATACGATGCTCATGATTTTTTACAAAAATCATTTTTAGGTTCACAATATGCTATTTTATCAAAAAACAATGCAAGTTGAGCGAGGCTTGGTGAGATTCAAGTGTATACAAAAGATGCGACATTTAAATATCCAATCAATTCAAAAATGTTAATACAAAAGATGCGGAATTAAAATATGATTTGATCTAATAAAAATCATTTTTTAGATGCTTAATATTTCTTATGTTCAAAGTTTTAGGATTTAACAATTTATTTTGGTTTGAATTGAATAATCAAAATTTATATGTAAGTGCTTTAATTATTTTGAAAAATTTCATGTAAAGTAAATATAAAATGATTTACATGAATGGATAGAAATTATTTTTATGAAAATTATGATGTATTATTCATATTTTTCTGAGTTGAAATGAAAAAGATATGAATTTTCTAAATTCATATCATATTTTTTGAATTAAAAATGCCCCTTTAATGCATGAAATAAATGCCCCCCCTTTAACACCAGTTCCAGACAGGAACCGGTGTTAAAGGGGGGCCATTTATTTCGTTTCCCGCGCGCACCACCCCCCTTTTAACACCGGTTCCAGCCACGAACCGGTGTTAAAGGGGGGGTAATAAATGCGCGCGGGAAACGCCCCCCCCCTTTAACAACGGTTCCAGCCACGAACCGGTGTTAAAGGGGGGTAATAAATGCGCGCGGGAAACGCCCCCCCCCCCTTTAACACCGGTTCCAGCCACGAACCGGTGTTAAAGGGGGGGTGTATTTATTTCACCTTCCCCTTCCTTTCTTCCCCCCACTGAGCCAGATCGATCGAACACAGAGAGATCGAAGCGCCGCCCCCGACCCGCCGTCTCGCCGCCGCCGCTTCGGAGCTCGAGGTCCGCCGTCTCGCCGCCCCCGACCCGCCGTCTCGCCGCCGCCGCTTCGGAGCTCAAGGTCCGCCGCCCCCGACCCTCTCTTCCCCGCATCCTTCCCCTCCCTCTAACACGGTGGTGCTCCGCCGCTCCTTCGACGCCTAGATGCCCGCGCCTAGCCCTCCAACGCCTGCTCCGGCCGCGCCCGACCCTCCCCTGCTGCTCCCGGACAAGGCCACCCGTGCCTGGCCCTCCTCCTCCTGCTGCTCCCGGCGACGCTGCTGCTGCCGCGGGAGACGATGCGGCACGTCAGCGTCGGCGGCTACGACGTGCCGGCGGGCACGAGGGTGGTCGTGAACGCGTGGGCCATCGGGAGGGACCCGGTAAGCTGGGGCGATGGCGCGGAGGAGTTCGACCCGGACAGGTTCGCGGGCGGCGAGGTGGACCTGCACGGCGCGCATCTGGAGCTGGTGTCGTTCGGCTCCGGGCGGCGGCTGTGCCCGGGCAGGTCGATGGCGCTGATGAACGTGGAGTTCGCCCTGGACAGCATGCTCTGCGGCTTCGATTGGGCGCTGCCGGAGGGGACCAAGGCGGAGGAGCTGTGCATGGAGGAGACCGGCGGACTCACCTTCCACCGCAAGACGCCGCTCCTGCTCGTGCCCACCACATACGTGCCGCCGCGCGCCTAGCTCACCTTTGTTTTACCGTGCGGTGCGACGATCGGCCTAACCATTGTCCGCCGTTCCCAAATAAAATAGAGAATTGCTAATTCCCAGTTAGCTGAGATTTAACATTGGGCGTAATCACCTTCTTATCCGTCCGATTAATCTATTAAGATCGAGTTCGCATGGCCAGCCATCCATGTATCTAGCTCTAGTGTTGTGATGAGTTGGCCCAGCCCATGCGAGTGCTCCCGATCACGTACGGGTCAGCAGACAACTTCTGGGTTTTGTTTTGTTTATTATTTATTACTAGCAGAGTGTTTGTGCGTTGCCATGGCTTTTTAATTACACATATGAACATATTTGCATAATATATCAACTATATAAACACAGTTCTTTAGGCCTCGTTGGTTTAGGCTCTAGAAGACCGGGATTGACTTGGGTTACGGTCCAATCCACATCATCCTCCCCGCCGAGGCAAAAATTCGAGAAATATGGAGTATTTGTCTATTTCTGCATAGTATTTTTTTGTTTGACCAATCCATTTCATTTACATAGTCTTGGGATGAAAATAAATAATCGCCAATTGACCCTCGGAACGATTCCAGGGTGCCAAAGATGGGCGAGATGAACGTAGTGACATCGACCCTGACGATCTAGGTTGCTTAAACAAACAGGTTTGTTTTGGAGGGGTTAGGAGGGATTAGTGAAACATGGATTTGGTGATGGTGCGGTATCAAATCAATTTAAGCCTAGATCAATTTCATGTCTGGTTTCATTCCCCACAAAACGTACGAGGCCTTAATCCTTGCACATGTGAATTAGAAGCATGTGGAGTAAAAAGAAAATAGCTTATAGCAAAAATATTATAATAGGCCACGCCAAAACCCTAACTGACCACCTCGCTCTCTTTCCCGTGCAGGAGCGTCTCGCCGCCGCCGCTTCGGAGCTCATAGGCCACGTCTAAACGCCGGCGCCGCCCGCCGCCCGACGAGCCCGCCGCTAGCACCGCCGCCCGACGAGACCGCCGCATCCGTCCGACGAGCACCGCCGCCCGACGAGACCAACGTCACCCCACCGGTGAGCGCCACGTGTCTGCCACGTGTATGATTGCTGACTCATCCTGATTAAAACTTGTTTGCTCGATAAATTGTACTACATGCATAGATTAAAACTTGTATACAAATTGGACCTCTGACTCATTTGTGTATTTATTTGTGTATTTTGGTATGAGTAATATGTATATTTGTGTATGAATCCAAGTCCACTTGAATGTTTACACTCTTACTCTAGATAATATTATTGTTTTAGAAACTATGGATCCACTTAGTAGAAACCTTGAAGAAGAAGAAATAATGGAGAACATTATTGATGAGGACACCTCACAATATCTGAACTTGGAGGGACATGATGACGACAGCTCAAGTACTAGTCATGGAGAAGATGAAGACTCCGGTGAACGCAATTTAATGGTTACAAAGTCCGACGAGGTATATGCATTGATTAAGCCTCTGCTGACTTTCGTGTATACAAATTAACGCTTCTTTCTTCTTTTAGCCCTTTGGATCGACCAGCCAGCAACCATCTTCTTCTACGAAAAAGAGCAAGCGAGGCGCGAGCCAGCGGTTGAAAGATCGTGCAAAGTTCACGATCGAAGCAGTCCGTGTTAATGGCAGGCCGATGGAGCCCAAGAAGGCCGCAGACAAATTTGTACGTCAGGCTGGAGTTCTTATTAGGGACCAAATCCCAATCATAATTGAAAATTGGAATAAGCCAAAGAAGGGCGACCGTACCTTTGTCGATGACAGATCCAAAGAAACGCTTTGAAATTCGTTGTTGGTAAATTTCACCCTTCCGCCAGAGGAGGATGAAAACAACCCGGTTATAAAGGAAAAGGTCAAAGAGTGGACTCTAAAGAAGATGGCTGACGCTTTCCGCAACTGGAAGACAAAATTGAACAAATTTGTCAAATCTGGCGAGACTCTAAATTTCGAAGACGCATATTATGCGAAGATAAGACCTCACTGACCCGAATTTGAGACATATAAAAAAGTGCTATAGCTAAAAAGAGGTTAGAAACCAATACGCTTAATGCCCTGAAGAAGGAATATCACCAGAGGACGGGGTCAGGTGGCTACATATCTCAGAGGCCTAAGTGGGAGGAAGCTGAGAAGGCCCTGCGCGAGAGAGGGATCACACCCTAGACAGATGGGTGGGACCTACGTGCAAAGACTTGGTTCTACGGAATCGGGGCAAGGTTGGACCCAGAAACAGGATTGTGTATCTTCCCAACCCTCCTTGCCAAACCCGTCACTGAACTCATCACGGCATACGAGGAAACATCCGCCAGGACCTTCCATCCCGACAGAGAGAATGACCAGCTCACACGCGCCATCGGTAAAAAAGAACACCCTGGACATGCACGAGGCACAGGGGGTATGACGTGGAAGGATGGGTTTGCCGACTGGAGCGACTCTTACAGATGGCACGGCAGAAAATAAAAAGAGCGTACAAAGCGGATGACATAGATAGAACATGCACTTGCGGCGCTGCAGGCGCAAGTGAATGCACAACGGAGCCATCAAGCTACCGGCCCATCTCAGCGGCACGAAGAGCCTGCATTGGAAGCTGCCCGCGGCCCAGACTCTGCGCGGAAAAGCAGTGTGGCTTCCACGGAGAACGTGCAGCCCACGCTTGAAATGACGGGTCCTCGATACCCCGTGGATGAGATCACGGAGAGCGAACATGCTGAGCTGCATGTGAGATTAATGGGCTTATCCAATAAGGTGGTTGTCGGCTATGCCTTACCTCCTGTAGCTGGTGGAACTTACCACTGCCGACCGATTCCAGATGGCTATGCTATTGTCGGGGTGGATGAGGTTGTGAAGGAATATGAGGAAGCACAGCTTGACCATGCTACAGGTGAAGGGGAAACTCAACTCAAATTTGCAGTGAAAACAACCATTCTTTGGAAGAAGGAACACATTGTGCTTCCAAATTGGAGGTCACTGGCACCCCCGCCGTCTCCGCAGCGTCAGCAGTCTGAGCCGCTTCAGCTATCTCCTGCGCGGCAGCCATCTCCGGCGCGGCAGCCATCTCCTGCGCGGCAGCCATCTTCGGCCCGTCAGCCATCTCCTGCGCGGCAGCCATCTCCGGCCCGTCAGCCATCTCCGGTGCTTCAGCCATCTCCTCAGCATAAGCGGAAGAGCACTGCCACGAGGAGCATTAGTAGCACTGCCACAAAGAAATCCGCAGGAAACCGTACGCCAAAGAGTTCAAAAAACTACGTCCCGCAGCCTTCCGCCAAGCCATTGCCGGTTTTACCGTGGAATCGCAGCGACGAGGAGACCAATAGGATCTCGGAAGAACAGGTCAAGAAATTCTTTGCACCTAGACGGGCCGAGCCAAAGGAGAAAATAGATCCGGCGGTGGTGGAGAAGTTTTACAATAATCTTTTAAAACCTGAAACCCCACTTGTGCCGGACTACGAGCGCCAGATTTTGAAGGCGGATGCAAGGCGCCGTAGGGAGACTGAAAGTAGCAGTCGTGAGGCACCCCAGAAAACAGTTCCCATGCTCGGAGAGCAGGAAAACCAATCATGTGCCCCGCTCCAAATGTTCGACACACGGGACGCTCCTCCCGTAAATGATTACGAGGCAGAGCTACAAAGAAAGGCCAATGAGATGGGGATGACTTACATTGCATACTTGAACGTCATGGGAGACAACTTGCCCAAATGCGATGCCAACCCCATACAGCCATGGAAGTATGGGAAGAATCTCGTCAAGAAAGAGGAGCTCAAGACTCTACCAACAAAGATGCGAAAATTGCACAAGTGGTACCTTCATTTCTGCAAGACGAGAAAGGTAGAATGGATCACGGCGCATATAAGAGATGATATTTTCTTCTGCGGAGATGACGCGATCGACTTCAACATTCAAGACTTGCATTTTCTATTCAATCAGAAGGAACTCGACAAAGCTGCCATCAGCCTTTATTGTGTGTAAGTACTATTTCTATAATTTATATCTCATCTCATTCACTTTATTAATTGCATGTATATATATATATATGCTCACCATATATGTATATACTATTATGCAGGAAAAAGGTTATGGAATGCAAGAAAGGAGGCCCTTTTGACATTGGGTTCGTTGACCCAAATAGAGTTCATGAAGAAGTGGTAGAAACCAAACCCGGGCAAACAGAAGATTACTTGCTAACGTCTTTACTGAGACAACAAACCAAAAGGGAAATATTATTGCCTTACAACTTCTCGTGAGTACTGTTACCCTCTCTCTTGTACACATTCTATTTCAGCTTACTCGATGTTAAGTGTAACTGATGATGAGTTATGCGTGCGTAGGTTCCACTTTATTCTGCTAGTCATTCAACCCGACTCAGGAAAAGTCCTTGTCATGGACTCGTTACGAAAAGAAAAAGAGATATGGGCAAACTTTAGAGAGATGCTCCAGAGGTAATTTCAATCATATTATCGCACTAGATCGGCAACTTTCGTGACAATAAGTAATTAATTACTCCTTTATCCATTTTCTTTGTCGGACAGGGTTTGGAAAAGGTTCACGGGCAGGGCCGTGGGTGAATGGTCAGAAGAACTAAAATTTGTAGACCAAAATGTAAGTAATACTAGCTAGCTTCCAATTCCATTATATCATGCTTTATTGATTATTATTTTGATTGAACTCTCTATTCTCGTAAAGTGCGCGCATCAGGGACACGGAAATAACTTATGTGGGTACTATGTTTGCGAATTCATTCGCAACACGATATGTGCGACGGGTCAAGCCGCACTAGAACAACTTAGAGTAAGTAAACAAAGTCCATAACATTATTTTATTACCATCAATTGTGTTGAGTTTTATTCTTATATATATATTGACGGCCCATTCTTCATATATATTCAGATCGAACGGATGCGGGACCAACTCCTACCATTTGAATGCATACGAGCTATTCAAGAGGAATTGGCGGGGTTCATACTTGATGAGGTCGTCACGCCTGGCGGAGAACTCTTTAGATATCCACCAAAATGAACGATGACGATGTATGTGCCGATGAGGATGTATGTGCCGATGACGATGTTTGTGTATAATAATAGTTGCTTAATTATTCATGTACTCGTATGTACCGATGACGATGTTTGTGTATACCGCTCCCGATCGATTCCCCCTCGCTCCCCCCCCCTCCCGCAGAAATACGCCCAGAACAGGGCAGAGGCAGAAGTCTGTCGCGACAGAGATTTAGGCCGTTTTCCTGCCGCGGCAGGAAAACGGCCTAAATCTCTGCCGCGGCAGAAGAACCTTTAACACCGGTTCCAGATGCGAACCGGTGTTAAAGGGGGGGATGAGGCCTGCGGCAGCCCCACGTGCGCCACCCTTTAACACCGGTTCGTATAAGAACCGGTGTTAAAGGCCCCCCCCCTCTAACACCGAACCCTCAACAGCGGTTGGGGAACCGCTGTTAGAGGGGCCTCCCAACCGGAGTTAAAGAGGGTGGCCTGCACTACTGAATATATTACAGAAATGCACAAAACTCACTGGAATACCCAGAAACTCACTGAAATTCATACAAAGTGCCAAAATACATCAATATAGAGAGTCCAAGTGTTACACACAAGTTATGGGAGAGTACAAGTTCGAAATCACACATGCATCTCGATACATATTCGATCATCGTCGATCATGACCTAGACTATGACTGAATAGAGGACAACGGCGGCGGCGCCACAGATGATATTCGACGCGAGCAAGTCTCTCAAGCTGTGGGGGAGTGATCCAGAGACTCTTCATCCCTAAAATCGGAGTCGGCGGAGGGGAATCTGGCCATGAGTGCTCAGAATCAGTAACCGAGCTCCGCCTCAAAGCAATTTCCCCACCATCGCACGAATTCACGATTGACGCAGATTCGACTGCTCCAGACGAGCCCCCGCAGCCTCTATCTCCTGAATGAATTGCAGACGAAACGAGTCGAGCTCCACTCTGCTCAACCTTGGGGACGCTCGCTGGGCATGGGTGGAAGCCAGTAGGTGGACCGCGCTCTGTTGCTCCACGGCCATCAGGCACTGCTCCGAGGTGCTGGTGTCCCTGACCATCAACACCACCGAGTGTTCCGCCGACGGCAAGTCGGCTGACGCAGCCTGACGCATCTCCGCCACGACATCCGATCTCACCGCTAGGGCCTGCAGCAGTCGCCCACCAGAGTCCCTCTGAGTCAGAATCGGCCAGCCCCGCACCTTGCATCTCTCCGAGATCTCCTCGAAGGCAGCTGCTTGTTGATGCAGAGTCCGCTGCAACGCGTGGACCACCTCGGAGGTCATATTCTGGAAAAATCGCCCTGCGGAACCTCTGTCCTCGCCCGGTATCACCAGGCCATGTTTACAAACGCATAATGCACATCCTGAAGATTATTACCAGGTTCTTTTATTACCAGGCAAATAAAAATAATGGATCGTAAGCACAAGTGTTAACTGAACAAACAAATAACCTAAACTACTAAGAGCCTCCTATTAATTCACCATTGCAAAGCAATTGCTAGCAATATATATATGAGCAGTAAAGAGATCCCCATAAGAAAATGCCATAAGCATACTTGGTTCATTTTTTTCCAGGAATAAGCAATTGCATACTTTATTTTATACAAGTCATACATATGTACAAGATCAAACGGGAGCATTTCAGCAGCTATTTTTAGTATTTACACTAAAACAAGAGCACCTTAATTATGCATTTTCCAGTAGCTATTTTTAGTATGTATGCAGGACCTCTAGGAATACAAGGCTGCAGAAATATCAAATATGCAGGAGCTCCTACAGTTATACAAGCACGGAGGAGATGCCAATAAGGAGCTCTAGGAATGCATTTATGCAGTTATACAAGTATTTATGCAGGAGCTCTAGGAATGCATTTTCATACTTTTGAACATCCTTCTACAGTTATACAAGCATGGAGGAGATGCCAATAAGGACTCAAAATCTAACATAAAGCATTTGCTACAACTAAGGACTGGATCTTGGGTCTCAAATACAACTAAGGACTGAATCTTGGGTCTCAAATGCTAACATGGAGAAGATGGAAAACTTTGTTAGTTCACAGTTTTGGGTCTCAAATGCAAATAAGGACTAAAAGGAACCAAATGAGATTGCAAATATCCACTATGTTCAGTACAAACATCAATTGCTCATGCAGAAGTAAAATAATCCCCAACCAAACACTGCCACCGTTTCAAAATATAAAATGTTTTGGTAGGAGATGCTAAACTAACCTACTAAACATTGATTGGCGTATAAGATGCTATGAATTAATATACAAGCATGGAGGAGATGCGGGGGTATCAAGCATTTAGGATAGCACTCAAAATTTTGTAAGATGGAGGCCAGATGGAGAGGCCGGGAGGGGAGGGAGAGGCTCACGTGGTAGAGTGTCGAGGACGGTGGTGGCGAGCTTGGCCTTGTCGAGGACGGTGGTGCAGGCGGGCCTCCTCCTCCTGGTGCGGGCGGGCCTCCCTCCTCCTGGTGCGGGCGGGCCTCCTCCTCCTAGTGTGGGCGCGGGCCTCCTCCTGTGGTGGCTACCGGAGAGGGGAGAGGTTAGAGAGGGGGTGGGAAGAGGGGAGGGGCGGATGGGAGATCGAGGAGAGCGCGGCGGTTAGGGTTCGTCGGTTAGGATTAGGGTTCGTCGGTTCGTCAGCGAGGGGGATGAAGAGAGATGGGAGAGGACGGCGGAGTACCTGCGGACGGGAGGCGGTGGCGGGCGGTCCAGCGAGTGGCGGCGCTGGCGAGCGGCGAGCAGCGGCGCTGGCGGGGGAGCGAGGCGAGATCGAGCGCACGTACGAGAATTTTGGGGGAGAAGAATGGGATGGAAGGGAGCGAGGCGACGCCGTTATTTTGGCTAAGTCAGGGTAGTTCGTGGCGCGCCACACTTTCCGTGCGCCACGGATAGTGGTGGCCGACCGTCAGAGGTGGGCCCCGCCTTATGCGTGGCGCACCGATCCTGCGTGTGCCACAGATACTTTAGAGTTAGTGGCGCATAATTTGCGCGTGCGGCACAGATAACCTTGTTAGTGGCGCATTATATCAGGTGCGCCACGAACAAGGGGCCTGTGGATAAGCGTTTTCCCACTAGTGTGGTGACCTCCTCCAGATCTGAGGTTTCTCCCAGAAACAATGGAGCGAGGAACGCCCCGACCATTCATTCCAACGAGGAAAACAACATCCACAGACGCCACCATCGATGGTGGCATCCTCACCCGCTTCAACAACCCGGTGACCATCTCCTCCTCAACTTGATCCATCGCCGGTCCAAGGGGATATGACAAGTGGAGCGAGGTCTGTTGTCGGATGCTTAGACCGAGTGGATCGTTGATGACCTAGGTTTTCACATGTGGATCATTGATGATCTAGGTTTCAACTGTTATATATGCCTCTTATAAGCCGCCAGGCGGGATAAGTTACATCTGTAAAAACTCCGGCGTTGTGTAAACACTCTCAATATAGTGAATTTTCGCCGGCTGGCGTTCGTAGTTTTTTCTTTCCTAGTTGGAGAGATTTTTTTTCCACGTAAAATCACGTATCCCCTGTGTGTTCTCGTTTTCATTCTTCGTTATTTGATTGCCGTGTTTATAACAACTCTAATTGAAATCACGAACCATTTCTCGTCCCCATCGGCCAGGCCATTGGTCCCCTCTCCCTCCGCTTGTTCTCTGGTGGCATGAGGGAGGGGGGCCTTGATCCCCCGTTATGGCCTAGTAGATATGTTTAGGACTTGTCTGCTCTGATGCATGATTGGGGTGGTGGAAAGTGGCGCGTCCGGGCAAACAAAACTGACTCAACTCTACTCCCACATTGGCAGCTATCTTTACGATAGCGCCTTGGAATTTAAAGCAACATGTGCTGCTCGGTCGTTCAGATCGGCAGTTTGGTGTTCTCGTCGTTCTTCATATCTAACGAGATTATTGGTTTCTCAGCGTGTCGCTGGCGTTAGTTGTCATCCGCAATGGCGTCTGCGGCCGAGGTGAGGTGGTTCCTCTAGAGAGAGGATGTTTGTCCGGAGATGGTGGATCTGCGGTTCTTCTCTGACTTCGTCGATGGGAGACGACAGATTTTGGTTCAAGACAACACGGGGGCGTCCCTTGGTGGCCATGCATGCACGTACGTACGTGTGCGGTCGCGCTCGATCGATCGATCACGCGGCATACGGCCGGCCGTAAGAAATCTACTATAGAATGCTCAAACCTACTCCCTCCGTTTCAAAATATAAGATGTTTTAGGTTCGTGAATCAAATGTATCTAGGCTACTTTTAGTATATAGGTTCATTCATGTTTGGAGTGAATCTACACACTAAAACAAGTTTAGATACATTCTCTTTACAAACCTAAAACATCTACATTCTACATAGTCCATGGTCGATACCGCGATGCATCTACACCAAACGAAGATCGGTGGGCACGTGGTCGACCAGATGGCGATACATCATGCACGTCGCCATACCGATCGATATCGAGACACCATCCATCCATCCATGCATGCATCCATGATCGTGGACAGTGGACTGCACATGCATCGGCGTATCCACACGCATTGATGCATATACGTACGCCCATCCGGATGATCCCGGTCGACTTTAGCTAGGGCTGAGTCGTCCTGGCATGAAGTCAACGCGGAGGGAGACTGAACCAAGTTGAGGTGTATTATTGAAGGCTGCAGGACACGACGGTTCCATTTGCATGCAAGGGTGCTGCGTGCCCGACCGGCGGCCATGACGTTCGGTCAAACATCAGTGCGTAGCCACAGGAAATGCCCATCCTTTGCGGCCACACTGCGTATCTGACGTGTGTGGTATCGACATGTACGTGTAGTAAGTTCCCGCATCTCTGATCCCCTCCGCCGTTGTTGCCTTGTGTCATCCATGTGGTGGCGGCGGGCGCCCTCACCTCCAACGGGGCTAGGGCAAGCTCGCCGTGGAGACGGTGCCGCGCTCATGAGGGTCCTAGGGTGCGGTTGCGGGAGGTGGCGGCGTGTTCGACGCTGGGCTTCGGCAGTGCTCCAACAGTAGGCGGTGGTGCTGCTCTTCGTCCGCTCGACTGGTTCTTGCCGAAGGGCTGGCCGCAGTGGTAGTCCTCCTCCAAGGCTGGTGGTGGCCGGAGTTGTTGCGCCGGTTTGCTTGGTGATGCTGCAGTGGTCGACATGCTCTCCTCCACCAGTGGCGACTCGCTTCCTGCGGTGGTAGTCCAAGCTTGCACCTTGGTTGCTCGTTTATGTGTCGCCGGGGGCGGTCAGTGTGCCCAGGTGAAAACCATACTAGGTGCTTTCGATGTTGACCATGATAACGCATGCGGGTGCCATTTCCCTCCTTGGAGGCGTGGTCATGGGCCAGACCATTCATCCCCTCGACGCCAGGGGAAACCATAGGTCTCCTCTATCAGGCTGGACATTGGCGGCGCTACACCGTCATTTCTTTCATGAAGGTGTTGTTTAGGCTTCGAGGGGTTCCCTCATTGTGGCACTCGGAGATGGTGGCCTCGCCGGCATTGGATACTACTCAAGGTGTAAGTCTCCGGGGCGCAATGTACGTCATCGTCAACTTCATCCAGTCAACGCCTTCCCATGGTTGGCCATGCCCTGCAACTAGCCTGCCTCATCTTCTAGGCGCATTAGTGGTTCATTGGTCTGCGCAACTTCGGTTTGGTCATGTCTTGGTGGTGTTTGGCATTGACTGTGACGTGGTTTAGAGGCTCTGTGCCCCGCCTACTCGCCATTCTTGGCTAGGGTTGGGTGCGAGTTGTCGCCGTTGTTGTTATAGGAGTATGTTGTAAGCCGAAAGGCGGGTGTGGTGTTGTTGCTATTTCTATGGTATTTCTTGTCAGCTTAATACAAAGACGCTCACGTTCGTTACGGGTTCTTAAAAAAGAAGTCTTAAAAAATTGTAAAACAGATGACATATTAAAAATTAAAAATTTATATTTACCAATCTTAAAGAATTGTATAGTAATAGTAGATATGATGTGGCTATTTTGCTCTGGGGTGCATATGCTCCCTTTATATGAATTGACTTTCAACAAATTTTGAAATGATAGAATATTTCAAAACAAATACATGTGCGTACATCTTCACATGTTAGGTGCGTATAAAGTCGTTTGATGAAAAATGAATATTTTGTTGCCTTATGTAAAAAACAAAATTTGGTGCTAAAATAAGGCTCTCCACAAGACATGTTTTTGTCATTTTTACACAGCTCATAAAATATTTTTGTGAAACCGCGTGTGAGCACGTAGAATGTGCAGATACAAACGCATGTATTTTTTAGGATTTCTTTTCAAAATTTAAAATATGTGTTTTTAATAAAGGGAGCATATGCACATGGGATCAAATGTGCATTTCCCGTAGTAGATAATGATATATTCCACATACATTTAAATTCTAAATTCTTAAATCATAAAAATAAGAAAGTTTGATTCCTTTTCAGAATTGTAATTAGTATATTCAGATATGCAGTTTTCTCATTTTTGTGTTACTCGAAATAGATATTAGTTTTAATTGATATTTTGCACTTTTTAATACAGCATTGTCTACGTTCCGATTTGTTTTCACGAATTTTTTGAACTTAGAAATATTTTTTTGATTTTCTTTTTAATAATCGCTTGTGCCTACCTTCACCAAATCTCCACTCGATTCCTCCGTACTAATAACTAATACCCCCTTTCCAAAATATATGATGTTCTGGTATACTAAAATAGCCTCCCACATGTCAATCCTACCAAAACATCATATATTTTACCCGCAAAAAACTAAGCTACTCCTTTTGTTTCAAAATATAAGATGCCTTAGATTTTGAAAACAAATGTATCTAGACATTTTTTTTAGTGTATAAATTCGAAGTAATAAACTTACACATTAAAAGAGGTGTAGATACAATTATTTTATAAAATCTAAAACATCTTATATTATAAAATGGAGGAAGTAGTACTTACAAAGCTAAAGACGATTGCATGTGTGGTTGGATGGTTAGGAGGGCAGTGGTACCCCCAGTCCACCAGAGTTCAAATCTCAGGTTTGACGTTTTGGTATCTTATAAAGGCGGAATATACTTTCAGTGGGAGACGACATTCCTGTGACTTCGTCAATCTCAAGACCCGCCATCTTAGTCTCTCAGAGTTGCTCATAGGGTAGGATGTGTGTGCGTGTGTTCATAAGGTAAATGTATGTATGCATTGTGAGCCTATGTGTTTATACTATGTTTAAAGATGATTGAGAATAATTTGGGATACTCTGACTGACTGTGACTGACTGACTGACCGATAAGATAACTAACCATACAGACAAAGCAAGAACTCGAAGCTCGGTCGGAAATTCGGAATGCTCGTCCGATCCTTCGAATAAAACGGATTGACCGAAGAGGAACGACGGCTGAAAAGTGCTCTGATAGCACGTAGCACCGTCAATGCATGTCGATCGGACAAGGTTTCCTGGCCGGCGGCTGTACCGCCCTACTCGGAGAGTGCATGCATGCATGGGTGCATGCAGGCCGGCCCGACGTACGTCAGGCGTCGACTGATGCAACGGAGAAACTATATTTTGACCGGAATAATTAAGATCGAGATTCATGATTGAGATTGACACCGTCGTCACACCCGTATCTATAGCGAACTAACCAATACAATACAACCATCAGCTGCCGGCTGCTACACTACGAATTGAACCAGTGTGCGCGTGGTGAGACCGATAATATATAGAATTATACTTCTCGTACTAGATACAGTCTTAGCTACTGATCGGATGTGTACGTTCGTGCGTAGGAGTAGTACCTAGTACCTACGCTGTAGTTTGCTACCGACCGACTCGACCATCTTTTTTTTTTTTTTTGAGAGAAACCGACTCGACCATCTAGTCTAGGGACGACGTAAGAAAAATGTCAAACATATGTTGCGGGTCATTCCAAGCTAAGGTACCATTAACAACAAGGATGGTACTACTCCCTCCGTTTGATAATATAAGATATTTTAGCTTTATGAACAAAGTGTATCTAGATTTTTTTTTAGTATGTAGGTTCGGAGTAAATATGAGGAACCTACACAGTAAAGAGGTCTAGATACACTTTGTTTACAAAGCTAAAATATCTTATATTATGAAACAGATGGAGTAGTTGTTAATCTGGATAATAAACACATGTGGATGATGCTACCATTTTTTCGTGAAAAGATGACGATATCAACTTATGTGACATATGTTGTCCGTCCGATCCATCATCCGTGGCCCGTATTTAATTGAGGATGTTTCAAGTTCATAATATGGTTTGCACATGTGTTGCTCTACACTAGGCATCTGTGAAAAATTTGTGAAACCTGTTTGAAACCTCGATTATAATCTGAGTATGTATGTTTCACTTTAGCTGAACATTTGCTGCTACATCCGTTTGTCACACGTGTGAAACCTCGATACGATGTTCTTTTTATGAAACCTTGTAGCCATGTAGTATATATTGATATTCCTAAAATATAAGATTCTTGTAAATTTGTTGTAACTCGTAACCAACAGGCTAGTCGTTGAGCGGCAAACGAATGGCCAAGATACCTCGATAACTCGAAAGCGTGGATTTCTAATCTTATATATGTCTCATTGACTTAATCATAAAACAGAAAGTTGGATTTGCTGAAGTTAATTTACTCTTCAGGCATTTTTTTTACATGTTTCCGTTTCACATTGGCGTTTGAAATAGATTTAACTTACACAATACACCAAAAACAAACTATATGTGTAAGTACGTCATGCATAACCTACTTCCTTATGAAATGGTTGCCGTGATTAAAGTGCTTTTGTCTAAAGTCACATGCATGCTGCTGACCTTTTCTGAAGAAGAAAAAAACTAGTTGAACCTGGAAGGGCGCTCAAGCTTTCCATCCAGGACCTGAATTTCAGGTAACCACGAGCTTTGGAATGTCTCAATATTTCTTCTATTTGTCCACAACAAAAAATTATAACCAAAACACCTCACTTGACAAATGTCATGCTGAGCGCACGTTTTCGTAATTTGCATCATAGTTTAAAATAGTGGGTTGTTGCATTTATTGGCATTTTTGGCAGCTAGAAATAGCTACAGTGGAGCTATAATGGACTAATCCATTTGGCGGTTTTTCCAAGAAAAAATTGGAAATTTCAGCCATATCTTGCCAAGAAAAAGGAAAAGCTATGACTCAAACATGATTCGAGCGACAACTCATCCAACTATTCAACACACGCAACCATTCAACTCACAAGTTTTGTCGAATTGGATTGAACAACAATTCAGTTAGCTGGTGCTGACTCGAATTCTCTTCTGTTTTGGCAGCCAATACGGGGTTATTTTAATGCTAAATTGTGCTTAGCAGGGCTAGTAGTGACTTCTCTATTTAGCATATAAAGGCCCTAGGTGCAGCGTGGGTCTCCCAAAATACTTTAGCGGGGCTATAACCCGCTATTTAAAACTTATATTTTGCATGCATAACTCTTTACATGAGATATATCCACTTGCTAGATATGTAAAAATGCAATTCATAAACTTAACTAGCATGCGAAGGAAAGAACCATAAGCATTTAAATCTTTCAAAATAACTAATAAAAATCATTTCATGTGAACCACATACATATTAAATTTGACGAGCTATTATTATGGTAGAAATTAAACACGGACATATACTACTACATATGGATCACTACCACACCTAATGTTAGTTGTGGCAAATGGTTACACCAGTAGAGATCAACACTATGTGCACAAGTCAAAGCCCTCTTCAGGAACAGAAAAGGGTTCATTCACAGCAACTCTGTCATTGATGTGAAGGGTTCATCGGCAAGGACGGATTAAACTATGTTCTTTGAGACTGCCAATGCAAAGGGATACATCTTTTCTGTTACCAATGTTGGACCCACATCGGTAGCACATCGACTCCTTTAATGCATCATTTGCAATGTAAATCTATTTGTATTTTACAAAAAAGTAAAAAGTATTTCACAACAAAAGGAGAAGTATATGATAACAATGGGATTTGGTTAACCATTTATCTTCCAAACTCAAACCTATTGAACCATTTGGTGTAAAGGGTTAAAATGGGTTAACCAGTAGGTTATAAGGTTAGAAATGGTTAACCGTTGGTTATTAAGATTCAAACCATTTATTGCATTATACAATACGAAATATAGTAGGCTAGCACAACTCGTGAGGATATTATATAAGCGTATAATATCAAATTAGAAAAATGTTAAACACTCGCAAACCTCGGCTTGCAGGCTCTGTGTTGTGATCACCTTGTAAACTATTGACCAATGTTGGAAGATAGCTACTTACTAATTTTCCTTGCAGCAGCACACAACACGCTCAGCTAGCTAGATCATATAGAATAATGCACGCTTCCCTAACCCACTACTAGTACCTAGCAGCAGGAACGCATCAGTCGAGGCGCGGTGAGCTAGCTGAACGGGATGGCCGGCGTCCCTAGCGAGCTGCTGCTTCTGTCGAGTCTCTCGCGTAACCTGGGCCGGGGAGCTGACTGAGCGGGCTGGTGACCTGCTACAGCTGCCTCAAGCCTCGTGTGTACTAGCAAGCAGCCAAGCAACGATGCCAACTGGCCCGGTGGGACGCCGATGGAAACGTGATCCGGGAGGCAGGACCTCAACCGGGATGCGCGTGGAGCTGAGAAGACGGAGTGGTTGTTAACCTTTGGTAAAAGAGGATCCAACCTGAATAACTTAAAGTACTTTTTGGGTTAACCATTAGGCCCATTGGGCTAATTTTTAGGTTAGATCAACCTAACCTATGGATAAATAGGAACCAAGTCCCATCTTGATATATCGGCACCATAAGTTTCATTCATGGCATAGACATATGTCATATTTACACATCTCTTTGAGGTGTGACCATATACACAACACCGTGTTAACAACAACAGTATCTGCCAAAAGTAAGTCTAACATTTTAGTAAAAATACGCACCTTGAACTTAAACATGCTACAAGATAAACTCGCCAGATAACTAAATATTTTTAGCACATAGATACAGCGCCGACACCATGTACTTAACCACTCTCTTCGAAGCTCTACACAAGTTTTTATCAACATGAGAATATATATACAATGGAAACTAAATCAAAATAAAACTTAAAAAAGAAGAAGAAATGTACATTTTTGTTATTAAATCTCTTGTGTTGTGCTACCAAGACACTTAAGTGACCACTTCAAGGCACGGATCGTCCAAGGCTTGAACCGCAACAAATTCGCCATTTGCCTAGTGGTCACTACCGACCTTTTTTTGCGGTGTCACCGAAATATAACATCGTCACTCATGACACCACGACACAACATCCCCAACAGAGAGTACTTTACTAGAGTGGCATGTGATGGCACCACACTACACTACATTGATACCAATTCATTGGCACTTTAAAGGCACAGTGATGTAGCAAGGTAATTTTCCCCACAAGGGTGAACTGAGTGTTTATATTGAAATCTTGGGGAAACAATAGTTGCACACTTTTATTTCCTCTGATAGGAACCTACAAAACAAAGATCATTGCCTTGTGTCTCCAACTCCACCAAATGGTTGTTAAGCACAAGGTTTCTTATAAGAATTGAAAAAAAAAATAACTAAGTAAATATGCAACAACTAAAGTAAATTAAATGCAATATAACTAAATGCAATGTAGAGTTGGTAATAGTGCAAACTATATAAAATAACTAAATGCAAGTGTAGTAGATATTTCTATATTTTTTGGCATAAATGAGTTCTAAAATAATAAAGGGTTGTAAATGCAAGTAAAATATGGTCTTATGATTAAAAAACGGATCGGGATCATAGGTTCACTTGTCTACTCTCTCATAAATAAGATGGAATCAAAACAGCTTCTTATGAGCATAATATTGATTTTTCGAAATGGAGGCTTAGCTCCGGTCACTACATCGGTAGATGCATGCGACCTTTTTATTGATTTATTAGATTCAAATTTTTACAAATGATTATGTCATGGGTCACATCACACATGGTCGAAACATGAAACAACCATCTGAAGAAACAATATAGCGTGAAATGGCTCTGCATCAATATGTTATCCTAAAATCAAAACGCCTGTTGCACTAGTTGTATAGGTCCCGTGCCACCGATTCCAGTCGGTTGCACACAGCATCCAAAGCATCACGCTTCTCCATTGGTTGTATGAAGGACCACATATGTATCCGGTGAGTAGCATGTTGAATAACCTGCATAAAAGAAGTATTTTTTGGCTTTGTTAAAGTTGTAATCATTTAGTGTGTTCCATATGGCCCATAATAAAGCACACACACCAACTCGGAGTTGTACTTTATCTTTTTTTTGGTACTCCTGTTAGCCAATTACCAAACATATTATTAATACTAGACGGAGGAGTTATATTAAAGGCCATATGCATAATACACCATACTATTTTTGCAAGTGGGCAAAGATAAAAACAAATGATGTATTAATTCATCTTGAGAACAAAAACAATATTTTTTACAGTCTTGCCAATTTCGTTTTACCAAGTTATCTTTTGTAAGAATTACCTTACGTTGCCAACATAATATTGATGGATCTTCATTAAGTTTTTAATAAACATTAATATGGGGATCAAGTCCTATATTTAAGATGATGTTGAAGGGTTTCGCGGCATAGTAAATCAAAATTTTCTACGGATGCGAACAGAGGGAAAGCCAAGATCTAATCTAGGAGATGCAAACAACAAGAGAGATTGGATTAGATCTTCATACCCTTGAATATTCGCACAGCGGAACGTTCGTCAGAACGTGGGTGATGTAGTCGTACTCGCTTCTCCTCCTCGCGATCCGATCCGATCTAGCACCACAAGTGGCAGTGCCTCCGTGAGATGCACACGTGCAGCACCTCGACGTCTCCTCCTTCCTCGGACCAGCAAGTATGGTGGAGAGACGGATTGGATCTACAACACGATGGCGTGGTGTATATGGTGGAGAATTTCTGCAGCAGGGCTTCGCCTACAAACAGTCGGGAGGGAGGGAGGAGGGCAGCAGGGCGGCTAGGGTTGGAGGGGAAGGTGTAGGGGGTGGTGCGCCCCCAGCCCTCTTTATATAGAGGGGTGGGGCGCAGCCCTAGCCCCTCCCCCAAGCCCAAACCGGCGGCCCCAAAGGAGGAAGAGTGGGGGGCAAGGAAACCCCCCCCCTTCTAGAAGCTCTATCCAGGGTTTAAACCCTCTTTGGCCAGCTGGGCCCTATGGGGCCTTGTGCCCCTGGCCCAATGCGGCCAGGGCACTCCCTCATAGGCCCATGCCCCCTCCCGGAAGGTGGGGCCACGTTGGTCCCCTTCCGAAAGGTTCTAGAAGCTTCCGGTACAATACCGATTAACCCGGAACAATTCCGAACTCCAAAAACTGCACTGCCTTATATGAATCTTATTCTCCGGACCACTTCGGAACCTCTCGTGATGTCCCGGATCCCATCCGAGACTCCGAACAAAAACTCATAAACCAATTATCCAATCTATCCTAGCGTCGAGACACGTTAAGTGTGTGACCCTGCGGGTTCGAGAATATGCAGACATGATCTTCTATCAATAATCAACAGCGGGGTCTGGAAACCCATATTGACTCCCACACATTCATCGATGATCATATCGGATGAACCACGATGCCAGGATTCAATCAATCCCATATATATATTCCCTTCGTCTCGCGATATTTTACTTGCCCGAGATTTGATCGTCGGTACCGTCATACCTAGTTCAATTTCGTTCACAGCAAGTACTTTACTCGTTTCGTAATCCGATATCACTTTGTGATTAACTCCTTAACCACATGCTTGCAAGCGGTGTTGATATCGATTACCGAGTGGGCCCGAAGTATATCTCTCCGACTTGGGAGGGACAAATCTCATCTCGATACATACAACCCAACAGATACTTTCCGATCACCTGAGAGACACCTTTATGATCACCCTCTCATAGGATGACGTTTCATGACCTCAAATCTTTCTTCCGATACCAGGGAGTTGTATTATCTCATGGTCTAAGGAATACAATATTTGACATAAGAAACCTTAACCATCATTAATCAATGAGATAGTCCATAGAGGCGTACTAGGGACACGGTGTTGTTCACAAACCACACAAGTATTAAAGTTTCCGCTTAATACAATTCTAGCATGGAATATAAACATTATCATGAACAAGAGTTATAATAATAACATCTTTATTATTGCCTCTAGGGCATAATTCCAACAGTCTCCCACTTGCACTAGAGTCAATAATCTAGTTTACATTTGGCAACAATCTCACACCCATGGCACTGAGGTGCTGATCATGTTTTACACGTGGAAGAGGTTTAGTCAATGGATCTGCGACATTCAGATCTGTATGTACTTTGCTAATCTTCATATCTCCATCTGCTATATAATCTCGGATTATATGAAACTTGCGGTTGATATGCTTGGTCTTTGGATGATATCTTGGTTCCTTAGCGAGTGCTATGGCGCCAGTGTTGTCACACAATATCTCCAGTGGGTCCAATGCACTTGGAACCACACCAATCTCAGTGATGAAGTTTCTGATCCAAACTCCTTCACTTCACGCTTCTGCAGCAGCCATGTATTCCGCTTCTACTGTAGATCCCGCGATCACGCTTTGCTTGCAGCTTCTCCAGCTCACAGCTCCTCCATTCAAAATATAAACGTATCATGTCTGAGATTTAGAATCATCCTTATCGGTGTCGAAACTAGCATCGACGTAACCTTTTACGACAAGCTATTCATCACCCCCATAGACTAAGAACATTTCTTTAGTCCTATTTAGGTTCTTTAGGATGTTCTTCACGGCTGTCCAGTGTTCCACTCCTGGATCACTTTGATATCTTCTCGTCAAACTAAGAGCATTGGACACATCCGGTCTAGTACACAGCATGGCATACATGATAGAACCTATGGCCGAGGCATAAGGCACTTTGCTCATAGCTTCCCTATCATTTACCGTAGCTGGACACTGAGCCTTGCTCAATATCTTACCTGACAACATAGGCACTGAACCTTTCTTTGCCTTATCCATTCTGAACCTTTTTAGAACTTTGTCTAGGGATGTACTCTGGCTTAAAGCTATCAGGCGTCTTTGTCTATCTCTATAGATTTTGATGCCCAATATATAAGCAGCTTCACCTAGGTCTTTCATTGAAAAACACTTGTTCAAATAACTCTTCACATCATTAAGCATGTTGATGTCATTTCCAATAATCAATATGTCATCCACATATAGTACCAGAAACGTCAGCGAGCTCCCACTCACTTTCTTGTAGATGCAAGCTTCGTAGCAATTTGGAACAAATCCAAAGCTCTTGATCACTTGATCAAAACGAAGGTTCCAACTCCGAGATGCTTGCTTCAGTCCATAAATGGAACGCTGAAGTTTGCATACTTTATCAGCATCCTTAGGATCGACAAGACCTTCGGGTTGCATCATATACAACTCTTCATCAATGTTGCCATTGAGGAAAGCAGTCTTGACATCCATCTGCCATATTTCATAATCATGAAACGCAGCAATTGCTAATAAAATCCAAATGGACTTAAACATCGCTACGGGAGAGAAAGTCTCATTGTAGTCAACACCTTGAACTTGTCGAAAACCTTTTGCGACAAGCCGTGCTTTATAGACGGTAACATTACCATCCGCGTCCGTCTTCTTCTTGAAAATCCATTTGCACTCAACGGCCTTTCGGTCGCTAGGAGGGTCCACCAAAGTCCATACGTGGTTTTCGCTCATGGATCCCAATTCGGATTTCATGGCTTCTAGCCATTTCTCAGAGTCTGGGCTCATCATCGCTTCCTCATAGTTCGTAGGTTCACTTTCTTCTACCAACAAGACAGTCAAGACAGGGTTGCCGTACCACTCAGGAGGGGCACGCGACCTTGTCGACCTGCGACGTTCAGTAGCAGCATCGTCTGAAGCTTCATGATCCTTGTCATTAGCTTCCTCTATCGTTGGTGCAGGCGGCACTGGAACAATTTCAGGTGCTGCGCTACTCTCCAATTCAAGAGAAGGTTCAATAACCTCGTCTAGCTCTACTTTCCTCCCACTCACTTCTTTCGAGAGAAACTCCTTCTCAAGAAAGGAACCGTTCTTTGCGACAAATACTTTGCCTTCGTTTCTGTGATAGAAGGTATACCCAATATTTTCCTTAGGGTATCCTATGAAGACGCATTTCTCCGCTTTGGGTTCGAGCTTGTCCGGCATCAACTTCTTGACGTAAGCTTCGCATCCCCAAACTTTAAGAAACGACAACTTAGGTTTAGCACCAAACCACAGTTCATACGGTGTCGTATCAACGGATTTAGATGGTGCCCTATTTAAAGTGAATGCAGCGGTTTCTAATGCATAACCCCAAAATGATAACGACAAATCAGTAAGAGACATCATTGATCGGACCATATCTAATAGGGTTCGATTCCGGCGTTCAGACACACCATTGCGCTGTGGTGTTCCGGGTGGCGTGAGTTGCGAAACGATTCTGCTTGCTTTAAGATGCGTGAGAAAATCGTAACTCAAATATTCACCTCCACGATCGGATCGTAGAAACTTAATCTTTCTGTTACGATGGTTCTCCACTTTATTCTGAAATTCCTTGAACTTTTCAAATGTTTCAGATTTATGTTTCATTAAATAGATATACCCATATCTACTTAAGTCATCGGTAAAAGTGAGAAAATAGCGATATCCACCGCGCGTCGAAACACTCATCGGTCCGCATACATCGGTATGTATGATTTCCAACAAGTCCGTTGCTCGCTCCATCATACCGGAGAACGGGGTTTTGATCATCTTGCCCATGAGGCATGGTTCGCATGTGTCAAATGATTCAAAATCAAGAGACTCCAAAAGTCCATCAGAATGGAGTTTCTTCATGCGCTTTACACCAATATGACCTAGACGACAGTGCCACAAATAAGTAGTATTATCACTATCTACTTTGCATCTCTTAGCCTCAATGTTATGGATGTGTGTTTCATCCCTTTCGAGATTTAGTAGAAATAAACCATTCACAATAGGTGCATGACCATAAAAGATGTTACTCATATAAATAGAACAACCATTATTCTCCGATTTAAATGAATAACCGTCTTGCAATAAACACGATCCAGAAATGATGTTCATGCTCAACGCAGGCACATAATAACATTTATTAAGGTTTAAAACTAATCCCGAAGGTAAAACTAAGGAGAGCGTGCCGACGGCCATCACATCAACTCTTGATCCGTTGCCAACGTGCATCGTCACCTCATCCCTCGCAAGCCGCCGTCTATTCCGTAGCTCCTGTTTCGAGTTACAAATATTAGCAACTGAACCGGTATCAAATACCCAGGCACTACAACGAGGGCTAGTAAGGAAAACATCAATAACATGTATATCAAATATACCTTTGATGGTGCCAGCCTTCTTGTCCGCTAAGTACTTCGGACAGTTGCGCTTCCAGTGACCCTTGTCCTTGCAATAGAAGCACTCAGTGTCCGGCTTAGGACCAGACCTGAGCTTCTTCTCAGCAGGGGCAACGCGCTTGCCGCCGCCCTTCTTGAAGGGCTTCTTTGCTCCCTTACCTTTCTTAAAGGTGGGATTGTTGACCATCAACACATGATTATCCTTTTTGATGTCCACTTCTGCGGCCTTCAGCTTTGCGAAGAGCTCGGTGATCGTATCAGTGGAACCAATCTGATTATGAGTCACTACAAAACTTTTGTAGCTGGGAGGGAGTGATTGCAGAACCCTGTCAATCTTGAGCTCCTCTGGAATCGTGCATTCCAGTTGCTCAAGGCGTTGAGTGTAGCCTGTCATCCTAATGGCGTGTTCACTAACGGAACTCCCTTCCTCCATCTTGCAGTTAAAGAACTTCTCAGAGATCTCATATCTCTCAGAACGGGCCTGAGTCTGAAACATGGTTTTCAGCTCCTCGAGAATCTCAAAGGGCCCGGGATAGTCTTCAAAACAATTTTGAAGTTCCGGTTCCATAGCAAACAACATGGTGCTCTTAATCACACCATAATCATCTTTGCGCGACTGATAGACAGCTTTCTCATCAGCCGGCGCAGTTGCAGCAGGGGGGTCACCTAATGCTTTCCCAAGGACATAGTCCTTTTGACCGCCAGAGAGAATGATTCTCAGATTGCGGAACCAATTGGTGAGGTTAGACCCATTGTTTCTAAGCTTTTCCTTCTCAGCGAAAACGTTGAAGTTGAAGTTGGATTTAGCCATTTGATCTACAATATTTGCAAGTACAAATTAGACTATGTTCATGATAACTAGTTCAACTTTTAATCAAATTACTAGATGAACTCCCACTAAATTCAACATCCCTCAAGTTGTTTAGTGAACACGATCCAAATTCACCACACCTAATCCGATCTTCACGAGAAGAGATGTGGTTTCAATGGTGGACAACAAAGTGTCGATCATATCATTCATATGACTCATGCTTAACCTTTCGGTTCATGTGTTCCGAGGCCATGTATGTACATGCTAGGCTCGTCAAGTTAGACCCAAGTATTTCCGCGTGTGCAAAACTTGTAGGGGTTCGTAGCATGGAAAACAAAAAATTTCTATCGCATACAAACAAACAAGCCAAGATCTATCTACTAGATTGTAGCAACGAGTCGATGGAATAACTTACCCTCGAAGATTCCAAAGCGTTTAACGAGAGCAGATTCTCGTGGGTGATGTAGTCGTACTCTTCCCGATCTCAAGATCGTGTAGACGATCCTTCCGGCGCTGCGTTCTGGCAGCGCTCCCGCAGTCGGTCACACGTTCGGTACTCGACGAAGACCTTCCTCTCCCTTGTTCCAGCAGGCAGCGGAGGTTGTAGCACTCTCCTCGCGATTCCGGCAGCACAACGGAGTGGTACCGGAAGTAGAGGGGATATCCCGCAGGGCTTCGCCTTAAGCCGGGGCGAGTATGGTGGATTATGAGAGAGGGCTATTAGTGGTCTAGAGATTAGACACACCAATTAGAAGGCTCTAAACCGCAGGCTAAAGCAATTAGAAGCTCTAAACCAAATGGCTCTAAACCTGAGATTAGAGGTGGAAACTTGTGTGTCTCAAGGAGGAGCCCTGCCCCTCCTTTTATGGGTGGAGGGGCCTTTGCGCGCCAGGGGAGGGAGGGAGTCCCTCCCCAACTCGGCCTAGGGCTGGGCGCCGGCCTGGAGGAGTTGGACTCCTCCTCCAAGTTGGTTCCAACTCCTCTTGCTTGTTTCCCACAGTTTCCTGTTTCCCACAGTTTCCTGTTTTAGCCGTTTGACTTTCAAACTGGCAATTTGACTTTCATGTTTTTTGGAACAGCAAGAACACTTAGTACATGATGCAATCATTCAATGACACACTCATGTACCCTCCCCCCCCCCGGAGTGCCGGACAATCCGGAACCTTCTAGAACATTCCCGATGAAAACACCGGAATCATTCCCGAACTCCGAAACGGGACTTTCCTTATATGAATCTTATTCTCCGGACCATTCCGGATCACCTCGTGATATCCCGGATCCCATCCGAGACTCCGAACAACATTCGGTCTCTTTCTCATAATACCATAACTACTCAAAACAACGTCGAATCCTTAAGTGTGTCTCCCTACGGTTCGTGAATTATGCGGACATGATCGAGACACTTCTCCGAACAATAACCAATAGAGGAATCTGGAAATTCATATGGCTCCCACATATTTCTACGATTACTTTGCGATCGAATGAACCATTTACATACGATACCAATTTCCCTTTGTCTCACGATAGTTTACTTATCCGAGGTTATGATCGTCGGTATCTCTGCATACCTAGTTCAACCTCGTTACCGATAAGTACTCTTTTCTCGTTCCCGTGATATGTGATCCCTTGTGACCAAGTCACATGCTTGCAAGCCAATTGGATGACATTCCACCGAGAGGGCCCAGAGTATATCTATCCGTCATGTGGATGGACAAATCCCACTCTTGATCCATGTGTTTCAACCAATACTTTCCGAACACTTAATGCCACCTTTATAGCCACCCAGTTACGGTGTGGTGTTTGATGTCATCAAAGCATCCATCCGGTAAAGGTGATATGCATGATCTCATGGTCGAAGGAATTAGGTTACTATGTATCAGAAAGCATATAGCAATTGAACTATTGAAATGACTTGATCTTTATGCTACGCTTATCAATAGGAGTATGTCCATCATATCATTCTCCTAACGATATGATCTTGTTGTTGATAACATCTCAATGTTCATGATATGGAAACCACAATCATTTAATCAACCAACAATCTAGTGAAGTATAGAGGCTATACTAGGGACTTCAATTTAAGTTTACAATTCACACAAGTATTAATGTTTCCTTGTTAATACTATTATAGCATGAATATAAACATTTATCATAAACACAAAGATATAATAATAACTTTATTTATTATTGCCTCTAGGGCATATCTCCAACAAAACTGGCTTGCACCCGTTGTATGTGAGCGTAGAGTCTATAGCACCCGATCATCAGGTGATGCTTGGACACGACGAACTTTCGCAACGGTGCATACTTGGGGAGAACACAGTTTTTATCTTGATCTTTAAGTGAGGAATCATCTTATAATGCTACCGTCGCGATCTAAGCATAATAAGATACATAAAAGGATAAACATCACATGCATATAACTTTATGTGACATGGTATAGCCAATCTTCGCGCAATGATCTCCATCTTGTGCGTTCCGGCATGATCTCCATCACTCCACCATGATTGCCTCCACCACGAATAGCAACTATAACTATTTCTAACTACTTAGCGATAAAGTGAAACTATTACATGGCGCATAAGAAGTTGACACGCAGGTCATACACAATTATAAAGACAACCATATGGCTCCTCCCGGTTGCGTACTCATCGACATGCAAGTCGTGAAACATTACAAAACATGATTATCGCATACATTATATGTTGGAGATATGCCCTAGAGGCAATAATAAATATAGTTATTATTATATATCTTTGTGTTTATGATAAATGTTTGCATTCATGCTATAATAGTATTAACAAGGAAACCATTAATACTTGTGTGATTTGTAAACTTAATTTGAAGTCCCTAGTATAGCCTCTATACTTCACTAGCTTGTTGGTTGATTGATGATGTGGTTTCTTTGTCATGAACATTGAGATGTTATCAACAACAAGATCATATCGTTAGGAGAATGATATGGTGGACATACTCCTATAGACAAGCGTAGCATAAAGATCAAGTCATTTCAATAGTTCAACTGCTATATGCTTTCTGATACATAGTAACCTAATTCCTTCGACCATGAGATCATGCATATCACCTTTACTGGATGGATGCTTTGATGTCATCAAACACCACACCGTAACAGGGTGGCTATAAAGGTGGCATTGAGTGTTCGGAAAGTATTGGTTGAAACACATGGATCAAGAGTGGGATTTGTCCATCCACATGACGGATAGATATTCTCTGGGCCCTCTCGGTGAAATGTCATCCAATTAGCTTGCAAGCATGTGACTTGGTCACAAGGGATCACATATCACGGGAACGAGAAAAGAGTACTTATCAGTAACGAGGATGAACTAGGTATGCAGAGATACCGACGATCATAACCTCGGATAAGTAACATATCGTGAGACAAAGGGAAATTGGTATCGTATGTAAGTGGTTCATTCGATCGCAAAGTAATCGTAGAAATATGTGGGAGCCATATGAATTTCCAGATTCCTCTATTGGTTATTGTTCGGAGAAGTGTCTCGATCATGTCCGCATAATTCACGAACCGTAGGGAGACACACTTAAGGATTCGACGTTGTTTGAGTAGTTATGGTATTATGAGAAAGAGACCGAATGTTGTTCGGAGTCTCGGATGGGATCCGGGATATCACGAGGTGATCCGGAATGGTCCGGAGAATAAGATTCATATAAGGAAAGTCCCGTTTCGGAGTTGGGGAATGGTTCCGGTGTTTTCATCGGGAACATTCTAGAAGGTCCCGGAATGTCCGGCACTCCGGAGGGGGAAGGGGTACATGAATGTGTCATTGCATGTTGGAATGATTGCATCATGTACTAAGTGTTCTCGCTGTCCGAAATAAAGGGTTAATTCAAATCCTAAATTGAAAAAGTCAAACTGCCAGTTTTCGGTCAAACTGCCAGTTTTCGGAAAGAGGAGAAAGAGGAGGAGTTGGAGGCCGAGTTGGAGGGGAGTTCCTCCCCTTGGCCGGCGCGCCTCCCTAGGCCGAGTTGGGGAGGAACTCCTCCCCTAGGCGCCGGCCCTCCCACCTATAAGAGGAGGGGCAGGGCCTCCTCCTCTAGACACAACACAACTTCCTATCCTCTAGACCTAAACCCTAGATCTAAACCCCGGTTTAGAGCTATTCGGTTTAGAGCCTTCTAATTGGTTTAGAGCCCTCTAATTGGTGTGTCTAATTACTAGACCACTAATAGCCTCTCTCATAAGCTCCACCATACTCGCACCGGCTTAAGGCAAAGCCCTGCGGGATCTCCCCTCTACCTCCGGTACCACGCCGTTGTGCTGCCGGAATCGCGAGGAGAGTGCTACAACCTCCGCTGCCTGCTGGAACAAGGGAGAGGAAGGTCTTCGTCGAGTACCGAACGTGTGACCGACTGCGGGAGCGCTGCGGGAACGCGGCGCCGGAAGGATCGTCTACGCGATCTTGAGATCGGAAAGAGTACGACTACATCACCCACGAGAATCTGCTCTCGTTAAACACTTTGGAATCTTCGAGGGTGAGTTATTCCATCGACTCGTTGCTACAATCTAGTAGATAGATCTTGGCTTGTTTGTTTGTATGCGATAGAAAATTTTTGTTTTCCATGCTACGAACCCCTACAGTGGTATCAGAGCCGTGTCTATATGTAGATCTGTTGCACGAGTAGAACACAATGGTCATTGTGGGCGTTGATGCTTTTATTGTAGATTGCTTTTTGTGTACTTTGCATCTTGCGGTATGTTGGGATGAAGCGGCCCGGGCTAACCTTACATGACATCGTTCATGAGACTTGCTCCACGCTTGACATGCAACTCGTTTTGCATAAGTGGCTTTGCGGGTGCCTGTTTCTCCTAGCATAGTAAAGATCCAATTTACAACGGGTGATCAACAATGCTAGTATCAATGTTGTGGTTCTTGTTCGTAAGTTAGAACGACACTTATGGAAAGCCCCAAACCACGTAAAATATGCAAAGAAAGTAGAAGCGTCTAACTTTGTTTTGCAGGGGTGTGCAGTGATGTGATATGGCCATGATTGTGATTATATTTGATGTATGCAATGTTCCTTATTGTAAGTTGGCAACCGGCAGGAGCCATATGGTTGTCTTTAATTTCTGTTAAGACCTGCGTGTCTATTCAAAATAGTTGTAATAGTTGAAGCTGGTGGACGACAACCATGGAGAAGCGTCATTGACCTTGATGCCATGCCGGTGATGATGGAGATCATATTCGTGCTTGAAGATGGAGATCGGAAGCACAAAGAAGAAAGGCCATATCATATCACATATTATGAATTGCATGTGATGTTAATCCTTTATGCATCTTGTATTGCTTAGTAGACGACGGTAGCATTATAAGATGATCCCTCATGCACATAAATTTCAAGTTCTAAAGTGTTCACCCTTAGTATGCACCGTTGCCAAAGCTTGCTGCTTCGAAGCACCACGTGATGATCGGGTGTCTTTGATTCCGCGGGTGAATACAACGTAAGCAAGCCAGATTTGCTTATGCGGAAGCTAAGGTTGATCTTGACGAGCCTAGCATGTACAGACATGGCCTCAGGAACACGGATCGCCGAAAGGCAAAGCATGAATCATATAGTAGATATGATGAACATGATGATTGTTCGCCATTAAAACTATATCAGCTCTCGTGATGATCGGTGTTGATGTAGTGGATTTGGTTCGTGTGATCACTAAAACAATGTGAGGGATGTTGTTTTGAGTGGGAGTTCACCTAGTTTAATTTCATTAATTAATTTGAACTCAATTTGTCATAAACTTAGTCTAAACTATTGCAAATATGTTGTAGATCAATGGCAGCCCCTACCATCAATTTTAATGCGTTCCTAGAGAAAGAAAAGTTGAAAAACAATGGAAGCAACTTCGCGGATTGGTTCCGCAATTTGAGGATTGTCCTCACAGCTGGTAATTTGACCTATGTGCTGGATGCACCGCTAGGTGACCCACCTGCAGCTGATGCTACCGATGAAGTAAAGAATGTTTACCTCGCTCGGAAGAATCAGTACTCCATAGTTCAGTGTGCTATCTTGTATGGTTTAGAATCGGAGCTTCAGAAAAGGTTTGAAGAGTCAGATCCATATGATATTGTCGAGGATCTCAAATTAATCTTTGAGACTCATGCGGCAATTGAAAGTTATGAAGCTTCTGAAAAGTTCTTTAACTGCAAGATGGAAGAGGGTAGCTCCGTCAGTGAGCATGTGCTTAAGATGTCTGGGCACGCAAATAAACTTCAAAGTTTGGGTATAGTGATTCCTAATACTTTGGGAGTTTACCGCATCCTCCAATCACTACCACCAAGTTACAAGAACTTTGTGATGAACTACAACATGCAGAACATGAACAAAGAGTTACCAGAACTATTTGCTATGTTAAAATCTGCAGAAGTGGAGATCAAGAAAGAGCACCAAGTGTTGATGGTCAATAAGACCACCAAATTCAAGAAAGGCAAGTCTAAGCAAAAGGGACACTTCAAGAAGGGTGGTAAGAAAGTTACCATGCCGACGAAGAAAACCAAGGCTGGACCAAAGCCTGAAACTGAGTGCTTTTACTGCAAGGGAGAAGGTCACTGGAAGCGGAATTGCCCAAGGTACTTGGCGGATTTGAAGAACGGCAACATCAAGAAGAAAGGTATATCTGATATACATGTTATTGATGTGTATCTCACTAGTACTCGTAGTAGTGCCTGGGTATTTGATACTGGTTCGGTTGCTCATATTTGTAACTCGAAACAGGAGCTGCAGAATAAACGGAAGCTAGTGAAGAACGAGGTGACGATGCGCGTAGGAAACGGATCAAAGGTTGATGTGATCGCGGTCGGCACACTACCTCTTCATCTACCATCGGGATTAGTTTTATACTTAAATAATTGTTATTTAGTGCCTGCATTAAGCATGAACATTATATCAGGATCTTGTTTATTGCGAGACAGTTACTTGTTTAAATCCGAGAATAATGGTTGTTCGATTTATATGAGTAATGTGTTTTATGCACATGCACCTTTGATAGATGGTCTATTCATATTGAATCTCGATAGTAGAAATACACATATTAATAACATTGAGGCTAAACGTTTGAAATCAAGCGATAATTTGACCTATATGTGGCACTGTCGTCTTGGTCACATTGGAGTGAAGCGTATGAAGAAACTCCATTCCGATGGACTTCTTGAATCACTTGATTTTGAATCACTTGAAAGATGCGAAGCATGTCTGATGGGTAAAATGACTAAGACTCCATTTTCTGGTATGATGGAGCGAGCTACAGACTTATTGGAAATCATACATACCGATGTGTGTGGTCCAATGAGTGTAGCATCGCGCGGTGGTTATCGTTATGTTCTTACCTTCACGGATGATTTGAGTAGATATGGGTATATCTATTTCATGAAACATAAGTCCGAAACTTTCGAAAAGTTTAAGGAGTTTCAAAGTGAGGTAGAGAATCAACGTAACAAGAAGATTAAATTTCTACGTTCTGATCGTGGAGGTGAATATCTAAGTTACGAGTTTGGCGAGCATTTAAAGAAGTGCGGAATACTTTCACAATTGACACCGCCGGGAACACCACAGCGTAATGGTGTGTCTGAACGTCGTAATCGAACTCTCTTAGATATGGTTCGTTCTATGATGTCACTTACAGATTTGCCGCTAACATTTTGGGGTTATGCATTAGAAACAGCCGCATTCACTTTAAATAGGGCACCGTCTAAATCCGTTGAAACGACACCATATGAATTATGGTTTGGGAAGAAACCTAAATTGTCGTTCCTTAAAGTTTGGGGATGCGAAGCCTATGTAAAGAAGTTACAGCCGGACAAGCTTGAACCCAAAGCGGAAAAATGCGTCTTCATAGGATATCCGAAGGAAACTATTGGGTATACCTTCTATCATAGATCCGAAGGCAAAATCTTTGTTGCCAAGAATGGATCCTTTCTAGAGAAGGAATTTCTCTCGAAAGAAGTGATTGGAAGGAAAGTAGAACTCGACGAGGTTGTCGAACCTTCTCTCGAAATTGCGAGTAGCGCAGCACCGGAAGAAGTTCCTGTGGTGCCTGCACCAATAAGAGAGGAAGCTAATGATAGTGATCATGAAACTTCGGTTGTAGTTGCTACAGAGCCTCGGAGATCAGCGAGAACTCGTACCACTCCAGATTGGTATGATTCCGTTATGAATGTCATGTTGGTGGACAACACCGATGACCCCGAGACATATGAGGAAGCGATGATGAGCCCAGATTCCAATAAATGGCAAGAAGCCATGAAATCCGAGATTGGATCCATGTACGAAAACCAAGTATGGACTTTGGTGGACTTACCGGATGGCCGGAAGGCTGTCGAGAACAAATGGATTTTCAAGAAGAAAACAGATGCTGATGGTAATGTTACTGTCTATAAAGCTCGACTTGTCGCAAAAGGGTTTCGACAAATTCAAGGAGTTGACTACGATGAGACTTTCTCACCAGTAGCGAAGCTAAAGTCTGTGAGGATAATGTTAGCAATCGCTGCATATTATGATTATGAGATATGGCAGATGGATGTCAAAACAGCATTCCTCAATGGAGACATTGATGAAGAGTTGTATATGATACAACCCAAAGGTTTTGTCGATCCTAAAGATGCTGACAAGGTATGCAAGCTTCAACGGTCCATCTATGGATTGAAGCAGGCATCCCGAAGTTGGAATCAACGTTTTGATAAGGTAATCAAAAGTTTTGGTTTTATACAAACTTATGGAGAAGCTTGTATTTACAAGAAAGTGAGTGGGAGCTCTGTAGCATTCTTAATACTGTATGTGGATGACATATTGTTGATTGGGAATGATGTAGACCTTCTTAATAGTGTCAAAGAGTATTTGAATAATAGTTTTTCAATGAAAGATCTTGGCGAAGCAGCTTACATATTAGGCATAAAGATTTATAGAGATAGATCGAAACGCCAAATATCATTGTCACAAAGTACATATTTGGACAAAGTTCTAAAGAGGTTTGGAATGGAAGAAAGCAAGAAAGGGTTCTTGCCCATGTTGCCCAATACGACCTTGAGTAAAACTCAAAGTCCGACATCAGCAGAAGATAGAGAAAAGATGAGTAAGACTCCCTATGCCTCAGCCATAGGATCTCTAATGTATGCCATGCTATGTACTAGACCCGACATCGCATATGCTGTTAGTTTAACTAGCAGATATCAAAGTGATCCAGGAGTGGATCATTGGACAGCGGTCAAAAACATCCTTAAGTACTTGAGAAGAACTAAGGATATGGTTCTTTCTTATGGAGGTGATGAACAGCTCGTTGTTAATGGTTACACCGATGCTAGTTGGAACACCGATCCAGATGATTCTAAATCACAATCTGGATACGTATTTATTTTGAATGGTGCAGCAGTTAGCTGGAGGAGTGCAAAGCAAAGCGTTGTGGCGAGATCTTCAACTGAATCGGAATACATGGCTGCTTCGGAGGCTTCACAAGAAGCGATATGGATGAAAGAGTTCATTACAGAGCTGGGTGTGGTTCCTAGTGCGCTGGACCCAATGTCTATCTACTGTGATAACATGGGCGCCATAGCCAATGCGCAAGAACCAAGGTCACACAAGAAGCTGAAGCATATCAAGCTACGTTTTCACGCTATTCGAGAACATATCCAGGATGGGGATATAAAGATTTGCAAAGTACACACAGATCTGAATGTGGCGGATCCGTTGACTAAACCTCTCCCGAGGGCAAAACATGACCAACACCAAACTGCCATGGGTGTTCGGTATATTACCATGTAATCTAGATTAGATGACTCTAGTGCAAGTGGGAGACTGTTGGAGATATGCCCTAGAGGCAATAATAAATATAGTTATTATTATATATCTTTGTGTTTATGATAAATGTTTGCATTCATGCTATAATAGTATTAACAAGGAAACCATTAATACTTGTGTGATTTGTAAACTTAATTTGAAGTCCCTAGTATAGCCTCTATACTTCACTAGCTTGTTGGTTGATTGATGATGTGGTTTCTTTGTCATGAACATTGAGATGTTATCAACAACAAGATCATATCGTTAGGAGAATGATATGGTGGACATACTCCTATAGACAAGCGTAGCATAAAGATCAAGTCATTTCAATAGTTCAACTGCTATATGCTTTCTGATACATAGTAACCTAATTCCTTCGACCATGAGATCATGCATATCACCTTTACTGGATGGATGCTTTGATGTCATCAAACACCACACCGTAACAGGGTGGCTATAAAGGTGGCATTGAGTGTTCGGAAAGTATTGGTTGAAACACATGGATCAAGAGTGGGATTTGTCCATCCACATGACGGATAGATATTCTCTGGGCCCTCTCGGTGAAATGTCATCCAATTAGCTTGCAAGCATGTGACTTGGTCACAAGGGATCACATATCACGGGAACGAGAAAAGAGTACTTATCAGTAACGAGGATGAACTAGGTATGCAGAGATACCGACGATCATAACCTCGGATAAGTAACATATCGTGAGACAAAGGGAAATTGGTATCGTATGTAAGTGGTTCATTCGATCGCAAAGTAATCGTAGAAATATGTGGGAGCCATATGAATTTCCAGATTCCTCTATTGGTTATTGTTCGGAGAAGTGTCTCGATCATGTCCGCATAATTCACGAACCGTAGGGAGACACACTTAAGGATTCGACGTTGTTTGAGTAGTTATGGTATTATGAGAAAGAGACCGAATGTTGTTCGGAGTCTCGGATGGGATCCGGGATATCACGAGGTGATCCGGAATGGTCCGGAGAATAAGATTCATATAAGGAAAGTCCCGTTTCGGAGTTGGGGAATGGTTCCGGTGTTTTCATCGGGAACATTCTAGAAGGTCCCGGAATGTCCGGCACTCCGGAGGGGGAAGGGGTACATGAATGTGTCATTGCATGTTGGAATGATTGCATCATGTACTAAGTGTTCTCGCTGTCCGAAATAAAGGGTTAATTCAAATCCTAAATTGAAAAAGTCAAACTGCCAGTTTTCGGTCAAACTGCCAGTTTTCGGAAAGAGGAGAAAGAGGAGGAGTTGGAGGCCGAGTTGGAGGGGAGTTCCTCCCCTTGGCCGGCGCGCCTCCCTAGGCCGAGTTGGGGAGGAACTCCTCCCCTAGGCGCCGGCCCTCCCACCTATAAGAGGAGGGGCAGGGCCTCCTCCTCTAGACACAACACAACTTCCTATCCTCTAGACCTAAACCCTAGATCTAAACCCCGGTTTAGAGCTATTCGGTTTAGAGCCTTCTAATTGGTTTAGAGCCCTCTAATTGGTGTGTCTAATTACTAGACCACTAATAGCCTCTCTCATAAGCTCCACCATACTCGCACCGGCTTAAGGCAAAGCCCTGCGGGATCTCCCCTCTACCTCCGGTACCACGCCGTTGTGCTGCCGGAATCGCGAGGAGAGTGCTACAACCTCCGCTGCCTGCTGGAACAAGGGAGAGGAAGGTCTTCGTCGAGTACCGAACGTGTGACCGACTGCGGGAGCGCTGCGGGAACGCGGCGCCGGAAGGATCGTCTACGCGATCTTGAGATCGGAAAGAGTACGACTACATCACCCACGAGAATCTGCTCTCGTTAAACACTTTGGAATCTTCGAGGGTGAGTTATTCCATCGACTCGTTGCTACAATCTAGTAGATAGATCTTGGCTTGTTTGTTTGTATGCGATAGAAAATTTTTGTTTTCCATGCTACGAACCCCTACATTATACACATCACATCTTGGGCCATACCATATCACAGAAAACACTTCCTGCAAAAACAAGTTAGACGCCTCTACTTTGTTGTTGCATGTTTTACGTGGCTTATGGGAGTAGATGCTAAGAACGATTCTTACCTACGGAAAGCCACAACGGTGATATTATGGTTGCCAAACTCCGGTGTTAATCCCATGACAACTATAGTGAGAGAAACTGACATCCACCAGCCGCATGTGTGGAACAAGCCACACGTCAAGTGCGGAGCCGGTCTCGCGAACGACGTCGCGTAAGGTTGGCCTGGACCGCTTCAATCTCACTATCCCGCGTCATAAGAAGAACACAAACAAGAGGTTTGCAACAGAAAACATCAACGCCCGCAACAACCATGTTGCCTTCTACTCGTGAAACACATCTACGCATAGATCTAGCTCTGATACCACTGAAGGGTTTCGCGGCATAGTAAATCAAAATTTTCTACGGATGCGAACAGAGGGAAAGCCAAGATCTAATCTAGGAGATGCAAACAATGAGAGAGATTGGATTAGATCTTCATACCCTTGAAGATTCGCACAGCGGAACGTTCGTCGGAACGTGGGTGTTGTAGTCGTACTCGCTTCTCCTCCTCGCGATCCGATCCGATCTAGCACCATAAGTGGCAGTGCCTCCGTGAGATGCACACGTGCAGCACCTCGACGTCTCCTCCTTCCTCAGACCAGCAAGTATGGTGGAGAGACGGATTGGATCTACAACACGACGGCGTGGTGTATATGGTGGAGAATTTCTGCAGCAGGGCTTCGCCTACAAACAGTCGGGAGGGAGGGAGGAGGGCAGCAGGGTGGCTAGGGTTGGAGGGGAAGGTGTAGGGGGTGGTGAGACCCCAGCCCTCTTTATATAGAGGGGTGGGGCGCAGCCCTAGCCCCTCCCCCAAGCCCAAACCGGCGGCCCCAAAGGAGGAAGAGTGGGGGGCAAGGAAACCCCCCCCCCTTCTAGAAGCTCTATCCAGGGTTTAAACCCTCTTTGGCCGGCTGGGCCCTATGGGGCCTTGTGCCCCTGGCACAATGCGGCCAGGGCACTCCCTCATAGGCCCATGCCCCCTCCCGGAAGGTGGGGCCACGTTGGTCCCCTTCCGGAAGGTTCTAGAAGCTTCCGGTACAATACCGATTAACCCGGAACAATTCCGAACTCCAAAAACTGCACTGCCTTATATGAATCTTATTCTCCGGAACCTCTCGTGATGTCCCGGATCCCATCCGAGACTCCGAACAAAAACTCATAAACCAATTATCCAATCTATCCTAGCGTCGAGACACGTTAAGTGTGTGACCCTGCGGGTTCGAGAATATGCAGACATGATCTTCTATCAATAATCAACAACGGGGTCTGGAAACCCATATTGACTCCCACACATTCATCGATGATCATATCGGATGAACCACGATGCCAGGATTCAATCAATCCCATATATATATTCCCTTCATCTCGCGATATTTTACTTGCCCGAGATTTGATCGTCGGTACCGTCATACCTAGTTCAATCTCGTTCACAGCAAGTACTTTACTCGTTCCATAATCCGATATCACTTTGTGATTAACTCCTTAACCACATGCTTGCAAGCGGTGTTGATATCGATTACCGAGTCGGCCCGAAGTATATCTCTCCGACTTGGGAGGGACAAATCCCATCTCGATACATACAACCCAACAGATACTTTCCGATCACCTGAGAGACACCTTTATGATCACCCTCTCATAGGATGACGTTTGATGACCTCAAAGCTTTCTTCCGATACCAGGGAGTTGTATTATCTCATGGTCTAAGGAATACAATATTTGACATAATAAAAGCTTCACAAAGACGAACACGATGACACGATCTAATTGCTTCGCTTAGTTTGGGTCTGTCCATCATATCATTCTCCCAATGATGTGATCTCATCATTAATCGACAACTCATGTCCATGGTTAGGAAACCTTAACCATCATTAATCAATGAGCTAGTCCATAGAGGCGTACTAGGGACACGGTGTTGTTCACAAACCACACAAGTATTAAAGTTTCCGCTTAATACAATTCTAGCATGGAATATAAACATTATCATGAACAAGAATTATAATAATAACATCTTTATTATTGCCTCTAGGGCATAATTCCAACAGATGTAACACACCACACCAATGTAGGGTTCGTTGCATGAAAAACAAAAAAATTCTATCGCAAGGACATATAAAACCAAGATCTAATCCATGAGATCGGTGCAACGAGATTGAAGAGAACTGACCCTCGTAGATCCAAAGCGTTTAACAAGATCAGATTCTCGTGGTTGATGTAGTCAATCACTCGCTGATCTCAAGATCGCGTAGACGATCCTTCCGGCACTGCGTTCCGGCAGCGCTTCCACACTCGTTCACACGTACGGAGTCGATGAAGACCTTCCTCTCCCCGTTCCAGTGGGTAGCGGAGGTAGTATATCCCCTCGCCTAAGCCAGAGCAGGAAGACGGGGGAGGGAGAGAGGTGGCGACTAGGGTTTAGAGCCAAGTACAAGGGACAAGGGGTGGTGCGCCTCCCCCCACCCCTCCTTGTATGGAGGGGGAGTGCGGCCAAGGGTTCCCAGCCCTTGACCCACTCCTTCCCCAACTCTGCCAAGGGAAGAGGTGGGAAACTTCCCCTTTCCTTATTTAGGGTTTGACAAACTAGGGTTTGTCCCCAAATCCTTTGGTGGCCGAATTTGCCCCTTGGGCTTTGTTGCGGTAGGACCTAGTGCTCCCCCGCGGCATGACTCATCCCAAGTGGCCCCCTCCCGGGTGGTGGGCCCACTGGTGGCCCCTCTAGAACATTCTAGAAGCTTCCGGTCAAAATACCGAAAACATTTCCGAACCCCAGAAAATGACTTTCCTTATATGAATCTTATTATCTGGACCATTCTGAATCTCCTCATGATGTCCTGGATCCAATATAAGACTCCGAATAACATTCGATCTCCAACTCATATTCAATATCTACTTAAACAACATCGAACCTTATTAAGTGTGTCACCCTACGGTTCACGAACTATGCAGACATGATCGAGACACCTCTCAGGTCAATAACCAATAGCGGGATCTGGAGATCCATAATGGCTCCCACATATTCAACGATGGTTTCGTGATCGAATGAACCATTCACATACGATACCGATTGCCTTTGTCGCGCGGTACTTTACTTATCAGAGGTTTGATCGTCGGTATCTCTATACCTAGTTCAACCTTGTTACTGATAAGTACTCTTTACTCATTCCATGATATGACATCCCTTGTGACTTAGCCACATGCTTGCAAGCCAATTGGATGACATTCCACCGAGAGGGCCCAGAGTATATCTATCAGTCATATGGATGGACAAATCTCACTCTTGATCCATGCGCTTCAACACATACTTTCAGAATACCCAATGCCACCTTTATAACCACTCAGTTATGGAAGTGGCGTTTGATGTCATCAAAGTAAGCATTCGGTGATGGTGATTAACATGATCTCATGGTCGAAGGATTAGGTTACTATGTATCTGAAATATTGTAGAAAAACGAACTTAGAGACTTGATCTAATGCTATGCTTACTATGGATATGTGTCCATCACATCATTCTCCTAATAATATGACCTTGTTATTAATAACATCCAATGTCCATGATCAGGAACCATGATCATCTATTAATCAACAAGTTAGCTTAACAAGACGCTTACTAGGGACTATTTTATGTTTACAAAACACACAAGTATTAATGTTTCCTATTAATATGATTATAGCATGGGATGTAAACCTTTATCATAAACACAAAGATATAATAATAACCACTTTATTATTGCCTCTTAGGCATATCTCCAACAACTAATACTCCACTAGTAAGAGAAAACTCCACAAACTAGTATTAATAATAAACATAGTATTTCCTTTGATTTAGACCAATATGTGGTGTTATTGTATGATGGTTTAGAACCTAGGTGCTTTCAAGATGCAATGAAATATGGGAACAAGAAGGCGTGGAATAAGGCTATGCAAGAAGAGATGGATTCTTTGCGTAAGAAGTATACTTATGAGTGGGCGAAGTTGCCCAAGGGCAAGAAAGTTCTAAAAAACAAGTGGGTGTACAAAATTAAGCAAGAATAGCACACGTTGCATCCAGGTAAAAGGACTTAGCCAGAGAAAAGGTATTGACTTTTATAAAATATTTTCTCCGGTGGTGAAGATAACATCAATCCGAATAATCCTTGGCATGGCAGCAAATCTTAACTTGGAGGTTAAGCAAATGGATGTGATGACATCTTTCCTTCATGGAGATTTTTAGAAAGAAATCTACATGGAGAAAATTGAGGGGTTTGTTGTTAAAGGAAAAGAAGATTATGTGTGCAAGCTGAAGAAAAGTCTATTTGGCCTGAAACAAGAACCAAGACAATGATAAATGAAGTCTGAATCTATCATGGGGGAGCAAGGATATAAGAGGTGTAGCTCAGACCATTGTGTATTTATTCAGAGGTTTTCTGGTGATGATTTTATCATGTCATTTCTCTATGTTGATGATATCTTAGTTGTTGTCAAGAATGTCTCAAGGATTGCTAGATTACAGAAAGAGTTGAGCAAAAGTTTTACCATAAAATATTTGGGTCCAGCAAAGTGTATTATCAACATGAGAATATAGAGATACAAAAAATCCAGCAAGGTGTACTTATCTCAAGAGAAATATATCGAGAAGGTACTTCGCAAGTTCAAGATGGACAAGGCAATGGAAGTGAGTTATCCACTCATAGCTCATTTCAAATTGAGTAAAAAGCAATGTCCCTCCACTGAAGAGATAGAAAACGAAATGCAAAAAGTCATTATGCTTCAACTCCTGTGAGTTTGATGTACGTCATGGTGTGCGCACGACCTGACATTGCTCAAGCGGTTAGTTCTATGAGCAGATTTATGTCCAATCCAGGAAGACCACATTGGAAGGATTTTCAAATATCTACGGGGAAGCACAAATATGAAGCTTTGTTTTGGTGGTAGTGAGCCCATCCTGATTGCATATTCAGATTTAGACTTGGCTGGAGATGTTTATGGAAGGAAGCCTACTTCAGATTATTTAATTACCCATTTAAGGAGAGTAGTGACATGGAAAAGCAGGTTGCAAAAGTATGTGACGCTGAACACAACTGATGACGAGTTTATTGCAGTAACTAAGGCATGAGGCTGAAACGATTGGCTTGTGAGTTTGGTTTTGAGTAAGACAAGTATGTGCTTGATTTGTGACAACTAAAGTACCATTCACATGAGTAAGAATGCAAGTTTTTATTCGAGGTCGAAGCATATTGATGCTCGCTATCATCGGATTCGAGATGTGCTGACCTTCAAGCAATTTTTTGAGAAGGTGCACACATATGACAATCGGGATGATATGTTGACCAAGGTGGTGACAAGAGGAAAGATCGAGGTATGTCGTTGGCTCGTCGGCATAGCTGTCAGTACAAAGTGAGACCCTCCATGATATTCGGGAGGGGAGTTCATTGGATCATGTCCCTTACATGGAGGAGTGTAGGCAGCCCAACTATAATCCGTGAAGTCCAACACGTTTAAACCGTTGATCGAGATTCACATCTAACATCTAAGGTGCTCTTTAAGAGAGGAGTAGAAAAAAAAATATCTATCATTGGTGGTTACGCAGGAGGGCAAGTGAGATAAGCAAGTCAACGTGGTTGTTGTAGTGAGAGGGTAAGAGAACACCACAATCTAACGAGAAGAGAGAAAGAAGATGTGATTTCTATCCGAAAAAATTGCGCAAACCACTAGCTATTGTCATTGTAGTTGCGCAAAACACCACATTTACGTGTGTTTTTGCACGGACCACCAACTATTGGTTTAATACGTTGCACATAGGTCCAAACCACATATTAGGTTGATTAATTTCAAATGTCACGACCAAGGTCAACAAGGTAGTGATAATGTGGCGTCAACGTGTCTTTATTTAATGTATTGTTATCAAAATTTTAAAATAAAAAACTTGCAGTAATTAAAATAATATAAATTACCATATAAACTAACTAATCAAGGACTGTTTGAAAGAATTTTGTTTTAATTGTTGAAATTTATTCATATTTTTTGTATACTGTTCAAAAACACACATGGATACCACATCCTCACATCGTAGGGCCTAGTCATTAGCAGTTAATCCACTTAATATGAGATTTAGACATGTGTGCAACCTGTTACACCAATAGTTGGTGCATTGTGCAAAAAACAGGTAAAATTGGTGTTTGCTGCAACTATGACAGCAATAGGTGGTGGTTCGTGCAATTTCCTCTTTCTGTCCAGATTTCTGAGATCTGACTTGTCTGTCTTCAAGCTGGTGTTTGGAGGCTTAAACATGCTTGGATTGACTCCAACCTTGATGGGCTTGTTCTTTATTTTTACTAGTTCGATTTGGTGAGGCTGCTTTGAGATTTGAGTTAGTGTAGCATCAGATTTGAAAATTGTTTAATTAATTCGAACTGCTGCAGTTTGCAACTTAAGACAAATGGCAAGAGTTTTACTTCGTTTGCTCTCAAGAGGAAATATCTAAACAGGACTAGGTTCACCAAAATTACTGACGCATATTTCGGATCTTGTTGCTCCAACAGCAAGCAACAATAGATTAAGGAAGAAATAGAGGTCGGGAGGAGTTCTGCAGATTACCCCTCCAGCCGGCTATCCCTTTTAACTTTTTGCTAGAATAGATCATTTGGATTTGATTTCGAAACGCCCTATGTGCAACCTGTTACACCAATAGTTGGTGCATTGTGCAAAAAACAGGTAAAACTGGTGTTTGCTGCAACTATGACATCAATAGGTGGTGGTTCGTGCAATTTCCTCTTTCTGTCCAGATTTCTGAGATCTGACTAGTCTGTCTTCAAGCCGGTGTTTGGAGGCTTAAACATGCTTGGATTGGCTCCAACCTTGATGGGATTGTTCTTTATTTTTACTAGTTCGATTTGGTGAGCTGTTTTGAGATTTGGGTTAGTGTAGCATCAGATTTGAAAATTGTTTAGTCAGTTCGAACTGCTGCAGTTTGCAACTTAAGACAAAGGGCAAGAGTTTTACTTCGTTTGCTCTCAAGAGGAAATATCTAAACAGGACTAGGTTCACCAAAATTACTGACGCATATTTTGGATCTTGTTGCTCCAACAGCAAGCAGCAATAGATGAAGGAAGAAAGAGAGGCTGGGAGGAGTTCTTCAGATTGCCCCTCCAGCCGGCTATCCCTTTTAATTTTTTGCCAGAGTAGATCATTTAGATTTTAGTTCGACATGCCCTATGTGCAACCTGTTACACCAATAGTTGGTGCATTGTGCAAAAAACAGGTAAAACTGGTGTTTGCTGCAACTATGACATCAATAGGTGGTGGTTCGTGCAATTTCCTCTTTCTGTCAAGATTTCTAAGATCTGACTGGTCTGTCTTTAAGCTGGTGCTTGGAGGCTTAAACATGCTTGGATTGGCTCCAACCTTGATGGGCTTGTTCTTTATTTTTACTAGTTCGATTTGGTGAGTTGTTTTAAGATTTGGGTTAGTGTAGTATCAGATTTGAAAATTATTTAGTCAGTTCGAACTGCTGTAGTTTGCAACTTAAGACAAAGGGCAAGAGTTTTACTTTGTTTGCTCTCAATAGGAAATATCTAAACAGGACTAGGTTCACCAAAATTACTGACGCATATTTTGGATCTTGTTGCTCCAACAACAAGCAGCAATAGATCAAGCAAGAAAGAGAGGACGGGAGGAGTTCTGCAGATTTCCCCTCCAGCCGGCTATCCCTTTTAAATTTTTGCCAGAATAGATCATTTGGATTTGAGTTCAAAACGCCATATGTGCAACCTGTTACACCAATAGTTGGTGCTTTGTGCAAAAAACAAGTAAAACCGGTGTTTGATGCAACTATGGCAGCAATAGGTGGTGGTTCGTGCAGTTTCCTCTTTCTGTCCAGATTTCTGAGATCTGACTTGTCTGTCTTCAAGCTGGTGTTTAGAGGCTTAGACATGCTTGGATTGGCTCCAACCTTGATGGGCTTGTTCTTTATTTTTACTAGTTCGATTTGGTGAGTTGTTTTGTGATTTGGGTTAGTGTAGCATCAGATTTGAAAATTGTTAGTTCGAAGTGCTGCAGTCTGCAACTTAAGATAAAGGGCAAGAGTTTTACTTTGTTTGCTATCAAGAGGAAATATCTAAACATGACTAGGTTCACCAAAATTACTGACGCATATTTTGGATCTTGTTGCTCCAACAGCAAGCAACAATAGATGAAGGCAGAAAGAGAGGACGGGAGGAGTTCTGCAGATTGCCCCTCCAGCCGGCTATCCCTTTTAATTTTTTGCCAGAATAGATCATTTGGATTTGAGTTCAAAACGCCCTATGTGCAACCTGTTACACCAATAGTTGGTGTATTGTGCAAAAAACAGGTAAAACCGGTGTTTGTTGCAACTATGACAGCAATAGGTGGTGGTTCGTGCAATTTTCTCTTTTTGTCCAGATTTCTGAGATCTGACCGGTATGTCTTCAAGCTAGTGTTTGGAGGCTTAAACATGTTTGGATTGGCTCCAGCCTTGATGGGCTTGTTATTTATTTTTACTAGTTCGATTTGGTGAGCTGTTTTGAGATTTGGGTTAGTGTAGCATCAGATTTGAAAAAAAAATAGTCAGTTCGAACTGCTGCAGCTTGCAACTTAAGACAAAGGGCAAGAGTTTTACTTCATTTGCTCTCAAGAGGAAATATCTAAACATGACTAAGTTCACCAAAATTACTGACGCATATTTTGGATCTTGTTGCTCCAACAGCAAGCATCAATAGATCAAGGAAGAAAGAGAGGCCGGGAGGAGTTCTACAGATTGCCCCTCCAGCCGGCTATCCCTTTTAAATTTCTGTAAGAATAGATCATTTGGATTTGAGTTCGAAACGCCCTATGTGCAACCTGTTACACCAATAGTTGGTGCATTGTGCAAAAAACAGGTAAAACTGGTGTTTGCTGCAACTATGAAAGCAATAGGTGGTGGTTCGTGCAATTTCCTCTTTCTGTCCAGATTTTTGAGATCTGACTGGCCTGTCTTCAAACTGGTGTTTAGAGGCTTAAACATGCTTGGATTGGCTCCAACCTTGATGGGCTTGTTCTTTAATTTTTACTAGTTCGATTTGGTGAGCTATTTTGAGATTTGGGTTAGTGTAGCATCAGATTTAAAAATTGTTTAGTCAGTTTGAACTGCTGCAGTTTGCAACTTAAGACAAAGAGCAAGAGTTTTACTTCGTTTGCTCTCAAGAGGAAATATCTAAACAGGACTAGGTTCACCAAAATTACACAGGACTAGGTTCACCAAAATTACTGACGCATATTTTGGATCTTGTTGCTCCAACAACAAGCAGCAATAGATCAAAGACGAAAGAGAGGCCGGGAGGAGTTATGCAGATTGCCCCTCCAGCCGGTTATCCCTTTTAAATTTTTGTCAGAATAGATCATTTGGATTTGAGTTCGAAACGCCCTATGTGCAACCTGTTACACCAATAGTTGGTGCATTGTGCCAAAAACAGGTAAAACTGGTGTTTGCTGCAACTATGACAGCAATAGGTGGTGGTTCGTGCAATTTCCTCTTTTTGTCCAGATTTCTGAGATCTGACTAGTCTGTCTTCAAGCTGGTGTTTGGAGGCTTAAACATGCTTGGATTGGCTCCAACCTTGATGGGCTTGTTCTTTATTTTTACTAGTTCGATTTTGGTGAGCTGTTTTGAGATTTGGGTTAGTGTAGCATTAGATTTGAAAATTGTTTAGTCAATTTGAACTGCTGTTATTTGCAACTTAAGACAAAGGGCAAGAGTTTTACTTCGTTTGCTCTCAAGAGGAAATATCTAAACAGGACTAGGTTTACCAAAATTACTGACGCATATTTTGGATCTTGTTGCTCCAACAGCAAGCAGCAATAGATCAAGGAAGAAAGAGAGGCCAGGAGGAGTTCTGTAGATTGCCCCTCCAGTCGGTTATCCCTTTTAAATTTTTGCCAGAATAGATCATTTGGATTTTAGTTTGAAACACCCTATGTGCAACTGTTACACCAATAGTTGGTGCATTATGCAAAAAACAGGCAAAACTGGTGTTTGCTACAACTATGACAACAATAGGTGGTGGTTCGTGCAATTGATACATTGGAAACGTATCTATATTTTTTTATTCTCCATGCTTGTTTAGTTTCTACTTTGCTTCGCTTGTCTACACTTTGAGATGCTTTTTACATGTTTTCTGGTACTAACCTACTAACAAGTTGCAACAGTGCGAGATGCCTGTTTTCTGCTGTTTTTGGTTTCAGAAAAGTTAGTAAAGAAATATTATCGGAATTGGACGGGACAAACATCAAAGTCAATTACTTTCCCCAGGGAACACGAAGTCCAGAGGGGAGACAAGGAGGCGTGCCAGGACGGCTAAACCCCCTAGGCGCGGGTGGGCCCTACCCCGCGCCTGGGTAGGGTTTGCCCCCTCTGGCCGCCACCTTGGCCTCCCCTTTCGCCTATAAGAAGCCCCTGATGCAGAAACCCTAAGAACCCGATCAAATCTCCACGAAACCGTCTATAGCCGCCGCCACCATCGTCCCTAGATCGGGGGGATCTGAAGTTCTTCCCGGCACCCTGCCGGAGGGGAGATCATCCCGGAGGCCTTCTCTCCGGTATGATGCGTGAGTAGTTCCACCTTGGACTATGGGTCCATGTAGTAGCTAGATGGTTGTATCTCCTCCTTTGTGCTTTCATGTATAGATTTTGTGAGCTCCGTTCATGATCAAGATCTAATCTATTTGTAATCATGCATGTTGTGTTTGTGGGGATCCGATGGATATTGAGATTGTTATGTTGGTTTGATTAATGTTTTTGTCTTTATGATTCTATCATGTCTGTGTTATTTGTGATCTTCCATGCTCTCCGTTGTTAGTACCTATCTTGGCCAAATAGTTGCTAGTGACTCCAAGAGGGGGTATTTATGCTCGATAGTGGTTCATGCCTCTAGTTTCCAAGGGAAGTGACAATAATCTCTTCGTTTGTAGATGTGATGTTGCTACCAGGGAGAAAACAACGGTCTCTTGTTCATGGAACATGTGGATTGTTTACCTTACACACTTTTCTTAAAGCGGTTGTCTGTTGCTTGCAACTTAATACTGGAGGGGGTTCGGATGATAACCTGAAGGTGGACTTCTAGTCATAGATGCAGTTGGATGGCGGTCGATGTATCTTGTTGTATTGCCTAATCGAATCCCATAGGATCTTTCTGACTAGTAATTGCATTGTTATGCCCTGCTCAGTTCCTGTCAATTGCCCTGCTGTAATTTGTTTACCCTTCATGCCATGTTGTTTATCTGAGGAGAGCACATCTAGTAAACTATGGACCCCGGTCCAATCTTTACCATTGATACATCTTCCACTGTTACTTGTTTACTTGCTGTAAACCATTACCTTTCACATCATACGTTTAATCCTTTATTACAGCAAACTGGTGAGCTTGACAATCTTACTGTTTCGTTGGGGCAAAGTCTTGAGTTTGTGTTGTGCAGATCTCCGCGTTTCTTGCAATATCTGTGTAACATTTCCTTCCTCCTACTGGTTCGATAACCTCGGTTTCTTACTGAGGGAAGACTTGCTGTTGTAGTGCTTCACACCCTGCTCTTGGGGTTCCCAACATGCTCCACATAAGCCGTGCAAGCCATCAGCATTTTCCTCAGATTTCTGAGATCTGACTAGTCTGTCTTCAGCTAGTGTTTGGAGGCTTAAACATGCTGGTGGTTCGTGCAATTTTCTCTTTCTGTCCAAATTTCTGATATCTGTCTGGTCTGTCTTCAAGCTGGTGTTTGGAGGCTTGAACGTGCTTGGATGGGCTCCAACCTTGATGAGCTTGTTCTTTATTTTTACTAGTTCGATTTGGTGAGCTGTTTTGAGATTTTGGGTTAATGCAGCATCAGATTTGAAAATTGTTTAGTCACTTCGAACTGCTGCAGTTTAAAAATTGTTTGGTTACTTGTAAGCAGCAATAGATGAAGGAAGAAAGAGAGGCCGGAAGGAGTTGTACAGATTGCCTCTCGAGCGGGCTATCCCTTTTAAAATTCTGTTAGACTAGATAAGTTGGATTTGAGTTCGAAACGTCCTAATTTGATCAGTCCGAATCCTTGAAAGTCCTGCCTAAGCAAGGGAAAACACAGGTTGTTTAGCACGGTGGGTTCAAACATGGACACATACGAGGAAATCTATCTCCAGGTAGTTCCAAATTTTAATACTCCCTCCGGCTTAAAGTACCATGTAGAATTTGATCGGAGAGAGTAACAAAAAGGTATCAGTCCCGCTGGTTAAAGTACCATGTAGAATTTGATAGAACACCTGCGCACCTTCTCTTGACAGCATATCATTCTACTAGCTTTTGATCAACACACATGAACGAAAGAAAGGAATAATTCCAACAGCAGCAGGGTCACTCACCGAAAGTCGTGTGCAAGCAACGGACAGAACACGTAGTGCCGCTGCCGTGTGTAGGCGCCCACCCCGGCACGACGTGTGCGACGCAGACCACGGATTAGCGCCGCTGCAGACCACGTATCCGTGCCAACGCGAAAGCGGGTAGCACAACGCAGCAGGGATGCAGGCAGGAGGAAGAAGCAGTAGTCGAGCTAGAAGCAACGGGACACCGAGCTGGAGGGAGACCCAACGGCCCACGCTCCATGGAGCCGGCCAGCGGAACAGAACAAGACACACACACACCCCGAGCCAGCCGGGACACCGGGCCCACCAGAGACGGGTAAGTACCCGAGTAGGCCCACGCTGTCATCGGCACGGTAAGGGACTAGCGGCGCCACTGCGGCCTGCGGGGGCGAGGCTATTAAAACCGCACCGGAACGGCTCGACTCGATCCATCTCACCTCTCAAATCCCCCAGCACAAACCCCCGCCGCGGCACGGCACGGCACGGCACGGCTCCCCTTTGCCTGCCTGCTCCGACGAGCCCAGCGCCGCCCCCAAAGCAACCATACATGGCTGTGGAGGTTCACCGCCGGGCTCCCGCGCCGCACGGCCGGGGCACCGGGGAGAGGGGCCGCGTGCAGGCCGGGGACGCGCTGCCGCTGCCGATCCGCCACACCAACCTCATCTTCTCGGCCCTCTTCGCCGCCTCCCTCGCATACCTCATGCGCCGCTGGAGGGAGAAGATCCGCAACTCCACGCCGCTCCACGTCGTGGGGCTCACCGAGATCTTCGCCATCTGCGGCCTCGTAGCCTCCCTCATCTACCTCCTCAGCTTCTTCGGCATCGCCTTCGTGCAGTCCGTCGTCTCCAACAGCGACGACGAGGACGAGGACTTCCTCATCGCGGCTGCAGCATCCCAGGCCCCGCCGCCCTCCTCCAAGCCCGCGCCGCAGCAGTGCGCCCTGCTGCAGAGCGCCGGAGTCGCGCCGGAGAAAATGCCCGAGGAGGACGAGGAAATCGTTGCCGGGGTCGTCGCAGGGAAGATCCCCTCCTACGTGCTCGAGACCAGGCTAGGCGACTGCCGCAGGGCAGCCGGGATCCGCCGCGAGGCGCTGCGCCGGATCACCGGCAGGGAGATCGACGGCCTCCCGCTCGACGGCTTCGACTACGACTCGATTCTCGGACAGTGCTGCGAGATGCCCGTCGGGTACGTGCAGCTGCCGGTCGGCGTCGCGGGCCCGCTCGTCCTCGACGGCCGCCGCCTATACGTCCCAATGGCGACCACCGAGGGCTGCCTCATCGCCAGCACCAACCGCGGATGCAAGGCCATTGCCGAGTCCGGAGGCGCATCCAGCGTCGTGTACCGCGACGGGATGACCCGCGCCCCCGTAGCCCGCTTCCCCTCCGCACGACGCGCCGCAGAGCTCAAGGGCTTCCTGGAGAATCCGGCCAACTACGACACCCTGTCCGTGGTCTTTAACAGGTATGCCTCCATTGTCTCTGTCCCTTTCAGTCCCCATGCTCTGCTCGCGCAGCAAATGGCATTACGCCACTGCCCGACTTGTGTTTGACGATACTACGTCTCTGATGGCAGTCCCCATCAATCAAAGCACCAATTATGCTCTTTAACCCGAAACCGATCGTACGGCTGCCTAGTTTGTTGACCGCACCAATGTTTTTTGAACCAAAAATTGCTCCTACCGGCTGCCTAGTTTTTTGATGATGTACTAATGACCAATCCTCTTTTTTGTAAAAACCTTTGTGCAGATCAAGCAGATTTGCAAGGCTGCAGGGGGTCAAGTGCGCCATGGCTGGGAGGAACTTGTACATGAGGTTCACCTGCAGCACTGGGGATGCCATGGGGATGAACATGGTCTCCAAGGGCGTCCAAAATGTGCTCGACTATCTGCAGGAGGACTTCCCTGACATGGACGTTGTCAGCATCTCAGGTATTTTTCCCACGTCTTAAATTAATACGTTGAAGTTTACTTTGCTATGGCTTGTTATTTAGCTGCCAGCTTTTGATGTGCTCATGTCGAATTGTGATCAACCTTGTACCATTAAATTTGATAGCTGATGGCTAGTCATGACTTATGAGAGCCATCTAATAACTTTGATTGGCTGATGGCTAGCTAGATGATGGCTGATTTGAGATACATCAAATCAAACAATAATAAAAGCACAACCCATTCTCCTAATTCAATTCAATTATGCGTTTTTTGAAGTACAAATTGTTAATGAAGTAACTGAGCATGATAATACATGTTTTAGTTATATATAATTTTAGATTCCCTTATTTGCCATGCATTAGAAAAGCGACGGATGAACCCTGAAAGTTTTATTTTTATTGGATACGGCTTTGATGTCGTCACTCGATCCAAGCTGATGTTGACTCCTGTTGTTCTCATTCGTAGTAGTTGGGGTTGGCTTTTGTCCAATTCTTCCACCTTGCTGCCACCGGTAGAAGAGAGATCGAGAATGCACACAAAAGGAAATTTCGACAAAGCCACCTCATCCCTCTTTATTATCCTATAATACACCATCACGCTTTGACGTCACACAACGAAACGAGTAATAGCAGTCCCCTGATTTTGCTCAATATAGGCGTGGAGCTATGTTTCGTTTTTTTAAATCCCAGCTGTTTAATACTTGAAGTAGTTTAGCGATATGTTGGCAGTTTAACAGAAGATGTGCCTAAAATGAATGCTAGCCTTTTAAAGTTACCCTTTTCAAATACCTATGGTGCTGCACAATTTCTTAACTAAACTTCCATAAAAAACAGGCAACTTTTGTTCCGACAAGAAATCAGCTGCTGTAAACTGGATTGAAGGGCGTGGAAAGTCCGTGGTTTGTGAGGCAGTAATCAGAGAGGAAGTTGTCCACAAGGTTCTCAAGACCAACGTTCAGTCACTCGTGGAGTTGAATGTGATCAAGAACCTTGCTGGCTCAGCAGTTGCTGGAGCTCTTGGGGGTTTCAACGCCCACGCAAGCAACATCGTAACGGCTATCTTCATTGCCACTGGTCAGGATCCTGCACAGAATGTGGAGAGCTCACAGTGTATCACTATGCTGGAAGCTGTAAATGATGGCAGAGACCTACACATCTCCGTTACAATGCCATCTATCGAGGTATGGAAAAAAAATTATCCTTCATGATGAATCATGCTCTTTATAATATATTCTCAGTGTGACAGTCAAGTTTAGGTTGTTTGCTGAATGCTTAATTTAGTTATCCTGTTAATGGTTTTTTCACTTTAAACCCTGATCCTTTGTCAAGAACTATTGAGTATTCGTTCAAACAACTAGATGGGATCCTCTTCCTAGAATAGGAAATCTTAACAAAAATCTTACAAATGTTTATTTTTAGTATTCTGTTAATCCTACCATAGACATCCACATTTAATTTCAAATCAAATAGCTAAATATATGCATCTGACTATGTGAGTTAAATTATCCTTTGTTTTGAATCTGTAAGGAACCTGTTTTTTTGTAATATAGTATTGTAAGACGTAGGGCTTGATTTTGTACTCATTAAGCATTAAGAAACTGGATAAAGGTTGGATGAACGGAATTGACAAGTTCAGCGATGCTTACATGTCCTCTTGTATATGCCAATGCCAACTTATCCCTTTGTGGACAATCATTTGTTATAGCTACAGCACCTGATTTTCCTAAATGATTCTGTTTTTGGTTGTTGTTAACTGGCTCTTGTTATTGCAATCATCCAGCTAAAGTTAGACCGGCTGTTATGTGTCTTATTAGTGGCTTGATCTTGTTCCGTTGTGTCTGTTATTGTCGAGGAAGGAATCCATCCATCCATCCATGGCCTGTACTGGCCACTTGCACATAATTGGATGAATATCATATAGCACCTAACAGTTCACCAACTACTAAAAATACAGAAAAAGCTGACGGGTTTGTGTGTTGTGATGATCGAAACGCAGGTGGGCACAGTTGGTGGAGGCACGCAGCTGGCCTCACAGTCGGCCTGCTTGGACCTACTGGGCGTCAAAGGCGCCAACAGGGAATCTCCGGGGTCGAACGCTAGGCTGCTGGCCACGGTGGTGGCTGGTGCCGTCCTAGCTGGGGAGCTGTCCCTCATCTCCGCCCAAGCTGCCGGCCATCTGGTCCAGAGCCACATGAAATACAACAGATCCAGCAAGGACATGTCCAAGATCGCCTGCTGAGCGCGTCACCTTGGATGGACCCCCCTGCCAGAGCAAATTAGACGGAACCCAAATCATAATGTTCGCCACCACGGTATAATTAATCCCCTTCACCTTTGGGGGATCACCTTTTGTGGGGGTGGACTTTGAAGGGTTCCCAACACAGGCTGTGGGCAGCATTCTCGGGAGGTGAATAGGGGAATACCCCCTACGTCGGGTGAAGCTGTCGTCTGTAGAGTGGTGATGGTTTTGCCTGGAGGAGGAGGGAGAGCCCTGCTGTATGTACATCCTGGAGTGTGTGTGCCCTATTTACTTTCCTCGCGTTTGCTGTTGTTGTTCCTGTTACCCGCTCAGCCTCTTGTTGGGGAATATGACCGCGAGTTGTTTTTTGTCCAAAGTTTTACAGTTTACAATTTACACACCCGTCTCTATTTTACGCAATTGCATCGGTTGCCTGTTACCCGCTTCAGTATGCTCGTAGTAATAACATTGTGAACTAATTCGGTGTCACCTGTTGATATCTTTTTTGTGTCAGTAGCCTTGCTGAAGCTAACAAAGATGTAGTCTACTCGTGTCTGCCTGCGTGGCTGTTTTTTTATGCTAGTAGTACTTGTGTTGCTGCTCTCGGATCTCGTTGATTTGTGACTGTTGTTGTTGTCTTCCCGATCGAGCATGATTCAGCATGCTGTTTGGACACCCATCAGATCCGAATCTGACGAGAAGTACCAGTACTAGTAGAGTAGTAAAAAACTAGGCACCCATAACCAAGTTCTGACGATTGTTATGAAATTATTACGAGGGCGGCTCCCACGGCCAGTACTAGAGTAGCCAATAGTAGTAGCAACCAGCAGGCGTGTAGCACGAGCCAGTACACGGTAGCACTCCAGGGGGGTAGTTTCATTGAACTAGATCCGAGGCTTTTTTTTTTCTTGAAGAATACAAGATCCGAGGCTTTCTCTTGACCAAAAATTGAAGCAGCTAGCACAAAGTCCCCGCTCATGCAGCTATAGCTAGAATAAGAAAATTGGCACCCACGGTAGGCTCCACAATAAGCCCTCGAAGAGATATGTATATACAGTAGTAGATATATACAATCTGTCCGGCGTGTAATTCGACACGCAGGGAGTAATTAAGAAACTACAAGCAGCCACCGGCCACGAGGAGAGGGCGTGTATATCGCCGGAGCCGGAGGAGGATCCAGGGGGAAATGGGCGTGTTCTGCCGGAGCGCAGCCGATGGTTATGAACATTGAAACGAATATGCATGTGGCGCTGCCAGCGAGCACTCGTATTTGTTTTAGCCATACGTCTGGTTCCCTGAAACAGTGTCCATCCTATATACACATGGCCGTGATAACCAGGTGGCACATGCGGCAGCATATGCACCTACAGAATTGTAACACTGTGTTTGATGCATGCACGCGCTCTAGGCCCAGGCCCCGGTCCGTGCATTCATTCAAGAGCCAAACCGCGCTATCTCAATTGTACTGTGTGCTCCTAATCATCATTATAGATATCATCAGCACAGCAGGCGCAAGTAGTTAAGGGCGGCCTCACTCGCTGCTGGGGCCTGGGGGCATGCACGGCGGGCACAAAGGCTGTGGGACTTAACTCGTATGATTAAGCTCTACTCATGTTTCTAATTTCCAAAAGACCAAGTTATTTTAAAGTGTCCACTGTAAATTTTTATGCATGGTGTGTTACACCATTCCAATTATATTCTTGTTTTCAGCTATCTTCCAATTTAAAACTATTTTATTATGTAAAAACTTAGTGATTAAAGCCCTCACAAACTTGATGGCACATTTTATTCTTTGCCCCTAATAAATTCGAACCATTGTGTCATCTATGTTGTCAGGGCCAGCTCTTGGGGGGGTCTGGAGGGGCAGCCGCCCCGGACCCAAAAATATTGGGGGCCCTTCCTAAGTATTGCTTTATATAGTGTAGATCTAAAAAGATAATAGAGAGTAGCAGTTTAACGTATCTGTTGGGCTAGATTGGGGCATTTTCACGTCAAAGAAAAATAAAGGGAAGAGAGGATGCGATTAGATCTAGCGGCAGAACTAGTCATCAAAGAAAAATAATCGAGTGTCGAGCGACTCTCGTTTGGCCGTTCACCTAACTCGTCGTCTCGATCGTAAACGGGGAATCGCAGTTGACGGAGTGGAACACATGCACACAATCAATCACCCGTCGCACATCGCCTCGGCCTCCCCCTTCGCCTATAAGAAGCCCCCGATGCAGAAACCCTAAGTACCCGATCAATATTCCATGAAACCTTCTGTAGCCGCCGCCACCGTCGTCCCTAGGTCGGGAGGATCTGAAGTTCTTCCCGGCACCCTGCCGAAGGGGAGATCGTCCCGGAGGCCTTCTCTCCGATATGATGCGTGAGTAGTTCCACCTTGGACTATGGGTCCATGTAGTAGCTAGATGGTTGTATCTCCTCCTTGTGCTTTCTTGTATAGATCTTGTGATACCCGTTCATGATCAAGATCTAATCTATTTGTAGTCATGCATGTTGTGTTTGCGGGGATCCGATGGATATTGAGATTATTATGTTGGTTTGATTAATGGTTTTGTCTTTATGATTCTATCAAGTCTGTGTTGTTTGTGATCTTGCATGCTCTCCGTTGTTAGTAGCTATCTTGGCCAAGTAGTGGCTAGTTTCTCCAAGAGGGGGTATTTATGATCGATAGTGGGTTCATGCCTCTAGTTTCCAAGGGAAGTGATGCGGTGACCCAGCATACCACTGCATGTGTAGTACACTATAGTCGTTGATATGACATCCACAGAACACCATTCCGTAAATATCACATCCCTCTGAGTGGTACAACAGAAACATTGCGGGTCCATATTACAAAAGTACACACATTATTATTATTACAATACCGAAAGTTCAAGACTTCCTAAAGATTTAACTTACAAACCAAAATATAAAGTGTTTGAGCGGAATTAAAAGTAGCAACTCCGACTAGGAGTTGAGCTCAGCAGCTTATTCTATAGAGTTCATGCTGCTCGGCTCCGTTGGTTACTACTAACTAGGGATACTTAGTTGGACTCATTATCATCGACACCATAGCGGATTTCGTAATCCACTCCTTCAACACCTCCGGACAGATTGGGTTCCTCGTAGAACACATCTTCTTGACACTCGGCTGCATACATTGGCACGTCTTCGGGATCCTCAGAGTCTAAGCAAGGGATCAAAGTAAAGAATGAGTAACAACATTACCCAAAAAGTTCATTATATGCGAGGTGGGAAGTTTGATGCTCTAACTACCACCTCGGATTATAAATCCTTGGTACTATGCAATTTTTTGTAAATATTTCATCAAAGATTGATTTTATTCTGAAAAACTATGACAATCAGCCTTCACAAGTTGACCAGAACTTTCATGGAGTTCCTTTCCTGTTGCGTTCATAGATCCTTCCCGGAACAGGGAGTAACAAGTTACAATTCTTACACTCTGCAGAGGTGCGTTACTTTACCCATGAGAGATCAACTCCTTGTTGCACAACCGGGCGTACTTTCCTGTCCAAAATTCCATGATGTGGGGCCTAGTAGTTGGTCCAAGACAATCACTGCCCCCTTCGCGACCTTGGTGTACACCATGCCCACATAATGAATTACGGCAATGGTTTGTACAAACCGTTAGATGCCAAAACTATCGTGGGACGATGAGGGTTCCCACCCATATGCTGCATATCCTCTACGAATTACCAATTAATATGCACGCTACGAGGATAACAGCCACGACCTGCACATCCGGCTTCATGCGAGAGGAAGAAGATACAGCTGACTTCTCTGTCTCATTCCAAATCTCATGGCTAACGCGTAATATACAGCGCTAGAATCACTGATGTTAGGGGTTATTAAGTCCCTACTTGATCATCATTATTGCAAATAGAACCCTAAGTTCTATTGCTCCATTATATCACCACTTAGGATGATATCTATAATTTCTTTATTTGTAAAAATAATATTTTCTTTCTTTTATAGTATATATGATAACACACAATTTGCAAATACTTTGATAAAGACTCTTCAAAGGACATGAGCAAGTGATGAACTTGCCTTGTGATGGCAAGGTAGTGAAGTCTGATGCTTCCACTGGACCTTGAGCTTCTATGTCTACAAAAACATTATTATTGCCTGGTAAGGACAATATTTAAAGAAGCAAAATGATTATGCAATAATGTAATGCATCATCTTAACTTGATATACATTTACCTCATTATTATGGAAAGTACTTTTTAATAATAAAGGATTTATAAATATTAGTTTTTAATATTTATGATGTATATTAAACTATTTTACTTTATTTTCCTTTATTTGACTTTTATTGTTTTAATGATTCTTTTAGGAATTATCATTTAAATATCAAAAATTGTTATTAAATATTTATTTAGTATTTTTCAAAAATACTACAATATTAATATATAATGAAAGTGATTTTTATTTATTTTTATCATCTTTCTTTAAATTTGTAAAATTCCATAAAGAATATATAATTTAAAGTTCTTAATAAAATTTATATGTCAAACATTTTATATTTAAATTTATTTGGATAGTTTGGATTTTTGTGAATACAAAAAATATTTTATTTATAATTTTTGGATTATTATTTTATTTTCTAGAATTTTTATTGAGTTCACGGGCATTTTGGTCTTTTCCTATTTATTAAAACAGATTTTAATTGATTTGGGCTGGCCATTTGGGCTTATTGTGCCCTTGTGGCCCAATAGGGCAGGGTCAAAATCCTCACCCCGAGGGGTTTTGGCCCACCCAGCCCATTCTCTCTGTTTCTTCTTTGTTCTCACCTCTCCTCTTCCCCGACCCCGTCGGTTCGGGCGTCGCCGCTGGCGATGGCCGCCGTTGTGGCTTCCCCTGGCCGCTGCCGTGGTGCAGGGCGAGGTTTGCGACTACGCTTGTTCATCTGGTCCAATTCGATTTGACTCTGGGGCTTCCCCGTGGCCAGGTTCACCCCGTTCCCGAACCCTAGGGTTTGGGGAAAGTGTTGCTGCCGCTGCCACGGTCTCTCCTGTGGTGGTGTGATGTGTTCGTGTGCTGTTGTGGCTGCCGTCGTGGCTGGTGCAGGTTGCAGCGTCCTCTAGGGTGCTCCCTGTGCCGCCGCGGGTTCGTCGGCCAATCTGCTTCCTCTTCAATTCGTCAGCGAGGACCCCGGGTAAGTTGCCTATTTGGATCTTATTCATCCTATCACCATGAATCTCTCTGTATAGTGGCTACTCGTGCCTAGTGACTATGTTCTGATTAGGGTTCATCTCCTAATTAGGGTTCATAACCCCCTGTTGATCATATCCATGATGCTTTAGATCTAGTGGTGATCATCCTTGAGCATGAGGAATGATTTTTTTGCTGTGGCTCATTATTTGTAGTTGGCTTTGGTGATGCTAGTGGCTTGTCAGACTTATTCCAGTGGTAATTTACTATGATCCAATGTTAGTTTTTATATGGAATCCCTAATTGGAAATGCTGTTGATCTGAGAACTCTCCATTGTCAGAATGCTTATACTGACAGTAGTTCTCTCAGTAATTGCTTATTGAAATTATAATGGTGGCTTGTATGAGAATATACATACTAAATATAATCATTACATGTTAATGATTTTCTATGGATGTATAGATGAATTTGATGTTGATTCCTGGCATTTTGCTTCAGGAAGATGATATTTATTGGTTTGTCCCTTTTATTTGTGGAATCTAAGTGAAGATTGGGATTAGCTCATTAGAACTTGTCCTTGTGATACCATTATAATCTGGCACACAAGTGATTAAGTCTTATTCCTGAGCTTAGCTCTGACAATACTTGTGATTAATACTGGCAAGATAAAATGAAAGCTTCTCTTAACTCTCCTGCCTATGATGTTGGTCTGAGGCTCTAGGATTTTAAGTCCTAGTTTTTTGGGCAAATGGTTTGTTTGTAACTTGTAAGATTAGAGGTGCTACTCTCTTAGGGAGATGTGCCCTGGTCTGATAAGAACAAATGAAGAATTATTTAAGTTGCATATGTTAACACCAAACTCTGTGAGGCTGGTCTGAGAGATTGGTGCTTTTGGCTTACTTTGATTTCTGATCTTTATACTTGAAATCTCTAGGATGAATTCACCTCACTTGGGTGATTATTGAGAGATTGTTTCATAAAACAACACATGCTGTTGTATAGATACTATGTGTAACACCCCCGAATCGGGTCTATGCAGATCTCAGCATATCCCGCCAAAATCCGCATAGAAGCGATTCAAAGACGCCCACCAGACACTTTTGTGTGGGTGGGATTTGAATACAAGTAGTTACATCACAGTAGTTTACAACAGAGTCCACAAGAACTTATATATACAACAACGACTCAACGAGTCAAGAATACAAAAGGTACAATACGAAGATACAACTCAACAAGAAAGCAAGGTAGTATCTGAGTACGGACAAGATCCAAATGGGACTAAGAGTCCTGAAGAATAACCAAGCGAGTCCAACCCTGCCCAGGCCAAGCCGGAAGGGTAACCTTGCTAACGTCGTCAAATCACATACCTGTCAAGCCAAAAGGGTGCGTACAAAGGGCAAAGGAAAACAGAAAGAGAGCGGTTAGTACTAAGGCCAGTACATGGCGAGACTAGACTTCGGCGGTCCTCGCCTACATAGGTATGGTGGGCTCAGCGGCAGCAAAGCTTGCACTATCTAACTTATAGAGACACGCTACAATTTCGGCTATTAGAGCGAGATAAGGGAGCACTATGCGATAGCATAATATAACACCAAACATAACCCATCCGAAGATTTCCCCCTCGAAGACCAGTCGAGGAAGTCCTCTAGCGGAACACACGCGATGGCAATTTTAGTTAGGCAAGTGTTTAGTTGTTAAGGCTAATTACTATTCATATTATTAGAGGTAAAATATTAGTGGCGTTGTCTATGATCATGACACTGTACTCCTGAGGCATCCATAACCGTGGACACATGGCTTCTCGAAAAGATTTACCCTGCAGGGGTGCACTACTGTACCCAAACGCATGCTCAACCCATCAGGCAACATATTACGCGTGCCATCCGAATCTCAGAACAAGAACTGTCCCTTAACTACGCGCATATCCAGAGGCATCACCTACTGTGTTTTACCCACACAAGAGATACAGCTGATTCTCCAGGTGGCACAGCGTTTGAGTCTACGGCCGGGCGATGATCGGAAGATAACTTGTAGAGCTCCATCCCACCTCCGGCACGATATCTCGATTTTATGCAATGCAAGCCATGGCAGTCCACCAAAATCATATCACAACTCAACCCATGTCCGAGGACATATTATGTGTATGCACCAAATGGAAAACCAATTTTTGTAACCCTCTGGATATACGAATAGCGCCGGTAGTTGAGGGAGGGATCCCAGAGGCCCCCACGTTTGGTTAGCGCGATCAACTCAGAACTGGTATCGTAGAACGAACGGGTCCTAGGGCGGCTCAAGCAGTTCCCAAAGGTGGTCCCTGCCGGGGTCTTATCATTAGGTGAATCCATAACCATAAACATAACCAACCTCACCAATTTAATTATCTTATCACCATCAATATCCAAGTATCGTGTTCCACCTGTATGAGAGCGGTACTAAGCATGCCTACGACTCGCAAGGACAGACTAGCTACTCAAACAACGCAATAGGATAACCAAGGCAATATAGTGGAGCATGTAAATAAAGGGACGGTACTATAGCATCGACAATAAGGATAGCAATAGATCAAAGGAAGGAAGTAAAGACTAGAAATGCAAAATAGGTGGAAGGAGGGGAATGATCGCCTAAAAACATTGTCGAAGGTTCACCCAAAGATCGGGTCGACACTCGCATCAACTCATCGACCTAGTCCGCGAAGAAGCAAAACACTAAAAGAGGCAACGTATGAAATATTTAGTACTAGGGTGAAGGATCCGGCATGTTTATGATATGATGCATGGCATGGCGATATGCGGCCCCACTTAGCAATATTAAGCGGAATCGGGATCCCGACATTTATTATTAGGTTCAGGTTATTTAACTAACCCGCACATTAAATGTTGAATTAACAAGGCAAAGCATGGCAACGGTTCGCTACACAAATTTAAATGGAGCCAATATTAGACTAGATTTGACCGCATATAGGCTCCATATTTAATTATGAGGTGAATCAATAAGGTACCCAGACAAATAAATATGTATGCGAGTATGGATGAATTAATATGCAACAAGTTATAATATATATATATATATATATTATAACAAAATAGGGGTCTCGGATAGGGGTCACACATTGGGTCCAGAATCGAAGATCTTGAAGTTTGACGAGATCGAGTTCGGTCTCGGCAGAGGTAACTTGTCATTGTTACTGTTCTCAGCGGTGTTCTTCTGGTGGCATCACACCACTCCATCGACCACCAGCTCACTACAGATCGTAGCACCACGAGCATCAGAGAGGATCAATGACAACAACAAGGTAGGTGCCTACCAAATAGATACATGCGTGTGTACTTGGACTTAAAATGGACAGATGACGCGCAGAGCTTGCAGAACAGCTGCAGATGGAATTAGCGGGCGCCCTAGACGAGGAGGGTCTCGCGGGTGGCCGGTCGTACTGGAGGGAGCGCCAAGAGGGGCAGGATCGACGGGCTCAGGGTCGAGCTCGAGCTTCCTCGGGAAGGGGACAGCGGCGCTGAACTCGAGATCGAGGGCGCACGGCGGCGTGCTGAAGAGACGCATGGGCGCGGGACGGAGGCGACGATCGGCGACGGCTGTGCGGGGAGGAGGCGTGCAGGGTCGCGGCCAAGAGGATGGTGAAGTATCGATGACGACAGAGGGTGTCGGCGATGGCGAGATCGGCAAGGACAAGCAGCTGCCGGAGAGGGTAAGGGGACGAGGTCGACGGCGCACAGCGGCCGGACGCAGGCGAGGTCACGCAGGGCGGCGCTGGAGGAGCTGGGCGAGCCGCTGGCGGCGGCGGGCGACGACCACGCGTGTAAAGGCAACGGGGACAGGGCCGGCTCGGGATTGAGGAGTGCGAGGTTGGTGAGATCGATCGTGTGGTGGGGATCGTGCGGGTGTTGTGTGGGTTACGGCCGGGATCGAGGGCGTGCGTGCGTGTGTCTGGTGTGGTTGTGTTCTCATGGGTTCGTGTGGTGTGTCATGTGTTGGGTGCAACCCGGGCGGGCGTGTCTAGTTGGGTCAGGTGTGTGCGTGCTAGCGCTGGGCACGTGCGTCGTGTGAGTGCGGCGACGAGGTGTGGTGCAACACAGGACTAGGGTTAGGTTTTGAGGTGAAAAGGAATGGGTTATTTATCTAGTCCAAATTAGACTAAATGGGGCTAATTTTGGACTAAAACTTTAGACGCGCCTTTAGCCTAGTTTTATTTATAAAACAAGAAAAGCTTTTGTTGCGAGAAATATTATTTGTTTTAATTTTTAAAATAAGAACGAGAGATGGGTTTAATAAAACCACATGGATATTTAGTAAAACAAAATATGGTTTGATAAAATAATTTTACGGGTAAAATATCCATGATGATGTCATGATGATGCGAAAAAGAAAATAACAAGCAATTTTATTTTGTAATATTTTTTGGGGCATTACACTATGATTAGATCATGTGATGGTTTTATGATACTCACCACAAAATCTGATGATTGTGGAGTAAGGTGGTGATGTTGATCTTGTTTTGCTGAGCTCCTGAGCTTGACCCTTGAGCTAGCCTGCTACTCCTAGCTCCTGGAGTTGATCTTGCTATCCACCTGATCCTTCCCCCTCCTATGTCACCATCCTGGTGATGTGATCTTGGGTTTGGTTGGTTTGGTTGCTGGCTGTTGTGCTTGATTGGCTGCTGTCTAAACTGGTTGTTCTTGTGTGCAAGCAGTGGAGTGATGCACTAGTGCCTCTCCACGGCTGTGCTGATGGTTTTGTGAGTTTGGGGCTGTGCTGTGAAGCTGACAGCACAACACATGCATTTAGTTGTGTGTCCTGCTTGTGTGCTTGTTATCAACCCGTGGATATGCTTTGGACTTTGAAAGTTACTTTGCTCAGATTACTTTTACCTGGCTGGTGAACTTTCGCCTCTTGGATGTCATTTGACTTCTGGCTTAAAATTTGTGAAAGATAAATTCTTTCATGTTGGTGAAACTTGGCCCTTTTATAATTTTCTCAATGATAAACTTGTTCAGTGCACTTCACTAACATGTGTGAGAGAAAAAACAATTCTAACACTAACCTTTTATTTTTCTATTTAGTTTCTGTTTTGTTTTGCAAGTACAGATTTAAGGTGGAGATTTTAGTTTAGGTTTAGTTATAGAACACTCCAATGTAATCTTCTTTATACTTTTGTAATTTTCATTTTATTATTTTGTAATATTCATTTTATTATTTTGTAATCTTCATTTTATTACTTTGTAATAAGGATTATACTATTATCAATAAAGAATATTCTTATTCTTATTTATTTGCTTTTGTGAAGTGTGTGGATGATTTCAATAAGTTACAATTTTGTAACTTATTTATTAAATACAAATATGAAATAATTATTCATATTCTTAATTGTTTTCTTTAGATAAAGTTTAAGTTATAATAATTAACTCTTAATTTAATCAAGATTTAAATCTTATTCCCAATTCATTTGAGTTATAATTCAAACACTCAAGTTTAAAATTTAAATTCATTTTCCAAAACACATAATTCCTCAAAGATCATATTCAAGTCTATAACAATCATCCTTTAAGACTAAACCTATTCTCAAAGTATGAAAGAAACTTGATCACTTTAGGTTTTTTATTTGGCGAAAATTTTACCCACATTTTCACAGATGAATGTATGCAACATTCCAAATTCCTAAGTCTACCCTTCGTTAGTTCCTAAATGCTGGGATGTTACAGACTTCCCCCCTTAAATTAAACTTGGTCCTGAAGTTTGTGGAGATGTACCTGAATAGTTCTGGATAGGCTTTTCTTAAATCCTCTTCTTTCTCCCATGTGGCTTCCCCTTCAGGGTGATGTTCCCACTGTACCTTGCAATATTTGATTGCTCTGTACCTCAATCTTTTCCAATTTTCTTCCAGAATCTTACTGGGCTTTTCAATATAGGTCAGGTCTGCTTGTAGTTCTGTCTCTTGGTGTGTGATTGCATCATCTGGAACTTTCAAACATTTACGAAGTTGTGACACATGGAAAACATTATGCACTTGAGCTAATCTTGATGGTAACTCTAAAGCATAGGCTATAGTTCTGTTTTGACTCAGTATCTTGAATGGTCCGATGTATCTTGGACTCAATTTCCCTTTAACTCCGAATCTTTTTACCCCTTTCATTGGACTTACTTTCAAATAGACCATATCTCCCACTTCTGGATGCCATGATCTTCGGCTTTGATCCGCATAAATTTTCTGCCTACTCTGAGCTATTTTCAGTCTATCCCTGATCTTATCAATGATATCTTGTCTTTCCTGATATAATCTGGCACAAATTCTTTGCTGCTTCCAGGTTCATACCAACATATTGGTGATCTATACTTCCTTCCATACAGAACCTGATATGGAGCTGCCTTCAGACTACTCTGATAGCTATTATTATAAGAAAATTCTGCCAATGGTAGGTGATCTTCCCATGTTCCTCCAAAATCTAGTGCACAAGCTCTTAGCATGTCTTCTAGTATTTGATTTGTTTTTTCAGATTGACCTCCTGTGTCCGGATGATATGATGTGCTGAAATCTAACTTTGAACCAATTGCTTCCAAAATGATGAAGTAAACACTGATCCCCTATCAGTTACGACCTTTTTGGGTACTCCATGCTTACTTACTATCTCTTTGACATATACTTCAACTAACTTCTCGGCACTATCCTTTTGATTTACCGGAATAAAATGTGCACTCTTAGTGAGTCTGTCCACAATTACCCATATCATATCCTTCCTTTTTGGTGTCATGGGCAATCCTGTGATGAAGTCCATACCTATTTCCTCCCACTTCCATTCAGGAATTTCCAAGGGTTGTAATGGTCCTGCTGGACTTTGATGTTCAGCCTTCACCCTTTGACAAGTATGGCATTCAGATACATATTTAGCAATATCTCTTTTCATGTTATTCCACCAGAATAGTTCTTTCAAATCCATATACATCTTAGTACTTCCTGGATGTATAGAATATGGTGTTTCATGTGCTTCTCTGAGTATGACATCTTTTATCTCAGTCACATCTGGAACAAAGACGTTCTTGAAACTAAAAAGACTCATAATCCCCAAGACGAAAAACTGATTTTTGCCCTTGAGATATCCTTCAGATTTCCTCCGCAATAAAAGGATCTTCTACTTGATGTCTAAAATTTTCTTGTTTAAGATCACTATCCTGCTCTACAACTACCTACATAGTGGCTAATCCTCCAAGAACCTTTGTTCTAATGAATTGAAGATCTAATTTTTCCAAGTCCATTTGTAACTCTTTTGGTAGCTCCCTATTGCTAGGTTGAATATCTGCACTCTTTCTGCTTAAAGCATCTGCTACAACATTTGCTTTCCCTGGAGTGTAGTTGATTGTTAAATCATAATCCTTGATTAGTTCCAACCAACGCTTCTGTCTCATATTCAATTCCTTTTGAGTGAATAAATATTTGAGACTTTTATGGTCAGTGTATAACTCACATCTAGCTACATAAAGAAAATGCCTCCATCCTTTCAGCGCAAAAACTACGGCTGCTAACTCTAAACCATGAGTTGGATAGTTGACTTCATGTGGTTTCGGTTGTCTTGAACCATAAGCAATTACTTTCCGATCTTGCATTAATACACAACCCAAACCTTCTTTAGACGCATCAAAGTATACGGTGAAGTCCTTCCCTGTTTCAGGAACTGCTAAGATTGGAGATGTAGTTAATCTAGTCTTCAACTCTTGAAAACTTGATTCACATTTCTCATCCCACTTGAATGTTGTATTCTTCCTTAATAACTTGGTCATTGGTCTGGCTATTTTGGAGAAACCTTCAATGAATCTCCGATAATAACCAGCCATTCCTAAGAAACCTCGAATTTGCTTGACATTGGTCGGTGCAGTCCACTCTAGTACTGACTGAACTTTATATGGATTCACAGCAATTCCATCCCTACTGATCACATGACCAAGGAATTCCACCTCATCAAGCCAAAATTCACACTTACTGAACTTAGCATAAAGTTTGTGTTCTCTTAAAGTCTGCAATGCTATTCTCAAATGATCAGCATGCTCTTCCTTATCCTTGGAATATATCAGAATATCATCAATAAATACTGTGACGAACTTATCCAAATATGGCATGAAGATCTTGTTCATCAGATTCATGAATATTACCGGTGCATTGGTCAAACCAAATGGTACTACCAGATACTCATGGTGTCCATATCTTGAGACAAATGCTGTCTTTGGAACATCTTCCGGTTTGATTTTTATTTGATGGTATCCAGATCTTAAATCGATCTATGAAAATAATCCAGCTCCTTTCACTTGATCAAATAAATCTTGAATTCTTGGTAAAGGATACTTATTCTTGATAGTAACATTGTTTAGGTTTCTATAATCACCACACATTCTTCTTCCACCATCTCTCTTATCCACAAAGATTACTGGTGTTCCCCATGGGGATACACTTTCCTGAATAAATCCTTTTCTAGCTAACTCATCAGTTTGCTCTTTGAGTTCTTTCAACTCTTTGGGTCCCATCTTATATGGTGCTTGAGCTATTGGTGTTGTACCAGGAATTAGGTCAATAGTGAATTATATCTCCCGGTCTGGTGGCATTCCCGGTAGCTCCGCTGGAAAAACATCTTGGAATTTATTAACTATAGGAATCTCTTCCAATTTGACCTCTTTCATAGAGTTCAACTGCAGATCCACCATGATATGACTGTGCTTATCTGCTTGGTAAACTATCCTTGCTCCACTTGGAGTTTTGATTGAGACAGTTTTCTCCTCACAATTTATCTGAGCTCCGTGTTCCATCATCCAATCCATCCCCAGCACTACTGCAATTCCCTTCAAAGGAATCACATAAAGGTCTGCGAAATATGTACAACCACAGATCAAGATAACCTGATCTTGTTTTATGTGGCGTACAATCACATTCCCTCCTGCCGTAACTACTGTCATAGGAATTTCTAACGTTGCCCTTCTAATCCCGAACTTATCACAAAATTCTTCAGAAATGAATGAAGTAGTTGCACCAGTATCAAATAGAACTTTGCCGGGATTGGTAAGGATATTGAGCGTACCTATCACTGCAAGCTCCGAATTATCCACTTCCTCGAGGGTTGCACAGTTTAGTTTCCCGGTAGGTCGGTTCCTCTTGCCATTGTTGTTCTTGCCATTATTTCCTCCTTTATTGGGCTATCCATTTCCTCCATTGGCTTGTCCTCCTCCCTTGGTAGGCCAACCTCCAGGTGGTTTGCTCGGACAATCTGGCTTGATATGCCCCTTCTGACCACAATCGTAACAGATCACTACAGGCTTTTTGCATTCCCTCTAGAAATGCCCTGGAATTCCACAATTGCTACAAATAACATTCCTTCTCGGATTGGATTGATTTCCACCACTGCTCTTGTTATTGTTATTGTTGTTGTTGCCTTAATTCCTATTCCGAGGTTTGAACTCCAGGTTGGGTTTAGGTTTGCTTGCCTGACTTCTCTTGGTTTCCTTCTTGGCTCTCTTCCTCCAGTCCTCTTGGACATTCTTGTAGTCATCTTCAAAAGTAATGGTTGCATCCAACAACCGCTGATAAGTTTGCTTATTGGCAAACCTTAGCTGCATCTTCACAAATGGATTTAATCCATGCAGGAAACGCTTCTTCCGCTTCTCTTCAGTGTTGACATCCTCCTCAACATAGCGAGACAGTTGACTAAACTCCCAGATGTACTTCATAACACTAGTATATCCTTGCTGAAGCTCCTCAAATTCTCTCCGCTTCAACTCCATAACACTTTCCAGAACATGATATTCACGGAATCTCTCCTTGAATTCTTCCCAGGTAAACTCCCTTCCTGGTGGTTGCATGGCTAACTGATTCTCCCACCATGATGCTGCAGGTCCAGTCACAAGATAAGTTGCATACCTCAATTTCTCCTCATCATTGCAACCTACAGTTTTTAGCTTCCTTTTAGTATCTGCTAACCAGTCCTCTACATCCATTGGTTCAGGAGCTGATGAAAAAGGTAACGGTCTTGCATTCTGGAAATCAGATAGACTCACTCCTCCACCTTCAGGTGCCCTCTGATTTTCTTGCCCCATCAACTCTTCCATAAACTTGTTCTAGGTCTCTTGCATCATTTGCATGCATTGCATAAAATTTTGCTCCATTAACGGCCTCAATGGTGGTGGTGGTGGTAATGCTCCTTGATTTGCTGCATCTGCATCGGCCTTCTCTTTGGCCTCTCGCTCCATCCGTTGCTGCTCAGTTTCCATTCCTACACCCGTATCCATGACCCTCTAGTCCTGCAACATAAAGCGAATACTCATAATTACATCATGCACATGTGTTCTGAGCTCGACTTTACGCACAAAACTAGTCACACAATGAAGATCCAAAGAAAATCCAAATGTGCATTTCACATATGATACATACTATCATAATATTACAAAGTCATTACAACATATACCATATAGGTATAATCACAAAACTACCTTATTACTTGGAGTACAATACACGGTACTTGATATCACTAACTAATTGCTTTCTTCTAGTAGTAACTACGCTCATCATACATGCCTGATGTCCAACCGTGATGACATGTTGTTCATCGCACAGTTTGTGGAACATATGGCCTTCCCGAAGGAACATACTCTGTATCTGAAGTGTCAGGACTTGAGTCATTACTCAACCTGAGCGCACTGACTCCCTCTAGCTCAGCTGAAAAGTCTTCAGAAACATATTCAATATTATCTCCAGCCTGCATCTCCTGAGCTTCATTTCTTGAGTTGTCAACAGGATACGCAGATCCTGCTGCTTCCCAGGTGCTCTCTTGGGCAAGATAATTAAACACTGGATAATGTATAGTCCCTGGGTTTTGAGAAGATGTTGATGATTCAAACACTCTCTCATCAGGATCTTCTTCTTCATCCTGATTATCTTTTGACATGGTATTTCTACTACTATTATTAGGGTTCATCCTTGCACCCATCCAGCTAGATTGTCCAACATTTCTGTCAGAACCATCTGTGGACATCTGGTGTTCATGAGATCCATTATATGATCCCATTCTCCAACCATCCGAATTCTCAATAGGAAGTTCTGAGTCAGAACCATCCTCTGAGCCTTGTGGTACTGCATACCTCATATCCGTAGTAGGATCATGTATAGGTTCAGGTCTTGATGAATAAGGATATGGTATAAAAGATTGAGGATCTATAGGTATATCCTTAAAGATAGGCGTTGCACTACTACTTGCTTCCTTCTCTAACTGGAATGCTAACTGCTTCCTCCTTTCCGGATTAGTTAAATCCTCTAACATATTATTTTTGTCTTCAACAATCACTTGATGGGTCTTATAAAAAGACGCAATGAGTGTTCGATATCTGTCCATAAACTTGGAAGCTAACTTAGGATGCTTCTTAACCAAAGTAAGATGATCCGGTATAGGCTCCGAGTCTATAGAATCATGAGGTATCACAGAGAATGTGCTACCTTCTAGCTCCTTGGTTTTATGCTCCCGGGTATTAGCTATCGCCTCCACCACAACAACATGGTATGCTTCTAAATGACTCCTACCTTCTCCTATAGGTAGATCCTGATATAGTCCAAGCTTCTCTAGAAGTTGGATACTCACACGATACTTGGATAACATACGGCCATCAAGGTAAGTGATAGTGTTTACTGGAATTCTAGTTGGACAACTAAAGAGCTTTAAAAGTTGACGAAGTTGGTCTATGAATGATCCTTGATAATCATCAAGAGTCTCCTCTTTCCTTACCAACGTCTGTTTTGGAAACTTTGGTGCCATATCTCTGTATATCAGAAAAATAATTGATTAGTATCCAATGATATATTGCATCATAACAAAGAATTATAGCACTAAAATCTATAACGGAATATTCTCATTTGAATACCCATTATATTACTTTTAGAGAATTCTTTATCGTTGCTAATTTTCCTATAGGTAATACCCTTTACTAGGTTTCCAATCTAAGGTCAAAGAAAATTGCTCTTATACCAACTGAGGTAACCCAGCATACCACTGCATGTGTAGTACACTATAGTCATTGACATGACATCCACAGAACACCGTTCTGTAAATATCATGTAGGGGTTCGTAGCATGGAAAACAAAAATTTTCTATCGCATACAAACAAACAAGCCAAGATCTATCTACTAGATTGCAGCAACGAGTCGATAGTGGAACTCACCCTCGAAGATTCCAAAGCGGTTAACGAGAGCAGATTCTCGTGGGTGATGTAGTCGTACTCTTCCCGATCTCAAGATCGCGTAGACGATCCTTCCAGCGCCGCGTTCCCGCAGCGCTTCCGCAGTCGGTCACACGTTCGGTACTCGACGAAGACCTTCCTCTCCCTTGTTCCAGCAGGCAGCGGAGGTTGTAGCACTCTCCTCGCGATTCCGGCAGCACAACGGCGTGGTACCGGAAGTAGAGGGGAGATCCCGCAGGGCTTCGCCTTAAGCCGGTGCGAGTATGGTGGAGCTTATGAGAGAGGCTATTAGTGGTCTAGTAATTAGACACACCAATTAGAGGGCTCTAAACCAATTAGAAGGCTCTAAACCGAAACAGCTCTAAACCGGGGTCTAGGTCTAGTTTCTAGTTTAGAGGATAGGAACTTGTGTGTCTTGTGTTGTGTTGGGAGGGGAGCCCTGCCCCTCCCTTTATAGGTGGGAGGGCTGGCGCGCTAGGGGAGGGAGGGAGTCCCTCCCCAACTCGGCCTAGGGCTGGCCGCCGGCTTGGGGAGGAGGACTCCTCCCCCAATTCGGTTTCCTCCTCTCCTCCCACTTCCCAAAAACTGCCGTTTGACTTTCAAACTAGCCGTTTGACTTTTTCAATTTAGGATTCAATTTAATCCTTTATTTGGGACAGCAAGAACACTTAGTACATGATGCAATCATTCCAACATGCAATGACACATTCATGTACCCCTTCCCCTCCGGAGTGCCGGACATTCCGGGAACTTCTAGAATGTTCCCGATGAAAACACCGGAACCATTCCCCAACTCCGAAATGGGACTTTCCTTATATGAATCTTATTCTCCGGACCATTCCGGATCACCTCGTGATATCCCGGATCCCATCCGAGACTCCGAACAACATTCGGTCTCTTTCTCATAATACCATAACTACTCAAACAACGTCGAATCCTTAAGTGTGTCTCCCTACGGTTCGTGAATTATGCGGACATGATCGAGACACTTCTCCGAACAATAACCAATAGAGGAATCTGGAAATTCATATGGCTCCCACATATTTCTACGATTACTTTGCGATCGAATGAACCACTTACATACGATACCAATTTCCCTTTGTCTCACGATATGTTACTTATCCGAGGTTATGATCGTCGGTATCTCTGCATACCTAGTTCAACCTCGTTACTGATAAGTACTCTTTTCTCGTTCCCGTGATATGTGATCCCTTGTGACCAAGTCACATGCTTGCAAGCTAATTGGATGACATTTCACCGAGAGGGCCCAGAGAATATCTATCCGTCATGTGGATGGACAAATCCCACTCTTGATCCATGTGTTTCAACCAATACTTTCTGAACACCCAATGCCACTTTTATAGCCACCCTGTTACGGTGTGGTGTTTGATGACATCAAAGCATCCATCTAGTAAAGGCAATATGCATGATCTCATGGTCGAAGGAATTAGGTTACTATGTATCAGAAAGCATATAGCAATTGAACTATTGAAATGACTTGATCTTTATGCTACGCTTATCTATAGGAGTATGTCCATCACATCATTCTCCTAATGATATGATCCTGTTGTTAATAACATCTCTATGTTCATGATCAGGAAACCATGATCATATATTAACCAACAAGCTAGTTTAACAAGAGGCTTTACTAGGGACTCTTATTTTAGTTTACAAATCACACAAGTATTAATGTTTCCGGTTAATACAATTATAGCATGGTATGTAAACATTTATCATAAGTGTGAAGACATGATAATAACCACTTTATTATTGCCTCTTGGGCATATCTCCAACAGTCTCCCACTTGCACTAGAGTCAATAATCTAGTTTCGAACCTTTGTGTATTCAACACCTATGGCTTTACGGTGTTGTATGTACACGATTGCTAGTGGTCAACTGATCTCCGGATCTGACACTTCCAGGTCCGTGTGTAATTGCATGTCTTTGCGTCTCTACGCATCACTCATTCTCTAATGAGATGGCTTTGTATAAATTTGGTCTTTCGGTGTGACCTTTAGTTCTTTAGGGTTAAAACATGTTGACAATATTGTCGTACAATATATCTTCATAGTATTATCCCGCTGTGAACTACACCTAGTTTGATAACAAACTACTTGACACAAATGCCCTCTTTTGCTGCTATAATAGCAGTCATATACTTAGCCTTTTGTTGTAGTATCTGTCACAATGTCTTAACTTTGGAAATCATCCAAATCCATTATGGAACTCACTTTCCATTATATTGTGCCACCCTTAGTTTAGATTGAGATAAACTTAATCTGTACTTTGTGACAAAGCTAGTATCAATGTAGTACTTTTACAATGAACTAACCATCTATTTGTCACTTCTACAAATAATATACTCTTAGTTCTTCCAAAAGATCATAAGAATATCCTTACTATTGTCCAATGATCATCTTACAAATCATTCTGGTATATGCTCACAACATTTAGAGCATAGGACATATCTGGATTTGTACATATCACAGTATGATTGATATAAATACTCTTTGTGATTTCATACATCAAGTATCAATCTATACTTGATTATTTGTTTCACTTTACCAAATGTCAATACACTTGAATATATCATCAACATTGAACTTATTCAATCCTTTCTGTGCAACAAGAACCTTTCTTGTAGTTCCTATATTGAACTCATTCAATATCTTGTCTATGTACTTCTGGCACAACCATATTAGCGTCTATTGATGCCAAAATACTTGGGTTTTGCCTAAGTCTTTCATCGGGATGAAATTCTTAATATGTGTTAATAAAAGATACATTATTTCCAATCAACAATATGTCTTCCACATAATGTATTAGAAACATGTCTTAGCGCTCCCACTTAATTTCTTGCAAACGCAAGCATCTTCATTGTCTCTGATGAAATTAAACTCTCTTAACAGTTTCATCATAGTGAAGATTCCAACTCCGCTATGCTCACTCTAACCATTGAAGTTTGCATATGCTTTTAGCATCCTTTGAATTAACAAAACCCTATGGACCGTGTTATGCACATGTCCTAGGTAACGATTCTATTAGAAGAACTTGTTTTGTTTATTCAACTACCATATAACAAATTATATGTAGTGGTTGCTATATAAATCCGTCTAGACTAAATATCACTATGAAAGATCAAATCTTGTCATAGTCAACCTTTGAACATTGTTGTGAACTCTTTCCCAACATGTCGACTAGATGTGAAACATCCATGTCTATTTCTTTATAGATCCAGACACAACTATAAGGTCTTACACCTTTCTCGAGGGTCCTTCAAGTTCAAAACTTGATTTCTCGTGTATGGAACTATCATGGATTTTATGGCTTCAAGCCATTTTACGGAGTCAGGGCCCATCATCGCTTCTCTGCATGTAGTCGGTTCATTATTCTCAAATAATGATTCAACCCTCAAATCTTGGTATTTGATTGTTCATCCGACCTACTTGTTTCAATAGGAACTTGGATCTCCGTGACCACAACCTTTTTGAGGTACGTGAACCATGAGCATTGTTGCTGCCTCCGAAACACTTTTCGGCGCTGCGCAACTTTGCACATACAGCTAAGGTTCTTAACCTTATCAAAGTTCTATTGTCCTCCCACTTAACTTTTCACGAAAAATTCCTTCCAAAAGAAACTTGACGTTCTAAGCAACAAACACTTTTGTCTCCGGTGTTTATGGAGGAATACTTAATAGTCATACAAAGACAGGTTCATCCGACTTTGGTTGCAAACATCTTTCTTATGCATAGCATACCAATGTTTAAGAAAGGACAACTTGGGTTTTATCCCAAACCATAACCTTATATGGTGTCATTTCAACGGATTATGATGAAGCTCTTTTCAGTGGAAAAACGGTAATCTCTAAAGCTTTTAATCTTTAAAATACAATGGCAGTTTTATGAATTACACCTTTCGATCTTACCATGTCAAACAAGGTTTAATTACATATCTCGAACGCTCCATACTCTTATGGTGTTTCGGGAAAATGCAAATCCACGGAACGATTCCTTAAATCTTAGGTATTATGCTAAACTTGTAACTCAAATATCTTCCTTTATGATCTTATCATAAACTATTTATATTCTTGTTACAATGATTTTGCACTTCATCTTGAAAGTCTTTTGAACTTTTCAAATATTTCATACTTCATCCTTATTAAGTAAATATTCATATATTCACTCAAATTTTCGGAGAAAGCATATGAAGTTGAAATCCATCGCTCTTGACTACACATAATGGACTTCGTACAACAATATGTACAAGTTCCAATAAGCTAGTCATTCGTTCCCTTTTGGCCTATGGACGAAGTTTTAATTATCTCTAGGAAAGTTTCACAAGCGTCATATGATCAAAATCAGAAGACTCCAAAATTCCATCAACATGGAGTTTCTTCATGTTTTCTTTCCAATATAATTCAAACGGCGATGTCACTTCCTAAGTGATCTTTCAATCAATTTGTCTTTCGACATTTTTAGCACTAGTTTTATGGATGTGATGTCTCCAACGAGATTTGCGAATCATCCATCTTTTATGGATTACGGCAATTATTTGAACAATCCTTTTGTTCTCATAATACCTGATAAAACAAATCTTGAAGGCAAGCTTTGATGTTTAACAAGCAACACAATGACCCTTTATTTTGTTCTTGATGAACATCATCACATATTCTTTTGCTAGTTACTTAGGCCATTGTAGTTCATGAATTCTGTTGTTTCGTATGACGATTCATACCAACAAATTCAGTATCAAATACTTAAGAACCACATTGTTTAACAAGCAAAGAATATAGCCATAACATGTATATCATCTACATACTTAAACTGAACGATTCTAGTCTTTTCTTTTCTGCCATATATTTATGAGATTCTCTTTCAGTATTTCCTTTTCAGTTTGAAAGAATCTATCAACATCAATAGTGGAGTCATACATATGACATCTAGTCCAAAGCGTGTATAATTAAATACCAATGTCTTTGGACTTGCACCTTGAAGTAGATCACCATCATCAAATGTTTGGTGTTCTTTCAAATTCCTTTCTTTAGTAATCTCTTGGTGTAGTAAACATTTTACCTACATCAAATATTCACCCTTATCATGGAATCGTCCATGATCAAGCTACTTTTAGCTTATAACGATGAATTATGAGTATAATGTTGCTAACCAAAACCTTTTGGAGGATTAGGACAACAAGTGTCTCCAACCCTTTTGCAAATTCTCATCAAATATGAGAACATGACTTTTGCCATATTATACTCTATCATGTTGCAACCAAAACTTCGTTTCAGATATCACAATATCTTTCACACATCATGGTTTCTGAAACAACTCTTTCAGATCCTAGATAATCTTGATATTAAGGGAATCCTTTGAATATCAAGAATCATGGATACAAACATGATACTTATATACTAACACTTGGAATTGTTACTCTTGTTTTAATACCAATTATTAAACTTCATGGAGTAACCGGAACTTACTGAAAGTTTGCAATAGGACTTTTAAACTTTAGATTAACACTTCAAAACAATACGATACCAGTTCGTAAAGTAACTAACCAGAATTCTATAGTTCTATCATCTCAATTATAACTAATCGCAAGGTGGTAAACGGATGCCAATGACTACAACAACTATGCAAATTCACTTTGATTTAGTTTATGATAAATTGAGTTCTAATTAATAATTGAATTAATCTAGGTGAACTCCCACTCAAAACAATATCCCTCACATTGTTTTAGTGATCACACGAACCAAATCCACCACATCAAAACCGATCATCACGAGAGTTGATATAGTTTCAATGGCGAACAATCGACATGTTCATCATATCTACTATATGATTCATGCTTTACCTTTCGGCGATCCGTGTTCCTGAGGCCATGTCTGTACATGCTAGGCTCGTCAAGACAAACCTTAGCTTCCGCATAAGCAAATCTGGCTTGCTTACGTTGTAGTCACCCGCGGAATCAAAGACACCCGATCATCACGTGGTGTTTCGAAGCAGCAAGCTTTGGCAACGGTGCATACTAAGGGTGAACACTTTAGAACTTGAAATTTATGTGTATGAGGGATCATCTTATAATGCTACCGTTGTCTACTAAGCAATACAAGATGCATAAAGGATTAACATCACATGCAATTCATAATATGTGATATGATATGGCCTTTCTTCTTTGTGCTTCCGATCTCCATCTTCAAGCACGAACATGATCTCCATCATCACCGGCATAGCATCAAGGTCAATGACGCTTCTTCATGGTTGTCGTCCACCAGCTTCAACTATTACAACTATTTTGAATAGACACGCAGGTCTTAACAGAAATTAAAGACAACCATATGGCTCCTGCCGGTTGCCAACTTACAATAAGGAACATTGCATACATCAAATATAATCACAATCATGGCCATATCACATCACTGCACACCCCTGCAAAACAAAGTTAGACGCCTCTACTTTCTTTGCATATTTTACGTGGTTTGGGGCTTTCAATAAGTGTCGTTCTAACTTACGAACAAGAACCACAACATTGATACTAGCATTGTTGATCACCCGTTGTAAATTGGATCTTTACTATGCTAGGAGAAACAGGCACCCGCAAAGCCACTTATGCAATACAAGTTGCATGTTAAGCGTGGAGCAAGTCTCATGAACGATGTCATGTAAGGTTAGCCCGGGCCGCTTCATCCCAACATACCGCAAGATGCAAAGTACACAAAAAGCAATCGACAATAAAAGCATCAACGCCCACAATGACCATTGTGTTCTACTCGTGCAACAGATCTACATATAGACACGGCTCTGATACCACTGTAGGGGTTCGTAGCATGGAAAACAAAAATTTTCTATCGCATACAAACAAACAAGCCAAGATCTATCTACTAGATTGCAGCAACGAGTCGATAGTGGAACTCACCCTCGAAGATTCCAAAGCGGTTAACGAGAGCAGATTCTCGTGGGTGATGTAGTCGTACTCTTCCCGATCTCAAGATCGCGTAGACGATCCTTCCAGCGCCGCGTTCCCGCAGCGCTTCCGCAGTCGGTCACACGTTCGGTACTCGACGAAGACCTTCCTCTCCCTTGTTCCAGCAGGCAGCGGAGGTTGTAGCACTCTCCTCGCGATTCCGGCAGCACAACGGCGTGGTACCGGAAGTAGAGGGGAGATCCCGCAGGGCTTCGCCTTAAGCCGGTGCGAGTATGGTGGAGCTTATGAGAGAGGCTATTAGTGGTCTAGTAATTAGACACACCAATTAGAGGGCTCTAAACCAATTAGAAGGCTCTAAACCGAAACAGCTCTAAACCGGGGTCTAGGTCTAGTTTCTAGTTTAGAGGATAGGAACTTGTGTGTCTTGTGTTGTGTTGGGAGGGGAGCCCTGCCCCTCCCTTTATAGGTGGGAGGGCTGGCGCGCTAGGGGAGGGAGGGAGTCCCTCCCCAACTCGGCCTAGGGCTGGCCGCCGGCTTGGGGAGGAGGACTCCTCCCCCAATTCGGTTTCCTCCTCTCCTCCCACTTCCCAAAAACTGCCGTTTGACTTTCAAACTAGCCGTTTGACTTTTTCAATTTAGGATTCAATTTAATCCTTTATTTGGGACAGCAAGAACACTTAGTACATGATGCAATCATTCCAACATGCAATGACACATTCATGTACCCCTTCCCCTCCGGAGTGCCGGACATTCCGGGAACTTCTAGAATGTTCCCGATGAAAACACCGGAACCATTCCCCAACTCCGAAATGGGACTTTCCTTATATGAATCTTATTCTCCGGACCATTCCGGATCACCTCGTGATATCCCGGATCCCATCCGAGACTCCGAACAACATTCGGTCTCTTTCTCATAATACCATAACTACTCAAACAACGTCGAATCCTTAAGTGTGTCTCCCTACGGTTCGTGAATTATGCGGACATGATCGAGACACTTCTCCGAACAATAACCAATAGAGGAATCTGGAAATTCATATGGCTCCCACATATTTCTACGATTACTTTGCGATCGAATGAACCACTTACATACGATACCAATTTCCCTTTGTCTCACGATATGTTACTTATCCGAGGTTATGATCGTCGGTATCTCTGCATACCTAGTTCAACCTCGTTACTGATAAGTACTCTTTTCTCGTTCCCGTGATATGTGATCCCTTGTGACCAAGTCACATGCTTGCAAGCTAATTGGATGACATTTCACCGAGAGGGCCCAGAGAATATCTATCCGTCATGTGGATGGACAAATCCCACTCTTGATCCATGTGTTTCAACCAATACTTTCTGAACACCCAATGCCACTTTTATAGCCACCCTGTTACGGTGTGGTGTTTGATGACATCAAAGCATCCATCTAGTAAAGGCAATATGCATGATCTCATGGTCGAAGGAATTAGGTTACTATGTATCAGAAAGCATATAGCAATTGAACTATTGAAATGACTTGATCTTTATGCTACGCTTATCTATAGGAGTATGTCCATCACATCATTCTCCTAATGATATGATCCTGTTGTTAATAACATCTCTATGTTCATGATCAGGAAACCATGATCATATATTAACCAACAAGCTAGTTTAACAAGAGGCTTTACTAGGGACTCTTATTTTAGTTTACAAATCACACAAGTATTAATGTTTCCGGTTAATACAATTATAGCATGGTATGTAAACATTTATCATAAGTGTGAAGACATGATAATAACCACTTTATTATTGCCTCTTGGGCATATCTCCAACATATCACATCCCTCAGAGTGGTACAACAGAAACATTGCGGGTCCATATTACAAAAGTACACACATTATTATTACAATACTGGAAGTTCAAGACTTCCTAAAGATTCAACTTACAAACCAAAATATAAAGTGTTTCAGTGGAATTTAAAAGTAGCAACTCCGACTAGGAGTTGAGCTCAGCAGCTTATTCTATAGAGTTCATGCTGCTCGGCTCCGTTGGTTACTACTAACTAGGGATACTTAGTTGGACTCGTTATCATCGACACCATAGCGAATTTCGTAATCCACTCCTTCAACACCTCCGGACAGATCGGGTTCCTCGTAGAACACATCTTCTTGATACTCGACTGCATACATTGGCACGTCTTCGGGATCCTCAGAGTCTAAGCAAGGGATCAAAGGAAAGAATGAGTAACAGCGTTACCCAACAAGTTCATTATATGCAAGGTGGGAAGTTTGATGCTCTAACTACCACCTCGGATTATAAATCTTTGGTACTATGCATTTTTTTGTAAATCTTTCTTCAAAGATTGATTTTATTCTGAAAAACTATGACAATCAGCCTTCACAGGTTGACCAGAACTTTCATGGAGTTCCTTTCCTGCCGCATTCGTAGCTCCTTCCCGGAATAGGGAGTAACAAGTTACAATTCTTACACTCTGCAGAGGTGTGTTACTTTACCCATGATCGATAAACCCCTTGTTGCACAACCGGGCGTACTTTCCCGTCCAAAATTCCATGATGTGGGGCCCAGTAGTTGGTCCAAGCCAATCACTGCCCCCTTCGTAACCTCGCATGCCTCCTTGGTGTACACCATGCCCACATAATGAATTACGGCAATGGTTTGTACAAACCGTTAGATGCCAGAACTATCGTGGGACGATGAGGGTTCCCACCCATATGCTGCATATCCTCTACGAATTACCAATTAATATGCACGCTACGAGGATAACAGCCACAACCTGCACATCCGGCTTCATGCGAGAGGAAGAAGATACAACTGACTTCTCTGTCCCATTCCAAATCTCATGGCTAACGCGTAATATACAGCGCTAGAATCACTGATGTCAGGGGTTATTAAGTCCCTACTTGATCATCATTGTTGCAAATAGAACCCTAAGTTCTATTGCTCCATTATATCACCACTTAGGATGATATCTATAATTTCTTTATTTGTAAAAATAATATTTTCTTTCTTTTATAGTATATATGATAACACACAATTTGTAAATACTTTGATAAAGACTCTTCAAAGGACATGAGCAAGTGATGAACTTGCCTTGTGATGGCAAAGTAGTGAAGTTTGATACTTGCACTGGACCTTGAGATTCTATGTCTATAAAAACATCATTATTGCCCGATAAGGACAATATTTAAAGAAGCAAAATGATTATGCAATAATGTAATGCATCATTTTAACTTGATATACATTCACCTCATTATTATGAAAAGTACTTTTTAATAATAAAGGATTTATAAATATTAGTTTTTAATATTTATGATGTATATTAAACTATTTTATTTTATTTTCCTTTATTTGACTTTTATTGTTTTAATAATTCTTTTAGGAATTATAATTTAAATATCAAAAATTGTTATGAAAATACTACAATATTAATATATATTGAAAGTGATTTTTATTTATTTTTATCATCTTTCATTAATTTTGTAAAATTTCATAAAGAATATATAATTTAAAGAATTCTTAATAAAATTTATATGTCAAACATTTTATATTTCAATTTATTTGGATAGTTTGGATTTTTGTGAATCCAAAAAATATTTTATTTATAATTTTTGGATTTTTATTTTATTTTCTAGAATTTTTATTGAGTTCAGGGGCATTTTGGTCTTTTCCTATTTATTAAAACAGATTTTAGTTGACTTGGGCTAGCCATTTGGGCTTATTGGGCCCTTGTGGCCCAATAGGGCAGGGTCAAAATCCTGACCCCGAGGGGTTTCGGCCCACCTAGTCCATTCTCTCTGTTTCTTCGTCGTTCTCACCTCTCCTCTTCCCCGACCCCGTGGGTTCAGGCGCCGTCGCTGGCGATGGCCGCCGTCGTGGCTTCCCTTGGCCCCTACCGTGGTGCAGGGCGAGGTTTGCGACTATGCTCGTTCATCTGGTCCAATTTGATTTGACTCCGGGGCTTCCCCGTGGCCAGGTTCACCCTGTTCCCGAACCCTAGGGTTTGGGGAAAGTGTTGCTGCCGCCGCCGCGGTCTCTCCTATGGTGGCGTGCTGTGTTCGTGTGCTGCTGTGGCCGCCGCCGTGGCTGGTGCAGGTTGCAGCGCCCTCTGGGGTGCTCCCTGTGCTACCGCGGGTTCGTCGGCCAATCTGCTTCCTCTTCAATTCGTTAGCGAGGACCCCGGGTAAGTTGCCTCTGTGGATCTTGTTCATCCTATCACCATGAATCTCTCTATGTGTATCTAGTGGCTACTCGTGCCTAGTGACTATGTTCTGATTAGGGTTCATCTCCTAATTAGGGTGCTTGTTCTGATTAGGGTTCATAACCCATGTTGATCATATCCATGATGCTTTAGATCTATTGGTGATCATCTTTGAGCATGAGGAATGATTGTTTGCTGTGGATCATTATTTGTAGTTGGCTTTGGTGATGCTAGTGGCTTGTCATACTTATTCCAGTGGTAATTTACTATGATCCAATGTTAGTGTTTCTATGGAATCCCTAATTGGAAATGTTGTTGATCTGAGAACTCTCCACTGTCAGAATGCTTATACTGACAGTAGTTCTCTCAGTAATTGCTTACTGCAATTATAATGGTGGCTTGTATGAGAATATACATACTGAATATAATCATTACATGTTAATGATTTCCTGTGGATGTATAGATGAATTTGATGTTGATTCCTGGCATTTGGCTTCAGGAAGATGATATTTATTGGCTTGTCCCTTTTATTTGTGGAATCTAAGTAAAGATTGGGATTATCTCATTAGAACTTGTCCTTGTGATACCATTATAATCTGGCACACAAGTGATTGAGTCTTATTCCTGAGCTTAGCTCTGACAATACTTGTGATTAATACTGGCAAGATAAAATGAAAGCTTCTCTTAACTCCCCTGCCTATGATGTTGGTCTGAGGCTCTAGGATTTTAAGTCCTAGTTTGTTGGGCAAATGGTTTGTTTGTAACTTGTAAGATTAGAGGTGCTACTCTCTCAAGGAGATGTGCCCTGGTCTGATAAGAACAAATGAAGAATTATTTAAGTTGCATATGTTAACACCAAACTCTGTGAGGCTGGTCTGAGAGATTGGTGCTTTTGGCTTACTTTGATTTCTGATCTTTATACTTGAAATCTCTAGGATGAATTCACCTCACTTGGGTGATTATTGAGAGATTGTTTCATAAAACAACACATGCTTTTGTCTAGATACTATGATTAGATCATGTGATGGTTTTATGATACTCACCACAAAATCTGATGATTGTGGAGTAAGGTTGTGATGTTGATCTTGTTTTGCTGAGCTCCTGAGCTTGACCCTTGAGCTAGCCTGCTCCTCCTAGCTCCTAGACTTGATCTTGATGTCCACCTGATCCTTCCCCCTCCTATGTCACCATCCTGGTGATGTGATCTTGGCTTTGGTTGGTTTGGTTGCTGGCTGTTGTGCTTGATTGGCTGCTGTCTAAACTGGTTATTCTTGTGTGCAAGCAGTGGAGAGATGCACTAGTGCCTCTCCACAGCTGTGCTGATGGTTTTGTGAGTTTGGGGCTGTGATGTGAAGCTGACAGCACAACACATGCATTTAGGTGTGTGTGCTTGCTATGCACCTGTGGATATGCTTTGGACTTTCAAAGTTACTTTGCTCAGATTACTTTTACCTGGCTGGTGAACTTGCCCCTCTTTGCTGTCATTTGACTTCTGGCTTAAAATTTGTGAAAGATAAATTCTTTCCTGTTGGTGAAACTTGGCCCTTTTATAATTTTCTCAATGATGAACTTGTTCAGTGCACTTCACTAACGTGTCTAAGAGAAAAAATAATTCTAACACTAACCTTTTCTTTTTATATTTAGTTTCTGTTTTGTTTTGCAGGTACAGATTTAAGGTGAAGATTTTAGTTTAGGTTTAGTTATAGAACACTCCAATGTAATCTTCTTTATACTTTTGTAATTTTCATTTTATTATTTTGTAATCTTCATTTTATTACTTTGTAATAAGGATTATACTATTATCAATAAAGAATATTCTTATTCTTATTTATTTGCTTTTGTGAAGTGTGTGGATGATTTCAATAAGTTACAATTTTGTAACTTATTTATTAAATAAAAATATGAAATAATTATTCATATTCTTAATTGTTTTCTTTAGATAAATTTTAAGTTATAATAATTAACTCTTAATTTAATCAAGATTCAAATCTTATTCCCAATTCATTTGAGTTATAATTCAAACACTCAAGTTTAAAATTTAAATACATTTTCCAAAACACATAATTCCTCAACGATCATATTCAAGTCTATAACAATCATCCTTTAAGACTAAACCTATTCTCAAAGTATGAAAGAAACTTGATCACTTTAGGTTTTTTATTTGGCAAAAATTTTACCCACATTTTCACAGATGAATGCATGCAACATTCCAAATTCCTAAATCTACCCTTCGTTAGTTCCTAAATGATGGGATGTTACAAATGACAGAAATCTCTTTGGTTGTAGATGTGCTGTTGCCACTAGGGAGAAAACAAAGGTCTCTTGTTCATGCAACAGGTGGACTGTTTACCTTACACACTTTGCTTAAAGCAGTTGTCTGTTGCTTGCAACTTAATACTGGAGGGGGTTCAGATGATAACCTAAAGGTGGACTTCTAGTCATAGATGTAGTTGGATGGCGGTCTATGCATCTTGTTGTATTGCCCAATTGAATCTCATAGGATCTTTCTGACTAGTAATTGCATTGTTATGCCTTGCTCTGTTCCTGTCAATTGCCCTGCTGTAATTTGTTTACCCTTCATGCCATGTTGTTTATCTAAGGAGAGCACCTCTAGTGAACTATGGACCCCGGTCCAATTTTTACCATTGATACATCTTCACTGTTACTTGTTTACTTGCTGCAAACCACCATTACCTTCCACACCATACGTTTAATCCTTTGTTACAGCAAACCGGTGATCTTGACAACCTCACTTATTCGTTGGGACAAAGTCTTGAGTTTGTGTTGTGCAGGTCTTCATGTTGTTTGCAACACCCGTGTGACGTTTCCTTCCTCCTTCTGGTTTGATAGCCTCGGTCTCAACTGAGGGAAAACTTGTTGATGTTCTCTTCACACCCTGCGCTTGGGGTTACCAACAAAGTGCCACGTCGAGCACCGTCAATAGCCTGCTCAGATTGATGAGCTACCCAATTAATAGTGACCTTGGTGTTCTCTGCACTAGGTATACATGTATGAAAGGCTCTAAATTTCCTAATTGTGAAGGTCTTCTCATGTGCAATCTTGGAAGCAGATAGATATAAAGGACAGTTCTGAGGGGGTCCTCTCTGAGTACAATCAACAATGATCCTTTCACTACTATTTCTGTGATAGTGATAATTTCTCAGTTGTGCAATATGGTAGGTCCCGAGAGCAATTCTAAAATCATAGACAATGTTGAAGCATAGTTTGAGACAAAATTGCTCATGGGGGTTAGCTCTGTTTGGATCATACCATATCCTTTTGCTGGTTTCTTCAATTTCCTCTTCCTTCCACAACTAGTAGCAAACTTTGTCACAAATCCATCCTCATCATGAGAGCACAACTCGTCATGGCTCCATATCTCATCATCACTTGGGATAAAATAGTAAGGTTCTTCAAAACTAGTCTCATGATGAGACCTGGTAGTAGGAACAAGCCTCTTTGCTGGCTTCTTTGCAAATATGTCTGGTTCAGATAATTCTTCAGAATCCGATTCCTTATCTCCTTCTTCATCCTGGAATAACTCCTCAACATCAGTGTCTCCTTCACAGTGAAGAAGAGGGTCTTCTCTCTGCCTCTTATGTTCATTGAGAAGCTCAAACATTTCTGCCTCCTCATTATCCTCCACTGCTCTATGTTGTTGATGCTCCTTTAATTTCCTAACAAGGTCAACCTCAGCTCCCACTGGAATATTTTGCTCAGCATCATCCTTTTCTCTCTGTTTCCTCTCCTTCCTTAATTTTCTAATTAGGGTCAGCTCATCTTCAATCCCTTTATTGTGCTCTTCAGGATTAAATTCACATGTGTTATACTAGAATCAGTCCTCTTCTTCATCTTCACTTATGCATTCAACATCAACTGCCTTTCCCTTCTATAGATTGGAGCTTTGTTGTGTGCCAAAATATAAGGCTTCTGTAACATCAATAGCTATTGGGTAAAAATAATCATCATCAATAGGGATTATTTCTTGTTCTTGTTCTTGTTCTTGTTCTTGTTCTTGGTCATCTGACTGATAATCTGACAAATAAGTCATACCTTCTTTGTCAACTGAAAACACAACATCATCATGCAAAGGCTGAGCTTCTGTGCCATCAATATTCAACTCAACGGGCCATGGGGCAGTGGAATCCAGTACAGTGATGTTGAGCAACTTGTCATCCTTAAATTTCTTCAACATCTTGTACACCTTTCCCATACTGTCAATTGTCTCCATTCCACTCTTTCCTTTACCTTTTTCTTCAACATAATACAACTTATTGTTGGTTACATATCCATGCCCTTCTACAAGTGCTAACAAATTTAGCACTGTTATGTCTGATTGGCCCAATATTCTCTCTAAATTGTCTAGCCCTGGGAAATAGAACCTTATCTCCCATTTGTCATCATCTAAACTGCATAAGTGAAATAAATAACAACACTATAGTCAATTACAGCAATGACAGAACATATGAAATTTAAATAGTCCACTAAATACAATCATCATCTATAGTCAATTACAGCATAGGAGTTTCACACCAGGATACAACATTACAGTTTCTTTACTGCTAAATCAACCTTCTTTATATCAGGATACAACATAAATACTCCCTCCGACCCATATTAATTGACTTAGATTTGTCAAAATTTGGATGAATCTAGACACTATTTAGTATATAGGTTCATCCAAAATTTGACAAATCAAAGTCAATTAATATGGGCCAGAGGGAGTAGGAATTTCACAATTACAGAAGCAGGATCTAACATTTAGTACACTAACCTTTACTAAATCCATGATACATTGCAAATCTGACACTATCATCTCTCAGAAAATAAGGGAAAAAACAGGGATGTTTGTCGGAGAGAGAGGGAATGCACTTACTCGAGTCCGCCGCCAAAGGACGTAGCCCACCGGTGGCTGCTCTTTGCCGGCGAGGCCAGCACCGCCTTGGCCAGCGCGGCAACAGAGGCAGAGAGATGCAACAGCGAGCCATTGGGGGAGATAAAGTGCTCCGCACCGCCACCACGTGATCCCCCTCAAAATCTCCTACGCCGCCGAACTCGTCGCCGCAGCCAAGCTCGCTGCCGACGGGAGTCGCCCCCGCCATCGCCAGTGAGGGGGGGAGACACAGACAGACGCGCGCGGAGTAACTAACCGTACCCTAGTCTGTCCGAAGCGGCGCCGGTTAACGTCCGTTAGCCGGGCGTGTCAGGGCAGCGTCTAACGCGGGCCACGTGGCCCTGACAGGTGGGCCCGCGGGTGTTAAGCGGTGTCAATTCGCTATCAGAGGCAGATTGGCGCACATTACTATAATCAGAGTCAAATGTGGTACCATTTTGCGATTGCGAGAGCTATGAAATAGAAAATTTGACACACAAAGTGATAGTTTTATGCTATCAACTCGCCACGAGTAGAGGGCGTGTATATCGCTATCGCCGGAGCCGGAGGAGGATCCACTCGGGAATGGGCGTCTTCCGCCGGATCGGAGGACGAGCACGATATCACTTTCTTTCCGGAGGGCAGCCGATGGTTATGAACCTTGAAACAAATATGTGGTGCTGCCAGCGAGCACGTATTTGTTCTAGCAGTAGGTACGTTTGGTTCCCCAAAACAGTGTCCGTCCTATATATACATGGCCGTGAGATAATCAGGTGGCACATGCCGCAGCATACTATGCACCTACGGAATTGTAACACTGTGTTTGATGCATGCACGCGCCCCAGGCCGAGGCTCCGGCCAGTGCATTTCAAGAGCTTAACCACGCTATCAAGTGTACTGTGTGCTCCTAATCATCATTATAGATATCATCATCACTGCAGGCGCGAGTAGTTAAGGGCGGCCTCGCTCGCTTCTGGGGCCTGGGGGCATGCACGGCGGGCACAAGGCTGGAGTACTTGTGTGTATCACTCGATTTAGTTCTTGTATTTGCAGTTCACAGAATTTTAGCCATATACTTATAAATTGGACTTGATTTAGTCTTAAACTAGAGTTATCATCCAATTTATACTTAGACCATTAAGTTGCAGGAGAGAAATTTACACGGGACTCCATTATATATAGTACACTGGATTTTATCTCATAGTATTTTTCATTGCTAGAAACAATGCCATCAAGTTGATTACTACAAAACATTGCCATCTCGAGATACAACACCATCAATACATGCTCACTACTTAGGCGATGGTGTTTTTTTGGATCTAGTGAAGGCGCGCCGTCTCTTTTCGCGTATGCTTGGGCGTCGGTGGAGGTTGGCGGCAGCAGCAGCCCGTTTTGGTGAGTGCAGAAAACACCAGAGATCAGATGGAGTAAGTAAACTGCCGCGGCTAACAAACCCGCCAAAACAGAGCGCGGCAGAGTGCGCGCCAACTCCAGCGGGCACGGAAAAAAAAGTGCACGCTATACCTTTTGCCGCACGGGGGGCTTCTACGCTACCGCACACGCCAAATATGTTGCGCCAACCGTCGGTGAACTTTCAGTGTAGCGCCTACCCACATCCATGTGTTTTAAAATAGATGTCGCATATTTGTTAAAATTTATAAATCTAGACACTATTTACTATTTAGATTCATCTAGACAAAAATGCGTATTTATTTTGAGACGGAGAGAGTAAACATCTTACATTTTGAAACATAGAGAGTAGCACCGTAGGATGGATAAGTTTCTCAAACGCTAGCACATTAGTATTATTTTCGGAGCGCGACCAAATATGTGGTGCCGCGAGCGACAGTCGTTTGGTTTCGCGAAACTGTGTTCTTGTCGAATCGGCAGCTTGATCTTCTCGTCGTTCTTTAAATCTGGCGAGATCAATTTCTCGGTGTGTCGCTGGAGTTCGCCGTTATCTACGATGGCTTTGGAGGTCGGGGCGAGGTGAATGCTATGGAGCGAGGATGTTGATCCGAAGGTGGAGGATCTCGCTTTATTCCTCGACTCCGTTGATGGGATGTGGTGGATCTAGGTTCAAGGCATCACAGGAATGTCCCTCGGTCGACGTGTCACAACAACATGTAACTTGATGTTTGTAGCGGGCTTCTTCATCGACTCACAAAGTCTCGTCAGTTGTGATGCTTTTTTTTGGATCTGGCAATGGTGGAGGCTCGGCTTCTCTTCTAGCGTACGCCTTGGCATCGATTGAGGTTGGCGGTGGCCGCTCATTTTGCCGGGTGCATGAAACCCTAGGGATTCGATTCTGTATATTTCTATCATGTATGGGTCTATGTTCTAGTTTTGAGGACCACTGTTTTCTCCTGGTTTCTATTTTTGTTTCCACCGTTCATGTAACTTGATTTTCCACCAATGGAATAGGACGTTGCTTATTGGCCTGCCTGCGCTGTTTTATACTGTATTTTATTACTCTTGTCACCGCTCCAAGATCTTGCCTGTCCTGTTTTATTTGTTACTTTTGTCTCCGCTCCAAGATCTTGCTTGATTTGTGATTGGTAGTAGTATATTTTTTTGTCTTCCCGAGCATGATTCTTGTACTAGTTTGAACACCCCTTGCCACGGGTGTATCAGATCCGAGACTGACGAGAGGTTGTAAGAAATTGCAAGCACGGCTCCCATGGGCCATGGCCAGCATCTAGCCAGTAGCCGCGAGCAGGCGTGGAGCACGAGCAGCTAGCTAGTACCAGTCCAGCACTAGTACTAGTACAAGATACTAGTGCTCCGGGAGTAGTTTAACTGCACTAGATCCGAGGCTTTTTCTTGAAGAAAACAGCAGCAGCACAAAGACCCAGCTCATGCAGTTATGGCTAGCTAGAATAAGAAAATTGCCACCCGTGGCAAAGCTCTGACAATAATAGTAGTATAAGCATGACAGTGGCGGCTAGCAGCCGCCGGCCACGAGGAGCGGGCGTGTATATCGCCGGAGGAGCCACGGGAAACGGGCCTAGCTATTCCGCCGGCGCCGGATTGGAGGAGGAGCACGGTAGTAGCATTGAGTAATTTCTCAGATGCTAGCACGGTACTCCCTCTATTACAAAATACATAAGATGTTTTAGTATTTTCTAAAACACATGTGTTTAAACGTCCAGGTTCGAAACAAAATAAGTGAACTTAGTCCTTTTACAATGGTAGTAGTATCTTAGGCATTTTTCCTATGTGGTATTACAGTTAATAAAAAAATAGATTGATGTAATAGCTAAGATATAACCCTTACACGGAACCTTATGTAAAAATAAGGTACGCTGATACAATGCATTGTGGAAGGCCTTTATACACTAAAATATGCATAGTAGACACATGTGATGAGAGAAATACTAAACCATGCATTTTAGATAGAGGGAGTACATTTTTGTGGACGCAACCAAAAATATGGTGGTGCCGCGAGCGATAATCATTGTTAGCCCGAGATAGTGTGGTGTGCATTATAGATCCATCCTATAAATACATGCATGCAGGGGGGGGGGGGGGGGGGGCGTGATAATCAGGCGGCACATGCAGCAGCATATATGCACCTGCACTATTGTAACGCTCAGCTTGTGGTAAGTACAGAGAGAAAATGTTGTTGCATATATATGCTGGCGGTCCACGCGCGCAGCCAGGCCCTGGTACGTAGTACGTGTATTCCTCCAGAGCTTACGAGTGTACCGTGCGCTCGTAATCATCATGAAATGACATCATCACGGCAGGGCAGGCGCGGGTAGTTAATTAAGGGCGGCCTCGATCGCTCTCTGTTGGGGCCATGCCCATGCATGCATCATGCATGACGGCCGGGCACCACCGCGCCGGCCCGCTCTCTCGTGGACCACGCGCGCGTGACAGATCCACGTACGGGCTAGACCAGCCCATGCATGCATGCTCCCGGCCGGATCTCGTTGATCTCTGGTTACCGTATCTGTGGTCTGTGTCTGCCTCTGTCACTATTCTTCCCGGATCTTGCTGATCTCTGATTACCGTATCTGTTTAGTCTCTCCCGATCGAGCACGATTCGCGCTGCAGCTAGCTGTTTGGTAGACCCATTTGCCATGCGTGATTTATTATTGGTGCATCGTCGGATCCGAGGCTGACGCCGAGATCACGAGATTGTACTACTACTAGTGGTAGTAATAAGAAATTTGGCACTAATGACTAAGTTCTGACCGTGATAAAGAAATTATAAGCACGGCACGTACAAGTAGTCGGAAGGCGCGCGCGCAAGCCATTGGTGTCCATGCTCAAGAGAAATACTAGTAGTATTATGCGGTAGTACACGTGCGTACGTTTACCCCCGACATGCCGGATCGGTGTGCAGAGATCGGAGCGATTCTCTCACACATGAATGCTCGCATGCGAGCACGCGATCCACGCGGCGGCGAGCGCAACGCACGGTCCCGGTCCAGGTCCAGGTCCCGGTCCAGTACGTGCAATAATGAAGAGCTTAAACCGCTAATCTGCCGCTGGGGGACACCTCGTGATCCACGCGACGCGAGCCAAGATCTATGACGACGAGCAAGGTACGTACGAGTAGCTCCGGCCGGCGACGTCCACATGTTCTAGTCCCGGGACCTGGCCGGTCGGGATCACCGTGCATGCATGCATGGGACCGATCGAACACGACGGCCGGTTTCAGTGCCCGCCCATGCCATGCATGGTCCGGGACCTCCGGGTGCTAGCTCGTCGCACTCGCACCACATGGCGCCACGGCCGCTCCTCCTCGCGCTGCCACCGCATTGACGACCTTGCTATTTTTGTTCGTTGCCCGATGCCTCCACCCGTGACCGACCGGTGACCCCTCACGTGCGACAGACAGCGAGCGTCTCTTTCTTCTCTCTGCCACGTTTTTTTTTTCCGGAGACGAGGATCCCAGCCGGCAGAGAGGCCGAAACTAGTTTTCTTTCTGTTAGCGGCTGAGGCCCAAAAGAGTAATTGGTACCAAGGTCACTCTGACTTTTGAAAGGCTTTGCTGCTGCCTAGGCCAGGCCCACAGTGCCCGGCCCGGTGAGCCGCGGTTCACAAACCCACAGTGTAGCCCGTGCTCAATTCATCGACCTCCTGCAACAAAACCTATCACAGCGACAGCGTCAAGGCTAATTTTTTCCACTGTCCGCGCATGCAAATAAACTCAAGGAGAGAAATTCCGACCTTCGCACCACATGGCACTATGGCACCGCTCCTCGTGGCGCTGCCACTGCTTTGATCTTGTAATTCTTTGTCGCGCCCGACGGAGGGCTCCCTCTTTGTATCATCAACCCATGCATCGCCCATTAATATAATCCCAATATTTTTGGATTCCAAATTCAGAGCAATACCCCTAGTGCCTTCTGCAAATTCGAATAGAAATCGTACTTATTTAAATGTCAATCGGGGAATTATATAACTCTCCTACTGCAGATTCGACTAATTCGAGTAGAAATCGTACTTATTTAAATATCAGTTGGGGAATTATATAAACTCTCCTACTGAAATTTTCATACATCGAAGATATTTTGCCTTTTCTATACACCAACATGAATTCAATCGCAATAACCACGGAATTCGAATTCATTTATAATAATGATTGAGCGTAGAAGGGATTCTTCCAATTCCCCTACCAAATCACAATCAACCATACAGATTGTTTTTCCGTTAAGTTGGCCTACCATGCAGAATGGCAGGCAGAATACGGTCGGCGAGCACAGCGACAAAAGCGAAATCAGTTGTTATGTTTTTGATCTTCTTTGCACAAGAAGACCCTTGACTGAGAGATGTGTTTGGCTTGCGGTATCTAACGTGTGTTTTTTCTTCACTCTTCCTTCAATAATGCTTGATCCATCCTTCCCGTCAGAGAAATCATTCATTCTGATTTCCAAGGATTGACTATCTCAATTTAGATGTCCATAAAGATAAATATCAAAGGTAATTGATGAAAGAATCGGAACAATCTAGAATCGCACCCTTTCTCGATTGGTTGGTCTACCCCAAACCCCTAGCAAGGGGCTTACCTTTCTTCCGGACAAGAAGGAAAGGAAGAAACAAGAAAATAAATCTACAAGATCGGAATCGGAATTAGAAGAGAAAACGAACCGTACAAAGGTTAGCCTCTCTCCATTGAAGTTGCATGAGTTTAAAACCTCTCACTCTGTAGGAGTTCAAAAAAGTTGGACTTTGAAAAAGCTTATGAGATAGAGTTCAGTGGCCTTTCTTGGCAGAGCTTTCTTTGATCGAACGTAGCGAGAAGCAAGTCTGGCAAACCTTGTGCGTTAATTCCTTCTTTTCTTTCGAAGCCCGAAGCGTCACTGGTTGATCCAGCTCCTCTTGCTACAACCAGTTCAATATCCAGGTTGATCCGCGACGCGCCCCAGCCACTATTTTGACTCCTTTTATACAATCATGAACGGTCTATTTTCGGCCCAATGTGTGGGATTCCGTCCCGTCTGAAGGACCTCAAGATGGACTGCCTTTAGTGCGGCCCAAATACGCAGGGACTTGTTTTTTCTGTAATTTTATTTAATCTGTATTTTTTAGACCAAAATATCTATTAAAACGTATGAATATTTCTAAATCTAAATATTTTTCAAATCTAAATAACTTTTATTATCTGACAATTTTCAAAATCTAAATATTTTTTAGTTATCTGAATTTTCAAATCTAAACATTTTTTAGATCTAAACATTTTTGAATCTATTTATTTTTCAATCCTAAAAATAAAATTGAACTTTTTCAAATAGAAAAATAGAAAATAAAAATAAACTAGAAAGTAAAAATGAGAAAAGAAGCACATAAAAGAGAGACGAGAAAAAAAAAATGAAATCCCACTAAATGGGCTGAACCAATGCGTCTGCTCATGCGGATCCTTTTAACACGCATGTTGAGCGACAAATAGGAATTTACACCGTTGACAGCTAGCAAAATCACTATAAAAAGGAAACTTTCAAAAAGGTTTGTTTTGTTAAAAAAAAGATCTGTCGCGTGTGTTGTATCGCGCCAAGTGGCGTTTTCTCGTGTTCCTCCTATTAGGGCTTTGCATGTTTGCCAAGTGTTGCACCAAGAAGCAAAATGCTATTAGGATGAGAGAGGGAGATATGGAAGAGTATAATTTTTTCCTTTTTAAAAAAATCCAATGATTCAAAATGAAATATTTCGAGAACCATTTTTTCAAGTTACGAATCATTCCTGTCGGGGGTGTACCCCCGGGTACCCTAGAGTTGATATATAAAAGGATCTCTGAAGATGAATGGAGGATTTGATAAGAGAAATATGCATACATAAGTAGAGAAATATGACACAAAGGAAGAAAACAAAGAGAAAACAGAACCTGGGCCGAAGTAGACGTAATTCGGCCTGCTCCCACTACTCCTCCTAGGCCAAACAGCACCGACGGGCCGAATCTAAGGACAGTTCGGCCCATCAGGCCGAACTCCCGCCGAACCAGCTGCCAGCACCCGCCGACTCCTCGCTCCCGCCAAGCCGTCTTCACGCCTGCACGCCTCGTCGCCAGGGGTATCTCCCGATCGATCCCCCCGAGTGGGCCGAGGTGGGAAGGATCCGGCCCACCACGGGACGTCGACCCCGCCGACTCTCTCCGTCGCCAGCGTCCTCGCGTTACTTCGCCCGGGTGGGCCATATTCGGCCCACCGCGGGACTCCTGCCTAGCCGACCATCGCCCCGCCTCCAGCAACCCGGCTGGGCCAGCTCGGCGGCCCATCTCGGGACATCAGCGTCTCCCAGCTCCGCTCTGTGGGCCAAATAAGACTGAGCTCGGCTGGGCCTTGAGAATTAACTCGGCTGAGCTGATCTGTAATCCGGCTTGGGCCGAGAATTCCCAGGCCGAGTCGGTTTCTAGCCAGGCCGAATTACCTCATGCCTGGTAGCATCCAGGCCGAGTTATTTCGCCCTGTGACCCCTTTTATTTATCTCCGAATGTTTCCTCGACCTCTACAAAGGCACGCCATCTATTCTGGACAAGGTTCACGAGAATCGTGCCAGTCTTGGGACGCCCATGGCTCAGACTGGCACCTGTCAATTGGAATATGCCTATGGCATCTAACAAGATGCTAGGGATATGCTCTTGGCATCAAATAAGATGCTAGAGAATATGCCTGGCATCTCCAAAGATATCAGGGCATATGCCCAGCATCTTTAGAAGATGCCCAGGATATGCCATCTAGATACTAAACGTGAGAAACAAGATTTGTCCCATGGGCTCCCCTTTATAAGGAGCACCAGGGGGATCGTTCTAAGAGAGGCGCTGAAGGGCTCCTCTCCTTTCTGCTCACTAGGAGCTCTCCTTCTTCCTCTTCCTCCACTCTCACGGACAGCTTAGATAGAAGCGTAGGGGAAACAGCTCAAGGAGCATGATTGTAGCCGCGAGTATGGCAAGATTATAAGGGATTAGATGTATAGAATAAGGTGTTATCTCCACTTGAGAGCTTCAATCCAATATACATTGTATTTCTCTTTGTTCATATGAGTGCGGTCTTCACCGCATCATCCCTCCCCGGATTCCTCCACGTCCATCGGCCCCAACTTTAGCCTATCCATGGCATATGCCGTGATACCACCACGACATTTGGCAAACCGTGGGGCCTTCTAGTGGCGTTGGTTGGGTTTCCATCCGGACGGGAACACCTTCATCAACTTTCTTCCTCATAGGGCTCATTCAGCTTCACCAAGCCAACAGAGAACAAAAAGGTAAGCGCAGAGGCTCCCCAAGTCTAACTCATCAAAGCAGGTAAGACTCAGCAAGAAGGACTCAAGCACTACTCCAAGCTTACTGTAAGTACCAAGTAACTCAGCAGGGCAGGTATGACCTAGCAAAACTCACCCGAACACTTCTCCAAGTATACTGTAAGTGCTAGATAACTCAGCCACCTGCACTCAATCCTTCACCCCGGGGAGAAAATAACTTAACCCGGGGACTAGTCAACTTATCCATAGAGTCATCTTTAGATTAAGAGAGCACTATGTTGATTTAGATCTGTACTCCAGTCAGCTTATTTATAACTCGGCCATAAGTTGAGTCTACTTATTTGTGATTCAGATAGTTTCTGAGTCAGTTTACTTATGCTTTGGATTAACCTGTAACTCAGCTCCCCAGCCAGCTTATTTATAACTCGGACAAAAGTTGAGTTATCTTATTTATGATCCAGGTAGAATTTGAGTCAGCTTACTTATGAGTCGGATAGAATTTGAGTCAGTTTATGTATGCTTTGGATTGTCCTCTAACTCAGCTTACCGGCCAGCTTATCGATGATTCGGATATAATTTGAGTCAGTTTGTTTATGCTTCGAATTAACCTTTAACTCAGCTCAGTAGATTGTCTCTGATCCGGACTAACATTTGATTCAGCTTGACAGGAGATACTATAATTCGGATTGGTATTCAGACTCGGCGTACTAATCATATCTCTGATTCATGCCGAAGCTTTATTCAGTTCCCCAGATTGCCAGGTTATGTTATGACTCGGATTGATATCTCACCATCTTGCCAGGTTATTGTTGGAGATATGCCCTAGAGGCAATAATAAATATAGTTATTATAATATATCTTTGTGTTTATGATAAATGTTTGCATTCATGCTATAATAGTATTAACAAGGAAACCATTAATACTTGTGTGATTTGTAAACTTAATTTGAAGTCCCTAGTATAGCCTCTATACTTCACTAGCTTGTTGGTTGATTGATGATGTGGTTTCTTTGTCATGAACATTGAGATGTTATCAACAACAAGATCATATCGTTAGGAGAATGATATGGTGGAGATACTCCTATAGACAAGCGTAGCATAAAGATCAAGTCATTTCAATAGTTCAATTGCTATATGCTTTCTGATACATAGTAACCTAATTCCTTCGACCATGAGATCATGCATATCACCTTTGCTGGATGGATGCTTTGATGTCATCAAACACCACACCGTAACAGGGTGGCTATAAAGGTGGCATTGAGTGTTCGGAAAGTATTGGTTGAAACACATGGATCAAGAGTGGGATTTGTCCATCCACATGACGGATAGATATTCTCTGGGCCCTCTCGGTGAAATGTCATCCAATTAGCTTGCAAGCATGTGACTTGGTCACAAGGGATCACATATCACGGGAACGAGAAAAGAGTACTTATCAGTAACGAGGATGAACTAGGTATGCAGAGATACCGACGATCATAACCTCGGATAAGTAACATATCGTGAGACAAAGGGAAATTGGTATCGTATGTAAGTGGTTCATTCGATCGCAAAGTAATCGTAGAAATATGTGGGAGCCATATGAATTTCCAGATTCCTCTATTGGTTATTGTTCGGAGAAGTGTCTCGATCATGTCTGCATAATTCACGAACCGTAGGGAGACACACTTAAGGATTCGACGTTGTTTGAGTAGTTATGGTATTTTGAGAAAGAGACTGAATGTTGTTCGGAGTCTCGGATGGGATCCGGGATATCACGAGGTGATCCGGAATGGTCCGGAGAATAAGATTCATATAAGGAAAGTTCCGTTTCGGAGTTGGGGAATGGTTCCGGTGTTTTCATCGGGAACATTCTAGAAGGTCCCGGAATGTCCGGCACTCCGGAGGGGGAAGGGTACATGAGTGTGTCATTACATATTGGAATGATTGCATCATGTACTAAGTATTCTTGCTGTCCCAAATAAAGGATTTATTTAAATCCTAAATTGAAAAGTCAAACGGCTAGTTTGAAAGTCAAACGGCAATTTTGGGAAGTGGGAAGAGAGGAGGATTGGTGGAGGCCGAATTGGAGGAGGGTTCCTCCCTTGGCCGGCGCCCCACCAAGCCGACTTGGGGAGGGACTCTCCTCCCCTTGGCCGGCCAGCCCTCCCACCTATATAAGGAGGGGCAGGGCTCCCCTCCTAGATACACAAGTTTCCTATCCTCTAAACTAAACCCTAGATCTAGACCCCGGTTTAGAGCTATTCAGTTTAGAGCCTTCTAATTGGTTTAGAGCCTTCTAATTGGTGTGTCTAATTACTAGACCACTAATAGCCTCTCTCATAAGCTCCACCATACTCGCACCGGCTTAAGGCGAAGCCCTGCGGGATCTCCCCTCTACCTCCGGTACCACGCCGTTGTGCTGCCGGAATCGCGAGGAGAGTGCTACAACCTCCGCTGCCTGCTGGAACAAGGGAGAGGAAGGTCTTCGTCGAGTACCGAACGTGTGACCGACTGCGGGAGCGCTGCGGGAACGCGGCGCCGGAAGGATCGTCTACGCGATCTTGAGATCGGAAAGAGTACGACTACATCACCCACGAGAATCTGCTCTCGTTAAACACTTTGGAATCTTCGAGGGTGAGTTATTCCATCGACTCGTTGCTACAATCTAGTAGATAGATCTTGGCTTGTTTGTTTGTATGCGATAGAAAATTTTTGTTTTCCATGCTACGAACCCCTACAGTGGTATCAGAGCCGTGTCTATATGTAGATCTGTTGCACGAGTAGAACACAATGGTCATTGTGGGCGTTGATGCTTTTATTGTAGATTGCTTTTTGTGTACTTTGCATCTTGCGGTATGTTGGGATGAAGCGGCCCGGGCTAACCTTACATGACATCGTTCATGAGACTTGCTCCACGCTTGACATGCAACTCGTTTTGCATAAGTGGCTTTGCGGGTGCCTGTTTCTCCTAGCATAGTAAAGATCCAATTTACAACGGGTGATCAACAATGCTAGTATCAATGTTGTGGTTATTGTTCGTAAGTTAGAACGACACTTATGGAAAGCCCCAAACCACGTAAAATATGCAAAGAAAGTAGAGGCGTCTAACTTTGTTTTGCAGGGGTGTGCAGTGATGTGATATGGCCATGATTGTGATTATATTTGATGTATGCAATGTTCCTTATTGTAAGTTGGCAACCGGCAGGAGCCATATGGTTGTCTTTAATTTCTGTTAAGACCTGCGTGTCTATTCAAAATAGTTGTAATAGTTGAAGCTGGTGGACGACAACCATGGAGAAGCGTCATTGACCTTGATGCTATGCCGGTGATGATGGAGATCATATTCGTGCTTGAAGATGGAGATCGGAAGCACAAAGAAGAAAGGCCATATCATATCACATATTATGAATTGCATGTGATGTTAATCCTTTATGCATCTTGTATTGCTTAGTAGACGACGGTAGCATTATAAGATGATCCCTCATGCACATAAATTTCAAGTTCTAAAGTGTTCACCCTTAGTATGCACCGTTGCCAAAGCTTGCTGCTTCGAAGCACCACGTGATGATCGGGTGTCTTTGATTCCGCGGGTGAATACAACGTAAGCAAGCCAGATTTGCTTATGCGGTAGCTAAGGTTTGATCTTGACGAGCCTAGCATGTACAGACATGGCCTCAGGAACACGGATCGCCGAAAGGCAAAGCATGAATCATATAGTAGATATGATGAACATGATGATTGTTCGCCATTGAAACTATATCAACTCTCGTGATGATCGGTGTTGATGTAGTGGATTTGGTTCGTGTGATCACTAAAACAATGTGAGGGATGTTGTTTTGAGTGGGAGTTCACCTAGTTTAATTTCATTAATTAATTTGAACTCAATTTGTCATAAACTTAGTCTAAACTATTGCAAATATGTTGTAGATCAATGGCAGCCCCTACCATCAATTTTAATGCGTTCCTAGAGAAAGAAAAGTTGAAAAACAATGGAAGCAACTTCGCGGATTGGTTCCGCAATTTGAGGATTGTCCTCACAGCTGGTAATTTGACCTATGTGCTGGATGCACCGCTGGGTGACCCACCTGCAGCTGATGCTCCCGATGAAGTAAAGAATGTTTACCTTGCTCGGAAGAATCAATACTCCATAGTTCAGTGTGCTATCTTGTATGGTTTGGAATCGGAGCTTCAGAAAAGGTTTGAAGAGTCAGACCCATATGATATTGTCGAGGATCTCAAATTAATTTTTGAGACTCATGCGGCAATTGAAAGCTATGAGGCTTCTGAAAAGTTCTTTAACTGCAAGATGGAAGAAGGCAGCTCCGTCAGTGAGCATGTGCTTAAGATGTCTGGGCACGCAAACAAACTTCAAAGCTTGGGTATAGTGATTCCTAATGCTTTGGGGATTTACCGTGTCCTCCAATCACTACCACCAAGTTACAGGAACTTTGTGATGAACTACAACATGCAGAACATGAACAAAGAGTTGCCAGAACTATTTGCTATGTTAAAATCTGCAGAAGTGGAGATCAAGAAAGAGCACCAAGTGTTGATGGTCAATAAGACCACCAAATTCAAGAAGGGCAAGTCTAAGCAAAAGGGACACTTCAAGAAGGGTGGTAAGAAAGTTACCACGCCGACGAAGAAGACCAAGGCTGGACCTAAGCCTGAAACTGAGTGCTTTTACTGCAAGGGAGAAGGTCACTGGAAGCGGAATTGCCCAAGGTACTTGGCGGATTTGAAGAACGGCAACATCAAGAAGAAAGGTATATCTGATATACATGTTATTGATGTGTATCTCACTAGTACTCGTAGTAGTGCCTGGGTATTTGATACTGGTTCGGTTGCTCATATTTGTAACTCGAAACAGGAGCTGCAGAATAAACGGAAGCTAGTGAAGAACGAGGTGACGATGCGCGTGGGAAACGGATCAAAGGTTGATGTGATCGCGGTCGGCACGCTACCTCTTCATCTACCATCGGGATTAGTTTTATACTTAAATAATTGTTATTTAGTGCCTGCGTTGAGCATGAACATTATATCAGGATCTTGTTTATTGCGAGACGGTTACTTGTTTAAATCAGAGAATAATGGTTGTTCGATTTATATGAGTAATATGTTTTACGCACATGCACCTTTGATAGATGGTCTATTCTTATTGAATCTCGATAGTAGAAATACACATATCAACAACATTAAGGCTAAACGTTTGAAATCAAGCGATAATTCGACCTATATGTGGCACTGTCGTCTTGGTCACATCGGAGTGAAACGTATGAAGAAACTCCATTCCGATGGACTTCTTGAATCACTTGATTTTGAATCACTTGAAAGATGCGAAGCATGTCTGATGGGTAAAATGACTAAGACTCCATTTTCTGGTATGATGGAGCGAGCTACGGACTTACTGGAAATCATACATACCGATGTGTGTGGTCCAATGAGTGTTGCATCGCGCGGTGGTTATCGTTATGTTCTTACCTTCACGGATGATTTGAGTAGATATGGGTATATCTATTTCATGAAACATAAGTCCGAAACTTTCGAGAAGTTTAAGGAGTTTCAAAGTGAGGTAGAGAATCAACGTAACAAGAAGATTGAATTTCTACGTTCTGATCGTGGAGGTGAATATCTAAGTTACGAGTTTGGCGAGCATTTGAAGAAATGCAGAATACTTTCACAATTGACACCGCCGGGAACACCACAGCGTAATGGTGTGTCTGAACGTCGTAATCGAACCCTCTTAGATATGGTTCGTTCTATGATGTCACTTACAGATTTACCGCTAACATTTTGGGGTTATGCATTAGAAACAGCCGCATTCACTTTAAATAGGGCACCGTCTAAATCCGTTGAAACGACACCGTATGAATTATGGTTTGGGAAGAAACCTAAATTGTCGTTCCTTAAAGTTTGGGGATGCGAAGCCTATGTAAAGAAGTTACAGCCGGACAAGCTTGAACCCAAAGCGGAAAAATGCGTCTTCATAGGATACCCGAAGGAAACTATTGGGTATACCTTCAATCATAGATCCGAAGGCAAAATCTTCGTTGCCAAGAATGGATCCTTTCTAGAGAAGGAATTTCTCTCGAAAGAAGTGACTGGAAGGAAAGTAGAACTTGACGAGGTTGTCGAACCTTCTCTCGAAATTGCGAGTAGCGCAGCACCGGAAGAAGTTCCTGTGGTGCCTGCACCAATAAGAGAGGAAGCTAATGATAGTGATCATGAAACTTCGGTTGAAGTTGCTACAGAGCCTCGGAGGTCAACGAGAACTCGTACCACTCCAGATTGGTATGATTCCGTTATGAATGTCATGTTGGTGGACAACACCGATGACCCCGAGACATATGAGGAAGCGATGATGAGCCCAGATTCCAATAAATGGCAAGAAGCCATGAAATCCGAGATTGGATCCATGTACGAAAACCAAGTATGGACTTTGGTGGACTTACCGGATGGCCAGAAGGCTGTCGAGAACAAATGGATTTTCAAGAAGAAAACAGATGCTGATGGTAATGTTACTGTCTATAAAGCTCGACTTGTCGCAAAAGGGTTTCGACAAATTCAAGGAGTTGACTACGATGAGACTTTCTCACCGGTAGCGAAGCTAAAAGTCTGTGAGGATTATGTTAGCAATCGCTGCATATTATGATTATGAGATATGGCAGATGGATGTCAAAACAGCATTCCTCAATGGAGACATTGATGAAGAGTTGTATATGATACAACCCAAAGGTTTTGTCGATCCTAAAGATGCTAACAAGGTATGCAAACTTCAACGGTCCATCTATGGATTGAAGCAAGCATCCCGAAGTTGGAATCAACGTTTTGATAAGGTAATCAAAAGTTTTGGTTTTGTACAAACTTATGGAGAAGCTTGTATTTACAAGAAAGTGAGTGGGAGCTCTGTAGCATTCTTAATACTATATGTGGATGACATATTGTTGATTGGGAATGATGTAGACCTTCTTAATAGTGTCAAAGAGTATTTGAATAATAGTTTTTCAATGAAGGATCTTGGCGAAGCAGCTTACATATTAGGCATAAAGATTTATAGAGATAGATCGAAACGCCAAATATCATTGTCACAAAGTACATATTTGGACAAAGTTCTAAAGAGGTTTGGAATGGAAGATAGCAAGAAAGGGTTCTTGCCCATGTTGCCCAATACGACCTTGAGTAAAACTCAAAGTCCGACATCGGCAGAAGATAGAGAAAGGATGAGTAAGACTCCCTATGCCTCAGCCATAGGATCTCTAATGTATGCCATGCTATGTACTAGACCCGACATTGCATATGCTGTTAGTTTAACTAGCAGATATCAAAGTGATCCAGGAGTGGATCATTGGATAGCGGTCAAAAACATCCTTAAGTACTTGAGAAGAACTAAGGATATGGTTCTTTCTTATGGAGGTGATGAACAGCTCGTTGTTAATGGTTACACCGATGCTAGTTGGAACACCGATCCGGATGATTCTAAATCACAATCTGGATACGTATTTATTTTGAATGGTGCAGCAGTTAGCTGGAGGAGTGCAAAGCAAAGCGTTGTGGCGAGATCTTCAACTGAATCGGAATACATGGCTGCTTCGGAGGCTTCACAAGAAGCGATATGGATGAAAGAGTTCATTACAGAGCTGGGTGTGGTTCCAAGTGCGCTGGACCCAATGTCTATCTACTGTGATAACATGGGCGCCATAGCCAATGCGCAAGAACCAAGGTCACACAAGAAGCTGAAGCATATCAAGCTGCGTTTTCACGCTATTCGAGAACATATCCAGGATGGGGATATAAAGATTTGCAAAGTACACACAGATCTGAATGTGGCGGATCCGTTGACTAAACCTCTCCCGAGGGCAAAACATGACCAACACCAAACTGCCATGGGTGTTCGGTATATTACCATGTAATCTAGATTAGATGACTCTAGTGCAAGTGGGAGACTGTTGGAGATATGCCCTAGAGGCAATAATAAATATAGTTATTATAATATATCTTTGTGTTTATGATAAATGTTTGCATTCATGCTATAATAGTATTAACAAGGAAACCATTAATACTTGTGTGATTTGTAAACTTAATTTGAAGTCCCTAGTATAGCCTCTATACTTCACTAGCTTGTTGGTTGATTGATGATGTGGTTTCTTTGTCATGAACATTGAGATGTTATCAACAACAAGATCATATCGTTAGGAGAATGATATGGTGGACATACTCCTATAGACAAGCGTAGCATAAAGATCAAGTCATTTCAATAGTTCAATTGCTATATGCTTTCTGATACATAGTAACCTAATTCCTTCGACCATGAGATCATGCATATCACCTTTGCTGGATGGATGCTTTGATGTCATCAAACACCACACCGTAACAGGGTGGCTATAAAGGTGGCATTGAGTGTTCAGAAAGTATTGGTTGAAACACATGGATCAAGAGTGGAATTTGTCCATCCACATGACGGATAGATATTCTCTGGGCCCTCTCGGTGAAATGTCATCCAATTAGCTTGCAAGCATGTGACTTGGTCACAAGGGATCACATATCACGGGAACGAGAAAAGAGTACTTATCAGTAACGAGGATGAACTAGGTATGCAGAGATACCGACGATCATAACCTCGGATAAGTAACATATCGTGAGACAAAGGGAAATTGGTATCGTATGTAAGTGGTTCATTCGATCGCAAAGTAATCGTAGAAATATGTGGGAGCCATATGAATTTCCAGATTCCTCTATTGGTTATTGTTCGGAGAAGTGTCTCGATCATGTCTGCATAATTCACGAACCGTAGGGAGACACACTTAAGGATTCGACGTTGTTTGAGTAGTTATGGTATTATGAGAAAGAGACCGAATGTTGTTCGGAGTCTTGGATGGGATCCGGGATATCACGAGGTGATCCGGAATGGTCCGGAGAATAAGATTCATATAAGGAAAGTTCCGTTTCGGAGTTGGGGAATGGTTCCGGTGTTTTCATCGGGAACATTCTAGAAGGTCCCGGAATGTCCGGCACTCCGGAGGGGGAAGGGTACATGAGTGTGTCATTACATATTGGAATGATTGCATCATGTACTAAGTATTCTTGCTGTCCCAAATAAAGGATTTATTTAAATCCTAAATTGAAAAGTCAAACGGCTAGTTTGAAAGTCAAACGGCAATTTTGGGAAGTGGGAAGAGAGGAGGATTGGTGGAGGCCGAATTGGAGGAGGGTTCCTCCCTTGGCCGGCGCCCCACCAAGCCGACTTGGGGAGGGACTCTCCTCCCCTTGGCCGGCCAGCCCTCCCACCTATATAAGGAGGGGCAGGGCTCCCCTCCTAGATACACAAGTTTCCTATCCTCTAAACTAAACCCTAGATCTAGACCCCGGTTTAGAGCTATTCGGTTTAGAGCCTTCTAATTGGTTTAGAGCCTTCTAATTGGTGTGTCTAATTACTAGACCACTAATAGCCTCTCTCATAAGCTCCACCATACTCGCACCGGCTTAAGGCGAAGCCCTGCGGGATCTCCCCTCTACCTCCGGTACCACGCCGTTGTGCTGCCGGAATCGCGAGGAGAGTGCTACAACCTCCTCTGCCTGCTGGAACAAGGGAGAGGAAGGTCTTCGTCGAGTACCGAACGTGTGACCGACTACGGGAGCGCTGCGGGAACGCGGCGCCGGAAGGATCGTCTACGCGATCTTGAGATCGGAAAGAGTACGACTACATCACCCACGAGAATCTGCTCTCGTTAAACACTTTGGAATCTTCGAGGGTGAGTTATTCCATCGACTCGTTGCTACAATCTAGTAGATAGATCTTGGCTTGTTTGTTTGTATGCGATAGAAATTTTTTGTTTTCCATGCTACGAACCCCTACAGTTATCCCATATCACGAATGACTATTGGCCAGCTCATCACATATCCAATCTATATCTCATATCTACATCTCGAATCAGATCTCTCAGCGGTTAGCCCAATTATCATATCCCAAAGCTTAATCTTGGATCCATATCTCGGATCCATATCAAAGGCAAATTATCGTCATCACGCCAAATCAAGCTATATCACGGCAAACGAGTAACTCGGAGTTGGGATGAGATAACTCGGATTTGAGTCAGATGACTCAGATTTGACATATAAGTCAATTTTGAGTAAAGTAACTCGGATTTGGGATGAGTTAGCTCGGATTTGAGTCAGATGACTCAGATTTGACATATAATTCAATTTTGAGTAAAGTAACTCGGATTTGGGATGAGTTAACTCGGATTTGAGTCAGATGACTCAGATTTGACATATAAGTCAATTTTGAGTAAAGTAACTCGGATTTGGGATGAGTTAACTCGGATTTGAGTAATATAACTCGGATTTGAGTCAGATGACTCAGACTTAAGACATAAAGTCAATTTTGAGTAAAGTAACTCGGATTTGGGATGAGTTAACTCGGATTTGAGTAATATAACTCGGATTTGAGTCAGATGACTCAGACTTAAGACATAAAGTCAATTTTGAGTAAAGTAACTCGGATTTGGGATGAGTTAACTTGGATTTGAGTAATGAGACTCGGATTTGAGCCAGATGACTCGGACTTAAGACATATAAGTCAAAATTGAGTAAAGAAACTCGGATTTGGGATGAGTTAACTCGGAATTAAGTCATATAACTCGGATTTGAGTCAGATGACTCAGACTTAAGACATAAAGTCAATTTTGAGTAAAGTAACTCGGATTTGGAATCAGATGACTCAGATAAGAACTTACCAAAAGAGGTTAAAACACCAGTGCCCAAGAAGGCCAGAACTCGTAACTTACCCAAAGAGGTTAAAAGAGCAGTGCCCAAGAAGGCCAGAACTCATAACTTACCAAAAGAGGTTAAAAGAGCAGTGCCCAAGAAGGCCAGAACTCATAACTTACCAAAAGAGGTTAAAAGAGTTGTGCCCAAGAAGGCCAGAACTCAGAACTTACTCAAAGAGGTTAAAAGAGCAGTGCCCAAGAAGGCCAGAGCTCATAACTTACCAAAAGAGGTTAAAAGAGCAGTGCCCAAGAAGGCCAAAACTCATAACTTACCCAAAGAGGTTAAAAGAGCAGTGCCCAAGAAGGCCAGAACTCATAACTTACCCAAAGAAGTTAAAAAAGCAAGGCCAAAGAAGGCAGGAACTCGTAACAACCCAATGAGGTTAAAAGAGCAATGCCCAAAAAGGCAAGAGCTCATAACTTACCTAGAGGGGTTATGACGAGTGCCCATGAAGGCCAGAAGTCTAGAAACTTACCCGAAGGGGTTATGACCAGTGCCCATGAAGGCCAGAAGTCTAGGAACTTACCCAAAGGGGTTATGACCAGTGCCCATGAAGGCCAGAAGTCTAGGAACTTACCCAAAGGGGTTATGACCAGTGCCCATGAAGGCCAGAAGTCTAGAAACTTACCCAAAGGGGTTATGACGAGTGCTCATAAAGGCCAGAAGTCTAGAAACTTACCCGAAGGGGTTATGACCAGTGTGTAGGGGTTCGTAGCATGGAAAACAAAAAATTTCTACCGCATACAAACAAACAAGCCAAGATCTATCTACTAGATTGTAGCAACGAGTCGATAGAGGAACTCACCCTCGAAGATTCCAAAGCGGTTAACGAGAGCAGATTCTCGTGGGTGATGTAGTCGTACACTTCCGATCTCAAGATCGCGTAGACGATCCTTCCGGCGCTGCGTTCCGGCAGCGCTTCCGCAGTCGGTCACACGTTCGGTACTTGATGAAGACCTTCCTCTCCCTTGTTCCAGCAGGCAGCGGAGGTTGTAGCACTCTCCTCGCAATTCCGGCAGAACGACGGCGTGGTACCGGAAGTAGAGGGGAGATCTCGCAGGGCTTCGCCTTAAGCCGGAGCGAGTATGGTGGACTATGAGAGAGCCTTGGTGATCTAGGGTTTAGACACACCAATTAGAAGGGACTAAACCAGCGGCTAGGGCAATTAGAAGCTCTAACTCGGCGGCTTGGGAGAAATCCCTAGGCTGTGGCTAGGGTTTAGGTTTAGAGGGAGGCAACTTGTGTGTCTAGGAGGGGAGGCCTGCCCCTCCTTATATAGGTGGAGGGAGGCGCCGGCCAAGGGGAGGGAGTCCCTCCCCAACTCGGATCCCTAGTGGGCCGGCGGTGGAGGAGGAACTCCTCCCCAACTCGGTTTCCCACTTCTTCTCCACTTTCCAAAATAGCCGTTTGACTTTTCAATTTGGCGTTTGACTTTTCAAACTAGGATTTGATTAAACCCTTTATTTTGTACAGCGATGACACCTAGTACATGATGCAATCATTCCAACTTGCAATGACACATTCATGTACCCTTCCCCTCCGGAGTGCCAGACATTCCGGAACCTTCTAGAACATTCCCGATGAAAACATCGGAATCATTCCCCAACTCCGATACAGGACTTTCCTTATATGAATCTTATTCTCCGGACCATTCCGGATCTCCTCGTGATATCCCGGATCCCATCCGAGACTCCGAACAACATTCGGTCTCTTACTCATCATTCCATAACTATTCAACAACATCGAATCCTTAAGTGTGTCTCCCTACGGTTCGTGAATTATGCGGACATGATCGAGACACTTCTCCGATCAATAACCAATAGAGGAATCTGGAAATTCATATGGCTCCCACATATTTCTACGATTACTTTGCGATCGAATGAACCACTTACATACGATACCAATTTCCCTTTGTCTCACGATAGTTTACTTATCCGAGGTTATGATCGTCGGTATCTCTGCATACCTAGTTCAACCTCGTTACTGATAAGTACTCTTTTCTCGTTCCCATGATATGTGATCCCTTGTGAGCTAGTCACATGCTTGCAAGCCAATTGGATGACATTCCATCGAGAGGGCCCAGAGTTTAATAATCCGTCATATGGATGGACAAATCCCACTCTTGATCCATATGCCTCAACACATACTTTCCGAACACTCAATGCCACCTTTATAGCCACCCAGTTACGGTGTGGTGTTTGATGTCATCAAAGCATCCTTCCGGTGATGGTGATTAACATGATCTCATGGTCGAAGGAATTAGGTTACTATGTATCATAAAGCTTATAGCAAACGAACTATATTAAATGACTTGATCTTTATGCTACGCTTAACTATAGGAGTATGTCCATCACATCATTCTCCTAATGATATGACCCTGTTGTCAATAACATCTCTATGTTCATGATCAGGAAACCATGATCATATATTAACCAACAAGCTAGTTTAACAAGAGGCTTTACTAGGGACTCTTATATGTTTACAAATCACACAAGTATTAATGTTTCTTGTTCATACAATTATAGCATGGTATGTAAACATTTATCATATGTATGAAGATATGATAATAACCACTTTATTATTGCCTCTTGGGCATATCTCCAACAGTCTCCCACTTGCACTAGAGTCAATAATCTAGTTTCAAACCTTTGTGTATTCAACACCTATGGCTTTCCGGTGTCGTATGTACACGATTGCTAGTGGTCAACTGATCTCCGGATCTGACACTTCCAGGTCCGTGTGTAATTGCATGTCTTTGCGTCTCTACGCATCACTCATTCTCGAATGAGATGGCTTTGTACAAATTTGGTCCTTTGGTGTGACCTTTAGTTCTTTGGGGTTAAAACATGTTGATAATATTGTCGTACAATATATCTTCATAGTATTATCCCGCTGTGAACTACACCTAGTTTGATAACAAACTACTTGACACAAATGCCCTCTTTAGCTGCTATTATAGAAGTCATATACTTAGCCTTTTGTTGTAGTATCTGTCACAATGTCTTAACTTTGGAACTCATCCAAATCCATTATGGAACTTACTTTCCATTATATTGTGCCACCCTTAGTTTAGATTGAGATAAACTTAATTTGTACTTTGTGACAAAACTAGTATCAATGTAGTACTTTTACAATGAACTAACCATCTATTTGTCACTTCTACAAATAATATACTCTTTAGTTCTTCCAAAAGATCATAAGAATATCCTTACTATTGTCCAATGATCATCTTATGAATCATTCTGGTATATGCTCATAACATTTAGAGTATAGGACATATCTGGATTTGTACATATCACAGTATGATTGATATAAATACTCTTTGTGATCAAGTATCAATCTATACTTGAATATTTGTTTCACTTACTAAGTGTCAATACACTTGAATATATCATCAATATTGAACTCATTCAATCCTTTCTGTGCAACAATAACCTTTCTTGTAGTTTCTATATTGAACGCATTCAATATATCATCTATGTACTTTTGGCACAACCATATTAGCGTCTATTGATGCCAAATATTTGGGTTTTGCCTAAGCCTTTCATCAGGATGAAATTCTTAATATGTGTTAATAAAATATACATCTTTTCCAATCAACAATATGTCATCCACATAATGTATTAAAAATATGTCTTGGCGCTCCCACTTAATTTCTTGCAAATGCAAGCATCTTCATTGTCTCTGATGAAATTAAACTCTTTTAACAGTTTCATCATAGTGAAGATTCCAACTCCGCTATGCTTACTTCAACCATTGAAGTTTGCATATGCTTTTAGCATCCTTTGAATTAACAAAACCCTATGGACCGTGTTATGCACATGTCCTAGGTAACAATTCTATTAGAAGAACTTGTTTTGTTTATTCAACTACCACATAACAAAATTATATGTAGTGGTTGCTATATTAATCCGTCTAGACTAAATATCGCTATGAAAGATCAGATCTTGTCATAGTCAACCTTTGAACATTGTTGTGAACTCTTTCCCAACATGTCGACTATTTCATAGATGCGAAACATCCATGTCTATTTCTTTATAGATCCAAACACAACTGTAAGGTCTTACACCTTTCTCGAGGGTCCTTCAAGTTCAAAACTTGATTTCTCGTGTATGGAACTATGCCATTTTACGGAGTCAGGGTCCATCATCGCTTCTTTGCATGTAGTCGGTTCATTATTCTCAAATAATGATTCAACCCTCAAATCTTGGTATTTGATTGTTTACCCGACCTACTTGTTTCAATAGAAACTTAGACCTCCGTGACCACAACCTTTGAGGCACGTGAGCCATGAGCATTGTTGCTGCCTCCGGAACACTTTTCGGCGCTGCACAACTTTGATCATATATAGCTAAGGTTCTTTAAACCTTGTCAAAGTTCTATTGTCCTCCCACTTAACTTTTCACGAAAAAGTTCCTTCTCAAAGAAACTTGACGTTCTAAGTGACAAACATTTTTGTCTTCGATGTTATGGAGGAATACTTAACAGTTATTCGAAATAACATACAAATACAGGTTCATCCGACTTTGGTTGCAAACATCTTTCTTATGCATAGCATACCAATGTTTAAGAAAGGACAACTTGGGTTTTATCCCAAACCATAACTTTATATGGTGTCATTTCAACGGATTATGATGGAGCTCTTTTCAGTGGAAAAACGGTAATCTCTAAAGCTTTTAATCTTTAAAATATAATGGCAGTTTTATGAATTACACCTTCGATCTTACCATGTCAAACAAGGTTTAATTACATATCTCGAACGCTCCATACTCTTATGGTGTTTCGGGAAAATGCAAATCCACGGAACGATTCCTTAAATCTTAGGTATTATGCTAAACTTGTAACTCAAATATCTTCCTTTATGATCTTATCATAAACTATTTATATTCTTGTTACAATGATTTTGTACTTCATCTTGAAAGTCTTTGAACTTTTCAAATATTTCACACTTCATCCTTATTAAGTAAATATTCATATATTCACTCAAATTTTCGGAGAAAGCATATGAAGTTGAAATCCATCGCTCTTGACTACACATAATGGACTTCGTACAACAATATGTACAAGTTCCAATAAGCTAGTCATTCGTTCCCTTTTGGCCTACGAACGAAGTTTTAATTATCTCTAGGAAAGTTTCACAAGCATCATGTGATCAAAATCAAAAGACTCCAAAATTCCATCCACATGGAGTTTCTTCATGTTTTCTTTCCAATATAATTTAAACGGCGATGTCACTTCCTAAGTGATCTTTCAATCAATTTGTCTTTCGACATTTTTAGCACTTGTTTTATGGATGTGATTTCTCCAACGAGATTTGTGAATCATCCATCTTTTAGGGATTACGGCAATTATTTGAACAACCCTTTTGTTCTCATAATACCTGATAAAACAAATCTTGAAGGCAAGTTTTGATGTTTAACGAGCAACACAATAACCCTTTATTTGTTCTCGATGAACATCATCACATATTCTTTTGCTAGTTACTTAGGCCATTGTAGTTCATGAATTGTGTTGTTTCGTATGACGATTCACACCAACAAATTCAGTATCAAATACTTAAGAACCACATTGTTTAATAAGCAAAGAATATAGCCATAACATGTATATCATCTATATACTTAAACTGAACAATTCTAGTCTTTTCTTTTCTGCCATATATTTATGAGATTCTCTTTCTGTATTTCCTTTTCTGTTTGAAAGAATCTATCAACATCAACAGTGGAGTCATACATATGACACATAGTCCAAAGCGTGTATAATTAAATACCAATGTCTTTGGACTTGCACTTTGAAGTAGATCACCATCATCAAATGTTTGGTGTGCTTTCAAATTCCATTTTTTTAGTAATCTCTTGGTGTAGTAAACATTTTACCTACATCAAATATTCACCCTTACCATGGAATTATTCATGATCAAGCTACTTTTAGCTTATAAAGATGAATCGCGAGTATAATGTTGCTCTCCAAAACTTTTTGGTGGTTTAGGACAACTAGTGTCTCCAATCTTTTGCAAATTCTCATCAAATATGAGAACATGACTTTTGCCATATTATACTCTATCATGTTGCAACCAAAACTTCGTTTCAGATATCACAATATCTTCCACACATCATGGTTTCTGAAACAACTCTTTCAGATCCTAGATAACCTTGATATTAAGACAATCTTTTGAATATCAAGAATCATGGAGACAAACATGATACTCATACACTAACACTTGGAATTGTCACTCTTGTTTTAATACCAATTATTAAACGTCATGGAGTAACCGGAACTTACTGAAAGTTTGCAATAGGACTTTTAAACTTTATATTAACACTTCAAAACAATACGATACCAGTTCGTAAAGTAACTAACCAGAATTCTATAGTTTTATCATCTCAATTATAACTAAGCGTAAGGTGGTAAACGGATGCCAATGACTACAACAACTATGCAAATTCACTTTGATTTAATTTATGATAAATAGTGTTCAACTTTTAATCATATTGCCGTTGAATTCCCACTCAAAACAATATCCCTCACATTGTTTTAGTGATCACATGAACCAAATCCACCACATCAAAACCGATCATCACGAGAGTTGATGTAGCTTCAATGGCGAACAATCAACATGTTCATCATATCTACTATATGACTCATGCTTTACCTTTCGGTGATCCGTGTTCCGAGACCATGTCTGTACATGCTAGGCTCGTCAAGATCAACCTTAGCTTCCGCATGAGCAAATCTGGCTTGCTCACGTTGTATACACTCGCAGAATCTAACACACCCGATCATCACGTGGTGCTTCAAAACAACGAGCTTTAGCAACGGTGCTTACTAAGGATGAACACTTTAAAACTTGAAATTGTGTGCTTGAGAGATCATCTTATAATGCTACCGTCGTGAACTAAGCAATACAAGATGCATAAAAGGATTAACATCACATGCAATTCATAATATGTGATATGATATGGCCTTTCTTCTTGTGCTTCCGATCTCCATCTTCAAGCACGAACATGATCTCCATCATCACCGGCATTGCATCAAGGTCAATGACGCTGCTCCATGGTTGTCGTCCACCAGCTTCAACTATTACAACTACTTTGAACAGACAAGCGGGTCTTAACAGAATTTAAAGACAACCATATGGCTCCTGCCGGTTGCCAACTTACAATAAGGAACATTGCATACATCATATATAATCACAATCATGGCCATATCACATCACAACACACCCCTGCAAAACAAAGTTAGACGCCTCTAATTTTCTTTGCATGTTTTACGTGGTTTGGGGCTTTCAATAAATGTCGTTCTAACTTACGAACAAGAACCACAACATTGATACTAGTATTGTCAATCACCCGTTGTAAATTGAATCTTAACTATGTTGGGAGAAACAGGCACCCGCAAAGCCACTTATGCAATACAAGTTGCATGTCAAGCGTGGAGCAAGTCTCATGAACGATGTCATGTAAAGTTAGCCCGGGCCGCTTCATCCCACCATCCCGCAAGATGCAAAGTACACAAGAAGCAATCGACAACAAAAGCATCAATGCCCACAATGACCATTGTGTTCTACTCGTGCAACAGATCTACATATAGACACGGCTCTGATACCACTGTAGGGGTTCGTAGCATGGAAAACAAAAATTTTCTACCGCATACAAACAAACAAGCCAAGATCTATCTACTAGATTGTAGCAACGAGTCGATATAGGAACTCACCCTCGAAGATTCCAAAGCGGTTAACGAGAGCAGATTCTCGTGGGTGATGTAGTCGTACACTTCCGATCTCAAGATCGCGTAGACGATCCTTCCGGCGCTGCGTTTCGGCAGCGCTTCCGCAGTCGGTCACACGTTCGGTACTCGATGAAGACCTTCCTCTCCCTTGTTCCAGCAGGCAGCGGAGGTTGTAGCACTCTCCTCGCAATTCCGGCAGCACGACGGCGTGGTACCGGAAGTAGAGGGGAGATCTCGCAGGGCTTCGCCTTAAGCCGGAGCGAGTATGATGGACTATGAGAGAGCCTTGGTGATCTAGGGTTTAGACACACCAATTAGAAGGGACTAAACCAGCGGCTAGGGCAATTAGAAGCTCTAACTCGGCGGCTTGGGAGAAATCCCTAGGCTGTGGCTAGGGTTTAGGTTTAGAGGGAGGCAACTTGTGTGTCTAGGAGGGGAGGCCTGCCCCTCCTTATATAGGTGGAGGGAGGCGCCGGCCAAGGGGAGGGAGTCCCTCCCCAACTCGGATCCCTAGTGGGCCGGCGGTGGAGGAGGAACTCCTCCCCAACTCGGTTTCCCACTTCTTCTCCACTTTCCAAAATAGCCGTTTGACTTTTCAATTTGGCGTTTGACTTTTCAAACTAGGATTTGATTAAACCCTTTATTTTGTACAGCGATGACACCTAGTACATGATTCAATCATTACAACTTGCAATGACACATTCATGTACCCTTCCCCTCCGGAGTGCCAGACATTCCGGAACCTTCTAGAACATTCCCGATGAAAACACCGGAATCATTCCCCAACTCCGATACAGGACTTTCCTTATATGAATCTTATTCTCCGGACCATTCCGGATCTCCTCGTGATATACCGGATCCCATCCGAGACTCCGAACAACATTCGGTCTCTTACTCATCATTCCATAACTACTCAACAACATCGAATCCTTAAGTGTGTCTCCCTACGGTTCGTGAATTATGCGGACATGATCGAGACACTTCTCTGATCAATAACCAATAGAGGAATCTGGAAATTCATATGGCTCCCACATATTTCTACGATTACTTTGCGATCGAATGAACCACTTACATACGATACCAATTTCCCTTTGTCTCACGATAGTTTACTTATCCGAGGTTATGATCGTCGGTATCTCTGCATACCTAGTTCAACCTCGTTACTGATAAGTACTCTTTTCTCGTTCCCGTGATATGTGATCCCTTGTGAGCCAGTCACATGCTTGCAAGCCAATTGGATGACATTCCACCGAGAGGGCCCAGAGTTTAATAATCTGTCATATGGATGGACAAATCCCACTCTTGATCCATGTGCCTCAACACATACTTTCCGAACACTCAATGCCACCTTTATAGCCACCCAGTTACGGTGTGGTGTTTGATGTCATCAAAGCATCCTTCCGGTGATGGTGATTAACATGATCTCATGGTCGAAGGAATTAGGTTACTATGTATCATAAAGCTTATAGCAAACGAACTATATTAAATGACTTGATCTTTATGCTACGCTTAACTATAGGAGTATGTCCATCACATCATTCTCCTAATGATATGACCCTGTTGTCAATAACATCTCTATGTTCATGATCAGGAAACCATGATCATATATTAACCAACAAGCTAGTTTAACAAGAGGCTTTACTAGGGACTCTTATATGTTTACAAATCACACAAGTATTAATGTTTCATGTTAATACAATTATAGCATGGTATGTAAACATTTATCATATGTATGAAGATATGATAATAACCACTTTATTATTGCCTCTTGGGCATATCTCCAACACAGTGCCCATGAAGGCCAGAAGTCTAGGAAGCCCAAGAAGGCGAGAAGTCGAAAAACTTGCCCAGAGAGGTTATGAGCAGCGCCCAAGAAGGACAAAGTCACAAACTTGCCCAAAAACATTATGCGACCAAGAAATATATGACAAAGAAGTTGTATGTCAGAAAACAACTCTAGGAATATTTAAATATAAAGCCCATGAGCGATTCTAAGAATCCCACATGGCCTCGGGGACTAATGTCGGGGGTGTACCCCCGGGTACCCCAGAGTTGATATATAAAAGGATCTCTAAAGATGAATGGAGGATTTGATAAGAGAAATATGCATACATAAGTAGAGAAATATGACACAAAGGAAGAAAACAAAGAGAAAACAGAACCTGGGCCGAAGTAGACGTAATTCGGCCTGCTCCCACTACTCCTCCTAGGCCAAACAGCACCGACGGGCCGAATCTAAGGACAGTTCGGCCCATCAGGCCGAACTCTCGCCGAACCAGATGCCAGCACCCGCCGACTCCTCGCTCCCGCCAAGCCGTCTTCACGCCTGCACGCCTCGTCGCCAGGGGTATCTCCCGATCGATCCCCCCGAGTGGGCCGAGGTGGGAAGGATCCGGCCCACCGCGGGACGTCGACCCCGCCGACTCTCTCCGTCGCCAGCGTCCTCGTGTTACTTTGCCCGGGTGGGCCAGATTCGGCCCACCGCGGGACTCCTTCCTAGCCGACCATCGCCCCGCCTCCAGCAACCCGGCTGGGCCAGCTCGGCGGCCCATCTCGGGACATCAGCGTCTCCCAGCTCCGCTCTGTGGGCCAAATAAGACTGAGCTCGGCTGGGCCTTGAGAATTAACTCGGCTGAGCTGATCTGTAATCCGGCTTGGGCCGAGAATTCCCAGGCTGAGTCGGTTTCTAGCCAGGCCGAATTACCTCATGCCTGGTAGCATCCAGGCCGAGTTATTTCGCCATGTGACCCCTTTTATTTATCTCTGAATGTTTCCTCGACCTCTACAAAGGCACACCATCTATTCAGGACAAGGTTCACGAGAATCGTGCCAGTCTTGGGACGCCCATGGCTCAGACTGGCACCCGTCAATTGGAATATGCCTATGGCATCTAACAAGATGCTAGGGATATGCTCTTGGCATCAAATAAGATGCTAGAGAATATGCCTGGCATCTCCAAAGATACCAGGGCATATGCCCAGCATCTTTAGAAGATGCCCAGGATATGCCATCTAGATACTAAACGTGAGAAAAAAGATTTGTCCCCTGGGCTCCCCTTTATAAGGAGCACCAGGGGGATCGTTCTAAGAGAGGCGCTGAAGGGCTCCTCTCCTTTCTGCTCACTAGGAGCTCTCCTTCTTCCTCTTCCTCCACTCTCACGGACAGCTTAGATAGAAGCGTAGGGGAAACATCTCAAGGAGCATGATTGTAGCCGCGAGTATGGCAAGATTATAAGGGATTAGATGTATAGAATGAGGTGTTATCTCCACTTGAGAGCTTCAATCCAATATACATTGTATTTCTCTTTGTTCATATGAGTGCGGTCTTCACCGCATCATCCCTCTCCGGATTCCTCCACGTCCATCGGCCCCAACTTTAGCCTACCCATGGCTTATGCCGTGATACCACCACGACATTTGGCGCCCACCATGGGGCCTTCTAGTGGTGTTGGTTGGGTTTCCATCTGGACGGGAACACCTTCATCAACTTTCTTCCTCATAGGGCTCATTCAGCTTCACCAAGCCAACAAAGAACAAAAAGGTAAGCGCAGAGGCTCCCCAAGTCTAACTCATCAAAGCAGGTAAGACACATTTGAGCTTCTCGTGTTGAAATCTTTAAAACTAGATCCCATATTGATAGGTTTCAAATAAAAAAATAAACTTTCAAAACCGTTGCGTTAGTATTTTAAATTACTTTAGTTATGTATTTTTATACTTTGGGTTCTTAGTGTATTTTGTACTCGGGTTAATATGCACCTGTACTTCCGTGTATTTTACCGGTAAGTACACTTGTATTTTTTTTATTTTGTCTTTTAGTATAATAATACTTTGTGTACTTGGTTTTAAGTACTGTTTTACTTTCATGTACTTCGGCTCTAAGTAACAATTGTACTTTGTATACTTAATATGTAAATATATTTTATTTCTATGTAGATTGATGGTGAGTACACTTGCACTTTTCTGTACTTTGACTCTCGGTCTAATAGTAATTTCATGTATTTGGTTTTAAGTACGGTTGTATTTTCGTATACTTCGACTTCTAGTACTGGTTTACTTGTCAAATGTGTCTAAGCTGATGCACTTAGACGTCTTGATTTGAGGCGACACCAAGCCGTAGAACGCGTCACGACAAATTGGGACAACAACAAATCAGACGCTATGACAAATGCACTACCTTCACCATGTTTATGAAAATTTAAAAAGCCATAGGCGCCATGATTCGTGGCGAAGCTGAGTCGTGATATATAATACATATTTATTATTTGGTCTGACTATGTTTGTACCTTCATGTATTTCGGCTGTGACTACACGTGTATTTTTGTATATTTTGGGTTTTATTAGTATCTTTGTACTTACGCGTACTTTAGTTGTGAGTATACGTGTACTTTCATGTATTTCGGTTTTTAGTATTTTTGTACTTATGCGTAATTCCGTGTAGTTCGGCGTACAGTTCAGTGTACGATTCGTTTTATTATACTTTTGTAGCTGGAGTACACTTATACTCCGTACTTTGGTATTGTATTTTTGTACTACTTTTATACTTTTAGTATTCTACTTTCTTTTTTTGGTAGTCTATTGTGTACTTTTATTTTGTACTTTGAACCGTATTCACACGCGTAAGTACCGGATAAGGTCGTGATTTTACGCGCGGGAGGACGCCGCGATTCGGTTCCATTCATTTTCTCGTGGGCCTGGTCAGCTTGCCACGTGGCAAGCACGAAAGCTTTGTATTTCCTTTTTCACGCGCACGCATTGAGTCGGCCCATTAGCGATTTTCTTCTTTTTTGGTTTCCTTTTCTATTTCTTTTTTTCCCGGTCTTCTTTTCTATTTTATATTTGTGATTTATTCAAAATAAACTTCTAAAATTTGAACCTTTACAAGTTTAAACTTTTTTAATTATAAACATTATTCAGATTTGAACGTTTCTTGAAATATTTATTATTGTTAAAATAAAAATAAAACAAAAAGGAGAACAATACCTGTTACTGGAAGGAATTCGGAACAACCCATAGCCCATAAGGGGGAAAGCTTCAAGGAGCAAATATAGCAGTTTCCTTCTTTCCTAGCCGACAAACCCTCTTTGATACACAACGGGTCCATTAGAGAGGAAACACATGACCCCTATAGCGCGGCTGATGTACTTTTTCATTTTAGGGGCCTTTTAGAACCTTATGGTCTGATTTCCTTTGGCTTATTTCGATTTTTCGTTTTTGTTTTATTTTTTTTGTTTTCACATTTTGGTTTTCTGTTCAATTTTTCGGTTTTTGGTTTTGGAAATTTTGTATTTTTTTCAACCTAAACATTTTCAGTTTGATTTTTCGAACTCATAGAATTTTATAAATGGACAATATTCTTTGAATTTCGAACATTTTTGAATTTGTATATTTTACATTTGAACAATTTTATAATCTAAATATTTTTCAAAATCAAAGTATTGTTTACAATGATGGGGATATGCCTACACGGGTATGCCCAGCAAGACGTTTCCTATTAGCCCAAGATGCTAGCGAGTGGGCCTGCAGGACGACGACTAGATTGAGACTTGGCGAGGACCCAGGCGACTGGAAGCTGGAGACCCAGAAGCGTAGCTAGGCCCAGTCGGATTAGGTCAAGGACCTTCCGAATCCTTAACCAATTCGGTTGTAGATCTGTAAACCCTAGCGAGGTGAGCTTATATAAACCTCCCTAGGGTACGCATAGAGGACACGTTCCATAATACACCCCAGCAACTCGCCGCCTAGTCGTCGAGTTCGCTCTTGTACTCTCTCCATAATACAATCTAGCAGGAGTAGGTCTTTACCCTCCGGGGGCCGAACCTGGGTAAACCCTTGTGTCTCAGCCCTCATCTCACACCGCAGATGGCTGGCTGCCCTTGCCCCTCGTTCTACTACTCGCTGGCGATTGCAGCATCTGCCGTGGCCATTCCCACGACAGTGGCGCCCATCGTGGGGCCTGGTCGGTCAGGCCGGTGTTTTGCGGCGAGATACAATCTACCCATCAACAAGACGATCGCCACCGGCCGCATGATCGCTATCGGCGAGATCCTCCAGATCTTGCCGAGGAGCTACGTCCCGGCGGCACGCCCCATCACGCACAGCGTGATCATGCCGGTCGGCACGATCAGCCTCTTCGTCGGCTTCACTGACACCATCGTCTCAGAAGATTCGGCTCGCATCCACGAGTCGCCACCACGCGACCGGCTCTCCGAGAGCCAGGTCCGCACTATCCATCGCCTCACCTCCGAGTACGACTAGGCCAACAGCGACGTGGCCGAAACTACCATGGTCGCGGATGACGCGGCCCTCAACAACGACGCCGACTCGGCGACCCCGGCGTCGGCCGCCGGATCCATCGTCGCCGCGTCATCCACGGGCTCCATCACCCAGGTCTCCAACGTGGGAGACTTCGAGGACCCCTCCATCCTCGGGATCTTCGACTTCGACTCCGGGTCAGATAACTCCGGCGACCTCCATGCCGGATCTGGCCGCAACATCGCGGCCTACATGGCGAATGGCGCGGACCCCCCGCCAGACCCCTTCTCCATGCCGATCACGCCGACCACGACGACGACGGAGGTCGAGGAACTTCGCCTGCGGCTAGCGGAGGCGGTCCTCAAGGAACAAGCCGAGCGTGAGAAATTCTGCCACAAGCAGGTAACGACGCAGGAGCTTTCGTGCTACCACCAACTTCGCATCAGGTTGCGCCTGAACCCCACCGTTCAAGGCCGCGCCCTGAACTTAGACGATGAAAACGACCCGGCTCGCATAGCCGAGCGCGCGACCTGCGAGAACGCGTCGCCAGGAGGCAGTTCCCGGCCACCGCCAGGCGCGACGGCTAACGGTGCCCCACCGCCACCACCCGGTCGCACCCCCCCCCCCCGGGATCAGCCGAGAATCCTGGTCTCCTTGCGGGAGCGGGACGCCAACGGCCTCCCGCTGTTCTCCACCCCGATGGACAACGTCGTCGCAAGCCGAGCCGCGGTCGACAACATCACCGTGACCGGGGAAGGCGCCCTGCAGATCCAGTACGCCAAGGCTCTACTCGTCAAGGCAGTCGAGCAACAAAACGCGGGCGCCGACTCACAGGGACGCATGTACTCGCGTTCGTCAGGCAGCAGGGCAGCCTCGAGCGACCGCCCAGTGGTGGCAAACACCCTTAACTGCCCACCACCCGAGCCCCTGCAGCCCCAACATCGACCCGCACACGCGACGCTCTCCACCAACGACCCGCGACCGGCGAACAACCTTGTCGCTGCCAACAAGCAGCCAGTCGACGCGCGCACCCACATCATCAACAACCAGAGCTGACGCGCACGCTAGCCTGATGACCTGAGGCATACTCTCACCAACTGCCGCGACAGCGAACCAAGGGGCTCGCTGAGCCGAGTCGGACCCCAGTGCTTCGGACCAATGATCCGAGGCGAGAGATACCCGGCAAACTTCAAGGCGCTGAAGGAGATCGAGAAGTACGACCCCTCGTACGACCCGTCCGTGTGGCTGGACACCTACCTCATGGAGATGGGAATCGCCGGCCACACCGACCTGCTCGCCGCTCGCTACCTCCCCCTGATGATGGGGGGGGGCATGCCGACAATGGATCAACACCCTCCCCGCAGTCAACATCGTCTCTTGGGAGGAAATGCGCGACGCCTTCATTAGGCACTTCGAGGGCTCCTACACCCGCACCACCACTATCGAGGACCTGGAGCGATGCGTCCAGGGACCCCGCGAGTCGACCGACAGCTGGTTTCAAAGGCCGGAATCCACCCGGACACCGTGATCCACTGCTTCAAGACCTCGTGCCGCTACGAGCCCTTGGTCGCCAAACTCAAGCGGGTGTACAAAACACTCGACAACATACCGGACCTCCTCGAGATCGCCAAGCGGTACGTGGAGGAAGATCCAAACCAAGTAACCGATGACGAGTCGGGAGGGAATCGCCGCACGAGCGGCCACGACAAGGGGAGGCGACCCGAGCTACGCTACAGCAACACTCGCCTCACCGACAAGCGTCGCGGTGATGGGCGAGTCGACTTCGTCGCCAACGCCGGATACGTGCCGCACAAACCCAAGAGCTTCCGCCGCGACGGAGGCCAGCGCCGCGATAGCGGCAACTACAAGGCGAAGCCGAGGTTCGAACCCACGGCTCTCCTCAACCAACCCTGTGTGTTTGACAGCAGGAAAGGGAAGCCCGCTACGCACACGACCGCCGACTACCACTCCCTAAAGGAGATTGAGAAGACATGGCGCGCACGGGAAGACCCCGACAACCACCCGCCAAACGGCGGAAAATTCGGCAGCATTGCCGGCTCGCTCCACACCTTCACGGGCTTCAACACGAAGCGCGAGAAGAAGGTCATCGCTCGCGCCGTCACCGTTAATGCGGTGTCCCAGATCGACATCCCCCAGTTCCTTAACTGGTCCGAGCAATCAATCACCTGGAGCCGCGAGGACCACTCGCCACGGATTGAATATCCGGGCCGAGTCTCCTTGGTGGTCAAGCCCAAGGTGGGGGACTACTGGCTCCCCAAGACGCTGAAGGACGACGGCAGCTCCATCAACATTTTGTACCTGGACACGTTTAGGCGACTGCGGCTCCCGCAGTCGATGATCGAGACGACTTACACCACCTTCCATGACATCGTCCCCGGTCGAAAGGCGTACCCGATCGGCAAGGTGACGCTGCCAGTCACCTTCGGCACACCGGCAAACTTCCGCACCGTGCGGATCGTTTTCGAGCTAGTACCGTTCAACAGCCCCTACAGTGTGTCCTGGGGCGCCAGGCGTTCGCCAAATTCATGGCAGCGCCCCACTAAGCATACAACGCGATAAAGCTCCCCGGGCCGTGTGGCATCATCACTGTCCATGGCGACCCCGACATGGCCGCAGAGTGCGAGGCCAAAGGCGCCGAGCTCGCCGATGCCGTCATAGCGGGAGAAGCCAATCACGCAGAAGAGCTCGCCAAATATGCAAGCGGGGTCAACAACAACGACCCCACCATACTCAAGAAGCCCAACTCGAAGGGTGGCGGCTCCACCGCCTTCGAAGCAACGACACACACCCGCACCGTCGAGCTGGTCCCCGGCGACCCCAGCCAGACGGTGACGATCGGGACGGGCATAAGCCCAGCATAGGAAGGCGCGCTCATCGGGTTCCTACGTGAGAATCGAGATATCTTCGCATGGAAGCCATCCGACATGCCTGGTGTCCCGAGAGAACTCGCTGAGCACAAACTCAACACCGACCCCAAAGCGCGACCCGTGAAGCAGTCGTTGCGGCCCTTCAATGAAGAGCGCCACCGAGCAATCGCCGAGGAGGTGCAGCGTCTGCTCGCTGTAGGCTTCATTCGGCCAATCAAATACTCCAAGTGGCTGGCAAACCCAGTCCTGGTCGAGAAGAAAAATGGGACCTGGAGAATGTGTATTGACTACACAAACCTCAACAGCGCCTGCCCGAAGGAGCAGTTCGTCCTCCCGCGGATCGACCAAATCATCGACTCGACCGCGGGTTCGGAGTCGCTATGCTTCCTCAACGCCTACTCTGGGTACAACCAGATCAAAATGGTAGTCGAGGACGAGGATAAGACGGCGTTCATCACGCCATTCGGAGCCTTCTGCTACACCGCCATGACCTTCGGCCTCAAGAATGCCGGGGCGACCTACCAGAGGTGCATGCAGGAGTGCCTCGCGAGCCAAATCGGCCGCAACATCCACGTCTACATCGACGACGTGGTGGTAAAATCCACTCGCCAGGGCGACCTACTCGCCGACCTGGCAGAAACCTTTGCCAACCTGCAGAGATACAAGATAAAGTTAAACCTAGCAAAATGCACCTTCGGTGTACCTAATGGACAGCTACTAGGGTACGTCGTCTCCAAGCGAGGAATTGAGGCGAACCCCGCCAAGATCAACACGATCGCCCGGCTAGGCAGACCCGAGTGCCTGCGCGGCGTGCAGAAGCTGGCCAGGCGAGTCGCGGCTCTCATTCGCTTCATCCCCCGGCTAGGCGAGAAGGCCATGCCCCTCTACCTCCTAATACGCAAGAACCCCACTTTCCAGTGGGACAAGGAGGCAGACGACACGCTCCACGCTCTCAAGGAGGTGCTACTCGCAGCACCGCTACTCGCCGCCCCCGTCGACAAGGAGCCCATGCTCGTCTACGTCGCGGCTTTCGAGCGCTTCGTCAGCGCCATCATGGTCGTCGAACGACCAGAGGAAGGCAAGGAGCGCCTGGTGCAGCGACCCGTATACTACATCAGCGAAGTCGTCACCGAGTCGCGCCAGCGCTACCCGCAGTACCAAAAATTGGTATATGCGGTCTTCAGAGCACAGCGGCGTCTTCCGCACTACTTCTAGGAGCACCCAATAACGGTAGTCTCCTGACCACCGTTGCAGGACATCATCCGCAACCGTGAGGCGACTAGGCGAGTCGCCAAGTGGGCCATCGAGATCGGCGTCCACAACATCAAGTACGAGCCGCGCAAAGCGATCAAATCGCAGGCTCTCGCAGACTTCCTCACCGACTGGGAGGAGGCCCAGCAGCAAGAGAAGCTGCCATACCTCCATTACTGGAGCCTACACTTCGACGGCTCCAAGAACGCAGATGGTGCAGGAGCAGGGATCGTGCTAACATCTCCGAAGGGCGACAAGCTTTGCTACGTCCTCTACCTCGACTTCACCCCCTGCACCAACAACATGGTCGAGTACGAGGCGCTACTCCACGGCATGCGGGCAGCCAACGAGATGAACATCAATCGCATGCGCTGCTACGGCGACTCCGACCTCGTCGCCGGGCAAGTCGCCGACACCTGCGACGCAGTCTCCCCACCATGGCGGCATACTGCCAAGCAGTAGACCAGCTGGGAGGCCACTTCGCAGGCTACTCCGTCGAGTGGATCGACAGGCGGAAGAACGAGGATGCCGACGCACTTTCCCGCATCGGCTCGGCTTGACTCGCACCACCCGTCGGCGTCTTACTCGACACCATCGCCAAGCCTTCCGTCTCGCCCCCAAAGGAGATCAACATCGGAATTCCGCTGCAACCAGACGCAACCCTGGTCGCACTGATCGCCGAGCCAAGCGACTGGACCACGCCATACGTCGCTTACCTGGATGATAGCACGCCACTGCAAATCCTTCGTCATCATCAACGGCGAGCTCCACAAGCGCAGCGTGACCGGCGTGTTCCAACGCTGTGTCCAACCCGCAGAAGGACGCAAGATCCTCCAGCACATCCACTCCGGCGACTGCGGCCACCACGCTGGCGCCCGCTCCCTGGTGGCCAAGGCCATGCGACATGGCTTCTACTGGCTCACCGCACACGCCGACGCGGTCGACATCGTCCAACGATGCTTTGGGTGCCAGAAGTACGCCAAGCAGACTCACATGTTGAGCTCGGCGCTCAAGACCATCCCCATCACCTGGTCGTTCGCCGTATGGGGCATGGACATGGTAGGCCCCTTCAAGAAGGCCCCCTCTGGCTTCACCCACCTCCTAGTCGCAGTCGATAAACTCACAAAATGGGTGGAGGCCAAGCCAGTCCGCAAGTGCGACGGGAAGACCGCTACCAAATTCCTACGCGAGCTCATTTATCGCTACGGGTTTCCAAACAGCATCATCACAGACAACGGCGCCAACTTTTCCAAGGGAGCCATTGCCGAGTTCTGCGAGGAGCACAACATCCGACTCGACCTTGCCTCAGTCGCCCACCCGGAGTCCAATGGCCAGGCGGAACGCGCCAACCAGAGCATCCTCCACGGCCTGAAGCCATGACTACAAGTCCCACTGGAGCGAACCCCCGGGTGCTGGGTCGAAGAACTCTCCTCTGTCATCTAGGGCATCTGCACCTCCATCAACAGGTCGACAGGATTCACCCCTTCTTCATGGTGTACGGTGCTGAGGCCGTTATGCCAACCGACCTCAAGCACGATTCACCACAGGTGGTCAACTACACGGAGGCCGACAACGAGCTCGCATCCCAGGACGGAGTCGACCATCTCGACGAAGCGCGCGATCTAGCTCGCTCCCGCACCGCCATCTACCAGCAAGGGCTTTGCCGCTACCATAGCCGGCGAGTACGGACTCGCACCTTCCAGGAAGGCGACCTGGTACTGCGCTTGATCCAGGACAAGAAGGGCATGCACAAGCTCTCTCCCCCTTGGGAGGGACCATTCGCCATCGAGCGAGTCCTGGGCAAAGACGCCTACTACCTCACCGACGTACGAGGCAACGGAAAACTCGACGTCAAGCGGCCATGGAATGTAAACCTCCTACGGAAGTTCTACTCTTAGAACTCCAGACGTGTACCCCCTATCCGCTATGAAATAAAGCAGATCGATTCGCGCAAATTGCATCCACTCTCCATACCTTGTGCCACTCGCACTCGTAATAACAGCATTACGCTATTCGTAGAAGTCAACCTTCGGTAACGCGATCGGCACGGCCAAGTAGTGCGATACGAGGGCACTGGAAAAATTCAGGCCTCGTACCGTCCACGAAAAAAGCTAACCCGGGCCCCATTGGAGTCGCCTCTCTTGACTGGCTCCCCGAGCTAAGACGACTGCATTCGCTTCCCACAGTGACCTAGTCCTCCACATCCTCGGCGCAGCGACTCGAACGGCAAAGTACCACGCTCGGGGACTGACACTAGCCCAAAGAAGAGTGGCTAGGGAAAAACTCCAAGTAAGAGAGCACGCCCTGGACTTGCCACGCGACTGGTCTTACGGATCAGGTGGGGTGACGCGCCTAACACAACGCGCCTAGTCCTCACCTACCTCGGGCATGCGACTAGAACGGCCAAGTACCACTCTCGGGGACTCGGCGACCCGACCCCGTTCGCACCTAGGAAAACGGCCAAGTAAAGAGCACCCCTGGGAGTCGCCATGCGACTGGCTTCCCGAGCCATGGCAAGTCGACCCTAACTCATTACCAGTTCACACAACATATAAAAACAAGGTTAACCCCATAAAAAAGGGCGGACACGCTCGGGGACTCGCACAACCAACAATCAAACCACAAAAACAATGACAAAATAACCCATGCATTCCTTCACAACAGCAAAATTTGTTCGCGTACAAGGAGAATTACATGTTTATCTTAAGTTAACGCCGAGTGGCAAAATACTTTACTCCACAGGTGTCGACGAGGAGGCACCACCATCCTTGCGGCTGCGGATGAAAGGAACCCAAGGGTTCGACGGATATGTCGTGAGCTCACCCGCCATGGCCGCACGAAACAGTTGCTCCACCTTGAAGTCGTGATGCGCTGGCTTGGGGTCATTGGGGGCGACAACCGTTTCCTGATAAGGAATAAGGTCCCCCATCGCCCACACGCGGTCGGAGTACACCGCGGCTCACTCTGTCAGCTTCAGCACCTCGGCAATCTCGACCGAGCCCGTCGACGAAGGGTACCCGCTCGTGACATCGTCAAGGTCGAAGTCGTCGGGAAAATGCGCGAGCCCAAGGCTCAGCGCAGTCGCCGCTCCACGACGGAAGGCCGATCGCGGCATGAACTCCACGATCGATGGGGCCTTCTCCATATAGCGCCATACTTCGACAAGGTCATTGGGGATCACCTCTGTGGGCGAGATCTCCTGAAGATATGCCCGGAGGCAGGTCGCTGACAGCACGGCAGAATCGACCAGAGTGGTGACACATTGCCGCGCGTCATACGACTACGCCTCTTTGGCGCTATCAGTGATCAGGCCTGCAACACACAAACAAACAGTAAGGAAGCGCTAGCAACACAGTGTGGTCCACGCGCTCGGGGAGTTGCTGAAGGAAAACTCACCAATCAGTGGGCGACAGAGATCCGTGATGAAACTTTGAAGAGCGGAGAAGTCATTCTGCAGCCCGGCGACAAGCGCGTCCGACACTTTCTGCTCCTCGGCAGCAGAAGCAACAGCCTCCTTGGCCAGTCCGTCCACCGAACTCGCCTCCGCCTTCGCCTCCATGAGCTCACGCTCCAGTTCAGCGATTCGCTTCTCCGCGGTGCTCAAAGACGACTGGGCAGCCGCCCACTCACTCGCCGAAATAAGGCCCTAGCGAGCCTTCTCCACTGCGGCTGCGCTATCCTCTGCTTCAACAACAAAAAGATTACAAACGTAACAAGCTTACGACCAGTGACAAGCATGACGAACACTCACCCGCACTCGCTCGAAGTTGGTCGTTCGTGTCCTGAACAACGCGGAGCTCCTTTTCCACGCGACATTTGGCAGCAAGCCACTCCGCCGACTCGCGTTGCAGGCCCTGTGCAACAATGAAAGCATCGACGACAAAATTTCCTAAGTGCCTAGCCGCTGAAATTCAGCGACTAACCACTCGAGGACTGGACGACAAAAATTCCTAAGTGCCTAGCCGCTGAAATTTAGCGACTAGCCACTCGGGGACTGGATGACAAAAATTCCTAAGTGCCTAGCCGCCGAAATTCAGCGACTAGCCACTCGGGGACTGGACGACAAAAATTCTTAAGTGCCTAGCCGCTGAAATTCAGCGATTAGACACTCGGGGACTGGATGGTGAAAAAACAATAAGAATCCGACCACTGGAATTCAGTGGCCCGATCCTCGGGAACTGGACATACCTGGATGGCGCCACCTAGCATGCCGTGAATCTCTATTGTGTCCATTGATGCGAGCACGAGTGGAGTATGCCCGCGACGCTGTTCGACCTTTGTGCCGGCATCCCTAGGCTGTTGGCTCGATGGCACCGAGGCACTCGCCATGGCGGCCCTCGCTACAAAGCGAGGGAACCTCGCCACCGCGGCCCCCGTGCCACCCGAAGGCGGCCCGGTCGCCCCAATCGAGGCCGTGGGGCATGCCTGCTGCGACTCCGCATCCTCCATGGCCTTCGGAGCCACGTCCACCGCAATCGGGGTTTCGCTCGGGGCAGCCGCTGGCTCGTCCGAGATCGTGACGACCTCATCGCCCTTTGTTCTCTTGGTGCCTTCAGCGGGAGCCTCAACCTCGTCGCCCTTTCTCTTCTTCGAGGGATCAGCCAGCGCATCCGCGGCGACCGATGGAACCTTGGACACCGAAGGATGGCCTATCTTCTTCACTCCAGTCCTACGAAACAACTCCGTCAATAACGCGCGCCAATCGAGCAAGAATCAAGCAGACAAATGAAAGATTGAGGAATACTCACTTGGCGACTGGGATAAATCGTAGGCCAGTACGAATACTGGCCGGCTTCTCCAGTTCTGGCCCTAGTTTCTGACTGAGGCCCGTCTCGAATACGCTTTGCGCCCAAGACACCGATGTCTTTTTCGAGGATGAGGCCGCGGCAGGAGGTTCAGTGGCAATCGCCACGGGAGCTCCCCTTGGCGGCGAAGCCCCTACGGCTGGAGCGGCCACCAGCCCGGTGACTGGGGCGAATAGCGGTGGAAGTGATGCCAATGGCGCCTCGTCTTCCACGACAGTCACACCAGTCACTGCGGTCGCGTGCGTCGTTGTTCCTTCGGCTGTGCTGGTAGCATCAAAGCTACTCGCGAACCGAGGCGGAGACACCGGCTTAGCCGTCTTCGTCTTCTTCTTGGGTGGCGGCTTCTTATTCTTCTTTGATGGTGTGGCGTCATGCTGCGAGGTGTGCTCGGGGAGCTCGTCATCATCGTCATCATGGGCCTCGAGGCTTTTGCTGGCCTCAAGCTCGCGTTGGTGTTGCCCACGGGTCTTGCGGACCGTGGGGGCAGCGACCTCCATGGCTTCGTCGCCATCATCGTCATCATCATCACCGCCTCCCCCATCACTTCTGACATCACCTTTATCAGGCGATGACGAGCTCTCGTCTTCGGCGGACGAGTTCGAGTTCTCGTCATCTGCGGGTGGAAGCCAACCTTCCACCACTTGGAATAACTGCAACAACCAAGCAACATTAGCACGACCGCGAATGCACGAACTACGACTGCGGGTGCATGGGAAATAAAAACTCACCGTTGGATCTTGGCACTTCACGGTATAAGGCGCGACCCCGGCCTTTGCATCAAGATACACCGCCTGGGTGATATTCTTCAGGGCCAGGGTGTAGTCATTGAGTCTCCATTCGGCATGACAGGACTTCGTCGGGTCGTCTTTGCCCGTATACTCGTACATATAATGGGCACGGCTGGCCAGAGGCATGAGCCGTCGCCCAAGCCAGCAATTGTAGAGGTTGATGGATTGGAGGCCCTTCTTCTTCAAGTTGTGGATGGTCTACAACATCTCGCCGACAACCATCCGCTGGTCCAGCGGGAGTTTGGTGACTTGGAGCCGACGCGGCTCGGGTCGGTCGGCGGAGTACGTTAGAAGAGCCACCTCATCGCCCGGTGGCGACTCGGTCACGTAGAACCAGCTCTTCTTCCACTCGTTCGCTGCTTTGGAGGGCAGCATCAGGTCAAAGAACGACGCCTTCGACTTCATCTGGAAGGTCAGGCCGCCCGCAGCTAACATCGGGCCACCTGTTTCTTCGCAGTTGATCCTCCCATGGAACAGATCTTGCCATAGGGGGAAGTACGATCGATAACCTAGGTAGCATTCACAGAACGCCACGAAGATGGCGAGCTGCTCGATGCTGTGCGGCACGAGGTCTGACGGTTGGATGTCGTAGTAGGCGCAGAAGCGACGGAAGAAGAGGGAGGTGGGGAATCCGAGCCCCCGCTCCAGATGGATGGTGAAGCAGACGAATTCCCCCTCGCGCGGATTGGGGATCACCTCTCCGACCGCAGGAATGCGCCACCGCCCGGCGCGGAGGATCCCTGCCTCCTCGAACGATTTCAGCAGCGCCTTCGTACACTTGGATCTGCCCCATGGTTCCGTAGGAGGGGCCATCGGTCTTGGGATCTGGGGTTGTGAATCGTTCTCGATCGCTCTGGTTGCTGCTTGGAATGGAGGATGGAGGATGCACGAGATCGGAGGAAGTGAGGGAGGTGCTTTCCCCTCACCCGTCACTCTCCTTATATAGTGGTTGTTACCCGCCATTTTCGGGGAGCCGTTACCACGTGGTAATTACGCCGATATTACCGTTGGATTACCCAACGGCTAGTTTGACCTGCGCCGACGGTCCAACTTCATCCACTCGACTCGCTATCTTTAGCGACTTGACTATTCGCCGACCTGATCACTACAACAGTGACTTAATTGATCGCTGACCCCATTCGCCGAGCTGCGATCTGGTTAGTCGCCGTTATTGCGACTCAAACGACTAGTTCTTTCTTTTGTTCAGGTGTTCGCCGCCGATTCGACTGTGCGTCTGAATTGGACCCGCATACTCCGACTGCCAACGAACACCTCTGACGAATCAACGACGGCCTCGGATACTACTGATGGGATATGCCCAGCAGGACGTTTCCTATTGGCCCAAGATGCCAGCGAGTGGGCCGGCAGGACGGCGACTGGATTGAGACTTGGCGATGACCCAGGCGACTGGAAGCTGGAGGCCCAGAAGCGTAGCTAGGCCCAGTCGGATTAGGTCAAGTGCCCTCTGAATCCTTAACCAATTCGGTTGTAGATCTTAGCGAGGTGAGTTTAAGCTTATATAAACCTCTCTAGGGTACGTATAGAGGACACGTTCCATTATACACCTCAGCAACTCGTCGCCTAGTCGTCGAGTTTGGCCTTGTACCCTCTTCATAATACAATCTAGCAGGAGTAGGTCTTTACCCTCCGGGGGGCGAACCTGGGTAAACCCTTGTGTCTCAGCCCTCATCTCGCACCGCAGATGGCTGGCCGTCCTTACCCCTCGTTCTACTACTCGCTACCGATTGCAGCATCTGCCGTGGCCATTCCCACAACATACAACGTCTGAACTTTTTTAGTTACGACATTTTCATCCAAAGGAAAAAATAATATTTCCTTCCATCCAAATTAATTAACTTTGATTTATATAGATTCGAATGTATCAAGTATTAAAACAAGTTTAGAAAAATGCAACTCAATTAATTTAAACCGGAGGGAGTAACAGAAAAGGCTGTAGTAAGAAACCTATATGGACCGGGCCAGCTGAGTCACCCGTCCGCTATGGGCGTTGTATAGAGACGCCCTTCCTAGTCGGCAAGAGGCGGGAATCTTATTCCCCGCTCATAGCGGGGGCTATATGGCGCTCCACACATGGTGGGTAGTTCTTGGCTAGGCCCGTTAGGGAGGGGCACTGGGTTTCCCTCAGGTTTTTTCTTCTTTGGTTTTTTCCTCTGGTTTTCCTGCTTTTTCTCTGCAGTTTTTTGGTTTAGTTGGTCTTTTTTTTTGTTTTTTTTAAATTCTGAACTTTTCTGTTTTTTGAACCGTTCTCAAGTTCGAATTTTAAAAGTTTGAAATTTTTGTTGAATTTGAACAATTTTAAATCTAAACAATTCTTACTTTTTGAACTTTTTCAATATTGTACTCCCTCCGTCTCAAAATAGATGTATTATATTTTTCCAAATTTGGATGAATCTATATACTAAATAGTGTCTAGATTCATCTAAATTTTAATAAATTTGAAACATCTATTTTGAGACGGAGGGAGTACGTTTTTAAGATATGACTTTTTTTCAAATCTAAACATTTTTTAATTTGGACATTTTTTCAGTTTTGAAATTTTCTAAATCTGAGTATTTTTTTCATATGGACTTTTTAAGTTTAGTAGTTTCTAGATTTAAACTTTTTCAAATTTAACATCTGTAAATCAAAACAGAAAAATAAAATATAAAAATTGATATAAATCATACCTATTATTGGGCTGCGGCCAACACCGCTGGCGCTGGTGCGGCGCCGCGCTCGCGCCCTCAGCAGGCGCTGAACTCCCGGCAAGAGGCCGAAACTAGTGTCTTTAGCGGATAAGGCCGGCAGTACCACTAGTTGGTAGCAAGACTGGGCATGGTTTGTCTACACGCCATTTTAATTTTTGAGAAGTCTGGTTGGCTAGACCAGGCCGGCAGTGCCCGGTCCGATGAACCCCGAATCACAAGCCCGGAGTGCAGCCCGTTCTCTCTTGTAGTACAGCTCTGCTTACAAAAGTTAATCCCCAACCATAGTTCGTTAAACCCATCTGTCTGCCTGCACCGAAAGTACAAATCAGAATCTGCTGAATTTTCTGAACATCCATTGGGATAAAATGGACATTCAGCTTAGTCACATCCCATTGCCACGTCGAGTGATCGATGAAGTCTGCAACCCGCTAAGGGGGTCATCAGTCTTACAGTGAATCGGTCTCATCTGACCATCTCTTGGGATCCAATTGTCATTCCATGCGCTCGTTTCCTCTCCGAAACCAATACGACGGAAAAGCCCTATAGCCAGAACCACTCTCCCTTCCATGATAGACCGCCACACCCTGGACAGATGTGCGCCCAGCTCGGCATTCAAAAAATCTGTCGGGGGAAAGTAAATCGCCTTAAGGATTCTTGCGCTCAACGTCTGTGGTTTCTGTAATAGACGCCTCCCCTGCCGAGCCAGCAGAGCCAAATTAAAGAGCTCAATATCCTTGAATCTGAGGCCACCAAGAAACTTGGGTTTGCACATTTCCTCCCAAGAGACCCAGCACATTTTCCTCTTTCCCTCCTTCGAACCCCACCAAAAGTTTCTCAAGAGAGAACTAATGTGTTGGCAGAGTCCTTGTGGCAGCTTGAAACAAGCCATAGAAAAGATAGGGATTGCCTGAGCGACAGATTTGATCAACACATCTTTGCCGCCAGCAGACAAACATTGCTCAATCCAGCCTTGTACCCTCTTCCAAATTCTGTCCTTCAAATACTTAAAGGAACCGTTCATCGATCTACCCACATGTGAAGGCATACCAAGATATTTCTCATTAAGAGTTTCATTCTGTACATTAAGAATGACTTTGAGATTCTGTTTAATCATCTCCGGGCATTATGATAAACGGGGAATTTTTAGTGTGAGATCGGCATATAGAATGATGATGATCATGCGAGAGACGCGTGAGGCATGGATTGAAGAGGCAGCCTCTAGCTCGGACCACAAACAGGTGTAGAATAGCTGGTCAAATCTATGGCATGTCCAGGTACCTTCCAAAGTGAGAGTATTCTTGTGGAGGTTGGCGAGACATTCTCTACCAACAGCTGATAATCTTCATCGTCGGCATATATCTACAAAGAGCAACAGTGGCATCTGTGTGGATAAGGACTTATGGAAGAACTCGTTGGTTGATTGCACAATGGCACGATGTGTTTGGGCACTCGCTGATGAGGACCTGCTGGAACATATGTGTGCAATCCGAGAGGGGGAAGCGAAGAGCTGGCTTTTCATGTTGTTTGATTCTCTGTCACCGGATCAACTGACTCGTGTGTGCGTTACCTTATGGGCAATTTGGCATGCACGTCGGAAGGCTATTCACGAAAAGACATTCCAAAGCCTCCTATCAACTCATTGCTTCGTTGACAGGTTTCTGGCTGACCTAGAGTTAACGCAGAAGCCCAAAGTATGCAAGCAATCTACTGTTCAGGCACCAAAGATGGGGGCCTGGTTGCCTCCGGCGGCCGGCGTGGCAAAGATCAATGTCGATGCTGGGGTGCAGCGCAATGGAGGTGCAGGTGATGTAGCGGCAGTCGCACGGTCGGAAGCCGGGGTCTTTCTCGGGGCGTCGGCAATTCAGTTTGATGGCCTGGATGATCCAGAGGTCTTAGAGGCTCTTGGAGTCTGCGAGGGCCTGCATTTGGCTAAATATTTGAACTGCCTAGATTGAAGGTGGCAAGCGATTGCCTAGGTGTAATCAAGTCGATATCTGAAGATAACTTAGGGCCTTATACTAATATTATCGTAGAAATAAAATCATGTGCTATGGAGTTCTCTGATACTTCATTTGCACATGAAGGTAGATCCTTTAATAAGGAAGCACATGATCTAGCTCGGCTGGCTGTGTCGTTGCCATTAGGGCGACATATTTGGTTTGTAAATCAGCCTGAAGGCGTTTGTATCTCGATACTCTGCATCAATAAAGGGTGGATGATTCTAAAAAAAACACAGTTCGTTAAACTACTTTTTTTTGGTCTTTGCACTCCTCGCATGGAATGCTCATGTACCCATACTACTTCCTCTGCCTTGAGTTAAATGTCTTGTTATTTATTTAGATTTAGATAAATCTATAAATATATTTTAATATATAAATACATACGAATTTAGACAAATCTTCAACATCTAATAATTCAAGATGAAGAGAGTACTATCTTAGACTCACTCCTAGTTCTATTATTGATTCCTCTCAGATACACTGAGCTGCTCGAGCCCTCCTCCTCCCGCACCCGCGCCTCCCTTCCCCGCCGAGCCCTTCCTCCCGTGGTCTCTCCTTCCCGCCGTTGCCGCCCGGATCGTCGCCAGGCAAAGACCTGGGGGCGTGGCGGCGGCGTCCCTGGTCGCGATCTAGCGGGAAGGCGGCGGCGTCCGTCCCGGCTGATTTGGTGGTGGTTCTGTGGCGAGCGGCGGCCGGTGATCCTCGGCCAAGATGGCGGCAGGCGGCGACGGGAATCTAGGCCTAGCCGTGATCTGTCCCGTACGTTCGCCTCGACGCCGGCGCCTAGGCGACCCGGGCCTTGTCCGTGACACTAGGGCGCTTGGGGCATCTGCCCTCGGCATGGTGGTGGTGGCATCCTTCTCCGTCGGAATGGTCGGCCGGGTGGTCTTGTCGTCTTGCGGCGGATCCTGCTAGTTTCTGACGGGTGGCGTGGGGGCTGCTGGCTCGGTTTCAATAAAGGAGGTGGTCCTAGATCCCTCTCAAGCCAAGACGATGATCTGCCAGATGTTGGTCTCCATTGATCTAGATTCTGTGTCGTGTTTCGGAAGGCTCCACCGGCAAACTCGATAAGTGTTATCATGTCATGAGTTTGCCGGAAGGATTGAATTCGGTCGTACGCACCCATGTTTTATCCTGACCGTTTGGTTTTAGAGGGTGTGCTTCGAAGCTTTGTTGGTTTTTTTTATCATGGGGCATGTTATCGTTCTATGGTGCTGACGGAGAAATTCATAGAGACCAAGATATGAGAATAGACAATGGTGTTCGAGTCTGGGTGGTGATGAGGAATTGGCTAAGTGACTTGTGAAATGGAGTAGTGGCATGCAAGTGGGGGCAACTGCATATGATAGGTTCATGGTCCTACCTCTTAGGGTGAAACCCGGGGTCTGGCCTTAATTGGTTGTGCTTGTGCTTTTGAGAGCGCGAACTTTCTTTAGGGTGAAAACCTAGATCTTTGATCGGGCGATGACGGTGTTTGTGCACTGTTCCCTTCTTGGAGGCGTCGTTTTTGGAGAAGCTAGACTTCTGGTGTTGTCTTGGTGGTGGTAGTACTTGTTGGGAATATGCCCTAGAGGCAATCATGTATGATGATATTTCCAATTGTATTCATAAAGTTATTAAGTTGTCCTTGTATGAGCAACTGATGTATATCGTTGAATATGTGATTCGGCTGTGGAACTATACATTCATGTTGTTTGTACTAAATATCCTTGGTCATTGAGGTTGTGCTGGACATACAACTTAGACCAATGTGAAAGTTGGCTTGGTGACTCGGTTCCACTTGTCATGGGCATGGAGATGCCATTCCGACTTACACAGATTCGGCTAAAGAGTTTAGTGAGTCGGATTGACCCATATTGAGGTACAACGAACAAGTTGTCATTTGTATATCTCAATCAATGTAATCCTTAGACCTGAGGTTGTTGCATAGTCCGAGTTGAGGATCACCGACTTAGGTCCTGTCAAACGTTGATCCATAACTGGGCAATTATAAAGGCAGAGTTCGGGTCGACTGAAAATCAAGCTGCATGATGTGAATAACCAAGATGGGATTTTGCCCATCAACTTGGAGAGATATTCTCTAGGCCCTCTCGGATGATATGATTTGGAAAGCATGGACATGCACGACTTAGTTAAGTGTTAACCGAGGCGATCGATTAAGAGTTAGTCAGATGAATCACTTCTCTCGGATCGAGAAGAGAGTCGGACTATTTAAGGGATGATAAATATTCGCATATAGTCTGACAAGGTATATCGTGAGGCAAAAGGGACTCGAACGCAAGTCGCATTGGAAAGGCAAGTCGTCATGACTCTTTGGTACTTGGAAGTCGGCACGTTCTGATAGAAGCCGCTACCGACAAATCGATTGAGAGTCGGACTCCAATCGTGTCCAAGTTGCCAAGAGCCTGCGGGGTCACACACTTAAGAGCGGGAGAAAGTTCGGATTGGATCTGAACCGGAAATCTGGTTGAGTTAGACCCGAGCCGGATTTGGACTGAGTTAGTGAGTCGGACTCACAGGGACTAATATTATATGGGCTTTAGTGAATGGGCCACGAGTGGAGCCCACGTTCACTCCATATATATAGTGGAGCACAGTAACCCAAAAAGGTTAATCGTTGATCGGTTAGGTCATTCCATGTGTTGGAAACCTTAACTCCATAGCAGTCCTGCCGACGTACTGAACCTAGCAGTTCACCGCCGGCGCTCCTCCTTGTACGTATGGACACCAGCAGATGCGTTGTACCATTAGCGCTTGGACGAACGTCGATCGGTTCGGGATCGCAGGGACTGCACTGCATCAACTGACGTGCTACCTCAATAATCCGCAACTGCGCGTCTAGTGGTAATCCTCGTGGCCTTCTACCTCAGCTAGTTCTTGGGATCACCATGTTAGAGGAAAAAGTTTTGTTTTATATCTATACTGGTGGAGATATGCCCTAGAGGCAATAATAAAAGTGGTTATTATGATATCTTTTTGTTTATGATAAATGTTTAAATTCACGCTATAATTGTATTAAACGAAAATATTAATACTTGTGTGATTCGTAAACTAAATTAGAGTCCCTAGTAAAGCCTCTTTGTAATACTAGCTTGTTGGTTGATAGATGATCGTGGTTTCCCGATCATGAATATTGAGATGTTATTAACAACAAGATCATATCATTAGGAGAATGGTATGATGGACATACTCCTATAGATAAGTGTAGCATAAAGGTTAAGTCATTTCAATAGTTCGTTTGCTATAAGCTTTCTGATACATAGTAACCTAATTCCTTCGACCATGAGATCATGCTAATCACCATCACCGGAAGGATGCTTTGATGACATCAAACACCACACCGTAACTGGGTGGCTATAAAGGTGGCATTGAGTGTTTGGAAAGTATGTGTTGAGGCACATGGATCAAGAGTGGGATTTGTCCATCCATATGACAAATAGATATACTCTAGGCCCTCTCGGTGGAATGTCATCCAATTAGCTTGCAAGCATGTGACTAGCTCACAAGGGATCACATATCACGGGAACGAGAAAAGAGTACTTATCGGTAACGAGGTTGAACTAGGTATGCAGAGATACCGACGATCAAACCTCGGATGAGTAAACTATCGCGAGACAAAGGGAAATTGGTATCGTATGTAAGTGGTTCATTCGATCGCAAAGTAATCATAGAAATATGTGGGAGCCATGTGAATTTTCAGATTCCTCTATTGGTTATTGGTCGGAGAAGTGTCTCGGTCATGTCTGCATAATTCACGAACCGCGGGGAGACACACTTAAGGATTCGATGTTTTTTAGTAGATATGTAATGTAAGTAGAGAAACCGAATGTTATTCTGAGTCTCGGATGGGATCCGGGATATCACGAGGAGATCCGGAATGGTCCGGAGAATAAAATTCATATAAGGAATGTCCGATTCCGAAGTTCGGGAATGATTTCGATGTTTTCATCGGAGAGGTTCTAGAAGGTTCACCGGACAGGAAGGGGAATGGTCCATGAATGTGTCATGGGTAAGTGGAATGATTGGATCATATCCTAGGTCACTTTGGTTGGGCATTTTGCGAGAGAGAAATAAAGCTCTAAATTGAAAGTCAAAAGGGAGGTTTGAAAAGTCAAACTGGAACAATGGTTTCCTCGTGGAAGAAGGAAAGAGTCCTTCCTTCTATCCAACTTGGGTTTGGGTATGGATTCAAACACCCCTCTACCAAGCCTCCCTCCCTCTCATAAATAGAAGGGGAGGGCTGCCCCAAAGAGCACACAACCTAGCCCTCCCCACCCGTGCGCCGCCGTCGCCGTCTAGCCGCCGTCGCGCTGCCGCTGCCTCGCGCCGCCGCCGGCCCGTCGCCGTCGCCCTAGCCGCCGCCGACACCTCCTACTCTCCGACCTTCTAAACTAGATCGCCGGAAAACCCTAGATCCACCATAACTCGCACCGGCTTAGGCGAAGCCCTGCGGGATCTTCCCTCTACCTCCGACACCAAGCCGTCGTGCTGCTGGAATCGCGAGGAGAGAACTACAACCTCCGCTGCCTGCTGGAACAAGGGAGAGGAATGTATTCATCGAGTACCGAACGTGTGACCGACTGCGGAAGCGCTACCGAACGCAGCGCCGGAAGGATCGTCTACGCGATCTTGAGATCGGCAAGTGTACGACTACATCACCCACGAGAATCTGCTCTCGTTAACCGCTTTGGAATCTTCGAGGGTGAGTACTCTAATCGACTCGTTGCTTCAATCTAGTAGATAGATCTTGGCTTGTTTGTGTGCATGCGGTCGATTTTTTTTGTTTTCCATGCTACGAAACCCTACAGTGGTATCAGAGCCGTGTCTATATGTAGATCTGTTGCACGAGTAGAACACAATGGTCATTATGGGCGTTGATGCTTTTGTTGTCGATTGCTTCTTGTGCACTTTGTTGGAGATATGCCCTAGAGGCAATAATAAAAGTGGTTATTATTATATCTTTGTGTTTATGATAAATGTTTACATTCATGCTATAACAGTATTTACCGGAAACATTAATACTTATGTGATTTGTAAACTAAATTAGAGTCCCTAGTAAAGCCTCTTTATAATACTAGCTTGTTGGTTAATAGATGATCGTGGTTTCTCGATCATGAATATTGAGATGTTATTAACAACAAGGTCATATCATTAGGAGAATGGTATGATGGACATACTCCTATAGATAAGCGTAGCATTAAGATCAAGTCATTTCAATAGTTCATTTGCTATAAGCTTTCTGATACATAGTAACCTAATTCCTTCGACCATGAGATCATGCTAATCACTATTACCAAAAGGATATTTTGATGACATAAAACACCACACCGTAACTGGGTGGCTATAAAGGTGGCATTGAGTGTTCGGAAAGTATGTGTTGAGGCACATGGATCAAGAGTGGGATTTGTCCATCCATATGACAGATAGATATACTCTGGGCCCTCTCGGTGGAATGTCATCCAATTGGCTTGCAAGCATGTGAATATCTCACAAGGGATCACATATCACGGGAACGAGAAAAGAGTACTTATTGGTAACAAGGTTGAACTAGGTATGCAGAGATACCGACGATCAAACCTCAGATAAGTAAACTATCGCGTGACAAAGGAAAATTGGTATCATATGTAAGTGGTTCGTTCAATCGCAAAGTAATATTAGAAATATGTGGGAGCCATATGAATTTCCAGATTCCTCTATTGGTTATTGATTGGAGAAGTGTCTCGGTCATGTCCGCATAATTCACGAACCGCAGGGAGACACACTTAAGGATTCGATGTTGTTTAGTAGATATGGAATGCAAGTAGGGATACCGAATGTTGTTCGGAGTCTTGGATGGAATCCGGGATATCACAAGGAGATCCGGAATGGTCCGGAGCATAAAATTCATATAAGGAAAGTCCCATTCCGGAGTTCGGGAAAGATTCCGATGTTTTCATCGGAGAGGTTGTAGAAGGTTCACCGGACCAGAAGGGGAATGGTCCATGAGTGTGTCATGGGTAAGTGGAATGATTGGATCATATCCTAGGTCACTTTGTTTGGACATTTGCGAGAGATAATTAAAGCTCTAAATTGAAAGTCAAACAGAGGTTTGAAAAGTCAAACTGGAACAATGGTTTCCTAGTGGAAGAAGGAAAGAGTCCTTCCTTCAATCCAACTTGGTTTTGGGTTTGGATTCAAACTCTCCCCTCCCAAGGCTGCCCCCTCTCATAAATAGAGGGGGAGGGCTGCCCCAAACAACACAAGAGCCAGCCCTCCCACCCCGTGCGCCATCCCCGCCTAGCCGCCGCCGCCACCGGCCCGTCACCGTCGCCCTAGCCACCGCCGACTCCTCCTCCTCCTCTCCGGCCTTCTAAACCTAGATCATCAGAAAACCCTAGATCCACCATAACTCGCACCGGCTTAGGAGAAGCCCTGTGGGATCTTCCCTCTACTTCCGACACCACGTCGTCGTGCTGTCGGAATCGCGAGGGGAGAACTACAACCTCCGCTGCATGCTGGAACAAGGGAGACAAAGGTCTTCATCGAGTACAGAACGTGTGACCGACTGCGGAAGCGCTGCCGGAACGCAGCGCCGGAAGGATCGTCTACGCGATCTTGAGATCGGCAAGTGTACGACTACATCACCCACGAGAATCTGCTCTCTTAACCGTTTTGTAATCTTCGAGGGTGAGTACTCTAATCGACTCGTTGCTACAATCTAGTAGATAGATCTTAGCTTGTTTGTGTGCATGCGGTAGAAATTTTTTGTTTTTCATGCTACGAACCCCTACAGTGGTATCAGAGCCGTGTCTATATGTAGATCTGTTGCACGAGTAGAACACAATGGTAATTGTGGGCATTGATGCTTTTGTTGTCGATTGCTTCTTGTGTACTTTGTATCTTGTGGGATGGTGGGATGAAGAGGCCCGGGCTAACCTTACATGAAATCGTTCATGAGACTTGCTCCACTCTTGACATGCAACTTGTATTGCATAAGTGGCTTTGCGGGTGCCTGTTTCTCCCAATATAGTTAAGATTCAATTTACAACGGGTGATTGATAATACTAGTATCGACGTTGTGGTTCTTGTTCGTAAGTTAGAACAACACTTATTGAAAGCCCCAAACCACGTAACACATGCAAAGAAAATTAGATGTGTCTAACTTTGTTTTGCAGGGGTGTGTTGTGATGTGATATGGCCATGATTGTGATTATATATGATGTATGCAATGTTCCTTATTGTAAATCGGCAACCGACAGGAGCCATATGGTTGTTTTTTTAATTCCGTTAAGACCTGCGTGTCTATTCAAAGTAGTTGTAATAGTTGATGCTGATGGACGACAACCATGAAGCGGTGCCATTGACCTAGATGCCATACCGGTGATGATGGAGATCATGTTAGTGCTTGAAGATGGAGATCGGAAGCACAAGAACAAAAGGCCATATCATTTCACATATTATGAATTGCATGTGATGTTAATCCTTTTATGCATCTTGTATTGCTTAGTTCGCGGTGGTAGCATTATAAGATGATCCCTCTAGCACAAAATATCAAGTTATAAAGTGTTCATCCTTAGTTAGCACCGTTGCTAAAGCTCGTTGTTTCGAAGCACCATGTGATGATCGGGTGTGTTAGATTCTGCGAGTGTATACAACGTGAGGAAGCCAGATTTTCTCATGCGGAAGCTAAGGTTTGATCTTGACGAGCCTAGCATGTACATACATAGTCTCGGAACACGGATCACCGAAAGGTAAAGCATGAGTCATATAGTATATATGATGAACATGTTGATTGTTCGCCATTGAAGCTACATCAATTCTTGTGATGATCGGTTTTGATGTGATGGATTTGGTTCGTGTGATCACTAAAACAATGCGAGGGATATTGTTGGTCAAGAAAGAGCACCAAGTGTTGTTGGTCAATAAGACCACCAAATTCAAGAAGCAAGGTAAGTCTAAGAAAAAGGGAAACTTCAAGAAGGGCGGTAAGAAAGTTACCGCGCCGGCGAAGAAGACCATGGTTGGGCCTAAGCCTGATACTGAGTGTTTTTACTGCAAGGGAGAAGGTCACTGGAAGTAGAATTTCCCTAAGTACTTGGCGGATTTGAAGAACGGCAACATCAAGAAGAAAGGTATATCTGATATACATGTTATTGATGTGTATCTCACTAGTACTCGTAGTAGTGCCTGTGTATTTGATACTGGTTCGGTTGCTCATATTTGTAACTCGAAACAGGTGATGCAGAATAGACGGAAACTAGCGAAGAACAAGGTGACGATGCGCGTTGGAAATGGATCAAAGGTTGATGTGATCGCGGTCGACATGCTACCTCTTCATCTACCATCGGGATTAGTTTTATACTTAAATAATTGTTATTTGGTGTCTGCGTTGAGCATGAACATTATATCCGGATCATGTTTATTGCGAGATGTTTACTTGTTTAAGTCCTAGAATAATGGTTGTTCGGTTTATATGAGTAATATGTTTTATGCACATGCACCTTTGATAGATGGTCTATTCTTGTTGAATCTCGATTGTAGAAATACACATATTAATAACATTGAAGCTAAAAGTTTGAAATTGAGCGATAACTCGACCTATATATGGCACTGTCGTCTTGGTCATATTGGAGTTAAGCGTATGAAGAAACTCCATTCCGATGGACTTCTTGAATCACTTGATTTCGAATCACATGAAAGATGCGAAGCATGTCTGATTGGTAAAATGACCAAGACTCCATTTTCTGGTATGATGGAGCGAGCTATGGACTTATTGGAAATCATACATATCGATGTGTGTGGTCCAATGAGTGTAGCATCGCGCGGTGGTTATCGTTATGTACTTACCTTCACGGATGACTTGAGTAGATATGGGTATATCTATTTCATGAAACATAAGTCCAAAACTTTCGAGAAGTTTAAGGAATTTCAAAGTGAGGTAGAGAATCAACATAACAAGAAGATTAAATTTCTACAATCTGATCGTGGAGGTTAATATCTAAGTTACGAGTTTGGCGAGCATTTGAAGAAATGCGGAATACTTTCACAATTGACACCGCCGGGAGCACCACAACATAATGGTGTGTCCGAACGTCGTAATCGAACTCTTTTAGATATGGTTCGTTATATGATGTCACTTATAGATTTACCGCTATCGTTTTGGGGTTATGCATTAGAAACAGCCGCATTCACTTTAAATAGGGCACCATCTAAATCCGTTTAAACGACACCGTATGAATTATGGTTTGGGAACAAACCTAAATTGTCGTTCCTTAAAATTTTGGGTTGCGAAGCTTATGTAAAGAAGTTACAGCCCGACAAGCTTGAACCCAAAGCGGAAAAATGCGTCTTCATAGGATACCCGAAGGAAACTATTGGGTATACCTTCTATCATAGATCCGAGGGCAGAATCTTCGTTGCCAAGAATGGATCCTTTCTAGAGAAGGAGTTTCTCTCGAAAGAAGTGACTAGAAGGAAAGTAGAACTCGACAAGGTTATTGAACCTTCTCTCGAACTTGAGAGTAGCGCAGCACCGGAAGTGGTTCCTATGGCGCCTACACCAATAAGATAGGAAGCTAATGATGTTGATCATGAAACTTCGGTTGAAGTAACTACAGAACCTCGTAGGTCAACGAGAACTCGTACCACTCCTGATTGGTATGATCCCGTTATGAGTGTCATGTTGGTGGACAACACCGATGACCCTGTGACATATAAGGAAGCGATGATGAGCCCAGATTCCAATAAATGGCAAGAAGCCATGAAATCCGAGATTGGATCCATGTACGAAACCCAAGTATGGACTTTGGTGGACTTACCGGATGGCCGGAAGGCTGTCGAGAACAAATTGATTTTCAAGAAGAAAACAGATGTTGATGGTAATGTTACTATCTATAAAGCTCGACTTGTCGCAAAAGGGTTTTGACAAATTCAAGGAGTTGACTACGATGAGACTTTCTCACCGGTAGTGAACCTAAAGTCTGTGAGGATTTTTTAGCAATCGCTGCATATTATGATTATGAGATATGGCAGATGGATGTCAAAACAGCATTCCTTAATGGAGACATTGATGAAGAGTTGTATATGGTACAACCCAAAGGTTTTGTCGATCCTAAAGATGCTAACAAGGTATGCAACTTCAACGATCCATTTATGGATTGAAGCAAGCATCCCGGTTTGATAAGGTAATCAAAAGTTCTGGTTTTATACAAACTCATGGAGAAGCTTGTATTTACAATAAAGTGAGTGGGAGCTCTGTAGCATTCTTAATATTATTGATTAGGAATGATGTAGACATATTATTGCTATAAGATTTCTGATACATAGTAACCTAATTCCTTTGACCATGAGATCATGCTAATCACCATCACCGGAAGAATGCTTTGATGACATCAAACACCACACCGTAACTGGGTGGCTATAAAGGTGGCATTGAGTGTTCGGAAAGTATGTGTTGAGGCACATGGATCAAGAGTGGGATTTGTCCATCCATATGATGGATAGATATACTCCGGTCCCTCTCGGTGGAATGTCATCCAATTAGCTTGCAAGCATGTGACTGGCTCACAAGGGATCACATATCACGGGAACGAGAAAAGAGTACTTATTGGAAACGAGGTTGAACTAGGTATGGAGAGATACCGACGATCAAACCTCGGATGAGTAAACTATCGCGAGACAAAGGGAAATTGGTATCGTATGTAAGTGGTTCATTCGATCGCAAAGTAATCGTAGAAATATGTGGGAGCCATATGAATTTCTAGATTCCTCTATTGGTTATTGATCGGAGAAGTTTCTCGGTCATGTCCGCATAATTCACGAACCGCAGAGAGACACACTTAAGAATTCGATGTTGTTTAGTAGATATGTAATGTAAGTATTGAAACCGAATGTTGTTCGGAGTCTCGAATGGGATCCGGGATATCACGAGGAGATCCGGAATGGTCCAGAGAATAAGATTCATATCAGGAAAGTCCGATTCCGGAGTTTGAAAATGATTTCGATGTTTTCATCGGAGAGGTTCTAGAAGGTTCTAGAAGGTTCACCGGACCGAAAGGGGAATGGTCCATGAATGTGTCATGGGTAAGTGGAATGATTGGATCATATCCTAGTTCACTTTGGTTGGGCATTTGCGAGAGAGAAATAAAGCTCTAAATTGAAAGTCAAAAGGGAGGTTTGAAAAGTCAAACTGGAACAATGGTTTCCTAATGGAAGAAGGAAAGAGTCCTTCCTTCTATCCAACTTGGGTTTGGGTATGGATTCAAACTCCCCTCTCCCAAGCCTCCCTCCCTCTAATAAATAGAAGGGGAGGGCAGCCCCAAAGAGCACACAACCTAGCCCTCCCCACCTGTGCGTCGCCGCCTAGCCGCCGCCGCCGCCTCGCGCCGCTGTCGGCCCGTCGCCATTTCCCTAGCCGCCGCCGACACCTCCTCCTCTCCGGCCTTCTAAACCTAGATCGCTGGAAAACCCTAGATCCACCATAACTCGCACTGGCTTAGGCAAAGCCCTGCAGGATCTTCCCTCTACCTCCCACACCACGTCGTCATGCTGCCGGAATCGCGAGGGGAGAATGATGACCCACAAGTATAGGGGGTTTATCGTAGTACTTTCGATAAATAGAAGTGTCGATCCCAACGAGGAGCAGAAGGTGCTGAACAGTGGTATGGAGCAGGAAATCCCTGTGAATACTTAGCAAACATATTTTTAGTGGTTTTCTGACAAAGCAACAAAACAAAGAGCAAGTAACAGAAGTAACGAACAAACGGAGCAAGTGGCCCAATCCTTTCTTAGCAAAGGACAATCCGGTGGAAATACTTATAAGGACCAAACGTTCTCGAGGACACATGGGAATTCTGTCAAGTGCTTTCGCTGCAAATAGCCGAGTACTCTCCTTTGGTGTTTGTAAGTGTTGTGTGGGTCAACCTGTGCTAACATACTGCCCCTCCTAGGACTAATACATACTTGTGATTAAACCCCCTGCAAACATCCGTAACTACAGGAAAGTAATTAAGATATAAATCTAAGAACAGCCTTAAACTCTGAGATCCTACACTCCCTTGTGCAAAGGTGTCCTAACGGGGCTTCAAGTTTCTGTCACTCTGGCAACCCCGCAATTAGTAGCCAAATACACAATGCATTCCCCTAGGCCCATAAATGGTGAAGTGTCATGTAGTCGACATTCGCATGAAACCACTAGAAGAATAGCACCACAACTTAAATACTAAACCATTGAATAATAACTCATCACAAATTCACTACTAACAACATGACTTCTCCCATGTACTCAAGAACTAAACGAACTACTCACGAGACATCATATGGATCAAGATCAAAGATAATATGATAATGGATAACAATTTGAACATAAACAATAATCCAATGGTTCCACTCACAAGCATCAACTACAATAGTAATTAACACCGGGAAAGTTTCCCCTAATGAACTAAGCAATATCCAACACAATTGTTACAGCGGGACGGAGTGGTGATGATGGTGCTGGAGGAGATGATGGTGTGGATGGTGATGATGATGATGATCCCGATGAAGCCTAGCTTGATGACGGTGTTGATGGCGACGGTCTCCCCTCTCCGGGAAGGAATTCCCCCGGCAAAAATCTATCTTCTAGAGAGATCTTTCTCTTTCGGTGTTTTCCGCCTCCTAGAGGCGGCGGAAGTCTATTTGTGGTCGCGCCCCTGGTGTTAGGGTTCCGTAGGGAAGATATAGGCGAAGGGGCGGAGTCAGAGGCCGAACAGGTGGGCCAAACCCCCCTAGGCGCGGGGTCAGGTGAGCCCGCGCCTAGGGGGTGTGGGCCCCCTGAGGCCCCCCTTCGCTCCTCCTTCTAGCTTCCTTCGTCTTTCGGTAAAATAATATGTTTCCATGTTTTTTTGGTATTTTTATGATCTTCACGAAATTGCACCGAAACGCCGTCTTTTCCATCAGAATCCAGACTCCGGCAGTCCATCCTCCAGGAATCATCCAACATGCATAATCAGATGAAAAGCCATAAGTAATACCTCATAATAAGACAAATATCAATGAATAGAGGTAAATTATGATATAGAATGGTGATGCAAATTGGGCGTATCAACTCCCCCAAGCTTAGACTTCTCTTGTCCCCAAGCGAATACTGAGCTCAGTAAACATGTCCACAGGTTTATGGAGTGAAGTGTCAATAAAAAGAATACGAACAAGAAGCAGCACACTTACCTTTGCACAACTCATAGAAGAAAGCAACTCACCATTATATAACTTAGCTTGCAACCAAGTATAATAGTCACAATAGAGATACATAAAGATAAATCATAATTGGAATTGGCAAACTTGTTCTTGTTCAGAGAACACCTGATAAACAGTTTCACAAAAGCTTTTTGTAGAAGTTTCAAAATAAGAGCACTCTTTGCTCAAAAAGGTTTTTCACAAGTGAAGGCTTTCAAAGTAATACTCAATAGATACGAGTTTTGTGCAAACAAGGAAGATAAAGAACATGATTGAATAAATCACCATATGAATGCTTGAAACACAACAACTCAAAAGCTTGCTGGATATAGAGAAGAAGTATGTTTACTGACTCAACTGGTAACTGGTAGAAAGGTCCCTTCTTAGAGGGTAGCATGGATTACAAGTCATAAAGAGCTTCCAAAAGATTATGGTACTTACTAGCTTTGAGCCCTCATTGCCCCTATCATAAGAATCTTGAGATGATTAAGCTTAAAGTGAACAAAGATGGAGTATATGCTTGACGAAATATAAGTTGGCAATCTCATGTCGCTTGAATATGAGGGCCACTCCTCATGCATACTCAACTTTGGATCTAGGTAAGTTCTTGTCATTGTAAGTATTTGCATATCATTGAGAACCGCCAACGGGGTACCCCTTGCACATGGTACAGGAGCTTTCCCATAACCAAAACGACAAGGCAAGCAGACAATAAGCATCTCAACAATCTTTTTATTTACTATGCATATAGCTTTTTATTGAGGATGCTTCATAGATGACTCACTATGGTGATGCTGCAAGTTTCCACCATGATTAAGCATGGCTTAGGCCAGCAGCTTTGCCCTGACGTAGCGCGTTAGACGTCGTTGCAAGTTTTACAACACCGGTAGATAGCGTATCTATGCATAACTTGTTTTTGTAGGAAGTTGTGAATGGTATGGTTCATGTGCATGTGATGTATGTGTGTAATCCATACGTGATCTGCGAATCACGGATTTTGTCAGCCGGCTGGAACCTAGGTGTTGTCATTTTATTGTATAACGACCTGCGTGTCAGATTCTCTATGTAATTTACTTTACTAAGCTAGTGTATCTTTTTGGAGAACCCGGATGGCATGCTAGTCGATGTACATGTCGGCGACATAGAGTAAGACGGCAAGTGGCAAAGAGTTAGCACGAGTCGGATTACAGGCTTTGTGGAGATGGATATCGCCATGAAGAGAGTCATACCATTTCACATTATAATTGATTTATTTTGTGTTATTATTATGTCTCTGATTTACCTCTATTAGATAGTCGGTAAAATATAATCCCTCTTCCCGCTAGTGTTTGCACCATCACAAGTCATACATTTTTGGTAGTGGGCTCATAAAATTGAGGTGCTGTCAATTCTTTCCGACTAGGTGGGTTCGAGTCGGACTCTTACTGCGGAAACACTCGGTAAGCTAGACAGGTATATCACAACGGTTGTGGGGCTCGGGGAAAAGTCGGACGGGAGCCAGGGCATGTGATGCCACCCGTCCAACAGGAGTCGTATGAGATGCGGTTGACAAGGAGTTGTCTACCTAGATCACTTGGCGGCTAGCGGTGATGCTAAATCTCACTAGCCGACTTGCTTATTTAGGATCCTGAATCACTAATAAACCATCAGAGGGGTGTTGGTTCTAGTGGGAGCATAAAATATTAAAGTGTTTAATATGCTTGCTCTTTTATGAATACATGTCTTAAGTGTTTTGCATATTTCTGTTGTAGATCATGGCACCGAGTAGCAGTCACTCTCAGATATCCGGTTTTGCTTTGAGAACCATCCTTGAGAAAGATAAACTGAATGACACTAATTTTACCAACTGGTATCAAAATCTGAGAATTGTTCTGAAACAAGAAAACAAGGACCATGTCCTAGATAACCCACTTCCAGATGAGCCGAATGAGAATGCGACTATCGCTGCCACCAATGCCTACCATCGGGCTAAGGATGAGTCCACGGATATTAGATGTCTTATGCTTGCTCACATGGAACCGGACTTGCAAAAGCAGTTCGAGAATGTTGAGGCCTACGATATGATCGAAAGCCTCAAAAGTATGTTCCAGGCTCAGGCAAAGACTGAGAGGTATCAAGTCTCCCAGGCTTTGCTGAGTTGCAAGCTTAAGGATGGTGATCCACTGAGTCCGCATGTGACCAAAATGGTTGATTATGTGCAGTCTCTAGAGAGGCTTGGCTACCCCATTAGCGAAGAGTTCGCTACGGACATAATTTCGAACTCTCTTCCTAGTGCATATGGTCAGTTCATTTCAAACTACCACATGCATGGTATGGATAAGAAGCTCATTGAGTTACATGTGATGCTCAAGCAGGCAGAGACGAATCTCAAGAAGGGCGCCAGTCAAGTGTTGATGGTGCAGAATAATTCTAAGTTCAAGAAGAGTTCTTGTACTAAGAAGAAGGCTAAGTCGGGAGGAAAGCAGGCTCAGGACCCGGTCCCAAACGCTTCCTCAGGGACTAAGCCATCTCCTTCAGCCGGATCCACTTGCTTCTACTGCAAGGCAGATGGCCACTAGAAGAGGAATTGCAACAAGTACTTGGCCGACAAAGCCAAGAGTGGAGGTATGACTTTGGACTCAAGTACACTTGTTTGCAATGTTATAGACATTTATCTTGCTGATGCGCATAATAGTTCTTGGGTACACGATACCGGATCAATTATTCACATCTGCAACTCGTTGTAGGGACTGGTAAGAACTAGCTTAAACTAGAATGTGTCTTTCCATGTTTTCTAAATACAACAGTAACTTAGCCCCTCACAATCTTCAGAGCATGCAGTGGCGATGGACGGTCCACAATTTTGATATGGCAAAGTAAAATATATACATCATCATTTAATTAGAGCCAAGGTGGAAGGGGCCATTGCCCCCCTCCCACACACAAAATAAGAATATAAGATCCATTCGACTCGACTTAAATTTGTTTAATCGAAATATAAAACATTAAAAAAATTGGCCACAATGGTCAAGAAACTAAATTTAACGAATATGAGTCAAAAATAAATAGATATAGGATATATAGGATTATCCAAAGTAGGATAGGCGATGGGGAGAGCCGACAGGGGCGGTGGTGCGCTCGTCAAAGCAAAGGTTCGATCTTGAATCGTTGGACCGTGCACATGTCCCTAAGAGCAACTAAGCTACATTGTGAAGACAAACCGTTTTTCTACTTTCTTGACATGCTAGAAGTTCTTTTCCTAGTACTTATATCCTTAATTTATTGTGCTTCATGTAATTTATTTACTTTATGACTATGGACAAAGTGTGATACATATACAGATTAGAGATTAGGTGGTGGTTGTTGTGTATTTGTGTACTTTGTATTGTCACATGACACATCCGATGAAACCATGTCGTGTGAATTCGGAAAGTTGGAAACTGACTGTAATTCTCACCTCGCTATCATTTGAGAGTATTTACAATTTGTTATACAAATCAGGCTCTAAGTATAGACACAGTACATATTTTGCATATATGTTTATCTATTTATTTTAATATTCATATAATTTTATATCTTAAAAATCGGACATTGAACCACTAAACCAGTGGTTTGATCGGTAAAACCTAAACCGACAGCCTGCACAACCCACAAGGGTATGGGTGGCTAGTGGTTAGCCTTCCCGGTGACAGATTGATCACCTCGGCGTCGAGGTCTATAAAAAATAACAATAAATTACTATGGTCGGACATATATAACCCAAAAATGGACTACTGGACATCTAGATTTCAGGTCCAAGGCCATGGCCCGAGGTGCAGATTTTTTGTTTGCCTACCCAAGTCTAGCCCAAGTCGACTAACCATGTGGAGCGTCCAACCATGTGGCGGCGGAGGAGTCTGGCACGGGGGCGGGGGCTATGCGGCGTTGGTGTGTTGTGGCGGACGACAGAGGAGCAAATCGTGGACATCGGGAGATGCAAGGGGGGGGGGAAGCAAATCACGGGGCGGTTCCGCTGCGCGAGGGAAAGGGCTATAGTTGTGACGTGGAGTGTTTTAGGCGTCGGGCTGGGAGCGTCTAACCATGTGGAACGACTAACCATGTTTTAGTGTTAATCTAAATCATTGATTTTGACTATTAGACGGTTGAGACGATTTGGATCTGCATGGATCGTTTTATATTATATTAGTGTAGACGTAGAAGTAGATAGATGTAGACGTAGATAATTTAGTAGGAGTGTTCTGCAGTTCGACTCGTCCTGATTACCCTGTAACAAATTTCCGGTCGCCCGTCAGACTGCACCTTGGAGTAGACCAAAGCAGGCATTTCGCGACATTTTGGTCTGACATCTTGGTCGTCCCTGGCCATGGGTTGAACCGTTGAAGTACAGTAAAAAAGCCTTGGTTACTTGAGTGCGTTTGCTGTCCACGACAGCTTGCTCAAGACACCGCAAGCCGGCCCGGCAGTTTTATTACTAGAACGCTGATCGACGATCCCGTTCGGTTTTCGCGGGCTGCAATCGGGGTTCAGCTGGCACGGCGCATTAATGGATGGCTACTAGGTCTGCCTGCCCGTGCCAGTACAGTAGCACGTCTGAAGATATGTGATATCTTCAGAGATGCATGTACACACCAGCTGTGTACCGTTTCCTGTTGGAAATAAACCTAGACTACTGATGTGTCACCGCTGGCTGAAGTGCTAAACTCTGTACTATCTATCTAGTCGTCTTTTTCTTCGTGGTGGTTGCCAAAGAGGAGAAATGGTTTCAGTCTAGGATCCATGAATCGTGAGCCATACCGTACGCAGGCCATAGTTCCAGCTGTGTCATCCATAACTAGAATCCGTAGCAGCAGATGTCGGCAGCTTGTTGGGGGAACAGGCGATCGGCGACATTTGGCCATCGGTGGACTTGCTTCTCTTGCAATTTACGGAGTAGGTACTACTGTACTAGTAGTATTTTCTTGTAGTCGCGGGCTAACACCGTGGTGTTTCGTCAGAGAGACTCTGGGCCAGGTACGTACGAGTTATTAGGACAGGTTTGGCTCTATTTCCTCTGCTTTGCTAGGTAAAGTTGCACACAGCCGATCCTTCCGGCATGAGCATTCCAAGGACCATGGTTTCAGACTTTCAGTTAATTAACACGCATGACTCGTATCACCTAATAGGGAGTAAATTGCAGAAAACTACGACAATTGGGGCCACGGTTTTAAAAGACTTTTCGGCCTGGACAACGGCCGCCGCCGCGTGACCTCCTCGCCTCCCCAGATTGAGCCCTGCCCTGCACGACCCAAGCTCCGCCCCTGCTCGCGTCTCCCCCACACCGTCGCATGCGTCGTCACCTCAAGTCCTGCGCCGCCCTCTTCCTTGCCTCGACCTACGGCCGTCGCCCCGCTGCTAGCACCTCCCCTTCCACCCCGACAGCGATCTCTCCCCGCCGTCCATCTCCTGCTGTCAGCAAACGCCAACCACCATCGACCCCCGCTTCTCCCTCTCCCGAGTATCCTGCAGAGCCGTCGGCCACGCGCCATGGCCGTCACCGCTAAGCTCCGCTTCCGGCCAGCGCCCGCCGCCCTCTGCTTCCGCCCCGCAGGCCCCTGCTCGCCTCCGTCCGCCGCCTCCCCGACGCCTCGTCTCCGGCCACGCATGAGTCTCCGCCGTTCCGCTCCTTAACGGCCAGGTGGGTCCCAGCTTCCCCCGTTAACGGTCCTCCAGATGCGTCCATCACCCGCCTGTCAATTGCCCGTAGCTTCTTCCAAGTTTCTCCCTAATAGGTTTGTGGACAGTCGATCGACGATACGCCATTTGGCCATCCGTGAATTTCACTATTCTTATAGTAATAATTTGATTGTTCTTCTACTCCTCTCGTCTTTGTTTGCCCAGTGCCAAATTTGCAGTCGCACCGTCAGAGTGCACTTTGTACAGTCTGCAGGAAGCAGACATGTGTAGAGTTGGAACAGCTCCTTGGTTTTAGCTTAAAGCAACTGTGGTCACATCGTAGTGCATCTTTTAAAACTGGTGAGGTGTGAATTGCGATGACTAACCTTTTGGCCGATCGTACGTAGCTCACCCCCCACTGGGTAAAAGTAAAACTTGAGCGCGTTTGCTGAGCACGACAGTAATTAAACTGCTGATCAAGGCCCCTCGTGCAGGCCGGGCCGGCGTTACGGCAGTTCAGTCAGACTTGAACGCCACCGATCGGGTTCAGCTGGCTGGCGGTCCATTGATTGATGGCTAGTAGATCTGTAGTAGTAGTACGTCGGCCAGATCCAGTTTAAGGAAAAAATAAAATTGTGTTGAGCGGAGTCCAGCTGAAGCATTTACGTAGCGCCCGTTCCCACCGTGCGACCCTTCTCCAGAAGTCCAAAAATATCTACTACAGATAGTAGGGCCGGCAGGCACACTGTACGAGGAAACAGCCGTCCGAACAGGTGTGCGCCGATCGACGCGGCGACGCGTGCGTCAGTCAGTCGGCAGTCGGCAGGTGGGTGTCCTGTCCTGTATGATCAGCAGCAGGTGCGTGTGGCATGCGCAGCGCACTGACGCAGTGTACGTGCCGCCAGCTGCTTTCTCGCTCGCAGCCCCTGTGACGCGATCCGGCTCTCGCAGCTTTGCAACATCCAGGCGATGACGGGAGGCGGATGGCGCGAGCCGTGGCGAGCGCCTGCCCACGCCCGCCTTCTCGGCAAAGCTTGTGACGCACCGGCGCGCGCACGCGCGAGGCGCCGGTGTTTTTTCTCCCCAGCTTTCGCCGTAAGTAACGGACGTGCTGGTGACGTCACGGGGACTCACGCTCAGCTGGACCAAAGCCCTCGTTTTTGTATTGTCCAAAAAAAAAACGCCCCGCTTATCAGGAGCTTATTATCTATCTATCTATATACTAATTTTGCTAGAGGTAGGTTCGTCCTCCCCAATTTTCGTTCCAATTTTTTTTGGACTTTTGGACAGATTTACCCCTAACTGTTTGACCATATTGCAAGGGATGCCACCGCCAAGTTAAACCACCCGTACTCTGAAAAGAAAAGAAAAAACTCAACCCCGCAACCGAGCAGCCACGCGCTCTGCTCCGCCTCCCTGCCGCATCCGTAGGCACCGCCACCTCCCATCGATCCCCTTCTCGCACGGGAAGCAGGACGGCGCACCGGCGGCGCCCTCCATTCTCGGTGGATCTGGTAAGTCAACGAAAGAAAAAACCCGGACCCGTAGGAGGGGATCGAAGCGGAAGGATGATCCCGGATGTCGAGGGTGCCGCCGTCGAAGGAAGTCTCATCGCCGGCGGGTGTCAAAGTCTCTCCAGAGGTCGAGCCCTCGAGGATACGCTCGCGAGCGACGGGGTGGTTGTCACCCTCGACTCCACACACGACGACGACATGCCGGGCCGCCCGTCGCTGTACTGTCCGACCACGACCCCAGTCGTCCCAGACCTCGAGATCCGTCGTCTCTGACCGAGCTTCTCCGATGTTCCCACTCCGCCGCATTCCCGTCCCGTCAGGTGAGTTCCTGCCTTGTAATACTTCCTGCCTAAAAGAACGCCTGTTGCAAGATGAAGCAAGCTGCTCCTCCCACGCCCCTAGCTGCTTGCCCGAAGGTAATTTGATCCTACTACTTTGCCAAAATCAGCTCCGCCGACTGCCCCGCTCGTCTAGCTCCTGCTCGTTCGCATGAAGGGGAGGGTGGACACTGGACAACAGGGAGGGGAAGGGAGCTCGTTCAGATCCTACCCACACCGCTGACTACCCGCACGCCTCGCTCTTGCTCGTTCGCGTCAAGGGCAGGACGGCCAATAGGGAAGGGGAGCTCGCTCACCACGCATGGCAGCTCCAGGCCGCGCACCATGCCGAGCGCCAAAAGGACGGGAGACGACAGTGGGAAGGGAAATTTGGGCGACCTCGATGCAGGGGATGGAGACAGTAGCAAGGGATGAGGGAGAGCCGGATAGAACAGAGGAAGTAGACGGCTTCAGTCTGTTCACCCATCCAGACAGTTCGTGCTCTTTGCACTGTCCGTTGTACACATACAATTCAGTCTTATCTCTAATACACTGGCAAAAAAATTAGAAACCAATGCGTTGCCTGTGTAAATATATTGGGCTTCTTTCAGTTGTTCCGTTAGTCTTTGCAACTTCAACGGAAAGATGGATCTGACATGTTATATAGCTCATATAACTGGTATGTTACTTCGCGATGGTATGTTATCATTTTTTTTATTTTTCATATCAGTGAGATTTGATAAATGGTTTTTCAGATCTCACGTGTAAATGTAGTTTTCCATATAAGTTTGGTTATGAGATAGCAGGATGGGAGTATGAGAGCCTGTTTTCTTGAATCTCGTCCTCATGTACTACCTACTCACATGTGGTACCGTTTCGCTTCAATCGAAAGATCTGACCTATACTATGGGTACTCATGTATTGCTCATATAGCTGGTGTGTTACTTTATGATGATATGTTTTCCTTCTTATATTTTAAATAATCATTTTAGTCGGTGAGATATGATCTGGTGGAGAAAATGGATCTTCAGATCTTTGGTATAGATTTTCAGTTGCTTAAAGCGGTTCAGTTTTCGAGATAAGTTTGGGTACGAGCTAGCAGGATCGGAGTATGGGATCCTATTTTTTTTTGAATCTCCTTCTCATGTATACCATGCTTTATTACCTATGCGAGACTATTTTGTTCTATAACCACTGGAATCTACTGCACCTTCAAGTTATCATCTGTTGTAAAAAAATGTAGTATAGCTTCACTGTCCAATTTTAGAAGCGCATCATCTCAACATTCAGAAATTGAAATTCAGTATAAAAGACTAGCTCAGAAAAAAAATAACGCACATTAAATATGGAGACTAATTGTAGATTAAATTAAATAATTTAAAGTATAAATGATTTTAGTTTATACACTTCTGGTTGTGTTGTTATTGAAATATTATCATTTTATGTATACGGACTGTTATGTTATATGGTTTAGGTAGTTACAAAAATTAATAAAAACTAGCTGAATGCCTGTGCGTTGCTACGGCTTAGTTATATGATTTTTTTTGAGCTTGACCACAGAGCAGAATGTTTGGCATTAAAAGGAAACCAATTTGACCAAAAGCTTGGCCACGGAGCAGGATGTTTGGCATTAAGGAAACCAATTTGAATTGGTGAGGGATGTCACGGGAAAAAGAACAGATTAGATAATTTTTCAACGAGGCGATATTTATTTTGAAATATTATGTGGCTATCTCGACATGAATTTCAATGAGTATTAATATTCGAAAAAACTTAAATAAACCGTAGCAACGCACGGGCATTCAGCTAGTCTGATTTAAAATCGGCTCTCGCGCTCGCGCTAAACAAAGAGGAAGAAGGAATCGGCTTTTCCTGGCGCTGGGTGGTGGGTACGGTTTGTCGTGGTCGCTGCACGCTCTACTAGTAGCGCGCCCAGCCCAGCCGTTTGTCTACTCTTCCCCCCCCCCCCCCCCATCAACATCATCAATCTTCTAGATCGATGGTGACGTGCGGCGCGGCTTCCCTTCTCCGTGCTTTCTTCGGAGCGATGGCGACGGCTCCCGCTTCTTCTCTTCGGGAAACGCGTGCGGACGGACGGGGCTTTCGCTTCCGAGATTACGCGAACCCGCCCGGACGGACTCGGAGCAGGCGGTTGTGACGTCCAAGGAACAATTTGCCTCTATCTACTAGTAGAGCGCTACGTATTCAGGATTTCAGGAGTTGCATTTTTGTTTCAGAAAGAACTGGAGATGTGGTTTTTTCTAAGCGGGGTCAACAGTTTCTGCGGGCGCCATGATGCGATGACGCCATTTCAGTTGGGTCATCTCGCGTGGGCGTGGGTGGGCAGTCGATTCGATCGTGATGATGATACGATAAAGGTGGATGGATAGATGGGCAACAATAAAACGGAACGGAACGGTACCGGACTTGCCGGGGATAGGTAGATACCAGATAGATAGATAGATACGGAGGTTCATTCAACAGATATATCCCGGGTACTAGTAGTACAGATGAGATCTGGATCACGGACGGACGGGCAGAGCGTCGGTCGATCTATGCATGTCTGCCGGGCGCCAGCTACTACCGTATTTCCTCACTCGCTAGGACGCCCTCTGCATAGGGAAGGAGGAGGTGTGCGCGTGGTTCCCGAATCGGTGAATGGAACCGACCGACGGCAAATGCCAGGCTTGCAGGACGAATCGAGATGCACAGCTTCATGTCTCTGCACTGTAGCCAGCAAGGTGTCTCCTCGGCCGGTCAAAAGAGTCCTGGATCGGAGTCACTGGACCGCATCATTCCGTCTGATGGATGCGAAATCCTCTTTCCCTATCTCTATCTATCTATCTATCTATCTATCTATCTATCCCGTTCTCCTCCTCCTCCTGGCTGTCACGGGCCGGTGATCGCGCCTTTGCCTCCACATGCGCTCGCTTTGCTCGCGACAACGAAAGCGGCCGATGGGTGTCACCGCGACGGACGGGTCCACCGATTAATCTAGTGCTACGGCTACTGACCGAATCATACTGCTGAATTATAGATACACGGACGGACTGCGAGGCAGCGGGATCGGTGAGGAAGGAATATCGGCAGGCAGCAGAATATGCCGCTTGCACCGATCTCGACGTCACGGTGTGCAGCACACGTACGTCCCCGTCGACATGTTCGCGGAGAGTACTGTAGTAGTACTGCATATACTGACGACAGATAAGAACAGTATACGTCCATGTCCAACTGAACGCGACGACGCGCGGTCCGGTCCGTAGCGCGCCCAGATCGGGACGCGCGAGGCGGGGACCATGACACGTACTAGTAGTACTAGCCTCTAGGCTCGGGTCCGAGGTTGCCCCCACGCGCGCGTGCGTGCGTGAGGAGCGAGTGTGCGTGGGTGGGTGGGTCGCTCGCTCGGAGCCTCTCGACCGGCCGGTCGCGATTTGATTTGACCCGCGGCCGCGCGGAGGCAGTGTGACGCCGGGCCGCCGAGTCGGCAGGAAAACCGGCGGAGAACGGTAGGAAACGGCGAGAGAAAAGGCGGGCCACGGCGACGCGCCTAATCCCTTGTCTCTTTTGCCATGAAACTCCGTGGATCTCGGCTCGCATCTACTGGGGACGAACGGCGGGGGTCGCTCCGCCAACGAATGGTTCCGGTCAAATGCGGCTCATATACTCTTTCCTTCACGATCGAGTTGGCTGTACCAAAGATCGACCGTGTTTTACGGCACGGTGACGGGAGATCTACCGTGTGGACCGTCGTACGAACACGTCCGGTATACACGTTTGACGTACAAATGCCCAATACGGCTTTCATCTGTATTGGGTGGGAGGAGGTCGCTCCTGATTCCGTCTCTGTTTTAGTTGCCACCGATATTGCTGCGCAATCTGTTTTGGCCTCTCTCACCCCACCAAAAAAAAAGTTTACCTGTCAAAAAAAAATCTATTGTTTTCTCTCTTGATAAAATGACTGGATTTATTCCCAAGTTTTCAAGTTGATCTTGGGCTGTTTGTGGTGTCCACGCATGGTTTGAACAGTCTTTCTTAATTTATCTAAATTTTGATAAATTTATGATATTTATTTTAATATGGAAGGAGTACGATATACCACGCGGTAAAGGAAATTCATATATATACACAGCTAAAGCTGAAACATGTACTCTACTATATAATTCTTCCGCCTAGGTCATTTATTTTCAGACGGAGGGGGCACCCAATTTGTTGGCAGAAGATTTAAACACATGTTAATACTAAGGTAAGTTCATCCTTCCTAAAGTTGAAACTACGGTGCTACAAGTCTTTTTCTATACCATCTCCTTAATAAGACATAATCAAGTGGAGTATTATATTTTTTTTCACCAGGGTCTCGAACTCCTGATCTTTCTATCTCCTCCCTTACTTTTGTTGGCCGAGAGTCCCCACGTTCTCCGTGACACCTCCCTCCTTCCCCTCCGTTTGATGGAGTGGGGATGGGAGGGGTGGCCGGCTCCTCCCTGTATATAGTAGAGGTAGGGCTGCGAGTCTCTGGTTTGTTGTCACGGCGGAGGTTGGCATGATGCCGTCGAGATGTGATGTTCCTCGGCCTGAGCGCGGCCATGAACGGTGGCTGTCGCTGCTCTCTCGAAGCTCCCGAGGTGGAACTGCCATGCTAGAACCAGATATTGTCGACGTTCGGAGGAGGAGCTTATATTTATTATTATTATTATTATTATTATTATTATTATTATTATTATTATTCTGGGACTAAGCATCCCGTTGCTAACTCTCTTGCAAATTTTACCTTTTCTGTTTGTTTATTATTTTGAGGCTGAGCATCTTGTTGCCAACTCTCTTACAAATTTAAGAGAAAACACATCATGCATGCTCATCATTTCAGCATGAGGGGGGGGGGACTCGTTTAGCATGAAAGATCGAGACTCGAGTTTACCACTTTGCTACATAAGCATAGAAAATAGCACAAAATGTGGAATTTAAATAAATAGCATATGAAAAAATTACTTGGAATGACAACGGAAGCCATATATAGGTAGATATGATGGTCACATTTATAAAAATAACTTGGCTTAATGATGTTGGATACACAAGCACTATATTATGCTTACTACGCGAAAGGCTAGCAAAAGGGAGAAATTAAACCGCTAATAAAAAAGAGTGCAATAATGTCCATAGTAGAGCCTATTTTCTATAGTGGAACACAAACTATAACCAGAGTAGAATGCTTCAGCACAAACTGCTATCCACGTCGTCCCGATTCTTTTTGGTCATGGGATGGACGGCCAAAAGGACACGCGGCGTCGTCGCAACGGAGCCCTGCTCTTCCGGGAGTTAGGCCCCTTGTGGGCCAGAGAGGTAGATTCCCTATTGCGGATGGGTGTATCGCTCGCTGTTGTACTCATAGAGAGCTATTTGGTTAAGTTCTTTATGCCCCTCGTCACTATCTACCAAAGCATATTTATAAGCTTCCTTTGATTTTAAGTAAAGAGTGTATGAAAGGTTTTGTGTTTTAGTGCAAGAAAGTAATAAATGTTGGGTTCGCATCATAGATAACAAAAAATTTCCTACGATATGAACAACAAAGCACCAAGATCTACCTATCTAGATACAAGCAACAGGTGGATATACATCCAGAGAACTCACCCTCAAAGACCGAAAAGATTTAGGATATTGGTTCACGTGGATGATGTAGTCGTACACTTGCCGATCTCAAGATCGTGATAAAGTCCATTAAGTCTGTAGGTCCATCACCAACAAGTACAGCAGCGCATCGATGATCGCACACACGTCCAGCACCCCGACAACCTCCATCTCCTTGCTCCAGCAAAGCAACAGAAGGAGCAGATCCTTTCTAGAGAAACCACCACGAGGACATGTACTTCGCTAATCCAAAGTCATGGGGGATAAACTAGAGGGGGAGAGATATCCTTTACAAGAAGGTGTGATTGTGAGAGAGGAGGAGGGATCCTTTTATAGGGGTAGGTGGCAGCCCCAAGGCCATGGCCGGTGGCTAAGGTTGTGCCCCATGATATGGGTTCTCTTGTAGGATTGACCCTAGGGTGGCCCGATCTTCACAGATTTGAGGCGGGGAGTGAGGGAAAACACGATGAACGCAATGCAAATGAAAGGTAAAGATACAAACGCACGCAAAACACACCCGATTTTGATTTGCTCATGTTGGTTTGAACAACCAATCCAATAGAATCCTCGACGAGAAACCGTGTGGTAGAATCATCGTAGGAGAGATCGGCAAGCGGATGATATAATCCCAATTAAAAGGAGAGAGTAGCAACCAAGTATAATACCAAAGGGATAGACCTAACACTACTAGAATCCTTGATAAGGAGAGACCAAACACTTGAGGAGGGTCTTGACGAATTGGAGACGAACACCGAACTCCAACGCCTTGTACAACTCATAGTTTAACTATAGAGAGAGGTTCCCATCTAGGGTTAGGCACAAGCCTTCATTCATCTTCAAATCGAGGGTTTCAAGGAGAGGGTGGGGGATTATTTATAGGCTAGCCATGAGCTAGGGGTAGTTTAGGCATAAACACGAAGTTCTAGGCATTACATGGGCCAGGCCCAACTCCAAGGCTCGCAGGCATCTTTACTTGGGACGGAGACTTCGGCATCGCATGGGCGGAAACTCCAGGACTGGGCGGAAACTCTAGTTGGGTGGCAGGGACTCCGTGTGGACTCCGGGACCTTGAAGACGAAGGCGAGTTGAGGCACGGGCAGAGACTCCGTTCTGGAGGGGCCGGAGACTCCGGTCCTGCTTTAGCTACTTTGTTCTTCCTTCGCTTCCAGGCCTTTTGTTTGGGGGTCTTGGTTCCTGGGTGTAGGGGTTCGTAGCATGAAAAACAAAAAAAATTCTATCGCATGAACACACACAAGCCAAGATCTAATCTATGAGATCGGTGCAATGAGTTTGTAGAGTACTAACCCTCGTAGATCCAAAGCATTTAACGAGATCGGATTCTCATGGTTAATGTAGTTGTTCACTTGCCGATCTCAAGATCGTGTAGACGATCCTTCCAGCGCCACATTGACGAGGTTCGATCTCATCAATGCTCATTGTTATGGACTTGGGTTTTGGAGAAGATGGGGATGATGGAGATCGCGGAACGGTTAACAGACAAGCAACACGGGGACTGATGACCCACAAGTGTAGGGGATCGCAACCGTCTTCGTGGGTAGTATTACCCAATTTATTGATTCGACACAAGGGGAACCAGAGAATACTTGCAAGCCTTAACAACTGAGTTGTCAGTTCAGCTGCACCTGGAAATAGTTCTTGCTCACAGAAGTTTATCAATAGCAACAGTTTGTAGTAGCAACAGCAAAGCAACAACAACAGTGAAACATGAGCAATAGTAACAGTAACAGTAAACAGTGGGATTCGAGTGCGGTAGGCATAGGGATGGATGGACGGGCGTTGCATGGACGAGTCTAAACATGTAACTTCAAGATCTAGGGCATTGCAGATAAATAATAACAAGCATCCAAGTACTAAACAATCCTAGGCATGTGCTCCATATATAGTCATACGTGCTCGCAATGAGAACTTGCACAACATCTTTTGTCCAGTCAGCCTGTGGCAGCGGAGCCTCTAGGGAACTACTGGCAATTAAGGTGATCCTTTTAATAGAGCACCAAAGCAAAGCATTAATACTCCATAAACACATGTGATCCTCACACCACAGCCATCCCCTCCGGTTGTCCCAATTATTGTCACTTTTGGGCCTTTGGATCCGGACAATGATATGTGTACACAACTTGCAGATAAGATCACAAACAATACTATCATAATGATTCAATAATAAGTTCAGATCTGAGATCATGGCACTCGGGCCCTAGTGACAAGCATTAAGCACAACAAGTTGCAACAAAGTCAAATAGCACTAATAGAGATACTAGGCACTATGCCCTAACAATCTTATTCGCTTACATGATAGAACTCATCCAATCCCTACCATCCCCAAGCCTACAACGGGGGATTACTCACTCATGGATGAGGGAAACATCGGTGGTTGATGGAGATGCGTTGGTGATGACGATGATCCTCTCCAAATTCTCCGTCACGACAGGGTGCCAGAACGGAGTTTCTGGATCTGAATCTTGGTTTCTGGTGGCGGCGGTGGAGCAGAACTCTTTCTGGAAAACTATCGAACCCCCGTCGGTTTTTAGGTCGAAAGGCAACTTATAGGCGCGGAGGGAGGCCGAGGGGGTGCCTGGGGTGCTTGCACCCCCCAGGCGCGGCCAGTGGTGGGGCCGTGCCTAGCATGGGTGTGGGCCCCCCAGGATTCTTCTCCGTCTCGTCTTCTGGCTCCGTGGATCTTCTTGTGAAATATAATTTTTAGCATATTTTCCAGGATTTTTCCTGATAGTTCAATTTCTGCACAAAAAGAAGACACCAAGGTAATTCTGCTGAAAACAGCGTCAGTCCGTGTTAGTTGTATCCAAATCATATAAGTTTATAGGAGAAACAATAGAAAAGTGTTCGAGAAAGTAGATACGTTTTGTACGTATCAACTCCCCCAAGCTTAGCTTATTGCTTATCCTCAAGCAATTCAGTTGAAAACTGAGTGCGATAAAAGAACTTTCACGAACACTTTGTTTCATATGATGTAAATATTCTCAGCACATGAGTAGATGCTTAGACAATTAATAATAAAGAGTATGCAACTAAGTCTACTCAATAGTCATTGCAATCTATGAAGAGAAACCAACTCAATAATAATAAGTAGAATGAAACATAAACATAAGCAACATTGCAATGCTCATAGTAAGGTATGATAGAGTGGTATCTCGCTTGCCTTTGTTTGTAGAGCACAATATAAATGCCAAGGCACCTCTGAAGTTCACATGAAGACTAGAGATAAAGATATCAGAGATACAAGCATCAAAGTCATGACATAATTAACCAAGTTTTGGAACAAACACAAGAATGACAACTATGCTCTCAAGAAGGTGCTTATAGAATAAGTGGTGACTCAACAAAGTTGTGAAAACGGTTTTGGAAAGTTTGAAAGGCTTCCAAATGCTGAAAGGAAGGTACTCATTAGCTTTGAGCTCTCATTGCCCCTATCATAGGCATCTTCATGTGGTTAAGGTGAAAGTGAGGTCCACTCTGAATCATATGCTTGACAGACCATAAACTGGAAATCCCAGGTCCCTTGAGTACTAGGGTCGCTCTGTATGCTACTCAACTTTGGTTACCTGAAAGTTCTTGTCATTGTAAATACATGCATATCATAGAGAACCGCCAACGGGGTACCCCTTGCACATGATACAGGAGCGATCACGTGATCAAAATGACAAGGCAAGCAGACAATGAGCATCTCAGCGTTCTTTTTATTTACTATGTGTATAGCTTTTTATTGAGGATGCTTCATAAATGCTCATTATGGTGGCGCTGCAAATTTCCACCATGATTAGGCATGGCTTAGGCTAGCGGCCCAGGCGTTTCTCTAACACAATGTATATACTCCATGAACTCACAAGCTCCCCTTTCATTTCACATCGTCGACATTCACAAACAAAAGAGCAAGGAATCAACTGGATGAGATATCCAAAAAGTGTTGAAAGCGTTCCCCGTGACAGCACGGTTCTGCTGACTCCCAGCATATAACTTTCATGGACATGTCACAATGGTTCAGGATTATTAAGCGCAAGGAATAAAGTGTGCCATCAAGTTCGTGAGAGCTTTACTAACTAACTTTCTCAAAACAGATAAACATTTTATTTTGGAAGAAAACAAGGCATATAGAATATTTACTGAAGTAGCAAATGAATGCTAATAGGTAGGTATGGTGGACACAGCTAGTAATATTTGTTTTGGGAGTTGGAAGCATAGGTAGAGCTCATACTCATTGCAAGTGAAGGCTAGCAATAGATAGGGAGCGACAAACGAGAGAGCACTAATTGTCATAATCATGCTTGCAACAAAACAGGACTAACTATGGCATGAAAGTGATACAAGAACTCTGAGGCAAAATAAATCATCGAGACTTACTGACTATTGATTAGTCGTATGCATGCGTGAGCATGTGCCAAGTCGATCCACATGAATAGTCAGAGGAGGATACCACAATATCATACCAAAGTATGAATAAAACAATGCAAGCAAACATTCATATGACATGCTACAAACTATTAGTAAGCTGGAGCTAATCATAGACAAGCAAGAACTACTAAGCATCCATAATGATATACACCTTACACAAACAGGCTAAGCATGCTCACAATAATGAGTATATATACAAAAATGAAACAAATAGAGTTCCTTACCAGCCTCTTACCACACCTCAAGTTGTCTTAATTTTCATTATTGTCCTTCACTTGTGTGACTTTAATACTAAGATGAAACCAAAATCCACTGAGGACGGCTGAACCCTACAAAGAACTCACGAAACCAAAGAAGAACAACAAATATTTTTAATGTTTTCGATTTTTTTAGAAGGCAAACAACGCAAAACCAAACGAAGCAAAATAAAACCAAAAACAAAAGCTAAGACGCTCCAAGAACAACACAACTGTGCATGAAACAATAAAAATGAAGTGTCTAGAAAGACTTGAGATTTTTATTGATGAAGAAGGGGATGTCTTGGGCACCCCCAAGCTTTGACGCTTGTACCTCTTGAATAATTCTTGGGGTGACACGGTGTGGCTCCCCCCAAGATTGAGCTTTTGTCCATTCTTCGTCTCATTACATTATCCTCCCTCTACACCTGAATTTTTCCTTCATACAAAACTTCACACAATATTCATTAGCAACATTAGTTTATTCAAAATATATTAGACCTCTGGCAAAGATTTGGAATAGCAGGAATTTTCATTAAAACACAAGCTACTGTAGCAACTCCTTCAAAAAGCTCAATTTTCCAAAAAGAACCCGAAAAGGAATCAATAAGAAGCAAATGCAAATAATGGCAGAAATTTGTCAAAACAGACCAGCGCGTAGAAAACGATTTTTTCAAAGACCTTATGTTGCTAAAATCAAAACGTGTTGAACTAACAAAAGTTATCGAACATAGTGGGGGATTTATTTATAAATTTTCATCTCAATCCGACTTACAGAGACTCCCCAATAATTTTATGGTGGAGGACCGAAATCTATTTCGGGACAACAACTCTCCAAATCTTACTTCCCTCTTACTAGAGGTCATTCTTGGCACAAAAAGCAAACAAAAAGGGATAATGAGAGGTCATTACTGAAGTAATAACTTCCAAGACTCAAGGAAACTCTTGGGTTATCTCCAACAAGTACTTTTCTTTAATGACTTTAAGTTAGGCACGACGAAGAGCAAAGATTGGAAAGGAGAAAAATAAAAGTAAGCAAGTATAATCACAGTGAAAACATTATTTTGTTCAATAAAATCCTTTTGTTAACAAGGTTGATCAATTCTTGCTACCAAAAAAATCTTATATGAAACAAAACTTTGCATTCCACAATATGACTATGCTACCTCATACTTGATAGCAATGGTCCCAATCATAATAGTTTCTTGTGGAATAGGACAATATATTTCTCCAACCCTGATGCTCTCAATATTTTCAATGGAATTTAGGCAATAGCATTTGGCAACCTTCTTGGGGAAATAGACAGTATGCTCTTTGTCATTAATATTAAAAGTTACTTTTCCTTGATTGCAATTGATGACAGCGCCTGCAATATTAAGAAAATATCTCCCAAGAATAATAGACATATTATCATCTTCAGGCATTTCAAGAACAACAAAATCAGTTAGAACCATGCAATTATGAGCTACTTGAACAGGAACATCCTCAATATACCAACAAGAATAGTAGTTGACTTATCATCCATTTGCAAATATATATCAGTTGGTATCAACTTTTCTAGCTGGAGTCTCTTATAAAGAGAAAAAGGCATAACACTAACTCCAGCTCCCAAATCACATGAAGCAGTTCTAACATAATTATTCTTAATGGATCAAGGAATAGTTGGTATACCTGGATCACCAAGTTTCTTTGGAACCTTACCATTGAAGGAATAATTAGCAAGTAGAGTAGAAATCTCCTCATTATGAATCTTCCTTTTATTAGAAACAATATCCTTCATATACTTTGAAGTTTGAATAAGGAGGCAACTTAATAGCATCAGTCAATGGAATTTGCAAGAATAAAGGTTTCATCCACTCACAAAACTTGTTGTAGTGTTCTTCCTCCTTTGACTTGTGTTTCTGACCTGGAAAAGGCATAGGTTTCTGCACCCAAGGTTCTCTCTCTTTACCATTTTATTAGCAATAAAATCTTCCTTTGTGTACCTAGTGTTCTTAGTGTGCTTCTCAGGTTCTTCCTCACCTTCCTCCTTGTCAGGAGCATCATTTTTATCATTACCACTCTCAGTTTCAGCATCAGAGACAGATATACTATTAGGATCTACAACAGGTTCAAGTGGTTACTCAACTATCTTATGTTTCTTTTTCTTTCTCTTACGAGGACTACCACTACTCTCACCTTGTTGAGAATCCTGCTCAATTCTTTTAGGGTGTCCTTCAGGATATAAAGGATCTTTAGTATCTATACCACTCCTAGTTCTAATTCCATAATCATGTTTATCTCCCGAGGTATTAACTAGCACAGCAAGTTGATCAAGTTGGATTTGAACCATTTGAAAGTGTTTACAAAGCATTTTAATATCATTAGAAGTTCTTTCCACAATATCTTTCAACTCATTGATAGCTCTAGAGTTTTCCAATAAATGATTCTGAACTTGTTTATTAAAATGACCTTGTTTAACAATAAAAATGTCAAGTTCCTCTAAACATTGATCAGGAGGCTTACCATAAGGAATATCACCTTCATCAAAGTGTTGGAGAGAGTGTACCTCACTAGTGGAGGAGTGGGGAATTGGCTTACATAATTCTTCTATAGGAGGTAGATTCTTCACATCTTCAACTCTAATACCTTTCTCCTTTAGACACTTCTTAGCTTCCTTCATCACTTCATCATTTAATGCAATAACTCCCATTTTCTTCGGTGTTGGTGTTGGAAGGCACAACTGGTTCAGGAGTAACAGGCTCAGGTGTATTCAGCTCAGTTGAAGTCCAATCATCATAATTCTTGCTTATCTTAGCCATTAATTCTTCAGCATCTATAGGAGTCCTTTTCCTGAAAACACAATTAGCAAAGCTATCTAGGTAGGTCCTAGAATCATCATTTAGTCCATTATAATAAATATCGAGAAGATCATTTTTAGGTAAGGTTCAGGCCCCGGAGGGAAAATCCTACTCCTGCTTGTCTGCTCTTTGATTATGGCGGAACCAAATGTTATAGGGGTGTGTAGATGCAATCTGGCGTGAGGTGCGTATGAGGTGAGTTGAAGCGCCCTCCTCGCCGTGTCCTCCTAGCCTTTATATAGATAGGTAGTTCCCGGGCGTAGGTCGAGTCGGTTACAGATTAGGGTTTGTCCCCTTCAAAGTTCTATCTATTCTATTCTTGCTCTCCAAGGATCCGAAGACGTCATAGGCTTGGGCCACCCGAAATTTCCGCAGGACGCGTATCTTGTCGTGGGCCTTCCTTGGGCTGGACTAGGTATGCCAATGCTGCGTACCCGTGGGGTATAACCATGTCACACGTTCTGGCAGCGCTTCCCCAGTCGTTCACACGTACGGTACTCGATGAAGACTTTCCTCTCCCTTGTTCCAGCAGGCAGCGGAGGTTGTAGATTTTCCTCGCAATTCTAGCAACACGACGGTGTGGTGGTGGAAGTGGAGGAGTAGATCCCGCAGGGCTTCGCCTAAGCCAGAGCGAGTATGGTGGATTAGAGAGAGCCTCAGCGGCTAGGTTTTAGACACCGAGGGGAGGAGGTGGCTGGCGGCTAGGGTTTAGCTAGGCGGCGGCTTGGAGAAGGCTAGGGCGCCAACATCCTTGGGGCAAGGGGCGGCGGCCTAGGGTTTGTGTGGTGGCAAGGGGGCGCCCCACCCCTCCTTCTATGGGAGGGAGAGGCGACAAGGGGAGGGGAGTCCTCCCCCAACTCCCCTTGCTTGGCCGGTGGCAAGGAGGGAGAGGGAATCCTCTCCCAAGAGGGTTTCCTCTCCTCCCTCCACTTGGACTTTGACTTCCAATGTTGGGATTTGACTTTTCAAATTGGAGTTTGACTATTCAAACTAGAGTTTGATTTCTCTCTTCCCATTGCCCAGCCAAATGACCTAGGGTATGATGCAACCATTCCACATTTTCATGGCACATTTCAAGTACCCATTCCCCCGGGGTGGTGGACCTTCCAGAACCTTCTAGAAGCTTCCGATGAAAACACCGAAAACATTTCCGAACCCCGAAATTGGACTTTCCTTATATGAATATTATTCTTAGGACCATTCTGGATATCCTCGTGACACCCCGGATCCAATCCAAGACTCTAAACAACATTTGGTCTCCAAATCACATTCTATATCTACTAAACAACATTGAATCCTTAAGTGTGTCTCCCTATGGTTCGTTAATTATGCAGACATGACCGAGACACTTCTTCGATCAATAACCAATAGAGGAATCTGGAAATTCATATGGCTTCAACATATTTTACGATGACTTCGTGATCGAATGAACCATTCACATACGTTTCCCTTTGTCTCGCGATACTTTACTTATCTGAGGTTTGATCATTGGTATCTCTACATACCTAGTTCAACCTCGTTACCGATAAGTACTCTTTACTCGTTCCATGATATGTGATCCCTTTTGATCTAGTCACATGCTTGCAAGCTAATTGGATGACATTCCATCAAGAGGGCCTAGAGTATATCTATCCGTTATATGGATGGACAAATCCCACTCTTGATCCATGTGCCTCAACACATACTTTCAGAATACTCAATGCCACCTTTATAACCACCCTGTTACGAAGTGGTGCTTGATGTCATCAAAGTATCCATCTGGTGATGGTGATTTGCATGATCCCATGGTCGAAGGATTTAGGTTACTATGTATTTGAAAGCTTATAGCAAACAAACTATTGAATGACTTGATCTTATGCTACGATTAACTATAGGAGTATGTCCATCACATCATTCTCCTAATGATATGACCTTGTTATTAATTACATCTTATATTCATGATTAGGAAACCATGATCATCAATTAATCAACAAGCTAGTCTAACAAGAGGCTTGCTAGGGACTCTTTTATGTTTACAAAACACACAAGTATTAATGTTTCATGTTAATACAATTATAGTATGCGATGTAAACATTTATCATAAACATAAAGATATGATAATAACCATTTTATTATTGTCTCTTGGGCATATCTCCAATAGTCTCCCACTTGCACTAGAGTTAATAATATAGTTTTGGAAAAACTTTGTGCATTCAACACCTATTGTTTTTCGGTGTTGTATATACATGGCTGCTAGTGGTTAACTAATCTTTGGATCTGACACTTTCAAGTCTGTGTTTAATTGCATGTCTTTGTGTCTCTACGCATCACGCATTCTCTAGTGAGATAACATTGTATAAATTTGGTCCTTTGATGAGACCTTTAGTTCCTTAGGGTCAAACCATGTTGATACAATTGTTGTACAATATATCTTCATAGTACTAGCCCGCTGTGAACCACACCTAGTTTGATAACAAACTACTTGATACAAATGCCCTATTTTGCTGCTATAATAACAGTCATATACTTAGCCTTTTGTTATAGTATCTGTCACAATGTCTTAATTTTGGAACTCATCCAAATCCGTTATGAATCTTCCTTTCCATTAAATTGTGTCACCCATATATTAAATTGAGATAAACTTATTTTTTATATTGTGAAAAAACTAGTATCAATGTAAGACTTTACAATGAACTATCTATCTATTTGTCACCTCTACAAAAATAACATATTCTTAGTTCTTCCAAAAGATCATAAGAATATCTTTACTATCGTCCAATGATCATCTTATGAATCATTCTGGTATATGCTCATAACATTTAGAGCATAGGACATATCTGGATGTGTACATATCACATTATGATTGATCAAAATACTCATTGTGATTTCATTCACCAAGTATCAAAATACTCGAACCTTTGTTTCACTTACCAAGTGTCGATACACTTGAATCTTAATTCAATTCTTTCCGTATGACAAGAACCTTTCTTATAGTTTATATATTGAACTATTTCAATATCTCATCTATGTACTCTCGGCATAACCATATTAGCGTCTCAATCTATCCATATAGATATTGTGCCAAATATTCGGGTTTTTGCCTAAGTCTTTCGTTGAGATGAAATTCTTAACCCGTGTCAATAAAAGATACATCATTTCCAATAAACAATATATTTTTCACATAATGCATTAGAAATATGTCTTAGCGCTCCAACTTAATTTCTTGCAAATACAAGCATCTTCATCGTCTCCGATGAAATTAAACCTTTTAACAATTTCATCAAGGTGAAGATTCCAACTCCGCGATGCTTACTTCAACCATTGAAATTTGCATTGCTCTTTTAGCATCCTTTGAGTTAACAAAACCCTTTGGATCGTGTCATATACACGTCCTAGGTTACCATTCTATTAGAAGAACTTGTTTTGTTTGTTCAACTATAATATTCCAATATATGTAATGGTTGCTACATTAATCCGTCTAGACTAAATATCGCTATGAAAGATTAAATCTTGTCATAGTCAACTTCTTAAACATTGTCGTGAACTTTTTCCCGACATGTTAACTATTTCATAGATGTGAAACATCCATGTCTATTTCTTTATAGATCCAAATATAACTGTAAGGTCTTACACCTTTCCAAAGGGTCTTCCAAGTTCAAAAACTTGATTTCTCGTGTATGAAACTATCACGGATTCTATGGCTTCAAGCCATTTGACGGATTTAGGGTCCACCATCGCTTCTTTGTATATAGTTGGTTCATCATTTTGAAACAGTAATGATTTACTTTCAAATCTTAGTATTTGATTGTTTACCCGACCAACTTGGTTCAATAGGAATTTAGACCTCCGTGACCACAACCTTTTGAGGCACGTGATCCCTAAGCATTGTTGCTGCCTCCGGAACACTTTCCGGTGCTGCACTACTCAACACATATTAGCTAAAGTTCAATAACTTTATCAAAGTTCTATTGTCCTCCCACTTAACTTTTCACGAATAATTCTTTCTTAAGAAACTTGACGTTCTAGGCGACACACACTTTTGTCTTCGGTGTTTATGCAGGAATAATCAACGGTTATTCGAAATAACCTACAAATACATGCCCATTTGACTTTGGTTGTAAACATTTACTTATGCATAGCATAGCAATGTTTAAGAAAGGACAACTTGGGTTTTATTCCAAACCATAACTTTATATGGTGTCATTTCAACGGATCACTATCGAGCTCTTTTCAATGTAAAAAAGCGGCAGTCAATAAAGCTTTTAATCTTTAAAATATAATAGCAGTTATATAAATTACACCTTTGATCTTACCATGTCAAACAAGGTTTTATTACATATCTCGTACATTCCATACTACTATGGTGTTTTCAGGAAACATAAATCTATGGAACGATTCCTCAAATCTTAGGTGTTTTGCTAAACTTGTAACTCAAATATTTTTCTTTTACGATCCTATCATAAACTATTTATTTTCTTGTTACAATGATTTTCCACTTCATTTTGAAAGTCTTTGAATATTTTTAAATATTTCACACTTCTTCCTCATTAAGTAAATATACACTTATATTCACCCAAATTTTCGGAGAAAACATATAAAGTTGAAATCCATCGCTTGTGACTACACATAATGGACTGCATACATCAATATGTACAAATTCCAATAAGTTAGTCTTCCATTCCCTTTTGGCCAATGAACGGAGTTTCAATTATCTCTAGGAAAGTCTCACAAGCATCATTTGATTAAAATCAAAAGACTCCAAAATTCCATCAAAATGGAGTTTCTTCATGTTTTCTTTCCATTACAATTTAAACGGGGATGTCACTTTCTAAGTGATGTTCCAATCATTTGTCTTTCGATATTTTTAGCATTAGTTTTATGGATGTGATAAACTAGACTTGTATATCATCCATCTATTATGGAATACTGAAATTATTTAAACAACCTTTTATTCTCATAAAACCTGATTAAAACAAATCTTGAAGGCAAACATTGATGTCAACGCTAAACACAATATCACTTTATTTGTTTTTAATAAACATCATAACATTGTTGAATAAAAGAGAAATTTACCAAGCGAATTATCCATAATAAACGTTAGATAAAACATGATTAGAATAATCGGCAATATACTAATCATCTGAAATAGCAAGTACATATTAAGGCATATAACCAAACATACTGCAAGGTGTAAAACTTTAGATGCGATCAGAATAAGATTAAGAAAGAAAATATACACGACAGTAGCAGCAGAGGAACCGCCAGCGTTGGAACCGTCGTTAGCCATGTTGTCAAGAAAGAGGGTGCTGATGTCGGGGAAGAAGTCCTTGTCGGGGAAGACGTCGCCGCAATTGCTATCCGTGAGGAAGTCCGTGACGAAGCCAGTAGTCGCGCCGATAGCGCTCCCCAAAAACCTTATCGCCCTTCTCTCGTACAGGACTCGAAGTAGCGGGGTCTCGGAGGCCTACTGTCCCGGCTTGCGGTGTACGCTGCAAGACGGGATGGGGAAGATCTAAGTAGCGCAGTGCTCTGGAACTGGAGGCGCAAAGGATGTGTGACAGTGTGTCTGAGAGGAGGCGTGACCTCTCTCTTATATAGGCACACAGAGGGGAAGACAGACATGATGCACAGGAGATGAAACGAACGGACAGAAGTTGAAGCGAACATGCGACAGCCCATCGGACAACCTCCACTCAGTTTATATTTATTTAGCTCGTATTAAAAGTCCACTCGAGCAAAACGTTTCAACTTATGTACAACTGTTCATATACCATTCATGCGTGGAAAAATAAAGCTCGGCTCGGCGAGATTTCCGCAACCCGCGGCGCGCGCGTGCGTCGTGACGAGGCGTGGCGTGACAAGGCGAGCGAGGAGGAGGAGGAGCGCGCGTGTATATGTCTTCTCTTCTCAAGCTCGTACAAGTGGTGGAAGAGCTCACCTTATAAGCTGGTCCAACTTCCACTCAACTAGCAATGTGGAACTAAACATTTGTCCCAGATCTTGCCTTGTATGAATGGGCCAAATGGGCCTCTAGGATTTCAGGAATTTATTGGCATGTAATAAATGGGCTGGGCCTATTTAGGCAAAGATTCCAACAATCCCCTACCAGATCCCAAAGGCACGTGAAGTTTGCCTTTGGTTCCAAAACATTGTTTATATACCGGTACTGTAGTGGAGACTGTTAAGTTGAACTTACACCTAGAGATTTATGTTATACTAGGCTGCAACTTGTATAGTGGACTCTGCCTTGAACTGCACGCTTGCTGCGAACCTAGCTTCACAAAAAGTCTTGACCGATACTAGGATACCGTGGGACTTCCCCGCGGGTGGATCTTATACGTCATACTCCATGACCTTTCATGAGTTTATTAGAGAGCACCCTACTCTCATAGACTGCGACATTTTAACAGTCAGACTCATATAGGTGTGTTCTTCAAAAGATGTTCTGCAGGACAACATCTTTGCTTAGGACAAGCCACTTAGAACACATTAAGATAATAAATCAACCTGCCGTGCATAATAGAAAAGTATTGCATCTTTATGGAGTGGTGTTTATTAAAATAGGGATACTTTCCTCTCAGCTAACCAACAACTTGTCTCCCAATTCTAATTCACGGGATATCCGATCACATAGAGTGGTTTACCACTGTGGAAAGCTCAATTTCTGGGTCTCATACCCATCTCCTTCGATGCATTTTCTATCACATTGCGTGATAGACCCTTTGTGAAGGGATCTGCCAAGTTTTTAGATGTTTGGATATAATCCAATGCAATAACTCCGGAGTTTCTCATTTTCTTGACAGATTTCAGTCTCCTCTTCACATCATCACATGTCTTGATGACTTCATACTATCCTTAGAACTATTTAACTTGAAAATCACAGTTTGATTATCGCAGTTTATAAGGATTGTGGGTATTGGTTTTTCAACCACATGTAAGTTCATCAAGAGTTCATGAAGCCACTCCGCTTTAACAGTGGCTGTGTCTAATGCTGTGAGTTTTGCTTCCATAGTTGACCTTGTTAAGATGGTCTGCTCGCAAGATTTCCAAGAAACAGCGCCACCAGCAAGTGTGAATACATATCCACTCATGGCCTTTATCTCGTCAGCATCAGATATCCAATTTGAATCACTATAACCCTCTAGTACCCTCGGATACCCGGTATAGTGTATGCCATAGCTCGCAGTGCCGTTTAGATAGCGCATAACTCTCTCAAGAGCATGCCAGTGATCATCTCCTAGATTTGAAACAAATCGACTGAGTTTGCTTACAACAAAGGCGATGTCAGGCCTCGTGGCACTAGCTAAATACATAAGCGAGCCAATAATTTGAGAGTATATCAGTTCGTCTCTAGTATTTCCTCGATTCTTTCGAAGTAACACACTATGATCATACGGTGTAGGAGAAAACTTGAAGTCGCTATACCCGAAACGACTCAAGATCTTTTCCACATAGTGGGACTGAAGCAATGTAATCCCACCATCATCATCTCTCAATAGATTGATGTTTAGGATGACATCAACTACTCCCAGATCCTTCATCTCAAAGGAACGAGATAAGAAATCTTTGACCTCCTTAATCGCATTAAGGTTGGTTCCGAAAATCAGTATGTCATCAACACACAAACAAAGGATGACTCCCTCACCCCCACCATGGCGATGGTACACACATTTATCAGCTTCATTTACAACAAAGCCTACAGCAGTTAAAGTTCTTTCGAACTTCTCATGCCACTGCTTAGGGGCTTGTTTTAGACCATATAAAGACTTCAACAAATTGCACATCTTTCCTTCTTGACCATTTACCACAAAGCCATCTGGCTGATCCATGTAAATTTCCTCATCCAACTCTCCATTAAGGAAAGTTGTCTTAATGTCCATTTGATGAACGAGAAGACCATGAGAGGCAGCCAATGAGAGTAATACTCGAATGGTGGTCAATCTAGTAACATGTGAGTAAGTGTCAAAGAAGTCTTCACCTTACTTTTGAGTATATCCATTGGCCACAAGCCGTGCCTTGTACTTCTCAATAGTACCATCAGGTCTAAGTTTTTTCTTAAACACCTACTTGCATCCTACAGGTTTGCACCCATAAGGGTGATTAGTGATCTCCCATGTTCCATTAGCTAAGATGGAATTCATCTCACTATGGAAGGTTTCCTTCCAGTAGTCAGCATCAGGAGATGCATATGCTTCTGAAATGGAAGTGGGAGTGTCATCCACAAGGTACATAATGAAATCATCACCAAAGGACTTTGCAGTCCTCTGTCTCTTGCTCCTTTTAGGAAATTCATTATTGTCCTCCTTAGGATTTTCAGAGTGTTCAATTGGAATGGTAGGTTCAGAGAATGTAGCAAATTCCTGATTAGATGAACTAGGTATCTCCGGATTTGATGAGTTAGATTGATCCTTCATTGGAAAGATATCCTCAAAGAAAGTCGCATCAGTCGACTCCATGATTGTACCGACATGAATGTCAGGCACTTCAGATTTTACTATCAAGAATCTATAACCAATGCTATGAAAAGCATAGCCCAGAAAAACACAATCAATGGTTTTTGGTCCAAGCTTGTGCTTCTTGGGGATTGGTACATTAACCTCTGCCAAACAACCCCAAGTACGTAAGTAAGAGAGTTTTAATCTTTTCTTCTCCCATTCTTCGAATGGAGTAATTTATTTGTTCTTTGTGGGAACTCGGTTTAGGACATGACACGCAGTCAATAGTGCCTCCCCCCACCATTCCTTAGAAAGACCCGAAGTGTCTAACATGGCGTTGACCAAATCTGTTAGAGTACGGTTCTTTCTTTCGGCTACTCCATTTGATTGGGATAAGTAGGGAGGCGTCCTCTCATGAATTATGCCATGTTCCACACAAAAGGAATCAAACTCGTTGGAAAAATACTCTCCACCACGATCAGAACTAAGCCTCTTAATATTTCGATCAAGTTGATTTTCTGTCTCAGCTTTATAGATTTTGAAGAAACTCAAAGCCTCATCTTTTGATTTTAGAAGATACACATGAAAATATATTGTAGAGTCATCGATCAAAGTCATGAAATATTTCTTTCCATTGTTTTTCAACACACCATTCATCTCACAAAGATCAGAATGTATGAGCTCTAGTGGTGTTAAATTTCTCACTTCTACAGTCGTATGTGACTTGCGAGGTTGTTTAGCTTGCACGCAGACTTGGCACTTAGATCCCTTAACAGTTGTGAAATCATGGATTAAATTTATTTTGGCTAGCCGCGTCATACAACCAAAATTAATATGACAAAGACGAGAGTGCCAGACATTTGATTCAAAATTCATGTAAATATGATTAACAACTTTATTAAAAATGTCTGACAGAGATAGGCGGAACAAGCCTCCGCACTCATAGCCTTTACCAACAAAGGTTCCATACTTTGAAATTACAAATTTATTGGACTCGAATACAATCTTGTAGCCATATCGAAACAGAAGAGATCCGCTAACAAGATTTTTATTTATTGAGGGAACATGATGCACGTTCTTTAGGCGCACGGTCTTTCCCGAAGTGAACTTCAGATCGACCGTAGCAATACCATGAACAGAAGCATGCGAGTCATTCCCCATCAGCACAGTTTGAGTCCCTCTGACCTGATATGAAGAAAACATGGAAATATCAGAACAAACATGTACATTAGCGCCCGTGTCAATCCACCAATCAGGATAATGACATAATGAAAGAACAGTAGGTAATATACCATACCCAACATCTTTCATCTCAATGTCGCCCATGACAACATTAGCAGTCTTGCTGCCCTTCCCATGATGGCGCTTGTCAAAGTGGTTGGGACAAGCAGGAGCCCAATGATCAGGATCACCGCACACATGACAAACACCTTTCTTCTTATCAGTCTTCTTCTTGAAGCTGGTATACTGTGAGGCCTGTTCTTTCCATCGAACTTTCCTTTGCCGTCAAACTTGCCTTTGTTTTTGAACTTGTGAGGCTAGAAGTTTCTTTTCTGTACCAGATTGGCATTAGAACCTCCCTCGATACCTCAAGCACGTGTGTCTTTTGCTCTCGCCTTCTCTTCCACATCAAGAGTCCCAATAAGATCCGTCATGGAGAACTCTTGTCTCTTGTGCTTCAGAGAAGTAGCAAAATTCCTCCATGACTGGGGAAGTTTGGCGATAATGCCTCCGGCAATAAACTTGTCCGGTAACACACAAGTGAAGTGCTCAAGCTCCCTGGCAAGTGACTGTATCTCATGAGCCTGCTCCACAATGGGGCGGTCCTCAACCATCTTATAGTCATAGAATTGTTCCATGACATACAGTTCACTGCCAGCATCGGAGACTCTAAATTTTCTCTCGAGCGCATTCCACATATCCTTGCCATTGCTAAATGATATATATGAATTGACAATATTGTCGCCAAGAATGCTGATCAAGGCAGCCTTGAAAGTGGTATCAAGTTTTTGGAACGCCTCTTCCTGAGCGGGATTAAGATCTCGCTTAGGTGCGCCATAGATGGCGTTATAGCAGCTCATGGTCTGAAACCAGAGCACTGCTCTCGCACGCCATCGTTTGTAATTCACACCTCCGAACACAGGTGGCTTCATAGAAGCAACAAAGCCACTTGGGGCAAATTGCCTGAAATAAGGTTTTTGGATTGTTGAATAAAAGAGCAATTTACCAAACGAATTATCCATAATAAACGCTAGATAAAACATGATTAGAATAATAGGCAATATACTAATCATGTGAAATAGAAAGTACATATTAAGGCATATAACCAAACAGACTACAAGGTGTAAAAGTTTATATGCGATCAGAACAAGATTGAGAAAGAAAATATACATGGCAATAGCAGCAAAGGAACCGCTGGTGTTGGAACCGTCGTTAGCCATATCGTCGAGGAAGAGGGTGCTGATGTTGGGGAAGAAGTCCTCGTCGGGGAAGACGTCGCCGCAGTCACTATCCGTGAGGGAGTCCGTGACGAAGCCAGTAGTCGCGCCGATAGCGCTCCCCAAAAACCTTATCGCCCTTCTCCCGTACAGGACTTGAAGTAGCGGGGTCTCGGAGGCCTACTGTCCCGGCTCGTGGTGCACGCCGCAAGACGTGATAGGGAAGATCTAAGTAGCACAGTGCTCTGGAACTGGAGGCGCAAAGGATGTGTGGTAGTGTGTCTGAGAGGAGGCGCGACCTCTCTCTTATATAGGCACACAGAGGGGAAGGCAGACAGGATGCGCAGGAGATGAAACGAACGGACAGAAGTTGAAGCGAACATGCGGCAGCCCATCGGACAGCCTCCACTCAGTTCGTATTTATTTAGCTCGTATTAAAAGTCCACTCGAGCAAAACGTTTCATCATCTGTATAACTGTTCATATACCATTCATGCATGGAAAAATAAAGCTTGGCTCGGCGAGATTCCCGCAACCCGTAACCCGCGGCACGCGCGCGTCGTGATGAGGCGAGGCGAGCGAGGAGGAGGAGGAGCGCGCGTGTATATGTCTTCTCTTCTCGAGGTCGTACAAGTGGTGGAACAGCTCACCTTATAAGCTGGTCCAACTTCCACTCAACTAGCAATGTGAAACTAAACATTTGTCCCAGCTCTTGCCTTGCATAAATGGGCCAAATGAGCCTCTAGGATTTCAGAAATTTATTGGCATATAATAAATGGCCTATTTAGGCAAAGATTCCAACACACATATTCTCTTTCTAGTTACTTAGGCCATTATAGTTCACAAATTGTGTTGTTTCGTATTGTAACACCCTCAGAATCGACCCTATGCAAGTTTCAGCGCTTCCCGCCAAACCCGCATAGAAACGATTCAAAGGTGCCCACCAGGCACTTTCGTGCGGGTGGAAAACGAAGTAATAACATTACACAACAGTCCTCGATGGGGCCCACAGAGCAGATATATATAACAGCGACTCAATGAGTCAAGAATACAGATATACAATACAAAGATCCAAAGCACCTTGAAAACAATACGGCGTCCGAGTACGGACAAGATGCAAATTGAGCTAAGAGCCCTGAAGAATAACCAATGGCGTCCATAACCCTGCCCAGGCCAAGCCGGAAGGGTAACCCTGCTAACGACGTCGATCTCAAAACCTGCTTTAACAAAAGGGGTGCCGACAAAGGGCAAAGGAAAAAGAGAGAGCGGTCAGTACTGAGGCCAGTACACGGCGAGGCTAGAATTCGGCGGTCCTCGCCTACATAGGTATGGTGGACTGAAGCGGCAGCGGCAGCATGCACTAAACAACCTATAGAGACTCGATACAACTGTCGGCTATCAGAGAGGGATAAGGAAGACCTATTCGGAACCAACCTGATACTACCACCAAACATACCCATCCTGGTATTTCCCCCCTCGAGACCAAACGAGGAAGTCAACCGAGGAACTCACACAGTTGGCAGTTTTATTTATTCAGTTATCGTTGCAGCAATTACTAGTCAAGTATAGATAATCATCCTGATATAATAAGCAGTGGACAATTTTAGTTAACCATTCCGTTGTAGTTGCAACACTTACTAGTCAGATACAATTAGCATGAGATATCCCAAAACCCAGCAGTTGTTGGTACTTTTATTTAGCCATTCCGTTATAGTTGCACTACTTACTAGTCAGGTACAATGGTCGCAAGCGACAACCCAAACAAGCAATTGTTGGCAGTTTTATTTAGCCATTCCATTATGGTGAAGCTGATTACTAGTCATTATAAAGTCAAATTTATAGCACTACTTTAGTTATAATTGTCTATGATCGAGATACTGTGCTCCAAGTCGTCCATAACCGCGGACACGGCTTTCAGAAAGTTTTACCCTGCAGGGGTGCACAAATAGCAACACACACTCGATCAACCTCGGAAAAACCAAATCAAAACCCAACGAGGCATTCACGACAAAGCAATCACAAGATTCAGAAATATTTCAGGGGCCACCCCATTAAGTATACCCGCAACGAAGTTAGCTAACTTCGAGACGGACTCAAGGTTTGTGGGGCCGGCTGTAAACGACTGGGAACCCGAAAATGTGACTGGGCTTGTCGATACCGCGAAAACGGGTCACGATCCTAAACAGTACAGGTGCTCCTCGCACAATCGTAAATAAAGCAGTAAAGCATGGCATAAGTACAGGATAGTAAGTAAAACCTCAAACTAGTTTGTGGCCCCAAGAAATAAGAATGAATCAAGCTCTGGCTCAGGGGGGTCCCATAATCCTCCCGGATGTGGATAGCGCGAATATTCAAGGAACAGGTATCAAGTACTCGGGGTCCTACGGGACACAAGTGGACGGTTAAAAACCAAATAACATCTATTGCCAACTTGTGCCTCTGCATTTACCTACTTTAATTTTAGTTGTTAAACAGTAAATAAAGTGATGATCACCTCCAACATAAAACATGCGGCAATACTCCAACAACTGTGGTACTTGACGACACGCAACAACACTTGAGCAAGCGACTACGACGCACAGGTCCAACTATCTACCAAACAACAGGTAATAGGAGGTGTCCAAGGCAATATAAGGCTGCAAGGGGTATCACGGGTACGAAAGCTAGAGCATCGCAACACAGATAGCAATAGATCAACAGGAGGGAATAAATACTATAAAAGTAAGATAGGTAGAAAGGGGGAGATGCTCGCCTGAAAACATTGTCGAAGGTTCATCCGAAGATCGGGTCGACACTCGCATCAACCCAACGGCCTTATCCGCGAAGAAGCAAAACACTAGAAGAAACACCGGATACACTATTTATTACTACGGCAGAAGATCGAGCATGATGCATGTATGATGTATGACATGGCAAAGGTGCGATGCAATTAGGCAATATTAAGCGGAACCGGGGGTCCCGACAATTAAATATATGGTTCCAGTTGTTTAGAACCCCCGTAGTTTAATTGTTGTCTTAACATGGCAAAATATATCACCGGTTCGATGCACAAAGTTAAATGGAGGCAATATTAGACTAGATTCGCCCGCATATGGCCTCCATATTTAATTTAGGTGAATCGACATAAGGCCCCCAAACCACATGACAATATGTATGCAAGCATGGCAATTTTATATGCAACAAGTAATATCATTTATAAAATAGGGTTCGAGAAAAGGGGTCACACATTAGGGTTCGGCGATCTTCGGGTTCGATGTGGTTTGGGGTCGGTCTCAGGGTTCAGGGTTCGACGGGATCGGTCTTCGAAGGTCGGATACAAGATGAAGAGCTTGGCGTTCCGGGAAGAAGGACTTGGCGTTCCGCGGTGAAGTGCTTGTCGTTCCGGTGGCCATCTTGGCGTCCGGGTTCTCAGTCATCGGTAGATCTTGTCATCGCTTTGGTGTTGGACTCGACACATACGATGGAGATCTTGGGGTACCATCTTGATCATCGGAGGCGAACTTGGGGTTCGACACCGGGGTCTTCAGTTTCCGTGAGGAAGAACTTGACATCTTTGGGTTCGGGACGGAGACCTTGGCGATTCCGAGGGTCTTGGTGAGGTACTCGTCAGACTTGTTCGATGGAGGACACTGAAATCAGATAAATCGCCACTGGTCCATCCTCACACGGTCGCAGTTGCAATCATCTACACACCCCACCTTCTCCTGATCATCACCAAAACACGGCACCTGGGGCAACCCGCTGGTACTAGCGGTACCCTGGACTAGCACCAAAACACCACGGCAGCAGCAGCATAACATGCAGAGGACATGCGGCCCCCGGTACAGTAGCACGGGCAGAGGAGGCGCGCGACAAGCGGACAAGGGTGCTGGCGGTGCACGGAACAGCGACAGAGGGCGACGCTCGGCGAGGAAGCGGAGCGAGCGGGGCAGAGGAGCTTCGGCCAGAGCGATGGAGGAGAGGCGCGTCGGCGGCGGGCTGCCGGGCGAGCCGGGCGGCAAGGAGGCGACGCGGGCGGCCGGAGAAGGACGACCGCGGCACGCTCGAGAGGAGGCTGCGCTCGGGCCTGGCGAGCTTGCAGGACGGCGTCCGGTGGGCGCGGCGGCCCTGCTCGCGGGCAAGGGCGACGACAAGAAGGCGGCTCCGAGGGTGCAGACGCGGGTCATGGCGCAGGGCTCCGACGACAGGGGCGACGCTGCGGGGAGCTCGACGCGGAGCAGCGCAGTGAGGCACAGCGGGGCCGGCGACGAGGAGGCACGGGGGACAGAGGCGGGACGGAAGACAGAGAGGAGCCCGGCGGCCGGAGGGTGCTGTGGGCGGCGGCTCAACGAGGACAGGGAGGCCAAGCGGCGGAGGAGGCGCTTGGGGCCGCGGGGGGGGGGGGGGGGGGTCCGACGGGCGGCCGGAGAGGGGCGCCGGCAAGCGGTTGATGTAGAGAGGCGGCCGACGGAGGGGAAGGCGAGCCCCGCGCGCGGCCTGGAGGGAGGAGAAGAGGCGGCCTCGGCGGAGAGAGCGGAGAAGGAGGAGGGCGGCGGCCGGAGAGGTCGGAGACGGGGGGAGGGGGGCGAACGACGGTTGCTGGGGTGTGGGGTGGGAGCGTGCGAGAGAGGTGAGGGCGGTGGCGTGTGTCGCGTGTGTGTGTGCGTGGTGGGGCCCAGGGGCGTGGGTTGTGTGCGTGTGTTGCACGCAGGGACGGGGTGGGGCACAAGTGGGGTCAGGGGAGCGGGAGGTGGTGGCGTGGCATGGGGAAACGGGCAGGTGGTGCTGGGTGGGATGAGGTGGCGGTGTTTGAGTGGAGGGGGTTGGGGCCAGGTGATGTGGCGCACTGCAATAGGGTGGAGTGAGGTGGAGGGGGCTGGGTAGGATAGGACTGGGTAGAGTTTTTGGTAGGAAAAGGTTAGGGTTTTCTTTAGATGGGCCGGGTGGTCGGTAGTCTGGTCAGGTTGGGCCTCTGGCCTGACTGATCGGACTGCCTCCCCGGACAAAACATTTGATTATTTATTTTATTTGTAAAACATTTTTGTAAATACTTTTTAGACAAATAAAAGATCTGAACAGACCGATGTTTTAATTTGAAATAAAGACGGGGGTTATTTAGAAAACAAAACTAGGCGTTTCGAAATAGTTTCAGACAAACAATGCATGATGATGACGATGCAATGCACAGAATCAACGCGATTTTCTAGTAGCGATTTTTGCGGGATGCCACAATTCGACACCACTAACAAAGGATCTCGCCCTCGAGATCCGCCTCATGGTACCAGGAAGAAGGGCGGCGATCTGAATCTTCTCGCATCGTGTAGATCCTCGCGACACCACTAACAAGGGTTCTTTCTCAGCTTGAAAATGGCGACACCACCAACAATGATTGTTCCCCATTCGTCGAGAGATCACTCCGGAGAAACAAAGATGAAGGTAAAGGTCTCAAAAGGGTAAGCCACCTCTAACTTTCGTGGAAGGAGCATAACTGCAAGGATTCACCATTCAATGTGCAAGAGCGAATGATAAGAGTAGTCGGATGGTGATCAGTCCATCGCACACCCAAAGCATTACTCTGCACATGAATAGGAAATTATGCAACCAACTCTCGGAATTAGACTGAAGATCTCGACAAACGAGGTTCAGAAACAGAGGAGTGATGCAGACTCTGCATCGGATCTGGCGTAGATGATGTCGTCGCGTCGGAAAACACCGGAAGGCACGAGAAGGAGCAAAGAGAAGTCCACCAGACGAAGGGTTCCTTGGATAGCATGAAGACCAGAGGTAGCCACACCGTTACCAAAGAGGAAGTGAAACCCTGAAGGTACGATGGAACCCAACCAGGAGAAATCCTGGACTCAGAGAGGGAGAAAAGAGCGGATTCAAAACATGCGGAGGTGAGAGGAGAGCAGCAGAGGGGTAAGGAGTAAAATCAGACCTAATCAGAACTATCCAACCGATTTTGCAAAAATAGTTTTGACACTCTACTGCGGCCGTTAGCTAGGTTATCCTACATGCTGGACTTGTGGGGTATTGCAACTGCTGAGCTCTGATACCACTCTGTAACACCCTCAGAATCGACCCTATGCAAGTTTCAGCGCTTCCCGCCAAACCCGCATAGAAACAATTCAAAGGTGCCCACCAGGAACTTTCGTGCGGGTGGAAAACGAAGTAATAACATTACACAACAGTCCTCGATGGGGCCCACAGAGCAGATATATATATAACAGCGACTCAATGAGTCAAGAATACAGATATACAATACAAAGATCCAAATCACCTTGAAAACAATACGGCGTTCGAGTATGGACAAGATGCAAATTGAGCTAAGAGCCCTGAAGAATAACCAATGGCCTCCATAACCCTGCCCAGGCCAAGCCGGAAGGGTAACCCTGCTAACGACGTCGATCTCAAAACCTGCTTTAACAAAGGGGTGCCGACAAAGGGCAAAGGAAAAAGAGAGAGCGGTCAGTACTGAGGCCAGTACACGGCGAGGCTAGAATTCGGCGGTCCTCGCCTACATAGGTATGGTGGACTGAAGCGGCAGCGGCAGCATGCACTAAACAACCTATAGAGACTCGATACAACTGTCGGCTATCATAGAGGGATAAGGAAGACCTATTCGGAACCAACCTGATACTACCACCAAACATACCCATCCTGGTATTTCCCCCTCGAGACCAAACGAGGAAGTCAACCGAGGAACTCACACAGTTGGCAGTTTTATTTATTCAGTTATCGTTGCAGCAATTACTAGTCAAGTATAGATAATCATCCTGATATAATAAGCAGTGGGCAATTTTAGTTAACCATTCTGTTGTAGTTGCAACACTTACTAGTCAGATACAATTAGCATGAGATATCCCAAAACCCAGCAGTTGTTGGTACTTTTATTTAGCCATTCCGTTATAGTTGCAATACTTACTAGTCAGGTATAATGGTCGCAAGCGACAACCCAAACAAACAATTGTTGGCAGTTTTATTTAGCCATTCCATTATGGTGAAGCTGATTACTAGTCATTATAAAGTCAAATTTATAGCACTACTTTAGTTATAGTTGTCTATGATCGAGATACTGTGCTCCAAGTCGTCCATAACCGCGGACACGACTTTCAGAAAGTTTTACCCTGCAGGGGTGCACAAATAGCAACACACACTCGATCAACCTCGGAAAAACCAAATCAAAACCCAACGAGGCATTCACGACAAAGCAATCACAAGATTCAGAAATATTTCAGGGGCCACCCCATTAAGTATACCCGCAACGAAGTTAGCTGACTTCGAGACGGACTCAAGGTTTGTGGGGCCGGCTGTAAACGACTGGGAACCCGAAAGTGTGTCTGGGCTTGTCGATACCGCGAAAACGGGTCACGATCCTAAACAGTACAGGTGCTCCTCGCACAATCGTAAATAAATCAGTAAAGCATGGCATAAGTACAGGATAGTAAATAAAACCTCAAACTAGTTTGTGGCCCCAGGAAATAAGAATGAATCAAGCTCTGGCTCAGGGGGGGTCCCATAATCCTCCCGGATGTGGATAGCGTGAATATTCAAGGAACAGGTATCAAGTATTCTGGGTCCTACGGGACACAAGTGGACGGTTAAAAACCAAATAACATCTATTGCCCACCTGTGCCTCTGCATTTACCTACTTCAATTTTAGTTGTTAAACAGTAAATAAAGTGATGATCACCTCCAACATTAAACATGCGGCAATACTCCAACAACTGTGGTACTTGACGACACGCAACAACACTTGAGCAAGCGACTACGACGCGCAAGTCCAACTATCTACCAAACAACAGGTAATAGGAGGTGTCCAAGGCAATATAAGGCTGCAAGGGGTATCACGGGTACGAAAGCTAGAGCATCGCAACACAGATAGCAATAGATCAACAGGAGGGAATAAATACTATAAAAGTAAGATAGGTAGAAAGGGGGAGATGCTCGCCTGAAAACATTGTCGAAGGTTCATCCGAAGATCGGGTCGACACTCGCATCAACCCAACGGCCTTATCCGCGAAGAAGCAAAACACTAGAAGAAACACCGGATACACTATTTATTACTACGGCAGAAGATCGAGCATGATGCATGTATGATGTATGACATGGCAAAGGTGCGATGCAATTAGGCAATATTAAGCGGAACCGGGGGTCCCGACAATTAAATATATGGTTCCAGTTGTTTAGAACCCCCGTAGTTTAATTGTTGTCTTAACATGGCAAAATATATCACCGGTTCGATGCACAAAGTTAAATGGAGGCAATATTAGACTAGATTCGCCCGCATATGGCCTCCATATTTAATTTAGGTGAATCGACATAAGGCCCCCAAACCACATGACAATATGTATGCAAGCATGGCAATTTTATATGCAACAAGTAATATCATTTATAAAATAGGGTTCGAGAAAAGGGGTCACACATTAGGGTTCGGCGATCTTGGGGTTCGATGTGGTTTGGGGTCGGTCTCAGGGTTCAGGGTTCGACGGGATCGGTCTTCGAAGGTCGGATACAAGATGAAGAGCTTGGCGTTCCGGGAAGAAGGACTTGGCGTTCCGCGGTGAAGTGCTTGTCGTTCCGGTGGCGATCTTGGCGTCCGGGTTCTCAGTCATCGGTAGATCTTGTCATCGCTTTGGTGTTGGACTCGACACATACGATGGAGATCTTGGGGTACCATCTTGATCATCGGAGGCGAACTTGGGGTTCGACACCGGGGTCTTCAGTTTCCGTGAGGAAGAACTTGACATCTTCGGGTTCGGGACAGAGACCTTGGCGATTCCGAGGGTCTTGGTGAGGTACTCGTCAGACTTGTTCGATGGAGGACACTGAAATCAGATAAATCGCCACTGTTCCATCCTCACACGGTCGCCGTTGCAATCATCTACACACCCCACCTTCTCCTGATCATCACCAAAACACGGCACCTGGGGCAACCCGCTGGTACTAGCGGTACCCTGGACTAGCACCAAAACACCATGGCAGCAGCAGCATAACATGCAGAGGACATGCGACCCCCGGTACAGTAGCACGGGCAGAGGAGGCGCGCGACAAGCGGACAAGGGTGCTGGCGGTGCACGGAACAACGACAGAGGGCGGCGCTCAGCGAGGAAGCGGAGCGAGCGGGGCAGAGGAGCTTCGGCCAGAGCGACGGAGGAGAGGCGCGTCGGCGGTGGGCTGCTGGGCGAGCCGGGCTGCAAGGAGGCGACGCGGGCGGCCGGAGAAGGACGACCGCGGCACGCTCGAGAGGAGGCTGCGCTCGGGCCTGGCGAGCTTGCAGGACGGCGTCCGGTGGGCGCGGCGGCCCTGCTCGCGGGCGGAGGCGACGGCAAGAAGGCGGCTCCGAGGGTGCAGACGCGGGTCGTGGCGCAGGGCTCCGACGACAGGGGCGACGCTGCGGGGAGCTCGACGCGGAGCAGCGCGGTGAGGCACAGCGGGGCCGGCGACGAGGAGGCGCGGGGGACAGAGGCGGGACGGAAGACAGAGAGGAGCCCGGCGGCCGGAGGGTGCTGTGGGCGGTGGCTCGACGAGGACGGGGAGGCCAAGCGGCGGAGGAGGCGCTTGGGGCCGCGGGGGGGGGGGGGTCCGATGGGCGGCCGGAGAGGGGCGCCGGCGAGAGGTTGATGCAGAGAGGCGGCCGACGGAGGGGAAGGCGAGCCCCGCGCGCGGCCTGGAGGGAGGAGAAGAGGCGGCCTCGGCGGAGAGAGCGGAGAAGGAGGAGGGCGGCGGCCGGAGAGGTCGGAGACGGGGGGAGGGGGCGAACGGCGGTTGCTGGGGTGTGGGGTGGGAGCGTGCGAGAGAGGTGAGGGCGGTGGCGTGTGTCGCGTGTGTGTGCGTGGTGGGGCCCAGGGGCGTGGGTTGTGTGCGTGTGTTGCACGCAGGGACGGGGTGGGGCACAAGTGGGGTCAGGGGAGCGGGAGGTGGTGGCGTGGCGTGGGGAAACGGGCAGGTGGTGCTGCGTGGGATGAGGTGGCGGTGTTTGAGTGGAGGGGGTTGGGGCCAGGTGATGTGGCGCGCTGCAATAGGGTGGAGTGAGGTGGAGGGGGCTGGGTAGGATAGGACTGGGTAGAGTTTTTGGTAGGAAAAGGTTAGGGTTTTCTTTAGATGGGCCGGGTGGTCGGGAGTCTGGTCAGGTTGGGCCTCTGGCCTGACTGATCGGACCGCCTCCCCGGACAAAACATTTGATTATTTATTTTATTTGTAAAACATTTTTGTAAATACTTTTTAGACAAATAAAAGATCTGAACAGACCGATGTTTTAATTTGAAATAAAGACGGGGTTATTTAGAAAACAAAACTAGGCGTTTCGAAATAGTTTCAGACAAACAATGCATGATGATGACGATGCAATGCACAGAATCAACGCGATTTTCTAGTAGCGGTTTTTGCGGGATGCCACACGTATGATAATTCACACCAACAAATTCGTATCCAATACCCAAGAACCCCATTGTTTAATAAGTCAGTTAGGAGCTCGCTGACGTCCATGGACAAGCGAACATACGGGGAAGGCAGCGGTTTGGGTGGTAGGGAGCTATGTCCGGTGGTGGGGGCCCCCGAACGCAACGTCAGGAGGCGCTCCAGCCGTGGCGGGCGTTGCGGGGATATTGTTAGGGTAGAGAAGAAGGCCAGAGGAGATGGACACATGCGCATCATGGAGATGGTCCACTAGGCCCACACGGGGACATAAGACACTTCCAGGATCAGGGGAAGTGAGCCTCCGGCTGATTCCAAGCGTTTCCCTTATATAGCTTCATGTTTGTTGTTCCTTCGTTCCCTGTGAATTTTTTTTCCAAAAAAATATTAAAAACATTGATAAGAACATATTAAAAGTTATTTTATGCGACGATTGTGAGACAATGCTATTTATTGTTCTGCCTTGCAATTAGACAATTACCAAAAAGAACAAAAGATTCAAAAATATAGGGAATAGCCTTTTGTTTTAAGCATAGTAAAATATTATGCATTATTTATTTATGGAGCAATAGTATACTAAGATTTGATTTTAAGCATGCAAAATATATGCAGTAATTGTCTTTTTGCTTGCGAAGAAAAATGAATGCATATATTTCAAAAAAATCACATGATTAAAGCAACAATTTAATGCGTGTTTGCTAATTTCTTGTGCACATTAAAGTGTTTCCTTAATAAGACGATATTTGGGAAATAATATAATATACATTAATTTTTTTGGGAGAGCAAAAATTAATGTGAATTAATGTGTACCATTTTGTGTCATTAAAACATGCCAAAAATAACAAATTAATGCGTAATATTTTGCATGATTAAAGAAAAAGTATTCCTATGTTTGCAAATATTTCTTTGACAAAATTTAATGACAAGCAAGGAAAAGTTAATGTTATTATATCTGAATGTTATTTTTTACTACATTCTTGTACCTTTTTAAAATATTTATTTTTTGCAAAATACGTATCACACATTTCAAAAAAAGACCCTACAGATTTTGGTTGCTTTGGATAAAGAGGATATGTCAAATCTTGTACAAAGGCGGTTCTATAATACTAAAAATACATATAGACCCTTAATATTTGGAAGAAAGTACTTTGGAAGATTGCATTGTTCTCCTCAAATGAAAGTTGATGGTGACAAAATAAGACCACTAAACAAAGGTGATGTCCTTGTGTGTTGTTCATGGATCAATAATTTTCCATCACACATCGACACATGAAGAGGGCCTAGTCTAATTCATCGATCCTAATGGAAAATTCCATTGATATCAACAATGGTACAAACTGAAAGTAGGGAAATATGATTAACACTTCCAATATCAAGCGTCACCGTAGATGCTGACATGCCAAACTAGTAAGCAATGAACCTATGTCAAAAAAGTTAGCAAAGGGGGGTAACTTCTAAAGCAAATGAAGAACATGATGCTTAAAGCAAGAACAGATGTAGGGCCAGCGTGAAGATTTTGACTCAAAACGCCACAAAATAAGTTTATTCAACCATATACAAGTGTTGAACTCAAATGCTTCTAGCTATAACATGGCATGTGATGTTCATATCTACGATTGAGGATAAGGCATTTAGATCCGCTACTACAAATATATAGGTGGAAGTGTTGGGAGTTGGTTTGTACCCTCAGACATCTCATTACGAACATCGAGCAATTGAGTGGAGTGAGAGTGAGAGAGAGAGAGGGAGGGTCGATCAAGTTTTATTATATGCACGTAGGAACTCTCATGGAGACGTCGATTGGGTGACAAGTGAACCATCTATATATATTTCCTTTTCATGTGTAATTTGACATTTTATTTCCTCATTCCCCATTATATTTCACTCCCCTCTCTTTAATTTAATGTATACATGTTCCCTAGTACAATGACACTATTTTTATGTTTTGTTGGCATGTAAAGAGCCACAATTATCCCTTATGTCCTTCCAAGGATAGAGCTGGAGCATAAATGATTATGGTGACACTTTAGAGAAAAACATGTTCTTAGGGTTTCACATATGGTGAAAATTAGTTATATACAAAAAAATCTTACTCCGTGTGCACCCTAAACCTCACATGGACTTGCCTTGACCTATATGTAATGCTGGATAAGTTACACTCTAACACAACTCCCACATTATAAGTGCCCAAACCTTGAAATTCATAAAAATTTCTTTCGGGTGAATGCTTTGGATCTTGTCTTCGAGACCGTCGCTTAACATTTTTTGATTAAAATTAACTAGAATATTATTACTTGAAGTTCACATTCCTAGTCAAAATTTTGAATTTACAGCCTTTCAATCAACTGAAAGAGAATCTATTACTATATGCCACATGAGGGCACTCTTTTCTGCTAATGCTATAGTAAATTGCCAAAACAAATATACTTTATACTTACTCCTTAGACTCACATGGATTTTCCTTGTCCTAGATGTAATGTTGGGGAAGTTACACTCTAACACAATTCCCACATTAGAAGTGTCTAAACCCTTGAAATTCATAGAAACATTTTGGGAGAATGTTTTGAATCTTGTCTTCAAAACCATCGTTAGCAATTTTTGATGAAAATTAACTAGAATCTCATTACTTGAAGTTGACATTCCTAGTCAACATTTTGAATTTATGACCTTTAAATCAACTGAAAGAGAAATCCGTGACTATATGCCACATGGGGGAGTCTTTTCTGCTAATGATATAGTATATAATCTGCAAAATATTTTTAATACTATTTTAATATGCATAGTAATTAATCTTGCACCATATGGTGATACAATATCTTCTAAAAGATGGGAATAGCAAAATACGATTAGGATCCAAAACATCATTATGAAGTCATTTAGGATGTTTGATTAACTACTTGGATTTTTTATTTGGAGGAGTCTTAAGTTAGTTGCAACAAGAAGGATGGGCTGCCACATGAAAAATAACGGAAGACGTAAAAACAAGAGCAGTAGCACAAGAAACACATGGCAGGCATCATTGGCTTTCACTGCAAAGGAAAGCCATGTATTAAAATCATTCTTAATTTACATACATTACTTCAAAATATTTATCTTGTCCAGTATGTTATCATACCTTACCATCTCACGATGCGGAAGAGATGGGCTTCTACAAATGCTAAGACACATATAGGACCCCAATATCTCGCACTCACACCCAATTTTAGAGAAAGCATGATAATGCACGAGAAATAGGAGGGTAAACATTTACAGTTTTCTAGCCTAAAGTATACATGTACATTAGAAAATTTCTTGATATACAAAACACGGGTATGAAATCTATGTTTTCAAAAGCCTCGTATTGTTGTTAGTATCATATTGCTTTGCTCGGTAAACCAAACAAGCACAACTCCTAGGAACACTAAAGCATGGCGCGACTCCAAATACCTCACACTCATATTCATATGAACTCCTCACAAGCTCAACATAGAATATGCAAGAAAACGAGAATAGAGGAGCACATGCCACATGTTTGGCACCCACAACCTGTGAATCTCAAGGTAGCCGTTGATTAGAAGATTTGTTAATTAACCACCGATTCTTTCATCGTTTCGCTCATGATCCTATTCTTGTATAGGATCTTGCCCCATTTAGCAACAAGATCCCAACGATCGGACTCGAAAGACCTAGTGCCTACATGGGTTCCAGAAACTCTGAAAGAGGAAACAAAAGAGAGAGAGACATAGTCAAAGGGTAGTAGAAGTATGGGACCGGGTTGACTTTTCAAACTTAAGAGTAACCGTTGATTAGATTCCCGCGCTTTAACCAACGGTCATCATATTTTGAATACACGGTCTCTCGAGAGCATAATTTAGGGATCACTCTTCAACACGCTTTTACCGTAGCTAGGATCGGTGTATGATCTTGATCTGTTCAATAACGCGAGAGAGATGATCTTCTATGAATATCGTTGGACTATACCTAGCTCCAACACATTCTTCAAACGAGCCGGAAGAGGAAAGAAAGAAGAATACGCGGGAAAATAATAGGAGAAGCGCGGTACCACGTGGCAGGTGTTTGCGGTATTTTTCAAAGTTAAGAGTAACCGTCGATTGGATTCGCGGGCTTATCAACGGCCGTCATTTTCTTCAAAAAATACAAATTCATCTGAGTAACCATCATCTCTTCAGAAAGCCTCACCACACCATGGATGATGATATCATCTTGCTCCAAATACCTCAAAGCATACACACAAACCCAGTGCAAGTTTGCAAATAGAACCTCGCAAGTGGCAGGAAATCACGCATATAGGAGTTTGTTTGATCTTTCCAACACACAAAAGAAAGACCGAGTTTGTTTGTGGATCGGCGATATCCGAACTACTTTCCGCTGCAGACACAGGCCGCACCAGCACCACGCCGCGCCCCTGGACTCTCTCTCAGTGCCAACCAAGGAGTACAAGTAGCAGCTTCGCCAACGAGATCTGGGAGAGTACTCAGAAATCGCTCCAAAACCCAACATCTCGCGAAAACGCACGCAAACAGAAGCAACCCGGCGAGGGACAGAGAGACAGATCCATCTCGCCGCGGCCGATCGCGTCCGCGCTCGGATCGATCCTGCTTCTTCTTCTTCTTCTTCTTCTTCTTCTTCTCGTCCCCCGCTCTGCCCTGCCGCCGCGCGGAAGGGAGAGGTAGAGAGGCGAGCGACGGCGGAGAGGAGCTTTCTTCCCGGATCCGCGCCTGAGTTGTAAGTGCTTCCTGCTCCCGAGATCTTTTCTTCTTTTAAATCTCTGCGTGCTGTGTTTCTGTTTCTCGTTGTGGATTGCTTGGTTGATCTGTGATCCGGGCGAGACGGGGGCTGACGGGATTGTTGTTGTTTCCGTTGTGGCGTGCAGGATCGGGGCGTGATCCGCGGTTTTGGAGCAATGACGGCCGAGGGGACGGCGCTCAACGGCGCCGGCGAGGCGCCGAAGGCGGAATTGGCGGCGGCGAAGGTGGCCGCCCCGGCGGAGGAGAGGCCGGCGGAGGAGCGCGAGGGGGTGGGCGGCCCGTTCGTGATCGTGAACGGCGACTCCGACGGCGGCCTCTCCGACCGGGGCTCCGACAAAGCGGATTCCCGCTCGGACGAGGAGGATCTGCCGCCGACCAATGCTGGCCCGGATGCGGACTCGGATCACGGGACCGCCGGTGGGGAATCAGCTGCTTCGGACGCCACCGTCGGGCTTCCATCTTCCAACGGGCATGGTGGTCGTCCCGCTGTGGAGTCTGAGGATGGTGCGGGCGAAGGCAAGTCGGAGGGAAGCGACAATTCAGAAGATGGACCGGGGGAGCAGGGGACTGACCATGCCGGGGGAGAGCTGGGTGGAGAAGATGCTCCAGTACAAGTTGGGATTGACCATGCCGACGCTGGTGCTGATTCCGCCACACCTGGTGTGGATTCTACAGTTAATGGCAAGGGGAGCGAAAAGGAAACAAGTGCTGCTGCTGACCATGCCGGGGGAGAGCTAAGCGGAGAAGATGCTCTGGAAGAAGTTGGGGTCGACCATGCTGATGCTGGTTCTGATTCCGCCGCACCTGCTGTGGATTCTATAGTTAATGGCAAGGAGAGCGAAAAGGAAACAAGTGCTGCTGCTGCTGCTGACCATGCTGGGGGAGAGCTAAGTGGAGAAGATGCTCCGGAAGAAGTTGGGATCGACCATGCCGACGATGGGGCTGATTCCGCCACACCTGCTGTGGATTCTATAGTTAATGTCAAGGAGAGCGAAAAGGAAACAAGTGCTGCTCCTGACCATACCGGGGGAGAGCTAGGCGGAGAAGATGCTCTGGAAGAAGTTGGGATCGACCATGCCGACGCTGGTGCTGATTCCACCATACCTGCTGTGGATTCTGTAGTTCATGGCAAGGAGCTCGAAAAGGAAACAAGTGTTGCTGCTCCTGAAGAACAACAGGGTGGAGCGAGTGCTGCTGTGGAGTCCAGTAGTCCGGATGATACCCCCACACAGGCTGAGTCTGGTCCAATCGTCTTGGAGTCTCGGGGTAGTGGCGAGCAAAGCAATGGAGAAGAGGTTGCTGCTGAAATCGTGGAGCTGAGTACAGATGGATCAGGTGTTTCTAAGGTGAATGGACAACATGATGCTGACATGAGTGTTGATTCATGTGTGACTGCTACTGAGCCTGTGATTCAAGTCGATGAGGGAAAACAGCAACAGTCTACTATCACTGAAGTGGTGGAGCAGGATGGGAGCAACGGGCATGCCTATGTTGAGCCGATTGCTGATTCTTCCACATCTGCTCCTGAGTTTGACACTGATGGGGGCGAAGGGCAACAAACAGAAGCACCTAAGACTGAGCCTGAAGTATCGGATGGAAGCGATTGTGGACCATGTAAGGGACCTATAGAAGAGGAAGTTGCAGCAAACGGGCTTGGCTCTGCTGAGGACACTGATGATACTTCTGCAGAGCTTGAACCTGCTGTTAATGAGGTTGAGGGCGAAGTTGCCTGTGGTGTTGTTGAAACGGAACAAGTAATAATAGGAGATGATGGTGAGGGGGATTTGCATGATGGCCATGCGGATGTTGCTGTCTCATCTGAAGAGAAAGCAGAACCTCCTGTGAAGGAGGGTATGGATGAATCCATTCCTCCTGAAGCTGGTGTGTGTGTAATTACTGGGAATCTAAGTGAACAAATAGTGCAAGATGATGTATTGGTCAAGAATGCTGTCTCTTCTGGCATACTTCAGTCAGAACAATCTGAGCCAGATCAAGTTGTTAAACCTAAGGCGGATCAAGAAGTCCAGGTAGAAGTTACTGCAGGTGATGGAAACATGCCAGTTTCTGATGTGAAGGCTGAAATGAACAAAGCAGATTGCGCTCAAACACAAGATCTTGGGTCTGAATTGGAAGACAGGAGTATACCACTGCACGAGAATTCGTCTGGAGAAGTCGAGGAGGAGGTAAACGAACAAGCTTGCCCTGAGGATGCACATTTAGCTCTGAATGACCATTCTTCTATACAGACTGGAAAGCACGAGCAGTTAGAATTACCTGGTGCTGGTGTAGCTGATAAAAGTGACAATGTTGTGGTAGAGGCAGAACCAAGGAAAGAGGTTGAGACGGAGGTTGTTGATGTTGTTCCGTTGCATGTGCCTGCACCATCTACTGATCATAATGAGCCAAGGTCCGTTGATTTCATCAATAATGATAGAATAAATCACCTAAACCCGAACACTGAGTTGGAAAGTTCCGACGATGTACAAGCAAGGGAGTGTAGTTCTCAGGAAATATCTAGCACCACTGTCGATCAAGTTATATCTGGTGTTTCTGGGGAACATGGAACTGCTGTGACTGATGACGCTGAACTCAGAAGTAAAGCAGGCGATGCATCTCTTGAAATATCTAGTGAAGGTGCTGTTGATCAAGGTGAACTAGTTGCATTATGTGAGAATAAAGCTGCTGTGGCAGATGAGGTTAAACCCTCTTCTGCTACAGGAAGTGAATCTGACGTGGTTCGTGAAGCTAGTGATATTTGTCAAACAGGCGAATCACGTGATTTTACTGCAGTTTACCAATCTAATAATGACCAGCCAGATATTTTTGATACATCAACTACTTGTGAAGAGCTAGTTTCTCCGGTTGAAGGCCTTCACCTTTCAGATGTAACATTGGAACCTGGAGTTAAGGCTCCTTGCACGGCCCAGGAGATGGGCATGTCAGATGAGACATGCAAAGATGTGGGCATGTCAGATGTGACATGCAAAGATGTTGAAAATATAAATGCATGCAATATATCATCTCAAGATGTCGAAACCAAATGTTTGGAAGGTATGCAATCATTTTTCTCTGGCTATCCTTTTTGGTTCTTTAATTTTATTGCTGTCCTTGTTACTGTTGATTTGTTTGTAAAAGTATAAATGCTTACCCTAGTTATTGTGCGACAGTACTGGAACATTCATCTGTTGATGGGGTAGTTCCAGTGGAGCACAAGAATGATGAGAAAAATGCAGAGAGAGGCAAGGAGAACATTGCTGAGAACTCCAGTGAGTCACCTATGGATCTTGATAGGAGTCACAAGGGAGATATAACGTTTACTGGGCAACCGAATTTGTCCTTCATAGTAAAGGTTCCTAGGCTTGCGGGTGATGACGTCTGGGAAAGGGTACAAGAGGCACAAGCTCATCTGGATCGCCTGACTCAAGAAAGAGATGCACTTAATGTTCGCAAGAGAGAACAAAAGGTAACATGCCTCCTAATGTTCAGTCCCCTTTTCCTTAGCATGTTTCTGACTTTTGGATTAACATATTGCAGGCTGTTTTTGATGGGTATCGGGAGAAATTAGAGGCAGCACGACAAGAAGAGAGTCAAGCAAGAGCTGCTTTTGTTGATAAAAGGACTGGTCTAGATAGTGCACGGTCAGTGATCGGGAAGTTGAATCAAGCAAATTCTGTTGATGAAATTGATGAGTCGGTAAGAATTCTGCGCTGGTGTATTGACTTTATCCCCTTCTCATATTATGTTCTTCTGGTTTTCAGTCTGGCATCTTATATCTTAAAAATATTCTGATGATTTAGATTGCGAGGAAAGAGAAGACTATGGAACATGAGACCATTTCTTTGAAACAAGAGAAGCTTTTCATTAAAGAGATTAATGAACTAAAAGCCCGAAGGAAGCAAGTGTGCTCCAATCTGGGCTCAGAGGCTGAAATCACTGAAGCATTCCATCAAAAGGATCACATTCATGAACAACATAAGGTCTTTTTTTAAAGTAGCACCCTGTTCTTTTCAGTCTGAATGAATTTCATCAATTTTCATACTGACCTATGTTCTCTTTTCTAGACTTTGAAGAAGGAAGCAGATTTACTTTCAAAAAACTTGAAGTCCCTTGAGGAGAACAGAAAAAAGATTCAAACTTCTTTTGAGGATGAAAGAGCAATTCTGCGAAAATTAAATGATGAATTGCATGCTGCTAATGTAATACGTCAACAGGCCTATGAGAATTGGGTTGTGCTGAGAGCGGAACCAAACAAGAAGGTAAGAAGCTTCTTGTATTTAAGGGAGGCTTGTAGTGTAATATTTTTCTATTCTAAATAAACAAAGGTGGTTCCAAAGTTTTACACCGTCCACAAAATGGAGGCATATTGCTTGGTTAAATATGGAGAAAGCCCAGTTACTAAATATACCTTTTTTTAGATTAATTACTAAACATACCTGGGGGAGAACCCTATGTGGGGTTAGTTCCTAACATGTGTCATTATACCAATTGATAGATTGACTTCATCTTAGCAGTAAGATAACCCTTTATTTGGCATCGTCAGTATAAATAGAGTGTCTCCTGCCCTGCTATCTATCGTGCACCTGCACCGTTGATGTCTGAATTTTTTATAATTTGCTACTATATTTTCTGTCTCCCTTAGTGATGGAGGCAGGGAAGATAAGTTTTCTTTTCTAGGAAAAACTCTAATGTGCTAGTGCCTACCAATGCAGAGGCTAATCTTTAGTATTTCTCATTTTGTGTAAAAAAACTTAAAATCCTTCTCTCTTTTTTGCTTGCAGAACAAGTACTTCAGAATGTACATGAAAGACCGCAATGCTGTGAGCAAATACCAACCAAGTCGTGACATGGATGGACTTAAGATATATTGTAATAATCAGGTAAACCGCAAAACCCCTCTCCGATATTATCTCGGTTATGTATTTTTTAGAATCAATATTTATCCCTGGTTTTGACGTCTTAGTTGCTTAAGCTGGTCAACTTCCATGTTTTATCGAGTCAATTAACCATCATCATAGACACATGCCACCAACATTTGTGTTTTGTTGTCTCTGTACAAAACATGTGCTGCAGTGCTAGTGCTAGTACATAAACATCTACTCCGTACTATTTTGAATCTACCAGGGTCTTTGGATGAGAAGTTCCTACAACTAAGTACCAGAATGCTAATTCACTATATTTATAGTCATACCTCTAATGACTGATCAATATTCTTATGCTCTTCAAATTGATGTTGTCTCTTGATCCTTTTATAATCTGATGATGCTCTTTACTTTGATCAGTAATTTTTGAACGTTCTTCCGCTTTCAGGTAGAGAACTTTATGAAGATGTGGAACAAAGATGATGACTTCCGCATGCAGTACATTGAAGCAAACAAGATTAGCACTCTGAGGAGATTTGGGACCCCTGATGGAAGATCACTTGGTCCTGAAGAGGATCCTCCAGTCATTCCCAGGAACAATTTCACCAGAAGACCGAACAATCCATCTCAACTCACTGCTTCAAGCCCAAACGTGCCTGTTACGATTTCAGAAGCAGCACCTGAAAAGTCTGCTGCAGTTGTAGTTCCTGTAGAAGAGGATTCCTTCCCAGTTTTACCACCAACCCAGATCCATAAGCAAGCCAAACTAAAGACAGCTGGTGGTTCATCCCAGAAAGAAATGACTACAGCTCCAGCGTCAGAAGTGGAAGATGTAAAAGAGAATGAAAAGGAAAAGGCCCGTCGTATGGCGGAGGAGTTGGAGCTAGCAAGGAAGGCGGAGGAGTTGGCACGGAAGGAGGAGGAATTAAGACAGCAGAGGGCTGCGGCTGAAAAGGAACAACTCGTGTTGGAGCAAAAGGCCAAAGCTAAGGAGGCTGAAGAGAGAAAGAAAAGGCAAGCACAAAAGGCTCTGGAAAGAGCTGAGCAAAGAGCAATCAAGGAAGCTGAGATTAAGGAAAGGAAGGTATGTTTCCACAATCTTGTGCTTTCATGTTAGAGCTCAATCTTTGTTGATTAAACATATGCCCACACAACAAATTATTAATTGTGCATCCTATTATCAAACATGTGCAGAGGAGACAAAGGTTGGATAGAAAGGAATTGGTAAATGGTAGTGGGGAGGGCAACTCTGCAGCTATAGCTACAGCAGACACTGAAAGTAATGCATCTGAAAATGCTAGAGACTCTGAGGTTCCTCAACAAGTAGCCCCAAGGAGGACCATCTCTAGACCAGCAGCAGCAGTGAGGCAGCTAAACAAGTTAGAGCCCAGGCCTGAACCCCTGCGTAACAAGTCCAAAAAGAAAACGCGACAATACTTTTTTATCGGAGTTGCGGTCGCCATAGCTTTGATCCTTGCATGGAGATCCTTAGACCTCCCTGGTTCAAGTTTTTTTCGCTTCTGAATTACTCCCTATGGATGACGAGGCGTTCTGCTCACATATTCGTCAACAACCCTTAGGGAGGTGGAGGTGGCCTTGTGATACAAGACAGTGCTTTTGAGGAGAACTTGGTTGCTCTACCTAGACATGGCTTATTTTTTCTGTTTAAACTGTGGATGCCGTTACTGTACTTATTTTACCTTATAGATTGTGCTGGGAGTGCATTGTGCTAGACTTATCGGATGGTGATGATATATTCGTTAAAGTGAACATAATAATATCTATAGATTTATTCTGGACATATATACCGGGTGATATGTTGTTAGTTTACCTGTGTATATCATGTGTGGTGGCGATATGTTAGTTTACCTGTGTATGTTGTGGTATTATATTGCGTTTATGTCAAGTTGGATTGTTGCTGGCCCAAAAACCACAACATGATCCCACTCATATTTTGCTGGAACCACCTCCTTGTTGGTAAGCGGGAGAAGCCATCATGGAGATTGCCAGATTGAAGGTAGAGGTAGTTCCAGCTATTCTTTCAGAATTGATGCTGCTTGTACATGTATCAGTTACAGTTTATCAGGTACGCTTACACAGGTAAGTTTCAGATATTCTTTCATAGTTGTTTCTGCTTGTACATGTATATCAGCTAGTTTAATTATCAGGTACTCCCTCTGTTTGGAAATATAAGATGTTTTAGCTTTGTAAATAAGATGTATCTAGACACCTTTTAATGTCTAGATTCATTTGAACCTATACACTAAAAGATGTCTAATACATCTCCTTCACAAATCTAAAACATCTTATATTTCTAAACGGAGGGAGTACACACTTATCCAAAGATGAACATCACTGGCCATATATAGGCGAACACACATATATTCTTCTTCACCTGAAGCTTCTGCCTCTGCTCCTGCCAATGTTCTCCACGAAGGCCTCCCCGATCCCCTCGCCGATGCCCTCGATGAGGCCGCCGATGACCCCGAAGAGGGCGTTGATGGTGACCTTGGCCACGGCCACGAGCGGGTTGCTCCTCTCGGGCGGCACCACGCCGTGCTCGTAGAGCCCGTTCACCATGTCCTTGGCGCACTTGGCGTGGAGGTAGTAGCCGCACGGCATGCACTGGTAGACGCGCCCCGACCGCCTCCGCCGGCACACCTGGCACACGAAGCTCGTGGCCACGCCGGAGTCCGCCGGCGCCAGCAGCAGCGGGTGGGCGTGCGCCGGGAGCTCCATCCGCCGCGCCATGGCCGCGCAGCACGGGTGCACGTCGAAGCTGCAGCACGCGCACCGGAACGAGAAGCCCTTGACGGCCTTGCCGCAGACGTCGCACTTGCACCGGAGAAACCCGCCTGGCTTCTGGAAGAAGAGGAGGTGCTGGTGCCTGGGGTGGAAGGGGTGGTCGTGGAGGGACGGAGGGGCCAGCGCGCAGAAGTCGTGCAGCTGGAAGCCGCAAATCTGGCACATGAACCGCTTGCCGGCGCCGTACTCCTTGCACCCCATGCACATGAAGAGGTACGGGAAGTCGAACGGCGCCAGCCGGTGCTCCGGGTGGCTGAAATGCACAATCTCGCCGTCGCTGCCGCTGCCGTCTTCCGATGGTTCATGCTGCTGCTGCTGCTGCTGGCTCGTCTCGGGAGGATCGGCGTCTTCCGAGAGCGGCAGCTTGCCGCCGCTGAGGTTTCTCGCCTTCATGGACACGCATCTGCCGCTCATGTCGCTCGAGTGCTCTCTGCCTCCCGGTTGGTATTTTGGGCACTCGCGTGAGACCATATAAGGAAGGAAGGAACGAAGGCAGAAAGCTTGAGCAGGAAGGTCTCGCCATGGTGTTACTGCTCGACTAAAACTAATGGATAGTTTTGAATCATCAACAGCTAGCATTGCAGCAGCAGCTGCTGCTGGAGCAGCCTTGTTACACCCCAGCGGTAAAGCCAAGTTTCGATGCTTGTGTGATGGACAAGTCTTTATCTTCTGTGACTGACTCAGAAGGAAGTTACGGCATCAAGAAATCTTCGCTCTGCTTTTGCAGCATCCAGTTTGTTCCTGATGCATATGGGGTTCAGGATGGGCACAAAAGCTATGCGAGATCAGAAACTACCGCTGCGGGTTCAGGATGGGCACTACTTGCTTGATGTGAAAACATCTTGTGTCTGACTCTGATGACCCAGACATGCACTCCTTGTCCCTATTCCTATTCCCCTACCGCAGTTCATTGGCTCTCTTGTTAGGCCAACTCCAATGGGCCGCCGTAAACGGACAAGTTCGATCCTGTCCTTTCGGACCGAGGTCAGGCCTTTGATCTGCCGCAGCCGGCTGCCGCTCGCCCTTCAAAAGCAGCCGACAAATCTGCTCCCACCGTCCGAGGCCTCTGATCTGCCGCCACTGGCCGTTGATCTGCCGCAGCCGGCCGCCGCTCGCCCTTCAAAATAAGCTGACAAATCTGCTGCCGTCGTCCGAGAGAAGTGGAAAGAGCTCTATGCGGGAAGTGCAAAGGGAGGAGGCACCGGAATCATCATCGATGAGGAAGGGCCGGCAACCAAAAGGACGAGAGGGAGGAACAACTCCAAGCTAGAGCTGAAGCGTGAAGCTTCGTCAGTTGCCATCCAGGAGACGTTGAAAGGGTTGATCGCCGAGAAGGAGGTGTCCATCGACAAGAGGGAAGAGAGGAAACATAAGGAGAGAGAAGATGCGGCGAAGAGCTACTACGAAATCCAGTCAAAGCGTCTTGAAATAGAAGAGATCAACACCCGTGCAAGAAATGAGAAGGTAGAGCTCCAGCGACTTGCCGAAGAAAACCGGATCATGGCCACGGGTCTCACCGACATGGACCCAATTCAATGGAGTTGATTCGAGAAGAAGAGAAAGATGATCTATGAGCGAGATGCTTAGATTCCTCTATTTATGTTTGCGTGCATGTATGAACCATGTATCCTGTTTTCGTATTCTGCTGGTCCTTTAAATTTGCTTCAATTCGATACTCCGCTGGTCCTTTTTTAATTTGGTTCCTGAAAAGAAAAGGCCAGACAAATTTAGGACAGGCCGGACTGATGGAGGCATCGTTGGGTGCACCGGCATTCCAGGCTGGACGCTGTCCCAAGGCTTATCCATCCCGTCCCATAAACGGACTGAAACGGTCAGAACGCTTGTGCGAAATACGAGGGGCCCTTGGAGTTGGCCTTAGATCCCAAGGTGTCGATGTGGTTACGCAGACTAAAAAGGAAAATGATGGTGTTCCCCGGATGATATCGTCTGGGTCGCTCTCTGTGTCGTGTCAGGTGTCGTTCCAGGCCCACACCACGCTGTCACGCGCCCGTGCTTCTGCTCCCGCCTAGGACAGTTACTCGCCACCCCCTCCAGAGCAAGCCCGCCGGAATAGGCCGCCGCCGCCAGACTGGATCCCGGCCGCTCCCGTGCCTCCACCGCTCCGTGTCCGCCCCATCCTCGAGATCAAGCCCTCGCGGAGAGCTCCCGTTGGAACAGGCATCCGATGCCTCTAGATTAGACACGCGTTGTCGCCGCCCATCCAAGCACTCCTCCTCCCGTACCCAGCCCCGTTTTGGTTCTTCTCCGGTGATTCCGCTCCTCCTCCGCATTTAGGCTGCCGGCGTCGAGGACGAGAGGCCCGTCTTTGGCTGATCCTTTTTGCTACCAAGCGGTTCTAGGTTTTGCTACGTGAGGTTGATGGTTGGGCTGCAAGAGGCGTCGATGTCTGCTACCTACGGCATCAGAGTTTGCTACATGCGTCGGCGGCGGTGCTACAGATCCCGGATTTTGCTAGGATGCAACAATAGCATAAATTATTTTGCTAAAAAACTTCTGCATTTTTGCTACAATTGTTTTGAGGTTTTGCTACAATTGTGCAAAGTTTTTGCTACAAGGTGTCCAGCGATGTTTGCGGGAGGGAGTCTTCGGCGAAGTTAGTTTTTTGCTATATTAGAATAACTTTGTTGCTACAAACATCTTATGATTTTGCTACAACAATATTAACTATTTGCTACAAGATCTCTGGCGAGAGTCACCGGCGAGTTTTTTCCGACGATGTTTCCGGCAAAGTCGGTTTTGCTGCATTAGCACATTTTTTTTACTGCATGGTCTCCGGCGAGACGTTCTATTTCTAAAACGAACCTTTTTTTTGCTTCCGAAGAAAAGCGGGGACATATATAGCAAAAGCGGACCGTTTTGCAACAAAAACAGGATTTGAGCGATTTTAGGGACACGTGTCGCGCAGGGGAGGAGGACGACGGGAACTCCCATCGTCCGGGGACGCTCAGCAGTTTCCGACTAAAAATCGGCACACAGGGATCACTTGATACTGTTGTTTGAAACAGATTGCATTGTTTGTTTTCCAGCAAACCGATAGCGGAGAATAGGTTGCGCTGGTTTAAAACACATATCACAAAGGAATTTTTACCGGCTCTCGTACCTGTCGGAGTTGTTTCATATAAGAGATTAGAGATGCATATAAGTTACGTACTAGAGTTTCTACACAATCTATGTACTGGGTTTAAAACAACGATGTTTCATAGAGGTTACATATGTAGCACGAATCTTCAAACATTTACCAGCAGGTTCTGAAAGCCGGTACAATTTAGCACGTTGATATCACCACCATCAGTGTTATCGGTGGTCTAGTACTACAAGAAAATGAAAGAGACGACTTTTTATGAGAACACCAAAAATGATTGTACCGGTCTTTTACCGAGTTAGCCTTCATAAAACAGAAAATCTCACTCTTATGCAAATTAATCTTTAGTCTTAATAGCTGCTTAAAAGCAAATAACGAGTTTTATGTCAAAGCATAACAAAGGAAGGACACTCCACCCTCAACTAAACTTAGAATGCGGTCACTAGGGTGGCAAGCGGCACACACATAACGACCCGCAAAAGTAAAATATAGAAAGGATTTAGAAAACTAGTAAAATTAGAGAAGGATTAGTGAAAAAGTAGTGCCGCAACCTGCACCGGTCTTCGCCTTTGACTTCGCCATGGACCCTTCCTCTTTTATCCTAGTAATAAGGTGTCCATTTATGTTAAACTTCAGACGGAAGCTAACAGAACAAAGAGAAAAGAAGGACTTGGGTCGAATCAACTGGCCAAGCTCCCGAACCCCCGTGCGGCGGCGCTCGCGCCGCATCGGGGTGAAGCCGCCAGCCGCCAAGAGCTACTCTTCCCCGCTCCTCCCCCCACCCGCCGCTGCCGGCTCCGTCGCCAGGCAAAGCCTTGGCGGTGCGACGGCGGCGGACATTCCTCATGTACGTGACCTGGGACGGCGGCGTCAGCGCCCTCATGCCCACGTCAAGGACGGTGACGACGGACGACGGTGGCCAGCGTCCTAGACGATCGGTGATGGGAATTTGTCGGCAGGGGCGACACTGATGCATCCTCTCGGCCTCATCCTCTATTAGATGGTGAAGGCAGGAGCGGGAGATGGCCACGAGTACGATCTCGACCGTTTACTGCAGGATCTGTCGCCGTCGGCAATTCGTGGTGGCTTCTGGGTTCGTCCGACTTCACGAGGTCACTTGGGGCTACGAGCCCGGGCATGGTGGTGGTGGCCTTCTCTCCCGTCGGAGTTGGTCGGTCGGTCGAATAAAGGTGGCTGATCTAGGGTTCCTCTTGCGCGAATATGAACACCTTCCCGCGGTTGGTCCTTGATCTGGCCGAAGTGGGGAGTTCCGGACGGCTTCGCCGACGAATGTAACAACGCTCCTATGCCTGCAGTTTGCTGGATCAGGTGGTATTCGGTCTTGTGCACCCATGTTTTATTCCGATCGTTTGGTTCAGGAGGGAATGGCGCAAATCTCTGTCTTTTGTTGCCACCAGGAGACTTTTGATCCATGGTTAAGTCAGAGGCGGAGAATACCACAAAGGCCGGATTGGAGATCTATTAATGGAGGTTCGAGTCACCGCATTGTTGAGGGACTTGCTTGGTGTTTTAGGCTTCACAACAATAATATGTAAGTGGGGGTGGCAACATAGGTGAAGTTCAGAATCTTACCTTTCAGGGTGAAAATCTAAGGTCTGATCTTAGTTGGTTGTGCCTGGCAATGTCTTTGTTGAAGACATTATTTTGAGACGGGGATTATCTCCAAGTTGAAAACCTAAGATATTTGATTGGGCGACGATGATGCTTGTGTACTATTTCCTTCTTGGAGGTGTCGTTTTTGAAGAGCCCGAGGTGTTGTATTGGTGGTGGTTGTACTGTTGCTGCTAGGACCGAAACACTGTAGCAGGTCTTTTTTTCGCTATTTTTTTTAAAATAATATATTTTTTATTGAATTGCACAAATAATACACAAAACGGCCAAATTGCAAATCTGTTGGTCGGTCGGCCGTTCGACAGACGACAGACTCGTTTCGTCCGTTGAACGGACGAAACACTGCGTTCGTCCGTTCAACGGACGACACACAGCCTTCGTCCGGTAAAGGAGGGGTGTGTCGTCCGTTGAACGGACGAAGGCTGTGTGTCGTCCGTTGAAAGGACGAAGGCAGTGTTTCGTCTGTTGAACGGCCGACCGACCAACAGATTTGCAATTTGCCCGTTTTGTATTATTTGTGAAATTTAATAAAAAAAATGTATTATTTAAAAAAATTTAGCCTTTTTCTCTCTCTCTTTTATTGGCCGTGTGCATTCATAGGCCAGGTGTAATTGGTTTCTAATGATATTAATATACGATTCCTTTCTAAAAAAGAAAAGGTTAAACTTCAGACAATGGAAGTTATAATGAGAAGGTTTGTCTTCGGAGTTTTCTTTGTCCTTGGAGTTTTTGGGTTTAAATTGGTGAGTTCGTATGTGTGGATGTGTATCCTTATTTTGCATAGAAGGGTGTGTTTATACGTATCACAATCGTTGTCCATAAAAAATGATAAAAAAGACAGCCTGCACATATTTGATCAAGAACGTGCACACGATGGAGGCTGCAGCTTAGGCGGGACATCATGATGTACCGGGATTCCTGCCGTTTCTCTCATTAATCAAAGATATAGGGCATGCACAATGGTTACATCTTAGCGCCGATATGTAGCATAACTGCTGAGATGGAGAAGAAAGAAATAAAATAAAAGAGTTGTCTTGTCTTAGTTAAGAGATAGATTTCGTAGTAATGAGAGATGGCTTATCTTAGTCCGGTATTTTCTAGGTTTTTACTCATATCATGATTTAAGGAGCATGCAAACAATTAGTGTTGAATATAAAGGCAAGAGGTAATCCAATAACATGTGTTTTTCCTTCTCTAAAGACCTGCAATATCTAAAATAAGATTGTCTTGTTGACCCTTGTACAACTACACGTATTTAAAAAAACGAGCGTGAAACAGAGAAACGTGGTTCTACAAGTGACTAGAAGCAGACGCCTCCGCCTCCCCCACATGCTGGTCCCGTTGCCCCCTCCCACCAGGCTCACCCGGTGTCGAGAAGAAGGGGGGGGGGGATCTGATCTACAAGTGGACCTCCTAATAAAATTACTAGTAATTTTAATAGATTATGTTCAGCCTTCATTCAATGATGAGATGTTCTTCGTGAAGTCAATGCTGATGTTGAAAGATTAAGTTTTTATAGGAACAAGTCTTTAGATCTTGATTCGTTAGATCAATTTTAAAATTTCTCTAACGATTTTCACAATAGCCCTCGCAATATTTGTCCCATCTTCAGTAATGGTGCTTTGTATACTCGGTTTCCAGTCGATATTGACAAGACTGTGCGATTGCTCTTCCCTAAAATATTGGTGTTAATACTCTTGTCGATATTAGTTAATTGTTTTATTGGCTACGTCGAGCACATTGCCTACATATTAGTAGAAATGCACTATTTTTTCTAGGATTTAGTCTAATTTCAACATATAATGCAATGTTGGCCCTGGGTTTGGTGGAATTCTGGATTCGCCACTATATGCACCGTGGCTCAAAAATAAAATTATTACTGATCCCTCATCGTATTTTGTTTTGAGAAACACAATGATCCTTCATCACTACGTCACAGTTGTTAACTAAAAATCATCAAAGTACCTTTATTTAATTTTAGTGGCACTTTTAAAAGTGTCAAATTTAATCATGTTGCTAAAAATGTTAGCCGCACTTTGAAAAAAGTGCCCCTAAAAATGATTTTTAGCCGCACTTTGGAAACTGTCTCAACCTATTTTTAGCCGCACTTTGAAAACTGCCTCAACCTATTTTTAGCCGCACTTTGAAAACTGCCTCAACTTATTTTTAGCCGCACTTTGGTAACTGCCTCAAATCATTTTTATCCGCACTTTAACAATGTGCCTCTAACTATTTTTAGCCGCACTTTAGCAATGTGCTATTTTTAGAGGCACTTTAGCATTGTGCCTCTAACCATTTTTAGCGGCACTTTAGCATTGTGTCTCTAACCATTTTTAGCGGCACTTTAGCAATGTGCCTCTTTAGGGGCAATTTATATTGCGACATTAATGTTATGAATTCACAGTAACTATTCACACCAACCACAATTCACAACAACATAGCCTTTCAACATTAACTTGGTATAAGAACCAAACTTCACAACAGCAGTAGCTTTTAACCATACTTCACAACAACAGTAGCTTTTAACCATTTAAAATAACTGTTCACGGTAACAATATAGGCGAAAATATAGCTTTTCACAACAAAAAAATAGCTTGTCACGGTAACTATTCAAGAAGATCGACGATACGATACAAAAAGGAACGCATAAGCGACACATGCGGTGGCTCACTTCCAAGTTTCTTGGACCAGATAGTATAGGCGGAATTACTGATACCATCAAGAATGTGCCAAGAAACCACGAAGCCGAACCTAAAAAATCAGAGCAAATTCAGCATCAGAAATTCGATCACGTCGATGCATTTTCTGAACTTTGATCACGTACATGATATGCCAGTATTTGTTTCTGCACTTTGATCTCCATGATATGCTAGTATTTGTTTTACTACTACCTGGAACTTGGAACTTAATTTGCATTAGTATTTTACATGAAGAGAGGGGTATTTTGATGCTTGTGTGCAAATGCAAAAGTAGAATTAAAATCCACCTCATATACTTTTCTGTAGAATTAAAATCCACAAAATCATGCATTGGCTTGTTTTGTTTGTAGGATTGATTCTACATAAAATTTTCATAAGGATTCCTATGTATTATATATTACTAGCTGAATGCCCGTGCGTTGCTACGGCTTCTCATGTTTTTGTTGCCACACATGTAAACATAATACATATGCAAAGTTACGTATAGAAAATACATATACGACGCGTTTGGTTGCCACCGACCAATTTTCATATGTGTCTTGGCTAGGCCTAGTCTGACATGTCCACGCGAAAACGGGTCCTGGGCCATTTTTGTCGGTTCCTTTGGTAACTTTTCTAGCCGAGTTTTGGTTCTAGAGAGATATGTGTATCGGTTGTTCGGTTTCATGCTTTTCAGCCTAGGGAGGAAGCCCAGAACAAGAAAGTGTCATTTGCTTGTCTTCAAAACAGCGGCTAAAGTAAACTCTTCTCACGAATGGTGATGTTACCATGCACATCACACTTAAGTTTTGATAGTGGCTAATAACTTAATTTTATAAACACAACCTAAATTGGAGGTGTTTGTGATTAGTACAATTGAATTATTTTAGAAAGTAGCTATAGTTAAAAAATTACCATTGCTATAACTAAGAAATAGGTATATCCCCAACCTATCTCTCTCATTGAGAGCATGTGTCGTTGTCTAATGAATGTAGATACCATAAGCACTATGTTAAAAAATTATCATTGCTATGCCTAAGAAATAGGTCTCTCTCTCAATGGTTGATGAAGTCCTCATCACCGATGATCACCCCCTCCTAGGAGTAGTGCCATGATTGTTGGTACTCGATGTCGTTTGAGATGTAGAAGTTGGCATACTACATTTCGTAGAATAGTTTGGCTAATATTTGGACTTTCATATTAGCGATAGAAAACATGTAAGTTTATGCGTGAACCTTGCACCATTTAGTCCAAGAGCCATGAGAAGCTGACTAATATGTATATTATATATGGTACCATTTGCAAATTGTGTAACTCGCTTGTTAGGATTTTGTGTCACACCAAACTGATTACATCACAAGTCATGTGATTCCCATAGATTCAAATAATCAACAAAGATGTACAAGAGATATTTCCTCATCCATGTCTAACTTAGGAAAACGATAATCCCATGTACATTTGCTCATACGACAACAATATTTAAAAGAAGATTATTTTCAGAAAAAGACAACTACCAAATGCCACTCTAAACACCTCAAATTTACTGCATATGATGAGCTCAAACTTGATGCCCTCGGTCTCCTTAACCTGGAACATTGTTTTAGTCATGCATCTATTTTCATTTCAATTCCATGCACCTATAAATAGTGATATGTACAAGAAATGGATAGGCATTATGTCGAACAGATGGCTATCATTACAGGAAAGAGCAAAGAAGATCCAATTGAAATACCTGCGCTACTTAAACATACGCATACAATCTCGCTCTGCTTCATGTTGCATTGAAGTGAGAGATGGTCATACTCATACGAGATCTTGCTTGCGTTGTCATGGCGGACGACGAGTAGCTACAACGTCGTGGTGTCTTCAAATTTATCTCCCGCTTCTGTCTTGCAGAAGGCTCATGGACAACTATATTTTCAATAAAAGATCCTAAACTAAATTATCCGTGTCTCTTTCTAGTAAAAACACACAATTAAGATACACATTTTTAAGATCTTCCAACATAAAAAATGGATCTGCACCTATTTCTATGTGGAGCATATAAGAACAAAGACTAACTCCAACAATGCGCCTTGCGGCAGCCGTGACCGCAGCTAGCTATGGAGGTCACCGCATAACAACCCCCGAGATTTTTTGTGAACGAAACCACAACGGCCTCGGCGAGCACCCAAGTGAGTAGTTTCCTCTTGGCGACGAGTGACTCGGCGGCGGATATGCACCTCCTCTCGTATGTCCTCAACCCCTCGATGGTGGTGAAGTAGAACACGACGACGCTGTAGCCGACGGCTACAACCTTGGTGGGGACCATTTGGGAATCTCTCGTGAGGCCGCATCCTTCTGGACTCCAACCAACAACGTCCTCCCGTTGCCCTAGGGTGCAATGGCAGTCCCACCGACAACGGGGCAGTCACACTCACCAAAGAGAGAAAAGGAGGTTAGGACAACACCAACTTTGTATGCAGCAGGCAAAAGCAATGTCTGCATAGAGCACGTATTTGGGAAGATCGCGTGACGAATTTTTGGGATATACCACCTTGCTGGAAACGAGATAATTGCATCCTTTTTTCTCTCCCATTTTTTTAAAAATTCTTTGATATTATAATTTGGTATCTGATTAGCGCTAATTAGCCATGGAGAGAAGGGAATGTTCCTTTTATTTGTTTTTGGAGGGACACACGCGGCAAGAAAAGATTTTATCATGATTAGTGGTAATTGGGATTGGCAAGGGGAAGAAGGGGCAACATAGGGTGTGGAGACTTTGAGATCTGAGATTTGAGATTTGATTGGACGGACGAGAAATGTTTGATGATGGACGTTAAGTGTCGAGTGATGACCTCTAATCACCAACTCCCATTTAATAGTAAAGATTAATAGTTAAGTGCCCATGCGCTGTCTGTCGTGGGAGAACAAGACATCGAAAAGAGTGATTTCATTTTGAACGCCGCAACCATGAGACCTGTATAGTTTTCGAATACATACATCGTCATTCTTATCCTTCTTCCTAACAAATCAAGGACCAACATGTGTTCTTTATGTCTTTTTACAATAATTATCACCACGTATCTCCTTGTATCTCCTTCTATAGAGCATTATTTAGCGATTTCCCACCATGTTAGCCACCATTGCGTAAAACAATTTGTAACACTTCTATTTTGTAAGCACATCAATAATAAGATAGTTTTGTTGTCCTTTCTTATTGCCTCTGCTACACTGTTCATTGCATGATTGACAGACAGATCAATCGGTAAATTATCTACAAACTTAGTATATGCTAACGTTGCCCTGAAGATCAAAGTGCTTCTCGATTAAAGTGCTTCTCCATGCCTACTCTTCAACTTTCTGAACACATTTTTAGAAGAACAAAATTGTGTGGTTCTCTATACATATCGATCTTCTATCTGAATTGGACCTTAAATGATGATCATAGGACCTTGATTTTGGAACTTAAACTTTCTTTGATCCCTCCCCCTCGACCACCATGTGAACCCTCGTCTCATGCAAAGAATAAACCATGTGCACGGTATGCGCAAAGACATAGACCTAAAAAATTGATTTCCTATTAACAGGCAATCATCTTAAATCACAAGAAATTAATGATATGCACCATGTTAAGGAGTACATATATAAAATGGTGCAGCCATTCCCACTCCAGCCTTAAAATTGCTCCCTTGAATATAACAGTACCTGGCATATAATATGCAAGAACAATAAAGATGATAACATGTTTTATCCTTGTGTACAGCACCTAAAATAATTGTCACAGCCTCTCAAGTTTCCTTCATAATACCTAAATTTAGTTAGTGTAACTCATCAGATTGCTACTACTTATTAAAGAAAAATGAAAGCACTACTTACTTCGTCCCTCGCATCTCCTTTGCATGAAAAATGGAAGTTGTTTCACAGTGCCTGTTTCAAAGACAGTTTTACCTCCAGATAACCTAAATGAAGCATTATAGTAGTGGAGGTGGTCACCAGCTGCACCGAAGATGTCATCTCTATCTTCACATTCTTTTTAGCCGTCTTCGCCTTGGCATTCTTCTCAGATGGTTTTGCATCATCTCATTTGACAATCTTATGAAGAATATTATATAATGAGAGGTATAATAAACCACTTTCAATGAAGTCTCACACGCTCACTGAAGGCCACGATCCGTGACAATCCATCTATTGGTAAATATTTAAGCAAAATGGCATTTTGATTTCCTCAAAGATATGTGAAGTTGAAACTGGACATACAAGGGCCAATATCTACATGTAATTTTTTGGTGTTGACGTGTGATCCTTCTCCTTTTGTTGATTGGATACCTAGATTTCAAAAAGAAATAAAAGAAAAAGAGGGTTAGAATTACTCCACGGGTAATACAACAATTAAGTCTATGCCCACAAGCTTTATTCTATTCAGGATTCAGTTCATACATAAAACAAAGTGAGTAAAAAAACATCGATGCGATGCATGAGTCTACACACGCAGCACATTATAGATATAAAGAGGTACTTCAGTAGTTTTGATGCGGGATAAACACACACTATTCATTATATTCCTTGCAGGAAGTTCTTGCTGCCATACAAATACTGTATGGCTGATTTGAACAGCTCGGGACATGTCTTCATTTCCTTAATAGTAAGGATGTAAGATATTGAGATATATTGACCATAGTTAACTGAACACCCTACCATTGTGCCATCCAGTCCCCGACCTTGCTGGCGTAGCAGAAGCGCAGAACTGTCATCCAATGTAAAAAATACTTCTCAGGAGGCAATAATAAGGTAAAATAAAACAAAACAAGATTCATCCCACACACGACCAAAATTTTCTGATGAACACAAATCATTTTGGCCATCTCCACAGAAGACCACCAGTTGTCCGATAAGAGCACACACTGAAAATTTCCTCGGACTGGATAGCTTAGTAGTCTGTTCCAGCAATGAAATAAGAGCACACACTGAAATATTTTTCAAGGTGTCCTTCTCCGATATTGTAAGAAACTTAGCTCTCTAATATCTAGAGATGAACCTATTTTGAGAAGGCTTGTCACAAACATATATTAAGAGACCTTGATTGAGATTTAGTCAATAAGATAGATAAAGCTTGACATTATCCATTTCTAAAATTTTAGAAAAGTAATCCATACCATTATAACATGGTGTTGGAGTGTAAGCCTCCTAGCTTACCTTTTTCTATGATTTCCACAGATGCCAAAGCAATTTCTCCCTGAATTCAACTGCTCGGCTCTTTTCTTCATCCATATCACCCTGGAGTGAAACAAGTCCCACAGGAAAAATTAGATGTAACCGAAATTCAGAATGCTACAAGAGTTAATCAACAACCATGCTATAACAACACCTCAAATAAGGCTAAAAACAGAGGAAATGCACCATTAGTGCCAGTCTCGGTGGTAAGACTTCTGAACAACAATGCCAGCAGCCCATCACAATAAGGAAAATTCAGTTAATAATGAAAGAAAATGCCTCTTTTAGTTAGATGTCTATTCGTTAGCTCAAGCCCAGCATATCCTATAGGTATGCTGCTTGTGCAAACTGCAGTATGCACATGTTTTTACCTTCAAATGTAGCTTGTGATAAGATTATACTGGGAGACATATACCCCAGATTCCTGGTTTGAGACTCTTGTTGCAACCTCATTGTTATGTTGTAACCAAATGAACATATACGAGAATGTAACAACCATACTGAAGGGGTGAGCTCGTAGTGATGCCCCTTTTGTAAAAGCAGTTACCTGAAGACATTATAACCTTGGGAAATAAATCATGCACAACTCGTTATGCAAGAAACGACTATAAAACATTATGGATGCCTTTGGTCCTAGCAAGACCTCAGACTTATTACTGGATACGTCATTCTGCCATTTTCATAAAAGTCCATCTATGACTTGAGGTATAGTCACCCATTGCAGGTGACATGATAGGTTCCTCCAGTGTAAAGGAATCGAGAAAGTGCCATCTGCTCTATTTGGCCATGTAGTAATACAACTGTACAAGTAATGATTAGATTAGTATTTCTCCCTATACCATTCAAAGAAAAAGAAGAGTAACACCTAGCATTGCAGTGTGATATTATTTCTCCTAAGCTCCTTTAACATGTCCATAGTATTTTCAGTATGATATCTAATCCGTACATGTTACTTCCGTATTTGTTTTCAAAACAATCAGCTTCAACCATGGAAGAGGCTTATATGGGGTAGAAAACTTAAAATAGATGATGGTAAAGTCAGTCAAATGAACAAACTATTACTTCATTTGCTTGTCCCATATGATCTTGGTCGTCAGGCAAGAAGTCATAGTAGTAGTGTACAACCATCTGAATCTATATGCAAAGAACAAAATAAAGGAGCGTACAAGAAACAATTATGATTGAGCAAGTAAATGATAAACCATAAGTAGTAAGGATACATGTAGTATATAATTAACTGAGATGTCTGCAATGACAGATCAGTGATCTAAAAGAGCTGGCACGGTAGAACCTACACTGAGTATTTTTGTTAGTAAAATTAGAATATAGCAGGACCTGTTTAAAGCCAATAAATTTTGAAACAGGTTCGTTCTAACATGATGTTGAGCAGATTACAACAGTATCACCATCTTAACATGCAGTAGTATATTTCTCTATCATCCTTTTATATCTCAGTATCCATGTACGGAATAGGTTAAAAAAACAATCAGGCGATGGTCCAACAGAAGATTAGGTTAAGTACCTGGCTTAGGGAGGTGGATCCCGTCAAGGAGGCTAATCCAATCACGGGGAGTAGGATCCCGTCGTGCGGGAGCTTCCATTAGCTCGACGGCGCCACCACGTGTTACTACGCGCTTTGCAATTGCCGCTGATGGCGTTGTTCGTGTCTCACCGCCACCCGCCGTGTTCTACTGTTGTTACTTGCCGTGTCGCCGGTCGTTGAGGTTTGCGGCGGCTGGTCGTCGGCGGGATTGATAGGGAGGCGACAGGGTAGGTGGGGCGAGACATGGGCTCAGAAGGCCCATCTTTACGGATCGTCGGAGATGGGATGGTGGCAAGGGCAGCGGACGGAGTGGGACGGTGGAAAGGGGGCAGACGGGGTAGAGGGAGGATGAACGTGGCTAGCGCTAGCGCGCAGCTGCCGAAGCTGCGCCTCATAGTCACACCAGCCCAACACCATCGGCGCGGCCAGGGACGCCAGATCCATCGGTGGGAGCAACGGCGGGTGCTACGGGGAAGGCATGAGCCCGGCGGCTGCCATTAGTGGATTTGGTAGCAAGATTTGCGGAAGGAGAGAGACAATTTTTGGTAGCGAGATTAGCGCTTAGGACTTAATACCGGGAGCCCATACCTGCTAAATATCAGACGGCGCAGGTTGGTCCAATGTTTGACAAGGTGATTGGATGGTCTAGATTCTCTGAATGTTTAAGGCGACCTACGATCACCAACATCCTTTTAATAGTAAAGATAGTGCAAATTCCCAACTGTTTATTCTTTCGTAAATAATCCTTTGTTTTTTCTATAGCATACTCAGAAAAACTTTGGTGCAAAAATAAAAACATGTAGGATTCTTAATCTCTGTTACCAGGACAAAATGTACACTCCCCTGCATTAGTTTCTCACTAGCTTCTACCTGGATCAGATTCTTTTTTATGCTTCTTTGCTTTTCCACTTGAATTAACTTGCACTATAGTAGATTCTGCTTCAGATTCTTCCAGCTACATGAACAAAATTCAGATGTTAGATATCACTATGACAAGGTGTAAATGACCAACATGATGTGAAATTATGTTAGATATCATACATTTTGTCTTGGCCATGGAATGCAATGAGCTGCAGCACTCCCCAAGTTGGTAATACTCCCTTGTGCATATGGCAGAAGTGTAAATTCCTTGAGAACTATGTTCACCAAAACCTCAACGTAGTCTAATAGTGGTGCCATCCAAGCATTTGGATTCTTTATCTGTGTTTTGAATTGTTCTAAATTCTACCACTTGTGCACTGTTTGGTGATGTCAAGCCAACATCCATACCTATCTTGAAAGAGGATTTTCTCTTGTTAGGCTTTCCTCTTGCTTTTACTTGTGATCCCTTAATATCTGCATCTGTTTTATGTGATTTTGCAATATTCTCAGCAACCTTCTCCAGCTTTACTTTGTGCAAGATTATTTCTTTTGATTGTGGTTGAATTTTTGACACTTCAATATTTGCTTTAGTAAGCTGTGAATTTTCATATGTCTTCATCTTCTTGAATTGACCCCTTTCCATCTCATTTTCACTGATCCTCTTCATCTTCTTTTTTGAAGTTTGCTTCTTGATAGTTGGTTTAGGTTCTGAGTTCTGAATTTGTGAATCAGTAGCCACCTTCTCTTCCATTTTCTTCTTGTTCCTTGTGTTGGCAAATATGTTATAGATGCCATCTTGACTTTCAGGTTGAGATGGGCCTATCTGCTTGTGTAGCTGAAAAAGATCGGGCTGCTGCTTGTGTTTCTAAGGAAGGTCGGGCTGCTGCTTGTGTTGCTGCGGAATGTTGGGATGCTGCTTGTGTTGCTGCGGAATGTTGGGCTGCTGCTTGTGTTACTGAGAAAGGTTGGGCTGATGCTTGTGTTGCTGAGAAAGGTTGGGCTGCTGCTTGTATTGCTGAGAAAGGTTGGGCTGATGCTTGTGTTGCTGAGAAATGTTGGGCTGCTGCTTGTGTTGCTGAGAAAGTTCGAGTTGTTGCTTGTGTTGCTGAGGAATGTTGGGTTGCTGCTTGTGTTGCTGAGAAAGGTCGGGCTGATGCTTGTGTTGCTGAGGAAGGTTGGGCTGCTGCTTGTGTTGCTGAGAAAGGTCGGACTGCTGCTGGTTTTGCTGCTTGTGTTGCTTGTGTTTTTGAGGAAGGTCGGGCTGCTGCTTGTTTTGCTGAGGAAGGTCCGGTTGTTCATGATGTTGCATGTGTTGTTCATGTTGCTATGGTTCATGCTGTTGATGTACATGCTGAAGGTTAGATTGAATCTTTTGAGATGCTAGAAATTGACTCCATCTCTCTTCCATTTGGTCACTTCTTTCCATCTGTGTTTGCACCACACCCAACAGATGTTTTTTTTATCTTGCTCTGACCATTCCAGGACATGTAGCAAGTGATTTATCTTGTCTGAATTTTTCCCTCCAATAACAAGCCCAAAACCATGTGATCTTGATTTTTTTTGCATTTGTGAATGCCTTTTCATACAACTCATCATCATCTGATTTCATGAATGAAGTATCCTCTTCACATAACTTCTTAACTTCAGTGTACCAAAAATAAAAACACGTCATTCAATAAATGCAATACAATCAACTCATGTCAATACAATAAATGTATGAACAAACTCATTTCAATTTAGTTGCTGACAAACTTATGACAATACAATAAATGAATGAACAAAATCATTTTAGTTAAAGTTCAGAACATACCATTTTGTTGGGAGAGTACTGATTAACTGGTTCTCCATTTTTATTTAAGTGTGTAGCAAAAGGCAGCTCCACTCTCCCAACTGGTCTCCCCTCTTTCAGCTCCTTGTCTATGAAAAACTGTGAAGCTTTTAGTACTTGCAGTGTGACATCCATTTTCCTGGCCTCCCCTTGCAGATCTATTCTTAGTTGCAAGTTTCTGCAGTATAGAAATTGGAGATCAGTAAACTGTATATACAATTGCAGATTTACTTAGCAAACCCATATCAGTAAACTATGTATACACAATGGATTTACCTTTGCTTCACGTGTCCTCCATAGCTTTACCAGCCATGCCCACCAACTTGGTGGAATTATTTTCTGGCACCCTTTTTGAATGTTTTCCTTCAATGTCAAAGTTGCATCATAGAACTTCTTTAGGAAAGACTTGAAACCCCTGAACTTTTTGGCAGCTAACTTCATCACTCATGGCTTGAATGAATCATCGATATCGAAGAATCTCTGTTATTAGTTGAAAATTAAAACTTTGTATATATTAATTCACATATATGGTAAATAAAAATGATTGCTCAAGTTTCACCTTCACACTCTCCCACAATTTGTCCTTTTCAGCTTCTGGTACTTTCTTCCAACTTGGAGATGCAAAAGATACATCTTTTCCTTTAACTAAGTAATTAATAAAATCTGCCAACTTGTAGGTCTTACACCCACATGGCTGATCAAGGTGATTAAATTCCAACTGTATCTTGTCATTTGGTCCATGCTTGTCCCACAATATTTTTAGCTCTGTTGGTCCTCTTTCTCCCCTTTTTTCCTATCTGAAACAAAAAAACAATTAATTACTACTTTTCATTCAGAATTTTATAGTTGTAAATTGCATTTCAAGTTCATATTAATACTATAGATTTAGAGTTGCATATTACTACCTTGAAGCATCAAATTTTCTGTCCCAGCTTCTTGTGCAGCCTCTTCCTCTTCGTCATCTTCATCATCTTCGTCATCATCTTCTTCTCCTCTTCCTCATCTTTTTCATCATTATTTCCATGTACCTCTATGTTTTTGTTTTCTTGTGCATCTTCTTGCCTTTGTCCACTTATAAAATTTTCAAATTCATCATCATTAACCTTTGAATTCTGCATACACAGTAAATACTCACTAGGTACTTACTAAATTTTATAGAATACATCAAATTGTTCAATTTAACAATGTAAATACTCACTTACAAATCTTCATAGTATTTCTTCCTGTTATTTTCTTCTTGTGTTTCTACCAGTTAAATGTCTCTATAACTTCGTGGGTTTACTCCGTGTAGCACCTCTAGCTCTTTTAGTTTGTTGTTTACTTTATTCATTCTTCTTTGTTGACTTCCTATCATTTTAACTCCTGAAAATGTTGTAGTTTAAGAAGAAGATTAGAATGAATCATAAAAAACAAGCATGCGACATCAATAGTAAGATGAATCCATATAATCACTCACATATGTATCCTAAATAAGATCACTCCTAAAATCCATATCATAGAAATCCCTTGGTGAGGGAGTAACCACAAAATTCCAATCGCTGACAGTTGGATCTTCGACATAGTATACTTGTTTTGCTTGGCTTGCTAGAATGAAAGGTTCTGAAGCAATGTCATCAGTATTATGCACATTTTTGAAATTTACTTGGGGCAACCCCAAACCATCTAGTCCTAATCCTGTTTTATTAACCCAATCACATTTAAATAGCACTGCATACCCTTCATTTGAGTAGCTCAGTTCAACTATCTCAAGTATTCTACCATAATATGTCACATTTCCTACAACTGGATTTTTATCTTTAGAACTACAAAAGCTAAATGTAGCAGCAAGTGATGAGATCCCATAACACTGTGTAGACTTTCCTTTTCCATAATTATGGGTTTGGAAAATGCAACCATTAATGTTGTAGCTATTGTACTTTTTGGCCATCATGTATGGCCTTCTAGACAATATTAATACATCTAGATGTAATTGTGCCTCTTGTTCAGTCAGATATTGGACCTAAATAGGAAATGGAAGAGTCAGGCATTTCAAGAAAACCAATCATGGAAACTGCTATGACATTTAACACATCTTGTTACTTACATGCTGTACAAACCAATCATGGAAACTGCTATGATGAGAACTCTGCAACTCCCAGTTTGAAATCTTTTTTTTACTTAACAAAATATGTAAATGTTGTATGCATGAAAGCCAGTTGGTAATTTTAGAAGACAATATTTTTGGGTTTTCTTAATAGCTGCATAACTAAAAAGGACAACTTACTCTGTGAAAACAGAAATTTCTGGATAGCTAAGAAGCACACATCGTTGAGTTTGAGTCCATGTTGTGAAATCCAATTCAGTAGAAGCACTAGCTGAAGGCTCACTGGTGTCGATAGGGGTGGTGGACTTCCTAATAAAAGTACTAGTAATTTGAATAGATTATGTTAGGTTTTGCTGGACATCTTTCTTTTTTATCTCCGCACAATTGCATCGTTTATAATAAAAGATGTCTGGCCTTGTTCAATGACAGAATTCTTCCTGGAGTCAACAGTGATGTTGAAAGATTTATAGAAATGGATCTTTAGATCTTGATTCGTTAGATCAATTTTGAAATTTCTCTAATGTTGTCACGGTGGTCCTCGCAATATTTGTCCCAGATGCCACATCTTCGACAATGGTGCTTTGTACACTCGGTTTCCGGGCGACGTTGACAACGTTGTTCGATTGCTCTTTCCTGAAATATTGGTTTGATACTCTTGTTGATATTGGTTAATTGTTTTATTGGCTTCATCGAGAGCATTGTGTTTGCACTGTGGCTCAAAAAACAAATAGCTCACAGATCTATTGGTTAGTCTCTATCTTTTTTTTTTCCGCCGCCTACAAAAGAATACAAGATTGTATCTTTAAAGAAAAAAAGAGTTTGAAGACCTTGATTTGCTTGTTTCTTTCTAAGTTCATTTCGTAATCAACTCATTTCGTAATCAATTCGTGGTGGTATTGATTGTGAGGAAAAGAGAGCGTGCGCACGGGCATGGAGGGCAGGGAATCGGTGGAACATGTGGAGGCACGAGGAACCCGACGGCGCGCGTTTCCCGGCCCGTCCAGCGGCGTCGCCGTCGATTGGTCGTGGACACTGAACAGGAGAGGGGATGAGGAAAGGGTCCCACGCTATCCCAGCTTGAGGACACGAGTCCCCGACCACGCCACGTCAGACACACCACATCTTGACGATACGAGATGCTGCAGCAGGGGAGATCCGAGGAGCTGGACCAGCAGAGCTAGACTAGCATGGAGGCCAAGGCCGCCGCCGTCTCCCTCTCGGCGCCGCTGCCCGGGCGCCGCGTCAGCAGCAACAACCTGCTCGCGTGCTTGGCACCGAGGTCGCGCAGGTGCACGTACTACCATGGCGCTCCTCTCCGGTCACTGGCTCGCTCCTCCTCTGCTCGCTCCTTCCCTGCCGCCCGCGTCTACGCGACTGCAGCCGCCACGACGCCGACAGCGAAGGAGCAGGACCTCGTCTTCGTCGCAGGCGCCACCGGGAAGGTCGGCTCCCGGACCGTAAGGTACTCTGCTCTGCTCCGACCGACAGACAGCTGTTAGCAATTCCGTGTCTCGCTGCATTGACGCAGAATGCGACGTGCAGGGAGCTCATCAAGCTCGGCTTCCGCGTCCGCGCCGCCGTCCGGAGCAAGGCGAGGGCGTCGCCCCTCGTTCAGAGCGTGGAGCGGCTGGAGGTACCCGAAGGGACCGCGAGCTCGAAGCTGGAGTTGGTGGAGTGCGACCTGGAGAAGCAGGGCGACTCGGGCATCGCGGCGGCCATCGGCGGCGCGTCGTTGGTAGTGTGCTCCATCGGGGCCAGCGAGAAAGAGATCCTGGACATCACGGGGCCCTACCGCATCGACTACGTGGCCACCGCCAACCTCGTGCGCGCCGCGGCCGCCGCGGGCGTCGAGCACTTCGTCCTCGTCACCTCCCTCGGCACCACCAGGGTCGGCTTCCCCGCCGCCCTCCTCAAGTAAGCGCGCAGCTAACTGATCGGTAACTAACTACAGTTGTTTTCGACCAAGAATTAACTCAGATGAGATGCCATGGCATGGTCGCCGAACCAGCTTGTTCTGGGGCGTTCTGTACTGGAAGAAGCTGGCGGAGGAGGCGCTGGTGGCGAGCGGCGTGCCGTACACGATCGTGCGGCCGGGCGGGATGGAGAGGCCGACGGACGCGTACAAGGAGACGCACAACCTGGTGGTGGCGCCGCGGGACACCTACGTGGGCGGGCTGGTCTCCAACCTGCAGATCGCGGAGCTGATCGCGTGCGTGGCCCAGAACAGGATCGCGGCCTACTGCAAGGTGGTGGAGGTCGTGGCCGAGACCACCGCGCCGCTGCTGCCCACGGAGGACCTCCTCGCCAAGGTCCCCTCCGACCCCGGCAGGGCTCCTCCGCCTCCCCCTCCCCCCGCTCCGGCGGCTCCGGCCACCGTCACCGAGCCCGTGAAGGAGTCGCCTCCGGCAGCCGCGGCGGCACCACCTCCACCACCACCAGCTGCAGCGCCAGCGCCACCGCCAGCTGCAGCACCGAAAGCAGCAGAACGGCCGCTCTCACCATACACGGCGTAAGTAAATCAACTTGATCTGAGAGCCCGATGTGCTTCGTGTTTGGGTAAGGAGTCGGCCTGATTCATGATTGTTTCTGAACTCTGATGCATTTTCTTGAGTTGCAGGTACGAAGGCTTGAAGCCACCGTCATCCCCAACACCCAGCTTCAGCAGCGGCGCCGCCAGTCAGGCCAAGGAGTCACCTCCTGCTGCTGCTGCTGCACCACCACCACCACCGCCACCAGCTGCTCCGGCAACAGCAAAGCAACGGCCACTCTCACCCTTCACGGCGTAAGCATAAACCAACCGACGTTACATCCCTGGCATCCTCTGACGGATGCAGTCTCTGAATTCACGATGTCGTTGCAGGTACGAGGGGCTGAAGCCGCCGTCTTCCCCGACGCCCAGCTTCAGCAGCGGCAAGGCGAAGGATGACACTCCTCCTCCTCCTTCTCCACCGCCATCTGCCGCCTCTCCGGAGGAAGCAACTAGCACCACCGCCGAAGCCGCAGCTACGCCGCCGCCGCCGACGTCGTTGGGCTCCAGCGACAACGGAGCTCCCACGACCGCTGCTCCAGCGCGCCCACTTTCACCATACGCCATGTACGTATCATACTGTACTAATTTCTTCGTGCCTCTCATGGCCAGGCAATGGCATTCGAATTCAAATGTATAATTCATTCTTCTGCGTGTCTAACTAATTTCAGGTACGAAGACCTCAAACCGCCAACCACGCCGACTCCATCCGCGCCCAAAGTATAGAGACTGCCGGCGGCTACTTTTTCCCTTTCCCCTGTTCCTGCCCGATCCATGGCTTGATCTGCCCGTGTGCGAGCTCACGGCAATATGTATATGCTAAATGTTTTGTTCGATCGATCGAGAGATACAAAGCACACGTTCGATTGCATGATGCATATTATATACTCCCTCGTTTAGAAATATAACACGTTTGAACCTATACACTAAAAAACATTTAGATACATTTAATTCATAAAGCTAAAACATCTTATATTTCTAAATGGACTATTTCTAAATGGACTATGGGCGCCCCGGATGGGTTGACTTTTCGATTCAGTCTCGCGAAAGCCCTTGATATGCGATCATGTACTACATCTGTTTCAAGAAATATAGTGTCCTCGTTTTGCATGTTTTTTTTGACTAAGATTTACTCTAAATATAAAAATGTTGGTATAAAATTAGCATCATTGGAAAGTATATTTCCATACGAATCCAATGATACTAATTTTACACAATATGATCAAATTTTAGTTACTCTATTTATTTGTTTAAACTTTGCTTTGTAATGTGCATGTGCTTTATTCCTTAAAACAGAGGTAGTATATATGTAGGAGGACGCTATTTGACAACATTAGTGTAATAGTCATTCGACATCTACTCTATATTTAAAAACATAAAAGTACCGCTAAAAATCAGATTTTAAAGTGATTCTTACATCGGAAAGAGTTGCTCACAAAACACAATCTAGTAAAAAGAAATTGTCAAGAAAGTAAGAGATGTTATTTTTATTCTTAGGATGAATCAATACAACACTTATTTATAACATGTCCTCTTGTAAAAGTGGTGTGGAGTATTGTACATAGACCTTTAGCATTACTCCTCCTACCATATTAATAATATGTTTGGCAATTGGTTAATATGACCTTTAGCATTACTCCTCCTACCATATTAATAATATGTTTGGCAATTGGTTAATATGAGTTCTGTATGTACAAATCCGAGTGGGTGTTTATGCTTTATTTTGGGCCATGTGGAATATACAGAATGATTATATATTTAATAAAGCAAAAATGACTTCTTTTATGCGGGTTATTCCGCAGGCTACTCACTGGATCTGTATGTGGTTCTTTCTACAACCTATGGACAAGCGAGGAGATTTGAATATTGGGTGCAGCCAAATCGAGTCGGTGGCACGAGATATATACAACCGGTGCAGCTGGATTTTTAATCACAACATAACATGTTATTGTAGAGCCATTTCATGTATTCTCTGCTCTTTAGATGGTTAATTTATGTCTTAACCCTATGTGATCCATTATGTAATCTTTTGTAAACTCTGGACTTTGAACTGAGAATAAAGTAATAAAGTACCATATGCATCTAACAATGCAGAGGCCAGGGCTAAGTCCCCATTTACAGAAAAATAATTCACCCTACATATTTCTAGCAATTTTATCTTTCTTACAAGTGGAGAAGAACATAGGAAAATATAGACATGTCAAAAAAAACTTTTTTATTTACATGTGATATAAAAATACGATGTAAGATAGGTATTTTTATGTTTTTTATAATAGTGACTCATACATTACATTTAAATATCATTTTTTCTTGCGGGTTAATATAAACATAATTATTTATATATAAAATATAAAATTCTAAATATCACAATGTCAAAATATGTTTTGCAACATGCAGGGTGCGGAAAGTTATTTTGCACCCAACATATTTTTAAGCTGTTATACAACAAGTAACAATGTAGAAGTTATTATGGTGCAAAAAATACAAAAAAATACGTATTTTATGTTGTATATTTATTTAGCATGTAAAAAAAAAAGGTTTGCGTTATGTCTATATTTAATTATGTTCTTCTCGACTTCTGAGATAAGACAAAATTTACATGTCATAAAATCATTTATGGTTGCAAAGATAAAGGGTGGATGTCGAATAACTATTCTAAGTCAAGACAGAGTCATGCATCGAAATATGATAGTGTTGGCCTTACCATGGGACCGCACAGCTAGACTCGAGGCACACCTGTGCCCTCCGTGGAGTGTGGTAGTCCCTCATATTTAGTGCAACGAGGTGTGGTGCTCTTTGTCTTCGATTAAAACTCATTACCCGAGTTTTCTAGATTTGTTTTCCTTTTGAAAGGTTCTTGAAATCATAGATTACATGAAAGGGTATTCTTCCTATCAAATTTAAACAACAAAATAAATGTAATGTAGTATAAACAATATAAAAATGGTAAATAATAACGAAAACACTTACTACATTAAACTTTAAAATGTATACATACAATTTGGACATATTCATCATCCCCTTAGGTATAGCGTGAGAAAAGAAAATGACTTTTGAGTTTTAATAACCTCAACATACTTAATCATAACATGCTCGACAATATGGGAAATCATCAACCTACATCATTACATTTTTTAGGTAAGAAAAATGACTACTAAAATATGTCTTAACTAATTATCAACCACTTCTCATCATGGTAGGATTTGCAACATCAAATTAATCCAATGCATATCGGTAATACACCATGACACAAAATTACAAAGCTCGTGTATGTAACAACATGACAAAAACTATGCCGACCTCAACTAAAAAAAGGATATTTTCATGCTGGTCATCAAAAGAATATAAGAAAGAAAGGCCCTTTACATAAGGAAGCAGATATTGACATGCACTTGGGTTATTTTTTATTAGAATTTGTTGTTCGTCAACGGTAATAGTGTAGGGTGTGATACATCCCAAATGTATCTACTTTTTAAAGTACTTTTCTCAATGAGTTGCTCCACAATATTACCATACTTGGATAAAACTATTGAATCTAACTGTTCTTAGCAAAATTCTTCTTTCTGGCTGTTTTCACAGGAAATAAAATCGAAGAAAAATACCACGCAAGTTTTTCACTAGAACAAAGACTCTAGGACTTTGGAATCAATCAATTGGAGCCCAAAGGCCTGAAAGAGACCTGGTGGCGCATGCACCTCTACTAGTCGTGCCACCTAGGCCCTTTTGGCCCTGGAGCATCGTCTCGCCTACTCCTTTCGCATACCCTCTTATATAGCTAAAAATCCTAGGTATCCAGAAGCATAGAGCTTTTCACGAAATAGAGCGCTTCCACATCCATTATCATTGTTTCGGGAGTTAGATTGGTCCTGCTCTCCACTACGGAGAGGAGGATTTCGATGCCTCCTTCATCACCAACGTCATCCCCAAAAACCATGTGCTCACTCTCTATTATCATGTGTGACTAGTTATCTGTAGGCATGTGAGGTGGATGGATGAGATTGGTCATGTAATCATTCATATGTACCGATATTTTGGGTATTTATCTTGAGGATATTCTTATATGAGTGTTGATGCACCTTTGCTATGTTTAACGCTTGTTACTAGGGCCCGAGTGACATGATTTTAGTACTGAACTTTTATTGCCCCATCATATATTTGAGTTTGGTATCTATCTGCAAGGTGTACTGCTTATTATTATGTTGAACCTGCGAACACTAAAATGACAGTTAGGGAAAACAAGAAAAATATATGATAGTTTGAGGATATTGTGTGTTCATGGACAGTTAATGTATTGCTCTGGGATATTCTAAAGGGTAGACCTTAATTACCTGTAGTTCCAAGTTGGCCCCGGTGAAATAGGAAGGTACGACAATAGATGTTATGCAAATTCTCTTAGTTAGTACGCATAACTATAATTGGAACACATACCTACACATAACTAAATTAGAGATGAATGCTATATTAATTTGATTATATTATATGATCAATATCATTCATGCAACACCCCTCTATCACCACATGCCTACGCCTTTAGCCACTGAAAGTTACAAGTCACTAATTCTGGTGAAAACTAGAAATCTGCTACTATTGTTCACTGTTTGTCCTACTATTTTGATTCAAGTGCTATAATCACCACTTGCTTCTTGAGTATATTGATCTACATGTGTGGTTGAGAGTGACATCTCAATCTAAAGTCTTATTTATATTCTTGTGTTTCGCTCGAGTTAAACTATAACTTTGGGTAATACTTCCATAGAAAACTTCAGTGATCCCTTATACTTGTGGGCACCAGGGTGCTACTTCCCCTAGTATTAAATTTATACAATACCCCTCCGTCTACGAAAGAGTGTACTTCCAACTTTATTGAAAAGTCTATTTTTTAAAAACCTCTCTATACAAAAATGAACCAACATTTATGTGTACAACTAGATTCTTGATGGAATATTTTTTGTCATAGCACTATATGTTCTCATAAATATTGTTATATTTTTATGCATTGGTCAAAGTTTGAGATTGTTTGACTCTCCAAGAAGATGGAAGTACACTCTTTCCTGCATGGAGGGAATATGTTACTTTTTTCCTTACCACTCTTACATTGGTAGGTTACCCCCGCATCTTTCTAGCATATTCATTGTCTTTTTTATTTTTATTTCTTCTCGTGTTTCTTCTTTTCACATTTTCCCAAATTACCTACTCTATGTACAGGAAGGATGCTTTGTGCTTATTCTTAATCCACCTAAAGGGTGCCTGTACCTATCAAGTTCGTGGAGTTTTATTCCACAAACTACTTCACCGCGAGCTTGTGATGAACACAATACATTAACCAAAAAATTGGAAATTTGGTGTGATGATGACAGATTACATTGACCGTGTACGTATGTACTCAAGATTGATGACATGTGCAACATAAATACATGTGCTCGTCAGTGTAAGTCTCTGAAATTAGCTTATTGACTTTACACATGTACTCAATATCTAGTAATAGACACATCCATATGGTTTGTCCACGTCCCCGACTTACTTACAACTCAAAGGTACAATGTAGTTTAGTGTAAAGGTTGCCTATCATCCTGTCGGGATGAATACAATTAAGATTTTCTAAAACAATGTGGACCTCAAATGATTTACATTAGAGATAGCGCCAACGCTCAATAAACTTTATAGGAAGATCAAAATAATAAGATAAGAGCACAAACTTAAAGTACCAAAAAGGAGCCTAGGCAAACAGAATGAGGAAATATCAAAATATGGAGGCCTATAATTAATTACGCATGATCGACATGGGAACCTCAATGGAATCACACAATTGCAATAATCCATGAATTTTTATAGACAACCTAATGTGAGATCCTGACACATGGCTTAATAGGATTGATATGATACCCATATCAATAAGTTGCAACTTATTTTTCAGAAGATCATCTGAAAAAAACTCTGAGGTTAAGCATGCTTGTCCTAAAGCAATTTGAGGATGAGCGAACAATTGGGAAGTGGGTACCGGGTGCGTATGAGTGAGAACAAAGTGCGTAGAAAAAACTAGTGTTTATCTGTGGGGTCAGTCTAAAGATCCTATTGAGCTGCCAGGAGTGACAGTCCGGGCACGTAGAGTTCGGTGTGTTACAAGTGGTATCAGAGCCGATTATCGCAGGTATACATGCGTGTGCGGGTCTATGGCAGACATGTGGAGCATGGCGCGTGTGGCTCAGAGTGAACACGACATGGCATATGTTATGTCACTGGACGCACAGACATGTGCCAATAGGGAATGTTCCTGGATTGTGGTTGATCAATGAGGGCGTCGATCTTCTAAGGATGTGTGAACGTGAGATCATGACATATGACTTAATAGGATTGATAGGATAGCCATATCAACACGTTGCAACTTGTTTTCCAGAAGCTCATCTAAAAAGAACTCTCAGGTTAAGCATGCTTGGCCTATAGCAATTTGAGGATGGGTGACCGACCGAGAAGTGGCTACCGGGTGCGCACGAGTAAGGACGGAGTACGCATAAAAGACCAGTATTAATCTGTGGGGTCAGTCTAGAGATCCTATGGAGCTATCAGGAGTGATAGCCCGAGCACGGAGAGTTCGGGGTGTTACACCTACTCGTTGTTTTGGTATTTATTTGGCATGAAAACACGACATCATTTTGCCATTCCATTTGGATTCTAGTTTCCTCCTATATAACTTTCCAAAATATTCTAAAATATGTTATTGTTAATCTTTTTTACTTTTTAGTAACACTATAATCTTGAGTAGCAATTTTATTTGTAAAAAGTTGAATCACTATTAGTAGCACATAAGTAACTTTATCTATTGTTCTTTTAACCTATTGCATATAATGGGAGGGAGCTGGTAGATTTTGAAGCATCACTGATCGTTGGGTCAATAGTGTGGTGCACCATACTCCGCCACATTGTGTTTCTAGATTGTCCCCTTTCACGTTCAAATATGAAGATGCTAAGAAATATCTATATTTGTCTTTCAAACCTCGATATGAAGTATAAGTTGAAATATTAAGTAACTAAGCTTATATTAATACACATTACCAAATGTTTGTCGATTTCTAGTTACTTTGAAATTTTAATGCCACATTCTGGAACTAAATATATTAGAGTGGATTATTTTGACCACCATACCAGTATAATAAGATTTATGTTGTAGTTTCCTATTACTTAATAATACAAAATTTTGTAAGTGTACATTAATAAGATTTTCAAGAGGTATGAGTATATGTTTACTTAAAAGACTCAAATAAAAGATAAAATTCCTTCTAAATTTTTATAACTTTGTGTCGTATTTGTTTTGGAAGAAGCATCTTACAGCTATTCCAGGACTAGTTTTCTCGAGAAAACATAGGTTGAAGTAGTTACTTGTGGATCTGTAAGTCTGAACTAGTCTAAATGTTGTTGCTACTATGTATGGGTCCATACTGTAAGGTTCACCAAAAGGTTTTTCTTTGAACTATGTGCTATCTTATGTGAAAGGGTTGGAGTGAAAGACACCTACTATGTGTACGTTAAAGAAGCCTTAGCAATCTTCCTACTTGTTCTTAGTCATAGCATGTTGTTTAGGTTAACCCGAATCGCCTATAGATGAATATTTGAGCCAATTTGCAGAGCTTTCATTAAGTTGTTAGGATACACCATTTCCTTCTTAACTCATCAAGTTGCTAGACCTTGATACTGAACTCCCTAAGAACAACCAATGGATCTGGTCCCCAGATGACCTTGGAGCCTTAGATGGCATGCACGTTGACATCAGTGTTTTAGTATGCAAGCAAGATAGATATAGGAATAAGAATAAGGCATAACAACAAATGTGTCGAGCATTTTTACTGTAGCATGAAGTATGTTATGTGTTGGCTGGATGGGAAAGTTATTTATGCATTGGGAGTTTTTACTGTAATATTTGTGTTAGTTGGAAAGTGAGAACCGTCGAAACCAATTTAAAACACCCAGGAAAACTATATATAAAATATACCATCAAAACTTGGTGTGATCAAGGGGAGTACAATAGATCAAAGAAATTCTCTAGGAAATAATGGTGTTGTCATAATCCTTAATGCTTTGATCTATTTATCTTGATAATCTAGATAGACATGACATCGACGATTAAATCGATAGTTATATGGTTATAGGATATGTTGTTATAAGTATGCATCACCCACATATATTACCGAATACATAGTAATATATTGTCACTAATGGTGGTTCATTTTATATTTTATATCCCATTATGTGTGCACAACTATAGGTGAAACCTCTGACCTAGCCTATTTCCATCTGTTGATAAAAATCCAAAAGATAATAGTTCTTCTAGAAACAGAAATTCTACAAAATCTCATGGACTTGTTCAAAGTGATCTATGCCATGCAAGTACTTCTTGGTTCAATAAAACCTAGGTCCCTAGGAAAAAATCAACTAAAATACATCTGTAATCTGGATCGAAGATATCAAATTGCATCACATAAATCATCCCATATCAAATGATCCACCATAAGAGAGTAGCAAATTAACCATAATCATGTTAGGCATCTCATATGTTTCTAAACATGATAGCACATATGGAGAGATGGATCAAGCTACTGCCACAAACCCACAGCGACTACTTCCTTCTCATCGTGATGGCGATATTGAAGGTGTTGGAGAGATCAGAGGTGCAACCGGGGATGACTTTGGTGGCGTTCCCCCTCTAATCTTCACTGTTAGCAGAGATTTTGTCTTCTATTTTTGTGTTGTGATTGTGTCATCAAGTCACTCTGGAAGTCATGAACACCAAGGCTTATATAGTTGATTTTTGGTCAATATGAAGGCATGAGCACAGAAACGTAGGCAATAGGTTGGTTGTATCATTAGAGGACCACCATGACACACCCTAGTGCAGGTGTGATGTGGGGCACACCAAGTGGCCCAACCGTCTCTAGATGTCCTCCTTAGTCTCCAAGTATTCTATTTTCGTAAAAAGTTGTATGGTAAAAGTCACTCGTATGTTTGAGTTTGTGAAGGTCCCTAGAAGCAAAAAAGCATGAATAACAGGGATTTCCAGCTTCACAGAGTCATATACCAAATAAGGGGATTTCATCAGAAATCCCATAAAACATTCATAATAGTGGTGATAACTCATGATATGATGTAAATAAATGATATATTAATATAATAAACTACAGAGTTCATAGATATGTTTATGATGCATCAATGTTGCACAAAAATAAATAATAGAGTTGACGAAGAAGATAATACTTTGTTCGTGGCCAGATAGAAAGACATTCTTTGTACCTCTATGAATCTAGGATTGGATGAAATGACTTCCTCTCCTCTTTCCTCCTTTTACAAAGGGAATAATGAAAAATAAGGTACAAACCATGTCGGTAAATAAAAAATAACCTAATGGCAAAGAGCTAGAGGGAAAAAAAGGAAAACAGAGCATTGCCCTAACAAAGTGATAAAAACAACCACCACCATGACCAACACCAAATTTTGAAAAAAGATTCATCGATGTCACCGTCTGATCAAGCCACAAATGTTTGATCATGGGTTTCAAAGTCCAAACATTGTCTTCAACAAGGAAAAGATTAGTAGTCTTCCATTGTCAGGTGCTACAAACAATGAAGTACACATTTTCACTGTGGAAATAAATACTCGGTACTTGAAAAGCACCACAAAAACATAATCAGCTCGTGTTGCCGTCCCCACTTCCTGAAATAAAGCTGCAAGCAACAATCACAAAGCTCATAATCGCCAAGTACACCGTTTTAACATGGACACACTCGAAGACAAGCACACAAACACAATGTGTTGTGAGGTTTCCTCTTCACCCCATCCATTATGAACACACTCGAAGACAAGCACACACGTGCACGTTTCTAACATGGACACCACCACGCGACCGAAGGCCACATTGTTCGGTCTAAAGCTGCATGCATTCATTATGCTAACATATATCCAATGATAATTACTCGCTCCATTCTATTATTAAAATATCCTGCTCGGAATATTTGCGGCGCTATCTCACCGTGCCCACGGGAAACGACCAGAAAAAGGGATCACCAAAGGTTCGTGCGATTCTACAACCCTCTAGCTTAGGGAACCAACAAGTAGGGGAAAAAGGGACCAGAGGGCTCCCGACGAACAAAGCACAACTTTCGTTAATCATTACGGAGTAGAAACTTGACGCCGATTTTACCTAAAATATAGTGAATCAGGCAATCCCTAAGTGTTTTTTAGAGAACATTGAGATTTATTGATCACATAATCATAATATCATTACAAAAAATCTCACGGATGCACAATGGTTTTGATATATATGGATCAAATGCATGCATGCTCTAGAAGTAGCTAGAAGGATTTTGATATATATGTGTAACAAATTTTGATTAGGCACATAGTTACTGAAAATTAAAATGTGTAATTTTAGAGTTTCAGATCTTAGAATGGAACGAGGTTTTCACTGATAGAACAATAATAAAAAACTCCACATTTATCATGTTGATTGTTTTTTCCAATTCACAAATTGGTGCATGTAAATTTTTCAAAATTCAAAATTAATGCTCTAGAAGCTCTGAATATAACTTGTAATAATTTTATCATGTTGTGTAATGGTTTTTGATATACTTTTACTATAATGCAGATGGTCCGGGAATGGATGTACGGTACTGACCGACGCTCTGGCGAGTTCATTAATGGCGTGCATGAATTCATCCATGTTGCTGATGCAAACAAGCACAATGGTTTTGTATTATGTCCATGTAATGGATGTAGAAATCAGAAGGATTACTCTGACTCAAAAACCCTTCACAGCCACCTGTTGAAGTCCGGCTTCATGCCCAGTTATAATTATTGGACCAAGCACAGAGAGAGAGGGGTTATAATGGAAGACAATGAAGAAGAGGAGGAGGATGACAACTATCATGGTTTCCCTGAGTACGGAGATACTTCCATGGGGGATGCTGAAGGGGAGAATGAAGAAGAGACACATGATGAACCCACTGATGATCTAGGTCGGACCATTGCCGATGCACGAAGAGATTGTCAAACTGAAAAGGATAGGGAGAAGTTCAATCACATGCTAGAGGATCACAAAAAGTTGTTGTACCCAAATTGCGAAAATGGTCTGAAAAATCTAGGCAGCACACTGGAATTTTTGCGATGGAAGGCTGAGTGTGCTATACCTGACTCCTCATTTGAAAAGTTGTTGAAAATGATGAAGAATATGCTTCCAAAAGATAACATATTGCCCGCCAGTACGTACGAAGCAAAGAAGGTTGTCTGCCCTCTAGGTTTAGAGGTTCAGAAGATACATGCATGCCCTAATGACTGCATCCTCTACCGCGGTGAGGAGTATGAAAATTTATATGCATGCCCGGTATGCACTTCACTTCGGTATAAGATTAGACGAGATGACCCTGGTGACGTTGAGGGCGAGCCCCCCCCGGAAGAGGGTTCCTGCGAAGGTGATGTGGTATGCTCCTATAATACCACGGTTGAAACGCTTATTCAGAAACAAAGAGCACGCCAAGTTGTTGCGATGGCATAAAGAGGAACGTAAGTCAGATGGGATGTTGAGACACCCCGCTGATGGGTCGCAATGGAGAAAAATCGATAGAAAGTACCCGGACTTTGCATATGACGCAAGGAGTTTAAGGTTTGGTCTAAGTACAGATGGCATGAATCCCTTTGGGGAGCAGAGCTCCAGTCACAGCACCTGGCCCGTGACTCTATGCATCTATAACCTTCCTCCTTGGTTGTGCATGAAGCGGAAGTTCATTATGATGCTAGTGTTGATCCAAGGTCCGAAGCAACCCGGCAACGACATTGATGTGTACCTAAGGCCATTAGTGGAAGAACTTTTACAGTTGTGGCACGAACCCGGGATACGCGTGTGGGATGAGCACAAGCAGGAAGAATTTAACCTCTGAGCATTGCTTTTCGTAACAATCAATGATTGTCCTGCTCTTAGTAACCTTTCAGGACAGTCAAACAAGGGATACAATGCATGCACACACTATTTAGATGAGACTGAAAGTATATATTTGGAACATTGTAAGAAGAATGTATACAATGAGCATCGTCGATTTCTTTTGGCCAAGCATCCCTTAAGAAAGAAAGGCAAGCATTTCAACGGTCTGGCATGTCACCAGACGAAGCCTAAGGAGCGTACTGGTGCTGATATATTTGATATGGTCAAAGATTTGGATCAACTGGAAACCTTTGGAAAGGGTCCTGGAGGAAAATCTGTTCCGAAAGACGCTGAAGGACACGCACCCATGTGGAAGAAGAAATCTATATTTTGGGAGCTACCATATTGGAAATTCTTAGAGGTCCGCTCTACAATCGATGTGATGCATGTGACGAAGAATCTTTGCGTGAACCTGCTAGGCTTCTTGGGCGTGTATGGGAAGACAAAAGATACACCGGAAGCACGAAAGGACCATCAACGTATGAAAGACCCAGATGGCCTGCATCCAGAATGGTTTCAAGGTCATGCCAGCTACGCTCTTACCAAACAAGAGAAGGAAATATTTTTTGAATGCCTAAGCAGTATTAAGGTCCCGTCTGGCTTCCCGTCGAATATAAAGGGGATAATAAATATGGCAGAAAAAAAAGTTCCAAAACCTAAAATCTCATGACTGCCACGTGATTATGACGCAAATGCTTCCGATTGCATTGAGGGGGCTTCTACCAGATAATGTTCGAGTACCCATTGTGAAGCTATGTGCATTTCTCAATGCAATCTCTCAGAAGATAATCAATCCTGAAGATCTACCATGGTTACAGAATGATGTGGTCCAATGTCTTGTCAGTTTTGAGTTGGTGTTCCCACCATCCTTCTTCAATATTATGACGCACCTGCTGGTTCCTAGTCGAAGAGATTTCCATTCTCGGTCCTGTATTTCTACACAATATGTTTCCCTTTGAGAGGTTCATGGGAATCTTAAAGAAATATGTTCGTAACCGTGCTAGGACAGAAGGAAGCATCTCCAAGGGCTATGGAACAGAGGAGGTCATTGAATTTTGTGTTGACTTTGTTCCTGACCTTAAGTCGATTGGTCTTCCTCAATCGCGGTATGAGGGGAGCCTGAGTGGAAAGGGTACTCTAGGAAGGAAATCAATAATATGTAGAGACGGACATTCTTACACCGAAGCACATTACACCGTTCTACAGAATTCTATCTTGGCATGACTCTTGGATTAGCGATGAACACATGAAGAGTTTCGGCGGTTGGTTGCAACATCTCATAAAAAACAACACTCTTGGAGATTAGCTATACTTGTTGTCTAGGTCACCATCTTCGACTATATCGACTTTCCAAGGGTACGAGATAAATGGGTATACATTTTACACGATAGCCCAAGATAAAAAGAGCACCAACCAAAACAGTGGTGTCCGCTTTGATGCAACAGACAACAATGGGTCAAAGACCACATATTATGGTTACATAGAGGAGATATGGGAACTTTACTATGGACCTACTTTTAAGGTCCCCTTGTTTCGGTGCAAATGGGTCAACCTGACAGGAGGAGGGGTTGAGGTAGACAAGAAATACGGAATGACATTGTTGGATCTCAACAATCTTGGGTACTTAGACGAACCATTCGTCCTAGCCAATGATGTGGCTCAGGTTTTCTATGTGAAGGACATGTCTACCAAACCTAGAAAAAGAAAAAATAAGATAAAGAATACATCAGACGATGAGCCAAAGTGCCACATAGTTCTTTCAGGAAAAAGAAACATCGTGGGAGTGGAGGACAAGACAGACATGTCAGAAGATTGTGATAAGTTTCATGAAATTCCGCCCTTCGCGGTGAAGGATGACCCAATCATCATGTTAATGAATGAAGATGCTCCATGGATACGACGGGATCAGAAAGGAACACACACGAAGAAATGATATGTATTAATTGTAACATTTTATGAGTGAAGATGCTCCATGCATGTGTCCATTTTTATAGTGTTGTCTGCAAACAATCTTGAGTGTGTTAGTCCCGTTTTGTGGCTGGACCAGGACTAAAGGAGGGCCTTTAGTACCGATTCATACTTACCATTAAGATCTGATCTCCAAACGCGTGATGTCACATATTAGGGAGTGCCTCTATGACCAGTTTCTCGGAGATGCCGGAGGACTGGGCTCCGTCGGCATCTCCCTGAAACTGGCCGTAGTGGTGTCCCTGCTCTCGAAAACCATCTTGCAGCTTGTAACTTCTCTAACTAGATCAATACGCCTGGGAGCTAACTAATTTCACATATTAGGGAGTGCCTCTATGACTAGTTTCTCGGAGATGCCGAAGGACTGGGCTCCGTCGGCATCTCCCTGAAACTGGTCGTAGTGGTGTCCCTGCTCTCGAAAACCATCTTGGAGATGCCTCAAACTGGCTGGAGGACTGGACTCACAAGGATGCCTATTTATAGTACAAGCAGCTCGGCATAATGTCGACACTCACGACATAATGTCGACACTCACCCCTATTATTAGTGCTGACTCACAAGCAGCTTGGAGATGTCTCCAACCGGGACTAAAGGTTCATATTTAGTCCCGGTTGGTGACACCATCCGGGACAAGGTACAAGCCGCACGACATAATGTTGACACTCACCCCTATTATTAGTGTTGCCTGGCCCAGTCTGCCGCAATCCCTTCAGTCGCGGTTGGTTTCTCCAACCGGGACTAAAGATGAACCGAGACACTTCCCTCTATTTATTAGGTAACACTCAAGACATTTATTAATATTAAAAACCGGGACAAACCGGGACTATCTAACACTCAGGACTAAAGCCGCCCCCTTTAGTCATAATCATGCCTAGTCCTATAGTACGCAGCTTCAGGGTCTTTTTCGTCATCGTCACCTGCCACTCCGGGGATCCTCAACCCATCCATGGCATATACCAGGGGCCATTCCAGCCTCGGATTCACGGCGGGCGGGGGAGGGGTATCCTGGAAGGCGATGCCACTACCGCCGGGCCGGTGTGGGGCCTTTTTGTGGCTCTGTGGCGGGTGGACTCGTGGGCACCGCAGGCGAGGATGGTCTCCCCAGCGATGTAGCGCATCACTCCGATGATAGTACGGTTCGCCCACCACAGACGACGGCCGGCTTCGTTGTGGTTCACCGGTGGCGGGCCATCACCCTCGTACCTAGCGAGCTCCCTTTCCCGCCTATTAGCGAAGAAGGCATTCCAGGTGTCGTAGTTGTCAGGATCCCACTGGGGATCCATCCGCTGCTCCGGCGTGATCTCGTGGTAGAAGTGGTTTGTGATGGCCGCCTGGCATGCGGAACCTTGAGGGACAGGAGGGACAGGAACCCCTCCAGCGCTCAGCATCCAGCCGACAGGCGGCCGGTAGCCCGGCAGACAAGGGTAGTTGGAAGCGCACAGCGCCTCGGTCTCCTCGAGGGTCAGAATGGCCCAGTAGGCATTGTCCATTGTTCTAAGAGAGGAAGGTTTGGATGTGTGGATAGCCATGGCGTGATCGCCCTAAATATAGAGGGAAAGGGCGGAAAAACTTGGCGTGAAGCTCTGGGAAATGGCGGGAAATATCTTTAGTCCCGGTTAGTGACTACATCCGGGACTAAAAGCTCTCGTAGAAAGGAAAGGGCGGGAAAACTTGGCGGGAAGCGGTGGGAAATGGCGGAAATGGCGGAAAATAAAAGATATGATTTTCCAAATAATTTATAAATGATGCAAACAGATAAATGGATATAATATTAAAATTCTTTATATATTTTTGATAATAATAGACATATTATTTGTTTTATTTGGATTATTACAATAAAAGATATGATTTTCCAAAGTTTTTATATTTGATTTGAATAAAAAAAGAAAATTTACAAATGAAATAATTTATAAATGATGCAAATAGATAAATGGATATTATATTAAAATTCTTTATATTTTTCTGATAATAATAGACATATTATTTGTTTTAATTGGATTATTACAATAAAAGATATGATTTTTCAAAGTTTTTATATTTGATTTGAATAAAAAAATTACAAATGAAATAATTTATAAATGATGCAAACAGATAAATGGATATTATATTAAAATTCTTTATATTTTTCTGATAATAATAGACATATTATTTGTTTTATTTGGATTATTACAATAAAAGATATGATTTTTCAAAGTTTTTATATTAGTTTTGAATTAAAAAAGAGAATTTACAAATGAAATAATTTATAAATGATGCAAACAGATAAATGGATATTATATTAAAATTCTTTATATTTTTCTGATAATAATAGACATATTATTTGTTTTATTTGGATTATTACAATAAAAGATATGATTTTTCAAAGTTTTTATATTAGTTTTGAATTAAAAAAGAAAATTTACAAAAAATCAATTAGTCGCGGGTTGTGGCTGGACCCGGGACTAAAGGGTGTCTGCGCGCGCGAAAACGAAGCGGCCGAAAAAACCCTTTAGTTCCGGGCCGTGGCTTAACCCGCGACTAAAGGGGGGTCTTTAGTCGCGGGTTAAGCCACGGCCCGCGACTAAAGACCCTTTAGTCGCGGGCGGTGGCTTAGCCCGGGACTAAAGGTCTGTCCCTTTATATTCTGGCGCCAGCGGAGGTGTTGCGCCCCAACACTTCGCATTTCTCGTCGACGACGAAGCACAGACGAAGACAGGGGAGGTGCTGTCCGATTCCGCCGCCGCTCCGCCGTGCGTACGTGCTCCGTCGTGCCGCCGCTGATCCGCAGGTGAGATGGTTCTCCAGGACGTGCCGCTCCGTCGTGCTGCCGCCACTCCGCAACGACGGCGCCTCTGCGACGGTTAGGGTTCGGCCAGGGAAGGAACGAGAGAGAGGGAGCGAGCCTGGGGGGAATGAGAGGATATGGGAGAGGGAGAGGCGTGCTCTCCATGGCAGCGGCGCGGATCGGCGACGGACACGGCCGGCGAGGGCGTCGCGCGCCACACCGACGCTTGGCCAGAGGACGGGGAAGGACGGCCAGCGAGGTGGGCTGTGTTGGGCTGCTGGCCTGGTAGGGGAGAGGGAGAGATGGGCCGGCCTGGTTGGGGTCGGGCTACTGTTTTTTTCCAAAAAAATTCTTTTTCTGTTTTTCCTTTTCTCTTTGTATTTTTTAAATACAAATCTCTTTTATATTATTTTTTTAATTATTGTTTTAATTATAATTATCTAGGATTAGGATTATATTGTTAGCTAGGGCTATTTTAATTATAATTAGCTAGGGTTATTTTTTAATTATTGTTTTAATTATAATTAGCTAGGGTTATTTTTTTAATTATTGTTTTAATTATAATTAGCTAGGGTTATTTTTTTTTAGTTATTAGCTATGATTATATTGTTTTACCACAATTAATATTAGGATTATTGTTTTACCATAAATAATATATGGTTTTACCATAATTAATATTAGGAAATGTTATAGTTTTTTCTATAGTTTTTTATAGTTTTTTTATATTAGGGTGTTTTGTTTTAGTATTAGGATTATTGTTTTAATTAAAATATTAGAATTAGGATTAGTATTATTGTTTTAGTGTTTTTTATTTATTAAGATTAGAATTAGGATTAGGATTAGGGTTATTTTTTGTTTTAGTTATTATGATTATTGTTTTAGCACAAATAATATTAGGATTATATTGTTTTCGTTATTAGGATTATTGTTTTTTCTAACCTGTTTAACTCTCTTTTTGTTATAGATAATTAAGTCATGGATCCATCCGAAGATCCTGGTCGCATCGGTGAAGGTTTTTTTTAGGGCATGATAAGAGGTGAAATTCCTCTTATTACTACCGGCGCCGAAGATATTTTGCTCGAGGAAGAGATATCCTCATATCTGAATCCATCCGGTGATGGACTAGAGGAAAACCTAATGTACCAAGGGGAAGACCAGATGGACGAAGGGCAAACAAATAACGACAATAATGATGGCCCCTCGACAGGATCCGGCGAGGTACATATATATATATATGTATAAAGTCTCGTGTTACCTCTATTCATTAACTGATCTAGATATATATTAATCACTCTCTCTCTTCTTCTTTTAGCCCACCGGATCGAAGCAATCGACAGCTCGAACGAAACGAGGGCCGAACAAAAAGTTGGATGGTAATCAGAGGTTTACCATCGAAGAAATAGATGATGATGGTGAACCGATTGCTCCAGAGAAGCACCGGAGGATGTTTATAAATCAATGTGGGGTGCTTGTTAGGGACAACCTGCCGATCACCATCCAAGAATGGAATAAGTCAAAGAAAGCCGGTGAAGAATCCAACAGCTATGTCACCGATGATGCCAAAGATGGCCTTTGGCAGAAGCTCATAGCGCATTTCATACTACCTCCAGAGTATGAGGAATTTGAGGTAGATGGTATTACCTCAAGGCCGGGTGGGCTTGAAAATAGAGCGAAAGTCAAGGAGTGGGCACTAAGCAAGATGGCTGAACTGTACCGGAACCACAAGAAAAGTTTATACGCGAAATATGTCGCGAAAAAGAAAACTCCAGACTTCAAAGGAGTAAACGAGAAGTTGAGAGAACAGTGGCCCGATTTTGTACAGTACAAGCAATCTGATAAAGCAAAGGCAAAGTCGGCAAAGAACGCGTTAAATGCTGCCAACAAGAAATACCATCATAAAATGGGGACAGGTGGCTACAAGAGTGCCATCCCTAAGTGGGAAACTATGGAGAAGGATATGAGGGCTAGAGGCGTCACTCCTGGTACAGATGGATGGCCCGAGAGGTCAAAGCACTGGTGGTACGGGCACGGGGGATCCTTGGACCCAAAAACAGGGAAGACATTATTTCATGATAAAATTCTAAAACCCTCCCAAGACCTTATTCAAGCAATGAACAATGCTCAATTGGGATTGTTCCATCCCGAGAGAGAGAACGACGAGCTGACACGCGCCCTAGGGAATCCTGAAAAGGGAGGACGAACACGAGGCAAAGGCGCTGGTGTCTCGTGGAAGAAAGGGTTTCCTCAGTACGATGCCAGCTACAGAAACCGTCAGAGAAAGAAGGGCCGGGAGGCAGACCGGATCTCCAGGGTAGAGCAGGACCTAGCTGATCTGAAAAACCTCATGCATGAAATTAGCCAAAGGCCGCCGTCGTCAACTCACCCGCGGTCTGATGATCCTGCATTGGATCTTAGCCAACGGAGAAGCAGCGTGGCTTCCACGGAGGTCCGTGCTGATGATCAAGCACTGCTGGATGATGCACCGGCTCCTCACTACCCCGTGGATGATGTCAGAGAGATGGCACAATGTGAGCTACATCAGCCAATGAACAACCTGTCCTTCAAGGTGGCGATCGGCACTGCTTTACCTTGTCTACCTGGAGCACTCCACCATTCACTTCCGATTGCACCAGGGTATGCTCGTGTCATGGTGGATGACATAGTGGAGGATTTTGCGGACCTAGAGATTGAAATCGCTACGCCTGAAGGCCTTACGAAACTAGGAGATGTCAAGCGCAACATCATTCTATGGAATAAGAAGTACATCAAGTTTCCAAGCTCGGCGCCAAGGCCACCGACTCCAAGGAATCCAAATCCACCCCGCATCGAATATCGTCAACCTCCAAGTCCACCCCAACTCGATTATCGCCAACCTCCAAGTCCACCCCAACCCAATTATCGCCAACCTCCAAGTCCACCCCGCCCCGCTGACGATCGCCGCAGCAGGAGTACATCAACTCGATCTCCGCCTCCGCCTCCGTGCAATACTACTACCTCGTCTAAGAAACGTATGTTCGACGGTCCCCCGCGCCCCACATCGAAGAAAGGTCAAACGCCGAAGATAGTCGATATCCCGCCGGCTCTTCCAAAGAGACCTTATGACAAGACCAATGAGGAAACTAACGCGGATGTGGCTGCCCAAGCTAAGGCGCATTTAGCACCCAAAAAGCCTGAGCCAAAGCCGGTATATAACGAAAAAACCAAAAAGTGGGCTAAGTCCTTTCTTGAGCAACCATCCCAGATATCGATGAATCTGGAATCAGACTATGACCGGGAGATTATTAAGCAAGCATAGAAGAAAAAAAATCACAAGTGCAAAAAGCGGGAAGCAAGTTGCCCAGCTCGGAGCACAGAAGAATCAATCGGTCGCCCCGCTCAAAGTCATTTCAGACCTCGACAAGACCTTCAGAGCTGAAATGGATATGTACATGCAAATAATGGACCCTAGAGCCCGTAATAATGCTGCACTTATGGGAATCACTGTATCGGAGGCCAAAGCACTTGCTAACGAAGCAAATATGTCTCTTGGTCAATATTTAGGCTATGAAGATACGCCAGTGGGTCAGATAGTACGGCAATATGTCCAAGGGCAGCCTCTAGTCAATAATGAGGAGCTCGCGCGTCTATCCACACATATGCGAAATCTGCATGAATGGTAGATGTCGCAAGCAGAAAAAAAAGCATCATAAAGATTGGTTTCCGGTGGACGTTAGAAAGGAGCATCACTTCAAACCATACTCGATACAGGTTCAAATGACCGAACTGTTTCAGTTATACAACCAGCGCGCCCTCGACAAATCTATCATTGGTTGCTACTGTCTGTAAGTTATTTATTTCTATAATTAAGTTTGTAGCTTTAGCTCGTTCATTGCATTTAATATATTATCCTAACTATATATCCTTTGTATGATGATATTATATTCCGCAGAATGAAGATGCTTGAATGCAAAAGAGCTAGAAGATACGACGTTGGGTTCATTGACCCATATATCATTAATGAATATACGTTAAAGAATCACCCCAAAGACGTGGAGGAAGACCTGTCCAGGTTCTTAACCGAGCATAATTTTGTTATGGAAATACTATTTCCTTACAACTTCAAGTGAGTGTTTATATCTTGTACACATTTTATTTTTGCTTACTGGATGAGCTATGCATGTATGCTTATGTAAATGTCTGCAGATTCCACTGGATCTTGCTAAACATTCAAGTTGACAACTCCCTAGTTGAAGTCCACGACTCATTAAGTTGGGACCAAGAGAAGTGGAGCGACATGAAAGCAATGCTCCATAAGTAATTTCAATCATTATCGCATTATATCGTCCTCTTTCATTCATTTCCTGATATCAAGTAACTAATAACTCTTTTGTTCATTTTCTTTGCCGAGCAGGTGTTGGACACGGTTCAGACAGAAAATACCAGGTCCATTCAAAGAGGAGCTAACTTATAAAATGGCGAAGAGTTTACAGCAGCCACCGGGAACTCATTTATGTGGATACTACGTCTGCGAGTACATCCGCGAGTTGACCAGTGAGCGGAAAGTTGACTCACATTATATTTATGATTTGCGAGAGAAACTAGAGCCAGACCAACACATAAGAGAAATTCAAGAGGAGCTGGCGGGATTTATGATGAAGGAAGTCCTTGATGTACATGGAGAGCATTATGCGGATGACGTGGAACTCAATTTGCCTTAGTCATCTCCATGTAGCTCATATGATATATATATTCATCAATGACCATGTAATTTCAAAACATTTCTTCCATTTGATATGATTGATTATATGTATGCTTGCAAGGGATCGATTAATTATATAAATGCATCGACGTGTAGTGTGTATGTAGTAGCATATAATATGTATACTGAAATATATGTTTGTTATAGTGAAACACAAAACGAAAAAGGAACACAATGGCAAAAAAAAGGAAATACACAATCTCTGCCGCGACAGAGAAATGTGGTGTTTCTCTGCCGCGGCAGGGAACCTTTTAGTCCTGGGTGGTGTTACAGCCCGGGACTAGAGGGTTTCCGCCCCCCGCGGCGCTGAAACAACCACGTGACTGTTATCAGTCGCGGGCCGTTGCGAGCCGGGACTAGAGGGGGGCTCTAGTCCCGTTTTCGCAGTCCCGGGCCCAAAACCGGGACTAGAGCTCGTTGCGGCCCGGGACTGGAGGCCCTTTTTCCACCAGTGTAATTGGAACCTGAAGAACTCACTCCGCATTCTCCTCAGAGAAGAAATTCTAGACTAGGTCCGCGTCCCAAAAACTGGTATCCTGCAAAATCAGGGAGCTCAACAGCTCATCTTCAAGAAAATTAGAGAAGCACTAGTTTCAACAGTGTAGGGGGAACACCGGGTATCCAATTGCTAGACTCAATTCTTTTTGAGTTACCATCTCCAATGCACTAGCAAACGCATTTTTCAGCAGCTCATGGTCAAATAAGATGCTCCACCATGTGTACGAGGCCGTCCATGAAGATGGTGCATCCCAGAAATCACAATCAGGTGGATACCTACCCTTCAAAACACGTGCACAAAGAGAGGATGTGTCGGTGAGTAGTCGCCACCCTTGTCGGGCTAGCATTGCTTGATTAAAAAGCTCCATATCACGAAACGCCATTCCACCAAGTGCCTTTAGTGTTGTTAGCCATTGGCATGATCTCCAATGCATCTTCTTCTTTCCTTCTTCTGTTCCCCACCAATGGATTGAAATAGTTTTACTCATATCCTCACACAATGCAATTGGTATCTGGAAGCAGCTCATAACATAGGCAGAAATGGTGTGGATAACTATTTGAGAAAAACCTCTTACCCACATGCGTCATACAAATACCTGAAGATGCTCACCGGCGAGTGACCCACATCAGTAGGCATGCCTAAACAATAACGGTTTTGCTATTTCTCAGGCGTCTGAGAAATAGTTATTTCTCAGTCATCTTGTTTACCGTTGGATTTTGGTTTCAAGATTCGATTGAGCCATCTGGTTGCAATTTTTTGTTTGTAAACCATGCATTGTTTCCATTCGATTGAGCCAGCCACGCCAGCCGACTGAGAAATAGCTCAGTCGCCTGAGACGTAGGCGTTCCCAAACAATAATCATTAAGTGCTTCAGTTTGTATTCCCAACTTTTGCATTACCGCAGCTTTGACAGCATCTGAACAGCGGACACCAAAGAAAATAGCACACTTTTCTCTATTGATTTTCGGGCCTGACCCCTCAAAAAAAAATTCCAGGATACTATGTAATGCAACAACACTTCTTTTATAACTGCGAGCGAAGACGATAATATCGGCGACAAACAATAGGTGTGAGATAGAAGGTCCAAGTAGGCCATTACAAATTCCTAGTAGTTCACCTTGGCGCTCCTTTTGTTGTTGCATAGAAGAAAGAGGCAGGGGCTTATAGGTACCCTTGTGTGATGTTAAATCAGTGACAGGTTAATATGAACTGTAGAATGATAGAGAGTAATTAACGGAATATGATGGATGTATTATTAAGCCTCATGGACGAGTATATATAGACGCATATGAGATTATCTTGAAGTATAAGTCAAGTTAGGGTAGAGTTTTAAACTACCATAACAACCGTGTTCGCATAATACTCCAACATTGCCTCACAATCTGTCGGGGATATAACCCCAGGTGCCCCAGAGTTAAGGTATGAAGAGACCTCTCCCGAGTAATGGACATTTCTATAAAAGAATACATAGATAAAAAGAGATATATCAAAAGATAAGAGGAATTAAGAAGGAATTATAGAGGAGAAAAGAGAGAAATAGTACCTGGGCCGAATTGTAACTATCTCGGCCTGTTTCCATTACTTCTCCAAGGCCAAAACAACATCCCCAGGCCGAATCAACGGCAGTGGGCCGAGTTGCCTCTAGTTCGGCCCACCCCGCCGTACCAAGTCCCTCTATTCCCGTCTACCTTACCCGGACCAAGTCGAGCTCGCCCCAACCTCTTCCAGGCACCGACGCCCTCCCGTGGAATCGGCGTCATGGTCCCATCGCCACTCCCTCAACGTCGCCCGGGTGGGCCGGGAAGGATAAACCTCGGCCCACCACGGGACTCTCTTCGTCCTCGCCGACGTTTCCAGAGCAGCAGCAGATCACTCTCGTGTGGGCCGAATGAAGGTGAGTTCGGCCCACCAGAGGGCAGCGCCGCCAGCTCCACTGCTTACAGCTGCGTCCTCTTGGGCCTGGCGGGAGACAATCCGGCCCTCAAGCCCCGGGCCGACACCAGAAGCATCTCAGCTGGGCAGCCTCTAGCCTGGGCCGACTAAAGGGAAATCCGGCCAGGTCGCTGCCAGACCTCGGCTGGGCCACCGGGTGATCCGGCCGGGCCGCCTCTCCCCAGGCTGAATCAACCAAAGCCCAGGCTGAGTTGCTACTCCCTCTAGGACACTTGGGCCGAGTTATAATGACCTGTACGCCCAATAATTTACTTCTACATGCCTCCACAGGTCTCTACAAGAACACGCCGTCGGATCAAGACAAGACCAACAAGTATTGTGCCAGTCTCGGGAGCCCACCAGCTCAGACTGGCACATGCTATAGGGGATATACCCGTGGCATCTAACAAGATGCTAGGGATATGCTGTTGGCATCAAATAAGATGCTAGGGAATATGCCTGGCATCTCCGAAGATGCCAAAGCCATATGCTCGGCATCTCTAGAAGATGCCCAGAATATGCCATCTAGATGCTAAGCGTGTAGAACAAGACTTGTCCCCTGGGCTCCCCTTTATAAGGAGCACCAGGGGGATCGTTCTATGAGAGGCCCCGAAGGGCTCCTCCCCTCTCTGCTCACTAGGAGCTCTCCTTCTTCCTCTTCCTCCACTCTCATAGAGAGATTAGATAGAAGCATAGGGGAAATAGCTCAAGGAGCATGAATGTAGCCACAAGTATGGCAAGATTATAAGGGTTTAGATGTATAGAATGAGGTGTTATCTCCACTTGAGAGCTTCAATCTAATATACATTGTATTTCTCTTTGTTCATACGAGCGCGGTCTTCACTGCATCATCCCTCCCCGGATTCCTCCACGTCCATCGGCCCCAACTTTAGCCTACCCATGGCATATGTCGTGATACCACCACGACATTTGGCGCCCACCGTGGGGCCTTCTAGTGGCGTTGGTTGGGTTTCCATCCGGACGGGAGCATCTTCATCAACTTCTTCCTCATAGGGCTCATTCAGCTTCACCAAGCCAACAGAGAACAAAGAGGTAAGCGCAGAGGCTCTCCAAGTCTAACTCATCAAAGCAGGTAAGACTCAGCAAGAAGGACTCGAGCACTTCTTCAAGTATACTGTAAGTGCCAAATAACTCAGCCACCTGCACTCAACCCTTTACCCCGGGGAGAAAATGACTTAACCCGGGGACTAGCCAACTTATCCGTAGAGTCACCTTTGGATTAAGAGAACATTGCGTTGATTTAGATCTATATTTGAGCCAGCTTATTTATAACTCGGATAGAAGTTGAATCATCTTATTGATGATTCAGATATAATTTGAGTTAGTTTATTTATGCTTTGGATTAACCTTTGACTCAGCTCGTCAGCCAGCTTATTTATAACTCGGATAGGAGTTGAATCAGCTTATTGATGATTCAGATAGAGTTTGAGTTAGTATGCTTTGGGTTAACCTTTAACTCAGCTCGTCAGCCAGCTTATTGATGATTTAGATAGAATTTGAGTTAGTTTATTTACGCTTTGAACCGACCTTTAACTCAACCCACCAGCCAGCTTATTGCTGATTCGGACAGAATTTGAGTCAGCCTATTTATAATTCGGATAGAATTTGAGTCAGCGTATTTATGATTCAGACATAATTTGAGTCAGTTTATTTATGCTTTGGATTATCCTTTAAATCAGCTCACCGGCCAGCTTATTGATGATTCGGATATAATTTGAGTCAATTTATTTATGCTTCGGATTAACCTTTAACTCAGCTCAGTAGATTGTCTCTGATTCGGACTAACATTTGGTTCAGCTTGCCAGGGTATATTATAATTCGGATTTGTATTCAGACTCGGCGTACTAATCATATCTCTGATTCGGACCAAAGCTTTATTCAGTTCGCCAGATTGCCAGGTTATGTTATGACTCAGATTGATATCTCACCATCTTGCCAGGTTATCCCATATCTCAGATGACTATTGGCTAGTTTATCATATCTCGAATCTATATCCCATATCTACATCTCAAATCAAATCTCTCAGCGGTTAGCCCTATTATCATATCCCAAAACTTAATCTCGGATCTATATCCCGGATCCATATCAAAGGCAAATTAACATCATCACGCCATATCAAGTTATATCGTGGCAAACAGATGACTCGGATTTGAGTCATATATGTCGGATTTGAGTCAGATGACTCAGACTTAAGACATAGAGTCAATTTTGAGTAAAGAAACTCGGATTTGGGATGAGTTAACTCGGAATTGAGTCATATAACTCGAATTTGAGTCAGATGACTCAGACTTAAGACATATAAGTCAAAATTGAGTAAAGTAACTCGGATTTGGGATGAGTTAACTCGGATTTGAGTTAGATGACTCGGATTTGAGTCAGATGACTCAGACTTAAGACATATAAGTCAAAATTGAGTAAAGTAACTCGGATTTAGGATGAGATAACTCGGAATTGAGTCATATAACTCGGATTTGAGTCAGATGACTCAGACTTAAGACATAAAGTCAATTTTGAGTAAAGTAACTCGGATTTGAGTCAGATGACTCAGACTTAAGACATGTAAGTCAAAATTGAGTAAAGTAACTCGGATTTGGGATGAGTTAACTCGGATTTGAGTTAGATGACTCGGATTTGAGTCGGATGACTCAAACTTAAGACATATAAGTCAATTTTGAATAAAGTAACTCGGATTTGAGTCATATACCTCAGATTTGAGTCAGAGGACTCAGACTTGAGACATATAAGTCAAAATTGAGTAAAGTAACTCGGATTTAGGATGAGTTAACTCGGATTTGAGTCATATAACTCGGATTTGAGTAAGATGACTCAGACTTAAGACATAGAGTCAATTTTGAGTAAAGTAACTCGGATTTGGGATGAGTTAACTCGGATTTGAGTCAGATGACTCAGACTTAAGACATAAAGTCAGTTTTGAGTAAAGTAACTCGGATTTGGAATCAGATGACTCAGATAATAACTTGCCCAAAGGGGTTAAAAGAGCAGTGCCCAATAAGGCCAGAACTCATAACTTACCCAATGGGGTTAAAAGAGCAATGCCAATAAGGCCAGAACTCATAACTTACCCAAAGGGGTTAAAAGAGCAGTGCCCAATAAGGCCAGAACTCATAAAATTACCCAAAGAGGTTAAAAGAGCAGTGCCCAAGAAGGCCAGAACTCATAACTTACCCAATGGGGTTAAAAGAGCAATGCCAAAGAAGGCAAGAACTCATAAACTTACCCAAAGAGGTTAAAAGAGCAATGCCCAATAAGGCCAGAACTCAACTTACCCAAAGAGGTTAAAAGAGCAGTGCCCAATAAGCCAGAACTCAATTTACCCAAACAGGTTAAAAGAGCAGTGCCCAATAAGGCCAGAACTCATAGCTTACCCAAAGAGGTTAAAAGAGCAATGCCCAATAAGGCCAGAACTCAACTTACCCAAAGAGGTTAAAAGAGCAGTGCCCAATAAGGCCAAAACTCAACTTACCCAAAGAGGTTAAAAGAGCAGTGCCCAAGAAGGCCAGAACTCATAACTTGCCCAAAGAGGTTAAAAGAGTAGTGCCCAAGAAGGCCAAAACTGAACTTACCCAAAGAGGTTAAAATAGGAGTGCCCAAGAAGGCCAGGACTCATGACTTACCCAAATAAGTTATGACCAGTGCCCAAGAAGGCCAGAAGTCCAAAAACTTACCCAAAAGGGGTTATGACCAGGGCCCAAGAAGGCCAGAAGTCCAAAAACTTACCAAAAGAGGTTATGACCAGTGCCAGAGAAGGCCAGAAGTCCAAAAACTTACACAAATAGGTTATGACCAGGGCCCAAGAAGGCCAGAAGTCCAAAAACTTACCAAAAGAGGTTATGACCAGTGCCAGAGAAGGCCAGAAGTCCAAAAACTTACTCAAATAGGTTACGACCAGTACCCAAGAAGGACAAAAGTCATAACCTACCCAAAAGGATTGAACGGGACCGCGCCCGTAAAGAATATGTAATACAGACTTACCCAAAAGGGTTATGTGACCAAGGGATATATGACAAAGAGGTGAATGCCAGAAAACAACTCTGGGGATATTTAGATATAAAGTCTATGAGCGATTCTACGAATCCCGCATAGACTCGGGGACTAATGTCGGGGATATAACCCCAGGTACCCCAGAGTTAAGGTATGAAGAGACCTCTCCCGAGTAATGGACATTTCTATAAAAGAATACATAGATAAAAAGAGATATATCAAAAGATAAGAGGAATTAAGAAGGAATTATAGAGGAGAAAAGAGAGAAATAGGACCTGGGCCGAATTGTAACTATCTCGGCCTGTTTCCATTACTTCTCCAAGGCCAAAACAACATCCCCAGGCCGAATCAACGGCAGTGGGCCGAGTTGCCTCTAGTTTGGCCCACCCCGCCGTACCAAGTCCCTCTATTCCCGTCTACCTTACCCGGACCAAGTCGAGCTCGCCCCAACCTCTTCCAGGCACCGACGCCCTCCCGTGGAATCGGCGTCATGGTCCCATCGCCACTCCCTCAACGTCGCCCGGGTGGGCCGGGAAGGAGAAACCTCGGCCCACCACGGGACTCTCTTCGTCCTCGCCGACGTTTCCAGAGCAGCAGCAGATCACTCCCGCGTGGGCCGAATGAAGGTGAGTTCGTCCCACCAGAGGGCAGCGCCGCCAGCTCCACTGCTTACAGCCGTGTCCTCTTGGGCCTGGCGGGAGACAATCCGGCCCTCAAGCCCCGGGCCGACACCAGAAGCATCTCAGCTGGGCAGCCTCTAGCCTGGGCCGACTAAAGGGAAATCCGGCCAGGTCGCTGCCAGACCTCGGCTGGGCCACCGGGTGATCTAGCCGGGCCGCCTCTCCCCAGGCCGAATCAATCAAAGCCCAGGCTGAGTTGCTACTCCCTCTAGGACACTTGGGCTGAGTTATAATGACCTGTACGCCCAATAATTTACTTCTAGATGCCTCCACAAGTCTCTACAAGAACATGCCGTCGGATCAAGACAAGACCAACAAGTATTGTGCCAGTCTCGGGAGCCCACCAGCTCAGACTGGCACATGATATAGGGGATATACCCGTGGCATCTAACAAGATGCTAGGGATATGCTGTTGGCATCAAATAAGATGCTAGGGAATATGCCTGGCATCTGTGAAGATGCCAAAGACATATGCTCGGCATCTCTAGAAGATGCCCAGAATATGCCATCTAGATGCTAAGCGTGTAGAACAAGACTTGTCCCCTGGGCTCCTCTTTATAAGGAGCACCAGGGGATCGTTCTATGAGAGGCCCCGAAGGGCTCCTCCCCTCTCTGCTCACTAGGAGCTCTCCTTCTTCGTCTTCCTCCACTCTCATAGAGAGATTAGATAGAAGCATAGGGGAAACAGCTCAAGGAGCATGACTGTAGCCACAAGTATGGCAAGATTATAAGGGTTTAGATGTATATAATGAGGTGTTATCTCCACTTGAGAGCTTCAATCTAATATACATTGTATTTCTCTTTGTTCATACGAGCGCGGTCTTCACTGCATCATCCCTCCCCGGATTCCTCCACGTCCATCGGCCCCAACTTTAGCCTACCCATGGCATATGCCGTACCACCACGACACAATCGTAGCGGTAGCGTCGTGAATAACTGAAACGGCGCGGACGGTCAAACTAAAATAAACCAAAGTAGAATTCAGTAACCTGACATGAACAATATTAAACGGATGGATTCTCAAAAAAAAAAAAAAACGGATGGAGTGTACTCCGTCTGTGTCCTAAAATAAGTAACTTGTATTTTTCTATCTAAACAAATCAAAGCCACTTATTCTAGACATAGAGGGAGTAGCTTATTCGGTATGCAGCCACACATGTAAGTGTAATAGATGGAGCAGGACCGATGAGCAGGGAGATCGAAAAGAATGCAGGTCCCCGCTAGAGCTTTATGATTAGAATATACTTACTCCAGATTGGAGATCTTAGAGCAAGTCCAGCAGGATCCCTAAATTTTCACCCCTATATCTCCCTGTAGGGGTCTCCCCTAAAAAGATTCCTCCCTTATATTTTGTCTATCTCCAGCAGCTTCCCTATGTCATCTCCCCTATAGCACATTCTACTATATTTTACCAATATTTTATAACTAACTTATTAACGATTATTTGTTTGGAAATAGTTCATATAACACAAAAATTAATTCATACAACACATCAGATAGTTGATAAATGTGAAATAGTTCATACAACACATTGTCTCATCTCATGTCCAACAAGACAAAGAAGTTCACTCTTAATTTCACGCAAACCTAGTTGATCGCCGATGCAAATTTTACGAAATAGGATGTAGCTTGTTCAATTACGTACGCTTACGTAGTACCTTAGGCCATCTATGTAGTAATTTAACTCGTAGCAGTCTTGCCTCCTTGTTACTAATCGGTCTTGTTTCGGGATCAGCGCAAATTTCAATGTTGGGATCCATAGCAGGATCTTCAAACTTGCTTGTCTTGGCACTAGGAGTAGATGAACCAGAGGCAGAACTAGAGAACTTTTTCTGTTTTTTGTTAGACACCTCATCCTTCGAGATTGAACTCAGATCAACATTAGATGGATCCGCCATCAAATCAATCTACATCATAAAATTGACAAGAATTTTACAATAAATGGCAGGCAACAATACTCAACATTGTAAGATCATCTTATTAATATATACTTGACTTAAAATTGATAAAAGTTGACAGCATTTTGCATGGGGCAATTGGACATTAATTTGACAGATTTGAACAACAACTAATACAACAAGCTATATTGTACCAATATCAGTGAAAAACAAGAAACATTTGTTCATCGCCTAGCAAACATCCAGTAGAAAAATTAGAAGACAGTAGCATGGCAGGGACAGTATCACAGCTAAAAAAAATTAGATCACGCGTACGCGAGCTCTCCGGCCGTGCGTACATTAGATGGCGATAAGAGCAAATCATGGCCACACGGGGCTGCCCCATCTCCTTCCTCTCCAGGCACGCCTCCCTCTCCACCCATCTTCTTCCTCTCCCTGGCCTCATCCCCTTCCTCTCCCACGGCGAGGCTGCCCCATCTCCATCCTCTCCCAGGCGCGCCCCTTCTTCCTTCCCAGGCCCGCCATGGCAGCGCTGCTCCATCCCCTCCCCTCTACTCTACTTGGCGCCGGCGGGAGAGAGTCTTCCAAGGACAGAGCCGCCCCTCCATGGCAGCCGCTCCATCCCCTCCTGTCCGCCCTATTGCGAGCTCGATTTGGAGAAAAAAAAGGGGAGGAGTTGAACCTGATTTCGATCTCGCGCGGCCGGTGGCGGGAGGGAACCTTCCAGGGGCGAGCGGTTGCTCCCGTCCACGGATTGGGGACGCCTCCGTCGCCCCGATGCGTAGGGGTTGTGGGGGGGGGGCTGGGTCGGGGAGGCGGATTCGTGGGGGAGGCTGTAGGGGAGCTGCTGGAGGGGGTTTTCTCGTTCTCTCTCCCCTATGCTCGGTATCGGGGAGGCTATCGGGGTCCTCCTGGACTTGCTCTTACTTGGTCAGTTCATACATCTAAGAGGGCCTTTTTGTCTATCTTTAACACTAACAGACAGTCTGATGCTCCAATAGCTGCATCATGTACTCTCTCTGTTTTAAAATATAAGATATTTTAGGTTTGTGAAAAAAATCTATCTAGACTCCTTTTAGTATATAGATTCACTTCAAATATAAATAAACGTACATATTAGAAGAAGTCTAGATACATTTGTCTCACAAATCTAAAACATCTTATATTTTAAAACGGAGTGAGTATATTGTTATTCTATCAGAAGAATATTTACGTCACTTTTGACTGAATTGGAGGAAAGAAAAAGTGTCGAATCGACAATCTGCAGATCTAATGGAAGCTTCGGGTGTGTACGACCAGCAAAGCTTACGTACGTGTAAGAAATGCAAAGTGGATTCTGCTCGATCCATTGAGATGGAGACAGTTGATCCAAGCGCACCGGCCGGCCCCCACAAAGCCGACCCTTGGCCAGATAATCGGGGACAATCATCACCACTTTCACCGGCAGCAGCAGCCATTGGCACTGACCGAATCTTGAACGCCGACCAGTCTAGATTGCTTGCTGCTTTGCTCTGTACTTCAAATAAAGAGAGATCAAGCCGGGGATACAACACAAGCGTGCAACTAATTGAAAACATACCGTGGTGACAATTGTCTTTTAGCTTACGTATGACATTCGCCATAAGGCCATAATACACACCTCTAATTTACAACGTTACTACTCTCGAAATGATACCATGTTCTACCGTAGTATTCACAATTAGTACTCCTCCTGTCCCAAAATGTAAGGCGTCTAAGGTTTAGTCAAAAGTCAATATCTTTTAAGTTTGACCAAGTTTATAAAAAAAAGTACGAATATCTGCAATATCGAATGGACATATTGGGAAACTATACTTTATGGTGAATCTATTGATACTGATTTGATATTATGTGGATGTTTATATTTTTACATATAAATTTGGTCAAACTTAGAATATGACTTTTGCCTAAGCTTAGTCGTCTTACATTTTGGAACGAAGGGAGTACAGGTTACTGCTATCTATCACTTTCCAAAAGATTGTAAAATATAGTAGGGAAATGATCCACCTACCCCTAGGATCTCGTGTTTTCATCCTCCAGCCTCCGGGTGTTAACTCCCGAGCAAGCTGCACCTATGACTGGGCTTGATCTTATCGCTTTCAACCTTCTCCACCTAAATCCCTATATTTCCACCGAAATGGAATTAACGATACCTTTGCTTTTAGTTTGAATTCATGCGAGAAACAACATGTATTGTGCTCCCCGCTGCAACCCACCGCCATGCCCCGGTGGTCCACCGCCGCGCCTCCAGTGCCGAGTGTCGCTAGTGCGACGCGTGCCCTCTATGTCCTGCCGCCTTCTCTGGCCACGGCCGCACGCCCGTGGTCCGGTCCGGCGAGACCTGGCTCCCCGCGCCTGCGTCCGGGCCGGCTACCCCCACGAGAGTTTCTGCTGCCGGAGTTGCTACATCCGCCAACAACCAGCTCCGTCACAGGCCCTCCAATGGCCGCATCCCCCGCCAAACAATCGCATCTGTCGACACGTGCACCGAGGCACCGGTGGCTGTTGTCGCTCGTCAGCATGATTGCCACAGTCAATGATGAACAGACTCCTTCCCACGGCGCCCCGCCCTTCCCACGGAGCAGTAGTCACACACACGGAACTTACTGTCATTTTTGCAGAAAATGGATGAGAAGTATCGATCTATGTTCGATCAAATTAGTAGACAAGGGGTGTTTCCAGATCAGAAAATGACGAGAAAATTACAAAAAACCACCATATTACAGGTAAGGGTTTCAAAAAACCACCACTCTACGTTAGGTTTCAAAAAACCACCACTTCAGCGTTAACACGTAACAAAAAACACTGATTCAGTTTTGACTCTCGGTTGACAGCAAAACTGACTGGTAGGACCTGCTTGTCAGGCTGACGTGGCAAGCGGAGTCGTGCACACGTTAACATTAATTATTTTTCTTTCTTTTTCTACTAAATTCTTTTTCTATTATATTTCTTTTTCTATTTTTTTCCTAAAATCCACCATGGACCAATCCCATGAAGCGGTTCCCAGTAAGAAAAATTTCACGAACAGGATACTCCGTCATCGTCCCAGACTAGCGCCACCGCTAATCTCGCCGGCGAGCAGCACCGATCCCCGCCGGTGAGCCACCCTCGGTCCTGCTGGCGAGCATGCTCCGCTCCCGCTCCCGCCCGAGCTTACCTCCTGCACGAGGCTTCTTCCCGGCGAGCGTCGTCGTCCATCTGCTCCTCTCCGGCTGCCGGCGCACTACACCGCCACTCCCCTCCCCTGCTCCGACCCCTGCGTGAGAGCACCTTCCGCGACCACCCATGCTACAGGGCGCGTGACCCCGTTGCTCCAGCGCGCCCGCCGCTGCTCGCCGGCCATGTATGACGCGGATGCCGCTCGTCGCCGGCGAGATGGATCGATGCCATCCTGGAAACGCGGGACGACTACAGCTAGAACACACAGTTAGGCTCCTTGCACTCGCGTGCGGCGGCGGGAAGCAGAGAGCACGACCTTGGAATTGGCAATGGCAGTGGCACTCCGGTGCACACAAGGTGCTTGACTGAATGTCTAGAAGAAGGATAGTCTAAATGAAGGTGATGACAAGTGGGCCCTACATCCCAGACGGCTGCCTGTTCACGCCGTTTGTCCTACACCGTTGCCGCTTGACACGTCAGCCCGACAAGCAGGCCCCACCGGTCAGTTTTGCTGTCAACCGAGGGTTAAAACTAAATCAGTGCTTTTTGTTACTTATTAGTTCTGAAGTGGTGGTTTTTTGAAACCCTAACGTAGAGTGGTGGTTTTTTGAAAACCTATCCCGTAATGTAGTGGTTTTTTGTAATTTTCTCGAAAATGACAACACGCAGAAGATTCATCCTGTATAGATGCCACACCTGAAATTAGAGAGAGCGAAGAGTTATGTGAGATGGGAAGAACATGCGGAGGTAATTATAGTCTCTAGAATACTTGATAGATACATTCTTGGTGCTATTGCGAAGCCTGCTAATGAAAATTCCAAAGAGGGTTAGAAATGGAAGACGATGAATGTATTGGTCAGAGCCTGACTATTAAGCTCGGATTCCCCCCAAACTGTTGAACAAGTGGAGTGGGTTAAGGAAGTCTTTATAATTTAGAGACTTGTGGAAGGTACTTAGTTAGGTGTTGGTAATGAGATGCTTTCCTGCAAGATTTAGAAAGAATTGCAAGGGCTAAAACAAGGTTACAATCTGTTGTTGAATATGTATTGGAGCTGAAGTGATTGTGGAGCGATCTGAACTGTTATTTTTTTTTTGAAAGGAATGTGGTAAGGGAAGCCGCCACAACGAATTTGTTATTTAAAATAATAAGAACTCAAATATGCATCCTCGACGACTTGAACTTGGGTGGCTAGGTTGTACATCCACTTTCCTAACCAAGCAATCTGAACTATTATGATCCCATAAAATTGGAGTGTGATAAAGTGCTTTGAGAAGTATGGTAGAATGGATGGAGAGGAGGTGTGTCAAAGTCTTCCTAAATGGATTGAATCCTTAGTTTGAGAATAGGAGGGCGGCACTTTACGGTAGCGAGAAGCTACCTAGTTTGGAGTAGGCAATATCATCAATTATCAGCGAGGGAATTTTTCTGAAGATGAAGGTGATAGGACCTACCGCACAAGGAGTCACATAGATATGTTCAACCATATTTTCTATGGAAAACTCTAATTATCAAAGGCAAGGAACAAATCCTCTAAAGAAGCAATGCTTTGAGTGTGGTAAGACATGGCATTTGAAGACATCTTGCCCCGAGTTGACGGGGGAGGCTGTGGTAGAGGCTATGACGTGTGTGGTAGCGGTCATGGATGTGCATTCGATAGACGATATGTTAGACGTGGTCGTGGAGAATGAATAACATGCAAATCAAATACTTCAATTCTTACTAAAGAATCCACTTGAACAATAAATGTAGAGATGAATGCAGATTACTCGGAGAAATGGTGTAAGTTTAAGGGGTTGTCTCTAGGTAACAAGAAGTTCATGGAGGGAGCATCTACGTCTACAACTGCAACTTTGGATAATTTTAGTATTAAAAGTTTTAACACTGAAAATTATAATTATAAAGAGGCACCTTGGCTAATAGACTTAGGGGAATCAATACATATGGCTTGTAACCATGGTGAATTTATTAGGTAGGTTCCTAACAATAAGAGACGAAGTGTTATGCTCGCTTATGGTTCTACTCAAACTATATTGGGTCCTAGGACGGTGCAATTCAAATATGTCATTGTCTTGTACTTTGCGTGTGCCCTCATTTCCAATTATTATTGCCATCAGTTGCATAACAAATGAACTTAATTATGCTAATATATTTCAGGAACTTGGGTCTAGAAGAAGATTTGGGATGGCAACCATGTACGATGAGTTGTATTATTTGGACAAAAATACATCAACAACTACTATTGTTGTCATGTTCTCCTCTCTAAGAGGAGTTCTTACTACTACATGGACAGCTGGCACACATGTCATTTGCAATCCTAGGTAAACTTTATCTTAACCTTTATAGTAAGAACATCTCCACTCGCCTATCCAGGAGGCCGATTCGGACACCGAAATTACGTTCGGACGCTGAAAATCGGCCCAGTCGCGTACCTAGGGACCTCTTTTCGTCCGGATTTGGGCCAACTTTGGTCCGAACTACCCATGCCGAACCCAGGATCCCGGGTACGTCCTGAAAACGCCGGACGCAGTGAATTGGCCGAGTGGACCAGCCTGTCAGCGACAGAAGCCGAGTCGTTGCCATCCTTTCCGCCGTTTTCCTTTTCCCGCCCTCGCCGCTACACCTCTCCCGCCCTCGCCGCCGAACTCCGCCTATAAAAGGCGTACATATCGCTGTCTCTCTTCGCAGTCTCTCACACCACTCCCAACTCCGGCGGACTTCTGACGTTCGCACCTTTCTTCCTCCTCAACTCCGCTGATAAGCCATGGCCGAGGGATTTCCCGGCCGACGCACGATGCCGCCGTGGGAAGCCCGGCTTCTCCGCGAGGCGCACTATACGGCGCCGCCGGACACTCGTCTCCCCTTTGGCTGGCAACTCATCACCGGCGGGATCCCTGTTCTGCCGGTGCCGGCCAAAGAGGACCTCGCCGAAGATATCCAGGCGGTTATAGCCGACATGCAAGACCCGGATCTCGCCGAGGATCCTGGCAACCTGGTCTTCTGGAGGCAGTTCTTCGCTAACAAGCTCCTCGAGGAACTCGCCCGACAAGATGGACCGCCGGGCTCGCCGCCGCCGCGTCACAATGTGGCTTTCCGTCGTCGCTGGTGGAGTGTTCCAGGGCGAACTCTCGTCGGCGTCATGGAGCACATCCAGGTCGGCAACAACCTCCGCCTCGGCCTGTAGTTGCGGCGTCCGGCGTCGAACACGGCGGCGGCGGCCTTTTCCTAGTTATTAAATTCGATGTAATATGTACGCCCTTGCCCTACTTAATGAAATCCACCTATATTTGCCCATATTTCGCCGAACCTGGGACTCGGCCTGGTTACGCGAGTGGGAATCTCGGTGGACCCAGGCCGAAAACGCGTTTCGTCCGGCCAAAAAAAGGTCCGGTTTTCGGCTTGGGTTCGCCCAACGAGTGGAGATGCTCTAAGGTTAGAAAGATGAACTTGGCTTGTGGTCCATGTTTATTTGGAAAGCAAACTAGGAGTAATTATGAGTATGTGTAATAAGAGTGACATGTCATCTCAAACTATACGCTCTAATGTGTGGGATCCAAGTTGAGTAACATCTCTCTATAGTTATCGTTATTTTGTTATATTTATTTTTTCGACAAAGCAAATATATTATTATCGGAAATATACCAACTACACTCATCCTATGTAACAACAAAATATACTAAATACATTCCGGATGCACACAACCCTATTATAAAAAAACAAAATATAACGCTACGATGATCCAAACCATGTAGATGAGACACAAGCCACCGCCAAGACAACACCCAGAATCCATGCTCACAAAACAATGTCTTTAAAAAGGTCATTACCAGGCACAACCAATTAAGGACAGACCTTAGATTTTTACCCTAGAGCAAGTCTGTCCTCTCAAAACAATGAATTCAACAAGGTTATTGCTAGGCACAATCAATTAAGACTAGACCTTGAATTTTCACCCCAAAAGATAAGACTTTGTACTCCTCCTATGTTTCCGCCCCCGCTTGCCGATTCCGCTGCTGCAAATCAAGAATCACCGAGAAAAGTTATCACCACGAAGACACTGTCCGCCATTACTCAGACCTTAGTCGCCTGACAATCTTCATCATTGCCTTCTCCATGGAAATCGAAAACTGACATGTCCACGATGACAACTGGCAATGAAGCTTCGCGGTACTCCCTTTTGAAGCTTCACGGCCAGAAATATGGGTGCCCAAGATAAAATTTCGTCCGATCCAGCAAACTATAGGCATCAAGCGTCCAAAGGATATCGTCGGCAGAGCCTTCCAGAACTCGTCACCGGCCAGATCAAAGAGTGTCGGCATCAAGCATGACACCGTCTTGGCGCGAGAAGAACCCAATGATTGGCCCCTTTATTGGTCATATCGGCAAGCCCCCATGGTGTCGCCCGCCAGACGACAACCTCCGGCAGAAGAGGAGGCAAGCCTACGCATGAACCACATGCACCCGCCGGCCCACTAGTCTTTGGCCCGAGCAAGATCCCCATCACGCCGCAACAAGGTCTTTAGTCCGAGCAAGATTCCCAAATATGGGCCACGGATGCGCGAGTCTACAACTTGCAGACCGTTTGTGGTGCCCATTGGTGGCTGGTTTTTGGACCCACCTGTCCGTGGAAGGCCAGTCCATAGACGGCTGCTATTTGGAATCATCGCCAATGATGATATTCGGAAATGACTGGCCTAAAGTCACACCAACAAAGACAAAAATGGACCATATTCCAGGAGATCCGCCGGACACACGACTTCACGGCCCTTCGCTGGCGGTAGATGCACCACCAGAGTGAGGATAGGGCAGGAAGAACCTTATTCCGACTTTAAGATATAGCCGACGTTTCAACATCCTAAAAAAGACACTAAAAAAGAGCTAAACAAAGAGTGAGAAACCTCCCGCCGGCGAGGAGCCGTGGTTCGCCACACCCTCGAAGCCTAGGCAGAGCAGACTGACAATGTCGCCGGCGAGAGTACCGAACCCTAGATGGGTTTTGGGCCGCCTCCTAGCCGCCTGCTCTGCCTACCTAGTACCTACCAGTTCGGTCTCGGTTCCTCTGATCGTAGCTTGCTTGCTGCTTTGCATCCACTGTGCTTCAAAAGAGAGATCTGCTGGAGACATACTACTGCAGTAGTGACGGAACACAAGCGTGCAACAAAAAGGAAAGCAAGATTGACATAGACAGAAACAAAAAATCAGTTTGGACCCGTCTTTCCAGTCACCCAAGACAAGTCTTAAAGGAGAGGACAGAAAGCCAACAAACGGCAGAATAGAATAATAGTATACGCCCGGTCGTAGGAATCCGATGAACCTTATTAGGACAGTAGCCGTAGTTCATCGTCCAGATGAGTTCTCGATCGCTAGAAAGCACGCGTGCAGCGTAGCGGATGCAAATGGAGACCATGCTTCTAGTGTGCTTCTTCGTCGGTGGTGATCCCGGCCGCCGGCCGGCCATGACTTGACCACGACGACCGAAGACGTCGCTGTCGCGTCGGCTCGTTAGAAACCATCTCGATCATCCGCTACCGCAAGTCATGAACAGTACCCCTCTAGTCTAGCGCTTTCAAGAGGATCCGTGAGGGAGGGAGGAAGAAACCAATTACTCCAGGAGCTAATCGATGTGAGAGTGACCTGCATTTACGAGCGCACGCGTAAGCGCGTCTATAGATCTCGTAGTGGTAAGCGACAGAATAACAGAATAAAAACCTTGCTAGCTTAGAGGGAGAAATCTGTGGCCATGGCATCATGCAGCAGTGCGTCGATGGATCGTCCAACTTGAGCTCTCGATTATTGGTAGTGACGGGTGCGTGAACCATGCATGCTGCAACAAGTTAGCAGAGCTAATGTCATGTTCCCCAAATACCAGACGCGCCGATTTTCATTATTAATCGCGTACGTCTAACTGCAAACTTTCAATACAAATATCCGGCGAGAGACATATATTGCGTATGGCTAGGTAGCTTCTAGGCAACTTGTGCTGCGTGCGTGTGTTATATTTTTTTTTAATCATGACATGTACTACTCTTTTGCTAGATTAATTTTATGATAGAGAAAGCCGCGTGAGCACAATGAAAATGATGCAAGAGTAAATCCTTTTTGGATCTTTTCTCAAAGAGAGGGTATTTCAAAGCTATGGCATATATCACTATGCCCTCACAACTATTTTTTTTAGATATTTCCAACGCAGGTTTTGCTAATTCTCATGAGAATTAAGTTAGAGCTCAGTCAGGTCCTAATACATTAGATTTGCAGCGCGATTCGTGTGCCATGTGAGTTGCAAGTGGGATTTTCAGTTACAAGTCGGGCCGTGACTAAGTTCTTTTTGTTGCTAGTGTGACTTGCAACTAAGATATTCTGGTTGCAAATGGACATCATCTGAATAAGAATTATGTTATCTCTCAGTCGACTGAGAATTAGACACTCTCTTTCAATGTAGTACTGAGATTTTGAAGAGAAGTCTACACATCATAGAGTAAAGCTATGTTGGCCAGTAAATTTTCACCTTATTATGTCTTTGTGCCGTTTCAGCGGAAAAAACACTAAGATTTGGTTAGGGTTTAGAATTTGGGGTATATTTGTTTAGGGTTTACTTTGAACATGTATTTTGGGGTTTATAGGATTTTCGCAGTGTCACGCATGCATGTGAAAAAGTATGTAGGTTAACCCAAGTCCTTGTCTAAACTATGAGTAGGTGTATTACTTATTTAAATAATACTCCCTCGGTCCTAGCTGCTGCTGCTTCATGCGCGTGTTATGTTTTTGTCATGACATGTACTACTCATTTGCTGGATTAATTTTATGACAGAGAAAGCCGCGTGAGCTCGCTGAAAATGATGTAAGAGTGAATTCTTCTTCGATCTTTACTCAAAGAGAGGGTATTTTCAAAGCTATGCCGTACATCACTATGCCCTCACACTTATTAGATATTGTCCTTTTCAATGTATTACGGAGTTTCTGAAAAGAAGTCTACACACTGTAGAAATTATAGAATCCTAGAATATTGTGTTATATTGATCTGACTCTTTGGGGGGTTTATATAGAGTTACACGGAGGTAGGTGGAGACTTGGAGTACAAGTTGTAGAGTCCTAATCTATCTCTAGCCATACATGTATACGTACTCTAACATTCCCCCTCAGTCGGAGCGGGAGTGAAGCGGACGCTTGCGACTGGATTTGAAGTCTTGTGCTTCCTTCGTCTTCACCTCCTTGTCATCATCATCTGCGTGGACATGATCATGGCTGGCACATAGGGGCGGTGACTACGTCCCCTTCTAGTGCCTCTCTTCCCTCCCGCAGTCACAGCGGGAGTGGCGTGGACGCAAGTGACGACGCGAACGCTGTTGACTGGAGTTCTTGAGTTGCTGTAGACATTGTTCTTAATGTCGATGTCGAGGTAGCCGGTCGTGATGTAGCCATGGTCGAGCTTGTCGTGGTCATTGTAGCCGATAGCGCCGTAGGCGCAAAAAAGTTGCGCGGTTTGTGTCGTAGGGTTTTAGGTTTTGTGCGGCGGCGGCAGGGATCTGCGGCGGCGGCGGGTTTTGAGCGGCGGCGGCAGGGATCTGCGGCGGCGGCGGGTTTTTGGTTGTAGGTTTTTGTAGGCGGCGGCCGGGGCACAATGCAAGCGGCGGCGGCAAGGTTTTTATGGCGGCGGCGGATCACATAGGATCGGCGGCGGCGGCGGTTTTTGACCAGGCGGGCGAGGCGATTGTGTGATCGCCCTAGCAGAGCGCCGGGCTGCGGCGGCGGCGGGACCACATGATGTAGACCTTGGCGATGACTTTTATTGGCGATGTAGAACTCGATGAAGATCTTGATATAGTCGTACAGCTTGACGTAGATGTTTGGGTCGTTGTAGTTTGGCTCGATGCGGTGCAGATCGGTACGGCTCGATGTAGACGGCTTGATGAAGAGCGCGCAAGTCGATTAGACCCACAGGCCCTCCCGGTGTGCCGCGCTGCGATCCAGAAGCAGACGTATCGTAGTAGTCGTTGTTTGATGTCCTCTTCCAGTTGATGAAGAACGAGCGGCAGGCGTGCATAGTCGTCGAAGCCCCACGCATAGCCGGTGGAGATGCATGATATATTCAGCATAGCTAGTAGGCTAGACGCTGATGTGGTGATGCATGGAACGTGCCTGCATGTTGAAGTAGATGTCGCTGCTGCGGCCATTGCGCTAGGCCTGCCCAGATCCCGGCGTTGGTGTAGAGGGACCTGCAGCGCGTACGTATAGGAACTTTGCCATGACCGCGGTGGGTGATTTCTCCGAATCAAATTCTGTACTGATCTGCGCCGGACGGGGATCATGGGTTTAGAGATTTATTTTGTAGCTAATTGGATCTAATCTATCAAATTGGGAAATTGAAAAATTTGAATCTAATCTAATCTAAAGAACCGATCAGATCTTTGATCTAGACCGGGTGCCGCGTCCCCGAGGAGATTGATCTCCCCAGGGGCGGCGTGCGTTGCGGAAGTGGAGAGGAACCTAGGATCGGCGCCGTGAGGCTAACCGCTCTGATATCATGTAGAAATTATAGAATCCTAGAATATTGTGTTATATTGATCTGACCCTTTGGGGGATTTATATAGAGTTACACAGAGGTAGGTGGAGACTTGGAGTACAAGTTGTAGAGTCCTAATCTATCTCTAGCCATACATGTATACGTACTCTAACACACACATCATAGACTAAAGTTATGTTGGCCTCTAAATTTTCACCTTATTATGTCGCTGTACCGTTTCAGTGAAACAAAACACTAAGATTTGATTATGGTTTAGAGTTTGTGGTATATGTGTTTAGGGTTTTATTTTGAGCATGTATTTTTTTTAGGGTTTATATAATTTTCACCATGTCATGCATGTGAAAAAGGATGTGCATTAACCCAAGTCCTTGTCTAAACTATGAGTAGGTGTTTTTACTCATTGATATAATACAATATAGTTATGCTACCTTTCTAGTACTATTGAAAGTCACAATTTTCCACATCAAATATTCAGATATTCATCTTCCTTTAGGATCTTATTTACATTTCTACATAGGTACTTAAATATCTTTTTATGATTTTTTTACGGTGTTGCATATAGCTGTAGTTCCTATTACTCTCAGTAATTTATAGAAACTAATTTAAATATTGAAAAATAGTTCAAAAATTTGAAACTGTTAATAACAAACTTTGAAATATGGTACTGTATACTTTATTTACCAAAAATATAGGTGCAAGAAATATGGTTCCGGTCATTAGTATAAGTCAGTACTTAAGCGCCAGTTATTAGAATGTAATAGTGTCCAACCTGTCTAACCTAGGTACGGTCCTGGATACAGTAGCACTTTTGTCTTCCCTGTCTCGGGCAGTATCAACCACCGGAAAACGATGGGCACGCAGGATTGCGAGCATGAAAAGGAAACCACGCGTAGTCATCTCCATAATATCGGCAGTAGCACGCGTTCGGCGTTGAAATTTCAGTCACCAATCTGCCGCGTGTGTGGTCTTTAATTTCATCTGAAGAGATGAATTCGTGGTGTGATCTATATGGATGCACACAGATTCAGACATATGCATCTCCAATTATTAATCTCCATACATAGTCCATGGCCATCATCAGCCCAGACCTGCAACTGTCGCGATGATACACAAGATCACCGGGCCATTTATCGCTCGGACCACGACTCCGAAGCGGAGTCCCAACTAAAATACAATACCAGTACGAGATCGATCCATGTGCGAGTCACCATTCCTGCTACGTTCCACACTGCAAACATTTCTGTGTTTTAGTTTCTTCCCAGTCTTCTTCTCCGCGTAACATTTCCATAATAATCTGCAGGGACCAATCTACTGCAGTTCCAATCTACTAGTGTGGCACAAGACGCTGCTTGCTTTTGTGTCTCATAAGTTGCGTCGATCAGGTACAGACGTACAGTGTGTACCCCTACGTAGTAGTACCTGAAAATGCAGTTGCAATTTGCAAATAAATAGCAGCCAACAGCAGCAGGCAGATAGAGGTTTCTAATAATTGTACTAGTAGTATGATATTGATATGTTCATAGGAGTATTGTATCCGCCCAACCCAATCAAATCGTAGGATGCACGCAAGAGCAAGCTTGTAGTGGAGAAATATATACAGAGCTGGAGTAGCTTTGAGCCATGTCTGCCACTGTTGGTGCATCCATTCTTACTTGAGGACTTCTATGAGCACTAATTAACTACCTGACCCGAGTGACTTTTTATTTTCTAAAGCCCTGATTTGTTGCATTTTGCGGCTGTTTTCTAGTAATTGGGGGGGTGTAAGTCCTTTTTTCTTCACTAGACTAATTTACTTGGATCATATCATGTTTCTCTGTATAAATCTCGGCTCACTTAACCTCCAAAATACCATACCCTGGAGCTCTTTAATTATGTTTTCTAGTGTAGCGGCGCAAACATCAAATTATATTCAATTAGGAGAATGATATAGTACTCCTAGTAGGTATATAGGTTATGATGGAATGGTTATGCACATAGTATTTTATTTAAAATTGCAACCATTTATGATGCGTGCAAACATTTTTTTCTTGTTTTCTCTTATATTGCAAATAGTCATTGTATGTACCTTCTTTTGTAGCGGCAAATAGTCATTGTTCATATCTTGATCCCACAACTTATAATTTTTCTAAAACAAAGGCTAACCTCTGGCATCAAACCAAATACACCAGCCTATAGAGAGCAACCAGAAAGAATGAAATCCGAGACCATTTTCTAGTGCCACATACATCAATCTTCACCATCATCTACCACGGTCGACCGTCCGGAACAAATCCACCAACATAACGCCAAGAAACCAAATTAAGAGCACATTAACTCACATATACAATAGTTTTAGACTTAAATCGATATATACGGAAAACAATTGATTATTTTGAAGCATTTCTTGTGGAACACAAAACAAATGGTTGCGCTGGATATCAAATTTGCGCCCTAATTACACGACAAAAAAAAATCAGCGAGTCGAACAAAATATAATTCCTAGCCACCCCATATGAAAATATGGATGGATAACTTAGATTAATTAATCTGATCGTAACTTTTACTTCTTGTTAACTGAGTTATCTGCAACATATATAGAGTAGGCAGATCCGTCTAATCTGTGCATAAGATACGAAGCATGCAGTGACGGGTCTCCAGATCAATAGAAATCTGCGGCGGGCATGGGCATATGCATGCCAGGACTCATGATGCGCACAACCTTGGCAAGTAACTAAAATCCTAGATTGAGTAGAAGGCATTCTGTTCACCAAGCCAGACAGCGACGACTCCGGCCGTATGTATACACGGTGCACATTACAGTCCAGCTACTGCCTGCTAAGTGCTAGTGCTACGGCAAATCCAGTAGAGGAATTGACAGAAACGAAATGATTGGCTGCACACCCCTTGAAGATGATTCGACGGCCGGGACAGGCCCACAAGCAAGTGTCTGCCAATTCATACTGGGAATCAGATTTACCAATGTTGCGTATTCCCTTCGTTTTAAAATAGATGTCAAAAGTTTGTCAAAATTTGGATGAATTTATATAGTAAACGGTGTATAAATTTATCCAAATTTTAACAAATACGCGACATCTATTTTGAGACGGAGGGAGTATATCAAGTTCTCAACACATGCCCGATCGAAGGAGGGAGTGAATAATTAACGTGTGTCTCAAGCAGAAAAAGCAAGTCTGCTTGCACACGAATATAACGGCAGTAAAGCAGATTCAACTGACAGAGACTGAAGCACCGAAATATGCTACACTAGTATGGATTTGTGGGTGAAGGTAGTGGTAGCTAATTAACTTAAGGACTATTATTGGTCTTCTTGTTGTTGTTCTTAGCCGACCAAATCGACCACCACCACCCGGCTAGACTTGTAGCCACCCCCACGCGCAATCCATGGCTTTTCGCTCGGTAGATCAGCCGGCTCTCTCTCTCTCTGTCTCCCTAACCTTTCACTGTCAACGCAAAAATGGATGGATGTGTATGCTTTCAGTCCGATGGATTTCTGGCGCATATAAATATGGCCACAATCAAGCTTACCTCCTCTCACCAGCATTGCAATTGAGCACACCTCGCCTCATTCTCACCCCAGAGCCCAGACTACTGCACCATAAAAAAAACGACTCTAGCTCCTTGTGCTCCAACAACCAAACAAGCAGCTCGTAATTCTCCTTGTGCTCCGTCTTCTCTCCTCGATTGGTTTGGTGAGTCCCCACCCTATGAGATATATGCATGTGTTTGTTGTATGTACACCTGGTTTATTAATTAGTTTGGCAAGTTAGCTGGCCATGGCTCCATGACTTGATGAGCCCAGTGAAGTACGGTGACCATGGTACGCACCATCACCACCAGCCAGTACTGATTCCATGTAGCTAGGTAGCTGTACCATACTACTTCCAGAAGGGACAGCATGTGGACTGGCGCGGCATGCAAAATTGACCTCCCAGCGAAATGGAATCCTCACCATGTTCCTGCTGGATCCATGGCCAGTAATGTACTTACGTTAGCTCTGATACTAGTACATACTGATCTAGTGGTACCAGTAAGCACATGGAGAGTAAGGTTTCAGAGGTACATATATGAAACCAGTTGAGTTGAGTCGATATGTGATCATCTAACTTAACCCCCCTGTTTTAGCTTGAACCTCAATTTGTCCCTGCAACGCATACGGAAGTGTGTATGTAGTATGTACCCGTAGTCCAGTCCACCACAAAATTGACCAGAGACCAGATATTCTCTCTACCTGCAGTGCACGTACGTGTCAGAGTACCACAAGTAGGCCGGCATAGAATAATCGTGAAAAACATAGAGAGATCAGAGAGTGTGGATGTGGTAGAGGAACAACAAAGTGTTTGTGAGAGGAATCCTGAAGTGCACTCAAAGGAACATGCATGTTGGCTTTGCATTCATACCCCTAAAGGCTTCTCTCTCACAGCTAGCCGGCCGGCCAGAAGCAGCTAGCATGCACTGCATGTCCTTGTCAACCCCTCTTTACAAGCTAGACCCACATTCCACTCCATCAAGTGTTTGCAATCAGGCTAGATTACAAGTGTACTTTGTCCCCAGGAAATGCATCTGGAACATGATTGCATCGCGCTTATAGTACATATAGGTAGACTAGATATCAAGATTTGGTGGGAGCTATATGTTGCTACTATGGATCATATGAGCGAGCGTGTGCCGCTCTTGATCTGCTCGTTGTCAGCAGGTCACCTCTCCTTGCAGCTTTGCACAAGTGCACCAACCTATATACCTAGCTTATACATCTATAAAGATCTCTTTTTTCTTAGTTGGTCCACACGCATACATATATACATGATCAGTGATTAGGCTAGCTGCTTCTGCATATCCATCCTGCATGAGGATACTAGCAAGCAAGTAGCAGTAAGTTGAAAAGGTTGTGTGCTTGATTTCAGCAGAATATCAACAGATAGTTGGCTAGCAAGTAACAATGGACCAGCATCTTCAGCAGCAGCAGGAGGAGTCATGTGTTCCCCCAGGGTTCAGGTTCCACCCCACGGAGGAGGAGCTGGTAGGGTATTACCTCGCCAGGAAAATGGCCTCCCAGAAGATCGACCTCGACATCATCCAGGAGGTGGATCTCTACCGGATCGAGCCATGGGACCTTCAAGGTACATAATTGATCGAGTCGAGTCGACGCAAGTTTCTCATCAGCAAAATTAGCAATTGACGGTGGTGTTAATCTGCAGAGAGGTGTGGCAGGGGAGGAGGAGGAGGAGCCCAGGCGGTCGAGGACGGCCTGCCGTCGTCCTCCTCGGAGTGGTACTTCTTCAGCTTCAAGGACCGCAAGTACCCGAGCGGCACGCGCACCAACCGGGCCACGGCGGCTGGGTTCTGGAAGGCCACCGGCCGCGACAAGCCGGTGCTGTCTTCGTCGCGGCGGCCGGGCCGGGGCGTGATCGGCATGCGGAAGACGCTCGTCTTCTACAAGGGCCGCGCGCCCAACGGGCGCAAGACGGAGTGGATCATCCACGAGTACCGCCTCCAGTCCGACGAGCACGCCCCCACGCAGGAGGAAGGCTGGGTCGTGTGCCGCGCGTTCCAGAAGCCTGCCCCGAGCCAGAGGTCCTTCGTCTTCCCCGCCTACGAGTACGCCACCGCACCCGGCTACTACGACGACCCGCGGCCGCATCTACTTGGCCATGGCGGCGATCTCCGTTACTTGCATCCCGCCGGTGCCGGAGTCGGCGGTTTCGCCTTCCCAGCAGGCCTGCAGGGTGAGGTCTTTGAGTCGAAGCAGAATGTCTTCAGCAATATCCCGCAGCTGATCGAGAGCCCGCCGCCGACCAGCACCGTCTGCGGCGGGGACGACGACATCGCCCAGCACCACGGACAAGTGGCGTCCGCCGTCGACTGGAACTTCCTGGACAGTTTGCTGTCCACGTCGCTGCTACACGATCCCGCCTCTGCCAGTGCGGCCTCACAACTGTACCTGCAGTAGCGAACATTGACTTATTTCGTCATAGTACATGATTTGCTAATAATAATTCAGTAGTACAGACGGTAGAGCCTAGGTGATCTCGAGTATATATATGTACACGTTCAAAAGTAGTAATTCTCATCATTACGCTGAACTCCAAAATTTTACTTTGGAGGGTATAGGTGATTTTCAGGTGTGTGCTTGAGTTGCTCTAATATTTTACTATCCTGATCACATAAGAATCTGAAGAAAATTTATCGAAACGAACTAAACATTATCAGTACCAAACCAACAATGAAAACAAATTGAAGATTGAGCAGATTGTTACGCTGAACTTCAAAATTTAGTGTAAAGCCTTCGTGCTATTTTCACAATGCAAAACTACTCTACATCAGCGGAAGGCTACAATAGCACTATCTGCAAGGATGCACCACCCCCCTCCCCCCCCCCCCCCCCCCACCCCCAAATGTCTTTTGAGGTGAAATTTCTGTAGTGTGTCCAATCGTATTCTTTGTTGTGTTAATGGAGTTTACATGTGTATTTTAGTAGGCAACTTTGTTTTTTTTTTGTTTTAATTGCCTCCTAGGTAAGTGACTAACTAACTATTGATGCGCTATTTGGGTTGGATAGAAATTATTACAACTGATTCGTGATACCAGTACCCAGTGATCTCGAAGTTATAATGCAAGATGGATAAATTACCTGAGCCACATGGCAATTCATCTTATCACGGTAAGGAACGCCCTATCGCACTATGTTATTGAAACAGACTTTGGAGGGAAAAGGATTTGACCTCTTCTCTCCGCGTGCTGATGGAAAACATCAAAGGATGATGCCAGGAACCACTTTCTTTTTTTAGAATCTTATCCTAGTTCTGATCATTGTTATGCTTGTGTTGACAGGGGACCTATTCCTAAGGGCGACATTGTTGGGAGATGCACGATGTCCTTCACAAGATCCTATTTCCAGTGACCTCCTGCATTGACGAGCCATCATCCAGCCGGCATCTGGTCTTGGCCTCCTACGCATCATGTGCGGTTGTAGTCTCGGCCATCCCTCGGCTTGGACTACTTACTGATTTGCCTCTGCCCTGGCTGCACGATTTAGGTGTGTATCTACTTTACCCTTTGTATCCTCTACGTTCTCCGTGATTAAAAATTTGTCATTTGGGCTGCCCAAGAGTCGCCCTATGAATGCTTTCATGCATGATTACTCTAAATTTTGTAAATGAATTTGAGATCAGTGGGCACCACTACAACAAGGGATACTATCTAGCAGATGGCATCTATCCAAGATGGCCAACATTTGTGAAGACTATCTCAAGCCCAATGCTTTCCAAGCATTCTCACTTTGCCAAGGAACAGGAAGCTTGCAGGAAGGACGTGGAGCGGGTATTTGGTGTGCTCCAGTAGAGGTTTGCAGTTGTCCGGTTCCCTGCTATGACCTGGTCGAAAGATCAGATGTGGGAAGTGATGAACTGTTGTGTGACCTTGCACAACATGATCATCGAGGATGAGAGGAAGGATCCAGTGAGTTTGCTCGAGGAGGACGAGCCATACTAAAGACAGGGTCCTCTTGCAGAGCCTGATCATCCGGTGCCTCCAACATGAGATGCATTCATCGCAATGCGTCAGGAGATCCAAGATCCGGCGATGCATCAACAGCTGCAGGATGATCTTGTTGAGCACCTATGGATAAGCAGGGGCAACACGTCGTAGATGCCCAGCGTGAACTAGGCCGAACTTGGCCGAAATATGTTGTATTTTCACTTCTGGCCGAACTATCTTTACATTTACGCCGAACTCTGTTTAAAATTTCACCGGACTTTGGTCTTAAAATGTTCTGTATTCATTGTGTGACGAACTATGCCGAAATCTGGACGAACTTGAGTCAAATTTGAGCGGAAACAAGCGATCCGAGAACTCGGCCTGGGTACGCGAGTGGGAAACTGGGCGTACCCAGGCCAAAAACTTGCGCCGTCCGGCCAAAGTTTGGTCCGAATTTCGGCCTGGGTTCACCCAACGAGTGGAGATGCTCTTAGGCCATGCCGGTGGGTTGCAAATGGGCATACGCTATCCGTTTGGCCCTCACGGGCAGGTGGGACCGAAAACCAGCCCCCAATGTTCACCATAAGCGGCCCGCAAGTTGTAGATTGGCGTGTTCGTGGCCCAAATTTGGAAATCTTGCTCGGGCCAAAGACCTTGTTGTGGCGTGTTGGGTTTCTTGCTCGGGCCAAAGACCTTTTTGTGGCGTGTTGGGGTTCTTGCTCGGGCCAAAGACCTTGTTGTGGCGTGTTGGGGTTCTTGCTCGGGCCAAAGACTAGTGGGTTGACGGGTGCATGTGGTTCATGTGTAGGCTTGCCTCCTCTTCCGCTGGAGGGGGGCGGCTGGTGGGAAGCGCCATGGGGGCTTGCCGAAACAAGGTCTCAAATTCTCGAAACAGGCTTTACGGCCCCAATGTCTTTTGAGGTGAAATGTCTGGAGTGCGTGTCCAATCGTATTCTTTGTTGTGCTAATGGAGTTGGCAAACTTCTCTCTGATATCCTTCTTTCATCCTCTATTTACATGTGTATTTTAGTAGGCAACTTTGTTTTTTGGGTTTAATTGCCTCCTAGGTAAGTGACTAACTAACTATTGATGCGCTATTTAGGTTGGATAGAAATTATTACAACTGATTCGTGATACCAGTACCCAGTGATCTCGAAGTTATAATGCAAGATGGATAGATTACCTGAGCCACATGGAAATTCATCTTATCACGGTAAGGAACGCCTATCGCACTATGTTATTGAAACAGACTTTGGAGGGAAAAGGATTTGACCTCTTCTCTCCGCGTGCTGATGGAAAACATCAAAGGATGATGACAGGAACCACTTTCTTTTTTAGAATCTTATCCTAGTTCTCATCATTGTTATGCTTGTGTTGAAAGGGGACCTATTCATAAGGGCGACATTGTTGGGAGATGCACGATGTCCTTCACAAGATCTTATTTTCAATGACCTCCTGCATTGACGAGCCATCGTCCAGCCGGTGTCTGGTCTTGGCCTCCTGCGCATCATGTGCGGTTGTAGTCTCGGCCCTCGGCATGGACTACTTACTGATTTGCCTCTGCCCGGCTGCACGGTTTAGGTGTGTATCTACTTCACCCTTTGTATCCTCTGCGTGCTCTGTGATTTAAAATTTGTCATTTGGGCTGCCCAAGAGTTGCCCTGTGAATGCTTTCATGCATGATTATGTTAGAATTTAATTAATTAATGTAATTAGTTAAATTAATCTCTACTTGTAACTACACGTGGATATTCCCACGATGTGGAAACCGACCTATTGTTTCTGAAGCGTCGCCTTCGGAAACCGCCTTCTGAACCGTCGTATCCTTTGGATACGTCTGTTCCTCTTGTATATAAGCGTTCAATCATCAATGGAAAAGTACCTTTCGATTCATTTGTCTCGTTCAATTCTTACATGTTATCAGCACCTTGACTCTACCAGAACAGACGATACGGACGGGAGTTCACAGGCAAAAAAAGGTAACCGATGGCTAGAAAAGAGTTCGATTCACTCGAGCTTAATGGCCACAACTACCCTACATGGGCCGTGGACATCAAGATCGCTCTTGCGTCCCGTGGGATAGTGCGTGCCATCCAGAACCCGGACGACCCTCTTCCGGCTGGAGCCGCACCGCTGAGAGAAGAGCAGAAATATGCTGCCTTGTACATTATAAGGCATCATATTCACCCGGATCTTAAGTCCGAGTATTTGGAGGAGGAATCCCCATTTACTTTGTTTCAGGCCCTTAAGACGAGGTATGAAAAGCAGAAGGCAGTTTTCCTGCCCAAAGCACTTCATGATTGGAATCATCTTCGATTCCAGGACTTTAAGTCCGTCGGGGATTACAACCATGAGGTTCATAAGATAAGTTCCAAGCTGCGCTTTTGCGAGAAGGAACCTACAGATGCGGAAAAGATAGAAAAAAACTCTACCCACTATGCTCCCATCTGAAAGGCTCCTCCAGCAGCAATACCGCGCTCACGACTACCAGGTCTATTCAGAACTTATTCATATCCTACTTCAGGCTGAAAAGCATGATGAGCTTCTTGCTAAAAATGGCTCTCAGCGCCCGGTTGGTTCCCAATCTTTGCCGAAAGTTCATATGAATGTTGCGAACGGAAGAAATTTTGGTGGTGCCTTTAACGGTAACCAACCAAACTTCAAGGGTAAGCATAAGCACAACCGGAACAGGAAGCCTCGAAACTCGGACCGTGGGAAAGGCACCGCAAAGCTAAAGTATGACAAAACTAGGCTTTGTGACAAGTGTGGATGCTACACTGTAACACCCTCAGAATCGGCCCTATGCAAGTTTTAGCGAAACCCGCCAAACCCGCATAGAAACGATTCGAAGGTGCCCACCAGGCACTTGCGTGCGGGTGGAAAACAAAGTAATAACATTACACAACAGTCCTCGATGGGACCCACAGAACAGATATATATACAGCAGCGACTCAATGAGTCAAGAATACAGATATAATGTACAAAGATCCAAATCACCTTGAAAAATGACACAGCGTCCGACTACGGACAAGATGCAAATGGGGCTAAGAGCCCTGAAGAATAACCAATGGCGTCCATAACCCTGCCCAGGCCAAGCCGGAAGGGTAACCCTGCTAACGGCGTCGATCTCAAAACCTGCTTAAACAAAAGGGGTGCCGACAAAGGGAAAAGGAAAAAGAGGAGCGTCAGTACTGAGGCCAGTACACGGCGAGACTAGAATTCGGCGGTCCTCGCCTACATAGGTATGGTGGACTGAAGCGGCAGCGGCAGCAAGCACTAAACAACCTATAGAGACTCGATACTACTGGCGGCTATCAGAGAGGGGTGAGGAAGACCTATTCGGATCCAACCTGATACTATCATCAAACAAACCCATCCTGGCGTTTCCCCCTCGAGACCAAACGAGGAAGTCAACCGAGGAACTCACACAGTTGGCAGTTTTACTTATTCAGTTATAGTTGCGGCACTTTACTAGTCAGGTTTAGATAATCATCCTGATAAAGTAAGCAGTGGGTACTTTTAGTTAACCATTCCGTTATAGTGGCAACACTTACTAGTCAGATACAATTAGCATGAGATAACCCCAAAACCCAGCAGTTGTTGGTACTTTTACTTAGCCATTCCGTTGTAGTGAAGCTGATTACTAGTCATATCGGATACAAGTCAATTTATAACAATAAACTTTAGTTATAGTTGTCTATGATCAAGCACTGTGCTCCAAGTCGTCCATAACCGCGGACACGGCTTCTCGAAAAGATTTAACCCTGCAGGGGTGCACCAAAGTATCCACAGGCACTTCGACCCTTTTTGCCAGATCAGTTAACATACACCCATCGGTATGTCGGCGGGGCCTAAGTCATGACGTTCCCAGACCCAAAGCAAGTACATGGGGGCCACCCCACCAAGTCGACACCCGCAACGAAGTCGGCCGGTCTCCGAGACGGACTTAGGGTTTGGGTAGACGGCGGTGAACGACAGCAAATCCCCAAACGGGGACTGTCGACACCGCGAAAACGTGTCCCGATCCTAAACAGTACAGGTGCTATCTGTCGCACAATTTAAATAAAGTAGTAAAGCATGGCATAAGTACAGGATCGTAAATAAAACCTCAAACTAGTTTGTGGCCCCCAGTACAATACTTTGAAATCAGGTAATAATCAATGGGGGGCCCATATCTCCCCACCTGTGGTTAGCGCGCTCGATCTCGGAACAGGTGTCAAGAACTCGGGGTCCTACGGGACACAAGTGGGCGGTCGGAAACCAAATATTATCTATCACCCACCGATGCCTCTGCTTACTTCAATTTTAGTTGTTAAGCAGTAATTAAAGTGAACAATAAATAAAGCCATGGTCTTCTCCAACATTGAACATGCGGCAATTCTCCAACAACTGTGGTACTTGACGACACGCAACAGCACTTGAGCAAGCGACTACGGCGCGCAAGTCCAACTATCTACCAAACAACAAGTAATAGGATGTGTCCAAGGCAATATAGGGCTGCAAAGAATATCACGGGTACGGAAACTAGAGCATCGCAACACAGATAGCAATAGATCAACAGGAGGGAATAAATACTATAAAAGTAAGATGGGTAGAAAGGGGGAGATGCTCGCCTGAAAACATTGTCGAAGGTTCAACCGAAGATCGGGTCGACACTCGCATCGACTCAACGGCCTTATCCGCGAAGAAGCAAAACACTAGAATAAACACCGGATGCACTATTTAATACTACGGCAAAAGATCGGGCATGATGCATGTATGATGTATGGCATGGCAAAAGGGCGATGCAATTAGGTCAATATTAAGCGGCACCGGGGTCCCGACAATTAGTTAGATGGTTCAAGTTGTTTAGCCACCCCGCAAATTAAATGTTGTTTTAACCTAGCAAAAGATAGCACCGGTTCGCTACACAAATTTAAATGAGGCCAATATAAGGCTGGATTTGCCCGCATATGGGCCCCATATTTAATTATGAGGTGAATCGGCATAAGGCCCCCAAACCACACAAATATGCATGCAAGATGAATGTTTAAGATGCGACAAGTTGTATTATGTTATAAAATAGGGTTTCGGGAAGGGGTTCACACATTTAGGGTTCGACGATCTTGAGGTTTCGGGGTTCGGGGTTCGGGGTCGGTCTCAGGGTCGGGGTTCGACGGAACGGTCTCGGCAGGAACGTTCTCGGACAACAGAAGTAGATCTTGTCGCATCCGCGGTGGTCGGCCATGTTGTCGGTCTTGTCGTCTCACGCGGAGATCTTGGCGTTCCGGGAGGGAGTACTTGGTCTGGCGTCGGGGCATCGGACTCGCCATGGTTGCTGTCGTTCTTGTCGTCGATGGCGAACTTGAGTGGGTCAGGTACCGGGGTCCTACGAATCCGTAAAGTAGATCTTGTCGCACGGGCGTCGATGCTTCCGGAAGGAGAACTTGGCGATCCCGAGGGTCTTGGTGTTCGACGGGTTCGGGCGCGCCGGGATCGGGCTTCGGGGTTTGTTCCTCTGATCCTTGAAGACGGTCATGGTGGTTCCGGGGAGGAAGCCTTGGTGTTCCGTGATGAAGTCCTCGAGGTTCGGTGTCGGGCTCGGATTGGCGTCGATGGAATCAGGCTCCCGAACTTGTCATATACGCGCATCCTCGGGTAGCACGACCATGTCGATGACGAGATCTTGGCATCGCGGACCTTGACAACTAGTGCGGCTCTCCATCTTGGGCTTGGCAGCTCCGCCATCTTATCACCTACAACAGTACTAACTCACCCGAAACGGCAAGGCCCCAAAGACGTGGGGCGACGATACCACAGGGCAACAGGGCAAGGAACCCCAAACGGGGAGGCGGGTCCACCCAGGGCGGTGCTGCAGCGACGAGAGGGGGGCCGCGGCGAGGTCGGGGAGGGCCTGACGGAGGGGTGGCGGCGGCGGGCTGGGCGGCCACGCGGCCGGGGAGGATGGCGAGCTCGGCGCCGGGGCGGGGCTGAGGTCCGGCGGGCGGCGGTGGATGCGGGGAAGGAAAGGCGCGGCGCCGGAGGAGAGAGGGAGCGGCGGTGAGGCGGTCCGGCGAGGGAGGCGGGAGCCAGCGCCGGCGGCGAGGTCGGGGAGGAAGATGGCGAGGGGGAGCGTGGCGGCCAGGAGGGTTGTCGGGGGCGGCCGAGGCGTGCGGCCGGAGGAGGGAGGCCAGGCGGAGCACGGCGGTGGGGGGGGATTGCGGGCGTCGGCCGCGAGAGAGAGAGCCAGGGAGGAAGAGGGGCATCGGGGTGGGGAGCGGGTGGTGTGGCCTGCGTGTGGGGTCGTGGTGGGGTCAGGGGGGCGCGTGGTGTGCGTGAGTGCTGAGAGAGTTGCTGGTTGGTGGGGTGGGGAGTGGAGAGAGAGGGCAGGTGGGCCAGGCGCCAGGGGGGAGTGGGGCTAGGCCAGGTGAGGTGGCATGGTCTGATAGGCTAGGGGGAGGGGAGAGGGTGAGGTGGCAGCCAGGGATTGGCTGGGGTGAGGTAGAGGGGGGTGTGGGTAGACTAGGTTGAGTAGTTTTAGGATTTAGTTGGACCGTTTTAAATTCCTGGGGGCGGTCGTTCGGGTCGAATCGGCCCGTTCGACTGCTCCCCTAAAAATAATATAATATTTTATTTGTTTTAAATGCACCGTTTGCAAACCGATAGCAGACAAACAAAATAATCCGGAGACCCGGGTTTTGCGTTTGAATAAAGACGGGGCGTTTTAGAAAACAAAAACGGGCTTTGCGAAAATAGTTTTAGACAAACAACGCATGATGATGACGATGCAATGCACAAATTCAACGCGATTTTCTAGTAGTGGTTTTGCGGGATGCCACAATTCGACACCACTAACAATGGATCTCGCCCTCGAGATCCGCCTCATGGTACCGGAAAGAAGGCGGCGATCTGCATCTTCTCGCATCGTGTAGATCCTCGCGACACCACTAACAAGAGGTCGTTGTCCGTGATCGTCAAGAGAACACTCCGGGAACAAAAGGTCGAAGGTAGAGGTATCAACAAATAAAGCCACCCCTAACTTCCGTGGACGGAGTAAAACTGCTGTATCCACTGATCCGATGTACAAGAGCGAATGATAAGAGTAGTCGGATGGTGATCAGTCCATCGCGCACCCAAACCATTACTCTGCACACGAATAGGCGAATTATGCAACCAACTCTCGGAATTAGACTGAAGATCTCGACAAGCGAGGTTCGGAAACTCAGGAGTGATGCAGAATCTGCATCGGATCTGGCATAGAGGATGTCGTCGCGTCGGAAAACACCGGAAGGCACAAACAAGGAACAAAGAATGGTACCGTAGTAGACGGATTCCTCAGGCAACTTGAACACCAGATGGTAGAACGCCGTTATCAAAGGTGGAAGCGAAACCCTGAAGGTACGACGGAAACCCAACCACGAGAATTCCTGGACTCGAAGAAAGAGAAGAGAGCAGATTCAAAACACGTTGAGGTAAGAGGAGAACAGCAGAGGGGTAAGAAGTAAAATCGGACCTAATCATAACTATCCAACCGATTTTGCAAAAATAGTTTTGACACTCTACTTCGGCCGTTAGCTAGGTTGTCCTACAGGCTGGACTTGTGGGGTATCGCAACTGCTGAGCTCTGATACCACTCTGTAACACCCTCAGAATCGGCCCTATGCAAGTTTTAGCGAAACCCGCCAAACCCGCATAGAAACGATTCGAAGGTGCCCACCAGGCACTTGCGTGCGGGTGGAAAACAAAGTAATAACATTACACAACAGTCCTCGATGGGACCCACAGAACAGATATATATACAGCAGCGACTCAATGAGTCAAGAATACAGATATAATGTACAAAGATCCAAATCACCTTGAAAAATGACACAGTGTCCGACTACGGACAAGATGCAAATGGGGCTAAGAGCCCTGAAGAATAACCAATGGCGTCCATAACCCTGCCCAGGCCAAGCCGGAAGGGTAACCCTGCTAACGGCGTCGATCTCAAAACCTGCTTAAACAAAAGGGGTGCCGACAAAGGGCAAAGGAAAAAGAGGAGCGTCAGTACTGAGGCCAGTACACGGCGAGACTAGAATTCGGCGGTCCTCGCCTACATAGGTATGGTGGACTGAAGCGGCAGCGGCAGCAAGCACTAAACAACCTATAGAGACTCGATACTACTGGCGGCTATCAGAGAGGGGTGAGGAAGACCTATTCGGATCCAACCTGATACTATCATCAAACAAACCCATCCTGGCGTTTCCCCCTCGAGACCAAACGAGGAAGTCAACCGAGGAACTCACACAGTTGGCAGTTTTACTTATTCAGTTATAGTTGCAGCACTTTACTAGTCAGGTTTAGATAATCATCCTGATAAAGTAAGCAGTGGGTACTTTTAGTTAACCATTCCGTTATAGTGGCAACACTTACTAGTCAGATACAATTAGCATGAGATAACCCCAAAACCCAGCAGTTGTTGGTACTTTTACTTAGCCATTCCGTTGTAGTGAAGCTGATTACTAGTCATATCGGATACAAGTCAATTTATAACAATAAACTTTAGTTATAGTTGTCTATGATCAAGCACTGTGCTCCAAGTCGTCCATAACCGCGGACACGGCTTCTCGAAAAGATTTAACCCTGCAGGGGTGCACCAAAGTATCCATAGGCACTTCGACCCTTTTTTCCAGATCAGTTAACATACACCCATCGGTATGTCGGCGGGGCCTAAGTCACGACGTTCCCAGACCCAAAGCAAGTACATGGGGGCCACCCCACCAAGTCGACACCCGCAACGAAGTCGGCCGGTCTCCGAGACGGACTTAGGGTTTGGGTAGACGGCGGTGAACGACAGCAAATCCCCAAACGGGGACTGTCGACACCGCGAAAACGTGTCCCGATCCTAAACAGTACAGGTGCTATCTGTCGCACAATTTAAATAAAGCAGTAAAGCATGGCATAAGTACAGGATCGTAAATAAAACCTCAAACTAGTTTGTGGCCCCCAGTACAATACTTTGAAATCAGGTAATAATCAATGGGGGCCCCATATCTCCCCACCTGTGGTTAGCGCGCTCGATCTCGGAACAGGTGTCAAGAACTCGGGGTCCTACGGGACACAAGTGGGCGGTCGGAAACCAAATATTATCTATCACCCACCGATGCCTCTGCTTACTTCAATTTAAGTTGTTAAGCAGTAATTAAAGTGAACAATAAATAAAGCCATGGTCTTCTCCAACATTGAACATGCGGCAATTCTCCAACAACTGTGGTACTTGACGACACGCAACAGCACTTGAGCAAGCGACTACGGCGCGCAAGTCCAACTATCTACCAAACAACAGGTAATAGGATGTGTCCAAGGCAATATAGGGCTGCAAGGAATATCACGGGTACGGAAACTAGAGCATCGCAACACAGATAGCAATAGATCAACAGGAGGGAATAAATACTATAAAAGTAAGATGGGTAGAAAGGGGGAGATGCTCGCCTGAAAACATTGTCGAAGGTTCAACCGAAGATCGGGTCGACACTCGCATCGACTCAACGGCCTTATCCGCGAAGAAGCAAAACACTAGAATAAACACCGGATGCACTATTTAATACTACGACAAAAGATCGGGCATGATGCATGTATGATGTATGGCATGGCAAAAGGGCGATGCAATTAGGTCAATATTAAGCGGCACCGGGGTCCCGACAATTAGTTAGATGGTTCAAGTTGTTTAGCCACCCCGCAAATTAAATGTTGTTTTAACCTAGCAAAAGATAGCACCGGTTCGCTACACAAATTTAAATGAGGCCAATATAAGGCTGGATTTGCCCGCATATGGGCCCCATATTTAATTATGAGGTGAATCGGCATAAGGCCCCCAAACCACACAAATATGCATGCAAGATGAATGTTTAAGATGCGACAAGTTGTATTATGTTATAAAATAGGGTTTCGGGAAGGGGTTCACACATTTAGGGTTCGACGATCTTGAGGTTCCGGGGTTCGGGGTTCGGGGTCGGTCTCAGGGTCGTGGTTCGACGGAACGGTCTCGGCGGGAACGTTCTCGTACAACAGAAGTAGATCTTGTCGCATCCGCGGTGGTCGGCCATGTTGTCGGTCTTGTCGTCTCACGCGGAGATCTTGGCGTTCCGGGAGGGAGTACTTGGTCTGGCGTCGGGGCATCGGACTCGCCATGGTTGCTGTCGTTCTTGTCGTCGATGGCGAACTTGAGTGGGTCAGGTACCGGGGTCCTACGAATCCGTGAAGTAGATCTTGTCGCACGGGCGTCGATGCTTCCGGAAGGAGAACTTGGCGATCCCGAGGGTCTTGGTGTTCGACGGGTTCGGGCGCGCCGGGATCGGGCTTCAGGGTTTGTTCCTCCGATCCTTGAAGACGGTCATGGTGGTTCCGGGGAGGAAGCCTTGGTGTTCCGTGATGAAGTCCTCGAGGTTCGGTGTCGGGCTCGGATTGGCGTCGATGGAATCAGGCTCCCGAACTTGTCATATACGCGCATCCTCGGGTAGCACGACCATGTCGATGACGAGATCTTGGCATCGCGGACCTTGACAACTAGTGCGGCTCTCCATCTTGGGCTTGGCAGCTCCGTCATCTTATCACCTACAACAGTACTAACTCACCCGAAACGGCAAGGCCCCAAAGACGTGGGGAGACGATACCACAGGGCAACAGGGCAAGGAACCCCAAACGGGGAGGCGGGTCCACCCAGGGCGGCGCTGCAGCGACGAGAGGGGGGCCACGGCGAGGTCGGGGAGGGCCTGACGGAGGGGTGGCGGCGGCGGGCTGGGCGGCCACGCGGCCGGGGAGGATGGCGAGCTCGGCGCCGGGGCGGGGCTGAGGTCCGGCGGGCGGAGGTGGATGCGGGGAAGGAAAGGCGCGGCGCCGTAGGAGAGAGGGAGCGGCGGTGAGGCGGTCCGGCGAGGGAGGCGGGAGCCAGCGCCGGCGGCGAGGTCGGGGAGGAAGATGGCAAGGGGGAGCGCGGCGGCCAGGAGGGTTGTCGGGGGCGGCCGAGGCGTGCGGCCGGAGGAGGGAGGCCAGGCGGAGCACGGCGGTGGGGGGGATTGCGGGCGTCGGCCGCGAGAGAGAGATCCAGGGAGGAAGAGGGGCATCGGGGTGGGGAGCGGGTGGTGTGGCCTGCGTGTGGGGTCGTGGTGGGGTCAGGGGGGCGCGTGGTGTGCGTGAGTGCTGAGAGAGTTGCTGGTTGGTGGGGTGGGGAGTGGAGAGAGAGGGCAGGTGGGCCAGGCGCCAGGGGGGAGTGGGGCTAGGCCAGGTGAGGTGGCATGGTCTGATAGGCTAGGGGGAGGGGAGAGGGTGAGGTGGCAGCCAGGGATTGGCTGGGGTGAGGTGGAGGGGGTGTGGGTAGACTAGGTTGGGTAGTTTTAGGATTTAGTTGGACCGTTTTAAATTCCTGGGGGCGGTCGTTCGGGTCGAATCGGCCCGTTCGACTGCTCCCCTAAAAATAATATAATATTTTATTTGTTTTAAATGTCGAGCGTGGAGCAAGTCTCATGAACAATGTCATGTAAGGTTAGCCCGGGCCGCTTCATCCCAACATACCGCAAGATGCAAAGTACACAAGAAGCAATCGACAATAAAAGCATCAACGCCCACAATGACCATTGTGTTCTACTCGTGCAACAGATCTACATATAAACCTGGCTCTGATACCACTGTAGGGGTTCGTAGCATGGAAAACAAAAATTTTCTATCGCATACAAACAAACAAGCCAAGATCTATCTACTAGATTGTAGCAACGAGTCGATGGAATAACTTACCCTCGAAGATTCCAAAGCGGTTAACGAGAGCAGATTCTCGTGGGTGATGTAGTCGTACTCTTTCCGATCTCAAGATCGCGTAGACGATCCTTCCGGCGCTGCGTTCCGGCAGCGCTTCCGCAGTCGGTCACACGTTCGGTACTCGACGAAGACCTTCCTCTCCCTTGTTCCAGCAGGCAACGGAGGTTGTAGCACTCTCCTCGCGATTCCGGCAGCACAACGGCGTGGTACCGGAAGTAGAGGGGAAATCCCGCAGGGCTTCGCCTTAAGCCGGAGCGAGTATGGTGGAGTATGAGAGAGAGCTATTAGTGGTCTAGAGATTAGACACACCAATTAGAAGGCTCTAAACCGCAGGCTAGGGCAATTAGAAGCTCTAAACCGAACGGCTCTAAACCGGAGATTAGAGGTAGAAACTTGTGTGTCTCAAGGAGGAGGCCCTGCCCCTCCTTTTATAGGTGGAGGGGCTAGGCGCGCCAGGGAGGGAGGGGAGTCCCTCCCCAACTCGGCCTAGGGCTGGGCGCCGTCTTGGAGGAGAGGAACTCCTCCTCCAAGTTGGTTTCAAACTCCTCTTGCTTGTTTCCCACAGTTTCCTGTTTCCCACAGTTTCCTGTTTTCCACAGTTTCCTGTTTTAGCCGTTTGACTTTCAAACTGGCAGTTTGACTTTCAAGTTTTGGAACAGCAAGAACACTTAGTACATGATGCAATCATTCAATATGTAATGACACATTCATGTACCCTTCCCCCCCCCCCCCCCGGAGTGCCGGACAATCCGGAACCTTCTAGAACATTCCCGATGAAAACACCGGAATCATTCCCGAACTCCGAAACGGGACTTTCCTTATATTAATCTTATTCTCCGGACCATTCCGGATCACCTCGTGATATCCCGGATCCCATCCGAGACTCCGAACAACATTCGGTCTCTTTATCATAATACCATAACTACTCAAACAACGTCGAATCCTTAAGTGTGTCTCCCTACGGTTCGTGAATTATGCGGACATGATCGAGACACTTCTCCGACCAATAACCAATAGAGGAATCTGGAAATTCATATGGCTCCCACATATTTCTACGATTACTTTGCGATCGAATAAACCACTTACATACGATACCAATTTCCCTTTGTCTCACGATAGTTTACTTAACCGAGGTTATGATCGTCGGTATCTCTGCATACCTAGTTCAACCTCGTTACCGATAAGTACTCTTTTCTCGTTCCCGTGATATGTGATCCCTTGTGAGCCAGTCACATGCTTGCAAGCCAATTGGATGACACACTTAATGCCACTCTTGATCCATGTGACACCGAGAGGGCCCAGAGTATATCTATCCGTCATATGGATGGACAAATCCCACTCTTGATCCATGTGTTTCAACCAATACTTTCCGAACACTCAATGCCACCTTTATAGCCACCCAGTTACGGTGTGGTGTTTGATGACATCAAAGCATCCATCCAGAAAAGGTGATATGCATGATCTCATGGTCGAAGGAATTAGGTTACTATGTATCAGAAAGCATATAGCAATTGAACTATTGAAATGACTTGATCTTTATGCTACGCTTATCTATAGGAGCATGTCCATCACATCATTCTCCTAATGATATGATCCTGTTGTTAATAACATCTCTATGTTCATGATCAGGAAACCATGATCATATATTAACCAACAAGCTAGTTTAACAAGAGGCTTTACTAGGGACTCTTATTTTAGTTTACAAATCACACAAGTATTAATGTTTCCGGTTAATACAATTATAGCATGGTATGTAAACATTTATCATAAGTGTGAAGATATGATAATAACCACTTTATTATTGCCTCTTGGGCATATCTCCAACAGTCTCCCACTTGCACTAGAGTCAATAATCTAGTTTCAAACCTTTGTGTATTCAACACCTATGGCTTTCCAGTGTTGTATGTACACGATTGCTAGTGGTCAACTGATCTCCGGATCTGACACTTCCAGGTCCGTGTGTAATTGCATGTCTTTGCGTCTCTACGCATCACTCATTCTCTAATGAGATGGCTTTGTATAAATTTGGTCTTTCGGTGTGACCTTTAGCTCTTTGGGGTTAAAACATGTTGATAACATTGTCGCACAATATATCTTCATAGTATTATCCCACTGTGAACTACACCTAGTTTGATAACAAACTACTTGACACAAATGCCCTCTTTTGCTACTAAAATAGCAGTCATATACTTAGCCTTTTGTTGTAGTATCTGTCACAATGTCTTAACTTTGGAACTCATCCAAATCCATTATGGAACTCACTTTCCATTATATTGTGCCACCCTTAGTTTAGATTGAGATAAACTTAATTTGTACTTTGTGACAAAACTAGTATCAATGTAGTACTTTTACAATGAACTAACCATCTATTTGTCACTTCTACAAATATTATACTCTTAGTTCTTCCAAAAGATCATAAGAATATCCTTACTATTGTCCAACGATCATCTTACGAATCATTCTGGTATATGCTCACAACATTTAGAGCATAGGACATATCTGGATTTGTACATATCACAGTATGATTGATATAAATACTCTTTGTGATTTTATACATCAAGTATCAATCTATACTTGATTATTTGTTTCACTTTACCAAATGTCAATACACTTGAATATATCATCAACATTGAACTTATTCAATCCTTTCTGTGCGACAAGAACCTCTCTTGTAGTTTCTATATTGAACTCATTCAATATCTTGTCTATGTACTTCTGGCATAACCATATTAGCGTCTATTGATGCCAAATATTTGGGTTTTTCCTAAGTCTTTCATCGGGATGAAATTCTTAATATGTGTTAATAAAAGATACATTATTTCCAATCAACAATATGTCTTCCACATAATGTATTAGAAACATGTCTTAGCGCTCCCACTTAATTTCTTGTAAATGCAAGCATCTTCATTGTCTCTGATGAAATTAAACTCTTTTAACAGTTTCATCATAGTGAAGATTCCAACTCCGCCATGCTTATTTCAACCATTGAAGTTTGCATATGCTTTTAGCATCCTTTGAATTAACAAAACCCTATGGACCGTGTTATGCACATGTCCTAGGTAACAATTCTATTAGAAGAACTTGTTTTGTTTATTCAGCTACCACATAACAAAATTATATGTAGTGGTTGCTATATTAATCCGTCTAGACTAAATATCGCTATGAAAGATCAGATCTTGTCATAGTCAACCTTTGAACATTGTTGTGAACTCTTTCCCAACATGTCGACTATTTCATAGATGTGCAACATCTATGTCTATTTATTTATAGATCCAAACACAACTGTAAGGTCTTACACCTTTCTCGAGGGTCCTTCAAGTTCAAAACTTGATTTCTCGTGTATGGAACTATCACGGATTTTATGGCTTCAAGCCATTTTACGGAGTCAGGGCCCATCATCACTTCTTTGCATGTAGTCTGTTCATTATTCTCAAATAATGATTCAACCCTCAAATCTTGGTATTTGATTGTTTACTCGACCTACTTGTTTCAATAGGAACTTAGATCTCCATGACCACAACCTTTGAAGTACGCGAGCCATGAGCATTGTTTGCTAACCCCGGAACACTTTTCGGCGCTGCGCAACTTTGCACATATAGCTTAAGGTTCTTTTAACCTTATCAAAGTTCTATTGTCCTCCCACTTAACTTTTCACGAAAAATTCCTTCTCAAAGAAACTTGACGTTCTAAGCGACAAACACTTTTGTCTCTGGTGTTTATGGAGGAATACTTAACAGTAATACAAAGACAGGTTCATCCGACTTTGGTTGCAAACATATTTCTTATGTATAGCATACCAATGTTTAAGAAAGGACTACTTGGGTTTTATCCCAAACCATAACTTTATATGGTGTCATTTCAGCGGATTATGATGGAGCTCTTTTCAGTGGAAAAACGGTAATCTCTAAAGCTTTTAATCTTTAAAATACAATGGCAGTTTTATGAATTACACCTTCGATCTTACCATGTCAAACAAGGTTTAATTACATATCTCGAACGCTCCATACTCTTATGGTGTTTCGGGAAAATGCAAATCCACGGAACGATTCCTTAAATCTTAGGTATTATGCTAAACTTGTAACTCAAATATCTTCCTTTATGATCTTATCATAAACTATTTATATTCTTGTTACAATGATTTTGCACTTCATCTTGAAAGTCTTTGAACTTTTCAAGTGTTTCATACTTTATCCTTATTAAGTAAATATTCATATATTCACTCAAATTTTCGGAGAAAGCATATGAAGTTGAAATCCATCGCTCTTGACTACACATAATGGACTTCGTACAACAATATGTACAAGTTCCAATAAGCTAGTCATTCGTTCCCTTTTGGCCTATGAACGAAGTTTTAATTATCTCTAGGAAAGTTTCACAAGCGTCATTTGATCAAAATCAAATAGACTCCAAAATTCCATCCATATGGATTTTCTTCATGTTTTCTTTCCAATATAATTTAAACGGCGATGTCACTTCCTAAGTGATCTTTCAATCAATTTGTCTTTCGACATCTTTAGCACTAGTTTTATGGATGTGATATCTCCAACGAGATTTGCAAATCATCCATCTTATATAGATTACGGCAATTATTTGAACAACCCTTTTGTTCTCATAATACCTGATAAAACAAATCTTGAAGGCAAGCTTTGATGTTTAACGAGCAACACAATAACCCTTTATTTTGTTCTCGATGAACATCATCACATATTCTTTTGCTAGTTACTTAGGCCATTGTAGTTCATGAATTGTGTTGTTTCGTATGACGATTCACACCAACAAATTCAGTATCAAATACTTAAGAACCACATTGTTTAATAAGCAAAGAATATAGCCATAACATGTATATCATCTATATACTTAAACTGAACAATTCTAGTCTTTTCTTTTCTGCCATATATTTATGAGATTCTCTTTCAATATTTCCTTTTCTGTTTGAAAGAATCTATCAACATCAATAGTGGAGTCATACATATGACATATAGTCCTAAGCGTGTATAGTTAAATACCAATGTCTTTGGACTTGCACTTTGAAGTAGATCACCATCATCAAATGTTTGGTGTTCTTTCAAATTCCTTTCTTTAGTAATCTCTTGGTGTAGTAAACATTTCACCTACATCAAATATTCACCCTTATCATGGATTTATCCATGATCAAGCTACTTTTAGCTTGTAACGGTGAATTGCAAGTATAATGTTGCTCTCCAAAACCTTTTGGAGGATTAGGACAACTAGTGTCTCCAACCTTTTGCAAATTCTCATCAAATATGAGAACATGACTTTTGCCATATTATACTCTATCATGTTGTAACCAATACTTCGTTTCAGATATCACAATATCTTCCACACATCATGGTTTCTGAAACAACTCTTTCAGATCCTAGATAACCTTGATATTAAGAGAATCCTTTGAATATCAAGAATCATGGATACAAACATGATACTTATATACTAACACTTGGAATTGTTACTCTTGATTTAATACTAATTATTAAACTTCATGAACTTACTGAAAGTTTGCAATAGGACTTTTAAACTTTAGATTAACACTTCAAAACAATACGATACCAGTTCGTAAAGTAACTAACCAGAATTCTATAGTTCTATCATCTCAATTATAACTAAGTGCAAGGTGGTAAACGGATGCCAATGACTACAACAACTATGCAAATTCACTTTGATTTAGTTTATGATAAATTGAGTTCTAATTAATAATTAAATTAATCTAGGTGAACTCCCACTCAAAACAATATCCCTCACATTGTTTTAGTGATCACACGAACCAAATCCACCACATCAAAACCGATCATCACGAGAGTTGATATAGCTTCAATGACGAACAATCAACATGTTCATCATATCTACTATATGACTCATGCTCTATCTTTCGGTAATCCGTGTTCCTGAGGCCATGTCTGTACATGCTAGGCTCGTCAAGATCAAACCTTAGTTTCTGCATGAGCAAATCTGGCTTGCTCACGTTGTATACACTTGCAGAATCTAACACACCTGATCATCACGTGGTGCTTCGAAACAACAAGCTTTAGCAACGGTGCTAACTAAGGGTGAACACTTTATGACTTGAAATTCATGTGCATGAGGGATCATCTTATAATGCTACCGTCGTCTACTAAGCAATACAAGATGCATAAAGGATTAACATCACATGCAATTCATAATTTGTGATATGATATGGCCTTTCTTCTTTGTGCTTCCGATCTCCATCTTCCAGCACGAACATGATCTCCATCATCATCGGCATTGCATCAAGGTCAATGACGCCTCTCCATGGTTGTCGTCCACCGGCTTCAACTATTACAACTACTTTGAATAGACACGCGGGTCTTAACAGAAATTAAAGACAACCATATGGCTCCTGCCGGTTGCCAACTTACAATAAGGAACATTGCATACATCATATATAATCACAATCATGGCCATATCACATCACTTCACACCCCTGCAAAACAAAGTTAGACGCCTCTACTTTCTTTGCATATTTTACGTGGTTTGGGGCTTTCAATAAGTGTCGTTCTAACTTACGAACAAGAACCACAACATTGATACTAGTATTGTCAATCACCCGTTGTAAATTGAATCTTAACTATGCTAGGAGAAACAGGCACCCGCAAAGCCACTTATGCAATACAAGTTGCATGTCGAGCGTGGAGCAAGTCTCATGAACGATGTCATGTAAGGTTAGCCCGGGCCGCTTCATCCCAACATACCGCAAGATGCAAAGTACACAAGAAGCAATCGACAATAAAAGCATCAACGCCCACAATGACCATTGTGTTCTACTCGTGCAACAGATCTACATATAAACCTGGCTCTGATACCACTGTAGGGGTTCGTAGCATGGAAAACAAAAAATTTCTATCGCATACAAACAAACAAGCCAAGATCTATCTACTAGATTGTAGCAACGAGTCGATGGAATAACTTACCCTCGAAGATTCCAAAGCGGTTAACGAGAGCAGATTCTCGTGGGTGATGTAGTCGTACTCTTTCCGATCTCAAGATCGCGTAGACGATCCTTCCGGCGCTGCGTTCCGGCAGCGCTTCCGCAGTCGGTCACACGTTCGGTACTCGACGAAGACCTTCCTCTCCCTTGTTCCAGCAGGCAACGGAGGTTGTAGCACTCTCCTCGCGATTCCGGCAGCACAACGGCGTGGTACCGGAAGTAGAGGGGAAATCCCGCAGGGCTTCGCCTTAAGCCGGAGCGAGTATGGTGGAGTATGAGAGAGAGCTATTAGTGGTCTAGAGATTAGACACACCAATTAGAAGGCTCTAAACCGCAGGCTAGGGCAATTAGAAGCTCTAAACCGAACGGCTCTAAACCGGAGATTAGAGGTAGAAACTTGTGTGTCTCAAGGAGGAGGCCCTGCCCCTCCTTTTATAGGTGGAGGGGCTAGGCGCGCCAGGGAGGGAGGGGAGTCCCTCCCCAACTCGGCCTAGGGCTGGGCGCCGGCTTGGAGGAGAGGAACTCCTCCTCCAAGTTGGTTTCAAACTCCTCTTGCTTGTTTCCCACAGTTTCCTGTTTCCCACAGTTTCCTGTTTTCCACAGTTTCCTGTTTTAGCCGTTTGACTTTCAAACTGGCAGTTTGACTTTCAAGTTTTGGAATAGCAAGAACACTTAGTACATGATGAAATCATTCAATATGTAATGACACATTCATGTACCCTTCCCCCCCCCCCCCCCCCGGAGTGCCGGACAATCCGGAACCTTCTAGAACATTCCCGATGAAAACACCGGAATCATTCCCGAACTCCGAAACGGGACTTTCCTTATATGAATCTTATTCTCCGGACCATTCCGGATCACCTCGTGATATCCCGGATCCCATCCGAGACTCCGAACAACATTCGGTCTCTTTCTCATAATACCATAACTACTCAAACAACGTCGAATCCTTAAGTGTGTCTCCCTACGGTTCGTGAATTATGCGGACATGATCGAGACACTTCTCCGACCAATAACCAATAGAGGAATCTGGAAATTCATATGGCTCCCACATATTTCTACGATTACTTTGCGATCGAATGAACCACTTACATACGATACCAATTTCCCTTTGTCTCACGATAGTTTACTTAACCGAGGTTATGATCGTCGGTATCTCTGCATACCTAGTTCAACCTCGTTACCGATAAGTACTCTTTTCTCGTTCCCGTGATATGTGATCCCTTGTGAGCCAGTCACATGCTTGCAAGCCAATTGGATGACATTCCACCGAGAGGGCCCAGAGTATATCTATCCGTCATATGGATGGACAAATCCCACTCTTGATCCATGTGTTTCAACCAATACTTTCCGAACACTCAATGCCACCTTTATAGCCACCCAGTTACGGTGTGGTGTTTGATGACATCAAAGCATCCATCCAGAAAAGGTGATATGCATGATCTCATGGTCGAAGGAATTAGGTTACTATGTATCAGAAAGCATATAGCAATTGAACTATTGAAATGACTTGATCTTTATGCTACGCTTATCTATAGGAGCATGTCCATCACATCATTCTCCTAATGATATGATCCTGTTGTTAATAACATCTCTATGTTCATGATCAGGAAACCATGATCATATATTAACCAACAAGCTAGTTTAACAAGAGGCTTTACTAGGGACTCTTATTTTAGTTTACAAATCACACAAGTATTAATGTTTCCGGTTAATACAATTATAGCATGGTATGTAAACATTTATCATAAGTGTGAAGATATGATAATAACCACTTTATTATTGCCTCTTGGGCATATCTCCAACACTTCATACCCTTGAAGATTCGCACAGCGGAACGTTCGTCGGAACGTGGGTGATGTAGTCGTACTCGCTTCTCCTCCTCGCGATCCGATCCGATCTAGCACCACAAGTGGCGGTGCCTCCGTGAGATGCACACGTGCAGAACCTCGACGTCTCCTCCTTCCTTGGTCCAGCAAGTATGGTGGAGAGATGGGTTGGATCTACAACGCGACGGCGCGGTGCAATTGGTGGAGAATTTCTGCAGCAGGGCTTCGCCTACAAGCAGTCGGGAGGGAGAGAGGAGGGCAGCAGGGCGGCTAGGGTTGGAGGGGAAGGTGTGGGGGGTTGGTGCGCCCCCACCCCTCTTTATATAGAGGGGGGCGCAGCCCTAGCCCCTCCCCCAAGCCCGAACCGGCGGCCCCAAAGGATAAGGAGTGGGGGGCAAGGAAACCCCCCCTTCTAGAAGGTCTATCTCGAGTTTAAACCTCTCTAGGCCGGTTGGGCCCTATGGGGCCTTGTGCCCCTGGCCCAATGCGGCCAGGGCACTCCCTCATAGGCCCATGCCCCCTCCCGGAAGGTGGGGCCACGTTGGTCCCCTTCCGGAAGGTTCTAGAAGCTTCCGGTACAATACCGATTAACCCGGAACAATTCCGAACTCCAAAAACTGCACTGCCTTATATGAATCTTATTCTCCTGACCACTCCGGAACCTCTCGTGATGTCCCGGATCCCATCCGAGACTCCGAACAAAAACTCATAAACCAATTATCCAATCTATCCTAGCGTCGAGACACGTTAAGTGTGTGACCCTGCGGGTTCGAGAATATGCAGACATGATCTTCTATTAATAATCAACAGCGGGGTCTGGAAACCCATATTGACTCCCACACATTCATCGATGATCATATCGGATGAACCACGATGCCAGGATTCAATCAATCCCATATATATATTCCCTTCGTCTCGCGATATTTTACTTGCCCGAGATTCGATCGTCGGTACCGTCATACCTAGTTCAATCTCGTTCACAGCAAGTACTTTACTCGTTCCGTAATCCGATATCACTTTGTGATTAACTCCTTAACCACATGCTTGCAAGCGGTGTTGATATCGATTACCGAGTGGGCCCGAAGTATATCTCTCCGACTTGGGAGGGACAAATCCCATCTCGATACATACAACCCAACAGATACTTTCCGATCACCTGAGAGACACCTTTATGATCACCCTCTCATAGGATGACGTTTGATGACCTCAAAGCTTTCTTCCGATACCAGGGAGTTGTATTATCTCATGGTCTAAGGAATACAATATTTGACATAAGAAAAGCTTCGCAAAGACGAACACGATGACGCGATCTAATTGCTTCGCTTAGTTTGGGTCTGTCCACCATATCATTCTCCCAATGATATGATCTCATTATTAATCGACAACTCATGTCCATGGCTAGGAAACCTTAACCATCATTAATCAATGAGCTAGTCCATAGAGGCATACTAGGGACACGGTGTTGTTCACAAACCACACAAGTATTAAAGTTTCCGCTTAATACAATTCTAGCATGGAATATAAACTTTATCATGAACAAGAATTATAATAATAACATCTTTATTATTGCCTCTAGGGCATAATTCCAACAGTCTCCCACTTGCACTAGAGTCAATAATCTAGTTTACATCTGGAAACAATCTCACACCCATGGCACTGAGGTGCTGATCATGTTTTACACGTGGAAGAGGTTTAGTCAATGGACCTGCGACATTCAGATCTGTATGTACTTTGCTAATCTTCAGATCTCCATCTGCTATATAATCTCGGATTATATGAAACTTGCGGTTGATATGCTTGGTCTTTGGATGATATCTTGGTTCCTTAGCGAGTGCTATGGCGCCAGTGTTGTCACACAATATCTCCAGTGGGTCCAATGCACTTGGAACCATGCCAAGCTCGGTGATGAAGTTTCTGATCCAAACTCCTTCACTTGACGCTTCTGCAGCAGCCATGTATTCTACTTCTACTGTAGATCCCGCGATCACGCTTTGCTTGCAGCTTCTCCAGCTCACAGCTCCTCCATTCAAAATATACACGTATCCTGTCTAAGATTTAGAATCATCCTTGTCGGTGTCAAAACTAGCGTCGACGTAACCTTTTACGACGAGCTGTTCATCACCCCCATAGACTAAGAACATTTCTTTAGTCCTATTTAGGTACTTTAGGATGTTCTTCACGGCTGTCCAGTGTTCCACTCCTGGATCACTTTGATATCTGCTCGTCAAACTAAGAGCATTGGACACATCCGGTCTAGTACACAGCATGCAATACATGATAGAACCTATGGCCGAGGCATAAGGCACTTTGCTCATAGCTTCCCTATCATTTACCGTAGCTGGACACTGAGCCTTGCTCAATATCTTACCTGACAACATAGGCACTGAACCTTTCTTTGCCTTATCCATTCTGAACCTTTTCAGAACTTTGTCTAGGTATGTACTCTGGCTTAAAGCTATCAGGCGTCTTTGTCTATCTCTATAGATTTTGATGCTCAATATATAAGCAGCTTCACCTAGGTCTTTCATTGAAAAACACTTGTTCAAATAACTCTTCACATCATTAAGCATGTTGATGTCATTTCCGATAATCAATATGTCATCCACATATAGTACCAGAAACGTCACCGAGATCCCACTCACTTTCTTGTAGATACAAGCTTCGTAGCAATTTGGAACAAATCCAAAGCTCTTGATCACTTGATCAAAACGAAGGTTCCAACTCCGAGATGCTTGCTTCAGTCCATAAATGGAACGCTGAAGTTTGCATACTTTATCAGCATCCTTAGGATCGACAAAACCTTCGGGTTGCATCATATACAACTCTTCATCAATGTTGCCATTGAGGAACGCAGTCTTGACATCCATCTGCCATATTTCATAATCATGAAACGCAGCAATTGCTAATAAAATCCGAATGGACTTAAACATCGCTACGGGAGAGAAAGTCTCATCGTAGTCAACACCTTGAACTTGTCGAAAACCTTTCGCGACAAGCCGTGCTTTATAGACGGTAACATTACCATCCGCGTCCGTTTTCTTCTTGAAGATCCATTTGCACTCAACGGCCTTTCGGTCGCTAGGAGGGTCCACCAAAGTCCATACTTGGTTTTCGCTCATGGATCCCAATTTGGATTTCATGGCTTCTAGCCATTTCTCAGAGTCTGGGCTCATCATCGCTTCCTCATAGTTCGTAGGTTCACTGTCTTCTACTAACAAGACAGTCAAGACAGGGTTGCCGTACCACTCAGGAGGGGCACGCGACCTTGTCGACCTGCGACGTTCAGTAGCAGCATCGTCCAAAGCTTCATGATCCTTGTCATTAGCTTCCTCTATTGTTGGTGCAGGCGGCACTGGAATAATTTCAGGTGTTGCGCTACTCTCCAATTCAAGAGAAGGTTCAATAACCTTGTCTAGCTCTACTTTCCTCCCACTCACTTCTTTCGAGAGAAACTCCTTCTCAAGAAAGGAACCGTTCTTTGAGACAAACACTTTGCCTTCGGTTCTGTGATAGAAGGTATACCCAATAGTTTCCTTAGGGTATCCTATGAAGACGCATTTCTCTGCTTTGGGTTCGAGCTTGTCCGGCATCAACTTCTTGACGTAAGCTTCGCATCCCCAAACTTTAAGAAACGATAACTTAGGTTTAGCACCAAACCACAGTTCATACGGTGTCGTCTCAACGGATTTAGATGGAGCCCTATTTAAAGTGAATGCAGCGGTTTCTAATGCATAACCCCAAAATGATAACGGCAAATCAGTAAGAGACATCATTGATCGGACCATATCTAATAGGGTTCGATTCCGGCGTTCAGACACACCATTGCGCTGTGGTGTTCCGGGTGGCGTGAGTTGCGAAACGATTCCGCTTGCTTTAAGATGCGTGAGAAAATCATAACTCAAATATTCACCTCCACGATCGGATCGTAGAAACTTAATCTTTCTGTTACGATGGTTCTCCACTTCATTCTGAAATTCTTTGAACTTTTCAAACGTTTCAGATTTATGTTTCATTAAATAGATATACCCATATCTACTTAAGTCATCGGTAAAAGTGAGAAAATAGCGATATCCACCGCGCTTCGAAACACTCATAGGTCCGCATACATCGGTATGTATGATTTCCAATAAGTCCGTTGCTCGCTCCATCATACCGGAGAACGGGGTTTTGATCATCTTGCCCATGAGGCATGGTTCGCATGTGTCAAATGATTCAAAATCAAGAGACTCCAAAATTCCATCAGAATGGAGTTTCTTCATGCGCTTTACACCAATATGACCTAGACGACAGTGCCACAAATAAGTAGTATTATCACTATCTACTTTGCATCACTTAGGCTCAATGTTATGGATGTGTGTTTCGTCCCTTTCGAGATTTAGAAGAAATAAACCATTCACAATAGGTGCATGACCATAAAAGATGTTACTCATATAAATAGAACAACCATTATTCTCCGATTTAAATGAATAACCGTCTTGCAATAAACAAGATCCAGAAATAATGTTCATGCTCAACGTAGGCACATAATAACACTTATTAAGGTTTAAAACTAATCCCGAAGGTAAAACTAAGGAGAGCGTGCCGACGGCCATCACATCAACTCTTGATACGTTGCCAACGCGCATCGTCACCTCATCCCTCGCAAGCCGCCGTCTATTCCGTAGCTCCTGTTTCGAGTTACAAATATTAGCAACTGAACCGGTATCAAATGCCCAGGCACTACAACGAGGGCTAGTAAGGAAAACATCAATAACATGTATATCAAATATACCTTTGATGGTGCCAGCCTTCTTGTCCACTAAGTACTTCGGACAGTTGCGCTTCCAGTGACCCTTGTCCTTGCAATAGAAGCACTCAGTGTCCGGTTTAGGACCAGACTTGAGCTTCTTCTCAGCAGGGGCAACGCGCTTGCCGCCGCCTTTCTTGAAGGGCTTCCTTGCACCCTTACCTTTCTTGAAGGTGGGCTTGTTGACCATCAACACATGATTATACTTTTTTATGTCCACCTCCGCAGCCTTCAATTTTGTGAAGAGCTCGGTGATCGTATCAGTGGAACCAATATGATTGTGAGTCACTAAAAAACTTTTGTAGCTGGGAGGGAGTGATTGCAGAACCCTGTCAATCTTGAGCTCCTCTGGAATCGTGCATTCCAGTTGCTCAAGGCGTTGAGTGTAGCCCGTCATCTTAATGGCGTGCTCACTAACGGAACTCCCTTCCTCCATCTTGCAGTTAAAGAACTTCTCAGAGATCTCATATCTCTCAGAACGGGCCTGAGTCTGAAACATGGTTTTCAGCTCTTCGAGAATCTCAAAGGGCCCGGGATAGTCTTCAAAACAATTTTGAAGTTCCGGTTCCATAGTAAACAACATGGTGCTCTTAATCACACCATAATCATCTTTGCCCGACTGATAGACAGCTTTCTCATTAGCCGGCGCAGTTGCAGCAGGGGGGTCACATAACGCTTTCACAAGGACATACTCCTTTTGACCGCCAGAGAGAATGATTCTTAGATTGCGGAACCAATTGGTGAAGTTAGACCCATTGTTTCTAAGCTTTTCCTTCTCAGCGAAAACGTTGAAGTTGAAGTTGGACTTGTCCATGTGATCTACAGTATTTGCAAGTACAATTTAGACTATGTTCATGATAAATAGTTCAACTTAATCAAATTACTAGATGAACTCCCACTAAGTTCAACATCCCTCAAGTTGTTTAGTGAACACGATCCAAATTCACCACACCTAATCCGATCATCACGAGAAGAGATGTGGTTTCAATGGTGGACAACGAAGTGTCAATCATATCATTCATATGACTCATGCTTAACCTTTCGGTTCATGTGTTCCGAGGCCATGTCTATACATGCTAGGCTCGTCAAGTTAGACCCAAGTATTTCCGCATGTGCAAAACTGGCTTGCACCCGTTGTATGTGAGCGTAGAGTCTATAGCACCCGATCATCACGTGATGCTTGGACACGACGAACTTTCGCAACGGTGCATACTTGGGGAGAACACAGTTTTTATCTTGATCTTTAAGTGAGGAATCATCTTATAATGCTACCGTCGCGATCTAAGCATAATAAGATACATAAAAGGATAAACATCACATGCATATAACTTTATGTGACATGGTATAGCCAATCTTCGCGCAATGATCTCCATCTTGTGCGTTCCGGCATGATCTCCATCACTCCACCATGATTGCCTCCACCACGAATAGCAACTACAACTATTGCTAACTACTTAGCGATAAAGTGAAACTATTACATGGCGTATAAGAAGTTGACACACAGGTCATACACAATTATAAAGACAACCATATGGCTCCTGCCGGTTGTGTACTCATCAACATGCAAGTCGTGAAACATTACAAAACATGATCATCGCATACATTATACACATCACATCTTGGGCCATACCATATCACAGAAAACACTCCCTGCAAAACAAGTTAGACGCCTCTACTTTGTTGTTGCATGTTTTACGTGGCTTATGGGAGTAGATGCTAAGAACGATTCTTACCTACGGAAAGCCACAACGGTGATATTACGGTTGCCAAACTCCGGTGTTAATCCCATGACAACTATAGTGAGAGAAACTGACATCCACCAGCCGCATGTGTGGAACAAGCCACACGTCAAGTGCGGAGCCGGTCTCGCGAACGATGTCGCGTAAGGTTGGCCTGGACCGCTTCAATCTCACTATCCCGCGTCATAAGAAGAACACAAACAAGAGGCTTGCAATAGAAAACATCAACGCCCGCAACAACCATGTTGTGTTCTACTCGTGAATCACATCTACGCATAGATCTAGCTCTGATACCACTGAAGGGTTTCGCGGCATAGTAAATCAAAATTTTCTACGGATGCGAACAGAGGGAAAGACAAGATCTAATCTAGGAGATGCAAACAACAAGAGTGATTGGATTAGATCTTCATACCCTTGAAGATTCGCACAGCAGAACGTTCGTCGGAACGTGGGTGATGTAGTCGTACTCGCTTCTCCTCCTCGCGATCCGATCCGATCTAGCACCACAAGTGGCGGTGCCTCCGTGAGATGCACACGTGCAGCACCTCGACGTCTCCTCCTTCCTTGGTCCTGCAAGTATGGTGGAGATATGGGTTGGATCTACAACGCGACGGCGCGGTGCAATTGGTGGAGAATTTCTGTAGCAGGGCTTCGCCTACAAGCAGTCGGGAGGGAGAGAGGAGGGCAGCAGGGCGGCTAGGGTTGGAGGGGAAGGTGTGGGGGGTTGGTGCGCCCCCACCCCTCTTCATATAGAGGGGGGCGCAGCCCTAGCCCCTCCCCCAAGCCCAAACCGGCGGCCCCAAAGGATAAGGAGTGGGGGCAAGGAAACCCCCCCCCCCTTCTAGAAGGTCTATCTCGAGTTTAAACCTCTCTAGGCCGGTTGGGCCCTATGGGGCCTTGTGCCCCTGGACCAATGCGGCCAGGGCACTCCCTCATAGGCCCATGCCCCCTCCCGGAAGGTGGGGCCACGTTGGTACCCTTCCGGAAGGTTCTAGAAGCTTCCGGTACAATACCGATTAACCCGGAACAATTCCGAACTCCAAAAACTGCACTGCCTTATATGAATCTTATTCTCCGGACCACTCTGGAACCTCTCGTGATGTCCCGGATCCCATACGAGACTCCGAACAAAAACTCATAAACCAATTATCCAATCTATCCTAGCGTCGAGACACGTTAAGTGTGTGACCCTGCGGGTTCGAGAATATGCAGACATGATCTTCTATTAATAATCAACAGCGGGGTCTGGAAACCCATATTGACTCCCACACATTCATCGATGATCATATCGGATGAACCACGATGCCAGGATTCAATCAATCCCATATATATATTCCCTTCGTCTCGCGATATTTTACTTGCCCGAGATTCGATCGTCGGTACCGTCATACCTAGTTCAATCTCGTTCACAGCAAGTACTTTACTCGTTCCGTAATACGATATCACTTTGTGATTAACTCCTTAACCACATGCTTGCAAGTGGTGTTGATATCGATTACCGAGTGGGCCCGAAGTATATCTCTCCGACTTGGGAGGGACAAATCCCATCTCGATACATACAACCCAACAGATACTTTCCGATCACCTGAGAGACACCTTTATGATCACCCTCTCATAGGATGACGTTTGATGACCTCAAAGCTTTCTTCCGATACCAGGGAGTTGTATTATCTCATGGTCTAAGGAATACAATATTTGACATAAGAAAAGCTTCGCAAAGACGAACACGATGACACGATCTAATTGCTTCGCTTAGTTTGGGTCTGTCCACCATATCATTCTCCCAATGATATGATCTCATTATTAATCGGCAACTCATGTCCATGGCTAGGAAACCTTAACCATCATTAATCAATGAGCTAGTCCATAGAGGCATACTAGGGACACGGTGTTGTTCACAAACCACACAAGTATTAAAGTTTCCGCTTAATACAATTCTAGCATGGAATATAAACTTTATCATGAACAAGAATTATAATAATAACATCTTTATTATTGCCTCTAGGGCATAATTCCAACAGTAATAAGAACATAAGTATTTGTTATCATGTATATTGTATCAGCACTTTGATATAATGAAGATTGTATTCTATGTATCTAAATAAGGTTTTCTCATTGAAAATTCTTCATTTTTATATATAGCTCTCTACGGGGACAATCCGATGGAAGAAGAATTATGCCTTGTGGACAGTGCTACCACAAACTCCATACTGAGGGAGTTGAAATATTTTCAGACTCTGAAAAAGATGAATGGACATATTTTAACAATCGCTGGACGCTATACGGTAATTTTTGGCACTGGACGTGCCATATTTACCCTCCCAAACGGTACACAAGTGATAATTGAGGCTGCCTTGTTGTATCCCGGTTCGTCACGTACCTTAATCAGTTATCAAGATATCCGTAAGAATGGTTTTCATATTGAAACCCATGAAGACAACAAAGAAGAGTATGAAAGGATAGAGATGTCGCCTAGAGGGGGGGTGAATAGGCAATTTCAAAACTATTACGGTTTTGGCTTGATAGAATGCGGAATTAAACTAACGTTTATTTTACAAGCACAAAACCTAAATACACTAGGCTCAACTAAGTGCACCAACAACAAATTAAGCTAAGCAAGATAGCACAAGATAAATATACCACAAGTGATAAGCAAGATATAAGTACTTCAAGCTCGATGGCTATCACAAGGAAAGTAAGCTCGGATATAGAGATAACCGAGGCACGCGGAGACGAAGATGTATTCCCGTGTTCACCACCTTTGGGAAGGGGGCTACGTCACGTTGGAGAGGTGTGAGGTTCCACGAAGGATTCCTCACGCGCCACAAAGGCTCACCTTATTCTCCGAGTCTATCCCACGAAGGAATAGGCCCTTTCCTTATGGCTAGCTTTTCCTCCACTCCGGAGATGGCAAGCTCCACAACCACTTCACAAGCTCCACGAAGGAGAATCCCGGGTCTCTTCACAATCTTCCACGAAGAGAACACCGTGGCACCAACCGCCAAGCCAACTAGGAGGTCACCCTCCAAGAGTAACAAGCTCACGGTCTCTCACTCGAACAAATCGTAATAGAGAGCTCAACACTTATGCAAGAATGCAAAGCAAGACCACCAAGGGTGCTCAAATCCTTCACTCTCAAATCCCACCAAAGCAACAAGTGCTAGGGAGGAATTAGAGAGGAAGAACAATGGTGGAAGTCAACCAATGACTCCAAGATCTAGATCCAATGGGTTCCCCTCACTTAGAGGAGGAATTGATTGGTGGGGATTGTAGATCTATATCTCCTCTTCCAAAGCCCTCAAAAAGATGCAAGAATCATAGGAGGGAAGGGGGAGGAAGCAAGCTCAAGAGGTTCAACAATGGAGGTCAATTTCGTGGTCAAGAACACCCTAAAACGTTGGGGGAAGAACCCCCTTTTATAGTGGAAAGCAAATATGGCCGTTGGAAGAAATCTGTGCGAACTCGGTTGAAAGTTCGGTTGAACCGGCTCCAGAACCGGACGGTCCGGTTCCTGGACCGGAAAACCGAACTTAAAACCGGAATTAGGGTCAGTACACAGTCTCGGATAGACTCGGTATAGCAAAACCGAAAATCCCGGTTTCAGATCCGGTTTTCCGGTCCTGGCACCGGACCACCCGGTCTGGGAGCCGGTTGAACCGAACTCACAACCGGGATGAAACAGGCTTCACGAAAAACGCAATAACTTTTGCATCCGGACTCCGATTTCGATGATCTTGGGCTTGTTTTGACGAGGAAAACAAGCTCTAAAAGATTGTGCAGAGAAACATCATAGCCCAACAAAGGAGGATAGAACCAAATGAAGAAAGGTAAGAAGCCTCCCTAAATAAGAACCGATAAAACCGTCAAACTCGAAAACGCCATAGAAGATGCATACGAATTCCGTTTTTGATGAACTTGGGCTTGTTGAAGAGCTAGCAACAAGCTCAAGAACCTCACATGGGTAAACACCAAGAAGCAAAAAATAGGAAGATGCAAAGTATGCAAAGGATTGAGCTCCCTATGACGATGTGATCAAGTTACACAACCGAAAGCCCCTCTTGATAGTGCGGCTATCTATCCTATAACCCGGTCTCCCAACAACCACCTTGAGACCGGTAAAAGGAAAACCTAGCAAGGCCATACCTTTGCCTTGCGCATACCGCTTGATCTTGATGACAACGCTTCAAGCTCCACCCAAGCCGGAATGCAACACTTGATCATTGTTGCTTCGTGAAGACTCCTAATTTGCTCCCCCATACACCACTATGGGATAGCTTCATTAATAGATGTCTTCACATGTCCATTATCACCAATATGGATGTCAAGCTTCAAGCAAATGATCTTCTTGAGATGCTTATCTTGAACTTGCCCTTCTCAACCTTGATGACGATCACCACTTGATGTCATCCTCTCATGGTCTATATAAAGTCTTCATTTTGAAGCATGCCCATGGAAAGATACCTGTCCCATATAGAAAACACAAAGGCAAATATATAATGGGTTATTCATGATGCATAATTGATAAGGCTTACCATACCACAAGACCATGTGTTACATTCTTTATGCTTCATGTGTTGACCAACTTGAAATCAATCTTCACTCTTTGTTATTGGTCAACCAAGTATCTTCTCGTGCTCCATCTTAATATCTCGAGGTACATAAGGAACTATTCATTTGATTACATGCTCTAAATCTTAGTCAACCATATCTCAACTAATGAGGCTATCATGACACCGACTTAGAGCCATATCTTGAATTCTTCTATTGAAATCACACTCTCAAGATCTTGATCATATCATATTATTCTCTTAATCTCGATGATTTTGATGCCAATACTCAAGGTATATCTTTATCTTCATGGCATCCATACTTGAATCCAACACATGGACTACAAGCATGACCTATGGAACATACCTTCATATAAAACTCAGTGAAAACGTTAGTTCATAGGGATTGTCATTAATCACCAAAACCACACATAGGGGCAATTACCCTTTCAGAGTATCTGCTCTTCACAAAAGATAACGGATATGGCAAGCAAGTACTTGAAAAAATTCCTTCTCTGTCGTCCGGACTGTACTATACGTACATCAAGCCCGTAGAACATGTTACTTACAAGGTAATCTTCCAGAATGTTAACGCATTTCAAACTTGGCATGATCGCCTAGGCCATCCCGGTATTGGGATGATGCGGAAGATTACTAGCAATTTTATTGGTCATAATTTGCATGAGTCCAAATTCCCTCAGTCATCGGACTTTGTGTGTACATCATGTGCCACAGGGAAGCTAATTTTGAGGCCTTCGCACCTCAAAATACAAGTTGAACCACTTCAGTTCCTTGAACGAATTCAAGGTGATATTTGTGGTCCTATCCAACCATTATCTGGACCATTCAGGTATTTCATGGTTTTGATTGACGCATCTACATGATGGTCACATGTGTGTCTTCTTTCCACACGAAACCATGCATTTGCCAAGATAATGAGGGAAGTAATTAAGTTACAGGCCTATTATCCAGAAAGTCTAATTAAATCAATTCGCATGGACAATGCTGCAGAATTCTCTTCACGTGCCTTCAATGACTATTGCATGGCCTTGGGGATTGAAGTTCCACACTCTGTTCCATATATCCACACTCAAAATGGTTTGGCTGAGTCCCTAATAAAGAGGATCAAACTCATTGCAAGACATTTGCTAATGAATTGCAGCTTGCCAACTTCGTGTTGGGGTCACGCGGTTTTACACGCTGCTGACCTAATCCAATTGCGACCTACTGCATATCATAGTACTTCCCCTCTGCAATTGGTACGTGGAAATCCTCCCAGCATTTCTCATCTGCGTAAGTTCGGATGTGCTACATACATCACGATCTCACCACCACAGCGGACATCCATGGGCCCACACAGAAAACTAGGGATCTATGTGGGGTACAAATCGCCGTCGATTATTAAGTACCTGGAACCCCTTACTGGGGATCTATTCACAGCCCGTCACGCTGATTGCATATTTGATGAGGAACATTTTCCGGCATTAGGAGGAGATTTCAAGTACCAGAAAGAATGCCCGGAAATTGATTGGAATGCTATCGCCATTTCAACCTCTGATCCACGTACCCAAGAGACCGAACTCCAAGTTCGGAAAATTATCAATTTGCAACATCTTGCAAATAATCTGCCAGATTCATTTACTGATCTAAAAGATGTTACTCCCTCCGATCCTAAATAAGTGTCACGGTTTTGAACTAACTCTAGTTCAAAATGGCGACACTTATTTAGGATCGGAGGGAGTACTAAATCCTAGAAACCGGCCAGAAATGCGCCCGAAAGAGTGGAGGTACCAACAAAAACCACTCAACTTCCTGATCCTAAAAAGAGTGGGAGTAGTACGGCCGCTGACCCGGAACCTGCTTCTCGCAAGCAACAAAGGAGAGAGAGGAGAAAATCCTCCAAATCAGTAAATGCAAGTCAGCTCAACGTTGACGAGAACCTTATGGGTAAATACACCCAGTGGAAGGGCAACTTCCACAACCCAGCTCTAGATTGCACACACTGGCTGGGACATCGAAACACCTAGACTCACGCGTATTAGGAAATCACGAAGAGTCATCAAGGGTGCATGAGATATCCACCAACTATATCGATTCTGGAGAATCATTCAACCGTAAGTCTACGATTGTCGACACTTATTTTTCTGCTACAATTGTCGATACCCTTCTCAATGATCATGATCCAAGGACTATCGTTGAGTGTGAGAAACGCTCTGACTGGCCTAAATGAAAGGAAGCAATACAAGCAAAACTTGCTTCGCTCAATAAAAGGAAGGTATTCACAGAAGCAATACCAACACCTCCCAATGTTTTCCCTGTGGGATTCAAATGGGTTTTCCTCCGGAAACGAAATGAGAACAATAAGGTGGTGAGATACAAAGCGAGGCTCGTAGCACAGGGTTTCACGCAGAGACCCGACATTGATTTCAATGAGACATATTCTCCAGTAATGAGTGGTATCACTTTCCGATATCTTATATCTTTGGCAGTGCAAAATCGTCTATCTATGCAGTTGATGGATGCCGTGACCGCATATCTTTACGGGTCACTAGATTCGGACATATACATGAAGGTTCCTGATGGAGTCTCTGTCCCAAATGCAAGTGCTAAATGCAACATGTACTGTGTAAAACTGAATAAGTCTTTATACGGCTTGAAACAGTCGGGACGGATGTGGTACAACCGACTTAGCGAGTTCCTTCTTCAGAAGAGTTACTCCAATAGTGATGACTGTCCATGTGTCTTCATCAAGAAGTCCTCTTCAGGATTTTGCATCATTTCAATGTATGTCGATGATCTCAACATCATTGGCAACACACAAGATATTGATGAAGCACGCAAGCATCTAAAGACAGAATTTGAGATGAAGGATTTGGGTCAAACCAAATTTTGCTTGGGTCTCCAACTCGAGCACCTTCCCTCAGGAATAATGGTACACCAAGCTGCCTATATCCAGAAAATATTGGAGAAATTCAATATGGACAAATCCTATCCATCTAAAACTCCCATGGTGGTTCGTTCTCTAGACGTAGGGAAATATCCGTTCAGACCAAGGGATGATGGAGAAGAGATATTGAGACCCGAGGTTCCATATCTCAGTGCCATTGGAGCGCTCATGTACCTTGCAAATTGTAGGAGACCTGACCTCGTATTTGCAGTTAATCTACTTGCTAGACACAGCGCAGCTCCCACCAAACGCCATTGGTCGGGAGTCAAGAATGTCTTTCGATATCTCCAAGGCACAAAGGATCTTGGCCTATACTTTCAATTTCAGAGAAATCTGGACTCCAGTATGATTGGATATACTAATGCTGGCTACTTATCTGATCCCCATAATGCTAGATCGCAGACCGGCTTTGTGTTCCTACATGGTGGAACTGCTATATCATGAAAGTCTTTGAAACAGACTCTGGTTGCAACATCTACCAATCATTCTGAAATAATTGCATTATATGAGGCATCACGTGAATGTGTGTGGCTTCGCAGAATGATAAACCACATACAACAGTCATGTGGAATTGGTTCTATCAAATCACCTACCATTATCTATGAGGATAATGCGGCTTGTGTTGCACAGATGCAAACAGGATATATCAAGTGCAATATCACTAAGCATATTGCCCCAAAGTTGTTTTATCCTCATGAACTTCAAAAGAGTGGGGAAATAAACGTCTTGCAAGTCAAATCATGCGATAATCTCGCCGACTTGTTTACGAAGTCTCTACCAACTTCAACATTTCAGAAATATATTCATGGAATCGGTATGCGACGGCTTCGAGATTTGCAAGAATCAGGGGGGTATCTTCCTAAACAATTCCTGTTCAAAGCATCATATTACACTCTTTTTCCTTTAAATGAGTTTACTTTACAGGTTCTCATTAAGGTTTTTAATAAGGTAATATCAACATAAGATCATATGTCATACTATCTGTTTTCCCCATCGGGGTTTTTAAGATGGTATAAGCAAGTCTCGCAAAATCACAGTGGAAAAATAGGTGATCTCTAGTTTCTAGAACAGCCCCAAAGCAGAGCACACAACCAGGCCCCGAGTCCAATTGCCAATTGTTACGGAGCATATCATATAGCGTGTGTTTAATCTATCCATCATAAGCAGCCAGGCAAACACTTTCAACTTTGGCAAAACGGTCTCAATTTCCATATGGAATTGAGCACTGCATCTCTAGGCAGTTGACCAAACAGAAATTTATAGAATTTGGACAGTGTATTGACCTCAAGATTCTATGGATTTATTTCATATTGAGTTAAGAGAGACGATAATCATTATATGTTGTGTCATTTTCTCCTTATTTTTCCACGAGGTTTTTGAAGGAGTTTTTAACAGCATATCCTACCATACTCCTCGCATTTTTCCCACAGGGTTTTTGGAGGAGACCTTTTTCAAGATGATGAACGCGGTAAGGACAAAAGGACAAGTATAGATTAGGAGGAGTGTTAGAATTTAATTAATTAATGTAATTAGTTAAATTAATCTCTACTTGTAACTGCACGTTCCCACGATGTGGAAACCAACCTATTGTTTCTGAAGCGTCGCCTTCAGGAACCGCCTTCTGAACCGTCGTATCCTTTGGATACGTCCGTTCCCCCTGTATATAAGCGTTCAATCATCAATGGAAAAATACCTTTCGATTCATTTGTCTCGTTCAATTCTTACAGATTACTCTAAATCAGTAGTACGCAAGTTTCTCCATCGTTACTCAATTGGTGAATAATTGTCCAATGATTCTTTTTGTTTGCCCTCAGATCTGGATATAACCAGACACCTTGTTGATTTTCAATTTACAAGCTCTTTTGTGCACCTTTTACTCATCAAGGGGGCCATAATTTTTGCTAGTACAATCTCCGTACATAGCTTCCTTTTATGGATTGTTTCCATCATTGCAGCATGTTAGTCTGATTCTTAGGCTCTTTGATAAATTGCTCGCTCCAGAAACAGCAAAAAGAATCAGCTTGGGCTTTGTTCCAACTGCATGTCACAGGATGCACCTACCAGGAGTAGGATGTATCCAAAGTGGCTTCATGATTGAGATGCAAAAAAACTGAGAGTGCATTATGCTAATGATCTAATGTACTATGCGGACAGAAAGCTCGTAAATATTCAGCTAGAAATAAATGGAGTAATAGACACTAACTGCATACAAGTTCTTACAATAACAGAAGAACACTATAATTCTGTTAAGAACTTACCATGGGAGTAGTCAAGATACAACCCCATCAAATTTGAATTGCCAGTGTTCCATCACAATATTCACATTGTACGTCAAAGCACTAAGAGAAAATCTTAATGAACATCATATGGATCCCATTTGAGACCAAACAGGTAAAAACTGTGTAAACACCTTTTACTTGAGCCTTTCGGAGCACTCAGTTTAGGAGTGTGCTGTTTTCTTCCTACTCATCAACATCCCAACTCAGGTCTTCATCGTCTTCCACGGAGTTCAGCCGTTTTCGGATATCCTCAGCTTTGCTACTAGGGCTTGACCGTGGACTCCTCCCTTTCTTCTCATCTTCATCACCAACATCCTCAATCTCGTCCCAGCTAAGATCTTCCTCCTGCGCTGATGGTCGAGACACCAGTGATAAATCACTGTCCTTAGATGAGTCACCAGCTTCAGTTTTCTCTTCCTGCCCTGTTCCAATGCTTGACTTTGGTGTTGAAGCTTCACCACTGTATTCACCGTTATCATCCTTTGTTGCTATCGAAATTGTCTCCTTATCTTCCGCTGCATACTTTTCATTCACTGCTTCTTGTTTTCCCTCAACCTGTGCTTGGTGGCTAACAGGCTCACCAATTTGCTCCTCTTTCTTATCTGGTATGATGCTAGTACCTTTGCGATCATCTTTATTATCATCCTCGTCATCGTCGACCTCCCAGCTGAGCTCTTCCTCGTCTTCCTTCGACATGGCCCTACTAACGAGTTTGGTGCGGACATTCTCTGCTTGCCTGAGCTTGTCGACAGCAAAGAAATACCTGCTCCAGAATGTGTCATAGGCTACCACCGAGGGCACGAGCCTCTCCACGAAGCTCTCCAGCCCAGGGCTCTCCTTGAGCACGGCCTCGATCTCCTCTTTTCTCTCGTCAAGGTTGAACGTCTCATGCCACCTGGTGAACCCCTCGGCGTCCTCGGGCTCCTCAGTGAAAGTGGTCGGATCGGCACGCAGCGCCAGGACCTGCGCCTCAAAACGGGTATACTTCTTGGACGGAAGGGACGAACGCCAAGAGGTACCAGAGGCAGGGTCGGAGAGTTGGGATGAGCTGTCGCTAGACCCGTCTTCACCGTCGGCGTCCACGGATCGAAGCGCCTCGTTGGCGTGGGAGAGGAGGCCGGCTGCGGCGGCCCCAAGGTCATCGACAGCCTGCCCGACGGACTCGAGCCTGTCTGAGGCGACGGACGCACCTGCCTCGAGCGCGCCGGGCAACGCTGCCGTGGCCCTTGCAGCGGCTACGCGAAGGGCCGTGGTCTCGGTGCGGAGACCAGACCCGAGGTCCTGGAGGTCGCGGCGGTAGCCCTCGAGCACCGTCTCCGACCGCGACGCGAAAGTCTTCATTAATCCCCCGAAGCTCCACCCGCCGCCGGAAACACCCTCCACCGCATCAGCTTCTTGCTCGTCATCCTCCTCCTCCTCCACGGTTTCCTGCTCTTCCTGCTGAGGCAACTCCTCCGCGAGCGTCTTGATCAGCCCACCGAAGCTCCATCCGCCGCCGGAGCCACCGCCTTCCTCCCCCTGCATCTCCTCCTCCGCCACCGCCGTGGTTTCTTGCCCACCCTCCTCCTGCTCTTCACGCGGCCCCTCAATCTCCTCGGCGAGCGTCTTCATCAGCCCACCAAAGCTCCAGCCGCCACCGGAATCGCTTCCACCATCCCTCTCCACCGCTTGCTCCTCTTCCTCGCCTTCCTCTTCCTCGTGCTCGCCGGCGGCGTCGGCGGAGAAGACGGAGTTGAAGAAATTATCCATGGGCACGCGTGCTGGCTGACGAGGGTTCGGATTTGGATCTGGGCTCTCAAGACTGGAGGACTCCTGGCCTGCAACAAAACATACCAGATACAGGAGCATGCAACAATGTATTTAAGTTGAATGGAGCAATATATTTTCAAGTTCATGAAACAGGAGCATTTTTTTTTCTAATAGAAGGAAAAGTACTTAATGCAGTCAAATGATACAGATACAGCTGACTCAGTAACTTTAGAAGATCATCTAGTGTAATGTGCTTACTCCCAAACTAGTACTGCACTTACTCCCAGTTTTCGACATATAACATTCTCCCACATGAAGTAAAACTGAGTGTGATAATCCCAGTTTCACCTTGTGGTGATGAAATGTCATCAGTACATAGTGGATATGAGCTAATAAAACTGAGTGTGATAATCCCAAACATGAGCAGCCAGCTGCAAGGGCGCCCGCCGCCTAGCCTCTGTATCTGTACCTTGTATTACACTGTGCCAAACCTAATACTCGATGAACACGAACAGAGCAGAGACAGAAATTTGGCGCAGTGTAAAACCTTACTGCTTTTCTCGGTGCTATCTCCATTTATTCAGATTACAGGAATTGCGATGACAGGATTTATGCTAACAGCCTCATCCCCAAATCCTTGCTCTGTTTTGGAGCAATTTATATACACATACACCCATCATGCTCTGCTAAAACAAAGATACTGAGTATGAAATACTATATGATCTACACTCGATTTATTTTTTGCTCTGCTTCTTTTAGTTTGGCCCGCCCATGATTTTGTTTGAAGCTCCACCGATGCACATGAGTAATTTCTATGTGGGCTGGTCATAGGACCTTGAGGTGATTATCGCACGCACGCACGCCCAGATCAAGATCAAGATCCCGTTACAATTTGTAATAATAAATTAAGATGCTACTTACTTAGACGGCCGGGCACTTGCTGAACCTAACGCAGCAGAAATCAAATGGATCCAAGATCTCACCTTAATTGCTGAAGGTAGGTGGAGTAGATGAAGAGGGGGAGGGAGACGGCGGCCGGCGTCTTAGGAGGAGAGGAGGCAGGCAGGCGTCGCCGAGTGGCGCTGAGTCCAAGCGAGCGAGGGGCGGAGAAGGGGGACGTGATGGGCTGAGGCGAAGGGAGGACGGAGAAGGTGGATGCGGCGGCGCTGAGCCTAGCTAGAGAGGAAAGGATGTGGGGGTGGGGGTGGGGGTGGGAGCAAGTCCAACAGACAGATGATGGATTTGTTTTATCAGCCTAGTATTTTTTTTCTTCTCAGATGAAACAGAGACGGAGGTCATCGATCGCATGCGCCGCCGGAGATTCAGGGGCGATATATGCATCTCGGTAGTAAGAAGGGAAAAGTCCAAAATAAATCTTGAATTTGTAGGCGACTAGCTAAATTAAATCTTAAAGTTAAAATTCTTGAAATTGGCACTCTGAATTTGTCAATTCCAGTCTATTTCAGACCCTTGGGTTGTTTGTCGCACTGGGAAAAACAACAATCCTCACCGGCAGGGAACTCAGGCTACCCCATATCGATCCCAACTCTTTATCACTTACAAACATGGCCCACGTGTCATATTTATCCTTTTCATCTCCTACTCTATCCCGAGCAGCAGCGATGTGTCCTCGTTCCATCAGCGGCGGCCGCGCCCCCCTCCAGGGGAGGCGCACGCCCCCTTCACGAACATCCAGACAGCCTCAAGCCCCTATCTTGCTCGTCGGAGGAGCTACTGGTTGCGTCGCTAGTGGTCAATCTTGGGAGAGAACACGGCGCGTGGGCTTCTGTAGGCGTGTGACTTCAAAATCTTGAGAAGGTGGGGCGTGTTCGCGAGCTTGGGCACGCACGACCTGTTGATGCTGGGGCTTAGCGGTCACGTCGGTGGCTTTCGATCTATGTGTGCTCCTGTCGCCGGAACTGGTCGATGGGGGAGCAGGGCGGGTCATGGTGGGGTTGTGAAAGTCGGGCGAGAAGGACGGTACCGAGGTGTGCGCAGCGCGGCTGAACTCTGGCCCTAGCTCGGCCTTACCTAGTTGTGGACAGTCGATGCTGACAAGTGGCCGTGGCTGCTCCTCGTCGTGCTGACGGGCGGCCGACGGGTGCAGCGCAAAGTGGAGGTCACCTGCATAAAGCTGTTGCCGACAGCGTTGTCATGCTCACCGACGAGTCACGACGGACGTCCGTCAAGCCGTGTCCGTCTAAATGGTCTAAACGGCATCGTGGATGCGTAATTTAACCAGGTTTGCTGGACAGGTCCGCGGAGTCCGTTCGGCCTGTTCTGTCCGCTGATAGAATAGCCCCTTGCATAGGCAGCATGATCTTGCCGCCCATCGCCTGCGCCTGGCCGCCGGCTGCCGCCGTTCCCCGGTCGGAGTCCGTTCGGCCTGTTCTGTCCGCTGATAGAATAGCCCCTTGCATAGGCAGCATGATCTTGCCGCCCATCGCCTGCGCCTGGCCGTCGGTTGCCGCCGTTCCCCGGTCACCGCCGCCATATTCCTTTGACGCGCACGTTTCGCGTATCCGGTTGCGCCGCCTCCGCGTCGGTGCCCTTGCCATCGTCGCCTGACAAGTTAGATGCCAAACAAGATGTCCAACACGGTAGAGGTAGAACAAGCGGCGGTGGAGGGGGAAAGAAGCCGACTTCGGAGGAGGAGAAGAACCTGGTGGTGGAGAAGGAGAAGTATTCGGCAAGCGGGCGCGATGACATCGGCATCAACCTAGAGGGCAAGGAGCAGGTCTGATCTCCCCCCTTATTGCAAAGAATTCTGCCACATCCTAATTGTCAGATCAGTTCTTTAATTCAGTAGTAAGAAGATTGGGGTCAAATATCCTAGCTAATTGTCGGATCAGTTCTTTATTATTTAGAGGTGTTGTCGAAGAAGAAGAGGTTCAAGACGATTCAGAAATTCAGAGAGTACAATCCTAAACTGAAATTGTTTGTTAGCTTAATAGGATTAGCCCTGAAGGTGGGTAAATGGGATCTAAGGTACTACAAGTGATTTAGTACTGCTGTGCTATTTTGCTCGTGAGAACTACAGGGGATACTTTTAGATAGCAGGGACTTACATATACATGAGATGTGGAGTATTCCAATTACCCACCTAAAGTTATCTACTGCCATCTTATTTATGTCTTACCAGTTAAGCTAGAGAAGCTTAGTTTGTGATTTAAACAAGTATATTAACTATCTTTTAACCTTATCTATATGAAATATTTGAGGCCTTCTACCCAATGTGTCAAAGAAACTTTCAGAATATCTGTCATTAAGAACATTTTCAGCAGCTTGAGCTGCAGCTGCCTTTTCACGTCAGGGTTCACTCTTTGTAACCTACCATTAACTGCTGAATCTAGCCCCCATAGAAAACGAAGTCACTTGGACCTTCTAGGTGTCACTGGCTGCACAGGTCTGACGCATCAAGAACAACAAACTGAAGAAGCTGGCGTGGTCTCCGCTCATTCTGTCCGCACAGGACCGGCAAAATACGGACTGCACAGGCCATCCACGGACAGGTGCACTAAACTATACGGACTCCACAGACAGGTGAATTAGTTTAAGCGGCTGGTGCATTTTATGCAACGGACACCACGGACGCGTCCGCCTGCATCCTGACCGACGAGAACCAGACCGTTCATGTTACATAGATTTGGAGATGATAGAGATGACATGTGGACCAACTTGGTCAGCGAGAGCAGTAACTTGTTTTAATTGCGATGTTTTTTGTTTCAGTCTAGAAAACAGGTTCAAGGTCTGAAATAGACCAGAATTGGTAAGCTCGGTGTGCCAATTTCAAGGATTCCGAGTTCAGGGTTTTATTTAGCTAGTGCCCACGAATTCAAGATTTATTTTAGACTTTTCTCTACTATTATTATTATTATTATTATTATTATTATTATTATTATTATCTCTATACTTAAAAAGAACCAAGTGTTCCGTATCCTGGCGACTAAGCGTTTCGCTCGACTTTCGTCGCGCCTCATCCCACTCCGCCCGTCCTTCGTCGCGTGTCCACGGCCCACCTCCTCCTGGCCCAGCCATGTCCCGATATTTTCCCTGCGATGGTACATTCCCGTGATTACTGCGAGCGTTTCCGATTGTCTTGTCGACCCCTCTCGCTCCCAATCTCACCCTAACCGGATCTCCCTCAGCTCCGCCGGCAAGCCCTCTCCATCTCTCTTTCTCTTCCTTGTGGCCGGCGCCAAGCTCTTCCAGAGGCACTGCTCCGAGGCACCATGTCTCCCTCTGGCCATGCCATAAACGTCTAAGCGGTGCCGCCGGCCATGTATCTGGTAGCAGCAGAGGACAGCGGCGTTGAGCATCGAGATGGGCAGGTGGTCGTCGTTGTGGTACGGGAGCTCGTCTTGTTATGATTTCCTCCTCACCGGCGTTGGCGTGAGGAGGCCATATGTGAGTGACTAAATTTTTGCAATTGAAGAGCAGGTACGTACGCTAAGCTCTGCAGCCATGCTCTTCCTTGCAAGTTTGTAGCCATTTTATAGTGCTCGTTGTTGATGGGTATTCTGACAAGTGTGGGTTCTCTGCGGGATATTCCTTGGAGACCAAAAATACGGTAGGGTCTTATGCTTGGGAATTTCAGGTTCATTTGTTAATTCCTCAGTTCTTTCTTTCTTATTCACCGTTCTTCCAGCGTTAATCGTTGATACAACAAAATATTAGGGAATGTGCTGCCACTGCTGTCGAGGAACATGTGGAATGCCCAAATGTTTTTATGCTCCAAGGTTTTCTGCAATTGCCAGACTTACCCGTTTGGACAGAGTTGATAATTCTGGATTTTGGATGCTTCTATTTCTGCTCTCTATTGAGATTCTACATACTGAATTTTTCTTTTTAATCCATCTGTGTGGGGATGCTTCTATTTCTGCGCTCTATGGTTAACATATTAGGTTCGAGACGGAAGATGCTGCAACACAAATATCAGAAGTCATGATTATTGTCAAAGTTGAGACAAGGGGCCACAGGTGTTGGTGAGGTACTGATGAAAAATGAGTTTGTCAACGGCGCTGGTACAAGGGGCCACAACATGTTTTCCCCCATTGCCACTAACAACTATAGTAGTCAAAGTAAGTTCAAACAGCTGCTTTAGAACTATGACTATGTGCATGTTTCCCTTGAGTAATTCCTTGATGCGTATGTCCATTAAGTAATTCTAACTATCACTGGATCTTGAGGGGCATCTAAGGACGGGGATTATTTTTTATCTTGAAGGATACACACTGAGAGCCCTACAGTTAATTCATGCCTACATTTGTGGTCAACCCCGTTGGTTGATTTCTAAGGTTGGATGAGGATCATGGATTCATGGTTTGTGCCATTCAAAGGAAATGAATCAGAGATATTAAGAGAATTCATGCAAAGTTTGGAAATGGCTCGATTTCTAATAATAAATCATATTATGAAATCGTAGTTATATTTTTTTCTGTTAGTATTTGTGCAAGAGACAGTACCATCGTCAAGCTAGCATAGGTTTTGGATAGTTTCAAACATGGAATTAGATTATCCCATGAGCTTGATTTGACTTACAGTTGGGTTTCCAGTGCCGATTATAGCAACAAATAGTTGCATCTTTGCTTGAAGAAAATGGTATAGTTAAGGGTGTACTATACAGCAACAAGTCAGGTGTACTAATTCAGTGGCATGTGTCAATTACAGGGACTTGATTTGGGCTTGCGGGTTCAGATGCTAGAAGAGATAACAAGGCACTACAAAAATATGAGCATCTAATTTGTGATATCCCTGGCCAAAAACTATGAGGCATTTTTTAAGCAATATCTGAAAAGGTGCAAGTTCAAATTAATTCGGAGGTGTCATAAGAACCTATATCTTTTACACAGATTAATTTATTTCCATAGATAGAATGCTGAAAGGAGCAACGGAGTGAAAACATGTTGAGAAATTTTTGTAGTCCTCAAGTTTGAGAATAGTAGCTTATAAATTGGACGATTTAACAGTACTAGATGTCTTAACTTTGTCTAGATCGAATGTATCTAGAAGTATTTTAGTGTGTAGATACATACGAATATAAACAAAGTTGAGACATCCTTTTTTAGGACAGAGGAAGTACTATCTTTGTTCATTGAATAATGATTACATTACTAGCAGCATTTATTTAGCGGTTTTTCTAACAGTAGATGTTACACTCGATATTTTTACATCCTTATGCCAAGTCGACCTTAGCTAGATTGAACTGTCAAACTGTCAGTATGTATATTATTCTGCCACCACATATTTTAAATTGAGTACTCTAATACATCATAAGGTCAATATATATAGGTTCGCTAGGATCTTGTGGAATTTACACAGGGAAGATTTATTGTACTGCAAACAATTTATTCAGATTTGGAGAAATTCTTAGGAAATTGCACATCGGTTGATTTTATAGTTGTGTTGCCATATATATATATGTACTGACGGACCAGAATTCTTCTATGAGAATGTTTCTATAATCAACGAAGATTGTCCTTATTTCTGTTCAGGGTGTAGGATTTTTATCATTTTAACTGTATTTGTTTTCTTTCTAGGACTTATTAGGTTCATTTAGGAAAAGCGAAGAGACGCATGCACTGCAGAAGAAGGATCATATGAAAGGTAGGTAAACTCCGCTGAGAAACATCCACGTTGTGAAAACCTTCAAGCCTTGCCCCATGAAGAGAACCCATCTTCTCATGCCTTATATTAGAGTACAACTCTGCATCTTCTGAATATTTGGTTAGATGGCCTCCTTAATTTCTTTTTGTCTGTCATAACAATTATTCAAGCTAATAAAAGTTAGCTTACTCTTCTAAAAGTTAGCTTACTCTTGATGTAAAAAATGTATCTAAATTTCTATTTTTTGGCATGACTAGATGGTTAGTAGTACAAAAATGTAAGATTGGTTTTGAAGTTTATGCTCCATAATACTAAATACACTCATCGAGTAATTTATAATGAACCTCCACAATACAAAATGATTTTCACTACACATTATGTTATCCCATCAGTTAATTAATTGGTTGTCAACTTGTAGCTTGCGGTAGTGGGTGAGGTGCAAAACAAATAAAGAGATGGTACCACGAATTTTGTTTGTTTTTGTCAGGGATAAGTTTTATCAAGAAATTGCATCCACCGGTAGATGAGATGAATACATTTGGGAGCACAAGTAAATGTATGGTATAAATGTAAAATCTCCCTCACTTAGTTCTCTAATTGTTCTAATCGTGCATGATTTGATAAATATCATGTTCAGAGTGGAGAACATACAGTCAAGTCACACCCTATTTACCAGATTATCATTGGTTGGAGATTATAATGGACATGGAGGTTGTACTTGAATACATTTATTTATAGTTCTCAAAGACATTATACTATTTAATATGCCATCATTGGGGTAGCAGCGCATGTAGTCCCAGCTCACTTTTGTAAAATAAATTGAATTTTTTATTACCCTGTCTACATTTATTTGTTGCTCTAATTTAGGGGGTTTCTTATGAGTTGACTCGGCTCTCATGCTATGTTTAAAATAAGGAAGGGAGAGTGTTTTGAACCTTTCAAAATTGTTTTGGAGATGTTTCGGAATTTTCAAGCAGGAGTGAAAACCACATTTACTCATGTCAAAAGTGGGATGATGATTGCTGCAGTTACATTTGGAAATAAAGATCGAAACTCGTGAGCTATGTAGGAGAGTAACTCGTGGCTTGACAAAAAACGAGCGAGGCCATGTTCTAATATGAGATCATTTGCAAATTGAGTTTAACAAGCTAGGTAAGTGAGTGTTTAACTTGTTATCCTTGGTCAAAATCGGTGTTAGCGCGGGGGTGAATATTAAGTATAATGATGATTTGTTGGATACATAGCGCAATGGCGACACAATGATGGAAGAGGTGATTGGTGGGAAAGGAGAATTGATGGTAGCGGCATCCTTGCCATGCTAGAGAGGGAAAATGTTGTTGGAGTGCATTGGGTGCCTATAAAGCATAAGAACAACGTAACTGTGAAAGAAGTGAAGCCGAGCGATAGATGAGAAAAATGAGAAGGGATGATAAAAATAATGATCAATTGAATGATTTGTAGTTTATATTAACAAAATTGCATGTATTTTTCCCTTGGTTAGATGGTTTGGTGTTAACCCGTGGCAACGCACGGGCATTTAACTAGTTAAATAATAAAGACTACTCCCTTTGTTCCACAATGTAAGCCATTTTAGCAAACTGTTTTATCTTTCTAAAAGGCTTATATTATGGAACAGTGGTAGTAATAATTAAGGAGTTAGCCTTTGCTTTCTATATGGTGTTGAATTAGCTTTATCAAAATACATTTCAAAGGGGGTTGAATGTTATTGTTTATAGAATATTATGTAGCTATTTTTCTATATATTTTGTTTTCTTCACATGTGTCGTAATTTACATATATCGCTAGAAAAGAAACAAGACGAGACGTGCCATGGCGCCTGGGTGCCACCAGACACCGGGCAGAATTTGCCTTGGAGCATAAGCAGAAATGCGAAATTCGTTTCACATGATTACACTCATGTCCGTCAATCTTATCACGCCACACGAGTTATTGAGTTTTTACCCCTATTGCCGAGAGGTTCAGGGTTCTCATGTCCAGTTTTTTTTTCTTTCTGAAATTTGTATTCTATGTGTGCAGATGTATGTGGCTCTGAAGGTGCAGAAGAGCGCACAACGCTACACAGAGGAAGTTTGTTGTTATGACCCTAATGACTCCCGGTGTGTTGTAAAGCTTCTTGGACACTTCAAGCAGTGAGGACCTAAGGGGAGCTATGTGTTCCTGGTGTTTGAGTTTCTTGGTGATAACTTGCTCACCCTGATAAAGTACATGGACTATTGTTGGATTAGACTTCCAATGGTTAAGGAGATATGCCGACGAGTGCTCATTGGCCTGGACTACCTCCGCAACATGCCCTTCCAGTTCTATGAATTTTAGTGTGTGTGTTTGAGAGAGGCATATGTACCTTGTGAGATGGCCTCAGCTTTTAGAACCCTTCCACGATGGTTAACTTTTTTTGCCACAAGCATGAGCTGAATAGATCAACTGATAGATGTTTATTTTTCACCCCTTCCAGTTCTTGGAATTTCAGTGTGTGTGAGAGGCGGGGTACCTTGTGAAATTTCCTTGCCTTGTATCGGCTCTAAAGGTGCATGCTCTGAGAATGTTTTCCAGTTAGTGTGCACCCTCTGATTAAAAATTGGCATTACACACATTTGTAATCTTGACTCAGTTTTGTAGCTTGCATTATGTATGCTAATTCCTTGTTATTCTCGTCTTAGTTGTATATAGTGGCATCTATAGATATTTGGAGCAACTTTCAGATGGTGGATGTAGCATGATGTTTTTATATGATGCAGTTAAAAACTAAGTGCATGCCTTTGCTTAGAAAGCACATTGTGGAGTAGTATTCTACCTTTACTCGAAACTTGACAACAATACTTGATGTGCACGAGAATCCTAAAATTACTTGTTTGACCCGATTAGTATTGAACCACTAGGATATTTGTTTTCCCGTTGCAACGCACGGGCATATTACTGGTATCTAAAAAGAACTTTGTGTTCCGTCTTTCGCCAATACGTCGTTTCGCTTCGTCGAGTGCTTCCGTCGTCAACCCCGTCCCACAGGAAAATAGCGCGCTCCATCAACGCAATCCATCCCCACTTTGTCCGCCCGCCTCCCTTCCTCTCCCAAAGCTGACGTACTAATCTCCTCCCGATCCGAACTCCCTCCCGATTTCTCGCCTCTGTCGGCGTCCTCCAACTCGGCCACCGGTGGCGACCTCCCATCCCCATCGTCGAGATCATCTAGCGGTGCCCTGCTATCCCTCCATCGAGGTCAACGGCCGAGCCTTGCCACTCCTACGACGATTTCCACCGGAGATGCCCTCCCCTCCATCCTCGCGACCCCCTCCATCCTCTGCGTTGAGTTCAATGGCGACACCTTCTCACTCCTGCCTCGATCTCCACCAGAGGAGGCCGACCCTCTGCCTAGCGTGTACCCTCCATCCTATGGCACAGCCGCCCGCCATAGCACGCCGCAAACCATGGGTGGCTTCTTGGTCGAGGATGAAGCATGGCCTCAGCCGCCGCGTCGGGTGCGTGGGATCCTCCGCAATCTCATGTGCCTGGAAATCTCCGGACGGTTGTCCGAATCTCCACTGCATCGGAGAGGGATCTCTGCCGCACTGCCGTGTGAGGAGTGCTCCCGCTGCTATTGGGTAGCCGCACCAGGGACGGAGGTGGCTCTCTCTGTCAGTAGTAGGGTGAGTATTGCGGCTGGTGTGTTCGCTGAGCAGCCAAAACTACTTATGTATTCTAGGCCTTTTGATTTTGGTTCTCGCTTCTTGCTTCTGTTTTTCTCACTCAGATCTATTTTTCAGAAATTCGAGAATTGCACTCTTTCAACTAAAGACCGGCAGATAATACACAAAACATCATTCTGTTCTTTATGGTTGGTAGTTGGAGCTTCACCGGATGTTCATATGCATATTCTACAAGGTACGGACAATATGTTTGATATTATCATCTCATTCTGTCAGACATGCCAAGAATGAGAGTACTCCAAATAAACTGTTGCACTACTGAAGTACTACTCTTGGCAAGTTTTACATGTATATTTTAAATTCTTAAACCATATAGCATTGATGTTGCATGTGTACGTAATGAATCAAAGTAAAAAAAGAACTGTGTTTTAACTTCTTCAGCCTGACATGGTTAATCCTTTTATTTATATATACTCCGTTGATGTTACAAATATATTGTTCAAAGATGTTTGCAGATGCACTGTGTTTTAACTAGACATTGCATCTTGAGTATCCAAAGGGTGAGTTCCTCTATTATATATTTATAATACAGTTACCTATCTCGAAACAGCTGAACTCTTTTGTCAAAAGAAATGAACAATTGGACACCCGTTCTATTGCACATGAAACATCCTACCTTCATTATGTTAAACATTCTATCTCTGGCCTCTTCTTTACATGATTCCATGGGGTTCCCTGGCGAGGAGTCAGGAGGTGAGGGACTGCGTTATTGACTTTTGGAGCTATGATTAGAGACCAAGCAAAATCAGGAAGTAGATTTCTCTCTCTTTCTTGTAGTTTACTTATGTGCGCCATTGCATATAGTAGACATGGAAGGAGTTTCTTGCTCGACCTTTTATCCTGCCATAAGAGAGGCTCAATAAGCACAAAGAGTGGAATTTCTCACCATCGCCTAAGCACAAGACTATGGAGCTTTATTTTTAAAATTATCCAATCTTTTCTTTCACAGAATGAGTGCTAGAGCAAGCTATTAGCGCCACCATTATTGTGGACACCGGAGACACACTAGAGCTCGAGGGAATGGAAGGTCCAGGCATTTACAATGATGCTTTATTGTTTTCCTATTTGTGATTGAGGAGGTCCAGATCAAGGTACTTGACTGGCCTCTCTTATATTGTCATTATTTTGTAGTACCTAACCATACAGTACCTTATAGAATGATTGCATTAAGATATTTGTTTGCTATGAAAATTGATGTCCTAATCTTGTTTGTGGAACATAGATAGTGACAAATAATTATTAACATGCATGCATTTAGCTAATTAAAGTATTCCAAATTAATTTTTTGTTAAATATGTTTGGATTTCCATTTTTTGAACTGAATTCTTGTGATGATCTATAAACCACTTAGATTTGCTACCACTGCTGGTTTTATGTATTACTCTTGGTAGGTTCACTTAATTAGTAGGTTAACAAGAGGTGCAACTTGAAGTTGAATGGTGAAGAACTCACGATGACCTGAAGGTGAGATAGGCTAATCTGAGCCTTAACAAAAAAAACCATACTTCAAAAAAATAAGGTGAGCAAGAGTCTGTTTTTAAACATAGATTTGTTTAAACTGATACAGTAGACCATATTTCAGCATGAAGAGCACTTTTTTGACTGCACAAGACCTTATCTCTTCTTAATTTAATAGTTTGAGAAATGAGACAATACCATGTTATCGGTTATACTTCAAAATGTCAATTTTCTTCTTTTCCTTTTAGTTCATATATAGATTCATAATTGAAGTCTTATGTATTAAAATAAAATGAATGCCATGCTATCTTTGTTCTTAAAAAATAAACAAATTATTTTAGTGACTTCATTTTCTCTACTATCTAAAAAGCACGAAGGTGTTCTGTTTTCTGCCACTACGTCGCCCTTCGTCCGACTCCCTGGCCGCGCTTTTTCCATCGCCTTGCCCGCAAAAAATGCGCCAAGCGAAAAATACACATCCTCAGAAAACGTCCCCTCAGTCAACCCACCCATCGACCCACGCCCAAACAGCGCATCGTCCCTCTTCTCCCTCCTCCATCGGCAGTGCTGCCGATTCGCTCCTCCGTGCCCCACACCCATTGCATGCTGGTTCCCCCAGCGAGCTCCTCCCTCGCCGATGGCTCGCCTCCCTGGAGCACCCCTCTCCTGTTGCTGGCTCGCTTCACTGACACGTCCCGGCCATGAACTCGCTGCAGTAGCGCTGCATGGACTTCGGCCGGCCAACACCGACGAGAGCGGCCTTCACCGCGCATCCCCGCCTCTACATCTTCTCCGTTGACGGCGAGCGCGACTCTCCACCTCAATGTCTGGTTCATGGGATTCAGGATCTAGAACGGTTGTACTGGGGGCAACATATCGCTTGCTGGGGCAAGCGATCATGAGCATCACCGGTCTCCCATGGCACATCCTTAGCTCAAACTTTAGTTGCCGGTGCTTATTTCATTGGCAGGATTCATGTCCAGTTCTTGGGGTAAGAATCGAACTCCTGTACCGCTTCCTTTTTATACCTTTGATTCAAATCAGAGCAACATATATGTACTGCTATTCTGCTATGAACTACATCAAGGAAATATGTGCTACTTTACTAAATTATGGCGTTTCTTTGTTCAATTTGTTGCAAAATAGCATCACTTCTTTTCCTACGGTAGTTCTAACTTTTCAGAGTTTGTTGTATGAAACATATACCACCAATGTGAGTGGCCGTACACATATTTCTCCTCTGATTTATAATTTATTATGTATGTTCGTACATGGCAGAATTAGCGCTTGATCTGTTATTGCTTGTAATTTCTAGACCCACAAAAATTAGTCCTGAACTTACTACAAGATGATGTTGCGTTATAGGCTAGGTACACACAAATATGAAAATGCCAAAGTTGTAAATCCAAGACATGTTTTTTCTTGGTAAGTATTTTTAACCTTACTCCTCAGTACTTTCATCTCTCTTTTTCTTGAAAAATTTAGTTCGAAAGTTTGGATATGACGTTAATAACACTCTAATCATAGGTCAGATTTCAGACTCGTGTGTATGGTGGCGTTACTCCAATTTCCCTTGTTCTGTCAGTTCGCTATTCCTTTCTATTTTCTTGGTTATCTATAATCAATCTTAATCAGCTTCTGATGATTACCAGGGCTATGGAAAGAGCGAGGAAGCAAGCACCCAGCATAACCAACTTCCACCCAGAAGCCCCAATTCAAAGAGATGATGTGATCAGATGGACCCAATGGACTTATTGCATTGTTTCCACCGGTTAATCTGGTAAGATATTAACCAGGACAACCAGCTGTGGGTGCCAGTCACCATAGAGAGCCCCAATAACAGATTGAAAAGTATACAGTTGTTGCTCCAGCTGGGCAACCATTTTATCAAGTTCCGGTTATTATTATCTAATACATGTAGTTAATCATGGGTATCCAGTACATATGATTTTGGTTATGTCATTAATCATGTGTACCCAGCGGAATGCGTTGTTTGCACTGTGATGGTTGCTGCTTAGAAGAATACTTGATCTTGTTTCTATTCCATATGATTCTGGATTGTAGTTCTTAAATTAATTTTACTTCAAGGTCAATCTGTAACAGTTTGAAAAATCATACTTATTATAGGTGAACTATCACGTGTTGCTCAAGTTCAGAAGTGCAAACACTAGAACTGCGAGGGAAAATTATGAAGGGAATAATGCTTTTTATCGAGGTACACAAATAGTTACTTGGATTACTAATTATCTTTACACACCCATAATTCTCAAAATTGATATTTTTTGTACATTAGTCAATATGTGCGATGGACGTGCAGGGGTTGGCGCGCATGAGTATAGCATGCAGTATATTTCATTAGGTTGCTACACATATGGGGTGTTTAAAGGAGAATTGATCTAGGCATAATCACTAGAAAATTCACTATTATGCATGGCGGCCAACTACCAGTAGAATGGAGTAAAAATAATTACATTACTTTGGATACCTACAGATGAGACGAATTTCCTAAGAGTTTATCCATAAAACCTATTAGTTTTCCTAAATCAGCCAACCTGAAGTATAATAATCCACACTCAACAACTTGGGAATTGCCAAATAGCATTGTTCCTTCAGTTTAATGCTTATAAAGCAATTCTCCATTATGTGGCTACCTATAGCACTATCTTCCCTAAACATGGAAGTTGAGACTTGTAGAAGAATCTCACTAGATATAGTTTAGTTATTGGTTATATATTTTTGGTGACCATAGGCTTTTTTACCTTTCCATAAATTGTTACTACTTTAAAATATTCCCTCCACTGATTTTAATCTATGTAAGATGGTTGTTGTACATTATTTTCCATTTCTTCCAGGATTTTATGAATCCATACAACATAAGACTTCAAAAGTAGAGTTCTCTTAAGGCTCTAATATCTTGTATACTACTTATCTGGAAGAAGACAGGGTCACCAAGTAATGATTTTTTCCATTGCACTAGACTTACGACAAGTGCAAGGCTGGTGATCCTTTTAAAATAATAGTGCAAGCCTGGTATTGGTGACTTTGTTTCACTCTGCAATCAAGACATGTTGATTGCCAATAAGAGCAGCTTATGTGTGGTGAGTGATAGATCTTCCTTGGTTATATCACAGTTATATGAACATGTGGAATGTCACCGTTGTATGACGCAAACCATCCCTTGGTTTCAGTTGCTCTAACCCTCTGATTTTGTGCACTGTTAATTAGTTATTCAGTGAACACACGTTTGATAGATTTTCCATGAATAAATCCTTCTTTGATCTAACAATATATAACTATATGGAATTTCACATATTCTGTAATATGTAGCATTCAGTTACACTTGTGTATCGGTTTTCAAAGCAAGTTCATGATGAGAAGTAAGACGTGTGTGTGCTTATGATTACATTATACCATTGATTCTATCTTCGTTCTATTATATATTGTACAATGTGTACATGCAACATTCAGTGAAATTAATTTTCTTAGTGCTTCAGATGTGTTTCATTGGACATCCTCAGTAGCAAGTTGTTGCCTAGGGAGCATGAACACGATTTGGAATGTGCACATGATAGTAGTAAAGCGGTCGGGCATCTGGGCAAAGAAGAACGGAGGTGGATATCTTGAGCCAGTGATAGTAGTGAGGAGGTGAATCGCCGGGGTGGTGCGCATTCACGACTCTATCATAGATAGCACCATCCTGGATGGTCATTCTGGTAGCAGAACTCGAGATTGTCAGGGGTTGTTGCCACAATGTATCTATGCAGGAAGTGGCAGTGGATTATACATTCATTGAAGGACCATTTTGGGGGAATCAATCCATTTATAGATGGTCATGGATGGAGATTATATACTTTTCTTCAAAGTGGAGGAAATGTTGCTTTATTATTGAGGCATGATGTACTTGAATAGAATATTAGCCCACAAATTTGGTGGTACTATTTTGTCAACAATGTGATTTTATGGATGGTTAGAAACTCTGAATCTTGTGTGCTGTGTAAACCACTCTTGAGCCCTTGATGCAGCTGGCAGCGTTAATTTTGTTCCATGCCAGATATCCTAGCTATTTGTTTTGAGAAGGCACTATACCACTGGTTGGAATATTGTGAGTTTTCGGTATCTTGCTTCCTTATGTAAAAATAAAAACTGACTATTTCTAATGACTCAAAAGGGAAGAACCCGTACGTAATTAAGTACAAAGTTTTTGAGTATCATGGAAGACATTGAGCCATTTTGCTTAAGTGGACACGGTTAGTGCAGGACACATGAAGATTGACTTTAACTAGGATTTTCTAGCTTCAACCATGAAGATCTTTATCAGAGTGTTGATGCTCAGATATGGCTTAACCATAAGATAGATTATTTTCCAACAATGTTGATGCTCAGATGAGTATAGCGGCTTAACCATAAGATATATTATTTTCCAATGCCTTATCGAGAGTAGCACGTTGTGAAATATTATCATGCCTTTGTTTATCATAACTTGACAATGATGTCTTACATGTTTGACATATTAGTGAAAACTTTATGCCCCGGTGCAACGCACGGACATGTTTCCTAGTTCATTGTAAGAATGACGACGACGTGATGCGGTTGACGGGTCGTGTCGATCGTGGGGCAGGACGGGAGTTGTACAGAGCATCGTCGTACTGTACAAGACTACATGTACAGTCAGGCTGCACGGAAACTCGTATGGGCGTGGCAAGTCTTTTTCCACGGATAGACGGCTGTATGCACATGGTCGTTTTCCACGCACGTATACGTGCTCGGTGTTGTATGCTCACGAAGAGAGATGAGGCAAGGTAGCAGAAAGAGTTTTCTGGAACTCAATTCCTCTTTCTTCTCTCAACCCATATACATACAGTTCCAATATCGATTCAGCAATTCAACAGTTATATATTGTTTAGATTTATTTTCTTTGCCCCCTCGAGCGATCTATTTTCCCGGTGGATGCGTTAGGTGGATGATGGGCCTCTGTTTTTGGGCTTGCTAGCTTCTACTTGCTTCTTGTTGTAATTTGTTGATATTTTTCAGGTTACGTTCAATGCATGCATAGGTCTTTTCTCAGGTATAATGCCCAAAAGATAGCTACGTGACCATCGATACTCGAACATATCATAGCACCTTATATGATACGATGAAAATGGTTGATCTCTCATAAAAAAAGAGCCTAAAAATTATAAGTAATAATCATGTGCGCCTGTGAGGCTAATTCATGTTCTGCTACTCGAACATATCGTAGCACCAAATTTCAGTTGCAACCCACTTATAACTCGGGTTACAGGATGAATCACCACACAAAATCCAATTTTCAGTCTTTTCACCTTAGGTTGAGGAGATCCGCGTGTACTATCCAGTATGTATCTACAGGATGCTTCCTCTTCGATTATTTCATGTGTACATGTAATGTCTGTCTGGATTAAGAAACACGTACAGGTAAAGTTTCAGACGTAATGTACGAGTGCTAGCGCAGTGGCGCTGAATCTGTCAAGCAGTTCAAGATAAGTCATCAAGCTGATCGATCAGTGGTGTCAACTGGTGGAGACGAATGTGGCTGGGGACTTTCTCTTGCGGCCTCTCCACCTTCGTCAGACACGCGGAACCCGTCCGGCTGAAAACTCAGTGCCAGCGGTATCCCTATCCTGCCGGTGCCGGCCGATGAAGAGATGGTCGAGGAGATCCAGGCCGTCATCACGGCCATGGACGACTCGGAGCTCTCCGAGGACCCCGGCAACCTCCCCTACTGGAAGCAGTTCTTCGCCGAGCGCCGGCTCCAGGAGCTCGCCCACCACGAAGGGCCGCCCGGCTCACCGCCGAAGTGCAACAACGCGGTGGCGCGACGCCGGTGGTGGAGTGCGTCGGGACGGACGCTCACCGCCGTTCTGGAGAACATCCATGCCGGTAACAACCCTAGGCTTGGCTTCCCACGGTAACCGGTGCCGGCGGCGAGGGCGAGGCGGCATCCTCCGGCCAAATAGCTGCCGAGGAGGATGGCCGGCCTCAGCTCCTCCACCGCCGCCTCAGGCTCTCGCTCCTCCGGGTCCGCACCGGCCCAGTCGCCGCCACTTCGGCCCGTCAAGCGTGAGGCAGACACGCTAGTCCACTCGCCGCCGCGAACACGCTCGCGGGGCATCGTCATCAACGAGCCCCGCGCACCGACGCAGTCGCCGCCAACTGGTTGTCTTTGCCTTCGCTAGCCGAAGCCGGAGCCGGCAGACTGGGCGGTGCCGGTCGACGAGGACGCCTTCGCCATGAAGATGGCAATGGAGCAGTCCCTCCAGGAAGCGGCCCCTCCGCCGCCGATGCCTAAGCCTGACATCCTCGCCTCGTCCAGGGCGGACAGGGAGCAGGCTGAGCAACACCGAGTTCAGCGACAGCAGGAGGAGGCCGAGCGCCAGGCCAGCGCTTGCCGCAAGCGCGCCTACAGGGCGCGCCGCTCATCGTCGTCGATGACGATGACGAGGCTGGCCCCTCCTACCAGCCGTGGAGGTACGGCGAACCCGGCCAGGGCAGCTCCCGCCCATCGCAGCCGCCAAGCGACGACGACGACAACGGCAAGGCCGACCCGGCTACACCTGCTTCTACAACAACTTCGACATGTAGAAGCGGCGTCCGGCGGCATCGGCATTGTCCTCGGCCTTCTTTAAGCTTTTTTAGTTTTTTAGCCTAAATGAAGTCAGAATTCGGTTGTTCGCCCGAATTCGATGTAATATTTATGAATTTGCCCTATATTAATGAAAACCGCCTATATCCGCCCAAAATTTGCCGTGTTTGATTGAATCTTAGCCAAACTCGAAAACTTGGTCTAGAAACGCGAGTGGAAAATTCAGCGTTTCTAGGCTAAAACTTGTTTCGTCCAGCTAAATTCAAGTTCAGATTTCAGTATGAAAACGATCAACGAGTGTGGAGATGCTCTTGCTCACAGCCCAAGGATGGATAGTGTAGAGTTTTGATCAGTTGTTTCTTCCGCTTTGAAGATGTCCGCAGGTAAATTTGACCGTGTAAGAGGAAGACAGGAGTGTTCTTTCTTCTTTTGGAAGGAAAAATCTAAGAACCGGTCAGCAAGCGTACCGACAGAAGTCACAGATAATTGGCGTTGACAAGGTCAGTCAACACGTGACGCGAATGCACGGCTGACTAACCGGCGTGGACCGATAGTATATTTGCAACACACGCAGTCGGTGGCGATCGCATATCGACGATGACGATTCCGGCGGCGACACTGACGGTGGTGTTGCCGTTGATGCTCTGCTTCTCGGCGGCGGCTCAGGTCACAACAGGAGGTGCAGCAGGGCCGCCGGCAGGCTGCCCGACCAGCTGCGGCGGCGTGAGCGTGCCGTATCCTTTCGGCATCGGCGAAGGGTGCTACTGGCCGGGCTTCAACCTCACCTGCGACCGGGCGCGCGGCCGGCTGCTCATCGGCGGCGGCGGCGGCACCCTCGAGGTCGTGGAGATCTCGCTCGCCAACTCCACGGTGCGCGTCATGGACACCGCGGGCGCAGTCAACATCACCTACCACGGGACCCCCGACGGCAACGGCACCTGGGGCGGCCCCCTCGGCGGCGCCGGCCCGTTCGTGGTGTCGGAGACGCGCAACCGGTTCGTGGTCACGGGGTGCAACGTGCAGGCCACCCTGCTCGGGGACACCGGCAACGTCATCGCCGGCTGCTCCGCCTTCTGCGCCATCAACGACAGGTGGGAGCAGGGCACCACGGCGAGGTCCCTCGACGCCGTCGCCGCCTGCTCCGGCATCGGCTGCTGCGAGACGCCCATCCCCATCGGCCGCCCCTCCTACGGCGTGGAGTTCAAGTGGATCGACCCGAACCACGAGAAAGACCACGAGCTGCCCAGCGCGGTGCGCGTCGCCGAGAGGGGCTGGTTCCAGGGCGCCTCCGCCGCGCTGCTCAACAACTCGCTCGCAGACTCCTCGCCGCGGACGCCGATCCCCGTGGTGCTGGAGTGGGCGGTGGAGTCCGCGCCGCTCGCGCCGCCCGCGCTGGCGACGACGGGCTGCCCCCAGGACGCGGCGACGAGCGCGTGCCGGAGCAGCCTCAGCTCCTGCCGCAACGTCACAGGCAACTACCGCAGCGGCTACGTGTGCCAGTGCCAGGACGGGTACCAGGGCAACCCGTACGTCGCCGGCGGATGCCAAGACATCGACGAGTGCGCGCTGCCCGGCATGTGCTTCGGCGAGTGCACCAACACGCCCGGCGGATACACATGCCGGTGTCCGCGTGGCGCGCGTGGCAACCCACGCATCAAAGACGGCTGCATCAAATCTTCCCTAGGTGAGCACAGCACCAATGATGATAATTTCCTGATTGCATATCAGAGAGACAGAGATCGCATCGGTTCTTGCTCAGTTTCACATCAGAGATTTTTCCAGAACCATGACAGATGTTTTCTCATATTTTTTCAGGTTTAAGTGTCGGCATAGGAATTGGCAGCGGCGCTGGCCTTCTACTCCTGGCACTTGGTGCCATTTTTGTGACCCGGAAGCTGAAGCATCGGAGGGCGAAGATGTTGAAGCAGAAGTTCTTTAAGCAAAACAGGGGACATCTGTTGGAACAATTGGTGTCACAGAAGGCAGACATCGCCGAGAGGATGATCATCCCCTTGGTGGAGCTGGAGAAGGCCACGAATAACTTCGACAAAGCTCGTGAGATCGGAGGAGGAGGGCACGGCACAGTGTACAAGGGGATCATGTCAGACCTGCACGTCGTGGCGATCAAGAAGTCCAAGATAGCGGTCCAAAGGGAGATCGACGAGTTCATCAACGAGGTAGCCATTCTCTCACAGATCAACCATCGGAACGTGGTGAAGCTCTTTGGGTGCTGCCTCGAGACAGAGGTGCCATTGTTGGTGTACGAGTTCATCCCCAATGGGACCCTTTACCACCATCTTCATGTCGAGGAGCCTGAACCATCGTTGCCATGGGTGGATCGGCTGAGAATTGCAAGGGAGACTGCCAGGGCTCTCGCGTACCTTCACTCAGCGGTGTCAATTCCTATAGTACACAGGGATATCAAGTCGCAGAACATTCTGTTAGATGGCACTCTCGTAGCAAAGGTGTCGGACTTCGGAGCTTCGAGGTGCATTCCGGTCGATCAAACAGGGACCGCAACCGCCATCCAAGGGACATTCGGGTATCTAGACCCAATGTACTACTACTCGGGGCGGCTCACTGAGAAGAGCGACGTTTATAGCTTCGGCGTTCTTCTCATGGAGCTTCTCACCAGGAAAAAACCGTGTTCATATCGATCTGCCGACGAGGAAAGCCTTGTCTCATATTTCACCGCTTTGCTTGCGACGGGGGAACTTGTCCATGTCTTAGATCCTCAGGTTGTGGAGGAAGGAGGCAAGGACGTTGAAGAGGTAGCTATGTTGGCGGCGGCATGTGTGAGAATGGAAGGTGACCACAGGCCGACCATGAGACAAGTCGAGATGACACTCGAGAGCCTTCATGTATCCCATGAAAATAGTGTGACGTGTGACAGAGACGCACCAAGATACGCAGTGATGAAGGCGACAAATATGGAGGAGGTGAGCAGACAATATAGCTTGGAAGAAGAGTATTTGTTGTCTTCAAGGTACCCCCGGTAGTTATAATTGTATAATGCGGCAGTTCAGTTTAACTAGCGAGGTGACTCGGTTACTTGTGGAGCTAGATTTTGATAATATTGTTAAACACGTGGACTATATTATTATTCTTCATATTAGTATACTTGTATCAAAAAATAAGTAATTATGAGGAAAGACCTTCTAGAATGTCATCTATTTAAGAACAGAAAAAGTCTACTCTCTCCGATCCATATTAGTTGACTTAGATTCATCTAGATACGGATATATCTAGACAAATTTAAGTCAACTAATATGGGTCGAAGGGAGTACGTTTTATTTCTCAGCACTTATTTCCTCATGTTGCCAAATGCAATATGCTATTTATTAACACATGAGATTATTTACCGATATAATTCATGGATATAAAAGCTGGGATACATTCCAAATGTATAAGATATTTTATACAAATGAACTATATAACAAAATGTTACTGTAATTTATCTTAGTATGTGCATTACATTGTTGTTGTTTTTTTCGAAATGGGGGAAGATCGCTCCGGCCTCTGCATCCTGCACACAGCCTGTTTTATTAAATTATTATCAAAACCTTACAAGAGGAATTACAAAGATAAAAAAGAAGCCCACCAAACAAGCGACAACTCGCTAATCCTACAACAGATAAAAGGGGTGTCCATGAAGAGGGCCAATATCCCTGACATCATACCAACACGCAACATATAAAACCGAAGGCCTTGACAAGTCGCCCAATGGCTAGCAAGTGGCACAACCAATCCGGCAGACCCTCGGCGTGTATCATCATACATGCTCGAGAAAGTTCTAGCCACCGTTTTTTTCGCAGATCCATCTCCAGGAGAGATCAATCCAATGACCTTCCGAGGCTTGCCATCGACGCGGCCATGATGCCAGACGGCGCCTCTGCCCTGCGTGCGTCCATCAACAAGCATGCGCTATCGCCACCGAGACCTCCCGACACCATGCCGCTGAGTCCCGCCAATCGACACAGCTAGAGATCTCCAGAAGATCTATCATGCGTAGCACCTACTACACTAGGCATGACTGAGCGTAACACCTATCAGTTAGGCATGACTTTCATCTCCACTAGAGTCTCTGTGCAAGATGAAGCCGCTCCACCACCTCTCTCTGCCATCCAGTTCTGATCCACAAGCAATGCTCCCAAGAGAGAATATGACACCCCAACGCCGCCATCGCCCGATCCGAAGAACCAGATTAGGGTTTCCCCCGGAGTAACAGGAGTGGCCTGACCACCGGCCGACATCTGCTCCAAAACCGATGCCCCCAAGAGGGGAATCGATGCCAGGCGCCGCCATCATCCGATCCAGGAGACCCAGATCTGGGGTTTCCACCGGAGCATCTCGAGTGAAGTGATGAGACCAGCAAAGACGATGCCTCCAACAAGGTAGCAACGCCAAGTGACATTGCCATCATCCGCCAAGATTAGTCGAGCCTCGGTTTTCACCGACTGCCATGTCACCCCCAAAATCGACGTCATCTAGATATTCACCACCATAGATCGGTGTGGGATCCTAAGATCCCCCACACCGGGTCCCAACATGGTCATCCACCTCCAGCGGAATAATTTGCCGCAGCCATGCCCAAAGCCACCGCCCCGGCGCCTAGATGACGCGATGGCACAACTACGTTCGTTGCCGATCCAAGCAGGAGGTCAAGATCTAGACCCCAAGGGCACAGGACGACCACCGCCTGACATCGCGACCTCACGCCACCATCATCGCACGCCACCATGGATCAGAGGTGAAGAGGATGTCGCCTCCCATCCCTGGACGCTTCTAGCAGGCGCTCCGCCGCCGTCATGCCACACAGCTTTTGGTCAGCGACGCCTCCGGTGGAGGCAGCGTAGGGAGAGAGTGGTGGGGGAGCTCGAGGGTGGGATGGCGGGGGAGGCCCCGGGGAGGTGCAGCGCCGCCGCTTCTCGGGGTAGGGTTAGGGTAAAAACCATATGCTTTCAGTCCAGTAGGATTTAAATCTAACCACACATGGCTCATGATAAACCATGTTTTACATGGAGAGTTTTATTTTTTTCATGATGGAGATAACTATCGTGCATGAATGAAATGATTCACACATTTGCATGCCTATATTTCGTCATTGTCATATTTAATATTGTATTTACCAGTAGATTATGAATTTTATATCATAGTTAAAGTGCAAGCCTCGTCAAAACATGATCATACTTTGTTAGAGATATTCCCATTTCATATAAGATTTTTGCAAGGATCTTGGTTTATAGCAACTGAGGGATGAGCATTATGAGCTACGCATCTCGTCAAACAAAATGTAGATTTTTTTTGAATCTCCACCTTTCGCTCTTTGAATTTCCTCGACGATCGTTGATAATTTATTATAATATGGTTAATAACTTTAAATGCATGATTAAACATGTAAATCAATGCCTTATATGTAAACATTGTGTTAATCCACTTACTTTGTCACTGGTCATATTGCAATTGTGCTTTTCAAGTAAAACAATGGCATGCCTTGAGATGCTCTCCCATGCTCCTCTAATGTTACTTTCTTTTTTGCATTCTAAATATCTCATATATGGCAATGTGGATCTTCTTACATATATTTAGAAATAGTGTTACAATCTCCACATCTTTATTATTTCTAATTGTACAATATTTACTATTTTAGAACAAAAATAACTTACTAAATGCTTCCTGAATTTGTAAATATATGCTTTAGACATTGACAAGCTTGATAGTAAACCCAACATTACTGTTTTTTTGGTACATAACACATCATTGGTTATATTTGTAACCGTGTTTTTGCATGAAAGAATTGCCGTGCCTTGATATGTTCCACTCATGCACACTCAATATATAGTAATTGCCACAAGCTATTCTATTTATGTTGGAATGTAAAACAACCAAGCACATCTTCATGCTCAGATTCTACATAGGTTTTATGTCATATTTGTGCCATATTGTGTTATGTTAGTTTACTTATTTTACAAATTAATATAATATACTCCTATGCGATTGGCATAGATGATGTTTTTGTAGGGGTTCGTAGCATGGAAAACAAAAAATTTCTATCGCATGCACACAAACAAGCCAAGATCTATCTACTAGATTGTAGCAACGAGTCGATAGAAGCACTCACCCTCGAAGATTCCAAAGCGGTTAACGAGAGCAGATTCTCATGGGTGATGTAGTCGTACACTTGCCGATCTCAAGATTGCGTAGACGATCCTTCCGACGTTGCGTTCCGGCAGGGCTTCCGTAGTCGGTCACACGTTCGGTACTCGATAAATACCTTCCTCTCCTTTGTTCCAGCAGGCAGCGAAGGTTGTAGTTCTCCCCTCGCGATTCCGGCAGCACGACGGCGTGGTGTCGGAAGTAGAGCGAAGATCATGCAGTGCTTTGCCTAAGCCGGAGCAGGTTATGGTGGATCTAGGGTTTCCCGATAATCTAGGGTTTAGAAGACCGGGAAGAGGAGGAGGTGTCGGCGGCGGCGCGAGGCGGCGGCGCACGGGTGTGGGAGGGCTAGGGCTTGTGTGTTTGGGGCAGCCCTCCCCTTCTATTTATGAGAGGGGGTCAGCCTTGAGAGAGAGAGAGGAGTTTGAATCCACTTCCAAACCCAAGTTGGAAGGACTCTTTCCTTCTTCCACTAGGAAACCATTGTTTCAGTTTGACTTTTCAAACCTCCCGTTTGACTTTCAATTTAGAGCTTTAATTCTCTCTCACAAATGTCCACACCAAGTGACCTAGGATATGATCCAATCATTCCACTTACCCATGGCACATTCATGGACCATTCCCCTTCCGGTCTGGTGAACCTTCTAGAACCTTCTAGAATCTCTCCGATGAAAACATCGAAATCATTCCCGAACTCCGGAATCAGACTTTCCTTATATGAATCTTATTCTCCGGACCATTCCGGATCTCCTCGTGATATCCCGGATCCCATACGAGACTCCGAACAACATTCGGTCTTCCTACTTACATTCCATATCTACTAAACAACATCGAATCCTTAAGTGTGTCTCCCCACGGTTCGTGAATTATGCGGACATGACCAAGACACTTCTCCGATCAATAACACATAGAGGAATCTGGAAATTCATATGGCTCCCACATATTTCTACGATTACTTTGCGATCGAATGAACCACTTACATATGATACCAATTTCCCTTTGTCTCGCGATAGTTTACTTATCCGAGGTTTGATCGTTGGTATCTCTGCATACCTAGTTCAGCCTCGTTACCGATAAGTACTCTTTTCTCATTCCCGTGATATGTGATCCCTTGTGAGCCAGTCACATGCTTGCAAGCTAATTGGATGACATTCCACCGAGAGGGCCCAGAGTATATCTATCCGTCATATGGATGGACAAATCCCACTCTTGATCCATGTGCCTCAACCCATACTTTCCGAAAATTCAATGCCACCTTTATAGCCACCCAGTTACGATGTGGTGTTTGATGTCATCAAAGCATCCTTCCGGTGATGGTGATTAGCATGATCTCATGGTCGAAGGAATTAGGTTACTATGTATCAGAAAGCTTATAGCAAACGAACTATTGAAATGACTTGATCTTTATGCTACGCTTATCTATAGGAGTATGTCCATCATACCATTCTCCTAATGATATGACCTTGTTGTTAATAACATCTCAATGTTCATGATCCAGAAACCATGATCATCGATTAACCAACAAGCTAGTATTATAAAGAGGCTTTACCAGGGATTCTAATTTAGTTTACAAATCACACAAGTATTAATGTTTCCGGTTAATACTATTATAGCATGCATCTAAACATTTATCATAAACACAAAGATATAATAATAACTACTTTTGTTATTGCCTCTAGGGCATATCTCCAACAGTTTTGACATTGATACGACCAATATGATATCATGCCTATTGGGTGCAGCCATCTCTTGATAATCGCTTGGCATATCTTTAGTCGGTATGGATAGCAGCTTTTTAGTCGACTACGTGATGTTTAGTAGTCTTTTAGTTCTCATTTTCTGTTGATTGATTCATGTATCAAGTTTGAGCGATCCTTGAATTAATATACTCTTTTATGTTTTGATGTCTCGAATATTTTAATAAAAGGTCGTGTGCAACCGATGCAGAGGCCGAGGTTATACTCACCTTTTCGAAAAATGTGACCTCAAACTAGTATGCATCTTTGACCCTTAGCGTTTATAGGTACATCTTACTAGGAAATTATCAGATTATTCTAGAGTTCAACTTTATTTTAGTTTCATATATAAATAAAAAATAACAAAAAATAATAGAGTTGTACCTCTAAAGTGGATTAGGTGGAAATTGATGTCAAGTACAGCTCACTAGGCTAGTGCAATGTGTAACACCCTCAGAATCGGCCATATGCAAGTTTCAGCGATTCCCGCCAAACCCGCATAGAAACGATTCAAAGGTGCCCACCAGGCACTTTCGTGCGGGTGGAAAACGAAGTAATACCATTACACAATAGTCCACGATGGAACCCACAGAACAGATATATACAACAATGACTCAAAGAGTCAAGAATACAGATATACAATACAAAGATCCAAATCATCTTTAAAATGATACAACATCCGAGTACGGACAAGATGCAAATTGAGCTAAGAGCCCTAAGAATAACCAATGGCGTCCATAACCCTGCCCAGGCCAAGCCGGAAGGGTAACCCTGCTAACGACGGCGATCTTAAAACCTGCTTAAACAAAAGGGGTGCCGACAAAGGGCAAAGGAAAAAGAGACCGGTCAGTACTGAGGCCAGTACACGGCGAGACTATAATTCGGCGGTCCTCGCCTACATAGGTATGGTGGACTGAAGCGGCAGCGCAGCATGCACTAGACAACCTATAGAGACTCAATATAACTAGCGGCTATCAGATAGGGATAAGAAAGACCTATTCGGGTCCAACCTGAAACTATCACCAAGCACGCCCATCATGGTATTTCCCCCTCGAGACCAAACGATGAAGTCGTCCGAGGAACTCACACAGTTGGCAGTGTTATTCATTCCGTTATAGTTGCGGCAATTACTAGTCAGATATAGATAGCATGAGTCATCCTGATATAAAAGCAGTGGGCAGGTTTAGTTAACCATTCCGTTGTAGTTGTAGTACTTACTAGTCAGATACATATAGCATGAGGCTTTCCAAAGCCCAGCAGTTGTTGGTACTTTTATTTAGCCATTCCGTTGTAGTTGCAATACTTACTAGTCAGATATAATGGTAACAGGTGACAACCCAAAACAGCAATTGTTGGCGCTTTTATTTAGCCATTCCATTATAGTGAAGCTGATTACTAGTCATTATAAAGTCAAATTTATAGCACTACTTTAGTTATAGTTGTCTATGATCGAGATACTGTGCTCCAAGTCGTCCATAACCGCGGACACGACTTTCAGAAAGTTTTACCCTGCAGGGGGGCACAAATAGCAACACACGCACGATCAACCTCGAGAAAAACCAAATGAAAACCCAACGAGGCATCACGACAGAGCAATTGCAGGATTCATATAATATTTCAGGGGGGCACCCCACCAAGCTACCCGCTATGATATCATGCCCATTGGGTGCAGCCATCTCTTGACAATCACTTGGCATATCTTTAGTCGGTATGGATAGTAGCTTTTTTGTCGACTACGAGATGTTTAGTAGTCTTTTAGTTCTCATTTTCTGTTGATTGATTCATGTATCAAGTTTGAGCGATCCTTGAATTATAATACTCTTTTATGTTTTGATGTCTCGAATCTTTTAATAAAAGGTCGTGTGCAACCGATGCAGAGGCCGAGGTTATAATCACCTTTTCGAAAAATGTGACCTCAAACTAGTATGCATCTTTGACCCTTAGTGTTTATAGGTACATCTTACTAGGAAATTATGAGATTATTCTAGAGTTCAACTTTATTTTAGTTTCATATATAAATAAAAAATAACAAAAATTAATAGAGTTGTACCTCTAAAGTGGATTAGGTGGAAATTGATGTCAAGTACAGCTCACTAGGCTAGTGCAATGCAAACATGATCTACCTTATTTATAAATAATCTTAGTCTGTATGGTTGTATTTTACCATCTTTGTGGTTACTTCTTTTTCAATGAATCACTTTTCCATGTTCAATAGATACTACTACACAATAAAAATACCATTAAATTTAGGACCCTACTCCAAATGAATAGATTTATATCCGCCTACTTCCATGTCTATTGATATGGTTTCCGAGTGAGAGAATGTCTCCCAATTCGAGTAGCTACCATGAATCAAAAAGGTCCTAGTTTAACGAGTTCACTACTTTTCCCAGCCGGAGAAGGGCAACTACTTATTGATTGATTGCCTCACTGTTTTCTACTTCTCCTCCTCATTGATATTACAATCGTATCTTATGCATTATCTCCTGACAACTCTATTTCATCTCAAGGACCCAGAGGGAATATATTTATGGATATGAGTCTATGGAAGAAGTCTTCGAATGGCGAACCAGCATCATCATGAGACTTTGTTTCAGATCACTCACTAGGTAGGTCCTAGATCCTCTAAAGAGGGTGTTTCGTTATTGAGCTAAATGCACTACTAGTCCCAATAGTTGATCACTAGGTGCATTTTAATCCCACTAACTGTAAATTAGGGTGAGAAAGTCCCAATAGTTGCAACACTATGCAAAACTCATCCCAAATGAATTAGGTGCATTTTAGTCCAACTAGTTGTAAATTGGGGTGAGAAAGTCCCAATAGTTGCAACACTATGCAAAACTCATCCCATATGACTCTTATAGATTGGACTTTAACAACCAATAAAATTTCCGAGTTTTAATAGATGAAATGACAGGCTTCAACTATAAAAAATAGATATATCTATCTATTGTACATAATTTTTTTGCCACTCGAAGCAGTCACAAGTCAAACATACTTTGTAGATTTGGAAGTACCCTTGCCAATGTTTAGTTGCTCTCAACATACTATATCAGATCCAAATAGTATCCTTTATCCAACTAATTACATTGTTAAGTACATTATGTCTAATCAGGCAAATGATATTGCATTGGTAGTTTCAATTTCCCATTGGAATTTGTTAGTTGAACCCTATCTCAAACAAAGATGTGGTTATTTGCTTATTTTCATTGCATTGCCGTAGTTATTTGCATTAACATTACAATCTTGCGTGGAAAATGATTATAGAGACACGTATCTACCTTGATATTAGAGTAAGACTTTCCTCCAAGAGGTAGAGTGTGCAAGATGACTACATGGTACAGTTGACAAGCATCATTATACAAGCATTAATCATCCTAGATCAATGGATATGAAACCAGGGTAACTAACTCTCTTCTTAGTTCTATTTAACATGATATCGATGTTATGCTAAGAAAGAAGTTCTATTTTATCATTTCAGGATCTACCCATGCAACAAGTATATATTTTATCATACCTACCTACTATCAAGCAAAATCTTCCTTATGCAATAAATAAGTGTGATGTGTTACATGAAGTATTGTGATAGACCGTTCGGTCTCAACTCAGATGCATTATCTACTAATCCGGCATAAAAAATGTGTTTTCCAACTTATTGTTAATATAATAGCTCTAGTTAGTGGTTTTTTCTTAGCACCTGGCACACATGTCACACAAAATTTTGATATAATACTACTTCTTTGGAGTTGTTTTTGGTGTAGAATAAATTTCTAAGCATTTTACTTGTAACCAAAATTTATGTGCAACACTTTAGTACTTAACTCTTTTACTATAGCTTTTTAATTAAAATTATTTCAAACATGGTGTCATCCTTTAAATAACTTGTAGATACTACATCACTTATTGATGTATAGTAGTTATTGGTTAAAATGATTACAAATATGATGTCATGTTTCTATATTTTCATTATATAAAAGTAGGGAAATGGAGAAGAGCAATATCTTATGATGGATAGCTAGAAATTGGATCCTTGGTAGTATAATGAAAACTACATTTATATTCAAATGATCATAGTGGAACTTACTTACACTTATGCAAACATTGTGCCATTGAGTAGGGAATTATGGATCCTCGTTGTTTTTGTTTGCTCACTTAGTATGATAATTTCCATAATCCTCAAGTGCTTTCATATGAAATATTTGGAAGAAAAATATCAAGCCCCACGGATATGAGTTGATTCCCGAAGTTCGCCTGAAGCACACTTGTCTGGATTAAATCTTTGGTATTGTATATTTCATGAGCAATATTGTTACTAGCTTCAATCATTTTTTATTTCTACGTGTGGATGTGTAGAGACATAGTGGAATTAATAAGAAGTGCAGTTGTACATAATTATAACAAACTAAAAAAGTGTATATCTAAAAGATGAAAAACCCTGCAAATGCATTTACGGAAAAGAAAAATTTATAATTCAAAGTTATTATAGGAAACACAAATCAGGGCCAATTAAAAGGACAGGATATACTCAAAAAATGGCTTTAGTGGACAGGCTCCATAGAGCCTGTTTTTTGAATTTTTTTGAAAATTGACATTTTAAAGTTTCACAAAAATCTAAAATAAAATTCTTGATGTTAACAATGACTTGATCTACAGTTCTGTGAAATTTCAGCACGAAATAGTTTGTATCCCGGCCTACACAAAAATAACAAACTGACAATTTTGAAGAATTCGAATTCTGCACTGTTCACCGTCTCAGATCTAGAATTTTTTTCATTTTTGCACAGCCCAAAATAAGAAATATTTCGCTTTGGTTTTTTGCACACAGGTAGAATTCATCGTTATCTACATCTAAATATTTTTTCAGAATTTTTTAGAACTTTAAAATGTCAATTTTTAAAAAATTCACAAACGGGCTCCATGCCTCCATATCGACACACTCAGGATATACTCTGCTGTTTTAAAGAAAATAAGTTGGAAAAGGCCCAGCTGGTACAACTGCATGCAAAGCCCAACGTAGCTAATTGAGGAAGAGACTGAATGGCCCAATGGAGTGCATCGTTGATTTCTCCCAAGGTTTGTAGGTGGCGCCTCGTCGCGGCCGAAGGAAGGTGGCGCCGATCGTCGATGTCGCTGACGATGGCAAATGGAGTCGCCATGTGTACGGAAAGTACGGCCCGCCCAAAACTGGCAGTAGTCGTCGTGCAGGCGTGCAAAGGCAAGGGCATCTTTACCGGCTCGACGCATCTCATCCAAACGTATATGAAATCGTCCGTACGGACTCGTGGAACATGCGCAACGCCCTAGTGACCCGACACATTCGAAAAAACATGTCCGGTTTAACCCATTCGTGTATCTAATTTGGTCAACAGTTGCGAACGCACACGGACAGAGGTCGTGTCCTGCCCGTTGGCACCGCCGGCCCACCTGTCAGCCATCGCGATATTGATTCAGGCGCGCGCAGCGGAAACCGATTCAGACGCAGCCGTGACAACGATTCAGAGGCGCTGACGGAAGGCTGACCGGCGGCAGCCTGCGCCATCAATGGCGACGAGACGGCATGCCGACTGACTGGACGCCACGCTCTCCACCTCCGTTGCAGGCGCCGTCCGATGCCTGCCCTCTTAACTGGACACTTCAATGCATCTCTCTTCGGCCTCCGCGCCGGCATCCGATGCCGGTCCTTTTTAATTGGCCACCCGCGGTCATCTTCTTCCACACAGAACACCATCCTCTCCTCCTTCTCCTTTTCGTTCTCCACTACCTGTAGCTATCCATGGTCGGCGCTGCTGGATCGAAGGGATAGCGTGGTGACCATGAACGCCGAGGGAGGCGTGGAGGGCACGGCCAAATCACCGCGCCACCACGCTCTCCCTCAACGCCGTCGTCGCCCGAAGATTTCGACCAAGGCACCCAGTTCGTCGTGGCCATCCACCTCGGCATGCCATATGACAGGCTGCTCCTGCCCCGCGGGTTCGTGATAGCGTCGCCCCCGCTTGTCATGCTGCGGCAACGGCTTCAGGACCAGCAGGTACCCGGTCGATCTGCAGTTCGACCACCTTGGCCAGATGTACCTCAGCAACGGCTAGGAGTGCTTCGCCCGCTCACACCAGATCGAAGCGGGCAACATCCTCGTCTTCAAGTACGGTGGCGAAGGAAAGTTTGGCGTCAGCGTTTTTGACCACACCATGTGCCGTCGCTGTTACCACTCCGACTCCTCCTCCGACTTCGACGAGTAGGCTAGGCTGTGAGCGCGCCATGTATGATGTATCAATATAGGCATTGGCCATTTGCAATAAAAATCTTTATTCGACCGGCACATATATTACAAAACAAGAGTACAACGGGTCGCCTACGGGTCGACCGGCATTGGCCATTCTAGCTAGGCCCCGCCTACGGGACGTCAAGGTCCCATTCTACGCTGAGAGAGCGGTAGATTGCTTCCTGTGTCTGCAGCTCTTCTTCGGCTTGGGAGAGGCGGGCACGCAGGTACGCGTCGTCGGGATTGGCCCGCAATGCTTCCCGGAGACCGTCACACACTTCTCTGAGCGCTAGACGCCGGCGGTGCTCCGACAGAAAGACGCGGTTCATCACCTCCAACAAGAAACGCTCGCCGGTTGTCCTGTTGTAGTAGCTGTGAGAGCGCCGCGGCCGCTGTGGCATATGAAATATCTGCGAGCACCTCGGAATTGAAGGAGGCTCCACGTCCGGCAACTCTGGCGGGTTCGTCCACCACGAGGGAAGTGAGCGGCCGGGCACCACTTCTTTGCCGGCATCAAGGTTGCCATGGAGCTCGTCGGGACGACGACGACGGCCAAGCATGGTGGTTTTTGTGTTGTGGTGTGGTGTGGGCCTGGTCCAAGATATCTCGGCGACCCTCTCCTTTTTATGGTTGCGACTGGACGCGGCGGGAAACGCCCATAACTGGCGGAAACGACGGGAAAGAGAGGCGGCAGACGGCGTGGCGGCGAAAGACATTAAAAATACGCCGGCGTTGACGCTGGCCAAACACAGACAGATGGTCACACCGCTGAGCGCGGTCCGCCGGACAGGCCGGATCACGACCCTAAATCGAGCGTGGCCCAACTCAAACGGATAGAAACGGACCGTTTGGAGCAGCGACCGGGTGGGTCAGCCTGGTGGAGATGTCCTAAGCACCATTTCGGAAGCCAGTGAGTCGTCAGCGGCAGTGTATTGTACAATACGTATTTTTTTTGTGTGGAGTACAAGCATGTATCTATAGGGTGCTTTCTCTTCGATTCTTTGACGTGTACATGTAACTAGATGGACACGCGCGCTTCGCCGCGCCGTCTGTATGACGTTGTCACGTAGTATGATTATTACGGTACACTAACCGGCGCTTTATTTGTGACACCCCTGTGTAAAACGCATGTGTTTCTAGTGTCATTGTCCATAGACACTCAAGCCCTTCTTTAGCAGTCAGGCCTTTTCGATCTCTTTCTCCTTCTCGCCGTAGACGGTCGGCTAGCCGTCCGAAGAATAAAGTATGACTTATTTAACACCGCTTCGTTATTTATTGGCGGATGTCAAACTATTTGACTTAAAGGCTTAAACGTGGACACTGGACGATGGCTTAAAGGCGGACGGTGGACGATGGCATGCGCATTCGTAGGCCGTGGAGGAGCAAACATCTAGCTGTAGACGATGGTGGCGTTAGGGTTGGGTGCATCGAGGGGGTTGGTGTTGCGAGCGGCGGCGAAACTGTTCCATCGGCAGACATGGGGGCGGAGGGGATGGTAGGTTGGGGGAGTGGCGGAATAGTCGTCCATGGGTGATTTTTTGCCGGTGGCCGTCGAGGCGGGATGCAGGAGGTTACACGCGGTATTTTTAGTTTGGTAGTTGGGCAGCGCTGGCTGACACACCAAATTTGCAGCACGGGATTAGGTTTTTATGTGCGTGTCCTAAATTGTTTTATGCGCGACTTATTTTTGCGCATCTGCTGGAGCATAAATTTTGCCCGCCGCGCTAAATAATAGCGTTTTTTGTGCACCGACATATTTTTTTGTGTCGTATGGTAGAGATACTTTAACTACGGTTCTTTTTTTTTTATGTAGGCCTTGTATAATTCCTCATTTTCTTTAAGCTGGCCCATATTTAATTTTTTTTTGGCCCACACAAGCCATAAACACATAGCCTTTGGATCCATAAGTCATAGACACATAGCCTTTGGGTACACAAGCCATAGACACATACTTCTACATGGCCTCAAAATGCTTCCTTTTTACCAAGCTTAAGTCTATAGTATATGTCTGGATTAAGAAACACGTACAGGTAAAGATTCACCAGATCTCAATAGATAAAGAACACACCAGACGTAATGTTCGAGTGCTGGCGCTGGACCAGTCAAGCAGAGCAAGATAAGATCCTCAAGCTGCTCGATCAGTGGTGTCAGCTGGTGGAGACGAATGTGGCTGGGGCCTTTTCTTTTGCGGCCTCCTCAACTTCGTCGTCAGACGAATGTGTCTCAGAGCCCATCTTCCCATACCTGTTCTCAGCATTACATATCCGCGCACGCAGAGACTTGTTCCGCGAGAGAAGAACGCGGCGGGGACGTTTCTTTTGCCGCATCTTCACCTTGTCGAGCTCCATCTTCAGATAATCCATGTCGGCCTTATGTCGTCTCTCCATATCCATCATTTTTGTCTCTAGATAATCGATGACCTTGTTTTGATTCCTTGAGAACCCATTGTCCTGAGCCTCTGTCGGTTCAAGCTCTTCGTGCTCAAGTTTGTCAGCCTTTTGTTGTTCCCTGCTGTGAGGTTGAGCTTGTTGGCCTTTCAATGCTTTGCACCTGCCAGTCAATTGGTCCTCCTCCCTGGCAAATTTATTGGCTTCAAAATATAGCACTAGAGGTTGGCAAAAACATTTAACCTGGACAGGGACAAACCAAAGCGAACATCATATTAAACCAGGGTAGAAGGGAGGTCAGACATAGGGAAGTTAGACAACTAACCTTTGCATTCTGAATCTCAGCAGCGGGGACAAATGATGAATAAGTGGCACCTGAATATCCATATTCCAACTCACAAGAATGACACTTGAACTTCTCATATTTTTTCAGTCCAAAAACGCAATGTGGTATGCAATGTTTGCTCCCACAAAATGGGCCAGTATATTTTCTTTCACTTGGATAAGTATACGACTCATGCATACGGTTGAAGACAACATCGACCAAATCAACATGATCATTCATTTGTTCCTGCCATGAAGGATTTTATATATCTCCATCAAATTACACCCCAGTACCAGATTGCGAAACATGAATTTACAGATGCTCAATAAGAAATTGCATTATAAACTACTCTCTCATGCATAAATACGTGGCATATAAATTAGAAAGCATTGGCTTCTTTTTTAATGTATTCGTCACGTATATGGGGATGGAGGTAGAAATTTGGTAAAATGCAGAATAATCCTGGACCGTGAAACGGAATATACAAAACATACCTGCTGAAAGAAGTTTTTGTTAGGATAGTAATCGGCCATGGCGGTGCTCAAGGATTTAGATGAAACAATTCTTCCTTTAACCTCAGATGCTTTTTTTTTGACTCAATGAAGACACCATGTAGCGTGCATATGATACAAGGATCTCCGGCATGCTGATGTGAGGATCTTGTTTCAAGAATACAAGGATCTCTGACGACATGCTGATGGGAGGATCTTGTTTCAAGAAATTTATTTTGAAACGACCTTAATTGCCATGGGCCTACATATTACATATAGAAATGTAAAAACATTACACAAAATCAAAATACAATTGCATAAGAGACCCAAGGATAATTACCTGAAAAAAAGAATTCAAGAAATAGTTGTTGTCCCTAGGAAAATTTTCAATGCCAATACTGTGCACTTGCCCAATTGAAGTATCTGCCAAAAGGGTTCAGAATTGTAAGTGATTTTAAATTACAAAAGAACCATAGAACATACAGAGTACATCATCATGTAAAAAATATATAGTTAGGTGGAGTTAACATTGAGCAGAGGCTATAACCAAGTAGTTAGCATAGTAGCATGTTTATATATATGGATAGAATTTTTTTCAACTAACAAGACAAGCATAGTCTAGAAATCTACAATCGCCATGAAGCAATGGAGACAAAAAACAATCTTTTTGTGTCCTAACCAAGCTAGATACTTGGGGGCTGTTTGGGTCCCTACCACAACTTTTCGCGCGAAGGTGTTGAAATGAAATGGGATTAAGGGTATGTTTGGTTTTAGCCCCAACTAATCACACCAAATTTTTGGCACGCCGAATGCAAGAGAATGACCAATGCTTTATCCATTGCACTGTTAAAAAAAGGAAAAACACACACTTCTTTGGTTTGCCAAGATTGTTGCGGCTGGTAGTCTTTGAAGACATAAGCTCAACCCAAATTAGCAGGGACTATATTAGACTTAGAGATTGTACTAGTATCATTTGAATCATACTTAAGGGGCGAATAAGCTGTTGTACAAAAGGGATAGTGTATGTATCTATTTTAATCGAGACAACAAGTTAATCAACCTATAATCTCTCTTGTACGTCATTTTGATGGTGGTTCTTACCTAGGTTTTCCCAACCTCCACATAAAATAAAAAACTTTAATCCGTGTACTCTGTACTAACTAAGCAAGTGATTAAAGTTAGATAAAAGTAGATATAAAGGTAGCATAGAATAGTAATCTTCCTATTAAGTGTCACCAAAGGCAAAACATACTAATACAGAACAATATTTAAACAAGCTGGCGGATATTTAAGTATTTATTTCTGACGCTAAATTGAACAATAACAAAAGAGGAAGGAGAATGATACCGGTAAAAATTCCAGATTGGCCTGAGTTTTCTGCCTTTTGTGCCTCCCCCAGCATGGTATCTGATTTATTTATGAAGCTTGTCGGCTGCACCTCCGCTTTGGGACTTGATATATCCGCGACAATTGTATGGTCTATTTTCGCTGACATGTCTGTATCTGTTTCAACATGGAACTCTATACATATAAGAGGGAGATAAGTTATGCAGAGACTATAGGAAAGTAGTAGCAAAGTATTATCTTTATACTGAAGGCATAGTAAAATAATGAGTTCATCCCGAATTTGCAGTGATTATATTAGACTTGGAGACTGTATTGGATCATTTGAATCATACTTAGGGATGAGTGTGCCGTCCTACATAAGGGGTGCGGAAATTTAATTGATTCTTTCTAACACTATATGCAACAATAGCAAAATAGGTGGGAACATATGTGAAAGTATAAAGCCAGCACATGAAAAGCATGCATCTAATTCCCTAGAGACCAGTCACACTAATCTAATGGCCGCACAAAACCCTGGCTAAGATCGATCATTGTACCTGATGAATTCATGCTTGCCGAGGTAAATGCAGAAACTTGAGGACTTGGTGATGAGAAAGCTGGAGCTGACTGTGCTCCAAATGAAGAAACACCCTCTGAAGATGTTGGGTGCCCAAGCATAAGCATGCTGGGAGGGGCCGAAGTTGAACCAAATGGGTTGCTCAAAGCTAGTGACGATGAAGTTGTGGAGCTACTGCTGATCACGCTTGTTATGGACAAGGCGGAAGAAGAGCTAGGTGGTGATGAAGCCGTGGAGCTAGTGCTGGAAGCTGACTGTGCTCCAAATGAAAAAGCACCCCCCTGAAAATGCTGGTTGGAGAGACGTAAACATGCTAGGAGGGGATGAACTTGAACCAAATGGGTTGCTCAAAGTTGTTGACGATGAAGCCATGGAGCTACTGCTGATCATGCTTGTTATGGACAAGGCAGCAGAAGAGTTAGGTGACGATGAAGTCGCGGAGCTACTGCTGGAAGTTGGAGCTGACTGTGCCCCAAATGAAAAAGCACCCCCTGAAAATGCTGGTTGGACAGACGTAAACAAGCTAGGAGGGGACGAACTTGAACCAAACGGGTTGCTGAAAGCTGCTTCTGATTGTGAAGCCGTGGAGCTACTTCTGAACAAAGTTAAGAACAAGGCAACACATATATGAGCTAGGTGATGAAAATGAAAACCCACTTGCTGATCAAGAGAATGCAGCTCCAGATCGATGCAAATGCTGAATAAGGCCAACCGAACACAACATGGATTTGAACTGAACAAGAAAATCAAATAACATGAATTACTAAGGAGAAGACCGAGACATTTACATTTATCTTTATCCATGCAAAAATCCACATTGGATACAAATTCTGATGTCCCAGCTGACATTCCAGAGTGGTTTCTAGTTTTGCTCCTCTGCTGCACGCCCCTGCCATAACTGTCAACAATCTGAGTTAATATATCAACAAATAAAAGCCACAGAAATAGAACGTTAACTGAAAACAATTGTATTGATGACTATTTCTGCTCATATATATATGCATATACTAAAAAAGGAAGAAGGCAGTCAACAAGCAGTACGTTTCCTGCACTGTTGTGATTCATTTCCCAAGTTGATCACAACAACTGAAATTATTACAGATTAAAACAATGTTTCATTTCAAACAGATACTGCTACTTACGGTCGTTTTCTTGGATTATCACTCCTTGGACCACTCGTCGGTACTAGTAGAGAATTATTTGAGGCGGCGGCAGCAGCGGCATTGTTGTTCGCAGACGACTGCAGTACCATCTTTTTGCTGTACGCGAGCATCATCAACTCGGCGATCTTCCCTCTAACTTGCTCCACGGTATCAGCGAGTCTCTCAAACGAATGAATCCTGGGCTCGGACGGGTGCTGTATACCTCTCACGCGGGTGCACTCAGCTTCGACCTCGTCGAAATCGGGACCGGTCTCACCGTATAACAAAACAAAAAAGAGGAAGGAGAATGATCACCGGTAAAAATTCTAGATTGGCCTGAGTTTTCTGTCTTTTGTGCCTCCTCCAGCATGGTATCTGATTTATTTATGAAGCTTGTCGGCTGCACCTCGGCTTTGGGACTTGATATATCTGCGGCAATTGTCTGGTCTATTGTCGCTGACATGTCTGTATCTGTTTCAACATGGAACTCTATACATATAAGAGGGAGATAAGTTATGCAGAGACTATAGGCAAGTAGTAGCAAAGTATTATCTTTATACTGAAGGCATAGTAAAATAATGAGTTCATCCCGAATTTGCAGTGAATCATTTGAATCATACTTAGGGATGAGTATGCCGTCCTACATAAGGGGTGCGGAAATTTAAGTGATTCTTTCTAACACTATATGCAACAATAGCAAAAGAGGTGGGAACTTATGTGAAAGTATAAAGCCAGCACATGAAAAGTATGCATCTAATTCCCTAGAGACCAGTCACACTAATTGTTGGCAGGCCTTATGTGTAATATTGGGGGTAGATAGGGTCCAAAGGGTAAACTGAACTTTGTATATTACTATGTGTAGATGAACGGGAGAAGGATAAGACTTCCAGATATTTCTTTTCCTCTCTCGACTGTGCTCTCCCTCTTCACCACTGATTCAACCCAAATCTAACGACATGGTATCAGAGCAAGCTGACGAATCGAGCAAGCATCGCGCTGATTGAGGGTGCTGGGCGCCAGGAGGTGTAGGTGGAGAAGTTTTTGGGTGGTCCGCTGCAGTGGGGAGCTGAATCAGGGCAGGAGCAGTCCGCTGGTCTGGGGAGCTACAACGAGAAGAGATTGGAGCGGGTGAGTCCGTTTACCTCTAGATCTGTTTGGTGTGAATTGTGCACAGAGAGGAAGGTGTGCTACGGGAGTGGCTCACAGGGGGAGGTGTATTAGTGAGCTGTGACAAGCTTGTAGTTGAAGATTGTGAGATTTTCTGATTGAGCCAATGGGGGACAACAATGGTACTCCGGCTGCTGTTACAACCGGAGAACTTGCAGCATTGTTGCAGGCTATGGACCAGAGGTACGGATCCTTGTTTGATGCAATCAGCAGGCAAGCTGGAAACGCAAGACCAGAAGCTGAAGTCAAGGAGGAAATCCATCCATTGCAACTGCCACATGTGAAGCTTGAAGGTCCAGAAAGCTATGTCAGTTGGGCAGAACATGCCGTGACTATCTTGGTCTCAAGAAAATTGGATGGATACATACTTGGTACTGTTGAGAAGCCTATGGAGGAAAATTCAAAGGAGGGACAGAAGTGGAAGATGACCAACGCTTTGGTGAGGGCTTGGCTTCTGAGCTCATTATCACCTCAGATTGCAAAGCAAGTGGAAAGGATCAAGGAGGCTTCTGAAATCCGGAGACTCCTAAAGGGCACATACTCAGGAGTGGAGAATGAAATGTTGGCATGTAAAATCCAGAAAGAGTTACAAGAGTTGAGCCAAGGTGAGAAGACTGTGGTAGACTATGTCTCCGAATTGAAGAGGCTTTGGAGCGATCTTGACTACTATGACCCCATCGAGTTGGAATGTGGCAAATGTGTAGAAAAATTTCATAAATGGACCGAGAAGAGACGTGTCAGGGATTTCCTAAATAGACTTAATTCTAAGTTTGAGAATAGAAGAGCAGCTATTTATGGTATTGGTAAGCTACCAAATCTAGAGCAAGCAATCTCTGCAATATTAGGTGAAGAGACTCGGCTAAAACTGGAGGATGGTGGACTTGGTGTACATGGCATTTCACAGAGACGCTCGGCCTTACTTGCAGCAGAGGGTGGTATTTTTCAGAGGCCAGGAACAAACCTTTTTGATAAAACATGTTTTGAATGTGGCCAGCCTGGGCATCTCAAGGCAGATTGTCCACAGTCGCTAGGAGGAGGCAGAGGTAGAGGACAATACTGGCGTGGCAGAGGTCGTGGCCGCATGTTTTCAGACCGCGGTGGTAGCCGTGGTAGAAATATGCGGCATGTAGGGAGAGCCAATACCTCAGCTGTTGAAGATGCTTCCCAAACCGTAAGTGTGGAGATGACCGTTGATGATCTAGAGAAATGGCGCCAATTTAAAGAATTGAACATAGGAGAGAGGCAATCCTCAGAGGCATCTACGTCTGCACCTGCATCGGCTGCTTCAGCTAATTTTTCGGGTAATAACCTCCATAATGAAAGGGGTAATAATTATACAAGTACACCATGGCTTATAGACTCAGGTGCATCTAGGCATATGACTGGATCTTATAGAGAATTTATCTATTATGTTGCTGACCAAAACAAAGAAAAGGTGAAATTGGCTGATGGATCAACACAAATGGTTGCTGGGTCTGGAACGGTTAATTGCAATTACAATTTGTCTCTCTCATCTGTTTTACATGTTCCTTTATTCCCAGTTAATCTATTATCAATAAGCTGCATTACGAAGGACCTGAACTGTGTTGCCATATTCTTCCCTACTTGGTGCATTTTGCAGGAACTTGGGACTGGAAGAAAGCTTGGGATGGGGAGTCTGCGTGATGGACTATATTACTTGGATAAAGTTGAATATCCTGCTATGGCTGCTACTTTACCCCCCTCGCCACTAGCAGAGTTGTTACTCCAACATCGTCGACTAGGACACCTATCTTTTGCTACGTTGGGTCAGTTGTATCCTAATCTTTATTGTAAGATCACCAAGGAGAAACTTGTTTGTGATGCTTGTCAGTATGGAAAGCAAACTAGAAGCTCTTATGTGTCATCTGATAATAGAAGTGATGTTCCACTCCAAACCATCCATTCAGACGTGTGGGGTCCCAGTAGAGTGGTGTCCTTAAATGGGTATCGATATTTTGTTACGTTTATTGACTGCTGTACCAGAACCACTTGGGTCTATGTTCTACGGAATAAGAATGATGTGTTTGAATGTTTTAGAGATTTTCATAACTTAATCATGAACCAATATAGTGCATGCATGAAGGTACTACGTACTGATAATGGTACAGAGTATGTGAATAAAGATTTTGATGAATATCTATCAAGCTATGGAATTGTTCACCAAACTACGTGTCCAGGTACTTCTGAACAAAATGGTCTAGCGGAGAGGAAAAATAGGCATCTCCTGGAGATTGCACGCTGTATAATGTTTGCTATGAATGTCCCTAAGTTTTTATGGTGTGAAGTAGTGATGACTGCAGCCTATCTAATGAACAGGATGCCGTCGAGGGTACTTGACTACAAGACACCAATAGAGTGTCTCACTGGGAAGACTACATATCTAGTTCCACTGAAGGTATTTGGGTGCACATGTTTTGTAAAGGATTATAGGCCTTCGGTTGGTAAGCTAGACCCAAGGGCTTTAAAGTGCATATTTGTGGGATATTCTGGTAAGCAGAAGGGGTACAAATGTTGGTGTCCATCTGAAAGGAGAATGATCGTAAGTATGGATGTGGTTTTTAGAGAGCAAGAACCATTCTATGGAGAATCAACTGACTTAGCTGATGTGTTTCCTGATTTGTTTACTAATAATAGCTCAGATGCAGATTGTGAGATACGGGGAGAAAAAGAGGAAGACAATGCTACCACATTGACAAAGGTGATAATTGGAGCAGTACCGGTGGGAGATGAGACCGAACAAGAGCCAATACAAGGGGAACAAGAGCAACAAGAGATGCCAAATGAGGTAGCACGGTGGACAAGACCAAACGAGGAACAAGAGATTCAGGTGTATAAGCGAAGGCATAGAATTGGGGAACAAAATGTGCAGGGGGAGGAAGCCACTTCATCGGAACATGATTCTGAAGCCCAAGAACAACGTGACATGGACCCTTCTGAAGCCCAAGAACAACGTGACATGGACTCTTTAGCCTCATCCCAAACCCCACAGTTACCCTCAAGTAATGATAATACTTCTCCTCAGTATAATGACTTAGATATTCCTATTGCACAAAGGAAGCAACCTCGTATCAATGTAGGGAAATTACCCTCAAAATTAGCTCCTTATAATGTCTCCAACTATATATCTTACACATCTGTTGGAACTTCATATAAGTCTTTTATTGCAGCATTGGATGCTGCTGGACCTATTCCACATAATTGGCAAGAAGCAAAATTGCACCCCCATTGGAGAGAAGCGATGCTTGAGGAGATGGCTGCACTTGACAAGAACAATACTTGGGTAATAACCACACTCCCTACTAATAAGAAAGTTGTAGGCTGCAAATGGGTATTTACTATTAAACAAAATTCTGATGGCAAGGTAGAAAGGTATAAGGCCAGACTTGTGGCAAAGGGTTATAGCCAGACTTATGGGGTGGATTATGATGAGACGTTTGCTCCCGTGGCAAAGATGAATACCATTAGAGCATTAATCTCAATCGCAGCCAATAATAGGTGGAAACTCTTCCAAATGGATGTTAAAAACGCCTTTTTGCATGGTGACCTTCAAGAGGAAGTATACATGGAAATTCCACCCGGGTTTAATAGTAAGGAGACTGAGGGTAAAGTATGTAGATTAAAAAAATCACTCTATGGGTTGAAACAATCACCGAGGGCCTGGTTTGGAAGGTTTCGTAAGGAGATATGTTCTCTTGGATATCAACAAAGCAATGCAGATCACACTCTATTCTTTAGGTGTTGTCATAACAGAGTAACAGTTCTTGTGGTTTATGTGGATGACATTGTGATTACAGGGAATGATGATGATGGGATAAGGAACTTGAAGAAAATGTTGGCAAAATCATTTGAAGTCAAAGATCTTGGACATCTCCACTACTTCTTGGGAATTGAAGTAGCGTATGGGTCGCAAGGTATATATCTCTCACAAAGAAAATATGTCCTTGACTTACTAGCTGAAACTGGGATGATGGAATGTAGACCTGCTCCCACACCAATTGAGGCAAATCACCGAATTATGGCAGATTCCGGTGATCCTGTTGACAAGGGTCAATACCAACGACTGGTTGGGAAGCTAATATATTTATCACACACTAGACCTGATATTGCATATGCTGTCAGTATTGTGAGTAGATACATGCATGACCCTCGATCCACCCACCTAGATGCAGCCAATAGAATTTTACGATATCTTAAGGGTTGTCCTGGGAAAGGAATTCTATTTTCAATCTTCGGGCATCTAAGGATAGAGGGTTATACAGATGCTGATTGGGCTGGGTGTTATGATGATAGAAGATCTACTTCTGGCTACTGCATCTTTGTTGGTGGTAATTTAGTTAGTTGGAGAAGCAAAAAACAGAGTGTAGTGGCCAGATCTACAGCAGAAGCTGAACTACGGTCTATGGCATCTGGCTTGTGTGAGCTAATGTGGCTAAGATTGCTACTCACTGAACTCCAAATGTTTAAGGGTGAACCCCTTCAGCTCTACTGTGATAACCAAGCCACAATCAATATTGTGAACAATCCAGTCCAGCATGATAGAACAAAACACATTGAAATTGATAGGCACTTCATTAGAGAGAAATTAGAGGAGGGAACACTTCAAGTTAATTTTGTTAGATCTAGCGATCAGCTCGCGGATATTTTAACAAAAGGTGTTAGTATTGTGTCTTTCATGAAAATATGTGACAAGATGGGGCTTATAAATATTTTTGCCCCATCTTGAGGGGGAGTGTTGGCAGGCCTTATGTGTAATATTGGGGGTAGATAGGGTCCAAAGGGTAAACTGAACTTTGTATATTACTATGTGTAGATGAACGGGAGAAGGATAAGACTTCCAGATATTTCTTTTCCTCTCTCGACTGTGCTCTCCCTCTTCACCACTGATTCAACCCAAATCTAACGACACTAATCTAATGGCCGCATAAAACCCTGGCTAAAATCAATCATTGTACCTGATGAATTCATGCTTGCCGAGGTAAATGAAGAAACTTGAGGACTTGGTGATGAGAAAGCTGGAGCTGACTGTGCTCCAAATGAAGAAACACTCCCTGAAGATGCTGGGTGGCCAAGCATAAGCATGCTGGGAGGGGACGAATTTGAACCAAATGGGTTGCTCAAAGCTAGTGACGACGATAAAGCCATGGAGCTACTGCTGATCACGCTTGTTATGGACAAGGCGGAAGCAGAGCTAGGTGATGATGAAGCCGTGGAGCTAGTGCTGGAAATTGGAGCTGACTGTGCTCCAAATGAAAAAGCACCCCCTGAAAATGCTGGTTGGAGAGACGTAAACATGCTGGGAGTGGGAGGGGACGAACTTGAACCAAATGGGTTGCTCAAAGCTGTTGACGTTGAAGCCATGGAGCTACTGCTGATCATGCTTGTTATGGACAAGGCAGCGGAAAAGCTAGGTGACGATGAAGTCGCGGAGCTACTGCTGAAAGCTGGAGGTGACTGTGCTCCAAATGAAAAAGCAGCCCCTGAAAATGCTGGTTGGACAGACGTAAAAATGCTGGGAGGGGACAGCGAACTTGAACCAAACGGGTTGCTGAAAGCTGCTGCTGATGGTGAAGCCGTGGAGCTACTTCTGAACACCGTTAGGAACAAGGCAACATATATATGAGCTAGGTGATGAAAATGCAAACCCACTTATTACAGATCAAGAGAAGGCAGCTCCAGATATGCAAATAATGCTGAATAAGGCCAACTTAATGCATGGATTTGAACTGAACAAGAAAATCAAATAACATGAATTACTGAGGATAAGACCGAGACAATGTACATTTATCTTTATCCATGCAAAAATCCACATTGGATAAAAATCCTGATGTCCCCGTAGACATCCCAGCAGACTGGTTTCTAGATTTGCTCCTCTGCTGCACGCCCTTGCCATGACTGTCAACAATCTGAGTTAATATTATCAAATAATAAAAACCACAGAAATAGAACGTTAACTGAAAACAATTGTATTGTTGACTATTTCGCTGCTCATTCCAGCATGCATATACTAAAAAAGGAAGAAGGCAGTCAACAAAGAAGTACGTTTCCTGCACTGTTGTGATTCATTTAATTTCCCAAGTTGATGACAACAACTGAGATTATTACAGATTAAAGAAATTCCTCTTTTCAAACAGAAGATACTACTACTTACGGTCGTTTTCTTGGATTACCACTCCTTGGACCACTCGTCGGTACAAGTAGAGAATTACTTGAGGCGGCGGCAGCAGCGGCATTGTTGTTCGCGGACGACTGCACAACCATCTTCTTGCTATACGCAAGCATCATCAACTCGGCGATCTTCCCTCTGACTTGCTCCACGGTTGTAGTATCAGCGAGTCTCTCAAACGAGTGAATCCATGGCTCGGACGGGTGCTGTATACCTCTGACGCGGGTGCACTCAGCTTCGACCTCGTCGAAATCGGGACCGGTCTCACCGTACTTGCACATGAGGCTCATGTAGAACCGCGCGAGCTCGACTGAATCGGGCGCGCAGTCCCTGGCTTCGCGGCATGCGGCCAGCGCCTTCTCTCGCTCCTGTCTACGGCGCCTGGAATTGGCGTCGGACTCCAGGTCGTGCAGCAGTGATCTGGCGTGCATCTGAAGCGCGCGGAGTTGGCCGCCGTGGCTCTGCGGGATCTTCACGTTGTTGATTGCCTGTAGCGCCTGCTTGTGCTTCCAGTTTTTCTGTAGTTTTAGGGCGCGTACGTATGCGGCGCGCAGAGCAGTGTCTTCGGAATTCGGTGAATGGAGGAGAGTGCCGACTCCGGGCGCCTGAGGCGGCGCGGCTCTTTTATTGGGTTTTTTCTTGCCCATCGGGAAGCTAGGGCAGACCGTAGCCTAGGGCGGCAGCACTCCCGGTTTGCCTGTCGGAAGGCTGAGCTTCCCGCCGGTCTGCACGACGCGCCGAATCGGCAACGGCAACAGCAGTATCCAGTTCAATGGCCGGTCGTCGCTCGAGGACTGGAGGCCTGATGCGGCGTGTTGAAACGGAGTGGGGAAGGAGCGGCGGAGGGGGACCTCTGGTGGAGGCGAAGGAGGCCTGGAGTGGAGCGGCGGCGTCAGCGGTGGGCTGGGTGGCGGCTGTGTTGGTCCGGGGCTGTGGGCGGCGGCTGTGGGGGGTGTGGAAGGGGAACTGACGGGCTTGCGGAATCCGTGTTGGGACTCGGGGGACCTGGGTCGCATAATCATAGGGCTAATTATAACAGTCACAATTACAAAGTCCGGTTCTCTCAAAAAAAAAAAAATTTACAAAGTCCGGCGCATGCATGAACCAGGAACACACGGCGTACAGAGCACGATCGTCTACAGTGTGACGCGGATGCCGATAGATGATTATTACAGTACTTTATTAGCTTCTGACTTCTGAGGACATACATCCACCGGTCCTTTTCCACGCATGCACCTGGTCGTTTTCCATCCATCTGCATTCACAATTTCACATTCGGTTTTTCAATGGACTATTCTGTTGTACCCTTACCCTCTTCATTTTAAAATATAAAATATTTTAGACATTTTTCTAGAACATCTACTAAACGTCTTTTAGAGCGTAGGTTTATAGCAAAATGAGTGAATCACGTTTAGATACATCTGTTTTTAAAAGTCCAAAAACATCCTGTATTCTGAAATGGAATGAATACTTTAATTTTGTACTCTGTTTCATGGCTAGCAAATACGTCTGGCTACTGATTCAGCAGACATGTATCACTTCTCTATCCTTTCCTATTTTTTAGGCATTTGTGAGAGTACCATCTCCAGCCGCGTTTGGTGGTCTAGCAACAGTGTCCAATTGATCGTACGGGGACGCTAGGAGACGTCGGCACATATGTTGTGTCGTGTTTGGGGAAGAGGATGTAAAACGGCGATTCTGGCGTGCACGCTATATAGCGTGTATGGCCCACCCTCTCTCTTCTCTGTTGCATGCAAACTTTACGTAGATTAGCCCATTTTCTTTTATATTGTAGTATAATTTAAAACGCTTATAGATTTTTAATTACAAGTTCACTTTAAAAACCGTTTGCACATCTGGGTTTTTAACGGACAGAGCTTCAAAATAAGACTAATATTAACTATATTTTGACAATATTTAAAAATCAATTTTTGAAATTGATAAAACAAAAAAAAAATTATATGAAACTTGGTGGTTTTTTATTGCTAAAACAGTCTCTTTCTTTATGTATCACTTCTCTATCCTTCCTATTTTTTAGGCATTTGTGTGAGTACCATCTCCAGCCGCGTTTGGTGGTCTAGCAACAGTGTCCAATTGATCGTACGGGGGACGCCAAGAGACGTCAGCACATATGTCGTGTCGTGTTTGGGGGAGAGGACGGCTCTAGCTAGCCGTGTCCCCCTATATACTATTGCTTGGACAATTTGTCTTTTACTTAAAAAGAAAATCCACTCATTCGTTCTTTTATGCAGATTGTTATGAAAAACATGCCTACATGAAGGTAGAGAAGAGAAAATCTTGCAGAGTCCATCCATTGGTGTCATAGTAGCTTTTTTTTCGAAATGGAGGATAAACCCCGGCCTCTGCATTGAAAAGATGCATATAACCTGTGTTTTTAACTTATTCAACAAAAACAGACAAAGAACACACATAAAAAAACCTAAAGCCACCACTCAACACTTACAAACCCGACATGGCTGAAAATCACGTTAACAAGGACTTATGCCCGAAAAATAATGAAATCCCTCCACCAGCAAGAAACCGGGAACAATCGCATACCCCGAGACGCCCTCTAGGCGAAACGAGAGCGCATATCCGGTTTAGCAAACTCTTAGAGAGTACCTCATGTGCATGCCAAGAAGCTATCACCGTCGTCGAACCACCAAGCAATCTTCATGGTTAAGATCAACATCATCTTTTCCAATCTTGCCGATGACGCTAAAAGCCCCCTCCCCCTCGTCCTGCGCGAGGCCATCATCTCGCACGCCGCCGAGACCCCGTGGCGCCACGCCACCGAGACCCACTGCCAATGGCGCATTAGATGAAACACCGCTCTGCCAACAGACCCCTCCAGGCAGCACATGCTCCAAAACGATGCCCCCAAGAGGGATAACGACATTGGGTGCCGCCATCGTTCGATCCGAGAGGCCTAGATCTGAGGTTTCCCCCGGAGCAAATGACCCTTCATAGCCTACGAGGTGGAATAAGATAACTAATATCTTGATTGTGGATGTTGAATATGAAGAATCGCAACGTCATTTCATGTGGGCATGGAGACGTCTATGCTATTGGAAGGATACCAATCTGTCCAATTATTTTAAAATAGAACAATATTGAAATAATTGCTACTAATTAATAAGTACAAGTAAAATACAAGTTAATAAGTAGAAAAAAGGAGCTACGCCGACGGCCCCCCTCGGCGTAGATCTAGCAGATATTTTGGGTGGAGGAAAAGAAAACGGTAACATCTACACCGACGGTCACCCTCGGCGTAGACCTAACGTCGTCACGGGCCGGCGGGCGCGGGACAGGCTGGGCCGGACTATGCCGAGAGCACCTGTACGCCGAGGATAGCCGTCGGTGTACCTCGGCCTACGCCGACGGCAGTTGTACGCCGACGACAGCGTTGGGGAGCTGGCCTGGGCGACGTCTACGTCGACGTCCCCGACGTTTGGCCGTCGGCGTAGCTCCCAGCCGTCGACGAAGATACCTATTCCTGTAGTGGTTAGAGAGGGCACTTGTATAAGAAGAAGGATTTTAAAAGGCATAGAGTCACAAATGGTCCATGTTGCTAAAATTCAAAGCCCAAAAAGGGGTAGGAGATGACATGCTTTATTGTTTAGTAGTGTAAACTCCACCAGAATTGTTTGGTACTCCTAATATGAACTCCAACGCCAGAGAAGCCATGCTTCATTGTTTGGTAGTATGAACTCCAAGAGATGAAGTATTGGGTCACCGTTTTGTTTCTAAAATTCAGATGTCAAGGCAACTCGATAAGAGGCAAGGTCCGCCATACCTCCAAGCCACTAAATCACCGGAGACGGAACGGACTAGCGCCGTCACCGGCGAGAGGGACAAAACCCTAGATGGGTTTTGATTGTCGCACCACGCCTCTTCCTTAGCTCTCGTACTATACCGGTTCGATTTGTCATCCACGTTACCGAAACGTGTTTTATAATGTATTTGTACATGCAAATCTATACAAATTTGGGAAACCTTTTTTTAGTACAGATGGAATATATATATAATGTACAAATCTAACAACTTACGTGTAGAGAAACTTTTCTATATACCACTACAGTTATCATGTAACTACATCCGTTCAGAAAAAATGTTGCGGATTTATTTAGATTCGTATATATCTATATACTAAAACATGATACATATAAACTACACTTCCGTGTCCTTTATCCATTCACTTAAATTCAGGGCATGTTTCAAACTTCTTTTTTGAGATGGTATGTTTCCAATTTGAGCACTGTCACGACTAGAATGTCTCTGTCTTATCTATTTTATCCAAAGCATCGCTAGTTTTTTACTCGATTAATTGTACTTGTTGATATAGTGCACGATCTTTATTTACTTATTGTCGTGTTTATAGGTGTTGTGTCGTGGTTCGGTTTAAGTCTGTTCGGTGCATGCTCTTGTTAGACCTTGTTGTATAAAACTTAAATAAACGTGTATGCATCGGCCAAGGATATCAACCTCTTTCGAAAAAAATGCAGTATCATATAGTAAATGTTTCTTAATGAAAACATTACATGTATATTTCAAAGAATTGAATCATCCCTGTACATAGTGCATACTCCATACTAAGACAGTATATAGAAGTGGATATCCTCTACTCAGCCGGGGCATCGATCGATCGATCGGCGGCATCAACTAACTAATGTGACACATTACCTACTTTAACTAAACAATACGATCGTTCATTGAATCGACATTGGGCCGCTCACGAGTCACGACTCACTGGCCTCCGAAATGGCCGGCGCTTAGCCTTTGTACGCCTGCACGACTCACTGGCCTGCTCGCCGTCTTGCGCGGGGCGTATTTTCCGTAAACGTGGTGATTCGACCATTCACCGCCTCGTTCGCCTGCGTCGGCGACAACGAGCGGCGCCACTCGAGCAGCCTTCTGTCGCTCCTTGCGGTTGCTGGCCTTGACGGCGGCGAGCGTGGAGCTGGCCTTGACGGCGAGGGCGGCCATCTCCTGCCCGGAGAGCGGCCGGCGGAGCATAGACACGGGAAGCACGAAGTATAACCACCCGGGCCGCAGCGCCTCCTCGGCCGCCAGCGCACGGGCGGGCTTGTCGAAGCGGAGCTCGTCGGAGCTGCACAGGAATGTCGATGCGCTGTTGTTGGCGGAGTCACCCAGCGCCTCCCTCGCCGTGACGGGCGTCGCGTACTGCGCCACGGAGCCGTCCACGTGCACCACCTTCGCCGTGGTCACCGTGGGCAGCGGCGGCGAGCGTGAGACGCACGAGCCCATTTCTTCCGATCCCCTGTCGGCTGTCGTCGATGTGTGTCTGAGAAAGTGGATTTTGTCTATCCGTTGATCTGGTTACGGGCACATCATGGAGCCTGCCTGTGCCATGCTGCTTTATATACGCGGGACAGCACCGCACGCACAGAGAAGCTGCATCCGATGACGCATGCCAAGGCGTCATGAAGCAGTGCACCTGTGCTGTCAGTGTCAACGGAGACAGCAACAAGGGGAGCATCATCTTGGCCTCTAGCTTAGCTAGTGAGCGGTCAAAGGTTCAAAACAAATCAGTGAGCGGAAAACGACTCTCTGGAGCTCGAATCTTCGATTTCGATCGGGCAACTTGGAATAAATATTATGGAGTCGTTAGTGTACGTGCGGTGACAGCGACATGGCATGCATGCATGCACATGCACGCACATCGTCACGGCTCGCGGCAGCTGATCGCGACGCTCGATTAAGTTTCTCATGGACTGCACTGCACGTGAGTGTGACACGGGGCTATATTTAGTCGCCACTCTCGACCACGTACATCGATTGAAGTAGTACTCCTTCTGAACTAAATTAGTTGAATTAGATTTGTGTAGATTCCTCGTTTATATCTAGTCATGATTTAGATTAGATTTATTTGTATCTTGAAAAATTTGAATCAACTAATTTGGATAGAAGGAAATAATATTTTCAAAACATTCCAGTTTATAAGTCGCATGCACGAATGGGTAGCTAGTTAGACTGGACTACGATTTATTTGTTGGCCATCAATGAGCTGCACTTGAGGTCTTTAGCAATACCATATACATCCATCTATTTTAAAATATAAGATATTTTAGCTTTGTAAAAAAATGTATCGTGTCCTTTTTTAGTGTTTAGAATTATTCTAAACCTAACTAAAACTACACACTAAAAGAAGTCAAAATATTTTTACTCTACAAAAGTAAAACATCTTATATTTAAAACGGAGTATTGTACAGTATGTGGAAGCAGACGAGTCCGGTCGAGGCGTCGAGGATATGACCAGGTGCATCCATAGGCGATCGTGCTATCTGTATGCCACGACCGGACCGATATTCTTCACGTGGATCTATCTGGACAGGTTTCGTCCAACTTCGTACGCACTGAAACGATCCACGCGCCGGTCGTGTTTTAGTTGGCCATTTTACAGCATGCGAAACTGAATTAAAATTTTCAGAATAATATCATTTCTAGAGAGCGTTTAGATACATCTATTTTAGAAAATAAGTAAAATATCTTATATTTTGGAACGGTAGAAGTGCAATGGCTTAATTTGTAGTGCTATTAGATTTGAAATAGCCATATCTGTTGAAATATATATATATATATATATATGTTTTAACAAATAAAAATATAATTTTAAAACGGAGAAGGTACAACGGAATAGTTCATTGAAAAACCGAACGCTAAAATTGATGGAGAACGCCAGGTGCATCCGTGGAAAAGGACCGGTGGATGGATGTCCTCTAGAAGTTAATCATCTCTTGGCATCCGCGTCACACCATATGCGATTGTGCTATGTACGCCGTGTGTGTCTGCTTGATGCGCCGGTCTTTCTAAGTTGATTTTTTATAAATATAACCCCTGCAATTTTACATAGCCAAAACTATCCCTGTCACTGTAAAAGGCAAAACTGCCCTGGCGGGATGCTAGGAAAGTGACGCGTGTCACATCCCGCCAGGGCCAGTGGCGGGCCAGCCTTCCAGCCATAGGCGGTGGCGGGAGGAGCCTGCCGCCAGCGCGCGCGGCGGAATGAGGTAGGGCCCGTGGCGGGAGGCAGGCGCTCCGCTGGCGGGACAGGGGCGGTGGCGGTATGTTTTCTCCGCCCTAGGCGGTGGCGGTATGTGCTGCCCTCCCCCCTCCCCCCCCACACACACATCTATGACCCTGACTAGACTTGACCTGTACAGTAATTAGACTAAAGCGTTTATACAGAAATTAGACCACCGACGGGAGCTGCTCGTTGAAACTTGTAGCTACTTTTGCTTTCTTGAAACTTGTTTGTTGTTCTACTCAAATAGATGCTCCGTCCGTTCCTTTAAATACCGCAGGTGCTACTCAGTTCACTCACTCTGCGACTATGACATATTTTGGTCTGTTTACTCACACGCTCTGCTCTGTGACATATGCTCTCTCTAATCGTGTGAGGCTGCATTAGTATTCGTTTGAGGCTGCATTAGTGTTCGGAGGCAGGAAAGAGACACTCATCGATTAAGGTAAGTTCTTTCCGTTGATTGTTTTTTAAGCTGTACATGTTGTATATTAGTCAGTTTTTAGGCCATATTTTACTATCAATTCGCTTTGCAACTTAGTTAGCTAGGGTAGAAATATTTTGATTTCGTATAGCATACGAGCGTCATGTAGAAAATGTTGAGCTCTTATAGTAATAATCTAGATAAGCTACCTAATTATGTCGTGTAGAAATATTTGAGGTCTTGTAGTAATATTTTAGTTATGCAACCTAATTAGGTCTTGTAGAAATATTTAAGCTAAGCAATGCAATTAGGTTGTGTAGAAATATTTGTGCTGTTCTAGCAATATTGTAGGTACGCAACTTAATTGAACGTGCAGAAATATTTGAACTCATCTAATAATGTTTTAGCTATGCAATCTTAATTAGGTCATATAGAAATATTTTAGTGGTGTAGTAATATTTTAGTTATGCAATGTAATTACGTCGCGTAGGAATATTTAGGCTCTTGTAGCTATATTTTAGGTACACAACTTAATTAGATCGTTTAGAACGTGTAATAATATTTCTTGCACGTGGGTTAGACAATTACGTAGTAATATATTTTGTTAATATAAATAATTATGTTAATAAACTATGGTTATGGTTATATATAATTAATATGATTATATTAATGTGATGCGCTTAGGTACGATGAACACTTTGTATTTTTTTATGGTGAGTACATCACCCGCGATGGGCCGTCGGGGCTTGATCTGTCGCGTTGTGAGACAAAAATATGATAGTGGAAGAATTGGTGAATACTAGTTTTACGGACATTAGAAGGCGCATCCGCGTAGAGTTTGGGCCAGAGATGGCCCGAAAAGGGATGACCGTTGAAGCGGTCGTTTGCAAGAGAGTGGGAGAAGATTACCGGTGGGCACTTTGCCAGGTTAAAGGCGAAAATTCGTGGGGTTCATACATGAAATTTGCAAGCACACCTGGTGCGGCCATGTATGGGCAACCGATGGTGTATGTGCAGTTTATTGATGCCAGCGACATACCTGGTAGCAACACTGCAGCCGGTGAGCTCCAACTATCCATTGCCGCAATGGCTATAGATTCAAAGACGGTGGAGATGAGACATGTGGAAGATGCCTTTGTTCCTAGCTAGAATAATGGACCTTATTCCATGGAGATTGTCGACCTCAATGAACGGATTGAGGGACAGTCAGACAAGCTTGATTCTGGTGACGACGATCGTGAATTGTCAGATGATGATGAAGATGAAGGAGACGGTCCGAGTCAAGTGGGAGCAGTGGCGCCAGCAATGGCACCTGGGGACATAGAGGCTCTTGTCATCGGTCACGATGATACCTCTGTCTGTGGAGTCGGAGCTACCATCCTAGAAGAAAACCAGCAGTTCCCGAGCAAGGAGGCTGTGGACATGGCGATCATAAGATATGCGTTCTCCATTTCCCGAGAACATAAAGTGAAGAAATCTGACAAACATTTGTTGAAGGTTCTCTGCATAGAGTCTGGTTGTCCTGGAAGAGTCGTCGCTCGTCAACCAGTGGGAATATGCAAGCCTTGGACGATAACTCGCATGGTTCCCCACAGTTGTGAGCTAACTGGCACTCTTCCTGAACACCGCAATGTCAGTGCCGCATATGTGGCACAGGTCATTGCACTCATGGTAAAAGATAAGATCAGTGTATCGGTGAAGGCGTTACGAGAGGGTGCGGCCGATGCGATAGGCTTCCCGGTGAGCTATGGCAAGGCCAGGCGTGCCAAGGAGTCTATTTTTGAGGGGATGTATGGCACATATACGGCGGCTTACAACATGGTTCCGAGAATGCTACATCAGATTACTGAAGCCAACCCTGGAACTGTCACCTATAGGATGGAAAGGAACCACCCGAGTGGCACTCCTGATCATTTCATCCTGGACCGTATCTTCTGGGCGTTCAGCCAAACTATCCAAGCATTCCACCACTGCCGGCCGATGATATCAATTGATGGTACCTTCCTCACCGGACAATATAAGCTCTTGGTAGTTGTGGCATCAGATGCAAATAACCAGCTTCTTCCTATTGCATACGCACTCGTTGAGTCCGAGAGCACGTTAAGTTGGTTGTGGTTTCTGTAATGCTTGAAGGATGGTGTTGTGAAAGATAGACCTGATGTATGCATCATCTCTGATCGCAACCAAGGGCTTCTCAGTGCACTAGAAAACATGAAGCACAATGTACCGATGGAGTTCCTTTGGCCTGATCTTGAAACTAGGTGGTGCATGAGGCATCTAGCAGCAAACTTTTACTCTCGCTTTCGGAACAAGGAATGTTTCAAGGCCTTCAAAGTGATGTGTATGCAGAACCAACCACGGAAATTTGATGCCCACTGGATGGCATTGAATGCCGCAACGACCGTAGTTTCTGGCGATGCACCAGCTGAGTCAGCGGGTGCATGAAATAACAGGAGGGCCAGGAATATGGCTAAGTGAGTGAATATTAATTGCCTAGATGTTCGGAAGTGGGCACTGGCTCATGACAATGGTGCTCGCTATGGAATAATGACGACCAACATGTCAGAGGTATACAATGCAGTGCTTAAAGGTGTCCGAGCTCCCTATTACTGCACTGGTTGCTGAAACATGGTCCCGCACAGACCAGCTAGAGGGAGAGATAGAACGTACTGCAGCAAACCGCGGTGATGACGCAGTATGTATATTTTAGCAGTGTATTTATAATTCTACATTTACGAGAATAACATTGATCGTTATTTTCAGCTAAGTAGGCAGCATAGCATAATGGCGGATGTGCGCGAAATAGTTAGAGAGAACCCTCGATCCATGCTGAATACCATTAAGAGTAGGTTGAGGCGCATTTTTTAGAATGCTTTACATACCGCTACTAATTGGAGTTGTGGTCGAGCGGATGATATTATGCTTGCACAGTATAACATGTCTGAGTCTTTCTCGTCGCGGCCGAGTGAAGCGAGAGCAAGCCTAGGAAATCCAGCACGCAGCGCCTCCATGCGTGAGAATGTACGTGTTTTCTACACTTAAAATCTGTTTTAGAAAAACAATTATTTTTATAATGTTCTTGTGCTGACAGACTAGAACACGCCAAGACGCTACTCTTATGCGTACATCATCGAGGATTACCATTAAACCCTCTAGGCCCAAATCTTCAAGACAACCGCCACACGTGAGTCCGTTACTTTTAATCCACGTCTGCTGTAATAATTGAATTCTAACATGCAGACCATTTTTTAGATTGACTTCGGTTCAACGCATCAACCAGCACCTAGAGGAATATTCCCAGAAATTACTAGAGAACTATTTCAGGAAATATCGGTACGTATTTTTATAATCATACTAACTTATTATTATATTTTACTCATTTTAATACTTATTGTTCCTATACAAACCACTCCTGACGATACATGGGACGATGATGATGCTGAATTTAATTCCAACATGCCACCTCCTCATCCATCTATAGGCCATGGCAGTTACTACACATATGATCAGCCATACGACCAACCTCAGTCTTCGTACAACCCTGGACCATCACAGCCAACATATGATCCAATGATGGATTTCTTATATACTGATATTGGTACGAACCAAATTCCTGACAGTCAACAAGATACAGAAACTAGGAATCATTTTATACCATCACCGCCAAATCTCCGCACAAATCCCAGGCCAATGGACCCATGGAGTTATCCTTCAGATCACATATACAGAGGACGTGCGAGGAAACAACCGAGACAATGAGACGATTATTGTAACTCCGACGGTGTAGCCGGTTTCTATTTAAACATTAATGTATCATTCTATATTTGTGAGAGACATATTACTATTATCTTGTCTTGCTGTTCAAAAAACAATTTCAAATAAAAATTCACGGATATATAAGATATAAATAAAATAAAAATACTTAGGTACTTATTTTTCATTACCACACGGTACAACAGAAATTAGGATACATTTAAATGCATAATTTAAAATACGAGTACTTTAATTAAGATACAACGCGAGGCGTGGATTCAGACACTAGGACAAAAGTCTAGTCGTCTTGCGTCCAGCGTGGCCATTTCTCTGTCTTATCACCGCGTTCTTCAGCTGCCCTTGCCTCAGCAGCCCTTTCTCTCAGAGTCTGCCTGTATGCCTGCCTAGCCTGTCGTTCCTCCTCCTCCCTGAGCCGTCGTTGTTCCTCTCTCTGCCTCCGTAGCTCCTCTAACCGACGCCGTTGCTCCTATTGCGCCGCTCTACGCTCTTTCGCCTCTTTCTTACAACGCTCGTCCTCGTGAAAGTTTTGCCACGCACGGCGACTCCTCTCTTCTATCTCACGTAGCTCCCATTTGGGCTGCTCCGTGTCAATCCAATGATACCACATGCACAAGGGTGGAGGAGACTACATCACAAATAAAAACATAGTAAATATTCCATAAAACAAAAAATATATCATTTTGTTATAGATGAAACATACCGGAGGCATGTTGTAACTCCAGGGAGCTGGATCATACTGATAGTTGGGACACATGAAAAACTTCATGACCATTTTATCAGAAAAATCTATTCACCGCACCAACACCGAAGATGTTCCACACCAGGAGACAAACTCGCATCCTTCATATTTCTCGGCCTGTAGTCTTGGTCAGAGCAAGGCAAACTCATAGCCACCAAAGAAAATAGCAAACAAAGGAAGAAACAAAGAAGGATGCATATGTGAAGAGCGTGATACTACTCCTTTTATAAGCCAGCCTTCTCTACTAGCGGGACAAATCGGCATGCGAGTGCGCTGCAAAGTTCGGTAATCAATTTGTTGTATCGGTGCTCTTTCGGTGGTCTATTTTCTGTAGCTCCCGTCGTCTAATTACTGTGCAGTCATGTCGAGTCGCGTCACCTCAGTGGACAGCTGCTGCCGGGGGGCAGCACATACCGCCACCGCCCCCGTCCCGAAGTTTGACGACGTCCCGCCAGCGGAGCGCCTGCCTCCCGTCACGGGCCCCACCTCATTCCGCCGCGCGCACTGGCGGCAGGCTCCTCCCGCCACCGCCTATGGCTGGAAGGCTAGCTAGCCCGCCACTGGCCCTGGCGGGATGTGACACGCGTCACTTTCCTAGCGTCCCGCCAGGGCAGTTTTGCCTTTTGCAGTGACAGGGGGGTCGTTTTGGCTATTCGAAATTGCAGGGGGGTTATATTTATAAAAAAATCTTGTAAGTTTGATTCGCAGGATAGAAAAAATACAGGAATAGAAAAGATGTAGAATTAGATAGTCGTGTTTAGTTGAATCTTATAGAATTATTTAGAGTCTACAGGATGTTTTCTTGAGTTAGTGTTTGAATCGCAAAAAAGGCAAAGAAATTATAACATGAGGTTTGGATGGATGAAAAATTTCCTCTAAAATAAAGTGTAATGAAATTCTATGAAATTTTTTCTGTCTCTAATCCTATGAATCAAATGACGCATAAAGGAAAAAAATTCTAAGGATCAAAATCCTCCAAATTTCCTATGAGAAATCCTTTAAATCAACCAAACCCTAAATCCCTATGATTATGCGACCCAGGTCCGCCTAGTCCCAACACAAATTCCACGAGCCCGTCAGTTCCCTTTCTATCCCCCCCCACTACAGGACGCGCGCGCTACGCCGAGGGCAAAAAGCCGTCGGCGTAGCCTAAAATGCCCTCAGCGTATGCTACGCCGACGGCTGCCCTCGGCGTAGCCTCCTCGGCAAAGGGCTCCCTCGGCGGAGCACATAGAGGCCGTCGGCGTATCAAAATGCCGTCGGCGTATGCTACGCCGAGGGCAATGCCGTCGGCGTAGCAGCCGTCGGCATAGCTTGTCGACAGGTTGCAAAAATATTTTTTTTTAAAAAAAATTTAAATTTTTTATTTTATTTTTTTCTTAATTTTGAATCTTTGAATTGTTTGACTCGTTAATCTCTCACTTTAAAATTTTTTAACACTAATTACACTTAATATTTAATTAAATTGCAGTCTTGGTCGAACTTTCCGAAAGGTCACCCATCCTAATACTACTCCAGCTCCAGCACGCTTAACTTCCTCGTTCCTTCAGAATCTGTTTCCGCAAAGTAATTCATACATTGTTGTCAATACTATGATATCAATCCTATTAACCCTTATATCAACATGTCACATGTTTGTATTTTTTGAAATTACAAACAATTATTTAAATAAACATTAATGAATAAGTAAAAATATTATTGAATTCAAATAAAAATATAATAATTTTACTTTTTTGTATTTTTCTATTTAATATGGAATAATTAATATCTTTAAATCTATAAATCGGAATTTAACAAATAATATGTCTAAATTGATCAGAAAAATGAGAGGAATCCAAATATGATATCCATATCAACTAATCACAAACCCTCCGTTTTTAAATTATCTATTTGGTGGTTGCTTTAGAAAATTCCCATTTTGCGCTCGAATAATGAAAAATGGCTTTTTGGTGCGATGAAAAGGAAAACTTGCATTGAATCTTTGATAAAATAGCATATTGTGAACCTAAAAATGATTTTTTATAAAAAAACATGAGCATCGTATCATGTACATGTAGTTCATATCTGACCCACTTCCTACCGATTCGGCAGGAATTTGTCTTTTTCACCAAAGGTGGATGGAAAGGTTTCGGAACCCCCTGTTGGGAAATTGTACATATAAGGTGGTATATTATTTTAGTAAAATATGGTGGTAGCATTTTGAATTAGCCATTTGGTGGTTGCTTCACAAAATCGTCCATTTTTTATGCTCGGAAAATGGGAAATGGCTTTTTGGTACGACGAAAAGGAAAACTTCCTCCTGCAACATTGTTCGCCATCCCATGATGCATGTGTATACACAATATGGGAACATTATCACAAACTATGCCTTGATTCTAGCCATAACATTGGCCATTTGACCCGAAAGCCAAGAAACCTCGAATGAGATAGGTCATTTTGTGAAGGTTTTTTTGAGACATAATCAATATATCAAGTTTAATATTTTTACTTATAACTATGTCACATAATATGATACCACGTGAAGGTTTCGCATTGTTTCGATCGTTTTGAATTTTTTATGCCCGTTTTAAACTATCGTCAAACTTTGTCGAACGGCGGGCATGAAGATTCTTAGCTCGGGGCCGAGCCTCGCTAAACTTGCATTGGATCTTTGATAAAATAGCATATTGTGAACCTAAAAATGATTTTTATAAAAAAACATGAGCATCGGATCATGTACCTGTAGTTCATATCTGACCCACTTCCTGCCGATTCGGCAGGAATTTGTCTTTTTTATCAGAGGTGGACGGAAAGGTTTCGGATTCCCCTGTTGGGACATTGTCTATATAAGTTGGTATAGTATTTTTGTAAAATGTGGTGGTACCATTTTGAATTAGCCATTTGGTGGTTGCTTCACAAAATCGTCTGTTTTTTGTGCTCGGAAAATGGGAAATGGCTTTTTGATGCGACGAAAAGGAAAACTTCCTCCTGCAACATTGTTCGCCATCCCATGATGCATGTGTATACACAATATGGACACATTATCACAAACTATGCCTTGATTCTAGCCATAACATTGGTCATTTGACCCAAAAGCCAAGAAACCTCGAATGAGATAGGTCATTTTGTGAAGGTTTTTTTGAGACATAATAAATATATCAAGTTTAATATTTTTACTTATAACTATGTCACATAATATGACACCACGCGAAGGTTTCGCATTGTTTCGATCGTTTTTGAATTTTTTATGCCCGTTTTAAACTATCGTCAAACTTTGTCGAACGGCGGGCATGAAGATTCTTAGCTCGGGGCCGAGCCTCGCTAAACTTGCATTGGATCTTTGATAAAATAGCATATTGTGAACCTAAAAATGATTTTTGTAAAAAAACATGAGCATCGGATCATGTACCTGTAGTTCATATCTGACCCACTTTCTACCGATTCGGCAGGAATTTGTCTTTTTCACCAGAGGTGGACGGAAAGGTTTCGGATTCCCCTATTGGGACATTGTCTATATAAGGTGGTATAGTATTTTTTGTAAAATGTGGTGGTACCATTTTGAATTAGCCATTTGGTGGTTGCTTTACAAAATCGTCCGTTTTTTGTGCTCAGAAAATGGGAAATGGCTTTTTGGTGCGACGAAAAGGAAAACTTTCTCCTGCAACATTGTTCGCCATCCCATGATGCATGTGTATGCACAATATGGGCACATTATCACAAACTATGCCTTGATTCTAGCCATAACATTGGTCATTTGACCCGAAAGCCAAGAAACCTCGAATAAGATAGGTCATTTTGTGAAGGTTTCTTTGAGACATAATCAATATACCAAGTTTGATATTTTTCCTTCTAACTATGTCACATAATATAACACCACGCGAAGGTTTCGCATTGTTTCGATCATTTTTTAATTTTTTATGCCCGTTTTAAACTATAGATAATGTCTTATGTTTTACTTAATTTTTATTTATAAATGTGTAATATTTGAGTGTAGATAGATAGGTCTTATTTTTCTGCAAATTCTGATATATTATTTGTATTTTTCCGAATTAGAATGATTTAGTTATGATTTTTCAAAGTTTAATGACATAAAATGAAAAATAGCTACGCCGAGGGCAGCCGTCGGCGTATGCTACGCCGAGGGCAGCCGTCGGCGTAGCATAGGATATGCCGAGGGCAATTTTACGCCGACGGCTGCTTGGCGGAGCTGGCCTAGACGATGGCTACGCCGACGGCCAGTCGGCGTAGCTTTCCATTCCTGTAGTGCCCACACAGCCGCCGCCCAGAGCCCCAGCCCACCGCTGCCGCTCCAGGCCTCCTTCGCCTCCGCCAGAGGCCCCCCTCCTGCCGCCGCTCCTTCCCCACTCCGTTTCAACATGCCGCATTAGGCCTCCAGTCCTCGAACGACCGGCCATTGGACGGGCTTATAGCTCCTATGCGACGTCTTTACATGGAATTGGAAGGAACACGACATCGTTGAAAAGAATAGCTCGCACGCGACACTTCTGAAGCGGCAAATAGCTCCCGTGCGACACTTCCACTTAACCCCACGAGACCGTCAACGAGTTCGAATCAGCTGAGCACAGTAGGACCCACAGCCTCTCCACGTCACGGCGGAACTCACCTGATGTCCACCTCATATCGTGGGACCCACCCTGTGGTTGAAGAGAGCCGTTGGCCCCGATCCGTCCCCGCACCCGAGCACTCCCGCCACCGTTCCAGCATCTCATCCCCTTCTGTTTTCTTCTCCGGCGAGCAAGTGCGGCAACGCCGGCGAGGGATGTCGAGCTCTGCTTCCTCCCACCGCTCATGGCCTCGGTATGGTGCGGTGCCGATGAGGAGGTGCCCCGATTGCCCCCGTACCGCGCCCCTGAAGCGGCTTGTCACATCCATCGACAAGAACGGCAACATTGGTCGGGAATTTGTGAAGTGTGAGAGCAAGCCCGAGCCGGGAAAGGTGAGATCTGAGTGTTCCGAGCGCCAATTTCTCGCTTTTCTTTCGAAATTTCATGCATTTCATCGAATTTGGGATTTAGGGTTCATCTCTGCGATTTCAGGAACTGCCAAAATGTGGGCATTTTGAGTGGCTTGATGAGTACATCGAGCGAATTGGGGTGGAGGTAGCATCCCGGGAGCTCGAAAACCCGTCCGTGGTGGAGAAATTGGGATGTGGCAACCCCATTTCCGCTGGTACTACGGTGGATGCGGAAGTGAAGGCCGAGCTAAAGAAGATGAACAAGCAGCTAAGGCAAATCATCGAATTGAAGAAGCAGGACAATCTGATGGCCGGTTTTTTTATTTTTGTGTAATTTCTCTCGGATTAGTTTATCTCCTCATCGTTAGTCATTAGACAGCGCAGTCAGTGTTCGAGTGATGCTTTGTAATGGATGTAATGGTCTATGTCTTTGGCTTGAATAAAATGCAACACAAATTCGGGCTAATTTTGAGCTGCTCTGTTTTCGAAATCAGTGTTTCTTCAGTTTCATCAGTTTCGTCAGTGTTCCTTTTATCAGTGTGCAGGGGGCGCCCGTGTGCAGGGGAGGGAGAGGGGTTGAAAAGTAAAAAAACAATTGATGAGGATTGAAAAAGGCCAGGCCCAAATATAACTTAGCCATGCCAAAATGGACGTATCCAGGCCCAATAGTAACTATATGTTGATTGGGCAAAAAAAAATGGTACTCACGTTACAATCTAAATAGGAACGTGTGGATCTGCAGATATTCGTGCTCAGGTTGCAATATTTTTTTTTGCAAAAATAAATATATAAATGAAGTCCAAGGACATTCATTTAACTAACATAACTTGGGCGCTCCTTTAACTTATGTAAATATGTAAATGTCTTATTTGAAAATGAACCATGTGTTGTATGAACTTGTTTTTGTGTCTTTTGTTTTATACACTTGTAAATATATAAATATTGCACGAGTATTATATGAACTTGTTTTTGTGTCTTTTGTTTTATACACTTGTAAATATATAAATATTGCACGAGTATTATATGAACTTGTTTTTGTGTCTTTTGTTTTATACACTTGTTGTTTTGGGTGTTTTGACAAATGACAATACAATAAACACAGATTACAATGAAACAAGGGATGGAATAGGCGCAATAATATTACAATAAAACACAGATAACATTACTTATATTAGATAGGGGGGATCGATAACATTACAATAAAAATAAAAAGGTACAATAATATAGAAGGGGCGGAATAGGCGCCCCGCCTAAACCCTGGGCTAGCCCCTAAACCCTAACCCCCTACTCCATCGGCGGTGGAGGCGGTGCCGGTGCAGCCGCATTCCGGGCCGCTTTCCACGCCGCCAGCCTCTCCCGCTGGTCCCGCTTCCGTTGCTCCTCCCAGAAGGCCCGGCCATTGGCCTCCCGTTGCTCCTCCTCCCGCTGTCTGCGCCTTTTCTTCAAGGCGCGCTGGGCCGCCTTCTCCTCCCACTTGGCCATGCGAGCCTCCTCCCTTGCCTCCTCCTTCGCCGCCTTAGCCCAGTAGGCTTCGGAGGGGAGGTCGCCGCCGCCGGGGAGGTTGGGGACGGGGTTGTGGACGATGGGGCCCTGGTCTCCCCAGGGGCAGGGGGGCGGGGACTTCTCCTTCTTGCCACGCTTGGGGCGGGGGCGGACCGTGGGCTGCTCCCACCACTGCTGGTGGTCCGGGTGGTTGTCCTCGTCGCTGAGTTCTTCGTCGGAAGGGAGGCGGAAGGGGGAGGTCGCCATGGTCGGAGTGTTTGGGGGGCGGCTGGGAGGAGGCAAAGGGACGGGCTCGAGGTTGAAGAGATGAGGGGCAAGATGAGATGAGGAGGCAAAGGCGTTTTGCCTATTTATTGAGGGCGGAGCGTGAAGGGCGGCGTGGGAATCCAGCGTCGCGTTGGCGCAGACGCCGAGACGAGACGCGTGCGCCCGCGTTGCCCCTGCATGCATGATCAATGCGAAAGAGACGGGAAGCGGGGCAGCGGGCGTGATCAATGCGAAAGAGAGAAAAAAATAGCTAGGATGCGACGCCCCCGCCCCTGCATGCATGCATGTGCATTAATGCGAAAGAGAGAAAAAAACGTCCAAGGTAGTTGTTCATTGGCAGTGAAAAATAAAATATTGACTTTTTGTATGGCGCATGAACCAGATGGAAGTAAATTTGACTGAAGAAAGTTGTTCGACGTACACTTATTTAATGGGCAGCGCTGTTGCACGCAAAATAGCTAGACTGCAACGCTAGGGGCAGCTGCTGCATGCATGGTGCAGTCCGCCCAGACGCCGAGACGAGACGCGTGCGCTGCGTTGCGTGTGGGAAGCGGACGTGATCAATGCGAAAGAGAGAGAAAAAATAGCTAGGATGCGACGTACTGTAACCCCTGCACCGCCGCCCCAGACCCTGCATGCTGCATGCGGGCATGGTGCAGCCCGCCCCGCCCAGCGTCCTCGCATGCCACGCTCGGTCCAACGGTCTCGAGTGTGCCAACGCTGTACGTTATATTTATTACATATTTTAGATTTTGATATTTTTTCTGCTGGTCATAGTGACATGCATACTCCCTCTGTCCACAAATAAGTGTACGTTTGGCTTCAAAATTTGTCCACAAAAGATGTACTTCTACCTTTTCAATGCACATGGGCATCCACTATGTAGTCCATAAGGCTATCCACAAGCCAACTTAGGTAGTAACATGCATGTACATGCAATGCCAATTAGGCAAATTGGTGACATGGCATGACAATTAATGAAGAAAGAGAGAGAGGTAGTAACTTAGCTAGTTACCATAACATCACACATACCAAGATCATATGAGTCTACAACCTAATTAATTAGCTCTTGCATGACACCATACCTATGTTATCACCCACTATGAAGGTAGTAACATCAACTAGTAACATGTGCAAGTTACTAGTCTTAGTTACTTAGCACTATGACCAGCCTAAGGCTATCCACAAGCCAAAATAACATAGATGTGGTATCATGCAAAGTCTCGTTTATTACAATGAACCTGAGGGGAGTAAGTTTGATTGGAGAAAGTTGTTACACGTAAACTTATTTAATGCGACGGAGGGAGTAAATAGCTAGACCGCGACGCTAGGGGCAGCTGCATGCCCGCATGGTGCAGCCCGCCCCGCCCAGCGCCCTCGCATGCCACGCTGTTGCACGTAAAAACGATGAAGCCAATCAGATTCCAGAATCATCCATCCCACGGATCGCCAAGAGCTAGCCACGAAATCCTTCTAAGAGACGCCAACCAATCAGGTTGCAGAACAAGCCCTTCCACGGATCGCCCAGAGCCACCCGCGGAATCCTTCTAGAAGACGCGATCGGACGGCCACATTGTCGCGCTAGGGTTAGATCTACGGTCCTCATTCGGCCTTAGGGTTAGCGGGGTTTAGGATGCAGTCAACGGGGTTTCACAAGTTTGACCAAACATTCAAATGTGCATAACTAATTCAAAAAAAATCAAAAAAATACAAAACCTTCGCATGGTGTCATGTTATGTCACATAGTTGTGAGGAAAAATATAAAACTTGGTCTATTGATCATATTTCAAAAAACCCTTCACAAAATGACCTATCTCCTCCGAGGTTTTCTGGCTTTCGGGTCAAATGACCAATGATATGGCTAGAATCAAGGCATAGTTTGTGATAATGTGCCCATATTTGGCATGCATGTCTATAATGGGATGACTAACAATGTTGTAGCACAAAGTTTTCCTTTTCGACGCACAGAAAAATCATTTTCTATTTTCTGAGTGCCGAAAGAGGGGGGGATTTGTGAAGCAACCACCAAATTGAAGTTTCAAAATGGTAACATCCTATTTTTCAAAAATACTAGACCACCTAGAATGTACAATTTCCCAACCTGAGTATCTCAAACCTTTTATTCCATCCCTGGTGAAAAAGACAAATCCTGCCGAATCGGCTGGAAGTGGGTAAGATATGAACTACAGGTACATGATTCCATGCTGATGATTTTTTGTAAAAATAATTTTTAGGTTCACAACATGCTATTTCATCAGAGATCCAATGGTAGTTTTGCGAGCCTCAGCCCCTAGCTAAGAATATTTATGAAAACCCTTCAAGTTTGACCAGACATTCAAATGTGCATAACTAATTCAAAAAAAATCAAAAAAATACAAAACCTTCGCATGGTGTCATGTTATGTGACATAGTTCCGAGGAAAAATATCTAACTTGGTTTTAGAAATGGTCGAAAAAAAACTTGCTTAGAAATGGGGTGGTTTACCCTAGCTTTGGAGCCCATTTCTACCCCATTTTGGATGAGGGTGAGTTGTACTTCACAAAAGGGATCAGGGTGAGGATGAGTTGTATTGTACATATGAGAAAAACGTTGGAAGCTCATACAAACATATAAAAGTGACATAGCTACATATGTTGAAATTCAAATTTACCATCATATTTGAATTTTGTCCAAATTATCAACAAGTGACAAATTATTATAATAACAAATGTTTACAACAACAAGTGCCAAATTATTACAACAACAAGTGTCAAATGTTTACAACAATAACAAATGTTTACAACAATAACAAATGTTTACAATACCAAATGTCTATTTCTTTTGGCTCTTCTTACCCCTCGTTTTCTTCTCCTTCACAAGTTTCACACCACACAATAGGTTTATGCTCTTCTTTTTCTTACCATTACCATCTGGCCTCCCCACAGCACGTCCAAGAGTCTCCTTCACCTCCTGCACCTCCTCAACAACCTCATGATCATGATGCAGAGCCTCAACAACTTGGTCAGTTTGCACCAGAGCCTCAACAACAGACTCATTTTGCACCAGAGCCTCAACAACAGGCTCATTTTGCACCAGAGCCTCAACAACAGGCTCATTTTGCACCAGAGCCTCAACAACAGGCTCATTTTGCACCAGAGCCTCAACAACAGGCTCATTTTGCACTAGAGCCTCAACAACAGGCTCATTTTGCCCCTCATTTTGCACCAGAGCTTCCAAATCAGAAACGGTGTGCCCTAAAGCCTCAACAGTTTGCACATCATCCTCCAAAACAAGTTCAGATTGCACCTCAGCAGCACCAAACATGATCTGGTTAGTTCTCTTCTTTCTTTGGCCATTGATTCTTGCCCTTTTCACTGGCCAGCATTCGTCAACAACAAGAGGTGGGCCTTTTTCTCCACGCTTCCTCCTGAAAACAAGCAAGTTAGCTGGGGGGGGAAAAATCATCAACAAGAAATGGGATAGATTTTGGATGAACATACTTTGGCTTTTCAGCAGTGTATCTGCACTTGGTAGAGCCAGCTCTGTGTCCAAGTTCTTCACAGAGTTTGCATCTATTCTTGTTACCTTTTTGGGCCCTTTTTGGCTTGGCATCTTTCTTTTCATCTTTCTTTCCCTTCTTGCTGCTCCCACCTTTCTCAAACCAAGCCTTGAATCTACTCTGCTTGGGCCTGCCAGCCTTTCTTTTCATCAAAGGAGGACACAAGGAGAACTGAATGTCCACTTCAGGCCACTGAGACTGATCTGTAAGTGCTGGAATTGGTGTTCCATATGCAGCCTTGAATTTTGCTACAGAATAATACTCATGCAAATATGGGTGCATATTTAGCTTGTGTTTGGAGGCCAAGAAAAGTATGGCATGCTCACAAGGCTTCCCAGTGTGTTGCCACTCAAGGCATGTGCATTCATGCAATTGAGTGTCAACAACATGCCTCCTGCCAGTCTTTGTATCTCTGACTTCAGCACCCCACAATGAGGATTTCTCAACACGCAAATGTGCAAGATTTCTGCTCCTGTTGACCACCTGTTGCACAACATCAGGAAGCTTATCTCCTTGAAGAACATCACCAAGCCTTCTTCTCAATTCCCACAACCTCATGATCATGATCCTGATCTGGTCAACCATGTCATGGACAGGCAAGTCTTTTAACTCCTTCACTTTGTTGTTGAAACTTTCTGCCAAATTATTGTTGATATGATCACATTTGATGGCAGTGTTAAAACCAGACCTGTACCATAAAAGAGAATGGTAGGTTTCCAACCATGTACAAAACTTGACCCTATCCTCCTCAGAGCATGCCGCCTTAATCTTCTCAAGGTGATATGAATGTGTCTGCCTGGTGTAAGATCTTGCTGCTGGCCACATGCGTCCAAAATCATCTCCTCTGAATTTTTTGATCAAATTCATCCACATATGGCCGAAGCACTCCCTCTGCTCAGCATGAGGGAAAACAATCTTCACTGCATTTTCTAAACCTTTACATGCATCTGTGTGCACTGCCAATGGAGAGACTGGCCCTATGCATCTTTTCAACTGCATCATGAACCATGTCCATGATGCCTTTGTCTCAGACTGAAACATGCCAATAGCTACAGGGAACATCCAATTGTGTCCATCTAAAGCATTGCATGCTGCTAGTTGACCATTCCACTTTCCAGTCAAGAAAGATGAGTCTATACTCAAATATGGACGGCAACCTGCTTTGAAGCCATCGATGCAAGGCTTTAAAGCCATGAAGAATTTAGAGAAGAAGACTTTCCCATCAGCTGTTACCTCAGTATCTATCTCCACAACACTGCCAGGTGACCTCTTCTCTACTTCTCCTTTGAAGTTATAAAGCATTCGAAAGGTATTTGCCCAATCACCATATAGCTCTTTCATTGCCCTTTGCTTTGCCTTCCACACTGTAGTATAATTCAGCTTAATGGGGTACTGCTTTTCCAAGTCTATTTTCAGTCTCTTTGCAGTGCTGTTTGGTGTTGTGGCTAAAATGGGCTTGATCTTTTCTGCAACCCATAATTGTGATGTCATCTTTGTAACTGTTTGAGAACTTGTAATGCAAGTATGAGGTTTTGGAATTTGATTCACTCTTATTGTCCTTCCATCAGGTTGGCGTCTAGCAGATATATACCACTTGCAAGGCTTGGCACCACCATCATAACCTATGCATTTTGCATAAAACTTCTTTTTATCAGTCCACATAGTCTTGGTAGCAAACTCACGTTTGACTGCATATGTCCTGAAACACATCCTGAATTCATCCATGCTTGGAAACAATCTCCCAACTTCAATAACTGGGTCCTCTTTGTCATAAACTGTTACTAGCTCATCATCATGTGCATCATCTACATGAACTGCAGCATTTTCCAACAACTCTAGATCTATATCTGCCTCTTCATCTCTTAAATGGTTGTCACCATCATTTGCAGCTTCATCCCTCTTCTTCTCCTTGTCTCTGTCATCTATAGGAATGCCAAAAAGCTTTGCCATTTCAATGTCATCTATTGGTGCAATGACCAAATCAGTGCGGTCATGTATCTCAACTGAATTCCAATCAACAGTTACAATTCTTTGTGCATTACCATCTGCAGCCTCCCCTTGTGCATTAGCATCATCATCCTCCACTATTAACACTTCCAACTCAGTAAGTATAGGCATTACTTGCCTTTGTGCAGCCCAATCATCCTCGACCATCTGAGCAGCCAGCTTCAAGGCCACATATCCAACCCTCGAATCAGGTTTCAGATCAATGAGCTCTGCTAAAAACAGAACAGTTTTGCTTGTCCAACCGTTTCTCTCATCGATTTCATCAACTATATGTTCCCCTGTCTCAACCCTAACATAGTCACATTTGCAATCATCAAATCGTAACAAAGAAACTTCTTGCTCTGGCCCCCAAACCACACTATCCCCAATTTTTTCCACCATTTTCCTTACTGCCTCCTCTCCCATGTTTATTAGCTCTTGGGGATCAACATGTTCTAATTCCACCTCCCATTTAACAACCGTGTCTCTCTCAATGATCTGCGTGCTGCCATCAACTAAAACAGCCCTAGAGGGAAAGAAATTGATGCGAAATTCGAAGGTTTGGCGCGCAACATCGTCTCCCCTGTTTTTGGCGGGCACTGTGAGCTAGCGGAAGCGAACAGAGAGCTCAACCTTAGAGAAATTAAGTGCAGAGATACGGGATATACCGATTAGAAGTTCCCTCTCCATGCTCCATATCGTTCCCCCTCGCCCCGTTCAGCACACCCTCGCCTCCACAATCTAGCATCAATGGGCACGCTCAGATCTCGAATTGAGAAGAATGGGAGAGGAATTAGCTTTCAAATGGCACTCACCACCTTCGTCGTCGAACGAAAGCGCCGCCGCCTAAATTAATTGCCGTGCCGCCGCCGTCGGCGCCGAGAACGATGGGTGAGGTCCGCCGCCACCGTCGGGGAAGCTACAGTCAGTGTTACGCGCGCTCTCGGTCGGAAGCGGTTGGTTTGACTGGCTGTCCCAACCAACCGGTTTGGCTTAACCCTAATATTGGAACAAAGTTAAATGTGTCCTTACGACCGATTTAAGGCCCGTGTGGCCTTGGGATATTAGTTGCCTCACATCCGTCGCATGCGAGCTATTCTTTTCAACGATGTCGTTTTTCTTCCAATTCCACGTAAAGACGTCGCATAGGAGCTATAAGCCCCCATTGGACACTGCTGTTGCCGTTGCCGATTCGGCGCGTCGTGCAGACCGGCGGGAAGCGGGGTCGTCCACCGAGCCGCGAGCGACATCTGACCGGACGCCCATCCTTCAGACAGGCAAACCTGGAGTGCTCCCGCCCTAGGCTACGGTCTGGCCTAGTAGCTTCCCGATGGGCAAGAAAAAACCCAATAAAAGAGCCGCACCGCCTCAGGCGCCCGGAGTCGGCACTCTCCTCCATTCGCTAATAAATTCCGAAGACACTGCTCTGCGCGCCGCATACGTCCGCGCCGTAAAATTACAGAAAAACTGGAAGCACAAGCAGGCGCTACAGGCAATCAACAGCGTGAAGATCCCGCGGAGCCACGGCGGCCAACTCCGCGCGCTGCAGATGCACGCCAGATCGCTGCCACACGACCTGGAGTCCGACGCCAATTCCAGGCGCCGTAGACAGGAGCGAGAGAAGGCGCTGGCCGCATGCCGCGAAGCCAGGGACTGCGCGCCCGATTCAGTCGAGCTCGCGCGGTTCTACATGAGCCTCATGTGCAAGTACGGCGAGACCGGTCCCGATTTCGACGAGGTCGAAGCTGAGTGCACCCGCGTGAGAGATATACAGCACCCGTCCGACCCCAGGATTCACTCGTTTGAGAGACTCGCTGATACCGTGGAGCAAGTTAGGGGGAAGATCGCCGAGTTGATGATGCTCGCGTATAGCAAAAAGATGGTGCTGCAGTCGTCTGCGAACAACAATGCCGCTGCTGCCGCCGCCTCAAGTAATTCTCTACTAGTACCGAGTGGTCCAAGGAGTGATAATCCAAGAAAACGACCGTAAGTAGTATCTTCTGTTTGAAAAGAGGCATTGTTTTATCTCTAATAATCTCAGTTGTTGTGATCAACTTGGAAAATGAATCACACCAGTGCAGGGAACGTACTGCTTGTTGACAGCCTTCCTTTTTAGTACAATTGTTTTCAGTTAATGTTCAGTTCCTGTGGTTTTTATTTGTTGATATATTAACTCAGATAGCTGACAGTTATGGCAGGGGCGTGCAGCAGAGGAGCAAAACCAGAAACCACTATGGAATGTCAGCTGGGTCATCAGAATTTGTATCGAATGTGGATTTTTCAATGGATAAAGATAAATGTACATTGTCTCCGTCTTATCCTCAGTAACTCATGTTATTTGATTTTCTTGTTCAGTTCAAATCCATGATGCTGTGTTCGGCATTTGCATCTGGAGCTGCCTTCTCTTGATCTGTAATAAGTGGGTTTCCATTTCATCGCCTAGCTCATATATATGTTGCCTTGTTCTTAACAGTGTTCAGAAGTAGCCCCACGGCTTCACCATCAGCAGCAGCTTTCAGCAACCCGTTTGGTTCAAGTTTGTCGTCCCCTCCCAGCATTTTTACGTCTGTCCAACCAGCATTTTCAGGGGCTGATTTTTCATTTGGAGCACAGTCACATCCAGCTTCCAGCAGTAGCTCCGCGACTTCATCGTCACCTAACTCTTCCGCTGCCTTGTCCATAACAAGCATGATCAGCAGTAGCTCCATGGCTTCATCGTCAACAACTTTGACCAACCCATTTGGTTCAAGTTCATTCCCTCCTAGCATGTTTACGTCTCTCCAACCAGCATTTTCAGGGGGTGCTTTTTCATTTGGAGCACAGTCAGCTCCAGCTTCCAGCACTAGCTCCACGGCTTCATCATCACCTAGCTCTGCTTCTGCCTTGTCCATAACAAGCATGATCAGCAGTAGCTCCACGGCTTCATTGTCACTAGCTTTGAGCAACCCATTTTGTTCAACTTCGTCCCCTCCCAGCATGCTTATGCTTGGCCACCCAGCATCTTCAGGGGGTGTTTCTTCATTTGGAGCACAGTCAACTCCAGCTTTCTCATCACCAAGTCCTCAAGTCTCTTCATTTACCTCGGCAAGCATGAATTCATCAGGTACAATGATTGATCTTAGCCAGGGTTTTGTGCGGCCATTAGATTAGTGTGACTGGTCTCTAGGGAATTAGATGCATACTTTTCATGTGCTGGCTTTATACTTTCACATAAGTTCCCACCTCTTTTGCTATTGTTGCATATAGTGTTAGAAAGAATCACTTAAATTTCCGCACCCCTTATGTAGGACGGCATACTCATCCCTAAGTATGATTCAATTGATCCAATACAGTCTCCAAGTCTAATATAATCACTGCAAATTCGGCATGAACTCATTATTTTACTATGCCTTCAGTATAAAGATAATACTTTGCTACTACTTGCCTATAGTCTCTGCATAACTTATCTCCCTCTTATATGTATAGAGTTCCATGTTGAAACAGATATAGACATGTCAGCGACAATAGACCAGACAATTGTCGCAGATATATCAAGTCCCAAAGCAGAGGTGCAGCCGACAAGCTTCATAAATAAATCAGATACCATGCTGGAGGAGGCACAAAAGGCAGAAAACTCAGGCCAATCTGGAATTTTTACCGGTATCATTCTCCTTCCTCTTTTGTTATTGTTCAATTTAGCGCCAGAAAGAAATACTTAAATATCCGCCAGCTTGTTTAAATATTGTTCTGTATTAGTATGTTTTGCCTTTGGTGACATTTTTTAGGAACATTACTATATTCTATGCTACCTTTATCTACTTTTAGCTAACTTTAATCACTTGGTAAGTTAGTACAGAGTACACGGATTAAAGTTTTTTATTCTATGTGGAGGTTGGAAAAACCTAGGTAAGAACCACCATCAAAATGACGTACAAGAGAGATTATAGGTTGATTAACTTGTTGTCTCGATTAAAATAGATACGTACAGTATCCCTTTTGTACAACAGCTTATTCGCCCCTTAAGTATGATTCAAATGATACTAGTACAATCTCTAAGTCTAATATAGTCACTGCTAATTTGGGTTGAGCTTATGTCTTCAAAGACTACCAGCCGCAACAATCTTGGCAAACCAAAGAAGTGTGTGTTTTTCCTTTTTTTTAACAGTGCAATGGATAAAGCATTGGTCATTCCCTTGCATTCGGCGTGCCAAAAATTTGGTGTGATTAGTTGGGGCTCAAACCAAACATACCCTTAATCCCATTTCCTTTCAACACCTTCGCGTGGAAAGTTGTGGCAGGGACCCAAACAGCCCCCAAGTATCTAGCTTGGTTAGGACACAAGAAGATTGTTTTTTTTTGTCTCCATTGCTTCATGGCGATTGTAGATTTCTAGACTATGCTTGTCTTGTTAGTTGAAAAAAATTCTATACATACATATAAACATGCTACTATGCTAACTACTTGGTTATAGCCTCTGCTCAATGTTAACTCCACCTAACTATATAATTTTTACATGATGATGTACTCTGTATGTTCTATGGTTCTTTTGTAATTCAAAAACACTTACGATTCTGAACCCTTCTGGCAGATACTTCAATTGGGCAAGTGCACAGTATTGGCATTGAAAATTTTCCTAGGGACAACAACTATTTCTTGAATTCTTTTTTTCAGGTAATTATCCTTGGGTCGCTTATGCAATTGTATTTTGATTTTGTGTAATGTTTTTACATTTCTATATGTAATATGTAGGCGCCATGGCAATTAAGGTCGTTTCAAAATAAATTTCTTGAAACAAGATCCTCCCATCAGCATGTCGTCAGAGATCCTTGTATTCTTGAAACAAGATCCTCACATCAGCATGCCGGAGATCCTTGTATCATATGCACGCTACATGGTGTCTTCATTGAGTCAAAAAAAGCATCTGAGGTTAAAGGAAGAATTGTTTCATCTAAATCCTTGAGCACCGCCATGGCCGATTACTATCCTAACAAAAAATTCTTTCAGCAGGTATGTTTTGTATATTCCGTTCCACGGTCCAGGATTATTCTGCATTTTACCAAATTTCTACCTCCATCCCCATATACGTGACGAATACATTGAAACAAGAAGCCAATTCTTTCTAATTTATATGCCACGTATTTATGCATGAGAGAGTAGTTTATAATGCAATTTCTTATTGAGCATCTGTAAATTCATGTTTGGCAATCTGGTACTGGGATGTTTTTTGATGGAGATAAAATCCTTCATGGCAGGAACAAATGAATGATCATGTTGATTTTTTCGATGTTGTCTTCAACCGTATGCATGAGTCGTATACTTCTCCAAGTGAAAGAAAATATACTGGCCCATATCGTGGGAGCAAACATTGCATACCACATTGCGTTTTTGGACTGAATAAATATGAGAAGTTTAAGTGTCATTCTTGTGAGTTGGAATCTGGATATTCAGATGCCACTTATTCATCATTTGTCCCCGCCGCTGAGCTTCAGAATGCAAAGGTTAGTTGTCTGACTTCCCTTTTGTCTGACCTCCCTTCTACCCTGGTCTAATATGATGTTCGCTTTGGTTTGTCCCTGTCTAGGTTATTGGAGATTGGATGGATGCCATGAACATGTGTGAGAAATGTTTTGTGCAACCACTAAAGCTGTTTTTTGAAGCCGATAAATTTGCCACGGAGGAGGACCAGTTGACTGGCAGGTGCAAAGCACTGAAAGGCCAACAAGCTCAACCTCACAGCAGGGAACAAGAAAAGGCTGACAAACTCGAGCAGGAAGAGCTTGAAGCGACAGAGGCTCGGGACAATGGGTTCTCATGGAATCAAAACAAGGTCATCGATTGTTTAGAGGCAAAGATGATGGATATGGAGAGACGACATAAGGCCGACATGGATTATCTGAAGATGGAACTCAACAAGTTGAAGATGCGGCAAAAGAAACGTACGTCCCCGCCGCGTTCTTCTTCTATCCCGAAACAAGTCTCTGCGTGCATCTGTAATGCTGAAAACAAGTGTGGGCAGATGGATTCTCAGCAACGTTCGAGGTGGAGAGGCTGCAAAAGCAAGGCCTCGGCCACATTCGTCTCCACCAGCTGACACCACTGATCGAGCAGCCTAAGACCATGTTTAATGGGAGGTGCTTATAAAAATAAACCAGCCATTTTGCTAAGCATTGGTGCTTATCTTTATAGAAGAGGTGCTTAGTTAGGCATCTATTTAGTATAAATAAACACCGGTGTTAAAAAACCGATTTATTTTTCTAAGCACCGTCCTAAGCACCTTGCATTGTACGTGCTCTGAGGGTCTCATCTTGCTCAGCTTGACTGGTTCAGCGCCAGCACTCGAACGAACATTACGTCTGGTGTGTTCTTTATCTATTATTGATCCGATGAATTTTTACCTACACGTGTTTCTTAATCCAGACATTACATGTACATGTACACATCAAAGAATCGAAGAGAGCACCATGTAGAATACACTGCCGCTCATGACTCACTGGCCTCCAAAATTGCGCTTAGCCTTTGCACGCCTGCACGACGACGACTACTGCCCGTCGTGGGCGGGCTGTATTTTCCGTACACATGGTGACTCCATACGCCATGGTCAGAGACATCGACGAGCGGTGCCACCTGAGCTGCTTTCCGCCCATTTCCTTCGGCCGCGAAGAGGCGCCACCTGAGTACAAACCTTGGGACCTTCTCAGAAAAAAAAAAAAAGAGTACAAACCTTGGGAGAGATGCACTCCATTGGGCCATCGACTCTTTTCCTCAATTAGCTACGTTTGGGCTTTGTATGTAGTTGTACCAGCCGGGCCTTTTCCAACTTATTTTATTCAAAACTGGGTTTTTTTATTACAAACTCGCTGACAGCGGAGTATAATACTGTTCTTTTAATTGGCCCTGATTTGTGTTTCCTTTACTAACTTTGAGTTTTATAATATTCTTATCCATAAATGTTTTTGTAGGTTTTGTTTTAGGAATTTTTATTTTCGTGTTCCTGCTTCGTTAGTAGTATTCACTTTTTTCCGGTCGTTTAACTTTTTCTCACTTTTGTCTATCTTCTTCGCCGAAACTCATCAAATAGCTTGAACGATAGCTGATGTCAGGTTGACCATTGGCTAACGTGTGAGCCGCGCGGTGTGTGACCATGTGGGTATGGTTGGTCGGGAACACGTTATACTGACGTGTGGGGCCGTGCCATGAGAGACCGCGTGGGGCCGGTTGGTTGGGACCGCGTTATGGGAAACATAGTGTGGGACCATGTAGGACGCGTTTGATAGTTACGTGAACCATGTCGTCTAAATTGAAAGTTTACTTTATTATTATTTTTACGATTGGCTTTTTAAAAACGTCTTTTCCCTCTCTCTTGCTAATAGTTATGTTTTTTATATAAAAAAACAGCGAATATAGAAAAGTTTTTCTCTTCTTTCATTGTTCCTTTTGGTTCTCCTTTTTTTATAATATATCCAGTATTCGCCCCCAGCCCCTGATGCCAACAGAGATTATTGGCTTCTAGAGGGCACGAGTCCTTTTCCACGGATGCACCTGGTCGACTCTCTGCGTTCACATACTGCATGGTACTACTGCTCAAGACCTCAAGTGCAACTCATTGATGGCCAACAAATAAATCAACTCGCCACCCATTAGCGACTTATAAACTGGAGCGTTTCGTGAATTCTTTCAAAAAATATAAATTCAATCCATGTACATCCTCCGTTCCAGTTTAAAGGATATAATTTACAATTCTCTGATTTCTAGATGTCTTTTAGTTAGTCTATTTAATACTCCCTCCATTTCAAGGCTTAAGGCCTATATTTTTTTTAAAAAGTCAAACCAACTGAATTTTGACCAAACTTTTAGAAAAAACTATCAATAAACATGATGTTTTATAGACATCATAAGAAAATATATTTCATTATCTATCTAATGATATTGATTATGTATTTTGCATATTAATATTTTTTGGTAAAAACTTGGTCAAACTTGACATACTTTGACTTTTCAAAAAAAATATAAGCCTTAAGCCTTGGGATGGAGGTAGTAGTGTGAAAAAGAACATGCATGAGGAGAGGAAGAGCCAGCAAATGGTTCACATTTTTTACATATATACATGTAAGCATTTTATTTTTTTCACACTGAAATACTTATAAAGATTAAATGCTTTTATGCCTAAATATTTTAGGATTGCATGGTTTACAAATTATGTCCTTTAAACTAAAGTAGTACGTGCTGCTCGAGAGTGGCGACTAAATTAAACCCTGTATCACACACTCACGTGCACGCGTCCATGAGAAAGTTAATAATCGAACTAGAGGGACGTCGCGATCGGCTGCCGCGAGCCGTGACGATGTGCGCGTTGCGTGCATGCATGCCATGCATGTCGCATTGTCGCTGTCACCGCACGTACACTAACGACTCGGTAATATTCGAGCTCCAAAGAGTCGTTTTCCGCCGCTCACTGATTTGTTTTGAACCTTTAATTTGACCGCTCACTAGCTAGCTAGAGGCCAAGATGATGCTCCCCTTGTTGCTGTCTCCGTTGACACTGACAGCACAGGTGCACTGCTTCATGACGCCTTGGCATGCGTCATCGGATGCAGCTTCTCTGTGCGTGCGGTGCTGTCCCGCGTATATAAAGCAGCATGGCACAGGCAGGCTCCATGATGTGCCCGTAACCAGATCAACGGATAGACAAAATCCACTTTCTCAGACACACATCGACGACAGCCGACAGGGGATCGGAAGAAATGGGCTCGTGCGTCTCACGCTCGCCGCCGCTGCCCACGGTGACCACGGCGAAGGTGGTGCACGTGGACGGCTCCGTGGCGCAGTACGCGACGCCCGTCACGGCGAGGGAGGCGCTGGGTGACTCCGCCAACAACAGCGCATCGACATTCCTGTGCAGCTCCGACGAGCTCCGCTTCGACGCGCCCGCCCGTGCGCTGGCAGCCGAGGAGGCGCTGCGGCCTGGGTGGCTATACTTCGTGCTTCCCGTGTCCATGCTCCGCCGGCCCCTCTCCGGGCAGGAGATGGCCGCCCTCGCCGTCAAGGCCAGCTCCGCGTTCGCCGCCCTCGCCAACGACGGCAAGGGACGACAGAAGGCTGCTCGAGTGGCGCCGCTCGTTGTCGCCGACGACGGCGAACGAGACGGCGAATGGAATCACCACGTGTACGGGAAATACGGCCCGCGCAAGACGGCGAGCAGCCGTCGTGATGCACGCGTACAAAGGCTAAGCGCCATTTCGGAGGCCAGCAGTGAGTCGTGACTTGTGACTCGCGAGTGGTCCAATATCGATCAAGTGATTCAACGGTTACTACTGTTTAGTCAAGTAGATGAGGTATTCCTTAGTACTTTAGTTAGTTCGTTCTATTCAGTCCATTCTTTCACTACGGGAACAAGCTACGACGCTGACGGTGATTTCAACGCTGACGGTGATTTGTCGGGGCCGTCAGCACTGTCTCAGTACGCCCACGGCCAGAAAAACCCCGTCAGCACAAGTAAACCGTCGGCATAGATCAGCCTACGCCGACGGCCACCGTGGGCACAGTATCACCGTCGGCTTAGACCCACCTACGCCGACGGCCACTGTCAGCGTCATACGGCCTTCAGCATAGGCCGACGCCACGTGGATTTGCCGTCTTCGGAGGAAACGGCAGAATGACGACGTTCATAGTCATGACTATGCCGACGGTATTACCGTCGGCACTATAACAACGGTAGCAGCTACTTCAATGCTGCAAACTTTTTGCCTCTCTCAAAATGACTCCTGAACATAGTAACGCTGACAGCTACCGTGGGCACTATCATAGTGGCCCTGCCGCACCAGCACTGACATGGTAACGCCGACGGTATAACCGTCGGCACTACAACAGCGGCAGCAGCTGCTCAGTGCTGCTAGCTGGTTTGGCTCCTTCAAAAATGACTAACACTTGCAGAAGTAAAAGTGTGTTGGAACATCCATAGATGCATTTCCTATCTCCCGGGTGAGAGCGTGTTCACGTGCACGCGATAACACTTGCAGAAATGCTCGACGTGTAGGAAGAAACCCTCGCCACGGGTCAAAACGAGGGATACAGATGGAATCTTGGCCCAACCTTTGTTTATCATGTAGATATGGCCAAAACAAACCTAAACCAACAAAAAAGTACATTGGTCAACGCTCGTACGGAGATAGCTAGTGGGGTAGATCTTCGGGGCCCACGGACTAGGGTTTCGCTAGAAAATGACCGCAGGAGCGCCGGAATCCGATGAAAACTTGCGTGTGGCCATAGCATACATGTAAAAGTGTGTTGGAACATCCATAGATGCATTTCCTATCTCCCGGGTGAGAGCGTGTTCACGTGCACGCGATAACACTTGCAGAAATGCTCGACGTGTAGGAAGAAACCCTCGCCACGGGTCAAAACGAGGGATACAGATGGAATCTTGGCCCAAACTTTGTTTACCATGTAGATATGGCCAAAACAAACCTAAACCAACAAAAAAGTACATTGGTCAACGCTCGTACGGAGATAGCTAGTGGGGTAGATCTTCGGGGCCCACGGACTAGGGTTTCGCTAGAAAATGACCGCAGGAGCGCCGGAATCCCACGAAAACTTGCGTGTGGCCATAGCATACATGTAAAAGTGTGTTGGAACCTCCATAGATGCATTTCATATCTCCCGGGTGAGAGCGTGTTCACGTGCACGCGATAACACTTGCAGAAATGCTCGACGTGTAGGAAGAAACCCTCGCCACGGGTCAAAACGAGGGATACAGATGGAATCTTGGCCCAACCTTGGTTTTCCATGTAGATATGGCCAAAACAAACCTAAACCAACAAAAAAGTACATTGGTCAACGCTCGTACGGAGATAGCTAGTGGGGTAGATCTTCGGGGCCCACGGACTAGGGTTTCGCTAGAAAATGACCGCAGGAGCGCCGGAATCCCACGAAAACTTGCGTGTGGCCATAGCATACATGTAAAAGTGTGGTGGAACATCCATAGATGCATTTCCTATCTCCCGGATGAGAGCGTGTTCACGTGCACGCGATAACACTTGTAGAAATGCTCGACGTGTAGGAAGAAACCCTCGCCACGGGTCAAAACGAGGGATACCGATGGAATCTTGGCCCAACCTTTGTTTACCATGTAGATATGGCCAAAAAAACCTAAACCAACAAAAAAGTACATTGGTCAACGCTCGTACGGAGATAGCTAGTGGGGTAGATCTTCGGGGCCCACGGACTAGGGTTTCGCTAGAAAATGACCGCAGGAGCGCCGGAATCCCACGAAAACTTGCGTGTGGCCATAGCATACATGTAAAAGTGTGTTGGAACATCCATAGATGCATTTCCTATCTCCCGGGTGAGAGCGTGTTCACGTGCACGCGATAACACTTGCAGAAATGCTCGACGTGTAGGAAGAAACCCTCGCCACGGGTCAAAACGAGGGATACAGATGGAATCTTGGCCCAACCTTGGTTTTCCATGTAGATATGGCCAAAACAAACCTAAACCAACAAAAAAGTACATTGGTCAACGCTCGTACGGAGATAGCTAGTGGGGTAGATCTTCGGGGCCCACGGACTAGGGTTTCGCTAGAAAATGACCGCAGGAGCGCCGGAATCCCACGAAAACTTGCGTGTGGCCATAGCATACATGTAAAAGTGTGGTGGAACATCCATAGATGCATTTCCTATCTCCCGGATGAGAGCGTGTTCACGTGCACGCGATAACACTTGTAGAAATGCTCGACGTGTAGGAAGAAACCCTCGCCACGGGTCAAAACGAGGGATACCGATGGAATCTTGGCCCAACCTTTGTTTACCATGTGGATATGGCCAAAAAAAACCTAAACCAACAAAAAAGTACATTGGTCAACGCTCGTACGGAGATAGCTAGTGGGGTAGATCTTCGGGGCCCACGGACTAGGGTTTCGCTAGAAAATGACCGCAGGAGCGCCGGAATCCCACGAAAACTTGCGTGTGGCCATAGCATACATGTAAAAGTGTGTTGGAACATCCATAGATGCATTTCCTATCTCCCGGGTGAGAGCGTGTTCACGTGCACGCGATAACACTTGCAGAAATGCTCGACGTGTAGGAAGAAACCCTCGCCACGGGTCAAAACGAGGGATACAGATGGAATCTTGGCCCAACCTTGGTTTTCCATGTAGATATGGCCAAAACAAACCTAAACCAACAAAAAAATACATTGGTCAACGCTCGTACGGAGATAGCTAGTCGGGTAGATCTTCGGGGCCCACGGACTAGGGTTTCGCTAGAAAATGACCGCAGGAGCGCCGGAATCCCACGAAAACTTGCGTGTGGCCATAGCATACATGTAAAAGTGTGGTGGAACATCCATAGATGCATTTCCTATCTCCCGGATGAGAGCGTGTTCACGTGCACGCGATAACACTTGTAGAAATGCTCGACGTGTAGGAAGAAACCCTCGCCACGGGTTAAAACTAGGGATACCGATGGAATCTTGGCCCAACCATTGTTTACCATGTGGATATGGCCAAAACAAACCTAAACCAACAAAAAAGTACATTGGTCAACGCTCGTACGGAGATAGCTAGGGGGGTAGATCTTCGGGGCCCACGGACTAGGGTTTCGCTAGAAAATGACCGCATGAGTGCCGGAATCCCACGAAAACTTGCGTGTGGCCATAGCATACATGTAAAAGTGTGTTGGAACATCCATAGATGCATTTCCTATCTCCCGGATGAGAGCGTGTTCACGTGCACGCGATAACACTTGCAAAAATGCTCGACGTGTAGGAAGAAACCCTCGCCACGGGTCAAAACGAGGGATACAGATGGAATCTTGGCCCAACCTTTGTTTTCCATGTAGCTATGGCCAAAACAAACCTAAACCAACAAAAAAGTACATTGGTCAACGCTCGTACGGAGATAGCTAGTGGGGTAGATCTTCGGGGCCCATAGACTAGGGTTTCGCTAGAAAATGACCGTAGAAGTGCCGGAATCCCACGAAAACTTGCGTGTGGCCATAGCATACATGTACAAGTGTGGTGCAACATCTATAGATGCATTTCCTATCTCCCGGGTGCGAGCGTGTTCATGTGCATGCGATAACACTTGGAGCAGTGCTCGACATGTCGGAGGAAACCCCCGCCGCGGGTTAAAACGAGGGATTATAAAAAAAAATAAAAACATAGGAATTTTTTTTAAAATTGGAATCATAATATTAGCACCGGTGAAAATAAAAAATAATGAAAAAGTAATAGTAAATGAAAAAAAAAACTACCTATTTTTTTTAACCCGCCCAGCCCCACTCCCTGCGCTCCCCGTACCTGTACCGCCCCACACCCCGCCTCTCTCGCGCAACCCTGCCGCCGCCAACCGCGCAACCCCGCCGCCGCCAACCGCGCCGCCGTCCCGCCCTCACCCCGCGCCGCCGTCCCGCCCTCACCCCGCGCCGCCATCCCGCCCTCACCTCGGCCCTCACCCCGCGCAACCTCACCCGCGCCACCGCCCTCACCCGCGTCGTCGTCCTCACCCCGCGCCGCCGCCCTCACCCGTGCCGTCACCCTCACCCTGCGCCGCCGCCCTCACCCGGCCGTCGCCCTCACCCTGCGCCGCCCTCACCCGTGCCGCCGCCCTCACCCCGCGACGCCCTCACCCCGCGCCGCCCCTTGCAGCACCTCCCCTTGCAGGAGCACATCCCCTTGCAGCACCTCCCCTTGCAGCACCCCTTGCAGCACCCCCCTTGCACCTCCCCTTGCACCTCCCCTTGCAGCACCTCCCCTTGCAGCACCCCTTGCAGGAGCACATCCAGGAGCTCGACCTTGCGCCTCCCCTTGCAGGAGCAGAGCCTCCCCTTGCGGTAAATTGCTACATTTATTTGTTAGCAATAGAATTATAGGTAAATTGCTACATTTATTTGTGGATGTGTAGAGATAAATGACTCATGCCCACTTTGTTTATTTTGTATAATAGGCCCCATCGTGACCATATCGCTAGATTCAATTTGGTCTCTATCCCGGAGGTTGCCGTCCTTTCGCCGTCTAGCCACGGGGACTCCGGTTAGTACTTCACATAACTACAAGGTTATTAGTTACTTGTCACAAAAGAACTACTAAGTTACTAGATACTATTGCGCTCAAACATATGTAGGGATCAGCTCATTCAGAGACACCCTTTGGCCGTGCTACTGCCTCGCCTGGCGAGTCGCCTAGGACAACTCCACTTCACTTTGGTGGTCCTAGTCCTGGTCATTCTGCTGGACCGTCTTCTGACGAGGATTGTTACTCGCGCCGACGCTCGCCGATGCCGGTTAGTTGCAAGCAACACTTACACAATTTACCATGCATAAATTTTGACTTAGACAATTTGCTATACAAAAACTTTTAACTTTTTATCAACTTCTCATGCATGAACTTTGACTTAGACAATTTTCCATTATAAATGAGCATGTTCTTTCGTTTTGTAGTGATCTTGAAGTCTATGATCCAGTGCTCGAAGTCCGTTGAAGACCGGTTGCTATGTATCCCATGACTATGTGTATTGAACATGTAGTGATTATGCTCTCCAAGACAATGTGCAATGAATGACATTGTAGTGATAACTATGTGTAATGAACTTGTAGTGATGACTATGTGCAATGAACTTGGAACGATGAGTGTGTGTATGACTATGTATCTACGAAGATTTGATAGTCTTGAATTCTTTTGCATGGTTTACAGTCAATTTATATATATATATATTCATGTGCTTGCCTGTGGGCATTTTTTTTGTATAAATAAGCTGTGAAAAAAATACAGGGACATCAACGCCGACGGTTATACCGTCAGCCCTATAACGGCTAGCACGGCCTGGACATCAACGCCGACGGTTATATCGTCGGCCCTGTAATGGCCACCTGAACACAACAGCAGCAACGCCGACGGTAATACCGTCGGTAGTATAACTATACCTGGACACAACAACAGCAACGCCGACGGTAATACTGTCGGTAGTATAACTACAACTGAGGTGAACTGGCCAAACGCCGACGGTAATACCGTCAGCACTATAACAACACGTGGGCACTAAAGTTGTAACGCCGACGGTAATACCGTCGGCACTATAACTACACCTGGGTACTCCCAACGCCCTGGTCTTCCTACACGTGGTCATCTACACCGTCATCTAAGTTCCGTTAACTTCGTGCGCCGACGGCCATGTGACGCCGACGGGCGGCATATACTGTCGGCACAAGATGCTACGCTGACGGTCGATGCTACGCCGACGGGCATGTAGCTGTGCTGACGCGAGATATGCTGACGGCTCTGTACCGACGGTCACCGTCGGCGTTGTCATGTGCTGACGGTTTTCCGTGCTACGCTGACGGTTATAACCGTCAGCATCGTAGCTTGTTCCCGTAGTGTTTGACGTGCACATGTACTGCATACGCAACAAGTTGGTACAATGAATCGAGTAAATGCACGTTGTCGATGTTTTGCAAAGAATATAGATAAAAAAAATGGTATTCTAGTAGTCATGTGTTCAAGTTGGAAACATGGCCTGAATTTTGTACGTAAGGCCTTTCACAATAGGAGTCTTTTACTGCTCTATCCTAGGTAAAATGTTTATGTGACACCCTATTTAATGATGAAAGAGAAATGTGTTGTATCCCGGGTTCCAAGATTCCTATGCACCTCTAACGAGCTCCGCTTCGACGCGCCTGCCCACGCGTTAGCCGCGGAGGAGATGGTGCAGCCCGGGTGCCTCTACTTCGTGCTGCCCATGTCTATGCTTCGCCAGCCCCTCTCCGGGCAGGACATGGTCGCTCTCGCCGTGAAGGCCACCTCTGTGCTCGTCGCTATCGACACCGGCGGCAAGGGACAGAAGGCAGCTCGAGTGGCGCCGCACGCCGCTGCCAATGACAATGACCGAGACGACAAATGGAATAACCAGGTTTACAGAAAATATTGCCCGCGCAAGTCGGCCAATAGCCATCGGTCAGGCGTGCAAACGTTGACCGCCAATGTGGAGGAATACAAAAGTAAATGATTTTGATTCTGGTGGTGGGTTTGTTGGTTCTCACACGTGGGAAGGCAATTTGTTTTCATCACCGACAGGGCCGGCGCTGAGGCATCGCCACCCTGGCATCGGCCAGGGTCCCTCGGCCGGAAGGGCCCAAAAATTTGTACTCATGTATTTTCTTCGTTCGTAGATAAGTGTATTTCTAGCCTTGTAGTAAGTCAAAATTAATAACGTTTGACTAATTTTTATAGAATCGTAGTGATACTTATGACTCTAAATTGTTACCAATAGATATTTTTTTAAATTTAGTTTCATAATATGTTAATTTGATGTAATATATGTTGCTATATTTATCTATAAAATTGGTCAAATTTAACAAACTTTAACTTGGCCAAATGCTAGACGTACACTTATTTGCGGATGGAGAGAGTATATATAGCTGGGTATACATTTTCTGCCCACGACGCGAGAAACGAGCAGGGCCCTGAAACCAAACCAGGCACAACGCGTCACGCGAGTAGAAAATCAAAAAGTCTCACTACGACACGACGCACCAGGCTTAAGAGTTACGACGCGTTAAGACACTAGCCGCATGGGTTACAACGCGTCGCGAACTTGTGATCTCCCTTCTCTTCTCTTCTCCTCGACTCTTCGGAAATCGGCCGGACTCCGCGCCTCGATCTCTAGGGCCTTGCCTCCCTGACTCGATCGACGATCGCAGTTTCGCAGGTCATCTATCATCTATCGGGAATCACCAATTTACCAGCGGCAGGCCCTGATCCTATTATCATTGAAATTATTTCTTATTTAATGAAATCAAACTAGTAACAAATACTACTTATTATATTTTGAGACTAAAATGTTTGGTTGGATGTTAACTTCTATTTTGAAAGTGCTAGTAGATACATATTTATATGATAATTTTTCTTAATATACATTAGTCTTAAGGGCCCATGCCATCGACTTTGCCTAGGGCCCTAAAAAACATAGAGCCGGCTCTGATCACCGATGACAGGGTAAAGGAGGGTCTCACATGTAAATACGAGTTAAGCAGACGGCAAGTAAGACTAAGGAACGGCAGCTTGCATCACATCTTAGTGGCACAGTCCCAACTTCCGGTTGAACTGGAAGATACAGTCCTAATAAACCCATTAATAATTTAAGGGATGCTTCCTGTGATGGGGTTTCACACTACCAAACAATGAAGCATGGCTTCTCCTGCACTTTTCTCGCCTGGCCTTGACATCTGAATTTTAGCAACATGGACCTGGTGACTCCATGCCTTTTAAAATCCTTCTTCTTATACAAGCGCCGTCTCTGACTGTTGAAGCAAGAAAAAAGCCACCCAACCTTCTTAAGTTCTTCTATACTAAAGGACGAAAAAAAATTAAGGTCTGACGAACTTCAAAACATTAAAAAAAATTGATGCAAAAAATCAAGATTGTGTCAACACATAAATAATTTATATGATCTTAAGCACAGTCACTTAGTACAATGGTAATAGCGACATGTATAAATCAAACTACTCCCTCCGTTTCGGTTTACAAGTTCTGCACGTAGTTTTATGTCGTCAAATCGAGCAACTTAGTATGATATATATATTATAAAAAATATGTCACCGGAAACTTTAGACTTTGTATTTTCCAATGATATATTTTTTATATTATATAATTAAAATTATATAGGTCAAATTGATAACCTAGATATACGCGTAGGACTTATAAACTGAAACGGAGGGAGTAAAACAAACAAACATACCAATAATAAAATTTAATGCCTTCTTGAAGTCCCCGGCAATGGCAAAGCTCTACCTGGCTTCTAAAAATCTTTTTTAATATCACCAAGATCAAGACTTTTAAATATCTCTCGCTCGATGTAGCACGCCATTAAATTATAAGAAACCTATATACTAAATGGTGTCTAGATTCATTCAAATCTAGAAAAATTTGAGCCAATTAATATACATATATATATACATGATTTTTTACAAAAAATTGAGGTAGGGCAGGTGCCATACCTTGCCCACTGAGGAGCTTCGCCCCTGCTACTACGTACTTTCTTTTTAAAACTATCATTTTCATCAACCTCTTCAGTTAGGCTAAAAACGTCCCATCCGCCAGGACCGTCTGTAGTGTCCGCCAATTAAGTAATCATCTTACGTGCATGACCAGAGTAGTTAATTCGCACCTGTCCCAATAGCCGTAATCAGGTGCCGCGAGCCGTGGCGACATACACGTCAGCCATGCCACCTAAATGGCTAAATCCATGTCACTCGGAGGTCTCTGTCTAAATGTCAATGCAGATACTGCAAAAATACGCTCCCTAAATTACTGCAAGCCGTGGCGACATACGCTCCCTAAAGTCGTAATCATCTGTTGCAAAAATATTACACCGTGCCTGAGCTATGGCGGTCTGGGCGGGAAGTGGCGCCCGAGAAGGGGAAAGCACGAGGGCGGAAAAGGTCGCACGCGCTCGTAAGAAGCTTGACGCGACGGCCTGCCATGGCAGAGCCACCATCACAAGGAAGAACGGGAAACGAAAAAAAATTACTTCATCCGTCTTAAAATAGATATCACGAATTTATCAAAATTAGATGAAACTAAACACTATATAAATATATCTAAATTTAGACAAAGTTTCGGTATTTATTTTAAGACCGAGGAAGTATCTGGGATGCAAAAAAAAAAAAAAAAAAAACATCGCTCCTCTCGCCCCCTCCCCCCCCCCCCCCCCGAGGGCGACGAGAGCGCTCCCGGGAAACCCTAGCCCAGCTCCTCCCCTCCCCTCCGCCACCGAGCAAAGCTCGTGCGGCGGCGGCGGCGGATTCTCCCTGTCTCGCGCGTTAGGAGCGGAGATCGGGGGCTCCCGGCCTGACGGCGGCGCGTAGTGGTGGCGGCGGTGCTCTGGCGGCGGCGGTCTCTCTCGGCCGAGCTTGGTGGTGGCTGGCGCGCTGCCGCTGGCCCTTGTGGCCATGGTGGCGGCCTGCCTAGGCTGGCCCCATGCTGGCGGCTGCGGGCCGGGGTGGGGATGGTGCTGGGAGGACGTGCTCTGGTGCTTGGTCGGCGGCGACCAAGGTGCAGCAGCGGGGCTGATCTTCGCCAGATCTAGGCCTGATCTGGGCCTGCGGGCTGATCTGGGCCTGATCCCGGTTGATTGGCCCTGCCGCTGCGTCCGGACAGCGGCCACCTCAGGTGGTGGTGGGTAGTACCCCGCACTTTGGTGGTTGCACGGACTTACAGCCTCTGGAGTTAGCGCCCGATTGCCCTACCCTCTCCGACGGCTTTTAGAGTGTGCGGCTGGAAGAGGTTAGGACTCGAGCTCGTGGACACCGGGGCGGCGGCCTCGGAAGGTGGACGGCTTCGACGTCCCTCTGGTGGAGGAGGCTCCGGGAGGTGACGTGTGATCCCCAGACCGACGGCGGTTTGGCAGGCCCTGGGGAGCTTGGTGGCGTCGGTGCTGCTGCTGCTTGGCGGCTGGGATTTGCCGTGGTGGTGGATCCCCTGGTGGAAGTAGGAGTAGGTATGGGGTGGAGGTTGGCGTGTTCGGTGGTACCCTTGTTGTAGTGCGGCGGCGGGACTTCACGAGCCTCCACGGGTTTTTCTTGCTGCTACATCCGGTCGGCTACCACCTGCTGGTGGTGGAGGTCGTTCCCTATCGCGTACTATTGGCATGCCGGCCATCGCTGAAGTCTCCACTTTCTTGGCCTACCGGCTTTGCTCTGTGGTTCTCGGTGTGACGGCGGTGGCGACTTCAAGACCAAGGTGACGCGTGTTCGTGGGTGTCGCGATTGGTGGAGCTTTACAAAGTGCTCGGGCGGGTGGATCTGGTAGGGTCGGGAGAAATCTGTTGACACTGGCACGGTGACGCTCGCGGGTATCACCTTCCTTCTTGAAAGGTGTCGGGGGCCTCCCTTCCCCACCCCCCGCTGCGTACCGGGGAAAACCCTTGGCCCTCAGCCGGACAGCAGTGTCGTTGTCATCACTCCCCTTCTTGGAGGTGATGTCTTGGTACGCATGCGTTTTGGACTGCGGGATGTGTGGTGGTACTTCTCCGGGGGCGTTCCGGTCGCGAGTTGTTTCCGTTTTAGGCACCCCGCCCTTCTCGGCTTTTTTTTTTCTTTTTTTTCTTCTTGCGTTTCGTGTAGGCCTTGGGTTCTAACCAGCGCCTTGTATCTTCTGGTGTTTGTTTTTTTGGACGATGTGCTGTCTGGGCTAGCAGCGGTCTTATATGTGTGTTTTATTTATAAAGTGGTGCGAAAGGCTATTTTGAGGAAGTAGGTGGGACGCTGGGTGCGAGCAGCGATCCTATTTGTGTTCTCCACGGGATTGAACCGGCGAAAACTGACCATTTTGGTGTCCGCCCGTTTGGTATGCCCACATTATTTGAACCCTACTAGTGGTCATAGTTTTCTGACGTTGACTGTGCAGGGCAACATACAATACAATACAAACGTGGATTTTGTCGCCACGAATCTATGCAGCCACAGCCACAGCCGCAGCCGCTATCCCTGTCCGTGGATGACGAACTGGCCTGCGTCATCGCGTAAACATGCATGCGCCATTTCCACTCTGCTTCTGCCGCCTCCTATATAAAGCTGCGCCGGCCAGACGGACTCACGGCACACCTGCGCGTTTCGTCACTAGCTCGATCAGACAAACTCACGTCGTCTCAGAAGAAGAAGAAATGGACTTGTGCGTATCGCGCTCGCCGGCGCCGCCCACGGCGAAGGTGATCGGTCTCGACGGCTCCATGGCGCAGTTAGCGGTGCCCGTCACGACGCGCGAGGCACTGGGCAGCAGTGACGCCGCCTTCCTGTGCATCTCCGACGAGCTCCGCTTCGACGTGCCCCCGCGCGCGCTGGCGGACGAGGAGGCGCTGCGGCCCGGCTGGCTCTACTTCGTGCTGCCACTGTCAATGCTCCGCCGCCCGATCTCGGGGCAGGAGATGGCCGCCCTCGCCGTCCAGGCCACCTCCGCGCTCCCCTCCGCCGCGAGCGGCAAGGGACGGAAGGCGTCTCGGGTGGTGCCGCTCGTCGAAGAGAACGCCGAACGAGACGGTGGATGGAGTCTCCAGTCGTACTCGTACGGGAAAAACGGTGCGGTCAAGACGGTGCACAGCCGCGGCCATGAGACGATCGGGAAGACGAGGAAGGGAGCGGCTGGTTACGGAAGCGGCACTCGTCGTCGTCGTGCTGGCGTGCAAAGGTTGAGCGCCATTTGGGAGGGAGATGGCTCCCTCTGAATAAGCCCCAAGCCGATCGTTGCAAGCTGTTAATTAAGTTTTGATCATGGTTACTTTAGTAATTAGTTGATTGACTCCGTCGTCGTTCGCTCGATTCCCCATGCTGAGGTGGAGTTTCTTGTATATATACTGGATGGTGGATAGTAGTATATGTGTACAAATATACTTCGACTTTTTGTTGTGTATACATGTCATGTGAATTATACAAAATTAAGCAGGATCATTTCACTAAATAAAACAGAACATATATCAGCACAATGACAGGTGCTAAGGAAAATCAATACCTACCCTCCCGGCTAAGGATGACAATGGGCAGGGTATGTGTAGATTAGAGCAATACCATATCCATACCCGTGTAGTCAATGTGTAGAAAACTTAACCCATATCAGTATCCATGGGTATAAAACTTTATCCATGCTCATACCCGATAGGTAACCGTACCCGCTGGGTACCTTGCGGGTAGATCTAATATTACACAAGTTAATCAAAATTTTACATTCATCAATAGCATATTTTCCAAAAAAGTATCTCTACTCAATAATAAGTAGACGACTACATAAAATTTATCGAAGTTTAGAAATCGCATCTCATAATCATTCCTAGATTGCTCGGTTGCATAGGTTAAAACTCTACATTTAAGATTTAAATGTCTGTTTAAACCGGTAGGGTATGGCTATACCCATGGGTACAAGCCTATAGCCGTGCCCGTACCCGTGACTTAACAGGTAGTGTATAGATATTACTCATGGGTATAAAAGTATGTCCATACCCTGCCCATGCGGGTATGGTACCCACGAGTACCTGTACCCATGGGTAAAATTGTCATCCTTACTCCCGACGGCATGAAACAACCCAAAAAATGTGTAGCCACATCCATGATACTGTTAAAATATATATATATACTAGTAGCCCTTCTCTATCAATTTGAACTTTTGGTTGAACTAGTTGGCCTATCAATTCAAATGGTATCAGACATAAGGTCTCAAGTTCAAGACCGAGGTTATGCACTATTAATCTAAAATAGTTGTAGCATGAGGGGGTGTGCTCCCTTCTCCATCAATTCGAGGGAGCCAACCCTATGGTAGTGTGTACTCCCGTTGTCATGCCATTGCCCATGGCAGCAATCTATCTGGCTATTTTCCTTCTTATTTTAAAGTTGTAATGTGTGGATGGGGGCATTGGCTCCCTAGCCATAACGAATCTCCACTATTACACTGAGTCTAATCGGTATCTGGCAAGCAAATACTACTCCTTCCGTTTTAAAATATAAGATGTTTTAGTAGTAGATTTGTGAAGCAAATGTATCTAGACTTGTTTTAGTATATAGGTTCACTTAATTTAGGGGTGAATCTATACACTAAAAGAAGTTTAGATTCATTTTCTTTACAAAATCTAAAACATCTTATATTTTGAAACGGAGGGAGTACTTTGTTGTGCAAATGTGGGCATTGAAAGTTCTAAGTATTCCTTCTAATTTTTAGATTGCAATGCGTGGAGGGGGGGGGGGGGGGGTGCTAATGCCCCTGACCATAACAATCTCCATCATTACACCGAGTCTAATCCATATCTATAAAGCAACCAAGTGTATGCTACTCATTGTGCCAATGAGGGCATCAAAATGTTTCAGCATATGCTACTCTTGCCAATGAGAGCATCGAAAACAAAAGGTGGATTTCCAAATTTTACGCGGGTTTCCCTTGCCAATGAGAGCATCTAAAACAAAAGGTGTATTTCCAAATTTTATGCGGGTTTAATAAAATAAGTCTTTCATTTCTTCAGTAGGTAGTAATTATAATTATTTATTATATAGACCCTGGGAAGTGGTCGAGTTGTCACTGATAAGGTTAACCATTACCCACCTAGCTGAACCTAAAGTCGTCAACTTCACGGGGGAGTGCACAAGCTCCCCTCATAGTTGCTCAGGGGCGACAACGACGGTACCAACGCAAAGAGGGCATACATTCTGCCCAGTAGGAGAAGGCATCAATAATGACTTGGAGAGGGCCTCTCTAACCTCACAGGGATCAAGAAGCCCTACGTGAGATGATGCAGAAGCAAGATCGGGCACTACGATTGATAATGATGCTAATGTCAGCGCAAAGCCATAAAAACACAACATACTATATCAGTGAGGTTTGATTAATAATCCTTTGTTCACTTATATACTATCTGAATAATGGTGCACTTAGTACATAGGATATTCATGCTTGTGTATATAGTTCGTAATTATGGAGGGGAATTTTTTTGCGTCACTGCGTATAAAACAATGACATAAATATGACTAGTTCACAATTCAATCAGCTTAGGCGGCGTGTGTGTAAAGGTGTTCCTTCCATTCCTTTGTATGTTTTCCGAATAAAAGATTCAAATGTCTTCATTGGCAAAAGCAAGATGGTAAGTGATTAGGTAAATGGTACTTGGAATTTATTATTGATAAATGCTGATACAAACAAATATATTCATTATTTTATTTCTGTTTTAGCACTTTTCAATCTACTACACAAGGAGGTACATCCTGGACTTTGGCATTGAAGAAGAAGAAAGACTGCAAATGGACACTTGGTGCCCTCACTTCATCGAGACGGAGAAGTATGTTTCGCTCAAGAAGGACAAGAAAAGGGACATATCCATCTTAACGACTAGTTAGGCTAATGTGGGGAAGGCCTTTGAACTGAAGGAGGAAAAACGGCGTCTCGACTTCATCATTAAAAATGATGTTGCTCTCCTAGTTATAACCCATCTCTGATATACTACTAGTACTGTGTTCTTATATTTTCCAATAGTTGGCAAATATTTTGTTTTTTAGTAATTCATGGTACTACTTTGGGTATTTTGTTTTATGGTTTCTTGTGATTGGTGATATATGTGTGAACATAGAATGTTGGCGTTTATTTTGGTTGTGAACTCCATATCATTGGCATTCTAACATGATGATGTAGGTAGTGAATCGCACACGGTATTCCTCCATATAACCGTGTGATAGAGAGTCACACACGGTTCCTCAAACAAAATTTTGTGCCATCTTCACAAATGTTTTCTTTGTAATAAAGCATGTGCATTGCAAAAGAACCACCAGGACGAACGTGGTGATTCTGGTGTGCACGCTAAATAGTGTGTATGACCATCCTCTCTCTCATCTGTATATTATATTGATGCATGCGTGTTAGTCTCTTTATTGTTTGATAGTTTAAAACTTCTAAATTTTTTGAACGGAAAGTTCAATTTGAAAACCGTTTAAATATTTGAGATCCTAGTGGGGAGAGCTTTAAAATAAGTCTAATATTGGATATATTTTAACAAAATTTTAAAATTGACTTTTGAAACCTAATGAAAGTTTGTACAACTTTATGACACCAGGTGAAATTCTATTCTAAAATAGTTTGTTTCACTATGTTTTGAATTTCGTTGATTTTTTTGTTTCACTAAACTTTCAACTTGTGTTAGACACGTAGCATAGATGTATTGGATGGCGAACACTTTAATATTGTTTCATGGGGTTGACATAGTTATACCCTACGGATACGTAACTTCAGCATACCTAGTCCAGCCCAAGGAAGGCCCACGGCAGACATAGGCTGCCCCATGAAGACTTTCGGGTGGCCAAGGCCCATGACGTCTTCGGATCCTTGGAGAGCAAGACTAGAAGAGATAGGAAATTCAAAGGGGTAAAACCCTAGAACTTGTAACCGACTAGGACTACGTCCGGGACCTGCCTAAGTCTATATAAAGGCCAGGAGGGCACGTCCTAGGGCAACTCGACTCATACTTTCGCACACGCATCCACGCCAGATCGAATCTGCGCACCCTGTAACCTTCGGTTCCGCCGTAATCAAAGAGCAGACAAGCAGGAGTAGGGTTTTCCCTCCGGGGGCCTGAACCTGGGTAATTCTCGTGTCCCCTGGTTGCTTGTCTGTTAACCGTGCCACGATCTCCAGCATCCCCATCTTCTCCAAAACCCAAGTCCATAACAATGGGCATTGACGAGATTAAACCTCGTCAATTGGCGCCGTCTGTGGGAATCGGGGCTGCTGATTGTGCGGTCGTGACGGTTCCGACCCGATCGATCTACAACTCCGCGGCGACGGAGAATCACCTCCTCTTCGGCGCTTTCGACTTCACCGCCCACTCGCCGGATACCATGAAGGATTTCGAGCCCGTAGGCGACGGACTCGAAATCTTGTTCGGGAGCTTCTGCTTCCAGGTGGGACAAACTGGCACCCTCCGCCTCCCTGAGCGGGTGCCCGTGCCGTCAATCAGGCCCGCTTCATGGGCTCCACACCCCGTGCTACGCACTTCACCATCAACAGATGAGTTCTACAGCAGCAGCAGCTGCAACTCCGATCTGTGCGATCCACCTTCGGATGAAGGGACCTACGGTTCCGGATCCGAAAGCTGCGGCAGCATCCAACCAATCTGCAGGCACTATCTGTGCGCCGCAGTCATCCAAACCGACGAGGAAATGCCTAACCCGCCGCCCAACCCCAACCCACAGGACAGAAACGGCGAAAACGGTGGAAATGGCGAAAACGGGGAAAACAGTGGCCACCTCATCCAACTTAGCAAAGAAGGATGGGTCGAAGAACGCCGCGCCGTCGCAGGCGAAATAGTCCTACCTCTGGACTCCCCACGTGATCTGCTGAGGGCATACCACTACCTCCTCATCGAGGAGCACAAGAAGCAAGTCAAGATGCAGGAGACGCTCGACAAACGCAAGCAAGCAGCCTCTGAGTCCAGTGCGCGACGAGCTGCGCTCTCCGCCATGGGACCCGGCTCTAGCACAAACGGAAATCAGGGAAACAAGCACCGCTCTCGGGTGGAAAACATGGACCCCAAGGAGCGGCGTGACGTGACCCGAACTCTCCATACATCGTTCATGGCTATGGACGCTGATGGCAACATCATCCCGAAGACGCCACAAGCTGCGATCATGGCAGCCACTGCGTATCTCGCGGCTCACCCACCTCCGGAGGGGGACCCGAAAAGGGCCATGCATAGGTCCGCACTCACCGGACTAGGACTAATTGGAGCTGCGCTCCACGAAGACGCTCCTGCGGAACCGAAGAAGAAAGCTCCGGCCAGGCGCGACCGGAGTCCCACCCCCTCATCCGAAGAGGAAGAGGAGCACGATCTTCCTCGAAGGAAGAAGAGCTCGCACCGCCATAAACGCGACTACGACGCCAGAGACAAGCTTACACAGCGCAAGATCGACAAAGCACGCGCTAAACGCGCATGCTCGTCCGAATCTAAGATGGATGAAGACGAAGGAGAACTCTGCGGAGCTCGATGCTTCAGCAGATCTGTTCGGTGAATGCGGATGCCACGCAACTTCAAGCTTCCTTCGGATACTCCGAAGTTCAACGGCACGCAAGATCCAAAGTCCTGGCTCAGTGACCATCTGTCATCCTTCAAGCTTCACGGAGGCAACAAAGAAACCGCCATGCAATGCCTTCAGCTGCAGCTAACAGGCGCAGCGCGGGTCTGGCTTAGCAGCCTATCATCAGGATCCATCCGAAGCTGGGAGGAGCTCGCTTACAGCTTCATCCGAAACTTCAAAGGCACCAGCAAGAGGCCCGCCTCAATCGAAGAGTTGCGAGCCTGCACCCAGAGAACGGGTGAATCTATTCGCTCATACATACTACGCTGGTCTACAACCAAGAACTCCGCAGCACGCATCTCCGAAGAGCGGGCCATCGACGCCTTCAGGGACGGCGTCAAACGCCTAGACTTCAAGGAGGAACTTGGGCGTGTAAAGCCCAAGACACTCGACCACCTCATGGAAATTTCCAACAGTTGGGCAGATGGCGAAGATTGCATCCAGCAGGCGCAATCAGATGAAGAGGACGACTACGGCCGAAGACGCGAACGCAGCAGCAAGAGGAGATCGCGTGTCTACGAGGACCGCGACGGACCCGACATGGTCGCAGCCGGCTACGCCAACCGCCGTAATGACAACAGCCGCAACAGCGGAGGATACCGCAGCGGAAACTTCCGCGACAATGGACGACCAACGCAGTCGTGGCAACGCCGCGACCGCGAGAACGGACCCTCAGCATTCGACAAACTTTCGGGTCCATGCACCATCCACTTCTACATCGACAAACAAGATGGCAAAAAGAAAGCTAGCCACATGCTCAAGGACTGCCGCGAGTTCCAGAAACTCAGCGAAGGCATGGTGCAGATGAGGCAACAAGCTCCAATCCCTGCGTTCGGAAACACACCTGCGCCAGGTGAAATAGCACACGGAGCTCCTCCACCGCCGCCTATTGGAGGCCCAAATCAACCAGTCGCACCAGCGCAAAACAACGCCGGGGTCGCATACCCCCCACCAAAAGGAGCACTCAATATGATACAGAAGGGACGCCCCACAAATAGGGTGCAGAAGAAAATCACCCGACAAATCAACTTGGCCGTGGCAACTCCGCCTGCAATCCCTGAGTACCTCAGCGGATCGGAGTCCTGCATCACATTCACTCGCGCGGATCACCCTTGCCAGATCCCTCGCCCAGGTCATGCTGCCCTGGTGCTGGAGGCGCAGATCGGAGGCTTCGAGATGAGTCGCGTCTTCATGGACGGCGACAGCGGCATCAACCTAATGTTCGCAAGCACTCTAGCAGCTATGCGGATCCCGCAATGCAGCCTGGAACAATCAGACACAACGTTCCACGGCATTGTCCCAGGGAAGGGCATCTTCCCCCTGGGCAAAATAGGGCTCGACGTCATCTTCGGGAAGCCGGACAACTTTCGGCAGGAGCGCCTAGAATTCGAAGTGGTGGACTGGCCGTCGCAATACCACGCCATCCTGGGACGTGTAGCATTCGCAAGGTTCCTGGCCGTCCCACACTACGCATACCTACTACTCAAGATGCCAGGACCAAGGGGCGTCATCACAGTCCACGGGAGCTTCACCCGATCGGACCAATGCGATAGGGATTTCAAAAAAATCTCCCAGTCCTTCGGCATGCAAGACGAGCTCGTAAGGCTCCGCGAGGTGACGGACAATGGGCTACCCCCAGTCACAAGGCAGAACACACCCGACATGTCCTTCGACTCCACTGTCAACACCAAGAAAGTGCAGGTCCATCCGACAGACGCCTCCAAGACGGCGCTGATCGCCAACGACCTCAGCACCGCATAGGAAGGCGCGCTCGTCGAATTCCTCCGTGAGCGCTGGGAAGCTCTCCTTCCTCGACGCCTACTCAGGCTATAACCAGATTCGACTCAAAGTCGAAGATCAAGAGAAAACGGCCTTCATCACACCGTTCGGAGTATTCTGCTACAACACAATGCCCTTCGGGCTAAAGAACGCGGCTGCTACGTACCAGCGATGCATGCAGGCCTGCCTCAAGGACCAGATCGGTCGCAACGTCCAAGTCTATGTCGAAGACATAGTCATAAAAACCAAGGAGGCAAGAACACTTATCAACGATCTCCGCGAGACGTTCGACAACCTTGATCGCTACAGGATCAAGCTCAATCTAGAAAAGTGCGCCTTCGGCGTCCCCTCGGGTCAGCTGCTTGGGTACTTCATCTCTCAACGAGGGATCGAAGCGAACCCGAAGAAAATCAAAGCTATCATGACAATGGAGAAGCCGAAAAACCTCAAGGGCGTTCAGCAGCTCGCAGGGCGAGTAGCGGCACTAAGCAGGTTCATCAGCCGCATGGGTGAGAAGGCCCTACCATTTTACCAGCTGCTGCGCAAGGCAGACAAGTTCGAGTGGACACCAGAAGCCAACGACGCATTCGAAAGCCTCAAGCGGCTCCTCTTCACCTCGCCCGTTTTGGTCACGCCAAAAGAGCGCGAGCCCCTATTGCTGTACATAGCAGCCACACACCAGGTGGTCTGCACAGTACTCGTGGTCGAATGACCCGAAGAAGGCAAGACCCACGGGGTACAACGCCCAATTTACTACCTCAGCGAGGTTCTCACTCCAACAAAACAGCGGTACCCGCACTACCAGAAGCTGGCCTACGGCGTGTTCATGACGGCTCGACGACTGAGCCACTACTTCCAGGAGCATCAGGTGATGGTCGTCAACGAGGCACCCCTAAACAGCATCCTGAATAACCCAGAGGCCACAGGACGCGTGGCCCTGTGGGGCATTGAACTATCACCCCTGGACATCATCTACGAGAAGCGACACACAATCAAATCTCAAGTCCTTCCGGACTTCCTGGTGCACTGGATGGAGCTGCAACTGCCTGACACCCCAGACATGTCGCAGTCCTGGACAATGCATTTTGACGGCTCCAAACGCGAAGCCGGAGCAGGGGCAGGAGTCATACTGACCTCCCCGCAAGGTGACAAGATGAAGTACGTCCTTCGGATGAAATTCAGAGCCTCCAACAACGAGGCCGAATATGAAGCCCTCATCCATGGCATGAAGATGGCAAAAATATGTGGCGCAACGCGCCTGGTCATCTACGGTGACTCCAACCTTGTCGTACAGCAGACGATGAATGAGTGCGACGCACACGCCGAAAACATGATCGCGTACCGCGCGCTTTACAACGCACTCGAAGGAGAATTCGACGGCTGCGAACTTCGGCACGTTGGAAGAGAGAGCAACGAGGAGGCCGATAGACTCGCCAACATCGGCTCCACTTGTGCAAAGGTACCACCAGGTGTGTTTCCTCGAACAGATCTGCGTGCCATCCATCAAGCGGAAATTCCCCAAGGGATCACCCGAAGAAGCAGAACACTCGGGGGCTATGCTACCCGAAGGTCATGAAGGACCCGAAAAGTTGGATACCGAAGTTGCCATGGTCAACCTGATGCAGGTCATGGCAGTCGAAGAAACTTGGACACGTCCATACCTCCAGTTCCTGATAAACGGAGAATTGCCAGACAGCCCGACAGATGCCCGGCGCGTATCTCGTCGGTCAAAAGCCTTCACCATCATCAACGGCGAGCTATACAAACGCAGCATTACGGGCGTACTAAAACGGTGCGTCACCATCAACGACGGCAAGGCCATACTCCAAGATATCCACGAGGGCATCTGCGGCCACCACGCAGGTAGCCGCTCCCTCGTCGCCAAAGCTCTGCGAGCAGGATTCTACTGGCCAACGGCCATGAGCGACGCGAAAGACATCGTCCGAAGATGCAACGGGTGCCAACGGTTCGCCGACAAACCGCATGCACCTGGGTCCGAACTTCGACCCATACCCATAGCCTGGCCTTTTGCCCAATGGGGCCTCGACATGATCGGCAAACTTCCAAAATCTTCAAAAGGAGGACACGTCTTCCTCCTAGTCGCAGTCGACAAATTCACCAAGTGGATCGAGACCATGCCAGTCACCAACCAGAAGGGCAAAACCGCCGTCAAGTTCTTCGAATCCATTGTCTACAGGTTTGGCGTACCGCACAGCATCATCACCGACAACGGATCGAACTTCATCTCCGAAGAATTCCAGGACTTCTGCGAAGGCCTCGGGATCAATATCACGTATGCCTCAGTGGCACACCCGCAAACAAACGGGCAAGTGGAAAAGGCCAACGGCCTAATCGGCGCCGGCATCAAGAAGCGCCTCATGAGCTCACTCGAGCACAAAGCTGGAAACTGGACGAAAGAGCTATCGTCTGTCCTGTGGAGCTTACGTACTACGCCAAACAGCTCCACCGGCTACACACCGTTCTTCATGGTGCACGGAGCTGAGGCCGTGCTACCAGCCGAAGTACGCCACCAGGCTCCACGAGTCGTCGCTTAAAGCGAAGCCGAGTCCACGACTGCACTCGAAGACGCCGTTGACACACTCGACGAAGCAAGGGATATAGCAGCAGCTCGATCAGCGGTGTACCAGCAGAGTCTCCGCAACTATCACAGCCGCCGGCTGCGCCCAAGGTCCTTCGTCGAAGCAGACCTCGTCTTGCGACTCAAGCAAAAGCGACCGAACAAACTCGATTCACCATGGGAAGGACCCTACGCCATCACCGAGGTCATCCCAGGTGGCGCCTGTCGCCTCAAGCACGTGGATTCTGGAGTCGCATACTCCAACCCGTGGAACGTCTCGCACCTGCGACGATTCTACCCGTAGCAACCTACCCCCCTTTTACTTTCAATAAGGCTTTCAGCCAAGGCTACTCAGCCGAACCATGTACCTCCTCCATTACGATATAAATAAAGCTAAGTACCTCGCCCCCAACCCTCGGTTGACTATTTTCTGCAACTTTACTACATGCTACATACGCACTCGGGGGCTCCCCCCACCTCATGATTTCATCGACTGAGGACAAAACGTGTACACCTGAGTAGCTGACCACGTCAGGCAAACAAAAAGGGCACGTACTAAATCAAAGCACTGCGTGCTCGCAAACAAGCAAACCTTTACAACAAAGGGCACATACACGCCCAGCCGCAATATACAAATTTTACATCTATCTGTTTATTTTCAGGTCCTACCTATTCCGAAGAATAACCTGAGCACGCTGCTCAAACAAATCTACAATCTGTTCGGCATACTGCCTTACAGCCGCGTAATGCGGACGCATATTCCACTCGCCACCATCTGGTCGAGGAGGTGGCCCAGTCGCCACAGCAGCCAAATCTACGTCAGGGCGGTGCACCCTCACAAGAGACAGGCAGCCTTCACCCCTGCGACGAGCTGCTGCCGCACCAGCTCCTTGACATTACTGGCACTCCGAAACTTCGTCAGAAGACCTGCAAGGGTCGTTGGCACGGCATCCAACGGAAACATGACATGCAGCACCGAGTAAAGTGATGTCTGCACCTGGCGGAGCACCCGCGAAACCTGGTAGACACGATCCTGCACCGTCGCCAGAACTATGGCGCGATCACGATCCATCCAGAAGAAGCCGCCAGCCTCCATGTCCTGTTGAGTCAAGCAATTGACTCGAACAGCAATACGCTCCTTTTCTTCCCTCGGAGCAAGATTGGCACCTGCGACAACCGCACAAAACAAGAATAAGGCCAGCAGGCTCACCCGAAGAACTGAGCTATAGCCCGAAAGAAGGATCAACTTACATTGCAGCTGCTCGGACAGCCGACCCAGCTCCGCCATCAAATACTCCTCTCTAGCTGCACCTCGGTCTGCTTTGGATTTCCAAACGTCAGCGCGGCCGCGTAACCCAAGCAAATCTCTCTCCAAGTTGCGCACGCGATCTCGAAGAAAAGCGAGCTGCGAGGAATCATCCAATGATGCTCGCAAGGGCCTTTCGGATGAAGTGTCAACTGGGTCAGCACCCGAAGGAACCTATAGCAGCAGAAAAAAGAAGGCACACAGACATTCAGCCAAGGATAGAGCACAACTCGGAGGAATTCATTAAGGCCACTACGTGGCACAAGGATGGTACTGCAAAAGATACTTACAACAAAAATAGACTACAAACTACCCTACGTCTACTATGCCTAAGGCGGAGGGCACTGAGTCGCCTCAGAACCAGACTGCCTAGCTTTGGCCTCGCCCTGCTGCCGCAATGCGTACTCAGACAGCAAGTCAATGAGCTTGGGCCCATATCGTCTGCAGCGAGCGGAGTAGGCGGCGAAGGCTACCTCGGATCCATCCGCAGCCGTAGGCATCCGAGAAGTAATCTGGGGCAGGTCCAGCTCCGCCCCAGCCGCCATGGCCATCGCCAGCCCGACGGACGCGCTGATGCCCTTCTGCTTGCGCTTATACGCTGCAGGCGCTTCGGCTGACAGAGCCTCTGCCAGGGCATCCACATCTTCAAGGGATGCGCCCTTCGGGAAAAGCTCCTGGTAGAAGCGACCAAGGACCTCTTTCGCCTTGGGAAGGGAGTTGACGACGGTGCTGCAGCGGTCTTCGACCGCTACAGTGGCATCATCCAGAGCACTCCCATGCTCCAGAGCACCGCGGTCGAACTCGATGCCTGCGGCATCTGAGACAAAAAAGAAGAAAACATGAAGAAAGGCAACATAAAAGAAGGTCCGTAGAAAAAGAAGCAAGTACAAAAGCTTGTACTCACCCGAAATAGCCTTGGCAGCAGCCATGAGCTTATCCGCCACCCCTTTTTCACGAGCAGCCACAACGGTGGCCAGCTGCTCCTCACGATCCGCGGCCTCCTGCTGCAGACGCTCTTTCGCTTCGGCTGCCTTCGCCAGCTCCAGCTCAAGGCGCTCTCTCGCACCAGCGGCAGCTTCGGCCTTCTGCTCCGATTGGCCAAGGCTCTTCTTCAGAGCATCGACCTCACGGAGAGAGTCGTTATGCTCCTCTGCATTTACAACAAGCAAGTGTCAAAGAACAGGACCAGGATAAGCAAGAGAAGTACTACAAGGCAGACGAATACCTTGAAGCTGCTGCAGTTTCACCTCCAGCGTCAGGCGTTCCTCCACCAGCCGCTTGGCCTCTTGGACAAAAGGCTGCAGCAACAGGCAATAGTAGTAAGAGCAGGACTTGGGGGCTACGCCCAACATAAAGAAGCATAAACAACATCAGCATACAAAGACACTCGGGGGCTCCCCCCGTAACAGCAAGCATAAAAACTTACGTGCTCCGAAGGCGAATCCGCAGGCTCGCCTGTGAAATTTTGAGGCGCAACCACCAGCCTCTCCTGCACAGGAGGAACTGGCGCAGCGTCACCAGAAGTCGCCACCGTCTGAGGAGGAGGCGACGCAATGTTCGACTCCCCCATCATCTCGCACGCACCATCACTAGAGCCGTCGGAGGATTGCCTGCATACGAACCAATCAACACAGGTGCAAAAATAACAAGGGAACAAAGGACAACAGTGGCAACAAGAAAACTTACGATCCCAACGCGCTCAGTTCGAAGATAGGAGAAGCCCTTCGGGCCCTCTTCTCCTCCTTCTTTTCTTCCTTCTTCTCCTCCTTCTTTTCTTCCTTCTTCCGCTTTGCTGGCGGGTGCGGAGCAACAGCCCACACAGGAATGGCAGGAAGGGGAGAGGAAGAACCCCCATGAACATCATCATGACGCTCAAGGCCCAGAGGATTTCTGGGAGTCGGAGGAGTCGAGGCATCTGACGACTCGCTAGAGCTCCGTGATCGCTTGCGCGAATGGTCCTCACTCGATTCGTCGGCATCCTCCGTTGGGGATCGCGCTGATGGTAGCTCGGACACGGAATCCACCACTTCATTATCCGGGGCATTCGGATATCTCTCGGGCAAAGGTGGTGCCATGCCCGACACTTTGAAGCTCTGCAAAAGGAAAAGGAACTTTGTTAGCAAACAAAGGAAAAAGTACACAACTGACAAAAACAAAAGGGGAGCACTACGTGCGCAAATCTACACCTTCGGTACGACCAACGTCGAAGAAAAGGGAGGAGTCCACGACTTCCCCGGGATTTCTTCGTCGGCCTTGAACTTCAACAGCGCGCGAAGATCCTTGTCAAGTTCCACCTCGGATATTTTCTCACTCGAAACCCTCGTCGGATCACGGCGCCCAGAGTAAAGAAACATCGGGTGCGCCCTCGCTTGGAGGGGCTGCACCCGACGCTCAAGAAACGTCCGGATGATGTCGACACCGTTCACCTCCTTCTCAGGAATCAATTGGAGATCCTCCACCCGACGGTACAGGGCCTCTATCTCCGCCACCTCACCGTCTAAGATTTGGTTTTTCCAGGATCTTTTCTTCTCAATCAATTGGGAGGGGTCAAAAGGAACGAGACCAAAATCTTGCCCAGGCAGTACGGAGTCACGGATGTAAAACCATTTCCTCCGCCAGTACTGGACAGATTCGGACATGGAAAAGGAAAAGAATTGCACATTGGGACTGAGGGAGATGATGAAACCCCCAATGGGATACACACCATCCGAACCAGACTGCCTCTTCACGGAATAAAGCTTCCGGAAGAGGACAAAGTGCGGCTCAATGCCAAGCCAACACTCGCAAAGCGTGATAAAACACGCAATGTGGAGAAGGGAGTTGGGAGACAGATGATGGAGTTGAACCCCATAGAAAAAGAGCAGTCCACGAAGGAAGTCATGGACCGGAAAAGAAAACCCGCGAATCATGAAGGCAACAAACATAACCCGATACCCATATGGGGGACGGGGGATTACCTCATTGCCGGGGAGTCTCACGGCCGTCGTGTCTTGCGGGATTAGGCTCCGCTCGCGCAGTTTGCGGAGATCGCTCTCCCGCGTTTCTGATCGCCGCCAGCCACCGTCGGTGACGCGAGCAGTGGCGGTGCCCTTCTTGCCTCCGGCGGCGCTGGTCCCAACTGCAGATGAGGACTTCTTTGTTTTCCCCATGGCGCTACGGCGGTTGTGGCGTTGCCAACGAAGAAAGACAAAGGAAATGTGGAGGAAACTCTCAGCGCGCAGCAAGAATAGCTCAAGAACGAGGGGGCAGTGAATAGATGAACTGCTGCGGTGAAAAACAAACCACAACTTCACAAGGGATTATAACAGCGAAGACGACGCACGCTAGCCGTTCATCGAGAAGACCTAACGCCAACGGAAGATCTGGCCGTACACGTGTCAGCACCAAAACGAACCGTCGTTACCACGCCGTCCACTACGTGCGGAAATCGAGGAGACGCCGTAATCATCTCCACGCCGCGCGTGACCGGTCAATTCAAAGTCAGCAAGTGGGACCCACGCTTTGTCCAGTCAAGTCATCTCTGGCGTAGCAGACGCTTGAGGTCATCGATCGTAAGCACTGATGTCATCAAAAGCTATACTAGCACCACTTCGGCTCCACAGCTAAAAGTACTCACTCGAATCTACGATTCGACTAAATACTTGGGGGCTACTCCTATCAGGAGCGCTGGCCGCGCACCCGACAGACAAATGAGGACAAAATTATTTCTCTGAGTCCTACGTCGAGTTTACGACTCCACTACGGACTCGGGGGCTACTCCCATAGGGAGGATGGATTTAAGCATCCGAAAATTTTCGAGTCCTGCGGATCTAATGATTGAAACAATGCTTGAACTAAAAGTCTCCGTTCGAGTCTACGACTCGAACAGACACTTGGGGGCTACTCCCATAGGGAGCGCTGGTCGTGCACCCTATGAAACCTTCGACTGCGATCTTTCGGATCAGCACGCAAAAACTTTTTGGCAACTCTGCCCCAACAAAACGCTGAGTGAGCGACAATCTCCTTGGCCACCCGAAGCACCTCCGAGGTGATAAATGTTCGGATGCTGCGTCTGCGACGCAAAGATAAGACCTACAGATATCATCTGATGGCCTGGCAACGCACCTGACTGCGCTCTGCTAGTATGAATCCGTACCAGCAGGTACGATGAAAAATCCCGACGGACGCGTTGGGTACACCAATTAAAATCACTGGAATTCCACTCCTATAAGTCCTCCGCGGCCTGAGTTGAATTACGCCAGCATATGTTCCAGGCCCGGGTTAAGGAACCCGAACCTGAAGAAGATCGTGTTGTTTCGTCCTAAGACAGTTAACTGACCCCGATCCGTCGGGTGAGTCAGGCACACGCATCAACAATCCCTACACACATATACTATTAACATATAGCTGCTCCCGAAGGATGGAAGAGTCCTCAGCCGAATCTACGATTCGACTGATCACTCGGGGGCTACTGACATGGTTATACCCTACGGGTACGTAACTTCAGCATACCTAGTCCAGCCAAGGAAGGCCCACGGCAGACATACGCTGGCCCATGAAGACTTTCGGGTGGCCAAGGCCCATGACGTCTTCGGATCCTTGGAGAGCAAGACTAGAAGAGATAGGAAATTCAAAGGGGTAAACCCTAGAACTTGTAACCGACTAGGACTACGCCCGGGACCTGCCTAAGTCTATATAAAGGCCAGGAGGGCACGTCCTAGGGCAACTCGACTCATACTTTCGCACACGCATCCACGCCAGATCGAATCTGCGCACCCTGTAACCTTCGGTTCCGCCGTAATCAAAGAGCAGACAAGCAGGAGTAGGGTTTTCCCTCCGGGGGCCTGAACCTGGGTAAATCTCGTGTCCCCTGGTTGCTTGTCTGTTAACCGTGCCACGATCTCCAGCATCCCCATCTTCTCCAAAACCCAAGTCCATAACAACGGGCATTGACGAGATTAAACCTCGTCAGGGGTTCTATTGTGAAGCATGCCGTTTCATTGTGTTTTGAAATTTGTATTATTAAATTTTATTAATCTTGGTTTTTTTAAAAGATATCATTGAAATAAAAACACATGTTCAAACCGATTGTTATTTTGAATATTATTCCACCGTACAACATCCTTTTAAATTTAGGCTTGAAAAATAAATTGGTGGACTAATTGATGGGAGAGAGAGTGTGTGACCAGTCAAATCATTGTACCACATGCATGTAACATGTACAAATCTCAAAGCAAAAAAGAGGAAATCAACGGTGCACATACACTTGACCTAGCGAGCATGCTAGAAACTTATTTCTTCCCATCAACCCATTTGGTGAAAACCTACCTTTATAAAAGGGGACTAGACATCCCCATAAGAAAACACTCCCCACCACATTTTTGCTTTTGTGCTTACTGCACCCAGGAAGCACACGTTGTCCGAGATACGTTGACGAGAAGATACATTAGCTATTATCTGGAAGTTCTCCGATGCAATGTGCATCCACATTGGCGAGGAGCTGCATCTTCATCGGCACGTCCTCTTCTTCCACGCGGCATGGGATGGCCAACCTCCCGAACCAAGGCACCGCAGCTGCTCCCTGCCAAAGGTTGTCAAATCCTTCACATGCACGGCCTATTCTTTTTAAAACCCTTCAAATGCATGGTTGTTAATTACATTGATTTAGTGTAGTTATACACATTAGATCTACATATGGACCAGGCTGACCTTATGGTGATCTTTTTTAATCAGTGCATATGTATTTGTTAATTATTTTGATGTTAGTGTGGTTCTGCACTTTAAATATACATATGCACTATGCCTACCTTGTGTTGGTATTTTTAATCTCTTAAAATACACGGTGGATTGGTTATTTAATTTGATATTAGTGTGATTGTGTACTTTAGATCTACATGTGCATTAACCGACCTCGTGTTGGTCTTTTTTAATTCCTTCAAATGCACGGTGGCTTTGTTAACTACTTTGTTGTGAGTGTGGTTATGTATGATGTGCATATTCACTTTTCTATTTTATTGGTATTTTTTAATTCCTTTAAATGAATGCTATTAATATGCTCTCTTCCTATATTTGTATAATAGGGGTATTTTTTTAGGGATAATAGGGGTATTATTTTGTATACACTACATAGTACGAAGGCAAGAGAAGAGCAATGGCCGTCCGATATTTAGCAAGCTTAATACACTGTGGATTCAAAAAATTAAGGACGCTCACCTTCATTTTCTTCCTCCCACAACATTCATAGCTGCATGTAAGTGAATAATCATTTCAATTTGCACATGTAACAATCTTTTCTATATGTTTATATTTATCACTTTGAAGAACATGTTGTACTATATTTGTAGATCCTTGGAGCAATACTTACAAGAACGGAAGTGCCCGACCTACAATGTATGGCATCTACCCTCTTCGGAGAAGTGATATCACGAATGGATTAATCCAGCTGTAGTGTGGTGCACCGTGATGGTGACTCAAGGATAGGTGGTGAAATCTTTCATTTTATCCTTGCAAGGTCACTGATACGAAGACAAAGACGTAACCAAGAACGCTACAGATTCTCCTCTTTTTATGTATATTCTTGTTTGTATAGCTACCAAATAAAGCTATGTCGCAAATGTATGTACACAGATGATGTATCGATGTGCAATCAAATAAAATTGAGGTTAGATACTCTCTCTGATCCATATTACTTGTCACAGAAATGGATGTATCTAGACATATTTTAGTGTCAGATACATCCAATCCAATTAAAATTAATATGGAGCATCTTGGGTCTGCATTAGTCAGCGGTTGAGAGTAAAAGCATCTGCAAATCTCTGGAATCAGCACACGGCTAGTTATAACTAACCATATGTGGAATGAGCTAAACACATATGATCACACAACCCAGGCGGTCAACAAGAAAAACTCGTCTACAAAAGCCATTTATTTCACAGACGGTTGGATTTATGGAATCATATGACCCTTCACACACGGGAAGTCAGTAAAGGCCCATCGCCCACCCATGTTTAGCGACTATTCTATTCACCGTGTGTGAAGGACAATTTCCATCGTGTGCGAAAACCCGATCTGTATCAGTGCCATATGCCTAAGAAAAAACTCTTTCAACATCCGACAGACTGCTTTAATCTATGTAGTACGATCTACAATGTATTCTCTTCGATTCAAAATAAGTGTCACAGATTTGTACTATATCAACGACATTTATTATGGATCAGATGGAGTCATATGTTTACCTTCTATTTCCTTCACTAGTAGAAAACATGCCTTCTATCCCGGTTTGTAAAGGCCTTTAGTCTTGGTTGTCCAACCGGGACTACGAAATCGGGACTAAAGGTCCCCTTTAGTCCCAGTTGTGTCACAAACCGGAACTAAAGGGCCTCCCGGGGGTGTGGTCCAGCGCGAGACCTTTAGTCCCGGTTTGTGATATTTTTTTCAATTTTTTATTTTAATTTTTTTGAATTGTCTCACTCGTTGATCTCTCTCTCTCTCTTCCACTTGGAACATTTTTGACACTAATTATATCTTAGGTCAAATAGCATTTATGGTCAAACTTTCCGGTCGGTCACCCATTCTAGCACTAGTCCACCCTAGCACGCTTAACCTCTCCGTTTCATCAGGATGCTCTCGCACGAAGCCCATTTATACTTTGTTGTCAAGACTACCATATCAATTCTATTAGCTCATATCAATATATTATACGTCTTTATTTTTCGAAATTACGGACAACTATTTAAGTAAACAACAATAAATAAATAAGTAATAATAATATTTTAATCCAATGAAAGTAAAAAACTAATTAAAATAATATTTTATTCCTTTTTTGCCATTTATTCATTTAATATGGCATAAATAATATCTTTAAATCTGTAAATTGAAATTTGACAAATAATATGTCCATTATTATCAGGAAAATGTGAGGAATCCAAATATGCCATTAAAACTTTTGAATTTTTTTATAAATAACTATTTTCCTTTTCGAATTTTAAAAATCTAAAAGAATCCAAAACGGCCTAAGGCGGTTGAAATTGGACTCAAAAAAATTTTCTGCATATTTTGATAGGTTGTACGTTTTTTTCTGACACCGTACGCAAAAGTTATAGCCATTTGAAGTTTTCATGACATTTTTGGCAAAATATGTCGAATTCATGTTTGTTAATTTTCGTAACAACTAAATCACTTAATATAACTACAGTTTAAAGGATTTTATTGTTGGAATTTTTTATAATTTTGTGGCATGCTTTCGAATCTAGAAAAGGCGAACTCTAACCACCGGGGGTGTGGACAGCCGTTCTCCTGCCGCGGCAGGATTTTTGCCCATGTTCCTGTCGTGGCAGAACCCGCCAAAGTTTTTTTGCCAGATTTTTTTAGTTCCGGTTGATGTCTCAAGCCGGGAATAAAGGTCTATCTTTATTGCCGGTTGGATACACCAACCGGTACTAAAGGGTGGTCTCCACCCCTTTAGTGCCGGTTGGTAATACAAACCAGGACTAAAGGGCCTGTTCGAACTGGGACTATAGGTTGTCGGCGTCCTAGCTGTTGGAACTAGGACTAACGTGAGCATTAGTCCCGGTTCCTAACGCATCTGGGACTAATGCTCCGGAGGGTTCTGGAAGAAAGCCTTGTTTTCTACTAATGCTTGCATGCAAATACTCCTTTTGTAATTCAAAAGAAGGTGATTATGGTGGCATCGACCTAAGCTTCTCCACAAAATGTTACTTGTTCATAATGAGTAGCCTTATGGTGGGTTTTCTTGAGTTGATGTTAAGCTCCCATGAATGTCACTCTCCCTTTGATTCCGATCTCAAACAAGTGGACTCTGAAATAGTGAGACGATTGACTTGATTGGCAAGTAATAAGCATGGATGGAATAGTGGTAACCTTTAAGAAAACAAAATTTTCTATTAACAGTTCAGAACATTAAACAACATGGATAACTTGATACAATCGTTTTGTTGGTTTACCAAGTTTCCCGCTTTCGTTTGTTTTTATGGGTTATGTGTCATTTAAGTTGGTTTGTGATAGCTCACAAATATCCTAGATGGGGTCAAGCTTCTTATGTTTACGTTCTTATTTCTTATTTGTCTTCTACAGATGCACGTCACCACATTTTAATGATAGACATACTAATATTCCGCAGCTACAAGCATGTATCATCTGTATTAGAAAATGTTGCAAAGCATATTTACTTAGCATGGCTGCGATGTGTTTTAGACCATAAACTGTTATTTAACAGAGCATATAGCTCTAAATTAGTCGAATTTTAATATATTTTTAGATAAAATTTAATATCTTTTGGGTGGGCTACAAATATGAATGCTTGGTAAGAAAGTTTGCGCAATAATTGACTTGAGGGTGGAAACCATGAATGTAAAATGCCCCCCCCCCCCCTCTCAATCTGGTGGTCTCATCCGCAAAATAAGCTAAATCTTTGTTGGGATATTTTCTCGTACAAAAAATATAATACTCATGTAATTGGATACAAGGACAATTGCACAACAGGTGGAAGCCAAAATTATAGGTTAACTAACTGCTAATCTGTTATACGATCATGCATGCCAGCCAAGTTAACATACATGTACGCATATTATTTAGCCACATATATGTAGCTATAGATTGCCCGTGATAATTAAGCATATATAATCTTGCTTCTCATTTCCTAGCAAGCTTACGGAAGATCATGGTTGCACCATCCACTGGCTTTGGGTGCGGAAGGTAATTGATCTTTGCATTAGGATTCAGCAACTCCCATCTAGAATTCATAATACATGAAGAAAAAAATTAATTAATTGCAAAGAGACAATACTATCGAGCAAATAAATAATCTACTACCTATATACTCTAATGGTATTGGAGACTGGGCCGACTCTTATAATTACTTATCTGAATTAAAACTTCTAGCTAGTACTCACTCGTAGCCAATAGAGAGGTGATAGAGCATGATGGCGATCTGCAGCCTGGCGAGCATATTGCCGGGGCATATCCTGCACCCTCCACCAAATACCTGGTACGTCCCTGGCTTTGTCGGTTCCTACAGCGTCCATTAATAATTCTTTATCAATCTTCATTAGCTGATTCATATAAAACTCCAATAATTATATATAAGATAGTACCAAAAAAAAAATTCTACTTACACTCCGTCGGTCGGGATTGAAGGTAAGTGGATCCTGGTAGTAGTTCGGGTCGGTGTGGAGTGACCTCACCATCACCATCACGTGCCACCCTTCTGGTATGATGTATCCACCATACTCCACGTCCCTCTTCGCCACGCGGTACGCCATGGACGCGATGTTGGCCATCCGGATCGTCTCCTCCACGACCTTCGACGTGTACTTCATCTTCAGTATGTCATCGTGCGAGATAAAATACGATCCACCTTTGGTTTCATTCATCGCCACATTCTCCTCCTAACAGCATGAGAAATTAATTTGTTTGGGATGACTCCTTGTTTTACAATATCTTAACAACATCAATGACCGGAAAGGTTGAAATAATTAAAGTATAGAAAATGATTGGTACCTTATAGGATAATTAATATGACGATATTAATCTAATCTTGATTAAATCATGCCTTAGTAATGTTTGTTTATGTATGATGATGTCCATCTCAAATGAAGGTGTTAAGAGAATAGCTTTTCTAGAGAATAAGTTGTGAAAGGATGACCAAAATTAAGCGGGTTCTTCTTTGCGCAATGACGTACTCCCTCTATTCAGAAATATAAGACGTTTTAGTTTTGTGAATCGAATGTATCTTGATGTCTTTTAGTGTATATGTTCCTAGAGGTTCGAAGTGAACCTATATACTAAAAGTCATCTAGATACATTCATTTCACAAAACTAAAATGTCTTATATTTCTGAACGGAGGAAGTAGTAAGCACTATTTGATATGGGATGCCGATACAGTCTCACTGGTTGTGACATTGACGTGGGTCTAAGAGGGAAACAAAGCTCCCATATGTTGGACAGGGAGATGGGCGGTGGAGGGAAAACTACAGGGAGATGAGAGAGAAGAGTTCGGGTCTAGATGGGAGAGAAAAGTGGCAGATGGGAAGCTAACCAGGAGTGGACGCATAGGAAGTGTCCGATTAGGGATAGATTCACATCAATGAATATCAAATAACTATACTTCCTTGGGTCCACATTAATGGTCTCAACTTTATCTACATTAATATGGACCGAAGGAAGTATATGAAATGGTTAATGACTTGAGCTCCATATTATTTTTGAAATCATGCTATTATTGAAAAACTGCCACGGGGAAAACCAACCAGTTGTTGGGTAGTTAGAAGAGTGGCCCCATCCACATTTTAAGATATCAAACTCCAGATTTTATGTGTTTATGTCTTATAAGGATAATATTCATTAGTATGACAGGCATTCCCATGAATTTCAAGTTATACGTGGTGATTTCGTCAACCTCTGAGACTCCGTGACTCTAGCTTTCAGTAGTCAATGAATATGTGTGTGGTGATGTGTGTGCGAGTCTACATGCATATGTTTTACATGTTTCAGAAAAGTGGTGCAGTCTGAGTTGCTTTGTGAACATCATTAGTTTGTTTGGCCTATATTAGTCAGACCACTATATGGGATAATTAACATGATATGATTATGTGTCTTACCCGGAGCTTGGCAAGGGCATCGGGGGATTTGGCGAGGTGGTACATGGCCCACATGATGGCTGTGGCGGTGGACTCGTAGCCAGCAAAAACAGAGGACACGATGTTGTCCACCACCTCATCATTGTTCAACTTATTTCCTTGCTCGTCCTCCATTTCCATAAACCCACTCATCACATCGTCATACTCTTTGGCCGTATTTTTCCTCGCCTCCAACTCCTCCCGGAACACCACGTTCAGCTTCTGACGACACTTGCGAGCACCATGGATCGCCGTCCCTGGAAAATCCAACGGCAATGCCCTAAGGCCTGCGGCCAAGCCGGTGAACCATTGGTCCATCTTCACCATTAGAGGCGACGAATCCATGCTTATAAACATCTTGCATATATTCATGAAAGTCACCTGCAAGCACGAACCATTAATTTATTTTTAGTAAGCAACGATTAACATTTGATTATAATTTTTATATTTCTAAAGCAACAAAGAAATCTCAAAGCGTTTCTTCCCCATAGCATTCGTTCGCATGATCCTGTCTTGTCGATTGCTCGAAGGCAGCAGGTTCAGCCGAATTTGCTATGCCGCCATAGGAAATGTGGTCTATGCCGACGGTCATGTTGTGCCAACGGTGCCGACGGCCCCAATAAATCGCCATCGACATTTCATTTGTCCATCGGCCTAGCCTAGGTTTCCTGTAGTGGGCGTGTTTGGTAATAACCTTGTGTAATTCGCCAAAGGAACGTTCCGCCGTTATAAGCTCAATCCACCATGCACGCCCTTGGCGTTCTTGCTAACCCCGCCTAGTCATGGAGGAAGCCCATGCCTCCGCGTGGTGGACTTCTGTCCTGCGGGCGCATGACCTTGACCTTGAGACAGCGTCCTCGGCCTCATCCTTGCACAACCTCACTAATCTGATTTGAGACTTAAGTAGCTAGCCACAAAGTGTTTTTCTTTTGAATTGAGCTACCATATGCGTAGGAAGCCAAGGATGGAATGACGCAAAGTCGCTTTTGGTGCCTTCGAATCAAATTCTGAATGGCCAAAGCTCATGCATTTGACCATAAAAAAAGGTCATGCATTTGTTTGTCGGAAAAAACTCGATTACGTTCCCCAAACTCCACACACGTGTCTATTTCTAACCCATGTGACGGCGGCAGGGCTAGTGGATGGTGCGCCAACGGCCGTTTTAAGCCGACGGCTTTCGCCTGGCCATGGGCCTCCTGGAGCTACACTGACGGCCCTGGCATGTGGCCGCCAGCGTAGAGACCGGCTGTAGGCACATCGATCGATTCCTGTAGTGACATCAGTTACCGGTAACACTGGTTGAAATTATAAAATATCACTTGAGGTTGTTCAAACAAATTTTCAGATATGTCAAATCTTGATCAAGGTTCGTTGAATTTGACCAAAACATGTGAAAACATGTAAGGTGGGGATTGCCGGCCGGTGACGAAATATTCCAACCAGAGAAAAATTGCATGACAAACATCTTCCGAGACGGAGCAGCAACTATGATCACTAATTAGGGCTCCGCCGGCAGAAGGTCCCAATAGTACTCAATGGATTTTGTTAATAAGAGTCTTCGTGTACAGAATTATATACCCAATGAACCGGCTAAGGACTATCTCAATACTTGGCTCATAACACGGTATCATAGCACTACGGGACGCGCGCGCTATGCCGGGGGCAAAAGGCCGTCGGCATAGGACAAAATACCCTCGGCGTATGGTACGCCGAGGGCTGCCCTCGGTGTAGCCTCCTCGGCAAAGATCTCCCTCGGCGGAGCACACTCAAGCCGTCGGCGTATCGAAATGCCGTCGGCGTATGCTACGCCGAGGGCTTTGCCGTCGGCGTAGCGGCCGTCGGCATAGCCTGTCGGCCGGTTGCAAAAACATTTTAAAAAAAAAATATATTTTTTATTTTTTTCTCAATTTTTTATTCTTTGAATTGTTTCACTTGTTAATCTCCTACTTTGAACATCTTTAACGCTAATTATACTTAATATTTAATTAAATTCCAGACTTAGTCAAACTTCCAAACAGGTCACCCATCCTAATACTACTCCAGCTTCAGCACGCTTAACTTTCTCGTTCCTTCAGAATCCGTTTCCGCAAAATAATTCATACATTGATGTCAATACTATGATATCAATCCTATTAACTCTTATATCATCATGTCACATGTTTGTATTTTTTTGAAATTACAAACAATTATTTAAGTAAATATTAATGAATAAATAAAAATATTATTGAATTCAAATAAAAATATAATAATTTTATTTTTTTGTATTTTTCTATTTAATATAGAATAATTAATATCTTTAAATCTATAAATCGAAATTCAAAAAATAATATGTCTAAATTGATCAGAAAAATGAGAGGAATCCAAATATGATATCCATATCAACTAATCACAAACCCTCTGTTTTTGAATTAGCTATTTGGTGATTGCTTTAGAAAATTCCCTTTTTGCGCTCGGATAATGAAAAATGCCTTTTTGGTGCGATGAAAAGGAAAACTTGCATTGAACATTTGATAAAATAGCATATTGTGAATCTAAAAATGATTTTTGTAAAAAAACATGAGTATCGGATCACGTACCTGTAGTTCATATCTGACCCACTTCCTACCGATTCGGCAGGAATTTGTCTCACCAAAGGTGGACGGAAAGGTTTCGGATCCCCCTGTTGGGACATTGTCCATATAAGGTGGTATAGTATTTTTGTAAAATGTGGTGGTAGTATTTTGAATTAGCCATTTGGTGGTTGCTTCACAAAACCGTCCGTTTTTATGCTCAGAAAATAGAAAATGGCTTTTTGGTGCGACGAAAAGGAAAACTTCCTCCTGCAACATTGTTCGTCATTCCATGATGCATGTGTATGCATAATATGGGCACATTATCACAAACTATGCCTTGATTCTAGCCATAACATTGGTCATTTGACCTGAAAGCCAAGAAACCTCGAATAAGATAGGTCATTTTGTAAAGGTTTTTTTGAGACATAATCAATATATCAAGTTTGATATTTTTACTTATAACTATGTCACATAATATGACACCACGCGAAGGTTTCGCATTGTTTCGATTGTTTTTGAATTTTTATGCTCGTTTTAAACTATCGTCAAACTATATCGAACGGCGGACATAAAGATTCTTAGCTCGGGGCCGAGCCTCGCTAAACTTTCATTGGATCTTTGATAAAATAGCATATTGTGAACCTAAAAATGATTTTTGTAAAAAAACATGAGCATCGGATCATGTACCTGTAGTTCATATCTGACCCACTTCCTGCCGATTCCGCAGGAATTTGTCTTTTTCACCAAAGGTGGACGGAAAGGTTTCGGATCCCATTGTTGGGATATTGTCCATATAAGGTGGTATAGTATTTTTGTAAAATGTGGTGGTAGTATTTTGAATTAGCCATTTGGTGGTTGCTTCACAAAATCGTCCATTTTTATGCTCGGAAAATAGAAAATGGTTTTTGGTGCGACGAAAAGGAAAACTTCCTCCTGCAACATTGTTCGCCATCCCATGATGCATGTGTATGCATAATATGGGCACATTATCACAAACTATGCCTTGATTCTAGCCATAATATTGGTCATTTGACCCGAAAGCCAAGAAACTTCGAATGAGATAGGTCATTTTGTGAAGGTTTTTTGAGACATAATCAATATATCAAGTTTGCTATTTTTCCTTATAACTATGTCACATAATATGACACCACGCGAAGGTTTCGCATTGTTTCGATCGTTTTGAATTTTTTATGCCCGTTTTAAACTATCGTCAAACTTTGTCGAACGACGGACATAAAGATTCTTAGCTCGGGGCCGAGCCTCGCTAAACTTGCATTGGATCTTTGATAAAATATCATATTGTGAACCTAAAAATATTTTTTGTAAAAAACATGAGCATCGGATCATGTACTTCTAGTTCATATCTGACTCACTTCCTATCGATTCGGCAGGAATTTGTCTTTTTCACCAAAGGTGGACGGAAAGGTTTCGGATACCCCTGTTGGTACATTGTCCGTATAAGGTGGTATAGTATTTTTGTAAAATTTGGTGGTAGTATTTTGAATTAGCCATTTGGTGGTTGCTTCACAAAACCGTCCGTTTTTTATGCTCGGAAAATGGGAAATGGCTTTTTGGTGCGACGAATAGGAAAACTTCCTCCTGCAACATTGTTCGTCATCCCATGATGCATGTGTATGCATAATATGGGCACATTATCACAAACTATGCCTTGATTCTAGCCATAACATTGGTCATTTGACCCGAAAGCCAAGAAACCTCGAATGAGATAGGTCATTTTGTGAAGGTTTCTTTGAGACATAATAAATATACCAAGTTTGATATTTTTCCTTCTAACTATGTCACATAATATAACACCACGCGAAGGTTTCGCATTGTTTCGATCGTTTTTGAAATTTTTATGCCCGTTTTAAACTATATATAATGTTTTATATTTTACTTAATTTTTATTTATAAATGTTTAATATTTGAGTGTAGATAGATAGGTCTTATTTTTCTGCAAATTTTGATATATTATTTGTATTTTTCTGAATTAGAATGATTTAGTTATGATTTTTCAAAGTTTAATAAGATAAAATAGAAAATAGCTACGCCAAGGGCAGCCGTCGGCGTATGCTACGCCGAGGGCATCCGTTGGCGTAGCATAGAATATGCCGACGGCTGCTTGGCAAGGCTGGCCTGGACAATGGCTACGCCGACGGCCCCGACGTTTGACCGTCGGCGTAGCGACCGGCCGTCGGCGTAGCTTCCCATTCCTGTAGTGTAGCCAAAATTTATTGAGGTGGAACCATAGTTATTGAGTAAAAAAAGTAGTATTGTATCTTAGCTAAGACCATCCACATTGTCGATTCTTTTGAAGAAAAAACACACTGCTTAGAACCACTCTATTTTCACTCTAGTGTTAGAATCGCTTGTCATGTGAGAGGCAATATTTTATCTATCATATCAGTCTCTCTCTTCAAAGTCATTTCTCTCTTATTTTCTCCCGTCCTGTGGGTTTATTACTTCCTCCGTTCAGAAATAACAGATTTGAGTTTGTCTAAATTCAAATATATCTCTATACTAAAATGCGTTTAGATACATTTAAATCTAGACAAACTTAAATCGGTTATTTCTAGACGAAGGGAGTACAATGTTTGCTCCTGGCACACTATTCTTTAACCTGAACCAATTAGTTAAACCGCTTCCATCGTCGGACCGCATGCATCTGTTTCACGCACTGTGATGAGTATATGGTGTGGATGGTCTAACAAAAGGCTCTTGGACGTGTTCATAGGGAGAAAAATTATTGCCCAAGTGCAAGCATGAACTCTAAATGAATTAAATACAACCTCTCTTAGATACAACACTTGAAAAACAATACATTGGGTAGTTCTCTCTAAATTCTTGTATCTCATACGATAGAGAGGTAAAAGACAATTCTTCCCTCAATTGAAGGCCTATAATCTTTTTTGAAGTTAAAATGTGTAAAGTTTGATCAAAAAGTTTTTAAAAGAACTTACAATAACTGTAATACTACATCGACCTGCGGTAGGCAGGTGCGCACTACAGGAATAAATCAAGACATCGACAGCCAAACTCTACGCCGACGGCTATATGCCTGGGCCATCGGTGTAGGCCTCAAGGCGGGCATCCGAGCAAACCGGCCGTCGGCCTAGTTTGGCCGTCGTCGTAGAATGGGATGAGCTGACGGCAGCCGTCGGTATAGACAGGACCGTCGGCGTAGTGGATATGCCGTGACGGCGATGCGACGGCGTCAAGGCTACGACGACGGAAAAGCCGTCGGCCTAGGTTTCATACTTTGCCATCGGCATAGCTATTTTCTCTTTTTGCTAATACTAGAAAAATCATAACTAAATCATTCTAATTCAGAAAAATACATATAATATATCAATTTTTTAGAAAAATAAGATCTATCAAACTTAACTCAAATATTACATATTTTTGTGGAATAAAATATAAAAACATTATATATACTTTCTTATAACATATTTTTATTTTTGAGTGCCAAAAACGGGGCTTTTTTTAAGCAATCGCCAAAAACATAATTCAAAATGCTACCATGTCATTTAAAAAAAATACTAGACCACCTTAGATTTACAATATCCCAACCGGGATATCTCAAACCTTTCTGTCCATCCTGGTGAGAAAGACAAATGTCTACCGAATCGATAGGAAGTGGGTCCAGTTTGAACTATAGGTACATGATTTAATGCCCATGATTTTTTTGCAAAAATAATTTTTAGCATCATAATATGATGTTTCTTCATAGATCCAATGCAAGTTCAGCGAGCCTCACCCCCTAGGTAATAATATTCATGCCCACCGTTTTGATCATAGTTTAAAACGGGCATAAAAATTAAAAAGTGGCCCAAACAATGTGAAACATTCACTTGGTTTCATATTATGTGATATACTTGCAAGGAAAAAATATCAAACTTAGTATATTGATTGCATCTCAAAAAAACCTTTTTAAAATAAGCTATCATGTTTGAGGTTTTATGACTTTCGGGCCAAATGACCAATGTTATGACCAGAATCGTCGATTATAGTTTGTGATACAATGTCCATATTGTGCACGCACATCTTGGGATGACAAACAATGTTGTAGGAGAAAGTTTCCTTTTTGTCGCACGAAAAATCTATTTTCCATTTTCCGTTTGCCAAAAATGGGACGTTTTATAAAGAAACTACGAATGGCATAATTCAAAATGCTGCCACCCTATTTTTCAAAAATACTAGACCACATTACATGAACAATATCCCAAACGGGTATCTCAAACGTTTCCGTCCATCCCTGATAAAAAGACAAATATCTGCTAAATCGGTAGGAAGTAGGTCCGGTTTAAACTAGATGTACATGATCTAATGCTCATAATTTTCTGCAAAAATCATTTTAGTCTCACAATATGATGTTTCTTCAGAGATCCAATACAAGAATAAGAATCTCCGTGTCCGTTGTTTTGACCATAGTTTGAAACGGGTATAAGAAATTTAAAAAAATGGTTCGAACAATGTAAATCGTTCACGTTAAAAAGGTCTGAACAATATAAAACGGTCTGATCGGAAAGTTTGACTATTAGTGCAATTTGACCAAAGATTAAGCATACTAGAGTAAAAAAATCTCGTGTGAAATTAACAAGTCAAACAATTGAAAAAAATTCTTTAAAAGAAATTGAAATTGTTTTTAAAAATAAATAAATAAAATAAAAAACTAGCCGTCGTCGTATCCGAAAGGCTGTTAGTCATCAGATGGGGCAGATCGTAGCCGTCTACGGCGACAAGTTTTCTATACCCATGACTAATTAGTCTAAGTTGGTATAGAGCTATGCCGGCGGCCAAGCCTTCGATATAGTGATGCGTTCCTATAGTGGCGGCTGCAGGTGCGGGCCAGGGGACACGAGGCTACCGCGGGCGGTGGTCGGCTTGTGCATGGGAGCTTGGTGGTGTGGGGCTGGTGGGCGGAGTAGGCGTGCTGGTGGGTGTTGGGGAGGAACGAGAGAAAAATGAGGGGTTAACGGCGTTAAGTGCATCTACTGCCGAAAATGTCCTATAGGACCTATGAATGGCTGGATAGGGTGGGCAGCTAGCCACCAAGGTAGACCACTATTTTGCAATACTACATATATTATATGAAAAATTATTCCGTAATGTATCTAATAATATTGATATCGTGTTGTAATTTTTTTTTTCAAATAAGTAGGTTAAATTTTACATAGTTTGAATTTTTTAATATTATAAGCCTTTTTTTAGGAATGGAGGTACTATATTGGGAGAGGCCCAAAACCCATCTAATAGATAGACGAATGCATCATTGATTCATTTCCAATTGTTTGAGGGCGATGTACGAAAGAGCCTCATGAGAACCTTTATGTAAGTACAAAGTATACTATTAATGCTTACTTTCTTGGCCTCGTCGGAGGCGACGATGGTACCCATGTCAGCCCAGGAGTTGAGCGCCGCCACAACACCCGGTTGCACTACAGCGGCGATGGTTCGGAGCGAGCTTGGCCGGTTGATTGCGCTGAGTAAGACTCCCCTCATCCTGGTGTGGTTGCCGCCCTCGACGTTCCCGATGGCGTTCAACCCCACCAGCTCCGGCACCGGCCAGTGGATGCCGAAGGTATCGTCGGTGGCCTGGAACACGAACTTGTTGGCCATCGGCGCGCATACCACGATGGTGGGGGACCCGAACAGGTGTGTCCGGTACATACCCGCCTTCTCGCCGCCGTACGCGCGCCTCCTGACGCCGATGAATTCGTCGGGGCGGCCCGCGTGCTTGAAGTAGCAGAGCAGGGACAGCGTCTCGCCGAGGAACGGCAAGCCCATGTGGCCCGGCGGGAGGCGGCGGCGGACGCCATCGCTGCCCCTCTTGTAGCCGTGCTTGAGGAAGAATGCGGCACGGTACCATGCGTCGGTGGCGTGCCAGAAGGCCAGGCACAGCAGCGGGACGGCGCCCAGCAGCCACGCCCACGAGACTACCATTGCCACCATGGATCAACCAGCTGCAACTTGATTCTCTATTTCTCTTTGGTTCTCTATTTCTCTTGGAATTATAATCTGGAGACGACGATCGATTATAATTGGAGGTAGCCACTGTGTCCAGGAGGGTATATATAGACGAGTGTTGATTCCAAGTGACCGATCCGTTGGTGTCTGCAGCCAGATGACAACAAAAGGGATGTCCCGATATACTTTTAAAATATAAGATGTTTTAGCTTTGTGAAGCAAATGTAGCTAGACTTTTTTTAGTATGTAGGTTCACTCAGATTTAAAATGAATCAACATACTAAAAAAAGTTTAGATACATTTCATTGACAAATCTAAAACATCTTATATTTTAAAATGGAGGAATACATAGGTACTCTCTCCGTCCGTAAATAAGTGTAGTTTTAGCTTTGTCTTAAGTCAAAGTTAGTAAAATTTGACTAACTTTAAAAAAATGTAGCAATATTTATGACATCAAATTGGTATCACTAGATATGTTTTTAAATTTTGTTTCATAATATATAAATTTAATATAATATATATTGTTACATCTATAAAATTGGTTAAATTTGATAAACTTGAACTTAGACAAAAGCTAAATATACACTTATTTATGGACGGAGAGAGTATAATGATGTACACGTGCACCATGTGCACATCTCCAGGTCGCCGGGTCAGATCCAGGGAGATAACTGACTAGCCCGTTTTAAATACCGAGTATAATAAACTTGCATTATGAACAATGATGCTTCATTACTCACATGGAATAGGTGATTTGTTTTCTAGGAAATGGTTTATCCTTGCCTCACATGTAGTGGTGGTTGGTTCACATTTTTTTAATTTTCCGTAAAATATGTAGCAGTTGGCGTGGACGCCATGATTTGGATGGTACGGCCGGTTCTCTAATACTCTTTCCAATCTAAACTAATAGACTTAGATTTGTCTATATTATCATCTGATGTATTTAGTACTAAATCATGACTAGCTATAAATCTAAATTTAGACAAATCAGAGTTTGTTAATTTAGATCGGAGGGAGTAAGATTATTGCCCATTGTTTTCGAGAGCACCACAGACCGCCGATTTATGATTAATGCCATTAGTATGCATTTCCATTCCAGTCAAAATAGTACCAGGTTTTCTCAAAAAAAAGAAAAAGTACCAGGTCGACTTTCTTAGGATCAACAAAATATATTATAGTTTGATTTCTTTGGTATTTACACTAGAGTTTTATTTTGATAGGATTTGGTTACCTGCATCTATGTTAACACTAAACAATACTATAATTTTGTGGTTCTTGCAATCATCGGTTAAAAATTTCACAAATATAAAATGTAGTGCGGCTCACCATAATTTTAAGATATGTGCTGGCATTGACTGCATTAGAAGTTGGGATGATATTTTAGAGAAAACCCAATGTATTATATATTTCTAGTATCATTTGAGATGACATAGGTCATTATTTTCAAACACAAATGGGGTTGAGACAAGGTCATCCATTCTCACCGATTCTATTTCACGGGATCAGGTGCTCCCTTAAATCTAGTGAAGAAATTAGAGCATAGGCCTCCTTGCTAGGCTAGTCAGGAATAGCCTCCATTACCCAACCCCGTGAAGCGACATGCCTCTTCTAGGAAACAAGACGGGACCACGCAACGGTAATCTCAAGCACGGCGTCACCAAGAACATGAATGAGTTAATTAAGATTGTCTTGCTCCCCTTAGTCGTGAGTCTTGCTCGCCAGGATTCAGCTTTTGACTGAACCCTCGTGACTAGGGGGGCCAAATCCTTGATCAACAGGCAAGTCTCCCTAATAGGCATCCCTAGATAGGTGATAGGGAAGTCCGCCAATCTATAGTTGAGGTTGTCAGCAATGTGTTGCCCTTCCTCATCTGAGTACCCCAGGATCATCACCTTAGGGCATGTTTGGTTGGCCCGATCTTTGTTTCTCGCACCGGGCCGAAAGAAATAAGCCTGTTTGGTGTCTCGCGGCATGCGGAGAATTTGGCCCGCACGGTCTTAAAGAACCTCTCATCTTGGCTCCGGAGGAACGCCAAAATCGAGAGTTTCCACCGGGACAGGCCCTAGCGAGCGCAAGGGGAGGAACAACGTGCGCGGGGAGACAGCAGGGAGATGGCGGGAGCCAAAAGAATCATAGCGCCGTATGGCGTGAAAAGTAGGCTCACCTCCCTCTTATGCTACCACCTCCCGCTAGAAGACAAATCACTCCCTATTTTCCTCTTGTGCGATAGCTTTGCCGGCGGTGGCGGCGATTTAGATCTCCGGCAGCGGCTGCTAAGCACACTTCGGCACCGGCTGGCGTCTTCTGCTCGACTCCGGCATCTACTGGCTCGCAGATCTGTGGCACCTACTTCTCCCCCGTCTTATTCTCCGCCTGCGGCAGGTCCTCGACGGCTACCAACATGAAGGTAACAACCATGACTTCTCTCCATATTTTTACCAAGGTAGTTAGCTCGACATTAGGGTAGTACTTACACCGTTCTTACGTAATTCCACTATGTTTAGGGCCAACAACTGAAGGTTATCATCCAGGCAGCTGCTCTAGTTGTTGTGATTCAGGCATGGATATTCCTGATCTATAGAAGAGCGGCTGGTAGGCATATCAGGTCAGCCGTGAAGTATGGTCCCCTGATGCAGCACGACAGAGAGAATATGGCAAATCTGAAATACATCTACAACAACAATGATGTGAAGGCTATCGCCATGCTCGGGATGAGAAAATCCCTATTTCACAATCTTGTGCAGACTTTAAGGTCTAGGGGGATGCTCAAGGACAACAACAAATGCTCTATCAAAGAACAGGTGGCTCTGTTTCTTCATGTTCTAGGCCATAACCAGAGATTCCGAGTGATTCACAGCAAATGGAGGAGATCAACCGAGACAATTTCCCGGTATTTCTATCAGGTGTTGTATGTTGTTAGAGAACTCAAAGAGGAGATGTCAAGCCACCATCTGGTCAAATTTCCGCGATGATACATGGCAATGGTCGATGGTTCCCCTTTTTCAAGGTGAGCAATTCTAGCATGTTCTTCTTTGGATGATTGTATTGGACATCCGGCTATCATTCTTGTAATGCCAGGATTGTATTGGAGCAATTGATGGTACTCATGTGATGGCTAGAGTGCCGAAATATGAGCAGGCTTCATATAGGGGGAGGAAACACTACCGCAGTTAGAATATGCTTGTTGTCGTTGATTTCGACATGAAGTTCTCATGTGTGCTTGCCGGGTGGGAAGGATCTGCCCACGACACGACGATTCTGGAAGACAACCTTAGCAAACCTGATGGCCTAAAGCTCCCTGACGACAATTTCTACCTTGCAGATGCCGGGTATACCTGCCGACCTGGAATTCTGCCACCCTTTAGATTAACAAGGTACCATCTCAACGAGTTCTCTACTAGGAACTACCCAAGGAATCCGGAAAAACTTTTCAATCTTAGGCACTCTAGACTTAGAGTTACGGTTGAGAGGGTCCTCACTGCTCTGAAGAACAGGTTTAAGATCCTTGATCAGAAGCCTTTTCACTCTTTCCCCACCCAAGTTAAGCTTGTTCTTGCATGTTGCATTCTGCACAACTGGATCTTGCAATTTAGCGCCGATGAGTACTTCCTGGCTAAAGAAGATGTAGTTCCTAACGACAACGGCACTGACGGTGGCCATGGTGTTGCCCAAAATGATTGTGCTGCTTGGAAGAGCAGGATACAACAGTGGGCGCTCGACATGTGGGAAACGAGAGGAAACTACAGGATCTGAAGTAGAAGAACAAGAAGATGGTTTGTTGATGAAGTGTTGTACTTTTGTAGCTAGGTAATATTATGGTGAACTGTTATTTGCTAATAGGTAGGTAGCATTATCATGAACTCATATTTTTTAGTGGCTAGGGTGGTAATTTGGTACTGCGAGTGTAATTTTTTTTCGAAAGGGGGGACCATGCCCCGGTCTCTGCATCAATCGATGCATACGACCTTTATTTCATTATTTGAAGACAAGTATTACACCTTATTACAATCAAGGATCACTCAAAGTTTCCACAAAAACAAGCCATCTAAACAAAACCAAAAGTAGGCAGCGCATAAGCTTCTTCATGTTAATCTCTGATCAGACCGCCAGCCGCATCGGCTATAGAAGTCCCATCCAACCGTTTCCAAACGGTTGCACCCAATATCCATGGCCTGGCGGTCCTCCACAGGCTGGAGATAGGACCGCATATGGATCCAATGTGTAGCCATAGGGGTAACCTGCAGAAATGATGGAAAGCTTTTCTTGTTAAAGATAAAATCATTGCAAATGTTCCATATGGCCCATAATAAAGCGCACACACCAACTCTAATGTGTCCTTTATCTTTCTTTGGGATCCCATTTAACCAATTTCCAAAAAGACTAGTCATATTGGCAGGAGGTGAAATATTGAAAGTCATAAAAACAATCCTCCATATTATTTTAGCAAAAGGGCATGATATAAAAAGATGTTGAATTGTCTCTTCCTGATCACAAAAACAAAAGTTAGTAGAACCTTGCCAGTTTCTTTTCACCAAGTTATCTTTTGTGAGAATTTCCTTCCTATGGAGGAACCACATGAATACTCAAATTTTGAGAGGCACTTTTATTTTCCAAATATACTTTTTAAAATAAGATGTTTGACCATTTAACAAATCAAGGTACATCGATCTAACAGTGAAACACCCAGAGGCGGTTATGTTTCACTTAAAAGTATCATCGCTATCTGAAAGATGAACCAACATCAGAAGCGACACAAGGTGCAGCCAACGAACCCATTTATTACCAGACAGCGTTCTCCTAAAACCTATGTTTAAAGGCGCTTATCTCAACACATTCACCACAGTGACATTTTTGTGATAGACAATATTATATAACAATGGGTACTAAACACTTAGGGGCTCATCCCCTAACCATGTGTCTTCCCAAAATCTTTTCTCTCTCCATTGCCTATATCTAAAGAACCCTTGCTAAAAAAATCTTCTTTAACATTCATTAGACCCTTCCGGAAAGGAGAATCAGTTGGTTTTGCTGAAACCTAAGAAAGAGTTTTGTTATTCAAATATTTATTATGTAGGAGCTCTTGCCAAACCCCTTGTTCATTCATAAGCTTATGTAACCATTTGCTAAGGAGACTTTTGTTCTTTAACTCTAAAACCTCCACTCCTAAACCCCCTTGGTCCTTCGGTCTGCAGATCATATTCCACTTAGTTAATCTATATTTCTTTTTATGACCATCACTTTGCCAAAAAAATCGAGATCTGAAAAAATCAAGTCTCTTTCTTACCCCTCTGGGTATTTCTAGAAAAGAGAGCATGAACATGGGTAAACTTGCGAGTACTAAATTAATAAGGATTAAACGATCCCCATAAGAAAGCATCTTCCTAGTCCAGTTTGCTAGTTTTTTCTCAAACCGATCCTCAACCGGTTTCCACTCACCATTTTTTTAACTTTCGGTAATGAATAGGGATCCCAAGATATTTAAAAGCAAGAGACCCTATGTCGCATCCAAATAAGATTTTATAACCGCCTTAAACTGCTTTGGCTTTCTCAAAACAAAAGATCTCACTCTTATGAAAATTAATTTTGAGACCAGATAATTGTTCAAATATACATAGGATAAGGTTCATGTTAAGAGATTTCTGTAAGTCATGATCCATAAAAAGAATCATATCATCCGGATATTGTAAAATGGAGACACCCCATCTACTAAATAGGGTATAAGTCCACTCACTTGTCCATCCTCTTTAGCCTTTGCAATGAGAATTGCAAGCATGTCTGCAATAAGATTGAAAAGGATAGTAGTTTGGAAATAATGACCTATGTCATCATTCACTCTAATACCCACACTTCCTTTTTCAATAAACCTTTGTATCCAATCACACCATTTTGGTTCAAAACCTTTCATTCGGAGCGTTTGCTGTAGAAAATACCAATTTACCTTGTCATAAGCCTTTTCAAAATCAATTTTAAAAAGAACACCATCCAATTTCTTCCTATGCAGCTCATGAAGGGTCTCATGGAGGATAACTACTCCATCAAGAATGTGCCTCCCTGGCATGAACGCGGTTTGAGTAGGTTGTATCACATTTTCAGCTATGGATGTGACACGATTGGTCCCTACTTTTGTAAACACCTTGAAGCTAATATTTAGTAAGCAAATAGGTCTATATTGTTGGATCTGAATAACATTTTCTTTTTTAGGTAAAAGAATAATTGTACCAAAGTTAAGATGGAACAAAGGTAGTTCTCCTCTTTGAAAACCAGCAAACATAGCCATAAGATCAACCTTTATTGTTTCCCAAATCTTTTGGTAGAATTCTGCGGGGAACCCATCCGGCCCCGACGCTTTGTTTTGTCCATTTGCATGACCGCATCGAAGACCTCCTTCTCAGTAAAGTCCGCAGTAAGAATATCATTATCAATATCCGAAATTTGCTTAATGTCATGTGTGACTGACTAATTCAGCACACAATGTCTAGGAGGAGGTGGCCCAAATAAACTTTTGTAATATTCTGAAATGTATGTTTTTAGGTTTTCTTGTCCTATAATAGTTCCTTCCTCTTGTTCTAACTGAAATATTTTCTTCCTCCTATGTTTTCCATTAGCAATTAGATGGAAATATTTGGTGTTATCACCACCCTCTTGAACATGTTTTACTTTTGCACGCTGAGCCCACTTGGACTCTTCAATTCTTCTTAACTTGTCTAGTTCATCATTTGCCTGCCGCAAAGTTTTTCTTTCTTCCTCACTTAGAGGGGATGTTTCGGCTTGTACATCTAATGTGTCAATGATAGCAAGAATATTTTATTTTGAATTTTTAAATCTCCACTCAAATTTCTAGCCCAACCTCTTAGAAACATTCTAATGTGGCGTATTTTATTTTGCCAATTCTCAAGAGAGTTATCCCCTGTTGAGATCGATGCCCACTCTTGAGCGATCATCTCCATAAAACCATCTATCTTAAGCCATGAGAGTTTGAAAGAAAATTTTGTTTTATTACCTAGAAAAGCTTGATCTCCCGAATCAATTAAAAGAGGTGTATGGTCTAATCCTGATCTAGTTAGGGCCCTTAACGACACGAGAGGAAATTTTTGTTCCCAATCAACATTAGTTAGAATTCTTGTTGGGGGGGTGACCCCGGATAGGGTCAAGATAGGGGAAAGAAGAAAGGAGTCTCCCTTACCTTAAGCCGAATTACTGACTGTGTCGGACGAATCATGCAAGATCCGGCCGAGATAAGTTGAGCCTTGGCAAATATAAAATGAGTAACACCTTACTCAGCCGACGTATGAGCTATGTCGGCCGAATAAGGCTGATCGACTTGTGTGCAGGTGAAGGCCGAGCCGAGTTATGCGAGATGAGGCCGGGTAACGTGAGACTTGCAGGAGAAGGAGAAGCCTATAGTCAAACCCTAGTTACTGGCTAGGAGGAATCTAGACAGAGCCAAGCGCTAAGGACAAAGAGCAGAGCTGCAGAGGGGCAGACAAGGGTCACGGAGGTGACATTGAGGAAGCCCGAGGCGCACATGTGAGGGCCTCTGGAACCTTGCCACCGATAGAAAGGGGACACGGAAAGGAGACCGCCGAGTTACCACTTTGGGACAAGCATATTCCAAGAATATGCTTGCCACGTCAGCCCTAGAAGGAGTCAAGGAACCCCTTTATAAGGACGGGTACGAGCTCCAGAGAGGGGGGTCGATTCATTCTAGGCCAAAGGGCTTGCGTAGTAGTTCTCTTCTTCCCTTTGATACAGCTCGAGGAGCATTTGTAGTCCTTGAGAGGAGGAATAAAGATCTACTTGTTAGTCATTTGAGTGTAGAAATCACTACATCTTCCCTCCCCGGATCCCTCTAGCATCCATTGGCCCCATACTTTAGCCTACCCATGGCATCTGCCGTGCCACCACCACGACAGTTGGCGCCCACCGTGGGTCCAGTAGCGGTGCTAGCTGGAGTCAAGATCCGGACGGGAAACTTCATCCACACCGGCGAGCGGGTTGTTTCTGGCCTAGTCCAGAGATTTGATATCTGGGACTATGTCAGCGATAACGCCGACAGCTTTAGGAGGAAACCACCCCCACGCAACGGAGTCTTCATCAACCTGGGCGATCACAAGGTTTACATTGGCGTCGACACTTCCTGCGTCTACCCGCGTCGAGTCATCGAGGCGGGAGAACCTCCCCTCTGTGCTGCTAGCGGTCCACGTGGAGTTCGCCCTGCAAGCAGCATCGAGGTGATGATGACGGCCCCGGCACCAGCAGCAGGAGCAGGTGCCGGACCAAGCAAGGACCCGGCGACAGGAGGACAGGCAGCCACGAAGCAGGCAACTCCAAAACCCACCAAGGTAGATCCACCAGCAACTAGGGCGGACAAGGCGTAGGATGTGACTCCTAAGGCGGCAAGGGTAAGATGGCCACCTCTAGAGAGACCTGAGAATATCCTTCAGGCAACTATAGATAATCTAACTATGCCCGTAGCGCCGATACTTGACCCAGCAAATGCACAGGCGGAGTTAGAAGAAACTAGACAGAAAGTGCTAGTAGAGGCAAAAAAGGTGTCGGCTTTGCGGGAATCCTTAAACAGGACCCTGCAAGAGTACGCTAGGGCAAACAAACTAGAAGTGGCCCCTGACTGAGTAGATGAGTTAAGATTAAGAGGAAAAAACCTCATGAGTGATATCAACAAAGAGCACGAGGCTCATCCAGATGATTCAGTCGATCCAGGCTTGCCGAGGTATATTACCCCGGCAAAGAACCTCAGGGCAGCGAATGTCGCAGCCCTGGAGTTGGAAGGGTTAAGCGGGGAAGCCCGGCAAAAACAGCAAGAAAGAGTAAATGAGCTGGTACGCATTGCGAACCAGCAGAATGAGGAAATGCTTAGGGCTGACCCGGCGAAGCCAGGAGCTTCTCGCATGGTTCATTCGGCAGGAGCTGTCCCCACACTATCTGCGGCAGCGGCATCCTCACCCGGAAACAATGCGCGAAAAGACAGAGCAGTGACCTCTGGAAAAATAAATAAGCAAATTGTCCCATATGACCCGGCGGTGGCCGGAAAGGTCAATGAGAATAGAGGCAATATGAGCCGAGGTAACAACGGTGATAGAAACCCCAGCTGTGCAAACAGAGAGCACGGAAACCCCGGAAGGGGAAACCATGAGGATAATAACTCGGCGGAAGGGAGGAGGTACCCCCCCCCCCCCCCCCCCCCGCAGGAGCCCCAGCCAAGGTATGAGCCTCGGATAGAGCGAGAAGCGATACCAGCTCCGCAAAATCAGGCGAATGATAGATACAATGATGGCTACTCGGACATGGATTATGCAGAGCATGGTGGACAAAATCACTATGGAGTACAAGAGAGAGTTATCTATATAAACTTGTCATCGACTGACGCAAGATTGAAGTTGGACAGATTGTATCGGTCCGAGCTGTTAGAAGAACAGGGTCCACCTGGTCCGGCGTGCTTTGGACCTCGGATCATGGGCGAACTACCCGTGCCGAACTTCTAGTTGGCAAGGAGCACGGAAACGTACAATGGGAGTATGAAGCCACAAGATTGGTTAATTGACTATGCCACGACAGTGAAAATAGCTGGCGGAAATTTATGATGGGCGGTAAGATATGTCCCACAGATGCTGGAAGGACCAGCCAGAGTATGGTTGAACAATTTACCAACAGGAAGTATCAACTGTTGGTTGGATTTTGAAGAAATGTTTGTCAGTAATTTCACCAGTACATATAAGAGGCCAAACAGGCCACAACACCTCGCAATGTGCAAGCAGAAGCCAAATGAAACAGATCGATAATTCTTGACTCGGTGGTGCAACCTCAGAAACTCATGCGAAGGGGTCATAGAATCTCAAGCGATAGCCTGGTTTGCTCAGGGCTGCAGATATGCAAGCGTGTTATGGCAGAGGTTGCAGAGAGATATGCCAACCACATTGGCGAAAACCGTCAGGATAGCGGATTCGTACGCCTTAGGGGATCCGACTCAACCAGAGTTAATGTCGGCAGAACATCGGGAGCAGCAGGATCATTATGCTAGAGATGGAGCCAGATCATCACGGCGCAACGAATACCGAGGCAGAAGAAGGGACGAGAGGCCGGATTACATATATGCTTCCAATCAGGTGGTGACAGTTGTGCAGGATCAGCTGAGTCATGGGAGCAATCAGCGACAGAAGAATGGTCCTCAGGAGTGGACACCGAGGAATGAAGGGAAGAGGCAGTGGACGCCAGAACATAAGAAGCAATGGCAGGAAAGGCCAAAGTACACATTTGAATCCATGTTGGATCAACCGTGTAAGTTCCACACGCCTAACCTGTCCAAACAAGCCAATCACACTACTCGCCAGTGTCCTTGGATGAAAAATGCAATGGGAAACCCGATGGGCATACAAGCACCTCCTCATCAAGTACATCAACAACAACAGCCACATCTTGTTGGAATTATGCCCCAGAGGCAATAATAAAGATGTTATTATTACAATTTTTGTTCATGATAAAGTTTATATTCCATGCTAGAATTGTATTAAGCGGAAACTTTGATACTTGTGTGGTTTATGAACAACACCGTGTCCCTAGTATGCCTTGATGGACTAGCTCATTGATTAGTGATGGTTAAGGTTTCCTAACCATAGACATGAGTTGTCGATTAATAATGAGATCATGTTATTAGGAGAATGATATGATGGATAGACCCAAATTAAGTAGAGCAATTAGATCGTGTCATCGTATTCATCTTTGCGAAGCTTTTTCCTATGTCAAGTATTGTATTCCTTAGACCATGAGATAATACAACTCCCTGGTATCGGAAGAAAGCTTTGAGGTCATCAAATGTCATCCTATGTGAGGGTGATCATAAAGGTGTCTCTCAGGTGATCGAAAAGTACTTGTTGGGTTGTATGTATCGAGATGGACTTTGTCCCTCCCGAGTCAGAGAGATATACTTCGGGCCCACTCGGTAATCGATATCAACACCGCTTGCAAGCACGTGGTTAAGGAGTTAATCACAAAGTGATATCGGATTACGAAACGAGTAAAGTACTTGTTGTGAACGAGATTGAACTAGGTATGCCGATACCAATGATCGAATCTCGGGCAAGTAAAATATCGCGTGACGAAGGGAATACATATATGGGATTAATTGAATCCTGGCATCGTCGTTCATCCGATATGATCATCAATGAATATGTGGGAGTCAATATGGGTTTCTAGATCCCGCTGTTGATTATTGATAGAAGATCATGTCTGCATATTCTCGAACCCGTAGGGTCACACACTTAACGTGCATCGACGCTAGGATATAATGGATAATTGGTTTATGAGTTTTTTGTTAGGAGTCTCGGATGAGACCCAGGACATCACGAGAGGTTCTGGAATGGTCCGGAGAATAAGATTCATATAAAGGAAAGCAGTTTTTGGATTTCGGAATCGTTTCGGAGTTTATCGGTATTGTACCGGAAGGTTCTAGAAGGTTCCGGAGTGGGACCAACATGGGCCCACTTGTCGGAGGCCTGCGTGGGCCTAAGGGGAAGTGCCCTGGCCACTTTGGGCCAGGGGCACAAGGCCCCTAAGGCCCAGCCGGCCAGCCCTTAGGGGAAACCCTAAGGGAACCTTCTAGAAGAGGAGGGGGGTGACTTGCCCCCCACTCCACCCCTTGGGCCGCCGCCCTAGGTCTTGGAGGAGGGGTCAAGGGGCCTGCCAGCCCTCTATATAAGGAGGTCAGGAGCGCAGCCTCCCCCCACTCCAACCCTAGCCGGCGTCCAACTGCTGCCCCTCCACCTCTCTCTCTCTCTCCCGACTGCGCGTAGGCGAAGCCCTGCCGTAGAAACTCTCCACCATAAGCACCACGCCGTCGTGCTGCAGATCCAATCTATCTCTCCACCATACTTGCTGGACCAAGGAAAGGAGGAGACGTCGCTGCACCGTACATGTGCATTTCTCGGAGGCGCCGCCACTTGCGGCGTAGGATCGGATCGGATCGCGAGGAGGAGACGGCAAGTACGACTACGTCAACCACGTTCTGTTGAACGTTTCCGCTGTGCGATTTATTAAAGGGTATGAAGATCTCATCAATCTCTCTCGTTGATTACATCTCCTAGATTAGATATTGGCTTTGTTGTTCGCATCCGTAGGAAATTTTTGATTTACTATACTGCGAAACCCATCACAGCTAACCGAGGCAAATGCTCAGCAGCTAATGTTACCACCACCCCCTCCGAGGTACGATAACTCGGACCGGAGGGATGTGGTACACCAAGTGGTAAATCAAAATCAAGACGGAAGAGGAAACCCCGGAAACAATGTACGTAATGATTACAGGGAACATCACCAATCCTATTGTGTGTTCACAATAGAACAACAAGATAGACAGAGCCTACAGCGCCGACATATGGAAGTGAATACAGTTATGCCGACAGTACCAAGGTACGTGCCATGGTCCGATCAAGAGATAACCTGGAGCATAAAAGATCACCCGAAGATAATGCCGAACCCAGGATCGTATGCATTGGTACTGGATCCGACATTTGTCGGGCCTAGCATCAATGTGAAGTTCTCAAAGGTACTCATTGATAATGGAAGTAGTATCAACATTATGTACAAGGATACAATGCATAAGCTCGGAATAACACATAATATGCTGCAGCCCACAAGGACCACATTCCATGGGATAGTGCCGGGGCTCTCCTGCGAACCCATTGGGAAGGTCCGAGTATATGTGTTATTCGGCATAAGAGAGAATTGCAGAGCTGAGAATCTGGAGTTTGAGGTGGTAGACCTAGAAAGTTGCTATCATACTTTACTCGGACAGCTAGCATTGACTAATTTTATGAGCAGCTGCCACATTACCTACTTGAAAATGAAGATGACGGGGCCTCAGAGGGTAATAACAGTGGCAGGGGATTACAGAAAATCGATGGAATGTGCTTCGGTCGGGTCAAACCTGGCCGAGTCATTAGTAATTGCAAGAGAGAAAAGAAGGATTCAGGAAGTGGCAGCTCTGGCTCAGTCGACACAGCTTAATATGCCGGCATTAGCCGATCCGCATGGGAGTGTATCTTTCCAGCCGACTAAGGAGACGAAGAAGATCCAGATTGATGATCAGTTCCCAGAGCGCACCATCACGATTGGTGCTGGCCTAGATGCCAAATAGGAAAGCGAGCTCACCAATTTCCTCCGTGAGAATCGGGATATCTTTGCATGGTCAACTCAGGAGCTGCAAGTTGTTCCGAGGGAGTTGGTTGAGCACTCTTTGCATGTAAGGCCAGGAGCAAGGCCGGTGAAGCAACCTCTCCGCCGCTTTGCTGAAGACAGGAGAAAGATAATAGGGGATGAGATAGCTCAGCTCCTTGCAGCCGGGTTTATCATGGAAGTGCTTCACCCGGATTGGCTATCAAATCCGGTGTTGGTACAAAAGAAAAAGGATGACCCAAATGTAGCCGTCGTATGGTGAATGTGCATCGATTACACGAACCTAGGATAGACCAAGTCATTGATTCGACCGCAGGCTGTGAGCTGTTATCATTTGTAGATGCGTATTATGGTTTCCACCAGATACCGTTAAACCCGACTGATCAAATAAAGACTGGGTTTATCACCCCGTACGGGGCTTATTGCTATCGCACCATGCCATTCGGCCTGCGTAATGCAGGAGCAACATACCAAAGATGCATGCAAAAGTGTCTACATGACCAGATAGGAAAAAATGTGCAAGTATATGTAGACGATGTGGTTATAAAAACCAAAGAGAGCAAAACGCACCTTGAAGATATTCGGCAGACATTCGCAAACCTGAGAAGGTTCTGAATGAAACTTAACCCGGAAAATGTACCTTTGGTGTGCCGGCTGGAAAATTACTCGGTTTCCTCGTGTCCAGCCAAGGTATAGAGGCAAATCCAACTAAGATCCGAGCAGTTGAAAGAATGGAACTGCCGAGGTGTCTGAACGATGTACAAAAATTTATGGGATGTCTTGCTTCTCTGAGTCGATTCGTATGTCAGCTAGGGGAAAAAGCATTACCTTTATACCAACTAATGAAAAAATCCAACAAGTTCATCTGGACACCGCAAGCCGATAATGCATTTCATGAGTTAAAAAACATGTTGGTCACAGCATCGATTTTGGCTTATCCATTGTCAAAAGAGCCTATGTTACTCTATGTGGCAGCTACTAATAGAGTGGTAAGTGCGGTAGTTGTCGTCGAACAGAACGAAGAGGATAAATCAGTACAAAGGCCGGTATATTATCTAAGTGAGGTATTATCGGCCTCAAAGCAGAACTACCCGCACTACCAGAAGATGGCTTATGGAGTATACACATCGGCGAAAAAACTCAAACACTACTTCGAAGAACATCCGATAAAAGTGATTTATGAAGCACCCATAGCCGAGATATTAAGCAACAAAGATGCAAGTGGCCGAATAGCAAACTGGGCAATTGAGTTATCGCCCTATGCTCCGCAATTTTATAGGCGAGATGCAATCAAGTCTCAGGCGGTGGCCGACTTCTTTGTGGATTGGGCCGAGGTACAGTATGAACCCCCATTACCAGATCCGAACTATTGGACAATGCATTTTGACGGGTCCAAGCTAAGAAATGGTCTAGGAGCAGGAATAGTACTGACTTCACCGAAAAAAGATCAGCTGAAATACGTGCTGCAGATACATTTCACTGCATCAAATAATGTTGCCGAGTATGAAGCACTGGTCCATGTCTAGAAGATGGCAAAAGAGATAGGCATACGTCGGATTCTATGTTACGGGGATTCAGACCTCGTAGTACAGCAAGTATCAGGAAATTGGGACGCACTAGATGCGAATATGGCCCTGTATAGGTTTCATGTGCAAAATATCAGTGGTTATTTTGACGGATGTGAGTTTTATCACATACCTCGGGCGGAAAATGACGCTGTGGATACACTATCAAAACTCGGATCGACTAGGCAATTAATTCCCCTAGGCATAGCTCTAGAGAACCTGAGAAAACCATCGATTACACCTTCGCCAGAATCCGAGTCAATTCGTATCTCGGCAGAACAAATAGAAGGAAATGTCCCAATGCAATTTGACAAAGAAAATGACAGGAATTATTTAAGGGTTAATTCGGCCGACCCACGGGTGAACAGGGAAAAGCCCAAAGATGTTATGTCGGTGGAAATTATGGAAATTGACAACATAGTTTTCCCGCAGAAAATTACGCCGACATGGGCACAACCCATATTCTCATTCCTTAAAGAGGAAATCTTGCCGAGTGATGAGGTCCTGGCTAGACAGATAGTGAGAAGAGCAAAATCCTACACGATCATAAACAATGAGCCGTATAAGAGAAGTGTCACGAATGTACTGCAACGATGCGTTGACTCGGTAGAAGGCCATAATACTTTTGGATACACATCAGGGAGAATGTGGGCATCACGCCTCGTCCAAAGCCCTAGTGGCCAAAGCATTTAGGCATGGATTTTATTGTCCAACTGCGCTGAAGGAAGCAAAATAATTGGTAGAGAGGTGTAATGGTTGCCAGAGATACGCCAGCAAGATACATCTGCCTTCGTCCGAGTTAAAAACAATACCAATCACTTGACCCTTTTCTGTATGGTGTTTGGATATGGTAGGTCCATTCAAGCCTTCCCGAGGTGGAATGACTCATATTCTGGTCATGGTGGACAAATTCACAAAGTGGATAGAAGTGAAACCGATAAGAAAATGTGACAGACCCACAACAGTGAAATTTCTCAAAGATATTATCTTGATATATGGATACCCACACAGTATTATCACGGATAATGGCACAAACTTCGCTGAAGGAGCTTTTGCTAGATTCTGCCAAGAGAAACACATAAGACTAGATGTTGCCTCGGTGGCTCACCCGACATCGAATGGGAAAGTAGAAAGATCAAATGGATTGGTATTGTCAGGAATAAAACTTTGGATAATCGAACCACTACAAAGGTCAGCAGGATGCTGGATTGAGGAGCTTCCAGCAGTGCTGTGGAGCCTCAGGACCACCCCGAATAGATTGACGGGGTATACCCCATTCTTTCTAGTATACGGGTCAGAAGCTGTACTTCTAGCCGACATAATGCATGACTCGCCAAGAGTGATCCAATACACAAGTGCCGAGATAAACGAAATATCACGGCAAGACGATGTGGATTTGCTGGAGGAAGCAAGGGAATTGGCATTATCAAGATCAGCTATTTATCAGCAAGAGATCAGACGATATCATAGCAAAAAGGTCAGTCCAAGAGTTTTTAAAGAAGGAGATTTAGTTCTTCGGCTAGTGCAACGCGCAACCGGCATGCACAAGCTCTCACCCCCATGGGAAGGACCATTTATCGTGAGTAAAGCATTACACAATGATGCATACTACCTGATCGACGCCTAGCCACCAGAAAAGAACAAGGCAAACAAGGCCGGAGATGAATCAAAAAGACCATGGAACATAGCCTTACTTCGCCCGTTCTACACTTAGAAGCCCTATATTGCATATTGTGACATGATGCACCAAATCAGAATATCAAGCATGTATCAAACTTCGGCACCCCGAGCAATAACTCGGGGACTGCCCCATATTATTTATTATTTTGAACTATGTATCAAACTTAGGCACCCCGAGCAATAACTCGGGGACTGCCCCATATTATTTCTTATTTTGAACTATGTATCAAACTTCGGCACCCCGAGCAATAACTCGGGGACTGGCCCATGTTATTTCTTATTTTGAACAATGTATTAAACTTCGGCACCCCGAGTAGTGACTCGGGGACTTCCCCATGATGTTATTTGTGTTGAATTATGTATTACATTTCGACAACCCAAGTAATAACTCGGAGACTACCTCATGGTGTTTGATATTTTTTGAGCATGTGTGAAACTTCAGTAACCCGAGCAATAACTCGGGGACTGCCTCATATTGACCGCTGATTTTTGGCACACATAAGACTTTAGTAACCCGAGCAATAACTCGGGGACTTCCCCGACTAATCAATCATAAATCACAAGATGCGATATAAGCTTGCCTCGGCCATCGAAGGAATAACACGGAGGAGACAACTAACGATTTCTAAAATCATAGTAATAAGAATGACAAGGTCAGCAAGTCGAGGTATAATGAGGGAAGTACCCTATCTATATCATTTTACCAATGAATACCTCAGGGAGGGTAGTAAGCCAATCTATGGGCTTAGAACATAGTACTTCAAGGAGAAATTGCGAAAACAACAACTCTACAACCAAGTTTACATAAGAAACACAAGATGGATGCCGAACGAAAATTAGTCATATGAGAAAATATGATCCAGATCTACGAAGTTAAAGTTGGCAAATAAAAGATACGATTCACATAAACTCAATTAGATAGACTAACAACAATTACCAGTGCCTTAGAGGCCAAATGCAAAACGGTTCACATTATACCAAAAGGCGGATAATTGTTTCAAAGACAGCATACACCCAGCATACCGGGGACTTAAACGACTAAGAGCTTTTGAACCTAGACATCGATAGAGGCTGAATCACCCGTAGGAGGGGTAGTAGCAGCATCAGGAGCTTCAGACGTGGGTGTCTCGGACGCAGGCGGAATGACCTCGGTCTCCTTCAGAGGGGTATCTTTAGGATTTGGGCGATCTGAGGTTGTTTGGGCCTCAGCAGAGGTTACCTCAGCATCGACGGAGGCCGTAGTAACCTCTAGGGAAAGCTCTGGCTGCTGGGAGACACCAACTTGGGCTCGAGAGGTTTCAGTTCCTTTGGAAGACGATCGAGCGTCGTCATCCCCATCTGAGCTGTCATTGGAATCATCGGCATTATCTGAACCATCCTCCGATTCATCTTGATCGGCCGAGTCACCACCCGATGCATCTTCAGCTTTGGCATCATCAGTCGGGTTGGGAAGAAAACTCGGCCCCTCGATCCAATGATGCAAATCAGCATACTCTATAAGCTGGAAGGCACGGGCTTGACGGCAAGCAACGAACTCCGGATTCTCAACCCAAGGAGAGCCAGTGCGCAGATTCATCAGAATATCAAGGGAGATATCCTCGTACCAGGACAAAACAGCTGTAAGTGCCATATCAGCACCAACCCTTCCAGCAGATTCCCTCCAGAGGTTAAGTTGAGTCTGAGATGCCATTAGCCTCGCCACAAGCACTTCAACTTCATCAATATCAGGCGAATTCGACCAGAGAACATGGTAGGCTCAAATAGCTGCTTGCACCAGATCTCTTCCCATAATCTTCATTGGTCCAATAGCAGCGCCGACGGCAATCAGGAAATCTTCCATGGAATACTCTTGACTCGAAGCAACGGAAACACCTCGGCGCTTGCAAGCAGAAATCACAGCCTTGGAGCTCACAGGTTTAGCTTCTGGAAAATGATCTGCATGAAAGAACGTCATATGAGTTAAAATAAGAAAAGAGGAAGAATAACTCGACGAGAGACAGAAACTTACAATGAATATAACTCAACATTTTATGGAGATCCCAGGACCAGCTGGTCCTACTCTTCTCAAAGCAAATAATTTCCTCACTCATCGCCCGGTTCTTTAATTCGGCAGCATCAAGAAGTTCCTTGTCTTTTTGCAGCTGCAGACTTAGTCGGTTCTTTTCTTCAGAGAACTCTTGATCAACTTTCTCTAACTCAGACTTCTGGGAAAGCTTAAGAGATTCAACCTCGGCGCGCAACTGGGTTATCTCGTCATCTTTTTCCTTGAGTTGCACCGAATGAGCGGCATCTTGTTCTAAAAAATGCAGCATCATATCAGGCATAGATATGCATTCTTGATGCGACGCTGCAAGTGTTCGTAACTCGGCTATACCAAAGCCACAAGGTTGTAAGAAACCCAAGATTTACCTCGAACAAAAAGTCGACAAATTAAAAGGCAAAAGGAGTAACTAACCTTCAAGAACGCCAACTTTCTTGGTAAGGCGAGCATTCAGGTTGTTGATACCAGCTGCGCACCAGCAAAATACAAGTTAGCAAAAAAAACTAAATCTCTTACAAAGGTAGGATAAAATACACGGACTAGTTAGTTTACTAGTTTTCTTCACAACAGGGACAATTTGCTCATATTTATCTTGAAGTTTCTTGTGCGCAAATAGCAACCTTTGACCGGCTGTCCGCCGATCATGGGCAACCTGAGAATGGCAACAAGTTACACAAAGAAAAGACATATCCAAATCAAGTAAACTTGACTCGAATCTAGATGGCTGGATATTCAAAAGTAAGACAGATCTGAATCAAGTAAAACTTGACTCGGATCTAGATGGCTGGATATTCAAAAGTAAGACAGATCCGAATCAAGTAAAACTTGACTCGGATCTAGATGGCTGGATATTCAAAAGTAAGACAGATCCGAATCAAGTAAAACTTGACTTGGATCTAGATGGCTGGATATTCAAACGTAAGACAGATCTAGATCAAGTAAAACTTGACTCGTATCTAGATGGCTGGATATTCAAAAGAAAGGCAGACTCGAATCAAGTAAAACTTGACTCGGAGCTGGATGGTTTGATATTCTAGAACACGGTTAATCCGAATCACAAACCAAATTGACTTAGCATGTAATGCATTTAAAACATGATGAAGCTTCCAAACGAACAATAAATTATCCGGTTGCAAGCTTCAGGGACTAGTGTATATATAGTATCATCTGAATAATAGACAAAGTATCAACGAAGGTGCTTACCTCGTTCATATTATCACTTTCAAGAACAATCTTAGCAGCCATATGCAAACGACTGCTGATGTCAGAAAGCTAAAATGGTTGGCTACTTGGATTGCCCTCAAGTTGATCGGCGGCATTCCAGTTGTTCGCATATTCCACCAGCGAGCCGAGGCTATGCCCGCTCTCAGTACGGGTCAGCACTTTACCTTGGGCCTGCTGTGTAACTGCAGCCGCCGCCAGACTCTTATGAAGAATAAGCTGAGTGTCGGCGGCAAGGGCGACACCGAGTTTAGCGATAGAAGCTCCCTTACGAAGAGCATCAGCAATGTTGGGCTGAGAAGAGCTTGTTGGCCCCTTTTGAGATGCCGAGGGTTTAGTAACAACAAATTTCTTGCTCTTAGTAGAGACTTCGGCAGGGGCAACAACTTCAGCACTGGGGACCACGTCCTTGGCGGCAGGAGGAACTATAGTTTCCAAAGGGGCCGAGGTGGTGGTATCCTCGATAGGAATTGGAGTACGAACTAGAACTGCGGTGATCAAAGGATCATTGGGGTAAACCTCGGGGTTCATAAGAGGGACAACAGGCTCGGCAGGGTGATCCGGCGTACGGGTTACGTCGGCAACAACGGTGGGAGCAATGGGCTCATCTTGTTGAGGCGATACATTAGTCGGCGCAGGAGGAGAATCAACACGAGAGGGACTGGGAACCTGAGTATCCTCCGGAGGTGGGGGAGAAGACGGCCGAGTAGTATGGGTTGTCATACTCGGACCGCTTGGCTTTGCGGAAAGAGGAGCTCTACAAGGGAGTAAAAGCTGAGTCAGAAACAGAAAGAGAGAAAAAAGAAATACAAATAAAAATAAACTCACCCAGTAACCCCAGGCATGGTCTTATGCCTCGGGATATGCCGAGAAGATTTCTTGACTCGCTTCTTGGGGCAGCATCGGAAGGATCCGTCGAAGCGGTGCGCTTCTTCGAAGCAACAGGAGCCTCGAAATCAAGAGGTTCGGCGTCGTGCACCTGGCCAGCTTGGTTAGCTGGGAAAGAAGGAGCCGGAAATACGTAAGAGATAGGCACCGCGACAACTACCTCAAGAATTTGGACATCGTCTGAGTCACCTTCATCCACATGGGCCGAGGTCTTGCTCCGGGGACGAACAGGAGCAGCATCCTACTTAGGGACAAACTCCTTTGGATCAGGTTCTCCATTGTCCGGGGTATTGCGGTCAGGAGTCCAAGGAAGAGCCAAAACCTCGGCATCTTCTGTCTTCTGCTCCGTAAACCTCTGTGAGAGAAGTGAATAAGAACAATGGAAAAACAATTCGAAAGAAAACACCAGTGTTTAACTTACCTGAGGAGGAGGATTCCCGCGAGAAAATGGTCTCAGTCCCCATTTCCATTCCTCGGGCATCTCAGTCTTAAAAATAGCCCGGACACATTTATAGATCTGATAATCATCAAGCTCAACCGTAGAAACTCGGTTGGGATATAGAGGACCACTCATATAACAGAGCTTATGAGAGCGAAGCTGGAAGGGGCAGATTCGGCTGCTGACGAACGCAGTCATCAAATCTTCACCTCGAAGCCCAACCGTATCTCAAATGTCTCGGCAAGAGCATGGATTTTCCTTGGATTGTAGATCCAGTTCTTCTTTGAGGGAGGACCGATAGAGAAAGCAGGGAGCCGAATCTTGTCTTCTTTCCCGGTATTCTTGACATAGAAAATGATCTATGCCACTTCTTACAAGATTCGAGGCCGGCGATCCAGGGGAACACAGAGTTTTTCCGAGGTGTAATGGATGCAGCCCCGCATTGGGTGAGAGATTTTCGGAAGGATGAAGAGATTTATCCGGCACTACGTTAGCTCGGATCTGAAAGAATTTGGACCAAACGTCTATGGAAGGCCAGAGGCTAAAATACCCCTCCGAAGCCGAGATAAAGGCTAACAGAGAGGCTACAGCGTTAGTCGGCAGGTGATGCGGCTGAAGGACGAAGTAATCTAGGAATCTCCTAGCAAAGTCACTAAGAGGAAGGCCAAATCCACGAGCGAAGTGGGACATAAAAACTACGTACTCGCCCTCATTGAGTACAAGGGAGGATTCTTTGCCAGGTAAGCGACAACTTACCTCGGCAGGAATTCAGCGTGTTTTGATTAGCCATTCTATCTCCCAGCGAGTAACCGTGGAAACCTACCAGGAACCACGCTCTGGACCGGCCGCAAGATCATCTTCCCCAACGAGAGCGCCGCTAGCAGAGCTAGACATGGGCTCGTCGGAGGAATCGACCGAAGAAGAACTGGCGGCGGGAAGAGGTCTAAGGTGCAGGGCCCCGTCGCGACAGTGACAAACGCAGCGGCAGAGCAGAGAAAACACCGCCGCGGGGAATCTAGGAATACTGGAAGAATGCCTAATGCTAGGACCTAGCGGCGGCGCTATAAGAAAACTCACCGACGAGAACGCCAAAGCGGAGGCGCTATGGCGAGGTCGAGGGAGCCGGAGAACCGCAGCGTATCCGTCGAGGGGGAACGGCGGTGGCGCAGCCACTGGAACGCAAACGGAGGCGGCGGCGCGAGGAAGAAGATGAAGGTAATAGAAAGGGGAAAAGTGAATCATCCTACCCTGCTCCCCTCTTTATAACCACGTAGGGTAAACCGTAGTGGGATCGTGGTTGTGCCACGCTAACCGCGTAATCGCGTGTATCGCTTAACCGCTCGCAGGTAGTGGAGCCACAGCGAAGGCCACATGGCGCAGGAGGGGATCGGGCCTCCTGACTGCTGCGGCACTCGAGGCGTCACTACGCCGACGCGACGGGCGCAGTAATCACTGTAGCATGTTAGTGAACACTTTAGAGGAACAAAAAACTAGAGAACAATGATGACTGGTACACATAGGACGAGGCTTACCAAGGAAGCCAAGCAAATACCTCGAACGAAAGGAGATAACTCAGAGCGTAGCCCACAACAGGAAAAGGATGAAATGAAGGAGAGGATGATAGAAAAGAACGTCCGCTAAGAAATACCTCGGAAAGAAGGAAAGAAGATAAATGTCTGGAAACTGATGTGGCCCGGCCGAGGTTTCCGGCAGGACCGCACCAGCTTCGGGGACTAATGTTAGGGAGGTGACCCCGGATAGGGTCAAGATAGGGGACAAAAGAAAGGAGTCTCCCTTACCTTAAGCCGAATTACTGACTGTGTCGGCCGAATCATGCAAGATCCGGCCGAGATATGTTGAGCCTTGGCAAATATAAAATGAGTAACGCCTTACTCGGTCGATGTATGAGCTATGTCGGCCGAATAAGGCTGATCGACTTGTGTGCAGGTGAAGGCCGAGCCGAGTTATGTGAGATGAGGCCGGGTAACGTGAGACTTGCAGGAGAAGGATAAGCCTATAGTCAAACCCTAGTTGCTGGCTAGGAGGAATCTAGACAGAGCCAAGCTCTAAGGACAAAGAGCAGAGCTGAGGGGCAGACAAGGGTCACGGAGGTGACAGTGAGGAATCCCAAGGCGCACATGTGAGGGCCTCTGGAACCTTGCCACCGATAGAAAGGGGACACAGAAAGGAGCCCGCCGAGTTACCACTTTGGGACAAGCATATTCCAAGAATATGCTTGCCACGTCAGCCCTAGGAGTCAAGGAACCCCTTTATAAGGAGGGGTACGGGCTCCAGAGAGGGGGATCGATTCATTCTAGGCCAAAGGGATCGCGTAGTAGTTCTCTTCTTCCCTTTGATACAACTCGAGGAGCATTTGTAGTCCTTGAGAGGAGGAATAAAGATCTACTTGTTAGTCATTTGAGTGTAGAAATCACTACATCTTCCCTCCCCGGATCCCTCTAGCATCCATTGGCCCCATACTTTAGCCTACACATGGCATATGCCGTGCCACCACCACGACAATCCTGTCCAGTTTCTCATATGTAGGTGTATCCCGACGATTAGCCCAAGTAAATTGCTGGCGTGAGAGAGCTAGTTCTCTCAAGTCGAGGCTTTCTATGATGGCATTAAAAATGAAAGGCCAACGTGTATCAAAATTGTCATTGTTTTTCTCTTCTTTTCGTCTTATAATATTGAAATCCCCTCCTACTAACATAGGCAAGGACTCGTCCTCGTAGATTTGTACAAGCTCGGCCAGGAAAACTGGTTTTTGCTCATCTTGAGAAGCCCCATAAACAGCGATAAAAACCCATTTAAAGTTGTCAGCTTTATTAGTGACAAAGAATTTGACACATCTATCACCGGTGATAATATTTTGAATAGAAAGAGTAGCTGCATTTATGCCTACTAACATACCCCCAGACCTCCCAATCGGAGGTACACAGTACCATTGAAAATCATGTCCACCCGTAATGTGTTGTAAGAAAGGTGCAGAAAAATTCCCTTTACCAGACTCAAGAATCGCAAAGAAATCAAGCTTATGATCCTGTATAGTTTCATTCACAAAATTGTGTTTGGTTGTGTCCCTGAAACCCCCACTATTCCAAAAACTTCCCTTCATTTCTTCCTCTAGAATTTTACTTTTGTTTGTTGAGCCTAACACTTCTGCGTACCACTTTAGGTACAACTTTTTATCTTCTTTTATAAACTTTTGTGACTTTAGATTCCTTTATGGGTGTCTCTAGGCTTTCAAGCTTTTCACATTGTTCTTCTTCCCCTAGATCACTAGACAAAGATTCAGCATGTTCTAATATATTTTTATTTTGACCATCCGCAGAAAGCTTCATCTCCAAATTATTATTTAGCATAATTAGTGTCCTTTGGTCATCAACAAATTTAATATTTGCTATTGTTGCCGACACTTCACTAGGGGAATTACCCAAGGAGACCCCCAACATAGTAGCTCTATTTAAGAAACTTCCATCTGAAATAGAAGCTAATGAAAAATTAGACGCAAGTTTTGTACCTGAGCATGATCCCAGCATCTTTGGCCTGTGCCAGCTGTTGAGCACGCTCTAGTTGAGTAGCGTTGGCATTTGATTGACAATGGATCTGATCGCTTGATCGAACGTTGGCTGCAGCCGCAGGGATGCCACCGAAAGACACCACATCACCCATAGAGAAGCGACCCCCAAGGAACACCCTAGTTCCAGCCGTCATCTGGTGTCCTTGTGACACTGAAGGAGAGACAGCCGACGAGGTAAAGTTCGAGCCTAACCCCCCTCCTGGGGATCTCGGTGAGCCGCGAGTCAATATCGATGAAGGCGACAATCTTGGTGAGCTAGAGCACACATGATCCTTCTGATCCTGCACCTTCACAGAGAGTTGCTTTGCCACCTGATCATCAACAACAAGGACTAGTGACCCACTAGAAGGTGTAGCCTTAGACACCGAAGGCGAGGAAATCACAGGCGCAACATCAAGCTTTGCATCAGAAAATTGCTCCAGTTTTCCATTCGTGTCCGAGACATACGCCCCCTTTTCTGCCGCAGTATTAGAGACAATAGCGATGCACTGGAGGAAGCTTTTCTCTGAAAGCTGTGCATGGGGACCGAGAGGAGACATAGGGGATGGAAGACTTCCCTCATCATCATTATCACTGTCCCCCCACAACCTACGAGGCACCATTGTTTTGATTCTCCCTTCAGAACGAGTGCAAGGATGGTTGGGTAAAAGGATTTTACTCTCAAAATCATCAAATTTTAGTGGCATGGATTGGGCCTGCCTTGCCCCTGATATTGCAGTATGCTGACCCGAAGAAGAGGAAAGAGAGTTAGATTTCTTGGCCGTACCATCAAGGTCTTGATCGGAGACCCTGTCCTCATTATCTTTCCTGCCCTCATCTTTCTTTTTCTTTTTATTTGCATCAGAATTTGCATCGGTCATGAATATATCTGATGATATGGTATCAACAGTCCCTTCTACTGTAAAAAGAAGACCATATCCTTCACCCTCATAAATGTGATCGACTGTTGTTTTTGGAATATACTCCTCTCTAGTAACCTCAACTCTCATACGTACCACTGTATGGGCTCTAGTAAATTCCATGTCAATTTCTTTTGTTTTACCAATGAGAGAGCCAACAGCAAATAAAGCTAAATAGTCACACCTCTCTTTATAGCAGCAACCTGAAACTCTCACCCATACCTCTGCAAGGTGAAAAGTATCAAGCTCAGCGACAGACCGGTCCTCAAAATGCGAGTGTAATTAGCCACTTGCTTGAGACCGCTAGTTCAACTTGCTGCCTATGTGTTGTTACGTGGTAATATCACCAGCTCTGAGAAGTGGTGAGCATATCACTATGGCATGAGCAACCAAACATACAGAAATTTGCAGAAACAACACAAAATCAGTTATCTTGGCAACCAAACAACTTGCCAAAATTGTAGAAAAACTAGATATGAGGAACCAAACGAACTGTCAAAATTAGCCCAAGCCCAATCAACCGAGCACACCCTTACTCTCGAAGTTGATCTTAAGTACGCATAAGTATTAAGGCCACATGTACGTGCATGATTTATCTTAACATTTTCTAAAACTTATAAATACGATTTTGGGCCGGTTCGAAAATCGGGTTCATGAGTAGTGGAGAACAGCCACGTATTATTGTTTTTCTGGAGCAATCTTGAAGAGATTAGGTGTGTGCAAAGGCCCTTCGATGATCACACCAGCATGGGTGGTTTAATGATATGGTTACTTCCCTAAAAAAAATCCTCAAAGAAAAAAATGCCCTTCAAACCTTTGCCGTGATGTGGATCTTGTTCATCTTGAGCCACAGCCAATTAGTTTGTCCCAAATTAGACGTCGTAGTCAGCTGCAGCCATCCGCGTCCGCGCGCCTGACAGGTCGCCGTCGCTGCCCGCACTTTGTTCTGAAATTATAGCTGACACTTTTTTTTATCACTAGTAAAATGCCCGTGCGTTGCACGGGACATACATATTATTATGCTTATGGTCTAACACCAATTATATCTAAACATTTACTCTTATCATGCACTCATGCAGCAATGTCTTCTTCTCATTTCTATTCATGCACATCAGGCATGAGTGTCTTCTTCTCCTCCTAGTTTCACATGTCATAATCAGTGTTAAACATTGTGTGTGCAGCAAAGCTCCACAACAATGAGTTTCATTATTCTTGTGATCTTGTTGACGTATTCACTAATGCACAAAAAACTTAAGTTAGTCTGTAAATAAGAAACATGTAATATCTAAACTTAAGAATATTCTAGCAGGATCCATCAATAGACATGGCCCCAAAGGTAATACATCCACCTAGCAATACAATATACAATTTATACATGAAACAAGTTAAAAGATTATCTGATACTCAACGACACATATCATGGAGTGTATTGCATCACAAGCACAGTCCTCTCGACATAGAAAATCCTTCCACAATTATAGACCCACGACCACAAAACTTCATGATATGATGAACCTTATGCGCATATGCTTAGTCAGTCAACTGGCATTCATCGTTATTTACAACCTGCCATGCTTAATGATAAAATAGCTTGAACTAAGAATAAAATTAGTAACAAGGATCACGAGGCATATATTAGTTAATAAGTATATTCGGTAATCATCAGACAAGCAAAAAATATACATATGAAAAGTTCAAATAAACTTTTAGCAAATTAATCACGAAGTTAGTATTACATGGAGTTGTTACATGACCATCCATTGCCTGAAAGCCAGGAAGTTCTCTATCTAATAATTCGGTGCCTCCCTGAGCTATCGAGCTAGCAACAAGCTATGTTGTGGATCACCCATCCTCTTATATCCATTTTTTTAGAAGATTACGGTTGCGGTCCAGAATCCTCAGGTCCACTTTGAGTACCTGCAGCCTCCTGATGATCTCTGATATCTCATTCTTGAGCAAAGCCATGTCACCCACCTATCACACCATTGATCATATTCATGACTGCATGTCTGAGTCCTTGCTGGTTCCCATGTATTTAAGATGTCATTTCTATGTCCCCGCGATATCGTAAGACATGTGCGCCATCGAATATAATGCCTGCAAATTCAGAAGAAACATGCACACCATTTATTCGATTGTAGTTGGCTAATTCCCAATCCAAGTGTAATTTGTACCTAAGATCTGTTTCTCACAGTGAAAGCATGGAAAAATGAGAAGATGTGTTCTGTGCGAAAGGGATATTGCCTAATATAGTGTGAAGATGTTGAACCAGCAAAAAATATGTCAAACCTTTATAAATCAAACCTTTTCCACCGGGCTTGAGGAGATGAATGGTGTAGTAATAAGGCCCATAAGAAATCATGCCATTTTGAAGTGGAGAAGTAGAAGCAAGTAGCACAATGGAATATCTAAATATTTTCTTATGCATAGATAATAAGTAGAAGCAAGTAAAGAGAAGGTACAGAATTAAACTAATGCAATTAAAAAAGTTAGAGTTTGTAACTCTTTCATATATCCTAATGAAAACTCATGGTTTACATATATCCTCGCCAATAATGTGAATAGTATCTACAAAACTTGGACTAAACATGTGACATGCTACATAACAACCCCTTAAATAAGGCTACAAATATAGAAAATGCACCATCAGTGCTAGTCTCACGATAAGGCTTCTAAATAACAACTACCAGCAGCCCATCACTACTAATCAAATGTAATAAGGAAATTTAAGTTAATAATGGCTAACAATGAAATAAAATGCCTCTTTTAGTTAGACGTTTATTCAGTAGCTCGAGCCCTACAACTGATCCTCTAGGTCTGTTGCTTGTGCAAACTACAGTATATATAGTTTTTGAGCTTCAAATGCTGCTTGCCATGAGATTATTCTAGGAGCCATGTACCACGGAGCCTTGGTTTGAAAATTCTGTAGCAACATCTTCATTATGTTATAACCAATTCAACATATATAAGAATTCACAATTTGTTATGCAAGAAACATCTATAAACAGTATGAATGCCATTGGTCCTAGCAAGAGCGGCTACCTACACCACCCATATGAATGTCGGCTGCCGGGCAGGAATTCATAATAGTATCATCGTTGCAAAATTTATGAATTTAACCTATACCATCCATGTGAAAATAGTGACAAAAATCATAAGCAGTAAGGACACATATACGTATATAACTAACTGAGCGCATTCTTCTACCTTGCTATCATGGGATATCGACACAAACTCAACCAGACATTGAAGTACACGCAATTCTTGTTTATCATAACAGAGATTACAGAAATTCGAATCCTTGTAATAATAGAAAATAGAAGAAGAAAGAAGAAAGCAATCAGATTTTTCTTCCTTATTTTTAGCCTCATCATTCTGCTCCTATGCAACAATGGAGCAAGTATATGTTCAGCAAGCACAAGACACCGAATTTAAAATTAGTCAATTGCATTCTATTCAAGCACAAGCAAAAGAGAGTGACCTAACTTTGGTTGGCATTTTGGTTGCCAATTTTGAAGTGGTTTGGACAAGTATTTTGCGCCTGGTGATTCATTGACATTTTCAAATGAGTCGTGAGGAGACAAACGACAATTCAGCAATAAAAAAATTTAAGTTCAGATCCTTATTTCAGGCACGATACATGCATAGGAATAAAAAAAATTATATATGTGAATAGTAAGGATATCTGATATGCTATTCCAGGCACGATACATGTCTACGAATAATAAATTTGACCGAGGGAACAAACTTGAGACCTGCTGCTTGAATGCATCTAATATGATGTTAATTCTAGCAGACGGTCATAAGATAGTGCTTGTTCTAGATGGTCCACATGTTTGGTATTTCTCAAGTATGCACCTTTGAAACTAAGCCTAGGCATTGTCTTTCAAATGTTCAATCTATAGTACAATACTACTTTACTATCTGATTGGGTCACGCCTTTGCTGTGACTCTGAACATGCATAGTTTTTTTCATTAACATGGAATAAATATTTGGCTAATTTTTGGTGCATTAGTTTTTTATATCTTCCCTTATACCGTCCATCTTGCCAGTACCCAGCATAGTTGGTCGGAAACAGAGTCTGGTGATAATTTGATTCCCAAATTTGGGAGAGGACTAAAATGCATCTTCTTTCAGAACCTTTTAAAAGATGAAAGGAGTATGAACAACTATTGTAAGTTTGTAACTTAGAAAGTAACATAGTGAAAATGCTAGTAGATTGGGAAAGTTGAGATGTCTCTGAAAGAACATCTTGCCTTTTACTTAATTTGGTTGCATGTCTGTCAACTGATGCAGGACCATGAGTGCGCCTACTTTGATTCCGCAGACTGATTCCTCGCGCTGGTCAGAGAACAAGATAGAATAAATCATGAGTCATTCATTCAGCCATAATATATCTTCAGAACTGCCTCTAAACTTATACTCGATCTCCTGACATTTTCTTTAGCAAGCTAAAAAAGCAGCTCAAACAAAAGGTCAGTAGAATAACGGAAAGATTTAGGTTAGCTAAATGATACCGTAACCCTGTAAGATCTAAATGAAAAAGTCCCGAAATCCCTACTACGCGCCATTTGCCATGTCAGGCTACACCACCAATAATGCAGCAGTGTCGTTGAGGGTGTCCCTTCACCACTGGGTCATGTCGCTAAATCCTAAATGGACAGGAACGCAGGAAGATAATAAAGTATTTTTTTTTGCAGGTAGATCATAAAGCATATATAATTGCAGAAGAATTGTTTAACATAATTGAATTCTTCGAGAATAGCATCTCGTAATATTGTTCTAATAAATGAGCGAATTATACCAATCAATGTAAGTTCAAACAATCTAAAAATAAAGACAGTACCTTTTTTACTTGAGTCCACTACTCATACCTGGAGATCTTCCTTCAAGAACACCAACACCATGTGCGCTCTATGAAACCACCGTATTATCTGACATGGAATTGACCAGTTCTCGTGCTTCCTCATCTGGCCCAATCTAGCATCTTCTTTCCTCATCTTGGAGCAATGCATGTCTGATTAGCATTAAGCATAAAGCTTCCTGAACAAAGATTAGCAGTTAGAACAATATTGTGCATGATGATTCAGAGATGCTAAGAATTATAAGTAGATGAGTCCTTGAGTTCATCGCCTGCATTGTGTTGCACCTGTTATTGTGAAAAGAGTGAAGAATTTCTTCAGAGGTCGTTGCTGGCGCTGTTTTTCTCACACCGCTAACTGCTACTGATGGTTGTGCCGCTGCCGCTGGTAGTTCTCCTGTCCTGGCCACCGGTCCTACTCCTGCATTTCATATAGGCAAAAAAATCAGAGATACATATAGAAGAGTAGAGAGCATATGGAAGTAGAGGCACTGTTATCAACAATCGCATGCTGGCGACCTCGGACAACAACATCCCGCGTGTTCAGGCCTATGCGTTCGAACTCCTCAAGGCCGTAGTTGCCAACAAGAGGAAGATGAGCGATAGGGTTGGCGGTAGAGAGAGATCTGGCGGCGTGGGGTGGTCCTCCTCCTGGTCCCGGCGAGCCGTCGTCTTCCCCAACTTCCTTCCACACGACGTGCCTCGGTAGATCCGACGCAGGGAGCTCGAGCAAGCGATGTAGGGCGGCGTGCAGGCGGCGCTGTGGACAGGAAGCGCGGCGATGAAGGATGTTGAGGCTGAGCTTGATTCTGGCGGTCCGGCTGCCTTGGCCGCGGGGTCCGGACGCCATGAGGAGAACTGGCATCAGGCGTGGGTTGAGGCCACCCTAATCATCTGTGCAGGTTGAATCGTCACACCGTGGTAGACGGCGAGAGGGATGGTGGAGGTCGCGGGGTGGATGAGGTAGCCGGAGCAGCGAGCGGGGTGCTGATGGGAGTGGGCATGGGTGGGTAGACTGAGGGGATAGCTTTGACGACGCGATTTGTTCGCAAGGAGAGGTTTGCGGGATGGACAAAGGAAACCGCTATTTTGACCGAACTGGACGAAACGCATGACGTAGTGCGGGAGAGGCAGAAAACGGAACACCCACGTTCTTTTTAGATAGTAGAGATAGAGATTGCGTGAGCCTCTAGAAGCGAGGAACCACTGATTCCTTTGACCACCACTATCCAGTTTTCTATCCAGTACAACGTGGAATTTCTCAGCACTAACCTAAGCAGCCTCCCACAACTTGTCCTTCAATCGATTAGCTTGCAGTGCAAGTAGTTATCTCCGTTGACACTGACAGCTGACAGCAGCAGGAGCGCCTGACGAACTGGCCTGCGTCATCGCTTTAACCATTCGCGATTTCCACTCTGCTTCCGCTGCATGCCCCCCGCTATAAGAAGCTCTTCATCGATCAGAAGCTCCGTCTGCCTGCCGGCATCAACGGATCACCAGATCAACCAACCAAATCCATCTTGCACTTTTGCTCCGACAGACTCACGGCACACGATTACTCGTAGTAACACGTCGTCGCGACAAAGGATATGGGCTCCTGCACGTCGCGCTCCCCGACGCCGGCATCGGCACCGGCGTCGGGGTCATCGGGGCGGAGAGCGGCCACCGCGAAGGTGGTCGGCCTGGACGGCTCCATGGCGCAGTTCGCGGCGCCGGCCACGGCGTGCGACGCCCTGAGGGACGACGGCAAGTCGGTCTTCCTGTGCAGCTCCGACGAGCTGCGCTTCGACGCGCCTCCGCGCGCGCTGGCAGACGAGGAGGCCCTGCAGCCCGGCTGGCTCTACTTCGTGCTCCCCGTCTCCATGCTCCGTCTCGCGCTCTCCAGGCACGAGATGACCGTCCTGGCCGTCAGGGCCAGCTCCGCGCTCGCCGTCGCCAGCGGCTTCGCGTCCCCTCCGCGGCACAAGGCCGGGACCCGGCGGATGTCTGGCGCCAATAATGGCAAGCAACGGAAGACGGCGCGAGTGGCGCCGCTCGCCGTCGCTGCTGACGAGGACGACGAACTAGCATACGGCAGCGATGAGAAGGTGGGGAAATTAGCGAGGAAGGGTGCTGGCAGCTACAGAAGCCGCGGCGGCGGTCGTCATCGTCGTCGTGATGTAGGCGTGCAGAGGCTAAGTGCCATTTTAGAGGCGGATGAGTTTTGACTTTTGACCCGATATCGATTCAGGGACTCGATCTTGCGTACGTGTGATTAGTTAGTTCAGTTTTGTTCGGTTGGTTGGTTCTTTCGATCTGTCGATCCCACCAGCTATGGTGGAGATTGTACAGGATGTTTCAAGTCTTCTAGAAGGACGATGCCGATCTCCAAGTCGCTTATTTCTAGACAGGAGAGAGCACGAGTACTGTGTAAAGGACCATTATTCTGAATGGTTTGTTCACAATTAATTTCTGAATGGTTTGTTCCACGTATGGAAAGCTGCATTGGATTAATATAGAGTGCCAAAAGATAGAGAAGACCAAATTAAGGCAGTTAACGGTGAAAGACGCAGCATTCATGATCTTCGTGTCCTTCTTGAATGATACCCTGCATTTCATGATCGTGAGGACTATAACCATTCCTAAGTAATAATAAAGCGGCAGGCAGAGGCTACTATAACAAGATTTATTCCAGTTTCGTAATCTGAAAAGGTAAAAAGCATCACAGTTTCATAACACTACAGGAAACAGGCCAGGCGCCGACGGCCAGACCCCGTCGGCATAGCCCCTGATTGCCGTCAGCGTAGGCTACGCCGACGACAATCGTCGGCGTATGACCCCGTAGGCGTAGCCCGTTTGCCCGCCGGCGTAGAGTATACCGTCGGCATAAAGGATGTGGGATCCACATCACACGGTTGACGGCCGTTTGCCCTGGCGGCAGCTACGCCGACGGCATTGCCGTTGGCCTAGAGGATTTGGCTGGAGCTACGTCGATGGCAATGCCGTCGGCCTATCTTTTTCATTCTTAAAAAAAAATTCAATTTTTTTTTGTTTTGAATTATTAATCTCACAATCTTTTTTTTAATTATTTGACTCATTAATCTCACAATTATTTTTTTAACTCTAAGTATAATTAATTTCTAATTAAATTATACTAATGGTCAAACTTCCCCATCGGTCAACTATCCTAGCACTACTTTAACCCCAGTACGTTTAACTTCTCTGTTCCTTCCAGACAAGTTTCCAATCAGGAAACTAGACCTTGCTGATAATATTACCATATCAATCCTATTAACCCTTGGAGAATGGTATCACGCTCCTTTATTTTAAATTTTAAAACATTTATTTAAGAAAACAACAATGAATAAGTAATAATAATCTTGAATTCAAATTAAAATAAAACAAATTTTATTTATTTTGCCTTATTCTATTTAATATTGAATAATTCACAACTACAAATCTAGAAATCGTAATTCGAAAAATAATATATCCAAATCGATAAAAAAAATAAGAGGAATCCAAATATGACATCCCTATCATATATTTAATTATGTATCGTATCTTCTTCACACTAGAACAACCGAAACTATGTTAGGATTCATGAAACACCCTTTTTACACTAGGAAAAAAAGGAAAATGGCTTATTGCTGCGACGAAAAAGAAAACTTAAAGTGGATCTCTACTGAAATATAATATTGTGAGACTAAAAATGATTTTTGTAAAAAATTATGAGCATCAGATAATGTACATGTAGTTCAAATCAGACCCACTTCCTACCGATTCGGCAGAAATTTGTCTTTTTCACCAGGGGTGGACGAAAAGGTTCGAGCTCCCCCGGTTGAAACTTTGTCCATTCAATATGGTCTAGTATTTTTAAAAAATGTGGTACTATCATTTTGAAACTTTCATTTGGTGGTTGCTTCACAAAAACACCCCGTTTTTTGCACTCCAAAAATGAAAAATGGCTTTTCGGTTGAATGAAAAGGAAAAATTCCTCCTGCAACATTATTCACCATCCCATGATACACATGCGTGCACAATATGAACATATTATCGCAAACTATATCGCGATTCTAGCAATAACATTGGTCATTTGACCTGAAATCCAGAAAACCTCGATTGAGATAGGTTATTTTGTAAAGGTTTTTTGAGACTCAATGAATATACCAAGTTTGGTATTTTTACATGCAACTATGTCATATAATATGACACCACGCGAAGGTTTTGCATTGTTTCGATCGTTTTTGAAATTTTTATGCCCATTTCAAACTATCGTCAAACTTCCTAAATCGAGGGGCATGATGATTCTTAGCTCGGGGCTGAGCCTCACTAAACTTGCGTTAGATCTCTGATGAAATAGCATATTGTGAACCTAAAAATGATTTTTTTAAAAAATCATGAGAAATATATCATGTACCTGTAGTTTAAATCTAACTCATTTCCTACCGATTCAGCAGGAATTTGTCTTTTTCACGAGAGGTGAACGGAAAGGTTTGAGAAACCCAGGTTGGGAAATTGTCCATTCAATATGGTCTAGTTGACGAGGTTTGATCTCGTCAATGCCCATTGTTATGGACTTGGGTTTTGGAGAAGATGGGGATGCTAGAGATCGTGGCACGGTTAACAGACAAGCAACCAGGGGACACGAGATTTACCCAGGTTCAGGCCCCCGGAGGGAAAACCCTACTCCTGCTTGTCTGCTCTTTGATTACGGTGGAACCGAAGGTTACAGGGTGCGCAGATTCGATCTGGCGTGGATGCGGGTGCGAAAGTATGCGTCGAGTTGCCCTAGGACGTGCCCTCCTGGACTTTATATAGACTTAGGCAGGTCCCGGGCGTAGTCCTAGTCGGTTACAAGTTCTAGGGTTTTACCCCTTTGAATTTCCTATCTCTTCTAGTTCTGCTCTCCAAGGATCCGAAGACGTCATGGGCCTTGGCCACCCAAAAATCTTCATGGGCCAGCGTATGTCTGCCGTGGGCCTTCCTTGGGCTGGACTAGGTATGCTGAAGTTACGTACCCGTAGGGTATAACCATGTCAGTAGCCCCCGAGTGATCAGTCGAATCGTAGATTCGGCTGAGGACTCTTCCATCCTTCGGGAGCAGCTATATGTTAATAGTATATGTGTGTAGGGATTGTTGATGCGTGTGTCTGACTCACCCGACGGATCAGGGTCAGTTAACTGTCTTAGGACGAAACAACACGATCTTCTTCAGGTTCGGGTCCCTTAACCCGGACCTGGAACATATGCTGGCGTAATTCAACTCAGGCCGCGGAGGACTTATAGGAGTGGAATTCCAGTGATTTTAATTGGTGTACCCAACGCGTCCGTCAGGATTTTTCATCGTACCTGCTGGTACGGATTCATACTAGTAGAGCGCAGTCAGGTGCGTTGCCAGACCATCAGATGATATCTGTAGGTCTTATCTTTGCGTCGCAGACGCAGCATCCGAACATTTATCACCTCGGAGGTGCTTCGGGTGGCCAAGGAGATTGTTGCTCACTTAGCGTTTTGTTGGGGCACAGTTGCCAAAAAGTTTTTGCGTGCTGATCCGAAAGATCGCAGTCGAAGATTTCATAGGGTGCGCGACCAGCGCTCCCTATGGGAGTAGCCTCCAAGTGTCTGTTCGAGTCGTAGACTCGAACGGAGACTTTTAGTTCAAGCATTGTTTCAATCATTAGGTCCGCAGGACTCGAAAATTTTCGGATGCTTAAATCCATCCTCCCTATGGGAGTAGCCCCCGAGTCCGTAGTGGAGTCGTAAACTCGACGTAGGACTCAGAGCAATAATTTTGTCCTCATTTGTCTGTCGGGTGCGTGGCCAGCGCTCCTGATAGGAGTAGCCCCCGAGTATTTAGTCGAATCGTAGATTCGAGTGAGTACTCTTAGCTGTGGAGCCGAAGTGGTGCTAGTATAGCTTTTGATGACGTCAGTGCTTACGATCGATGACCTCAAGCGTCTGCTACGCCAGAGATGACTTGACTGGACGAAGCATGGGTCCCACTTGCTGACTTTGAATTGACCGGTCACGCGCGGCGTGGAGATGATTACGGCGTCTCCTCGATTTCCGCGCGTAGCGAACGGCGTGGTAACGACGGTTCGTTTTGGTGCTGACACGTGTATGGCCAGATTTACCGTTGGCGTTAGGTCTTCTCGATGGACGGCCAGCGTGTGTCGTCTTCGCTGTTATAATCCTGGGTGAAATCGTGGTTTGTTTTTCACCGCACCAGTTCATCTGTTCACTGCCTCCTTGTTCTTTGAGCGATTCTTGCTGCGCGCGGAGCTTTCCTTCCACATTTCCTTCGTTCTTTCTGCGTTGTCATCACCAACACCGCTGCAGCGCCATGGGGAAAACAAAGAAGTCCTCATCTGCGGTTGGGACCAGCGCCACCGGAGGCAAGAAGAGCATCGCCGCTGCTCGCGTCACCGATGGTGGCTGGCGGCGATCAGAGACGCGGGAGAGCGATCTCCGCAAACTGCGCGAGCGGGGCCTGATCCTGCAGGATACGACGGCCGTCAAACTCCCCGACAATGAGGTAATCCCCCGTCCCCCATCTGGGTACCGGGTTATGTTTCTTGCCTTCGTCTTGCATGGGTTTTCGTATCCAGTCCATGACTTCCTTCGTGGACTGCTCTTCTTCTATGGGGTTCAGTTGCATCATCTGTCTCCCAATTCTCTTCTCCACATTGCGTGTTTTATCACGCTTTGCGAGTGTTGGCTTGGCATTGAGCCGCACTTTGGCCTCTTCCGGAAGCTTTATTCCGTGAAGAGGCCCAATGTGCAATTCTTTTCCTTTTCCATGTCCGAATCTGTCCAGTACTGGCGGAGGAAATGGTTTTACATCCGTGACTCTGTACTGCCTGGGCAAGATTTTGGTCTCGTTCCTTTTGACCCCTCCCAATTGATTGAGAAGAAAGATCCTGGAAAAACCAAATCTTAGACGGTGAGGAGGCGGAGATAGAGGCCCTGTATCGTCGGGTGGAGGATCTCCAATTGATTCCTGAGAAGGAGGTGAACGGTGTCGACATCATCCGGACGTTTCTTGAGCGTCGGGTGCAGCCTCTCCAAGCGAGGGCGCATCCGATGTTTCTTTACTCTGGGCGCCGTGATCCGACGAGGGTTTCGAGTGAGAAAATCTCCGAGGTGGAACTTGATAAAGCTCTTCGCGTGCTACTGAAGTTCAAGGCCGATGAAGAACTCCCGGGGAAGTCGCTGACTCCTCCCTTCTCTTCGACGTTGGCCATGCCGAAGGTGTAGATTTGTGCACGTAGTGCTCCCTTTTGTTTTTGTCAGCTGTGTACTTTTTCCTTTGTTTGCTAACAAAGTTCCTTTTCCTTTTGCAGAGCTTCAAAGTGCCGGGCATGGCACCACCGTTGCCCTAAAGGTATCCGAATGCCCCGGACAATGAAGTGGTGGATTCCGTGTCCGAGCTTCCATCGGCGCGATCTCCGGCGGAGGATGCCGACGAGTCGAGTGAGGACCATACGCACGAGCGATCACGGAGCTCGAGCGAGTCTTCGGATGCCTCGACTCCTCCGACTCCCAGAAATGCTCTGGGCCTTGAGCGTCATGATGATGTTCATGGGGGTTCTTCCTCTCCTCTTCCTGCCATTCCTGTGCGAGCTGTTGCTCCGCACCCGCCAGCAAAGCGGAAGAAGGAAGAAAAGAAGGAGGAGAAGAAGGAAGAAAAGAAGGAGGAGAAGAGGGCCCGAAGGGCTTCTCCTATCTTCGACCTGAGCGCGTTGGGCTCGTAAGTTCTCTTGTTGCCACTGTTGTCCTTTGTTCCCTTGTTATTTTTGCACCTGTGTTGATTGGTTCGTATGCAGGCAATCCTCCGACGGCTCTAGTGATGGAGCGCGCGAGATGATGGGGGAGTCGAACATTGCGTCGCCTCCTCCTCAGACGGTAGCGACTTCTGGTGACGCTGCGCCAGTTCCTCCTGTGCAGGAGAGGCTGGTGGTTGCGCCCCAGAATTTCGCAGGCGGGCCTGCGGGTTCGCCTTCGGAGCACGTAAGTTTTTCTGCTTGATGTTATGGGGGGAGCCCCCGAGTGTCTTCGAATGCTGATGTTGTTTTTGCTTCTTTGTGTTGGGCGTAGCCCCCAAGTCCTGTTCTTACTGCTATTGCCTTTTTCGGCAACCTTTTGTCCAAGAGGCCAAGCGGCTGGTGGAGGAGCGCTTGACGCTGGAGGCGAAACTGCGGCAGCTTCAAGGTATTCGTCTGCCTTGTAGTACTTCTCTTGCTTATCCTGGTCCTGTTCTTTGACACTTGCTTGTTGTAAATGCAGAGGAGCATAACGACTCCCTCCGTGAGGTCGATGCTCTGAAGAAGAGCCTTGGCCAATCGGAGCAGAAGGCCGAAGCTGCCGCTGGTGCGAGAGAGCGCCTTGAGCTGGAGCTGGCGAAGGCAGCCGAAGCGAGAGAGCGTCTGCAGCGGGAGGCCGCAGATCGTGAGGAGCAGCTGGCCACCGTTGCGGCTGCTCGTGAAAAAGGGGTGGCGGATAAGCTCATGGCTGCTGCCAAGGCTATTTCGGGTGAGTACAAGCTTTTGGACTTGTTGCTTTTTCTACGGATCTTCTTCTATGCTGACTTTCTTCATATTTCTCTTCATTTTGTCTCAGATGCCGCAGGCATCGAGTTCGACCGCGGTGCTCTGGAGCACGGGAGTGCTCTAGATGATGCCACTGTGGCGGTCGAAGACTGCTGCAGCACCGTCGTCATCTCCCTTGCCAAGGCGAAAGAGGTCCTTGGTCGCTTCTACCAGGAGCTTTTCCCGAAGGGCGCATCCCTTGAAGATGTTGATGCCCTGGCAGAGGCTCTGTCGGGCGAAGCGCCTGCAGCGTACAAGCGCAAGCAGAAGGGCATCGGCGCGTCTGTCGGGCTGGCAATGGCCATGGCGGCTGGGGCGGAGCTGGACCTGCCCCAGATCACTTCTCGGATGCCGACGGCTGCGGATGGATCCGAGGTAGCCTTCGCCGCCTACTCCGCTCGCTGCAGACGATATGGGCCCAAGCTCATTGACTTGTTGTCTGAGTATGCATTGCGGCAGCAGGGCGAGGCCAAAGCTAGGCAGTCTGGTTCTGAGGCGACTCAGTGCCCTCCGCCTTAGGCATAGTAGACGTAGGGTAGTTTGTAGTCTACTTTTTTGTAAATATCTTTTGTAGTACCATCCTTGTGCCACGTAGTGGTCTTATATGTTTTAATGAATTCCTTCGAGTTGTGCTCCATCCTTGGCTGAATGTCTGTGTGCCTTCTTTTTTTGCTGCTATAGGTTCCTTCGGGTGCTGACCCAGTTGACACTTCATCCGAAAGGCCCTTGCGAGCATCATTGGATGATTCCTCGCAGCTCGCTTTTCTTCGAGATCGCGTGCGCAGCTTGGAGAGGGATTTGCTCGGGTTATGCGGTCGCGCTGACGTTTGGAAATCCAAAGCAGACCGTGGTGCTGCCAGAGAGGAGTATTTGATGGCGGAGCTGGGTCGGCTGTCCGAGCAGCTGCAATGTAAGTTGATCCTTCTTTCGGGCTGTAGCTCAGTTCTTCTGGTGAGCCTGCTAGCCTTACTCTTGTTTTGTGCGGTTGTCGCAGGTGCCAATCTTGCTCCGAGGGAAGAAAAGGAGCGTATTGCTGTTCGAGTCAATTGCTTGACTCAACAGGACATGGAGGCCGGCGGCTTCTTATGGATGGATCGTGATCGCGCCATAGTTCTGGCGACGGTGCAGGATCACGTCTACCAGGTTTCGCGGGTGCTCCGCCAGGTGCAGACATCACTTTCCTCGGTGCTGCACGTCATGTTTCCGTTGGACGCCATGCCAACGACCCTTGCAGGTCTTCTGACGAAATTTCGAAGTGCCAGCAATGTCAAGGAGCTGGTGCGACAGCAGCTCGTCGCAGGGGTGAAAGCTGCCTTGTCTCTTGTGAGGGTGCACCGCCCTGACGTAGATCTGGCTGCTGTGGCGACTGGGCCACCTCCTCGACCAGATGGTGACGAGTGGGATATGCGTCCGTATTACGCGGCTGTAAGGCAGTATGCCGAACAGATTGTAGATTTGTTTGAGCAGCGTGCTCAGGTTATTCTTCAGAATAGGTAGAACCTGAAAATAAACAGATATATGTAAAATTTTTATATTGCGGCTGGGCGTTTTATGTGCCCTTTGTTGTAAAGGTTTGTGAGCACGCAGTGCTTTGATTGAGTACGTGCCCTTTTCGTTTGCCTGACGTAGTCAGCTACTCAAGTGTACACGTTTGGTCCTCAGTCGATGAAATCGGGAGGTGGGGGAGCCCCCAAGTGCGTATGTAGCATGTAGTAAAGTTGCAGAAAATGGTCAACCGAAGGTTGGGGCGAGGTACTTAGCTTTATTTATATCGTAATGGAGGAGGTACATGGTTCGGCTGAGTAGCCTTGGCTGAAAGGCTTATTGAAAGTAACAAGGAGGGTAGGTTGCTACGGGTAGAATCGTCGCAGGTGCGAGACGTTCCACGGGTTGGAGTATGCGACTCCAGACTCCACATGCTTGAGGCGATAGGCGCCACCTGGGATGACCTCGGTGACGGCGTAGGGTCCTTCCCATGGTGAATCGAGTTTGTTCGTTCGCTTTTGCTTGAGTCGCAAGACGAGGTCTCCTTCGACGAAGGACCTTGGGCGCAGCCGACGGCTGTGATAGTTGCGGAGACTCTGCTGGTACACCGCTGATCGAGCGGCTGCTATATCTCGCGCTTCATCGAGTGTGTCGACGGCGTCTTCGAGTGCAGCCGTGGATTCGGCTTCGCTGTAAGCGACGACTCGTGGAGCCTGGTGGCGTACTTCGGCTGGTAGCACTGCCTCGGCTCCGTGCACCATGAAGAACGGTGTGTAGCCGGTGGAGCTGTTTGGCGTAGTCCGTAAGCTCCACAGGACAGACGGTAGCTCTTTCGTACAGTTTCCAGCTTTGTGCTCGAGTGAGCTCATGAGGCGCTTCTTGATGCCAGCGCCGATTAGGCCGTTGGCCTTTTCTACTTGCCCGTTTCTTTGCGGGTGTGCCACTGAGGCATACGTGATATTGATTCCGAGGCCTTCGCAGAAGTCCTGGAATTCTTCGGAGATGAAGTTCGATCCGTTGTCGGTGATGATGCTGTGCGATACGCCAAACCTGTAGACAATGGATTCGAAGAATTTGACGGCAGTTTTGCCCTTCTGGTTGGTGACTGGCATGGCCTCGATCCACTTGGTGAATTTGTCGACTGCAACCAGGAGGAAGACGTGTCCTCCCTTCGAGGATTTTGGCAGTTTGCCGATCATGTCAAGGCCCCATTGGGCAAAAGGCCAGGCTATGGGTATGGGTCAAAGTTCGGACCCAGGTGCGTGCGGTTTGTCGGCGAACCGTTGGCACCCGTTGCATCTTCGGACGATGTCCTTCGCGTCGCTCATGGCCGTTGGCCAATAGAATCCTGCTCGCAGAGCTTTGGCGACGAGGGAGCGGCTACCTGCGTGGTGGCCGCAGATGCCCTCGTGTATATCTTGGAGTATGGCCTTGCCGTCGTTGATGGTGACGCACCGTTGTAGTACGCCCGTAATGCTGCGTTCGTACAGCTCGCCGTTGATGATGGTGAAGGCTTTTGATCGACGAGATATGCGCCGGGCATCTGTCGGGCTGTCTGAAAATTCTCCGTTTATCAGGAACTGGAGGTATGGACGTGTCCAAGTTTCTTCGACTGCCATGACCTGCATCAGGTTGACCATGGCAACTTCGGTATCCAACTTTTCGGGTCCTTCATGACCTTCAGGTAGCGTGGCCCCCGAGTGTTCTGCTTCTTCGGGTGATCCCTTGGGGAATTTCCGCTTGATGGATGGCACGCAGATCTGTTCGAGGAACACACCTGGTGGTACCTTTGCACAAGTGGAGCCGATGTTGGCGAGTATATCGGCCTCCTCGTTGCTTTCTCTTCCAACGTGCCGAAGTTCGCAGCCGTCGAATTCTCCTTCGAGTGCGTTGTATAACGCGCGGTACGCGATCATGTTTTCGGCGTGTGCGTCGCACTCATTCATCGTCTGTTGTACGATAAGGTTGGAGTCATCGTAGATGACCAGGTGCGTTGCGCCGCATATTTTTGCCATCTTCATGCCATGGATGAGGGCTTCGTATTCGGCCTCGTTGTTGGAGGCTCTGAATTTCATCCGAAGAACGTACTTCATCTTGTCACCTTGTGGGGAGGTCAGTATGACTCCTGCCCCTGCTCCGGCTTCACGCTTGGAGCCGTCGAAATGCATTGTCCAGGACTGCGACATGTCTGGCGTGTCAGGCAGATGCAGCTCCATCCAGTGTACCAGGAGGTCCGGAAGGACTTGAGATTTGATTGCGTGCCGCTTCTCGTAGACGATGTCCAAGGGTGATAGTTCAATGCCCCACAGGGCCACACGTCCTGTGGCCTCTGGGTTATTCAGGATGCTGTTCAGGGGTGCCTCGTTGACGACCATCACCTGATGCTCCTGGAAGTAGTGGCTCAGTCGTCGAGCCGTCATGAACACGCCGTAGGCTAGCTTCTGGTAGTGCGGGTACCTCTGTTTTGTTGGAGTGAGTACCTCGCTGAGGTAGTAAATTGGGCGCTGGACCCCGTGGGTCTTGCCTTCTTCGGGTCGTTCGACCACGAGTACGGTGCTGACCACCTGGTGTGTGGCTGCTATGTACAGCAGCAGGGGCTCGCGCTCCTTTGGAGTGACCAAAACGGGCGAGGTGGAGAGGAGCCGCTTGAGGCTTTCGAATGCGTCGTTGGCTTCTGGTGTCCACTCGAACTTATCTGCCTTGCGCATCAGCTGGTAAAATGGTAGGGCCTTCTCGCCCATGCGGCTGATGAACCTGCTTAGTTCCGCTACTCGCCCTGCGAGCTGCTGAACGCCCTTGAGGTTTTTCGGCTTCTCCATTGTCATGATAGCTTTGATTTTCTTCGGGTTCGCTTCGATCCCTCGTTGAGAGATGAAGTACCCGAGCAGCTGACCCGAGGGGACACCGAAGGCGCACTTTTCTGGATTGAGCTTGATCCTGTAGCGATCAAGGTTGTCGAACGTCTCGCGGAGATCGTCGATAAGTGTTCTTGCCTCCTTGGTTTTTATGACTATGTCGTCGACATAGACTTGGACGTTGCGACCGATCTGGTCCTTGAGGCAGGCCTGCATGCATCGCTGGTACGTGGCACCCGCGTTCTTTAGCCCGAAGGGCATTGTGTTGTAGCAGAATACTCCGAACGGTGTGATGAACGCCGTTTTCTCTTGATCTTCGACCTTGAGTCGAATCTGGTTATAGCCTGAGTAGGCGTCGAGGAAGGAGAGCTTCTCACAACCTGCAGTCGAATCGATGATCTGGTCGATCCGAGGTAGAGGGAAGTGGTCCTTTGGGCAGTGTTTATTTAGTGACGTGAAGTCCACGCACATCCGCAGGATGTCCGTGTCCTTCTTTGGGACCATCACCGTATTTGCCAGCCACTCGCTTTCCTTGATTTCCCGGATGAAGTCTGCTGCGAGTAATCTGTTGATCTCCTTGCCGATAGCTTCGGCTCGTGGCTCCGACAGTCTTCGGATAGACTGCTTGACTGGCTTGGTGTCTGTAAAGACATTGAGTGCGTGCTCGACGAATTCCCTGGAAACTCCTGGCATGTCCGCAGGACACCAGGCGAATATTTACCAGCGCTCACGGAGGAATTCAACGAGCGCGCCTTCCTATGCGGTGCTGAGGTCGTTGGCGATCAGCGCCGTCTTGGAGGCGTCTGTCGGATGGACCTGCACTTTCTTGGTGTTGACTGTGGAGTCGAAGGACATGTCGGGTGCGTTCTGCCTTGTGACTGGGGGTAGCCCATTGTCCGTCACCTCGCGGAGCCTTACGAGCTCGTCTTGCATGCCAAAGGACTGGGAGATTTTGTTGAAATCCCTGTCGCATTGGTCCGATCGGGTGAAGCTCCCGTGGACTGTGATGACGCCCCTTGGTCCTGGCATCTTGAGTAGTAGGTATGCGTAGTGTGGGACGGCCAGGAACCTTGCGAATGCTACACGTCCCAGGATGGCGTGGTATTGCGACGGCCAGTCCACCACTTCGAATTCTAGGCGCTCCTGCCGAAAGTTGTCCGGCTGCCCGAAGATGACGTCGAGCCCTATTTTGCCCAGGGGGAAGATGCCCTTCCCTGGGACAATGCCATGGAACGTTGTGTCTGATTGTTCCAGGCTGCATTGCGGGATCCGCATAGCTGCTAGAGTGCTTGCGAACATTAGGTTGATGCCGCTGCCGCCGTCCATGAAGACGCGACTCATCTCAAAGCCTCCGATTTGCGCCTCAAGCACCAGGGCAGCATGACCTGGGCGAGGGATCTGGCAAGGGTGATCCGCGCGAGTGAATGTGATGCAGGACTCCGATCCGCTGAGGTACTCAGGGATTGCAGGCGGAGTTGCCACGGCCAAGTTGATTTGTCGGGTGATTTTCTTCTGCACCCTGTTTGTTGGGCGTCCCTTCTGGATCATGTTTAGTGCTCCCTTTGGTGGGGGATATGGGACCCCGGTGTTGTTTTGCGCTGGTGCGACTGGTTGGTTTTGGCCTCCAATAGGAGGCGGTGGAGGAGCTCCGTGTGCTATTTCACCTGGTGCAGGTGCGTTTCCGAACGCAGGAATTGGATCTTGTTGCCTCATCTGCATCATGCCTTCGCTGAGTTTCTGGAACTCGCGACAGTCCTTGAGCATGTGGCTGGCTTTCTTTTTGCCATCCTGTTTGTCGATGTAGAAGTGGATGGTGCATGGACCCGAAAGTTTGTCGAATGCTGAGGGTCCGTTGTCGCGGTCGCGGCGTTGCCATGACTGCGTTGGTCGTCCGTTATCGCGGAAGTTTCCGCTGCGGTATCCTCCGCTGTTGCGGCCATTGTCGTTACGGTGGTCGGCATAGCCGGCTGCGACCATGTCGGGTCCGTCGCGGTCCTCGTAGACGCGCGATCTCCTCTTGCTGCGACGTTCGCGTCTTCGGCCGTAGTCGTCCTCTTCATCTGATTGCGCCCGCTGGATGCAATCTTCGCCGTCTGCCCAACTGTTGGCAATTTCCATGAGGTGGTCGAGTGTCTTGGGCTTTACATGCTCAAGTTCCTCCTTGAAGTCTGGGCGTTTGACGCCGTCCCTGAAGGCGTCGATGGCCCGCTCTTCGGAGATGTGTGCCGCGGAGTTCTTGGTTGTAGACCAGCGTAGTATGTATGAGCCAATAGATTCACCCGTTCTCTGGGTGCAGGCTCGCAACTCTTCGATTGAGGCGGGCCTCTTGCTGGTGCCTTTGAAATTTCGGATGAAGCTGTAGGCGAGCTCCTCCTAGCTTCGGATGGATCCTGATGATAGGCTGCTAAGCCAGACCCGCGCTGCGCCTGTCAGCTGCAGCTGAAGGCATTGCATGGCTGTTTCTTTGTTGCCTCCGTGAAGCTTGACGGATGACAGATGGTCACTGAGCCAGGAATTTGGATCTTGCGTGCCGTTGAACTTCGGAGTATCCGAAGGAAGCTTGAAGTTTCGTGGCATCTGTGTTCGCCGAACGGATCTACTGAAGCATCGAGCCCCGCAGAGTTCTCCTTCGTCTTCATCCATCTCAGATTCAGACGAGCATGCGCGTTTGGCGCGTGCTTTGTCGATCTTGCGCTGTGTAAGCTTGTCTCTGGCATCGTAGTCGCGTTTATGACGGTGCGAGCTCTTCTTCCTTCGAGGAAGATCATGTTCCTCTTCGCCTTCGGATGAGGGAGTGGGGCTCCGGTCGCGCCTGGCCGGAGCTTTCTTCTTCGGCTCCGCAGGAGCGTCTTCGTGGAGCGCAGCTCCGATTAGTCCTAGTCTGGTGAGTGCGGACTTATGCATGGCCCTTTTCGGGTCCCCCTCCGGAGGTGGGTGAGCCGCGACATACGCAGTGGCTGCCATGATCGCAGGTTGTGGCGTCTTCGGGATGATGTTGCCGTCAGCGTCCATATCCATGAACGATGTATGGAGAGTTCGGGTCACGTCACGCCGCTCCTTGGGGTCCATGTTTTCCACCCGAGAGCGGTGCTTGTTTCCCGGATTTCTGTTTGTGCTAGAGCCGGGTTCCATGGCGGAGAGCGCAGCTCGTCGCGCGCTGGACTCAGAGGCTGCTTGCTTGCGTTTGTCGAGCGTTTCCTGCATCTTGACTTGCTTCTTGTGCTCCTCGATGAGGAGGTAGTGGTATTCCCTCAGCAGATCACGTGGGGAGTCCAGAGGTAGGACTATTTCGCCTGCGACGGCGCGACGTGCTTCGACCCATCATTCTTTGCTAAGTTGGATGAGGTGGCATCTGTTTTCCCCGTTTTCGCCATTTCCGTCCTGCGGGTTGGGGTTGGGCGGCGGGTTAGGCGTTTCCTCGTCAGTTTGGATGACTGCGGCGCACAGATAGCGCCTGCAGATTGGTTGGCTGCTGCCGCAGCTTTCGGATCCGGAACCGTAGGTCCCTTCATCGGAAGGTGGATCGCACAGATCGGAGTTGCAGCAGCTGCTGCTGTAGAACTCATCTGTTGATGGTGACGTGCGTAGCACGGGGTGTGGAGCCCACGAAGTGGGCCTGATTGACGGCACGGGCACCCGCTCAGGGAGGCGGAGGGTGCCAGTTTGTCCCACCTGGAAGCAGAAGCTCCCGAACAAGATTTCGAGTCCGTCGCCTACGGGCTCGAAATCCTTCATGGTGGCCGGCGAGTGGGCGGTGAAGTCGAAAGTGCCGAAGAGGAGGTGATTCTCCGTCGCCGCGGAGTTGTAGATCGATCGGGTCGGAACCGTCACGACCGCACAATCAGCAGCCCCGATTCCCACAGACGGCGCCAATTGACGAGGTTTGATCTCGTCAATGCCCATTGTTATGGACTTGGGTTTTGGAGAAGATGGGGATGCTGGAGATCGTGGCACGGTTAACAGACAAGCAACCAGGGGACACGAGATTTACCCAGGTTCAGGCCCCCGGAGGGAAAACCCTACTCCTGCTTGTCTGCTCTTTGATTACGGCGGAACCGAAGGTTACAGGGTGCGCAGATTCGATCTGGCGTGGATGCGGGTGCGAAAGTATGAGTCGAGTTGCCCTAGGACGTGCCCTCCTGGCCTTTATATAGACTTAGGCAGGTCCCGGGCGTAGTCCTAGTCGGTTACAAGTTCTAGGGTTTTACCCCTTTGAATTTCCTATCTCTTCTAGTCTTGCTCTCCAAGGATCCGAAGACGTCATGGGCCTTGGCCACCCAAAAATCTTCATGGGTCAGCGTATGTCTGTCGTGGGCCTTCCTTGGGCTGTACTAGGTATGCTGAAGTTACGTACCCGTAGGGTATAACCATGTCACTAGTATTTTTAAAAAACGTGGTATTATCATTTTGAAACTTTTATTTGGTGGTTGTTTCATAAAAACACCCCGTTTTTGGCACTCGGAAAATGAAAAATGACTTTTCAGTGCGAAGGAAAGGAAAACTTCCTGCTGCAATATTGTTCACCATCCCATGATACACACGCGTACATAATATGGACACATTATCGCAAACTATACCACGATTCTAGCAATAACATTGGTCATTTGACCTGAAATCCAGAAAACCTCGATTGAGATAGGTCATTTTGTGAAGGTTTTTTTGAGACTCAATGAATATACCAAGTCTAGTATTGTTCCATGCAACTATGTCATATAATATGACACCAGCGAAGGTTTTGCATTATTTCGATCGTTTTTAAATTTTTTATGCTCATTTCAAACTGTCATCAAACTTCCTAAATCGAGGGGCATGATGATTCTTAGCTCGGGGCTGAGCCTCACTAAACTTGCATTAGATCTCTAATGAAATAGCATATTGTGAACCTAAAAATGATTTTTCCAAAAAATTATGAGCAACATATCATGTACCTGTAGTTCAAATCTAACTCATTTTCTACCGATTCGGCAAGAATTTGTCTTTTTCACGATAGGTGAACGGAAAGGTTTGAAATACCCAGGTTGGAAAATTGTCCATTAAATATGGTCTAGTATTTTTTTAAAACGTGGTATTATCATTTTGAAACTTTCATTTGGTGGTTGCTTCACAAAACACCCCGTCTTTTGCACTCGGAAAATGAAAAATGGCTTTTCGGTGCGACGAAAAGGAAAAACTTCCTCCTGTAATATTGTTCCTCATCCCATGATACACATGCGTGCACAATATGGACACATTATCGCAAACTATACTGCGATTCTAGCAATAACATTGGTCATTTGACCTGAAATCCAGAAAACCTCGATTGAGATAGGTCATTTTGTGAAGGGTTTTTTGAGACTCAATGAATATACCAAGTCTAGTATTTTTCCATGCAACTATGTCATATAATATGACACCACGCGAAGATTTTGCATTGTTTTGATCGTTTTTGAATTTTTTATGCCCATTTCGAACTATCGTCAAACTTTCTAAATCAAGGGGCATGAAGATTCTTAGATCGGGGCTGAGCCTCACTAAACTTGTATTAGATCTCTGATGAAATAGCATATTATGAACCTAAAAATGATTTTTGCAAAAAATAATGAGCAACATATCATGTACCTGTAGTTCAAATCTAACTCATTTCCTACCGATTCGGCAGGAATTTGTCTTTTTCACGAGAGGTGAACGGAAAGGTTTGAGATTCCTAGGTTAGGAAATTGTCCATTCAATAAAAATATGTTATACGAAATTATTTGTATTTTTTGAATAAAAATATATAATATTTGAGTTTATATAGATAGATCTTATTTTTCTGCAAATTTTGATATATTATATGTATTTTTATGAATTTAAATGATTTAGTTATGATTTTTCTAAGATTAATGTGGCAAAAAAGAAAAATAGCTACGCCGACGGCTTTGCCGTCGGTATAAGTCTTTGCCGTCGGCGTAGACTTGACACCGTTTCTCTGCCGTTAGCCCAATAGGCTATGCCGACAGTCCTGTTTACGCTGACGGCGGCCGTCAGCCTAGTCATTCTACGCTGACGGCAAAACTGGGCCGACGGCCTGTCAAGCTACGCCGATGGCCCCGACATTTTGCCGTCGGCGTATAAAAAGGCCATCGACCTATTTGGTTATTCCCGTAGTGTAACTTTGTTCTAGAAGGGATCATATAAATATGCGCAAATGGCTATCAACAGATTAACAAGATTGAAAGGTTCAGTAATTTTAAGAAACTTGTATTCCACTGCGACAATCCCCAGCACAAACAAAAAGTAATTTTAAGAGAACCAACCCGTGGTTGGATGGTTAGGAGAGCAGTCACACCCCCAATCCACCAGAGTTCAAACCCCAGGTTTGATGTTTTAATGTCTTATAAAGACGGAATATTCTTTTAGTGCGAGGCGACGTTTCCGTCGATAGCGAACCGCCAGTGGTGACTTTTTCAATCTTAAGACCCGCCGGCTCAGCCTTTTGGAGGTGCTCATAGGGGTAAGATGTGCATGCGTGTGTTCATATGATGAGTGTATGACGCAAAGTTGGGGAAAGTGTGGAGGAAGAGTAAACTGACTTCATTGTGCCATCAGGCACGACGAAGTGCTCATAGCGGTCAGGGGCATTCATCTCCAATCAACACTTGGGCACTTGGTCCTTTTCCTCTTAAAATATTACAAGCATGATTCATCGGATCAATAAGCCCTGTTTGACAAGCAGGTCGCTTTCGAACTGAAATTCAGGAACACCCTATCTTTTCATCGGATCAGTATTAGGGTATCTCCAATGTAGAAATAAGAAGAGGTCATAAGACCTTAGGGTCGACCATAACAGAAAATAAGCATTGTAGCCATCGGTCATAAGCAAAGATTCCTTAAGGTCGGCCATACCGGTAAGACCCGGCCACCACTGGTAGAAAAGGGCCCATGCGTCCCGGTTGGTAAGGGCCATTAGTCCCGGTTGCCCAACCGGGACGGGGCAACCGGGACTAAAGCTCTAACCATTAGTCCCAGTTGCCCCACCAACCGGGACAAATGGGGCACACGTGGCGGTATCAGAGCGCGAGGGGGGGTGGAGCATTAGTCCCGGTTCGTAACACGAACCGGGACTAATAACCTGCTGCCGCGGCAGAGATTTGGTTCATTTCTCTGCCGCGGCAGAGAATTCATTTTGGCACATTTTGTTGTCGCGGCAGCATTTTCGCCACTTTTTGTGCCGCGGCAGAGAATTCATTTAGGTTGTTTTATTGTTTATTTAGTGTTTTGAACTTATCAACGAAGGAACCTTATATTACACAAGATCATCATGACAACATTACATTCAATACACAGATCGAGTTCATGCACTACATACAAAAGTTGCTATTCGATGCTACCGGCCAATTTCTTGAAAGTTGCTATTTTTACCATTCCTATTGTCTATACACAGCCGAGTAGTATTCCCCTTGTGTGTTTAGGACTTCTGCATCCAAGAATCCCGCCAATTCCTCCTGAATTGCTCGTATGCGATCCTTTCGCAGAAGACCGTCCCGTAGACGTTCGATCTGATTTAAAAAAGGAGTCATCCTATATGAATATGAAACTAAACACAATTTGATTGTAATTAAAAACTATAGAAATTGTTTACGTACGTGGAGTTGCTCTAAATTTCTGCCCTTCTCATCGCACGTCTGCCGGATGAACTCGCATACATAGTATCCACATAGATTATTACCTGGTCCCTGCGTCAGGCACTTTACAAGAACAATCAAAATAATAATCAAGCATGATAATAACTGTATCAAAACTAGAATCAAAGAGATGCACGGATATAGCTAGTGGTGCTTACATCTAGTGGTTGAAATGTAAGCTCCTCTTTCCAAACACCCCTAGCCTTCTTGGTGAACCGTTTCCAAGCGCTGCCCGGCGTAAAAAACGAATAAAATAAGTTATTAAGTACTTGATATCATAAAATTCACGAACGTTGCCGATATAGTGTCGTAATGATTAGAATCACCGCTGGAGAAGTATCTGCATGTCCTTCCACGTCTCAAGGGGTTTATGTTTCGAGTCCATGACTAGTACACGCCCTTTGTCAAGTTGAATGATTAACAGAATATAGTGGTACCTGCGAATGCATAACTAATCAATTATATACTTAACATCGCGTAAGCGAAATAGAAAGTGTATACAAGACAATAACACTCACTGGAAGTTGTAAGGAAATAGTATTTCCCTTTTGGTTTCTTGAAACCTTAACGCGTGTACTATATTATCCTCCGTATCCTGGGGGCTTATTTTGAGATTAGCTTCATGAACCCAATATGGGTCAATGAAGCCAATGTCATAGATTTGTCCTCTGCTGCATTCGAGAATCTTCATTCTGCATATTACAATATGATTATATACATGCAATAAACAAAATAATATAGCTGGAGACTAAATTAATTATAGAATTAGTACTTACAGACAATAGGCACTGATGATCGATTTGTCCAAGGCGTCTTGATTGAATAATTGAAATAGTTCATCAAATTCAATGGATACCATGTCATACTTATCTTTCCCATGATGCTTTTTTGTAACCCTCAGCACTATCTAGTTAGCCCCGGCCCTTGTGGCATGCATGTACCAGTTATGCAATCTTCGCATTTTTGTTGGAAGATTGTTTACCTCCTCAGGTTTGACGAGAGGTTTTCCGTACTGGTATTTGTATGCTACTTCACTCACGGGGAAGAACTCTAACTGGGATAAGTACTGGGCAATACTCATACCTTGAGCAGCGGCAGCTTCTCCGTATTGTGCAACTACCTCTGGATCATACTGCTCTTCGGCCCCATATTTGCTCGACCCCACATTGGTTTGAGAAATCACCTTGAGAGGGGCAAAAGTCTGTTTTGCTTGTTCTCCGAGCTGGGCAACAGATTTCCCGCTTGCATCAGTACTGCTCTTCGAGGCTTTTTGTGCCGCATGTGACTTGAGAATAGAACGCTCATAGTCTGATGACAGCTTTGGCTCGGGTTGATGAAGATTCTTTAGCATTTTCAACACTTTGGCTTTTTCTTCTTTGGGGCTGGGGAACTCTGGCTCTTTCGGCCGCCTCAGCTTAGCGAAAAACGCTGTCGTTTCCGCATCAACGATCGCCGCAGTCTCCTCTTCAGTACAGTCATAAGCTCTCTTGGGAGGAACCGTTGGTACTTTTGGAAGAGGCTCTTGTTTACGTTTCGGCGATCGCTTACGACGCACAGTAGCGGTACGCTTACGCTTTTTATCCTGAGGCGCCGGCGATGGCTCCCGCGGCGATGGCTGCACCGGAGATTGGTGAGGCGATGGAGCCGGGTGAGGCGACGAAGACGGCTGCCGCGGCGGCGACGACCTCGCTGGAGACGGGTGAGGCGGCGGCGAAGATGGCCTTGGCGTGTGATTTCGAAGCACGATACAATCCTTCGGCCATAGAATGGTGACGTTTTTTGCGTCACCCAGCACAGTCACATCCCCTTCACCAGCAGGGTAGTGAAGATCCAAAACCTCAAAGGTGGGCATGATTTCATCCACGCCGACAACAGTGTAGCCCTCTGGAACCGGACGACAGTGGTAAGTTGGTGTGGGTCCAATTGGTAAGGCATAGCCGACCGCCACCTTCATTGATATGTTCACAACTTTGACATGTAGCTCGCAGTGTGTCATCTCTGTGATATCATCCACTGGGTAGCCAACAGAAGCCATCGTCGGTGCATCATCGGCATCGCCATTGTCATCACCCGGGACCTCGGTGGAAGCCACACTGCTTTTTCGATTATTCGATAGGCCGGTAGCATCGAATGCAGTGTGCTGCTGAGATGGGCCAGTAGTACTTTGCTCTTTAAGTGTGTTAATTTCATCTTGTTGTTTCTTTAATCGTTCTTCAATTAAACGCATTCGCTCTTTCTGACTTTCTGCTTCAACTGCCGCCCTGTCCTTACTCCTCTGACGGCTTCTATCAGGATATTTCTTCCTCTCTTCGGGAAACCCAGTCCTCCATGATTGGGAGCCTATTGTGCCTCGTGTTCGTCCATCATGTTCCTTATTTCCAAGGGCGAGTGTGAGCTCATCATTCTCTCTATCGGGAATGAAGTCCCCATCTTTAACAGTCTTTACTGCTTTTCTGATCCTCTCGATTGGCAAGGGATCTTCTTTATGTCGTATGTTATATATACACCTCCCTTCTGAGTCCAACGTGCCCCCATGCCCGTAAAACCAATTCCTTGCATGTTCTACCCAATCGTCTGTCTCTAGGGTGATCTTTTTATCACGCAGTTCCTGCTCAAGTTTCTCCCACTTAGGAATGCCAACCCTGTAGCCACCTTGCCCCATAGTATGGTGATACTTCTTCTTAGCAGCATTCAGCTTATTCGTTTTAGACATTTTCTTAGCTTTTTCTGATTTCTTGTATTCCACAAACTCATCCCAGAATGGTTTTATCTTCTCAAACTGAATATTCTTGAAATCGGGAGTCTTCTTTTTCACGACATAGTCAAGGTGCAATCTTTTCTTCCAGTTGGTGAAACACTGGGCCATCTTCTTCAAAGCCCACTCCCTGACCTTAGCCTCCATGGCTCTCCCATGTTGTAAGGCGTCCTCAACTGGATCCTTCGCATTTGGATCCAGCTCTATCTTCGGTAGTTTGAAATTAACCATGAGCCTCTTCCACAGTAAATCTTTGGCGTGGTTAGGGACAAATAAACATGTTCCCTCTTCATCCGCATTAGCAGGCCTATTCCAATTTCTAATGGTGATCGGGATTAAGTCCCTAACGATTACTCCGCATTGTGCCACAAATTTGGTTGCGACAACTTCGGGAGCTGTCGGTCTGCCGTCTTCAGCGACATCTTCGATCCTGAACCTCTCATGGTCTTGCAACTTTTTGGTTGGGCCTCGTCTGCTCTTTTCAGTAGATTCCTTCGATCCGGAGGGCTAAAAGAAGAAAGATCATCGTTACTATTTCTATATAGATAGCAGATGATTAATTAATGAATTGATTTATATTACATGCACCTCGCCGGAGCGGTCGTCTTCTCGATTACACAAGGCATCGCCTTCTCCCTCGCGGAAGGCAACACCTTCAACCTCAAACAAGTTGTCTACTCCGGTAAAAAGAGGATCACCCTCACCGGAGTTGTTCAGAAACGTTGATACGTCTAAATTATCTTCCCCACGGATCACACCTTGGATCAACTCTTCCTTTTCTTCGTCTCTGACGTGTGGGTCCATATTTTCTGCATAGGTGGAAAAACGAATAAGTCAAAGTGGCTAAAGGAGAAAGTTAAGTACGGTGTTGAGAGATATAAACCCTAATTCAGAGAAACCCTAATATATACATACACAATAATAAAAATGAAGAGAAAGGGAAACCGTGTAGTAGATAGGCACATCGTCGAACCCACATGCACCTAAGTTGCTTGAAAATGTGAATCGGGTCTGGGGCTACCCACAGTGACTGACCAGTGGGGCCGAAGACCAATAATACCAAACTAATTAATAAACCTAATATACCTAACTAATAATAAACCTAATAATCCAAACAACAAAAAGAAAGGGAAACAATCAACACATGGCATCGATGCAATGCTCAAGCAAGTATGATGATATGACAAGTTAATTTGCATTGGAATGTAACCCTAAGAAATGCCTGACGATTTAATCGGGGTTCCGAGGGGTGAAAGCCCTAACTCGGAGAAACTCCGGAACACATGAGAGGGGTGGATTTGTTCTTCTAATTAAACTTGTAATTTAAGTTGTTGAACAATGCATGATTATAGCTTAGATAGCTAGGTTTCATTTTTCTGAACATTTTGATATATTATTCATATTTTTATGACTTATAGATTAAAAGTTATTGAATTTATAAGATTATAATTATTTCTGAAATTATTAAAAGCTGGTTAAACTTTTTACACCGCAAGCATATCTAGCCACAATGACTGACAGAGGGGCCTGGAGCCACCTCAGCAGCCACACAAGCAAAAGTGGTTCAGGGGGGCATTTTTCACTCGGGCTGTGGCTAGCCAGAGAGGCTGACCTGTGGGCCAGAGGCCACATAGGAAAGCCATGCAGGCAAAGTGGCTCCCTGGCTGGGTCGCGCTGATGCACGGGTGACGTTACGCCGGCGGTGGCTTGCAGGACGGTGATGGGGAACGGCGTTAGGGGGCGATCTAGGGCGCGTGTGTGCGCGCGTTAGAGAGAGGAGGTTGAGGCGAGCCAAATAGTAGCGGCGCCGCCTCCAAAAGGTCACCGGAGAGAGAGCACGACGACGGTGAGCGGCGGTGGTGGCAGGTGGTCGACGGGGAGGATGAACCAGAGCGAGAGGGGGCGAGAGAGAGGGTCCACGAGGACGAGCAGCTCACCAGGTGTGCGGTGGTGGTGTCGGGGAGGCGAGGCGAGGTCGGGAGCCGACGAATCGACGGCGGCGATCGTCGGGCTCGAGGGTCGTTGGCGACGATTGGGAGCGAGCGGGGCCGATTCCTTCAGGAAGAAGCCTCGGGGCGACGAGGCGAAGCTTCCTGCATGCTTGGTTGGGCGAGGGGCGGCCGGTAGGGCGTGCACGGCGGCGGGGCAGCCTGACGGCGTCGTGCGCGAGAAGAGAAGAGGAGGGGAGCTGGGGAAGAAGAAGAGGAGGGGAACCCTGTTATAACTAAAGGGCCTTTAGTCCCGGTTCGTGGCTCCAACCGGGACTAAAGGTGCATACGTCCCGGTTGGAGCCACCAACCGGGACCTATAGTCCAAATTTTCAGCAGCTGAAGGGGCGCGCGCGCAGGGGGCTCTTCCGTCCCGGTTGGTGGCTCCAACCGGGACGTACTCCCCTGTTTTCAAATTTTTTCAGTTATTTTCTCTCTGTTCTCGCCTTATTTTTTATTTCGGGGTTTAAATTTGTAATGTTTTTTAAATGATAATTACTTTGGAATTTAGAAAAACTTTAAACATAAAAAGTGTTTGGATTTGAATAACTAATTCGAAACCATTTTCTGTTTTGAAAAATAATTAACGTAACCATTTAAACTACGAACCATTTAAAATTAATAATGAAATAACTTATATTTTTTAAATATTAATTTGGAATTTAGAAAAACTTTAAACATAAGAAGTGTATGGATTTGAATAAATAATCCAAAACCAATTTCTATTTTTAAAAAATAATTAATGAAACCATTTAAAATTAATTAACTTATATTTTTGAATATTAATTTGGAATTTAGAAAAACTTTAAACATAAAAAGTGTTTGGATTTGAATAAATAATTCAAAACCATTTTCTGTTTTAAAAAACAATTAATGTAACCATTTAAAATATGAACCATTTACAACTAAAAATGAATTAACTTATATTTTTTTAATATCAATTTGGAATTTAGAAAAACTTTAAACATAAGAAGTGTATGGATTTGAATAAATAATCCAAAACCATTTTCTATTTCTAAAAAATAATTAATGTAACCTTTTAAAATGAATTAACTTATATTTTTGAATATTAATTTGGAATTTAGAAAAACTTTAAACATAAGAAGTGTATGGATTTGAATAAATAATCCAAAACCATTTTCTATTTCTAAAAAATAATTAATGTAACCTTTTAAAATGAATTAACTTATATTTTTTAATATTAATTTGGAATTTAGAAAAACTTTAAACATAAGAAGTGTATGGATTTGAATAAATAATCCAAAACCATTTTCTATTTTTAAAAAATAATTAATGTAACCTTTTAAAATGAAGATAGGGGACGAGCATCGTTAGAACTTGCATTGGATCTCTGAAGAAACCACATATTGTGAGTCTAAAAATGATTTTTTCAAAAAATCACGGGCGATAGATCATGTACCTGTAGTACAAACCGGACCCACTTCCTGCCGATTCGGCAGACATTTGTCCTTTTTACTCGGGATGGACGAAAAGGTTTGAGATGTACCGGTTGGGAGATAGTCCAAGGTGGAATTATGTAGAACTGTGTAGTGTGCTTTAGTGAAAGAATCCCCGTCCCTACATATCATTGCTTTCTTTCCCAGCGTGCCTTTTCCACTTAGTCTTCCCTCATGCCGCGAGTCAGAAACACCAATCGGCTTAAGGTCAGGAATAAAGTCAACACAAAACTCAATGACCTTCTATGTTCCATATCCCTTGGAGATGCTTCCTTCTGGTCTAGCACGGTTATGAACATATTTCTTTAAGACTCTCATGAACCTCTCAAAGGGGAACATATTGTGCAGAAATACCGGACCGAGAATGGCAATCTCTTCCACTAGATGAACCAGGAGATGCGTCATAATATTGAAGAAGGATGGTGGGAACACCAATTCAAAACTAACAAGACATTGTACCACATCCTTCTGTAACCTTGGCAGAATATCTGGATTGATTACCTTCTGAGATATTGCATTGAGGAATGCACACAGCTTCACAATGGGTACTCGAACATTTTCTGGTAGAAGCCCCCTCAATGCAATCGGAAGCAACTGCGTCATAATCACGTGACAGTCATGAGACTTCAGGTTTTGGAACTTTTTTTCTGCCATATTTATTATCCCCTTTATATTAGATGAGAAGCCCGACGGCACCTTGATACTGTAAAGGACTTCAAAAAAGATTTCCTTTTCTGCTTTGGTAAGAGCATAGCTGGCACGACTTAAGTGACGCCCTTTATACGTCTTGTTATCTGTATGCATGTTCTTTGGGTCTTTCATAATTTGTTGGTCCTCCCGTGCTTCAGGTGTATCTTTTATCTTCCCATACACGCCTAGGAATCCTAGCAGGTTCACGCAAAGATTCTTCGTCACGTTCATCACGTCGATTGAAGAGCGGACACGCAGGACTTTCCAATATGGCAGCTCCCAAAATATAGATTTCTTCTTCCACATGGGTGCGTGTCCTGTAGCGACGTCGTTCGGAACTGATTGACCGCCGGGACCCTTTCCAAAGATTACTTCTATGTCCTTGACCATACCAAATACATCATCACCAGCAGGGAGTTCAGGCTTCTTCCGGTGATTTGCCTCACCTTTGAAATGCTTGCCTTTCTTTCTTACGGGATGATTGGTCGGAAGAAATCGTCGATTCGCCAGGTACACAACCTTCTTGCATTTATGCAAATATGTACCTTCGGTCTTATCTAAACAGTGGGTGCATGCCTTATATCCTTTGTTTGTCTGTCCTGAAAGGTTACTAAGAGCAGGCCAATCATTGATGGTTACGAATAACAACCCTCGTAGATTAAATGGCTCATGTTTGTTCTCATCCCACGCACGTACACCTGGTTTGCCCCACAACTGTAAGAGTTCTTCAACTAATGGCCTAAGGTACACATCAATGTCGTTGCCCGGTTGCTTCGGGCCTTGGATGAGCACTGGCATCATAATGAACTTACGCTTCATGCACAACCAAGGAGGCAGGTTATAGATACATAGAGTCACGGGCCAGGTGCTGTGACTGCAGCTTTGCTTCCCGAAAGGATTCATGTCATCCGTACTTAGACCAAACCATAAGTTCCTTGCGTCACCTGCAAAGTCTGGGAAGTCTCTCTCGATTTTTCTCCACTGTGACCCATCAGCAGGGTGTCTCAACTTCCCGTCTTTCTTACGGTCTTCTTTGTGCCATCGCAACAACCTGGCATGCTCTTTGTTTCTGAACATGCGTTTCAACCTTGGTATTATAGGAGCATACCACATAACCTTAGCAGGAACCCTCTTCCGGAGGGGCTCTCCCTCAACATCACCAGGGTCATCTCGTCTGATCTTATACCGCAACGCGTTGCATACCGGGCATTTATCTAAATTCTCATACTCCTTACCACGGTAGAGGATGCAGTCATTAATGCATGCATGTATCTTTTGCACATCTAATCCCAGAGGACAGAGAGTCTTCTTTGCTTCGTAGGTACTCTCGGGAAGTTCGTTATGTTTTGGAAACTTCGGCTTCATTATTTTCAGCATCTTTTCAAATGAGGAGTCAGTTAGACCACACTCTGCCTTCCATCCCAACAATTCCAGTGTGGTACCGAGCTTTGTGCTGCCATCTTCACAATTTGGGTACAACAATTTCTTGTGATCTTCTAACATGCCCTCTAACTTCAACTTCTCATTTTATGTTTCACAGTCTCGCTTTGCATCAGAAATGACCCTACCAAGTTCATCAGCCGGCTCATCTGATGCCCGTTCTTCACCTCTTTCCTCTCCATTGTCTTCCATTGCAGTATCACTGTATTCAGGAAACATATGATGATAGTTGTTATCATCATCTTCTTCTTCACCATCTTCCATCATAACCCCTCTTTCCCCGTGCTTGGTCCAGCAATTATAGTTGGGCATGAAACCTTTCATAATCAGGTGGCCGCGAATGATTTTCGAGGAAGAGTACTCCTTGTTGTTCCGACATTGAACACATGGACAACGTATAAATCCATTCTCTTTGTTTGCCGTAGCCACATCGATAAATTTATCCACGCCTTTGATATACCCGGCTACCCGCCGGTCACCGTACATCCATTCCCGATCGTTCATCTGCATCATATAAGTAAGTTTATCAAAAAACAGGACATCATAAATAGTGAAATAACCAATTCACACCGACACATGAATTGTATCAATGACCTGGAAAAGATAAGATTGCTAACCTCGATCGAGGGAAATAAAGAGGAGAAAGCTCAAGTGCGTCTCGGACACCTTCTATATTTTTGTTCTATGAGAAATTCAACGGGATTATTCACTCAAACATTTCAACAAACACCTTCAATGCATGCATGAGAAAAAACTAGCACACCCCCTCACACCTTCCACCATTCGAAAAAACAGAGTGGAGGCAAAGGGGGCTGGGGCGTTGCATTTACAGAGGGCAGGGGTCTTTAGTCCCGGTTGGAGCCAGCAACCGGGACTAAAGGTGCGTGCCACGCCACGTGGCTGTGGCCAAACCTTAAGTCCCGGTTGGTGGCTCCAACCGGGACGCATGCCCCCTTACCAACCGGGACGCATGCCCCCTGGCCCTGTGCCCGCTCCAACCGGGACGCGTGCTAGCATTAGTCCCGGTTGGTGGCGCAACCGGGACTAATGCTCCGAGGGGTCGCGAACGGATAGCCCTTTTTCCTCTAGTGCACAAGCAATTCCAAGCAATAGAAAATGTTTTTTTCTCCCTGCTCTCTCTTCTGTCACCGCAATGCACAGGTTGGAGTTTCGTGCATGTATGAAGCAGTTGGAAAAAAGTATGGCCCTGTGGGCTCCAGCTTAAGGCCGAACATCGTCCTTTTAACATTGTGGAGTTTTCGGTCTGCTATAGCACATTCACTGGGTCCCATCTTAAGGTTTCTTTAGATATTAAGCATTGGAGACACCCTTATATATGGGCACATCCATGAATATCAAATAACTTATGGGGGCGAGCTTTGGATTATTTTTACAGTCATGTCATTATTGAAAAAACTGCCACCAGAAAACTACCAATTTGTCGGGTGGTTGGTAGAGTAGTTCCATCCACATTCGAACATATCAAACTCCCTATAAGACATATGAAAAGACATTTCCATGGATTGCGAGATGTATGTGATGAATTTTTTAATCTTGAAACTATGTGACTCTAGTTTAAATAGGCGATGTGTGCGTGCCTGTGTGTGTGTGCGCGCGCGCATCTATCTATGTTGTGGGTGTCATTTCTAGAAAAGAGTATGCCCGAGTTGCTTTTTGAACAATATTAGTAGAGACCATCATATGGGATAAACAAGATACATGATTATGTAGTTTACCCCAAGCTTGGAAAGAACATCGGGGGATTTGGCAAGGTAGTAGGTGGCCCACATGATGATGGTTGTGGCAGTGGACTCATAGTACGCTGACACTCCTTTTTGTCGGTCTCTAGATCCTTTTTGTCGGTGAAGTCAGAGGCGCCTCAGAATGCCATCATGCATTAACGGAGTGTCCTTTAGCATATGGACTCCTATAGAAACCCATCCATGCCATGCCATGCCATTGTTCATGCATGGCAGTAGCAGTGAACGGTAGATGAATCCCTCCAGGAGGACCAGTGTCGAGATTAAACTTCTAGAAGGAAATCTGAGACAACGAAGCGAGACGGAGGCATGCGAGGTAGACGGCGGAAGACGCTGGCCCCAGGTGATCTGTCGCCGCCGCCGTGTTCCTCGACGCCGGGAACTGCCGCTGGGTCTCGGTTTCTCTGCCTTGGATCCGATTCGGAGGGAGACGCGGAGGAAAGGTTGGCCGCCCGGAAGGCGCTGGTAGCTCTTGACGACGACACCGGCGAGCTTGGCTGGACAACCGTTTCCCGGCGGCGGCGGCGTACGGATGCTGAGATTCGCCAAGAATTTTGGGAGGACATGGGGTTCCCAACACCGGCTTCAAGATTCTGGGAGAAGGAGTCGCCGGAGGTGGGAGGCCGGAGGTCGTCTGCTTCTCCACCGGGATCGTCGGCTCGCAGGAGATCGTCTTCTTCGCCGATGGGTCTGGCTATCTCCAGGGGCCCCAAGATCATGCCTTGGAGGGGTCCTCTGCCAGCGCGACGGTCCTCGGCGCCGCCGATTCTCGGGATGTTCCTAGAGGCCGCCGTCGTTGGCGCTAGCCTGGGGCATCGGGAGCAGTTCGCGGCTTGCGCGGAGGATGCAGTTTCGGTTTGCGAGGAGGTGGGTCCGTTTGGTGACCCCACCAGGGCTGGATCGGACGTGGAGTGCAAGCGGTTTTCCTGGACCGGTATCGCTATTAGGCTTCTGGGAGTCGGGCGACGGGAATCCTCTCTGTTTTCTTCCGAGCCGCCAGAGCCATCGCCCTCTGCCTCTGATCGCGCAGCTTCTTCGCCGGCTCCTGGCCCTCTGTGTTCACCCGGTGTCTCGTTTGCCGCGGTCGTCTGCTCTGCTAGGATGTCGGGGCAGGGTCAAGGTGCTAACCCTAGAGGTCCGGCCTCGGCTTCTGGGCTGCGGGGAGCGCCTGTGTCTTCCGCCGGGGCTGTTCCTGCTGCCGCGATGAGGCCTTCCGGTCCTTCGTCGGCCTCTCCAGCACAGGCCGCTGCGTCCGGGATTGGTTCGATGCAAGCTCCCGCCGTGGCGAACGTGTACCAGCCGGCATCGGGTCACGCGCTCTTTCCGCCGGGGGTCCAGTTCAGACCACCCGCGGCATACTTCAATGCCCTCCAGACTATTCCGACTCAGCCCCTGCAGCGGCCATACCGCGGGGCGTCGCCTTCGTTCGCCGGTCAGCCGGCCGCGTCTTACTTGACAGGGATGGTACCTGGCCCTATGTTTCATGGAGGTTACACCGGAGATCAGTTGGGTGTGGTTCCGTCGCAGCCAGCGCAGTCGTTTTCCGTCGGAGTGGGGGCTGCGACGCCTGCTGTTCCGAAGAGGAAAAAGAATAAGAAGCAGCCTCCGATTCGAGGGGTTCAGCCACAGGTAATTCAAGCCCAGTCGGATTAGCAGTTCCATCCTCAGCAGCAGAGTTTCCAGCAGCATGGTGTTCCACAGATGCAGGTGCCAGGGTCTTATGTACCTCCTGTCTCGCAGCAGTACACCCCGCAGGAGCAGCAGATCTACCAGCCGACGGTTGTCGCTTCACAGGTTTCAGAGGGACCGTCTGTGGCCGATGTCGGTAAGAAGAATAAGAAGTTTGTTCGGTGCTGGAAGTGTGCGGTCAATACTCATGCGACCAAGGATTGTAAGGCGGTCCACTATTGTTACATCTGTGATTGCACTGCACATCCCACTTTGAGGTGCCCGGTGCTGAAGCTGTCGCGCTTGACTCCGTATATGGCTGGTATTGGCAATGACCAGACTCTGTTCACCCAGATTCCGGATGCTGTGACTCGGGATCATCTTGCGCATAGTAAGACACCTATTGCTCTGGTACGAGTGTCTGGCCCGATGGTTTCAGCGGAGGTCGTTCAGAGGCAGATTGCCAGGCGGTGCCAGGTGCAGGTTCAGTGGAAGTGGGAGGCGGTGCCACATGGAGATTCAGCCTTCTTAGTGAGCTTCCCGACGTTTGAGGATTTGGACAGGGTGGATGGAATCCTGATGACTGTTCCGCTCAGTACTGCTCAGCTGACCTTTTCGGTTTACAGGATGGAGGAGGTGCCACATAAGCTTGAGATGCAGCAGGTTTGGCTACATGTGGAGGGAGTACCCCATATTTTGCGTCCCTTTCAGGGCTTGTGGGCTGTTGGAGGACTCATGGGGAACACTCTTGATGTGGATTTGTTCAGCCTGCGGAAGCGGGGGATCGTCCGTATTCTCGTGGAGATGTTTGATACGAAGGTTTTTCTTAAGGCGAAGGATTCACTTGGTCACTTTATTGTGTCAGATGCCGTGGTCAAGCATAAGGTATTTGAGTTTCGTTTCCGGATTGAACCTGAGGGTTATATTCCGGAACCAGAGTTTGTTCCTTTCTTGTGGAGAAAGGGAGATGATGATGCGGATGATGATGCCAATGGGAAACATTTAGAGGATGCTATGGATACTTCTGAGGCTGCTACTGCCACTCAAGGGGTGGGTTATGGATCTTCCTCGGCTGTGCAGGGTACTGCGACTACATCTTCCAGTCAGGGAGTGCAGAGGGTGTTTGTTGTCACTCCCTTTAATGCCAATCCGGTTACTCCACGAGGTCGACAACTTCTGGATGCTCTTCCTTTGGATTCCCCTCTTCGCGGGAAGGGTTCTTCCTCGGCGCCTCGTGTTTCTCTGCTCAGTTATAGGATGCTCTTCATTCGTTTTCCATTCCTGTGCGGCGGTCTTGCTCAGCTTCGCCAGCGAGGTCCAGAACGCATATTTTGGGCAGATCTATTCCTGTTTCCACTCCTGTTCTCGAGGAGGTTGCTCCTTCAGGGTGTTCGCGGAAGCTGACCCACGAGGGGTAGGCTGACCGCGACGTTCGTGACCAGCTTCAGGTTGCTGTTGTGCTTGGTCCGACCCAGGTGGGGTTGGCCAACCATGACGAGGTGGATGATTGCGTCTCCTTGGTCAGGGAGGACCTGGGGACGCTTAGGGACGTCTCGCCTCTGCTGGTGGGTAAGGGGCCTTCGGTGGTCGATGGGGGCGACCGGACCCAGGAGGGGTCCGGGTTGTCCCGGTCTCCAGCACGGGTTTCTTCTCCAGGTGATGCTTCGCCAATCGCTCTGCAGGGGAGTGGTACTACCTTCAGGCGGAGTGCGCGCCATGGAGTGGACGCCTCTGGGGCGTCCGCGACTGATGAGGACTCTATGATCAAGGCCATGCGGCGTAAGGCGGAGAGGAACTTAGATTCGCCAGGTATATTGAGTTCTTCGAAGTCCTTTTTGTCTTTTTCTACTCCTGTTATTTCTTCTAAACTAGCCAATGTTGGCATTAGGCTGGGTAGCTCTAGACAGGAAGTATCTTTTTCTTCTAATGTTTTGCGACACATGGAGGTTGACCGTCTAACGGTTACTCCTAAGGTCGGTGCTTTTCCTGATGCTTCACTAGATGAGGAGGAGGAGTTGCATGCCACAGTAGATGGTCTCAACTCCTTTCTCACTTAGTCGGTGAAGTGTCGGAGGTGGACTTTGATGAGACCGGGCTTGCCTCTGTGTATGAGCTGAAAGCTTCTGGTCGAAAATCAAAGATCCAGAGGGCGCGAAAGAGATCCCGTGTATCCAAATCTCCTATAGTTTCTCAATGAATGGAATGTTATCAAATAGCAGAGGTCTTTGGGACTTGGCTAAACATTTATTCTTTGCTGATTGTGTGAGAGAACATAATTTGGATTTTTTGGGTATTTCTGAGACTGGTAGACGGGATTTTTCACAAGCTCTACTCAATCGCCTTTCTGGTGGAGTGGACTTTACGTGGATATCACGTCCGCCACGTGGTCGATCTGGGGGGATCCTATTAGGCGTTAGAGATGAGACTATGGAAGTTTTAGCTAGTTCGGTGGGAGATTTTTTTATAAAACTCCATATCCGTAACAAGGCTGACAATTTCACATGGTCTTTAGTCGCCGTATATGGGCTGCTCAGGATGTTTATAAGGCTGACTTTTTACGTGAGCTTGTGAATTTGGCAAAGGACAATCCGTATCCTATTCTTATAGGAGGGGACTTTAATTTGCTCAGATTTCCTCACGAGAAAAGTCAGGGACGGTTCGATGAACATTAGCCTTTTTTGTTCAATGCTGTTATAGACAGTCTGGACTTGAGAGAGGTTACAATGTTAGGAAGGCAATTTACATGGGCTAATAGTCTTCCGGAGCCAACATATGAAAAACTAGATAGAGTGCTTATGGATACTGACTGGGAACAAAAGTTCCCCTTGGTAACTGTTCGCGCTCTAGAACGTATTGAGGCTTTGTCGGATCATGCTTCTTTACTTTTATCTTTTGGATCACCGCCACGGAAGTCTATGAATGAGTTTAAATTTGAACTCGGTTGGATGATCCGTGATGGTTTTTACGAGATGGTTAAGGCTATTTGGGAGAAACCGGTCGGTGGCCAAACGCCTATCCTACGATGGAATAACAAAATGCGTAGTTTACGCAAGTTCCTTCGAGGCTGGGCCAGGCACACAGTGGGTATCCTTAAAAAAGAAAAATTACGCCTAACATCTATAATTGATGACTTAGAGGCTTCTGCGGAAATCAGGCCATTAACTGCACAAGAAATTGAGCTTAAGAGCCATTCGAATGCGGAGATAGCCCGACTTCTGCGCGAGGAGGAACTCAAATGGTACCAACGCTCTAAAGCTAAATTCATTCTGGAAGGAGATGCGAATACTAGGTACTTCCATGCTGTTGCCAATGGCAAGCATAAGAAGAAACTTATTCACTCTCTGATTCAGGATGAAGGTATGATTGAGGGACAGGAGCATCTGAAGTCATATATCACTAACTATTATAAATCCTTGTTTGGGGCCCCAGAGGAAAATTCTTTCTCTATGGATGAGTCCCAAACGTCTGACATCCCCCAGGTTTCTGCTGAAGAAAATAGCTTTCTAACTGCCTCATATACCGAGGAAGAGGTCAAGAAAGCAGTTTTTCAAATGGAACATAACAAAGCACCAGGACCCGATGGCTTCCCAGCGGAATTTTACCAAAAATTCTGGGATGTTATGTAACACCCTCAGAATCGACCCTATGCAAGTTTTAGCGAAACCCGCCAAACCCGCATAGAAACGATTCGAAGGTGCCCACCAGGCACTTGCGTGCGGGTGGAAAACAAAGTAATAGCATTACACAACAGTCCTCGATGGGACCCACAGAACGGATATATATACAGCAGCGACTCCAAGAGTCAAGAATACAGATATAATATACAAAGATCCAATTCACCTTGAAAACGATACAGCGTCCGACTACGGACAAGATGCAAATGGGGCTAAGAGCCCTGAAGAATAACCAATGGCGTCCATAACCCTGCCCAGGCCAAGCCGGAAGGGTAACCCTGCTAACGGCGTCGATCTCAAAACCTGCTTAAACAAAAGGGGTGCCGACAAAGGGCAAAGGAAAAAGAGGAGCGTCAGTACTGAGGCCAGTACACGGCGAGACTAGAATTCGGCGGTCCTCGCCTACATAGGTATGGTGGACTGAAGCGGCAGCGGCAGCGGCAGCAAGCACTAAACAACCTGTAGAGACTCGATACTATTGGCGGCTATCAGAGAGGGGTGAGAAGACCTATTCGGATCCAACCTGATACTATCATCACACAAACCCATCCTGGCGTTTCCCCCTCGAGACCAAACGAGGAAGTCAACCGAGGAACTCACACAGTTGGCAGTTTTACTTATTCAGTTATCGTTGCAGCAATTACTAGTCAGGTTTAGATATTCCTCCTGATAAAGTAAACAGTGGGCACTTTTAGTTAATCATTCCGTTATAGTGGCATCACTTACTAGTCAGATTCGATTAGCATGAGACGACCCAAAACCCAGCAGTTGTTGGTACTTCTATTGAGCCATTCCGTTGTAGTGAAGCTGATTACTAGTCATATCGGATACAAGTTAATTTATAACAGTAAACTTTAGTTATAGTTGTCTATGATCAAGCACTGTGCTCCAAGTCGTCCATAACCGTGGACACGGCTTCTCGAAAAGATTTAACCCTGCAGGGGTGCACCAAAGTATCCACACGCACCTCGACCCTTTTTGCCAGATCAGTTAACATACACCCATCGGTATGTCGGCGGGGCCTAAGTCATGACGTTTCCCAGACCCAAAGCAAGCACGGGGGGCCACCCCACTAAGTACACCCGCAACGAAGTCGGCCGGTCTCCGAGACGGACTCAGGGTTTGCGACAATGGCTGTAAACGACAGCAGATCCCCAAACGGGGACTGTCGATACCGCGAAAACATTCCGCTTCCAAAACAGTACAGTGTGCAGTACCTCGCACAATCGTAATAAAGCAGTAAACATGGCATAAGTACAGGATCGTAAATAAAACCTCAAACTAGTTTGTGGCCCCCAGTACAATACTTTGAAATCAGGTACTAAATCGATGGGGGGCCCATATCTCCCCACATGTGGTTAGCGCGCTCGATCTCGGAACAGGTGTCAAGAACTCGGGGTCCTACGGGACACAAGTGGGCGGTCGGAAACCAAATCTCACCTATCACCCACCGATGCCTCTGCTTAATTCAATTTTAGTTATTAAACAGGAATTAAAGTGAACGAAAAGTAAACCATGATCATCTCCAACATTGGACATGCGGCACTTCTCCAACAACTGTGGTACTTGACGACACGCAACAACACTTGAGCAAGCGACTACGACGCGCAAGTCCAACTATCTACCAAACAACAGGTAATAGGAGGTGGCCATGGCAATATAGGGCTGCAAGGGATATCACGGGTACGGAAACTAGAGCATCGCAACACAGATAGCAATAGATCAACAGGAAGGAAGTAAATACTATAAGAGTAAGATAGGTAGAAAGGGGGAGATGCTCGCCTGAAAACATTGTCGAAGGTTCCTCCGAAGATCGGGGCGAAGCTCACATCAACTCAACGGCCTTATCCGCGAAGAAGCAAAACACTAGAATAAACACCGGATGCACTATTTAATTCAACGGCAGAAGATCGGCATGATGCATGTATGATGTATGGCATGGCAAAGATGCGATGCAATTAGGTCATATTAAGCGGAACCGGGGTCCCGACAATTAATTAGGTGGTTCATGTTGTTTAGCTACCTCGCAATTTAAATGTTGTCATAACATGGCAAAAGATAGCACCGGGTTCGCTACACAAATTTAAATGAGACCAATATGAGACTATATTTGTCCGCATATGGCCCCATATTTAATTATTAGGTGAATCGGCATAAGGCCCCCAAACCACATGATATGCATGCGAGAAGAATGATTACTATGCGACAAGTTATATTATTGTAAAATAGGGTTTCGGGAAGGGGGTTCACACATTAGCGGGTCTCGACGAACTTGGGGTTCCGGGTTCGGGGTTCGGTCTCAGGGCTCGACGGGATCGTTCTCGGACTCCGGGGTTAGGGTCTTCGGATCGGGGGAGATCTTGGCGTTCGGGTAGACGAACTTGGCGTTCCGTCGGGGCGCATCGGTCTCGCCCTGTACGGTGTCGAACTTGTCGGGGCCGCGCAGTCGATCTTGGCGTTTCCGGATGATCTTGCCGACTCCATGCGAAGGCCTTGGCGCTCTAGATCGGTCTTCAGGGTCTCGGCCATCGGATCCTTGAAGGAGGTCATGGCGTCCGTGAGGCGGTCTTGGCGTCCACCGATCTCGGCGTCTTCGGGTCTTGGTCTTCGGAGTCTCGGCCACCGGATCCGAGAAGAAGATCATGGTGTTCGGGAAGGCGCACTTGGCATGCCGAAGGTTCGGTCTTCGGACATCTTATCCATGACTGAGGTCTTGGGTGGCACCATGTACATCCTTCGCAACCATCGGCATCGAGCCGGTCTTGTCGGTGAGCTACCATGTACAAAGGTCTTGATTTTCCCATGGGTTCTAGCATCCATCTTGAGCATCGAAGATCTTGTCCTGGTACTATCTGCTCCTAGAGCTGCGATCTTCTCGTTGATACTCCTTTCGTCCACCACCTCATACACAAGTGCCAGTGTTTTACCACAGAGAACATCACCAGAGGCCTGGTCACTTGTTGAGCTTGGCCAGCAGCATGCACAACGAGTACAGACGACGCGCGCACGTACTGGTCGCTAGCATACCGAAAGGCGACAGGAGGCGGAGCTTGCAGGGGGAGAGCTCAGGGCCGGCGACGGCGGCGACCTGGGGCCAGGCGGGGCGGGGAGAGCGCCTGGGCGGCAGCAGCTCGCGCTGCGGAGGCGGGTCAGAGGCGGACGCGCGGGCGGGGTGGGGACGGCGCGGCCGGAGCGCGGACCGGCGGGGCGCAGACGCGGAGGCGGGCTCGCGAGGTGCAGACGGCGCGGGGTCGGGCCGGAGGCTGACGGGGACGGCCAGAGGGCGATGGAGAGGGAGCTCGAGGAGGAGGCGGTGCGGCTACCGGCGAGGGCGAGACGGCCGGCGGAGGCGAGGTGGAGGCGGAGCCGCGGTGGGGCGGCGGCTGCTGCCGGGGCCTGCTTGGGGGAGGCGCGGGACGGCCGAGGACGACGGGCCGGTGGCCGGGGACGGCGCCAGGGGAAGGCGAGGGCGCGGGCGAGGCGAGCGGCAGCCCGGCGGGCGGAGAGGGGAGATGCGGGCGACGCCGCGGCGGTGGAAGGTGGGGGTCCGGCGGCTTGCGCGCTCGCGGGGCCGCTCAGGGGAAGGGGCGAGGCCGCGGGGGCGTCGGGGCGTGGGGGCTCGCCGGAGGCGGCGGGGAGGCCGGAGGGGACGCAGAGGAGGGTGGGGTGCGTCGGGTGCGAGGAGGAGGGAAGAAGAGAGAGAGGGAGGCAGGCGCGGTGGGGGCGGGTCCCAGTCGTGGGGCCAGGGGCAGGGGGCTGGTGGGCGCGTGCGTGTGTGGCTGTGGTGTGTGTTGTGTGGTTGAGAGAGAGAGGTGGAGAGAGGGAGTGATGTGGCAGCCAAGTGGCGTTTTCTGGTTGGGTGGGGTGAGGGGTGGAGTGAGGTGTCATCCGCTGATTGGCCCGGGTGATGTGGCTGGGGGTGTGTGGGTAGGAAGATTGGTAGATGTAGGATTATGGGTGGGACTGGTTGGACCGATTTAAAATCCTGGGGCGGTCGTTCGGGTCGATCTGGTCCGTTCGACTGCCCCCACTAAAAATAATATAATTTTTATTTGTTTTATTAACACCGTTTGCAAACCGATAGCACTCAAACAAAATAATCCGAAGACCGGGCTTTGCATTTGAATTAAGATGGGGTGTTTGGAAAACAAATCGGGCTTTGCGAAAATAGTTTTAGACAAACAACATATGATGATGACGATGCAATGCACAAAAACGACGCGATTTTCTAGTAGTGGTTTTGCGGGATGCCACAATTCGACACCACTAACAATGGATCTCGCCCTCGAGATCCGCCTCATGGTACCGGAAGGAAAGTCGGCGATCTGCGTCTTCTCGCTTCGTGTAGATCTTCGCGACACCACTAACAAGAGGTCCTTGATCCCGTTCGTCAAGAGAGCACTCCGGACAAACAACGGACGAAGTTAAAGGTAAGGCCACCTCTAACCCCAGCGGAAGGAGTAAATTGCATCGATCCACCATTCAATGTACAAAAGCGAATGATAAGAGTAGTGGTATGGTCGCGACTCCATCCCGCACTCAAAGCATTACTATGTACACGAATACCAGATTATGCAACCAACTCTCAGGATTCAGACTGAAGATCTCGACAAGCGAGGTTCGGATCAAAGGAGTGATGCAGACTCTGCATCGGATCTGGCATAGAGGATGTCGTCGCGTCAGAAAACACCGGAAGGCACAAACAAGGAACAAAGAATGGTACCAAAGAAGATGGATTCCTCGGGCGGCATGAACACCGGACGTAGCATCACCGTTACCAAAGGAGGAAGCGAAACCCTAAAGGTACGACGGAAACCCAACCACGAGAAATCCTGGACCCGAAGAAAGAGACGAGAGCGGATTCAAAACACGTAGAGGTAAGATGAGAACAGCAGAGGGGTAAGGAGTAAAATCAGACCTAATTAGAACTATCCAACCGATTTTGCAAAATAGTTTTGACACTCTACTTCGGCCGTTAGCTAGGTTATCCTACAGGCTGGACTTGTGGGGTATCGCAACTGCTGAGCTCTGATACCACTCTGTAACACCCTCAGAATCGACCCTATGCAAGTTTTAGCGAAACCCGCCAAACCCGCATAGAAACGATTCGAAGGTGCCCACCAGGCACTTGCGTGCGGGTGGAAAACAAAGTAATAACATTACACAACAGTCCTCGATGGGACCCACAGAACGGATATATATACAGCAGCGACTCCAAGAGTCAAGAATACAGATATAATATACAAAGATCCAATTCACCTTGAAAACGATACAGCGTCCGACTACGGACAAGATGCAAATGGGGCTAAGAGCCCTGAAGAATAACCAATGGCGTCCATAACCCTGCCCAGGCCAAGCCGGAAGGGTAACCCTGCTAACGGCGTCGATCTCAAAACCTGCTTAAACAAAAGGGGTGCCGACAAAGGGCAAAGGAAAAAGAGGAGCGTCAGTACTGAGGCCAGTACACGGCGAGACTAGAATTCGGCGGTCCTCGCCTACATAGGTATGGTGGACTGAAGCGGCAGCGGCATCAAGCACTAAACAACCTGTAGAGACTCGATACTATTGGCGGCTATCAGAGAGGGGTGAGAAGACCTATTCGGATCCAACCTGATACTATCATCACACAAACCCATCATGGCGTTTCCCCCTTGAGACCAAACAAGGAAGTCAACCGAGGAACTCACACAGTTGGCAGTTTTACTTATTCAGTTATCGTTGCAGCAATTACTAGTCAGGTTTAGATATTCCTCCTGATAAAGTAAACAGTGGGCACTTTTAGTTAATCATTCCGTTATAGTGGCATCACTTACTAGTCAGATTCGATTAGCATGAGACAACCCAAAACCCAGCAGTTGTTGGTACTTTTATTGAGCCATTCCGTTGTAGTGAAGCTGATTACTAGTCATATCGGATACAAGTTAATTTATAACAGTAAACTTTAGTTATAGTTGTCTATGATCAAGCACTGTGCTCCAAGTCGTCCATAACCGCGGACACGGCTTCTCGAAAAGATTTAACCCTGCAGGGGTGCACCAAAGTATCCACACGCACCTCGACCCTTTTTGCCAGATCAGTTAACATACACCCATCGGTATGTCGGCGGGGCCTAAGTCATGACGTTTCCCAGACCCAAAGCAAGCACGGGGGCCACCCCACTAAGTACACCCGCAACGAAGTCGGCCGGTCTCCGAGACGGACTCAGGGTTTGCGACAATGGCTGTAAACGACAGCAGATCCCCAAACGGGGACTGTCGATACCGCGAAAACATTCCGCTTCCAAAACAGTACAGTGTGCAGTACCTCGCACAATCGTAATAAAGCAGTAAACATGGCATAAGTACAGGATCGTAAATAAAACCTCAAACTAGTTTGTGGCCCCCAATACAATACTTTGAAATCAGGTACTAAATCGATGGGGGGCCCATATCTCCCCACATGTGGTTAGCGCGCTCGATCTCGGAACAGGTGTCAAGAACTCGGGGTCCTACGGGACACAAGTGGGCGGTCGGAAACCAAATCTCACCTATCACCCACCGATGCCTCTGCTTAATTCAATTTTAGTTATTAAACAGGAATTAAAGTGAACGAAAAGTAAACCATGATCATCTCCAACATTGGACATGCGGCACTTCTCCAACAACTGTGGTACTTGACGACACGCAACAGCACTTGAGCAAGCGACTACGACGCGCAAGTCCAACTATCTACCAAACAACAGGTAATAGGAGGTGGCCATGGCAATATAGGGCTGCAAGGGATATCACGGGTACGGAAACTAGAGCATCACAACACAGATAGCAATAGATCAACAGGAAGGAAGTAAATACTATAAGAGTAAGATAGGTAGAAAGGGGGAGATGCTCGCCTGAAAACATTGTCGAAGGTTCCTCCGAAGATCGGGGCGAAGCTCACATCAACTCAACGGCCTTATCCGCGAAGAAGCAAAACACTAGAATAAACACCGGATGCACTATTTAATTCAACGGCAGAAGATCGGCATGATGCATGTATGATGTATGGCATGGCAAAGATGCGATGCAATTAGGTCATATTAAGCGGAACCGGGGTCCCGACAATTAATTAGGTGGTTCATGTTGTTTAGCTACCCCGCAATTTAAATGTTGTCATAACATGGCAAAAGATAGCACCGGGTTCGCTACACAAATTTAAATGAGACCAATATGAGACTATATTTGTCCGCATATGGCCCCATATTTAATTATTAGGTGAATCGGCATAAGGCCCCCAAACCACATGATATGCATGCGAGAAGAATGATTACTATGCGACAAGTTATATTATTGTAAAATAGGGTTTCGGGAAGGGGGTTCACACATTAGCGGGTCTCGACGAACTTGGGGTTCCGGGTTCGGGGTTCGGTCTCAGGGCTCGACGGGATCGTTCTCGGACTCCGGGGTTAGGGTCTTCGGATCGAGGGAGATCTTGGCGTTCGGGTAGACGAACTTGGCGTTCCGTCGGGGCGCATCGGTCTCGCCCTGTACGGTGTCGAACTTGTCGGGGCCGCGCAGTCGATCTTGGCGTTTCCGGATGATCTTGCCGACTCCATGCGAAGGCCTTAGCACTCTAGATCGGTCTTCAGGGTCTCGGCCATCGGATCCTTGAAGGAGGTCATGGCGTCCGTGAGGCGGTCTTGGCGTCCACCGATCTCGGCGTCTTCGGGTCTTGGTCTTCGGAGTCTCGGCCACCGGATCCGAGAAGAAGATCATGGTGTTCGGGAAGGCGCACTTGGCATGCCGAAGGTTCGGTCTTCGGACATCTTATCCATGACTGAGGTCTTGGGTGGCACCATGTACATCCTTCGCAACCATCGGCATCGAGCCGGTCTTGTCAGTGAGCTACCATGTACAAAGGTCTTGATTTTCCCATGGGTTCTAGCATCCATCTTGAGCATCGAAGATCTTGTCCTGGTACTATCTGCTCCTAGAGCTGCGATCTTCTCGTTGATACTCCTTTCGTCCACCACCTCATACACAAGTGCCAGTGTTTTACCACAGAGAACATCACCAGAGGCCTGGTCACTTGTTGAGCTTGGCCAGCAGCATGCACAACGAGTACAGACGACGCGCGCACGTACTGGTCGCTAGCATACCGAAAGGCGACAAGAGGCGGAGCTTGCAGGGGGAGAGCTCAGGGCCGGCGACGGCGGCGACCTGGGGCCAGGCGGGGCGGGGAGAGCGCCTGGGCGGCGGCAGCTCGCGCTGCGGAGGCGGGACAGAGGCGGACGCGCGGGCGGGGTGGGGACGGCGCGGCCGGAGCGCGGACCGGCGGGGCGCAGACGCGGAGGCGGGCTCGCGAGGTGCAGACGGCGCGGGGTCGGGCCGGAGGCTGACGGGGACGGCCAGAGGGCGATGTAGAGGGAGCTCGAGGAGGAGGCGGTGCGGCTACCGGCGAGGGCGAGACGGCCGGCGGAGGCGAGGTGGAGGCGGAGCCGCGGTGGGGCGGCGGCTGCTGCCGGGGCCTGCTTGGGGGAGGCGCGGGACGGCCGAGGACGACGGGCCGGTGGCCGGGGACGGCGCCGGGGGAAGGCGAGGGCGCGGGCGAGGCGAGCGGCAGCCCGGCGGGCGGAGAGGGGAGATGCGGGCGACGCCGCGGCGGTGGAAGGTGGGGGTCCGGCGGCTTGCGCGCTCGCGGGGCCGCTCAGGGGAGGGGCGAGGCCGCGGGGGCGTCGGGGCGTGGGGGCTCGCCGGAGGCGGCGGGGAGGCCGGAGGGGACGCAGAGGAGGGTGGGGTGCGTCGGGTGCGAGGAGGAGGGAAGAAGAGAGAGAGGGAGGCAGGCGCGGTGGGGGCGGGTCCCAGTCGTGGGGCCAGGGGCAGGGGGCTGGTGGGCGCGTGCGTGTGTGGCTGTGGTGTGTGTTGTGTGGTTGAGAGAGAGAGGTGGAGAGAGGGAGTGATGTGGCAGCCAAGTGGCGTTTTCTGGTTGGGTGGGGTGAGGGGTGGAGTGAGGTGTCATCCGCTGATTGGCCCGGGTGATGTGGCTGGGGGTGTGTGGGTAGGAAGATTGGTAGATGTAGGATTATGGGTGGGACTGGTTGGACCGATTTAAAATCCTGGGGCGGTCGTTCGGGTCGATCTGGCCCGTTCGACTGCCCCCACTAAAAATAATATAATTTTTATTTGTTTTATTAACACCGTTTGCAAACCGATAGCACTCAAACAAAATAATCCGGAGACCGGGCTTTGCATTTGAATTAAGATGGGGCGTTTGGAAAACAAATCGGGCTTTGCGAAAATAGTTTTAGACAAACAACATATGATGATGACGATGCAATGCACAAAAACGACGCGATTTTCTAGTAGTGGTTTTGCGGGATGCCACATGTTATTAAGGAGGACCTGATGACTTTGTTTGGGTTTTTACAAGCCGGACAATTGGATCACTTTAGACTTAACTTTGGCAATATAATTTTACCGCCTAAGGTTAACAATGCAGAACGTATACAACAATATCGTCCTATCTGCTTGCTTAACATTAGCTTTAAGATTTTTACTAAAGTTGCCACGATTAGACTAAACTCGGTCGCTGATAATGTTGTTAGCCCGTCTCAAACTGCGTTCATGCAAGGACGAAATATCCTAGATGGTGTTGTAATTCTGCATGAAACAATCCATGAACTACACTCAAAAAAATTAAATGGTGTATTGTTCAAGATTGACTTTGAGAAAGCATACGATAAAGTTAATTGGGCTTTCCTCCAGCAAACACTTCGCATGAAAGGCTTTTCTGAGGAGTGGCGCTATCTTATTCAGTCTTTTATGTCTGGGGGGAGTGTTGCCATTAAAGTAAATGAAGATACTGGCAAATACTTCCAAACCAAGAAAGGACTGAGACAAGGGGATCCATTATCGCCTTTACTATTTAATATAGTGGCAGATATGTTAGCTATCCTTATTGAGAGAGCAAAGACTGATGGTCAGATTGAAGGAGTAGTTCCACATCTTGTCGATGGTGGACTTTCTATTCTTCAATATGCCGATGATACAATTCTTTTTATGGAACATGATCTGGAGAAGGCTAAGAATCTGAAATTAATATTATCAGCATTCGAGCAGTTATCTGGGCTTAAAATAAACTTCCATAAGAGTGATTTGTATTGTTTTGGCGAGGCCCAAAACGAGGCCCACCTATATACTGAACTTTTTGGTTGTGGCCAGGGTCATTTTCCAATCAATTATTTGGGAATACCGATTCATTATCGGCGTCTCACAATTGCTGAATGGAAACTTGTTGAGGAAAGGCTACAAAAACGTCTTAATAGTTGGAAAGGTAAATTGTTATCCCTTGGTGGAAGACTAGTATTCATAAATTCAGTACTTACTAATATGGTACTGTATATGATCTCGTTTTTCCAATTACCAAAAGGGGTCTTGAACAAATTGGATTATTTCCGTTCAAGATTCTTTTGGCAAGGGGATAGTGAAAAAAAGAAATATCGACTGGCCAAATGGAATGTGGTTTGCCGTCCGAAAGAGTTTGGTGGACTGGGCATACACGATTTGCAAGTCAAAAACACCGCACTCCTGGGCAAATGGCTGTTTAAACTACTTACGGAAGATGGTGTTTGGCAAACCATGTTATGGAGGAAATATGTGGGGTCCAAGGCTGTGTCTCAAGTGGTTTGGAAACCCGGAGATTCACATTTTTGGACGGGTCTTATGGCCACCAAGAAACATTTCTTTCGTTTTGGTGCTTTCGAGATTAAGGATGGATCACAGATTAGGTTTTGGGAAGATAAGTGGCTTGGCCAAACTACTCTTTGCGAACAATATCCAGCTTTATATTCGATTGTTAGACACAAAGGAGATACAATTTCCATAGTGATGGAAGACTATCCTCCTAATGTGTCTTTCAGAAGAAGTCTCATCGGTCCTAGATTGGTATCTTGGAATAATTTATTATTACGTTTATCCATGATACAATTGTCGGACGGTGTTGACGTGTTCAAATGGAAATTACTAGAAAGTGGTAAATTTTCTGTTGGCTCACTATATAAAGCCTTGGTCCAACCTGATATCCCGGTCGATGATAATAGTAAAATTTGGAAAATGAAAATACCCCTTAAGACGAAGATATTCGCTTGGTATCTACGGAAAGGGGTAACTCTAACAAAAGATAATCTTGCAAAGAGGAATTGGCATGGAAGTACACAATGTGTTTTTTGTCATCAAGATGAGACAATTCGCCACTTATTCTTCCATTGCAAATTTGCTCGCTCTATATGGTCATTCATCCAAATAGCTTCTGGTTTATCTCCGCCACGTTTTGTAACCAATGTCTTTGGTAATTGGTTGCACGGAATTGTTGATAAGTACAGAACTTTGTTTAGGGTGGGAGCGCTTGCCATTATATGGTCGCTATGGCTTTGTAGAAATGACAAGATTTTTAATAACAGTGTGTCTTTTCCTCTGCAGGTTATCTATTGAGTCACGGCTATCCTCCGATCATGAAATATTCTCCAACGTATGGAGTTTCGCGACTTATTTATGGTGGGATGTACGCGATTGGAGGACACGGCGAGGGATATTTTCTCCCGACATGGATGGCCACGTGATCTGAGGATTGATCTATCTTAGATTCTAGTCATTTATTTACATAGTACTTTTATGTAATGCTTGTTTACTTTCTACCTTACTTATGTCATTCGTGTGGCTGTGTGCATCTTGGTTATGCAGAGGCCGGGTGTAAACATTAAACATTTAATAAATGTGCCCATTTCCAAAAAAAAAAAAGCTTTTTGTCGGTCTCTAGAAGCGAAACGAAAGCATATCTCTACTCACTGATTCTTTTGATCACCTCTACATAGTTTTCTATATATCCATTCCTTTTTGTCGGTCTCTGGAAGAGATGACGTATTGTATGTCTTAATTTTATTGATTTCTCTAAATGACGTGAATGGCTAGGAGAAGAGACTCGAATTCTATACAAACATGTTATTGATTCCTTTGACCACCACTATCCATTCCAGGTACAACGCGGAATTTCTCGGCACTAACCTAAGCAGTCTCCCACAACTTGTGCTTCGAGCGTTAAGCTTGTAGTGCAAGTAGTTATCTCCGTTGACACTGACACTGACAGCAGCAGGAGCGTGTGACGAACTGGCCTGCGTCATCGCTTTAACCATTCGCGATTTCCACTCGATCTGCTTCCGATGCATGCCCCCACGCTATAAAAAGCTGCGTCAGAAGCTCCTTTTGCCAGTATCACCAGATCGATCAGCCAACACCTGTGCTTCGGTATACCCCCTGAGGGCAATCGAAGAGAAAAACCGGGTCTGGGTGGGGTTCAGGGTGGCTGCTGGTCGGTACGGACCGGTGGAAGTCGTATTAGCCGGGGTGTGGGTATACGGTCACGTGTACGCACGAGTGTATCCATGTACGGTACGGTTGAGACGTCATCCTCCCCCTTCGTATATAAGCAACAACCGAATCATCCGCCCTCCTTCGACGTTTCATTCCCCACCTGGATTTGGCAAAAGATCTCACCAACCCACTCCCACCGCCCACACCCAGCACTAGCTACCGGGGTCGCCTCGCCGCATCGGCTTCTCTCCAACTAGGACGACGATGGAAGTCCGTGGCCGTGCCGTGTCCGTCGCAGATCTGCAGCAGAGGGAGGAGAAGGGCGAGGCCGTGGTGCACGAGGTGGAGGTGGCCGTGGCGGTTGCAGAGGAGAAGGAGGCGGGGGTGGAGGTGATGGCGCCCGCTGCTGATCTGGAGCGGAAGCGCGCGAGGAAGGAGGATGTGGGGGGCTCTTCTTCTTGCAAGAGGAAGAAGGAGGCGGGAGACGAGCTGGAGGTGGTGCCGGAGGAGGGCGGTGCCGAGTCCGCTCTCGGTGCTGATCTGGAGCAGGTGGTGTCGGAGGAGGCCCGGGCGGTCGTGGATCTGGTGGTGGGCGACGATATCCTGGGGGCCGTTGATCTTGTTGTGGCAGATGTGGGGGCACAGGTGGCGGTGCAGGACGTGGCGGAGGATGCCGTGGAGGTCACTTTCGTGGTGGTGGCTGCCGTGGATGCGCCTGCCGTGGCGGTGCCTAGCGTCGCGGAGCCTGCCATCGCGGATCCTGCAGTGCATGTTGGCGAGACTCATGTGAGTTAAATTTGACGGTCTCTTTTAGATTGTAGGGTTCGTAGTTAGGGTTTTGATTTGTACTTTGGGTTTGTGGTTAGGGTTTTGATTTGTAGTTAGGGTTTGTACTTAGGCAGGGGCGAATCTACCGGCTATGCTTCATTAGTCTAGAGTGATTGAAACCAGAGTTTTTCCCCTTCATCTTGTATTTATCTATAAGCCGCGTGATCCGGAATCGGTGATCTTTTAGATGATGGAATTTCCTATTGTAAGGGAAATGGTTGGATTGGATCAAAGCCAGATTTTTTAAATGATGTAATGTGATCTATTTATCATTTTGGAGTTCACATTAATTCTTAAAAATAGCGTGGAAGCCCACTGTCGGCTATATCTGCATCGTCAGAGGAGCAAATCCCACTATTGAGCCATCAGTAATCATAATTTTCCAAATTACCCGAATAAAAACTTTTTGATTATCCTATTTCCATATGTTGCTAGCTATGTACAGAAATTATAGCATAAAGATATAAACATTAATAATGAAGATGGAAATACATAATAACATTCATTATTGTCCCTAGGATATTGATGGTGCATAAGTGTTATGACATGATCTTCTAAATTTATTCCATCCTATTTTCATATGTTGCTAGCTATCTAGAGTAGATACTTGTGATCTTTCTATGTAAACTTAGATGAACTGCTGCTACAAACTTGATCTAGCTAATCAACCTGTTGTTGAATTGTAGCTTGTTTTTTTGGATGTTGAGTAGCCTACTTCTTATGGTTATTGTACTTCCCCTAGATGTTTGGCATGTTTCCAAGATTCTCTAGCTCGCCATCTTGCTCTAAATCAATTCTTGGGTGTTCCTAGTTTTCTTGTTGGTGTGTAGATGGGAAACCTTGCTTTCGAAGTCTCCTGTATGGCCAGTGTTGCTTATATGTTGTTAATGATGTTTTCTCTAGGTTGATGCCAAGATAAGTTGCATCCTTCCTGTGTGTTTCTACTACGTGGTCCCATGTGATGCAAGTTACCACATGTCCTAGTTTACTTTCCCCTAGTGGTTTGTTTCATATGATGCATGTTTATCCATGTTGAGGTAAATTTTGTGGGTTTTGAAGTGGAATATGTGATTGGTTTATTGCTTAAAGCCTCTGATTTTATCTATGGGCTTGTCAAGATTATCCTTTGATGGAAAATGCATATTATTGACCAATTATGTCCATATAGATTAGTGTTATCCATTTGTTTTTCATATATATAGTTTATTCCAAAGTGTAAAACAATTAACTTTGCATCTGTTTGTTTTAATATGAAGGAGGTAGAGTACATTGATCCATATGAGTTCCAGGAGGATGGAAGCCCACTTTCGGTGATACATTCAACCTTTTCCATATTACATTGCACATTCATTTTGCATTTTGTAAGATTGAATATTTGTTGTGTGCATTGTAGTTTGACTCGCATGACAGTGCTGAGTCTGTGGACAAGAGAAATGAAAATTCCTTCATTGAGAAGGAAGTGATGCAGCTGCAAGCAAACAACCGCGACCCATATGTCGTGAACAATAAGTACAGGTGCCCATACCATCCAAGGAAGCCTAGGGGTGGGAAGCTTGAGAACCCGCTGCAGCATGTTCAGCAGCTCGCCAGGGAGTGTTCAGATGCTCGTGAGAAGGCTCAGCATAAGGCTCTGTGGGAGGTGCTTGTCCAGGCAGACTTGGTGTAGTTTTTAGTTATTGAATATTTGGAATGTTATATATGGTATGTAAGAACATCTTGGCTATGTTTGTTAGTTCTGGACATGGCAGGTATGATCTTTTGGTGCACTTTGCTGTGATGAAGGTGCTCTTTTGCTCTGGATGTTGTGAACAATCTAATCTTTTAGTTATCTATGACAGTCTGAATCTGTCCTTTTAAAATGTGTGTGAAAATACCTGTTATTTTGCAGTTTTGCCATTATGTTTGAAATTGTTTTTTGAAAAATATGTTATGTTTTTTGTGAATCACACATGGCGACCTTGCTGCATCCTAGTAGCAGAACGAGGTAGCATATTATCTTCCAAGCGACAGACCACAGCAGCATCCTAGTAGCAGAACGAGGTAGTAATAGTCACAACCGAGGCTCCAGGAATAAACCCACGAGGTAGTAATAGTCACAGCCGAGCCTTCAGGAATAAACCCTTGTCAGAGCAACAAACCACACTTTTAAAATTATTTTGTGATTCAAAAGTAGGTGCATGTAGAAATTTTAAAATACTAAATCACCTAAAAATCAAATTTGAATTTTGAACAAGCAAACTTTTAAATTTTGAACAAGCAAAAATACCATTTTCCATTTTAAATACCAATAGGTGTCTGTCACCAAGTATGCTTGTAAATACCATTTTCCATTTTAAAATTTCAAATTCAGCTATATTGAAACCTTTGTTTCACCAACATGGTTAGGTAGATGGGGACAATTGGTGGGAACATAACCACTTTGTTGGTCTTTAATTTCTATTTTGCTCAATTTGTACCACAAGTCAAAGTTTGGTCAAATATGGTAAAAACAAGGAAAATTTGAACTAGAGCTACACAATTGGAACCTCAAATATTTTGGAAAAAATCATTTTTAGGCCCACAAGATGTGGTTTAACCATGGATATATTGGTAGATCAGCTAGGTTCATCCATATGGCTACTCGGTGTTCGACGCAAATTTTGACCAGACTTTGACCTGACAGTACACAATCACAGAAAATCAAAAAATAGTGAAACCTTGGCCATTGGTCTTAGATTGTACCCTAGTTTGAAGGAAAAATAATAAACCTTGAGTTTGTGGAAGCAAAGATGAGTTTGCTCTCTCACTCTTGGTTCCAAGTGTGAGTCTCATGGGTGTGTACCCAAATTTCATAGGACATGACCAGCTCCATGTCATACTTTCTCAGAATTGACTCAAACTTGGCAGGGAGGTGTGTCTTGGCATGGCAGACATTTAATCTTTTGGTGTCTGTCACCAAGTATGCTTTTAAATACCATTTTCCATTTTAAAATTTCAAATTTAGCTATATTTTGTGAAGGAAATACAAAATTTATAGTTGAAACCTTTGTTTCACCAACATGGTTAGGTAGATGGGGACAATTGGTGGGAACATAACCACTTTGTTGGTCTTTAATTTCTATTTTGCTCAATTTGTACCACAAGTCAAAGTTTGGTCAAATATGGTAAAAACAAGGAAAATTTGAACTAGAGCTACACAATTGGAACCTCAAATATTTTGGGAAAAATCATTTTTAGGCCCACAAGATGTGGTTTAACCATGGATCTATTGGTAGATCAGCTAGGTTCATCCATATGGCTACTCGGTGTTCAACGCAAATTTTGACCAGACTTTGACCTGGCAGTACAAAATCACAGAAAATCAAAAAATAGTGAAACCTTGGCCATTGGTCTTAGATTGTACCCTACTTTGAAGGAAAAATAATAAACCTTCAGTTTGTGGAAGCAAAGATGAGTTTGCTCTCTCACTCTTGGTTCCAAGTGTGAGTCTCATGGGTGTGTACCCAAATTTCATAGGACATGACCAGATCCATGTCATACTTTCTCAGAATTGACTCAAACTTGGCAGGGAGGTGTGTCTTGGCATGGAAGACATTTCATCTTTTGGTGTCTGTCACCAATTATGCTTTTAAATACCATTTTTCATTTTAAAATTTCAAATTTAGCTATATTTTGTGAAGGAAGTACAAAATTTATAGTAGAAACCTTTGTTTCACCAACATGGTTAGGTAGATGGGGACAATTGGGGGAACATAACCACTTTGTTGGTCTTTAATTTCTATTTTGATCAATTTGTACCACAAGTCAAAGTTTGGTCAAATATGGTAAAAACAAGGAAAATTTGAACTAGAGCTACACAATTGGAACCTCAAATATTTTGGGAAAAATCATTTTTAGGCCCACAAGATGTGGTTTAACCATGGATCTATTGGTAGATCAGCTAGGTTCATCCATATGGCTACTCGGTGTTCGACGCAAATTTTGACCAGACTTTGACCTGGCAGTACAAAATCACAGAAAATCAAAAATAGTGAAACCTTGGCCATTGGTCTTAGATTGTACCCTAGTTTGAAGGAAAAATAATAAACCTTGAGTTTTTGGAAGCAAAGATGAGTTTGCTCTCTCACTCTTGGTTCCAAGTGTGAGTCTCATGGGTGTGTACCCAAATTTCATAGGACATGACCAGCTCCATGTCATACTTTCTCAGAATTGACTCAAACTTGGCAGGGAGGTGTGTCTTGGCATGGGAGACATTTAATCTTTTGGTGTCTGTCACCAAGTATGCTTTTAAATACCATTTTCTATTTTAAAATTTAAAATTCAGCTATATTTTGTGAAGGAAGTACAAAATTTATAGTTGAAACCTTTGTTTCACCAACATGGTTAGGTAGATGGGGACAATTGGTGGGAACATAACCACTTTGTTGGTCTTTAATTTCTATTTTGCTCAATTTGTACCACAAGTCAAAGTTTGGTCAAATATGGTAAAAACAAGGAAAATTTGAACTAGAGCTACACAATTGGAACCTCAAATATTTTGGGAAAAATCATTTTTAGGCCCACAAGATGTGGTTTAACCATGGGTTTGAAAAAAAAGAATAAAGGATTATTTGAAAAAAAATATGGGTTTGAATCATATTAAATTTTATTTGAAAAAAGACAAAATACCTAATCATAAATAAATATTAAATCACAAGAAAATTATAATTAAGTGTATTAAATAACACAGTAAAAAATAAGATGAAACCTACTGAAAAGGTTTAGTAAAGGTTTGAAATCAAATTGAGTTTTGAAATCATTTGATTTGAATTGAAACAGAAATTAGAAATGGAAAAAAGAAAAAGAAATAAGAAGAAAAAATAAAGAAACGTACCTGCCAACCAGGCCCAGCGAGAGAACCTAACCCACTGGCCCAACTCCCGTGCCCATCGCAGCGCCACATCCTGGTGGGCCGGGAGTAAAATCAGCCCGTCTACGCGTGTTGCGCGCGGTGCCGACGATGGTAGGAGTTTTAGTCCCACCTCGCTAGTTGGAGGCGAGGGCGACCAGCTTATATACCCCGTCAAATGCTCACCCTCGAGCTCCTCTCAAAAAACAAATCTGCTGAATTCACCCTCCTGTTGGCCTGACCTCTAGGGCCGCTAGGCAGTTCTACTCTGGTCTAGTTCGCCTGTAATGGGCTTGAGCTAGGCCCGTGTGTGGAACCCAATCTCCAGAGTGTCAGGTTTTTTTCATTTGTTTTTTTGCCAATATTCTGCATTTGCGAACATATCTTTTTTGTTATGTTATCCTGGAGTTCGAATTTTACGTAATTAAAAAAAAGTTAATTGGGCCGATTAATCTACTGCATACCTCGGCCTAAATTGGGCCTTTAGGGTCGTTTCCACAAACTTTTTTAATCAAACGCGCAGTTTACAACCCACGACCTGATAGGCACGACCGCTTGGTGGCTACATCGTCGCCCTACCGTCGCCTTCTCTGTCGTCCCAGTTTACAACCCACTTTCGAGTTGACTCCTTCGAGGTGCGACGGCCTCATCCTTGCGGCGACTCTGCAGACGCCTGCGCCATTCGTATAACGGCGGCGCGCGGGAGAAATACTGTGGCGGCCCATTAGGTATGTCTCATCCATCTGATCGCATGGATCTATGATCGCATGCACCATAGCTCTGTGTACGTAGATCTATGAGCGCATGCACCGTCGCGGCTGCAGAGAGGGGTAGTGGCGGGGCCAGGTGGGACATTTTGAGGTGTGGCGGCAGAGGTAATAGGGTAGGGTGCAGCGGTGGTGGGGATTACAAGCACTGGCGGACCTTGCAGAAAATATCGGGGGGGGGGGGCGAACCTATAAAATGACATGAAATTTTGTATTTGGAAGGCAAATCAAATGATAGCAACAAGATAGAATGTGTAGCGTTTTCTAAACCATATATACTAAGATTGATCTTGTCCACAAAATACAGTTATAAGATTAATATATGTATAAGGTAGTCTAAAACAAAAGAAACCATCTACTACATAACCATATATTACTAGCTCTGTATTACTTTGCTGTCCAAATTCGAGTAACAAGACCCGGAGTTGCACATGAATGGGTTCTACTAATATTGGTTCAGGGTATGCTTGTTCAGAGTCATCTTTTTTTTTTTGAAAAAATGAATAATGGTTTTGTCTTTGCCCATCACCACCTCCTGCCTAACGGTGAAACAACGATCTTTAACCAATAATTTTAATTTATGGTAAAATCTATGACTAACTGGCATTTTTCCCAATTGTATAATGCAAGAAATCGTAACAAAAAGAACTAGAATTGAGAGTTTAGGAATGTATACGTAAGGGGTAAGGGGAAAATTACCAGCTGGTCGCCGGTGGCCGGGCCGGCCTGAGAGCTAGCTAGCTTCGGCTTCCACGGGACGATCGGTGGATTGAGATCGAGCTCCCTGACTTGCGAGTCTGCTGCTGTTGTTGTTTAGCTTCTCGACGTGTGGGCACGTGACCAGGACGATCTGTAATATATACATTAGCTCTTTAACTAGAATTTCCTTTATATATGCATTTGTTGATCTGTAATATATACATTATATATACCACCAATTTTCTTTACATAGTATAAACACATGCATGCACTAACATTATACTTGTTTATTTTTGTCATGGTGATTTTTCTTTCAGCGTGATGGAACTGGATGGTGATATTGCTTGCTCTGATGAAACATGGTATAGACTTGTGGGCAATTTTACAAGTCAACAACGCAGCAAATTTATGGAATCAAATATGCGAAGTATGTTGTAAATTCCACCAATTCAGATGCGAGTTGTCTTGCTGCAGTACATGTTTCACATTTATGATCATGAGTCTAGCACTTTTGTCCTGCCAAATAAAGGCAAATTTGCATTGACTGCACAAGATGTAGAGTGCATTTATGAATTACGAAACTATGGTCTGTCTGCTAATCGTATAATTGATGAGGAAGGTGAAGACGGAAAGTCCCGTATTCCACCACATTTTCTCAGCGCAACTACTGGCAACATTGTTGTTGAAGATTTAATAGCTGATATTGTCATGAGTAAAGCTGCGGACGATGACTTCCTCCGCAAATCTGTCCTTGTTCTCCTTAGGACAGTGCTGGCGCCTATGACTAAGAGGATTGTACCTAAGGATTATTGGGTACTAGTGGAGGACCTAGACCGTATGTCCACCATTAATTGGAGTGAGTTCATGGTAGATCATCTCATTTTATACTTCAGACTTGTAACTAGATATAAACAAATTAGGCAGTGGCCTAAGGGAAATTTTTCTTTAATACAGGTATTAAATATTTTCTCTACATTATTTTTAATACGGCAGATCATCTCATTTTATGATGCACTAACATTACACTTGGTTCACATGCAGTATGTTTATTGGGAGAAGGTCAAGCATGTAGATGATCCTTGTAGGATAAATCCAAGTTTGTCCTTGAGACCACTCATGCGTAATTGGACAGATGATGCTCCTAGGATTAGGGATACAATGGACTATGATCATGGTCGGGGTGAAGGACCTATTCTGGTAATGATCCATGTTTCTAATATCATCTGTATATATATCATGTGGTTATTTTAAAAAACTTACGCCTATACTGTGATTAATAACATTGAGTTCTACTAATCTGTATGTATCAGGTTGAAGATAATATAACGTTGGAGTATAGGATTGAAATGCTAAATAAACCGGCTCATGTTCTCAAGCCAAAGGCAAGTTAGGCTAGGAAGGCTGTAGCCTGAAATTCAAACAAAAAAACTACTAAAAACGTGTAGGAGGTAGTGACGGAGTCTATGATGGAGCGAGTGATGGATCGAGTGATGGAGCGAACAATGAATAGGATGGAGTCAACAATGGAAAAAATCGTCAAGAAAATGATGGACTCATATGCACAGGTAATCACCGTGTTATTGCATGTACTATTGGGAGTTTCTATTTTTATATCTGATAGCCTACGAGTACATTATCTATTTCCATTTAATTTTTCAGGAATTAATTGTCAAGTTGAATAAAAATGACATTATGTACAAAAGCAAAGAAGTTGAAAATGGAGATGACAACCTATCATTGAATAATGGATCCTCTTTTCCGGAAAAAGAATTTTGGTATGGGAAAGAGAGTGCAGGTGTTTATGCTGATCAGATTATTAAGGAAATTATTGATTCTATGAAACACATTGGATTGAATGGTAATGCAACGCCCGAAGATGGCGCACATAAGGATGTTTGTAAAGATGCAATAGGCAGCACACCTTCCAATCCAGAGTTAGTGCTTGATGTTTCTACAAAAGCCGTGTCAGACCTTCCATCGGAAATGTACGAAATTAGCAAAAATGGGAAAGAGCTGGATGGAGCAACCGCATCAGACGATTCCAACAGCATCGATAGTAAGTTGGACGTTAACAATGAGCCGGAACAAGGTTTGGGGAAACGTAAGCGCAAAATTTCTACAAAACTTGAAAGTTACGTGGGATATGAGCCCCCCAAACGTCGTGCACTTAAGAAAGGTACTACAAATCGATTGACAATTATTTCATGGGTACCTACTATTTACATCTTTATGTAGTTATAACTAGTTTTTGTACCATTTTCTTAGGATTATTTGTAAACAGAGATGATGTTCCAGGTGTCATGACTGCTCAGCAAATACAAGCAGCCGTGACATTGGTTGAAAACGCATGTAAGGATGAATCAAATGGTAAAAAGGTTGTTTACCAACATGCAAATGGAATTATGTTGAATTCATTAAAGCTTAAAGATGTGTTGGACCATGAGTGGGTTAGCGATCGTGTAAGTTGTACTGTGTTATGATTATTTTATATCATGCTAATACATAATAATGTTACCACTCTGATAAAATTAATTCCTCTTGTTGTTATAGCTAATAGACAGTTACATTGGAGATTTGTCACTTCGTGTGGGACATGATCGGTACCTTTTTAGTGCATTAAGAATAACGTTCCTTGTGAAGAAGGGTACAACTTTGAAAGAAGCGAAAAAATCCAAGCATAATATGGACTTCACTATGTCCAAAAGTGGATCAATTGGAAGAGTCATGGATGAATATTTCTTGCGAAATAAGGTAATTAGAACGTATATCATTTTTATGTTGAAAAGTGTTATGTTGATTACATTCTTTAATTTCTATAGGTATATTCCCTCTAAATATAAATGACGCGCATTGGACGACAGTTGTCATGCACATACCGAAACAAGAATTTCAAGTTCTAGACTCTTTGTACTCTTTATCTACAACGAAGAAAATAATTGAAACAATGGTAATTTAATCTCTTAACTTTATCATGTACTACCTTAATACTTGTGTACATTACACTAATTTTTGCATTTTTCAGAGATATCAAATAGCGTATGACATAAAACAAACTAACATGATTACAAAATCACAATACCCCGACGTATCAAAATGGCCTATAAAACGTTATGAATTGGCTCGTTAAATAGATGGGTGAGTTTAGTTTACTTTTTTTTGCCTTGTATATTTCATGTTATCCATCATGCAAAATAAAAGTAATTCTTGTCCTGTGTCCCAGAAATTCATGTGGCTTATTTGTGTTGGAGTGTATGGAACACTGGGATGGCGATAAAATGACTAGGAAAATTTCGCAGGTTTGCATATTCTTTTAACTATCACTACCCGACCAGCTATAGCAAAAATATTTGTAGTTACCTAGATTTGTCAATGTAGTCCACAGTGAATGATAACAAAAGACTGAAGGTTGCTTAGGTTGTTCTGTCTCCTTCAAACATCTGCAATGTCAAAATCAAGGTTCTTGAGGCGGCGAAGCACATGAAAGCCTGAAGAACGAATCATGGCTTGTCGGTTGGGTTTTAGTCCCGTAGAAGGTTTCCCATCCTACAGTTTTTTTTGTTCCTATGATACCATGACATGCTTGTAAAATATACTGAATATTTTGTATTTATACTCAATATTTTGTGTTTATTACTCCTGGTATGAACATATTTAATATTTTTTGTTTATTAGTCCTAGTTTACTCTTGGTTAATTCGGATTACAAAATCATTGTTTGAGTCCTGGTCTGCCGCGGCAGAGAAACATCCACTTTTCCTGCCGCGACAGGTCTGGCGAGACATTTTTTCTGCCGCGGCATAGAAAATGCCGTTTTTTCTGCCGCGACAGGCCGTGTCCATCCAGATATTAAGGCGCACGATCTTCTTATCCCTCTAAACCATGCACATATTCTCCTCGGCCAGCGTTTTGATCGTCGCGCGGCGGCGCCAGCTCTCGGCCAAAGCTTGGCGCGGACACGGACGATAAGGTGCTGGAAGGAGTCGGGATGATTCGCTACATAAACCGAATCACGCCAGGCATATCGTAGACTAGTTAAGAATACGTACATGATTCAGAAAGATAAGTGGATCGTGTGCCTTGATACTTGGATGGACACGGGTCGTCGTTTGGGTTTGGTCCACGCAGAGCAGGCTGTGGACCAGGTCCGATAAAATTTTCTTGCCGCGACAAATTTTTTCTGCCGCGACAAATTTTTTCTGCCGCGGCACAGAAAAGGCTGTTTTTTCTGCCGCGATAGGGCTGCCAAATTTCTGCCGCGACACGATTTTGCCCTGTTTTCCTGCCACGACAACTTTACACATCAACTTTTCATCATTGTTTTTTTGGAAACTTTAGCCACAACCATTCATACATAGCCATTGTTTTCTTCAAAACGGATTGCAGCATCAATCCAGCTTAATTTCATGCAATAACCAATCAAGATGACCAAACATGATACCCACATGTCGCTATTATGTCCCTAATCAAGCCTTTCATACCACTATTCAGATAACCAATCAAGATAACCAAACAACGTTCTCATAAACAAAATAAATACTCAACTACTAATTATGATCTATTCCACTTAACATTTCTGCAAGATACTTGCAGTTTACAAACAAAAAAAATCATAAATAACTACATTACAATAATTAATGTCGAAATTAAATATAGTGATTACCTGTGATGGAGTTTGCATTTCACACTATTTTTGTTGTGTCCAGGCGTTTTGCAAATGCTAGACAACTTTAACCGCTTTTTACCATCATACCTGAGTGGTCTACCGTTTTTACTCACAAGATTGCTCTTCCCTTTATTCTTTCCCTTTGGAGCACCTTTTGTGTTGACTTTAGCAGGATCACCTATTGAAGTAGTTGCACTTGCAGAAGGTCCTCCATCAGTATTAATAGAATTTTTTGGACCACGTACTCCTGTATCGTACGCCACTTTTTTCGATATAATTTCCTGGTAAAAGGTCTTTACTTGTTTGTACAACTCAGAATTATTGCAGGCTACATGTAATGCTTCAGACGACATCACACTGAGCTCGGAATACCGACTTCGCTCCTCTGCCCCAGCAAATCCCCAGCCAAACATATCGCTCGTGCGCCTCGAAGGTAACCCACTTCTGGCATTTTTGAGAATCGTGCAAGAACAATACACCTTGGTAGTTCAACCAATTTCAGCTTCGTCAACACAAACAGAATATGCTTGCAAGGAATGCCTCTACGTACCATCCTCCGGCATGTGCAATCTATACTTTGTGCTGGATTGTTTGGTGTATAGTCCACAGAAAAATTATGGCGTCGGTTATTTGACCATGCCACAAGATACCTTGCCGAATCTTCTATTCCCACACTTTTTTCTACAGTCATCATGCCTTCAATCTTACGAAGCTCATCCTGCAAGATATAAAAATTTGCTGGGGTGAATGTGCTGGCCATTGCTAACTCAATTTGCTGCCATTTGGTAACAATCACAGGCATAGTCTGTGAAGCCGTGCAGTTATCTCACGCCTCTGTTTCCCGGATACGTACAATGGCATTCTCATAGTGCACAATTAAATCCACAAGCGTCATCCCGTAATCGAGGTGAACATGAAGGGACGAGTTGAGACTTTCACTGCGCTGGTTGCTTTTCATCACTAGCCAAAATCCATCTGTGAGGTAAGCAGCCGCCCACATGTGCTTCTTCTTGTACATTCTACTTAGCCACGGTTTTGTCTTATTTTTCTACCATTTTCTCACATATGCGTGCCATCCTTCCTCAAACTTGGCCTTCGTAGTGGAGTAATATAATAGAGACCGAAACTCTGACAATGATTTGGAACTTAGGTGCTTGCACATGTTCTTTTCAATGTGCCATGTACAAATACGGTGCCACACATCTGGTAATACACTTCATAGCTCTGATCATCGCAGCATCCGCACCCGTGATTATAGACCGTGGCCTCTTCTGACACATTGCTTTAAAAATGTTTTCAGGAGCCAAGCCTCGGTCTCGTTTGATATGATGGCACACCCGAATACGGTAGTCTTCCGGTGATTTTTCAGGCCGACAAACGGAACAAAAGGCATACCGTATCGATTCATCTTGTAGGTGTCGTTAAACACCAAAACGTCACCATAATCTTGGTAGTCCTGACGTGACTGAGAATCGCACCAGAAGAGACATTTCAAACGTCCCTTATCGTCAAGCTGATGATCATAAAAAAAGTCAGGGTCCTTTTCCTTCCTACTTTGCATAATGCCGATGGCCGTGGCCGCATCACCGCTTGAAAGTAGCTTCCTTTTCTCTCTGGCACACATGTTATACAAATCCTTCCTCGTGAATCCAACTTTATTGTATCTACCGTACTTGCTGATAAAAGAACTCATGATCATATGCTTTCTAATCCCACTAGCTGCCATTGCTAATATCTCTGCTCTTTGGAAATCTTTGATCTTCCTATGAGACCAAAGAAAAGGCACCTCATCAGGTCTAGCTAAAATATGATTGTTCTTATCATCAAACTTCTCAACACACCAAACATCTTTAGATTTATCTAGCTTCATGACCAGTTGCGCTGTGCATCCACAACGAGACTCTGCTCTTGACTTGTATTTTCTGCCTTCCAAAGGCAAGTATTTGCTACTACGTTTCCTTCCCTGGAGCATACAAACTGCCTCTTACGTATATCATGCGATGCCTTTTTGTTTTCCTTATATCCTCCCTTTCTTATGCTGAATCCATGGTCTTTGGCATAGCTGTTGTAAAAATAATATGTCGCAGGTTCAGAAACAAAAGTCATATCCATTATTTTCCAATACTTTTCCCGCTCTTCACCTGGATGCCCAATATCCCTGTCACATCCCCCCTTATATTCTTTCTCTTTAAAAACATTCCCAACCACCTACAAATCCATAACATATAACACATATGTTATTAGTACAATGGTACAGCTTGGGTATATATATCACATAAAATATGAAACACATACCTCAATATTATCACATGTCTCTAAGTCTGAATCACCATAGTAGTCAAAACTTTTATCACTCCCAACTATTAACTGAACAATTCAATACGAAAATAATAGTAAGTTATATTTTTATGCAATTAATTTCATCCACATATATACCTACAATAATGCACATACCTTATTCACATACTCACTGTCCAATACCTCAGAATCGTTCTCCTCATTAGCAACTTCTAACTCAATCTACACAACACAAATGAAAATGTACATAAATTTATTTTGTTGACTTCATTGCAATTACTAGTACACCACATAAAATCAAGGCCACTCACATTTTCGTCTGATACATCATCAGGATGGACGTGCACATCTACATAAGAATCTGATCCATGGTGGTCAGAGGACTCGGAATCTGATCCATGGTGGTGAGAGGACTCAGCCTCATTGTACAAGTACTCGTCATCTACTTCCATCATACTTGAACCACTGCTATCCACCATTATCTGCAACCACTAGAAACCATGAGAGTCGGAATTACCTTACGACAACACGGAGGAGTAGGAGGAGGAGCCGTCACCGAACCCTAGCAGCCGACGAGATCTCACCTCTGACGCGTACTAGGTCCAGATCGTCTCCGATCTGGAAGTGCTGCGATCTAGACTCGTACGATCTAGAGGTGCTCTGATCTCGAATTTGTCTAGAGGAGAGGAGCGGCGATGAGGTCTGTCCCGCGTCTTAGGGTGCCGCCGTGTCTAGAGGAGAGAGGAGCGGCAATGAGGTGAGATCTCGTCGGCTGCTAGGGTTACGCCGCCGGTCGATCGACGTGAATCTCCCAATGGCGCTACTCTGCGAAGAGGTTCTGAGTAACCGCACGACTAGAACGTGGGACCTAAACTTTTTTTCCCCCTAAACACGCCCTATACAAAACGGATACGTACACCGATACAAAAATATACAACGCTAAACCGGCTCCTAAACTAACCCGGGACATACCGTCGAACCACCCAGACCCGATTTTTCTCTTCGATTGCCCTCAGGGGAATACCGAAGCAAGCCTCATCAGCCAATCCATCTTGCACTTTTGCTCCCACAGAGTACAGACTCACGGCACACCTTGCACGTAGTATTACGTCGCCGCCAGGGAGGAAATGGGCTCCTGCGCGTTGCGCTCGCCGGCATCGACATCGGCATCGGCGTCGGCATCGGCATCAGGGTCATCGGGGCGGAGGCCAAGTGCCATTTTAGAGGCGGTCGAGTTTTGACTTTTGACCCGATATCGATTAGATGACTCGATCTTGCGTGTGGTTAATTAGTTCAGTTTTGTTCGGTTGATTGGTTTGTTTTCGATCTGTCGATCCCACCAGCTAAGCTGGAGATTGTACAGGATGTTTCAAGTCTTCTAGAAGGATGACGATCTAGAAGCTCTCTGAATATGTATATTCTATTAGATGCAACTTTCGGCCGACAGGTTAGTTTTATGCTTAGTGGAAGTGCAAGTGGCAACTCATTGATGGAGCGATGCACATGAAAATAGCATCTGGAATTATACTCGATACGACCCAGAAAAAATACTAGTACATGCTAATCTTGATAAACTCAAATAACTTATTTCTAAAAGGACCATTATTTGCTCCGAACATGTCCACAATTTCTCAATGTTTGTTCCATGTAGGGGAAGCTGTATGCGGTTAATGGTGAAAGATGCAGCATTTATGATCTTAGTATCCTTCTCAAATGACACCATGCATTACATGGTCGTGAGGACTATAACCATTCTTGAGTAATAATAAAGTTATACCAAACAAACACAATTGAGCCATTGTCTCGATTAATGTTGGGGAAAGTGTGGAGGAAGAGTAGACTGACTTCTTTGTGCCATCAGGCACGGCGAAACGCTCATAGCGGTCCGGGGCATTCATCTCCAATCAACACTTGGGCACTTGGTCCTTCCTCTTGAAATATTACAAGCATGATTCATCGGATCAATAAGCTCTGTTTCACAAGCAGGTTGCTTTCCAACTGAAATTCAGCAACCCCGCCCCTATCATTTTATCGAATCAGTTTTATATATGGGCACATCCATGAATATCAAATAACTTAAGGAGGTGAGCTATGGATTATTTTTACAGTCATGTCATTAATGAATGAACTGCCACGGGAAAACTAACAATTTGTTGGGTGGTTAGTAGAGTGGTTCCAGCCATATTCCAATATATCAAACTCCCCATAAGACATATGAAAAGACATTTCCATGGATTGCAAGACGTGTGTGATGAATTTTTCAATCTTGAAACTATTTGACTCTAGTTTTTAAGTAGCCGATGTATGTGTGTGTGTGTGTGGTGATGTGTGTGTGCGTCTATATATGTTATGGGTGAACACCAATCCTTTCCTTTCCTTTCCTTCCGGGTCAAGATTCCACGCACCTCCCCGATACGCTCCTCAGGTCGCCTCCCCCAGGCGACCGAGGGGGCGAAACCCTAGCCGCTCGGCCGCCGCCACCTCCCACCGTCCTTCCTCCCCTCGTCGCCCCCGAGGCCGCTGCTGGTCTAAGCCTGGCAACGCAGGTGAAGGGGGTGGCGGGGATCTACTGCCTCTCGGGTCCCTGCGCACCGGTAGGGGGAAGACCGCCGTGCTAGGGAACGGGGGCCATCGCCGGCGGTCGCTGGGTCCGTCCCCTGCCCCGCGGCGGCGCCGCCTGCTCCTTCCCTCTGTCATCGTCCTCTTCCCCCCGAGGTTTGGCCCATTTGCCCTGCTTCGTCCACAAAGCACCACCTTTGCTGCCGCCGTTGCTGGCCTCCGGCGTGCACTGCTCTGTCGCCCCTCTCCCCTTCCAGCCAGCTTCTGGTCGTTCCCACCCTCTCGACGTTGATGCGCCTCCTCTGCCCAAGCTCGCGCACGTTGCGCGCCTTTTCCAGATCTGGAGACTAGGCGCCGCCGGCTCTGCTGCTTGGCTCGACCGCGTCGGCTCCACAGCTTCTTCGTTCTGGGATCCGGCCCAATTTCTTGCCTCCTGCTGCTGTCGACCTCCATGGTGCATCTGGGCGGTCGGGTTGCTTTTTTGCCTCCTGAATCAAGGTGGGGATGGGTATCCAGGCGAAAGCCTGACGTCGGCGTCGCCCACGGGCGTCGCTATTTCTCCTTGGAGGCGTCGTGGAGGAACCCATATTTTGCTTGTGGTCGGCTATTTGGGGATGTTCAGGAACCGAGCGAAAGCTCTGTCCTGACTTTGGTCAGTACTGGTGACGACGGCGCCCGAGGGCGTCGTTCACTTCCCTAGAAGCGTCATCTGGTTCCCATCCCCTGATTAGCTTTGGTGCTTCCGACTTGGGTGTTCTCGACAAGCTCCGGTCTTCGCACAATGCTCTCCATCTCCATGCCAAGCTATGTTCTTTGGATCTCCATGCAGTTTTGGTTGGCCTACTCTATGGGATGTCCGTGCTAGGGGTGTGATCTCGGTGACCGCGGTCCTTCGGTGGCGTTTGAGGTTCTCGCAGTCTCGCTTTGTGCTCAGGTTCGCTTATCTATTGATGGTCGTTGAGGCCAAGAGGAGGTGCGGTGGTTGTCTTGGTGGAATCCTGCCCTTCGGTGGTGACCTTGGCAGGGGGATGCCCTTCGACGACAGCTGCGACTCTCCTAGTTCTTCAAGGTGTAGAGTGTTCGCTCGGCAGGCGGGCTTCGTTTTCTCGATGCAATCTTGACTTCGGGAGCCCTTCGATTACTCCAACGGCACTCCTCCATGCTCTTCATGGTCTGTTCCAAGTTCGTTGGGGTCTAAGGTGTAATGGTGGTGTTGTAGGCCTTGTCCGTGTCTGGTTTCTCCTCTTTGTTTTTTCCGCTGTTTTTTAATTAGTGTTGTGTGCTACATGTGGTAGCCGTTGTGTTTGTATCCGGTTCGATCTTTATATGAAAATGGTTCAGGCCGGCTTATGCCCGCCATAGTTGCCTAAAAAAAAATGTTATGGGTGTCATTGGCGAGGTAGTAGGTGGCCCACATGATGGTTGTGGCAGTGGACTCATACCATGCTGGCACTCCTTTTTGTCGATCTCTAGAAGCGGGACGAATGCAAATCTACTCACTGATTCCTTTGACCACCTGTACATAGTTTTTATACATCCTCTCCTTTTTGTCAGTCTCTAGAAGATATGGCGTATTATATGTCTTATTTTTATTGATTTATCTAAAGGATGTGAAAGGCTGAGAGCAAACTCAAATTCTATGCATACATGTGCAATGGTAGAGAAGTGAGTCTTCTCTTGAATTGTACAACGCGTCAATCTTATTATCATCTCTAACATTTAATCGAAATTAACTAATTTTAGTAAGAAATTATTTTAATAAGAAAACACATACGGTACAACTGAGAAGTAGCTTTCTCTCATTTTATCTTCTAAGGGATCATCCTTTTACCTAAGGGCATGTACAACATTGGAGAAGGGATGTCTTCCATTAGCTCTCAACATCATCTAGAAAAGACACCATATATAAGTTTTTAGGTACAATGCATTATCTCTTAGTGTCATCTCTAGCAATTAGTGAGAATTAACTATTTTTAGTAAAAAATAGTTTTCTAAAGAATAAACATATGGTAGAGAAAATAGACTTATCTTATTTCTAAGAGATCATCCCTTAGATAAGGGAAGACAATCATCTCTATCTTATTTCTCTCTCCATCAACCAAGTAAAAATCTAACATTTTTTTTGCATGGTAATACGTGTCTTATTTCTATATCATAAAGATCATAGTACAAGTCACGTAAACACCGACCTGACAAACCTAAAAAGACAGCATAACGCAAGCCTTTGCACAAATAACCACTAGCCAAGAAAGAAAACAATCTAAGCCGAAACAGCCTTTGACCTTGACGCCAACGGATCACCTCCACCACAACGCCCATCACTTGAAGCTTTGCGGACCTCCAAGGTGGCTCACCCAAGGTGAAACCATTGTCGTTGAACGAATCAGACCAGGGCAACACCCCGGACACGCCATCGAGCTCTAGATCTAGCACCCCCGCACGATTAAGACGTCGAAGGAGGAAGCCACACCTGCCATCCACGAACCACGGACCCAGCACACTATCCGCCATCTTCCAGATGCAGTCGATGCAGACCACAATCTGCATCCGCTCCTGGACTACCTCCCTGGTTCCACGCCGACGCTGGAGCACACGCCGCCGCAACGGCGGAGCCTGAGGACACAAATCCACTACGAGGATGCCGCCACCGCCACACCATCCTTGCTTGGATAGACTGATCTCCAAATCCATCGGGGAGGAATCTGAAGAAAATTTATTAAGCGTCGTCATCGTCGCCCCCAAAGCCAAGACGATGAGCAGCCTAAAAACGAAGCTACTTTAGCCTAAAACTATCCACACGCGTGAATCCGGCGACCCCCCTCACCACCGATGACATATGTCGTCGGCGGGGGGAGCCGCCGGAGACCGGCGTTGGAAGGCGGGTGCCCTAAATCTCTCTTCCTCTCCTAGCGGCTGCGCTCGTGGGGGAAAAAGAAAACTGTCGTTCTAGTAAAATCCAACATAGCAACTATAAGGGAAGGCTGACTCACCGTATTGTACATGCCCTAAGAAATATTTCCTAATTCTTTTTCCACCAATTAAATAAACGCTAGTAGAAAACGACCCTTTTGTCCGGGACATTAGTCCCGGCTGTGGCTAGGGCCGTGACTAATGGCCCGAACTGGACGGACCAAGTCGTACAACACCATAGGCCCCGGCCCGTTAGACACCACTAGTCCCGGTTTGAGATACAAACCGGGACTAAAGGGTCTGGGGTCTGCCGCTCGCTGCAGGCACCCCCTTTAGTCTCGATTTGTATCTCAAACCGATAGTAGTGGTCTGATCCTATATATATGGCACAGCCCCTTCCTCTCTCAACTGTTTTTTTCCTGGTGGGAGAGGTGGTGGGTTTGTGCTATTTTTTTCTTATTCATATGCACTAGAGGTGTTCGCTGAAATGCCTGTTAGAGAGATGCAACTTTAGGTCACACAAGACAGACATGATATGAGGTGCCCGAGCCACACTTAAGTTTTCTCATCTTTGTTTCCAAGTGTGCTAAAAGGTTAGCATCTATTTTCTCATTTAGACTGCGCGATACTAATTTTAGCATCGTGATTGCGTTTGATATATATTTGTATGATATAGATGAGACATCCATGGATGTACGGTGACCGATGCTCTGCCGCTTTCAGAGAAGGCGTGTGTTCTTTTCGTCTTGTGGCTGAGGTGAACAAGCGGCGAGATGGTTTTATGTGTTGTCCATGTGTTGACTGTAGGAATGAGAAGGCTCACACTTCCGCAAGAATCATCCAGAGCCACCTGCTTCGGTCTGGTTTTATGTCCGGCTATAATGTTTGGACCAAGAATAGAGAAAGAGGGGTTGCGATAGAAGACGGCGATGACGAAGAGAATGATGATAAAAACCACCGATCTATGTTCCCTAAATACGCTGATACCACAATGGAAGACAATGAAGAAGAAGGATGTGAAGAACGGGAACCAGATGAGCCCACTGATGATCTTGGTCGGGTCATTTATGACGCAAAGCGAGACTGCGACACAAAAAAGGAGAGGTTGCAATTCGAGCAGATGTTATAGGACCATAAAAAATTATTGTACCCACCTTGTGAAGATGGCCCGAAGAAGCTAGCTAGCACACTGGAATTGCTGAATTGGAAGGCAGAGACCGGTGTAACTGACTCGGGATTTGAAAAGTTGCTGGTACTCATGAAGAAGTTGCTTCCAAGAAATAACGAATTGCCCGCCATTATGTACGAAGCAAAGAAGCTCGTATGTCCTCTAGGATTAGATGTGCAAAATATATATGCGTGCTCTAATGACTTCATCCTCTACCGCGGTGAGAAGTACGAGAATACGGATAAATGCCCGGTATGCACTGCTTTGCGGTATAAGATCAGAAAAGATGACCCTGGTTATGTTGATGGCGAGCCATCCAGGAAGAGGGTTCCTACCAAGGTGATGTGATATTCTCCTATAATACCATGGTTGAAACGTTTTTTAGAAACAAAGAGCATGCCAAGTTGTTGTGATGGTACATGGAAGAACGTAAGAAAGACGGGATGTTGAGGCACCCCGCTGATGGTCGGCAATAGAGAAAAATCGAGAGAGGGACTTCCCGAACTTTGCTGGTGACACAAGGAACTTATGGTTTGGTTTAAGTACAGATGGCATGAATCCTTTTGGGGAGCAGAGCTGTAGTCACAACACATGTCCCATGACTCTATGTATCTACAACCTTCCTCCTTGTGTGCGTGAAGCGGAAGTTCATTATGATGCCAGTGCTCATCCAAGGCCCAAAGCAACCCGGTAATGACATGATGTGTACCTAAGGCCATTAGTTGATAAACTTTTACAGTTGTGGGCCGAACCAGGTTTACGTGTGTTGGATGAGCACAAACAGGAGCCATTCGACCTACGAGCGTTGTTGTTCATAACCATCAATAATCGGCCTTCTCTTAGTAACATCTCAGGACAGATGAACAAGGGATACAATGCATGCACACACTATTTAGATGAGACTGAAAGTATATATCTGGATAAATCTAGGAAGAATGTGTATCCGTACAATAGTCGTTTTCTTCCGCCCAGACATCTCTTAAGGAAAAGGCAAACATTTCAATGGTAAGGCAGATCACCGGAAGAATCCTGACCCCCGTACTGGTGCTGATGTATTTGGTATGGTCAAGAATTAAATGTAATATTTGGAAAGGGTCCTGGAGGACAACCTGTTCTGAAAGACGCCGACGGACACGCATCCATGTGGAAGAAGAAATCTATATTTTGGGAGCTACCCTATTGGGAAGTCCATGAGGTCCGCTCTGCAATCGACATGATGCACCTGACGAAGAATCTTTGCATGAATATTCTAGGCTTCCTGGGCTTGTACGGGAAGTCAAAAGATACATCAGAAGCACGGGAGGACCAACAACGTCATAAAGAACGAGATGGCAAGCATCCAGGGCAGTTTCAAGGGCCTGCCAGCTACGCTCTTATCAAGGAAGAGAAGGAAATCTTTTTTTGAAGTCCTTTTTAGTATCAAGGTCCCGTCTGGCTTATCGTATAATATAAAGGGAATATTAAATATGAAAGAGAAAAATTCCAAAACCTAAAGTCTCATGACTGCCACGTGCTTATGACGCAATTGCTTACGGTTGCATTGAGGGGAATTCTACCAGAAAATGTTCGACTGGCCATTGTGAAGGTATGTGCATTCCTCAATGCAATTTCTCAGAAGATAATCAATCCAGAAAGTTTATCAGGGTTACAGATTGATGTGCTCCAATGTCTGGTCAGCTTCGAGTTGTTGTACCCTCCGTTCTTCTTCAATATTATGACGCACCTCCTAGTTCACCTAGTCGAAGAGATTAGAATTCTTGGTCCTTTGTTTCTACACAATATGTTCCCCTTGAAGAGGTTCATGGGAGTCTTAAAAAATATGTTCATAAGCATGCTAGGCCAGAAGGAAGCATCTCCAAGGGCTATGGAACAGAGGTCATTGATTTTTGTGTTGACTTTCTTCCTAACCTTAAGCCGATTGGTGTTCGTGAATCTCGGTATGAGGGGAGGCTGACTGGAAAAGGCACACTATGAAGGAAAGCGATGTTTGTATGGACGGGGATTCTTTCATTAAAGCACACTACACAGTTCTACACAATTCCACCTTGGTGGCTCCATATATCGAGAAACACAAGATTATTCTACGCTCGGAAAACCCGGGGAAGCCTGACTCCTAGATTAAAGTGGAACACGAGGCTACTTTCGGCAGTTGGCTGCAGACACATCTCATGAATAACACCACTGTTTGAGATCAGATGTACTTGTTGGCACGGTTACCATCTTTAACTATATGTACTTTCCAAGGGTACGAGATAATGGTAATACAGAGCACCAACCAAAATAGTGGTGTCTACTTTGATGCAACATATGACAATGGGTAGAAGGACACATATTATGGGTACATAGAGGAGATATGGGAGCTTGAGTATGGACGTACTTTTAAGGTCCCTTTGTTTCGGTGCAAATGGGTCAAGATGAGAGGAGGCGGGGTACATGTAGACGAAAAGTATGGCATGACAACAGTGGATCTCAACAACCTTGCGTACATGGATGAACCATTCGTCCAAGCCAACGATGTGTCTCAGGTTTTCTATGTGAAGGACATGTCTACAAAACCGAGAAAAAGAAATCAGCAAAAGAATACATCGTCTGATGAGCCAAAGCGCCACATATTTATTTCAGGGAAAAGAAAAATCGTGGAAGTGGATGATAAGACAGATATGTCAGAAGATTATAATAAGTTTCATGAAATCCCACCTTTCAAAGTGAAAACTGACCCAAGCCTCCTGTTAAATGATGAATAGTCGCCATGGCTACAGCGCAGAAGAAAACCACAACACTAGGGATGTTAGTGATCTATGTAATATATTAAACCTTTGATGTAATAACATATTGTGAATCATATTGTGAGTCAAACATTTTACCCTGATCCACATGCATGCAATATTGGTCATTTTGACCGAAAGCCATGAAAACTAATACATCTTTCTCAATCAATCTGGACGACGACTCCCGGTGCCTAAGCCACGGGAGGTGAAAATCCAAAGAGACGGAACCATCACACGAGCATAGCTTGGGTGAGATCCCTGAAGAATCTGCCAGGTATCGTTGACCCTAGTGTCCAACGCAGCCATATAGCAACGGACGTGCTCGTCCTCCTCCCTGACACGACGCCGTACCACCTCCTTGGTGGCCGGCTCCCTCTGCACCCTTCCTGGATCAGACAACCTCCACCAAAGAAGCTCTGGGTCGACGATGACACTCGGATTCCTCACCAAGCTACACGTCCTGAAAGGTAGCACCATCTAGTGCCAGCCCGGCGGAGCCTAGTCTCGGACATGCCCGGTGGAGCCCAGTACTCCATCGTCGTCGGCGAGTCTACTACGAGGATGCGGGATGGGCATCCTAAAGTAGGCGGCAAGGAATGTGTGCATGTGTGGGTGGCCATGACGGTCGGCCTATAAATAGAGGGAAAGGGCGGGTAGGTTGGGTCGTGCAACCTATAAATAGACGGAAAAGCCTATAAATAGAGGGAGAGTGTTCATCTTTAGTCCCGGTTGGAGAAACAAACCACGAGTGAAGGAATTGTGGTAGGCTGGGCCAGGCAGCACTAATGATAGGGGTGACTGTCAACATTATTACATGCGACTTATACCTTGTCCCGGTTGGTCGCCAACCGGGACTAAAGATGAACCTTTAGTCTTGGTTGGAGACACCAACCGGGACAAAACATGAGTCAACACTAATAATAGGGGTGAGTGTCGACATTATGTCGTGAGTGTTGACACTATGTCGTGCTGTTTGTACAATAAATAGGCATCTTTGTGAGTCTAGTCCTCCAGCTAGTTTGAGGAAGCTGCAACATGGTGTGCAAGAGCAGGGACACCACTACAGCCAGTTTGAGGGAGATGCCGCCAGAGCCCAGTCCTCCGGCATCTCCAACAAACTGGTCATAGAGGAACTCCCTAATATGTGAAATTAGTTAGCTCCCAAGCGTATTGATCTAGTTAGAGAAGTTACAAGATGCAAGATGGTGTGCGAGAGTAGGGACACCACTATGGCCATATTTAGGGATATGCCGCCGAAGCCCAGTCCTCCGGCATGTCCCTAAAGTTGGTCATAGAGGCACTCCCTAATAAGTGACCACACGCGTTTGGAGATCAGATCTTAATGGTAAGTACGAATCAGGAGAACATCTTCATAGTTCGGGAAAGTAGTTCTATGAATCGGGACTAAAGGTCCCCCTTTAGTCCCGGTCCAGCCACAAAACGGGACAAACACACTCAAGATGGTTTGTGGACAACACTATGCAGTCCTGGTCCAGCCACAAACCGGAACTAATACTCAATACATTTATTAATATTAAAAAACCGAGACTATGGAATCGGGACTAAAGACCCCCCTTTAGTCATCCACATATCTATCCCTATAGTACTCAGATTCAGGGTCGTCTTCGTCTTTGTCATCATCGTGGTCGTTGCTAGGTGCATGCGGCTGGATCCTCAGCCCAGCCATGGCATATTGTGGGGGCACCTGCCACTCCGGCCTCGGATTGACGACGCGTGGGGAGGGGTCTCCCGGATGACGATGCCGCTACACCCGCGACCTTCACCACCGCCACCCTTCTTATGGCTCTATGGCGGCTACGGGTACCACAGGCGAGGATGGTGTCCCCCAGCGATATAGCGCATCACGCCGATGATAGTCCGGCTCGCCCACCACATGCGGTGTCCGGCTTCGTTGTGGTTCACAGGGGGAGGGCCGTCATCCTCGTACCTGGCGAGCTCCCTTTCCCGTCGGTTAGCAAAGAAGGAATTCTAGGTGTCATAGTTGTCGGGATCCCACCCGGGATCCATCCGCCGCTCCGGCTTGAGCTCGTGGTAGAAGTGGTTCATGATGGCCGCTTGGCATGCGGAACCTTGAGGAACAGGAGGGACAAGAACCCCTCCAGCACTTAGCATCCAGCGGCGGGCGGCTGGTAGCCTGACGGGCAAGGGTAGCTAGAGGCGCACAACGCCTCGGTCTCCTCGAGGGTCAGAATGGCCCAGTAGGCGTTGTCCATTGTTGTGAGAGAGGAAGGTGTGGATAGATGGAAAGGTCGGGAAGCGGTGAGAAATGGCGGGAAATATCTTTAGTCTCGGTTAGTGGCTACAAGCGAGACAAAAAGCTCAGTTTAGAGGGAAAGGGCGGGAAAACTTGGCGGGAAGCGGTGGGAAATGACGGGAAATATCTTTAGTCTCTGTTAGTGGCTACAACTGGGACTAAAGATTCGGTCAGAGGGATTACTTATTCAAATTCAAGCACTTTTCATTTGAAAAGTTTAGTAAGATTCAAAAATATGCAAAATAGAATAGTTAATGCATTTTTAAATTGATAATGGCAAAATGGTTAATATTTGACTAGTTAAAATAATTATTTTATAAAATATAAAATGGATTTGGATTACTTATTCAAATTTAAGCACATTTCATTTTGAAAGTTTAGTGAGATTCAAAAATATGCAAAATATAATTATGCATTTTTAAATTGATAATGGCAAAATGGTTAATATTTGACTAGTTAAAATAATTATTTTATAAAACAGAAAATGGATTTGGATTACTTATTCAAATTTAAGCACTTTTCATTTTGAAAGTTTAGTGAGATTCAAAAACATGCAAAATATAATAGTTAATGCATTTTTAAATTCGTAATGGCAGATGGTTAATAATTTGACTATTTAAAATAATTATTTTATAAAATAGAAAATGGATTTGGATTACTTATTCAAATTAGCACTTTTCATGTTGAAAGTTTTCTCCAAGTCATAAGTATGCGAAAAATGTATAATTTAAATGTTTTAAACAATATATTCAAAAAATTGAAAAAAAAGCACAGCGCGCGCTGGTTTTGGCCCAGCGCCCGCAAATTTGGGAGTTTAGTCCCGGCCCATATAACCAGCCAGGACTAAAGGGTTGCCCAGCACGCGTGCAGCCAAAAATCCCCCACCCTCTAGTCCCGGTGTGCGCACCAGCCGGGACTAGAGGCCACCAGGACTAGAGGAGGGAGGGGGTATAAAAAGAGGCCTCCTCCCCCGGTGTGTGCCACGCACTGGGACTTGGAGGCTAAACGACGAACCAGACGCCTCCAGGCTGCCCGATTCGCCGGCGAGAAGTACTACCGCCTCCGCTCCTTCCTCCGCGCCAGCCTACCGCCACCGCCGTGCCAGCCGCGTCACCGCCTCTCCCGCCTACGCGCCGGCCTCTCCCGCAGCTCCCCTCCACCGGCGCACCTCCGGCCACCGCCTGCCGCTGACGCCACTCTACTCCTAATTAGGTAATTTGTTTAGTGTAGGATTATTATTAGTTTAGGATATATAGTGTATTTTTTATATAGTGTAGGATTATTATTAGGTTAGTGTAGGATATATAGTTTATTTTCTTATTATTAGAATTTGTATATGATTAGTATAGGATTATGATTAGTTTATTATATGATTATGATTAGTTTAGGATTATTTTAATATAAATATAATCTAGGATTGTTTTAGTATATGATTATGATTAGTATAGGATTATTTTAGTTTATATAATCTAGGATTATTTTAGTATAGGATTATTTTAGTATATATATAATCTAGGATTATTTTAGTATAGGATTGTGATTAGTATAGGATTATTTTAGTATATATAATCTATTACTGCTATTTGACTTTGTTGCAACTTGTTGTGCTTAATGCTTGTCACTAGGGCCCGAGTGCCATGATCTCAGATCTGAACTTATTATTGAATCATTATGATAGTATTGTTTTTGATCTTATCTGCAAGTTGTGTACACATATCATTGTCCGGATCCAAAGGCCCCAAAGTGACAATAATTGGGACAAACGGAGGGGATGGCTCTGGTGTGAGGATCACATGTGTTCACAGAGTGTTAATGCTTTGCTCTGGTGCTCTATTAAAAGGAGCACCTTAATTCCCAGTAGTTTCCTAGAGGCCCCGCTGCCACGGGCTAGCTGGACAGAAGATGTTGTGCAAGTTCTTATTGCGAGCACGTATGACTATATTTGGAGCACATGCCTAAGATTGTTTAGTACTTGGATGCTTATTATTATTTATCTGCAATGCCCTAGATCTTGAAATTACATGTTTAGACTCGTCCATGCAACGCCCATCCATCCATCCATATGCCTACCGCACTCGAATCCTACTATTATCGTTACTGTTACTATTGCTATTGTTTCACTGTTGCTCTTGCTGTTGTTGTTGCTTTGTTGTTGCTACTACAAACTGTTGGTACTGATAAACTTCTGTGAGCAAGAACTATTTCTAGGTGCAGCTGAACTGAAAACTCAGTTGATAAGGCTTGCAAGTCTTTGGCTCCCCTTGTGTAGAATCAATAAATTGGGTAATACTACCCGCGAAGACTGTTGCGATTTCCTATACTTGTGGGTCATCAAGACTATTTTCTGGCGCCGTTGCCTGGGAGCATAGCTTTATTTATAGTTCACTTGGATCTATTATTTTTCACTGCTACTCCTTTCATCATGGGGAAATCTCGTGATGGAAAGTTCCCTATTTTACCATCCACTACAAGAACAGGTACAATGCTAAACACCTCTGTTGTTCTTGATTCACCGTCTGTTATAAGTAAGCTTGTCACACCACCACCACATACTCATGCTACACACACTGCTACTACTGCTGAGTCTGAAACTTCTTTTGATGCTCATGATGTTACTTCTACTGTGCTTGATGTGAGTGGTTCACTAGGTCCTTTTCTAGATGCTACTATGTCTAGTCTAGGAAATACCGAAACTCCTAGTGAAGCCACTGTTACTCCTGTTAGCTCACCTGAGGCTAGTGAGAGTCATGATATTAATGATGGTTACATTGATTTCACTGATAATTTTGTTGAAGAGTGCCGAAACATACATGGTACTAGTGTTATTAAGAGTCTCCTTGCTAGACATACTATTATGCCTAAGATGACATCTGATCCTAAGTTTTCCACCTCTCCCATAGATATTAAAGATGAAGATTATGATTTCTCTCTTGATTTATCTTACTTGGACATTGTTGAGAAAGAACCTTTTTGTGGGACTGAAAATGAGAGTGATGTGGCTCATATGAATGAGCTTTCTACTATGAGTGCTTTGTTCTCTAATGATTTTAAGATGCGCAGGTACTTTGTTACTAAGATCTTCCCTTTTTCACTAAAAGGAGAAGCTAGGGCTTGGTTTAATAGATTACCTCCTTGTTCCATTGATAGCCCTGATTGCTTGATTGCTTCTTCTTCCAGAAATATTTTCCTCCTAGTGCTAGACATGCTGCTTTGCAGAGACTTTTTGATTTTAAACAAGGAGAAGAAGAGAAATTGCCTAAGTCATGGGACAAGGTTCCGTGTCTTGATTCATGCACATCCTGGATGTCCATTACCTAAGAATGAACTTCTTGATATTTATTATAATGGACCAACTGATGATTCTAGGACATACCTAGATAGATTTGCTGATTGTGTTTTCAGGAAAAGGACTCCTGCAGATGCTGAAGATTAATGACCAAGATAAGCAAGAATTATGATGATTGGACTTTAACTGAGCTAAATACACCTGAGCCTATTACTCCTGAACCAGTTGTGCCTAAACCAATTCCAGCACCAACAACAAAGAAGAGGGAGTTATTGAATTAAATGATGAAGTGATGAAGAAACACTACAAGAAATATGTTTACTTGTGACCTTCTTATAGTGACGGGGAATGAAATCGTCATAAATCTATGACGATTTCACACAAGATGGTCGTAGACCGTTTATAGAGGTCAAAACCCTATAGAATTATGACGATTTATGTCAAAATCACCGTAATTTATTCATGTGAAATCGTCATAACCTACATAACATAGCTGAGAAACTTATTTATAGTCGATTATGACCATTTTAAATCATCGTATTGTTTAAAATATCATATATTAAATTGACTAGTCATCCACATCAGCTATTACATCTATGTGGCATGTCTATGTGACAACTACTCCCTCCGTCTCAAGGAAAAGGGCGTAAAAAAATTCACGTTTTTCCCAAAAAACAGCGCGCAGGGTGCCTTATTGGTACGATTCTTCCAAATGTGCCCTTTACTCCGTTGATGAAGGCGTCGGGGCTCGAACCCAGCACCAACCCACCCATAGAACCAACACTACCACCGCGATACATACTCGTTCATGTCATACTTCAGTAGTACTTTTATTTATCCCAATATCCATTTTGTCAACAAAAAGATCCAACAAACGAAAATCGGCAAAATAATGGCGGACCAGGATTCGAACCCAGGACCTTGCCCTCCTCGCCCACCAGGGCAACCACCAAACCACCAATGTGTTCGCGTCTATAATAGAACTAGTTAGCTATTAATCGTGTCGCTGGACAAAGACCTTCGGCCGGATGGGCCAACGATGCGCTAGAGACCTATTTTTTCCATTGATTTCCTGCTGCAACAATGGACTGCCATGGGCTTTGTTGTCCAACCCATCAACGGGCCACACAGTACCACTCGTGGGAGGGCCGATTGCGGCCCAAGACTGATTTGAAAAAAAATATTTTTCTTTTTAGAATATAGTGGTAATTCCATCATACAATTTGCATACTATCTCGGATTAAGATGACACAAAAACCAATTTGGTTTGTCTCGATGATATAAAAAACTTTCGTGTGGTTGATCGAGACACTTGCAATATACCAAGTTTGGTATTTTTCCTTACAACTATGTCACATAATAAGACGCCACGCGAAGGATTTGCGTTGATCGGACCGTTTTTTATTTTTTTATGCCTGTTTCAAACTATGGTCAAAACGGCGGACAAGAAGGTTCTAGCTAGGGGATGAGCCTCGCTAAACTTGCATTGGATCTCTGATGAAACATCATATTGTGAGTATAAAAATGATTTTTGCTAAAAATCATGAGCATCGGATCATGTACCTGTATTTCAAACCGGACCCACTTCCTACCGATTCAGCATGAATTTGTGTTTTTCGCCAGGGGTGTAAGGAAAGGTTTGATATGCCCCGGTTGGTACATTCGTCCATGTAAGGTGGTCTAATATTTTTACAAAATGTGGCGGTACCATTCTAAAACTGTCATTTGGTGGTTGCTGCACAAAATGCCCCGTTTTTTGCGTTCGAAAAATGGAAAATGGATTCTCCGTGCATTGAAAAGGAAAACTTCCTCCTGCAACATTGTTCTCCATCACAATATGCACATGGATACACAATACGGGCACATTATCACAAACTATGCCATGATTATGGCCATAACACTGGTGGTTTGGCCCGAAAGCCATGAAACCTCATACATCATAGGTCATTTCTAAGAAGGTTTTTTCGAGACACTTGCAATATACCAAGTTTGGTATTTTTCCTTGCAACTATGTCACATAATAAGACGCCACGCGAAGGATTTGCGTTGATCGAACCTTTTTTAATTTTTTATGCTCGTTTCAAACTATCATTTTTATGAAACCAATCAGAAGAGAAAACTAGTACACCCACGGATCACCCACCCAATCAGATATCAGCCATTGATAGTGCCTCCATCCAACGCTCCAAAGTTGCTGCACCAGTTTTGTCCCACCTCCAACACTTGGGCATGAATAGACAGAAATGCCCTAGTTTACTGTATTGCACCACAGAAATAATAAGGGGCACTTCGGTAAAATCCTCCCACACCCATGACCATTGACCCGTCCGCCCAAACCCGACCCTAATCCCTACACGTTCCCGACCCCGCTGCCACTTCTTCCTTTTTCGGCGCTAGCAAACCCTAACCCCGGCGTCAGCAAACCCTAATCCCGCCGACACCTCCCTCCCTCTGCTTCGCCTACACCACCTACGTGCACCATCGCGCCGCCCTATATCTGCTTCATCTGCTAGCACGCTCACCACCTCCCCCTCCGCTCCCGTATCCCACCATGTCGGGTTCACCAGATCTGGCCACACGGTCGCTGGGCCGACCGAAGCAACAACAACGCGAACCTAAACTACGACGAGGGCGTTGTGGCACTGCGGATCTACCACTCTGCCGTCGCACCACCGACTCCCCACCCACTCTTCGCCCGCCGCCCGCGAGGATGTCGGCCGAGAAGCTCAGGAAGCAGCCCAAGAGCTCGTCGCTGTCGTCGGACCATCACAGATCGAGGCAAAGAGACCGAAGCTCAAGCGCTGGAGAACCTGCGGCGGGTGATGCCCTATGAAGTTATTTCCTCCTTATCTGATCCCGGTGGCCGCTCCTCCTCCTCTGATCCCGGTGGCTGCCGCTCCCAGCATCGGTTGGTCGTCACCAACAAGTAAGTACTTCTATAGCTTCTTTCCCTATCGATCCAGCGACCCCCTGCCGAGTTTCTCGAGTGCTGATGGAATTGGGATTATATTGGGTTTGTATACAAGCCCAACAACGAATCTCGAGTTGATGTCGCACCCGGTTGTTGTGGTTCTAATAGATTAGCTCTTTATCTGCTGGCTAGGTCTTCAAATCTTCATGGTCTAATCTAAAAGTAATGAAGTGAGTAGAATTTACACCGTCTAATCTTCACGATCTAATCTAAAAGTAATGAATTGAGTAGAACAACAGTCTAAGTGTTTCTTACCTGTTGTCCAAGTTCTTAAAAATTAATTTATTATGTGCTTTCATGTTCAGTAGATGCTAGTGTAGAGTCTATTAGCTTTGTGATGAGAATATATGTCAAACTTGCCAGAAGGGGATCATACAAATATACTGTAGCATATATTAGTTCTATCTTGTACTTGTCTATAGGGCTGTTGGATGAATGATTTGTTTGTAATGTAGGGGTTCGTAGCATGGAAAACAAAAAAATTCTACCGCATGCACACAAACAAGTCAAGATCTATCTACTAGATTGTAGCAACGAGTCGATAGAAGCACTCACCCTCGAATATTCCTAAGCGGTTAACGAGAGCAGATTCTCGTGGGTGATGTAGTCGTACACTTCCCGATATCAAGATCGCGTGGACGATCCTTCCGACACTGCGTTCCGGCAGCTCTTCCGCAGTTTGTCACACGTTCGGTACTCGATGAAGACCTTCCTCTCCCTTGTTCTAGCAGGCAGCGGAGGTTGTAGTTCTCCCCTCGCGATTCCGGCAGCATGACGACGTGGTGTTGGAAGTAGAGGGAAAATACCACAGGGCTTCGCCTAAGCCGGTGCGAGTTATGGTGGATCTAGGGTTTCCCGACGATCTAGGTTTAGAAGGCCGGGAGGAGGAGGAGGTGTCGGCAGCGGCTAGGTAGATGGCAATGAGGCAGCGGTGGCGCTAGGCGGTGGCACGACAGCGGCTTGGTGGCGGCAGCGGCGCGGCACGGGTGGAGGGCTGGCTCTTGTGTGTTTGGGGCAGCCCCCCTCTATTTATGAGAGGGAGGGGCAGCCTTGGGAGGGGAGGGTTTGAATCCAAACCCAAACCCAAGTTGGATTAAAGGAAGGACTCTTTTCTTCTTCCACTAGGAAACCATTGTTTTAGTTTGACTTTTCAAACCTCCCGTTTGACTTTCAATTTAGAGCTTTAATTCTCTCTCGCCAATGCCCAAACCAAGTGACCTAGGATATGATCCAATCATTCCACTTACCCATGACACATTCATGGACCATTCCCCTTCCGGTCCGGTGAACCTTCTAGAACCTTATAGAACCTCTCCGATGAAAACATCGGAATCTTTCCCGAACTCCGGAATCGGACTTTCCTTATATGAAACTTATTATCCGGACCATTCCGGATCTCCTCGTGATATCCCGAATCCCATCCGAGACTCTGAACAACATTCGGTATCCCTACTTACATTCCATATCTACTAAACAACATCGAATCCTTAAGTGTGTCTCCCTACGGTTCGTGAATTCTGCGGACATGACCGAGACACTTCTCCGATCAATAACCAATAGAGGAATCTGGAAATTCATATGTTTCCCACATATTTCTACGATTACTTTGCGATCGAATGAACCACTTACATATGATACCAATTTCCCTTTGTCTCGCGATAGTTTACTTATCCGGGGTTTGATCGTCGGTATCTCTGCATACCTAGTTCAACCTTGTTACCGATAAGTACTCTTTTCTCATTCCCGTGATATGTGATCCCTTGTGAGCCAGTCACATGCTTGCAAGCCAATTGGATGACATTCCACCGAGAGGACCCAAAGTATATCTATCCGTCATATAGATGGACAAATCCCACTCTTGATCCATGTGCCTCAACACATACTTTCTGAACACTCAAATGCCACATTTATAGCCACCCGGTTATGGTGTGGTGTTTGATGTCATCAAAGCATCCTTTCGGTGATGGTGATTAGAATGATCTCATGGTCGAAGGAATTAGGTTACTATGTATCAAAAAGCTTATAACAAATGAACTATTGAAATGACTTGATCTTAATGCTATGCTTATCTATAGGAGTATGTCCATCATACCATTCTCCTAATGATATGATCTTGTTGTTAATAACATCTCAATGTTCATGATCGAGAAACCACGATCATCTATTAACCAACAAGCTAGTATTATATATAGAGGCTTTACTAGGGACTCTAATTTAGTTTACAAATCACACAAGTATTAATTTTTCCGGTTAATACTATTATAGCATGAATGTAAACATTTATCATAAACACAAAGATATAATAATAACCAGTTTTATTATTGCCTCTAGGGCATATCTCCAACATGTAAGCAGATGCTCATCTATTTAATCATGCATGCATTGACCTATTATTAGTAGTTGTTGATTTTTTCTATTTACAGCAGTTTAAAGTAGTGAATGTATGCATCATAATGTATCTCTATAAACCATTGTTGCATGTTTCATGCATGTAAGACATCCTTGGTTACTTGTAATAATATATGCTTTTGACTTCATGCATGTAAGCTATCCTTGGTTACTTCTAATAATATGTTACCTTTGTTTCATTGCTGCTTCTACTGATAAGATTCATGTTCTCAAATATCATATGCCTTATGTCAACCTTATTTACCTGACTGTTTCCTCCAGCTATATTTTGACTGGTCTCTTAAATGTTTCTAATTCATTCATTCAAATGCTACTGAGTTAGTCCCTTCCACTATGCTTCCTAGTCCACACTATTCATATCTGGTACATGTACTGTATGTCAGGCCTGAGCTTCTCTTAACACTCTTGTGCAATGCTCCTGTTTACTAGACGGTGTTATTTTCCTACCATCCCTGAATTCTATCTTGTTTATATCTAATTGTTCTTGATTAGAACACTTAGTTCAGCCATGACTCATAGCTTCTAACTTGCTATTGTTTCTTATGAGTGTATTACTATGTGATGCAAAATAGTCGTCACTGTGTTTGATCCCCGAGCATGGAGCGAGCGGCAAGTGCACGAAGAAGAAGCGGAGGACCATGAACATGGACGATAGATCTGGTCCATGGGCACGCTCGGCTTCGAGTACTATGTTGAGCCCCTCAAGCTCTACCTCAAGCTCTACTAGGAGGTGTTCCCCTCTCTCCCAGTATTCCCCTCTTCTCCCTGTCTACTCTGTGCTAACCTTGATTCTACATGTGAGCTAATTTTGCATAGATTTTCTGCGCATGTGAGATGAGAGGAAGGTAGAGGGTACGGTATTGGTCTGTATACATCATAGGATTCCCAAGTATGCATCCTTAGTGTGAATGCATTTTGTGCACTTGGATAATGCAAGGCTGCAGTTAGAAAAAAAGCTAACCTGACTAGCTACATTTATGCAAAGTCATAGAAATATGGTTTGCATGCTGGAAAGATTTTATTTGAAATTCTATAGTTCTTTATTTTCACTTTAAGTAGATGTGCTTTGCTTACAATACCAGCCTTTTTATTTTGTTCACTTTAAGTAGATGCTTTAAGGAGGACTGTTTGCGAGGTGTTGGGCGATCAGGAGCACGTGGGGCGGCGATGCGTTTGCTGAGGAGACCCTAGGCAGCGTGATGGGCGATGCGCTAGCCTTCTTCCCTTGTCGGGGGCAACGAGACCATGGGTGACGTGCTGGCCTTTTCCCCTGGCCAACGTTGGGCGGGGAGACCATGGGTGGTGCACTGGCCTTCTCCCTGGACCAGCGCTGGGAGAGGAAACCTTGGGCGATGGTATGTGTCATTACTCTGTAGAGATTTATCTCAATTCTGCTTACATTGATCCTTGTGTACAGTCTACTGTTGTTAATTCACTTAATTCATAGCTTTGCCTCAACTATTGATCACTGTGTATTGGTGTGTGCATTCAGCTAGCTAGCTGCTCCAGGTTTAGGCATCATAGCTTGGTCACATGTAAAAGAATAAACCCATGGACTAATTTGCCTTTGGTGGTCGTTATCATGTAGGATGGATGAATGCTGATAGAGGCTTTGTTTTTTGACGAGTGGTGGGATGTGACCAGCTGCTGGGACGTGGTGCCGGAGGGAGTGGTGCACACTGGGAGTAGTCAGGCAGGTTTCCTTGGCATTGGTGGAGAGGGAGGTTCTGATGATGCTTCAACTGATGATCGATTATTTGTGCTGTAGGGATATGGTCCTGGGGGTCTCCATTTTGAGCTTGATTCTGTTGTAGCCTCTTTTCTGAAGACCATTTTGTGTAATATTTTGATAGCGTAGTTATTATTGTATGTATGGGATTTGAACCGAAATATTCTAATAGACTTATGGTTGTTATCAAAAGGATTTCATGTATTTCTTTGGTTTTGACTAAATTATGTGTGGTTTAATTGCTGTCAGATTGTGGTTTAAATAAACCTGATAAGTGGGCCAGTAGAAAAAGGAATCTCATTTTATTGAATAGTCTGACAAGTGGGACCCATCTAGGTGGTAGGACCAACCCATGAAGAAATGGACCTTAGATAGGCCAACACCTAGAATAGAAAAAGGCTCGAAAAAGGCTAAGGCCCAAAATTGAAATGGACCATAAAGGCCAAGATATAGTAAATACAAGGCTAGAATTATTGGGCTCAACCCATATGTACCAACTAAATGGACTGGGCTTATTTTGCACCACGACGATTTTATTTCGTCACAATTTTGCCACGTAGGACAAGCCACATAGGATCTGACGTGGTCGGGCTAGAGTTCCTATGACGATATTGGATCATCATAACGGTTATGACGATCCAATATCGTCATAGACGGTTATGATGATTTCATAGAAAACGCCGTTGTGTGCAATTAACGACGCTCAGTTTTTGACGATATGTTTTTTGTCATAAGATCGTCATATATTATAGAAAATGACGATTCTGTGACGAAAATGGAGGGTCATGTATCAGCAGATTCCTTTGTAGTGGAAGCTAAGAAGTGTCTAAAGGAGAAAGGTATTAGAGCTGAAGGTGTGAAGAATTTACCTCCTATAGAAGAATTATGTAAGCCAATTCCCTACTCATCTACTATTGAGGTACACTCTCTCCAACACTTTGATGAAGGTGATATTCCTTATGGTAAGCCTCGTCATCAATGTTTAGAGGAACTTGACATCTTTATTGTTAAACAAGGGTATTTTAATAAACAAGTTCAGAATCATTAGTTGGAAAACTCTAGCGCTATCCATGAGTTGAAAGATATTGTGGAAAGAACTTCTAATGATATTAAAATGCTTTGTAAACACTTTCAAATGGTTCAAACCAAACTTGATCAACTTGCTAAGGTACAAAAGGATATGCTAGTTAATGCTTCAGGAGATAAACATGCTTATGGAATTAGAACTAGGAGTGGTATAGCTACTCAAGATCCTTTATATCCTGAAGGACACCCTAAAAGAATAGAGCAGGATTCCCAACAAGGTGAACATAGTGGTAGTCCTCGTAAGAGAAAGAAAAAAACATAAGATAGCTGAGGAACCACTTGAACCTGCTGTAGATCCTAGTATATCTATCTCTGATGCTGAAACTAAGAGTGGTAATGATAAAAATGAGTCTCCTGATAAGGAGGAAGGTGAGGAAGAACCTGAGAAGCACACTAAGAACACTAGGTACACAAAGGAAGATTTTATTGCTAATAAACATGGTAAAGAGAGAGAACCTTGGGTACAGAAACCTATGCCTTTTCCAGGTAAGAAACACAAGTCAAAGGAGGAAGAACACTACAACAAATTTTGTGAGTGGATGAAACCTTTATTCTTGCAAATTCCTTTGACTGATTCTATTAAGTTGCCTCCTTATTCAAAGTATATGAAGGATATTGTCTCTAATAAAAGGAAGATTCCTAAGGAGGAGATTTATACTTTGCTTGCTAATTACTCCTTCAATGGTAAGGTTCCAAAGAAACTTGGTGATCCAGGTATACCAACTATTCCTTTCTCCATTAAGAATAATTATGTTAGAACTGCTTTATGTGATTTGGGAGCTGGAGTTAGTATTATGCCTTTTTCTGTCTACAAGAGGCTCTAGCTAGAAAAGTTGATACCAAGTGATATATCTTTGCAAATGGCTGATAAGTCAACTACTATTCCTATTGGTATATGTGTGGATGTTCCTGTTCAAGTTGCTCATAATTGCATGGTTTTAACTGATTTTGTTGTGCTTGAAATGCCTGAAGATGATAATATGTCTATTATTCTTGGGAGACCTTTTCTTAATACTGCAGGTGCTGTCATCAATTGCAATCAAGGAAAAGTAACATTCAATATTAATGACAAAGAGCACACTGTCTATTTCCCCAAGAAGGTTGTTAAAAGCTATTGCCTGAATTCCATTGAAAATATTGAGAGCATCAAGGTTGGAGAAATATATTGTCCCATTCCACAAGAAAATTTTGAAACTATTATGATTGGGACCATTGCTATAAAGTATGAGGTAACATAATCACCTTGTGGAATGCAAAGTTTTGTTTCATATAAGATTGTTTTGGTAACAAGACTTGATCAACCTTGTTAACAAAAGGATTTTTATGGACAAAATTGTAGGGTTCGCAGCATAGAAAACAAAAATTTTCCTACGATGTGAACAATATACCAAGATCTATCTACTAGATACAAACAACGGGCGGATGTAAATCCGTAGAGAACATACCCTTGAAGACCGACAAAGCTTAACGAGTTCAACTCGTGGTTGATGTAGACGATCTCTTGCCGATCTCAAGATCGAGAGGAAGTCCTAGCGCCGCAAATCAGCAGCGCATCCGTGCTCGCACACACGTTCGAGGCACCGAGTAACCTCCGCCTCCTCGCTCCAGCGATGCAGCGGAAGCACAACTCTTTCTTGCCGAATAGCCACCGGGAACATGTATCTCGCTAGTCCGAGACCATGGGGGATAAATTCTAGAGGGGGAGAGAGATCCTTCACGAGGAGGAGTGAGAGACAAGTGAGGAGGGGGGCTCCTTTTATAGGAGGAGTGGGGGCACCCAAGGGGTTGGCCGCCGGCCATGGGGGCTGCCCCCTCCCCTCCTTCATTCATGTGGGTGGACACTCCACTCACAAAATGCCCTTTAAAATCCCTCCACTCAAAAGTCCACTCAAATTCCCATTAAATTTCCACCAAATTTAATGCAAACTCTCATTAAATAAAACTCTTTTATTTTATTCAGAATTTTGTCAATTACTTTAATGACAAACATTCACAAATAACCCCTTGCTAGAATTCTATTTCACATGCATAACCACTTTATGCAATTTCACCTGAAAACCTGTTTCGGTATCTTGTGAAATAAATTCCTGCGCTTGTTCATTCTTTCGGCATGAAACATTTGCTCCAATTGGATGTCGGTGTCTCTTAAGTGTGTCACCCTACGGTTCGTGAATAATGCGGACATGATCGAGACCCCTCTCGGATCAATAATCAGAAGCGGGATCTGGAGACCCATACTGACTCCCACACATTCAACGATGACTTTCTTGTGATCGTCGGAACCTTTTACGCTAGTATCTTAATCCCTTTGTTTCACGATATATTACATGTCCGAGATTCGATCATGGGTATCTCCATACCTAGTTTGATCTCGTTATCGACATGCACTCTTTTCTCGTTCCTGTGATATAACATTCTAGTGATCAAATCACTTGCTTGCAAGCTAATCAATGTGATATCACCGAGAGGGCCCAGAGTATATCTATCTGTCATCGGGATGAACAAATTCCACTCTCGATCCATGAGCCTCAACATAACACTTTATTAGTTCTGAATCCATCTTTATAATCACCCTGTTACGGTGTGACGTTTGATGTTATCAAGAAACTCTTCCGGTGTTAGTGATTGACATGATCTCATGGTCCAAGGATTAGGATCACTTCGTAATTTGTTATAGCAATATAAACTCAATGACTTTGATCGTAATGCTATACTTCGGATGAATGTTCATCACACCATTACACTAATGTTGTGATCCCGTTATTAACAACATCCAATGTCCATGATCAGGAAACCTTGATCATCTTGTTAATCAACGAGCTAGTTTATGAGAGAGGCATAACTAGGAACTTTCTGTTTGTTTATTAAACACACATGTATTAACATTTCCGTATTAATACAATTATAGCATGCAAAATAAACATCTATCATATACTTGGAATACACATAATAAACACTTTATTATTGCCTCTCAGGGCATATTCCCTTCAGTCTCCCACTTGCACTAGAGACAATAATCTAGTTACATAGTGATAAATCTAACACCCATTGAGTGCTGGTGTTGATCATGTTTTGCTCTAGGGAGAGTTTTAGTCAACGGATTTGCTACATTGAGATCCGTATGTACTTTACAAATCTTTATATCTCCATTCTTGACATGCTCGCGGATGGAGTGAAACCGGCGCTTAATATGCTTGGAATGCTTGTGAGACCTTGGCTCTTTGGCATTGGCAATGGCACCATTGTTGTCACAATAGATCACCATTGGGTCCAACGCGTTTGCCACCACTCCTAGTTCGGATATGAACTCCTTCATCCAAACTGCTTCCTGAGCCGCTTCTGAAGCAGCAACATATTCGGCCTCCGTTGTTGATCCCGCTACCACAGGTTGTTTGGAGCTCCTCCAACTAACCGCTCCGCCATTCATGAGAAATACGTATCCGGATTGAGACTTAGAGTCATCCGGATCGGTGTCAAAGCTAGCGTCGACATAACACTTAGCGACGAGCTCTTCTTCACCTCTGTATACAAGAAACATATCCTTAGTTCTTCGTAAGTACTTAAGGATATTCTTGACCGCTATCCAGTGTTCCGAACCTGGATCCGATTGGTACCTACTAGTCAAACTAATAGCATGTGCCACATCCGGTCTTGTACATAGCATGGCGTACATTATAGAGCCTATGGCTGAAGCATAGGGGACTTTGTCCATTATCTCTCTTTCTTCCGCTGAAGCCGGACTTTGAGTCTTACTCAATGTCTTGCCTTGCAACATAGGTAAGAACCCCTTCTTACTTCCGTCCATTTTAAACTTCTTTAAAATCTTATCAAGGTATGTACTTTGTGATAGCCCTATTAGGCGCCTAGATCTATCTCTATAGATCTTTATGCCTAATATGTATGACGCTTCACCTAGGTCCTTCATTGAAAATTTGCTGTTTAGATAACTTTTAACACTGTTTAAAAGATCTATATCATTTCCGATCAATAATATGTCATCCACATATAATATCAGAAATGCCACATTGCTCCCACTCACTTTCTTGTAAATACAAGCTTCTCCATAAGTTTGGACAAATCCAAACTCTTTGATCACCTCATCAAAGCGGAGATTCCAACTTCGTGATGCTTGCTTCAATCCATAGATGGATCGCTGAAGCTTGCACACCTTGTTAGCATCCTTAGGATCGACAAAACCCTTTGGTTGTATCATATACAACTCTTCTTCAATATTACCATTGAGAAACGCGGTTTTGACATCCATCTGCCATATCTCATAATCGAAATATGCAGCAATTGCTAACATAATCCTAACTGACTTTAGCATCGCTACGGGAGAGAAAGTCTCATCGTAGTCAACTCCTTGAATTTGTCGAAACCCCTTTGCGACAAGTCGAGCTTTATAGACGGTCACATTACCATCAGCATCAGTTTTCCTTTTGAAAATCCATTTGTTCTCCACGGCCTTTCGGTCGTGAGGTAATTCCACCAAGTTCCAAACTTGATTTTCATACATGGATTCCATCTCGGATTTCATGGATTCTAACCATTTGTTGGAATCCGGGCTCATCATCGCTTCTTCATACGTCGCAGGGTCATCATTTTCATCAACCATGAAATTCATGACAGGATTTCCGTACAGCTCGGGAGCTGCACGCGTCCCGTTTGACCTGCGAGGTTCGGTAGTACTCTCTTTCGGAGTTTCATGATCATTATCATTAGTTCCCTCTTCAACAGGTGGAGCCAACTCCGGAACAACTTCCGGCGCTGCGCTACTCGCCATACTTTGAAGAGAAGGTTCCACAACCTCTTCGAGTTCTACCTTCCGACTACTCACACCTTTCGCGAGAAACTCTTTCTCTAGAAAGGATCCATTCTTGGCAACAAAAACCTTGCCCTCGGATCTGTGATAGAAGGAATACCCAATAGTTTCTTTAGGGTATCCTATGAAGACGCATTTTTCCACTTTGGGTTCGAGTTTATCCGGTTGAAGTTTCTTCACATAAACATCGCATCCCCAAACTTTAAGAAATGACAACTTAGGTTTGTTTCCAAACCACAATTCATACGGTGTCTTTTCAACGGATTTAGATGGTGCCCGATTTAAAGTGAATGCAGCAGTTTCTAGTGCATAACCCCAAAATGACAACGGCAAGTCCGTGAGAGACATCATAGATCGAACCATATCTAATAAAGTACGATTACGACGTTCCGACACACCATTTCGCTGTGGTGTTCCGGCAGGTGTGAGTTGTGAAACAATTCCACACTCTTTCATGTGAGTGCTAAACTCGTAACTTAGATACTCACCTCCACGGTCGGACCGTAGAAATTTGATCTTTCTATTACGATGATTTTCCACTTCATTCTGAAATTCCTTGAACTTTTCAAAGGTTTCAGACTTGTGTTTCATCAAGTAGATATAACCGTATCTACTCAAATCATCCATGAAAGTAACAAAATAACGATATCCACCTCGCGCCAACACACTCATTGGACCACATACATCAGAATGTATGATTTCCAATAAATCTGTCGCCCGTTCCATTGAACCGGAAAACGGCATTCTAGTCATCTTGCCCATAAGGCATGGCTCACATGTATCAAATGATTCATAATCAAGTGATTCCAAAAGTCCATCCGAATAGAGCTTCTTCATGCGTTTAACGCCAATATGACCTAGACGGCAGTGCCACATATATGCGGATATATCATCATTAAGTTTAATCCTTTTAGCATCAACATTATGAATATGTGTAACATTATCATCGAGATCTAATAGAAATAAACCATTCATCATCGGTGCATGACCATAAAAGATTTCATTCATATAAATGGAACAACCATTGTTCTCGGATTTAAATGAATAACCACTTCGCATCAAACACGATCCAGATACAATGTTCATGCTCAGTGCAGGCACCAGATAACATTTATTCAAGTTTATAACTAATCCCGACGGTAAGTGGAGAGGCAGCGTTCCGACGGCGATCACATCAACGCTTGATCCATTGCCGACACACATCTTGACCTCACCCCTTGCTAGCGGTCGCTTGTTCCGCAACCCCTGATTCGAGTTACAAATATTAGCAACTGAACTGGTATCAAATACCTAGGTGCTACTGCGAGCACTAGTCAAGTACACATCAATAACATGTATATCATATATACCTTTGTTTGCCTTGCCGGCCTTCTTGTCTGCCAGATACTTGGGGCAGTTGCGCTTCCAGTGGCCAGTCCCCTTACAATAGTAGCACTCGGAATCAGACTTAGGTCCAACTCGGGGTTTCTTTTCAGGCGCGGCAACAGGCTTGCCGCCCTTACTTCCCTTCCGTTTTCCCTTCTTGTCTTTCTTGAAACCAGTGTTCCTATTGATCATCAACACTTGATGTTCCTTTTTGATCTCCACTTCTGCAGTTTTAAGCATTGACAGAAGCTCGGGGAGAGACTTCTTCATGCCTTGCATATTATAGTTCATCACGAAGCTCTTATAGCTAGGTGGCAGAGACTGCAGAACACGATGGATGCCTAAGTCAATGGGAATCGATATTCCCAAGGACACAAGCTTATCGGCGTAACCCGACATCTTGAGTACATGCTCACTAACGGAGCTGTGCTCTTCCATCATGCAGCTAAAGAACTTTTCTGAAGCGTTGTAGCTCTCTATAGCAGCATGTGTGTCGAAAATCATTTTCAACTCACCCATTGTATCAAATGCATTGCCGTTTTCGAAACGCTTTCGAAGTTCCGGCTCTAGCCCATACAATATGCCGCAATGAACTAAGTTGTGGTCCTCCTGACGAGTCTGATAGACATTCTTCTCCTCGTCAGGGGCATCATCAAAAGGTGGGGGGCCTAACGGCGCTTCTAGCACATATTGCTTTTGTGCAGCAGAGAGGAGAATCCTCAAATTCATGGCCCATTCGGTAAAGTTGCTACCGTTCGTTGCTAGTTTCTCTTTCTCCATGAACACATTGAAATTAAAAGCAGGTGGTGCCATCTACAACAGAATTTGTAAAGTTTAGACTAAGTGTATGATAGATTGAGTTCAACTAATCGAATGAACTCCCACTCAAAAACGACATCCCTCGTGCCTTTTTGGTGATTACATGAACCAAATCCACTACACCAAGTCCGATCATCACGTGAGTCGGTATAGCTTCAAAGGCGAGCATCAAATGGGCATCATATCAATTATATGACTCATGCTTAACCTTTCGGTCCGTGTTCCAAGGCCATGTCTGTACATGCTAGGCTCGCCAAGTTAGAACCTTAGTATTCGCGTGTGTAACTGTTTTACACCCGAAATATGGTCGTGGATCCAAGAACACCCGATCATCACGTGATGTCTTGGAGCGACGAAAACATAATCGGTGCATACTAAAGGAAGAACACATTCTTATATTGATATTTAAATGAGGGATCATCTTATTATGATAACAAAGCGCTAAACAAGCAATATAAGATGCTATCGAACATCATATGTTTATTAGTGAAATTATATGGTTCCCGCAGATGATCTCTATCATGTGCATCGTGGTATGATCACTATCATACCTATATGTGTAAATCCAAGGTCTATGGATTTTACACGCTATGTGTGTTGTAAGAGTATCATCTCATACTTCTACTTACAACACTACCATATCATAACACTAGCCCAGCAACAATCTAAACTAGACGCCTCTAATTTATCCATTGCAAGTTTTACGTGGCATAGGGCTTTCGAGATAGAACCGTTCTTACCTACGAACATGAACCACAATGAGGATAATCAAATTGTTGACAACTCGCTTGCAAAATAGATATTGACTATAGTAGGAGAGACAGACACCCGCTAGCCACTTATGCAAACTAGTTACATGTCAAGCGTGGAACAGGTCTCATGTGCGAGGACATGTAAAGTTTGTCCGGGCCGCTTCATCCCACTATGCCACCAATATCCAAAATTACAACAAAGGAGCAACAACATGATCATCATCGCCCACATACTCATATGTGTACTACCCGTGTAAAGTATCTACGCATAGATCCGGCTCTGATACCACTGTCGGGTTTGCAGCATAGAAAACAAAATTTTTCCTACGACGTGAACTATATACCAAGATCTATCTACTAGATACAAACAACGGGCGGATGTAAATCCGTAGAGAACATACCCTTGAAGACCGACAAAGCTTAACGAGTTCAGCTCGTGGTTGATGTAGACGATCTCTTGCCGATCTCAAGATCGAGAGGAAGTCCTAGCGCCGCAAATCAGCAGCGCATCCGTGCTCGCACACACGTTCGAGGCACCGAGCAACCTCCGCCTCCTCGCTCCAGCGATGCAGCGGAAGCACAACTCTTTCTTGCCGAATAGCCACCGGGAACATGTATCTCGCTAGTCCGAGACCATGGGGGATAAATTCTAGAGGGGGAGAGAGATCCTTCACGAGGAGGTGTGAGAGACAAGTGAGGAGGGGGGCTCCTTTTATAGGAGGAGGGGGGCACCCAAGGGGTTGGCCGCCGGCCATGGGGGCTGCCCCCTCCCATCCTTCATTCATGTGGGTGGACACTCCACTCACAAAATGCCCTTTAAAATCCCTCCACTCAAAAGTCCACTCAAATTCCCATTAAATTTCCACCAAATTTAATGCAAACTCTCATTAAATAAAACTCTTTTATTTTATTCAGAATTTTGTCAATTACTTTAATGAAAAACATTCACAAATAACCCCTTGCTAGAATTCTATTTCACATGCATAACCACTTTATGCAATTTCACCTGAAAACCTGTTTCGGTATCTAGTGAAATAAATTCCTGCGCTTTTTCATTCTTTCGGCATGAAACATTTGCTCCAATTGGATGTCGGTGTCTCTTAAGTGTGTCACCCTACGGTTCGTGAATAAGGCGGACATGATCGAGACCCCTCTCGGATCAATAATCAGAAGCGGGATCTGGAGACCCATACTGACTCCCACACATTCAACGATGACTTTCTTGTGATCGTCGGAACCTTTTACGCTAGTATCTTAATCCCTTTGTTTCACGATATATTACATGTCCGAGATTCGATCATGGGTATCTCCATACCTAGTTTGATCTCGTTACCGACATGCACTCTTTTCTCGTTCCTGTGATATAACATTCTAGTGATCAAATCACTTGCTTGCAAGCTAATCAATGTGATATCACCGAGAGGGACCAGAGTATATCTATCCGTCATCGGGATGAACAAATTCCACTCTCGATCCATGAGCCTCAACATAACACTTTATTAGTTCTGAATCCATCTTTATAATCACCCTGTTACGGTGTGACGTTTGATGTTATCAAGAAACTCTTCCGGTGTTAGTGATTGACATGATCTCATGGTCTAAGGATTAGGATCACTTCGTAATTTGTTATAGCAATATAAACCCAATGACTTTGATCGTAATGCTATACTTCGGATGAATGTTCATCACACCATTACACTAATGTTGTGATCCCGTTATTAACAACATCCAATGTCCATGATCAGGAAACCTTGATCATCTTGTTAATTAACGAGCTAGTTTATGAGAGAGGCATAACTAGGAACTTTCTGTTTGTTTATTAAACACACATGTATTAACGTTTCCGTATTAATACAATTATAGCATGCAAAATAAACATCTATCATATACTTGGAATACACATAATAAACACTTTATTATTTGCTTTTGCTTCTTCTGAAAAACTGTTTCTGCGAGAAAATCAATTTTCATACCCTAAAAATTGGCCAAAAATAAAGTTTCCCGAAAAATCCAGAAAGTTCAAAATAAATTTTTCCTCAAAAAGGGGCAGAGAGGCACCTGAAGTGACCTAGGGGGCCACCCCAGGCCACCACACCTGTGGTAGGCGCGGCCTACCAAGTGGCGGCGCCTGGGGGGTCTGGCCCACCTAGGCCCCTCCAGGCTGCCTCCTCCAAGCCATCTTATTTATCTCTCCCGAAAAACACCTGAAAACTTGCTCAAGTTTGAGTTCTTGCTGTTCTTGCTTGCGATTTTCAATCTCCTTGTTCATCCCATCTCAAGTGCTGATTTTTGGAGGGATTGCTCCTTGGTATGTGCCTCCTCCACTTGTCCAATTAGATTTGTGATTGGTAAATTGTATCTCGAGTATTTTGCTGCTATAGGTGATAGGTTGTTTGAGCTTACATGCTTGTTCTATTCTTAGAAACTTTGTTTTCATGCATGTGTAGACCTCTAGCAAGTTCCTATAGTAGTTGCTCATCATTTATCAACTTAGAAATCACTTGGTTTGATGGTTGTTTAAAATTTCAGAAAAGTAAAGTCATGGACCACCACACATTTGGTGATATATTTGAGAGTGATGCACCTAGAAGGGCAAGGCTTCCAATGTCATCTACCAGTACTAGACCCTCATACAATGAGGATCTCATCACTCCGAGATTTGGTGATGAGGGAGATGAAGGGGATGCGCACCCCTCCACCTTTCCTTGCCAAACTTTCTTGCAAGCTGCTGGGATTCTCAACGACTTTATGACTTTGGTACAAGGAGCTGGTCTAACAAGTTACATGAAGGATGAGAGTGCACAATATGCTTTGCTTACTAAAACATTTGTGGAGAGTTTCTCCTTTACTAACAGCATGTTCAAGCCCTCCGTGTCTTTCAAAATTTATGGCAGGGCTCACTCTATGACATTGAATAAATTTTTGCAAGGTCCTGGGACTTGGTACAACTGGGTAATCAAAGAAGATTCCAGCTCTTCCCGTTGATTTGTTGGAGATTTACCGAGGAATAACCACTGATGATGACCGCAGAGCTCAACGAGGTAAGATAAAGAATATTCAACTTCCAACCATCAGGTACTTTGCCTACTATCTTGCCACAAGTGTTCTTGGTAGGGAGAACACTAGTAATATTTCCAAGTATCAATTGGCCTTCTTAGCTTCTGCGCTCTATAGTGAGGATAAGTATAATATTGGTTCCCATATTGCTCGTCGCTTAGCTGCTAAGGGACCCATTTATGGGGGAATTATTGCTACTCGTATTGCTGCTGCCTTGTACATTGCTGTTGATCCACATGATACAGTTTTGGCTCCTCAGAGGCTTTATCTTGCTGCCATGAAGGCGCACCACTTTGTCACCACTAGCTCTACTCTTGATAACTTGGTTTATAGAATGCTGTTTATTGATGGGGAATAGAGAGAGATCCCTCTACCCCAAACCACTTTGCTCAGCATTTCTCAGGGACCTTGGTCATGTTCTAAGGCGGAGATGGATGACAAGCTGCACTCTCTTAACTTCCATGGGCGAGTCTTCGAGCTCGTACCAGGACGAGGGAGCCTCCTCAACATACTATGGAGGTGCACCCTCATATGACCCCGCGGTACACTACACAGGGGAGTCTTCGAGATCGTACCAGGACGAGGGAGCCTCCTCGACATACTATGGAGGTGCACCTACTTGGGCACCATGGGATCGAGCCCCACTTAGGCCAAAAACCCTAAGCTTGGGGGGAGGTATACCGACATCATGCTCATATATATATATCATGTTCGGTAGGTTCTTTGTATATCCATTGTTTTTGCTTTCTTTTTTGTTTTTTGTTGCTTCTTTCTCAAAAACACAAAAATACCAAAAATATTTTCGTTGTTTCTCTTGGTTTGTTTCTTTGTTTCCTTGCTTTGGTTTGCTTTAAAAGAAAAATCCAAAAAGAGTTTGCTTTGTTTGGTTTGCTTTGTTTTTGTTTGGTTTTTCTTTGTTTGCTTGTTTCTAAAAAAATCGAAAACACCAAAAATATTTGTTGTTCTTCTTTGGTTTTGTGAGTTCTTTGTAGGGTTCAGCCGTCCTTAGTGGATTTTGGTTTCATGTTAATTATTCAAGTCACATAAGTGAAGGGCAATAATGAAGATTAAGACAACTTGAGGTGTGGTAAGAGGCTGGTAAGGAACTCTATTTGTGTAAGGTTCCCAACCTTTAATAAGGTAGAGTCCCCTGTGTTTACAATGCTAGTCCCTGGATCAATAGCTAGCATCCACAGTTAAGATGTAATATCAAGAAACAAAGGTCATAATACAACTTTATAACCAGGAATAACATAATTTTATTACATCTTACATAGCTCATTTGGCTATTACATTACATTGCAGCAGAATATCTATAAGCATGGGGTCCTTCATCTTCAAAGTGCCATAGGCAGACATGTTGGTTATAGACTTGTAATCCGAATCATTAAACTTCACTAACATCAATCAAACCTGCAACATCACAAGTTACAGCCACAAGGGTCAATACATTTGAATTGTATTGGCAAGTGATACTATGGTAGTATAGTGGTGACTAGCATCTATATGCATTTGGCTAAGTGGAGTTGAGGCTTGCATTGCTCAAAATATAATTATCATTTGAAAACACTAAGTTTTTGCTTGACAAAATAAATCTTTCCCAAGGCATCTCCCAATCAAAGATTGAAGTTCCTTTAACCCTTGTTCAACCACAAGTTTTTAACTTAGAAATTTGGATGATGAGATTCTTGATTGCTTCCATGTCTTGATGCTCAAATTGTCCTTTACCAGGGACATGGCTAAGTACTTAGATTTTACACTCTGCAGAGGTGGTGCACTTTCCCCACAAGACTTGGTTTCACCAAGACAAGATCTTTCAGAAGCCTTCCCTTAGACCAAAATGGACGCGTTCCAACCTATCAAACCCTACCACCAACTGTCCATATGGCTAAGTTCTTGCAACCTATATGATCCAGGCAGAGCCCATAATGCCAAGTGGCTGCACTTGAAGCTTCTCAACATTTGACATCTCAAATCTCTTTGTTCCTGGATGGCAATCCACAAGTGTGATACACAAGGTAAACCATATCCATGGGCCTTGTGTAACCACTCAACCAGAAACCACCAAGCAATTACCAATCCACCCAGATGATTCATTAACTTAGTTGTTTTATTAAACAAAAACACAAGTCCTCAGACTTAGAAATTTTTCCATAGTATGAATGTATATTCCACCCTTGTTTTCTATTAGCTAAGCTAAGCATGATAGTAGTAGGAATCTTAACTTAGGAAATTTTCTACTAAGGTTTCATCTACTAGGTTTTCCCATAGCATGGTTTATACTTAGCAAAAATTCCATGCAAGTTTTACTTAGAAAATCACTAATGCATAGTGAAAGTAATGGGACAAAAGTATGAAGCATCACTTGCCTTTTTGGTAGAGTATAAGTTCACTCCCTGTCCTTGCTACAATCACACTCTTCAAGTCACTACAATTCAATCAAGCAAGGCACAAGTTCAATCCACCATTCAAACAATTCATCACATAAAATCATAGAACCAAGATAATGCATGCAAGCATGCCAAGGATTGTTTTATTTGGAAGAGTGGTTCCTAATGGGACATAAACATTTGAAAACACCTAATGGTCATTTTTATAAAGTGGCAAAGTCATTTGCAAAAGATTTCACTTCATAAACCATTTTCAAAACAAGGTATCATTTTATGTGGTGTAGAAATGTTTTTACTAAGGCATTAATCTATAGGGTTCACAAAATTCATTTTCAAATCATAAAACTTGGTGTTTGGGGTCAGAGAGTTTAAAACAAAACATTTCCCAAAGGTTTTCCTTCAAAACCATTTTTAATAAATAAACCATATTTTTATTTGACTAGAATTGGTTTTAAATCAAAGAATCATTCTTTTCCTTCACCAAATATATTTTTGAAACCACAAAGTGTTTCCTAGGGTCAGTAGGTTCAAAACACACCATTTGCAAAAGATTTTATCCCCAAAATCATTTTTGAAAAAATTTTATAACCTAAACAAGCATACATAAGTTTCTGCAAAAACAAACATTTTAACAGAAACTTTTTACTAAACAAATGGCATGGTTGGCTAGGGTTTGTTCCACTGATTCCATTGATATACATTTTGCAAAATTTGAACGTGTAGAACTAAAGTTATGCAATTTATAAATTCAAACCACTAATAGAAATGTTTCTGTCTTATAAACAAACTCCAGGCCACGTGGTGCAATCCTATTGGTCAAAAACGTTTCGTTCGGATCAACAGACACAGACCGCAGGATCCAACTTGATCGCACGGCACAGATCGATCGATACCCCTTCGGCTAAGATTCTATCGCGAGCGTCAGATCAAGATCCTACGGCGCGCAGCACGCTTGCCAACTAGTGGCGACGCTGGCGGCGGCGCTCAGGCGGCAGCGCTCAGACGAGGTCGTCGCCGGTGATACAGAACGCAAGGGAGAGGAGGAGAAGGCTCACCGTGTTCGCCGAAGCTTGGGGAAGCTCAACGTGTGGTTAGTTTGTCGAGGGGCGCTCTGGTCCGACGTGGATTGCTCACCGGAGTCCACACGGCGTCGGGCGTGCTCTGGAAGTCGTCGAGGGCGAGGTTGCAGATCGTCCCGACGCAAAATAAGTGCATGGTTAGATGCGGGCGAGTGCGGTGAGTGCAGGAGTGTCATCGGGAAGGATAGGTGCGGACGCATGCTTACGGGGAGGGTCGCCGGAGAGGAAGCAGACGGTGGCGCTGCGCTGGGGGTGACGCTGTCGAGCTTGTAGAGCTCGCGCGGGTGAGCTGCCGATGCGGGAAGGTCCGCCAGGAGATGGGGATCACAACTGCGTGCTCGAGGAGGCAAGGGGTGGCGTGGGGCTGCCGGAATCCTCGCCGGAGCGTCGTCGGATAGTGGGCGGTGCAGAGATGAATCGAGCAGCCTGGGGGCGTGCTAGAGTGAGGCGACTGGGGGAAATTGAAGAGGAGATGCTGGCGCTTAATAAGGCGAGATTGCTGAGAGGAATCACTGCAGCATTACTGCGAATTTACGTGCGGTTCCAACGGCAGAAACGGCAGCGGTGTCTGGGGGAAGAACAGGTCGTGGGTGGGAACGACGAACAGTGCTGTGGGTCCTGGTTGTCTGCGAGAGAGAGGAAGAGGGAGTAGGGTCCACCAGTCATCCTCTGTGCGGTTAAGTTCCTGAGTGAGAAATGAACGATTCGCTGGGGAGAGAGGTGGGCGGCTGGGCTGGGATGGGCTTTGCTGGGCTGGGTCGTCTTTGCTCTATTTTTTTCTGTTCTGAAACTTTTTCTTTTTCTCTTTTGATTTTCTGTTTTGAAATTCAATCAAACCAATCAATCAACAAATCAAATCAAAACAAACTTCCACCAAACTTGTATTGAGTTTTAGTTCTGTTTAACAACACAAAACCAAAGTCCCAAAATAAAATATTAATTTTATTCTTTTTAGAATCTATTTAATAATTAAATAAAATAGACATTAATTATTAATTCAAATAGGTTTTGATTTATTTAATAAAATCTCCATTTGAAAACTAAATATTATCAAAACCAAATCAGTAGGTTTTATTTGAAAATAGAAGATACTTGGAAAACTTGTTTAAAATAAAATAACATTTTTATTTTAGGGTCCATTAATAATTAAATAAAATGGACCTTAGTTATTAAATCGAATAGGATTTGTTTTATTAAAATCTTTATTTTGAAATCTAAAATAAAACCAAAACACTTCAGTAGGTTTTATTTGAGAATATAAAATATTTGGAAAACTTATTTAAAATAATTTAATAAGTTTTAGTGTTTTGTTAAAAAGGAAAAGCCTTTACTTAAATAAAAATTGGATATTAATAAACACTCATTATTTTATTTAAATAAACCTTTACTCTTTTAATCAAAACAAAATATTTTATTTCAAAAGCTTGGCCAAGGTTTAATTTGGCTCTATAAAATAATCCTTATTTATAAATCTACCTTTTCTTTTGAAAACCAAATCTTTTATTAAAAGATCCAAAAATAGTAATTTTAAATATTTTTAAGTTTATTGTTTATTTATCTTTTTAAATCCCTTTAGGATTTTATTTGATCCAAATAGGTTTGAAAGTTTCCAAATGGATTCAAAAAGTTTCTTCTCACCCTGAAAATCAACAAAGTTTTATTTTATTCATTTATTTTTCACATTACAAGATTTGGAAAGTCTTGGGGTGTGTCAGGCTACCACCCTTAAAATAAATCTCGTCCCGAGATTTGGGGAGGCTAGGGGTTACAAGTTGGCTCAAAGCATCTAGGGTACTACCACCCTTAAAAATTTTCCAACTAAATTACATCTTGGCTTGCTTGGGATCTTGATGTAACTTTCCTGGACAGAAGTTTGCATAGTGGCCTAGTTCCTTGCATTTGAAACATGTGATAAGGCTGAGGTCTTGAGGTGGCTTCTTTGGACAATATGATGCATAATGTCCTAACTCTTTGCAGTGTTTGCACATCACTTGGCTAATATCCTTCCTCATCTTGGGTTTCACTAGCTTTTGTTTGTCCTCTTGGCTCTTCTTCTTTTCTGGGCATTCACTGGCATAGTGTCCCATCTCTTTGCAATTGTAACATTGCACTTGAGTAATATCCCTCTTGTTAGGGTTGGGGCATTTCTTCTTCTTCTTGGGTCTCTCCAAAGCTAGGAGTTCTTCTAGTTCATGTTCTGCATACCTCACCTCAGAGGTGGGAAATCTTTCTCTCTTCTTGGGGCATTGATCTTCATGCTCCTTGGATGTATGATCCTTGTCTCCACAAATATTTCAAACTTGGGTTCCCTCTAGAATAACATCTTTGTCATCCTTGTTGTCATTAGCTCTTTGGGAAAAGTTTTCTCCCATGTTGATCATTTGAGTAACCAATCCTTGCAACAATTGGGATTGAAGTTTCAAAATCCTTTGTATGGCTGGGTCTAGTCCATTGTTGTTGGCTATAAGCTGAGTTGTCTCTTGGCTCAACTGGTTTTGGGTTGCTATAAGTTCTCTCATGTTGTCCTCTTGGTTGTTGTTGTCATCAACCTTGATGTTGGTATTTCTTGGAGAAGTCATCTGTTTGGGTTGAATTGGGATTAGAATAGGCAAAAAGATTTCTAAGAAAATAATTCTAATCACACGCATCACAATTCACACAAGCAATGTGCAAGCAATCACAAACAAACATTTCACTCAACCAACAAGCTTCAAGCATATTTTTAGGCATCCAAAAATATTTTTGTTACACCACATAAGTTGGTGGGTTTGTCTTAAACTAAATATGGTGGTCCATCTATATGGTTCACTTGCATTCTTTCCATCCTTCTTGGTTGATTCTTCTTGCATGAGATCATGGTTTCCTTGGGGAAATCCTTGGTCACAAAATTTCAAAGGTGATGGTGATGCCTTCTAAGTTGTTTTTCTTTAGTCTTCAAGTCTTGAGCAATATTTCTTGTTTCACTTGTAGTCCTTAGTGATATCAAAAGTTGGAGTCCTTGGTGAATATGCTGAAGATGTTGAAGTCATTAGAGTTGAAGAAGTTGAAGTCATTAGAGTTGAAGAAGTCCTCTGCACATGGTGAAGTCTTTGGCCATGGGGTAGATTTTTCCATCAAGTTGAAATAGAAGAGATGTAGAGTCAAAACCAAAAATTTTGAGGAAAGAGTTTACAAGATTGTTTGTAAATAAGTTTTGGAACAAATACAACTCCTATCTTTTTCTAAGGGGTTTTGTCCAATCCTAGGTTTACAAATCCTACAGGCAACACAATGCTCTGATACCATCTGTAAGGTTCCCAACCTTTAATAAGGTAGAGTCCCCTGTGTTTACAATGCTAGTCCCTGGATCAATAGCTAGCATCCACAGTTAATATGTAATATCAAGAAACAAAGGTCATAATACAACTTTATAACCAGGAATAACATAATTTTATTACATCTTACATAGCTCATTTGGCTATTACATTACATTGCAGCAGAATATCTGTAAGCATGGGGTCCTTCATCTTCAAAGTGCCACAGGCAAACATGTTGGTTGTAGACTTGTAATCCTAATCATTAAACTTCACTAACATCAATCAAACCTGCAACATCACAAGTTATAGCCACAAGGGTCAATACATTTGAATTGTATTGGCAAGTGATACTATGGTAGTATAGTGGTGACTAGCATCTATATGCATTTGGCTAAGTGGAGTTGAGGCTTGCATTGCTCAAAATATAATTATCATTTGAAAACACTAAGTTTTTGCTTGACAAAATAAATCTTTCCCAAGGCATCTCCCAATCAAAGATTGAAGTTCCTTTAACCCTTGTTCAACCACAAGTTTTTAACTTAGAAATTTGGATGATGAGATTCTTGATTGCTTCCATGTCTTGATGCTCAAATTGTCCTTTACCAGGGACATGGCTAAGTACTTAGATTTTACACTCTGCAGAGGTGGTGCACTTTCCCCACAAGACTTGGTTTCACCAAGACAAGATCTTTCAGAAGCCTTCCCTTAGACCAAAATGGACGCGTTCCAACCTATCAAACCCTACCACCAACTGTCCATATGGCTAAGTTCTTGCAACCTATATGATCCAGGCAGAGCCCATAATGCCAAGTGGCTGCACTTGAAGCTTCTCAACATTTGACATCTCAAATCTCTTTGTTCCTGGATGGCAATCCACAAGTGTGATACACAAGGTAAACCATATCCATGGGCCTTGTGTAACAACTCAACCAGAAACCACCAAGCAATTACCAATCCACCCAGGTGATTCATTAACTTAGTTGTTTTATTAAACAAAAACACAAATCCTCAGACTTAGAAATTTTTCCATAGTATGAATGTATATTCCACCCTTGTTTTCTATTAGCTAAGCTAAGCATGATAGTAGTAGGAATCTTAACTTAGGAAATTTTCTACTAAGGTTTGATCTACTAGGTTTTCCCATAGCATGGTTTATACTTAGCAAAAATTCCATGCAAGTTTTACTTAGAAAAATCACTAATGCATAGTGAAAGTAATGGGACAAAAGTATGAAGCATCACTTGCCTTTTTGGTAGAGTATAAGTTCACTCCCTGTCCTTGCTACAATCACACTCTTCAAGTCACTACAATTCAATCAAGCAAGGCACAAGTTCAATCCACCATTCAAGCAATTCATCACATAAAATCATAGAACCAAGATAATGCATGTAAGCATGCCAAGGATTGTTTTATTTGGAAGAGTGGTTCCTAATGGGACATAAACATTTGAAAACACCTAATGGTCATTTTTATAAAGTGGCAAAGTCATTTGCAAAAGATTTCACTTCATAAACCATTTTCAAAACAAGGTATCATTTTATGTGGTGTAGAAATGTTTTTACTAATGCATTAATCTATAGGGTTCACAAAATTCATTTTCAAATCATAAAACTTGGTGTTTGGGGTCAGAGAGTTTAAAACAAAACATTTCCCAAAGGTTTTCCTTCAAAACCATTTTTAATAAATAAACTATATTTTTATTTGACTAGAATTGGTTTTAAATCAAAGAATCATTCTTTTCCTTCACCAAATATATTTTTGAAACCACAAAGTGTTTCCTAGGGTCAGTAGGTTCAAAACACACCATTTGCAAAAGATTTTATCCCCAAAATCATTTTTAAAAAAAATTTATAACCTAAACAAGCATACATAAGTTTCTGCAAAAACAAACATTTTAACAGAAAATTTTTACTAAACAAATGGCATGGTTGGCTAGGGCTTGTTCCACTGATTCCATTGATATAAAGTTTGCAAAATTTGAACGTGTAGAACTAAAGTTATGCAATTTACAAATTCAAACCACTAATAGAAATGTTTCTGTCTTATAAACAAACTCCAGGCCACGTGGTGCAATCCTATTGGTCAAAAACGTTTCGTTCGGATCGACAGACACAGACCGCAGGATCCAACTTGATCGCACAGCACAGATCGATCGATACCCCTTCAGCTAAGATTCTATCGCGAGCGTCAGATCAAGATCCTACGACGCGCAGCACGCTTGCCAACTAGTGGCGGCGCTGGCGGCGGCGCTCAGGCGGCAGCGCTCAGACGAGGTCGTCTCCGGTGATACAGGACGCAAGGGAGAGGAGGAGAAGGCTCACCGTGTTCGCCGAAGCTTGGGGAAGCTCAACGTGTGGTTAGTTTGTCGAGGGGCGCTCTGGTCCGACGTGGATTGCTCATCGGAGTCCACGCGGCGTCGGGCGTGCTCTGGAGGTCGTCGAGGGCGAGGCTGCAGATCGTCCCGAAGCAAAATAAGTGCACGGTTAGATGCGGGCGAGTGCGGTGAGTGCAGGAGTGTCATCGGAAGGAGAGGGGCGGACGCATGCTTACGGGAAGGGTCGCCGGAGAGGAAGCAGACGGTGGCGCTGCGCTGGGAGTGACGTTGTCGAGCTTGCAGAGCTCGCGCGGGTGATCTGGCGATGCGGGAAGGTCCGCCAGGAGATGGGGATCACAACTGCGTGCTTGAGGAGGCAAGGGGTGGCGTGGGGCTGCCAGAATCCTCGCCGGAGCGTCGTCGGACAGTGGGCGGTGCAGAGATGAATCGAGCAGCCTGGGGGCGTGCTAGAGTGAGGCGACTGGGGGAAATTGAAGAGGAGATGCTGGCGCTTAAGAAGGCGAGATTGCTGAGAGGAATCACTGCAGCATTACTGCGAATTTACGTGCGGTTCCAACGGCATTAACGGCAGCGGTGTCTGGGGGAAGAACAGGTCGCGGGTGGGAACGACGAACAGTGCTGTGGGTCCTGGTTGTCTGCGAGAGAGAGTAAGAGGGAGTAGGGTCCACCAGTCATCCTCTGCGGTTAAGTTCCTGAGTGAGAAATGAACGATTCGCTAGGGAGAGAGGTGGGCTGCTGGGCTGGGATGGGCTTAGCTAGGTCGTTTTTGCTCTATTTTTTTCTGTTCTGAAACTTTTTCTTTTTCTCTTTTGATTTTCTGTTTTTAAATTCAATCAAACCAATCAATCAACAAATCAAACCAAAACAAACTTCCACCAAACTTGTATTGAGTTTTAGTTCTGTTTAACAACACAAAACCAAAGTCCCAAAATAAAATATTAATTTTATTCTTTTTAGAATCTATTTAATAATTAAATAAAATAGACCTTAATTATTAATTCAAATAGGTTTTGATTTATTTAATAAAATATCCATTTGAAAACTAAATATTATTAAAACCAAATCAGTAGGTTTTATTTGAAAATAGAAGATACTTGGAAAACTTGTTTAAAATAAAATAACATTTTTATTTTAGGGTCCATTAATAATTAAACAAAATGGACATTAGTTATTAAATCGAATAGGATTTGTTTTATTAAAATCTTTATTTTGAAATCTAAAATAAAACCAAAACACTTCAGTAGGTTTTATTTGAGAATATAAAATATTTGGAAAACTTATTTAAAATAATTTAATAAGTTTTAGTGTTTTGTTAAAAAGGAAAAGCCTTTACTTAAATAAAAATTGGATATTAATAAACACTCATTATTTTATTTAAATAAACCTTTACTCTTTTCATCAAAACAAAATATTTTATTTCAAAAGCTTGGCCAAGGTTGAATTTGGCTCTATAAAATAATCCTTATTTATAAATCTACCTTTTATTTTGAAAACCAAATCTTTTATTAAAAGATCCAAAAATAGTAATTTTAAATATTTTTAAGTTTATTGTTTATTTTTATTTTTAAATCCCTTTAGGATTTTATTTGATCCAAATAGGTTTTGAAAGTTTCCAAATGGATTCAAAAAGTTTCTTCTCACCCTAAAAATCAACAAAGGTTTATTTTATTCATTTATTTTTCACATTACAAGATTTGGAAAATCTTGGGATGTGACAATTTGTTTCATTTTTGTACATATACTCATCATTGTGAGCATGCTTAGCCTGTTTGTGTAAGGTGTATGTCATTATGGATGCTTAGTAGTTCTTGCTTGTCTATGATTAGCTCCAGCTTGCTAATAGTTTGTAGCATGTCATATGAATGTTTGCTTGCATTGTTTTATTCACACTTTGGTATGATATTGTGGTATCCTCCTCTGAATGTTCATGTGAATCGACTTGGCACATGCTCACGCATGCATATGACTAATCAATAGTCATTAAGCCTCAATGATTTATTTTTCCTTAGGGTTCTTGTATCACTTTCATGCCATAATTAGTCCTATTTTGTTGCAAGCATGATTATGATAGTTATGGCTCTCTCGTTTGTCGCTCCCTCTCTATTGCTAGCCTTCACTTGCACTGAGTATGTACTCTACCAATATTGCCAGTTGTGTCCACCATACATACCTATTAGCACCATTTGCTACTTTAGTGCATATTTTATATATGCCATGTTTTCTTCCAAAATAAAATGTTTGTCTGTTTTGAGAAAGTTAGTTAGTAAAGCTCTCACAAACTTGATGGCACACTTTATTCTTTGCGCTTAATAATCTTGAACCATTGTGACTAGTCCATGAAAGTTATATGCTTGCTAATTATATGCTGGGAGTCAGCAGAACCGTGCTGTCACGAGGAACACTTTCAACACCTTTTGGATATCCTATCCAGTTGATACTTTGCTCTTTTGTTTACGGATGTCGACGATGTGAAATAAAAGGGGAGGTTGTGAGTTCATGGAGTTTATACATTGTGTTAGAGAAACTCCTGAGCCGCTAGACTAAGCCATGCCTAATCATGGTGGAAACTTGTAGCATCACCATAATAAGCATCTATGAAGCATCCTCAATAAAAAGCTATGCATATGGTAATAAAAAGATTGCTGGGATGCTCATTGTCTGCTTGCTTTGTCATTCTGGTTATGGGAAAGCTCCTGTACCATGTGCAAGGGGTACCCCGTTGGCGGTTCTCGATGATATGCATATATTTACAATGACAAGAACTTTAAGGTAACCAAAGTTGAGTAGCATGCGGAGCGACCATCGTACTCAAGGGACTTGGTATTTCCAGTTTATGGTCTGTCAAGCATATAATTCAGAGTGGAACTCACTTTCACCTTAACCACATGAAGATTCCTATGATAGGGGCAATGAGAGCTCAAAACTAATGAGTACATTCCTTTCAACATTGGGAAGCCTTTCAAAACCGTTTTCACAACTTTGTTGAGTCACCACTTATTCTATGAGCACCTTCTTGAGAGCATAGTTGTCATTCTTGTGTTTGTTCCAAAACTTGGTTAATTATGTCATGACTTTGATGGTTGTATCTCTAATATCTTTACTTCTAGTCCTCATGCGAACTTCAGAGGTGCCTTGGCATTTATATTGTGCTTTTCAAACAAAGGCAAGCGAGATACCACTCTATCATACCTTATTATGAGCATTGCAATGTTGCTTATGTTTGTCTCATGCTACTTATTATTATTGAGTTGGTTTCTCTTCATAGCTTGCAATGACTATTGAGTAGACTTAGTTGCATACTTCTTATTATGAAATGTCTAAGCATCTACTCCTGTGCTGAGAATATATACATCATATGAAGCAAAGTGTTCGTGAAAGTTCTTTTATCGCACTCAGTTTCCAGCTGAATTGCTTGAGGACAAGCAGTAAGCTAAGCTTGGGGGAGTTGATACGTCCAAAACGTATCTACTTTCTCGAACACTTTGCTATTGTTTCTCCTCTAAACTTGTGTGATTTGGATACAACTAACACGTATTGACGCTGTTTTCAGCAGAATTACCTTGGTGTCTTATTTTTGTGCAAAAAATGAACTATCAGGAAAAATCCCAGAAAATATGCCAAAAATGAAGGGAATATTCCCTGAGAGGCAATAATAAAGTGTTTATTATGTGTATTCCAAGTATATGATAGATGTTTATTTTGCATGCTATAATTGTATTAATACGGAAACGTTAATACATGTGTGTTTAATAAACAAACAGAAAGTTCCTAGTTATGCCTCTCTCATAAACTAGCTCGTTGATTAACAAGATGATCAAGGTTTCCTGATCATGGACATTGGATGTTGTTAATAACGGGATCACAACATTAGTGTAATGGTGTGATGAACATTCATCCGAAGTATAGCATTACGATCAAAGTCATTGAGTTTATATTGCTATAACAACTTACGAAGTGATCCTAATCCTTAGACCATGAGATCATGTCAATCACTAACACCGGAAGAGTTTTTTGATAACATAAAATGTCACACCGTAACAGGGTGATTATAAAGATGGATTCAGAACTAATAAAGTGTTATGTTGAGGCTCATGGATCGAGAGTGGAATTTGTTCATCCCGATGACGGATAGATATACTCTGGGCCCTCTCGGTGATATCACATTGATTAGCTTGCAAGCAAGTGATTTGATCACTAGAATGTTATATCACAGGAACGAGAAAAGAGTGCATGTCGGTAACGAGATCAATCTAGGTATGGAGATACCGATGATCGAATCTTGGACATGTAATATATCGTGAAACAAAGGGATTAAGATACTAGCGTAAAAGGTTCCGACGATCACAAGAAAGTCATCGTTGAATGTGTGGGAGTCAGTATGGGTCTCCAGATCCCGCTTCTGATTATTGATCCGAGAGGGGTCTCGATCATGTCCGCATTATTCACGAACCTTAGGGTGACACACTTAAGAGACACCGACATCCAATTGGAGCAAATGTTTCATGCCGAAAGAATGAACAAGCGCAGGAATTTATTTCACTAGATACCGAAACAGGTTTTCGGGTGAAATTGCATAAAGTGGTTATGCATGTGAAATAGAATTCTAGCAAGGGGTTATTTGTGAATGTTTGTCATTAAAGTAATTGACAAAATTCTGAATAAAATAAAAGAGTTTTATTTAATGAGAGTTTGCATTAAATTTGGTGGAAATTTAATGGGAATTTGAGTGGACTTTTGAGTGGAGGGAATTTAAAGGAGATTTGTGAGTGGAGTGTCCACCCACATGAAGAGGGGAGGGCAAGGGGGCAGGCCCCATGCGCCGGCCACCCCCTTGGGGTTCCCCCCCTCCTCCTATAAAAGGAGCCCCCCTCCTCACTTGTCTCTCACACCTCCTCGTGAAGGATCTCTCTCCCCCTCTAGAATTTATCCCCCATGGTCTCGGACTAGCGAGATACATGTTCCCGGTGGCTATTCGGCAAGAAAAAGTTGTTCTTCCGCTGCATCGCTGGAGCGAGGAGGCGGAGGTTGCTCGGTGCCTCGAACGTGTGTGCGAGCACGGATGCGCTGCTGATTTGCGGCGCTAGGACTTCCTCTCGATCTTGAGATCGGCAAGAGATCGTCTACATCAACCACGAGTTGAACTCGTTAAGCTTTGTCGGTCTTCAAGGGTATGTTCTCTACGGATTTACATCCTCCCGTTGTTTGTATCTAGTAGATAGATCTTGGTATATAGTTCACATCGTAGGAAAATTTTTGTTTTCTATGCTGCGAACCCTATAGTGGTATCAGAGCCGGATCTATGCGTAGATACTTTACACGGGTAGTACACATATGAGTATGTGGCGATGATGATCATGTTGTTGCTCCTTTGTTGTAATTTTGGATATTGGTGGCATAGTGGGATGAAGCGGCCCGGACAAACTTTACATGTCCTCGCACATGAGACCTGTTCCACGCTTGACATGCAACTAGTTTGCATAAGTGGCTAGCGGGTGTCTGTCTCTCCTACTATAGTCAATATCTATTTTGCAAGCGAGTTGTCAACAATTTGATTATCCTCGTTGTGGTTCATGTTCGTAGGTAAGAACGGTTCTATCTCGAAAGCCCTAAGCCACGTAAAACTTGCAATGGATAAATTAGAGGCGTCTAGTTTAGATTGTTGCTGGGCTAGTGTTATGATATGGTAGTGTTGTAAGTAGAAGTATGAGATGATACTCTTAGAACACACATAGCGTGTAAAATCCATAGACCTTGGATTTACACATATAGGTATGATAGTGATCATACCACGATGCACATGATAGAGATCATCTGCGGGAACCATATAATTTCACTAATAAACATATGATGTTTGATAGCATCTTATATTGCTTGTTTAGCGCTTTGTTAGCATAATAAGATGATCCCTCATTTAAATATCAAGATAAGAATGTGTTCTTCCTTTAGTATGCACCGATTATGTTTCGTCGCTCCAAGACATCACGTGATGATCGGGTGTTCTTGGATCCACGACCATATTTCAGGTGTAAAACAGTTACTAAGGTTCTAACTTGGCGAGCCTAGCATGTACAGACATGGCCTCAGAACACGGACCGAAAGGTTAAGCATGAGTCATATAGTTGATATGATGCCCATTTGATGCTCGCCTTTGAAGCTATACCGACTCACGTGATGATCGGACTTGGTGTAGTGGATTTGGTTCATGTAATCACCAAAAAGGCACGAGGGATGTCGTTTTTGAGTGGGAGTTCATTCGATTAGTTGAACTCAATCTATCATACACTTAGTCTAAACTTTACAAATTCTGTTGTAGATGGCACCACCTGCTTTTAATTTCAATGTGTTCATGGAGAAAGAGAAACTAGCAACGAACGGTAGCAACTTTACCGAATGGGCCATGAATTTGAGGATTCTCCTCTCTGCTGCACAAAAGCAATATGTGCTAGAAGCTCCGTTAGGCCCCCCACCTTTTGATGATGCCCCTGACGAGGAGAAGAATGTCTATCAGACTCGTCAGGAGGACCACAACTTAGTTCATTGCGGCATATTGTATGGGCTAGAGCCGGAACTTCAAAAGCGTTTCGAAAACGGCAATGCATTTGATACAATGGGTGAGCTGAAAATGATTTTCGACACACATGCTGCTGTAGAGAGCTACAACGCTTCAGAAAAGTTCTTTAGCTGCATGATGGAAGAGCACAGCTCCGTTAGTGAGCATGTACTCAAGATGTCGGGTTACGCCGATAATCTTGTGTCCTTGGGAATATCGATTCCCATTGACTTAGGCATCCATCGTGTTCTGCAGTCTCTGCCACCTAGCTATAAGAGCTTCGTGATGAACTATAATATGCAAGGCATGAAGAAGTCTCTCCCCGAGCTTCTGTCAATGCTTAAAACTGCAGAAGTGGAGATCAAAAAGGAACATCAAGTGTTGATGATCAATAGGAACACTGGTTTCAAGAAAGACAAGAAGGGAAAACGGAAGGGAAGTAAGGGCGGCAAGCCTGTTGCCGCGCCTGAAAAGAAACCCCGAGTTGGACCTAAGTCTGATTCCGAGTGCTACTATTGTAAGGGGACTGGCCACTGGAAGCGCAACTGCCCCAAGTATCTGGCAGACAAGAAGGCCGGCAAGGCAAACAAAGGTATATATGATATACATGTTATTGATGTGTACTTGACTAGTGCTTGCAGTAGCACCTGGGTATTTGATACCGGTTCAGTTGCTAATATTTGTAACTCGAATCAGGGGTTGCGGAACAAGCGACCGCTAGCAAGGGGTGAGGTCAAGATGCGTATCGGCAATGGATCAAGCGTTGATGTGATCGCCGTCGGAACGCTGCCTCTCCACTTGCCATCGGGATTAGTTATAAACTTGAATAAATGTTATCTGGTGCCTGCACTGAGCATGAACATTGTATCTGGATCGTGTTTGATGCGAAGTGGTTATTCATTTAAATCCGAGAACAATGGTTGTTCCATTTATATGAATGAAATCTTTTATGGTCATGCACCGATGATGAATGGTTTATTTCTATTAGATCTCGATGATAATGTTACACATATTCATAATGTTGATGCTAAAAGGATTAAACTTAATGATGATATATCCGCATATATGTGGCACTGCTGTCTAGGTCATATTGGCGTTAAACGCATGAAGAAGCTTCATTCGGATGGACTTTTGGAATCACTTGATTATGAATCATTTGATACATGTGAGCCATGCCTTATGGACAAGATGACTAGAACGTCGTTTTCCGGTTCAATGGAACGGGCGACAGATTTATTAGAAATCATACATTCTGATGTATGTGGTCCAATGAGTGTGTCGGCGCGAGGTGGATATCGTTATTTTGTTACTTTCACGGATGATTTCAGTAGATACGGTTATATCTACTTGATGAAACACAAGTCTGAAACCTTTGAAAAGTTCAAGGAATTTCAGAATGAATTGGAAAATCATCGTAATAGAAAGATCAAATTTCTACGGTCCGACCGTGGAGGTGAGTATCTAAGTTACGAGTTTAGCACTCACATGAAAGAGTGTGGAATTGTTTCACAACTCACACCTGCCGGAACACCACAGCGAAATGGTGTGTCGGAACGTCGTAATCGTACTTTATTAGATATGATTCGATCTATGATGTCTCTCACGGACTTGCCGTTGTCATTTTGGGGTTATGCACTAGAAACTGCTGCATTCACTTTAAATCGGGCACCATCTAAATCCGTTGAAAAGACACCGTATGAATTGTGGTTTGGAAACAAACCTAAGCTGTCATTTCTTAAAGTTTGGGGATGCGATGTTTATGTGAAGAAACTTCAACCGGATAAACTCGAACCCAAAGCGGAAAAATGCGTCTTCATAGGATACCCTAAAGAAACTATTGGGTATTCCTTCTATCACAGATCCGAGGGCAAGGTTTTTGTTGCCAAGAATGGATCCTTTCTAGAGAAAGAGTTTCTCGCGAAAGGTGTGAGTAGTCGGAAGGTAGAACTCAAAGAGGTTGTGGAACCTTCTCTTCAAAGTATGGCGAGTAGCGCAGCGCCGAAAGTTGTTCCGGAGTTGGCTCCACCTGTTGAAGAGGGAACTAATGATAATGATCATGAAACTCCGAAAGAGAGTACTACCGAACCTCGCAGGTCAAACAGGACGCGTGCAGCTCCCGAGCTATACGGAAATCCTGTCATGAATTTCATGGTTGATGAAAATGATGACCCGGTGACGTATGAAGAAGCGATGATGAGCCCGGATTCCAACAAATGGTTAGAAGCCATGAAATCCGAGATGGAATCCATGTATGAAAATCAAGTTTGGAACTTGGTGGAATTACCTCACGACCAAAAGGCCGTGGAGAACAAATGGATTTTCAAAAGGAAAACTGATGCTGATGGTAATGTGACCGTCTATAAAGCTCGAATTGTCGCAAAGGGGTTTCGACAAATTCAAGGAGTTGACTACGATGAGACTTTCTCTCCCATAGCGATGCTAAAGTCAGTTAGGATTATGTTAGCAATTGCTGCATATTTCGATTATGAGATATGGCAGATGGATGTCAAAACCGCGTTTCTCAATGGTAATATTGAAGAAGAGTTGTATATGATACAACCAAAGGGTTTTGTCGATCCTAAGGATGCTAACAAGGTGTGCAAGCTTCAGCGATCCATCTATGGATTGAAGCAAGCATCACGAAGTTGGAATCTCCGCTTTGATGAGGTGATCAAAGAGTTTGGATTTGTCCAAACTTATGGAGAAGCTTGTATTTACAAGAAAGTGAGTGGGAGCAATGTGGCATTTCTGATATTATATGTGGATGACATATTATTGATCGGAAATGATATAGATCTTTTAAACAGTGTTAAAAGTTATCTAAACAGCAAATTTTCAATGAAGGACCTAGGTGAAGCGTCATACATATTAGGCATAAAGATCTATAGAGATAGATCTAGGCGCCTAATAGGGCTATCACAAAGTACATACCTTGATAAGATTTTAAAGAAGTTTAAAATGGACGGAAGTAAGAAGGGGTTCTTACCTATGTTGCAAGGCAAGACATTGAGTAAGACTCAAAGTCCGGCTTCGGCGGAAGAAAGAGAGATAATGGACAAAGTCCCCTATGCTTCAGCCATAGGCTCTATAATGTACGCCATGCTATGTACAAGACCGGATGTGGCACATGCTATTAGTTTGACTAGTAGGTACCAATCGGATCCAGGTTCGGAACACTGGATAGCGGTCAAGAATATCCTTAAGTACTTACGAAGAACTAAGGATATGTTTCTTGTATACGGAGGTGAAGAAGAGCTCGTCGCTAAGTGTTATGTCGACGCTAGCTTTGACACCGATCCGGATGACTCTAAGTCTCAAACCGGATACGTATTTCTCATGAATGGCGGAGCGGTTAGTTGGAGGAGCTCCAAACAACCTGTGGTAGCGGGATCAACAACGGAGGCCGAATATGTTGCTGCTTCAGAAGCGGCTCAGGAAGCAGTTTGGATGAAGGACTGTAGAGGTTCCTGTAGGGGTTCGTAGCATGGAAAACAAAAATTTTCTATCGCATACAAACAAACAAGCCAAGATCTATCTACTAGATTGTAGCAACGAGTCGATGGAATAACTCACCCTCGAAGATTCCAAAGTGTTTAACGAGAGCAGATTCTCGTGGGTGATGTAGTCGTACTCTTTCCGATCTCAAGATCGCGTAGACGATCCTTCCGGCGCCGCGTTCCCGCAGCGCTCCCGCAGTCGGTCACACGTTCGGTACTCGACGAAGACCTTCCTCTCCCTTGTTCCAGCAGGCAGCGGAGGTTGTAGCACTCTCCTCGTGATTCCGGCAGCACAACGACGTGGTACCGGAGGTAGAGGGGAAATCCCGCAGGGCTTCGCCTTAAGCCGGTGCGAGTATGGTGGAGCTTATGAGAGAGGCTATTAGTGGTCTAGTAATTAGACACACCAATTAGAAGGCTCTAAACCAATTAGAAGGCTCTAAACCGAATAGCTCTAAACCGGGGTCTAGATCTAGGGTTTAGTTTAGAGGATAGGAAACTTGTGTGTCTAGGAGGGGAGCCCTGCCCCTCCTTATATAGGTGGGAGGGCTGGCCGGCCAAGGGGAGGAGTCCCTCCCCAAGTCGGCCTTGGGAGGTGCGCCGGCCAAGGGGAGGAACCCTCCTCCAACTCGGCCTCCACCTCTCCTCCTCTTTTCCCACTTCCCAAAACTGCCGTTTGACTTTCAAACTAGCCGTTTGACTTTTCAATTTAGGATTTAAATAAATCCTTTATTTGGGACAGCAAGAACACTTAGTACATGATGCAATCATTCCAATATGCAATGACACACTCATGTACCCTTCCCCCTCCGGAGTGCCGGACATTCCGGGACCTTCTAGAATGTTCCTGATGAAAACACCGGAACCATTCCCCAACTCCGAAACGGAACTTTCCTTATATGAATCTTATTCTCCGGACCATTCCGGATCACCTCATGATATCCCGGATCCCATCCGAGACTCCGAACAACATTCGGTCTCTTTCTCATAATACCATAACTACTCAAACAACGTCGAATCCTTAAGTGTGTCTCCCTACGGTTCGTGAATTATGCGGACATGATCGAGACACTTCTCCGAACAATAACCAATAGAGGAATCTGGAAATTCATATGGCTCCCACATATTTCTACGATTACTTTGCGATCGAATGAACCACTTACATACGATACCAATTTCCCTTTGTCTCACGATATGTTACTTATCCGAGGTTATGATCGTCGGTATCTCTGCATACCTAGTTCATCCTCGTTACTGATAAGTACTCTTTTCTCGTTCCCGTGATATGTGATCCCTTGTGACCAAGTCACATGCTTGCAAGCTAATTGGATGACATTTCACCGAGAGGGCCCAGAGAATATCTATCCGTCATGTGGATGGACAAATCCCACTCTTGATCCATGTGTTTCAACCAATACTTTCCGAACACTCAATGCCACCTTTATAGCCACCCTGTTACGGTGTGGTGTTTGATGACATCAAAGCATCCATCCAGCAAAGGTGATATGCATGATCTCATGGTCGAAGGAATTAGGTTACTATGTATCAGAAAGCATATAGCAATTGAACTATTGAAATGACTTGATCTTTATGCTACGCTTGTCTATAGGAGTATGTCCACCATATCATTCTCCTAACGATATGATCTTGTTGTTGATAACATCTCAATGTTCATGACAAAGAAACCACATCATCAATCAACCAACAAGCTAGTGAAGTATAGAGGCTATACTAGGGACTTCAAATTAAGTTTACAAATCACACAAGTATTAATGGTTTCCTTGTTAATACTATTATAGCATGAATGCAAACATTTATCATAAACACAAAGATATATAATAATAACTATATTTATTATTGCCTCTAGGGCATATCTCCAACAGTCTCCCACTTGCACTAGAGTCATCTAATCTAGATTACATGGTAATATACCGAACACCCATGGCAGTTTGGTGTTGGTCATGTTTTGCCCTCGGGAGAGGTTTAGTCAACGGATCCGCCACATTCAGATCTGTGTGTACTTTGCAAATCTTTATATCCCCATCCTGGATATGTTCTCGAATAGCGTGAAAACGCAGCTTGATATGCTTCAGCTTCTTGTGTGACCTTGGTTCTTGCGCATTGGCTATGGCGCCCATGTTATCACAGTAGATAGACATTGGGTCCAGCGCACTTGGAACCACACCCAGCTCTGCAATGAACTCTTTCATCCATATCGCTTCTTGTGAAGCCTCCGAAGCAGCCATGTATTCCGATTCAGTTGAAGATCTCGCCACAACGCTTTGCTTTGCACTCCTCCAGCTAACTGCTGCACCATTCAAAATAAATACGTATCCAGATTGTGATTTAGAATCATCCGGATCGGTGTTCCAACTAGCATCGGTGTAACCATTAACAACGAGCTGTTCATCACCTCCATAAGAAAGAACCATATCCTTAGTTCTTCTCAAGTACTTAAGGATGTTTTTGACCGCTGTCCAATGATCCACTCCTGGATCACTTTGATATCTGCTAGTTAAACTAACAGCATATGCAATGTCGGGTCTAGTACATAGCATGGCATACATTAGAGATCCTATGGCTGAGGCATAGGGAGTCTTACTCATTCTTTCTCTATCTTCTGCCGATGTCGGACTTTGAGTTTTACTCAAGGTCGTATTGGGCAACATGGGCAAGAACCCTTTCTTGCTATCTTCCATTCCAAACCTCTTTAGAACTTTGTCCAAATATGTACTTTGTGACAATGATATTTGGCGTTTCGATCTATCTCTATAAATCTTTATGCCTAATATGTAAGCTGCTTCGCCAAGATCCTTCATTGAAAAACTATTATTCAAATACTCTTTGACACTATTAAGAAGGTCTACATCATTCCCAATCAACAATATGTCATCCACATATAGTATTAAGAATGCTACAGAGCTCCCACTCACTTTCTTGTAAATACAAGCTTCTCCATAAGTTTGTACAAAACCAAAACTTTTGATTACCTTATCAAAACGTTGATTCCAACTTCGGGATGCTTGCTTTAATCCATAGATGGACCGTTGAAGCTTGCATACCTTGTTAGCATCTTTAGGATCGACAAAACCTTTGGGTTGTATCATATACAACTCTTCATCAATGTCTCCATTGAGGAATGCTGTTTTGACATCCATCTGCCATATCTCATAATCATAATATGCAGCGATTGCTAACATAATCCTCACAGACTTTGGCTTCGCTACCGGTGAGAAAATCTCATCGTAGTCAACTCCTTGAATTTGTCGAAACCCTTTTGCGACAAGTCGAGCTTTATAGACAGTAACATTACCATCAGCATCTGTTTTCTTCTTGAAAATCCATTTGTTCTCGACAGCCTTCCGGCCATCCGGTAAGTCCACCAAAGTCCATACTTGGTTTTCGTACATGGATCCAATCTCGGATTTCATGGCTTCTTGCCATTTATTGGAATCTGGGCTCATCATCGCTTCCTCATATGTCTCGGGGTCATTGGTGTTGTCCACCAACATGACATTCATAACGGAATCATACCAATCTGGAGTGGTACGAGTTCTCGTTGACCTCCGAGGCTCTGTAGCAACTTCAACCGAAGTTTCATGATCACTATCATTAGCTTCCTCTCTTATTGGTGCAGGCACCACAGGAACTTCTTCCGGTGCTGCGCTACTCGCAATTTCGAGAGAAGGTTCGACAACCTCGTCAAGTTCTACTTTCCTTCCAGTCACTTCTTTAGAGAGAAATTCCTTCTCTAGAAAGGATCCATTCTTGGCAACGAAGATTTTGCCTTCGGATCTATGATAGAAGGTATACCCAATAGTTTCCTTCGGGTATCCTATGAAGACGCATTTTTCCGCTTTGGGTTCAAGCTTGTCCGGCTGTAACTTCTTTACATAGGCTTCGCATCCCCAAACTTTAAGGAACGACAATTTAGGTTTCTTCCCAAACCATAATTCATACGGTGTCGTTTCAACGGATTTAGATGGTGCCCTATTTAAAGTGAATGCGGCTGTTTCTAATGCATAACCCCAAAATGATAGTGGTAAATCTGTAAGTGACATCATAGAACGAACCATATCTAAGAGAGTTCGATTACGACGTTCAGACACACCATTACGCTGTGGTGTTCCCGGCGGTGTCAACTGCGAAAGTATTCCACATTTCTTCAAATGCTCGCCAAACTCGTAACTTAGATATTCACCTCCACGATCAGAACGTAGAAACTTAATCTTCTTGTTACGTTGATTCTCTACCTCACTTTGAAACTCCTTAAACTTCTCGAAAGTTTCGGACTTATGTTTCATGAAATAGATATACCCATATCTACTCAAATCATCCGTGAAGGTAAGAACATAACGATAACCACCGCGCGATGCTACACTCATTGGACCACACACATCGGTATGTATGATTTCCAATAAGTCTGTAGCTCGCTCCATCATACCAGAAAATGGAGTCTTAGTCATTTTACCCATCAGACATGCCTCGCATCTTTCAAGTGATTCAAAATCAAGTGATTCAAGAAGTCCATCGGAATGGAGTTTCTTCATACGCTTCACTCCAATGTGACCAAGACGACAGTGCCACATATAGGTCGAGTTATCGCTTGATTTCAAACGTTTAGCTTCAATGTTATTAATATGTGTATTTCCACTATCGAGATTCAATATGAATAGACCATCTATCAAAGGTGCATGTGCATGAAACATGTTACTCATATAAATCGAACAACCATTATTCTCGGATTTAAACAAGTAACCGTCTCGCAATAAACAAGATCCTGATATAATGTTCATGCTTAACGCAGGCACCAAATAACAATTATTTAAGTATAAAACTAATCCCGATGGTAGATGAAGAGGTAGCGTGCCGACCGCGATCACATCAACCTTTGATCCGTTTCCTACGCGCATCGTCACCTCGTTCTTCGCTAGCTTCCGTTTATTCTGCAGCTCCTGTTTCGAGTTACAAATATGAGCAACCGAACCAGTATCAAATACCCAGGCACTACTACGAATACTAGTGAGATACACATCAATAACATGTATATCAGATATACCTTTCTTCTTGATGTTGCCGTTCTTCAAATCTGCCAAGTACCTTGGGCAATTCCGCTTCCAGTGACCTTCTCCCTTGCAGTAAAAGCACTCAGTTTCAGGCTTAGGTCCAGCCTTGGTCTTCTTCGTCGGCGTGGTAACTTTCTTACCACCCTTCTTGAAGTGTCCCTTTTGCTTAGACTTGCCTTTCTTGAATTTGGTGGTCTTATTGACCATCAACACTTGGTGCTCTTTCTTGATCTCCACTTCTGCAGATTTTAACATAGCAAATAGTTCTGGCAACTCTTTGTTCATGTTCTGCATGTTGTAGTTCATCACAAAGTTCTTGTAACTTGGTGGTAGTGATTGGAGGATGCGGTAAACTCCCAAAGTATTAGGAATCACTATACCCAAACTTTGAAGTTTATTTGCGTGCCCAGACATCTTAAGCACATGCTCACTGACGGAGCTACCCTCTTCCATCTTGCAGTTAAAGAACTTTTCAGAAGCTTCATAACTTTCAATTGCCGCATGAGTCTCAAAGATTAATTTGAGATCCTCGACAATATCATATGGATCTGATTCTTCAAACCTTTTCTGAAGCTCCGATTCTAAACCATACAAGATAGCACACTGAACTATGGAGTACTGATTCTTCCGAGCGAGGTAAACATTCTTTACTTCATCGGTAGCATCAGCTGCAGGTGGGTCACCTAGCGGTGCATCCAGCACATAGGTCAAATTACCAGCTGTGAGGACAATCCTCAAATTGCGGAACCAATCCGCGAAGTTGCTTCCATTGTTTTTCAACTTTTCTTTCTCTAGGAACGCATTAAAATTGATGGTAGGGGCTGCCATTGATCTACAACATATTTGCAATAGTTTAGACTAAGTTTATGACAAATTGAGTTCAAATTAATTAATGAAATTAAACTAGGTGAACTCCCACTCAAAACAACATCCCTCACATTGTTTTAGTGATCACACGAACCAAATCCACTACATCAACACCGATCATCACGAGAGTTGATATAGTTTCAATGGCGAACAATCATCATGTTCATCATATCTACTATATGCTTTACCTTTCGGCGATCCGTGTTCCTGAGGCCATGTCTGTACATGCTAGGCTCGTCAAGATCAAACCTTAGCTTCCGCATAAGCAAATCTGGCTTGCTTACGTTGTATTCACCCGCGGAATCAAAGACACCCGATCATCACGTGGTGCTTCGAAGCAGCAAGCTTTGGCAACGGTGCATACTAAGGGTGAACACTTTAGAACTTGAAATTTATGTGTATGAGGGATCATCTTATAATGCTACCGTCGTCTACTAAGCAATACAAGATGCATAAAGGATTAACATCACATGCAATTCATAATATGTGATATGATATGGCCTTTCTTCTTTGTGCTTCCGATCTCCATCTTCAAGCACGAATATGATCTCCATCATCACCGGCATAGCATCAAGGTCAATGACGCTTCTTCATGGTTGTCGTCCACCAGCTTCAACTATTACAACTATTTTGAATAGACACGCAGGTCTTAACAGAAATTAAAGACAACCATATGGCTCCTGCCGGTTGCCAACTTACAATAAGGAACATTGCATACATCAAATATAATCACAATCATGGCCATATCACATCACTGCACACCCCTGCAAAACAAAGTTAGACGCCTCTACTTTCTTTGCATATTTTACGTGGTTTGGGGCTTTCCATAAGTGTCGTTCTAACTTACGAACAATAACCACAACATTGATACTAGCATTGTTGATCACCCGTTGTAAATTGGATCTTTACTATGCTAGGAGAAACAGGCACCCGCAAAGCCACTTATGCAAAACGAGTTGCATGTCAAGCGTGGAGCAAGTCTCATGAACGATGTCATGTAAGGTTAGCCCGGGCCGCTTCATCCCAACATACCGCAAGATGCAAAGTACACAAAAAGCAATCTACAATAAAAGCATCAACGCCCACAATGACCATTGTGTTCTACTCGTGCAACAGATCTACATATAGACACGGCTCTGATACCACTGTAGGGGTTCGTAGCATGGAAAACAAAAATTTTCTATCGCATACAAACAAACAAGCCAAGATCTATCTACTAGATTGTAGCAACGAGTCGATGGAATAACTCACCCTCGAAGATTCCAAAGTGTTTAACGAGAGCAGATTCTCGTGGGTGATGTAGTCGTACTCTTTCCGATCTCAAGATCGCGTAGACGATCCTTCCGGCGCCGCGTTCCCGCAGCGCTCCCGCAGTCGGTCACACGTTCGGTACTCGACGAAGACCTTCCTCTCCCTTGTTCCAGCAGGCAGCGGAGGTTGTAGCACTCTCCTCGTGATTCCGGCAACACAACGGCGTGGTACCGGAGGTAGAGGGGAAATCCCGCAGGGCTTCGCCTTAAGCCGGTGCGAGTATGGTGGAGCTTATGAGAGAGGCTATTAGTGGTCTAGTAATTAGACACACCAATTAGAAGGCTCTAAACCGAATAGCTCTAAACCGGGGTCTAGATCTAGGGTTTAGTTTAGAGGATAGGAAACTTGTGTGTCTAGGAGGGGAGCCCTGCCCCTCCTTATATAGGTGGGAGGGCTGGCCGGCCAAGGGGAGGAGTCCCTCCCCAAGTCGGCCTTGGGAGGTGCGCCGGCCAAGGGGAGGAACCCTCCTCCAACTCGGCCTCCACCTCTCCTCCTCTTTTCCCACTTCCCAAAACTGCCGTTTGACTTTCAAACTAGCCGTTTGACTTTTCAATTGAGGATTTAAATAAATCCTTTATTTGGGACAGCAAGAACACTTAGTACATGATGCAATCATTCCAATATGCAATGACACACTCATGTACCCTTCCCCCTCCGGAGTGCCGGACATTCCGGGACCTTCTAGAATGTTCCCGATGAAAACACCGGAACCATTCCCCAACTCCGAAACGGAACTTTCCTTATATGAATCTTATTCTCCGGACCATTCCGGATCACCTCGTGATATCCCGGATCCCATCCGAGACTCCGAACAACATTCGGTCTCTTTCTCATAATACCATAACTACTCAAACAACGTCGAATCCTTAAGTGTGTCTCCCTACGGTTCGTGAATTATGCGGACATGATCGAGACACTTCTCCGAACAATAACCAATAGAGGAATCTGGAAATTCATATGGCTCCCACATATTTCTACGATTACTTTGCGATCGAATGAACCACTTACATACGATACCAATTTCCCTTTGTCTCACGATATGTTACTTATCCGAGGTTATGATCGTCGGTATCTCTGCATACCTAGTTCATCCTCGTTACTGATAAGTACTCTTTTCTCGTTCCCGTGATATGTGATCCCTTGTGACCAAGTCACATGCTTGCAAGCTAATTGGATGACATTTCACCGAGAGGGCCCAGAGAATATCTATCCGTCATGTGGATGGACAAATCCCACTCTTGATCCATGTGTTTCAACCAATACTTTCCGAACACTCAATGCCACCTTTATAGCCACCCTGTTACGGTGTGGTGTTTGATGACATCAAAGCATCCATCCAGCAAAGGTGATATGCATGATCTCATGGTCGAAGGAATTAGGTTACTATGTATCAGAAAGCATATAGCAATTGAACTATTGAAATGACTTGATCTTTATGCTACGCTTGTCTATAGGAGTATGTCCACCATATCATTCTCCTAACGATATGATCTTGTTGTTGATAACATCTCAATGTTCATGACAAAGAAACCACATCATCAATCAACCAACAAGCTAGTGAAGTATAGAGGCTATACTAGGGACTTCAAATTAAGTTTACAAATCACACAAGTATTAATGGTTTCCTTGTTAATACTATTATAGCATGAATGCAAACATTTATCATAAACACAAAGATATATAATAATAACTATATTTATTATTGCCTCTAGGGCATATCTCCAACAGTTCCAATCTTTAATAAGATAGAGCCCCCTGTGTTTACAATGCTAGTCCCTGGATCAATAGCTAGCATCCACAGTTAAGATGTAATATCAAGAAACAAAGGTCATAATATAACTTTATAACCAGGAATAACATAATTATTTACATCTTACATAGCTCATTTGGCTATTACATTACATTGCAGCGGAATAACTATAGTCATGGGGTCCTTCATCTTCAAAGTGCCACAGGCAAATGCTGGTTGTAGACTTTGTAATCCTAATCAATCAATCTTCACTAAAAACAACCAACCTGCAACATACAAGTTACAGCCACAAGGGTCAATACATTCGAATTGTATTGGCAAGTGATACTATGGTAGTATAGTGGAGTCTATCATCTATATGCATTTGGCTAAGTGGAGTTGAGGCTTGCATTGCTCAAAATAGATTTTTCTTATCATTTTGAAAATACTAAGTTTTTGCTTAACAAAATCATTTTTCTCAATCAAAGATTGAAGATCCTTTACAAGGCATCTCCCAATCAAAGATTGAAGATTTCAAACAACCCTTGTTCAATCCACAAGTTTTAACTTTAGAAATTTGAATGATGAGACTCTTGATTGCTTCCATGTCTTGATGCTCAAATTGTCCTTTACCAGGGACATGGCTAAGTACTTAGATTTTACACTCTGCAGAGGTGGTGCACTTTCCCCACAAGACTTGGTTTCCCAAGACAAGATCTTTCAGAAGCCTTCCCTTAGACCAAAATGGACGCGCTCCAACCTATCAAACACTACCACCCACTGTCCATATGGCTAAGTTCTTGCAACCTATATGATCATGGCAGAGCCCATATTGCCAAGTGGTTGCACTTGAAGCTTCTCAACATTTGACATCTCAAATCTCTTTGTTTCCTGGGTGGCATACCACAAGTGAGATACACAATCCAAGTCCATGGCCTTGTGAACCACTCAACCATTCTCCACCAAGCTATCCCATTCCACCCAGGTGATTCATTAACTTAGTTGTTTTATTAGACAAAACATAAGTCCGCAGACTTCGAATATTTTCCATAGTGTGAATATATATTCCACCCATGTTTTCTATTAGCTAGGCTAAGCTTGGTAGTATTAGGAATCTTAACTTAGGAAAATTCTATTAAGGATTCATCCACTAGGTTTTCTTATAGCAAGGTCTATACTTAGCAAAATCCATGCAAGTTTTACTTAGCAAAATCACCAATGCATAGAGAAAGTAATGGGACAAAAGTATGAAGCATCACTTGCCTTTTTGGTAGGGAATGGTGTTCACTCCTTGATCTTGCTAGTCTCACACTTCACTACAAGTCAATCAAGAAAACACACATTCAATTCTCATTCCAAACCAAAGTCAAACAAACAAATTTTTTACACACACAAAGTAATGGAATCTAAGTCATGCATAAGCATGCAAAGGTTGGTTCTATTGCAAGGATGGTCTCCACTAGGCTTCTAAACTTTGTAAGTTCCAAATTGGTCATTTACCAAAATGGCAAAGTCATTTGCAAATAGGTTTTGTCCATAAACCATTTTTAAATCCATTCATCATTTCATGTGGTGAAAAATGTTTTATCAAGGCAAACTATTAAGTTGTTCACCAAATGAGTTGCTAATTTGCAAAACTTGGTGTTTTGGGTCAGTGGGTTTGATCAAACCATTTTCTTAAAGTTTTCTTTCCATAAACATTTTCATAACTAAAACCATTCTTTTTATTTGGCTAGAAAATGACTAAGTCAAATAATCTAACCTAAACTTTACCAAAATCATTTTCAACACTAAGGGTTGGTTCTTAGGGTCAGTAAGGTTACAACAAACCATTTTGCAAAAGTGTTAACCCTAAAATCAATTTTAAACATTTTTTATACTCTAAACAAGCTCACAAAAGTTTCTGCAAATTCAAACAAGATAACAGATACTATTTGCTAAACTAAGGGCATGGTTGGCTAGGTCTTGTTCTCCTGAATCCAACGACATAAAATTTGTAATTTTTGGACGTGTGGTTTGAAAGTTACAGGGGTTTGAAGTTTGCAAATAATTCTTATTCAAAAATCTGTTTTAAACTAGAGCTGGCCACGCGTCATGTTTTAATAGGCCGAAAACGGTTCGCGTGGATCGACCAACGTGGGCTGCTGGATCTAAAGTAAATCTTACGGCGCAGATGCTCTCATACCCCTTCGATAAGTGGTTCTATCATATCCATCCGATTGACATCGGATGGCTGCTGCTGCCTGGCCAAGGACTGGCGGCGCTGACGGTGGCTGCTCGGCGGCGCGGCTCTGCCGATGACGCTGCCGGCGAACTAGGACGCGAGGGAAAGGGTAAAGATGCTTACCAGATTCGCCGTGGAGCACTGATTCTAGTTGATGCTTTGGTTGGCCAAGGGAAACTCGGAGGCGTTGACGATTGCTCGCCGGAGATGAGCTGGGATTCGGGCGGTTCAGGAGGTCGTCGAGGGCGAGGGTAGGGGGCGCCCTAAGACCAGTAGATTGCACCGTTAGGTTCGCCAGAGGGAGGCGAGTATGTGTGCATCACAGGGAGGTGAAGAGGAAGTCTGGTCTCACCTGTAGATGCCACCGGAGTTGGAGAAGGAGGTGGTGGCGTGCTGGTGTCGTCGGGGGCGACGTCCTGGGCATGCGCTAGTGAGCTACCGCCACTGGGAGGTACGCCTGGTGCTGGCGAGCTTTCTCGTGTGCTCCCTGGGTAGTGAGGTTGTCGGGTTCCGCCGGAATTCGAGAAGGACCTCGTCGGAGACGGCGGCGGTGCAGAAAAGATTGGCTACAGCCTGGTGGCTCTCGAGGCGTGGGGTTTGGGGGGAATGAAAGAGGAGGAAGAGGGGATTTATCACGCGTGATCACTGCGAGGTTTAATGGCGGCATTAAGTCGAATTGACGACGTGAAATCACTGCCAGGAACGGGGAGGAACGGTCGAGCGGGTGAAGAGGAAGAACAGTGGCAAGTGGGGTCGGTCAGTCAGTGGGAATGGAGCGAGGAGGAGGTCCACCAGTCATACTCTGTGTGGGTGCGGTTCTGAGTGAGAAAAGAATGCTTCGGGGAGGAGAGCAGGTGGGCTAGGTGGGCTGCTGTTGGGCTAGTTGGGCCAGATGGTGGGCTGTTCTATTTTTTTCTGTCTGAATTCTTTTTCCTTTTCTATTTCTTATTTTTCTGTTTTGAATTTCCAAACAAACAAATCACACCCAAATCAATTCAAACAATCATTCAGCTTTGTAATTTTGAATTTGATTCTGTTTATCAACATACCCAAATTCCAGAATAAAATAATAATTTTCATTCTTTTGAGGATCCATTCATTAATTAAATAAAATGGCCCTTTAGTTATTTAATCAAATAGGATTTGATTTAATTAATAAAATTTCCATTTGAAATCCAAATATTTAAAAACCAAATCAGTAGGTTTTATTTGGAAATAAAAGATATTTGGAAATCTGTTTAAAAAATAACCTTTTATTTTAGGGTCCCTTAATAATTAAATAAAATGGGCCTTAGTTATTAAATCAAATAGAGTTTGATTTTATTAATAAAATCTTCATTTGAAATCTAAATATTTTCAAAACCAAATCAGTAGGTTTTATTTGGGCAATATAGAATACCTGGAAACTTGTTTTAAATAACATTTTATTTTAGAGTCCATTATTAATTAAATATAATAGACTTCTTTATTAAAATAGGATTTGTTTTATTGAGATATTTATTTTGAAATCTAAAATAAAATCAAAACACTTTAGTAGGTTTTATTTGTGAATATCAAATACTTGGAAAACCTATCTAGAATATATAATTAAGTTTTAGTGTTTATTTAAGATGGGAAAAGCCTTTACTTAAACAAATTTTGGATATTAAATCCTTATTATTTTATTTTAAATAAACCTTTGCCATTTTTATGCAAAACAAAAATGTTTTAGTTCAAAAGTTTGGCCAAGGTTTAATTGGGCTTTATAAAATAATCTTTATTTATAGAACTTCTATTTCTTTGAAAACCAAATCCTTTTATTTAAAGATCCAAAATAGTAATTTTAAATATTCCCAATATTTTCTTTATTAAATGTTTATCTTTTAAATTTCTTTAGGATTTTATTTAATTCAAATGGTTTGAAGTCCCAATTTAATTCAAAAAATTTCTTCTGGCCTTGAAAATCAACAAAGTTTTATTTTATTCATTTATTTTCACATTACAAGATTTGGAAAATCTTGGGATGTGACAAGGACCTAGGTGAAGCGTCATACATATTAGGCATAAAGATCTATAGAGATAGATCTAGGCGCCTAATAGGGCTATCACAAAGTACATACCTTGATAAGATTTTAAAGAAGTCTAAAATGGACAGAAGTAAGAAGGGGTTCTTACCTATGTTGCAAGGCAAGACATTGAGTAAGACTCAAAGTCCGGCTTCGGCGGAAGAAAGAGAGATAATGGACAAAGTCCCCTATGCTTCAGCCATAGGCTCTATAATGTACGCCATGCTATGTACAAGACCGGATGTGGCACATGCTATTAGTTTGACTAGTAGGTACCAATCGGATCCAGGTTCGGAACACTGGATAGCGGTCAAGAATATCCTTAAGTACTTACGAAGAACTAAGGATATGTTTCTTGTATACGGAGGTGAAGAAGAGATCGTCGCTAAGTGTTATGTCGACACTAGCGTTGACACCGATCCGGATGACTCTAAGTCTCAATCCGGATACGTATTTCTCATGAATGGCGGAGCGGTTAGTTGGAGGAGCTCCAAACAACCTGTGGTAGCGGGATCAACAACGGAGGCCGAATATGTTGCTGCTTCAGAAGCGGCTCAAGAAGCAGTTTGGATGAAGGAGTTCATATCCGAACTAGGAGTGGTGGCAAACGCGTTGGACCCAATGGTGATCTATTGTGACAACAATGGTGCCATTGCCAATGCCAAAGAGCCAAGGTCTCACAAGCATTCCAAGCATATTAAGCGCCGGTTTCACTCCATCCGCGAGCATGTCAAGGATGGAGATATAAAGATTTGTAAAGTACATACGGATCTCAATGTAGCAGATCCGTTGACTAAAACTCTCCCTAGAGGAAAACATGATCAACACCAGAACTCAATGGGTGTTAGATTTATCACTATGTAACTAGATTATTGTCTCTAGTGCAAGTGGGAGACTGAAGGGAATATGCCCTGAGAGGCAATAATAAAGTGTTTATTATGTGTATTCCAAGTATATGATAGATGTTTATTTTGCATGCTATAATTGTATTAATACGGAAACGTTAATACATGTGTGTTTAATAAACAAACAGAAAGTTCCTAGTTATGCCTCTCTCATAAACTAGCTCGTTGATTAACAAGATGATCAAGGTTTCCTCATCATGGACATTGGATGTTGTTAATAACGGGATCACAACATTAGTGTAATGGTGTGATGAACATTCATCCGAAGTATAGCATTACGATCAAAGTCATTGAGTTTATATTGCTATAACAACTTACGAAGTGATCCTAATCCTTAGACCATGAGATCATGTCAATCACTAACACCGGAAGAGTTTCTTGATAACATCAAACGTCACACCGTAACAGGGTGATTATAAAGATGGATTCAGAACTAATAAAGTGTTATGTTGAGGCTCATGGATCGAGAGTGGAATTTGTTCATCCCGATGACGGATAGATATACTCTGGGCCCTCTCGGTGATATCACATTGATTAGCTTGCAAGCAAGTGATTTGATCACTAGAATGTTATATCACAGGAACGAGAAAAGAGTGCATGTCGGTAACGAGATCAAACTAGGTATGGAGATACCGATGATCGAATCTTGGACATGTAATATATCGTGAAACAAAGGGATTAAGATACTAGCGTAAAAGGTTCCGACGATCACAAGAAAGTCATCGTTGAATGTGTGGGAGTCAGTATGGGTCTCCAGATCCCGCTTATGATTATTGATCCGAGAGGGGTCTCGATCATGTCCGCATTATTCACGAACCGTAGGGTGACACACTTAAGAGACATCGACATCCAATTGGAGCAAATGTTTCATGCCGAAAGAATGAACAAGCGCAGGAGTTTATTTCACTAGATACCGAAACAGGTTTTCGGGTGAAATTGCATAAAGTGGTTATGCATGTGAAATAGAATTCTAGCAAGGGGTTATTTGTGAATGTTTGTCATTAAAGTAATTGACAAAATTCTGAATAAAATAAAAGAGTTTTATTTAATGAGAGTTTGCATTAAATTTGGTGGAAATTTAATGGGAATTTGAGTGGACTTTTGAGTGGAGGGAATTTAAAGGAGATTTGTGAGTGGAGTGTCCACCCACATGAAGAGGGGAGGGCAAGGGGGCAGCCCCCATGCGCCGGCCACCCCCTTAGGGTTCCCCCCCTCCTCCTATAAAAGGAGCCCCCCTCCTCACTTGTCTCTCACACCTCCTCGTGAAGGATCTCTCTCCCCCTCTAGAATTTATCCCCCATGGTCTCGGACTAGCGAGATACATGTTCCCGGTGGCTATTCGGCAAGAAAGAGTTGTGCTTCCGCTGCATCGCTGGAGCGAGGAGGCGGAGGTTTCTTGGTGCCTCGAACGTGTGTGCGAGCACGGATGCGCTGCTGATTTGCGGCGCTACGACTTCCTCTCGATCTTGAGATCGGCAAGAGATCGTCTACATCAACCACGAGTTGAACTCATTAAGCTTTGTCGGTCTTCAAGGGTATGTTCTCTACGGATATACATCCGCCCGTTGTTTGTATCTAGTAGATAGATCTTGGTATATAGTTCACATCGTAGGAAATTTTTTGTTTTCTATGCTGCGAACCCTACAAAAAATTATATTTCACCAGAAGATCCATGGAGCCAGAAGGGGAGAGGAGAGGAGGCCTGGGGGGACCACACCCACCCCAGGTGCGGGCCCACCACTGGCCGCGCCTAGAGGGGATGCAACCACCCCAGGCACCCCCTCGGCCTCCTTCTGCGCCTATAAGTTGCCTTTCGACCTAAAAACCGAGGGGGGGGGGTCGATAGTTTTCCAGAAAGAGTTCCGCTCTGCCGCCGCCACTAGAAACCAAGATTCAGATCCAGAAACTCCTTTCTGGCACCCTGTTGGGACGGGGAATTTGGAGAGGATCATCGCCATCGTCATCACCAACGCATCTCCATCAACCATCGATGTTTCCCTCATCCATGAGTGAGTAATCCCCCACTGTAGGCTTGGGGATGGTAGGGATTGGATGAGTTATATCATGTAATCAAATAAGATCTGTTAGGGCATATTGCCTAGTATCTCTATTAGTGCTATTTGACTTTGTTGCAACTTGTTGTGCTTAATGCTTGTCACTAGGGCCCGAGTGCCATGATCTTAGATCTGAACTTATTATTGAATCTTTATGATAGTATTGTTTGTGATCTTATCTGCAAGTTGTGTACACATATTATTGTCCGGATCCAAAGGCCCCAAAGTGACAATAATTGGGACAACCGGAGGGGATGGCTGTGGTGTGAGGATCACATGTGTTCACGGAGTGTTAGTACTTTGCTCCGGTGCTCTATTAAAAGGAGCACCTTAATTGCCAGTAGTTCCCTAGAGGCCCCACTGCCACGGGCTGGCTGGACATAAGATGTTGTGCAAGTTCTCATTACAAGCACGTATGACTATATTTGGAGCACATGCCTAGGATTGTTTAGTACTTGGATGCTTATTATTATTTATCTGCAATGCCCTAGATCTTGAAGTTACATGTTTAGACTCGTCCATGCAACGCCAATCCATCCATCCCTATGCCTACCGCACTCGAATCCTACTGTTACCGTTACTCTTACTATTGCTACTGTTTCACTGTTGTTGTTGTTGTTGCTTTGCTATTGCTACTACAAAATGTTGCTACTGATAAACTTCTGTGAGCAAGAACTGTTTCCAGGTGCAGCTGAACTGAGAACTCAGTTGTTAGGGCTTGCAAGTATTCTTTGGCTCCCCTTGTGTCGAATCAATAAATTGGGTAATACTACCTGCGAAGACTGTTGCGATCCCCTATACTTGTGGGTCATCAGATATATATTATAATATTGTAAGTTTTTTATTGTAATATAATAGTGTAATATAGTATTTTTGTTGTAATATTGTAAGACCCTCTTTGTAACCGGAGTTATTGAAAGGACATTGATTGTCATAATTTGGTGTTCGTTAACAACAAGTAGATCATTTTACAGTTTGTTACTATCCACAGGTTGTTATAATGATAAGTGAAAAGTACCCTCACACTATGAAAATATTCCTGCAAGATTGACATGGTTCTGGAAATTCCAGACTGGAGTGTCCGGTCTGGCTGGACCGGAGTCTCCGCAGGAGTCCCTGGTGGAGGCATCAGGAACCTGGCTGGGACATTCGGTATGGGGGTGCGGAGCAAGGTCCGGAGGCTCCTCCGAAATCTCCAGTGTGGGATCAGATCGGAGTCTCCAGTTCTACTGGACCGGATTCTCCGGTCCACTCGGCTCACAGAAGGCCTGGGTCATACTGCATACTGGTCTGAGGCTGGTTCGGAGATGGACTGGAATCTCCGGTGTAGACCGGAGTTTCCGGTCTGACTTTTTCCCAACGGTCAGAAACGGTTCGTGGAGGGGGCTGCTTATAAATAGGGACTCCTATCCCCTTCCTCCAGCTGCTCGACCTGCTCAAGAACACAAAATCCATTAGATCCACCAAATCAACAAGATCTCTTCATCCAACCATCCAAAGTCATTGATCTTTGAAGAATCGAAGGAGGAGGCCTTGATCTACAGCTTCACCAAGAGAGATCTTCATTTCCCCTCATTCACTTGAGGGACCCCATGCTCTAGTGTTTCTTTGGAAACCCTAGCTTTGATTTGGTTCTTACAAGCTTGTCTTTGATTGTTTTGACAGCTTGCTTGTATTTGGGAGCCTCCAATTAAGTTGTGGATGTGTGCCTCGAAATTGTGTAAAGGTGTCGGCTTCCACCTCGAAGGTTGCCGATATAGTGGAAGGTGAATCGATCCCGTTGGGGTGAGGTTCATCGGAGAACAAGGGAGACCTCTCGTGGTGTTGGTGGTTTGAAACCACCCCCTCTCCAAACGTAGACGTACTTCCCCTCAAAAGGAAGGAACTACGGGAAACAAATCCTTGTGTCTCTGTGTCCACCACTTTGGTTACTTCTATCCTTTACCGCACTTTACTTACTTGTTCTTGTTTAGTGTTGTGCTAGTTAGTGCTTATTTGACATATAGGTAAATTCACCTTAGTTGCATAATCTAGAGAATTTACCTTTCTTGTCAAACCCTAATTTGAAAATAAGAAAATTTGAAGTAGCACCTATTCACCCCCCTCTAGGTGCCCATACGATCCTTTCAATTGGTATCAGAGCCTCGGCTCTTTATTCGGGCTTTACCGCCTAAGAGTATATGGGTAGCAATGATGGGGAAGGTGGTGATGAGCCTACCACGGTGACCATGGATGATCTCAATAACTTGGAAACAAGATTGAGCTCCACCATGGCCAACGAGATCAAACAATTGCACAAGTTACTTGAGAAACTTGTTAAAGATAAGGTTGGCTCATCATCCCCTTCTCCTCAAGAGGAACTACCACCATTATCCAAAGAGAATGCCCTGGCATCTCCCACGGATAAGGTGGTGGGGGATAATCAAGGAAACATTAACTCCTCCACAAAAAGGGTTGGTGAGAAGGGAGAGCACCATGACTCTCATGGATGGTACACTCCCGACCCTCCAATTCCTCAGCCTCATATAAATAATAGAGGAGACCCACCAAAGCTAGAAGCATCTACTTTCACTCAATGGAAATCTCTAATGAAAACTCATGTGCGCATCTCTTGCATTGAACTCTGGAACATCATTGAACAAGGACTCTATATTGGGGATCCAAACAACTTGACAAGAAGAGAAGTTGTCAATAGTCAACTCAATGCCACCGCCGTGCACATGATTCAACAAGGATTGGGTATAAAGGATTACCCACACATTGAGCACCTCAACACCGCCAAAGAAGCTTGGGATGCTCTCACAGTGTTGTTTGTTGGGAATGAGAGCATGAGAAGGAACCGGTATGATGCACTAAGCAATGAATCCAAAGGCTTCTACATGAAGGAAGGTGAATATCATGAAGACATGTACCGTAGGCTCAAGACCACCGCCACCGCTTTTAGGAATGTGGGTGCCTCACATGTGGATGATTCTTGGATAAAAAGGAAATATGTGAGTGCACTCATGCCCTTTGAGCCCACCAACTTGAAGAGCCTACAAGGAAGGCACAACTACCACCTCATGACCTCCAATGAAGTCATGCAAGAGATGGCCTCTTTCAAGGTTGCCGCCAAGAATGCCAAAGATTCCTGTGCTCGAGCCCTTGGAATGAGCAATGTTGTCAACCTTGCATTGAAGGCCAAAGTTGTGGAACATGGGGATTAAGATTATAGTGATGAAGGCCTCTCCATGAGCCACCCCAATGATGTCAAGATTTCTCATGGTCAATATATGGCTTTCTATGCAAAGAACTTTTGGAAGAACCCTGCCAAGGCCAAGATGGAAATTCAACGAAGAAGCAACCCAAATGGAAGAAGAGAAAGTGTCACTAAATTGAGAACTTGCTTCAATTGTGGTGACCGCTATCACTTTGTGGTGGGTTGTCCCTATGAGAAAAGAGAAGATCATGGGGGAAAACTTGTGCCAAAGATAACTTCCAAAGCTCCTTACAGGAAACCCTTCATCAAGAAGAATGCAATCAATAAGAAGAAGGGCGAAATTGTATTGATCACTCATGAAGAATTCTCCTCCGATAATGAAGATGATGAAGATGAGGAAGAGGAAACATCAAGTGTTGTGGTTGCTCTAGCCACTACATCTACTCTGACATTCTCACTCTTCGATTCTCCAAATGAGAATACTCCCAACAAGAATGTCACTTGCCTTATGGCAAGAGGAACGGAGGTATCCTCATCATCTCACTCCACTCCCTTAGCCAATGATGAATTTGATATGGAAGGATCCCGGCAAGTTCCTATCTGAGATTACCACCGGCCCTACCCTGAGCTAACTTCTTTACTAGTAGTGAAGTGTCTTTTCACTTAGCTACATATGTCTCTTGAAGTAAAAAGAGAATTAATTGCTTTTGATGAGTTTGTGACTAACTTACAAGGGGAGGCCAAGATACATTTTGGGAACATCTTAGACCAACTTTCCCACACACAAGAGCTTCTTGATGTAAGATGTAAACTTGGGAGTGAACACATGATTGAGATAGAAGCCCTAAATAATGCTCTAGAATAAGAACAAGAGACTAGGATGTCTCCTGAACTAAAACTTGAAGGGCTTGATGAGGCCAATGACATAATTGTTAATAGACTCATCAAAGAACGTGATCATGCTATTGCTAAATACAAGAGGGCTAAAAAGGATAAGATTGAGTTTGGTGTGGTTAATGAAAAACTTGCCGAGGACTTTAGTTTGCTTAACAAGGCTCACAAGGCTTTGGAAAGTGAACTCTTGTCACTCACAAAGTCCCATGAAATGCTTCAAACTCAATTGACCAATATTCCTTCACCTAGTAATTTCATTCCTTCTAGTAGTACAACTATTCTTGAAGAAAATGCTAGGTTGAAGGGGGAACTAGCCAAGGCCACATTTCCACAAGGTAACAAGTCCATTGATGATCTTTTGAGTAAGAAAAGGCCTAGTGGTGAGAAAGGGGGCATTGGTTTTGTCTCCAAATCCAAGAAGAAGAAGAAGAAGAAGAAGAAGAACAAGAACAAGAAGAAGAAGAAGAAGAAGAAGAAGAAGAAGAAGGCCAAGCCCACATAAGAGAAGAACATGGCCATTGTGGATAGTAAGACCACAAGTGGTAAAACTATGTATCATGATGATTTTGCGGGATGTGCTAACCCTCACTATGTTCTAATGCGTGATTATTATGGTGATATGTATGCACAATATGTTGGCCCATATGATGGTTATATTGCTTGGTCTATTTGGGTCCCCAAGACCCTTGTTGCTAACAAAAGAGGACCCATTGAAAAATGGGTACCTAAAAATTAGCTTGATCTTTTGTAGACATATGCTTCTGGAGGGTCAAAATGGGTACTTGATAGTGGTTGCACAAGTCATATGACCAGAAGCTCGTCTATTGTCAAGTAATTAAGGCCAAATGATGATCAAATAACCGTGACATATGCTGACAAGTCAAAGTCTAAGGTAATGGGTTTCGACAAGGTAGTGGTTGCCCACGATATTACACTCATGGACGTCATGCTTGTTGAAACCCTTGGTTACAATTTACTTTCAGTCCATGCTCTTGGAAAGATGGGCTTTATCGTCTTTATTGATGATGATACTGTGGTCCTCATGTGGAGAAAGTCTCTCAAGGTCGCTTTCGTTGGGTACGTCGAACATGACTTGTATGTGGTAGACTTTTTGGGGAAAACCACTACAAGTGCGATGTGCTTATTCGGAAAGGCCGATGTGGGTTGGTTATGGCATCGCCCACTAGCCCATGTCAATATGAGAACTTTGCAAAGTCTCCACAAGGAGGGCCATATTGTTGGACTAAAAGAAAATGTTTCCTTTGCCAAAGATCGTGTTTGCAGGGCTTGTGTTCTAGGAAAGATGCATGATGCTCCCCACAAGCCAAAGAACCGCGTCAAGTCAATGAGGATCTTGGAGCTCCTTCTTGTGGATCTCTTTGGTCCTCCATCTCATGCAAGTCTTGGTGGGAAGAAATATTGTTTGGTGATTGTTTATGACTTTTCAAGATACTCATGTGTATATTTCTTCAAGTTGAAAAGTGAGACCCAAAAGACCTTCATCGACTTCATCAACTTGGTTCAACATCAATACAATGTCCCCGTGTTGATAATAAGAAGCGACAATGGCACCGAGTTCAAGAACTACATCTTGAATGATTTCCTTGGTGATGAGGGGATAAAACATCAATATTCCGCTGCATATACCCCTCAACAAAATGGTGTTGCCGAGAGGAAGAACCGGAATCTTATCGAGATGGCTAGGACCATGTTGGCGGAGTTTAAATCTCCATACAACTTTTGGGCCGAAGCCATCTCCACCGCTTGCGATGCATCAAACCGGCTCTACCTCTACAAATAAATCAACAAGACTCCATATGAAATACTTACCGGTAACAAGCCCAACATATCTTACTTTCGGGTGTTCGGTTCTAAGTTTTTCTATCTCATAAAAGGTGTTCGTTTGTCCAAATTCGAGTCTAAAGCATTACATGGTATTTTTGTTGGCTATGGTCTCGAATATCACACTTATATAATCTATGATAATCTCTCCGGAGCCATCATAGAATCTTGTAGTGTGACCTTCAAAGAATATGATGTTACCCAAGGGGGGCGTGTTGATGCTTGTGATGCAGATGATGAAATGCCTCAGGATGCCATAGGAAGAATGGGTGTGGGATATATCCGCTCAGTTAAGGAAACCCTTATGGCGGATCGAGAATAACTATGCTCTACTCAAGTGGAGCCCTCATCTTCACAACATCAACAAGCTCCATCCACCAAGGAGGACAATGACCCAAGCCAAAGACAAGCTTTGGACCCTCAACATGCTGATCATGGCAACAACTTTAGTGAGGAAGAGCTTGAGTCTCCTATCTCCAGAATGTCAAGTGGTGCCAAGTAAATTACACAAGGGATATCCATACAAAGTGCCTTAAGACAAGCTCAACTGAATGCTAGAAACGTGCCAGATCAAGACCAAGGTCAATCTTTGTCTCTTAATGAAGAGAATGATTCCCGTGTTGATCAAGGTCAAGATGATGGTCAAGATGAGAACCAAAATGATGAAGAGGGTCCTCCTAGAAACAACAAGGAAATCCACACTCGTCGTGAAGTTAGAACAGATAGGATGTTGGAATTAAGAGACCACTCTCTACAAAATGTGGTTGGTGACCTAAGGAGAGGCATTTCCACAAGAGCATAATTGAAGAGTTTTAGTGAAAACCAAGCACAGATCTCAATGATTGAACCAAATAAAGTGTAGGAAGCTCTTGAATATTCAGATTGGTTGGAAGATATGCACAAAGAGCTCAACAACTTTGAGAGAAACAAAGTATGGAACCTAGTTGAGAAGCCAAAGGATTGCCACAATGTTATAGGCACCAAGTGGATATTCAAGAACAAGCAAGATGAGCATGGAATTATAGTAAGTAACAAGGCAATATTGGTTGCTCAAGGGTTCTCTCAAATTGAAGACATTGATTATGGAGAGACATATGCACCTGTGGCTCGCCTTGAGTCCATCTGTATCCTTCTTGCTTATGCGGCACATCATAACTTTAAGTTGCAACAAATGGATGTAGAAAGTCCCTTGTCCATTGAATGAGTTGGTGTATGTAAAGCAACCCCCGGGATTTGAGGATCCCAACTTCCCAAACCATGTCTACAAACTTGATAAGGCGCTCTATGGGCTCAAACAAGCCCCACGCACGTAGTATGAGCACCTTAGAGAGTTGTTGTTTGACCGTGGGTGTCACATCCCAAGATTTTCCAAATCTTGTAATGTGAAAATAAATGAATAAAATAAAACTTTGTTTGATTTTCAGGGCCAGAAGAAACATTTTGTTTTGAATAAAAATAGCAAAGGTTTACCTAAATAAATTAATAAGGATTTAGTATTCAATTTTATTTGAATAAAAGGTTTTACCATTTTAAATGAAACATCAAAACTTATTAAATTATTTTGAATCAATTTTCCAAATGTTTGGTATTCTCAAATAAAACCTACTGAAGTGTTCTGGCTTTATTTTAGATTCCAAAATAAATCTTTTAGTAAAACAAATCCTATTTGATTTAATAATGGAAGTCTATTGTATTTAATTAATAATGGACCCTTAAATAAAAGGTTATTTTGTTTTTAAACAAGTTTCCAAGTATTCACTATTTCCAAATAAAACCTACTGATTTGGTTTTGAAAATATTTGGATTTCAAATGGAGATTTTATTAAATAAATCAAACCCTATTTTATTAAATAACTAAAGGTCCATGTTATTTAATTAATTAAAGAATGGATCCTAAAAAGAATAAAAATTATTTTATTTTGGATTTTGGTTTATGTTACTGAACAGAACCAAATTCATAGTTGCAAAGTTTGTTGATTATTTGAATTGATTTGAATGTTGTTTGGTTGATTGAAATTCAAAACAGAAATCAGAAATAGAAAAAGAAAAGGTTACAGAATAAAAAAAATGGAATTGGATCTGACCCAAACTGGCCAAGCCCACAAGGCCTAGAAACAGCCCAGCTCCCCCTCCCCGAAGGAAACGATTCGCACTCCGTTTCTGACCCGCACAGAAGCTGACCAGTGGACCCAATCTCCTCTCTCTCTTTCTCTCACTGCTAGGTAGACCCCACCTCCTCCTGTTCATCGTCTTCACTCACGGTGACAGCGCCCCCTCTCCTCGACCGTTTCTAGCGAAATTTGCGAGCATCAATTGGCGTTAACGCGGCAGTTAATCGCTCCTGCGACCGCGCATTCTTAAGCACCTCTCCCTCCTTGACATTTTCCCCCAGACAACTCCTCCTCTCTGCCCCCAGGCCGTCGCAATTTTCTTCTGCACCGCCACCGTCTCCGAGGTTCTCGGCAAAATTCCGGCCGTATCCTGCCACCCCTTGCCTCCCCGACCAATCTCACACCTTCCCCACTCCCAGGAGCATCTCCCTACACCTTCCATTCGACTGCGGGCGCCCCAGAACCCCTTCTCCAACAAAACACTGAGCGCCGCCGTCTGCTCCAACTGCGGCAACGCCTCCACGGTAAAACAGACCTCCCCTCTCTTCCCCGTAGACACGATGTTGATCGCCAGGCACTCGCGAACCTAACAGTGTCTCCCGTTTGTCCTAGGGTGCCCCCTATCCTCGCCTTCGACAACCTCCAGTACCGCCGAGACCCAGCTCATCTCCGGCGAGAAATCGCAGCTGCCCCCGAGCGCCCCTCGATGGACAAGCCATACGTTGAGCATCAGCACGACGTCACGAACGCGGTGAGCTTACTCTTTCCCTTTCTCGCTTCCTGCCTCGCTAGCACCGCCACCATCTGGCCGCTCCGCCGCTCGCCGTTGACCTAGCGCCGCCAGTCCTTGGCCAGGCAGCAGCAGCCGTCCGATATCGATCGGGTGGATGTGGTAGAATCACTTAATAGCGAAGGGGTATGCGCTCAGTACCGCACGATCTGACTTGATCCAACGCGCCAGAGCAGTCGATCCACGCGAAACGTTTTCGACGAATAGGAGTCCGACGCGTGTCACTGGTTTGAGTTAAAACAGATTTTTGAATCAGATTTAATTGCAAACTTGAAACCTTTGTAACTTTTAAACCACACGTCCAAAAATTGCAAATTTGGTATCGTTGGAATCAGTAGAACAAACCCTAGCCAACCACGCCCTTAGTTTAGCAAATAGTATCTGTTAGCTTGTTTGAATTTGCAGAAACATTTGTATGCTTGATAAGGATGTAAAAATTGTTTAAAAATGAATTTGGGGTTAAAATCTTTTGCAATTGGATTGCTTTGAACCTACTGACCCTAGGAAACACTTTGTGGATTCAAAAATGTATTTGGTAAGACAAAATAAAGATTCTTTGATTTAAAACCATTTCTAGTCAAATAGAAATGTAGATTATTTATTGAAAATGATTTTGAAGGAAAACCTTTGGGAAATGGTTTGTTGTAAACTCACTGACCCTAGGAACCAACCCATAGTTTGTAAAATGGATTTGGTAAAGTTTAGGATGGAAAACGTGATTTAGTCATTTCTAACCAAATGAAAATAATGGTTTTTGTTATGAAAATGATTTTGAGTAAAAAACTTTGGGAAAATGGTTTAGACCAAACCTACTGACCCAAAGCACCAAGTTTTGCAATAGCAACTCATTTGGTGAAAAACATAAAGTTTTGCTTTGATAAAAATAATTTTCACCACATAAAATAATGATTAGATTTAAAAATGGTTTATGGACCAAAACCATTTTGCAAATGACTTTGCCACTTTGGAAAAAGACCACTTTTGACTTTACAAAGTTTAGAAGCCTAGTGGAGACCACCTTTGCAATTAGAACCATCTTTTGCATGCTTGCATGCATTACTTTGACTTTGTCATTTTTTATGTGTTGTTTTGCTTGATTGGTAGTTTGAGTTTGTGCCTTGCTTGATTGATTTGTAGTGACTTGAAGAGTGTGATTGTTGCAAGGACAAGGAGTGAACCCATACTCTACCAAAAAAGGCAAGTGATGCTTCATACTTTTTGTCCCATTACTTTCACTATGCATTAGTGATTTTGCTAAGTAAAACTTGCATGGAATTTTGCTAAGTATAAACCTTGCTATAGGAAAACCTAGTAGATGAAACTTAGTGGAAATCTTCCTAAGTTAAGATTCCTATTACTATCTAGCTTAGCCTAGCTAATAGAAAACATGGGTGGAATATATATTCACACTATGGAAAAATATTCTAAGTCTGAGGACTTATGTTTTGTTTAATAAAACAACTAAGTTAATGAATCACCTGGGTGGAATGGTAATTGCTTGGTGGTTTTTGGTTGAGTGGTTACACAAGGCCAGAGGACTGGTGAACCTTGTGTATCTCACTTGTGGATTGCCACCCAGGAACAAAGAGATTTGAGATGTCAAATGTTGAGAAGCTTCAAGTGCAACCACTTGGCAATATGGGCTCTGCCATGATCATATAGGTTGCAAGAACTTAGCCATATGGACAGTGGGTGGTAGTGTTTGATAGGTTGGAACGCGTCCATTTTGGTCTAAGGGAAGGCTTCTGAAAGATCTTGTCTTGGGAAACCAAGTCTTGTGGGGAAAGTGCACCACCTCTGCAGAGTGTAAAATCTAAGTACTTATCCATGTCCCTGGTAAAGGACAATTTGAGCATCAAGACATGGAAGCAATCAAGAATCTCATCATTCCAATTTCTAAGTTAAAACTTGTGGTTTGAACAAGGGTTGTTTGAAATCTTCAATCTTTGATTGAGAGATGCCTTGGTAAAGGATCTTCAAATCTTTGATTGAGAAAAATGATTTTATCAAAGCAAAAACTTAGTATTTTCAAAATGATAAGGAAAATCTATTTTGAGCAATGCAAGCCTCAACTCCACTTAGCCAAATGCATATAGTTGATAGACCCCACTATACTACCATAGTATCACTTGCCAATACAATTCAAATGTATTGACCCTTGTGGCTGTAACTTGTAATGTTGCAGGTTTGATTGATTTTAGTGAAGATTGATTGATTAGGATTACAAAGTCTACAACCAACATCTGCCTGTGGCACTTTTGAAGATGAAGGACCCATGACTATAGATATTCCGCTGCAACGTAATGTAATAGCCAAATGAGCTATGTAAGATGTAATAAAATTATGTTATTCCCGGTTATAAAGTTATATTATGACCTTTGTTTCTTGATATTACATCTTAACTGTGGATGCTAGCTATTGATCCAGGGACTAGCATTGTAAACACAGGGGGCTCTATCTTATTAAAGATTGGAACCTCTACAGTGGGTTTGAGGTTGGGAAAATCGATCCCACTCTTTTTAGTAAGAAGGTCAATGGGGATCTTTTTGTATGCCAAATATATGTTGATGATATTATCTTTGGGTCATCTAACAAAGCTTTTAATGATGAATTCTCAAAGCTTATGACTAGTAGGTTTCGGATGTCTATGATGTGGGAGTTAAGGGTATTTCTTGGTTTTGAGATCAAGCAAGTTAGAGGACGGACATTCTTCAACCAAGCTAAGTATACTCCATATATGCTCAAGATATTCAATATGCAAGATTTAAATGGAGCTCCTAATCCCATGGCTACAAAGACTCATCTAGAACAAAATCCAAATGTTAAAGATGTGGATCAAAAGGTATACCAGTATATGATTGGTTCATTGCTTTACCTTTGTGCATCTAGACCCGATATTGTGTTGAGTGTAGGTGTGTGTGCAAGATATCAAGCGGCTCCTAAAGAAATCCATTTGATGGCGGTCAAGAGAATCTTTCGATATTTGATTCATACCCCACATTATGGTCTTTGGTATCCTCGAGGGTCAACATTTGCTCTTTGTGGATACACGGATTCAGATTGGGCTGGTGATAAGGATGATAGAAAATCAACATCCCGGGCTTGCCAATTCCTTGGTAGGTCTTTGGTATGTTGGTCTTCTAAGAAGCAAAATTGTATGTCTCTCTCCACCGCCGAAGCCGAGTATATGGCAGCTGCTAGTGCTTGCACTCAATTGCTATGGATGAGGCAAACTTTAAAGGAATACGGTGTCCATTGTGACATAGTGCCTCTTCTATGTGACAATGAAAGTGCTATCAAGATTGCCTACAACCCGGTGGATCACACAAGGACGAAGCATATTGAGATTCGCCATCACTTCATTAGAGAACATGTTGATCGAGGTGATATTGATTTATATTATGTGTCAACCAAAGACCAACTTGTCGACATATTCACGAAGCCACTTGATGAAGCAAGGTTTTGCTATTTGAGGAATGAACTAAATATCATAGATTCAAGGAGCTTGACTTGATCACCGTGCATACTCACCTATGTCTTGACCCTTATTTGGTTTAGGTGCATGCATGGATATAGGGGGAGTGCGGTTCTAATTGATTGGACTACCCCTCCCCCCATTATGCCCAAAGCAATCAAAATCATTCCTCTTAATATCATTTTGTGATATGTGAGCTTAAATGATGAGTTTCAGTAATGGACCCAAGATATATCTTCGTGGTGCCAAGCCGAGTATACTCAAATATGGTGGCCTAGGATACCGCCCTCTCACATTCGAGAGGTTGGTGCTTACTCGTGTTTGACATTTGCTGGTCCATGTCTTTTTGGAGCTTTCTTGAACATTTTTGTGAATTTCTATGGCTCTTATTGATTCTTCACAGATTCATATCTTAACCCAAGCCTATACCCTATCTTAAAACTCTCTATCTCTCATATATGTCCTCAAACACTTAAACTTGGAGTTTTTGGTCGAGGAGGACCGGAGTCTCCGGTGCACCTGCACCGGAGTCTCCGGTGTAGACCGGAGTCTCCGGTCCAGACGGTTTCTGCCACTTAAAGGGAGGGGACGGGGTGAACTGAAACAGCAGTTTCATTCTTCCACCCCCGTTCCTCTCCTTCCATCCCGTCGCCCCTCCTCCAAAACTCCTCCCCGGAGGTCAAGAAGCCCCCGGGATCCGCCGTGCCGTCGACCAATCTTCTCCTGTCCTCCATTGGGTCATTCCCACCAGAGGAATCGATCCCATGGACAGATCTAGTACCTCACCTCCTCTTTTTCTCCTAGGGTTCATCTCTAGATGTGTTTTTGAGGATTAGTGCTGATTTGTCCATTGGACTCACTTGTATGTGTGCACTCTAGTACTTTAGCCATGTTGCATTGTCTGATCTATGAGTTTCACCCCCACCAGCACCCTCCCAGCTCATGTCCGAGCCTCCCGACCGGAGATTCCAGCCCCTTGGCCGGAGACTTCGGTCCAGGCCGGAGACTCCGGTCCACAGGATCGGAGACTCCGGTCTGAGCCGGAGACTCCAGTATGAGCTGCAGATAATTCGGTGTGGGGTGACTCAAAAAGTCTCTGTAATGCATCAAAGCTCTTGTACTGCATCTTTGGGACATATATACTTATCTCCATGCTATCTCCCTCACTATTGTTCACACGTGATGGTTCTCGTCGTCCTCCTCGCACCAAGGTCAAGTAAAAAAAGGGGCACTCCTCGCTATGATGAATCCCAGGGTCAGTTTATTGTGCCCCCTTCCAACCGGAGACAGCAAGCACGTGATGCAGCTTATATGAGGAGGGAATAGGAAAGGATTGAACAAGAGAACTGCGCCAAGAAGGCCAAATATGAAAATCTTCAGTCTTTGACCAACATGTCAAAGGAGGAGTTCCGTGAGCTGAGGAAGACTGACTTCTATGACCTGCCATGTACCAGCGAGGATCCTCGTTACTGGAGGAAGGAGCAGGCTGTGTTCATGAAGGATGTGTATGGTGTGCTCACAAAATCACATGTGTGTCCTTAGAAGTTCATGAGTGTTGAGCAGATGAGGCGCAGCCCCTATTTCCATGATGCACTATGGATCTGTGAGAAGTTGGGGCTGTTTAACTTGATGGAGCTCCATGAAGACTACAATATCACTCTTGTGCAGCAGTTCTACACCACTAGAGTGTTTGGATCCGACCAAGACAGGACCATGACTTGGATGACTGGCACCACCCGCTGCACAACTACTTTCCATGACTTTGCCAATGTCATCTTTGAGACCTTCCATGGTGTATCCACTCATGTTGGGCTGCGCATGCACTCAGCGGCTCTTGGTGAGAACAAGACGAAGCTTGCACCATTGTATGGCAGCGAGGGTGTTGTAGGGGGGTCCAAGGGACTCAAGCCTCTCTACAACCTGATGTTGAGGATATTCCGCCATACCATCTCACCAAGTGCTGGAAATGATGATGCTATTAGGTGTGGGCTAGTCAATCTACTCTATCATACCCACCAGACCTACAATGCAGGCCCAGAGGCAGAGGTTGATCCTATTGATGTGATGGATTTCATTTTTGAGGAGATGTTTCATGCAATTCTCTTCAAGAAGTCTCCTCCATATGCACCACTGGTTATGAGTCTCATCAACTCCAAGGAGCATGATTCCCCACTTGGCGTGGCACCCAATCTCACTGAGCACACTTTGGTATCTATGCAGCATAAGGGGCGCATGGGGCCTCCCCCTAGGCATCGCTATGGCAATGATGATGAGGATGAGACTGAGAGGGCTCCCTCTCCCCCTAGAGCTCGGAGGAAGAATTCCTCCAATGCACCTATGCCTTCCATGACCCAGGACTATGTACATGAGAAGGTCAAGAAGGCCACTTTATGGGAGAGGACCCTATGTTGCATGAATATAGACATCCGCAAGCAACAACATGCCTCCTACAAAGCAATCGACGCATTGAGAAGCTCCTCAAGGAAATCAAGGAACAGGGCGAAGAGGATGATGAGGAAGGAGAGGGTGAGTACAATAATGAGCATGGTGCTCAGCAGTCCACTGAGTCAGATCACACTCTTTCCTTTGGGGCATGGAATGCCCAGCAGGACAGCCTAGTTGACTGGAAGACGTTTTCAGATGTCACCTCTGGATACGGTTACCAGGATACCTCCTCTTCTCGCCCTCACAGCAAAGGGCCTGCAGTCCCAGATGATGATGACTTTGATGAGGATGGTGAGGATCAGGATGCGGATGAGGATGAGGATGACAAGGATGATGAGGACTACTAAGTTGTTGGGGCGCTAGCTTAGGTCTTTTCCCTTTTTCGGCGTTTTGATGCCAAAGGGGGTGAAGACACTGTCATCGATTTTCATGGGCTTGGGCTTTGGATTTGCTATTATTTGCCTTTATTTGCTATATTTGAACTTCTATGTGTTATTTGTGTTATTTGCCACTTATGTGTGTGACTATGTGCTTGTGCATCTATTATTGTAACTCATGTGAGAATTATGTGCTTTATCTGTGATACCATCTATCTTGCATAGTTTACTTGTTTACCTTATTGCACATAGTTAGGGGAGCTTTATACAAATTATTCCATGCAAAATCACTTGTTGCCATCGAACACCAAAAAGGGGGAGATTGAAAGGACATTGATTGTCATAATCACTTTTGGTGTTCGTTAACAACAAGTAGATCATTTTACAGTTTGTTACTGTCCACAGGTTGTTATAATGATAAGTGAAAAGTACCCTCACACTATGAAAAGATTCCTGCAAGATTGACATGGTTCTGGAAATTCCAGACTGGAGTCTCCGGTCTGGCTGGACCGGAGTCTCCGGTGTGGATCGGAGTCTCCGCAGGAGTCCCGGTGGAGGCATCAGGAACCTGGCTGGGACATTCTGTATGGGGGTGCGGAGAAAGGTACGGAGGCTCCTCCAGAATCTCCGGTGTGGGCTTAGACCGGAGTCTCCGGTTCTGCTGGACCGGAGTCTCTGGTCCACTCGGCTCACAGAAGGCCTGGGTCATACTGCATACTGGTCCGAGGCTGGTCCGGAGATGGACCGAAATCTCCGGTGTAGACTGGAGTCTTCGGTGTACAGACCGGAGTCTCCGGTCTGACTTTTCCCCAACATTCAGAAAACGGTTCGTGGAGGGGGCTGCTTATAAATAGGGACTCTTATCCCCTTCCTCCAGCTGCTCGACCTGCTCAAGAACACAAACTCCATTAGATCCACAAAATCAACAAGATCTCTTCATCCAACCATCCAAAGTCATTGATCTTTGGAGAATCGAAGGAGGAGGCCTTGATCTATAGCTTCACCAAGAGAGATCTTCATTTCCCCTCATTAACTTGAGGGACCCCATGCTCTAGTGTTTCTTTGGAAACCCTAGCTTTGATTTGGTTCTTACAAGCTTGTCTTTGATTGTTTTGACAGTTTGCTTGTATTTCGGAGCCTCCAATTAAGTTGTGGATGTGTGCCCCGAACTTGTGTAAAGGTGTCGGCTTCCACCTCGAAGGTTGTCGATATAGTGAAAGGTGAATCGATCCCATTGGGGTGAGGTTCATCGGAAAACAAGGGAGGCCTCTCGTGGCATTGGTGGTTTGAAACCACCCCCTATCCAAACATTGACGTACTTCCCCTCAAAAGGAAGGAACTACGGGAAACAAATCCTCGTGTCTCCGCGTCCACCACTTTGGTTACTTCTATCCTTTACCACACTTTACTTACTTGTTCTTGTTTAGTGTTGTGCTAGTTAGTGCTTATTTGGCATATAGGTAAATTCACGTTAGTTGCATAATCTAGTGAATTTACCTTTCTTGCCAAACCCTAATTTCAAAAAGAAAAAAAATTGAAGTAGCACCTATTCACCCCCCTCTAGGTGCCCATACGATCCTTTCAGTTAGTTTTAGGGTGAAGGTGTTGGTGCTCGGTGGTGACCGGAGTTAGGGTTAGGGTGGTGGTTCTCGCGGGAAGCCGAAGTCGCCCGCCTCTCCCGCGGCCACCATCACCGGCACCGGCCACCGCCACCGCACCTCCGGGTTTAGGGTTTAGTGTTTATTTATATTATTTTGTATTGAAATATCTGTGTATAGTAATATTTTGTATGATAATATTTTTTGTTATGTTCAAATAAATATTGTGTTCATCTCGCATTTTGCAGAAACTATGGATCCACCTAGTCCAATCCGCAGAGACCTAGATTCAGAACACATTCTCAAGGATATGATTCACGATGTTGATCCATCCAGTGAGGGATCTGGATCTCCTCAAGGTATCTGAACTCATCCAGTGAGGGAGAGGAGATCAACCAACGAGAGGAAGAAGCCAACAACTCCAATGATGGAGAAGCCCATGGATGCATAACAAAGACCGACGAGGTATATATATGATGTCCGATGATCACTATATGTCTGGGAGTAGATGTATGTACTGATTTGTATATATATTATATTGACGAATATTTCTTCTCTTAGGCCTCCACATCAAGCAAAAAAGCCAAGTGTGGCCCAGTAAAAAAGTTGGATGCCCGTACGAATTATGAAATTACGGCGGTCTCAGCACATGGCGAACAATTGGAACCGAAAAAAGAAAAAAAAATGTATTTATACAGCAATGCAGAGTTGTTGTTAGAGATCGTGTCCCGATCACTGTTCGAGAGTGGCATAATCCCAAAGAGGCGGAAGCGAGGAATGATCTGTATATCGATGAAAGGTATAAAGAGGAACTTTTTAATGACCTCATGGCACATTTCAAGCTGCCAGAATGTGAGACTGATACCGAGACGGCTGAAATGAGAAATAAATTCAAGCAGTTTGCTCTTAAGAAGATGGCCGAACTATTCAAGAACTGAAAGAAATCATTATGGCTAAAGTATTAGAAGGACAAGAAATTTCCAATATTCGAAGGATATCTAGTGAAGCAGCAGGATTACTGGGATGCATTTGTGGAGTATAGGAAGTCAGGAGTTGAAGAGGAGAAGTCAGAAAAAACAAGATAAATGCTGCGAAGAAGAAATATCACCATAACATGGGGCCAAGGGGCAACACAACTGCCATGCCAAAGTGGGATGCAAAAGACAAAGAACTGTCTGCTAAAGGGATCATTCCAGAACCAATTCATGAAGAATGGGATTTGAGGGCAAGAAATTTGTTCCCTGGGCATGGGAGTGAGTATGACGAACTTACATGGGACCTTTTTTGCAGTGACGGGCTTAGGGTACCCAGGAATACATGGATAAAAGTGGTGAAAGAGATTAAACATGGGATAAAAAAGTTCCATCCCGATAGAGAGAAAGACTTGCTGACCTTGGTCCTCGGCAATGGCGAACATAGAGGACGAGTCCAGGGCCTTGACTATAGTTTCACGTGGGAGACTGGGTTTCCTAAGGACCAAGGTACTTATAGAAGCCGATAAAGAGCAAAGAAGCGACGAGAGGAGGAGGAGGGAGACAAGTTCAACCAGCTTCTAGCAAGAGTTGAGAAGCAACAGCAGATCTACGAACATACAGGAGTAGCGCGCCTGCAAGATCCTCCACTAGATATTACCGCCAACCCATCTCAGCGGAGAAGCAGCGTGGCTGAATCGGAGGTCCCTTCTAACGATGAAAGGATGATAGATGGCGGTCCCGGCTACCCCGTGGATGGAATAACGGAGCAGATATCTTATGAGCTCCATCATAAGGTGAAGAACATATCTGTGAAGGTGGCGGTCGGATCTGCTTTACCTTGTCCACCTGATGCACGCTGGCATGGCCGTGAGATTCCAACTGGCTATGCTAAAGTTGGGGTGGATGAAATCGTAACGGGGTGGGACTCAATGGAGCTTCACATCCCTGGACATGAAGGTGATACGACACTCGGAGAAGTAATAGGTGGTATCATTCTATGGGACAAGAACAACATCAATTTCCTAGGCTCCTCCCCAAGGCCAACACCACCTCCGAGTTGTCGCAGGTCACCTTCATATCCATCACCTCCAACAAGCCCACCCCATGATGACTACGACCACCACATCGCGAGTCCATCTCGATCTCCGCTGCAGGTTCAGCAGTCTTCACCGCCCGCTAAGGACAATAAGAGAAAGAGTACTCCGTCAGTGACTACTAAACGACGCAGCATCCCAAAACGAAAAATATTGCCCCTCCCAACAGTGCCTCATAAGAATCTTCCCATCAAACCTTACGATCGTACTAACGCGGAAACTACAGTGATAGAAAAGGCCAAAGTTGGGGCGCATTTTGAGAAGAAGAAACCCGAGCCCGCTCCGGTATACACCGAGAAGCAAAAGGCATATGCAATTGAGTTTCTGGACACAAAATCGCAATATGATTTGCACCATAAGCCAGATGACTATCTACGCACACTTTAGAAAGAAGTGATGAAGAGCAATCAAGCAAATCAAATGCAAGCGGGAAAAATCAGCAAGTACAGGTGCAAGCGGGAGAAAAACAACAAGTAGTAAAAGATCAGACGTTCCCCTTCTCGGCCAACAGGCCAAACAAACGATCGCACCCCTCAAGGTGTTTGCTGAAAATGTTCCCCAGCCACTAGATATGGAAGCAGCTGCGGAGTTGGCGACCAGTATGAAAGTTAGTATTGTTGAACTATTAGGCTCCCAAGACGACCTTCTACCCAAGGTTGTTGTAGCCCGTAGATATGTCGAAGGTGGGGATTTGGTCAGCAAAGAGAGGCTGAAAGAACTGCCAATACAAATGCGGAATCTCCATCAATGGTATTCGACGGTCATAAAGCAGGGGAGAACAATGCTCATAGCCAAAGTCCCATGTGAGTACTACTTTAGACCCGAAGAGGCCCATATTGAGTTTCTAGAACTGTTACAGTTATACCATCTTGACGCCCTGGACAAATCCATCCTCAGCTACTATTGTCTGTAAGTTATTGAATTCATTGTCTACATGTTCATTTTTTCAGTTGTTTAGTTCAATACATGTAATTATCCATATTATATCCTTTTGTACTCTATTATTATGCAGAATGAAGATCCTGGAATGTAAAATAAGAAGAATCTATAATGTTGGGTTCATTGACCCAGATAAAGTGCATATAAACACGCTAACGTCAGACCTCGAGGAGACGGAGGAAAACATTCTAAGGTTTCTAATGGAGCAAAATTTCTTTGACCACATAATGTTTCCTTACAATTTCAAGTGAGGGTCTTACTCTGTTGTACACATTTACTTTTGATTAGTCGATGCTAAGTGTAATTGATGAGTTACTGATGTATATATAAATGTTTGCAACTTCCACTGGATTCTGCTAGACATTCAACTTAATAAGGGAAGAGTTGATGTCATGAGCCCATCAAAGAGACACCTGGAGATTTCCGCAGCATGCAGGACATGATCAAGAAGTAAGTTTCGTGTTATATCGGTCTCTTTCGTTGATTTCCTGAGATATCAGGTAATGAATAACTCATTCACTCATTTTCTTTGCTGGGCAGGGTTTTGATCCAGTTCAAGCGCGAGGTTATGAGTGTATTTAGTCAGAAGCTGACGTTTAAGGCGGTCTCGGTAAGTATCACGTGATATGTCTACACATCTCTTTACTTCTAGTTTCAATAAAATAATGATGCTAGATTATTATTTTGATTGAATTATATTCTCGTAAAGTGCGCGAGGCAGCCATAGGGGTCGAATATATGTGGATTCTATGTTTTCGAGTTCATTCGCATGTTAACACCGAGCACGAAGATTATAGAGTCGACATAAGCAATACATTCACATCATCATTTTATTACCATCACCTTTTGTTATCATGATTGATATTCATATTGATCTCCTTTTTCTTATATAGTCCGAGAGAATGGGGGATCAACTCCTACCAGACCAACGCGTACTAGGAATTACGGAGGAGCTAGCGGGATTTATTTTCAAAGAGATTGTAGACAATGCCGGAGAATTTAGTGTGAATAGGCGCTACTGATCTCCATGTAATCGAACATACGGGCTCTAGTCCCGATAATTGTGACCTCCATGTAAGTATCAAAATTGTATGCTTGATATCGTAATACAAGTTATCTTTTATATGCATGAACGTGTACGATATGTGGTGGCGTAGAAATATTTAAAAACTATGTTGAAATGAAAAAGAAATAAATAAAACAATACAAAATGAATGCTCTGCCGCGGTAGAGAAAGGGCACAAAATGCTGCCGCGGAAGAGAACCACCAGTCCCGGTCCTTAACATCAACCGGGACTACTGGGGGTAGGGGTGGAATCGAGCCGAGCCGAGCTGGCTCATGGCTCGGCTCGATCAAGATCGGTAAAACTCGAGTCGAGCCCAAGCTCGGCTTGATGTTGAAAATCTGATGAAAAGAGGGCTCGCGGCTCGCTCGGTGAGGCTCGATGCTCGCTCGAACGGCTCGTCGAGCCGAAACCCTAACGCGCTGAGCCGATTACCCTTGCCTCCAGCCCTCCACTCCACCCCACGAGCCTGATGCCCCACCTCTCTTTCCCGTGTGGTTGCTCCCTCCCGAGCCCGACCCCATGCCCTCTTGCACCCATCTCCACGTGCCGCCACCACTTCTCGTCGTCGTGCTGCCTGTCGCCCGCCATCGCCGATAGTGCCAGGCCCCATGTGCTCCTCCATGGATCTCACTAGTGGAAACCGCCCCATGTGTCCTGGTTGGTAAGGGCCTTTAGTCCCGGTTACCCAACCGGGACGGGGCAATCGGGACTAAAGCCCCAATCTTTAGTCCCGGTTGCCCCACCAACCGGGACAAAAGGGTGTACACGTGGCCGCTGCTGAGTGCGAGGGGGGAGGAGCAATCGTCTCGGTTCAAAACACGAACCGGGACAAATAACCCTCTGCCACGACAGAGATTTGACACATTTCTCTGCCGCGACAGAGAATTCATTTTGGCAAGTCCCTGCCTGCCGCGGCAGAGATTTGACACATCTCTCTGCCGTGGCAGAGAATTCATTTTGGCAACCTTTTTTTCCACGACAGCATTTTGTCCACTTTTTGTGCCGCGGCAGAGAATTCATTTATGTTGTTTTATTTTTTATTTAGTGTTTTGCACTCATCAATGAAGGAACCATTATATTACACCAGATCATCATGACAATATAGATCCAAGTGTTGAACATATTACATTCGATACATGGAGTTCATGCACTACATACAAAAATAAGCTCTTTGTACAATCCCTATTGTATATACACACCCGAATAGTATTCTCCTTTTGGGTTTAGGACTTCTGCATCCAAGAATCCCGCCAATTCCTCCTGAATTGCTCGTACGCGATCCTTTGGCAGAAGACCGTCCCGTAGACGTTCGATCTGATTTAAAAAGGAGTCAACCTATATGAATGAAACTAAACACAATTTGATGGTAATTAAAAACTATAGAAATTGTTTACGTATGTGGAGTTGCTCTAAATTTCTGCCCTTCTCACAGCTCGCCTGACGGATGAACTCGCAAACATAGTATCCACATAAATTGTTCCCTGGTCCCTGCGTCAGGTACTTTACGAGAACTGAGTTCAATAAAAAAATAATCAAGCATGATAATAATGGTATCAAAACTAGAATCAAAGAGATGCACAGATATAGCTAGTGGTGCTTACATCTAGTGGTTGAAATGTAAGATCCTCTTTCCAAACACCCCTAGCCTTGTTGGTGAACCGTTTTCAAGCGCTGCCCAGCGAAGAAAACGAATAAACGAAGTTATTAATTACTTGATATCATAAAATTCACGAATGTTGCCGATATAGTGTCGTAATGATTAGAATTACCGCTGGAGAATCATCTGCATGTCCTTCCACGACTCAAGGGGTTTATGTTTCGAGTCCATGACTAGTAGACTCCCTTTGACAGGTTGAATGATTAACAGAATATAGTGGAAGCTGTGCATGCATAACTAATCAATTATATACTTAACGTCGAATAAGCGAAATAGAAAGTGTATACAAGACAATAACACTCACTCGAAGTTGTAAGGAAATAGTATTTCACTTCTGGTTTCTTGAAACCTTAACGCGTGTACGATATTATTCTCCGTATCCTAGGGGTTTGTTTTGAGATTAGCTTGATGAACCCAATATGGGTCAATGAACCCAATGTCATAGATTTGTCCTCTGCTGCATTCGAGAATCTTCATTCTGCATATTATAGTATGATTATATACATACAATAAACGAGGTGAGCTAGCTAGAGACAAAATTAATTACAGAATTAGTACTTACAGACAATAGGCACTGATGATCGATTTGTCCAAGGCGTCTTGATTGAATAATTCAAATAGTTCAACAAATTCAATGGATATCATGTCATATATTTCTTTCCCATAATGCTTTTTTGTAACCCTCATCATTATCCAGTTAGCCCCGGCCTTTGTGGCATGCATGTACTGAAGGGTTTCGCAGCATAGTAAATCAAAAAAATTCTACGGATGCGAACGGGAAAGCCAAGATCTAATCTAGGAGATGCAAACAACGAGGGGGGTTAGATGATATCTTCATACCCTTTAAGATTCGCACAGCGGAACGTTCGACGGAACGTGGGTTATGTAGTCATACTCGCTTCTCCTCCTCGCGATCCGATCTGATCTAACACCGCAAGTGGCGATGCCTCCAAGAGATGCACACGTGCGGCACCTCGACGTCTCCTCCTTCCTCGGTCCAGCAAGTATGGTGGAGAGACGGATTGGATCTACAACGCGACGGCGCGGTGCAAGTGGTGGAGAGTTTTTGCAGCAGGGCTTCGCCTACGTGCAGTCGGGAGGGAGAGAGAGAGGAGGGCAGCAGGGCGGCTAGGGTTGTGGAGGAGGTGTGGGGGGAGGGTGCACCCCAGCCCTCTATATATAGAGGGGTGGGCGCCAGCCCTAGCCCCTCCCCCAAGCCCTAGGCCGGCGGCCAAGGAGGGAGGAGTGGGGGGCAAGTTTCCCCCCCCCTTCTAGAAGCTTTCCTAGGGTTTGCCCTAGGTCTGGCCGGCTGGGCCCTATGGGGCCTTGTGCCCCTGGCCCAATGCGGCCAGGGCACTCCCTCATAGGCCCATTCCCCCTCCCGGCAGGTGGGTCCACGTTGGTCCCCCTCCGGAAGGTTCTAGAAGCTTCCGGTACAATACCGATTAACCCGAAATAATTCCGAACTCCAAAAACTGCATTGCCTTATATGAATCTTATTCTCCGGACCATTCCGGAACCTCTCGTGATGTCCCAAATCCCATCCGAGACTCCGAATAAAAACTCATAAACCAATTATCCAATCTATCCTAGCGTCAAGACACATTAAGTGTGTGACCCTTCGGGTTCGAGAATATGCAGACATGATCTTATATCAATAATCAACAGCGGGGTCTGGAAACCCATATTGACTCCCACACATTCATCGATGATCATATTGGATGAACCACGATGCCAGGATTCAATCAATCCCATATATATTCCCTTCGTCTCGCGATATTTTACTTTCCCGAGATTTGATCGTCGGTACCGTCATACCTAGTTCAATCTCGTTCACAGCAAGTACTTTACTCGTTCCGTAATCCGATATCACTTTGTGATTAACTCCTTAACCACATGCTTGCAAGCGGTGTTGATATCGATTACCGAGTGGGCCCGAAGTATATCTCTCCGACTTGGGAGGGACAAATCCTATCTCGATACATACAACCCAACAGGTACTTTCCGATCACCTAAGAGACACCTTTATGATCACCCTCTCATAGGATGACGTTTGATGACCTCAAAGATTTCTTCCGATACTAGGGAGTTGTATTATCTCATGGTCTAAGGAATACAATATTTGACATAAGAAAAGCTTCGCAAAGATGAACACGATGACACGATCTAATTGCTCCGCTTAGTTTGGGTCTGTCCATCATATCATTCTCCCAATGATATGATCTCATTATTAATCGACAACTCATGTCTATGGTTAGGAAACCTTAACCATCATTAATCAATGAGCTAGTCCATAGAGGCATACTAGGGACACAGTGTTGTTCATAAACCACACAAGTATTAAAGTTTCCGCTTAATACAATTCTAGCATGGAATATAAACTTTATCATGAACAAGAATTATAATAATAACATTTTATTATTGCCTCTAGGGCATAATTCCAACAGTCTCCCACTTGCACTAGAGTCAATAATCTAGTTTACATTTGGAAACAATCTAACACCCATGGCACTGAGGTGCTGATCATGTTTTGCACGTGGAAGAGGTTTAGTCAATGGATCTGCGGCATTTAGATCTGTATGTACTTTGCTAATCTTCAGATCTCCATCTGCTATTTAATCTCGGATTATATGAAACTTGCGGTTGATATGCTTGGTCTTTGGATGATATCTTGGTTCCTTAGCGAGTGCTATGGCGCCAGTGTTGTCACACAATATCTCCAGTGGGTCCAATGCACTTGGAACCACGCCAAGCTGAGTGAAGAAGTTCCTGATCCAAACTCCTTCACTTGACGCTTCTGCAGCAGCCATGTATTCCGCTTCTACTGTAGATCCCGCGATCACGCTTTGCTTGCAGCTTCTCCAGCTCACAGCTCCTCCATTCAAAATATAAACGTATCCTGTCTGAGATTTAGAATCATCCTTGTCGGTGTCGAAACTAGCGTCGACGTAACCTTTTACGACGAGCTGTTCATCACCTGCATAGACTAAGAACATTTCTTTAGTCCTATTTAGGTACTTTAGGATGTTCTTCACGGCTGTCCAGTGTTCCACTCCTGGATCACTTTGATATCTGCTCGTCAAACTAAGAGCATTGGACACATCCGATCTAGTAGACAGCATGGCATACATGATAGAACCTATGGCCGAGGCATAAGGCAATTTGCTCATAGTTTCTCTATCATTTACCGTAGCTGGACACTAAGCCTTGCTCAATATCTTACCTGACAACATAGGCACTGAACCTTTCTTTGCCTTATCCATTCTGAACCTTTTCAGAACTTTGTCCAGGTATGTACTCTGGCTTAAAGCTATCAGGCATCTTTGTCTATCTCTATAGATTTTGATGCCCAATATATAAGCAGCTTCACCTAGATCTTTCATTGAAAAACATTTCTTCAAATAACTCTTAACATCGTTAAGCATGTTAATGCCATTTCCAATAATCAATATGTCATCGACATATAGTACCAGAAATGTCATTAAGCTCCCACTCACTTTCTTGTAGATACAAGCTTCGTAGCAATTTGGAACAAATCCAAAGCTCTTGATCACTTGATCAAAACGAAGGTTCCAACTCCGAGATGCTTGCTTCAGTCCATAAATGGAACACTAAAGTTTGCACACCTTATCAGCATCCTTAGGATCGACAAAACCTTCGGGTTGCATCATATACAACTCTTCATCAATGTTGCCATTGAGGAACACAGTCTTGACATCCATCTGCCATATTTCATAATCATGAAACGCAGCAATTGCTAATAAAATCCGAATGGACTTAAACATCGCTACGGGAGAGAAAGTCTCATCGTAGTCAACACCTTGAACTTGTCGAAAACCTTTCGTGACAAGTCGTGCTTTATAGACGGTAACATTACCATCCGCGTCCGTTTTCCTCTTGAAGATCCATTTGCACTCATCGGCCTTTCGGTCGCTAGGAGGGTCCACCAAAGTCCATACTTGGTTTTCGCTCATGGATCCCAATTCGGATTTCATGGCCTCTAGCCATTTCTCAGAGTCTGGGCTCATCATCGCTTCCTCATAGTTCACAGGTTCACTGTCATCTACTAACAAGACAGTTAAGACAGGGTTGCCGTACTCAGGAGGGGCACGTGACCTTGTCGACCTGCGACGTTCAGTAGCATCATCGTCTGAAGCTTCATGATCCTTGTCATTATCTTCCTCTATTGTTGGTGCAGGCGGCACTGGAACAATTTCAGGTGCTGCGCTACTCTCCAATTCAAGAGAAGGTTCAATAACCTCGTCTAGCTCTACTTTCCTCCCACTTACTTCTTTCGAGAGAAACTCCTTCTCAAGAAAGGAACCGTTCTTTACGACAAACACTTTGCCTTCGGTTCTGTGATAGAAGGTATACCCAATAGTTTCCTTAGGGTATCCTATGAAGACGCATTTCTCCGCTTTGGGTTCGAGCTTGCCTGGCATCAACTTCTTGACATAGGCTTTGCATCCCCAAACTTTAAGAAACGACAACTTAGGTTTAGCACCAAACCACAGTTCATACGGTGTCGTCTCAACAGATTTAGATGGTGCCCTATTTAAAGTGAATGCAGCGGTTTCTAATGCATAACCCCAAAATGATAACAACAAATCAGTAAGAGACATCATCGATCGGACCATATCTAATAGGGTTCGATTCCGGTGTTCAGACACACCATTGCGCTGTGGTGTTCCGGTTGGCGCGAGTTGCGAAACGATTCCGCTTGCTTTAAGATGCGTGAGAAAATCATAACTCAAATATTCACCTCCACGATCGGATCGTAGAAACTTAATCTTTCTGTTACGATGGTTCTCCAATTCATTCTGAAATTCTTTGAACTTTTCAAATGTTTCAGATTTATGTTTCATTAAATAGATATACCCATATCTACTTAAGTCATCGGTAAAAGTGAGAAAATAGCGATATCCACCGCGCGTTGAAACACTCATCGGTCCGCATACATCGGTATGTATGATTTCCAACAAGTCCATTGCTCGCTCCATCATTCCGGAGAACGGGGTTTTGATCATCTTGCCCATGAGGCATGGCTCGCATGTGTCAAATGATTCAAAATCAAGAGACTCCAAAAGTCCATCAGAATGGAGTTTCTTCATGCGTTTTACACCAATATGACCTAGACGACAGTTCCACAAATAAGTAATATTATCACTATCTACTTTGCATCTCTTAGCCTCAATGTTATGGATGTGTGTTTCATCCCTTTCGAGATTCAGAAGAAATAAACCATTCACAATAGGTGCATGACCATAAAAGATGTTACTCATATAAATAGAACAACCATTATTCTCCGATTTAAATGAATAACCGTCTTGCAATAAACACGATCCAGAAATAATGTTCATGCTCAACGCAGGCAGATAATAACACTTATTAAGGTTTAAAACTAATCCCGAAGGTAAAACTAAGGAGAGCGTGCCGACGGCCATCACATCAACTCTTGATCCGTTGCCAACGCGCATCGTCACCTCATCCCTCGCAAGCCACCGTCTATTCCGTAGCTCCTGTTTCGAGTTAGAAATATTAGCAACTGAACCAGTATCAAATACCCAGGCACTACAACGAGGGCTAGTAAGTAAAACATCAATAACATGTATATCAAATATACCTTTGATGGTGCCAGCCTTCTTGTCCGCTAAGTACTTCGGACAGTTGCGTTTCCAGTGACCCTTGTCCTTGCAATAGAAGCACTCAGTGTCCGGCTTGGGTCCAGACTTGAGCTTCTTCTCAGTAGGGGCAACGCGCTTGCCGCCGCCTTTCTTGAAGGGCTTATTTGCACCCTTACCTTTCTTGAAGGTGGGGGGCTTGTTGACCATCAACACATGATTATCCTTTTTGATGTCCACCTCCGCAGCCTTCAGCTTTCCGAAGAGCTCGGTGATCGTATCAGTGGAACCAATCTGATTATGAGTCACTACAAAACTTTTGTAGCTGGGAGGGAGTGATTACAGAACCCTGTCAATCTTGAGCTCCTCTGGAATCTTGCAGTCCAGTTGCTCAAGGCGTTGAGTGTAGCCCGACATCTTTATGGCGTGCTCACTATCGGAACTCCCTTCCTCCATCTTGTAGTTAAAGAATTTCTCAGAGATCTCATATCTCTCAGAACGGGCCTGAGTCTGAAACATGGTTTTCAGCTCCTCAAGAATCTCAAAGGGCCCGGGATAGTCTTCAAAACGATTTTGAAGGTCCGATTCCATAGCAAACAACATGGTGCTCTTAATCACACCATAATCATTTTTGCGCGACTGATAGACAGCTTTCTCATCAGCCGGCGCATCTACAGCAGGGCGTCACCTAACGCATTTTCAAGGACATAGTCCTTTTGTCCGCCAGAGAGAATGATTCTCAGATTGCGGAACCAATTGGTGAAGTTAGACCCATTGTTTCTAAGCTTTTCCTTCTCAGCAAAAATGTTGAAGTTGAAGTTGGACTTAGCCATTTGATCTACAATGTTTGCAAGTACAAATTAGACTATGTTCATGATAACTAGTTCAACTTTAATCAAATTACTAGATGAACTACCACTAAATTCAACATCCCTCAAGTTGTTTAGTGAACACGATCCAAATTCACCACACCTAATCCGATCTTCACGAGAAGAGATGTGGTTTCAATGGTGGACAACGAAGTGTCGATCATATCATTCATATGACTCATGCTTAACCTTTCGGTTCATGTGTTCCGAGGCCATGTCTGTACATGCTAGGCTCGTCAAGTTAGACCCAAGTATTTCCGCGCGTGCAAAACTGGCTTGCACCCGTTGTATGTGAACGTAGAGTCTATAGCACCCGATCATCACGTGATGCTTGGACACGACGAACTTTCGCAACGGTGCATACTTGGGGAGAACACAGTTTTTATCTTGATCTTTAAGTGAAGAATCATCTTATAATTCTACCGTCGCGATCTAAGCATAATAAGATACATAAAAGGATAAACATCACATGCATATAACTTTATGTGACATGGTATAGCCAATCTTCGCGCAATGATCTCCATCTTGTGCGTGCCGGCATGATCTCCATCACTCCACCATGATTGTCTCCACCGCTAATAGCAACTACAACTATTGCTAACTACTTAGCGATAAAGTGAAACTATTACATGGCGTATAACAAGTTGACACCCAGGTCATACATAATTATAAAGACAACCATATGGCTCCTGCCGGTTGTGTACTCATCGACATGCAAGTCGTGAAACATTACAAAACATGATCATCGCATACAATATACACATCACATCTTGGGCCATACCATATCACAGAAAACACTCCCTGCAAAAACAAGTTAGACGCCTCTACTTTGTTGTTGCATGTTTTACGTGGCTTATGGGAGTAGCAAGCTAAGAACGATTCTTACCTACGGAAAGCCACAACGATGATATTATGGTTGCCAAAATCCGGTGTAAATCCCATGACAACTATAGTGAGAGAAACTGGCATCCACCAGCCGCATGTGTGGAACAAGCCACACGTCAAGTGCGGAGCCGGTCTCGCGAACGACGTCGCGTAAGGTTGGCCTGGACCGCTTCGATCTCACTATCCCAAGTCATAAGAAGAACACAAACAAGAGGCTTGCAACAGAAAACATCAACGCCCGCAACAACCATGTTGCGTTCTACTCGTGAAACACATCTACGCATAGATCTAGCTCTGATACCACTGAAGGGTTTCGCAGCATAGTAAATCAAAAAAATTCTACGGATGCAAACGGGAAAGCCAAGATCTAATCTAGGAGATGCAAACAACGAGGGGGATTAGATGAGATCTTCATACCCTTGAAGATTCGCATAGCGGAACGTTCGACGGAACGTGGGTGATGTAGTCGTACTCGCTTCTCCTCCTCGCGATCCGATCCGATCTAACACCGCAAGTGGCGATGCCTCCGAGAGATGCACACGTGCGGCAACTCGACGTCTCCTCCTTCCTCGGTCCAGCAAGTATGGTGGAGAGACGGATTAGATGATATCTTCATACCCTTGAAGATTCGCACAGCGGAACGTTTGACGGAACGTGGGTTATGTAGTCGTACTCGCTTCTCCTCCTCGCGATCCGATCCGATCTAACACCGCAAGTGGCGATGCCTCCGAGAGATGCACACGTGCGGCACCTCGACGTCTCCTCCTTCCTCGGTCTAGCAAGTATGGTGGAGAGACGGATTGGATCTAGAACGCGACTGCACGGTACAAGTGGTGGAGAGTTTCTACAGCAGAGCTTCGCCTACGTGCAGTCAGGAGGGAGAGAGAGAGGAGGGCAGCAGGGCGGCTAGGGTTGTGGAGGAGGTGTGGGGGAGGGTGCGCCCTAGCACTCTATATATAGAGGGGTGGGAGCCAGCCCTAGCCCCTCCCCCAAGCCCTAGACCGGCGGCCAAGGAGGGAGGAGTGGGGGGCAAGTTCCCCCCCCCCTTCTAGAAGCTTTCCTAGGGTTTGCCCTAGGTCTGGCCGGCTGGGCCCTATGGGGCCTTGTGCCCCTGGACCAATGCGGCCAGGGCACTCCCTCATAGGCCCATGCCCCCTCCCGGAAGGTGGGGCCACGTTGGTCCCCCTCCGGAAGGTTCTAGAAGCTTCCGGTACAATACTGATTAACCCGAAACATTTCCGAACTCCAAAAACTGCATTGCCTTATATGAATCTTATTCTTCGGACCATTCCGGAACCTCTCGTGATGTCCCGGATCCCATCCGAGACTCCAAAAAAAAACTCATAAACCAATTATCCAATCTATCCTAGCGTCAAGACACGTTAAGTGTGTGACCCTTCGGGTTCGAGAATATGCAGACATGATCTTATATCAATAATCAACAGCGGGGTCTGGAAACCCATATTGACTCCCACACATTCATTAATGATCATATCGGATGAACCACGATGCCAGGATTCAATCAATCCCATATATATATTCCCTTCGTCTCGCGATATTTTACTTGCCCGAGATTTGATCGTCGGTACCGTCATACCTAGTTCAATCTCGTTCACAGCAAGTACTTTACTCGTTCCGTAATCTGATATCACTTTGTGATTAACTCCTTAACCACATGCTTGCAAGCGGTGTTGATATCGATTACCGAGTGGGCCCGAAGTATATCTCTCCGACTTGGGAGGGACAAATCCCATCTCGATACATACAACCCAACAGGTACTTTCCGATCACCTGAGAGACACGTTTATGATCACCCTCTCATAGGATGACGTTTGATGACCTCAAAGCTTTCTTCCGATACCAGGGAGTTGTATTATCTCATGGTCTAAGGAATACACTATTTGACATAGAAAAGCTTCGCAAAGATGAACACGATGACACGATCTAATTTCTCCGCTTAGTTTGGGTCTGTCCATCATATCATTCTCCCAATGATATGATCTCATTATTAATCGACAACTCATGTCTATGGTTAGGAAACCTTAACCATCATTAATCAATGAGCTAGTCCATAGAGGCATACTAGGGACACGGTGTTGTTCATAAACCACACAAGTATTAAAGTTTCCGCTTAATAAAATTCTAGCATGGAATATAAAATTTATCATGAACAAGAATTATAATAATAACATATTTATTATTGCCTCTAGGGCATAATTCCAACATGTACCAGTTATGCAATCTTCGCATTTTTGTTGGAAGATTATTTACCTCCTCAGGTTTGACGAGAGGTTTGTCGGGTATTTGTATGCTACTTCACACACGGGGAAGTACTGTAACTGGGATAAGTAGTGGGCAATACTCATACCTTGAGTAACGACAGCTTCTTCGTATTGTGCAACTACATCTGGATCATACTGCTCTTCGGCCGCATATTTGCTCGACCCCACATTGGTATGGGAAATCACCTTGAGAGGGGCGCAAGACTGTTTTGCTTGTTCTTCGAGCTGGGCAACAGATTTCCCGCTTGCATCAGTACTGCTCTTCGAGGCTTGTTGTGCCGCATGTGACTTGAGAATAGAACGCTCATAGTCTGATGACAGCTTTGGCTCAGGTTGATGAAGAGTCTTTAGCATTTTGAACACTCGGGCTTTTTCTTCTTTGGTGCTGGGGAACTCTGGCTCTTTCGGCCGCCTCAGCTTAGCGAAAAAAATTGTCATTTCCGCATCAACGATAGCCGTAGTCTCCTCTTCATTACAGTCATAAGCTCTCTTGGGAGGAACCTTTGGTACTTTTGGAAGAGGCTCTTGTTTACGTTTCGGTGATCGCTTACCACTACGCAGAGTAGCGGTGGTAGGCTTACGCTTTTTATCCTGAGGCGCCGGCAATGGCTGCGCCGGAGATTGGTGAGGCGACGGAGCCGGGTGAGGCGACGAAGACGGCTGCCGCAGCGGCGACGACCTCGCTGGAGACGGGTGAGGCAGCGGCGATGATGGCCTTGGCGTGTGATTTGGAAGCACGATACATTCCTTTGGCCATAGAATGGTGACATTTGTTGCTTCTCCCAGTTCAGTCACATCCCCTTCACCTGCAGGGTAGTCAAGCTTCAAACCTTCAAAGGTGGGCATGATTTCATCCACCCCGACAACAACGTAGCCCTGTGGAACCAGACGACAGTGGTAAGTTGGTGTGGGTCCAATTGGTAAGGCATTGCCGACCGCCACCTTCATTGATATGTTCACAACTTTGACATGTAGCTCGTAGTGTGTCATTTGTGCGATATCATCCACTGGGTAGCCAACAGGAGCCACCATCGGTGCACCATCGTCATCATCATTGTCATCACCCGGGACCTCGATGGAAGCCACACTGCTTTTTCGATTATTCAATAGGCCGGTAGCATCGAATGCAGGTTCTACCACCATGTGCTGTTGAGATGGGCCGGTAGTACCTTGCTGGCTAAGTGCGTTAATTTGATCTTGTTGTTGCTTTATTCATTCTTCAATTATATGCATTTGCTCTTTCTGAATATCTGCTTCAACTTCCGCCTTGTCCTTTCTCCTCTTACGGATTCTATCAAGATATTTCTTCCTCTCTTCGGGAAACCAGTGCTCCATGGTTTGGAGCCTATTGTGCCTCATGTTCATCCATCATGTTCCTTATTTCCAAGGGCGAGTGTGATCTCATCATTCTCTCTATCGGGAATGAAGTCCCCATCTTTAACAGCCTTTACTGCTTTTCTCATCTTCTCGATTAGAAAGGGGTCTTCTTTATGTCGTATGTTATATATACACTTCCCTTCCGAGTCCAACGTGCCCCCATGCCCGTAAAACCAATTCTTTGCACATTCGATCCAATCGTCTGTCTCTGGATGATCTTTTTAGCACGCAGTTCATCCTCAAGTTTCTTCCACTTAGGAATGCCAGCCCTGTAGCCACCTTTCCCCATAGTTCTATGATACTTCTTGTTAGTAGCATTCAGCTTATTCGTTGCAAAAAAATTCTTAGCGTTTTCTGATGTCTTGTAATTCACAAACTCAGCCCATAATGGTTTTATCTTCTGAAACTAAATCTTATCAAAATCCGGAGTCTTCTCTTTCATAACATAGTCAAGGTGCAATCTTTTCTTCCAGTTGGTGAAACACTGGGCCATCTTCTTCACAGCCCACTCCCTCAACTTCATCTCCATGGCTCGCGCAAGTTCTAAGGTGTCCTCAACTGTATCCTCCGTATTTGGATCCTCGCGCATGTTCTAAGGCGTCCTCAACCTCCCATGGTCTTCCAACTTTTTGGTTGGGCCTCGTCCGCTCTTTTTAGTAGATTTCTTTGATCCAGAGGGCTAAAAGAAGAAAGATCTTCGTTACTATTTCTATATAGATAGCAAATAATTAATGAATGAATTAATTATATTACATGCACCTCGCCAAAGCAGTCGTCTTCTCGACCACACAAGGCATCGCCTTCTCCCTCGCGGAAGGCATCACCTTCAACCTCAAACAAGTCATCTCTTCCGGCAAAAAGAGGATCACCCTCACCAGAGTTGTTCAGAAATGTCGATACATCTAAATTTTCTTCCTCGCGGATCACACCTTGGATCAACTCTTCCTTTTTTTTCGTCTCTGTCGTGTGGGTCCATATTTTCTGCATAGGTGGAAAAACGGATAAGTCAAAGCGGCTAAGGGAGAATGTTAGGTAGGGTGTTGAGAGATACAAACCCTAATTCGAAGAAACCCTAATATATACATACACAATAATAAAAATGAATTTACAATATCAGAAACCCTAATTCAGAGAAACCATCGGGCTCGGATCCTATCGCGAAGAACCAATACCGGAAAGAAAGACGGCAATCAATACATGGCATAATACAATGCACAATCAATATGTATGACCAGTACTGACAGCTATGCATGGCTAAGTAGGACATAGATATAAGCTTTAGCGGTGCACACAAGCCAAACCTAGTTATGCTACGAGCAGTGGATCAGGTAATATAAGCTCAAAGGGAGAAATGCAACAGATAGGACACTCTATCTATCGATAAAATACCAAAGTAGAATCGTATGCATCATGGCAAGAATTGAAATGCTTTCGAAATCATAGGATAATATCATGGTGGGGCTATGCTTGCCTTTGCCTGTTGATAGCCGAAAGCAGAGCTTTAGGATCCTTGTACTTGACTTGATTATAATTGGTCAAGTATTTGTCTTCGAGTTTCGATGGTGTTGATCTCTGGCTTCGATCTCGATCTCGATATCGTATTCTACCGGGAAGAACCAAACACTGGAAAGAAAGGGAAACAATCAACACATGGCATCGATGCAATGCTCAAGCAAGTATGATGATATGACACGTTGAATGGCATTGAAATGTAACCCTAAAGCATGCTCGACAATTAATCGGGGTTCTGAGGGGTGAAAACCCTAACTCAGAGAAACTTCAGAATCACCTGCGAGGGGTTACTATGTTCTTATAATTAAACTTGTTATGAAAGTTGTTGAACAATGCATGATTATAGCTTAAATAGATAGTTCTCACTTTTCTAAACATTTTGATATAATATATGTATTTTCTGAGTTATAATGAATTACTTATTGAATTTACAAGATTATTACATTTTCTGGAATTGTTTAATCAATTTAAATGGAATCATTGCATCACTGTGACATCAGCACAGGGGTGAGGGTCATTTGTCACCGGGGCACAGGCTACCCACTACGGCTGACAGGTGGGGCCGAGGCCACGTCGTCAGCCACGCAAGCGAATGGGGCTGGGGAGGGGGGTGGTTTGACCGGGCTGACCCACAGGCCGGCGTCACGTCACCCGACAGTGAACCTCTCAGGCGATGCACGGGGACAGCGAAGGAGGGCTCGGAGGACTACGCGGGTAGGCGGGTTGGATAGAGCGCACCACGACGACCATATGGTGGTGGCGCCGCCCTATTTTGGCAGCCGAATCTACGCCGGCGAGCATGAACTGCGGCGGCGGAAAGCGACGCTCGACGCGGGCTCGAAACAGAGCGAGAGGGAGGACGGAGAGCTCACCACGAGCACGATGGGGTGGTTGGGGAAGCATGGCGTGGCCGGGAGCGGTAGTATTTGGCGGTGACGTCCGTCGGAGCAGGAGATCTTCGGGCTCGATTCCGGCAAGAAGGAGGTGCCCCTGCTTGTGTGTGTTGGCTAGAAGGACGAGGGTGACAGTGCACGGACAGGACAGAGGCGAGCTCGGGCAGCCTGCCGGCGTCGGGGGAGGTTCCTATGCGTGCGTCGGTGAGAAGCAGAGAAATGAGATGTGGAAGAAAAAGAACAGGCGAGCCAGTTATAAACGAAGGGCCTTTAGTCCCGGTTAGTGGCTACAACCGGGACTAAAGGGTCATACGTCCCGGTTGGAGCCACCAACCGGGACGTATACTCCACTTTTTTTTCATCAGCCCAAGGGGCGCGTGCAGGGGTCTTTAGTCCCGGTTGGTGGCTCCAACCAGGACATATGACCCTGTTTTCAAATTTTTTCAGGAATTTTCTCTCTGTTCCCGTCTTATTTTATTCTGGGGTTTAAATTTGTAATGTTTTTTATATGATAATTACTTTGGAATTTAGAAAAACTTTAAACATAAAATGTGTTTGAATTTGAATAACTAATTAAAAACTATTTTCTGTTTTTAAAAATAATTAATGTAACCATTTAAAATTAAAAATGAATTAACTTATACTTTTGAATATTAATTTGGAATTTAGAAAAACTTTAAACATAAAAAGTGTTTGGACTTGAATAACTAATTCAAAACCATTTTCTGTTTTTAAAATTAATTAATGTAACCATTAAAAATTAAAAATGAATTAACTTATATTTTTAATTTGGAATTTAGAAAAACTTAAACATAAAAAGTGTTTGGATTTGAATAACTAATTCAAAACCATTTTTTGTTTTTAAAAATAAGTAATGTAACCATTTAAAATTAAAAATGAATTAACTTATATTTTTTGAATATTAATTTGGAATTTAGAAAAACTTTAAACATAAAAAGTCTTTGGATTTGAATAACTAATTCAAAACCATTTTCTGTTTTTAAAAATAATTAATGTAACCATTTAAAATTAAAAATGAATTAACTTATATTTTTTGAATATTAATTTGGAATTTAGAAAAACTTTAAACATAAAAAGTGTTTGGATTTGAATAACTAATTCAAAACCATTTTCTGTTTTTAAAAATAATTAATGTAACCATTTAAAATTAAAAATTAATTAACTTATATTTTTTGAATATTAATTTGGAATTTAGAAAAACTTAAACATAAAAAGTGTTTGGATTTGAATAACTAATTCAAAACCATTTTCTGTTTTTAAAAATAAGTAATGTTACCATTTAAAATTAAAAATGAATTAACTTATATTTTTTGAATATTAATTTGGAATTTAGAAAAACTTTAAACATAAAAAGTGTTTGGATTTGAATAACTAATTCAAAACCATTTTCTGTTTTAAAAAATAATTAATGTAACCATTTAAAATTAAAAATGAATTAACTTATATTTTTTGAATATTAATTTGGAATTTAGAAAAACTTTAAACATGAAAAGTTTTGGATTTGAATAACTAATTCAAAACCATTTTCTGTTTTTAAAAATAATTAATGCAACAATTTAAAATTAAAATGAATTAACTTATATTTTTTGAATATTATTTTGGAATTTAGAAAAACTTTAAACATAAAAAGTGTTTGGATTTGAATAACTAATTCCAAACCATTTTCTGTTTTTAATTTGGATTTTAATTAACTTATATTTTTTATATATTAATGGGCGGGAAAAAAGGACGGGAAATAATGGGCGGGAAGAAAATTTTATTACGATAGAACTGGAATTAAAGTACATAACGCAACTAACACTAAGTTACATAAAGCATGACTGAAGATTAAGATACATAGAAGAACTAAAAATTAAGTTACATGGCCAGATTAAGTCACAATCGGCTGAACTTGTTTTGCAATGTTGGAGTGATCAGTCATGCTCCTGCCTACACCTGTAATACTCGCCACTCTAGTTGTCGTACTCGTCGCGGCCGTCGTCGCTGTCGTCATCGGGGTCGCCATAGTTGAACCTTGAAGGCTGAGTACGAGTGGGCTAGACTTGAGGGTAGCACAGGCGGGGGTTAGAGTCGACGGCCGTGTCATAGGCCATGACGCTCTGGAGAGTCCGGCCGCGCCACCATAGCCGACGGTCGGCCTCGTTGAAGTTCGGAGGAGGTGGGTCGTCCTCCTCGTGCCTGGCGATCGGCCTCTCACGCGGATCCCCGAAGAAGGCTTCCCAAGTCAGGAAATAGTCGGGATGCAAGTTGGGATTCCTCCGCTGCTCCGGCGTGAGCTCGAATTAGTAGTGGTTCGTGATGGCCATTCGGTGCGCCACACCTAGAGGGACAGGAGGAACCGGCACGGCCTCCGGCGCTCAGCATCCAGCCGACGGGGACGCAGTAGCCCGACGGGCAGGGGTAGTTCGAGGCACAAAGCGCCTCCGCCTCCCTGGGGGTTAGTCGTATGGTGGAAGCCATGGGAAAGAGTGATGAGGTTGCAGATATGAGTCTAGAGATGTGCAATGACAATGGAGGCCAATCCTACATATATGTACTGAGAAATGGCGGGAAGAAAACTGTGGGAAGAAATGGCGGGAAAAAAACCGTGGAAAGAAATCGCGGGAAGAAATTGCGAGTCTAAAAATGATTTTTTCAAAAAATCACGGGCATTAGATCATGTACCTGTAGTACAAACAGGACCCACTTCCTGCTGATTCGGCAGACATTTGTCCTTTTTACCCGGGATGGACGAAAAAGTTTGAGATGTCCCGGTTGGGAGATAGTCCATGTAAGGTGGTCTAGTATTTTACAAAAATGGGACGGTAGCATTCTGAAACAATATTTTGGTGGTTACTTCATAAAACGACCCTTTTTTGCGCTCAGAAAATGGAAAATGGCTTTTCCGTGCGACGAAAAGGGAAACTTCCTCCTGCAACATTGTTCTCCATACCAATGTCCATATGCATGCATAATATGGGCACAGCATCACGAACTATGCCGTGATTCAGCATATAACATGGGTCATTTAGACCGAAAGCCATGAAACCTCGAACATGATAGGTCATTTTGTGAAGGTTTTTTCGAGACATGATCAATATACCAAGTCTAGTATTTTTTTCATGCAACTATGTCACATAATATGACACCACGCGAAGGATTTACATTGTTCGGATTTCTTTTGAATTTCTTATGCCCGTTTTGAATTTTTTGAATTTCTAATTATGGTCGAACCAGCGTGCATGAAGATAGGGGACGAGTATCGTTAGAACTTGCATTTGATCTCTGAAGAAACAACATATTGCAAGTCCAAAAATGATTTTTTCGAAAAATCACGGGCGTTACATGTACGTGTAGTACAAACCGGACCCACTTCCGGCCGATTCGGCAGACATTTGTCCTTTTTACCTGGGATGGACAAAAAGGTTTGAGATGTCCCGGTTGGGAGATATTCCATGTAAGGTGGTCTAGTATTTTACAAAAATGGGACGGTAGCATTCTGAAACAGCATTTTGGTGGTTACTTCACAAAACGACCCATTTTTGCGCTCGGAAAATGGAAAATGGCTTTTCCGTGCGACGAAAAGAAAAACTTCCTCCTGCAACATTGGTCTCAATACCAATGTCCACATGCATGCATAATATGAGCACAACATCACGAACTATGCCGTGATTCAGCACATAACATCGGTCATTTGGACCGAAAGCCATGAAACCTCGAACATGATAGGTCATTTTGTAAAGTTTTTTCGAGACATGATCAATATACCAAGTCTGGTATTTTTCCTTGCAACTATGTCACATAATATGACACCACGCGAAGGATTTACATTGTTCGGATTTTTTTTAAAATTTCTTATGCACGTTTTGAATTTTTTGAATTTCTAACTATGGTTGAACCGGCGTGCATAAAGATAGCGGACGAGCATCGTTAGAACTTGCATTGGATCTCTGAACAAACCACATATTGCGAGTCTAAAAATGATTTTTTCAAAAAATCACGGGCATTAGATCATGTACCTGTAGTACAAACCGGAACCACTTCCTACCGATTCGGCAGCCAGTTGTCCTTTTTACCCGGGATGGACGAAAAGGTTTGACATGTCCCGGTTGGGAGATAGTCCATGTAAGGTGGTCTAGTGTTTTAGAAAAATGGGACGGTAGCATTCTGAAACAGCATTTTGGTGGTTACTTCACAAAACGACCCGTTTTTTGCGCTCGGAAAATGGAAAATGGCTTTTTCGTGCGACGAAAAGGAAAACCTCCTCCTGCAACATTGTTCTCCATACCAATGTCCACATGCATGCATAATATGGGCACAGAATCACGAACTATACCGTGATTCAACACATAACATCGGTCATTTGGACCGAAAGCCATGAAACCTCGAACATGATAGGTCATTTTGTGAAGGTTTTTTCGAGACATGATCAATATACCAATTCTGGTATTTTTTCCTTGCAACTATGTCACATAATATGACACCACGCGAAGGATTTACATTGTTCAGAGTTTTTTTGAATTTCTTATGCCCGTTTTGAATTTTTTGAATTTCTAACTATGGTCGAACCGGCGTGCATGAAGATAGGGGATGAGCATCGTTAGAACTTGTATTGGATCTCTGAAGAAACCACATATTGCGAGTCTAAAAATGATTTTTTCAAAAAATCACGGGCGTTAGATCATGTACCTGTAGTACAAACCGGACCCACTTCCTACCGATTCGGCAGACATTTGTCCTTTTTACCCGTGATGGACGAAAAGGTTTGAGATGTCCTGGTTGGGAGATAGTGCATGTAAGGTGGTCTAGTATTTTATAAAAATGGGATGGTAGCATTCTGAAACAGTATTTTGGTGGTTACTTCACAAAACGACCCATTTTTTGCGCTCGGAAAATAAAAAATGACTTTTCCGTGCGACAAAAAGGAAAACTTCCTCCTTCAATATTGTTATCCATACCAATGTCCACATGCATGCATAATATGGGCACAGAATCACAAACTATGCCGTGATTCAGCACATAACATCGGTCATTTGGACCGAAAGCCATGAAACCTTGAACATGATAGTTTTTTGCGCTCGGAAATTGGAAAATGGATTGATCATTTGGACCGAAAGCCATGAAACCTCGAACATGATAGGTTCATCTTTAGTCCCGGTTGGAGGGATTTCGGCAGGCTGGGCCAGGCAGCACTAATGATAGGGTGAGTGTCGACATTATGTCGTGGTGCCTGTACCTTGTCCCGCATGGTGTCACCAACCGGGACTAAAGATGAACCTTTAGTCCCAGTTGGAGATACCAACCGGGACAAAACACGAGTCAGCACTAATAATAGGGGTGAGTGTCGACATTATGTCGTAAGTGTCGACACTATGTCGAGCTGCTTGTACTATAAATAGGCATCCTTGTGAGTCCAGTCCTCCAGCCAGATTGAGGCATCTCCAATATAGTTTTCAAGAGAAAGGACACCACTACGACCAGTTTCAGGGAGATGCCGCCGGGTCCCAGTCCTCCGGCATCTCCAAGAAACTGGTCATAGAGGCACTCCCTAATATGTGAAATTAGTTCTAGTTAGAGAAGTTACAAGCTGCAAGATGGTTTTCGAGAGCAAGGACACCACTACGATCAGTTTCAGGGAGATGCCGCCGGATCCCAGTCCTCCGGCATCTCCAAGAAACTGGTCATAGAGGCACTCCCTAATATGTGAAATTAGTTAGCTCTCAGGTGTATTGATCTAGTTAGAGAAGTTACAAGATGCAAGATGGTGTGCGAGAGCAAGGACACCACTACGACCAGTTTCAGGGAGATGCCGCTGGATCCCAGTCCTCCGGCATCTCCAAGAAACTGGTCATAGAGGCACTCCCTAATATGTGAAATTAGTTAGCTCCCAGGTGTATTGATCTAGTTAGAGAAGTTACAAGCTGCAAGATGGTGTGCGAGAGCAGGGACACCACTACGACCAGTTTCAGGGAGATGCCGCCGGATCCCAGTACTTTGGCATCTCCAAGAAACTGGTCATAGAGGCATTCCCTAATATGTGACCACGCGCGCTTGGAGATCAGATCTTAATGGTAAGTATGAATCGGGACAACTTCTTCATTGTTCGGGAAAGTCATTCTACGAATTGGGACTAAAGGCCCCCTTTAGTCCCGGTCCAGCCACAAAACGGGACTAACACTCAAGACATTTATTAATATTAAAAACCGAGACTACAAAACTAGGACTAAAGCCCCCCCCCCCTATATATAGTCCCGGTCAAGCCACAAACCGGTACTAACACACAATACATTTATTAAATTTGGAAAATTGCAAACATCATAAGATATCCTTCACAAAATGAGCTATCATGTCTCATGACATTTAGGTTCACAATATGCAGCCGACCGGCCAGACATGAACTAGAGGTACACAATATGAGCATGAACTTCTTGGCATATGTCCTTCCTTATGATCACTTTAGATGTAACCATGGATCATCTTATTTACTTAACGGAATGCTTGGGTCAATTTTCACTGTGAAGGGCGGAATTTCATCAAACTTATTATAATCTTCTGACATGTCTGTCTTGTCCTCGATTCCCACGATGTTTCTTTCCCCTGAATAAACTATGTGACGCTTTGGCTCATCATATGATGTATTCGTTTGCATATTTTTTTCTTTTTTTCGGTCTGGAGGACATGTCCTTCACCTAGAAAACCTGAGACACATCATTGGCTAGGACGAATGGTTCATCTCTATAACCAATATTGTTGAGATCCACTATTGTCATTCCATACAACTGGTCTATCTTTACCCCTTCCCCATCCAGGTTGACCCATTTGCAGCAAAACAAAGGGACCTTAAAAGAGACTCCACAGTCTAGTTCCCATATCTCCTCTATGTAACCATAGTATGTGTCCTTTTTCCCATTCTCGTCCGTTTCATCAAAGCGGACACCAATGTTTTGGTTGGTGCTCTTTTTATCTTGGGCGATCGTGTAGAATGTATTCCCATTTATTTCGTACCCTTGGAAATTCAATATAGTAGAAGATGGTGACGCGGCCAACAAGTATAGCTGATCTCCAATAGTGGTGTCATTCAAGAGATGTGTCCGCATCCAACCACCGAAAGACTTCATGTCTTCATCTGTAATCCATGAGTCAGGCTTCCCCGGGTTTTTGGAGCATACAATATTCTTGTGTTCCTCGATATAGGAGCTGCCAAGGTGGAATTATGTAGAACTATGTAGTGTGCTTTAGTGAAAGAATCCCCGTCCCTACATATCATTGCTTTCTTTCCCAACGTGCCTTTTTCACTTAGTCTTCCCTCATGCCGCGAGTCAGAAACACCAATCAGCTTAAGGTCAGGAATAAAGTCAACACAAAACTCAATGACCTCCTCTGTTCCATATCCCTTGGAGATGCTTCCTTCTGGTCTAGCACGGTTATGAACATATTTCTTTAAGACTCCCATGAACCTCTCAAAGGGGAACATATTGTGCAGAAATACAAGACCGAGAATGGCAATCTCTTCCACTAGGTGAACCAGGAGATGCGTCATAATATTGAAGAAGGATGGTGGGAACACCAACTCAAAACTAACAAGACATTGTACCACATCCTTATCTAACCTTGGCAGAATATCTGGATTGATTACCTTTTGAGATATTGCATTGAGGAATGCACACAGCTTCACAATGGGTACTCGAACATTTTCCGGTAGAAGCCCCCTCAATGCAATCGGAAGCAACTGCGTCATAATCACGTGACAGTCATGAGACTTCAGGTTTTGGAACTTTTTCTCTGCCATATTTATTATCCCCTTTATATTAGATGAGAAGCCAGAAGGCACCTTGATACTGTAAAGGACTTCAAAAAAGATTTACTTCTCTGCTTTGGTAAGAGCATAGCTGACACGACTTAAGTGACGCCCTTTATCCGTCTTGTTCTGTGTATGCATGTTCTTTGGGTATTTCATAATTTGTTGGTCCTCCCGTGCTTCTGGTCTATATTTTCTCTTCCCATACACGCCTAGGAATCCTAGGAGGTTCACGCAAAGATTCTTCGTCACGTGCATCACGTCGATTGAAGAGCGGACACGTAGGACTTTCCAATATGGCAGCTCCCAAAATATAGATTTCTTCTTCCACATGGGTGCGTGTCCTGTAGCGACGTCGTTCGGAACTGATTAACCGCCGGGACCCTTTCCAAAGATTACTTCTATGTCCTTGACCATACCAAATACATCATCACCAGCAGGGAGTTCAGCTTCTTCCGGTGATCTGCCTCATCTTTGAAATGCTTGCCTTTCTTTCTTACGAGATGATTGGTCGGAAGAAATCGTCGATCCTCTAGGTACACAACCTTCTTGCATTTATGCAAATATGTACCTTCAGTCTTATCTAAATAGTGCGTGCATGTCTTATATCCCTTGTTTATCTGTCCTGAAAGGTTACTAAGAGCAGGCCAATCATTGATGGTTACGAAAAGCAACCCTCGTAGGTCAAATGACTGTTGTTTGTTCTCATCCCACACATGTACACCTGGTTTGCCCCACAGCTGTAAGAGTTTAATGGCCTCAGGTACACATCAATGTCGTTGCCTGGTTGCTTCGGGCCTTGGATGAGCACTGGCATCATAATGAACTTACGCTTCATGCACAACCAAGGAGGAAGGTTGTAGATACGTAGAGTCACGGGCCAGGTGCTGTGACTGTAGCTCTGCTCCCCAAAAGGATTCATGCCATCCGTACTTAGACCAAACCATAAGTTCCTTGCGTCACCTGCAAAGTCCAGAAAGTCTCTCTCGATTTTTTTCCACCGTGACCCATCAGCAGGGTGTCTCAACTTCCCGTCTTTCTTACGGTCTTCTTTGTGCCATCGCAACAACCTGGCATGCTCTTTGTTTCTGAACATGTGTTTCAACCTTGGTATTATAGGAGCATACCACATAACCTTAGCAGGAACCCTCTTCCGGAGGGGTTCTCCCTCAACATCACCAGGGTCATCTCGTCTGATCTTATACCGCAATGCATTGCATACTGGGCATTTATCTCAATTCTCATACTCCTTACCGCGGTAGAGGATGCAGTTATTAATGCATGCATGTATCTTCTGCACATCTAATCCTAGAGGACAGAGAGTCTTCTTTGCTTCGTACGTACTCTCGGGAAGTTTGTTATGTTTTGGAAACTCCGGCTTCATTATTTTCAGCATCTTTTCAAATGAGGAGTCAGTTAGACCACACTCTGCCTTCCATCGCAGCAATTCCAGTGTGGTACCGAGCTTTGTGCTGCCATCTTCACAATTTGGGTACAACAATTTCTTTTGATCTTCTAACATGCCCTCTAACTTCAACTTCTCATTTTCTGTTTCACAGTCTCGCTTTGCATCAGAAATGACCCTACCAAGTTCATCAGCGGGCTCATCTGATGCCCGTTCTTCACCTCCTTCCTCTTCATTGTCTTCCATTGCAGTATCACTGTATTCAGGAAACATATGATGATAGTTGTTATCATCATCTTCTTCTTCACCGTCTTCCATCATAACCTCTTTCCCCGTGCTTGGTCCAACAATTATAGTTGGGCATGAAACCTTTCATAACCAGGTGGTCGCGAATGATTTTCGAGGAAGAGTACTCCTTGTTGTTCCGACATTGAACACATGGACAACGTATAAAACCATTCACTTTGTTTGCCGTAGCCACATCGATAAATTTATCCACACCTTTAATGTACACGGGTACACGCCGGTCACCGTGCATCCATTCCCGACCGTTCATCTGCATCATATAAGTAAGTTTATCAAAAACAAGACATCATAAATAGTGAAATGACCAATTCACATCAACACATGCATTGTATGAATAACAGAGAAAAGATTAAGATTGCTAACCTCGATCGAGGGAAATAAAGAGGAGAAAGCTCAAGTGCGTCTCGGACACCTTCTATATTTTTGTTCCGTGAGAAATTCAACGGGATCATTCACTCAAACATTTCATCAAACACCTTGAATGCATCTATCTAGGATCTCATTTCCCTAGATATCGTGCGGTGCAGTCCATCTAGGATCCTGGTGAACTACGGCGTCAGCGCTGAGTAGCTTGGGTCTTGGGAAGTTGGGGCAAGCTCCTCCAGGTCCTGGACGCAATCCAACTGGCCTTCAGATGCGGCCCTCACCACAGCCGTCTAGGGCCTCCCTAGTCCCTGTCGTCGAGCTCCTGCCTGCGTTGGTCAACCGCGTCTGCGCCGGTTCGGCACCGCTGCTTCTTTGCTTCCAGATCGAGTCCTATTTCTACACACATATCTAAATATATTGATAGGCAGAAAGTTACTATTTGGAAGAACAACATCAGAGTATATGTTTGGAAGAACAACATCAGAGCATATATTATGGCTCAAATCATGCCTTTTAACAAGAAGTTTTGGAACTATTCATGCCTTGTAACACTATGTTATGAATCTTGTTAGACTATGTTATGAATGTATGCATGGTAAATTGTTATTCATAATTGTGAATTTTTATATATTTTTGCATAGATGATGTCGAGCTTTTTAATTTCATCGAGCCTTCGAGCCGGCTTGCGAGCTTCACCGAGCAGGCTTGTCGAGCCTCGAGCCTGATTTCTAGGGTTGAGTCTTGGCTTGTCCAACCTCCGAGCCAAGCCGAGCCTTGTCGAGCCCGAGCCGATCCTTCGAGTCCATCCCTGGGGGTGCACCCGCAGCGCGCCGCGGCGGCCACGTGGACAGCCATTAGTCCCGACTGATGATTGAGCCGGGACTAATGGTACGGCTTTTAGTCCCGCTTGGTTAGTCCCGGTTCTAGAACCAGGACTAGAGGTCCTTACGGTCCGGGACTAGAGACCCTGTCTCCACTAGTGAAAATCCAACGTGATAAATACAAGAGGAGACAGATGTCACCCTGTCCAATTTCTCTTGCCGGGCGCTTCAGGACGTTGAAAGATGCGGCATCTCTCAACTGTAACCATGCCCATGACAGGTCAAGGTCGCCCGTATTTTGCTCCATCATACTCCTTTTCGTCAGTTTCTAGAAGCGAGACGTAGCTAAGCAGATATACTCATCGATTCTTTTGGCCGCATCTACATACTGTAGTTTTCTATATATGCACTCCACGGCCACGCACAACGTGGACTTTCTCAGCACTAACCTAAGCAGCCTCCCACAAACTTATTCTTCAAACGATTAGCTTGCACTGCAAGTTGTTGTCTCCGTTGACACTGACAGCAGCAGGAGCGCCTGACGAACTGGCCTGCGTCATCGCTTTAACCATTTGCTATTTCCGCTCTGCTTCCGATGTCCTCGCTATATATAAAAGGCTGCATCAGAAGCTCCGGCTGCGCGTATCAATCAGCCAATCCACTTTGCACTTTTGCTCCCACACACTCACGGCACGCGATTACACGTAGTAACACATCGTCGCGACAAAGGATATGGGCTCCTGCACGTCGCGCTCCCCGACGCCGGTGTCGTCGATGGCGGGCTCATCGGGGCGGAGAGCGGCCACCGCGAAGGTGGTCGGCCTGGACGGCTCCATGGCGCAGTACGCGGCGCCGGTCACGGCGCGCGAGGCCCTGAGTCTGAGGAACGACGGCTCGTCGTCGTCGGTCTTACTCTGCAGCTCCGAGGAGCTGCGCTTCGACCAGCCTCCGCGCGCGCTCGCGGACGAAGAGGCCCTGCAGCCCGGGTGGCTCTACTTCGTGCTCCCCGTCTCCATGCTCCGTCTCGCGCTCTCCAGGCACGAGATGACCGTCCTGGCCGTCAGGGCCAGCTCCGCGCTCGCCGTCGCCAGCGGCGTCACGTCCCCTCCGCGGCGCAAGACCGGGACCCGGCGGATGTCTGCCTCCAATGGCAAGCAACGGAAGACGGGGCGAGTGGCGCCGCTCGCCGTCGCTGACGAGGACGCCGAACTAGCAGACGGTGGATCGAGTCAGCACGGGTACGGCGGCGATGAGAAGGTGGGGAAATCAGGGAGGAAGGGTGCTGGCAGCTACAGAAGCCGCGGCGGCGCTCGTCATCGTCGTCGTGCTGTAGGCGTGCACAGGCTAAGTGCCATCTTAGAGGCGGACGAGTTTTGACTTTTGACCCGATATCGATTCAATGACCCGATCTTGCGTACGTCTGGTGGTTGGTTAGTTTAGTTTTGTTCAGTTGATTGGTTCGTTCGAGGATCCCACCAGCTAAGCTGGAGATTGTACAGGATGTTTCAGAGTCTTCTAGAAGGATGCCGATCTAGAAGCTCTTTGAATATGTATATATTCTGTAAGATGCAACTTCCCGACAGGTTAGTTTTATGCTTAGTGGAAGTGTAAGTGGCAATCCATTGATGGAGCGATGCACATGAAAATAGCATCTTGAATTATACTCGCTCCGATCCAGAGTTAATACATGCGAATCTTGATAAATCCAAATTAGTAATTTCTTGACGGAGAGAGTACAAGTACGGTGTAAATCACTATTATTTGCCCCCAACATGTCCACAAGTTTTGAATGGTTTGTTCCCTACGCTAGGATATACTCTTTGGGTATATCCACAGGACTCCCTGATCAGGGTGACCCACCAACGGGTTAGAGCTTTGTTTTACGGGCTGCCCATTCAGAAAAAGAGGAGGAGTCACTTCCGGCTACGACAATGCCCAGAAGAGTTACTGACTTAGGCGGCCTGTAGTGTTACTTGTAGTCCAACATGTATTTAGTTATCGACTCTGTAACATAGCCGGATAGGTCTCTCATATAACCTTAGGTTGGTGACTATATAAACCAGACCTGAGGAAGCTTTTAGGGCACTAGATCAAATCAACCACAACCAACTTGCACAGACGAATATCTCGTGTAATCCGTTATAATATCCGGCTCTCGTCGATATATTACTGGATTGTTAGGAGGAGTAGGATCCGATCACCGTAGTCGGATTTGAACCTGAGTAAACTTGTACTCACCGCTCCCGTAATACCGTACGTCTCACACCCCATCTTCTCAACACCTTCCTATAGCGTACTTGTCGACAATCCGACGACACCCCGTATAAAAAGTTGTATGCAGTTAGCTAGTTGGTGAGGAAATACCTTACCAAGACGATGATCAGTATCTGGTCCAAGTGTGCTAAAAAATAGAGAAGACCAAAAGCAGGTAATGGCGAAAGATGCAACATTCATGATCTTCATATCCTTCTCAAATGACACCCTGTGTTACATGATCGTGAGAACTATAACCATTCTTAAGTACTAATAATAAAGGACAGGCGAAGACTACTATAACAAGCTTTATTCCAGTTTCGTAATCTAAAAAGATAAAAAGCATCACAGTTTCGTAACTATATTGCAGAAGGGATCACATAAATATGCGCAAATGGCTATTAAAAGATTAACATGATTGAAAGGTTGAATTTTTTTTAAGAAACTTGTATTATAGTTATACCAAACAAACACAATGAAGCATTGTGTCGACAAATGCTGGGGAAAGTGTGGAGGAATAGTAGATTGACTTCTTTGTGCCATCAGGCACGACGAAGCGCTCATAGCGGCCAGGGGCATTCATCTCCAATCAACACTTGGCACTTGGTCCTTCCTCTTGAAATATTACAATTTATAAGCATGATTCATCTGATCAATAAGGTCAGTTTCAGACGCAGGTTGCTTTTGAACTGAAATTCAGGAACCCCCTATCATTTCATCCGATCAATATTATGGGCACGTCCATGAATATCTGATGGGGATATGCCTACCGGGTATACCCAGCAGGACGTTTCCGACTAGCCCACGACCTGACGAGTGAGCCTGCAAGACGGTGACTGGATCAAGAACTGGCGTGGATCCAAGCGACTGGAAGCTGAAGGCCCAGGAGAGTAGGTAGGCCCAGTCAGATTAGGTTAAACGAGTACCGAAACCTTAACAGATTCGGTTGAGATTTGTAAACCCTAGGGAGGGTGAGTCTATATAAACCTCCCTACAGGGCGTGTAAACGTACGTTCCATCATCCACCCAAGCGACTCGCCGACTAACCGTCGAGCTCGCCCCATTGTACCTCCATCATAATACAATCTAGCAGGAGTAGGTCTTTACCCTCCGGGGGGGGGGGGGGGGGGGCGAACTTGGGTAAAACCCTGTGTCTCCGCCCTCATCTCGCACCGCAGATGGCTGACCGTCCTTGCCCTTTGTTCTACTACTCGCTTCCGATTGCAGCATCTGCCGTGGTCATTCCCACGACAGTGGCGCCCACCGTGGGGCCTTGCCGGTCTGGCCGGTGTTCTGCGGCGAGATCCAATCTGCCCATCAACGAGTCGGTCGCCACCGGCCGCATGATAGCGATCGGCGAGATGCTCCAGATCTTGCCGAGCAGCTACGTCCCGGCGGCGCGACCCGTCACGCACATCATGATCTTGCTAGTTGGCACGATCAGCCTTTTCGTCGGCCTCACCGACGTCATCGTCTCGGAGGACTCGGCTCGCATCCGCGAGTCGCCGCCATGCGACCGGCTCTCCGAGAGCCAGGTCCGCACAATCCATCGCCTCGCCTCCGAGTACAACTCGGCCCACAGCAACGTGGCCAAAAATTCCGCGGCCGCGGAAGAGGGGGCCCTCAACGATGACGCCGACTCGGTGACCCCGGCGTCACTCGCCGGATCCATCACCGCGGCTTCACCCGCAGGCTCCATCACCCAGGTCTCCAACGTGGAATACTTCGAGGATCCCTCCATCCTTGGAATCTTCGACTTCGACTCCGGGTCGGAAAACTCCGCCGATCTCCGCGACAGGACCGGTCGCCACGCCGCGACCTACATGGCGACTGGCACCAATCCGCCGGAGGATCCCTTCTCCACCCCGATCCCTCCTAACGCCACGGCAACGGAGGTCGAGGAACTCCGCCTGAAGCTGGCGGAGGCAGTCCGCAAGGAGCAAGCCGAGCGCAAAAAATTTCGCCTCGAGCAGGTGACGGCGTAGGAGCTTTCGCGCTACCACCAGCAGCGAATCAGGTCGCGCTTGAACCCCACCGTGCAGGGGCGCGCCCTGAACTTCGACGATGAGAACGACCCGGCCCGCGTGGCCGAGCGCGCGATCTGTGAGAACGCGCCACCAGGAGGAAGCGCCCGGCCCCCACCAGGGTCGACGGTAAACGACGCCCCACCTCCACCCAACCGCACACCTCCCAGGGATCAGCCGCTGATAGTGGTCTCCTCACGGGAGCGAGACGCGAACGGCCTACCACTGTTCTCCACCCCGATGGACAACCTTGTGGCAGGTCGAGCAGTGGCCGACAACATCACGGCCACCGGTGACGGCGCCCTACAGATCCAGTACGTCAGGGCCCTGCTCGCAAAGGCGGTCGAGCAACAAAACGCAGGCGCCAACTCGCAGGGTCGGGTGTACTCGCGTTCTTCGGGTAGCAGAGCGGCCTCAAGCGGCCGCCCGTTGGCGGCAAACACCCTCAATTGCCCGCCACCCGAACCGCTGCAGCGCCAACACCGACCCACGAACGCGGCACTCTCCACCAACGACCCCAGGCCAGCGACCAACTTTGTCGCCGCCAACGGTCAGCCCGTCGACGCCCGCACCCACATCATCAACAACCAAAGCTCGCGCGCACGCTAGCCCGAAGACCTGCGACACACCCTAACCAATCGCCGCGACGGCGAGCCAATGGGGTTGCTAAGCCGACTCGGGCCCCGGTGCTTCGGACCGATGATCCGAGGCGAAAAATATCCGGCGAACTTCAAAGCGCCAAAGGAAATAGAGAAGTACGACCCCTCGTACGACCCCTCCGTGTGGCTGGACACCTACCTCATGGCAATGGGTGGCCACACCGACCTGCTAGCCGCCCGTTACCTCCTCCTGATGATGGAGGGAACGTGCAGGCAGTGGATCAACACCCTTCCCCAGGATAGCATCGACTCCTGGGAAGAGATGCGAGATGCCTTCGTCAGGCACTTCGAGTGCTCCTACACGCGCTCCACCACCATCGAGGACCTGGAACGATGCGTTCAGGGACCCCGCGAGTCGACCCGCAACTGGGTCCAGCGGTGGCAAGAACTATGGTACAACGCGGTCGGCATCCACCCGGACACCGCAATCCACTACTTCAAGACCTTGTGCCGCTACGAGCCCCTGGTCGCCAAGCTCAAACGACACTCGCGCACACTCGAAAACATACCGGATCTCCTCGAGATCGCCAAGAGATACGCGAAGGAAGACCCAAACCAGGAAACCGACGACGAGTCGGGAGGCCAACGCCGCACGAGCGGCAACGACAACGGACGACGGTCCGACCTACGCTACAGCAACACTCGCCTCACCGGCAAGCGCCGCAGTGATGGGCGAGTCGACTTCGTCGCCAACGCTGGGCACGCGCAGCGCGAGCCCAAGAGCTTCCGCCGCGACGGAGGGCAACGCCGCGACAGCGGCAATTACAAGGCGCAACCAAGGTTTGACCCCGCGGCCCTCCTTAACCAACCTTGTGTGTTTCACAGCAGGGAAGGGAAGCCCGCCACGCACACGACCGCCGATGCCACTCTCTCAAGGAGATTGAGAAAGCGCGGCGAGCGCGGGAGGACCCCGACAACAACCCACCAAGCGGCGGAAAATTCGGCAGTGTGGCCGGCTCGCTCCACACCTTCACAGGCTTCAACACGAAGCGCGAGAAGAAGGTCATCGCCCGCACCGTCGCCGTCAACGCGGTGGCCCAGGTGGACGTTCCCCAGTTCCTCAACTGGTCGGAGCAGCCCATCACCTGGAGCCGCCAGGACCACTCGCCACGCATCGAGTACCCAGTCTGAGTCGCCCTGGTGGTCAAGCCCAAGGTGGGAGACTACTGGCTCCAAAATACATTGATGGACGGCGGCAGCTCCATCAACATCCTGTACCTGGACACCTTCAGGCGACTGCGGCTCCCGCAGTCGATGGTCGAAACGACCTACACCACGTTCCACGGCATCGTCCCCAGTCGGAAGGCATATCCTATCGTCAAGGTCGCGCTGCCAGTCACCTTCGGCACACCAGCAAACTTCCGCACCGAGCGGATCGTCTTCGAGCTGGTACCCTTCGACAGCCCCTACCACTGCGTCCTGGGGCGCCAGGCGTTCGCCAAGTTAATGGCAGCGCCTCACTACGCGTACAACGCGATGAAGCTCCCCGGGCCGCGCGGCGTCAACACCGTCAACGGCGACCCCGACATGGCCGCCGAGTGCGAGGCCAAAGGAGCCGAACTCGCCGACGTCGTCATCACGACAGAGACCAACCACGCTGACGAGCTCGCCAAATACGCGAGCAGGGTCAACAACGACGACCCCACCATACTCAAGAAGCTCAATTCGGAGGGCGCCAACACCTCAGCCTTCGAGGCAACGACGCACACCCGCACCGTCGAGCTGGTCCCAGGCGACTCCAGCCAGACGGTGACGATCGGGACGGGCATAAGCCCCGCATAGGAAGGCGCGCTCATCGAGTTCCTCCGTGAGAACAGGGACATTTTCGCATGGAAGCCCTCTGACATGCCTGGTGTCCCTAGGGAACTCGCTGAGCACAAACTTAACGCCGACCCCAAAGTGTGACCTGTCAAGCAGTCGCTGCGGCCTTTCAATGAACAGCGCCGCCGAGCCATCGTCGTGGAGGTGCAGCGTCCACTCGCTGCAGGCTTCATCCGGCCAATAAAATACTCCAAGTGGCTGGTAAACCCAGTCCTGGTCGAGAAGAAAAATGGGACCTGTAGGATGTGTATCGACTACACAAACTTAAACAGCGCCTGCCCGAAGGAGAAATTCGTCCTCCCGCGGATCGACCAAATAATCGATTCCACCGCGGGCTCGGAGTCACTGTGTTTCCTCGACGCCTACTCTGGGTACAACCAGATCAAAATGGCTGTCGAGGACGAGGAAAAGACGGCATTCATCACGCCATTAGGAGCCTTCTGCTACACCGCCATGACCTTCGATCTCAAGAACGCCGGGGAGACCTACCAGCGGTGCATGCAGGAATGCCTTGCGAGCCAGATTGGCCGCAATATCCACGTCTACATCGACGACGTGGTAGTGAAATCCGCTCGCCAGGGCGACCTACTCGCCGACCTGGCGGAAACATTCGCCAACCTGCGGAAATACAAGATAAAGCTAAACCCAGGCAAATGCACCTTTGGTGTACCAGTAGGGCAACTACTGGGGTACATCGTATCCAAGCGTGGGATCGAGGCGAACCCCACCAAGATCGACATGATCGCTCGACTCGGCAAACCCGAGTGCCTGCGCGACGTCCAGAAGCTGGCCGGGCGAGTCGCGGCTCTCAGCCGCTTCATCCCCCGATTGGGCGAAAAGGCGATGCCCCTATACCGCCTAATGCGAAAGAACCCCACCTTCCAGTGGGATAAGGAGGCGGACGACGCACTCCGCGACCTCAAGAAGGTGCTACTCGCAGCACCACTACTCGCCGCCCCCGTCGACAAAGAACCCATGCTGGTCTACGTCGCGGCTTCCGAGCGCGTCGTCAGTGCCGTCATTGTCGTCGAGCTGCCGGAGGAAGGAAAGGAGCGCCCGGTACAACGACCGGTGTACTACATCAGCGAGGTCCTCACCGAGTCGCGCCAGCGATACCCGCAATACCAGAAACTGGTATACGCAGTCTTCAGAGCACAGCGGCGACTGCCGCACTACTTCCAGGATCATCCGATCACGGTCGTCTCCTCAGCACCGTTGCAGGACATCATCCGCAACCGTGAGGCGACCGGGCGAGTCGCCAAGTGGGCCATCGAAATCGGCGTCCACAACATCAAGTACGAGCCACGAAAAGCGATCAAGTCGCAGGCTCTCACGGACTTCATTGCCGACTGGGAAGAGGCCCAGCAGCCGGAAAAACTGCCATACCTACACTACTGGAGCCTGCACTTCGACGGCTCCAAGAACGCGGACGGCGCAGGAGCAGGGATCGTGTTGACTTCCCCGAAGGGCGACAAGCTCCGCTACGTCCTCTGCCTCCATTTCACCCCCTGCACCAACAACATGGCCGAGTACGTGGCACTACTCCACGGCATGCGAGCTGCCAAGGAAATGAACGTCAACCGCCTACGCTGCTATGGAGACTCCGACCTCGTCGCCGGACAAGTCGCTGGCACCTGCGACGCCGTCTCCCCCACCATGGCGGCGTACCGCCAAGCAGTGGACAAGCTGGGCGGACACTTCGCACGCTACTCCGTCGAATGGATCGACCGACGGAAGAACGAGGAGGCCGACACACTCTCTCGCATCGGGTCGGCTCGACTCGCACCCCTCGCCGGTGTCTTCCTCGACACGATCACCAAGCCGTCAGTCTCTCCCCCACGGGAGATCGGCATCGGAGTCCCGCTGCAGCCAGAGGCAGCCCTGGTCGCACTCATTGCCGAGCCAGACGACTGGACCAAGCCGTACATCGCCTACCTGGAGGCTGTCACCTTGCCTGCAGACGAGACAGACGCCCGGATGGTTGCACGGCGATGCAAATCCTTCACCATCATCGACGTCGAGCTCCACAAGCGCAGCGTGACCGGCGTGTTCCAACGTTGCGTCCAACCCGCTGAAGGACGCAAGATCCTCCACGACATCCACTCCGGCGACTGTGGCCACCACGCCGGAGCCCTCTCTCTGGTCACAAAGGCTATGCGGCACGGCTTATACTGGCCCACCGCACACGCCGATACCGTCGACATTGTCCAGCGGTGCGCTGGGTGCCAGAAGTACGCCAACCAAACACACGTGTCGAGCTCAGCACTCAAGACCATCCCCATCACCTGGCCATTCGATGTATGGGGCATGGACATGGTAGGCCCCTTCAAAAAGGCCCCCTTCGGCTTCACCCACCTCCTGGTCGCGGTCGACAAATTCACCAAGTGGGTGGAGGCCAAGCCAGTCCGGAAATGCGATGGGAAGACCGCCAAAAAATTCCTACGCGAGCTCATATATCGCTACGGGTTCCCAAACAGCATCATCACGGACAACGGCACCAACTTCTCCAAAGGAGCCATGGCCGAGTTCTGCGAGGAACATCACATCCGACTCGACCTCGCGTCAGTCGCCCACCCGGAGTCCAACGGCCAGGCGGAACGGGCCAACCAGAGCATCCTCCACGGCCTGAAGCCGCGGCTCCAAGTACCACTCGAGCGCACCGCCGGGTGCTGGGTCGAGGAGCTACCCTCCGTCATCTGGGGCATCCGCACCTCGGTCAACAGGTCGACAGGGTTCACCCCCTTCTTCATGGTGTATGGCGCCGAGGCAGTCATGCCCACCGACCTCGAGCACGACTCGCCAAGGGTCGTCCACTACATGGAGGCTGCGAACAAACTCGCACGTCAGGACGGAGTCGATCAACTCGACGAGGCACGCGACCTGGCTCGCTCACGCACTGCCATCTACCAGCAAGGACTCCGCCGCTACCACAGCCGGCGGGTGAAAACTCGCACCTTCCAAGAAGGCGACCTGATGCTGCGCCTCATCCAGGACAAGAAGGCCATGCACAAGCTCTCACCCCCATGGGAGGGACCATTCGCCATCGGGCGAGTACTCGGCAACGACGCCTACTACCTCATCGACGTCCGCAGGGACGGCGAGCTCGACATCAAGCGACCATGGAATGTAAACCTCCTACGGAAGTTCTACTCCTAGAACTCCACATATGTATCCCCCAGTCGCTATGAAATAAAAATATTGGTTACCGCAAATTGCGTCCACTCTCCGTGTCTTGTGCCACTCGCACTCGTAGTAACAGCACCAAGCTAACTGCAGGAGTCAACCTCTGGTACAGCGATCGGCACGGCCAAGTAGTGCGCTACAAGGGCACTGGGGTACCCCAGGTCATGTAACGTCCACGAAAAACGCCTACCCGGAGCCCCATTGGAGTCGCCTAGCTCGACTGGCTTAACGAGACAAGACAACTGCCTTCGCTCCTCACAGCGACCATGATCCTCCGCATCCTCGACACAGCGACTCGAACGGCCAAGTACCACGCTCGGGGACTGACGACCAGTTCAGCGCGAGCGGCTAGGGAAAACGCCAAGTATGAGAGCATGCCCAGGACTCGCCATGCGACTGACCCGACGGGCCAGGCAGGAGTGATGCGCTCACCCTAACGCGCCAAGTCCTCACCACCCTAGAGTCGCGCCTAGAACAACCAAGTACCACGCTCGGGGACTCGGCTACCCGACCTCGTTCGCGCAAGGGAAAACGGTGAAGTACAGAGCACTCATGGGAGTCGCCTTGCGACTGGATTTCCGAGTTCGGGCGAGTCGACCTCAATAACAAAACATTCAAAACCGCAAACACATAACAAACGAGGTAAACCCCATAAAAAGGGCGGACGCGCTCGGGGACTCGTTCAACCCTCAATCTCAAACGCAAATCAAAGTACAAAACAACACGATATCTCATTATAGCATGTCACAATTATCACAAAATACAAAGTATGCCCAACGGCAGAACTGCTACTAAACGCCCTAGGGCACAATGTTTTACTCCGCAGGCTTCGACGACGACTCGCCGCCACCCTTGCAGTTGCGAATGAAGGGAGTGTACGGGTTTGACGGGTACGTCGTCAGCTCACCCGCCATCGCCGCACGGAAGGGCTGCTCGATCTTGAAGTCCCGGTTCTGCGGTCGGAATAGACGATCGTCTCCTGATAATGAAGGAGATCGCCCATCGCCTAGACGCGCTCGGAGTATACCGCGGCGCGGTCCGTCAGCTGCAGCACCTCGGCAATCTCCACTGAGCCAGTCGACGATGGGTAGCCACTCGTCACGTCGTCCAGGTCGAAGTCCTCCGGGAAGTGGGCGAGCCCAAGGCTAAGCGCCGTTGCCGCCCCGCGCCGGAACGCCGATCCCGTCATGAACTCAACGACCGACGGCTCCTTCTCCAAGTATCGCCACACCTCGACGAGGTCACTGGGAATCACTTCCGTGGGCGACATTTCCTGAAGATACGCCCGAATACACGCCGCGGACAACGTGGCCGAGTCGACTAGCGTGGCTACACATTGCCGCGCGTCGAACGAGTGCGCCTCTTCCGCGCTGTCGATGATCCGACCTGTGGACAGAGGGTGACAGTGAATACATCAAAGATTACACACTGCAAATATTATAGGCAGAGGCGGCACACATACCAATAAAAGGGCGGGAGAGCTCCGTGATGAAGTTTTGAAGAGAGGAGTAATCATCTTGAAGCCCAGCAACAAGGGCGTCGGAGACCTTACACTCCTCAGCGGCGGCCGTAACAGCAGCCTTGGCTCGCCCATCCGCCGAATTCGCTTCTTCCTTCGCGTCCGCAAGCTCGCGCTCAAGGTCGGCGATCCGCTTCTCCGCCAAACTCAACGTCGATTGCGCCGCCGTCAGCTCACTGGCCGGGACAAGACCCTGGCGAACCTCTTCTGCCTTCGCCGCAATCGCTTGGAGTCCCTTGTTCGCCTCTTGAACGGCGACAAGTTCCTTCTCCGCGCGACACTTCGCAGCAAGCCGGTCGGCTGATTCACGCTGCAAACCCTGTGCAAAAGTCCAACAGTTAGCAAAAACAAAATCCTAAAGTGTCCACCCGCTGAAATTCAGCGACTGGACACTCGGGGACTAGCGATCAAAAATCCTAAGTGCCCACCCGCTGAAATTCAGCGACTGGACACTCGGGGACTGGCGATCAAAACTCCTAAGTGCCCACCCGCTGAAATTCAGCGAATGCGCACTCGGGGACTGGGCGCAAGAAATAAAAGCAAAGCACCAAAAGAATCTAACCACTGCAATTCAGTGGCCCGATCCTCGGGGACTGGACATACCTGGATGGCTGCGCCCAGCATGCCATGAAGTTGTAGTGCGTCCACGGATGTAAGAAGAGCCGGAGTGTGCCCGCGACCCTGCTCGACCTCCGTCTCGGCGACCCCAGGTGTGCGGCTCGATGGCGTGGTACCACTCGCCGTGGACGCTCTGGCCATGAAGCGGGGGAAGGTCGCGATGGATGCGCCAGCACCAACAGACGCCGGCTCGGCCATCCCAGGCGAGGAAGCACCCTCCTTGATCGCCGAGGCCGCCCCCTCCGCAGGATCACTCGGAGCAATCGCCGTATCGTCAGACACCGTGACGACTTCGTCGCTTTTGGCTTTCTTGGCACTGTCTGCGGGGGCAGCGACCTCATCAGCCTTCCTCTTTCGAGAGGGGGCCTCCTCGGCGATGACTGGCGGCACCTTGGCCACGGACGGATGGCCTATCTTTTTAACCCCAGTCCTGCAAATTAAGTATATGAGCAAAGTGGTTCGACTACAAGGAAAAATAAAGCAGGTGAATAAAACTCACTTGGCGACTGGAATGAACCGTAGCCCCGTGCGGATGCCAGCCGGCTTCTCCAGTTCGGGGCCCAGTCGTCGACTGAGGCCCATCTCTAGGACATCGTGCGCCCAAGACACGGATGGCTTCTTTGTTGTCGAGGCCGCGACAGGAGCTTCCGAAACATTTTCGGCGGGAGCTTCCCTGGGAGGCGAAGCTGCCGCGACCGGAGCAGCCCCCGACCCAGAGACTGGGGCGAACGGGGGAGGCATCGAGGCCAGAGGCACCTCACTCAGGACGGTGGTGACATCCAGCGCCGACATCGTCTGTGGCGCTTCATCCCTAGCCAGGCTGGTGGCGTCGGAGCTGCTTGGCGAATGAGGCGGAGATGCCTGTCTCGCTGGCTTCGTCTTCCTCTTTGGAGGGGCCTTCACCTCCTTCTTCTTCTTCGATGGAGTAGCCTCGCGACGCGAGGTGTACTCGGGGAGCTCGTCGTCGTCATCGTCATGACGTTCGAGGCTCTTGCTCGCTTCGAGCTCATGCTGCCACTGTCCGCGAGTTTTGCGGACCAGCGGGGCGACCTCTTCCTCGGATTCGTCGTCGTCGCCGCTCCTGTCACTCTCGACGCCGCCCCTTGCAGGAGGCGATTCGCCCCCGTCCTGGACGGACGAGCTCGAATTCTCGTCGTCCGCGGGTGGAAGCCACCCTTCCACCACTTGAAATAACTGCAATAGGCATGAGACAGTATCAGTACAACCGCGACAGCATCAACTGCGATTACGAATGATAGAAAGTTGACTTACCGTCGGGGCTGGATGCTTCGCGGTGTAGGGGACGACCCCAGCCTTCGCGTCCAGGTACGCCGCCTGGGTGATCTTCTTCAACGCCGGGAGGTAGTCCTCGAGTTGCCACTCGGCGAGGCAGGATTTCTTCGAGTCCTCCCGGCCCATGTACTCGTACATATAATGGTCACGGCGGGCCAGGGGAACGAGTCGCCGCCTGAGCCAGCCGTTGTACAAGTTGATGGTCTGAAGACCCTTCTTCTTCAGACTGCGGATGGTTTGAAGCATCTCGTCCACGACCATCCGCTGGTCCGTTGGAAGCTTGCCGACTTGGAGTCGGCGCGGTTCGGTCCGATCGGCGGAGTATCTCGGAATTGCCACTTCGCCGTCTGGAGTCGCCTCGGTGACGTAAAACCAAGACTTCTTCCACTCACTCGCCGCCTTGGCAGGTAGCATCAGATCAAAAAAGGAGGCCTTCGACTTCAATTGAAACGTCAAGCCACCCGCGGCAAGCATTGGGCCGCCTGCTTCTTCGCGACTGATCCTCCCGTGGAACAGATCTTGCCACAGGGGGAAGTAGGGCCTGCAACCCAGATAGCACTCGCAGAACGCCACGAAAATGGCGAGCTGCTCGATGTTGTGCGGGCCCAGGTCTGATGGCTGGATCCCGTAGTAGGCGCAGAAGCGCCGAAAGAAGAGAGATGTGGGGAATCCCAGCCTCCGTTCCAGGTGGCTGGTGAAGCAGACGAATTCTCCCTCGCGCGGGTCCGGAGTCACCTCTCCGGCCGCGGGGATGCGCCACCTGCCGGCGCGCAGGATCCCGGCCTCCTCGAAAGATGCCAGTAGCGCTCTCGTACACTTGGACCTGCCCCATGGTTCGGTGGAGGGGTCCATTGGCGGAAAGGTCCGGGGGGGTCGGAGGATTTTGGATCGGCTGGATCGCGATGCGGAGGAGAACGGAGGTGTGCGCAATCGGAGGAAATGACGAGGAGATGGTTCTCCGATCGCCTACGATTCCGTTTATATAGCGGTTGTTACCCGCCAAATCAGGGAGCCGTTACTACGCGGTGATTACGCCAAAAGTTACCGTTAGATTACCCCAAAGGCTAGTTTTGACTGTGCTTGACAGTCCAACTTCAGCCACTCGGCTCGCCGACCCAATCACTACAACAGTGACTAAGTACTTCGCCGACCCGTTCGTCGAGCTGCGACTAGAATGACTAGTTTTTTCCTTTATTCAGGAGCCCGCCACCGATTCGACTGGGTGTCCGCATTGGACCTGTATGCTCCGACTGCCAGCAACCACCTACGCCCAATCGACGACGGCCTTGGGGACTACTGATGGGGATATGCCTACCGGGATATACCCAGCAGGACGTTTCCGACTGGCCCACGACCCGGCGAGTGGGCCTGCAAGACGGCGACTGGATCAAGACCTGGCGTGGATCCAAGCGACTGGAAGCTGAAGGCCCAGGAGAGTAGATAGGCCCAGTCAGATTAGGTTAAACGAGTACCGAAACCTTAACAGATTTGGTTGAGATTTGTAAACCCTAGGGAGGGTGAGTCTATATAAACCTCCCTACAGGGCGTGTAAACGTACGTTCCATCATCCACCCAAGCGACTCGCCGCCTACCGTCGAGCTCGCCCCATTGTACCTCCATCATAATACAATCTAGCAGGAGTAGGTCTTTACCCTCCGGGGGCCCGAACCAGGGTAAAACCTGTGTCTCCGCCCTCATCTCGCACCACAGATGGCTGGCCGCCCTTGCCCTTCGTTCTACTACTCGCTGCCGATTGCAGCATCTGCCGTGGTCGTTCACACGACAGTATCAAATAACTTACGGAGGTGAGCTCTAGATTATTTTTACATTCATGTCATTATAGAATGAACTGCCATGGGAAAACTAACAATTTGTAGGGTGGTTAGTAGAGTGGTTCCATACACATTTGAACATATCAAACTCCCCATAAGACATATGAAAAGACTTTTCCATGGATTGCAAGATGTACGTGGTGAATTTTTCAATCTTGAAACTATGTGACTCTAGTTTAAATAGACAATGTATGTGTGTGTATGTGCTGATGTGTGTGCGCGTCTATATATGTTATGGGTGTCATTTCTTGAAAAGAGTATGTCCGAGTGGTTTTTTGAACATTATGAAATTATTAGTAGATGCCTACGAGTTTGTTTGGCCTACATTAGTCAGACCATCATATGGGACAACCAAGATACATAATTATGTAGCTTACTCCAAGCTTGGAAAGGACATCGGGGGATTTGGCGAGGTAGTAGGTGGCCCATATGATGGTTGTGGCAGTGGACTCATACTACGCTGACACTCCTTTTTGTCTGTCTCTAGAAGCGGGGACGATATCAGATCTACTAACCGATTCCTTTGACCACCTCTACAAAGATTTCTGTATATCGATCCATTCCTTTTTTTTGTCGGTCTCTAGAAGAGTCGACGCATTATTTTTCTTATTTTTATTGATTTCTCTAAATGACGTGAAAGGCTAAGAGAATACTCGAATTCTATACAGACATGTACGATGGTAGAGAAGTGAGTCTTCTCTTAAATTGTACAACGCTCTAACGTTTAATCTAAATTAACTAATTTTAGTAAAAAAATTATGTTTATAAGGAAAGACATACGTTAGAACTGAGAAATAACCTTCTCTTATTTCATCTTATAAGGAATCATTTTTTTTAAACCATGCAAGAGAGCTGCATGTATATATTAGAATAGAAGATACCAGAACAGGCAAAACAAGTGTCATACTCCCTTTGTTCCAAAATAGATGTTATGGTGTATTTAAGCATGTGCCAATGAGAGCATTTAAACTCAAAGGCAGAATTCTAAATTTTAAGCGGGCTTTTTCAGTTTTCGATTAAAATATCCATCCTATTAAGGTACTCCCTCTGTTTGGGATTATAGGTCCCACGCGCATACCTAGGTTGTTAATTTGACCAACAAAATATAACTTATATATCACAAAAGTTATATCATTAGAAAATATAACTTCTAAAGTTTCTAATGGTATAATTTTTATACTATATTATTTATATTTTGTTGTTCAAATTAGCAACCTAGTTATCCGTTCGGGACTGATAATCCCAAACGGAGGGAGTACTATAAAATAGCTCTCTTATTCCTTATGTAAGCAATAATAATTATTTATTTATTCTATAGACCACTATTAGGAAGTGGTGCTTTGTCACTGACAATGTTAACTACCACCCACCCATTAATGTGTCACGTGTGCAACAAGGGATTCAAGCTCTCCTGGCAGCTGATCAAGCACGACAGCGATGACACCAGCGCAAAGAGGGCATACATGTGCCATGTATGAGCATGGGTTCAAAATAACACAAAAAGGGGCCCATGTCGACACGAAAGCAAGATATAGCACTGCGTGTGCGACCACACCTATGTCGTCCACTCTTACTTGAAGTCGCACCAAAAGTGATGCAGGCATACACGATGACACGCTCTTTCTCTCATGTCTCATTTTATTGTAAATAAAATAGTTCCTAGAAAAAAAGCAAACTAGCACAATTAACTTCAAATGTTCTTAATTTTTATGGTGCGCAGAGTGATCTCACTGCAGACCTGTCGAACCGCCCTGCCAGCAACGCAACCTCTGTGTCCAGCTCAATGGCACAAAGACTGAACTTAACATAGCCCCATCGAGTCTCCTTGCCGGCGATCCAGCCTCCTTTGTCCAGCTCACCGGCACAAAAACCGACATCGTTGTTGCCCCGTCGAGTCTCCGTGCCGACAACCCAGCCGCCTCTCTCCAGCTCACCGGCATGAAGAGCATCCAAATTTAGCAATTTACACTACTAGGAAAACAGTTATAGATAATCCAGACATTCGTGTCGCATATGGCAGGCGGTGCCCTACGGGCAAATAGCCGTGGAGCACCAGGAGGAAATGCCCCACGGGTAGGTCATGGAGGTGGTGCGCCACCACTATCTGTGGGCCAGGGTGCATACACGGGTAACCCACTTACCCGTGGTGCACATGAAGGCCATGTGCCACGACTATGTGAGTTACCCGTGGGGCACCTCATAGTAGTGCGCCACGACTAAGAGCACTGCCCAATTTTAGCTCCACCACCCACCACCACCCCCTTCTCTGTGTGGATCGCCGTTTTGTAGGGTCCGCAGCATAGAAAATAAAAAAATTCCTACGATGGGAACAACTAAGTACCAAGATCTATCTACTAGATACAAGCAACAGGTGGATATACATCCATAGAAAACATACCCTTGTAGACCGATAATGTTTAACGAGGTTATACTCGTGGATGTTGTAGACAAACGCTTGCCAATCTCAAGATCGAGAAAAAGTCCTAGCGTCGCAAATCCGCGACGCATCCGTGCTCGTACACGCGTTCAAGCCACCGAGCAACCTCCGCCTCCTCGCTCCAGCGATGCAGCGGAAGCAACAACTCTTTCCAAACGAAAAGCCACCGGAAACATGTATCTCGCTATTCCGAGACCATGGGGGATAAACTAGTGGGCAAGACAGATCCTTCCCGAGAAGGTGTGAGTGAGATGGAGTGAGAGGGGGGCCTTTTATAGGAGAGGGGGCAGCTCCTCCCCATGTTCGGCGCACCATGGAGGGTGCCCCCTCCTCTTTCTCATTCATGTGGAGGGAGCTCCACTCACATAAAGATGACTCTCCATTTCTCCACTCAAAATCCCACTCAAATTCCCATTAAATTTCCACCAAATTTAATATAATCTCTCTTTAAATAAAACTCATTTTATTTATTCAGAATTTTTTCAATTACATTAATTAACAAACATTCACGTAAAATCCCTTGCTAGTATTCTATTTCACATGCTGAAACAATTTCAGCAATTTCACCTGAAACAATTCTGGTGTCTAGTGAAATAAATTCCTATGCTTTATAAATATTTTCGTCTAGAAACTATTTGTTCCAAATAGTGTCGGTGTCTCTTAAGTGTGTCACCCTATGGTTCGAGAATAATGCGGACATGATCGAGACCCCTCTCAGATTAATAATCAGAAGCGGGACCTAGAGATCCATACCGACTCACACACATTCAACGATGACTTCTTGTGACCGTGAGAACCTTTTACGCTAGCAACTTAATGCCTTTGTCTCGCGATATATTACATGTACGAGATTCGATCATCGGTATCTTCGTACCTAGTTTGATCTCGTTATCAACATATACTCTTTTCTCGTTCCTGTGATATAACATTCTAGTGATCAAATCACTTGCTTGCAAGTTAACTAATGTGATATTACCAAGAGGGTCCAGAGTATATCTCTCTGTCATCGGCATGTATAAATTCCACTATTGATACATGAGCCTCAACATAACACCTTCGTAGCACTAAACCCCTATTTATAGTCATCTTTGTTATGGTGTGACGTTTGATGTTATCAAGATACTTTTGTAGTGTTAGTGATTGACATGATCTCATGGTCTAAGAATTAGGATTACTTTGTATGATGTTATAGAAATATAAACACAATGACTTTGATCGTAATGCTATACTTCGGATGAATATTCATTACACCATTACAATAAAATTGTGTCTTCATTATTAACAACATCCAATGTCCATGATTAGAAAACCTTGATCATCTTGGTAATCAACGAGCTAGTTTATAAGAGAGGCATAACTAAGAATTTTATATTTGTTTATTAAACACACATGTATTAACGTTTCCGTATTAATACAATTATAGCATGGAAAATAAACATCTATCATATACTTGGAATATACATAATAACAATTTTATTATTGCCTCTAAGGGCATATTCCCTTCACTTTTTAGCTTTGCCAAAAATAACAAAAAATGATAAACACTTCACATAAAATCCTTTCGGATATAGGTAGGTTATGTGATATAGTTTTTAGGAAAATTAACAAACATGAATTTTGACCTTTTTTGCAAAAACATGTCATGACACGGTAAAACGGCCATAACTGTTGCATACGATGTCAGAAAAAAAAGTTTAATATGTCAAAATGATCGTCTCGAAATTTCTTACTCGAATTCAATAACCAAAGACTGTTATAGAATTACAGATTTCCTAAATTTGAAAAGAGTAAAAAGTTATGACTGAAAGAAGTTTTTTCTGCAATTTTTTTTGAGGCCACAGCTAAGTGAGGGCGGGATTCGAAATTTGAATCCCGCCGGCCACACCTACCTACCCCTTCCTACTTCTCCTCCACCTTCCCGTCCCATTCTCCTCCTCCTTCTCTTCTCATCTTCTCCTCTTCTCCTCTTCTCCTTCCTCTCCTTCTCCTTATCTTCTCTCCGGACTCCTTGCTCCTCTTCTCTTTGCTCTCCTTCTACTCTCCTTTCTCCTCCTCTCCTTCTCCTCTCCTTATCCTTCTCCTTCTCCTATCCTTTCTTCTCCTTCTCCTTCTTCTCCCTTCTCCTCCTCTCCTTCTCCTCCCCTTCTCCTCCTCTCTCCGATGGCGCCCTCCTCCGAGTACCTCCGACCGCTACCTCCTCCGAGCACCTCCGACCGCTACCTCCTCCAAGCACCTCCGGTCGCACCATCCTCTGTGGTCGGTTGTGGCCATGGCCTCCCGCACCTCCTTGTGGTTGTAGGCTATGGCCACGACCTCCCACACCTCTGAGGCGACTCCGGCGACGACGGGAGCGAGACGACGCGACACCGGCGGTAGATCTGAATTCGGATCCCGCTTTTTTTTGAATTTTGAAAATTATACTCGTGGCGCACCGTGAACCCTTAGCCGTGGCGCACTAGCTGGTGCGCCACGACTAACTTCGTTTACCCCTGGCGCACCACCTATTGCGCCACGGCTAAAAATTAGCTGTGACGTGAGTTTACTGGCGCACTGCATGTGCGTCACGAATGCCCAAAACCGGTGTGCCACGAACAACCTTTTTTCTAGTAGTGTTAGAAAGTTAAATTAAAATTTAATCACAAAAATTCCAAATATTAAATGTAGGTGTTGGGGGGGGGGGGGGCATTTGCCCCTTTGATCACAAGAATCTTCATCATTGCAGTGCATCTAATTTATGTCTGCCAAACAACCCAGTATGCTACCCAGTGCATCTAAAATGCCACTCAGATCAATTGTTGTTCTATTTCTTGCTTTCGCCTGATTTTTTTAGTGGAAACAAAAAATTTCCTCATTTTATTAATTAATAAGAAGTTTTAACGTCTCTTTAGGTTACCCAAAAGAGTGAACCGTACCCTCATAATGAAAACCTACACTCACGACTTAATACATGGACTCAGCTATTGAAGCTTCTATTGATGTGGTGAAAGGCAAATAAGTGGTTGATTATGCCACATGTTTCGCCAACCGGACTCAGCGTGCACCAGCTCGGTCGCATGTTAAAGAACAATGGAGACCACCAGAGGAGGGATTCACTAAACTGAACGTGGATGGGGTGTTCTCAACCAATGGAAGAGCTGGAACTGGCATGATACTCCGTAACGCTAATAGTGAGGTTATTTTTGTAGCGTGTAGAAACATGTGCCATTGCGCGGATGCCCTCGACGTGGAGCTCGCTTCGATGGAGGAAGGCCTAGACCTGCCGCTCCACTGGGCGACGAACGCCATCGTTATCAAACGGACAGTGCTAAGGCAATCAAGCTTGTTTCAGAGGGCTCCCCAAATCTGCCGCAGTATGCTAGGAGAGTTACTCTTATTAGAGTGATTAGGGAAAAAGAGATAGGAATAAGAAAGATTAGCCACGAGACGAATTACGCAAGCCACGGACTAAGCTTTCATAGGGAGAGTGTAGGAGAACTGCAGTTTGGCTGCAAAACTTCCTGCCGGAAATTGCTGATGCGATCAAGACTGATTGTACTGCTCCTAGTTAATAAATCATCTTTTTCCCTCGCAAAAAAACAAAAAACAAAAACCTACACTTACGACATAATACAACTCAAACGCTTGGTGCCAGCTATGATCCAAAGGCGAGCCTCGTCTCTAGTTTTATTATTCCCTCTAATCCATATTACTTCTCACTAAAATAAATATATCTAGACATGTTTTAATGCTAGATACACCCATTTAATTCATGATGGGAATGGGTCGGCCCGGACCTGGCCTTGTGGCCTCGAGGCCAATTTCAGGGGCCATGGGTCGACCCATTCCGAAATAATCATGTGGCCTCATTGGCCCATTGGGTACCCTAGGGCCGACCCAAAACAGCAACCTTTTTATTAAAGTATCAAAAGCAAATGAACATCTCATCGCTACTTCTAATCCATATAAAAGGAAAAATAGCAACAACATTGAAAAATTGAAGAGGACTTTGAAAAAATGAATTGCTGGACTAATCTTGACAACTTGTTGTAGCCTATAGCTATAGTTGCTGAAAGAAACAGTGGGAAACTTACAGCCAACAGACTATGTCTTTGAACAAACAACAGCAAAGTCGAATCTTGAACACAAATTGATATTAGCTTGTAGAGGCTCTAGTCTGATGTTAGGTTGCAACGGCTCCAGGTTGCAGCATGTGACATGGTTATACCCTACGGGTATCCGATGTTAGCCTACCTGGTCCAGCCCGACGTAAGGCCCACTCGACGACCTACCGGGGTCCATGACACCTATGACGGTTCGGCTGCTATGAAGCCCATATGGACACGGACTCCCAAGCGCACAAGACAAGAAAAGTTCAAGACTAGAGTTTGAATACAACTTGTAACCTACTCGTATCGGTACCTGAGACCTAGCCTCCCCATATATAAAGGCTAGGAGGGGCCAACGAGGAGGGCACCTCCGATAGACTAGACCATAACAGATCCACAGATCTAGAGCTCTTTTACAATCTCTCTCATACTTTCGCATACACACCTCCACGCCAGATTGCATCTGCGCACCTCTGTAACCTTCGGTTCCGTCGTAATCAAGAGCAGACAAGCAGGAGTAGGGTTTTCCCTCCGGGGGCCTGAACCTGGGTAAACCTCGTGTCCCCGTGTTGCTTGTTTGCTAACCGTTCCACGATCTCCAGCATCCCCATCTTTTCCAAAACCCAAGTCCATAACAATGAGCATTGATGAGATCAAACCTCGTCATCATGTAGAAGCGACTTGCAGGCACCACCAGCGGAACGACCAGACGTCGAGCATGTATAAGGCTATGACTGGAGGAGGCAGCAGTGCCGACGTGGCCAATTAGGCCATAACAGAGCAATAATATACGACAGATGGAGCCTCCGGCTCCTAGGTGACAAGATGAGTCGACCCGCGAGACCCTTTGGGTCAAGCAGGGCCGGCTTCACTGACCCAATTCACTTATGAGGCCGACCCGACTGGCCCAACGGCCTTGGATTTTTGGGTCGGGCCGGTGACCCGGCGAGTCGACCCGACCCATTCCCATCCTGACATTTAATCATAATTAATATAGATCGGAAGGAGTAACAATAACAAAGGGCATGGTGGCGTGTTCCAGAAAATTCTCGCGTTCCTTTTCTTTCATATTTCCCACACCTTAAGCATGAGGAGGGACGTGGAATATTTTCTTCCTACGAGTAACGGAGTAAGCATGTACACCTATATGAGAACACCCCCGGACTCAATTAATCTCTTGGAACCTCACTCTTCCGACCATGAATATTCATCTTCCTCGGCCTACAAGATCCAGTTTGAGGGTATCATCGCCACCTCCATGAAGCCAATTATTTTGGGCCCCTTACACAATAATTATTGGTCAGACTTAGACGTAGACGTATCCATCAAGTACACAATAATTTTGAATTCTTGCGAAATAAGTTGATCACATTCCCCAACTGTTTGGTAATCGTGTGTCACTGTCAAGCAAGTTGGGCACACGAATGAAATAACATTCTGTCGTGAGTATTCCCTCTGAGCACTGATACTTGCGTGCGTGCGTACTTAACTGCATGAGCAAGTTATTTAGGGGGTGTTTGGTTCCCAGCCACACTTTGCCAAGCCAAAGTTTGGCAGTTTGGCAAGTGTTTGGTTGTTGCCACACTTTAAAGTTGCCACACTTTACTATATACATGACCCATATGTCATAGAGTCAATATTTTGCCAACTTTTGCCACATATTGTGACGGCCAAATTCTCGGCCACACTTTTGTGGCTGCTACATATGCCAAACTTAGGCTTGGCAAAATGTGGCCGGCAACCAAACAGGCCCTTAGACACGAGAGCGTCGCAGTCAGCTGTCGCGAGCCGTGACGACGAACGATCGGTGCAAAACGCCGCCGGGCAAGCATTCTTATCACTGATTTCCTTGACTGCTCGATCGAAATAATGGTTCGGTGCATTGCAACTCTGCTGAGTGCTCTCCCTGTCCACTGACAGTGACACACCAAGAGTGCACCCATGACGAATTGGCATGCATCATCACATAAAAACGTGCACTGTGATATCCTGTTTGTCCCATATAAAAGCAGCACTACACAGCTACGCTACATGAAAAGTCCGTTATGCCGAGGACCAGGAAGCTACGCCGACGGCCAAATGTCGAGGCCCTCGGCGTAGGGTCCTCCCCAGCCCAGCCTAGCAGGCCGGCCCTCGGCACAGGAATACCATCGGTATAGTCTAGCTGGACCGAGGGCGGCCCTTGGCGTAGCTACCACGTGTGGGATGGTGTTGCATTGCCGTCGGCGGCATAGCTATTTTTCATTTTACCACATTCATCTTAAATAATTTATAACTAAATTATTCTAATTCACAAAAATACAAATAATATATCGAAATTTGCAGAAAAATAAGATCTATCTATCTACACTCAAATATTACACATTTATGAATAAAAATTACGTAAATCATAAAAACATTATATATAGTTTGAAACGGGTATAAGAAATTTAAAAATGATCCAAACAATGTAAAACCTTCGCATGGTCATACTATGTGATATAGTTGCAAGAAATAATATCAAAATTGGAATATTATAAATATCATAAAAAACCTTCTCAAAATGAGCTATCATGTTCGAGGTTTTGTGGCTTTCAGGCAAACATGGGCCCATTTATTGTGGTGGCTAGAATTGTGGCATATTTTGTGATAATTTTCCCATTTATTGTGCGCACATGTGCATATTGGGATGGCTTACAATATTGGAAGAGGAATTTTTTCTTTTCACCTGACTAAAATTCAATTTTCCATTTTCTGAGTGCCAAAAATTGGGTATTTTATGAAGCAGCCATCAAATTAAAGTTACACATTGGTCTAGCCCTTTTTTAAACATACTAGACCATGAAAAAGACAAATTCCTAATGAATCAGTAGAAAGTCCGTAAAATTTGAACTACAGGTACATGATCTAATGCTCATGATTTTCTGGAAAAATCATTTTTAGGTTCACAATATGCTATTTCATCAGAGATCAACTGCAAGTTTAGCGAGGCTCAGCCCCGAGCTAAGAATCTTCACGCCCACCGTTTTGACCATAGTTTAAAACGGGCATAAGAAATTCAAAAATGACTCAAACTAAATGATGTACTAGGTCTCTCACTTACTTGACCATCCTCTTTTGCTCTGGCAATAAGGATTCCCAACATATCAGTCATAATGTTAAGGAAAACAACGTAGGAGATAAAGGATCACCCTAACTAAGACCTTTTCTAATTGAAATTACTGTTTAATATCAGCATTGACTTTAACTCTCACACTACCTCCTTGCAGAAAATTTGTAATCAGATCACACCAAATTTGGTCGAATCCTTTCGTTCGTAATACTTGTTGCAAGAATAGCCACTTCATCATAAGATTTCTCAAAATCATTTTTAAATAGAACAATATCCAATTTCTTCGGGTGAAGTTCATGGATAGTTTCCTACACCACGACCATCCCCTCTAGGATGTGATGACCATTCGTGAATGTTGTTTGAGTGGGTATAATCACCTTTTGGGCAATTCCCATCATTTGATGAGCACCTACTTCTGCAAAGATTTTGAATCTCATATTTAGGAGACATACGTGTCTATATTGTCGTATCGTATCACATTTATTCAGATCAGAGGGAGAAACATCTTATGTACTTTTTTGTAGAATGTGTTTATCGTTCTCCTCACCTCTTCTGTTAGGCTAAAACTTTACATGCATGCACCTACTAAGAGGACCGTTTGGTGCCTCTCAATGAATTTCCCCACATTATCTAAATAATCTTGTGTGTGCAACCGATTAGTTGGTCCCAAATTAATGTCGTTGGCACCTGCCGAGAGTCTCGTCAGCCATGACGCCGTCAGGTCGCTGTAACTACGTGATATTTTGTTCTCAGTGTAAACTACTTATTGTTACATATGAGCTAAATCATTGTTACACTGTGACACAAAATGCCATAGAGACAACCAAAGACCAACGGCATTTAAAGATGCTCCACCTGGTGGAGTTTAGACTATCAAAAACCGAAACATGGCCAAAGGATGCCGTGGAGCATGCTTCTAGCTTATGTTTTCAGGTTCTCTTCATACTCTCTCTATATCCAGGTTTATAAGGTCTAATCTTGTTTTAAGTCAAACAAGTAAAGTTTGACTAAGTTTATAAAAAACATACTATTAACACGGATATTCACTTCGGCTCGCAGGTGCAAATGCACCCATTTTAAGAAAACATATTTCTAAATATAAAAAAATATAAAAAAAACACAACATTTTATGTTGGTTCACAAGTTTTCAGGATGAAATAACATTTTATGTGTCGTGTATAAAAAAGACAAAATGTGTCACATGAATATATGACATTTTTTGCCTTTTTATGACTATTCATTTGACAGTTTTTTCTTTTTTATACACAACACATAAAATGTTTTTTCATCCCGAAAGCTTGTGAATCAACATAAAATGTTCGAATGTTTATATAGAATTTTATTTTCGATTTTTTTAACATTTCAAAAAATATTTTCTTACAATGAGTGCATTTGCACCTATGAGCCGAATTGCCGCCTCCGTATTAACATATATATACAATACCCAACAAATACATGATGGAAATATATTTTAAGATAGATCTGGTAATGTTGATTAATTTGGTAGCGTAGGCGTTGATATTTTTTCCATGACTTAAACAAGTTTGACTTTTGATAAGATTAAGTGCGCTTACAGATCAATATGGGGGGTGGGGGTGTTGGGTGAGGGGGAGTATCAGTCATGGTTCGTTGATGACTCGACATTTTCGAACTCATTGTTGCACGAGTGTTCAAGCTTGAAAAGGACAAGGTACATACTGAACACGTACTTGAGCAGAAGTAGGCACTTGTTCCTCTGACCGCTATACAAGTGGTGACAGTTTTATACTCCCACGGCCACGTGCAAAGTCAAGGTAGACTTTGTCAGCACTATTCTTCCTTGTCGCTCAAGTGTTGTTCGCTAATCAGCTTGCGATGAAAGTACCCTCCCTCTCCTTGTCCGTCTCCGTTGACACTGACAGCACCAAGTGCATGCGTGGATGACGAACTGGCCTGCGTCATCGCGTAAACATGAGCGAAGTTTCCACTCTGCTTCCATTAATTCTGCTGCCGTTCCCCCTATAAAAAGCTGAATCAGATGCAGGCCCGAGGTACCAAGAGATCAGCAGATCAACCAACCAATCCAGTCACCACTTGCTCCGACAGAGGCTCACAGCAGCAACACTGCACACGAACACGCCGTCGAGAGGGGAGAAATGGGTTCCTGCGTGTCACGCTCCCCGGCGGCGGCGTCGTCGACGGCCTCCTCATCCGGGCGAAGGGTTGCCACTGCGAAGGTGGTGCGCCTGGACGGCTCCTTGGCGCAGTACCCGGAGCCCATCACGGCGCGCGAGGCCCTGAGAGACGACGGTGCGTCCAGCTTCCTCTGCAGCTCCGACGAGCTCCGGTTCGACGCGCCCCCACGCGCGCTGGCGGATGAGGAGGAGCTGCAGCCTGGCTGGCTCTACTTCGTGCTCCCCGCATCCATGCTCCGCCTCGCGCTCTCCGGGCAGGAGATGGCCGCGCTCGCCGTCCGGGCCAGCTCCGCGCTCGCAGTTGCCAGTGGCGTCGCGTCCCCTCCGCGGCGAAAGACCGTGGCCGCTTCCAACGGCAAGCGGGCGAAGACCGCGCGCGTGGCGCCGCTCGTCGCCCCCGACGAGGACGCCGAACTAGCAGATGGTGGATGGAGTCATCAGCACTCGTATGACAAATACGTTGGAGCGCGCAAGACGGTACGTAGCGGCGGCGATGAGACGGTGGCGAAGACCAGGAAGGGTGCTGGTTACAGAAGCCGCGGCGGCGCTCGTCATCGTCGTCGTGCTGTAGGCGCGCAGAGGCTAAGTGCCATTTTAGAGGCGGATGAGTTTTGACCGACCCCGATATCGATTCAGTGATTCGATCTTGCGAGTGGTTCGTTAGTTTAGTTTAGTTCGGTTAGTTGATTGGTTCTTTCGATCAGTCAATCCCACCAGCTACGGTGGAGAATGTATACAGGATCTTTTGACTCTTCTACTTGTACATATGATGATGCATTTAAAAAATCATGAAAGTACAATGGATCCACTTAATGAACATTTCACTTAAATTAGATTTACGCCGAGGTAGTCGGCAAGCCACTTGAATTGTACCCTACAGATCACTGTAGTAACTGAAGGAAGCTTCTTTCCTCTTCTGATCCGCCAACAACTGCTCTCTAACTTTCAGCACCGGAATGAAATTCATGACACGCCTAACCAGTGGCGGATCTAGGTTTTTTTGGATTATTAGACATAATTTTCACGATTAATTCTAGAATATAAATCATGACAAAACCAGCTACTAGCTCATGTAACTCGAACATACTAGATGTACTAAACAACAGGATGATCGGAAATAAACAGCAGCTTAACATGAACCCGCAGAACATGGTGAATAACCAAACAGGATCACGTAGCACGTACCGTTCGGTTGTCGTAGTAGAAACTTTTGGAAAGAGTGATCGCAGCAGATGGCGACGAAGACGGCGGTAGGCAGCACCGCCTGACTTGGATGGAAGACGACCCGTGATGGAGAACTCGAGCAGTCGCGCGGAGCGCTTCCCAAAACCATTATTCGTCCTCTCCCGTACAGGATCACAAGGGCGAGTGGTTCCGGAGACCTGCTCTCCCTTCGGCCGGTGCACGCCGGCAAGCGGGATGGAGTAGACTAGGTGACGGCGCAAGTAGAGAGGATGGCAAAACCCTAAATTGGTTTTCGGTTGTATTGTGGCGGTAGCCGCGCAGGACTTTATATAGAGCAGCTCAGGAAACCCTAACGGAGGCGAACATGGGCCGAGTCCACGTTACGAACGTTCGGGTCGGTTACAGCAGCCCACGATCTGGGAGCGACCCGAATAAGCTAACCGTTTGACACGTCTGTCAATTTCCTGAGCAGCAAAATAAAGCTCGGCTCGGCGAGATTCCCGCAACCAGCAACCCGCAACCCGCGCCGCGCGCGCGCGTCGTGACGAGGCGAGCGAGCGAGCGTGCGTGCGGCGGCATCGGAGGAGGAGCGCGCGTGTGTATCTCTCTTATTGCCACTCACTTACAAAGTGGTGCAACACTCCACCTTATAAGATGGTGCAACTCTCCTCCAACTTTCCATGTGGGACTAAACTTTAGCTCCCACTCCACTCCCATGTGAGCTGCCACAAACATGGGCCCAAACACATATGGGCTGCCACAAATTTGGGCTTTGAGATTTAGGGAAAATCTGAAATACACATGGGCCTAAATGGATTAGCCCCATTATTTGTAACAATCCCTCACCAGATCTCAAATTCCCATTTGAAATTTGCCAATTCTTTCTACTTGTTTATATACCAGTGTTTCAGTAGAGACTGTTAAGTTGAACTTCCGCCTAGAATCTTGAACTACGTCTATCAACAACTTGAACAATGGACGAACCTTGAATTGCAAGTTTGGTGCCAATAGATTTCGCTCAAAATCATAACTAGTACTTGGCTGTCAGTAGCCTACCCCGCGGGTTGGAGCATATGCGTCATACTCCCTGGTCTCTTCATGAGTTTACTAGAGATCACCCAAATCTCATAGACCGCGACGTTTACAGTCGAGCTCATATAGGTGTGTTCTTTCAAGAATGCCCTGTAGGACGGCATCTTTGCTAATTAAAACCAACAGAAACACATTAAGGCATGTTGCCAACCTGCCTTACAGATTATGAGAGTCATGCATCTTCACATAGAGAGGGTTACAAAATACTCTCCTCAGTCAAACCACTAGCTTGTTCTTCCCAGGTCCTAATTCACGGGATCTCCGATCACATAGGTTGGGTTACCACTAAGGTGTGACATCCATGGGTCTCAACCCCATCTCCCTCGATGCACTTTCTATCACATTTCGTGATAGTCCCTTTGTAAAAGGATCTGCCAGGTTTTTGTCTGTTTGAATATACGTAACAGTTATTACTCCGGAGTTTCTCAATTTCCTGACAGATTTCAAACGTCTCTTCACGTGTCTTGATGACTTCGCGTTATCCTTAGAATTTTTCACTTTGACAATAATAGTTTGGTTACCACAATTCAAAAGGATTGCCGGCACAAATTTCTCAACCACAGGCAAGTCCATCAAGAGCTCACGCAGCCATTCTGACTCAACAGTGGCTGTGTCTAAAGCAGTAAGTTCTGCTTCCATAGTTGACCTCGTCAATATGGTTTGTCTACGAGACCTCCATGACACTGCGCCACCTCCAAGGGTAAACACATACCCGCTCGTGGCGTAGAGTTCATCAACGTCAGAGATCCAATTCGAATCACTATATCCTTCAAGCACAGCAGGATTCCCTGAATAGTGAATCCCATAGCTCATTGTACCACATAGATAGTGCATGACCCTTTCAAGTGCATGCCAATGATCAATACCCGGGTTAGACATGAACCTACTCAACTTGCTCACAACAAAAGAGATATCGGGTCTTGTAGCGCTTGCTAAGTACATGAGAGAACCAACAACTTGTGAATATTTTAGCTGATCTATTGGTTCCTTCTTATTCTTTCGTAATGTCAAACTGGGATCATAAGGTGTTGGAGAAGTCTTGCCATCATTAAAGCCAAATCGGCTCAAGACCTTCTCAACATAATGAGATTGCGTTAAAGTAATCCCATTCTCGTTCTTAATAAGCTTGATGTTCAGAATGACATCAGCCTCTCCCAGATCTTTCATATCAAAACTCTTTGACAGGAAAGACTTGACTTCATTTATCACTTTCATGTGTGTACCAAAGATCAGAACGTCATCCACTATCGCCCCCACCATGGCGATAGTAAACACACCTATCAGCCTCGTTAATGACAAAGCCAGCAGAAAGTAGAGTTCTGTCAAACTTCTCATGCCATTGCTTAGGTGCTTGTTTCAGGCCATATAAAGATTTTAATAACTTACACACCTTTGTCTCTTCACCTTTTACCACAAACCCATCTGGCTGATCCATATAGATCTCCTCTTCCAACTCTCCATTAAGGAAAGCTATCTTCACGTCCATTTGATGAACGAGAAGACCATAAGAGGCAGCCAGGGATAGTAGTACTCGAATGGTGGTCAGTCTAGCGACAGGTGAATAGGTGTCGAAGTAATCTTCGCCTTCTTTCTGTGTGTAGCCCTTAGCTACAAGACGCGCCTTGTACTTCTCAATAGTACCATCTGTTGGAATTATGCCCTAGAGGCAATAATAAAGATGTTATTATTATAATTCTTGTTCATGATAATGTTTATATTCCATGCTAGAATTGTATTAAGCGGAAACTTTAATACTTGTGTGGTTTGTGAACAACACCGTGTCCCTAGTACGCCTCTATGGACTAGCTCATTGATGAATGATGGTTAAGGTTTCCTAACCATGGACATGAGTTGTCGATTAATAATGAGATCATGTCATTGGGAGAATGATATGATGGACAGACCCAAACTAAGCGAAGCAATTAGATCGTGTCATCGTGTTCGTCTTTGCGAAGCTTTTCTTATGTCAAATATTGTATTCCTTAGACCATGAGATAATACAACTCCCTGGTATCGGAAGAAAGCTTTGAGGTCATCAAACGTCATCCTATGAGAGGGTGATCATAAAGGTGTCTCTCAGGTGATCAGAAAGTACCTGTTAGGTTGTATGTATCGAGATGGGATTTGTCCCTCCCAAGTCGGAGAGATATACTTCGGGCCCACTCGGTAATCGATATCAACACCGCTTGCAAGCATGTGGTTAAGGAGTTAATCACAAAGTGATATCGGATTACGAAACGAGTAAAGTACTTGGTGTGAATGAGATTGAACTAGGTATGACGGTACCGACGATCGAATCTCGGGCAAGTAAAATATCGCGAGACAAAGGGAATATATATATGGGATTGATTGAATCCTAGCATCGTGGTTCATCCGATATGATCATCGATGAATGTGTGGTAGTCAATATGGGTTTCCAGACCCCGCTGTTGATTATTGATAAAAGATCATGTCTGCATATTCTCGAACCCGAAGGGTCACACACTTAACGTGTCTCGACGCTAGGATAGATTGGATAATTGGTTTATGAGTTTTTGTTCGGAGTCTCGGATGGGATCCGGGACATCACGAGAGGTTCCGGAATGGTCCGGAGAATAAGATTCATATAAGGCAGTGCAGTTTTTGGAGTTCGAAATTGTTCCGGGTTAATCGGTATTGTACCGGAAGCTTCTAGAACCTTCCGAAAGGGGGCCAACATGGTCCCACCTGTCGGGAGGGGGCATGGGCCTATGAGGGAGTGCCCTGGCCGCATTGGGCCAGGGGCACAAGGCCCCATAGGGCCCAGCCGGCCAAACAAGGGGAAACCCTAGTTTGGAGCTTCTAGAAGAGGGGGGGTTTCCTTGCCCCCCACTCCTCCCTCCTTGGCCGCCGACCTAGGGCTTGGGGGAGGGGTTACGGCTGGCGCCCACCCCTCTATATATAGAGGGCTGGGGCGCACCACCCTCACACACCTTCCCCTCCAGCCTAGTCGTCCTGCTGCCCTCCTCTCTCTCTCCCTCCCGACTGCGTGTAGGCGAAGCCCTGCTGCAGAAACTCTACACCAATTGCACCGCGCCGTCGCGTTGTAGATCCAATCCATCTATCCACCATACTTGCTGGACCGAGGAAGGAGGAGACGTCGAGGTGCTGCACGTGTGCATCTCACGGAGGCATCGCCACTTGCGGTGCTAGATCGGATCGGATCGCGAGGAGGAGAAGCGAGTACGACTACATCACCCATGTTCCGACGAACGTTCGCTGTGCGAATCTTCAAGGGTATGAATATCTAATCCAATCTCTCTCGTTGTTTGCATCTCCTAGATTAGATCTTGGCTTCCCTCTGTTCGCATCCGTAGAAAATTTTGATTTACTATGCCGCGAAACCCTTCAGTGGTATCAGAGCTAGATCTATGCGTAGATGTGTTTCACGAGTAGAACGCACCATGGTTGTTGCGGGCGTTGATGTTTTCTGTTGCAAGCCTCTTGTTTGTGTTCTTCTTATGACGCGGGATAGTGAGATTTAAGCGGTCCAGGCCAACCTTACGCGACGTCGTTCGCGAGACCGGCTCCGCACTTGACGTGTGGCTTGTTCCACACATGCGGCTGGTGGATGCCAGTTTCTCTCACTATAGTTGTCATGGGATTTACACCGGAGTTTGGCAACCATAATATCACCGTTGTGCCTTTCCGTAGGTAAGAATCGTTCTTAGCATGCTACTCCCATAAGCCACGTAAAACATGCAACAACAAAGTAGAGGCGTCTAACTTGTTTTTGCAGGGAGTGTTTTCTGTGATATGGTATGGCCCAAGATGTGATATGTATAATGTATGCGATGATCATGTTTTGTAATGTTTCACGACTTGCATGTCGATGAGTACACAACCGGCAGGAGCCATATGGTTGTCTTTATAATTATGTATGACCTGGGTGTCAACTTGTTATACGCCATGTAATAGTTTCACTTTATCGCTAAGTAGTTAGCAATAGTTGTAGTTGCTATTAGCGGTGGAGACAATCATGGTGGAGTGATGGAGATCATGCCGGCACGCACAAGATGGAGATCATTGCGCGAAGATTGGCTATACCATGTCACATAAAGTTATATGCATGTGATGTTTATCCTTTTATGTATCTTATTATGCTTAGATCGCGACGGTAGAATTATAAGATGATTCTTCACTTAAAGATCAAGATAAAAACTGTGTTCTCCCCAAGTATGCACCGTTGCGAAAGTTCGTCGTGTCCAAGCATCACGTGATGATCGGGTGCTATAGACTCTACGTTCACATACAACGGGTGCAAGCCAGTTTTGCACGCGCGGAAATACTTGGGTCTAACTTGACGAGCCTAGCATGTACAGACATGGCCTCGGAACACATGAACCGAAAGGTTAAGCATGAGTCATATGAATGATATGATCGACACTTCGTTGTCCACCATTGAAACCACATCTCTTCTCGTGAAGATCGGATTAGGTGTGGTGAATTTGGATCGTGTTCACTAAACAACTTGAGGGATGTTGAATTTAGTGGGAGTTCATCTAGTAATTTGATTAAAAGTTGAACTAGTTATCATGAACATAGTCTAATTTGTACTTGCAAATATTGTAGATCAAATGGCTAAGTCCAACTTCAACTTCAACGTTTTTGCTGAGAAGGAAAAGCTTAAAAACAATGGGTCTAACTTCACCAACTGGTTCCGCAATCTGAGAATCATTCTCTCTGGTGGTCAAAATGACTATGTCCTTGAGAATGCGTTAGGTGACGCCCCTGCTGCTACTGCGCCGCCTGATGAGAAAGCTGTCTATCAGTCGCGCAAAGATGATTATGGTGTGATTAAGAGCACCATGTTGTTTGCTATGGAATCGGACCTTCAAAATCGTTTTGAAGACTATCCCGGGCCCCTTGAGATTCTCGAGGAGCTGAAAACCATGTTTCAGACTCAGGCCCGTTCTGAGAGATATGAGATCTCTGAGAAGTTGTTTAACTGCAAGATGGAGGAAGGGAGTTCCGTTAGTGAGCACGCCATTAAGATGTCGGGCTACACTCAACGCCTTGAGCAACTAGACTGCAAGATTCCAGAGGAGCTCAAGATTGACAGGGTTCTGCAATCACTCCCTCCCAGCTACAAAAGTTTTGTAGTGACTCACAATCAAATTGGTTCCACTGATACGATCACCGAGCTCTTCGCAAAGCTGAAGGCTGCGGAGGTGGACATCAAAAAGGATAATCATGTGTTGATGGTCAACAAGCCCCCCACCTTCAAGAAAGGTAAGGGTGCAAAGAAGCCCTTCAAGAAAGGCGGCGGCAAGCGCGTTTCCCCTGCTGAGAAGAAGCTCAGGTCTGGTCCTAAGCCGGACACTGAGTGCTTCTATTGCAAGGACAAGGGTCACTGGAAGCGCAACTGTCCGAAGTACTTAGCAGACAAGAAGGCTGGCACCATCGAAGGTATATTTGATATACATGTTATTGATGATTTCCTTACTAGCCCTCGTTGTAGTGCCTGGGTATTTGATACTGGTTCAGTTGCTAATATTTGTAACTCGAAACAGGAGCTACGGAATAGACGGCGGCTTGCGAGGGATGAGGTGACGATGCGCGTTGGCAACGGATCAAGAGTTGATGTGATGGCCATCAGCACGCTCTCCTTAGTTTTACCTTCGGGATTAGTTTTAAACCTTAATAAGTGTTATTATGTGCCTGCGTTGCGCATGAACATTATTTCTGGATCTTGTTTATTGCAAGACGGTTATTCATTTAAATCGGAGAATAATGGTTGTTCTATTTATATGAGTAACATCTTTTATGGTCATGCACCTATTGTGAATGGTTTATTTCTTCTAAATCTCGAAAGGGATGAGACACACATCCATAACATTGAGGCTAAGAGATGCAAAGTAGATAGTGATAATACTACTTATTTGTGGCACTGTCGTCTAGGTCATATTGGTGTAAAGTGCATGAAGAAACTCCATTCTGATGGACTTTTGGAGTCTCTTGATTGTGAATCATTTGACACATGCGAACCATGCCTCATGGGCAAGATGATCAAAACCCCGTTCTCCGAAATGATGGAGCGAGCAACAGACTTGTTGGAAATCATACATACCGATGTATGCGGACCGATGAGTGTTTCGACGCGCGGTGGATATCGCTATTTTCTCACTTTTACCGATGACTTAAGTAGATATGGGTATATCTATTTAATGAAACATAAATCTGAAACATTTGAAAAGTTCAAAGAATTTCAGAATGAAGTGGAGAACCATCGTAACAGAAAGATTAAGTTTCTACGATCCGATCGTGGAGGTGAATATTTGAGTTATGATTTTCTCACGCATCTTAAAGCAAGCGGAATCGTTTCACAACTCACGCCACCCGGAACACCACAGCGCAATGGTGTGTCTGAACGCCGGAATCGAACCTTATTAGATATGGTCCGATCAATGATGTCTCTTACTGATTTGCCGTTATCATTTTGGGGTTATGCATTAGAAACCGCTGCATTCACTTTAAATAGGGCACCATCTAAATCCGTTGAGACGACATTGTATGAACTGTGGTTTCATGCTAAACCTAAGTTGTCGTTTCTTAAAGTTTGGGGATGCGAAGCTTACGTCAAGAAGTTGATGCCGGACAAGCTCGAACCCAAAGCGGAGAAATGCGTCTTCATAGGATACCCTAAGGAAACCATTGGGTATACCTTCTATCACAGAACCGAAGGCAAAGTGTTTGTCGCAAAGAACGGTTCCATTCTTGAGAAGGAGTTTCTCTCAAAAGAAGTGAGTGGGAGGAAAGTAGATCTAGACGAGGTTGTTGAACCTTCTCTTGAATTGGAGAGTAGCGCAGCACCTGAAATTGTTCCAGTGCCGCCTGCACCAACGATAGAGGAAGCTAATGACAAGGATCATGAAGCTTCGGACGATGCTGCTACTGAACATCGCAGGTCGACAAGGTCGCGTGCCCCTCCTGAGTGGTACGACAACCCTGTCTTGACTGTCTTGTTGATAGAAGACAATGAACCTACGAACTATGAGGAAGCGATGATGAGCCCAGACTCTGAGAAATGGCTAGAAGCCATGAAATCCTAATTGGGATCCATGAGCGAAAACCAAGTATGGACTTTGGTGGACCCTCCTAGCGACCGAAAGGCCGTTGAGTGCAAATGGATTTTCAAGAATAAAACAGACGTGGATGGTAATGTTACCGTCTATAAAGCACGGATTGTTGCGAAAGGTTTTCGGCAAGTTCAAGGTGTTGACTACGATGAGACTTTCTCTCCCGTAGCGATGTTTAAGTCCATTCGGATTTTATTAGCAATTGTTGCGTTTCATGATTATGAAATATGGCAGATGGATGTCAAGACTGCGTTCCTCAATGGCAACATTGATGAAGAGTTGTATATGATGCAACCCGAAGGTTTTGTCGATCCTAAGGATGCTGATAAAGTATACAAACTTCAGCGTTCCATTTATGGACTGAAGCAAGCATCTTGGAGTTGGAACCTTCGTTTTGATCAAGTGATCAAGAGCTTTGGATTTGTTCCAAATTGCTACGAAGCTTGTATCTACAAGAAAGTGAGTGGGAGCTCGGTGACATTTCTGGTACTATATGTGGATGACATATTGATTATTGGAAATGACATTAACATGCTTAACGATATGAAGAGTTATTTGAACAAGTGTTTTTCAATGAAAGACCTAGGTGAAGCTGCTTATATATTGGGCATTAAAATCTATAGAGATAGACAAAGACGCCTGATAGCTTTAAGCCAGAGTACATATCTAGACAAAGTTCTGAAAAGGTTCAGAATGGATAAGGCAAAGAAAGCTTCAGTGCCTATGTTGTCAGGTAAGATATTGAGCAAGGCTCAGTGTCCAGCTACGGTAAATGATAGGGAAGCTATGAGCAAAGTGTATTATGCCTCGGCCATAGGTTCTATCATGTATGCCATGCTGTGTACTAGACCAGATGTGTCCAATGCTCTTAGTTTGACGAGCAGATATCAAAGTGATACAGGAGTGGAACACTGGACAGCCGTGAAGAACATCCTAAAGTACCTAAATAGGACTAAAGAAATGTTCTTAGTCTATGGGGGTGATGAACAGCTCGTCGTAAAAGGTTACGTCGATGCTAGTTTCGACACCGACAAGGATGATTCTAAATCTCAGACAGGATACGTGTATATTTTGAATGGAGGAGCTGTGAGCTGGAGAAGCTGCAAGCAAAGCGTGATCGCGGGATCTACAGTAGAAGCGGAATACATGGCTGCTGCAGAAGCGTCAAGTGAAGGAGTTTGGATCAGGAACTTCATCACTGAGCTTGGAGTGGTTCCAAGTGCATTGGACCCACTGAAGATATTGTGTGACAACACTGGCGCCATAGCACTCGCTAAGGAACCAAGATATCATCCAAAGACCAAGCATATCAACCGCAAGTTTCATATAATCCGAGATTATATAGCAGATGGAGATCTGAAGATTAGCAAAGTACATACAGATCTGAATGTCGCAGATCCATTGACTAAACCTCTTCCACGTGTAAAACATGATCAGCACCTTAGTGCCATGGGTGTGAGATTGTTGCCAAATGTAAACTAGATTATTGACTCTAGTGCAAGTGGGAGACTGTTGGAATTATGCCCTAGAGGCAATAATAAAGATGTTATTATTATAATTCTTGTTCGTGATAATGTTTATATTCCATGCTAGAATTGTATTAAGCGGAAACTTTAATACTTGTGTGGTTTGTGAACAACACCGTGTCCCTAGTACGCCTCTATGGACTAGCTCATTGATTAATGATGGTTAAGGTTTTCTAACCATGGACATGAGTTGTCGATTAATAATGAGATCATGTCATTGGGAGAATGATATGATGGACAGACCCAAACTAAGCGAAGCAATTAGATCGTGTCATCGTGTTCGTCTTTGCGAAGCTTTTCTTATGTCAAATATTGTATTCCTTAGACCATGATATAATACAACTCCCTGGTATCGGAAGAAAGCTTTGAGGTCATCAAACGTCATCCTATGAGAGGGTGATCATAAAGGTGTCTCTCAGGTGATCGGAAAGTACCTGTTGGGTTGTATGTATCGAGATGGGATTTGTCCCTCCCAAGTCGAAGAGATATACTTCGGGCCCACTCGGTAATCGATATCAACACCGCTTGCAAGCATGTGGTTAAGGAGTTAATCACAAAGTGATATCGAATTACGGAACGAGTAAAGTACTTGCTGTGAACGAGATTGAACTAGGTATGACGGTACCGACGATCGAATCTCGGGCAAGTAAAATATCGCGAGACAAAGGGAATATATATATGAGATTGATTGAATCCTGGCATCGTGGTTCATCCGATATGATCATCGATGAATGTGTGGGAGTCAATATGGGTTTCCAGACCCCGCTGTTGATTATTGATAGAAGATCATGTCTGCATATTCTCGAACCCGAAGGGTCACACACTTAACGTGTCTCTACGCTAGGATAGATTGGATAATTGGTTTATGAGATTTTGTTCGGAGTCTCGGATGGGATCTGGGACATCACGAGAGGTTCCTGAATGGTCCGGAGAATAATATTCATATAAGGCAGTGCAGTTTTTGGAGTTCGGAATTGTTCCGGGTTAATCGGTATTGTACCGGAAGCTTCTAGAACCTTCCGGAAGGGGGCCAACGTGGTCCCACCTGTCGGGAGGGGGCATGGGCCTATGAGGGAGTGCCCTGGCCGCATAGGGCCAGGGGCACAAGGCCCCATAGGGCCTAGCCGGCCAAACAAGGGGAAACCCTAGTTTGGAGCTTCTAGAAGGGGGGGTCCTTGCCCCCCACTCCTCCCTCCTTGGCCGCCGGCCTAGGGCTTGGGGGAGGGGTTAGGGCTGGCGCCCACCCCTCTATATATAGAGGGCTAGGGCGCACCACCCCCACACACCTTCCCCTCAAGCCTAGTGGCCTTGCTGCCCTCCTCTCTCTCTCCCTCCCGACTGCGTGTAGGCGAAGCCCTGCTGCAGAAACTCTCCACCAATTGCACCGCGCCGTCGCGTTGTAGATCCAATCCATCTCTCCACCATACTTGCTGGACCGAGGAAGGAGGAGACGTCGAGGTGCTGCACGTGTGCATCTCACGGAGGCATCGCCACTTGCGGTGCTAGATCGGATCGGATCGCGAGGAGGAGAAGCGAGTACGACTACATCACCCACGTTCCGACGAACGTTCCGCTGTGTGAATCTTCAAGGGTATGAAGATCTAATCCAATCTCTCTCGTTGTTTGCATCTCCTAGATTAGATCTTGGCTTCCCTCTGTTCGCATCCGTAGAAAATTTGGATTTACTATGCCGCGAAACCCTTCACCATCAGGCCTTAGTTTCTTCTTGAACACCCACTTACATCCCACAGGTTTACAACCATAGGGTCGTTCTGATAATTCCCAAGTTCCATTAGAAAGAATCGAGTCCATCTCATTTTGGACAGCTTCTTTCCAATCATCTGCATCAGGAGATGCATATGCCTCAGAAATGGATCTGGGAGTATCATCCACAAGGTACACGATGAAGTCATTACCAAAGGATTTTGCAACCCTCTGTCTCTTACTCCTCGTGAGAGGTTCATCGTCATCCTTCTCAAGAAATTCCTCATGTGGTTGTTCAGAATTCTCAATAGATGCACTAGATTCAGGAAGTATTTCAGAAGAAATCCTACCAATGCTATGCATATCTTTCATAGGAAAAATATTCTCAAAGAATGTTGCATTACGAGATTCCATTATAGTATCAACATGCATATCAGGTACCTCAGATTTAACCACTAGAAATCTATAGCCTACACTCCGTGGAGCATATCCTAGAAAGATACAATCCACTGTCTTGGGTCCGAGCTTGCGTTTCTTGGGAATCGGTATGTTGACCTTCGCCAAACACCCCCAAGTGCGCAGATACGAAAGTGATGGTTTTCTCCCAACCCACTCCTCATAAGGGGTATTTTCTTTATTCTTATTAGGAACTCTATTCAGGACATGACATGAAGTCAACAAAGCCTCCCCCCACCATGCCTTTGATAAACCAGCAGTAACTAACATGGAATTCACCAAGTCAGTCAGCGTGCGGTTTTTCCTCTCGGCAACCCCGTTTGATTGGGGCGAGTAGGGAGGCGTCCTCTCATGAATAATTCTGTGTTCCTGACAGAATTCATCAAATATTTTGGGAAAATACTCACCACCACGATCCGACCTAAGACGCTTGATCTTTATCTCTAGTTGATTTTCAACTTCGGCCTTATAGATTTTAAAGTAGTCTAAAGCCTCATCTTTAGTTTGCAACAAGTAAACATAGCAGAATTTAGTAGCATCATCTATCAACGTCATGAAATATCTCTTTTCACCTTTTGTCAACACACCATTCATCTCGCATAGATCAGAATGTATGAGTTCTAGAGGTGCCAAGTTTCTCTCTTCGGCAGCCTTGTGAGGCTTTCGAGGTTGCTTTGATTGCACACAACTATGGCACTTAGAACCTTTGGCAATAGTGAAATTCGGAATTAAACTCATGCTGGACATCCGAGATATCAAACCAAAATTAATGTGACATAAACGAGAATGCCAAATACTGGTATCATCATTAACACCACCACAAATATGATTCACGGATTTATTACAAAACTCTGAAAGTGAAAATCGGAACAAGCCTCCGAACTCATAACCTTTACCAATAAATTGTCCATGTTTCGAAACAACGACTTTATTGGACTCTAAGATAACCTTAAACCCATCTCTACAAAGAAGGGAGCCACTAACGAGATTCTTGTTCATAGTAGGGACATGCTGCACGTTCCTCAGCTGCACGATCTTTTCGGAAGTAAACTTCAGATCCACCGTGCCAACACCACGAACAGAAGCATGTGATCCATTCCCCATTAGGACGGATGAATCCCGAGCGACCTGATAAGAAGTGAACATAGAGATGTCAGCACACACATGAACATTAGCACCCGTATCAAGCCACCAACACGGTGATTGAAATACTGAAAGAACAATAAATAAATTATCATACCCATCAGTATTGCTAGCGGTCACGACGTTGACAGTCTTGGCCTTTTTCGCTCTGCGGTCTGCGCGTTCTGTACAGTCCTTGGAAAAGTGGCCGGGCTCTCTACAAGTGTAACAAGACAGTTCACTCTTGTCCCTGTTCGCTTTCTTCTTCTTGAAGGTTGTAGTCTTTACAGGCTTGTTAAAGGAGGGTTTGAAGTTCCCTTTGTTCTTGCCTATGGATTTGCCTTTCTGCACAAAGTTAGCAGTAGCAAGACCCTCTCCTTTCTCAGTAGTGTCCTTAGCCCGAGCCTTCTCCTCAACATCAAGGGACGCTATCAGATTTTCAACTGATATCTCCTGTCTCTTGTGTTTGAGAGTTGTGGCAAAGTTCCTCCATGAAGGGGGCAACTTAGCAATAATGCATCCCGCCACAAACTTGTCGGGTAAGGTACACTTAAGGAGTTCGAGCTCTTTGGCAATGCACTGTATCTCATGAGCTTGTTGAACCACAAGAAGGTCCTTTATCATCTTAAAATCATGAAAGATCTCCATGATATACAGTTCACTGCCAGCATCTGCAGCACCAAACTTTGCATCCAGTGCATCCCAGGGCTCCTTCCCGTCTTTTATGTGCATAAACACATCACACAGACGGTCAGCAAGAATGCTCAGAATACATCCCACAAAGACAGTATTGGCATCCTCGAACTTCTTCTGATCCTCGTCAGATATAGTTCCTTCAGGTTTGCCTTTACTGATGTGGAACACTTTCATCGTGGTCAGCCAAAGCTCAGCCTTGTACTGCCACCTCTTAAAGTGCACACCGGTAAACTTATCCGGCCTTAGTGCATCGGTAAAACCAGCCATTGTTAATTCAGGAAATTACCTACAATAAGGTTTTTGGATTTTTGGATTATTAGGCATAATTTCCACGATTAATTCTAGAATATAAATCATGACAAAACCAGCTACTAGCTCATGTAACTCGAACATACTAGATGTACTAAACAACATGATGATCGGAAACAAACAACAGCTTAACATGAACTCGCAGAACATGATGAATAACCAAACAGGATCACGTAGCACGTACCGTTCGGTTGTCGTAATAGAAACTTTGGGGAAGAGTGATCGCAGCAGATGGCGACGAAGACGGCGGTAGGAAGCACCGTTTAACTTGGATGGAAGATGACCCGTGATGGAGAACTCGAGCAGTCGCGCGGAACGCTTCCCAAAAACCTTATTCGCCCTCTCCCGTACAGGATCACAAGGGCGAGTGGTTCCGGAGACCTGCTCTCCCGTCGGCCGGTGCACGCCGGCAAGCGGGATGGAGTAGACTACGGTGACGGCACAAGTAGAGAGGATGACAAAACCCTAGATTGGTTTTCGGTTGTATTGTGGCTGTAGCCGCGCAGGACTTTATATAGAGCAGCTCAGGAAACCCTAACGGAGGCGAACGTGGGCCGAGTCCACGTTACGCACGTTCGGGTCGGTTACAGCAGCCCACGATCCGGGAGCGACCCGAATAAGCTAACCGTTTGACACGTCTGTCAATTTCCTGAGCAGCAAAATAAAGCTCGGCTAGATTCCCGCGACCCGCGACCCGCGGCGCGCGCGCGTCGTGACGAGGCGAGCGTGCGTGCGTGCGGCTGCGTCGGAGGAGGAGCGCGCGTGTGTATCTCTCTTATTGCCACTCACTTACAAAGTGGTGCAGCACTCCACCTTATAAGGTGGTGCAACTCTTCTCCAACTTTCCATGTGGAACTAAACTTAGCTCCCACTCCACTCCCATGTGAGCTACCATAAACATGGGCTCAAACACATATGGGCTGCCACAAATTTGGGCTTTGAGATTTAGGGAAAATCTGAAATACACATGGGCCTAAATGGATTAGCCCCATTATTTCTAACAATCCCCCACCAGATCTCAAATGCCCATTTGAAGATTTGCCAATTCTTGCTACTTGTTTATATACCAGTGTTTCAGCGGAGACTATTAAGTTGAACCTCCGCCTAGAATCTTGAACTACGTCTATCAACAACTTGAACAATGGACGAACCTTGAATTGCAAGTTTGGTGCCAATAGATTTCGCTCAAAATCATAACTAGTACTTGGCTGTCAGTAGCCTACCCCGCGGGTTGGAGCATATGGGTCATACTCCCTGGTCTCTTTATGAGTTTACTAGAGATCACCCAAATCTCATAGACCGCGACGTTTACAGTCGAGCTCATATAGGTGTGTTCTTTCAAGAATGCTCTGTAGGACGACATCTTTGCTAATTAAAACCAACAGAAACACATTAAGACATGTTGCCAACCTGTCTTACAGATTATGAGAGTCATGCGGTGTCAGCTTGCACGACGACGTATCAGCGGTGTCAGCTGTGCGGCGGCGGCGGTCAAAGAATTAACCTATAGCGCTATAGCGCTATGAAGACGTACGCTAGGTCTATAGGCAAACCTCACCGCCTGATATATGCATAAACATGGGCTTCGTCTCGAGGCTTAGCCGCAGACATATCAATAGAGCCGGAGGATTAGATACGGGCCATAAGTATATGGACTAATTTAACCTTATAATTATCTCCGGCCATTAGCGCATCTATAATGTATTCTACTAGTAAAGCGTGGAGGTCCAGGGTATGCCGTGGCCAACCCAGCATACCTGCTAGACCCGCCACTGCGCCTAACACCTACCATTGGCCACCATGTGGAACAATCTGTTGTTCGCATCACCTTCCATCAACCATATTATACGAGACCGTTGCCTAGCCATCGTAAGTTCCCAAAAACCGAAAATTAAAGTCTTTTCCAACCACCAATCCGCGAGAGTAAGCTCTCTCGGTTTCTGTGCAATGTCGAATTTGTGGATAATCAGGTTAGTCGTGGCAATTAGCAATTTCCTTAATAAGGAAATGCAGAGACTTGACTCAAAAGATGGCCTTGATGGAAGGAAATATATGATTTGGAAAGAAGGACGATGTTGATGTATGCTTCTAAAGAAGCTTCCTGGCACAAGAGAGTTCCGTAGAAGAAGTGGGTTGTCCAAGATGATGCAAATACTTCCTTTTTGTAACATCCTAGGAAATAGTACATTGCAACTCTCCGACAGTAACACCATGAGTTCATTCATGCACTGCAAAATCCTGTTTGTCCCGTATATAAAATAGCATCACGCAGCTCCTTGTCTGTCCATATCCGGATCAAGTTCCACGTGTCGCCGGCTAGCTTTCGCTCACGATAAACGTTCTAGGCATTCACACCTCAGCTAAACGAGGTACTAGGTCTCTTGTTTGGCCACCCTCTCTTTTGCTCTCGCAATTAGGATTGCCGACATATCTTAGTTATAATCTTAAACAACGTAGGAGATAAAGGATCATCCTATCTAAGTCATTTTCTAATTGAAAGTACTGTCCAATATCAGCATGAATTTTAACTCTCACACTACCTCCTTGTACAAAATTTCTAATCAGATCACACCATTGAATCCTTTCATTCGTAATACTTGTTGCAAGAATGGCCACTTTATGGCAAGCTTTCTCAAAATAAGTTTTGAAGAACACCATCCTGATATCTTCTGGTGAAGTTCATTGATAGTTTCCTGCAACACGACCATCCCCTCTAGGATGTGATTGTCAGGCATGAACGCTGTTTGAGTGGGTATAATCACCTTTTGGGAAATTCCTGCCATTCAGTTAATACCTATTTTTGTAAAGATTTTGAATCTCATATTTAGGAGACATATGAGTCTATATTGTCGTATTGTATCATATTTTTTTAGGTCAGAGGGAGAAACATCTTATGTACTACTTTTTTTGTAAAATGAGTTGATCGTGCTCCTCACCTCTTCCGTTAAGCTAAAACTTTACATGCATGCACCTACTAAGATGAATTTTCCCACATTATCTAAATAATCTAGTGTTCACGACCGATTAGCTAGTTAATTAGTTGGTCCCAAATTATCACCATTATTGGCACCTGCTGAGAGTCTCGTCAGCCATGACACTGTCAGGTCGCTGTCATTACGTTAAGTGCTATTATGTTGTAAACTATTTGTTGTTACATATGAGCTAATGTGACACAAAATGCTCATAGAGAGACAACCAAAGACAGGGACATTTAAAGATGCTCCATATGGTAGAGTTCAGACTATAAAAAAGGGAACATGGCCATAGGATGCCGTGGAGCACTTCAGCTTCTCTTGGTCTAGTCTTGTTTCAAGTCAGCGTGTTAGGATTGACTAAGTTTATAGAAAACATATTAACACATGCAGTACCAACAAATACATTATGGAAGCATATTTCGAGATAGATCTGGTAACGTTGATTAACTTTGTAGCGTTGATGTTGATATTTTTCCCATGACTTAAAACTTGTTTGACTTTGGATAAGATTACAGATCAAGATGGGGAGAGTAGCAGTTATGGATCGTTGATAACTTGACATTTTTGTACTCACATTGTTGCACGAGTGTTCAAGCTTGAAAAGGACAAGGTGTGTACTGAACACGTACTCGAGCATAAGTAGTCACTTGTTCCTCTGACCGCTATACAAGTGGTGACAGTTTTATACTCCAACGGCCACGTAGACTTTGTCTGCGCAGCCTCCCACAACTCCTTGTCGCTCAAGTGATCGCTGATCAGCTTGCGATGCAAGTACCCTCCCTTGTCCATCTCCGTTGACACTGTCCCAAAATTTTCACTACTTCCAACATAATATTTTCACTGTCCCAAAATTAGATGTCACCGATTTATCTAGACTCGTACTCCATCCGTCTCAAAATAAGTGAAGTGGATTTGTCTAGATTCACATGTATCTATATTTTTTTTTATATATATATACATGTGAATTTAGACAAATGCAAATCATTTATTTTGGGATAAAGAGAGTATACATCTATACATTAAAGCTCGTCTAAATATATGCATACAAATCTCTGACAAAAAATTCAGGACAGGAGTATATATATACAATCATTTCAGAGTTTCTAGTTGGTGTCAGTCTTAGGAATCATATGTGAGGCCGGAGGAATTAAATGCTTTGAATTATGCAACAAGTAATTTAATGGATAGATGGTTTAGAATACAGACTAACAATGAGGCTGGTCCTAGTGCTAGTATCATAAGGTGTATCATGCATGCCAACTTGGCAAAAATCTGATGTGGCATCACAATTAATGAAGAGAGATGTAGTTAGTGTATTATAGGTAGATACCGCGTATCATAGCACGTAAAACTAGAAATCATAATAACAAATAAATCTTGTACACACATTTTGCATAGAGATTCTATAAATCAATAAATATACCACTACTATGATACAATGCACTAGAGACATAATATCATACACTAGTATCATATGCACGATACTAGTATTATGATACTCCCACTAGGATCAGACTGAACCTGTTAAAACACCCACATTTAATGGTACCGCTAGTTTGCTTCCAAACCACGAAGCAAGAATGCAGATTAGATTGAAGAGTGTCCGTATTCCACGTGGGGCCTCTGACTCTTGACGGCACAAGTATAAAAGGTGGAGCAATTTTAGCTAGAGCACGACTCTCCAGAAGTATCTAGCGGTTTATTTATTTTTTTGAACAGGGGATCGGTCCGGAAGGACCGAGAGCTATCCATTCATAACAGCGGTGCCATTACAATTTACATAAAGGGCACTGAAATAGTTGAACACTAAAGTCAAGCCCATACAATTTGCGCAAAGGACCTTGAGAATAAAAGCTAAAAAGCAATCGGGTCCAGCTCCATGACCACCACCGAGAAGCTCGACGCTGCCAACCTCAACGCCGCCGGGGACGTTACCACTTGGTGCGGAGAGGCGGGAGCCAACAACGTCGAAGCAGAAGGGCCTCCAAATCAGCTCATAAGCCTGGAGGTTGAAGTCCATCGGGCACTGGCCGGAGAACGCTGGCGCCAGCACTCGAGGTGGGAGCGGCCGCCATTCGACTCTGCAGAACAACGACGAGAACGCCGCCGTGATGACTCTCCCAAGAGAAGCGTAGCTTCTCCCCTGTCGCAGATCAATCTGCCAGCTGTCAAAGGCCCAGATGCCCAGCCTTTTCCCGTCACCACGACAAGCAAGAAGAAGGGGATCAGAAACATTGTTGTTGACATCAGATCCGCACAGACACGAGCTTATTTGCGGAGAAATCAGAGGATCTCCAGCTAGTAGCAGACAACACCACGCTGCCGTCACCACCAGGAAGAGAACCGCTGCACGCCACCATGCGCCGCTCGAAGACGCCTGAGGCTCACTCCAAGACCACGGCATAAATCCAGACCACGGCATAAAGCCAGACCCTAAACTACTACCACTGCTATCTACAAGGGGCCGGCCTCCATCCCCCCACCTTCTCCGGCGGCGGCCGGAGAAGAGAGGGGAAGGAGCCGGAGGCGGAGGAGAGACTCTCAACGGGCTAAACGAGAGGAGGGGGAGGGGAGGGGAGAAGGCGCATCTAGCGGTTTAAGCAGGCCAATTGAACAGGTCCACAAGCGCCGGAAAGTGGAGTGACGAATCCATGCATTTATGGCCATCAGATCTAAAGAGCTATGGTCTAATGAGTGGCATATATCACTTCCGGACTACAAATCAACGGCTTATATTACTCTTGAAAGGTGCAATGGCAGGAAGGCTCTAGAACCGAGGGGCGAATTCAAATTCAAAAACTCATGTATTATATAGTGGTATAGACTACGCAATGTGACATGTAGCAAGATCTAGCACTGCTAGTGCGACCACAACTATGCTGTCTACTCGGACTTAAGGCGCATCAGAAGCGTTGCAGGTATAAATGAATTTAGCAACTTACAAAGTCATATTAAAATGTAATCACTAAAATAATCTAAATATTGCTTCTAATTTCCAAAATGTAGTGTTCTATGACTGTGCCGAGGGGGGGGGGGGGCAATTGCCTCCCTTGTTCGCAAGAATCTCCATCATTGTACTAGATCTAGTTTTTGTCTGACTACATGCACCTAAAATGTCGTCGATGAAAGAAAATACCAATTTTAGGGACGGCTATTTTTTTTAACGGGGTGTATGGCTATTTTAGTTCTCGTTTCCATATGATTTTAGCCTTAACTCCTACTCCCTTTGTTTCTAAATATAAGATGTACCAAAACCGGAAAAGGGGTTTGGAGCATAGAGCACGTTTAATTTTATTCAAATCAATATTCTGAACTTTCAAAAAGTTGTAAAACAAAATTCTAGTTGAAAATGACTTATTCTATGACCCTGCAAAATCTCAATGCCAAATAGTTTGTACCCGGTCCACACAAAAATAAGGGGGGGGGGGGGGGGGCAATTGCCTCCCTTGTTGGCAAGAATCTCCATCATTGTACTGGATCTAGTTTTTGTCTGACTACGTGCACCTAAAATGTCGTCGATGAAAGAAAATACCAATTTTAGGGACGGCTATTTTTTTTAACGGGGTGTATGGCTATTTTAGTTCTCGTTTCCATATGATTTAAAACCGGAAAAGGGGTTTGGAGCATAGAGCACGTTTAATTTTATTCAAATCAATATTCTGAACTTTCAAAAAGTTGTAAAACAAAATTCTAGTTGAAAATGACTTATTCTATGACCCTGCAAAATCTCAATGCGAAATAGTTTGTACCCGGTCCACACAAAAATAAGTAAATTCTTACAAATCTGAGTTTTTTCGAATTTGATATTGTTCACTGTTCCAGATCTAGAAATTTTTCATTTTTACACAGCTCAAAATACGGAATATTTCGCATTGATGCTTTGCACGTAGGTAAAATACTCTCTCCGTCTTAAAATAGATGTCTAAGATTTGTCAAAATTTAGATTAATTTAGACACTATTTAGTATATAGATTCAACAAAATTTAAAAAAACTTGAGACATCTATTTTAAGACGAGGGAGTACATCATTTTCTACACCAAAGAATGTTTTTCAAAAAAAATTGTAACTTTAGAATGTCAAATTTTGGAAAGTCCAAAAAGCGTCCCCCATGGAGAACGAGCTCCGTATTGACGCGCTCGTACCAAAACCTCTTATGCTGTGGGCAGTATGGATTTGTACTTACCATCGAACGTCTGATCAAAATCCATCCGTTTCAAGCTGTGCATATCAACTTACGCCGTTGGAGTTAAAACTGATGTAGGAATGCACATACGATCCAAGCGGGACCTTAGTGAAAAATTGGAGCTGGATTATCCACTAAACGGAAGTTACAAATTTACAAACCGAGTTAGTACTCCCTTCCATCCATATAATTAATACGGATACATCTAGACTAGATACTTATCTTTTTATTATGAATCTAGACAATCTTAAGTCAACTAATATAGGTTGAAGAGAGTAAAAAATATGGGTGAACTTAGACGCAGACGCATCCGTTAAGTATACAAACATTTTCTTTGCTTTATTCTTGGAAGATAAGTTGAGCACGTTCCTCAACTGTTCGATGTGAAGATAGAATGCGTGTCACTGTCAAGTAAGTTAGGCACCTGAGTGAAATTAATACTACTAGCGTTCTTGTCGTGACAATCCCCTCTAAGCTATCATCCTTCCGTGCGTTCGTGCATGAGAAGTTATTTAGGCCCAAACGTCACAGTCAGCTGCCGCGAGCCGTGACGACGAACAATCTGTGCAAAAAGCCGCCGGTACCACGGAAACGACCTAACAGTATATTAGTATTGCCACGTCCAAAGATTTAGATATTCTTATCACAGAGTTCCTTGATTGCTCGATCGAAGTGTGAAATGAGTTTATCATGCTTCTCGCCTCTTCTTTTAGGCTAAAACTTTACATTTTATTAATATGACTGTTTGGTGTCTCCTAATGAATTTCCCACGTTATCTAAATAAACGTATGCGCACGAACAGATTAGTTAGTTAATTAGTTGGTCCCAAATTAAAGTAAACGGTAACTGGAAATAAACATCTTATTGAAGCAAGCGAAATCACTGCAGAAGGGCTTAGTTGAGTCAAAGTTGGCGTACCAACCGTTGTATCCTGAAGCATAAATAAGAAAGTAAATAGGAGTAAAAGAAAAAAGCTCATCTGGTGCTGTTGCTCTTTTTACGGCATTTCTAGGATGAATTGGTCCTTCTTTTTCTTCAAGATATCAATAAAGCCTCAACCGTTGGCACCTGCCGAGAGTCTCGTCAGCCATGACGCCGTCAGGTCGCTGTAAGTGTGATATTTTGTTCTCAGTGTAAACTACTTTTTGTTACTACATATGAGCTAAATCATTGTTACACTGTGACACAAAATGCTCACGGATACAACCAAAGACCACGACATTTAAAGATGCTCCATCCGGTGGAGTTTAGATTATCAAAAACCGAAACATGGCCATAGGATTCCTTGGAACATGCTTCTAGCTTAATTATGTTTTCAGCATCTCTTGATACTCTCTCTCTCTATCCAGGTTTATAAGGCCTAATAATCCTGTTTCAAGTCAGCGTGTTAGGTTTGACTAAGTTTATATAAACACTACAGGACGCGCGCGCTACGCCGACGGCAAGCCGTCGGCATAGGCTAAAATGTCTTCGGCGTAGCCTCCTCGGCAAAGGGCTCCCTCGGCGGAGCACATAGAGGCCGTCGACGTATCAAAATGCCGTCGGCGTATGCTACGCCGAGGGCAATGCCCTCGGCGTAGCGGCCGTCGGCATAGTTTGTCGACAGGTTGTAAAAACATTTTTTTTTAAAAAAATAAATGTTTTATTTTTTTATTTTATTTTTTTTCTCAATTTTTGAATCTTTGAATTGTTTGACTCGTTAATCTCTCACTTTGAACATTTTTAATACTAATTACACTTAATATTTAATTAAATTGCAGTCTTGGTCAAACTTTCCGGCCGGTCACCCATCCTAATACTACTCCAGCTCCAGCACGCCTAACTTCCCCGTTCCTTCAGAATCTGTTTTCGCAAAGTAATTCATACATTGTTGTCAATACTATGATATCAATTCTATTAACCCTTATATCAACATGTCACATGTTTGTATTTTTTGAAATTACAAACAATTATTTAAGTAAACATTAATGAATAAGTAAAAATATTATTGAATTCAAATAAAAATATAATAATTTTACTTTTTTGTATTTTTCTATTTAATATGGAATAATTAATATCTTTAAATCTATAAATCGGAATTTAACAAATAATATGTCTAAATTGATCAGAAAAGAGAGAGGAATCCAAATATGATATCCATATCAACTAATCACAAACCCTCCGTTTTTGAATTATCTATTTGGTGGTTGCTTTAGAAAATTCCCTTTTTGCGCTCGGATAATGAAAAATGGCTTTTTGGTGCGATGAAAAGGAAAACTTGCATTGAATCTTTAATAAAATAGCATATTGTGAACTTAAAAATGATTTTTTAAAAAAAACATGAGCATCGGATCATGTACCTGTACTTCATATAAGGTGGTATAGTATTTTTGTAAAATATGGTGGTAGCATTTTGAATTAGCCATTTGGTGGTTGCTTCACAAAATCGTCCGTTTTTTATGCTCGGAAAATGGGAAATGGCTTTTTGATGCGACGAAAAGGAAAAATTCCTCCTGCAACATTGTTCGCCATCCCATGATGCATGTGTATGCATAATATGGGCATATTATCACAAACTATGCCTTGATTCTAGCCATAACATTGGTCATTTGACCCGAAAGCTAAGAAACCTCGAATGAGATAGGTCATTTTGTGAAGGTTTTTTTGAGACATAATCAATATATCAAGTTTGATATTTTTACTTATAACTATGTCACATAATATGACACCATGCGAAGGTTACGCATTGCTTCGATCGTTTTTTAATTTTTTATGTCCGTTTTAAACTATCGTCAAACTTTGTCAAACGGCGGGCATGAAGATTCTTATCTTGGGGCCGAGCCTCGCTAAACTTGCATTGTATCTTTGATAAATAGCATATTGTGAACCTAAAAATGATTTTTGTAAAAAAACATGAGCATTGGATCTTGTACCTGTAGTTCATATCTGACCCACTTCCTGCTGATTCGGCAGGAATTTGTCTTTTTCACCAAAGGTGGACGGAAAGGTTTCGGATCCCCCTGTTGGGGCATTGTGCATATAAGGTGGTATAGTATTTTTGTAAAATATGGTGGTAGCATTTTGAATTAGCCATTTGGTGGTTGCTTCACAAAATCGTCCTTTTTTGTACTCGGAAAATGGGAAATGGCTTTTTGGTGCGACGAAAAGGAAAACTTCCTCCTGCAACATTGTTCGCCATCTCATGATGTATATCTATGCACAATATGGGCACATTATCACAAACTATGCCTTGATTCTAGCCATAACATTGGTCATTTGACCCGAAAGCCAAGAAACCTCGAATGAGATAGGTCATTTTGTAAGGTTTTTTTGAGACATAATCAATATATCAGTTTAATATTTTTACTTATAACTATGTCACATAATATGACACCACGCGAAGGTTTCGCATTGTTTCGATCGTTTTTGAATTTTTTATGCCCGTTTTAAACTATCGTCAAACTTTGTCAAACGGCGGGCGTGAAGATTCTTAGATCGGGACCGAGCCTCGCTAAACTTGCATTGGATCTTTGATAAAATATCATATTGTGAATCTAAAAATGATTTTTGGAAAAAAAAACATGAACATCAGATCATATACCTGTAGTTCATATCTGACCCACTTCTTGCCGATTCAGCAGGAATTTGTCTTTTTCACCAAAGGTGGACGGAAAGGTTTCGGATCCCCCTATTGGGACATTGTCCATATAAGGCGCTCTATTATTTTTGTAAAATATGGTGGTAGTATTTTCAATTAGCCATTTGGTGGTTGCTTCATAAAACCGTCCGTTTTTTATTCTCGGAAAATGGAAAATGCCTTTTTGGTGAGAAAAAAAGGAAAGCTTCCTCCTGCAATATTGTTCGCCATCCTATGATGCACATGTATGTACAATATGGGTACATTATCACAAACTATGCCTTGATTCTAGCCATAACATTGGTCATTTGACCAGAAAGCCAAGAAACCTCGAATGAGATAGGTCATTTTGTGAAGGTTTTTTTGAGACATAATCAATATACCAAGTTTGATATTTTTTCTTATAACTATGTCACATAATATAACACCACGCGAAGGTTTCGCATTGTTTCGATCATTTTTGAATTTTTTATGCCCGTTTTAAACTATATATAATGTTTTATGTTTTACTTAATTTTTATTTGCAAATGTGTAATATTTGAGTGTAGATATATAGGTCTTATTTTTCTGCAAATTTTGATATATTATTTGTATTTTTCCGAATTAGAATGATTTAGTTATGATTTTTCAAAGTTTAATGAGATAAAATAAAAAATAGCTACGCCGAGGGCAGCCGTCGGCGTAGCATAGGATATGCCGAGAGCAATTCTACGCCGACGGCTGCTTGGCGGAGCTGGCCTAGACGATGGCTACGCCGACGGCCCGGACGTTTGGCCGTCGGCGTAGCTTCCCGTTCCTGTAGTGAAAGAAGCATATTAACATATACAGTACCAACAAATACATTGTTATTGAAACATATTTCAAGATAGATCTGGTATTGTTGATTAATTTGGTAGCGTAGGCGTTGATATTTTTTCCTTGACTTAAAACATGTTTGACTTCGGATAAGATTAAGTGCCCTTACGGATCAAGATGGAGAGAGTTGCAGTTATGGTCTTATGGATCGTCCATAACTTGACATTTTTGTACTCATTGTTGCACGAGTGTTCAAGCTTGAAAAGGACAAAAGGTATGTACTGTAGACGTACTCTGACCGTTATACAAGTGGTGACAGTTTTATACTCCCACGGCGACACGGCCACGTGCATAAGTTAATGTAGACTTTGTCAGCACAACTGCTTGTCGCTCAAGTGATCGCTGATGAGCTTGCGATGCAAGTACCCTCCCCCATGACACTGACAGCACCAAGTGAGTGGATGACGAACCGGCCTGCGTCATCTCGCGTAAACTTGCACCATTTCCACGCTGCTTCCGTTCTGCTGCCGCCCACCTATAAAAAGCTGCATCAGATGCAGGCCGGAGGCACCAACGGATCAGCAGATCAACCAAACCAATCCACTCGCCACTTGCTCGCACGGAGTCACAGCAGCACACGAACACGTCGTCGAGAGGGAAGAAATGGGTTCCTGCGTGTCACGCTCCCCGGCGCCGGCGCCGGCGTCGTCGACGGCCTCCTCATCCGGGCGGCGGGCGACCACTGCGAAGGTGGTGCGCCTGGACGGCTCCTTGGCGCAGTACCCGGAGGCCATCACGGCGCGCGAGGCTCTAGGAGACGACGGCACGTCCAGCTTCCTCTGCAGCTCCGACGAGCTCCGGTTCGACGCGCCCCCGCGCGCGCTGGCGGACGAGGAGGAGCTGCAGCCCGGGTGGCTATACTTCGTGCTCCCCATGTCCATGCTCCGCCTCGCGCTCTCCGGCCACGAGATGGCCGCGCTCGCCGTCAGGGCCAGCTCCGCGCTCGCTGTGGCCAGCGGCGTCGCGTCCCCTCCGCGGCGAAAGATCGTGGCCGGTGCCAACGGCAAGCGGGCGAAGACCGCGCGAGTGGCGCCGCTCGTCGCCCCCGACGAGGACGCCGAACTAGCCTCGTATGACAGATACGGCGGCGCGCGCAAGGCGGTTCAAGGCAGCGGCGAGGAAACGGCGAGCAAGACGAGGAAGGCAGCTGGTTACAGAAGCCGCGGTATTCGTCATCGTCATCGTGTTGTAGGCGTGGAGAGACTAACTGCCATTTTAGAGGCGGATGAGTTTCGACCAACCCGGCATCCATTTTTAGTGATTCGTTTGGTTCGCTAGTTAGAGCAAGTCCAGCAGTTCTCCTAAAATTTCTCCCCTATATCTTAAAATCTTGGACTCCTCTAAAAATATTCTCCCCTAAAAATTGTCGGACTCCAGCGGTTCCCCTAAATGATCTCCCTTATTTATATTTTAAGAATTTTCTATAACTATCATTTGAAAACGAATGGCTACCGTGCTAGAGAAGGAGTTTTTCCATGCTTGGGAGATGGATAGGGGAGCCTTCCAGTTCTCTTATAGATGAGGGAGTTGGGGAGAAGAATAGGGGAATCAAAAGAATAGGGGAACCGACCGGGGAACTGCTGGAAGGTCTTTTTTCTGTTCTTTCCCCTAAAAACGCTATAGGGGAGATGATAAGGGAACTGCTGGACTTGCCCTTAGCTTAGTTTAGATCGGTTAGTTGCTTGGTTCTTTCGATCGCTCGATCCCTCCAGCTACGGTGGAGATTGTACGGGATCTTTGGAGTTTTCTACATGTACATATATGACGATCGATTCAAAAAATCATGAAAGTACAATGGATCCACTTAATGAACATTTCACTTAAATTATCTAATTGCTTAAGCATGAAAGAAAGGGAGGCTTTTCAGATACTTGCGAGCGTGAGGCCGTCTGTGTTGTCGCTGGATGTGGGCCTGGTGACGCGATCTTTCGTCGGTGTGTCGCCTCCCGCTGGCGTGGACGGTGGGCTTCGACACGCGTTTTCTTCCCGTTCCTTCTTTCCTCCTCCTCCTCCTTTTTCTCCCCAGCGGCAGAGCCTGTGGCGGACGCGTGGGCGGGACCAGTGGCGAGGCTGGAGCGGCGTTGGCAATGCTCGAGGCTGGGAAACGAGGCGGTCAGCATTGTCATCGGTGAATCACCCGTCGGATAGGAAACGTGCTGCCTCCCCTCGCCCATCGCCGCCATCTCTTCTCTTCCCCGTCGCCCCTCATGCCGCCTATCCTGCCTCGCCGGCGCCCTCCGGTGCTTCATCCGGTCGTAGATGGCGCCCTCCCAGAACTGCTGCCCACCCCCATCCGCGCTCTCCCGTGCTTCATCGGCCCTCCCTTGTTTCATTCCCGTCCTAGGGCATAATGCCCGCTCCTCCCCGTCCTCTCTCGGTCGCTGGTAGATGGGAGCAGCGGCGACACGTCTTGGGGGATGGAGGCCCGAACCCGAGCCCCACCTCGCCTTCCCATCTCGCCTTCACCAAGATCTCCAATGAGACCAAGGCGCGCTGGTGAGAGCTTCTTCATCCGAATCTGGGGAGGGAGGCCGGTGTGCTAGCACGTAGAGGATTTCCAAGTCTGCTCATGTATATTAAGTGATTTGGTTCTTGCACTTACACTTGCTGAATATCCCTCTTTTATCTTCTTCTGAAAATGGTGCACCTTGTCATGCTCCTCTTCACCTATCAAGGAGAGGGCGTAATCTCCATGGAAGCCCTCCCTTTCCACCCTGCAACTGTGATCTCTAAATTTCTCGTGAATGCTTTCACATATATAGACATTTCTACAATTCTCCCATATGGATTTCTAATATGATTGTAAAGCCCCAACGTTCAGTGCATATAGAAAACAAATGGTTTGTCCAGTTCACGATTTTTAAATGGTCTTCTATGTATGATTAGTTGGCCACACTAACGACCCTGTTTTGATTTGCCCTTTTTGTTCTTATTTCATGCTGCTACTATGCCGACTCCAACTCCTAGGAGGCTTGTATATCTGAACACTCTACCTTTACAATGAAATGAAACACATTTGTCAACTTTTTATAAGACTGAACTATATATTTGTTTTATTTTGTCATCATGCATGATTTTGTTGAGTTACTGATTCATTTTGCGCTACTCCATTCCCTGTCTAAGAAGGTAAAAATAGAGGGATATTCATGCTTCTTGAAGGATATTCAGGGATATAACATAGGGATATTCATGCTTCTTGAAGGATATTCAGGGATATAACAGAGGGATATTCAACAAGTTTAAGAAGCAACCGATGATGGTTGCCACTTCCTATTAAATTTGGGAGGCTGTAAATTTTTTGTCGTCGATTCAAGGCACCTGCTTCAAGCAAATAAACATTGCAGTAACTAAACTGAATCCTCACAACAGCTGCAGAAAATTAAATGTCAGGACAAAAATTATCAGGAATTGGAACTCGGGGAATTGGAGAATGCCCCCAAGTTTAATGCCAAGCCTCCGAACAAAAAGGTTTTAATCACATTTGAAGCTTATACGTAACTATATTATGCTCTGGAGCATCAGTCTGATAAACATCATGCCTTGCAGATTCTTGAGAGCAAGGGCGATATTGGTGTTTTTGCGCATTCAAAGTCTCAGGCAACAATGCCCAAGGAGTTCCATTTCCGTACTGATGACCGCTTGGGTCCTCCTGTAGTCGCGGATCTTTTTGATAAGGTAGGTGCAAATCATAAAAGTGTCGCGGCCTTCTCATGGTTTTTTGTTACCTTTTTAATGTATCGTCTATTTTGCAGCTTTCTCTGTACTCTGAATCTTCTTCGTATCATGACAAGAAAGATGTGCTAAGAATGACGATACCCAAACCTTTCAATCTACATACAGATGTGTGTGAAATGTGTTTGCACTTTACAACGTTAGCATTCTTCCCCATCTTTGCTACAAGGAAATAAGATTGGTATACACATGTTACAAGAAAGAGTGCATGACAAGGAGAGGCAACTAGAGGCACAAGAGAAGGCTATAAAATTCAAGGCTAATCCCTATCCCTACACCACAGACTATCTAGTGGTATGTGCAAAATGATACATGTTGAGTATATCCTGATTATAGGCCATCTCTTAACATACAACTATATTTTCCACTCAGGTGCCACCAAAGTCTGAATCGAAACCATGCACGAGGCCAGAAGGTTTTCAGCTGGAGAGCTTGGTGAAACATGAAATGGAGCAGCAAAGGTTGATGGAAGAAAGAGAGAGTATTGCGAAGGAAGAGGCTCAAAAGAGAACTGTACTTGAGGAGTACGTAGCATATGCAATGCCTTGTTCTAAGACCTCTTGATTATCTGGGAGGAAGGTTAATAATAGCCTTATAATTTTGTTTCAGGGATCCTATTCCTCTACCAGAGAAGGAGCGGCTAACTCTTACTGAAGTACAATAGTTTGAATTGCATGTCGATAACGAAGTACAATAGTTTGAATTGCATGTCGATGAGAGGGTGAGTCAAAGATCAGAATTTGATACCATGGTCAGTAGTTTTGGCCAGTGTGCTCACCCATCTGTCACTATACATAAAAGCCCTGTATTTGCACGATTTAAGAGGAGATATAGCTCAATATATTCTGCTCTTTACCCCGAGTGGAAAGTATTTTCAACTGGTTAAATAAGATATTTATTTGTTCTCTAATGAACATATACCATATTAATTACTCTTTTTACCGTTTGTTTGAGTACACATAATACATAACATATGTTTTTAAGAGGAGATATAGCTCAATATATTCTGCTCTTTACCCCGAGTGGAAAGTATTTTCAACTGGTTAAATAAGATATTTATTTGTTCTCTAATGAACATATACCATATTAATTACTCTGTTTACCGTTTGTTTGAGTACACATAATAAATAACATATGTTTCGGTACTTAACACATGCGTGAATTGTTTTGTTGGGCATTCTCATAATCAATTGCATGAAAAGGATTTCTAAATTATACTATGATGAGTATTTAGAGTAAATTCCCAGTGTTAGCATGTGAAAAAGAAGAATTACTACTTGGTGAAAAGTTCTTGGAGAAAATATAAGATTTTGGGTACCAATTAACATATTTTTGAGCATTGATGGTTTCAATAAAAACCGTGTGTTGGGATGGGTTGCCAATGAATTTGAAACACCTCGGTTCTGAAAAGACCGTGGCCTCTATGTGACATGCCAATCCCTGGATCGGTTCATTGGCCCACAATAGAGTAAGATGAATAACATAGCAAAATATCCGTGTATCATAAATAACGAAGATCCAGAGTACCATTATTACAATAAAAGCTTAGCCCAAAGCTAGCTCAAATTATTCAGGTAGCAACATAAATAAAGTAAATCCTCCATTCTTCAAATTGCCCACAAGTGAACAAGTGCCGAGTGGAGTACCGTGGCCTATATCGATTAATCAGAATCGGAATAACCTGCAACATGAAACGTAGCAGCCCGAAGGGTCAATACATGGAATGCATGGCAAGTAGAGCTAGTAATGGAGACAATAGTGCTAACATCAACATGCATATTTGGCAAGTGGAGCTGTGTCTGGCTTGCATTTGCAAATAACTTTGTCCTACTTTCATAAACAGTTTTTGATTTTCTTTGAAAAGATCCCAATTAAGTTAACCCAACAATATTAAAACAATTATGAAATTAGAATGAGCGAGAAACATGTCATGGAATCAATATCAAGCAACTCAGTTGTCCATAACCGGGGACACGGCTAATCGATTAGATTATACACCCTACAGAGGTTAGTACACTTTACCCATGTGACTTGGCCAGCCCAGCTCGTACCATCACTCTCATTTTGGGTGATGATAGGGAGAAGTCCAAGAAGAGACTATTCGGGAAGTAGCTCCTCAATCTCGACACGCACCGGTCCAACCTACCAAAATTCTACATCTCTGGATACGCGGGTTCGAGTTACCACAACCTACTAAGTCCAACCAACCGCCCATTCCATTATTGGCACATGGTTGTACACGTAAGCTACACAATAAAGAAGCCAATCATTCTCTCTTGATACCTGGGTGCCTTTCCGCAATGAAACCACCAAAAATTATCAATACCATCACACCCAGGAGATTCATTGATTAAGTTGTTTTAGTTTTCACAAACCAATACTTTTAGAAACAAATCTCAATGATGTAACCCAGCCCTCGTTCAACATAGCATGGCTAAGCACATCTACCAACGGTGGTTCATCTACAAGGAAAGCCCTACCACATAATAGGACATAGCATAGCGATAGTATCATCCTACACATGCATCTACAAAATACATGACAATGCATTGAAAATAGTAGGACGATATCATGAACAAAGTAGCATCTACTTGCCTTGGTTGTAGCGGTCGGAAGAACAATCCACACACGAGCAAGCGTTGCACTCGTCACAATCTACACGATACAATTGCATTCATAAACAAACAATCCACAATCATATGCAACAAAGATGATGCATGAATGCATGCAAGGCAAGTGAATTGGTGCTACAGCTGCACCACATAATCCTAATCAATAATACTACTGAATGCATGCATGAAAAATAGTTTTGGCGCAAGGAAAACTATTACGCAAAAAGTAATGCTCCAAACTAGAGCTAGAACTCGAATAATTCACTACCGGTAGTATACTGTTTGTAAAATCTTGGAAAAATTCTACCGCATAGACATCGCTGAATAGAAACAGCACCAACTGGAATTACTCAAAAAGGAATTATAAAACTCCCCGAGTAATTAAAACACTGCAGAAAGCCACTAGACAGTTTCTGCAGAAGATTTTACTGTAAGCCTATCTTTTTAATTCACGATGAGATTCCTCTCGTTCCACTGAATCCAGGGACATATCATACGCGATTTTTGGAGCTACGGATCCTTTTCTACGAATTTATTACTCCGAAAAGGCCACCAACTAGTTTGATTAAACTGTACTAAACCTTGCTGCAAAAGTCTGAACCAAAGGTATAGCGAGATTATACACGACTCACTGAATCTACACATATTTTATTTGCAATTTTTGGCCAAGCGGTTTAATTACTATGCAATTTACAAGTTTCTACCGAAATCTGTCAACTAAAAGGATTAACGAAATTAACCAGTCAACTGTGTCTGTCAACGCGTCTGCTGACTGGGCGCTGACTGGGCGTCTGACTAGTCAACGTCTAAGTCTGACCGGTCAACGAACGATCTAAGCCGCTAATCTGAAATCTGACGGTGGCTGCAGGCTTACCGGGAACGAACGGCGAAACGGACGGTGGCGAGTTCCGGACGGTGCGACGATCGATTCCGGACGGCGGTGCTTTGCCTGCGTGAGAGGGAGACGGTCAGCGTACGGTCCAAGATAGTCTACGCGGCGCGCAAAACGGCGCGCGGGCGTGTGTGCGTGCACACGTGCGTGCGTGCGTGGGCAGCGCGCGCGCGAAGCGAGGCGCTGCAGCGGCAGCGGGCGCAGCAGCAGGCGGCGGCGGCGCAGCAGCTAGCGGCGCGGCAATCGAGGCGGCGGCTTGGCGCGGCAGCAGCGCATGCAGCAGGCAGCGGCGGCGGCAGGCGGCGCGCAGCGCGCGCGAGCAGGGCGGCGAGGCGGCGGCTGGCGGCGCAGCGCGCAGGGCGGGGCGATCGCGGCTCGGGGGCGCGGCGCTGGGCGGCGTGGCGCGCGGCGGCAGGGAGGAGAGGAGGCGGCGGCGCAGTACCTGGCGGTGGGGCCCTGGCGGCCGGCGGCGGCGGAACCAGGTGGCGGCGCGGGCACGCGAAACGAGGCGGGGGCGGGGCGATCGCGGGCAGGAGGCGGTTCCCGAGATCGAGGCGGAGGGGTTGTGGCGGCTCGGGCCAGGTGGGGTCCTTTTGAGGGCCCCACGCGGAATCCTAGGCTGATTCGGCGCAGAGTTAGACGCGGACTCGGAAATCGGTCCGGAAATTCGGACCGTTTTTCGACGAATCACTAAAACGGCCGCAACTTCTCCGTACGAGCTCCGAATCGAGTGATTCTTGCTCCTACGGTTTCGTAAAGTCGAGGGGAACAATCTAGGTTCAAGGGTTGGGCGAAACCAATAGGCTACAAGGGTGGACAACTCTAGTCCTACTAAAGCCTCCCGCAGGAGCCTCGTAGCAAAATAGATCAGGGTTTTGGAAATAGCGTTTCGCCGAACCTTTTCACTCGACGGTTTTGCATGGAAAAGCATGATGCAATGATATGAATGATATGCAAAACCAAATCTAAAATTTGGGATGTGACAAGACTAACCCCCTTAAGATGAATCTCGTCCTCGAGATTCGGCGCGGCTAGCAAATAGGTGTGGGTAGTCCTCTCGGATGTCATCCTCACGCTCCCAAGTGGCTTCCTCTTCAGTGTGGTGGCTCCACTGCACCTTGCAAAACCTGATCGTCTTGGTACGGGTAGTCCTCTCCGCTGTCTCCAGAATCTTGACCGGTTTCTCCTCATAGGTCAAGTCGTTCTCAAGCCGAACCTCCTCTAGCAGTTCGGTGTCTCTCAATGGTGTATCCACCATCTCCGGATGGCACTTCTTCAGCTGGGATACGTGGAACACATTATGAACAACGGTCAGAGCCTCTGGCAACTCCAATTGATAAGCAACTTCTCCTTTGCGTGCTAAGACCCGGTACGGTCCAATAAATCGAGGTGCCAGCTTACCCTTAATTCCAAATCTCTTGATTCCACGAAGTGGCGACACTCTGAGGTATGCTCTATCACCTATCTCATACACCACTTCCGTGCACTTGGCGTCAGCGTAGCTCTTCTGCCTTGATTGTGCTACCTTCAGCCTGTCCCTAATCAAGGCGACCTTCTCCTCAGCGTCCTTGATCAAGTCGGGTCCAAACAGCTGACGTTCTCCTACTCCATCCCATAGCAATGGTGTTCGACACCGTTTCCCATACAGTACATCGAACGGTGACGTCTTGATGCTAGTTTGATAGCTGTTGTTGTAGGAAAACTCCGCATACGGCAAATTTTCATCCCAACTAGAGCCATGAGCCAAGGCGCAAGCTCTCAGCATGTCCTCCAAAATCTGATTCACCCTCTCGGTCTGTCCATCAGTCTGTGGGTGAAACGCTGTGCTAAACTCCAATCTAGTACCAAGTGACTCGTGCAGCTGGCACCAGAAGTGTGAGGTAAATTGGGTGCCTCTATCAGATACGATACTCTTGGGAACTCCGTGTAGGCACACAATCTTGTCCATGTAAATCTTGGCCAACCTTGCACTCGTGTAGGTCGTCTTTACCGGTATAAAGTGGGCTACCTTGGTCAAATGGTCGACCACTACCCAAATGGAGTCATATCCTGACCTGGTCCTGGGCAATCCTGTGATAAAGTCCATTCCCACTCTATCCCACTTCCAATCCGGCACAGGCAATGTCTGTAGCAGTCCTGCTGGTTTCTGGTGTTCCGCCTTCACTCGGCTGCACACATCGCATAGGGCAATATGCTTGGTGATATCTCCCTTCATGTTGTTCCACCAAAATCTGCTCTTCAAATCCATATACATCTTTGTGTTGCCCGGATGTATGGAGTATGGCGAGTTATGAGCCTCCTGCAGAATCAACTCCCTTATCTCCGGGTCGCTGGGCACACACAAATGATCTCCATACCACAAGGTGCCATGCTCATCCTCGCGAATATCCTTTTCCCGATTCTCCTTCATCTTTTCCTTTATCTCCTCTATTTCCTTGTCTCCTACCTGAGCCTTTATGATCCTGTCCTGTAACGTCGGTTGGACTTCCATTGTAGCCAAGTATCCTTCAGACACTACTTCCAGTCTAAGGTCCTTGAATTGCTTGCACAAATCCTCAGGCAATTCACCAATTGTCAATCCATTGGAATAAACCTTCCGGCTCAGAGCATCTGCTACCACGTTGGCCTTTCCTGGGTGGTATTGTAGATTCATATCATAATCCTTGATAAGTTCCAACCATCTCCTTTGCCTCATGTTCAGTTCCTTCTGCGTAAATATGTATTTCAGGCTCTTGTGGTCGATGTACACATCACAGTGTTTTCCCATTAAGTAATGCCTCCATACCTTGAGCGCATGAACCACTGACGCTAACTCCAAGTCGTGTGTGGGGTAATTCCGCTCATGGTGCTTGAGTTGTCGCGAGGCATATGACACTACTCTCCCATCTTGCATCAGCACACTCCCAAGTCCCTGTCGAGAAGCATCACAGTACACTTGGAAATCCTTCTGAAGATCTGGTAAACACAGAACAGGCGCGGTCACTAGTCGACGCTTCAGTTCCTGAAAGCTGGCTTCACATACGTCTGACCACTCAGACTTCCTATCCTTCTTCAGAAGTTCAGTCATCGGCTTAGCAATCTTGGAAAAGTTTTCAATGAATCTCCTGTAATATCCAGCAAGTCCCAAAAAGCTTCGAATCCCTCCTGAATTCTTGGGTGCTTCCCACTCAGTTACTGCAGTCACTTTGCTTGGATCAACAGCGACTCCTTCTCCTGACACTACGTGTCCAAGAAACCCAACGGTGTTAAGCCAGAATTCACACTTGCTGAATTTGGCATACAGCTTGTGTTCCCTCAGCTTCTCCATAATCAGTCGCAGATGCTTCTCATGCTCAGCATCATCCTTGGAATATATCAGTATGTCATCAATAAACACCACCACGAACTTGTCCAAGTACTCCATAAATACCTTGTTCATCATGGTCATGAAATATGCCGGGGCATTCGTTAGTCCAAAAGACATAACTGTGTACTCATATAAACCATACCTAGTGGTGAAGGCGGTTTTTGGTACATCCTCCTCTCGGATCTTCAATTGGAAGTAGCCTGATCGCAGATCAATCTTGCTGAACACCTTCGCTCCTTCCAGTTGATCAAACAAATCATTTATGTTCGGCAGAGGGTACTTGTTCTTGATGGTTACTTCATTCAGTGAGCGATAGTCCACCACCAATCTCTTGCTGCTGTCTTTCTTCTCCACAAACAGAACATGTGCACCCCATGACGACGAACTAGGCTGAATGAATCCCTTTTCCAGCTGCTCTTTCAACTACTTCTTCAATTCCTTCAGCTCATCCACATCCATCTTATACGGTTTCTTTGCTATAGGTCCTGTTCCCGGCATCAGGTCGATAAGAAACTCTACTTCCCTGTCAGGTGGCATTCCTGGCAGCTCTTCCGGAAACACGTCGGGGTAATCCCTAATCACTGGCACAGTATCCATGCTAACCCCCTTAAGAGAATTCAACTTACACCTTCCTGGTCGTACAGCCGACTTGAATCTAATCCTCTTACCATCCGGGGTTTTGAGTGAAACAGCTCGCTGTGCACAATCTATGTGTCCACCATGCATAGGCATCCAATCCATACCCAGAATAACGTCTAATCCCTGTGAATCCAACACTACCAGATGTGCAATGAAGTTGTGTGTTCCAATCCTCACAATTAAATCGCGGCATCCCGCACTAGCTATCATGTCTCCTCCAGGTGAACTCACTCTAATAGACCTTTTCATAGACTCAGTAGGTAACTTATACTTATCCACAAATGCCCTCGATATGAATTAATGCGATGCACCAGTATCGAAAAGTATAAGTGCTGGGTAAGTGTTGATTGGAAACTTACCTATCACAAGGTCAGGCTCATCTGGAATCTCCTCCACATTCATGTGGTTCACTGTGGCCTTCTCGTTGTTGGTTGGCTTCAGTCCTTTCCTCTCCGGACAGTTGTCAGCATAGTGTCCCTTCTGTTTACACTTGAAGCATGTCACCTCACTCAGATCCTTCTTCACAAAGCTGCGATCACGGTTGCGGTCATGTCCACCGTGTCCTCCAGAGTGGTGAGAGTGTCCTCCCTTGTGGTTGTGGTGGTTGCTCCTATGGTTGTCATGACGATGCCCATCGCCTCCATGGTGGTGGCGGTCATGGCTCCCATGGTCACTCCCTCCATGCTTGGAGTATCCATCATATGAAGTGCGAGACTTGTGGTGTGAACCAGAGTGGTGATTATTGCTCTTTCTCTTGCGGTTCTCCACCTGTTTGTGCTTCCCTTCCAAGATCCTGGCCTTGTCCATAAGCTCCTGGAAAGTGGGGCAGTAAACCACCAGTAGCTGTACTGAAAGCTCATCATTGAGGCCATCCAGGAATCTCTCCCTCCTTTTTGCATCAGTGTCAACATCCTCAGGTGCATAACGGGACAGGTTGTTGAACTCCTCAATGTACTCGGCCACGGTGCGATTGGTTTGGCGCAAGTTGCGGAACTCCTTCCTCTTCAGGCTCAGAACTCCTGAAGACACGTGGTTGGTCCTGAAACCTTCCTCAAACATTGCCCAAGTCACAGTGTCCAGCGGGTGGGTGATCTAAAAAGCGTCCCACCAAGAAGCGGCTGGTACCTCCAGTAGGTGAGCGGCAAACCTCACCTTCTCAGCATCAGTGCATCCGACAGTTACTAGATCCTTGTTGACTGAGCGCAACCAGTCGAGAGCAACCATTGATTCTGTTGCAGTAGAGAACTTAGCTGGCCTTAACCTCAGAAATCTGGTGAGAGCATCTCCCTGAGGCTGGTTGTTTCCATTGTTGTTGTTCTAATTTGCCATGAACTGAGTCATCACTTGGGTCAGCTGTGGCTGAGATGCCATGAGCTGCTCCAACTCAGTGGGTTGATGGCGGGGAGGCATCTGCGGTTCAGCACAGGTAAGTTTAGAAAGAATCAACTACGATAATAGGATTCTACCCATGCATATGATCAAACAACAACAAACAATAGCAGACAATCACGAGCAAGCAACACATCAACAAACAAGTGATCCAGCAACATCCCAGGGGTTATCCTAGCAGTATATACCTACTGAAATAGTTTTACAAGAGTTGGCATTGGTTAACTAAACAGTTGATCAACTAACCACCAAAACAGCAATCTGCCAGAACAGTCCAGCAGCGTTCGCGAATTTTTCTGCCTGACTTAAACTCGTCAGAAAATTTAGCTGATTTTTTCACATATAGTACAGAGAGTTTCGCATCAGCCCAATTTTTTTCAGATTTTTCCGAGTTACCAGAAAAATATGAAAAATCATACAGTACTGCTGTATCAGCAGAAAAACTGCAGCGAAAATAACACAGATAGTAACCAAACTTGCCATAACTCTTTAATAAGATTCGCACAAATAATTCCTGGGATATTGGAGTACACAAATAAGCAACTAAACACTTTTAAACTAACACGAACTAAGCTTCACAACGATCGAGACTAATCCTAACGAATTTGCCTAGCGTGGACTAATTGGTGGACTTCTATCTACTTCTTGAAGAGGTTGAGGTAGGTCCTTGCGGTCATGCGTTGGCGCTTTGGTTCGCGGTACAACCATGGCGGCGGAGTGTACACCTCTCCTGAATCATCACTTGAGATCTCAAACTCCACCTCTTCTTCTTCACTTTCAGCTGCAACTGCAACAGCTTCATCTCCTCCACCATCATCGTCTCCATCATCATCATCCTCTTCCTCATCATCATCATCGTCTCCACTGTCATCATCATCCCCATTGTTGCCATCATCTCCATTGTCATCATCAGAGGGTGGATTCAGCTGTGCTTGGAGAGCGGCAATCTGGGCTGTCATAGCTTCAATAGTTTGATCCCTTTCCTGGACGGTCCCTTGCAACTGTTGTATGTTCTGGGTGTTCTCCTGCACCGTACCATGAAGATGAGCTATGGTTGCATCTCTGGCTATCAGGGCATTCTCCAGAACTCCCACAGCTTCATGCAGGGTGTCAATCTCCTGTCCTTGGACCACCATACCATTACTAGCAAAGTCTGCAATCTCCTTTATCATCATCACCTTCTCTGCTAGAGCTCCAATCTCCCTTTCCATGTCCTCTATGTGCCTCCGACGAGGCGGCATGTTGTTCCTGTCGCCCGGGGTAACCACAATGTGCCCATCTTCATCACGCCTCCCATAGTCACGGTAGGGTGAATCTGCTGGCAGTAGGTGTCGGACATTATGGCACTGGCGAGACAGGGCTTCATGCATGGCCAAGTTGATTCCAAGTCCCCAGTTGCAGTATGTCTTGGTGTAGATCAAATGCACTAGGTTTGGCAAGGCGGCATCTCTGAATATGAAGGTAGTGATCTCCCATGCATCCTCTCCATATCCATAGGTGTACAACCTTCTTCCCTTGAACATGGGCAGTGGCAATCCCAATGACTGCGAGAGCTGAGCTAACTGCCTTGCAAAGGGCCTTGGTGACTCCATGGTGGCATACTCAGTCCTGACTTCTCCCATCTATCAAGTAAAAGAGGAAAGTGTGAGAATAGCATATGGTAAGAATTTACAAGGGTGAAAGGCATAAGATGAAAGACAGAGTTAATATAGGCTTTATAAATCTATGGCTTCCTAATCCAATTCTAGGTCACGATCCTACATTCGACACACGGGCTCTGATACCATCCTGTAACACCCCGGTTCTGAAAAGACAGTGGCCTCTATGTGACATGCCAATCCCTGGATCGGTTCATTGGCCCACAATAGAGTAAGATGAATAACATAGCAAAATATCCGTGTATCATAAATAACGAAGATCCAGAGTACCATTATTACAATAAAAGCTTAGCCCCAAGCTAGCTCAAATTATTCAGGTAGCAACATAAATAAAGTAAATCCTCCATTCTTCAAATTGCCCACAAGTGAACAAGTGCTGAGTGGAGTACCGTGGCCTATATCGATTAATCAGAATCGGAATAACCTGCAACATGAAACGTAGCAGCCCCGAAGGGTCAATACATGGAATGTATGGCAAGTAGAGCTAGTAATGGAGACAATAGTGCTAACATCAACATGCATATTTGGCAAGTGGAGCTGTGTCTGACTTGCATTTGCAAATAACTTTGTCCTACTTTCATAAACAGTTTTTGATTTTCTTTGAAAACATCCCAATTAAGTTAACCCAACAATATTAAAACAATTATGAAATTAGAATGAGCGAGAAACATGTCATGGAATCAATATCAAGCAACTCAGTTGTCCATAACCGGGGACACGGCTAATCAATTAGATTATACACCCTGCAGAGGTTAGTACACTTTACCCATGTGACTTGGCCAGCCCAGCTCGTACCATCACTCTCATTTTGGGTGATGATAGGGAGAAGTCCAAGAAGAGACTGTTCGGGAAGTAGCTCCTCAATCCCGACGCGCACCGGTCCAACCTACCAAAATTCTACATCTCTGGATACGCGGGTTCGAGTTACCACAACCTACTAAGTCCAACCAACCGCCCGTTCCATTATTGGCACATGGTTGTACACGTAAGCTACACAATAAAGAAGCCAATCATTCTCTCTTGATACCTGGGTGCCTTTCCGCAATGAAACCACCAAAAATTATCAATACCATCACACCCAGGAGATTCATTGATTAAGTTGTTTTAGTTTTCACAAACCAATACTTTTAGAAACAAATCTCAATGATGTAACCCAGCCCTCGTTCAACATAGCATGGCTAAGCACATCTACCAACGGTGGTTCATCTACAAGGAAAGCCCTACCACATAATAGGACATAGCATAGCGATAGTATCATCCTACACATGCATCTACAAAATACACGACAATGCATTGAAAATAGTAGGACGATATCATGAACAAAGTAGCATCTACTTGCCTTGGTTGTAGCGGTCGGAAGAACAATCCACACACGAGCAAGCGTTGCACTCGTCACAATCTACACGATACAATTGCATTCATAAACAAACAATCCACAATCATATGCAACAAAGATGATGCATGAATGCATGCAAGGCAAGTGAATTGGTGCTACAGCTGCACCACATAATCCTAATCAATAATACTACTGTATGCATGCATGGAAAATAGTTTTGGCGCAAGGAAAACTATTACGCAAAAAGTAATGCTCCAAACTAGAGCTAGAACTCGAATAATTCACTACCGGTAGTATACTGTTTGTAAAATCTTGGAAAAATTCTACCGCATAGGCATCGCTGAATAGAAACAGCACCAACTGGAATTACTCAAAAAAGAATTATAAAACTCCCCGAGTAATTAAAACACTGCAGAAAGCCACTAGACAGTTTCTGCAGAAGTTTTTACTGTAAGTCTATCTTTTTAATTCACGATGAGATTCCCCTCGTTGCACTGAATCCAGGGACATATCATACGCGATTTTTGGAGCTACGGATCCTTTTCTACGAATTTATTACTCCAAAAAGGACACTAACTAGTTTGATTAAACTGTACTAAACCTTGCTGCAAAAGTCTGAACCAAAGGTACAGCGAGATTCTACACGACTCACTGAATCTACACATATTTTATTTGCAATTTTTGGCCAAGCGGTTTGATTACTACGCAATTTACAAGTTTCTACCGAAATCTGTCAACTAAAAGGATTAACGAAATTAACCAGTCAACTGTGTCTGTTGACTGGTCAACGTGTCTGCGGACTGGGCGCTGACTGGGCGTCTGACTAGTCAACGCCTGAGTCTGACCGGTCAACGAACGATCTAAGCCGCTGATCTGAAATCTAACGGTGGCTGCAGGCTTACCGGGAACGAACGGCGAAACGGACGGTGGCGAGTTCCGGACGGTGCGACGATCGATTCCGGACGGCGGTGCTTTGCCTGCGTGAGAGGGAGACGGACAGCGTACGGTCCAAGACAGTCTACGCGGCGCGCAAAACGGCGCGCGGGCGTGCGTACGTGCACACGTGCGTGCGTGCATGCGTGGGCAGCGCGCGCAGCAGCAGGCGGCGGCGCAGCAGCTAGCGGCGCGCGGCGCGGTGGCCCGAGGCGGCGGCTTGGCGCGGCAGCAGCGCATGCAGCAGGCAGCGGCGGCGGCAGGCGCGGCGAGTGGCGGCAGGCGGCGGCAGACGCGGCGCGCAGCACGCGCGAGCAGGGCGGCGAGGCGGCGGCTGGCGGTCAGCGCGCAGGGCGGGGCGACTGGCGGCGCAGCACGCAGGGCGGGGCGATCGCGGCTCGGGGGCGCAGCGCTGGGCGGCGTGGCGCGCGGCGGCGGGGAGGAGAGGAGGCGGCGGCGCAGTACCTGGCGACGGGGCCCTGGCGGCCGGCGGCGGCGGAACCAGGTGGCGGCGCGGGCACGCAAAACGAGGCGGGGGCGGGGCGATCGCGGGCAGGAGGCGGTTCCCGAGATCGAGGCAGCGGGGTTGTGGCGGCTCGGGCCAGGTGGGGTCCTTTTGAGGGCCCCACGCGGAATCCTAGGCTGATTCGGCGCAGAGTTAGACGCGGACTCGGAAATCGGTCCGGAAATTCGGACTGTTTTCCGACGATTCACTAAAACGGCCGCAACTTCTCCGTATGAGCTCCGAATCGAGTGATTCTTGCTCCTACGGTTTCGTAAAGTCGAGTGGAACAATCTAGGGTCAAGGGTTGGGCGAAACCACTAGGCTACAAGGGTGGACAACGCTAGTCCTACTAAAGCCTCCCGTAGGAGCCTCGTAGCAAAATAGATCATGGTTTTGGAAATAGCGTTTCGCCGAACCTTTTTACTCGACGGTTTTGCATGGAAAAGCATGATGCAATAATATGAATGATATGCAGAACCAAATCTAAAATTTGTTATGTGACAGAATTGAAGAGAATGCATGATGCATTAAGAAACATCATGAGTGGTGAGCAATAGCTATTATTTGATTTTGTTTGGATTTGTCCCCATGATAATTGGATGACTTTTTTTCAGGTGTGCCTAATCTGCGCCAGCAACCATTGGCCGATACAGCTGGACATTTCAAGGATCAACTATCGCATCTACAAAAGGTACAGTTACTTCATCACTACCCATAGTGTTAGGAGATCGTATTGCAGTTCACAAATAACACTTAGAATTTTGATCTTAGGAGATAGGAAGTTCTTTTCCAAGCTAGCTGATTAAGAGATATGAAGAGGACAAGTCCTACTAATACTATGATTCATTCACATACATCACAATTCGTTGTCCTTGGATGATCAAAGGTGAGGATTGTGCAAGCTTATATACTTATTCTTTGTGTTTATGGTTTGTTACTATGAAGATAAGCCCGAAGTATCATTGTAGTTCCTTTCTTCTTTTTTTTGATTAGCTCCTTCATAATATCTTAGTTTGGATTCCCTTTCTTTAGCCCTCTCTGATGGTTAGACATGGTCTCGAAGATTTTTATCTTTCCAGATGGACTTTACATATTTGTATATACATGTATATTAATTATTAATCCATTGATGTAGTTAGGTTTGGCTCATGCCATGTTGTGTGTAAATGTCCATCTATAAATACTAGGATAGAGCGATGCGATCAGTCCACTTAACCAAGAACTAATTTAAGTTGCAAGCATGCTGGTCTGCATTACTAGATTAGTACCTTTTTTGTTTGGTAAATTGTGCTCCGCTACTTTCTGTTCTAATTTAAGTTGCAAGCCTGCTGGTCTGCATTCCTAGGTAGTGAGGGCTATCTGCCTGTGCTAAGTTGTAGTACTATATTTGTTTACCAAATATGACATCGGATTTACCTTTTCAGTCAGTCTTTTCATTCATATGTAGCCATGTAGCAAAGAAACTCATGTACTCAAATTTCCCTGGCATTTTAAGCCATGTTATGGGAAGAGAACAAATGATGTCTATGTAGTGTTCTTTTTAGTTATGGTTGCCCCATGCAGTAGGATAGCTGACAGTACTACATCGAGTATTGCTGCTGTGTCATGGCTAGGAAACAAACCCTTGGTCTGAGTGGGAACCTTGGGTTGCCACTAGAGTTGTCTACTTAAACAATTATGCTTCGTGTTGCCACAAAAGTAGGGCATTCCTGAGCTATTTCGTTATTTCCATACTTATGTCTACATGCGATATCACCATGCTAAGCATTGGTGTGAATTCTATTGATCTCAGTTGAGTTCCACTTGTAGCCTATATCATGTTTTGTTGGATGATGCACTAAAGCAAAGCAGGATCTCTAGGAGTTGTTGCGGAGAATGGAGTTGTGAAGCAGATGATGACAACAATGGCTTGAGATCGATCTTGGAGGGTTCATTTTGGCTCTTCACCAGAATTTAGTAATCAGTACTCAGAAGTGCAGAGTAGTGTGTCAATGTGTTAAGTCTTATTTAAGGCATATCTATGCCTAAACCATTTGTTTTCAGCTGCATGTCTCTTACTATTGATTGCGTAGAAAGGGGTTATAATTGCCATGCATGAACGATATATATTATTGCTTTTTATTTCCATGCACATGTTTGTAGTTTTAAACTTTCTTTTAAGCTTACTCTCTATTTTGGCCAATCAAATGATAAGTCCAGTCCTGGTGAAAATGATGTGTAGTCGAATAGAGAATATGCGTTTCACATTTGAAGTTATGTTTGTTCAAAAAAAGTTTATCCTTATGTTTCTTTATTACCACAACTAATGTATCGATGGATATCCCTTAGGTCGTCACCCATTATATTAGGGTTGATCCATTGCTCCTGGCATAAAAAACTTCTTTGGGTGTTTACATTCATATTATGTAAGCCGCCCATTGGTAGAGAGACGTAAAAACAGGTGTTCTCCAGGAGCATGGATCATTTCATGTGTGTTTTATTGAACCGGTGAATAATATATAAATAATACATGTTGTATAGATACTCCTCCGGTCCAAAATAAGTGATTTCATTTTATCTAGATACGCATATATATAGGGATGTTTTAGTGTTAGATACATGTGTATCTAAAGAAAGCGAGGTCACTTATTTTAGAACGGAAGATGTATTTATTTGAATAAAATGCATATGATTAGTATAGTATGTATAGCTAATTTTATTATTACTGGCCTTTTTTGGGTTTCTGGACGCTAATTCACACACATAAACTAAGGCAAACCAGGTGACGGAAAAAAACATATAAGTACTCAAAAGTATTAGTGGCATTTATTCCTGGCACATCGTAACAAAACAGAAAAACTAGACGTGATACTTAGAGCGATGCCGCTGGCTGAAACACTACGCCTACCACACAATGCCCAAATACACTGTAAGCGGCGCGGCAAAGGGCGCATATCTGTCTAGTTAGATTTACGCTCAGGCAGTCAACAAGCCTCTAGAGGCTCAAATAAAGAAACAAAACACCGAAACTGTCTCGCGCTTCTCTCAACCCCTGAGGCAGGGAGAGCGCCGCCACCCACCTCCCTGACTCGCCCCCCTCCCTCCTCCTCCCGTCGCTGCCCGGGCGGAGCCGGCGGTGGCAGGTGGTCTTTCCCCGCGCGCAGGAAAGCTAGGGTCGGGGCCCTCTCTCGGCGGCGATGCGTTCTAGGCGGCGGTGGTCCGGACTAGGCTAGGAAGCGACAGCACGGTGGCGTTTCTGTGGTGTGGCGGGGCCGCGTGGTGCTGCTGGTCGAAGCGCGGCTGCAGGGCGGCGCTGGCAGGACCCATAAGGCCTAGATCTTGGCCCGTTAGCTCTCAGTTGGGTCGGGACGGGCGGGCCTGCTTGGCGTGCAGCCGGTACTGCGGATGGTGGGAGGGTAGCTTGCGTAGGGTGCAGCGGCAATGGCGGTCGCCAACAGTGCAGCGTGTCAGCGGACTTCTGGGCCTTGGGTGGACACATTTGGGACTGTTGTGCCCTCTCGGAGGGCTTCACGGGCCTGCTAGGCCCGGCCGGACTCAACTGGGACTGGTGTGTCCTGCTGCCGCGTCCAGTCGATTACAACCCGGTGGTGGTGGAGGCAGTTCCCACCCGCGTGGCTGCATTCCTGCTGTCCCTACTTCAAACTACTGTTTGCACTACGGGATAAAATGCCCCTGCCGTGTGCCAAATGGAATGGAACACAGCAAAGTTTGTCTTTGCCGTGTGTAACCCAGAAAGCACATGGCAAAATACACGAACACGGCAAATTTCTGAAAAGGAACACGTCAAAGAAATATACACGACAAAGACACATAAAGGAACACGATAAAGAAAATACACTCGGCAAAGTCGACAGCGGCACACGGCACAGACGTCATCACGGCAACAAGGTGGGACCCGCGACCCCACAGGTCCACTTGACGGGAGGAGCTAACGGCTGCAGACGGTGGCCTTTTTTCCGTGTGTCGTCACCGGCCCTTTGTCGTGTGTATTCTGAAATATACACGGCAAAGTCCTTTTTTCCCTTTTATTACATTACTCTTAGGAAAATAAAAAATCATTCTAATTCATAAAAATACAAATATTATATCAAAATTTGCAGAACAATAAAATCTATCTATTTATATTCAAATATTAGATATTTATGTTGAATAAGAATCTTCATGCTCGCCGTTTTGACGATGGTTTAAAACAGGAATAAAAAATTCAAAAAACGATCAAAACAATGCGAAACTTTGAGTGGTGTCATATTATGTGACATAGTTGGAAGGAAAAATATGAAACTTGGTATATTGATTATGTCTAAAAAACTTCACAAAATGACCTATCTCATTCGAGACCTAGCTTTCGGGTCAAATGACCAATGTTATGGCTAGAATGAAGGCATAGTTTATGATAATGTGCCCATATTGTGCATGCATGTGTATCATGGGACAGCGAACAATTTTGTGGGAGAAAGTTTTTCTTTTCATCGTACTAAAAAGCCATTTTCTATTTTCTAAACGCAAAGAACGAGATGTTTTGTGAAGCAACCACCAAATGGCTAATTCAAAATGCTACCATCCTATTTTTCGAAAATACTAGAACACCTTACATGGACAATGTCCCAAATGGGGATCTCAAACCTTTTTGTCCACCCCAGATGTAAAAGACAAATTCCTGCCGAATTGGCAGGAAGTGGGTCAGATATGAACTACAGATACATGATCTGATGTTCATGATTTTTTACAAAAATCATTTCTAGGTTCAAAATATGATATTTCATCAGAGATCCAATGAAAGTTTAGCGAGGCTCGGCCCCGAGATAAGAATCTTATTACCCGTCGTTCGACAAAGTTTGACGATAGTTTAAAACAGGCATAAAAAAATTCAAAAAAGACCGAAACAATGAGAAACCTTCGCGTGGTGTCATATTATGTGACATAGTTGGATGGAAAAATATCAAACTTGGTATATTGATTATGTCTCAAAAAACCTTCACAAAACGACCTATCTCATTTGAGGTTTCCTGTCTTTCGGGTCAAATGACCAATATTATGGTTAGAATCAAGGCATAGTTTGTGATAATGTGCCTATATTGTTCATGTGCATCATGGGACGGCGAACAATGTTACTGGATAAATTTTTCCTTTTTGTCGCACCAAAAATATATTTTCTATTTTCTGAGCGCAAAAAACTAGAGGTTTTGTGAAGCAACCACCAAATGGCTAATTCAAAATGTTACCATCCCATTTTTCAAAATTACTAGAACATCTTACATGGGCAATGTCCCAAAAGGGGATCTTAAACCTTTTCGGCTACCTAGGTGAAAAAGACAAATTCCTGCCGAATCGATAGGAAGTGGGTGAGATATAAATTACATGTACATGATATGATTCTCATGATTTTTTTTAAATCATTTTAGGTTAAAAATATGATATTTTATGAGATCCAATGCAAGTTTAGCGAGCCTCGAACCCGAGCTAAGAATCTTCTTACCCGTCATTCGACAAAGTTTGACGATAGTTTAAATGGGCATAAAAAATTCAAAAATGATCAAAACAATGAGAAACCTTTGCGTGGTGTCATATTATGTGACATAGTTGGAAGTAAAAATATCAAACTTGGTATATTGATTATGTCTCAAAAAACCTTCACAAAATGACCTATCTCATTCGAAGTTTCCTAGCTTTTGGTCAAATGACCAATGTAATGTCTAGAATTAAGGCATAGTTTGTGATAATGTGCCCATATTATGCATGCATGTGGATCATGGGATGGAGAACAATGTTGCAGGAGGAAATTTTCCTTTTATCGCACCAAAAGCCATTTTCCATTTCCCGAGCGCAAAAAACGAGAGGTTTTCTGAAGCAACCACCGAATGGATAATTCAAAATTATACCACCCCATTTTTAAAAAGATTATATGGATGTCATATTTGGATTCCTCACATTTTTATGATCGATTTAGACATTTTATCTGTCGAATTCCGATTTACGGATTTAAATATATGAATTATTCCATATTAAATAGAAAAATGCAAAAAAATAAAATCATTTTATTTTTTATTTGGATTCAATATTATTATTACTTATTCATTGTTGTCTACTTAAATATTTGTTTGGAATCTAAAACTGACACGTGTGACATCATGGTCCAAGAGTTAATAGGATTGATATGAAAGTATTATCAACAAGGTATGATTTCTTTCTCAGAAGCTTATTCGGAAGGAACGAAGAAGTTAAGCATGCTAGGTCTAGAGTAGTGTTAGGATGGGTGACCGAAGGATAAGTTTGATTATGAGTGCAATTTTACCTAATATTAAGCATACTGAGGATTAAAATATCCTATATGAGTTTAACGAGTAAAAATATTCAAAAAAAATTGAAAAACAATTGAATTTTGTTTTCAATTATTTTGAAAAGACAGCCTCTTTGCCGGTACTTTTTCACGAGACACACGGCAAAGTAAGCCTCTTTTCCATGTACTTTTCGAGGAGACACACGACAAAGAATAGACATTGTCATCTCCACGGGAACCGTCATCTCACTTTACTTTGTCGTGTCTACGCGTAAGACACACGACGAAGGCTTTGCCGTGTATTATTTAGAAAACACACGGCAAAGGGACTTTGCCATAGCGAACGTTAACGTGTGGAATTTGCCGTGTGTATATACACGGCAAAGCCTTTGCCGTGTTCCGGAAGACCTTTGTCGTGTCCTCTTGCACACACGGCAAATGGCCGGTGTGATGTAGTGTTGTCTTCGTCGTGTAGGCCTTGCGACGTTGCTTTGGTGACACGATGATGGCGGCTTCGTGACTGTGGTGGCGCATGTTGGTGGACGGCAAGTTTGGTTGTGTCGAGGCCTCGTTCTCGCGTGGATCTTGTTCTACGGGTCGCCTGGGGGTGTGGATATTTTTTTGGAGGAAACCCTTGTCGGCTCATCCAACACCGGCGCCGTAGCTACCCTTTACCTACTTCCCTTTGTGTGTCGGGGGAAACCCTAGGGCCAGCCTGGTCTGGGAATTAGTGTACTCTCTCTCCTTATTGAAGGTGTTGCTTGACACTTGGCAATTCGACATTAGGAGCGTGGTGGAAATTATCTGGTGGGCGCAGAGGTTTCATGTTTCCTTCGTTTAGTCGATCCACCTATATCTCCATTTTTTCTTATTTTCTCCTTTGAGCGTGTGTTTGTTGCAACCCCAGCATTTTCTTTCGGTTCATGTCTTGTTGACTATATTCGGTGTTGGCTATATTAATATAGCGGGGCGAAAGCCTATTCCGAGGAGTCAATAAGCCTCTTGAATTGTACCCGATAGGTCACTACAATAATTGAAGAAATCCTCTTTCCTCTTCTGATCTGTCAGTGACATGGGTATGACCTATCGGGTCTCTATGTTTAGTTACCCTAGGTGCATAAAAGCTTATGGCCCACAAAGGCCCAACAAAGTCCAAGAAGCACCCGGCGGAATAAATATTTTCCTTAACCGCTAAGGAATATTCAGGAACCGACATAGAGTTCGTATTGTAAATATTAACTTCTAACCTCTCCGTCTACATATCCAAGACCCAGCCTCTCATATAAAGGCTGGGAGGACCCGACAGAGAGGGCACCTTAGGTTTCCAGCAATCCGCCGTAAGCTAGATCACAACTAGCGAACCAGGGACTTTGTAACCGAGCTTTCTCAATAATCAGACCACATTGACTTCCTTGTTTGTCTGATCAGCCGAAGAAATCCCTAATGCTCTCTTTTCCACGAAACCCTAAGTCCATAACAATGGGAATTGCCAAGGTTACCCCTCGTTAATTGGCATCGTCTGTGGGAACTCTGAGCATTGGAGCTATGGATTCGGTGGCTTCCTCTTCATCAAGCAACAATTCGACGATCAAGGTTGGTGAAGTCCATTATGATCTCGCTGATCCGCGCCCGCCCACCCCTTTATCGTCTCTCGTCGAGTTCGACTAAGAGACCGATCTCATGATAAAAAAATTCCACTTTCGCGTGGGAGCACCCGACAACCAGTGCCTTTTGGCTCCGCTCAGACCGGATCCGTCGGTCACACCAGCATGGCGACTCCAGCATCATCCATCGGCTCAATAGGAAAGGTCGTCTCTGACCAGACAAACATCGAAGAAATTCGTGGGAACCCCACAGATCTGGAAGATCTGGCTGATCTATATGATAGCCTCTCTTTAGGCTCAATCTCTGAGTCGGTGCTACAGCACAACCTAAGTACGTCTAGCTCAATGATGAAGCGAAATAAAGCGTCGACTCGGGCATCAAGAAGAGAGAATCATACCCAAAACAAGACCCTTGGGACTTCGCTGGATCACAAATCAACGTCTCTTATGGGTACAACAGTGATGATAATCAATCAAGAATGAGGCATTGCCAAGTTTGCGTGATCCTGGAAGGAGAAACCTCGGCACCCCTGGACTCCAACGGTAACCCCATTATTAATCCTGACGATATTTTTTTAGATTTTTCTAAGAATTTCAAATTTAGGCTAAAATTTGATATTTTTTGGCGTCCGAAAGGCCAAAATGTTGCCAAAAGTTCAAAACAGGGGTAGTATGGTAAATACTAATGTACACAATGAAATACATCTATTTAGGAACCGTTTTTATCTTTTAAGTGGAGATAATGGCATACATAGAGGTATGGAAAAGTTGGAGTGGCATATCTTCAACTTCAGTTTTTCTAATGGCATTTCTCCAAGTTAAGGAAATTGGAGTGTCATAGGTCCAATTAACCCTTGTATCTAATACACTGCAAGGATAGTTGCAAACTGTGCAAGAGTTGGTTTATAGGGAAAGTAAAAACTATTAAGGACAGGAAAGTTGAACATTAGTGCAAATCATGCATAAAGTTTGAACACTGGTGAAATTCAAGCATAAAGTTTGGCATACAATGCATGAACGAGAAAAATAACTAACAAATTAACTGGATGACTTTCGGAGAATCTAGTCCAGCTCAACATATAAATACTAATTAAATTGAGTTTGACCCCTGAAACATACAACCAAAAGAAACTAGCTAAGAAGAAATGAGAAGTAGAAAGAACAGGCATATTTACATCAGTTATCCTTTTCTTCTAGGATATGGAGAACAATTTTCTTAGGACATGCATGCATCACACAACTGAACTATAAATTAACTAATAAATGCACAACCCAACTAGAAGAAGAAAAATGAATTTAGTCACATTTAACCACTGTTCAAAAAATAGGCCGAATCAGCGATTAATAGGCCGATTAATCGCTACTAGGGACCTGACCGTGTCGATTATCACTAATACTTTGTGTTAATCGTTTAGCCCGATTAATAGGTCTGACACTCCGATTACTAGGTATGTTCCCGATTAACCACTACACTTGGTCAAAAAAATTGCAAAATTATCAACACATATCGCCCATCAATCCGCTAGCCCGCCCTAATGAAGTAGGTTTTCCGAAGCTCCCATTCGATCCATTCCTCTAGGAGCATGATTTCAGCCATCACCAACTAGTTCCTTGTCGTTGTTGACCAGTTTTTTGTAGTTGCCGACTAGACCTCAGATACAAGAGCTCGAGCGCCTTGAGCATCTCATCCGGGAGCTTAAGGCTGAGAATTCATACGTGTTTTAGGTGCTAATTTTTGTAGGTTGCACCGATTAATAGCCGACCGATTAAATCAGTTAATCGTCCGAATTCCGATTAATCGCTACTCCCAAGCCAACCGAGCAGCTAACGATTACCGATTTCCTTAACATTGCATTTAACACTAAGCATCCAGTAGGATCGCTAACTACCTTAGTTACATCATCAAGCTCATTCGAAGCAACCTTCTCATTAAAGAAGTCATCAATCTGGTCGTCTTTCGGTCCTGTTGGCGCCACAAATAGGTTGAGTAGTTCTTCAACAAACATCATCTTCAGTACATAGGAAAAAATTGCCATTCATATCTATGGAACCATTAAGAGAAGGGGATTTATATTTTCATGCCCCTGGCTCGTTAGTTCTACTCACTTTTCCCCAGCTGCTTAGTTTTTCCTTACTTTTGTCCACCTCCTATTATGAAACTCTCGCATGGTCTGAAACTCGCTCTCTGTCAGCCTTGCCGTTAGATGCTGACAAGTGGGGCCGCATTTAGTCGGGTCCCGTAGTGGACCATCGCCGTTACGTGCTGACAAGTGGGGTTGCGGTATGTCAGGTCCCGTAGTGGACCCTTGCCATTACATGCTGACAAGTGAGGCCGTGTTTAGTTGGTTCCATTAGTTGACACCTCTCTCCACTTATCCAGATCAGCATGGGACCCATAGCTTATCCACATGAGCGTCGGACCCACAACTTATCCACGTGAGCCAGCCCTGTGCCCGTGCCCATGCCGTTGCCTCCCCTTTATTCTTCTTCTCCGGAGACGGTGGCCCTTCTCCGGCGACGGTGACCCTTTGTCGAGCTTCACTTTGGCCTCCCGTTTGTCCTGTCCACAGTATGGTGTCGTGTCGTTGACATGTACAAAGGATGACAATGGCAACTGTGCGCAGAGAAGGTTAGATCTCGCACCAAAATGCACCAAAATGGAAACTAGGGCACTTGCTGTGGAGAATGCGGCTAGCGATCCGTTCCGATAATTTAATTGGTTTATCGAGTTAATGTCTCGGCTACAATCAAGTGAAAGAGTATTTATTATTGAAAATTAGGGACATGGATGTATAATAAATAAGAAAATGACACAACTCTTGAACACTTTCAAATTAAAAAAATATACAACTCATAATGTATAAAAGTGTTTATAAATGACACAACTCTTGAACACTTTCAAATTAAAAAAAGTATACTTGACACAACTCTTGAACACTTTCAAATTAAAAAAATTATACAACTCTTAATGTAAAAGAGTGTTTATAATTGACACAACTCTTGAACACTTTCAAATTTAAAAAAAAATACAACTCTTAATGTAAAAGAGTGTTTATAATTGACACAACTCTTGAACACTTTCAAATTTAAAAATAATCATACAACTCTTAATGTAAAAGAGTGTTTATAATTGACACAACTCTTGAACACTTTCAAATTAAAAAAATCATACAACTCTTAAGGTAAAAGAGTGTTTATAATTGACACAACTTTTGAACACTTTCAAATTGAAAAAAATATACAACTCTTCATGTAAAAGAGTGTTTATAATTGACACTACTCTTGAACACTTTCAAATTTAAAAAATCATACAACTCTTAATGTAAAAGAGTGTTTATAATTGACACAACTCTTGAACACTTTCAAATTGAAAAAATTATACAACTCTTAATGTAAAAGAGTGTTTATAATTGACACTACTCTTGAACACTTTCAAATTAAAAAAATATACTACTCTTAATGTAAAAGAGTGTTTATAATTGATACTACTCTTGAACACTTTCAATTTTTAAAAAAATCATACAACTATTAATGTAAAAGAGTGTTTATAATTGACACAACACTTGAATACTTTCAAATTGAAAAATTATACAACTCTTAATGTAAAAGGGTGTTTACCATTTTTATAGTGTGAAAAGTGATTCTTAAACTTGCGTATATGAAAATTATAAACCTTTGAACATTGTGAAATCGCACTTAATACGTGATAATGATGTGCTAAGAAAATCTTGAGAGATACAGGGGTGGCAGATGTGCTAAGAAAATCTTGAGAGATACAGGGGTGGCAAACACTATGAAATCGCACTTAGGACATGGAGTGAAATATAATGCAAAAATTATACACCTTTGAACACTTTCCCTTCAAATTATATTCAAAATCATTTGTTTATGGAGTTAAAGCATCGGTTGCAAAATCGTTATTTTGCATGGATAGAGGGTCCCCCGACAAATACAGGGGTTATCCTGTCCGCTAGATCACAGAGGATCAATCAGAGGATCAACGTTTGGTGAGCACGATCCGCATCACAACTGTCTCGACCAATCAAAGCGTAGCAGCCAAGATGAGCACAAGTGTGAGAGTTTATCACTAAGAGGGAGGGGAAAGCTGAGTAAAACTTAAAAACCAAGGGCAAAACTGAGTAGAACTTTAAAACCAAGGGAAAAACTGACAAGGGGGTTGATACGTCCAAAACATATCTACTTTATCGAACACTTTGCTATTGTTTCTCCTCTAAACTTGTGTGATTTGGATACAACTAACACGGACTGACGCTGTTTTCAGCAGAATTACCTTGGTGTCTTGTTTTTGTGCAGAAAAATCAACTATCAGGAAAAATCCCGGAAAATATGCCAAAAACTATTTTTCACCAGAAGATCCACGGAGCCAGAAGAGGAGACAGAGAGGAGGCCTGGGGGCCCACACCCACCCCAGGCGCGGGCCTACCTGACCTTGCGCCTGGAGGGGGTGCAGCCACCCCAGGCACCCCCTCGGCCTCCCCCATCGTCATCACCAACGCATCTCTATCAACCACCGATGTTTCCCTCATCCATGAGTGAGTAATCCCCCGCTGTAGGCTTGGGGATGGTAGGGATTGGATGAGTTCTATCATGTAATCGAATAAGATCTATTAGGGCATAGTGCCTAGTATCTCTATTAGTGCTATTTGACTTTGTTGCAACTTGTTGTGCTTAATGCTTGTCACTAGGGCCCGAGTGCCATGATCTCAGATCTGAACTTATTATTGAATCATTATGATAGTATTGTTTGTGATCTTATATGCAAGTAGTGTACACATATCATTGTCCGGATCCAAAGGCCCCAAAGTGAAAATAATTTGGACAACCGGAGGGGATGGCTGTGGTGTGAGGATCACATGTGTTCATGGAGTGTTAATGCTTTGCCCCGGTGCTCTATTAAAAGGAGCACCTTAATTGCTAGTAGTTCCCTAAAGGCTCCGCTGCCACGGGTTGGCTGGAAAAAAGATGTTGTGCAAGTTCTCATTGCGAGCACGTATGACTATATTTGGAGCACATGCCTACGATTGTTTAGTACTTGGATGCTTGTTATTATTTATCTGCAATGCCCTAGATCTTGAAGTTACATGTTTATACTCGTCCATGCAACGCCCGTCCATCCATCCCTATGCCTACCGCACTCGAATCCTACTGTCACCGTTACTATTACTACTGCTATTGTTTGACTGTTGTTGTTGCTTTTGCTTTGTTGTTGCTACTACAAACTGTTGCTACTTATAAACTTCTGTGAGCAAGAACTATTTCTAGGTGTAGCTGAACTGACAACTCAGTTGTTAAGGCTTCTTTGGCTCCCCTTATGTAGAATCAATAAATTGGGTAATACTACCCGCGAAGACTCTTGCGATCCCCTATACTTGTGGGTCATCAAGACTATTTTCTGGCGCCGTTGCCGGGGAGCATTGCTTTATTTGTAAGTTCACTTGGATCTGTTATTGTTCACTGCTACTCCTTTCATTATGGAAAAGTCTCGTGATGGAAAGTTCCCTATTTTACCATCCACTACAAGAAGAGGTACAATCCTAAACACCTCTGTTGCTCTTGATTCACCGTCTATTATAAGTAAGCTTGTCACACCACCACCACATACATATGCTACACACACTGTTACTACTGCTGAGTCTGAAACTTCTTTTGATGCTCATGATGTTACTTCTACTATGCTTGATGCGAGTGGTTCATTAGGTCCTTTTCTAGATGCTACTATGGCTAGTCTAGGAAATACCGAAACTCTTAGTGAAGACACTGTTACACTTGTTAGTTCACCTGAGGCTAGTGAGAGTTATGATATTAATGATGGTTACATTGAGTTTACTGATGATTTTGTTGAAGAGTGCCGAAACACACATGGTACTAGTGTTATTAAGAGTCTCCTTGCTAAACGTACTATCATGCCTAAGTTGTCCTGTGATCCTAAGTTTGCCACTTCTCCCATAGATATTAAAGATGAAGACTATGATTTCTCTCTTGATTTATCTTATTTAGATATTGTTGAGAAAGAACCTTTTTGTGGAACTGAAAATGAGAGTGATGTGGCTCATATTAATGAGCTTTCTACTATGAGTGCTTTGTTCTCTGATGATTTCAAGATGCACAAATACTTTGTTACTAAGATCTTCCCTTTTTCACTAAAAGGAGAAGCTAGGGCTTGGTTTAATAGATTATCTCCTGGTTCCATTGATAGCCCTGATTGCTTGATTTCTTCTTTCTTCCAGAAATATTTTCCTCCCAGTGCTAGACATGCTGCTTTGCAGAGACTTTTTTATTTTAAACAGGGAGAAGAAGAGAAATTGCTCGAGTCATGGACAAGGTTTTGTGCCTTGATTCATGCATATCCTAGATGTCCATTACCTAAGAATGAGCTTCTTGATATTTATTATAATGGACTAACTGATGATTCTAGGACCTACCTAGATAGCTTTGCTAATTGTGTTTTCAGGAAAAGAACTCCTACAGATGCTGAAGAATTAATGACCAAGATAAGTAAGAATTATGATGATTGGACTTCAACTGAGCTAAATACACCTGAGCCTATTACTCCTGAACCAGATGTGCCTGAACCAATTCCAACACCAACACAAAATAAGAGGGGAGTTATTGCATTGAATGATGAAGTGATGAAGGAAGCTAAGAAGTGTCTAAAGGAGAAAGGTATTAGAGCTGAATATGTGAAGAATCTACCTCCTATAGAAGAATTATGTAAGTCAATTCCCCACTCATCTACTATTGAGGTACACTCTCTCCAACACTTTGATGAAGGTGATATTCCTTATGGAAAGCCTCCTGATCAATGTTTAGACGAACTTGACACTTTTATTGTTAAACAAGGTCATTTTAATAAACAAGTTCAGAATCATTTGTTGGAAAACTCTAGAGCTATCCATGAGTTGAAAGATATTGTGAAAATAACTTCTAATGATATTAAAATGCTTTGTAAACACTTTCAAATGGTTCAAACTCAACTTGATCAACTTGCTAAGGTAAAAAAAGATATGCTAGTTAATGCTTCAGGAGATAAACATGCTTATGGAATTAGAACTAGGAGTGGTATAGCTACTCAACATCATTTATATCCTGAAGGACACCCTAAAAGTATAGAGAAGGATTCCCATCAAGGTGAAGATAGTGGTAGTCCTCATAAGAGAAAGAAAAAGAAAAATAAGATAGTTGAGGAACCACTTGAACCTGCTATAGATCCTAATAGTATATCTGTCTCTGATGCTGAAACTAAGAGTGGTAATAATAATGATGATCCTGATAAGGAGGAAGGAGAGGAAGAACCTGAGAAGCACACTAAGAACACTAGGTACACAAAGGAAGATTTTATTGCTAATAAACATGGTAAAGAGAGAGAACCTTGGGTGCAGAAACCTATGCCTTTTCCAGGTAAGAAACACAAGTCAAAGGAGGAAGAACACTACAACAAGTTTTGTGAGCGGATGAAACCTTTATTTTTGTAAATTCCTTTGACTGATGCTATTAAATTGCCTCCTTATTCAAAGTATATGAAGGATATTGTCTCTAATAAAAGAAAGATTCCTAATGAGGAGATTTCTACGTTGCTTGCTAATTACTCCTTCAATGGTAAAGTTCCAAAGAAACTTGGTGATCCAGGTATACCAACTATTTCTTGCTCTATTAAGAATAATTATGTTAGAACTGCTTTATGTGATTTGGGAGCTGGAGTTAGTGTTATGCCTTTTTATCTCTACAAGAGACTTCAACTAGAAAAGTTGATACCAACTAATATATCTTTGCAAATGGCTGATAAGTCAACTACTATTACTGTCGGTATATGTAAGGATGTCTCTGTTCAATTGCTCATAATTGCATGGTTTTAACTGATTTTGTTGTGCTTGAAATGCCTGAAGATGATAATATGTCTATTATTCTTGGGATACCTTTTCTTAATACTTCAGGTGCTATCATTAATTGCAATCAAGGAAAAGTAACATTCAATATTAATGACAAAGAGCACACTATCTATTTCCACAAGAAGGTTGTTAAGAGCTATTGCCTGAATTCCATTGAAAATATTGAGAGCATCAAGGTTGGAGTCCCATTCCACAAGAAAATTTTGAAACTATTATGATTGGAACCATTGCTATCAAGTATGAGGTAACATAATCACCTTGTAGAATGCAAAGTTTTGTTTCATATAAGATTGTTTTGGTAACAAGACTTGATCAACCTTGTTAACAAAAGGATTTTGATGAACAAAATAATGTTTCCACCGTGGTTATACTTGCTTTCTTTTACTTTTCTCCTTCCTAGTCTTTGCTTTAGCTTTAGTTTTGCTAGTTGTTTGCTTGTTTGAGTTTCTTAGAGCTCCTATACTTTGGCTTTTGGTTTGCTTTTGCTTCTTCGGAGAAAACTGTTTCTGCGAGAAAATCAATTTTCATACCCTGAAAATTGGCCAAAAATAAAGTTTCCCGAAAAATCACAGAAAATTCAAAATAAATTTTTCATTGAAAAAGGGGCAGAGAGGCACCAGAGGTGACCCAGGGGGTCACCCCAGGCCACCACACACATGGTAGGCGCGGCCTACCAGGGGTGGCGCCTAGGGGGGTCTGGCCCACCTGGGCCCCTTCAAGGTGCCCCCTCACAACCATCTTCTTTCTCTCTCCCGAAAAACACCGGAAAACTTTCCCGAGCTCGAGTTCTTGCTGTTCTTGATCACGATTTTTGATCTCCTTGTTCAGCCCACCTCAAGTGCTGATTTTTTGAGGGATTGTTCCTTGGTATGTGCCTCCTCCACTTGTCCAATTAGATTTGTGATTGGTAGATTGTATCTTGAGTATTTTGCTACTATAGGTGACAGGTTGTTTGAGATTGCATGCTTGTTCTATGCTTAGAAACCTTGTTTTGATGCATGTGTAGTCCTCTAGCAAGTTCATATAGTAGTTTCTCATCATTTATCAACTTAGAAATCACTTGGTTTGATGATTGTTTAAAATTTCAGAAAAGTGAAGTCATGGACCACCACACATTTGGTGATATTTTTGAGAGTGATGCACCTAGAAGGGCAAGGCTTCCAAGTTCATCTACCAGCACTAGACCCTCATACAATGAGGATCTCATCACTCCGTGATTTGGTGACGAGGGAGGTGAAGGGGATGCGCACCCCTCCACCTTTCCTTGCCAAACTTTCTTGCGAGCTGCTGGGATTCTTAATGACTTTATGGCTTTGATACAAGGAGCTGGTCTAACAAGTTACATGCAGGATGAGAGTGCACAATATGATTTGCTTACTAAAACATTTGTGGAGAGTTTCTCCTTTACTAACAGCATGTTCAAGCCCTCTGTGTCTTTCAAAATTTATGGCAGGTCTCATTCTATGACATTGAAGAAATTTTGCAAGGCCCTGGGACTTGGTACAACTGGGTCATCAAAGAACATCCCAGCTCTTCCCGTTGATTTGTTGGAGCTTTACCGAGGAATAACCAATGATGATGACCACAGAGCTCAACGAGGAAAGATAAAGAATATTCAACTCCCAACCATCAGGTATTTTGCCTATTATCTTGCCACCAGTGTTCTTGGTAGGGAGAACACTAGTAATATTTCCAACTATCAATTGGCCTTCTTAGCTGCTGCGCTCAACAATGAGGATAAGTATAATCTTGGTTCTCTCATTGCTCGTCGTTTAGCTGCTAAGGGACCCATTTATGGGGGAGTTATTGCTACTCGCATTGCTGCTGCCTTGGACATTGTTGTTGATCCACATGATATAGTTTTGGCTCCTCAGAGGCTTGATCTTGCTGCCATGAAGGCGCACCACTTTATCACCACTAGCTCTACTCTTGAGAACTTGGTTTATAGAATGTTGTTTATTGACGGGGAAGAGAGAGATCCCTCTACCCCAAACCACTTTGTTCAGTATTTCTCAGGGACCTTGGTCACGCTCGAAGGCGGATATGTATGACAATCTGCGCTCTCTTAACTTCCACGGGCACTATCAGGAGGAAGCACCATCATACGACCCCTCTGCGTACACAGGGGAGGCCTCGAGACCGTACCAGGACGAGGGAGCTTCCTCGACATACTACGGAGGTGCATCTACTTGGGCACCATGGGATTGAGCCCCACTTAGGCCAAAAGCCTAAGCTTGGGGGGAGGTACACCGACATCACACTCATATATATATATATATATATCATGTTCGATTGGTTCTTTGTATATCCATTGTTTTCGCTTTCCTTTTGGTTTTTGTTGCTTCTTTCTCAAAAACACAAAAATACCAAAAATATTTGCGTTGTTTCTCTTGGTTTTTTTCTTTGTTTGTTTGCTTTGGTTTGCCTTAAAAGAAAAATCCAAAAAGATTTTGCTTTGTTTGGTTTTCTTTGTTTTGTTTGGTTTTTCTTTGTTTGCTTGTTTTTAAAAAAAATCAAAAACACCAAAAATATTTGTTGTTCTTCTTTTGTTTTATGACTTCTTTGAAGGGTTCAGCCGTCCTCAGTGGATTTTGGGTTTCATACTAATTATTCAAGTCACACAAGTGAAGGACAATAATGAAGATTAAGACAACCTGAGGTGTGGTAAGAAGCTGGTAACGAACTCTATTTGTTTCATTTTTATACATATACTCATCACTGTGAGCATGCTTAGCTTGTTTGTGTAAGGTGTATGTCATTATGGATGCTTAGTAGTTCTTGCTTGTCTATGATTAGCTCCAGCTTGCTAATAGTTTGTAGCATGTCATATGAATGTTTGCTTGCATTGCTTTATTCATACTTTGGTATGATATTGTGGTATTGTCGGGGATATAACCCCGGGTACCCCAGAGTTCGGGTATAAAGAGACCTATGCGAAGAAATGAACGGCTTAATGGAAGATAAGTATGCAAAAGGGGCAGATATAAATAAAGATAAATGAAATAGAGAGTAAAAATAAAGATAACAAAGGTAAAAAGCTGATATGGGCCGACATAGGCATATCTCGGCCCAAACTTCATTGTCTCAGGCCGAATTAGGCCTCTATGATCCAAACTACTGGATAACTGGCCGAATAAAGGAACTGACCCGGCTGGGCCGAATCAGCCCAGCCGGCCTACCACACCACCTCGTCTCTATGGGCCAGATCGAACTAGACCCAGCCCACCACGGGGGTGCATCACCTCTTCACGTCAACACCGACGCCTCCACTCCGCCAGAACCTCGTCACCCCGCCAGATCCCGCGGGTCAACGTCGAGCTCCCGCCAAGCGCCTCGTCGACCGAACCTCCCGCCAACGATGCCTCCCCGATCCCACCGGCTTCTTCAACTGCTTCCCCCGGGTGGGCTGAATTCGGCCCACCGCGGGGATCCTCCTGCGCCCTAGCTCGTTCACCCGGGTGGGCCGAATCAAGTCTCGGCCCACCACGGGATTCCCTCACCAGGCCGAACAGACCCAAGAGCCGAATAGGCCTTGCCTCCCCCTTTGACCCAGCAGGGCCTCAGCAGTGGCCAGGCCGACATAAGCTAACCCGGCTGGACCCCCTTTCCTGATTCGGCTGGGCCGCATCCAGGCCTAATCGGGCCGTCTCCACCCAGGCCGAATCAATTCGGGCCCAGGACGAATCGCCATGCTGCCTAGTATTCTTGGGCCGAGTTATAATGACCTAGACGCCTTGTTATTCATCTCCAGATGCCTCCACGGTCTCCACAAGAACACGCCATCAGATCAAGACAAGACCAACAAGTATTGTGCCAGTCTTGGGAGCCCACCAGCTCAGACTGGCACATGACATATGGAATATGCCCATGGCATCTAACAAGGTGTTAGGTATATGCTCTTGGCATCAAATAAGATGCTAGGGAATATGCCTGGTATCTCCAAAGATGCCAAGGCATATGCTGAGCATCTCTAGAAGATACCCAGAATATGCCATCTAGATGCCAAATGTATAGAACAAGTCTTGTCCCCTGGGCTCCCCTTTATAAGGAGCACCAGGGGGATCGTTAGAAGGAGAGGCCCCGAAGGGCTCCTCCCCTCTCTGCTCAATAGGAGCTTTCCTTCTTCTTCTTCCTCCACTCTCACAGAGAGATCTAGATAGAGGCATAGGAGATACAGCTCAAGGAGCATGATTGTAGCCACAAGTATGGCAAGATTATAAGAGATTAGATGTAGAGGAAGGTGTGTTATCTCTACATGAGAGCCTCAATCCTAGATACATTGTATTTCTCTTTGTTCATACGAGTGCGGTCTTCACTGCATCATCCCTCCCCGGATTCCTCCACGTCCATCGGCCCCAACTTTAGCCTACTCATGGCATATGCCGTGATACCACCACGACATTTGGCGCCCACCGTGGGGCCTTTTAGTGGCGTTGGTTGGGTTTCCATCCGGACGGGAGCATCTTCATCAACTTCTTTCTCATAGGGCTCATTCAGCTCCACCAAGCGAACAGAGAACAAAGAGGTAAGCGCAGAGGCTCTCCAAGTCTGACTCATCAAAGCAGGTAAGACTCAGCAAGAAGGACTCAAGCACTACTCCAAGCTTATTGTAAGTACTAGGTAACTCAGCAGGGCAGGTAAGACTTAGCAAGACTCACTCAAACACTTCTCCAAGTATACTGTAAGTGCCAGATAACTCAGCCGCCTACACTCAATCCTTCACCCCGGGGAGAAAATAACTTAACCTGGGGACTAGTCAACTTATCCATAGAATCACCTTTGGTTTAAGAGAACATTATGTTGATTCAGATCTGTATTTGAGTCAGATAATTTTGTAACTCGTATAGAAGTTGAGTCAGCTTATTTAAGATTCAGATAGATTTTGAATCAGTTAATTTATGCTTTGGATTGACCTGTAACTCAGCTCACCGGCCAACTTATTGATGATTCGGATAGAATTTGAGTCACCTTATTTATGATTCGGATAAGAATTGAGTCAGCTTATTTGTAACTCGGATAGAATTTGAGTCAGCTTATTATGATTCAGATAGATTTTGAGTCAGTTTACTTATGCTTAGAATTGACCTGTAACTCAGCTCACCAGCCAGCTTATTGATAATTTGGATAGAATTTGGGTCACCTTATTTATGATTCGGATAAGATTTGAGTCAGCTTATTTATAACTCGGATAGAATTTGAGTCAGCTTATTATGATTCAGATAGAATTTGAGTCAGTTTATTTATGCTTTGGATAATCCTTTAACTCAGCTCACCAGCCAGCTTATTGATGATTCGGATATAATTTGAGTCAATTTATTTATGCTTCAGATTAACCTTAAACTCGGCTTAGTAGCTTGTCTCTGATTCAGACTAACATTTGATTCAGCTTGCCAGGGTATATTATAATTCGGATTTGTATTCGGTGTCGTGGTATTGCCGACGAGTACGCCATGGAGGGGTCCTCACAGTGCGTGTTTAGAGACGTGGGGTAAGGCGGACGGTTGACGGGTACAAGGTAACATAGCTTACCCAGGTTCAGATCCCACAACGGTGGCGGAATCCTACTCCTACAATAAATCACTATAATGGCAATACGCCGAGTTACAAAGATAGGTTCGCTGTGCGAGGTGTGTGTAAAAACGATACTAGGTTATGCCCTAAAGGCTCCCATAGGCCCGACTTATATAGTCGCCAGGTCCTAGGGTTACAGGAAAAAGTCCTAGCCGGACAGGTTACAGAGTTCTACACCGTCTGTTATTAGTCTTGTGTATCTTGCACTCCAAGGCTCCGGATACGCTGGTGACTCCACCGTAGCCTTCCTTTATCCGACATGGGCCTCCCTTATGGATCCACCTAACTGGGTCGCCCAGCAGGCCACTGGCCATGCTACCGACTATGGGCCACCCGGGTTAGTCGGATAAGAGACATGCTATGAGGATACCCATATAGCATATCCCCAACATTCGGACTCGGCGTACTAAGCATATCTCTGATTCGGGCCGAAGCTTGATTCATCTCGCCAGATTGCCAGGTTATGTTATGACTCGGATTGATGTTTCACTATCTTGCCAGGTTACCCCATATCTCGGACGACTATTTGCCAGCTTATCATATCTCGAATCTATATCTCATATCTACATCTCGAATCAGATCTCTCAGCGGTTAGCCCTATTATCATATCCCAAAACTTAATCTCGGATCTATATCTTGGATCCATATCAAAGGCAAATTGACATCATCTCACCAAATCAAGTTATATCGTGGGAAACAGATGACTCGGATTTGAGTCATATACCTCGGATTTGAGTCAGATGACTCAAATTTGAGATGTAAGTCAAAATCGAGTAAAGTAACTCGGATTTGGAATTAGATGACTCGGATTTGAGTCATATACCTCGGATTTGAGTCAGATGACTCAGATTTGAGATGTAAGTCAAAATTGAGTAAAGTAACTCGGATTTGGAATTAGATAACTCGGATTTGAGTCATATACCTCGGATTTGAGTCAGATGACTCAGATTTGAGATGTAAGTCAAAATTGGGTAAAGTAACTTGGATTTGGAATTAGATAACTCGGATTTGAGTCATATACCTCGGATTTGAGTCAGATGACTCAGATTTGAGATGTAAGTCAAAATTGAGTAAAGTAACTCGGATTTGCAATCGGATAACTCGGATTTGAGTCATATACCTTGGATTTGAGTCAGATGACTCAGATTTGAGATGTAAGTCAAAATTGAGTAAAGTAACTCGGATTTGGAATTAGATAACTCGGATTTGAGTCATATACCTCGGATTTGAGTCAGATGACTCAGATTTGAGATATAAGTCAAAATTGAGTAAAGTAACTCGGATTTGGAATCAGATAACTCGGATTTGAGTCATATACCTCGGATTTGAGTCAGATGACTCAGACTTAAGACATAAGTCGATTTTGAGTAAAATAACTTGGATTGGGAAATAGATGACTCGGATTATGACTTACCCAAAGGGGTTAAAGGACCAGTGCCAAAAATGGCCATAAGTCAAAAACTTACCCAAAAGGGTTATGACCAGTGCCCAAGAAGGCCATAAGTCAAAAACTTACCCAAAAGGGTTATGACCAGTGCCCAAGAAGGCCAGAAGTCCAAAAACTTACCCAAAAGGGTTATGACCAGTGCCAAAAATGGCCAGAAGTCAAAAACTTATCCAAAAGGGTTATGACCAGTGCCCTAAAAGGCCAGAAGTCATAACTTTCCCAAAGGGATTATAAGAGCAGTGCCAAAAAAGGCCAGAAGTCATAATTTTCCCAAAAGGGTTATGACCAGTGCCCAAGAAGGCTAGAAGTCAAAAACTTACCCAAAAGGGTTATGACCAGTGCCCAAGAAGGCCAGAAGTCCAAAAACTTACCCAAAAGGGTTATGACCAGTGCCAAAAATGGCCAGAAGTCAAAAACTTACCCAAAAGGGTTATGACCAGTGCCCTAAAAGGCCAGAATTCATAACTTTCCCAAAGGTATTATAAGACCAGTGCCCAAGAAGGCCAGAAGTCATAATTTTCCCAAAAGGGTTATGACCAGTGCCCTAAAAGGCCAGAAGTCATAACTTTCCCAAAGGGATTATAAGACCAGTGCCCAAGAAGGCCAGAAGTCATAATTTTCCCAAAAGGGTTATGACTAGTGCCCTAAAAGGCCAGAAGTCACAACTTACCCAAAGGGGTTATAAGACCAGTGCCTAAAATAGCCAGAAGTCATAACTTACCCAAAGCGGTTAAAAGAGGAGTGCCCAAGAAGGCCAGAACTCATAACTTACCCAAACGGGTTAAAAGGAACAGTGCCCATAGGGGCTAGGTGTCACGAACTTACCCAAAAGGGTTATGAGGCAGAGAGGTATACGACCAAGATATAATAACTCAGGAAGTAACTCTGGGAATATTTGAATTTAAAGCCTATGCACGACTTTGCGAGTCCCACATAGCCTCGGGGACTAATGTCGGGGATATAACCCCAGGTACCCCAGAGTTCGGGTATAAAGAGACCTATGCAAAGAAATGAACGACTTAATGGAAAATAAGTATGCAAAAGGGGCAGATATAAATAAAGATAAATGAAATAGAGAGTAAAAATGAAGATAAGAAAGGTAAAAAGCTGATATGGGCCGACATAGGCATATTTTGGCCCAAACTTCATTGTCTCAGGCCGAATTAGGCCTCTATGATCCAAACTACTGGATAACTGGCCGAATAAAGGAACTGACCCGGCTGGGCCGAATCAGCCCAGCCGGCCTACCACGCCACCTCGTCTCTATGGGCCAGATCGAACTAGATCCAGCCCACCACGGGGGTGCATCACCTCTTCACGTCAACACCGACGCCTCCACTCCGCCAGAACCTTGTCACCCCGCCAGATCTCGCGGGTCAACGTCGAGCTCCTGCCAAGCGCCTCGTCGACCAAACCTCCCGCCAACGATGCCTCCCCGATCCCACCGGCTTCTTCAACTTCTTCCCCCAAGTGGGCTGAATTCGGCCCACCGCGGGGATCCTCCTGCGCCCCGGCTCATTCACCCGGGTGGGCCGAATCAAGTCTCGGCCCACCACGGGATTCCCTCACCAGGCCGAACAGACCCAAGAGCCGAATAGGCCTTGCCTCCCCCTTTGACCCGGCAGGGCCTAAGCAGTGGCCAGGCCGACATAAGCTAACCCAGCTGGACCCCCTTTCCTGATTCAGCTGGGCCGCATCCAGACCTAATCGGGCCGTCTCCACCCAGGCCGAATCAATTCGGGCCCAGGATGAATCGCCATGCTGCCTAGTATTCTTGGGCCGAGTTATAATGACCTAGACGCCTTTTTATTCATCTCCAGATGCCTCCACGGTCTCCACAAGAACACGCCATCAGATCAAGACAAGACCAACAAGGATTGTGCTAGTCTTTGGAGCCCACCAGCTCAGACTGGCACATGACGTGTGGAATATGCCCATGGCATCTATCAAGGTGTTAGGGATATGCTCTTGGCATCAAATAAGATGCTAGGGAATATGCCTAGCATCTCCAAAGATGCCAAGGCATATGCTAAGCATCTCTAAAAGATACCCAGAATATGCCATCTAGATGCCAAACGTATAGAACAAGTCTTGTCCCCTGGGCTCCCCTTTATAAGGAGCACCAGGGGGATCGTTAGAAGGAGAGGCCTCGAAGGGCTCCTCCCCTCTCTGCTCAATAGGAGCTCTCCTTCTTCTTGCTCCACTCTCACAGAGAGATTTAGATAGAGGCATAGGAGATACAGCTCAAGGAGCATGATTGTATCCACAAGTATGGCAAGATTATAAGAGATTAGATGTAGAGGAAGGTGTGTTATCTCTACATGAGAGCCTCAATCCTAGATACATTGTATTTCTCTTTGTTCATACGAGTGCGGTCTTCACTGCATCATCCCTCCCCGGATTCCTCCACGTCCATCGGCCCCAACTTTAGCCTACACATGGCATATGCCGTGATACCACCACGACATTTGGCGCCCACCCCGGGGCCTTTTAGTGGCGTTGGTTGGGTTTCCATCCGGACGGGAGCATCTTCATCAACTTATTTCTCATAGGGCTCATTCAGCTCCACCAAGCGAACAAAGAACAAAGAGGTAAGCGCAGAGGCTCTCCAAAAAGAGTTCCGCTCCACCGCCGCCACCAGAAACCAAGATTCAGATCCAGAAACTCCGTTCTGGCACCCTGCCGGGACGGAGAATTTGGAGAGGATCATCGCCATCGTCATCACCAACGCATCTCCATCAACCACCGATGTTTCCCTCATCCATGAGTGAGTAATCCCCTGCTGTAGGCTTGGGGATGGTAGGGATTGGATGAGTTCTATCATGTAATCAAATAAGATCTGTTAGGGCATAGTGCCTAGTATCTCTATTAGTGCTATTTGACTTTGTTGCAACTTTTTGTGCTTAATGCTTGTCACTAGGGCCTGAGTGCCATGATCTTAGACATGAACTTATTATTGAATAATTATGATAGTATTGTTTGTGATCTTATTTGCAAGTTGTGTACACATATCATTGTCTGGATCCAAAGGCCCCAAAGTGACAATAATTGGGACAACCGGAGGGGATGGCTGTGGTGTGAGGATCACATGTGTTCACGGAGTGTTAATGCTTTGCTCCGGTGCTTTATTAAAAGGAGCACCTTAATTTCCAGTAGTTCCCTAGAGGCCCCGCTGCCACGGGCTGGCTAGACAAAAGATGTTGTGCAAGTTCTCATTGCGAGCACTTATGACTATATTTGGAGCACATGTCTAGGATTGTTTAGTACTTGGATGCTTGTTATTATTTATCTGCAATGCCCTAGATCTTGAAGTTACATGTTTAGACTCGTCCATGCAATGCTCGTCCATACATCCCTATGCCTACCGCACTCGAATCCTACTGTTACCGTTACTATTACTACTGCTACTGTTTCACTATTGCTGTTGCTTTTGCTTTGTTGTTGCTACTACAAACTATTGCTACTGATAAACTTCTGTGAGCAAGAACTATTTCCAGGTGCAGCGAAACTGACAACTCAGTTGTTAAGGCTTGCAAGTATTCTTTGGCTCCTCTTGTGTCGAATCAATAAATTGGGTAATACTACCCGTGAAGACTGTTGCGATCCCCTATAATTGTGGGTCATCAGGGGTTCAAATAGAAAACAATAAGAGATTTAAAAAATGGAAAATGCTTCTTTTATACAATAAAATACATATTGTCATACATCAAACTAATTGAAATTCAAATATATATATCAGTTTGCAATTATTGCCTCATTCAGACAAATTATGTTTTGGGGAGGGATGATTTGGGGAGAGGCTTGAGTAGAAAGCCTTGAACCTTCATAGATAGTAGGTGATTTGGGAAGTGGTGATTTAGGTTAAAACTTGATTTATATACATTTATTATGGTGGTAGGTCACATAATAAGACACGCTGGGTAGATGCCACTATGTTTTGATCTTTTTGAATTTGTTGTGCATAAAATGACTCAATTAGCTAGCTTAAACCCACTCGTTGACTCTCTATTGACCAGCCACCGGAGGGTAAAAGTGAGTATATTGCACACGTCAGTGTTAGTACTGTAGGGCAAAACTGAGTACAACCAAACTACTAGTGCTACACACGAGAGTATAACTGAGCACAACTAAGTGACCAGGGTTAGACACGAGAGGTAAAACGTGACGCATGGGTACGCGTGTCGCGGTGCATGGGGCGGTAGCGGACGCATGTGGCCGTGCACGGTGCAGTAGCATACGCGGTGCACGTTGGTGCAACGAAACGTCTCCTCCCTTCACCTTTATAGATGCCTCATCACTCTCACTCATCACTCACTCGCTCACGCAACCATATCCACTGTCCCATCACCTTTTGCAAACCCCCAAGAAAACCCCAACCACGCCGGCGATGGAGAAGAACGGCGCGGTGGCCATCTTCGCCTCCAAGGCGGCCGACGAGGAGGCCCTAGTCCCCGTATAGGCCTCCGTCGAGGCATTGAAGGCATCCGCCATTCCCGTCCAGACCCTCGTCCCTGCTTCCGCCTTAGCTGCCGGCAAGGAGGCCCCCGTCCCCGTACAGGCCCCCGCCGTTCTCCTGCGGATCCCGCACGGCTGGGACCCCTACCGGGGCAATGATTACATCAGGCCGGAGAACCCCTTCGACACCAGCTTAGCCGACCCATGGTCGGAGGTAACTAGGGTTTTCTCCGCTTCCTTTGTTCTTCCCCCATTCCCATCGTTGGATGCTAGATCATGTGTTATTAGAGCTCGGCTATTCGTATTTTCAATCGTTGGATGCTAAGTATTTTCACAATAGCTAATCCTCGTGTTAGATCTCGTATTTCAATGAATGCCCCTAGTTGGGATCAGTACTAGCACCGATCTGTAGTTGGGATCAGTACTAGAGCCGATCTATAGATGGGATCAGTACTAGCACCGATCTGTAGTTGGGATCAGTATTCGATTTGGTTTGAGATTTGGGGATTAGGGAATAATCAAGGGATGCCAATCAGTTAATTTATGCAATTAATCAATCCCGAAAATCACGGTATCTCAATCATGTCATTATTGCACGCTACTGTTTTTTGTAATAGGTGGATAGCAGCAACGTCTGCAGCGACAATGAGTCCACGGACACCAAGACTCGTCAGGTGCTTAGGAAGCTGAAGTCCGGCCAGTTCAACGCCTTCTTCACTGGCGACGTCTACAGGTGCCCCTACTGCACCAGGGGCCTCGCCACCGACTTCAACTTCCTCGTGAGGCATGCCGAGGACGTGAAGACCTGCGGCCTGTCAAAGAACGTCAACGTCTTCAGAGCCCAGCACCAGGTGCTCGATTTTCACTTCCGCAACCTCCATAAGGTGGCCATCGAGGAGGGTCGCATGCCCCCGATCAAGCCCAAGGCGCCCAAGGTCAAGGGACTGGGCAGCAGGAAGTGGAGGAAGCGCCAAAGGGAGGAGGCGGAGGCCATGAGGGGCCATTGATCTTGTGCTGATGCTGCTGCTGTAAAGCAGCTTCTTTTGTTTTGTTATCTGTGTTGAACTTGTAAGCTGTTGCTGCTGAGCAGCCTAATTGTCGAACCTGGTTTAAGTATCGTACTATATAATCCTTTATTAACTGTTTTATCTACATCTGCTCTATTTATCTACATATTTATCGTGCTGGTTAGATTTGCTGCCACATTGGAAAATAGGAGGGCCAAAAGGAACCATGAATGAAGAGAGAAGCTGCTCTAAATTCGCAGCCTTTTTGGCAAAAACAACAACTTTTAGCGAGATAAAAGAAAAAATGCGCTCTTAAAAAGGACAATCATAAAAATAACAAAAAAAGAAATCTTCCAATTTAGGCGATAGGGCGCACGTAACTACCAAACGCGTCCCATATGGTCCCACACCACATTCTCCAAAACGCGTTTCCAACAAGCCGATCCCACGCAGTCCAACATGGGGGGTCCTACTACGGGACCCGACTGAACGTGGCCCCACCTGTCAACACGTAACGGGGGGGGGGTCCTACTTGTCAGCACGTAACGGTGAGGGTTCACTACGAGACCCACCTGAATGCGGCTCCACTTGTCTGCACGTAACGGCGAGGGTCCACTAACGGGACCCGACGGAGAGCGAGTTTCCGACCGATGTGAGAGTTTCGAACAAGGAGCTGGACAAAAGTAAGAAAAAGTTAATCGGCCGGAGAAAAGTGAGTAGAGCTAACGAACGGGTACGAAAATAGAAATCCCTAAGGCTATGTTGGGTTAATCCATCTAGGAGTGGATTGGATGGGATTGGAGAGGGTTAGGAAGAATTTTGACTTAGGTCGGATCTAATCCAGGCCAATCCATGTCAATCCATCCCAATCCAACACTAACCGAACAGGGCCTAAGAGAAGACTAAAACAAGTACCTTGGCGTACAAGACTCACATCCCAACGAATCCAGCTAGTCCAGAACACACAGCTCAAAGGAGAAAAGCAATAACCGCAGTGTATGCAGATGTTATCCTATGTAGTGATGAGATTCACGAGACAACACAAGATGGGTGCAACTGAGGTTTCATAATATAAGTAAAACTCCACCTTCTTACGCCTGATTCCTCCTGCTGCAGGGTTGTAGTGCAAAAAGGATAACAAGTGCCAGGAGCATTCACTTTAGAAATTCCCCAATATTGCATCCTAAATAATCCTTTTGCACCATCTCTAAAAGGGTGTCAGATATCTGGACAGTAGATGCGATACGATAGATCAAGAACTTGAGAAAAGTATATGTACAAATCCAAAAAAAGTAGACAGCGAATGAAATATTGGAAATCAGGACATCCAAAAGGGGAAACATGGATGTAGGCTACAACACGATAATCCATATCCAATTTATAGGTCCAAATGAAATAATTTACAGAGAATATACTTATTAACAACATGAGTAGTCACAGCATAAGAGCTTGCTAGCTGGACAATGGCCATCAGCAGGACATATCATACATGATTTGTAAAAGAATGAAAATGAAACAGCTTCTTAAGATATGGAATCAAATCAAGCATTAGAAACCTCTGTGCAGGCAGGTATTCCCAAACACGTAGCTGCGCAAGACCAAGCAATTGTGACAGGCAAACATTCTGGACCATCCTGCAAGTTAAGAAATCACACTTTGCACTGAACTGACATACATATCTAAATCAACAAGAGCACGACACGATATTAGTACCTGCTCTGGCACATAAAGACAGAAAGAGTAATATATGATCTATAGTCTTTTGGATTCACCAATATAAGGGGAAGCAGCCTCACACGAGACATATACTGATGGAAGGGAGATAGATTCACGGACTCGCACAAATCAAAACAAACATATGAATCGATTTCCCACCCGCTATACAAGATTACCTTCCCTAGACACAAAAGAAAACGCCTCACATCCAAGTGGAACGAGAGCGAAAGTCCAACACAATCTGCCATGACCAGCAAGTCAGAAAGAAATCAGGAAGAAACAGGGTAAGCCCAACATCCCAATAACACAGAAAAAATATCCAGTAGCCCGGAAAACAGCCAGCAGGGCGGTGTGATGCACGCCGGATCGCTTGGAATCTGACTAGAAGAACTGACCGTTGGACTTGGCTAAATGAAAAACTTCTAGCTGTGTGTATTTCTACGATAAACTAAGCAGTTATGATTGGCAAATTTTCATTCACTTCTGTGAAGCAGATTATAATACTATAAACATTTGTACTATGTATATTTTTCATCCGTGGGCACCACGCGAGTAGTCTGTATTACTACAAGGCATATGAGAGGCTACAGTGAACTTCACAGAAATTGCACCCAATTTCTGTACTGCCCTAAAATTCCATCCCTAGATACAAGATAGATCTGGACCCCAACAAGGACACCATGCAGAACTCCCCCAAAACATGGTCAAATCAAATAGGAGCAGTAAGCTTTACCCAATACAGAGGAGCATATCGTAACATTAAACAAGCAGGGATGTACAGTCTTAGGTTCATCTTAGTATGGATCACAGTACCAATACCTTAAAAAGGGAAGCCAAGCAACATCACAAAATGAACTTAGAAATTGCAACACCAGATAAGCGTAAATCAGTAGAATAAAGTAGGGGGGGGGGGGGGGGGGGGGGGTAAGCCTGGACAGTGAACCTCACACAAACTTGTACACAAATCTGCACATCAACAACAAAATTCTGTCCACCCAAGTTCCTGCACGCAGATGGTAGATAGAAGATTAATCTTGGACCGCAGCAAAGATACCATGCCCAACTACCCCAAAACATGGTCCAAAACAAATGCTACATGCAGTAACTTCTACCCAACACACAGGCACAACGTAATCATAAGAGAAAACAAGCAGAATTGTACAATGATCATAACTGATATTTTTAACAGAGCTTAGGTTCAGCATAAGATGCATCCATAACAGTACCAATAACAGAGATAGATGGGCACAAGCAACTAACTAAGTAACATAGCTGTAAACAAACTGGTATGCGACTCAGCAGAAGATCCTATCATATGTAACCCCCGTGCTCTTCAGAATAATAGCAGATGCCCTCCTCGTTGTTAGCAACACGGAAGCGACTGATGTCAATCTTCTGATTCCATTCTTCCTCGATCTGCTGCATCATCTGTCGCTCAAATTCATCCTTCTTGTCATAGTAGTCCTCGTCGACCTCCACGTACCCCTTCTCGATCAACTCCTTGCGGACCTTGGCCCGGAACTGATCCAACTCGTCCTCAGCCTTTCCGTACAGCGGCAGGTACTCCTTGTCCAGCTCCTCCATTCTCAGGATCAAATCGGCCGGCAGCCTGTCCTTGGAAGCCTGGTCATGGATGATGCTGGGGGGAGGCGCCCTCCACTGGTCCAAGGCCAGCTCAATGTCTTCCTTGAGCAGCCGGATCTTGCCTGGGGCAGCCACATCCGCATACTCAGGCTTGGACTGCTCCAAGATCCTGTCCACTGCTATATCCAGCTCATGAGGTTCCAAGTCTGCTGCCTCAGGAAAGTTTAACAACACCGCCCTGACCTTGGGCCGTTCCTCCTGAAACCGAGGCTCATAGTCATAATCATCCTCGGCGTCATCTTGATAATCATCCGTGTACTCAGCCTCCTCGGCCTGAGGCTCAGAAAACTCCTCCTGAATGCCACCCTCAGCCTGAGGCTCAGAAAGCGTCGCCTTAGCGGAGTCGACCACCATGGGCTCGGTGGCCTCCACGGCGGCGGCCACAGACACAGCATCCCCGCGGGTCGCCTCCATAGGCTCGGTGGTGCATCGGCCCAGCGTGTGCTTGGTGGAACCCTCCTCGCTGGTCGCGCCCTTGCCCTCCGCCGTGCACCGCACCAGCGCACTCTTGCCCTCTTTGCCGGCCATCGACGGAAATGATCGGGAGCACCTCCCTAACTCGGATCAGCCGAGAATCGCCTCGCCTCGCCTCGCTGCGCCGAAACTGTAATCTGCGATGGGATATGGGATTGGAAGATACGGCGGTGTCTCCGTTGTTGTAATCTTGCTCCTTCCTCCGATCGGAATAGGGATCCGGGTCGGTATGTGGCCCATGAGGTCGTAACCGTAACAGACTGCTCTGCTGCCCCATTGGGTCACGTTGGGCCATACCCAGACCGCAATTGAGTTTTTTCCCCTGCTTCTAGTCCGCGGGCACTATGTATCGCATATTGCCAGTCCTAATAAGTAGGAAAGTAAACGGATCGGATCGAATCGCATATATCGTTTACCATATTTTTTAACGGATTCGGATTGGAATGGATAATAGCCGGACGTGGATTTAAATGCGGATTATATCGGATTACGGATATGGGACGGATTCAGAGCGGACTCGGATCGGAATAGGATAATCGAACAAATACACATAGAAAACTAAAAATTTATTTAGTTTATACAAAAGAAATGACAAGAAAGCGTACAACACTAGATAGCAGTAGTATAAAAGTACAAGATTAGTAATAGCATAGTATAATATGATTATGTAGCATGCATAACTAACTGATACACTAACTAGATTGTCCTGATATTGGGGTTATGCTAATTTTATTGGATTATCCTATTTGAGTATCTCGGATAATTCGTATAAAATGTTGGATTATTTTTATCTGTCGGATATCATCAATATCATTTCCGCTATCATATCCGTCGGATATCCGCTCGACAAATATCCGCATCCGTATCCACATCCGTCGGATATCTAAAAATACATACCATAACGAATCCGGATGCGAATTTGAAGTGAAAATTATTCGTATCATTTACATCCCTACTAATAAGACTCGGTCACAGCGATTCTCGGCTGGGCCGGCCCATATAGAGTTCTTTCGGCTTTATTTTGTTTATGCTTTTTGTTTTTTGTTTCTTCTTTTCCTGATGCTTTTTATATTTTAGGTTTCTTTTTTTGTTTCTTTTTCTCTTTTTATTTTCTTTAAGTTTTTTCCAAATTTCCTTTTTAGGATTGATTTTTTTTTGTTTCTTCATGTTCATTTAATGTTTTTTAATTTTGTACTTTGATACATTCTTTCAAAATTTAATCCATGATTTTTTGAAATTGGTTCATGTTTTTAAGTTTTTTATAATTTTTGAAATTTGGTTCATTGATTTACAAAATTGGTTCATGAGTTTTTGGAAAATGTTCATGATTTATTAAAAAAATCATGTTTTTGGAAAAATATGCATGATTATTCAAAAAATTCAATGTTTTAAATCATGAACAATTTTTTTTAAAAAATAAACGTGTTTAGATTTAGAAAACAATGAGATTTTCAAATCTAATAATGCTATGAAAAAGTTGGTAGAAAAGAAAAACCAGACACGTGCGCTGGGTCGATCGATGTTTTCTCCAAAGATGGCCCGCTGGTAGCGTTCAAAGTGCGCACGCACTGTGAGCTTACATATCATTTTCAAACATGTGCATATCGTACGTGCGACACGCAACGAGCTTATGTTCCATGCGCACCTTTGAATGAGTTTTTCTGTGCATTTTTAAAAAAAAAATTCTTTTCCATGTATTGTTGCGCCGCTGGGTGCTCCACGCGCACGGGCGAGTCGGACATAGGACTTGCTCCGAGCAATGCACAAGAGGTCCCCTTCTAGTCACTCTCAATTTTGTACCGTACCAAATATAGTACTACCTTGATCTCAAAATACTCCCTCCATCCCGGTTTAAAGGACATAATTTACAAATCATGCAATCCTAAAATACTTAGATACAAAAGCATTTAATCTCTGTAATTACTCTAATGTGAAAAGAACAAACTGCTTGCATGCACGTGTGTGAACAAATGTGAGCGTTTTTCTAATTCTTTTTCTCCTTATGCATGGTCTACTTCATGCTATTAAATGAACCAATTAGATGACACCTAAGGCTCAGAGAATTGCAAATTGTGTTCTTTAAACCGGGATAGAGGGAGTAGATATCATAAGTTATTAAAATTTAAATGAATCTATATATTAAATAATATTTAAGTTTTTAAATTTTTTTGACAAAACTGCGATATCTATTTTAAAACTTGAGGAAGTAATAATAATAACCATATATTAAAGGGAAATGATTGGCTTCAGCCCCCCGATATGACTTAACGATCCTCGGGTCTGCGCGGCGCTATTGTCCATGGGCCCTGGTACCTTATCTCTCCTCAACAGCATATTTTCTTTCTTCCTCATGCGACGCTGCCTTGTCCTACTCAGTTGCGCCGTTCGGCCGGAGAGCAACGCGCGGCCGCTGCCGGAGCGTGCTAGCCCGACCTTCCTTCTCAGCTGCGCGCGTGAGGACGCCCCGCTGTTACGCCTACACCCTTGCAGCCGCCGCGTCCCTTTGCCGAGCTCCGCCGCGCGAAGCGCAGCCGCTGCCGGAGCGCGCCAGCCCGACCTTCCTTCTCGGCTACGCGTGGGAGGGCGTCCCGCTGGTTCGCCTACACCCCTGCAGCCGCCGCGTCCCTTTGCCGAGCTCCGCCGCGCCACGGGGGGATATGAGGTCTGCTGTGTTGTCGTCGTTCCTCTCTTGCCCAACGCACTGTCGTCGTTCCTCCCCACTCATCGCAGCCGACGTGCACGTGCCTGAGCTGGGTGCCCCCTTTTGTCGCCGAAGATGGACTGGTTGTTGCAAACACGACGCAGTACACGTAGCCATGGCCCAGGTGATGGAATGCTACATACCGGTGTTGCTAACATAGTTTAGAGCCTGCTACTCTAGTTGGCTGGTGTCGTTAATTTTATATCTATCTTTGCTAAGAAACATTTCGCTAATTTAGCATACTGTTTTTGCTAAGTATTTATATAGTTTTTGCTACTTTCGCATATTTTTTTTCTACAACCTATCTCTATAATTTTGCTACGAGGTCTTTGGCGATGTCCCCGTTACTATATTAGAAAAAACATTTTACTACAACCATTTTATGAGTTTACTATAATAGCGTAAATTTTTTGCTGCAAAGTCTCTGGCGAGGTTTTTTCCAAACGAGTCTCCAATGATATTTTTCGGCGAAGTCGGTTTTGCTATATTAGTATTTTTTTTTTGCTACAAAGTCTCCAGTGAGGTCTCCGGCGAGGGTTGTCTTTTTTGTTCTGTTTTTGAACGGACTTTTTTGCTAGAGTGTAGCAAACATATACACTATATAGCAAAAGGGATTTTGTCTAGCAAAGCGGGATTGGAAGGATACGTTAGCACGAGGATCCGGGATTAGAAGTTTTGATCTCGGGAAACGGGTAGCGCCTTCCTATATTAATATAGGGCATAGGATTAGCAGCCTCTTCTCAATTCGATTACTATTCATTTCGGTTACTTTTCATTAATATTATCTAACCCCTCATCGACGTGTGGTATAATAAAGGTATAATTGGGAGCGAGGCTTGGGGCTCTCCACAAAAATCAGAAATCACCAGCCAATAGGTCTAGCTCAGGGTGAGACTGAGGCGGGTTTGTATCGATATTCTTCCCTCCTATTCGACCGCGCAGCACGGTCTCGTGAGCGCGAGTGGAGCGGCGTGTTGTTTTTTTCTTTAAAACAGAGCAGCCTGTTTGCTAATCAGTATGTTGTGACGTGCTAATCACGTTTTGTTCCCGACTGCTATTCAAATCATAGTTATTGGCTTCTTTCCTTAGTGCAACTCCAATGAACCCTCGCAAACTAACACCGATTCGGTCTGATTGTGACCATTTGCGGGTCTGGAGGACCATGCGGGCAAGGCCGGCCCGTTTGTGGGTGGCTTTGCACCCAGCGGCTCCCTCATATGTGGGTTCTGATGTCCGTGATCTTTCCTTGACAGCGGCTCAAGGTATCCCTTAATGACGGCTGGTGTCCCATCGCTGGTTGCCACTTGTGGTTGTTTTCCCGCGCGTGGTCATGAGTTTCCGGCGCAGGCATTGTCCTTTCCCGCCCAAACCTCGCCGCTTTCCGCCGATGGACACCGTCCGGTCTATAAAAACGGCCTATAGGGGTTTGGGAGGCACATCCAGCAGCCCATTCCCCAGCATGCCTAGACACCTCCCACCACTCGTCTTGGCGAGGCCGGCTTTGGTTGGGCACCCACCTACATACCCCGCGGAGAGGGACAACGTCACTCTCGACGCGGCACTGGCAGACTGGGACTGGGAGGAGGAGGAGGAGGACGATGACAACGTCCACTAGGTCGACGATGTCGTCGAGGGAGGGCCGGACCGGCAGGAGGCCATCCTTGCATCTATAGAGTCAACCCGCGGCAAGGCAGCATGATACGCCATCGCCGCCACGGGCTACGTCGTCGAACATCATGTCATCACGTTGTCACGGGCCTTGGCGGAGCGGGAGGCTAAAGGTCGCCATCACATGACCGAGGAGCGGCTGTGCCAGGACGCCAACACGGCGGCTATTGTGAATATACAAAATAGATATACCTACGGCATAGTCTCATACCGCCAAGCCCGAGTGGCCCACAGATGGTGGTTAAGCCTATGGCCTAATCGGTTGTTGATAGATAAGACGGAGGTCTAGCAAGGATGAAGGAAGGCGACGTGCCACCTCCTTAGATGGAAGCCGGCGCCTGGAGGACAAGACAATAGTTTATGTATTAGTCTAGCACTCTATAACCGTATCTGGCTAGGACTCTCCTTGTAACCCTTGGTCCTGACGCCTTTATAAGCCGGCCTACGAGAGCCTGTTTTGAACCTTTGGACTGATAGGTCACATCGCGACATGGCCTAAAAATTATCACAAAACCATGAATGAAAACAGAGGAGGGTTCATACTTGAACCGACAAATCTTGTGGTATTTTCCATGTTTACTCCCGCAGCTGCATAGACAATAGCAAAACTGTCATTCCAGGCATTATACAACAATTTTAGCAGCTGTGTGAGGTCTACCATACAACAAAGAATGAAGAATGGCTGGAAACCTAAAACAAGCAATGCTTAATAGCTGAGAATTATATTAATTAACACTGCTTCTATTTTTCAATATCACTTGCACACTTAACTATATACATTGGAAGCCTAACCAAGATGGACACCATGTATAAGTTTCTTAGTTACTTCTTAAAGGAGAGAATAAAGACCATATGAAATAAAGTTGATCACAAAGTTTAGTCTCTACAGGTTGTTGAAAAATGAGATTAAACAGCTCAATTATGCTATCTCTTTTTCTAAAAATTATCACAAAACCATGAATGAAATTTTGAAATAAAAATTCCTATTTAAGAGTGATTAAAGGGTAAGTAATAGAAAATGATCTTCATGCGCAATGATACCACAACATGCATATATATAACAGAATCACTAATTTATCTCCATGAGCATCAACCTTAGGAACAATTATCATGTTCCTTTAATCAAAATATGCTTTAGAGAGCCCGAGTTATTTAGGTTGCCAACATACACCAAAAAAGGACCAATAGGGAGATGTTTTATTTTTTATTTAGATGCATAGAGATATGTGTTCGGATCATAAGTTTTCAAACAATCTTGCACATGTTGTATCTTCAAATCATGGATAAATGAGAAATACTCCAAAAGTAAAGTTGTGGGCAGTACTGTTCGCTCTCCATTATTCAGGCACTGCAATCACCCCCAGTCCTCCCTCATAAAAAAGATAATGGTACCTCCAAACCTTTATTACTCGAGACAACTGATAAAGAGAATTGCAAGAGCATCTCATTGTTAATTTCTTGGAAGTAAGTTTAAGTAAAAGATGAGCAGATGCAGTACATATAGGACGATATTCTCACCTGGATCTGAATGGGAGCAGAGCAGCAATGTCGCCCATGCATCCCGCTGCCTTTCGTATGGCCACCACTTGTCTGCTCTTGATCGCAATAATTTCGCTAGAGGGGTTGGACAACAACATGCGGCCTATTCAATTTCAATTGGTCACATCGCGATCGACATGGCCTGAACCTTTGGACTGAGAGAGATAATGTATGAGGGAAGAAGAGCTAGCGGACCTGAATCAGCGAGAGAGATTGCTTCTGTAGAAATTGGGCGCCTCTGGGACGAGAAGGCCTGTGTTGGGTCACATGAGTGCAAGGAAGAAATAGTTGGAAATTCATGTCGACCAGCCATTGCACTACACAGGCTTTCAGCACGAGCAGAGAATTCCCATACCAATGGACATGGCAACTGCTGAAACTAAACAACACCAAGTCAGCTTTCTGAATAAGGGGGCACGATTACCTTACATAAATTATGGATGTCTCTAAGTCACAGCCGACGGTGACATAACTTATGTCATCAGGTGACGATCAGCGCAAAATCAACAGGAGCACAGCGCACGCAGAACGTATCCCCTTGACCCCCGGTTTTTTTTGTCGTTGTTTGTTGGGCTTATTACAGGGCTAGATTTGTTTGTCTTTGGTGGGCCTTTTTTGTTGTGTTGTGTAGTTTCTGGGCTGGTCCAGCTATAAAAAAGACAAAAACCACTTTATGATCTTAGACATAATAAAAACTACTTTATGATCTAGACAGGACAAAAAAGCAGAGTAAAAACCCAGCTCCTAACAACTACCAGATCGACCTCGATCTGGAAACATCTCTCTTTCTCTTTCCCCTCTTCCTCCTCTATTCCCCATCGAACATAACACAAAATTGAAGCAGGATGTACAAGCAGATCTGAAGAGGAAACCAATGGATTCACAGATGCATAGGGTAGATTCTTCAAAGAAGCTCTTAATGGATTCAGGGCAGTACACTTACCACGGTAAAAAAAATCCCCAAATCAAGTTGAAAAATTACTGATGATTCCTCTCTTCTCTCTTCCTCTCTCTTCTCTGTCTGGCCTTTGTTCTGATTCATAAAGAAACATTCAAGCACTCATGTAAACCTTGCATTATACAAAAATCTTGCATTAACAGATGTTGTTTTCTTTGTAGATTCAGCAAATTTTTCTGATGATATCATAGGAACTCAGGTTCAAAATATTTCCGTTGCTAAGTTGTCAAACAAAAATGAATCATATAATAAGAATCTCATATAATAGTTGCAATTTTAATTTTCTGTTACAGGTACCACCAAGTAAATATCTGCATGATCAACATACCTATAATCAGGTTCAGCTACAACATTAATATCTACATTTTTTTGAGTCATCAAAATGCAAAGAGTAAACATGAAAATACAAGGCATAATCAGAACAAAGAAATTGGTTGTAATGATATTTACCTTTTTTGATGCAGTTACAAACTTCCAAGACAAATATGTTCAAGAATCTGCAAGTTGAAACAAGCAGAAGTAATCAGGAACAACAACAAGACATATATCAGGTTTGTTCCTAAGTGTAATATTAACAGTACAAGAAATATTACCATTTTGGTTTTGATGCTTTCTTGTTTTTTGTTGTCCGAGAAATCAATAGATTACACCAATCATTCAATAATAACAAAATAGCCATAAACAGATAAGAAACAGAGTAACAAAGACACATAAAACTTGTAGCAATGACATTCAGTACCATAAGTCTTACGAATAAACATACATGCAACACTTAAAGATTCTTACACAACACATACTTAGGAAATAAAACATAGTCTTGAACATAATCATTACACACTCGAAAGAACGGTCATAGTCTTTAACATAGAAAACATATAGAGTAACAACTGGTGTTGTGTTCAAACAGCACCATAACATAACTGGTCTTGACGTTCCATTGCATCAGTCGCGAATTGGGTCAATAGTTATCTCAATCCCAGTTGTTGTTGCATGGAACATGAAAAGAGCAACATGTCCTTCTTTAAAGTCATTTGCCTGAGCAAACTCTTTCTACCCATTGTTGTTTGCAGGCATGTTGTTACCATCAGGTATGCCATATACCAGAAGAACAGTTCCAGTTGGTGGCATGTCCAGCACTGATGCAATGAACTTTGGAATGTGCTACGGCAAAACAAGGAACAAAACATACAAATTACATATACAACAAAAAAATACAGAATGAAAATCACAAACAATTAAAAAAACAGATGTTGTTTTAGTCATTTACCAATGCATTCTTGGATATGTATGTTTTAGTCATTTGATGAACAAACACAGCTCCCATACCAATTCCATGCAACCCTACAAACATGTTAATCCTTGTTGTCTCAGATGTTGTTGGTTCCATGCCTTTTGAAAACACAATTGCTTTAGCTTCACCATTGAATGCAAATTCTTCTGAAAAAGAAACAAAAAAAATTGAAGGGTATACATGAGCATTACAGTATATTAGCAATTCTAATCAATATTGAATCAAAATTAGAAAACAAAAAAAGATAAGTAATGATGAAAACTAGTACCTTCTACCCTATCCTTCAGATAACCATTTTCATCAAGTGCCCTGATACGAAGAAAAGGTGGTGGGTTGTTCATGCTTAGCCTAATTTGCTCTCCATGTTTCATGTTGTAGTCATCCAGAAACTTCATGTACTCAGGACCACAAATTCTGGTCTTGTGAGTTTTTTTTCACAAGATTGAAAGTGTACAGTTCTTTTCCTTCAGTCTCAACATACAGAACATCACTAGTCACTGAATTAAAAGTTTTCCTTGCAAAACAAGGTACATTCTGTATACATATATGAAAGAAAACAGGAATAAAATTAGTACAAAACACATAATACAGAGAACTCCAACAAAAACAGAATAAAACAATTACAGTGACAGAAAAAGAACTTACTAGATGATCTCTAAAGTTGTTGCGCAAGTGGATATGGAAATAGCTTTTGGAGAGCTTCATGTTGTTGCAGGCACCAGATTTGTGCCCACAAATCCCACATTTTTCCTATTACAAAATAATAAATAAAATTAAAATCCACAAGTACTATTGGCTAACAACTACCTTATTTAGTTAAGCAACTAAATACAGAACATGTACTTCTTGTTAAAAACTAAAAGAAACTAAACAAGTATACGTTTGACCAAGAATGTTTGATCTGTTATGCCCAGAATAAGACATGTAATGCTTGTTAAAAACAGAATAAGACATAGATCTACTTGGAAAATGAAAGAATTGTTCAAATCTTCTTTTATTATACACTTGTAATATAAAAATAAAACAAGTTTACTTGTGCCCAGATCTGTTATGCCCAGCAAAAAAATCTCATATTGTAGTTTCAGATCTACTAATGTTAAATGTGTTATGTCCAGAACACTATTATACTACATGTCAGTTGGTTGCAAGAATCTCTCAGTCAGAGGGGCAATAAGCAGAATAGAAACAAACAAACAAAAAACAAGTGTACTTTTGACCAAGAATGTGCCAGCACGTTGGACAAACAGAAAACACACAGAAAAAAGACTTTCCACCAACAAAAAGACAACAACATATGGAGGGGACCTCCTTCTTCTTACCTGGCTTGAAGACATGGTAGGACCTCCTTGATCATATCTCCTATCACCAGCAAAAAGAAAGAAGTACACCTGAGATAGAGAGTGGTGGTTGAGGGAGAAGGAGGAAGAGGGATGGCTGTGTACTGTCGGCAAGGGAGAGAAGAGCACAGGACACAGAATATATTTAGTGGTAGTAGTAAGTAGGTAGCATTTATTACTGGTAGGTGAGTAGGTAACAAGTAACTTACAGCTAGTAGTAATGTCTAAAATTTACTCCCAGGTAGTAATGTCCATTTGTTATATGTACCTGCAAAAAAAATCAACACAACTTAAAATTATATTTATTCAGTACTGTGCATAATTTATATCTTATCATTTCCTTGTTTTTTGCATTTTATGTAGAATATTACTTCGACTGCATATGGAAACATTCCAGGTCCTTGTTATGAAGGTCAGTATTCTGTAAGTTGAGAAAAATATGAACAATTAAAATTACAATTTACATTATATCTTGTTCTCACTATAATTCATATTATCTTACAGAATATGAAGTTAATGGCAGATAGCATGAACATGACTTTCACACAGATGTTGTTGTTTGTTGAAGCCCCAGCAAATTCTCAGGTAAAAAAATATAAATCAAAAGTCAATCAATTTCATTTTTACATGTAATTTTAGTTTTCACTTCAGTTTATATTGTTTCACAGTTACTTTAATGACAATAGCAGCTGGAATGTTGAACCAATGGGATCTGAGGTACAAAAAATATATCTAATAAACATACACAACACCACCAATTAAAAAACTCTCATGTCTTTATTTTAATTTTACATGTAGAACAAGACTTTTATGATTACTGGTAGAGATGGAAGTTCACAGACACTGTTGCTTGATGAAGATGGAGAGCCAGAACAACAGCCTCAGTTTGGAGATCATGATGAAGTGGATGAAGATGAACAAGAACAACATGATAATGATGAATAGCAAAATCAGTTTACAGATAATGATGTAGTTCAAGACAATGAAATAGACAGATTTTACAACTGGCAATGGGATGACGATTATGGACAACACAATAATCAATCTCCTAATAAGGAAACAAACAATCAAGAAATGTTGAACATCTCGGATGATGATAAAGATAAATATGCAGCAACAGAAATGGAAATGCTTGAAGGTGTAGAACAGTTAACTCGTGAAGATATTCGTCTTTTCCTTGAAAGAGAAAGTGTTACAGCAGCTCGTACTAGGAGTCAAGAAGCAATCGGTCACCATGTGTTGTGGTATTGTCGACGAGTACTCCATGGAGGGGGTCCTCACAGTGCGTGTTTAGAGACGTGGGGGAAGGCGTAAGGTTAACGGGTATGAGGTAACACAGCTTACCCAGGTTCAGATCCCACGACGGTGGAAGAATCCTACTCCTGCTATAAATTACTATAATGGCAATACACCGAGTTACAGGGATTGGTTCCCTGTGCAAGGTGACTAGAAAGTCTAAGTTATCGTTCCCTAAAGGCTCCCATAGGCCCGACTTATATAGTCGCTAGGTCCTAGGGTTACAGGGAAAGGTCCTAGCCGGACAGGTTACAGAGTCCTACTCTGCTTACAACTAGTCTAGCGTGTCTTGCACTCCAAGGCTTCGAATACGTCGGTGACTCCACCGTAGCCTTCCTTTATCCGGCATGGGCCTCCCTTCTGGATCCATCTAACTGGGCCGCCTAGCAGGCCATGGGCCATGCTACCAACTGTGGGCCACCCGGGTTATCCGGATAGGAGACATGCTATGAGGATACCCATATAACACATCCCCAATAGTAGCCCCCGGAGAACTCCGAGATCTTGTGCCACCTTGCCTCTTCAAGGTGAATGCTCCGTCTATATGAATGTCGGTAAATCGTCAAGAAATATCTTGTAGTCCTCCCAAAGAACCCTGCAAGGTTTTCTCCGTCTTCAATTTATAAGTCGGAGAATTGCGGAATCTTCTATCGTACTCTTCCGTAGCCGGACTGGATCCGTCCATGCCGGAATCTTCCAATGTGATGGTTCATCTGCCAATGACAGCTAGGGCGACGTAGACGTAGGCAGCAATGCCTCGTAACTCACACATGCAGAGAACACAATCATGTCCATTTTTCCCGCGCGAGTGATACAAAACATTGGCGGCGACGGTTGGTAACGTGGCGAAATTTCCACGCACGCCCCCGCACACGTCGTCCACGCGTCAACCATTCGATCATTTTGCACGAATCTTGACGCCAGAGGTTATAAATTGTAACAGCGGTGGAATTTTTACTTTTCACCTCATTCTCCTCCTGCGTCATCTTATTCCTCCATCGAGCGCCTCTTCGAGCTCTCCGCACGTTCTGCGAAAAACCCTAGCCCTTCAACCTTCGCAATCACCACCTTAATCTCCCCAATGGCTAGCAGCAGCTCTGCCCCTTCTATGGCGGCGTCAGGCTATGCCGCGGCGAAGCCGGCGAGCACCGTCCTCATGCCCCCAGAGGGTCTGGTGATCCCCAAGTCCGCGGTGGTAGAATCCACCGGCGACGACCACAATCCTGCGGCACTAGAGCTGCTAGAGAAGGAAAATGACTCCCATAAGGGGGACTGGCGCGGTTCGGACATCACGGACCGCGACATCAAGGAGTTGCTCGTCAAGGGTTACCTCCCTGTGACGGAGGGGCTCGCCTGGCGGGCTGCGTCGGCCAGCGAGGTCACCCCTTCTCCCCAAGCCGGAGAGAAGGTGTACCTCAAATCCCAACTGGTACGCGCGTTTCCCTGCCCATATCCAATTTCTTCCTAGCTGTCCTCAACCATTACCGAGTTCAGCCTCAAAACCTCTCACCCAATAGCATCCTCGTGCTCAGCAACTATGTGACGCTTTGTGAGGGTTACTTAGGGATTAGGCCTAGGCTAGATCTCTTCATTTATTTCTTCACTGTCAAGCGGGAAGCCGAAGCCGACAAGGACAAGCTTAGGAACTGTGGCACGATTAGTTTTAAGATCCGGCCTGGCCGGCGGTTCCCCGACATCGTCGGCCATGAGTCTTGTAAGAACTGGCAATGGACGTACTTCTACGGCCCAGATATCCCTCTGGCTGGCCGAGAAGCAATGTATCCTGATTTCATCGATGGAGCTACAGCCGAAGCCTTGACATGGAGATCCTAGGCCTCCCTTCCCTTCGACATCGACGCTTCCCGCGCTATAAGGCGGATAGAGTGGTTCGTAGAGACGGGTCTGATCGGATTGGACCTGGCCATGTGCTGGTTCGTCAGGTGGATCCAGCCTCTGCAGCACCGCTCGAAGCTGATGCATGAGTATACCAAGGAGAGGAAAGATAGCCTCCGCATCTCCAAGGACAACTTCTCTAGCGACTCCGTCAAGCTCCGCCTCAATGACATCGTCAAGGTGAAGGATAGGAAGCGTGGATTCACCATTACCTACGACATGTTCGAGGAGGGAAAGTGCCCAAAGGTACCTGTTTATTTTTCGTGTATGACATATACTCCAGTTCTTCCATCTAGCCATTACTATCTCATCTAACACTTTGGGTTTTCACTTAACAGCTCAGAAATCTAGAGGAGGATAGCATGGCTATCCAAATCTATGACCCAAAGATGAAGAAGTCACCGTCGTGTCCGACGACGATGTCCCACTGGCGCGAAAGCAGAAGAGCTCCACCTTTGACGCTGCCGATGGAGGCAAGAAGAAGAAGACGGAGGGTGGAGTCTCCAAGAAGACTACTGCCGCCCTGGAGGCGGAGAAAAGAAAAGTTATCGGGATCCCCTTTGCCAAAGCACCCCCTCTTGTGTAAGCTTCTTTCTCTCCAACATTGTCCATTGCTTGTCTTATTCCTGTACTTATACTTTTTGCACGTTTCAGGAAGAAGGCTACTACCAGTTTGAAGAAGACCTCCAAAACTTTGGGGGATTCTAGAAATATCAAGGATATGTTGCATCGTGACGTGTCTCCTCATGCATCTCCCGCCATCGCCCCTGTTAGTCCCAGCGTCCAGCCTACGCCTACTCCGACAAGCTCACATGCCAAAGATGCATCTGGCCCTTCCGCCATGGAAGTGGACTCAGGTGCCTCCGCGGATCTTGCCGTTGTCGGTGAACAGGCAACGCAAGAAATTACCGCAACCCAAATGGCTGAAGCTCCGGCTAAGGATGCCATCGGTAGCGGTAAGGTGGTGGTGGAGAGTGGTACGTCTGCCGAAGGCGGCGTCTTTGCACCCAGTAAAACCGTAGAGTTCCTGAAGATAGTCTACCCGACACTTACGCCGAGTAGCTCCGCTTTGGTTCCTGGTGCGGCGCCGACATCTCCAACATGCGGTCTTGAGGAGCTTCTCCGGCAAGTAGAAATCTTTCAAGGAAACAACCTTTCTTTTGGCAAGTTGCTTGCTGAGAGCGCTACCAACCTCAAGATCATTGCACTTGTAAGTTTTATTTGCCTTTTGCATTTCATATGAGTATCCCACTGTAGCCCCCGAGGATTTAGACGGAAAACCATAGGTATTTGCATCTAAATGATCTAAGAGTGACTAAGCTAGAAAACTTCTCACTGTAGCCCCCAAGCATATAGTTTGAATGAATTATTCCGACTAGATGCTTTTAGAGTAGCATACGCAGTGTTTGTAAATTTCGATATTGTAGCCCCCAAGCTTCTAGTTGTAACTGAATCAGTTCCGACTAGACTCTTAAAGAAAAGCTAAGCATATGACTGAGTTAAAAACTTTATACTGTAGCCCCCAAGCTTCTAGTTGAAAACTGAATCAATTCTAACTAGATGCTTAAAGGAAGACCGAGCATATTGCTAAGTTAAAAAAACTCTCACTGTAGCCCCCGAGCCTCTAGGTGGATAATTATCCGGCTAGATGCTCCAAGTATACTAAACAACGTTAAATTTTCTTTCCATAGAATGAGAATGCTCGAAGAGGCGTGGCCAACGAGAAGTACCAGAAGATGCGTGCGGACTTGGAAGCCTAAAAGGGTAAAACTGCCTTCTTGAAGGAACAAATCACCAAGAGAAAGCGTCTGTTTTTCCTTTCTTTTTCGTATTCCGACTTGGTCTTGTGCCAACATTCTCTGAGTACTCACTGTGCATTGTTCTTTCTCCGGCTTGCATAAGCCATTTCCAAGGCTAAGGGTATTGTTGAACAATCCAAGCATATTCAGCAGCTGGATAGTGAAAACAAGATCCTTAAGCAGGAGAGGAAAGATATGCTGAAGATGCATGAGGACTCCATGAAAGTCCTACAGGAGTCCGCCACCACGGAGATGAACCGCTTGAAGGAGGAGATCGAGATGCTGAAAGAGCAGAAGAAAGCTGCCGAAGAGCAAAATCAACGCAATCTTGAAGCATACAAGATCCTCCGACAAGAACGGGACTCCATGGCGGAAACTCTCCAGCAAGCTAAGATTAGCATCTTCAGTAAGTGATTCTCCGCCTTGTACTTCTGTAAGCTAGATACTCTGAACTTGTTGTGTTATTGAACTCATGCGTTCCTTTGTCGGAATTGGTAGCTCCTATTGGGTTGATTCAGTCGCCTCCTCCTCCAAAAGAATGCATGGTCCTTGTCGGCAACTTTATCAACATCGCCATCAAGCAGACCAAAGAGATAGCCAAGCCCCTCCAGATTAACATCAAAGCGGTGGATTCCGTGGCGAAGTTCTTGGAGATCTTGCGCCGAGCCCCCGAGCGTATTGTGAGCTGTAAAGCTTCTTGTACCCGGGTCGGCGCGAGGATGGCGCTGTCAATGGTCAAGGCGCACTATGAAAACACCGACATCGACACGGTGACCTCCGGTATCCCCGACGTGGATGACGATGGCCAAGAGATATATCGCAAGGCTATCTTGGCGTCTCTCGCGGGCTTTGATACCAGAGTCGCCGAGTTGGTCAACCCTAATGTCTTTGTGCCCATGAAAACCATTGACGGCAATAGCCAAAGCTCCTCCGAGCCTCTCAACACCGCCGACTTCGTGAAGGATGACTCTCCTGCTGCTGATGATGATGCTACATCCAAGTCGCCTGCACCAGAGGAATCAAAAGCAATATGTAATATTTGTTTCCTCTGGAATGTGTATGCAGAAAAAACTACTTGTTAACTTAAGGCGGAAAACAATGGTTGTTATGTCCTGCTACTCAAGAACTGGTTCCAGCATGTATATATTTTTTAAGTAAGTGCTGGTTTATCCATTACTTTGGTTTTTATGCTTGACTCTTCGTGAGTCGGAAGACACGTTGTCGGAACTATGCGCTCAGGCGATGATGCCCAATGGAACCATCAATAACGTAAGCACAAAATCGCCGACAATAAGTGCCAAAAGTCACTACTCCAGAATCCACATAAGAACAACAAAGAACATGTAGACCAGAAAACTTAAGCTAATGCCCGTAGGCGGAAGTTTCACAAGTGCAATCGCAAAACTTGTGCATAAAGGTTTTATATGATCCAAAAATAAATACTAAATAAGATAAAAGACTCAGAAATATGAGTGAACCAGAGAGCTTTATTTCATTGATCATATAAGAGGTACACAATAGATAAAGAATGCTAAGTGTAGAAAGGACGTTGCTGTGTTATGTTCCATGGCCGATCAAGCTCCGGGTAGTCATCATCCGGGTCACGCCGCTTACGCTTATGATCCTCGTTGGGTCTATCCTTCAGTTCACGATTGTCAACGAGGTAGTAATACCCATTGAGCATCGCTTTGCTTATGATGAACGATCCTTCCCATGGCGGTTATAATTTGTGTGACTTCTTCTGCTTAAGTCAGAGCACCATATCCCCTCTTTAAACGAGCAATGTCGAACGCGGCGACTATGGTAGCTGCATAGCTTCTGCTGGTAGTGTAGGGTTCACAGCATAGAAAACAAAAAATTTCCTACGATGGGAACAACTATGTACCAAGATATATCTACTAGATACAAACAACGGGCGGATGTACATCCGTAGAGAACATACCCTTGAAGACCGACAAAGCTTAACGAGTCCAAACTCGTGGTTGATGTAGACGATCTCTTGCCGATCTCAAGATCGAGAGGAAGTCCTAGCGCTGCAAAACAGCAGCGCATCCGTGCTCCCACACACGTTCGAGGCACCGAGCAACCTCCGCCTCCTTGCTCCAGCGATGCAGCGGAAGCACAACTCTTTCTTGCCAAAAAGCCACCGGGAACATGTATCTTGCTAGTCAGAGACCATGGGGGATAAATTCTAGAGGGGGAGAGAGATCCTTCACGAGGAGGTGTGAGTGAGAGAGAGGGAGGGGGCTACTTTTATAGGGAGAGGGGGCACCCAAGGGGCTGCCCCCACCTATTCCACATTCATGTGGGTGGACACTCCACTCACTCAAATGCCTTTCAATTCCCTCCACTCAAAAACCCACTCAAATTCTCATTAAATTTCCACCAAATTTAATGCAAACTCTCATTAAATAAAACTCCTTTTATTTATTCATAATTTTGTCAATTACTTTAATGACAAACATTCACATATAACCCCTTGCTAGTATTTCATTTCACATGCAGAAACACTTTCTGCAATTTCACCCGAAAACCCGTTTCGGTATCTAGTGAAATAAATTCCTGCGCTTGTTATTCTTTTCGGCATGAAACTTTTGCTCCAAATGGATGTCGGTTTCTCTTAAGTGTGTCACCCTACGGTTCGCGAATAATGCGGACATGATAGAGACCCCTCTCGGATCAATAATCAGAAGCGGGATCTGGAGACCCATACTGACTCCCACACATTCAACGATGACTTTCTTGTGATCGTCAGAACCTTTTACGCTAGTATATTAATCCCTTTGTTTCACGATATATTACATGTCCAAGATTCGATCATCGGTATCTCCATACCTAGTTTGATCTCATTACCGACATGCACTCTTTTCTCGTTCCCGTGATATAACATTCTAGTGATCAAATCACTTGCTTCCAAGCTAATCAATGTGATATCACCGAGAGGGCCCAGAGCATATCTATCCGTCATCGGGATGAACAAATTCCACTCTCGATCCATGGGCCTCAACATAACACTTTATTAGTTCTGAATCCATCTTTATAATCACCCTGTTACGGTGTGACGTCTGATGTTATCAAGAAACTCTTCCGGTGTTAGTGATTGACATGATCTCATGGTCTAAGGATTAGGATCATTTCGTAAGTTGTTATAGCAATATAAACTCAATGACTTTGATCGTAATGCTATACTTAGGATGAATGTTCATCACACCATTACACTAATGTTGTGATCCCGTTATTAACAACATCCAATGTCCATGATCAGGAAACCTTGATCATCTTGTTAATCAACGAGCTAGTTTATGAGAGAGGCATAACTAGGAACTTTTTGTTTGTTTATTAAACACACATGCATTAATGTTTCCGTATTAATACAATTATAGCATGCAAAATAAACATTTATCATAAACAAGGAATACGATAATAACCACTTTATTATTGCCTCTCGGGCATATTCCCTTCAGTCTCCCACTTGCACTAGAGACAATAATCTAGTTTGAAAACTTTGCGTATTGAACACTTATGGCTTTCTGGTGTTCCATATATGCAACTGCAAGTGGTTAACATAATCTACGGATCTGACGCTTCAGGTCCGTGTGTATTTGCATGTCTTTGCGTCTTCACGCATCACTCATTCTCCAATGAGATGGCATTGTATAAATTTGGTATTTCGGTGAGACCTTTAGTTCCTTGGGGTTAAATCATGTCGATACTATTGTCATACAATATATCTTTAGTGTTAGCCCGTTGTGAACCACACCTTAGTTTGACAACAAACTTCTTGACACAAATTCCCTCCTTTGCTGCTACTATAGCAGTCATATACTTAGCCCTTTTGTTGTAGTATTCGTCACAATGTCTTAACGATGGATTTCATCCAAATCCATCATGGAATCTTCTTTCCATTACATTGTGCCACCCATAGTTTAAATTGAGATAAACTTAATTTGTATCTTGTGACAAAACTAGTATCAATGTAACTCTTTACAATGAACTATTTGAAATTGTTTGTCACCTCTATACAAATATATTCTTAGTTCTTCCAAAAGATCATAAGAATATCCTCACTATCGTCCAATGATCATTTTATGATTCATTATGGTATATGCTCATAACACTTAGAGCATAGGACATATCTGGATGTGTACATATCATGGTATGATTGATCAAAACATCCTTGTGATTTCACTCATCAAGTGTCAAAGCACTTGAATCTTGTTTCACTTATCAAGTGTCAATACACTTGAATCTTGATTCAATTCCTTTCCATGCGACAAGAACCGTTTCTTGTCGTTTCTATATTGAACTCCTTCAATATCTCATATATGTACGTTTGGCACAACCATATTAGCATCACAGTCTATCCACTATAGACATTCATGCTAAATATTCGGGTTTTGCCTAAGTCTTTCATCAAAATGAAATTCTTAACCTTTGTCAATAAAAGATACATCATTTCCAATCAACAAGATGTCCTCCACATAATATATTAGAAATATGTCTTAGCGCTCCCACTTAATTTCTTGCAAATGCAAGCATCTTCATTGTCTCCTGATGAAAACTCTTTTTCATCACGGTGAAGATTCCAACTCCGCGATGCTTACTTCAACCATTGAAGTTTGCATGCCCTTTTTAGCATCCTTTGAATTAACAAAACCCTTTGGATTGTGTCATGTACACGTCCTAGGTAACCATTCTATTAGAATAAATTTGTTTTGTTTATTCATCTACCATATAACAAATTATATGCAGTGGTTGCTACTTTAATCCGTCCAGACTAAATATCGCTATGAAAGATCAAATCTTGTCATAGTCAACTCCTTGAACATTGTCGTAAAATACTTTACGAAAGGTCGACTATTTCATAGATGTGAAACATCCATGTCTGTTTCTTTATAGATCCAAATACGACTGATAGGTTTTTACACCTTTCCGGAGGGTCTTCCAAGTTCAAAACTTGATTTATCGTGTATGGACTTATCACGGATTTTATGGCTTCAAGCCATTTGACGGAGTCAGGGCCCATCATCGCTTCTTTGTATGTATTTGGTTCATCATTGTCAAACAATAATGATTTACTCTCAAATCTTAGCATTTGATTGTTTAACCGACCTACTTGGTTCAATAGGAACTTAGATCTCCATGACCACAACCTTTGAGGCACATAAGCTATGAGCATTATGGCAGCCTTCGAAACAATTTTCGGCGCTGTGCAACTCAGCACATATAGCTAAGGTTCGTTAACCTTATCAAAGTTCTATTGTCCTCCCACTTAACTTTTACGAAAAATTCCTTCTTCAAGAAACTTCATATTTCAAGCGACAAACCCTTTTGTCCTCGGTGTTATGGAGGAATAACCAATTGTTATTCGAAATAACCTACAAAGACATGCTCATCCGACTTCGGTTGTAAACATCTTACTTATGTTTAGCATACCAAAATTTAAGAAATGACAACTTGGGTTTTACCCCAAACCATAACTTCCATGGTGTCATTTCAACGGATCAAGATGGAGCTCTTTTCAGTGTAAAAGCGGTAGTCTCTAAAGCTTTAATATTTTAAAACATAATGGCAGTTTTATGAATAACACCTTTGATCCAACCATGTCAAACAAGGTTTCATTACAAATCTCAAACACTCCATACTCCTATGGTGTTTCGGGATATGTAAATCTAGGTATTTTGCTAAACTTGCAACTCAAATAAATCCCTTTATGATAGAATCATAATTCATTTATTTTCTTGTTACACTTGTAACTCAAACAAATCCCTTATGATAAAATCATAAACCATTTATTTTCTTGTTACAATGATTTTTTTTTCACTTCATCTTGAAAGTCTTCGAAACGTTTTTCAAATATTTCATACTTATTTCTCATTAATTGAATATTCACTCAAATTTCTGGAGAAAGCATATGAAGTTGAAATCCATCGCTTGCGACTATATATAATGGAGTACATACATCGATATGTATAAATTCCAATAATTTAGTCGTTCGTTCTTCTTTGGCCTTTGAACGAAGTTTTAATTATCACGTGGAAAGTCTCACAAGCGTCACTTGATCAAATCAAAGACTCCAAAAATCCATGAATATGGAGATTCTTCATGTTTTCTTTCCAATATAATTTAAACAACGATGTCACTTCATAAGTGATCTTTCAATCATTTGTCTTGCGACATTTTAGCATTAGGTTTAATGGATGTGATTTCTCCAACTAGATTTGTAAATCATCCATCTTATATGGAATATGGTAATTATTTGAACAACCTTTGTTCTCATAATACCTGATTTAAATAACAATTATTAAAACAAATCTTGAAGTCAAGCTTTGATGTCAACGAGAAATACAAACAACGGTTTGTTTGTTTTCGATGAACATCATCACATATTCTCTTGCTAGTTACTTAGGCCATTGTGGTTCATGAATTGCGTCGTTCTGTATGAAATTTCATACCAACCAATTCGGTATCCAATACCCAAGAACCACATTGTTTAACAAGCAAAGAATACAACCATAACATGTATATCATCCATATACCTAAATTGGATATTTCCAATCTTTTCTTTTCTGCCAAATATATTTTATAGATTCTCTTTCAGCATTTTCTTTTACTTTTTAAAAGAATCTATCAATATCAAAAGTGGCCCCATATACATGACACATAGTCCAAAGCGTGTATATTCAAATAATAATACCTTTGGACTTGCACTTTGAAGTAGATCACCATCATCAAAATGATCGGTATTATTTCAAAAATCCATTCTTTAGTAATCTTTTAGTGTAGTAAACACTTTACATACATCTTCTATTCATCCTTATCATGACGACTTTCATGATCAAACTACTGTAGCTTATAAAGGCGAATCGTGAGTATAACGTTACTTTCCAAAACCCTTTTTGGATGATTAGGATGTCTAGCATCTCCAACCTTCGTAAACTCTCATCCAATATGAGAACATATATTATACTCTATCATATTGCAACCAAAACATTGTTTCAGATATCGTTATATCTGCCACACATGATGGTTTCTGAAACAATTCTTTTAGCTCCTAGATAAACTTGATATTTTAAAACAATCAAGAATCATGGAGGCAAACATGATACTTAAGATACTAACACTGGAATTGTTACTCTCGATTTAATACCAATTATTAAATTTCACGGAGTAAACAGAGTTTGCTGAAAGTTTGCAATAGGACTTTAAACTTTAGATTGACACTCAACACAATACGATACCAGTTCGTAAAGTATATATCCAGAATTCTATAGTTCTATTATCTCAATTATAACTAAGCATAAGGTGGTGAACGAATGCCAATGACTACAACAAATTATGCAAATTCACTTTGATTTAGTTTATGATAAATTGAGTTCTACTAATCCAAATTAGAAATAAACTCCCACTCAAAAACGACATCCCTCGTGTCTTTTTGGTGATTACATGAACCAAATCCACTACACCAAGTCCGATCATCACGTGAATCGGTGTAGCTTCAAAGGCGAGCATCCATATGGTCATCATATCAAAAACATATGACTCATGCATAACCTTTCGGTCCGTGTTCTGAGGCCATGTCTGTACATGCTAGGCTCGCCAAGTAAGAACCTTAGTATTCGCGTGTGTAATTGTCTTACACCCGAGATATGCTCGTGGATTCAAGTACACCCGATCATCACGTGATGTCTTGAAGCGACGAAACATTGTCGGTGCATACTTAAGGAAGAACACATTTTTATCTTGATATCTAAATGAGGGATCATCTTATTATGCTAATAAAACGCCAAACAAGCAATATAAGATGCAATCTAACATCACATGTTTGTAAGTGAAGTGATATGGTTCCCGCATATGATCTCCATCATGTGCACCGTGGTATGATCTCTATCATACCTCTATGTGTAAGGCCAAGGTCTATGGAACTTACACGTTATGTGTGTTGTAAGAGTATCATCTTATACTTCTACTTACAACATCACCATATCATAACACTAGCCCAGCAACAATCTAAACTAGACGCCTCTAATTTATCCATTGCAAGTTTTACGTGGCTTAGGACTTTCGAAGATAGAACCGTTCTTACCTACGAACATGAACCACAACGAGGATAACCAAATTATTGACAACTCGTTGCAAATTAGATATTGACTATAGTAGGAGAGACAGACACCCGCTAGCCACTTATGCAAACCTAGTTGCATGTCAAGCGTGGAACAGGTCTCATGTGCGAGGACATGTAAAGTTTGTCCGGGCCGCTTCATCCCACTATGCCACCAATATCCAAAGTACAACTAAGAAGCAATAAAATGATCATCATCGTCCACATACTCATATGTGTACTACCCATGCAAAGTATCTACGCATAGATCCGGCTCTGATACCACTGTAGGGTTCGCAGCATAGAAAACAAAAAATTTCCTACGATGGGAACAACTATGTACCAAGATATATCTACTAGATACAAACAACGGGCGGATGTACATCCGTAGAGAACATACCCTTGAAAACCGACAAAGCTTAACGAGTCCAAACTCGTGGTTGATGTAGACGATCTCTTGCCGATCTCAAGATCGAGAGGAAGTCCTAGCGCCGCAAAACAGCAGCGCATCCGTGCTCGCACACACGTTCGAGGCACCGAGCAACCTCCGCCTCCTCGCTCCAGCGATGCAGCGGAAGCACAACTCTTTCTTGCCAAAAATCCACCGGGAACATGTATCTCGCTAGTCTGAGACCATGGGGGATAAATTCTAGAGGGGGAGAGAGATCCTTCACGAGGAGGTGTGAGTGAGAGAGAGGGAGGGGGGCTCCTTTTATAGGGAGAGGGGGGGCACCCAAGGGGCCATGCGCCCAGCCATGGGGCTGCCCCCACCTCTTCCACATTCATGTGGGTGGACACTCCACTCACTCAAATGCCTTTCAATTCCCTCCACTCAAAAACCCACTCAAATTCTCATTAAATTTCCACCAGATCAAATCTCCCCCTTCGCCTATAAGAAGCCCCCGATGCAGAAACCCTAAGTACCCGATCAAATCTCCACGAAACCTTCTATAGCCGCCACTACCGTCGTCCCTAGATCGGGGGGGTCTGAAGTTCTTCCCGACACCCTGCCGGAGGGGAGATCATCCTGGAGGCTTTCTCTCCGCTATGTTGCGTGAGTAGTTCGACCTTGGACTATGGGTCCATGTAGTAGCTAGATGGCTGTATCTCCTCCTGGTGCTTTCATGTATAGATCTTGTGAGGTCCTTTCATGATCAAGATCTAATCTATTTGTAATCATGCATGTTGTGTTTGCAGGGATCCAATGGATATTGTGATTATTATGTTAGTTTGATTAATGGTTTTGTCTTTATGATTCTATCATGTCTGTGTTGTTTGTGATCTTGCATGCTCTCCATTGTTAGTAGCTATCTTGGCCAAGTAGTTGCTAGTGACTCCAAGAGGGGGTATTTATGCTCGATAGTGGTTTCATGCCTATAGTTTCCAAGGGAAGTGACAGAAATCTCTTCGGTTGTAGATGTGTTGTTGCTACTAGGGAGAAAACAACGGTCTCTTGTTCATGGAACATGTGGACTGTTTACCTTACACAGTTTGCTTAAAGCAGTTGTCTGTTGCTTGCAACTTAATACTGGAGGGGTTCGGATGATAAACTGAAGGTGGACTTCTAGTCATAGATGCAGTTGGATGGCGGTCTATGTATATTGTTGTATTGCCCAATCGAATCTCATAGGATCTTTCTGACTAGTAATTGCATTGTTATGGCTTACTCAGTTCCTGTCAATTGCCCTGTTGTATTTTGTTTATCCTTCATGCCATGTTGTTTATCTAAGGAGAGCATCTCTAGTGAAATATGGACCCCGGTCCAATATTTACCATTGATACATCTTCCATTGTTACTTGTTTACTTGCTGCAAACCATTACCTTCCACACCATACGTTTAATCCTTTGTTATAGCAAACCGGTGAGCTTGATAACCTCACTGTTCGTTGGGGCAAAGTCTTGAGTTTGTGTTGTGCAGGTCTCCGTGTTGCTTGCAACACCTGTGTGACATTTCCTTCCTCCTTCTGGTTCGATAACCTCGGTCTCAACTGAGGGAAAACTTGCTTCTTGCTGCTTCACACCTTGCTCTTGGGGTTCCCAACAGGCTGTGCATAGACAGTCGTCAAGCTTTTCTGGCGCCGTTGCCGGGGAGGCCAAGGATGTCTTCACAAGGGGATTCCTTCACTTCCTTTCTCTTTACTTTGTTTTTAGTTTGCTTTGTTTCTTTTGTTTGGTTTTTTTGCCTCTTTTAAAAAAACACAAAAAAATAGTTCTTGTTCTAGCTGCCACTTTGTTCCAGCTCACCATGTTGCTCCCCAAGTTCGCTCTGAAAGATCTTGCAATAGGTAGTGGCTCCATAATTGGGAAAGATAATATTGAAGAATTATTTAATTATGTTAGCAAGCGTGAGGATATTGATGATAAATCTATAGAATAGCTTGCTCCTAATTATGAGATTGCTGCAGCTTCTTTAGTTCATATGTTGGAGGCTAGTTTTGTTAGCCTTAATCCCTTCATACAATTCTTGTTCCTAAAACTAAAAGAAGAAAAGAATGCTGAAAAGAGAGAGTTCATCCTTGAAACTTTATCAAAAGAATTTCATGATGTTGCTAGGGAGGCCAAAAAGGTTTTTGAACGTTTCAATATGCTAGGTTCAAGTATAGATGTTGTGGGTATTTCTGATAAAACTAAGCCTAGAGAGGAATTCAATATACCCATACCCTTTAAACTTGTTGGAATGCATGAAGCCTTTGAAAAGAATTTTGATTGGATTGCCCCTAAAAATCTTTTTGACGAAGGTAGTAGACCAAAGAGAGATGAGAAAGAATCCTCCAAAACCCATTTCGATGAGATACCTTTCATAGTTGAAGATTTTGCAAGTATGAATGTTAATGCTTCTTCAATTAAAAATACTTGATTCTTCTTGCTTCTTGTGCCTAACTTAAAGGCGTTAAAGAAAAGTACTTGTTGGGAGATAACCCAAGAGTTTCCTTGAGTCTTGGAAGTTATTACTTCTGTAATGACCTCTCCTTATCCTTTTGTTTGCTTTTTGTGCCAAGAATGACCTCTAATGAGAGGGAAGTAAGATTTGGGGGAGTTGCTGTCCCGAAACAGATTTCTGTCCTCCATCATAAAAATCCGTGAGGAGTATCTGTAAGTCGGATTGAGATCACAATTTATGAATAAATCCCCCAGTATGTTAGATAACTTTCGTTAGTTCAACACTTTTTTATTTGAGCAACATAAGATGTTCGAAAAAATCAGTTTCTACCTGCTGGTCTGTTTTGACAGATTTCTGCCATTATTTGCATTTGCTTCTTATTGATTCCTTTTTGACTTCTCTTTAGGTGAATTGATCTTTTTGAAGGAGTTACTACAGTAGCTTGTGTTTTTAATGAAAAGCCTTGCTATTCCAAAGCTTTGCCAGTGGTATAATATCTTTTGAATACACTAATGTTGCTAATGAAGATTGTGTGAAGTTTTGTATGAAGGAAAAAATTTCAGGTGTAGAGAGAGAATGATGCAATGAGATGAAGAATGGACAAAAGCTCAAGCTTGGGGATGCCACCATGGTGTCACCCCAAGAAATATCCAAGAGGTACAAGCATCAAAGCTTGGGCATGCCTTGGGCATCCCCTTCTTCATGCACAGGTCTGTCTAGACACTTCGTTTTTATTATTTCATGCACAGTTGTGTTGTTCTTGGAGCGTCTTAGTTTTCGTTTGCTTTGCTTAGGTTTTTTAGTTTGCTTTAAGTAGTTTGGACCCCCGTTCTTGCTGTGTTGTTTTGCAAATAAGTTGCTTGGTGTTGGAAAGGAGTAGTAAGTTCTTGCTTGTAAGTGCAAGAGGAGCTTGCATTGATTGTGACTTAGACTTTAGCATGACATGCTAGGTATTTTTTTGACCTTATGCTTAGTGATTATTTCTGTAGCATGTCTTGTTCCAAACAATTGGGATTGCTTAGTGTGCCTTGAAGAAATTATGCATTGTTTTAGCATGCAAAATCATAGTATTGTGGTATTCTCCTTTGATGTTTTGCTTGGGTTGACTTGGCACATGCTCACACCATGTTATGACTATTACAAGTCACCATTAGCCTATATGATCATTTAGTCTTTGACTTGTAGTACCACACTTTGCTTTGATTAGTATGCTTTGTTGCATTGCATGATTATGGCCATTATTGCTCTCTTAGTTGGTTGCTCCTAGTCTTTTGCTAGCCTCCACTTGTATGAGTAAGTTCTACTCATGCCTCCAACTCCCAAGAAACCAAGTTATTCCAAAGTGTCCACTATAAACTCCTATGCATGGTGTGTTACACCATTCCAAGTATATTCTTGTTTTCAACTATCTTCCAATTAAAAACTATTTTGTTATGTGAAAAATTAGTGATTAAAGCCCTCACGAACTTGATGGCACAATTTATTCTTTGCCCCTAATAAACTTGAACCATTGTGACAACTTTGTTGTATATGCTTGCACTTATAAGTTAGAATTAGCAGAATCGTGCTGCCACGGGGAACGTTTTCAACATTGCACTTGTACCTTGTTGTACTCAGTTGATATCATGTTATTTTCTCTATGGATGTCACCGGTGTGAAATAAAGAGGAAACTTGTAATCCCTGCTTCCTTTACAAAAGGCCTTTCTTCCACCATTATTGAGTCTCCACCTTCTACCTTTAGGCGCCATTAAGAGAGCATAGTTGTCATTCTATGTGCAGTGTTCTAAAGCTTATTAATTGATGCATATTGTGATATTACTTGTTCTTGTGCTGTTTGTTTCTAGTCACCCTTGTGAACTTTGCAGGTGTCCTATGCATCTATATTTGCTACTCTATGAGGGACAAGCTGATTGCCACTATGATATGTTTTCTGCATGTGAAACAAACAAACGTTTTTCAATGCGTGTTATTCTTGATCTTTGTTTGTAGCTTGACATGTTGCATGCATAGTTACTATGTCCTATTGTTAGAACTCCATCTTTCATGCACATGTTTAGAGTTCTTTGATCCCAGCTTTCAATGCTTGCAAATGGTTGGATCTTTATTGTGAGGGTGCATGTCACCTCAAAAATTATTTTGTTAATCACTTACCTACTCGAGGACGAGCAGGAGTTATGCTTGGGGATGTTGATACGTTGGAAACGTATCTATAATTTTTGATGCTCCATGCTTGTTTTGTATCTACTTTGCTTTGCTTTTCTACACTTTGAGGTGCTTTTTACATGTTTTCTCGTACTAACCTATTAACAAGTTGCAACCGTGCCAGATGCCTGTTTTCTGCTGTTTTTCGTTTCAGAAAAGTTAGTAAAGAAATATTCTCAGAATTGGACGGGACAAACGTCAAAGTTATTTACTTTCCGTGGGGAACAAGAAGTCTAGAGGAGAGACGGAGGGGCCAGCCAGGGGGGGCCAGACCCACCCCAGGCGTGGGTGGGCCCAGCCCCACACCTGGCTAGGGTTTTCCACCCCTGACCGCCTCCTCGGTCTCCCCCTTCGCCTATAAGAAGCCCCCGATGTAGAAACCCTGAGTACCCGATCAAAAATCCATGAAACCGTCTGTAGCTGCTGCCACCATCGTCCCTAGATCGGGGGGATCTGAAGTTATTCTCGGCACCCTGCCGGGGGGATATCATCCCGGAGGCCTTCTCTCCGGTATGATGCGTGAGTAGTTTCACCTTGGACTATGGGTCCATGTAGTAGCTAGATGGTTGTATCTCCTCATTTGTGCTTTCATGTATAGATCTTGTCAGCTCCGTTCATGATCAAGATCTACTCTATTTGTAATCATGCATGTTGTGTTTGTAGGGTTCCGATGGATATTGAGATTATTATGTTGGTTTGGTTAATGGTTTTGTCTTTATGATTCTATCATGTCTGTGTTGTTTGTGATCTTGCATGATCTCCGTTGTTAGTAGCTATCTTGGCCAAGTAGTTGCTAGTGACTCCAAGAGGGAGTATTTATGCTCGATAGTGGGTTCATGCCTCTAGTTTCCAAGGGAAGTGACAGAAATCTCTTCGGTTGTAGATGTGATGTTGCTACTAGGGAGAAAACAACGGTCTCTTGTTCATGGAACATGTGGGTTTACCTTACAGACTTTGCTTAAAGCAGTTGTCTGTTGCTTGCAACTTAATACTGGAGGGGGTTCGGATGATAACCTGAAGGTGGACTTCTAGTCATATATGCAGTTGAATGGCGGTCTATGTATATTGTTGTATTTCCCAATCGAATCTCATAGGATCTTTCTGACTAGTAATTGCATTGATATGCATTGCTCAGTTCCTGTCAATTGCCCCAATGTAATTTGTTTACCCTTCATGCCATGTTGTCTATCAAAGGAGAGCACCTCTAGTGAACTATGGACCCCGGTCCAATCTTTACCATTGATACATCTTCCATTGTTACTTGTTTACTTGCTGCAAACTATTACCTTCCACACCATACGTTTAATCCTTTGTTATAGAAAACCAGTGAGCTTGACAACCTCACTGTTCATTGGGGAAAAGTCTTGAGTTTGTGTTGTGCAGGTCTCCGCGTTGCTTGCAACACCTGTGTGACGTTTCCTTCCTCCTTCCGGTTCGATAACCTCGGTCTGAACTGAGGGAAAACTTATTGCTTGCTGCTTCACACCTTGCTCTTGGGGTTCCCAACACGCTGTGCGTAGACAGTTGTCACACAGCGAGAATGGGGGTCCAAACTACTCAAGCAAACTAAACAAACTAATCAAAGCAAACGAAAACTAAGACACTCCAAGAACAACACAACTGTGCATGAAACAATAAAAACGAAGTGTCTAGATAGACCTGAGCTTTTTATTGATGAAAAGGGGATGCCGCTTTGACGCTTGTACCTCTTGGATATTTCTTGGGGTGACACCAGGGTGGCATCCCCAAGCTTGAGCTTTTGTCCATTCTTCATCTCATTGCATCATTCTCTCTCTACCCCTGAATTTTTTTCTTCTTACAAAACTTCACACAATCTTCATTAGCAACATTATTGTATTCAAAAGATATTAGACCTCTGGAAAATCTTTGAAAGAGCAAGGATTTTCACTAAAAACACAAGCTACTATAGTAACTCCTTCAAAAAGCTCAATTTTCCAAAAAAAACCAAAAAGGAATCAATAAGAAGCAAATGCAAATAATGGCAGAAATCTGTCAAAATAGACCAGTAGGTAGAAACCGATTTTTTAGAACATCTTATGTTACTCAAATCAAAAAATATTGAACTAACGAAAGTTAGATAACATACTGGGGGATTTATTCGTAAATTTGGAACTCAATCCGTGTTACAGAGACTCCTCACGAAATTTTTTGGTGGAGGAAATAAATCTGTTTCGAGACAGCAACTCCCCAAATCTTACTTCCCTCTCATTAGAGGTCATTCTTGGCACAAAAAACAAACAAAAAGGATAATGAGAGGTAATTACTGAAGTAATAACTTCCAAGACTCAAGGAAACTCTTGGGTTATCTCCCAACAAGTACTTTTCTTTAACGCCTTTAAGTTAGGCACAAGAAGCAAGAAGAAGCAAGTATTTTCAAATGAAGAATTGAGATCAATACTTGCAAAGTCTTCAACTATGAGAGGTATCTCATCCAAATGGGTTTTGGAGGATCCTTTCTCATTTCTCTTTGGTTTACTACTTTCAACAAAAGGATTTTCAGGAACAATCCAATCAAAATTCTTTTCAATGGCCTCATGCATCCCAACAAGCTTAAAGGGTATGGGTATCTTAAATTCATCTCTAGGATTTGTTTTATCTGAAGTACCCACAACATATACACATGAGCCTAGCATATTGAAATGCTCAAAGACCTTTTTGGCTTCCCTAGCAACATCATGAAACTCTTTGAGTAAAGTTTTAAGAATAAAATCTCTCTTTTCAGCATTTTTTTCTTCTTTTAATTTTAAGAACAAAATTTGCATCATGGGGTTAAGGCTAAAAAACCTAGCCTCCAACATATGAACTAAAGAAGCTGAAGCAATTTCATAATTAGGATCAAGATCTGCTATAGATTTATGAGAAAATTCCTTATTTGAAACTACTTCCCAATATGTTTCCTTATTTGACACCGAATTTTTTTCAGTTCCTTATTTGACCACTTGAGTAAATGTTTTGCCTTGTATGCCACTACCGTCGATTCCGTCAAAAGGTTCCGTTAAATGGTTTCTAGATGGACGCAAATGCCCCTGGTCGTGGGTGCGTGCGTGTTAGACCGACCAGATCCTGCCTCTGTAACTGGCACGCGCGACCGGTCCTCTCTCGCGCGAGTCACGACCCATCCCCGCCCCTATCTCTTTCCCTTCTCTCCCTGGATCCCTAGCGGCGGCGCAGTGCTGGTGGCCATCTAGCTGCTGCGGCGGCGGTGGCCGGATCCCGAGGGGCCATAGACCAAGGCACGTCTGCTTCCGGTGGCGCAGAAAGCACGGCGGCAGGTGCAGCCACGGACGTTGCGGAGGGCGGCCAAGGTGGGGACCCCGAGGGAAGCTCGGCAGCGGACGGGCATGGCGCCGCAGATGGTGCAATTGGCGTGGAGGCGGGCTCTGCTACGGGTGTGGGCTTGACCGAGGTGCGGGCTCGACTGCAGGTTCTGCATGGACGAACGGCTGATTCCTGATCAATCCGAGGATTTAAGATCACGTTGACGCAAAAACTCGCGTTGAGCGCTAAGCTTATTTTTCTTCCTGCGCGAGTACTGCTAGCGTCCCAGATAAACGTCTTTGAGTTGCGTGACCCATCCGCTTCCGTTTATAAGTAAACAATAATCATTATTTTTGGCTACTTAAACGCTTACTTAAGAGGCTGGGGTTATACATGCCCTTATGGGTGAATGCTTATTACAGCTATTGAAACTTGTTTGTGAGATATATATATATATATATATATATATATATATATATATATATTATGAACTGTATATCTCTATGAACTACGTACGGATATAGCTTCCAATTACAGAGGAGGTTCTCTCCAATTTTTAAATTTTTGGAATTAACATTCAAATTATCATTCTTGGCCTCAAAGGACTATTTCTTTTGTTGCCATATATTTGCAAATAACGACATGCACTGTCTGCTTCTCAAGTGCACAAGCCTTGATTAATTGTTTTCATCACATGTACAACAATATTTCATCTAATTGTGTCACATTATGTATCAAGGGTAAAAGCGTCTTTGTAGGTACCAAGTTAACCCCGTTAGCTCTCAAAATGCACTAAATTGTCGTATAAGGCAAAAAAATTACACAAGTGGTCAAATAAGGAAGTGAATTTTTTTTTATGTCAAATAAGGAATCATATTGGGAAGTAGTGTCAAATAAGGAATTTTCTCGAGATTTATCCTCAATATCCTCATGCTTGCTAACATAATTAAAGAATTCTTCAATATTATCTTTCCCAATTATGGAGCCACTACCTATAGAAAGGTTCTTCAGGGTGAACTTGGGGAGTAGCATGGTGAGCTAGAACGAGGTGGTAACTAGAGTAGGAACTAATTTTTTGTGTTTTTGAATAAAGGAAGCAAACTAAGCTAGACTATTTTTTTGGGGGTTTTTTGGAAAGAGGCAAACAAAACCAAGAAAAAGAAACAAAAAAAACTAAAAACAAAGTAAAGAGAAAGGAAGTGGAGGACTCCCGTAGTGAATATGTCCTTAGCCTCCCCGGCAACGGCGCCAGAAAAGCTTGACGGGGAGGAAGAGATTGAAGTTGTCCTTATGTCCCCGGCAACGGCGCCAGAAAAGCTTGATGCAGCGCTGAGTTGATGTAGGAGCGCTTCGTTGGGAACCCCAAGAGCAAGGTGTGAAGTAACACAGCAGCAAATTTTCCCTCAATAAGAAACCGAGGTTATCGAACCAGTAGGAGGAAGGAAACGTCACACGGGTGTTGCAAGCAACGCAGAGACCTGCACAACACAAACTCAAGAATTTGCCCCAATGAATCAGTGAGAATGTCAAGCTCACCGGTTTGTTGTAACAAAGGATTAAACGTACTCTGTGTAAGGTAATGGTTTGCAGCAAGTAAACAAGTAACAGTGGAAGATGTATCAATGGTAAAAATTAGACCGGGGTCCATAGTTCACTAGAGGTGCTCTCCTTAGATAAACAACATGGCATGAAGGGTAAACAAATTACAGCAGGGCAATTGACAGGAACTGAGCAAGGCATAACAATGCAATTACTAGTCAGAAAGATCCTATGAGATTCAATTGGGCAATACAACAATATACATAGACTGCCATCCAACTGCATATATGACTAGAAGTCCACCTTTAGGTTATCATCTGAACCCCCTCCAGTATTAAGTTGCAAGCAACAGACAACTGCTTTAAGCAAAGTGTGTAAGGTAAACAGTCCACATGTTCCATGAACAAGAGACCGTTGTTTTCTCCCTAGTAGCAACAGCACATCTACAACCGAAGAGATTTCTGTCACTTCCCTTGGAAACTAGAGGCATGAACCCACTATCGAGCATAAATACCCCCTCTTGGAGTCACTAGCAACTACTTGGCCAAGATAGCTACTAACAACGGAGAGCATGCAAGATCACAAACAACACAGACATGATAGAATCATAAAGACAAAACCATTAATCAAACCAACATAATAATCTCAATATCCATTGGATCCCCACAAACACAACATGCATGATTACAAATAGATTAGATCTTGATCATGAACGGAGCTCACAAGATCTATACATGAAAGCACAAGGAGGAGATACAACCATCTAGCTACTACATGGACCCATAGTCCAAGGTGGAACTAATCACGCATTATACCAGAGAGAAGGCCTCCGGGATGATCTCCCCTCCAGCAGGGTGTCAGGAAGAACTTCAGACCCCCCCGATCTAGAGATGATAGTGGCGGCGGCTACAGAAGGTTTCGTGGATATTTTATCGGGTACTTAGGGTTTCTGCATCGGGGGCTTCTTATAGGCGAAGGGGGAGGCCGAGGCGGTGGCCAGGGGCCCCACACCCTGCCTACGCGTGGGGCATGGCCCACCCGCGCCTAGGGGGGTCTGGGCTCCCTAGCCCGCCTCTCCAGCTCCCCTCTAGACTTCTTGTTCCCCACGGAAAGTTATTGACTTTGACGTTTATCCCGTCCAATTCCGAGAATATTTCTTTACTAACTTTTCTGGAACCAAAAATAGTAGAAAACAGGCAACTGGCACTGTGGGAACTTGTTAATAGGTTAGTACCAGAAAACATGTAAAATGCACCTCAAAGTGTAGACAAAGCAAAGCAAAGTAGATACTAAACAAGCATGGAGTATCAAAAATTATAGATACGTTTCCGACGTATCAAAGACACAAAGTGGCAGATTACAAACTTGGAACAGCACCAAAATCATCAGTTATGGCCAGCAGATGAAAGCAAGTTCCTACGCTCTCATAAAAACATGACAAACCAAGAGAAGCTATTCATCCGGACTTTCACATCTGTGAAGTTGGCAGCAAGAAAAATTATGGCAATCCTGACTTATTTTAGAGGAGGAAAACCAAAGAATGTTCCATACAAAAAAAATACGTGAGCAATGTTATGATAGCAATAAGGCAAGAAGACAATAGGAATGATATGATGAAGGTGCTTGATTATTTTAGGCAAAGGAAGGATGAGGATCCTAGATTCCATTATGAATTTGAGCTAGGTGAGGGAAATGAGGTTCTATGCATATTTTGGGCAGATGGTTTTTCAAGGCAAATGTATGAGTTGTATGGTGATGTTATCAGTTTTGACACAACATTCAAAACCAACAAGTACAATCTTCCTTTTGCACCATTTGTTGGTGTTAATGGTCATGGTCATAACTGTTTTTTTGGATGCGCGATAATAAACAATGAACAAGGAGAAACTTTCAAGTGGTTGTTTCGGGCATTCAAGCGTTGCCATGGCGGGAAAGATCCGGTTACAATTATAACAGATCAAGATATGGCTATTAAGAATGGAATAGATGCAGTTTTCCCCGATACTTCTCACTGGAACTGTTTTTTCCATGTAAAGAAAAACGCTGAAGAGAAGTGTGGAGGGAGCTTTGCTAGAATACCAAACTTCCATATTGACTTTACATATATCCTGCACAACTCTTTGACCATTGCTGAATTTGAGGCTTTGTGGCCGGAAATGATTGAAAGATACAACATTGGTCACCTAAAGTACTTGAGAATAATGTGGGAAAACAGGACTAGATTTGTCCATGTATACTACAAAAGGAACTTCTGTCCTTTTGTTCACTCAACAGCTAGAAGTGAAGGCACAAATGCAATATTCAAAGATAATGTTGGTTCTACATTCAGTGTTATTAGCTTCTTGGGTGAGTACCAAAAGATAGCATAAAACATAGAAGAATTGGAAAAGGAACAGGATACAGTAACAAGGACAACGGAACCTAGCTTTTGCTTGCACACTGAGCTTGAGTTACAAGCAAGCCGCATGTACAACCGAAAAATATTCTACATGTTTCAAAAACAAATAAAGTTTGCAGCAAAACTCCATGTTGATGAGGTTGAACGGTTTGTTAGATATGAGGTCTACAAAACAGCTATGCTTCAAATGCAAGAGATCAGACCACGCAGATATATTGTATCTGTTAATCTTGTAACACAAGATTTTGTGTGCATCTGTTGCAAGTTTGACAAATATGGTATTGTCTGTGCTCATATTTTGAGGGTGCTTGTTCATCTTTACATATCTGAGTTACCAGAAAAATACTACATAAGCAGGTGGAGGACAAAAGAAAGAAAGTAGTTGAGGGACAGCAAATTCAATATTCCTATTGATCTCACAAGTAATAAACATTTGAGATATAGTGTGATTTCTAGGAGATTAACCAATCTCGCTTCAGAAGGTTCAGAGACAGTTCGAAAGTACTTGTTTCTGACACAAGAGATCAAGAGGATAGATGAGAAATTAGATGAGATGACAATAGAGGATGAAGTTGAGGAAAACAAAAAAAAAGTAAATGGAAACAACCAGTAGTAAGGCAACAACAAGATGATGGTTACAGTGATTTCCTACAGGATTCAGATGTGGCACCTTCGAAAGGTCGTCCGGAAAGTGCTAAGAGATAGAAGACATTTATGGAGGAGCTGTTTTCAAGAAACAAGATAACATGTAGCCACTATGGATCAAATGCACACAACATTGCTACATGTACAAACAAGCATTTACCAAAAGGAACTCTTTAGAAAAAGACTACAAAAAGCAAAAACAAAACAACTGGTATATTTAACATAAATACATGTTTGTTTAGAGTACTATCATTAATATCCAATCGAAAGTTATCTAATTTGTTCATTTTCTTATGTATGTTTTTCAGCTGCTACTCCTTAATCCACAAAGCAAACAAGGAAGCCAAGAACAGCTAGTGATCAAGCAAAAAAACAAGGAACTCCAAACAACAATCTCCAAAATGTGGATCTTTGTGATCATTGTGTTTCAAATATAATTTTTGTAATACACACACAAGTGTCTGTACTTAAACATTTTGTTGTACTCTCTTTGGATGGTTGGATAATTTATAAATAAGAGTAACAGTTGTGTAACAATTGAATGCAGATCGTTTTTTATGTATACCTTGTATATTTACTTGAAGTTCCATCCATTCAATTTGGTACTGAAAATTCACTTGTTCTGTATTGTACCTGCTGTCATGTTATATAAAATAGCAATAAAAATACTGGAATAATAAAACCAAAACAAAAACTTCAAGAAAAAAAGTCAAGATATAAATACTAGGTGAACATACCTGCTACTAACTTTCATGCCTTGGCTAATAACTTTCATGCACTGACTTTTTAAATATAAATTCCAGATATTCTCAGTAGAACACATACAAAAACTTACAAAAAAACACAAATATGCATTCATTCTCATTTGTATAGCATATATGAATAGTATATTCTGAAGTTCCACTGCATATGAAAGAAAACATGCAACACAAAACTTACAGTATATACAACTGAACATGTTTCAAACACACTAAACAGTTCAATATTTTTTTATGAACAGAAACAACAACTATAACAACTTTTTTGCTTTTTTGCACTCTGAATGACACACTAAACAACTCAATATTTTTTGCACTGTAAGTGACAGGGTGTTCTTCTTTTGTTCTTCTCTTGATGCATTACAGTTTGTTATCTTGTGATAATCACCTGACGTATCTGTTAAAAACAAAAAATAATTAAGATAGAAAATAATTTACAATATAAGGAAAATATTTTTGTTTTATTGACATAAAAAAGTTATAAAATGTTTCTGCAATACCTTAATGTTTGAATTCTGTAGCTAGAAGTCTTGCTTCATAGTTGTCATTGTTATCACTCAAAAGAATATCATGCGCATATCTGATTCGAAACATAGGGATATCAATGTATGAAAAAGCACACTGAGCTGGGTTCCTTGCAATGAATAATTCCATGTACTTCATACAATAAATGCCATAATCATTTCTGTTGGTAAAGAATCAACAAAAACAAAACAGAAAATTAAACAAATATATAAATAAAGATGTCTTAGTCACAAAATTTAAAACCAAGGAAAAATATACATAACAAAAGTTACCCAGGCTTTTGCTTTGGAACATTAAGATATGTTGTTCCAAAATTCTCAAACAATACTTTTTTCAGACCTACATCATTCCATGTGTTCCTGGAATTTTTAATCTGTTTCATATTGGACATTAGTTACTTGTCTTCTCCTTTATATTAAAAAGCAAAAAATGCATAACAACAATTTATGAAAAGTTCAGCAATAAGAATAATAACAAATGAACAAGATAAAAATATATTTACCATCAAGGATGCTATTTTCTTATGGTAGCTACTCTCTTTGCCATACCATGAATCAAGAAAAATGAAGTTCCAGTATTTCATATCAACCAAGAAGATAAACCAATGTTCATCACAGATTGTAGGAAAATAGAGCTGTTATCACAAAAATAACCATTAATAATTTTCTTTTTTGAATTAAATTATTATTTTCAAAAAACATATGTCACTTAACAAAATTTCATATCCCATCTGATAGATGCAATTGCCAGTCTTTATTTGCACCACAAAGTGACTCAATGGCTCTCTTCTTCATAAATGTTTTTGCATCTTCATTCTTCCATTTCTCAAGAAAGTAATCCTGTTTTGATTCAAATAAAGATAAGTAATAGTTAAGTAATTAATTTATTATGTAAGTATAGTTGGCAAAAAATAAAAGGCAGAAGTATAACTTATGGAATTTAAAAAAAAAACAATAACCAGCAAAAAACTTACAGAAATAGTGTTGAAGAAGAAGTTTTTCTATGTAAATCTTGGATGATTATCTCTGAACAATTTCCGGCAGATGATGTCTACGCACTTCTATTCTTGTAGACAGTTGTTGGGCCTCCAAGTACAGAGGTTTGTAGAACAGCAGCAAGTTTCCCTTAAGTGGATCACCCAAGATTTATTGAACTCGGGGAGGAAGTGGTCAAAGGTATTCCCTCTCAAGCAATCCTGCAATCAAGATACAAGAAGTCTCTTGTGTCCCCAACACACCCAATAAACTTGTCAGGTGTATAGGTGCACTAGTTCGGCGAAAAGATAGTGAAATACAAGTGGTAATGGTGCTAGAAAATAGCTTCTGACTTGTTGTTGACGTGGGGTAATGGTGCCAGAAAAGAGATGATGGCGTGGAGGAAAAGGTAAAAGCCCAAAACCTCCCCGGCAAATGTAACAAAGATGGAAGCAAGCAAACATGCAACAGATCTAGTAGCAAACGGTGTTTTAATGTTTAGAAACAAGGCCTAGGGATCATACTTTCACTAGTGAACACTCTCATATAAATATCCTCTCTTCATGATACTACTCTTAACTACTCTCCGGTTGGACACTCTAATCATCGGTAGGGCTATAACAACACACCTCAAAGTCCGCCTTCACCAATCTAGATAACCCCACACTGTCACCTTGAGCACTAGATGGTTCCAACAAACACCAGAATTTCATAGAGACATCCAACTCCAAATATAACTCATAAAAAATATTCAATCTAGCCAAAGTGCCACACACGATATGCACGCTATCACTTTCACACACGTGGGGAAAAGCATAGATCTATTAAAGCACAAAGAGTATTTATGTAGACTCAACCCTAAGTGCCACCATGCGTACACGCTGTCACTTTCACACACATGGGGAGAGCAGAGATCTATTGAAGCACTTGAGTAGCAAGGTAGATCTACTTAATTACAAAGCTCATGACCACAAGGTCATGCATAGAGAGAGAGATGAACACGTAGCTACCAGTATAGCCCTTAGCCTCGAAGGAGAACTACTCCCTCCTCATCATGCGAATCAACAATAGTGATGGATATGGTGGTGGAGATCGATGGAGATGGCTCCGGGGGCACTTCCCCATCCCGGCAGGGTGCTGGAACAGAGACTTTTTGTCCCCCGAACCTTCCCTTCGGTGGCGGCGGCGCTACGGAGGTTTTCGTGGATTTCTTCTAGATGCCCTAGGGTTTTTGGTTCGGAGGCTTCTTATAGGCGCAGGAATAAGGTCGGTGGGGGTCCAGGGGCCAACACCCCCTCTAGGAACCTCCAGGGCTTGCCCGTGCCTAGGAGGGTGCGGCCACCCTGTGGCCCCCCTCTGGCTCTGCTTCGTGGTTCCGTGTTGCTCCGGGAAAATAATGACTTTGGCTTTTTTCCCGTCCAATTCCGATAATATTGATTTTCTGCCTTTCTGGAACCAAAAACAGAAGAAAACAGGCAACTGGCACTGTGGCAACTTGTTAATAGGTTAGTTCCATAAAAGATATAAAAACACCTCAAAGTGTAGACAAAGCAAAGCAAAGTAGATACAAAACAAGCATGGTGCATCAAAAATTATAGATACATTTCCGACGTATCAGCAGAAAGCATTCATAAGCCAAGCCTCTACCTGCCCATTCATTTTCATTGAACTCCCTAGTTGCTCCATTGACACTCTGACATTGTCTATGTAGACAGCCCAATCGCTATTTATGCATAATGAAAACAGAACAAACAAAATAAACAACAAATAATATTGAATATTTATAGCACAAATAGAAAGCATATTACAAAGCAGTAGTTTAGAAAATATCTCACGTCTTGTGTTTTGGATCATCACACAATGATGTGACGGCTTCCCAAATTTTCTGCTCTATTGGTTGCACCGAAAGATTGATAGATGGATTCATGTCAAAAGGTGAACTCAAATATCTACTTCTTTGAGGGATTCGTTGAGGTAAGATATTTTGTTTGCCATGACTAGGGTTAGAACTTCCAAGTGACAAACTAGTGTTGTATAGGTGATCTGTTTATTTAGTCATGTTGTTGCAATTATATCTGAAAGAATTTTCCCCAAGAATCTTAACATCAGGTGATGACACCTGCAAATAATAAAAAACAACAAATTTAAAAACAATAGATATTTGAAAACAAATTTATCACATAATAGTAATGTTGCCACATATACTTCAAAACTTACATCAACAAAGTTGTTCAATAGTTCTCTTATGGGCAATTGGTTCTTTGAATTTGATTCACTGAAATCTTCATCGTTCCCTTTGAAAAGTCTCCGGCCAACAATTAGAGTTTTGCCATAACTCTGTAAAAGACACAAAAATGATACAACATTTCTGAAAAATAATACATCTTTTATTAAGTTGTGCAGAAAAACTTTACAAATCTGTAAAACTTACTGGAGTTGCTTAATCACTGCTGCTAGATTTCTTAAATCTCGTGTGATTTTGTGTTTGGATTGTTACTTCTGGAGATACCTAAAAAATATAGAAAAATAAAATATATGAACGGTAACAATTTAAAACGCAATACTAACAACAAGTAAATAAAGGTCCATAATAACAATAGCATACAAAACAACTTACAAGATCTACAAAAGCTTTAGTGTGTATGATTGCTCTTGGTTGGGAAAATGTAAGACCAGTATGGCTTGGCTCTCTTTGGGCGCATTGTATTGTTGTTTCACATTCATTTTTAGTGCTCTCCTTCATATAACAAAATATAAGACCAAAAAATTAATAAAATTAAATCAAACACAAACAATTACACAAAGTAAAAAACACAATAAAAATGTTTGTAGTACTTACAGTATTGAATATGTCATTTGAAATATTTTTGTTTGTGTTTCTGTTGGGACTTGAATTCAATTTTGAATGCTCTTTACTTGGAGAATCCATTTCTGATTCCTTGCACATTGAAATTGCCAACTGTAAAACACAAAAGATACTCACAATGTAACAATTATAATCATACTCAGTACAAATAAAAAACAAAAAATATATTTGAATATTGTACCTCACACTTTTCATTATATGAGTACTCATCCATCTCTAGTGGGCGATAAAATTCAGGTTCTTCAATAGTTTTTCCGTTATCATCAACACATTCCATGAGACGGAAAGAAAGTGTGCCTTCATCATTGAAAAAATATTTACTTCTTGCTAGCTTAAGGTGCTAACTTCTCTTCATTTGAACAGTTTCTTTAACTATGAAAAATGAAAAAGATAAGATAATAACCATCAGCTATAAAAAAGAATATAAGCTAGTTTATAGTCATACCAATTATTTCAGTCTCTGTTGTTACAACTCCTTTGTTTCGCAAAGTCTCATTCTGTACTATTTTAGGCTGATTGTTATCCTGCAAAAACAATAGAATGTTATATAATTCTTCGTTGTATTCGAACACAATACAAACATTCATTCAGATTGCTTTTACCTGGTTGATAACTTGTTCATCTAAAAAAACACATAATTGTTTTCAAACTTATTCAGATTACTTTTCATTTCATTCAGAACAGCTGAGTGGAAACCATGAAATTCTCCATTATCTTCTTCGATACATTTTATATTAAGATCCATAAGAGTATCATTAACTACAACAAAACAAGAAAAAATTAATAACACCCGAAACATAAATAAATAAAAAATAATCCAGAGAGAGAAAGTTAATAAAATTATTTTACCTTCTTTTGTTTGATCCTTAATTTCAAGTAGAACTTGCACTTCAGAACATAGATGAACAATTTCTTTTCCTTTATGTGAGAAACCATTTGAAGGGACCATATGATTAAGGCTTGCAGATTGCATACCTTGAGATAATGAATCATATATTTCTTTATTATCCTGTTTTTAAAAGATGGCACAAATCAATTAATTCCTTCAAAAAAAGAACAAAACACACAAGTGATACATAAATAAAAATCACATAAAACACACATGTATCTGAATGATACCTGGTGTAAGTCCAACATCATTGTTCTCTGGTATTCTTTTCATTTTATTATTAGATTCAACTGAATTTTGTGAACTGCATTTTTCTTCTGTGTCTTCTTTTCCTTTGAATTAAAGCATCATCTGTTTGCAATAAAAATAAAAAATTCCCTTAGAACATATATAGCAAATGTACTTGTACTAGAATTTAAATTGTTTATAAGCAAAGCAACAATATCCTTATTGTCAAATGTGTTTTCTCCTTCATCAGACAACTTCTCAACATTTGCAGAGTTAATTTCTTTCAATGTTCTTTTCCTTAGAACTGATGCATCATATGTTTTATTAAAACAATAAAAAGGATGTTACAACTTCTTGTTATTATAGTGATTTGTAATATGATGCAAAACAACTTCAACAACAACAAAAAAATCAGTATTATTACATGTTTGTTCATCTTGATCATTTAATTTCTCAGTACTTCCAGAATTTGCTTATGTGCATGTTTTTCTGGTTTGAATTGAGACATCCTCTGTTTTGTAAAAAAGCACAAGTCAACTAGGATAACCAAAAGATTAAAAACAAGTACAAAAATAAAAAATATTCAGACAATTAAAACACTTACTATCACACTCATCTTCTTCTTCTTCATGCAATTTAACAGTGCTGCCAGAGTTGAATGCAGTTTTGTAAGAAGTTTCATGAGAACTAGATAATTTCAAAGTATCTTCTGATCTGCTATGGTTGGTCAAGAAAGCTTCAACTACTTGAACAACAAGATCTTTCACTTCCAAACAAACTCTGCTTTCTTCATCTTTCATCATATCTGCATAGCATGAAGCTATATTGTCCTTCATCTAGTAGCAAGAAATAAAGAACAATATGATCAATAAGCCCAAAAACAAAAAAAAAACAGAAACTACATTACAAATAATGTTTTAACTGCAAAGTGTGTAATTTTGATACCTTTAACCCAACAACATCACCAATAGCTCTTTCAATTGCCTGTTTGAGATTTGCATCAAGTGTTGCTTTTGCCTTGTTGAAATTACCATTACTCAAGCAGTAACAAGTTTCAAAAAAATCCTTTACCTACCAATAGAAAACAAAAACTTACTCAAGCATTACTCAGGCAGTAACTATAAATCATTATTTCTTATATGCCCTAAATTATAAAATGAATATTACAAGTAACAAAATTTCAATAACTTAATATAATATGTAAAACTTACTGGATAAGCCCCATATTTGCCATTAGTATCCATATACATATCACTGAAAACGTTAATAAGCTTTCCTTTCTAGACTCTTATTCTAGGTAATGTTGTTGGCATTTGAATTGGACCAAAGTCAGTGAAGTCAAGACACCGAACCTGTTCGAAACATCAAAACATGATTAAATTACCAAATAGAAGAATTCAGAATTTTAAAAAGAAGACTTCATAAACAAAAAATAAAAAACTTTAGATTCTATAAAAAAGTAAAAAACGAAAATTACTTACAGCCAAGTGATAAATGCAACCACCCAAAGTCAGAGTCAATTGATTTGCATTTGTTGGTTCTTTCAGATACTTCTTGATGTATATCATTTTCCATTCGTGAATAAACTTCGACCAGTTTCTATCTTTAATTAGATCAACAACAACTAAAGCACCCATGCATTTAGTACTTATCTTTTTACTTGAGTTTGGGCAGAATAAGGTTCCTAGTGACACTGCCATGAAACAACGACAAAAAACAGCATCTAGAAGAATTTCTTTTGCTAAGATCTTTTTGCTAAAGTACTTTATTGATGGAACATCAGACAGACCAAAAAGCTCAAGAAATTCAGCTTTCCCCACTATTTCATCACAATCAACAGAGAGATGACCTTCTGGAGTACCAAATGTTTGAGTTACAGACTGAGGAGACAACTTAATTGATTTGGAGTCAACTCTTATTTCTTCTTCTTCAGTGGACACATTGTCTGCTATCCATTTGACAAAACACCTCGGAATGCAGCAGTCATCTAGTTGGAGTATTTCTTCAAAACCCATCCATTTAACAAGCTTGACATACTGTTCACAAGAACGAATCCTCTGTAGCACTTGGAATAGGAATGTAATGCTGCATCTGATGTATGCTTTCCGCTCATCGTCAGCCTCTTCACCGTTTGCTCCATTGTTTAGTTTTACTGTCCTCTGCTAAAAAAGGTAATGTAATTAGGATAAAACTTAAAAATGTCAAAAAACATTGAACACACAAAAAGAACAGAACAATTAAATTGAAAAACATCATAACTAACCTTTCTTTTGAATTTTTTAGCACTCCTGCGCCTCTCGGTTTTCTGCACACTTCTAATAATCTACAGCATCAAATTCAAACAGATAATTAAAAAAATACATCATAAAAGATATACAGTTTTACATACTTCTTAGTAAAATATAACACACAATGAAGTGTCTGATTGAACTTGTATACATACTACTATATAAAAACTTATATACCTGTGTGAGTAAGCATTAACAAAATTTCAACATGAATCAAATGAGTTTATATTTAATTTAAAGTCTAACTGAAATATACTTGTTCTACTAATTGTAGTATCAACATAATTAGACAACTTAAAAATTATCAGATGTTACTCATGGAAAAATAAAACTAAAAATGTATAACAAATTTTCATATTAATAAAACACAAAAAACATATAATGAATGACAAAACCAAAAAACACAAACCAGTCTCAAAAGTTCTTCTGGTGTCTCATTAGCACTGAGAGAAATATCCTTGTCATTCAGTTTAATTTTTTGATGTGCAACATCTGTGTTATATCCATCTTGTTCCATCTTCCCTATACAACTCAAACTTGTTCCTGTTATTATGCATTTAGGATACAGCAATAACAAAAAAAATAACACAGCTGAATGAAAAACACTAATTCATGTTATGTTCTGCAGAAACACCATTCAATCAGATGTACACAGAATTCTAATAAGATGAATAACATTTGAACACAAAACAATGCAGTGCATAAAACAAATGCAGTACATAAACTACTCTCATAACTTAAACAATTGTTCAAAAACCACTCTGCAGAAACACCATTCAATCTCACTTATATATCCAATAAACACAAAAAAGCTCCCAATCACAAAAACATTTAAATCAGGCATACAAATTAAAAAGGTATGTAGAACCTGCTAATCAAGTAAACCAGGCGCATAGAACACATGGGATACATATCCTCACAACCTTGTAGCAGAAGCACACAGAAATGAGATAATATAACTTCTAGATCTGAAATAATTTTTCAAATCAGTCCGTACAAAAAAGCATTCTAGAAGGTATATACACCCATAAAAAAACTGATTCAATCACACACAAAACAATTATGTCAACAAAAAAGGCCATACATCTGAAAGTAGATCTGAAAATGCATACAGGTTCAGGTCCAGGTTTAGGTTCACATACAAAATGGTTTAGGTTCAGGTTCGAGCATGTCATACATGTGATTCAGGTTCGGTAATGGTTGTACCTTATTCTGGCAGTCAAATTGAGGACACCTTTAATCGAAAATGTGCAAATCGTTGACACAAAAGGACCCCTCAACCGAAACGAATCACTCCCGTGACAGGACCTTCGCAACAAAATGAAAGATGCTTGCTCACAAGCTTGTCCCTCACATGCAAAATTGACAACAGGAGACAGCAAAAATCGAAGATCATAGGTAGTACCGTCGGGCTGGTAGAGGTTTGAGAACTCCGCGTCCAGAGCTCCACCGCTACAAGCTCTATGACTAAGAGCGCTCTGCCAGACCGAGCGCTCCGTCCGACTGAGCGCTTCGCCGGACCGAGCGTTGCGCTGCTCTGGGCGCACCTCCATAGAAGCAGCTCCGCCGTCTTCCTCCTTAGTATCTCCTCCCCACCCCTCCCTTGCGAACCAACGGCTCCCCTATTCCTCCACCACCGATTATCCAGGACCACTGTTCAAATATCTGGTCGAGATCTTCTAGAAGAATCACGTGCTAGGAGGGAAAAGTAACAGACAACTTAACGGGGGATGTGGAGTTAGTAACGGCAAACTGATACTGGTCCCACTTGACAGTGACTTAGCTGGGTAGCAATTGTGTATGTGTTCTTCTTTGTTTGGTACAACACAGTAACTTTACAAACACACATGCAGTACATTTTATAACAATTCAAAAAATAAAAAAAGTATAAAAGTGATCCCCATGAATTTAATTCATAAAATTAAATTTATTTTACAGTTGAATTTATATAGAATACACATGTATAAATTTTAAAAAAAATACACATATGACATGCCACTCACATTATTAAAAAATTTAAATTTTTTAATAAAGCTAGTTTCATCTCCATATGCAACTCAAAACATTTCAAAAATTAAAAAGGACCTAGTTGCATGTTAATATGCAAGTCAGCACATATTAATATAAAAATAAAAATAAAAAGGAAATTTCAACTGCATATGCAATTCATATTTTTAAAATTCAAAAAATTCCTAGTTGCATGTCAACATGCAAATAATCATGCCCTTCTACATATAAGCCAGTTTCAACTCTAGATGCAACTCACATTATTAAAAAAATTAATAAATTTAATAAAGCTAGTTTCATCTCCACATGCAACTCAAAACATTTCAAAAATTAAAAAGGACCTAGTTGCATGTCAATATGCAAGTCAGCACATATTAATATAAAAATAAAAGCCAATTTCAACTGCATATGCAATTCATATTTTTAAAATTCAAAAAAATCCCAATTGCATGTCAACATGCAAGTAATCATGCCCATCTACATATAAAAAATTTAATAAGCCAGTTTCAACTCTAGATGCAACTCAAGAGAAGCTATTCATTCGGACTTTCACATCTGTGAAGTTGGCAGCAAGAAAAATTATGGCAATCCTGACTTATTTGAGAGGAGGAAAACCAAAGAATGTTCCATACACAAAAAAGACGTGAGCAATGTTATGACAGCAATAGGCAAGAAGACAATAGGAATGATATGATGAAGGTTCTTGATTATTTTAGGCAAAGGAAGGATGAGGATCCTAGATTCCATATGAATTTGAGCTAGGTGAGGGCAATAAGATTCTATGCATATTCTGGGCAGATGGTTTTTCAAGACAAATGTATGAGTTGTATGGTGATGTTATCATTTTGACACAACATTCAAAACCAACAAGTACAATCTTCCATTTGCACCATTTGTTGGTGTTACTGGTCATGGTCATAACTATTTGTTTGGATGTGCGATAATAAACAATGAACAAGGAGAAACTTTCAAGTGGTTGTTTCGGGCATTCAAGTGTTGCCACGGCGGGAAAGATCCGGTTACAATTATAACATATCAAGATATGGCTATTAAGAATGGAATAGATGCAGTTTTCCTCGATACTTCTCACCGGAACTGTTTTTTCCATGTAAAGAAAAACGCTGAAGAGAAGTGTGGAGGGAGCTTTGCTAGAATACCAAACTTCCATATTAACTTTACAGATATCCTCCACAACTCTTTGACCATTGCTGAATTTGAGGCTTTGTGGCCAGAAATGATTGAAAGATACAACATTAGTCACCTAAAGTACTTGAGAATAATGTGGGAAAACAGGACTAGATTTGTCCATGTATACTACAAAAGGAACTTCTGTCCTTTTGTTAACTCAACAGCTAGAAGTGAAGGCACAAATGCAATATTCAAAGATAATGTTGGTTCTACATTCAGTGTTATTAGCTTCTTGGGTGAGTACCAAAAGATAGCATAAAACATAGAAGAATTGGAAAAGGAACAAGATACAGTAACAAGGACAACAAAACCTAGCTTTTGCTTGCACACTGGGCTTGAGTTACAAGCAAGCCGCATGTACAACCGAAAAATATTCTACATGTTTCAAAAACAAATAAAGTTTGCAGCAAAACTCCATGTTGATGAGGTTGAACGGTTTGTCAGATATGAGGTCTACAAAACAGCTATGCTTCAAATGCAAGAGATCAGACCATGCAGATATATTGTATCTGTTAATCTTGCAACACAAGATTTTGTGTGCATCTGTTGCAAGTTTGACAAAGATGGTATTGTCTGTGCTCATATTTTGAGGGTGCTTGTTCATCTTAACATATCTGAGTTACCGGAAAAATACTATATAAGCAGGTGGAGGCAAAAAGAAAGAAAGTACTTGAGGGACAGCAAATTCAATATTCCTATTGATCTCACAACAATTAATAAACATTTGAGATACAGTGTGCTTTCTAGGAGACTAACCAATCTCGCTTTAGAAGGTTTAGAGACAGTTCGAAAGTACTTGTTTCTGACACAAGAGATCAAGAGGATATATGAGAAATTAGATGAGATGACAATAGAGGATGAAGTTGAGGAAAACAAAAATAGAAGTAAAGGGAAACAACCAGTAGTAAGGCAACAACAAGAAGATGGTTACAGTGATTTCCTACAGGATCCAGATGTGGCACCTTCGAAAGTTCGTCCGGAAAGTGCTAAGAGAAAGAAGATATTTATGGAGGAGTTGTTTTCAAGAAACAAGATAACATGTAGCCACTGTGGATCAAATGCACACAACATTGCTACATGTACAAACAAGCATTTACCAAAAGCAACTCTTTAGAAAAAGACTATAAAGATGGAACAAAGATGGAAGCAAGCAAAACCTCCCCGGCAAACGGAACAAAGATAGAAGCAAGCAAACATGCAACAGATCTAGTAGCAAACGGTGTTTCAATGTTTAGAAACAAGGCCTAGGGATCATACTTTCACTAGTGAACACTCTCTCATCTAAATATCCTCACTTCATGATACTACTCTTCACTACTCTCCAGTTGGACACTCTAATCATCGGTAGGGCTATAACAGAACACCTCAAAGTCCGCCTTGCCCAATCTAGATAACCCCACATTGTCACCTTGAGCACTAGATGGTTCCAACAAACACCACAATTTCATAGAGACATCCAACTCCAAATATAACTCATAACAAATATTCAATCTAGCCAAAGTGCCACACATGGTATGCACGCTGTCACTTTCACACACGTGGGGAAAAGCATAGATCTATTAAAGCACAAAGAGTATTTATGTAGACTCAAACCTAAGTGTCACCATGGCGTGCATGTGTCACTTTCACATACATGGGGAGATCAGAGATCTATTGAAGCACTTGAGTAGCAAGGTAGATCTTCTTGATTACAAAGCTCATGACCACAAGATCATGCATAGAGAGAGAGATGAACACATAGCTACCGGTAAAGCCCTTAGCCTCGAAGTAGAACTACTCCCTCCTCATCGAATCAGCAACGGTGATGGAGATGGTGGTGGAGATCGATGGAGATGGCTCCGGGGGAACTTCCCCATCCCGGCAGGGTGCCGGAACAGAGACTTTCTGTCCCCCGAATCTCCCCTTCGGTGGCAGCGGCGCTACGGAGGTTTTCGTGGATTTCTTCTGGATGCCCTAGGGTTTTTGGTTCGGAGGCTTCTTATAGGCGCAGGAATAAAGGTCGGTGGGGGTCCATGGGGCCCACGCCCCCTCTAGGCGCCTCCAGGGCTTGCCGGCGCCTAGGGGGTGCGGCCAACCTGTGCCCCCCCCCCTCCGGCTCTGCTTCATGGTTCCGTCTTGCTCCAGGAAAAATAATGACTTTGGCTTTTGTCTCGTCCAATTCCGAGAATATTGATTTTCTGCCTTTCTGGAACCAAAAACAGAAGAAAACAGGCAACTGGCACTATGGCAACTTGTTAATAGGTTATTTCCAGAAAAGATATAAAAACACCTCAAAGTGTAGACAAAGCAAAGCAAAGTAGATACAAAACAAGCATGGAGCATCAAAAATTATAGATACGTTTCAGACGTATCAAGCATCCCCAATCTTAACTCATGCTCGTCCTCGAGTAGGTAAGTGATAAAAATAATAATTTTTGAGGTGACCTGCACCATCAAAACCAATATCAAACCATTTGCAAGCATAGAAAGCTAGGATCAAAGAATTCTAAACATGTGCATGAAATATGGAGTTCTAACAATAGGACATAGTAACTATGCATGCAACATGAAAGGCTACAAACAAATATCATGAATAACATGCATTGAAAAACGTTTGTTTGTTTCACATACAGAAAACATAACATAGTAGCATCCAGCTTGTCCCTCATAGAGTAACAAATAGATGCATAGGACACCTTCAAAGTTCACAAGGGTGACTAGAAACAGATAGCACAAGAACAAGTAATATCACAATATGCATCAATCAATAAGCTTTGGAAGACTGCACACATAATGACAACTATGCTCTCTTAATGGTGCCTAAAAGTAGAAGGTGGAGACTCAATAGTGGTGGAAGAAAAGCCTTTTATAAAGGAAGCAGGGATTTCAAGTTTCAAAAAGAGCTTCCAAAAATTATGGTACTTGTTAGCTTTCAGCCCTCATTGCCCCTATCATAAGCATCTTGAAGTGATTAAGGTTAAAGTGAACAAAAATGGAGTATATGCTTGACGAAGTATAAGTTGGCAATCTCAAGTCCCTTGAATACGAGGGCCACACCTCATGCTACTCAACTTTAGTCACCTGTAAGTTCTTGTCATTGTAAGTATTTGCATATCATAGAGAACTGCCAACGGGGTACCCCTTGCACATGGTACAGGAGCTTTCCCATAACCAAAATGACAAGGCAAGCAGACAATAAGCATCTCAGCAATCTTCTTATTTACCATGGGAATATGGTGCTTTTTTCTCGCTTTCCTATTTTCTCAATATGTCTCTTTTTTTATAAGAAGAATGCTTCATAGATGTCACTATGGTGATGCTTCAAGTTTCCACCATGATTAGGCATGGCTTAGGCTAGCGGCCCAGGCGTTTCTCTAACACAGGATACAAACTCCATGGACTTACAAGTTCCCTCTTTATTTCACACCGGTGACATCCATAGACAAAAGAGCATGATATCAACTGAGTACAAAGTACAAGTGCAATATTGAAAATGTTCCCCATGACAACACGGTTCTGCTAATTCCAACGTATAAGTGCAAGCATATACAACATAGATGACACAATGGTTCAAGTTTATTAGGGGCAAAGAATATAAAGTGTGCCATCAAGTTTGTGAGAGCTTTAATCACTAAGTTTTCACATAACAAAATACTTTTTAATTGGAAGATAGCTAAAAACAAGAATATACTTGGAATGGTGTAACACACCATGCATAGGAGTTTATAGTGGACACTTTGGAATAACTTGGTTTCTTGGGAGTCGGAAGCATGGGTAGAGCTTACTCATACAATTAGAGGCTAGCAAAAGACTGGGAGCAACCAAATAAGAAAGCAATAATGGCCATAATCATGCAGTGCAACAAAGCATTACTAATCAAAGCATAGAGTGGTACTACAAGTCAAGGACTAAATGATCATAGAGGCTATGGTGACTTGTTCATAGTCATAACATGGTGTGATCATGTGCCAAGTCAACCCAAACAAAGCATCAAAGGAGAATACCACAATACTATGCTTTTGTATGCTAAAACAACGCATGATTCCTTCAAGGCACACTAAGCAATCTCAATTATTTGGAACAAGACATGATACAGCAATAATCACTAAGCATAAGGTCAAAACAACACCTAGAATGTCATGATAAAGTCTAAGCCATGGTCAGAACAAACTCCCTTTTGTACCACTTAACATGAAGCTTCCTACTCTTTTCCAACACCAAACAACTTATTTGAAACAACTCACAAAGATAATAATCAATAAAGATCAGTGATAATGTCTCACAAATCCACAAAGAAGAAATAAAAGTTCTAAGCTAAAAGCACAAGAAAACTAAGGCTGAACGTAGTGCTAGCAAAAGTGAACACTCACAAAACAATAAGAGTGAAAACTAGAGTGTTCTAGGCAATGGAAACAGAGTGTGTCTCTCTCCAAAAGAAGTGTGGTGTAACCAACCAACTTACTCAATCAAAATAAGCAAACGAAAACCAAAAAAGAAAACTAAGACTCTCCAAGAACAACACAACAAAGCATGAAACATTAAAAACGAAGTGTCTAGAAAGACCTAAGATTTTTATTGATGAAGAAGGGGATGCCTTGGGCATCCCCAAGCTTTGGCGCTTGTACCTCTTGGATATTTCTTGGGGTGACACCGGGGTGGCATCCCCAAGCTTGAGCTCTTGTCCATTCTTCATCTCATTACATCATTCTCTCTCTACACCTGAAATTTTTCCTTCATACAAAACTTCACACAATCTTCATTAGCAACATTAGTGTATTCAAAAGATATTAGACCTCTGGCAAAGCTTTGGAACAGCAAGGCTTTTCACTAAAAACACAAGCTACTGTAGTAACTCCTTCAAAAAGCTCAATTTTCCAAAAAAAAAGTACCCAAAAAGGAATCAATAAGAAGCAAATGCAAATAATGGCAGAAATCTGTCAAAATAGACCAGCAGGTAGAAAACGAATTTTACGAAGACCTTCTGTTGATCAAATCAAAAAGTGTAGAACTAACGAAAGTTAGATAACATACTGGGGGATTTATTCGTAAATTATGATCTCAATCTGACTTACAGAGACTCCTCTCGAATTTTTATGGTGGAGGACAGAAATCTGTTTCGGGACAGCAACTCCCCCAAATCTTACTTCCCTCTCATTAGAGGTCATTCTTGGCACAAAAAGCAAACAAAAAGGATAAGGAGAGGTCATTACAGAAGTAATAACTTCCAAGACTCAAGAAAACTCTTGGGTTATCTCCAAACAAGTACTTTTTTTAACGCCTTTAAGTTAGGCTTGATAGTTTGAGAAGATGCTCCCATAAGAAATATGAATTGATTTAAAAGAGAGCATCAAGAAGCAAATTCAAATAACATTTAAGTCTAACCCACTTCCTATGCATAGGAATCTTGTAAAGAAACAAGTCATGAAAGAACAAAGCAACAAGCATAGGAAAGCAAAACAAGTGCAACTTCAAAAATTTCAACATAAAGAGGGGAAACTTAATATTGTTGAGATACATAAAACCATGTTTCCCTCTATCATAATAACTTTCAGTAGCATCATGAATAAAATTAACAATATAACTATCACATAAAACACTCTTATCATAAGCCACATGCATAAAATGATTATTACTCTCCACATAAGAATAGTCATTCTTATTAATTGTAGTGGGAGCAAATTCAACAAAATAGCTATCACTATTATTATCATCACCATAATCATCAAATATAGGAGGCTTATTATAATTACAATCAATTTTCTCCTCAATAGTAGGTGGACTGAAAATATCATACTCATCATTGTAATCATCATATATTGGAGGTTTGGTATCATCATAGGCAACAGAATAGCTATCTTCCAAAGCTGGGGAACTAAAAAGATCATTTTCATAAAAACTAGCTTCCCCAAGCTTAGACGTTTCCATAGCATTAGCAACAATGGTGTCCAAAGAATTCATACTAATAACATTGCTATTAGCATGCAAATAAAGTTCCATAGGTTTTTAAATTTTCTCTTCAAACACTTCATGTCCTAACTCAAGATAAACACTATAAAACTCTCTAATTTTGTTGTTGTTTTCCATTAAGCCTAACTAGTGAAAACAAGAAACAAAAAGACAAAACTGCAGACTCTAAAGGACATAACTTCGAGCACTCACACCGGAGGATGTAAGTACCTTTTACCTTACCTCCCCGGCGACGGCGCCAGAAAAGAGCTTGATGTCTACGCACTTCTATTCTTGTAGACAGTTGTTGGGCCTCCAAGTGCAGAGGTTTGTAGAACAGCAACAAGTTTCCCTTAAGTGGATCACCCAAGGTTTATCGAACTCAGGGAGGAAGTGGTCAAAGGTATTCCCTCTCAAGCAATCCTGCAATCAAGATACAAGAAGTCTCTTGTATCCCCAACACACCCAATACACTTGTCTGGTGTATAGGTGCACTAGTTCGGCGAAGAGATAGTGAAATACAAGCGGTAACGGTGCCAGAAAATAGCTTCTGACTTGTTGTTGATGTGGGGTAACGGTGCCAGAAAAGAGCTGATGGCGTGGAGGAAAAGGTAAAAGCCCAAAACCTCCCCGGCAAACGGAACAAAGATGGAAGCAAGCAAACATGCAACAGATCTAGTAGCAAACGGTGTTTCAATGTTTAGAAACAAGGCCTAGGGATCATACTTTCACTAGTGAACACTCTCTCACATAAATATCCTCTCTTCATGATATCTTAACTACTCTCCGGGTTGGACACTCTAATCATTGGTAGGGCTATAACAGAACACCTCAAAGTCCGCCTTCCCCAATCTAGATAACCCCACACTATCACCTTAAGCACTAGATGGTTCCAACAAACACCACAATTTCATAGAGACATCCAACTCCAAATATAACTCATAACAAATATTCAATCTAGCCAAAGTGCCACACACGGTATGCACGCTGTCACTTTCACACACATGGGAAAAAGCATAGATCTATTAAAGCACAAAGAGTATTTATGTAGACTCAAACCTAAGTGCCACCATGGCGTGCACGCTGTCACTTTCACACACATGGGGAGAGCAGAGATCTATTGAAGCACTTGAGTCGCAAGGTAGATCTACTTGATTACAAAGCTCATGACCACAAGGTCATGCATAGAGAGAGAGATGAACACATAGCTACCGGTATAGCCCTTAGCCCCGAAGGAGAACTACTCCCTCCTCATCATGGGAATCAGCAACAGTGATCGATATGGTGGTGGAGATCGATGGAGATGGCTCCGGGGGCACTTCCCCATCCCGGCAGGGTGCCGGAACAGAGACTTTTTGTCCCCCGAATCTTCCCTTCGGTGGCGGCGGCGCTACGGAGGTTTTTGTGGATTTCTCCTACTAGGGTTTTTGGTTCAGAGGCTTCTTATAGGCGCAGGAATAAGGTCGGTGGGGGTCCAGGGGCCAACACCCCCTCCAGGCACCTCCAGGGCTTGCCCGTGCCTAGGAGGGTGCGGCCACCCTGTGGCCCCCCTCTGGCTCTGCTTCGTGGTTCTGTGTTGCTCCGGGAAAATAATGACTTTGGCTTTTTTCCCGTCCAATTCCGATAATATTGATTTTCTGCCTTTCTGGAACCAAAAACAGAAGAAAACAGGCAACTGGCACTGTGGCAACTTGTTAATAGGTTAGTTCCATAAAAGATATAAAAACACCTCAAAGTGTAGACAAAGCAAAGCAAAGTAGATACAAAACAAGCATGGTGCATCAAAAATTATAGATACATTTCCGACGTATCAGCAGAAAGCATTCATAAGCCAAGCCTCTACCTGCCCATTCATTTTCATTGAACTCCCTAGTTGCTCCATTGACACTCTGACATTGTCTATGTAGACAGCCCAATCGCTATTTATGCATAATGAAAACAGAACAAACAAAATAAACAACAAATAATATTGAATATTTATAGCACAAATAGAAAGCATGTTACAAAGCAGTAGTTTAGAAAATATCTCACGTCTTGTGTTTTGGATCATCACACAATGATGTGACGGCTTCCCAAATTTTCTGCTCTATTGGTTGCACCGAAAGATTGATAGATGGATTCATGTCAAAAGGTGAACTCAAATATCTACTTCTTTGAGGGATTCGTTGAGGTAAGATATTTTGTTTGCCATGACTAGGGTTAGAACTTCCAAGTGACAAACTAGTGTTGTATAGGTGATCTGTTTGTTTAGTCATGTTGTTGCAATTATATCTGAAAGAATTTTCCCAAGAATCTTAACATCAGGTGATGACACCTGCAAAAAATAAAAAACAACAAATTTAAAAACAATAGATATTTGAAAACATATTTATCACATAATAGTAATGTTGCCACATATACTTCAAAACTTACATCAACAAAGTTGTTCAATAGTTCTCTTATGGGCAATTGGTTCTTTGAATTTGATTCACTGAAGTCTTCATCGTTCCCTTTGAAAAGTCTCCGGCCAACAATTAGAGCTTTGCCATAACTCTGTAAAAGACACAAAAATGATACAACATTTCTGAAAAATAGTACTCCCTCTGATCCTAAATAAGTGTCACGGTTTTGAACTAACTCTAGTTCAAAATGGCGACACTTATTTAGGATCGGAGGTAGTACATCTTTTATTAAGTTGTGCAGAAAAACTTTACAAATCTGTAAAACTTACTGGAGTTGCTTAATCACTGCTGCTAGATTTCTTAAATCTTGTGTGATTTTGTGTTTGGATTGTTACTTCTGGAGATACCTAAAAAATATAGAAAAAAATAAAATATATGAACGGTAACAATTTAAAACGCAATACTAACAACAAGTAAAAAAAGGTCCATAAGAACAATAGCATACAAAACAACTTACAAGATCTACAAAAGCTTTAGTGTGTATGATTGCTCTTGGTTGGGAAAATGTAAGACCAATATGGCTTGGCTCTCTTTGGGCGCATTGTATTGTTGTTTCACATTCATTTTTAGTGCTCTCCTTCATATAACAAAATATAAGACCAAAAAATTTAATAAAATTAAATCAAACACAAACAATTACATAAAGTAAAAAACACAAGAAAAATGTTTGCAGTACTTATAGTATTGAATATGTCATTTGAAATATTTTTGTTTGTGTTTCTGTTGGGACTTGAATTCAATTTTGAATGCTCTTTACTTGGAGAATCCATTTCTGATTCCTTGCACATTGAAATTGCCAATTGTAAAACACAAAAGATACTCACAATGTAACAATTATAATCATACTCAGTACAAATAAAAAGCAAAAAATATATTTGAATATTGTACCTCACACTTTTCATTATATGAGTACTCATCCATCTCTAGTGGGCGATAAAATTCAGGTTCTTCAATAGTTTTTCCGTTATCATCAACACATTCCATGAGACGGAAGGAAAGTGTGCCTTCATCATTGAAAAAATATTTACTTCTTGCTAGCTTAAGGTGCTAACTTCTCTTCATTTGAACAGTTTCTTTAACTATGAAAAATTAAAAAGATAAGATAATAACCATCAGCAATAAAAAATAATATAAGCTAGTTTATAGTCATACCAATTATTTCAGTCTCTGTTGTTACAACTCCTTTGTTTCGCAAAGTCTCATTCTGTACGATTTTAAGCTGATTGTTATCCTGCAAAAACAATAGAATGTTTTATAATTCTTCGTTGTATTCGAACACAATACAAACATTCATTCAGGTTGCTTTTAACTGGTTGATAACTTGTTCATCTAAAAAACACACATCATTGTTTTCAAACTTATTCAGATTACTTTTCATTTCATTCAGAACAGCTGAGTGGAAACCATGAAATTCTCCATTATCTTCTTTGATACATTTTATATTAAGATCCATAAGAGTATCATTAACTACAACAAAACAAGAAAAAATTAATAACACCTGAAACATAAATAAATAAAAAACAATCCAGAGAGAGAAAATTAATAAAATTATTTTACCTTCTTTTGTTTGATCCTTAATTTCAAGTAGAACTTGCACTTCAGAACATAGATGAACAATTTCTTTTCCTTTCTATGAGAAACCATTTGAAGGTACCATATGATTAAGGCTTGCAGATTGCATACCTTGAGATAATGAATCATATATTTCTTTATTATCCTGTTTTCAAAAGATGGCACAAATCAATTAATTCCTTCAAAAAAAGAACAAAACACACAAGTGATACATAAATAAAAATCACATAAAACACACAAGTATCTAAATGATACCTGACCAACTGAAGATTGTGTAAGTCCAACATCATTGTTCTCTGGTATTCTTTTGATTTTATTATTAGATTCAACTGAATTTTGTGAACTGCATTTTTCTTCTGTCCGTCTTCTTTTCCTTTGAATTAAAGCATCCTCTGTTTGCAATAAAAAGAAAAAATTCCCTTAGAACATATATAGCAAATGTACTTGTACTAGAATTTAAATTGTTTATAAGAAAAACAACAATATCCTTACTGTCTCTCCTTCATCAGACAACTTCTCAACATTTGCAGAGTTAATTTCTTTCAATGTTGTTTTCCTTAGAATTTATGCATCATATGTTTTATTAAAACAATAAAAAGGATGTTACAACTTATTGTTATTATAATGATTTGTAATATAATGCAATACAACTGTAACAACAGCAAAAAAATCAGTACTATTACATGTTTGTTCATCTTGATCATTTAATTTCTCAGTACTTCCAGAATTTGCTTATGTGCATGTTTTTCTGGTTTGAATTGAGACATCCTTTGTTTTGTAAAAAAAGCACAAGTCAACTAGGATAACCAAAAGATTAAAAACAAGTACAAAAATAAAAAATATTCAGACAATTAAAACACTTACTATCACACTCATCTTCTTTTTCTTCATGCAATTTAACAGTGCTGACAGAGTTGAATGCAGTTTTGTAAGAAGTTCCATGAGAACTAGAAAATTTCAAAGTATCTTCTGATCTGTTCTGGTTGGTCAAGAAAGCTTCAACTACTTGAACAACAAGATCTTTCACTTTCAAACAAACTCTGCTTTCTTCATCTTTCATCATATCTACATAGCATGAAGCTATATTGTCCTTTATCTAGTAGCAAGAAATAAAGAACAATATGATCAATAAGCACAAAAACAAAAAACAACAAAAACTACATTACAAATAATTTTTTAACTACAAAATGTGTAATTATGATACCTTTAACCCAACAACATCACCAATAGCTCTTTCAATTGCCTGTTTGATATTTTCATAAAGTGTTGCTTGTGCCTTGTTGAAATTACCATTACTCAAGCAGTAACAAGTTTTAGAAAAATCCTTTACCTACCAATAGAAAACAAAAACTTACTCAAGCATTACTCAGGCAGTAACTATAAATCATTATTTCTTATATGCCCTAAATTATAAAATGAATATTACAAATAAAAAAATCAATAACTTAATATAATATGTAAAACTTACTCGATAAGCCCCATATTTGCCATTAGTATCCATATACATATCACTAAAAATTTTAATAAGCTTTCCTTTCCAGACTCTTATTCTAGGTAATGTTGTTGGCATTTGAATTGGACCAAAGTCAGTGAAGTCAAGACACCGAACCTGTTCAAAACATCAAAACATGATTAAATTACCAAATAGAATAATTCAGAATTTTAAAAAGAAGACTTCGTAAACAAAAAATAAAAAACTTCAGAATCTATAAAAAGGTAAAAAGCAAAAATTACTTACAGCCAAGTGATAAATGCAACCACCCAAAGTCAGAGTCAATTGACTTGCATTTGTTGGTTCTTTCAGATACTTCTTGATGTATATCATTGTACATTCGTGAATAAACTTCGACCAGTTTCTATCTTTAATTAGATCAACAACAACTAAAGCACCCATGTATTTAGTACTTATCTTTGTACTTGAGTTTGGGCAGAATAAGGTTCCTAGTGACACTGCCATGAAACAGCGGCAAAAAACAGCATCTCGAAGAATTTCTTTCGCTAAGATCTTTTTGCTAAAGTACTTTATTGATGGAACATCAGACAGACCAAAAAGCTCAAGAAATTCAGCTTTCCCTACTATTTCATCACAGTCAACAAAGAGATGACCTTCTGGAGTACCAAATGTTTGAGTTACAGACTGAGGAGACAACTTAATTGATTTGGAGCCAACTCTTATTTCTTCTTCTTCAGTGGACACATTGTCTGCTATCCATTTGACAAAACACCTCGAAATGCAGCAGTCATCTAGTTGGATTATTTCTTCAAAACCCATCCATTTAACAAGCTTGACATACTGTTCAAAAGAACGAATCCTCTATAGCACTTGGAATAGGAATGTAATGTTGCATCTGTTGTATGCTTTCCGCTCATCCTCAGCCTCTTCACCGTTAGCTCCATTGTTTGGTTTTATTGTCCTCTGCTAAAAAAGGTAATGTAATTAGGGCAAACCTTAAAACTGTCAAAAAACATTGAACACACAAAAAGAACAGAACAATTAAATTGAAAAAACATCGTAACTAACCTTTCTTTTGAATTTTTTAGCACTCTTGCGCCTCTTGGTTTTCCGCACACTTCTAATAATCTACGGCATCAAATTCAAAAAGATAATTAAAAAATACATCATAAAGATATACTATTTTACATACTTCTTAGTAAAATATAACACATAATGAAGTGTCTGATTGAACTTGTATACATACTACTATATAAAAACTTATATACATGTGTGAGTAAGCATTAACAAAATTTCAACATGAATCAAATGAGTTTATATTTAATTTAAAGTCTAAACTGAAATATACTTGTTCTACTAATTGTAGTATCAACATAATTAGACAACTTAAAAATTATCAGATGTTACTCATGGTAAAATAACACTAAAAATGTATAACAAATTTTCATATTAATAAAACACAAAAAACATATAATGAATAACAAAACCAAAAAACACAAACCAGTCTCAAAAGTTCTTCGGGTGTCTCATTAGCACTGAGAGAAATATCCATGTCATTCAGCTGTGTTATATCCATCTTGTTCCATCTTCCCTATACAACTCAAATTTGTTCCTGTTATTATGCATTTAGGATACAGCAATAACAAAAATATAACACAACTGAATGAAAAACACTAATTCATGTTATGTTCTGTAGAAACACCATTCAATCAGATGTACACATAATTCTAATCAGATGAATAACATTTGAACACAAAACAATGAAGTGCATAAAACAAATGCAGTACATAAACTACTCTCATAACTTAAACAATTGTTCAAAAACCACTCTGCAGAAACACCATTCAATGTCACTTATACATCCAATAAACACAAAAAAGCTCCTAATCACAAAAAAATTTAAATCAGGCATACAAATTAAAAAGGTACATAGAACCTGCTAATCAACTAAACCAGGCGCATAGAACACATGGGATACATATCCTCGCAACCTTGTAGCTGAAGCAGACAGAAATGAGATAATATAACTTCTGGATCTGAAATAATTTTTCAAATTAGTCCGTACAAAAAAGCATTCTAGAAGGTATATACACCCATAAAAACTGATTCAATCACACACAAAACGATTCTGTCAACAAAAAAGGCCATACATCTGAAAGTAGATCTGAAAATGGATACAGGTTCAGATTCTGGTTCAGCTTCAGGTTTAGGTTCACATACAAAATGATTTAGGTTCAGGTTCGAGCATGTCATACATGTGATTCAGGTTCGGTAATGGTTGTACCTTATTCTGGCAGTCAAATCGAGGACACCTTTAATCGAAAATGTGCAAATCGTTGACACAAAAGGACCCCTCAACCGAAACGAATCACTCTCGCCACAGGACCTTCGCAACAAAATGAAAGATGCTTGCTCACAAGCTTGTCCCTCACATGCAAAATTCACAACAGGAGACAGCGAAAATCGAAGATCATAGGTAGTACCGTCAGGCTGGTAGAGGTTTGAGAACTCCGCGTCCAGAGCTCCGCCGCTACAAGATCTATGACTAAGAGCGCTCTGCCGGACCGAGCGCTCCGTCCGACTGAGCGCTTCGCCGGACCGAGCACTGCGCTGCTCTAGGCGTACCTCTGTAGAAGCAGCTCCGCCGTCTTCCTCCTCAGTATATCCTCCGCACCCCTCCCTTGCGAACCAACGGCTCCCCTATTCCTCCACCACCGATTATCCAGGACCATTGTTCAAATATCTGGTTGAGCTCTTCTAGAAGAATCACGTACGGGGAGGGAAAAAGTAACAGACAACTTAACAGGGGATGTGGAGTTAGTAACGGCAAACTGATACTGGTCCCACTTGATAGTGACTTAGCTGGGTAGCAATTGTGTATGTGTTCTTATTTGTTTTGTACAACACAGTAACTTTACAAACACACATGCAGTACATTTTATAACAATTCAAAAAATATAACAAATATAAAAGTGATCCCCATGAATTTAATTCATAAAATTAAATTTATTTTACATTTGAATTTATATAGAATACACATGTGTAAATTTAAAAAAATTAAAATACACATATGACATGCAACTCACATTATTAAAAAATTTAAAAAAACTAGTTTCATCTTCATACGCAACCCAAAACATTTCAAAAATTAAAAAGGACCTAGTTGCGTGTCAATATGCAAGTAAGGACATATTAATATAAAAATAAAAAGCAAATTTCAACTGCGTATGCAATTCATATTTTCAAAATTCAAAAAATTCCCAGTTGCATGTCAACATGCAAATAATCATGCCCTTATACATATAAGCCAGTTTCAACTCTAGATGTAACTCACATTATTAAAAAAATTAAAAAATTTAATAAAGCTAGTTTCATCTCCACATGCAACTCAAAACATTTCAAAAATTAAAAAGGACCTAGTTACATGTCAATATGCAAGTGAGCACATATTAATATAAAAATAAAAATAAAAGTCAATTTCAACTGCATATGCAATTCATATTTTTAAAATTCAAAAAAAATCCAATTGCATGTCAACATGCAAGTAATCATGCCCTTCTACATATAAAAAATTTAATAAGCCAGTTTCAACTTTAGCTGCAACTCACATTATTAAAAAAATAAATTTTTTAATAAAGCTAGTTTCATCTCCACCTGCAACTCAAAAACATTTCAAAAATTAAAAAGGACCTAATCGCATGTTGATATGCAAGTCAGCACATATTAATATAAAAAATAAAAATAACAATCCAATTTCAACTGCATATGCAATTCATATTTTTAAAAATCAAAAAATTCCTAGTTGTATGTCAACATGTAAGTAATCATGCCCTTCTACATATAAAAAAATTTAATAAGCCAGTTTCAACTCTAGATGCAACTCACATTATTAAAACATTGAGAAAAATTTAATAAAGCTAGTTTCATCTCCACATGCAACTCAAAACATTTCAAAAATTAAAAAATACCTAGTTTCATGTCGATATGCAAGTCAGCACATATTAATATAAAAATAAAAATAAAAATAAAAATCCAATTTCAACTGCATATGCAATTCATATTTTTAAAAATCAAAAAAATCCCAGTTGCATGTCAACATGCAAGTAATCATGTCCTTCTACATATAAGCCAGTTTCAACTCTAGATGCAACTCACATTATTAAAAAAATTAAATTTTTTAATAAAGCTACTTTCATCTCCATGTGCAAATCAAAACATTTCAAAAACTAAAAAAATACCTAGTTGCATGTCGATATGAAAGTCAGCACATATTAATATAAAATTAAAAATCCAATTTTAACTGCATATGCAATTCATATTTTTAAAAATCAAAAAAATCTCAGTTGCATGTCAACATGCAAGTAATCATGCCCTTCTACATATAAGCCAGTTTTAACTCTAGATGCAACTCACATTATTAAAAAAAAATTTAATAAAGCTAGTTTCATCTCCACATGCAACTCAAAACATTTTAAAAATTAAAAAGGACCTAGTTGCATGTCGATATGCAATTCATATTTTTAAAAATCAAAAAATTCCCAGTTGCATGTCAACATGCAAGTAATCATGCCCTTCTACATATAAAAAATTTAATAAGCCAGTTTCAACTCTAGATGAAACTCACATTATTAAAAAAATTAAAAAAATTAATAAAGCTAGTTTCATCTCCACATGCAACTCAAAACATTTCAAAAATTAAAAAGGACCTAGTTGCATGTCGATATGCAAGTCAGCACATATTAATATAAAAATAAAAATAAAAATCCAATTTCAACTTCATATGCAATTCATATTTTTAAAAATCAAAAAATTCCTAGTTGCATGTCAACATGCAAGTAATCATGCCCTTCTACATATAAGCCAGTTTCAACTCTAGATGCAACTCACATTATTAGAAAAATTAAAAATTTTAATAAAGATAGTTTCATCTCCACATGCAACTCAAAACATTTCAAAAATTAAAAAGGACCTAGTTGCATATCGATATGAAATTCATATTTTTAAAATTCAAAAAATTCCCAGTTGCATGTCAACATGCAAGTAATCATGCACTTCTACATATAAAAAAATTAATAAGCCAGTTTCAACTCTAGATGCAACTCACATTATTAGAAAAATTTAAAAAATTAAAAAGGACCTAGTTGCATATCGATATGCAAGTTAGCACATATTAATATAAAAAAATCCAATTTCAACTGCATATGCAATTCATATTTTTAAAATTCAAAAAATTCCTGGTTGCATGTCAACATGCAAGTAATCATGCCCTTTTACATATAAAAAAATTTAATAAGCCAGTTTCAACTCTAGATGCAACTCAAACATTTCAAAAATTAAATAGAACCTAGTTGCATGTCTATATGCAAGTGAGCACATATTAAATATTATAGAACATCAAAAATTTAAAACCATAGGTTCTCTTGAATAACAAGTATCACAAATAATTAAAATAACATTTAATAAATATTTCTAAATTACATATGAAAGTAATACATAATTATTAAAAAAATCAAAAGAAAAAATTTCATAAAAAACAAAAATAGATCATAAAACTACATCTACTTTCTTCACCAATACTAAAAATTTGTTCTAATCTGCTTTGCTCTTGTGTACTTGAAGTATCAGGAATCCTTCTTTTACATCAACAATAACATGGATAAGATCGTTTATTTTTAACTTTGCATCACTAGTAAAATCTGCCCAATTATAACGAAACCTAATACATCCTCCAATTTTTTTGTATGATCCAGGTATAGCTCTGTCACCCCACACATAACGTGCTTCACCTCGATCTGGGATTTCAGTTGAATTAGGGAACACCTTAGTAGGTACTTCCTATAAAACAAAGAATATAAAAAATTAATTATTTACATAATAAATTATTTGAACATAATAAACAAATACAAAAAATAAAATTACTAACCAAGCGATACATATCACTAGCATCAAGCCTGTAAACATAGATTTTAAATGAAGTCATCATCCACAAACTCCATCTTCATATCTTGCATTGTAGCAATAATCCCATTCATTTCGTTTTAGGTAACATCATGAATATCATCAAAATATGTGTTGAACAAATATGAATTACAACCAATTGGTATATCAGAAACCTCTATAACAAATAAAAACATAATTAAAAAACATTAGTCATCAAACAAATAAAAAAATTAATGATATAAAAAAATATAACATAACTTACTCGGGAAATGAGCCCAGTTCTTTCTATATCCTTCACTTGAAGTAACTCTTACTTCAAAACACTCTATGGATGTATTGTATTCAAAAGAAACATCATCATCTTCATCTATATCAAACGCCTCAATCAATGAATTCCAATATGGCCCGCACATGTATATTTTCGTGCCAACTCTATCTAAATAGATGTGGTGATCACTCTTGGGGATTGGATTCTCTAAACCATGATTTGGCAATTTGGCCAAAACTTTCATCCAATTGTTAGGACATAAAATTCCTATGCGATCATTAAAACAACATGGCACAACCTAGAAAAAAATGAAAAGACAAACAATAAATTAATAAAATATAAAACTCAAATAAAGAAATTAATATAAAAATCAAACTTACAACTAATTTGTCATAATCTTCCTCAACCATTTTCACACGATAAACTTATACAGACTACGGGGTGCTCTTTCGCACATATGAGCTGGTTGATGACATACATCACATGGACTCCTTGCATTACTCATGTTTTCTAGAATGAAAACAAAACAAAAAAAAGATGAATAAGATTGTTACCAAAAACTTTGAAGAAAATTAAAAAAAATCCAACCTAAGCCTCTGTGCTCTTCCTTTTTGTAGTAAACTACAAACAGCAACCTAAGCCTCTACGCAACACTACAAAAATGCAAATCTTTCTTTCCAACCTCTAAAAAAGAGCAACCTGAGCTTTTAGTCTGCCTTTCCAACATGAACCGTACGAATTATATAGGACTCTATGCAACACTAAAAATAGTAAACACCAAAAAATAGAAACAAACCACAACCACAAGAATTATAAGTGGCTGAGAAAACAAGAACCATTCTCGCATCAGTCAAAAACAACCACAACCACACAACTATATTTAGACTAACTATAAATAGGAAATCAGCTAATGAGAAAATAATTAACAACTGAACCAATAATTAACACTGATTCCTGCTACGTTGACTAAACAAAACAACAAAAACAAAAAAAACAACCAGCGTTCGAACCAAGACAACCAACCCAACACACCAACCTAGGCCCAACGTTTGAACCAACGCCATAACATGGGCTTGGGCTGCGCTAGCGACGCCACGAACCAACACCAGACCGAAGCGAGACATCGCCAGGAACACCGCAACACACCGACGTAGCTTCAGCTGTGCGAATCTTGGAGCAAGACATCCAACAGCAACAGACGTAGCTGTGACGAAGCTTGTGACATAGCAATTCCGATAAATTATAGACAGGAAGAAGGACAGCTGACAAATACACAATTAACCCTAACCGAAGAATATGGCCGCCAAACGACGGGAGGTCGAAGGCAAGATGAGAGGATGAACGGAAGATTATTATCAGCCGTATATATTAGCAACCGGGGAGAAACGGTCGTCCGCCACCATGGCCTTTCCTTGCGGCCGCTCCCGCTCCAGAACGAACAAGCCTGAGTGCCTGACGATCCACCTGTACGGCTGGAGGAGAAGCTATTGGTATTGGGCTGCCCGCCCGTGCGAAACTCGTTGCTGACCAAAGAGGCCAGGCCCATCGAAAGCGGCCGCCCCTTCTCATGGCGCTGGCATCGGCCCAGTAAACGACAGGGCGACCATTCCCGGAGTAGCAGCCCATACACGGTGAAAACCATATAGCGACGACTGGATCGGACGGTCTAGGACGCAAAATCGCTGTGAGAGCACGTAGGTTGTTGAGTCTTAAAAAAACTGGACACTTTCTTCTTACTTAAAAAAACTGATTTTAAATTCGGTTTCTTCTTAAAAAAACTGGACACTTTCTTCTTACTTAATGGACCTCCGTTTGAAAAAAAATAAAACCAGGGCGTTAGTCGTTACCCTTTAAAAAGAAAAATCTTTAGGGTTCAGATCCCATCTATTTTACGCCTGACAACTGAAAATGGGAAAAACAGCATCATCATTTAGTTGCTCTGTATGCAACTTCTAGACCAGGTTCATGTCAAAAACAAAAAACTTTTAGGCAAGGTTTTTAAAGTAAAGATATGTGTACAGTACAAGATACATATATATATATATATATTCTGGTAAAATCTTTAAACAAGGATGGTCGAGCAAGTTGATGAATATTGACTTGCAAACAATAAAAAATGTACGGATCCAGCTGTATCCATAAAATCAATGCCCATTTTTAATGTTACACTACACAGCTAAACTACACACCAAAAACAAAAGTTACTACTACTACATGAGTCTTGACGCCTTTTTATCTTACCAGCATCATATTCACACCCCTGAGCCCAACACGAGCAAATTACAACCGGGTGAATACAACAGGAGTGAAGCCATTTGACTTGAGAATGAGACCCAAACAAAAATTATGACAACACACAACGCATCTAGCTATCACACGCCTTTTTTGTTTGCTGCCGGAATAACCTAAGCTATCCCGTAAAAAAACAAATAACCTAAGCTACATTTACAAGAAATAGTCAGGCGTTCTTCGAGTCACGTCAGGCTCGCCTCTCCTTGGGGCAGGGTCGAACTGCAGGCACGAGAACCACAAGCGCGACACATGTCAAGAAAACCGAAAAATCAGAATTCAGAAAGGTGCCAGATAGAGCATAGTGCAAACGGACAGAACAAGAATTACCTGGATGAAAGTATGCTCCCTGCAATCATCCACCTCCAAGATCGAGGCCATGTTACCGCAGCGGTAACAATAGTTAGGCGCACTAAATATTGTCACAACCTTTTGCTCCTGTTTCATTCAAAAAGGAATTAGGGAATCTGGAAGCAAAACATGGGTCGGAATTGAAAGCTTCTCAGAAAGAGATGATTACATGTGCCCAGTTGAATCCCTCCATAACTAACTGATGAGCTCTTGATATTAGCTTAAGGCTATTGGTGTGGTTAAATTGTTCTGAAATGTCCTGAAGAAAAACAAGATCGAATGTCAACTCAAGCAAAGACAGAAACAAAAAATCCAGCGGATAAATAAATGTAATGAGCTAAACCTGGCCAAATGTATATCCGGCACCACGTGGTGAAATGCCCCAACCACACCGATCATCAGGATCAGACCATAGAAGGTCACACATTGGCCCCTCGTGAGGGACTTCTTGGATGCGATCAAAGCTACGAACATTGTCAAGTGTCTCGATGGATGGTGATAGTCCACCGTGCAGGCAAAATATTTCCGACTCAACCTATAATTAATAGCAATACAATATACTGAATTTAGAAAAGGAAAAATTCAAGAAACTGAATCAGTAAAACCACTGGTTATGTCAATATTCATTCGTATGCTTATCAATATAAAATCTCAATAATACTAACAAAATGAGCATGTTTTCAATCATCAACCTACAGAACCGAAAATTGCACAATATTATCAACTATCAAACTAAAAATCGTTCTAATGAACAGATACAGTCATGCAATAGAAACATAGACTAACATTAATGGGTCAAATGCGCATGAAATATTGCTATGCAGATTAATTTGGTTTTCCCTAATGTTAGGAACTTTGAATATGCATTGAATTCTCTAAGAAGCAACACATGATGAATGACAACACATTGACTGATTTCCAAGCTATGGCAACAAAGCTTAAATTTTCAGGCTGGGCATCTACAGAAAATAGAAATATGTAGCTCCCATTCTGCCATACACACTACATCCTTATTTTTTTCGTATCTCATACAAAACTGACTACTGATAAATATATCACAAGAATCACTAATGCCAACATGAATTATCTCAGTGATTCTCACACATAACCAGGTTGCAGAAATTTATTTGATAAACCTCTGAAATAAATGCACTCTGTACTACAACGAAATATGCAGAGCATGCCCAAATAGACGAAGTCCTTAATCTAACAACATAATAAAAGAGTTCATGGGGACAAAAGGAAAATAAACTTCATATAAGAGCCGAGAAGATGAAACTGGGCTGATACTAACCAACGCTGTTAACGGTAAATAGTCGAAAAGATCCGTGAAGGTTTTCCATACATTGGCACTTCCGTACCTGCAACAAACAGGTCAAATAGTTTAGATGTAAGTAAGATCTAGCTGCAAGGTGTCCATGTTATACACCAACTAACTCATTGATACATTGACGTCATAAGTTTAATTCAACAATAGGAATGCCACATGTCAATAAAAACTATGAAGGGCATCAGCAATTCAGCATGATATGACCGCAATGAAAAAGCTTGAACAGCAATTTGGAGAATAACCAAATGAGGCTATCGCTATCGTAGGCGTAGGATATCAGACAATGTCTTAAACTAAAAAACAGAAGTATACACAGAAATGAGCAACTTGAATATGGTGGTTTGGCAGGCTTAAAATCGAAAAACATAGGTTAGGTTACACAAGACCTCTTTTCCAATCTTAGGCGAGGTTATGCAAAACCACTTGTTCAGTATTGCAACTTGCAAGTGGTCAACTTAAAATCCATACTTCTATCGCATTTTAAATAGGCCAGAACAATCTCAATAGATGCACAAGACGTCAGTCATTTTGCATGCATGTGCATACATTACTATATTAGATATTCATAATAATTTGATAACAGTATAACACAAACAGTAATAGCATTTTAGTTAGGCATTTGATGATGAAGAACCCAATTGGATCCTTCGCAATGTTATGTAAGAAAATGCATCATCTGCGGGTATGACCTTTCCCAATCATAAAGTGTTACAAAAGAGCTTCTTTTCAATATTATATATAAAATGGGCCTCTTAAATCTATACCTTTTGTTACATTAGGTCACATTAGGCCTGAGCCATCTCAAGAAGAACAAGGTATCCCAGCCATTTTCCATGCAAAATGTGCATATCTTACTAGATATTGTATTATTAATTATAACAGTGTAACACAAGCAGTAAAGCATAGTGGTCAGCTTTTAATAACAAAGTGACAAATATGGATTATTTGCCATGTGATATAAAAATATGTCTATCAATCCTATGTATGAAACTGCATACTGATCTTAGATAAACTACTACAGATATCTGATCTAACATAATACGAAAACCAAAGTGCTGCTTCAATCAATTAACACAAAGGATGAAATGATGGATGTTACTTACTTCCGCAAGCACTCATCATAAAATCCATAGACCTGAGTGATCTGCAGAATGTTTAGAGTTCAGTGCTCAATGGGTCCAAGACTATATATAAGAAAGCACAGTAGTTTGAATATTTCTTATAAAATGCTACCTGTCGGCTCTCATGATTTCCTCTAAGAATTGTAATTCGCTGTGGATAGCGGACTTTCAAAGCCACCAGAAGCTGTTTAATTTCAAGAAAATGTTAGCACTTTAGCTTTAAAAATAACTGCTAAATAAAATGGTGCTGGTTAGGAGTCCTACCGATACAGTTTCAACAGAATAGTAACCGCGGTCCACATAATCTCCCATGAATAGGTAATTTGTATCAGGACACTGGTGATGAGAACCATAGAAAAACAAGCTGACATAAGAATCGACTGGTTCAGGGTGGAGTGCAACAACATATAGGAGGAATCATGGAAACAAAAGGGAAAGAACAAGTTGTGAAAACAAACGATAATACCTTCCCACCAATTCGGAACAGTTCTGCAAGATCATGAAACTGACCATGAATATCACCACATATCGTGACAGGGCTTCTCACAGGCTGAAAGCAAGTCTAAATATTAATACAATGGCAAAGATCAACTAGAAATTACACAACATCGGAAAAAAATTGGCATCCACAATGCATAGTGGCATGCTTGTGTAAAATTGAAAGCTCGGATTTATTCATGCCCTGATATAGTTCAATCTTTCCTTCCTATGTCATTTCCACTAAGAAAATAACTTTAGGAAGATTTGCATCAAGACCAGACTTCGTAAATTTCAACTTTTCAAGTTACAACACTGGAGCACTGAGTAAACATTTGACAGTAGTGCAACTTCCATTTGACTAGAAGAGAACTTCAGTTGATTTCCACAGAGTTGACCAACATACACCATGTTCCTGAACATTTAATGGCTACAATGATGCATAACAACACCGCAATTTTCAGACCGACCATATTGCCCAGTTTTGTCAATCGATTTCAACTCTTCAGGCAAATCCTTAGGTTGCATTAAACATTAAGTTTGTCAAAGTACCCAGGCATACATTACAATATGTTTAGCCAGATTTCTTTCTACATCAAAAAAATTAACAAGACTGTGGACAGTGCATAGCCAGACAACAAATTCGTGTAAGAACAAATAAACGCTGACTCACTTTAGCTAACAGAAGGGTATGCAATGAATTCAGAAGACTGCCTTGCTGGTTTAATGTAGATAGCACGATGGCATTACCTGAACATTGCTTTCCTCCATCAGAATTTCCTTAGCTTTCTCACACAGTGCTTTCAGCTGGAAAATAAGTGTGTATAAGGTGATGATAACTCGTGGAAGCAATCTGATAGCAAATTAATTCTTCTAAGCACCCAGAAGGCCAGAATAAAATAAAACTGGTACACATATCGGTCCTTTTGGCCAGAGCCAAAAATGTATGTCAGGGCCAAAGTATCTATCTATAAGAAGAAACAGGTGTTAGATTGAGAGCATCCCCCTTATGCATGTCGTTTACACTATCTTGACAGAATTCCTACGAGCTCAAGTCAGGACCGACTCAAACATTCAATCTCCAGCAACCTAGTACAAGACCAAAGATCCATTCTTTTCTATTAAAAAAGGCACACAACGGATCCATCCGGCCTGCCGGCCGCCGATCCGCCAGAATCCACCCGGACCCGCCCAAGAAACACGCATAATCGAACACCCAGGAGTCGAAAGCAGATATGCGGAGAGAAGAGTGGGACCTTTGGCTCGGCGAGGGGCTTGCACTGCAAGAGCTGCGCGATCTCCTCGTCGAGGCCACCATGCGGGTTCCCCATCCTGTCCTCCTCGCACGCGGCACGCGTCGACTCCTCCTCCTCGTCTCCGCCCCCCGGCCGCCGGCGTCACCAGATCTACCGGGAGAGGGGACCGAGGGAGGAGGGGTGGACGAGGGAGGAGGCGGAGTTGCGAGAGGTGCGGAGAGGCGGAGGAGGAAGCGGTTGAATAGCCAAAAAGAGTAATCTTTTTTAGTTGCCTCGGCGCTCGGGTGGTGGTGGTGGAGGTGATGATGCGTGGCGGTGGCCAACCGGTAAAACTCTGGGGCTGGTGGTTGGCCGCGGGAACCGGCCTTGGGCCCGGACTCGCAATCGAAAATCGTTATTTTCCACATTTTCACTATCAGATCATTTACGGAGACACTTCTTTTTCACACTTTTTTTTAGACAGAAGGCACAATGTGCCCTGCTTTAAATTAATCTCGAAAAAGGCTTTCGCCGCGCTTTATAAATAAAGCCACATCGGCCGAACAAGATACATGGTGATGGGGAGACCCCTTACAACATATCAAAATAAGTAAGAAAAACAGGAAGGTCAACACTTGCCACCGGGGATAACGAGCAAAGACCCTGGAGAACCGAGACTCCACGGCGACGCCCCCAAGAGGGTAACGACACACTGTGCCGCCGCCGCCGAGACCAAAGGTCAAAGGTTTTCACCCGGAGTCCTATCGCGGAGAAGGTAGCCGCCACGGCGCCCCCAAGAGGGTAACGATACCCGCAGGCACCGCCGCCGTAGGTGCCGAAGCACTGAGATTTCGCCCGGAAAAACCTTCGAGGCCGCTCCCCATCTTCCGTCATGCCCGCTATCCCCAAGTGAGGCCTCCGCCACACGATCTGGGGGCTGCCGGAGCCAACGCCGACAACACCAAGGACCCCCAACAGCCACTCCGCGCCATCCACATGACCGAGGAGAGGAGCCACCACCGCCGCCGCGTCGCTCGCCGAAGAGCCATCCGCGCAGCCCACCTTCCGGAGCCGCCGCCCCGGCATCCACGAACTCGAGCCCAGACCCTGGCCAGCGCCGCATCGCACAGCCGCTGAACAAGACGAGAGAAGCCAAGCACTGGTCAGCAGGCAGCGGGCCGATAACCTCGGGGAGGGGATCTGCCCTCCCTCACCTACGGTGAGAGCCGTGGTGAGTGCCGACCGGGTGCAGCAGCAGTGCCACTCAGACCTAGATCAGGCCCAGATCAGGCCCGGCCAGCCCGGCCATGCCCAGATCAGGCCCAGATCGGGCCCAAACGGCTCCGCCGCTGCACTGCTGCAGCGAGGCCACCAGCCACCGCCGCCAGGCGACCCGCGCCTCACGCCACCGTCGCCATCCCACCGGCCGAGCCGCCATGCCCCGCCGCCGACAGATCTGGAGCCGCGCCGCCACCGTGGACCAACCCCGCGGTAGCAGCCGCCACCGCCCGGAAGCTCCACAGTCGCGTCGCCCGGGGACCAGCCGCGCCGCCGTCGAGCCCGTCGCCGTCACCGATGCGCACCGCCGCCAGCCGCGCTCCCCCGCAAAGAGACGCCGGCGCCGGGTAGAGGAGGACCCGCTGCCGCCGGCACCGCACGGGCTTTGCCGGGCGGCGCGCGCCGGCGGCGGCGGGGGAGGAGGGGAGGGCGGGGGGGAGAGGTGGGGCGGCGCTTAGGGCTGCGCCTCGGTCGCCCGCGCGGGGGGCGACGCGAGACGCGAGACGCGAGGGTTTTCCCGGACTTGCTTGTTCTCGCTTTAAATTAATAAAGCCATAACAGAAGGACTTAAGGTTCATACAACAGAGTCATAACATCAAACGCTAAACAGCGACAACTACAACAACTACACTAGCATATATAGGCCAGGAATGCGACGTGCTTAACAACACAGGCGCAAAAAGAACAAAAAGATAACAGCTAACAAGCAGAGCTTTAGGGAGGGTCGACGTTCACCACCAAGTGCGTCTCAGGTGTAGAGTAGGTCTTGGCAAACGTCGCTCTATGCATCCGGATCAGCTCCTCCAACAGCAACAACGGCTTGCGGCTTAGGAGGGGGTGCCACATCTGCAAGGTTAGAATAGACTTGAAAATAACATCAGCAGGTTGTTTGTGGAAGACACTATCGATAGTAAATTTATTACGCGTGGTCCAGAGGGACCAGCATTGAGCCGCAAAGAAAGACCATAGCGCATTGCGCCTTTGACCCTTAAAAGTCTCCAAGATAGAAAACCACTCGGCCCGATTACAGGTTCCAAGTGGTCTGAAACATGTCTCTCGCGCCGCTCCAGGCAAATTTATCCAGCACACAGGAAAAGAAGATGTGATCACATCCTCGTCCTCGCCGCACAGGGAGCACTTCCCATTTGACGACCCCTTGCGCTTCTTGATTTGATCATTCAATGGGAGCCTGCCTCTCACCATCTGCCAGAGAAAAATCTTGAATTTAAGCGGCAGACGAGTCTTCCAAAGAAAAACGAGAATGGGGGACACTGTGCCTTTGCAAAGTTCCTGGTACATGGATCTCGAGGAGTAGGTGCCGCTGGGGTCCAGCCGCTAGGAGACCACATCCCCGTTACCTAAGGGGGGCCTCGTCAATCTCTAAGCGCATTAGAGACCACGAGGCCGACTCCTCAGGGCCAAAAGTTCTTCTAAAAGGAATGTTCCATATTTCATCAGAGAAGGCCCGAGAGATAGGGAGCTCCAGAATAGCACAAATAGCAAAGAGACCGGAGTACCTCTCGCTGAGCGGGTTCTCCCCAGCCAGCAGTCAGTCCAGAAACGGACGCTAGAATTGATCTAGAGCGGAACTTGGCACCCAGGCTGAGCAGATGCTTGATCTTGTGGATGTTCTGCCAGAATTGGGATCCTCCCACTGGGTTGGTGTTGAACAGATTGGACACCTGATACTTGGCCTTTAACAATTGCAGCCAAAGCAGCTTTGAGTCATCCGCCATGAGCATACGCCACACCCATTTCAACATGAGAGCAATATTCATGCTCTTGGTATCCATCACCCCTAAGGCCCCCTTGGGATCTAGGCTTACAGATCTCCTGCCAACTGACCATATGATATTTCCTTTTGGTCCCCTGACCCTCCCAAAAGAATCTACCTCGGTGAGTGTCGAAGCCTTCATGAGTGCCATCGGCCAGGATAAATAACCCCATCATGAATATTGGGAGGCTGGACAAACAAGCGTCGATCAAAGTTAGCGTGGCCGTTGAAGACATAAATCTTCCTTGCCATGGATCCACTCTTCTGCCCACAGTTGCCACCAATGGTTGGAGGTCATTCATGGTGATTCTGCAGTCGCACATGGGGAACCCGAGGTAGGTGAAGGGGAAACTGCCTTCCTTGCAGTTTAGCAGGTTAGCCACCCTGGTATGTTCCTCTTTCGATACCCCATGACAATAACCTCACTCTTATGGCAGTTTATCTTAAGCTCGGAAAGCAACTCAAAGCATGTCAGCAGAAAATTAAGATTGGTGATACCAGTCGTCGTGTTATTAATCATAATCATCGTGTCGTCCGCATTGGCATTTCCAAGGATCAGGTCTAGCCCATCTGCAACAAAGTCAAACAGCAGCGGAGAAAGCGGGTCACCCTGACGCACCCCTCGCTTGTTGCGGAAGCATGGCCCTATCTCGCCGTTGATAGCAATGGCATTCTGACCTCCACAAACCAATTGCATAATCCGGTGAACATACCCCCTAGTAAAGCCTTTACGCAACAGAACTTCCCGCAGAAACTTCCAGCTAACTCTATCATACGTTTTTTCAAAGTCGAGTTTGAGGAGGACCGCCGACAGTTTTTGGATTTAAGTTCGTGGATGATTTCATGAAGGGCAAAAAACCCATCAGTAATCAACCGCCCTTTAATGAAAGCTGTCTGTGCAGGTGCAATCAACCGGTGCGCTACCGAAGAAAGACACGAGGCAAATGCCTTAGCCACAAATTTAAACAACACGTTGATTAGGGCAATAGGGGGAATTGTTTGATGTTGTCCGTGCCTAGGACCTTTGGAATAAGGGACAGAATTATGAAATTCAACCTAGAGATATCCATTCTTCCCAGAGCAAAGCCGTTGAGAATCTGCATAACCAACATCTTGATATCTGGCCAAAATTTCTTGAAGAACACCACAGGGAAACAATCTGGGCCCGGCGCTGTATCAGTTTTTGTGTCCTAAATAACCGCCTCCAGCTCCTCCATGGAGGAGCGCAGCAGCTCCTCATTCTCGCCAGCGGAAACTCTGGAGTCTCCCACCCAAACATTGTCACCAAGACAAAGTGGTTTATCTTCCTCTGAGCCCATCAGAGCCAAGTAAAACTCGTAGATGTGCTTTTGGATTGCCGCAGGGTCCGTAAGCACCTAGTCCTCCGCCACCAGACTGACGACCGCACACTTGTGTCGTCTCCCATTAGCACAGGTGTGGAAGTACTTGGTATTCGTGTCTCCATGCAGAACCGATTGCAGTCTGCCTCTCTGTCTCCAATATTACTCCTCCTTGGCCAAAATGTGAACCAGTTGGTCTTCAAGAAAATAGCAGAGAGCCCACCCATCCTCGTCTAGGCCTAACCCATCAGCCTGATTATCGAGGGCTTGGACTCGAGCCATCAAGTTAGCTTTGAGCAATTTCTCATGCTTGCCTAGATTGGCGTTCCGGCCCTGGAGACAGTGGCGCAGGCCCCCAGCCAGGGCCTGTCACCTATCAATGGGGCCCATGGGATTGTGGAGGGAAGCATAAATCTCCACACACCACCCACGAACCAAGTTATTGAAACCCTAGATATCAAACCACCCAGTTTCAAAGAAGAAGCGAGATTTCCTCTTAATATCCGCCTCTCCAGGTAAAGGCCTCCCCCAAACGGTTAACTTCTCGCAGTGCCACTCTAGCAATACAATCGTTAAAGGCGTTAATCAATGACCAGTTTATATTAGTGTTGTTCTTGTCCTTTTGACCCCTAATAAGATTAAAGTCACCAAGCACAAGCACCGGCAGTGAGAAGTTAGAGATCTTTGTCTCCAATTCCCCTAGGAAGGCATGCGAACTAGAGTGGTCAGCCGTTCCATACACCCCGATAAACTCAAACTTGAACTTTGATGGACGGTGATACAAAGACGCGCTCAGAAAGAAATATCCTTGATTAATGGCCCCCACATCAAATTCCGCATCTTTACCCCCCAGCAGGAGCCTGCCGGAGCGGTCGTTAGCCGTTTTCCATTGCTAGTGGAACACTTCCCTGTTGACAAGAGAGCGCATCTCCTAGTCTGTAAAAGACTGCTTCATAGTCTACTGAGGAACATGATATTAATCTTCTCTTTCCTGACATATTCCTTGAGTTGGGAGCTTTGGTCTTTGCTGCCACACCCGCGAATGTTCCACCCGAAATCATTAATCATTTGGACAGAGAGGAATCTCGTGCTTAGCGAGCCGGACTATCACGGAGATTGGGCCTAGATCCCACTCGAGTGTGCACCCGCTTTCTCCTTTTGGCTCTGGATGCCAGGGCCGCGATGGAGATCCGCTCTAGGTCATCCATCACGTCCACCGGACCACCATCCTCTACGGTGTTCGGCTCGAGCAAAGGTGCAGAGCCCACCTGGGCTTCCAGGGCGCCAGGGGTCAACACGAGCGTATTTTTCGTAGCCACGGAATTGTACAGCTCCCTATCTCGTTGAAAGCCCCTTTGCTTACGGAAGAAAAGAGTTGGTACTTGGTGGGAAAGCTCCTGTTTCCACTTTGATTCTTGTAAATATAGAAAAGAGAACTTGCGGGAGGAGTTTCACTGGAGTCCACATGTTGAATCTAGTTTCAAGAAGATCGAAGTGCATCTATCAGATTTTTTGTGTCAAGAAGATCAAGTTTGATGGTCCGTGTGGGCAATGCGAACCTATTGGTTTATAGTTAAGTGCTGCCTTTTCCTCAGAGCTATTTAACAATGGGCCCAATGACCCCGAGGATAAGTCGATACTAGTTTCTGGTCTGCTTTGGAGAGAATCTCCCATCTGCTTTTGTCTCTAAAGATTAGAGTCCTGGGCAGGGTCCACCACTTTGGAAGAAGCAGCCGCCGCCGCAATGGCCGCTTGGGCCTTTTCCTTAGCATGGATCAACGAAATAAGGGATAGAGGGGAGCAAACCAAGGAATCATAGCGAAGACCACAATCCAAAACAACCTTTTGCAAATGAGAATCAGAGAAGGAAGGGAGCACCAGGAAATCTGCAAGGGGAGACTGGGGTAGAGAGCCAGCACGCGTACCTGGGTCCACCGATGCTGCCTTGCGCGAGGCACGGGCCAGCACTGGCTCGACGTTCTTTTCTTTATTCCTCGCACTCCTCCTAGAGCCAGATACAGGAGAGGAGATGGGCACCGATCTCTTCGCCTTAGCAACCTTGGTAATACTCGCCAGCTTGCGAGCGAGGTTGAGGACTTTCTCAGGGGCAAACATCGGGAGGTTTTCCACCTCGCCATCCTGCTTCTTCTTTAGCTTGGTCAGCTTCTCTGCCAGGGTCTCGTTGTCAAACTCCCAGTCTGTAGGGCTAGTCCATCCTATTTCAGCATGATCTTCCTTGGACATCTTAGAAGGCTTCATGATAGATGGCGACATTGGGGTATCCAGTGGGGACATGTCCTAGGAAGAGTCTGAGGGAATCTCAACCACCAAGGTTGGCGCAGGGGGGGCTTGGAGGAGTGGACAAGAGCCACAGCAGGAACCAAAGGGTCATCCGAGAACAGTCCTGAAGCTGACAGATTGGAGCCATACTGGTTAAACGGGATCAGCTGGATCTTGAGCTTGGACGGGGCAGTCGCTAGCTTTATCGCGGATTGGTCGATGCTTGGAGCGATCGCCCCTTGGTAGCTGCACGGCAATAATTTGGATCCAAGTTTGGTACTGATCATCTGATCAGGGCACCCGCTGGGAATCAAAGCTACAGTCACAGCACCATCAATAGCCGCCTCCTTCTGGGCCTCTTTCGCAGGAGCGCTCGAGACATCAGTATCCTTGCCATTGCCTTTGGTTTTCTCCGCAGTTTTCAGCCTCTTCTAGTTTCTGCCCGTCAGGATATGGTCCTCCGTCTCCTCCTCATCCTCCTCATCGCGTTTATCATCATCCGGAGGGGAAAGCGGATCCTTCCCAGTGCTCTTGGCGAATTCCACCTCCACCCCAATATGGAAACCAATCGCGTTGGCGAAAAGCATCACATGTTTGGGGATTTTGTCTAGGTCATGCAAGTGGAAGAGCATGCGCACCGGACCTTCCTGGGAAGCAATCGAGTCATCATCCATGATACGGGGCCTTCCGATCATCTTGGTGCCCTCCAACAGCAGCTCTGCATTGCGCAGATAGACTGGCACATCCAGAAGCCTAACCCAGATTTTGGAGAGGGTAGCGCATGCTTGGGGGTTGATGTTGGCTTCAGCGAAGAGCACAGAGGTCTTGCTAATTGGGAGCTTGATGTCGTTCGCATTCTTGCAGAGATTCTTACAAAGATTCAAGCTGGCCTTGGTGGAGAAAACCACCGCAAAGTCAGTGTCCGACAAGCGACGCACCTGCCAATCCTAGCAGTCCTCAACCAGGGCCTTCATATCTTGAGTAAGCAATTGGCAGTTCAGAGAGTTGTCAACCGCGATGACAGTAGTTTCATGGTCTTGCTTGTCCGCACCAAGATTCAGCAACTCCTCCTCCATATCCAGGCAGTGAAAGCCAATCCTATCCATCGCATATCCATACCACTGAAGCTTGGGGGCTGCGAACCTTCTGCACAAGAACATCAACCCGAGCATCCCTTTCCTCGGTTTGTTTGGCCGCCATGGGGCACATCCCAGTAGTGTGGCCATCGACATCACAGACCCCACAATGAGCCGGGAATTGGCATCCAGACTGGTAGTGTCCCTCCTAGGAACAATTGTAGCACTTGATGCCCACCTTCCTGCTTCCCGCGGCCGGATCTTGAGACGTGTTCTGGGAGGAGTGGCCGGAAGGAGGGGTCGGTGTCGATTGGGATTGCACGGAGGCCTTGGCCTTGGAGTGAGCGCTCACCTTGCGCACCGCCGCTTTCTTGCACATGGGCTTCTCTTGGTCCCTAGTACCAGACGGGCTAGATTCGAAGCGAGGTTCCTCATCACGGCGGCGCAAATCGTCCTGGCGCCGCTCTGGCGCGCGGTCACGATCCCACTCATGATCCCTATCACGGTGGTGCCTCTAGTACTCGTCGTACTCCAGAAGTTTCCGAAGCTCGCGCTTGATTCTTCTTCCTTTCGTCTGGATCTGACTCCGCCAGCGGATGCTTGCTTCCCGAGCTCTGGCCACACTCCATCACCGCACAAACGAAAGCACGGACCTGGGGGATGGGGAGGAGGCGCGGAGAAGCTTGGGGATGGAGGCTTGGGATCTAGATCTACGAAGCCACTCGCTCACATTAGACAGGGAAGCGGGTGGGCGGAAATGGGGTCTAGGGTTCCCACTGGAACCCACTGGGGCGGTGTTGCGCTGGGCAGGCCTAACTGTGGCAGGGCGGCTCGTCGCGCTGGGGCACCACGATGAGTGGGATTTGGGCTGACCCGCCAGCTGCACGGATGAGCATGGCCCACTAGGGGCCCCCACGCTAGTTTGGCCCAACTCAGGGGCGCACCTGAGGGTTTGCCCAGGGAGAGAGGACTCCGCCGCCAAAGCCGCCCCATGGTGGAATTCCCACCAGAGGAGGAGGGGAACAGACGCCCAGAAACCCGCCGGAGCACATGCCTGGCTGCCCACCCCTAGGCTCGCAGACGGCGGAGCGCTCCCCAAGCCAGAAGATCCCAGCAGCGACCAGCGACATTGCCTACCCCGGCCAGTCCCGATACCACCTGTAGGTGTTCGTAGCATGGAAAACAAAAAATTCTACCGCATGAACACAAACAAGCAAAGATCTATCTACTAGATTGTAGAAATGAGTCGATTAGAGTACTCACCCTCGAAGATTCCAAAGCGGTTAACGAGAGCAGATTCTCGTGGGTGATGTAGTAGTACACTTGTCGGTCTCAAGATCACGTAGACGATCCTTCCGGCGCTGCGTTCCGGCAGCTCTTCCATAGTCGATCACCCGTTCAGTACTCGATGAAGACCTTCCCCTCCCTTGTTGCAGAAGGCAGCGGAGGTTGTAGTTCTCTCCTCGCAATTCCGGCAGCACGACGGCGTGGTGTCAGAAGTAGAGGGAAGATCCTGCAGGGCTTCGCCTAAGCCGGAGCAGGTTATGGTGGATAATTAGGTTTTCCGGCGATCTAGGGTTCAGAGGCCGGAGAGGAGGAGGTGGAGTCGGCGGCGTCTAGGGCGGTGGCTGCGGTGCTGCGGCGGCGGCGCGATGACAGTGTGGGGAGGGGCTGGTGTTATGTCTCTTGGGGCACCCCCTCCCCTCTATTTATGAGAGGGAGGGAAGCTTGGGAGAGGGGAGTTTGAATCCTTCCCCAACTCCCTCTCCTAGTTGGCTTGTGGTGGAGGGAAAGAAGGATTCTTTCCTTCCTCCACGAGGATACATTGTCCCAGTTTGACTTTTCAAACTTGCCTTTTAACTTTCAATTTGGAGCTTAATTTCTTTCTTACAAATGCCCAACCAAGTGACCTAGGACATGATGCAATCATTCCACTTATTCATGACACATTCATGTACCCTTCCCCTTCCGGTCCGGTGAACCTTCTATACCTTTCTAGATCATTCCGATGAAAACACCGGAATCATTCCCGAACTCCAAAATTGGACTTTCCTTATATGAATCTTATTCTCTGGACCATTCTGGATCTCCTCGTGATATCCCGAATCCCATCCGAGACTTCGAACAACATTCGGTCTCCCTACTTACATTCCATATCTACTAAACAACATTGAATCCTTAAGTGTATCTCCCTACGGTTCGTGAATTATGGATCCCACATATTTCTACGATTAATTTGCGATCGAATGAACCACTTACATATGATACCAATTTCCCATTGTCTCGCGATAGTTTACTTATCCGAGGTCTGATCGTCGGTATCTCTGCGTACCTAGTTCAACCTCGTTACCGATAAGTACTCTTTTCTCGTTCTCGTGATATGTGATCCCTTGTGAGCCAATCACATGATTGCAAGCTAATTGGATGACATTCCACTGAGAGGCCCGGAGTATATCTATCTGTCATATGGATGGACAAATCCCACTCTTGATCCATGTTCCTCAACACATACTTTTCGAACACTCAATGCCACCTTTATAGCCACCCAGTTACGATGTGGTGTTTGACGTCATCAAAGCATCCTTCCGGTGATGGTTATTAGCATGATCTCATGGTCGAAGGAATTAGGTTACTATGTATCAGAAAGCTTATAGCAAACAAACTATTGAAATGACTTGATCTTTATGCTACGCTTATCTATAGGAGTATGTCCATCATACCATTCTCCTAATGACATGATCTTGTTGTTAACAACATCTCAATGTTCATGACCCAGAAACCACGATCATCTATTAACCAACAAGCTAGTATTATAAAGAGGCTTTACTAGGGACTCTAATTTACTTTACAAATCACACAAGTATTAATGTTTCTGATTAATACTATTATAGCATGAATCTAAACATTTATCATAAACACAAAGATATAATAATAACTACTTTTATTATTGCCTTTAGGGCATATCTCCAACAGTCTCCCACTTGCACTAGAGTCAACTAATCTAGATTACATGGTAATATACCGAACACCCATGGCGGTTTGGTGCTGGTCATGTTTTGCCCTCAGGAGAGGTTTAGTCAACGGATCCACCACATTCAGATCTTTGTGTACTTTATAAATCTTTATGTCACCATCTTGGACATGCTCCCGAATAGCGTGAAAACGTAGCTTGATATGCTTCAGCTTCTTGTGTGACCTTGGTTCTTGCGCATTGGCTATGGCGCCCGTGTTATCATAGTAGATAAACATTGGGTCCAGCGCACTGGGAACCACACCAAGATCTGTAATGAACTCTTTCATCCATATCGCCTCTTGTGAAGCCTCCGAAGCAGCTATGTATTCTGATTCAGTTGAAGAACTTGCCACAACACTTTGCTTTGCACTCCTCCAGCTTACTGTTGCACCATTCAAAGTTAATATGTATCCAGATTGAGATTTAGAATCATCCGGATTGGTGTTCCAACTAGAATCGGTGTAACCAGTAACAACAAACTGTTCATCACCTCCATAAGAAAGAACCATATCCTTAGTTCTTCTCAAGTACTTAAGGATGTTTTTGACCGCTGTCCAATGATCCACTCCTAGATCACTTTGATATCTGCTAGTGAAACTAACACCATATGCAATGTCGGGTCTAGTACATAGCATGACATACATGATAGATCATATGGCTGAGGCATAGGGAGTCTTACTCATCCTTTCTTATCTTCTGCTGTAGCTGGACTTTGAGTTGTACTCAAGGTCGTATTGGGCAACATGGGCAAGAACCCTTTCTTCCTATCTTCCATTCCAAACCTCTTTAGAACTTTGTCCAAATATGTACTTTGTGACAATGATATTAGGCATCTCGATCTATCTCTATAAATCTTTATGCCTAATATGTAAGCTTCTTCACCAAGATCTTTCATTGAAAAACTATTATTCAAATAATCCTTGACGCTATTAAGAAGGTCTACATAATTCCCAATCAACAATATGTCATCCACATATAGTATTTGGAATGCTACAGAGCTCCCACTCACTTTCTTGTAAATACAAGCTTCTCCATAAGTTTGTATAAAACCAAAAGTTTTGATTACCTTATAAAAACGTTGATTCCAACTTCGGGATGCTTGCTTCAATCCATAAATGGATCGTTGAAGTTTGCATACCTTGTTAGCATCTTTAGGATTGACAAAACCTTTGGGTTGTACCATATACAACTCTTCATCAATGTCTCCATTCAGTAACACCATTTTGACATCCATCTGCCATATCTCATAATCATAATATGCAGCGATTGCTAACAAAATCCTCACAGACTTTAGCTTCGCTACTTGTAAGAAAGTCTCATCATAGTCAAATCCTTGAATTTGTCGAAACCCTTTTGCGACAAGTTGATCTTTATAGACAATAACATTACCATCAGCATCTGTTTCTTCTTGAAAATCCATTTGTTCTCGACAACCTTCCGGACATCCGGTAAGTCCACCAAAATCCATACTTGGTTTTCGTACATGAATCCAATCTCGGATTTCATGGCTTCTTGTCATTTATTGGAATATGGGCTCATCATCGCTTTCTCATATGTTGTAGGGTCGTCGGTGTTGTCCACCAACATGACATTCATAAAGGGATCATACCAATCGGGAGTGGTAAGTGTCGTGGTATTGCCGACGAGTACGCCATGGAGGGGTCCTCACAGTGCGTGTTTAGAGACGTGGGGTAAGGCGGACGGTTGACGGGTACGAGGTAACACAGCTTACCCAGGTTCAGATCCCACAACGGTGGCGGAATCCTACTCCTGCTATAAATCACTATAAGGGCAATACGCCGAATTACAAAGATAGGTTCGCCGTGCGAGGGTGTATGAAGTTGTGCCCTAAAGGCTCCCATAGGCCCGACTTATATAGTCGCCAGGTCCTAGGGTTACAGGGAAAAGTCCTAGCCGGACAGGTTACAGAGTCCTACATCGTCTATTACTAGTCTTGTGTATCTTGTACTCCAAGGCTCCGGGTACGTTGGTGACTCCACCGTAGCCTTCCTTTATTCGGCATGGGCCTCCCTTCTGGATCCATCTAACTGGGCCTCCCAGCAGGCCATAGGCCATGCTACCATCTGTGGGCCACCCGGGTTAGCCGGATAAGAGACATGCTATAAGGATACCCATATAGCATATCCCCAACAGTAGCCCCCGGAGAACTCCGAGATCTTGCGCCGTCTTGCCTCTTCACGCGGAATGCTCCGTCTAGATGGATGTCGGCAAATCGTCAAGCAATATCTTGTAGTCCTCCCAAAGAAACCTGCAAGGCTTTCTCTGTCTTTAACTTTGTAAACCGGAGAAATGCTGAATCTCCCATCGTACTCTTCCGTAGTCGGATTGAATCCGTCCATGTTAGAATCTTCGATGTGACGGCTCATCTACCCATGTCAGCTAGGACGACGTAGGCTTAGGTCAGCGATGCCTCGTAACTCACACATGCAGAGAATGCAATCATATATGATTTTCCCGCGCGAGCGATATGAACCGTTGGCGGCGACGGTTGGAGACGTGGCGAAATTTCCGCACATGTTCGCGAACACGTCGTCTACGCGGAAACCGTCTGATCAAGCTGCATGAATCTTGACGCCGAGGATGATAAATAGTAACCGTGGGGAAATTTCCACTTTTTACCTCATTCTTCTCGCGTCATCTTCTTCCTCCAGCCACGCGTCTCCTCGATCTCTCCGCGAGAAACCTCGAAAAAACCCTAGCTCCCATCTGCACCAGTCGCACCCAACCTTCACTCCATGGCTAGCAGCAGCACCTCCCCATCGATGCCGGCGTCGAGCGAAGCCTGCGAGCTCCGTCGTCGTGCCCCCAGAGGGTTTGGTCATCCCCGCATCGGTGGTGATCGAATCCATCGGCGGCGACCCAAATTTGGCGGCGCTAGAGCCACTGGAGGAGGAGCCAGACTCGCACAAGGGCGACTGGCGCGGCAGCACCGCGTGAAGTATATGCACGAGTATACCAGCGACAGAAGGGATAGCCTCTGTATCTCCGTGGATAACTTCTCGAGCGACTCCGTCAAGCTCCGCCTTAAGGACATCGTCAAGGTGAAGGATAAGAAGCATGGCTTCACCATCACCTACGACATGTTCGTAGACGGCAAGTGCCCAAAGGTAGGTATTTATTTTCCGTATACGACATATGCTCCAGTTTATCCGTCTTGCCACTACCATCTTATCTAACACGGTGATTTCTTACTTAACAGCTTAGCGATCTAGATGAGGGCAACCTGGCTGCCCAAATCTACGATCCAAAGATGAAGGAAGTCACGGTCGTGTCCGACGACGATGTCCCGTTGGCGCGAAAGCAGAAGAGCTCCACCTCTGACGCTGCCGACAGAGGCAAGAAGAAGAAGACGGAGGGTGGAGCCTCCAAAAAGACTATCGTCGCCCTGGAGGCGGAAAAGAGAAGAGCCACCAGGATCTTTGCCTAAGCACCCCCCCTAGTGTAAGCTTCTCATTCTCCGACATTGTCTATTTGTCTGTCTTGTTCCTGTACTTATGCATTTTGCACGTCTCAGGAAGAAAGCCACGACCAGCCTCAAGAAGACCTCCAAAACTTTGGGGGATTCTCGAGAAATATCAAGGACATGCTGCATCGCGACGCCTCCCCCGACATCGCCCCTGCTACCCCTGTCGTCAAGCCTTCGTCTGCTCCGAAAAGCTCACAAGCTAAGGAGGTACCAGGCCCTTCCGTCATGGAAGTGGATTCTGGCGCCTCTACCGAACTAACTCGCTGTTGTCGGCAAGCAGGCGACGCAGGAGAGCACCGCTCAACAAATGGCTGAAGCTCCGGCTAAGGATGCCATCGGTGGTGGCAAGGCGGTGGTGGAAGCTGGTACTTCTGCTGAAGGTGGCGCCCTTGCTCCCCAGAAACCCTTTGAGTTCCCAAAGATAGTCTACCCGGCGCTCACGCCGAGTAACACAACTCTGGTTCCTGGAGGAGTACCGACATCTCCGACGTGCGATCTTAAGGAGCTTCTCCGACAGGCGGACATCTTGTAAGGAAATAGCATCTCCTTTGGCAAGCTGCTAGCCGAGAGCGCTACAAACCTCAAGATCATTGCACTTGTAAGTTTTACTTTGCCTTTTGCATTTCATATGAGTATCCCACTGTAGCCCCCGAGGATGTAGATGGAAAACCATAGGTTTTGCATCTATATGCTCCAAGAGTGACTAAGTTAGAAAAAACTCTCACTGTAGCCCCCAAGCATTTAGATGGAATGAACTATTCCGACTAGATGCTTTAAGAATAGCATACGCATTGTTTATAATTTTCAATATTGTAGCCCCCAAGCCTCTAGTTGTGACTGAATTAGTACCGACTAGATGCTTAAAGAAAAGCTAAGCAGATTCCGAGTTAAAAACTTTATACTGTAGCCCCCAAGCTTCTAATCGAGAACTGAATTAGTTCTGACTAGATGCTTAAAGAAAAGCTAAGCATATTGCTAAGTAAAAAAACTCTCGCTGTAGCCCCCAAGCGTCTAGGTGGAAAATTTCCGACTAGATGCTCCAAGCAGACTAAACAACGGTTTAACTTTTTTCTTTTTTCCATAGAATGAGAATGCTCGGAGGGGCATGGCCAATGATAAGTACCAGAAGATGCGTGCAGATCTTGAAGCTGAAAGGGGTAAAACTGCCTTCTTGAAGGAACAAATCATCAAAAACAAGAGTCTGTTTTCTTTTTGCGCATTCCGTCTTGTTTCTATGCCTTCACTCTCCGAGTACTCACTATGTACTTTGTTTTCTCCCACTTGCAGAACATGTCGCCAAGGCCAAGGACATTGTCGAGCAGTCCAAGCACATCCAGCAGCTGGACATCGAGAACAAGATCCTTAAGGAGGAGAGGAAGGAAATGCTAAAAATGCATGAGGATTCCATGAAGGCCCTGCAGGACTCCGCCTCCGCGGAAATCAATCGCTTGAAGGAGGAGCTTGCGATCTTAAAAGATCAGAAGCAAGCTGCTGATGAGCAAAACCAACGCCACAGCGAGGCGTTTAAGCTCCATCAACAAGAGAAAGAATCCCTGGCGGACACCCTCTGGCAGGCTAAGGCCAGCATCTTCAGTAAGTTTCCTCCGCCTTGTATTTCTGCAGTCTAGATACCTTGAATTTATTGAACTCATGTGCTCCTTGTCAGAATTTGCAGCTCCTATGGGTTTAACCCGCTCGCCTCCTTCAGACAAGGAAAGCATGGTTCTTGCCGGCAACTTCATCAACACCGTCATCACCCAGGCCAAAGAGATTGCCAAGCCCCTCCAGATATACATCAAGGCCTCGGACTCCGTGGCGAAGTACTCGGATATTCTGCGTCGAGCCCCCGAGCGTGTCACAAGCTGGAAAGCTTCATGTGCACGGCCTGGCACAAGGATGGCGCTGTCAATGGTGAAGGTGCACTACGAAGGTGCCTACATCGACACGGTGACCTTTGGTATCCCCGACGTCGACGATGACGGCAAAGAGATTGATCATGAAGCCATCTTGTCGTCACTCGCGGGTTATGACACCAGAGTTGCCGAGTTGGTGGACATCGACGTCTTCGTGCCCATGGACACCATCGACAGCGTCAACCAAGATTCCTCCGAGTCTCAACATAGTGCCGACGTTGAGGGTGATTCTCCGGCTGGTGATGATGCTGCTTCCAAGTCTCCTGCACCAAAGGAATGAAAAAAAAACTTTGTAATATTTGTTTCACCTTTGGTGTATGCGCGGAAAAAACTTGGTGATGTAACTTAAGGCGGAAACAATGGTTGTTATGTCCTGCTACTTAAGAACTAATTTCCAGCATGTATATATTTTTTAGCAAGTGCTGACTTATCCATTACTTTGGTTCTTATGCTTGAATTTTCGTGAGTCGGAAGACTCGTTGTCGAAACCATGCGCTTAGGTGATGATGCCCAATGGCACCGTCAATAACCTGAGCACAAAATCGCCGACAATAAGTGCCGAAAGTCACTACTCCATAATCCACATAAAAACAACAAAGAACGTGTAGACCAGAAGACTTAAGCTAGCGCCCGTAGGCGGAATTTTCACAAGTGCAAACGCAATACCTGTGCATAAAGGTTTTACATGATCCAAAAATGAACACTAAAGGAGGTAAAAGACTCAGAAATATGAGTGAACCAGAGAGCTTTATTTCATTGATCATACAAGAGATATACAATTTAGATAAAAATGCTAAGTGTAAAAAGGACGTAGCTGTGCTATGTTCCATGGCCGATCAAGCTCTGGGTAGTCATCATCCGGGTCACATCGCTTACGCTTATGATCCTCGTTAGGTCTATCCTTTAGTTCACGATTGTCAACAAGGTAGTAAGACCCATTGAGCAGCGTCTTGCTTATGATGAATGGTCCTTCCCATGGCGGGGATAATTTGTGTGACTTCTTCTGCTTAAGTCGGAGCACCAAATCCCCATATTTAAACGAGCGATGCCGAACACAGCGACTATGGTAGCTGCGTAGCTTCTGCTGGTAGATGGCAGATCTTTGGCATGCCAAAACGCGCTCCTCCTCGAGAAGGTCCACATCTAGGCGTCTGGATTCTTCAGCGTCATCCTCGTTGTAGGCGGCAACTCTTGGTGCATCGTGGAGGATGTCGGAAGGCAAGATGGCTTCTGCTCCATATACCATGAAGTAAGGGGTGTAGCTGGTGGATCTGTTGGGTGTAGTTCGTAAACTCCACAGAATAGATGGCAATTCTTCCGCCCAGGCTCCAGCTGCTCTATGTAGCGGTGCCTCAAGACGTGGATTGATTACCTGCAGAATTAATCCATTGGCTCGCTCAACCTGACCATTGGATTGTGGGTGTGCCATAGATGCAAGGTCAAGTCGGATGCCTTTCTCCCAGCAATAAGCCTCCACTTCTTCGAGTGACAAGTTGCTTCCGTTGTCGGTGATAATGCTATGTGGGAGACTAAATCTCACCACTAGATCCCGGAAAAACCTGAGGGCAGTTGCCCCATCAAGCTTTCTAATGGGTTTAGCTTCTATCCATTTGGTGAATTTGTCAACTGCTACAAGAAGATGCGTAAACCCACAAGGTGCCGCCTGTAACGGTCCCGCCATGTCCAAGCCCCAGACTGCAAACGGCCAAGTTATTGGTATTGTTCGCAATTCTTCAGCAGGAACATGTGGTTGTCGGGCATAGTACTGGCATCCCATGCATGTCTCAACCAAATTGTCGGCGTCCGCCTTCACGGTCAGCCAGTAGAATCCTTGCCGGAAGGCTTTCGCGACCAACGATCAAGGAGCGGCGTGATGCCCGCAATCTCCGAGATGGATTTCGCGCAGGATTTCCATACCTTCTTGCTGGGAAACACATTTTAGGTATACACCAGTAATGCTCCTTTTATAGAGTTGCCCATTGATTATGGTATAACCTGTTTCTCGTCGTACTATTTGCCGTCTTTCGACTTTGTCGTCGGGCAAAATTCCGTGTTCGAGATATTCCATGAACAGTTTTGTCCAAGCCGGAGGGACCTTAGTCACCATGTTGACGAAAGAGTCAGCTCTATCCGGGGTGTCGATGTCGGACCCCTTCACGGATGGTGTGTGCAGGTACTCTAGGAAAACTACTGGCGGAATTCTCTTGCGCCCTGATCCAAGCTTAGACAGCAGAACAGCCGCCTCGTTTTGTTCCCTAGGTACATACTTGACTTCGTAGCCCAAGAAGCTCTTGGCTATCTCATCCACTTTGTCTCGATATGCCGCCATTATCGGGTTCCGCGCATTCCAGGTGCCAGCCACCTGCTGGGCAACCAAGTCGGAATCTCCACAACAAACTATGCGCTTGATGCCAATATTCTTGGCTACACGTAGTCCGTGAATGAGTGCTTCATACTCTGCCATGTTGTTTGTAGCCTCGAAGTGGATCTGCAAAACGTAGTGTAGCTTGTCTCCTGTTGGTGACTGTAGCAATACACCAGCCCCCGAGCCGTTGAGCAGCTTTGATCCATCTGTTGGGAATATGCCCTAGAGGCAATCATGTATGATGAGATTTCCCATTGTATTCATAAAGATATTAAGTAGTAAACATCTGATGTGTATCATTGAATATGTGATTCGGTTGTGGAACTATGCATTCATGTTGTTTGTACTAAATATCCTTGGTCATTGAGGTTGTGTTGGACACACAACTTAGACCAATGTGAAAGTTGGCTTGATGACTCGGTTCCACTTGTCATGGGCATGGAGATGCTATTCCAACTTACACAGATTCGGCTAAAGAGTTTAGCGAGTCGGATTGACCCATATTGAGGTACAACGAACAAGTTGTCATTTGTATATCTCAATCAATGTAATCCTTAGACCTGAGGTTATTGCATAGTCCGAGTTGAGGATCATCGACTTAGGTTTTGTCAAACGCTGATCCGTAACTAGGCAGTTATAAAGGCAGAGTTCAGGTTGACTGAGAATCAAGCTGCGTGATGTGAATAACCAAGATGGGATTTTGCCCCTCCACTCGGAGAGATATTCTCTAGGCCCTCTCGTGAGATATGATTCGGAAAGCATGGCCATGCACGACTCGGTTAAGTGTTAACCGAGGCGATCGACTAAGAGTTAGTCGGGTGAATCACTTATCTCGGATCGAGAAGAGAGTCAGACTATTTAAGGGATGACAATTATTCGCCTATAGTCTGACAAGGTATATCGTGAGGCAAAAGGGACTCAGACGTAAGTCGCATTGGAAAGGCAAATCGTCATGACTCGTTGGTACTTGGGAGTCGGCACGTTCTGCTAGGAGCCGCTACCGACTGATCGATTGAGAGTCGGACTCCAATCGTATCCAAGTAGCCATGAGCCTGCAGGGTCACACACTTAAGAGAGGGAGCAAGTTCGGATTGGATCTGAACCTGTAATCTGGTTGGGTTGGAACTAAACCGGATTAGGACTGAGTTAGTGAGTTGGACTCACGGTGACTAGTGTTATATGTGCTTTAGTGAATGGGTCGCGCGAGCAGAGCCCACGTTCACTCCCTATATATAGTGGAGCACCGTAACCCAGAAAGGTTAATCGTTGTTCGGTTAGGTCATTCCATGTGTTGGAAACCCTAGCTCCACAGCAGTCCTGCCGCCGTACCGAACCTAGCAGTTCCCCGTCGGTGCTCCTCCTTGTACGTGTGGATACCAGCAAAGGTGTTGTATGATCAGCACCAGGACATCGGATCGTGAGGACTGCACTGCATCAACTGACGCGCTTCATCAGTAATCCGCAACTGCGCGTCTAGTGGTAAACCTCGTGGCCTTGGGATCACCACGTTAGAGGAAAAAGTTTTGTTTTATCTCTGTGTGGCCCAACAGTGGTATCAGAGCGATAGCTTCTGGTTTTAGGCTCGAGATCTCGCATATGTGATATGCGGTTGGCTGTAGATGAGATCTATGTGCTGTTTGGTGGTCAATCTATGAGATAGATCGGTTTTGTATGAAGATGATTAAATCAACTGTACTCGGGGAATGGTAGATCTGATTTCTGTGATCATATTGCTGAGGTCGTGGAATGACATACCCCTACCAGTCGGCTTCCGCCATCGGGGTAGACTGTGACACGTAAATCCAGAAGCGGTGATCGAAGATCAAAGAGTTTGATCGAATCGGAACGATGGTCGGAATCCATGTTCGGATCATAGATGAGATCTGCGTTTTCGGAAAAATCATCGAGCGCCGCCCGCACCCGCGAGGGGCGTTGCCCCTTCGATCCCCGCCCGCTATCCGGCTAGCGGGACCGCCGGCTTCACCCTGTCATAGCACCTTAGATGTCGTTGCGAGTTTCACAGCGCCGGTAGATATTGTATCTATGCATAACTTGTTTTTGCAGGAAGTTGTGAATGGTATGGTTCATGTGCATGTGACGTATGTGTGTAATCCATACGTGATCTGCGAATCACGGTTTTTGTCAGCCGGCTGGAGCCGAGGTGCTGTCATTTTATTGTATAACGACCTGCGTGTCGGATTCTCCTTGTAATTTACTTTACTAAGCTAGTGTAGCTGTTTGGAGAACCCAGAAGGCATGCAAGGCGATGTACATGTCTGCGACATGGAGTAAGACAGCAAGTGACAAGAGTTGGAACGAGTTGGATTACAGGCTTTGTGGAGATGGAGATCGCCATGAAGAGAGCCATACCATTTCACATTATAATTGCTTTATTTTGTGTTATTGTTATGTCTCTATTTTACCTCTATTAGATAGTCGGTAAAATTTAATCCCTCAAAGAAGGTCTAGTCGGTTTTCCCACCAGTGTTTGCACCATCACAAGTCGGACATTTTTGGTAGTGGGCTCATAAAATTGAGGTGCTGCCAATTCTTTCCGACTAGGTGGGTTCGAGTTGGACTCTTACTGCGGAAACACTCGGTAAGCTAGACGGGTCTATCACAACGGTTGTGGGGCTCGGGGAAAAGTCGGATGGGAGCCGGGGCATGTGATGCCACCCGTCCAACAGGAGTCGCATGAGATGCGATTGACAAGGAGTTGTCTACCTAGATCACTTGGCGGCTAGCGGTGATGCTAAAGCTCACTAGACGACTTGCTTATTTAGGATCCTGAATCACTAAGAAACCATCGGAGGGGTGTTGGTTCTAGTGGGAGCATAAAATATTAAAATGTTTAATATGCTTGCTCTTTTATGAATACATGTCTTAAGTGTTTTGCATATTTTCTGTTATAGATCATGGCACCAAGTAGCAGTCACTCTCAGATATCCGGTTTTGTGTTGAGAACTATCCTTGAGAAAGATAAACTAAACGACACTAATTTTACCAACTGGTATCGAAATCTGAGAATTGTTCTCAAACAAGAAAAGAAGGACCATGTCCTAGACAACCCACTTCCAGATGAGCCGAATGAGAATGCGACTGTCGCTGCCACCAATGCCTACCGTCGGGCTAAGGATGAGTCCACGGATATTAGCTGTCTTATGCTTGCTCACATGGAACCGGACTTGCAAAAGCAGTTCGAGCATGTTGAGGCCTACGATATGATCGAAAGCCTCAAAAGTATGTTCCAGGCTCAGGCGAAGAATGAGAGGTATCAAGTCTCTCAGGCTTTGCTGAGTTGCAAGCTTAAGGATGGTGATCCACTAAGTCCGCATGTGATCAAAATGGTTGGTTATGTGTAGTCTCTGGAGAGGCTTGGCTACCCCATAAGCGAAGAGTTTGCTACGGATATAATTCTGAACTCTCTTCCTAGTGCATATGGGCAGTTCATTTCGAACTGCCACATGCATGGTATGGATAAGAAGCTCACTGAATTACATGGGATGATCAAGCAGGTAGAGGCAGATCTCAAGAAGGGCGCCAGTCAAGTGTTGATGGTGCAGAATAAGGCTAAGTTCAAGAAGAGTTCTTGGACTAAGAAGAAGGATAAGTCAGGAGGAAAGCAGGCTCAGGACCCGGTCCCAAGCGCTTCCTTAGGGACTAAGCCATCTCCTTCAGCCGGATCCACTTGCTTCTACTGCAAGGCGGATGGCCACTGGAAGAGGAACTGCAGCAAGTACTTGGCCGGCCGACAAAGCCAAGAGTGGAGGTATGACTTCCGACTCAGGTACACTTGTTTGCAATGTTATAGACATATATCTTGCTGATGCACCTAATAGTTCTTGGGTATATGATACCGGATCAGTTATTCACATATGCAACTCGTTGCAGGGACTAGTAAGAACTAGGAGCGTAGCAAGAGGCGAGGTTGATATTCAAGTCGGAAACAAAGCAAGAGTTGCTGCGTTGGAAGTCGGCACGATGCAACTTCATTTACCTTCGGGATTCATTATGGAACTGAATAATAGTTATTATGTTCCAGTGCTCAGTCGAAACATTATTTCTGCTTCATGTTTGATGAGGCAAGGCTATGAATCGAATATCAAGAATAATGGTTGTTCTTTGTATTTGAATGATATGTTTCACGGCTTTGCACCCGTCCAGGACGGGTTATTTATTTTGAATCTTGATGGTGATTCGGTTTATAACAAAAATGTTAAAAGGTTGAAACCAAATGATTTGAATATGACTTACTTTTGGCACTGTCGGCTTGGTCATATAATTAGGAAACACATGAAGAAGCTCCATGATGATGGACTCCTAACTTTGTTCGACTTGGAGTCGTTCGAGACATGCGAATCTTGCCTACTCGGCAAAATGACCAAGACACCTTTTGCAAAGAGTTGCGAAAGGGCGTCCGACTTGTTGGGACTAGTACTGTAAGGGGTCCCATCCTTTAATAAGGTAGAGATCCCTGTGTTTACAATGCTAGTCCCTAGATCAATAGCTAACATCCACAGTTAAGATGTAATATCAAGAAACAAAGGTCATAATACAACTTTATAACCAGGAATAAAATAAATCATTACATCTTACATAGCTCATTTGGCTATTACATTACATTGCAGCAGAATAACTATAAGCATGGGGTCCTTCATCTTCAAAGTGCCACAGGCAGTCATGTTGGTTGTAGACTTGTAATCCTAATCAATAAACTTCACTAATCATCAAACAAACCTGCAACGTAATAAGTTGCAGCCACAAGGGTCAATACATTTGAATTGTATTGGCAAGTTTCACTACTATGTAGAAATAAGTGGATCCTATCATTACATGCATATTTGGCTAAGTAGGGTTTAGGCTCTTTTACCGAAAGCAATATAGTTTTATCCTATATTTTCAAAATAGTTTTTGATCTTTGTTAAATCTTTCTGAACTTCTTAGAAAACTCCAAGTGCTTCAAAATCCCTTGTTGTCACCCTCAAGTTTTAACTTTGAAAAATTGGAATGTCGAGATCTTCCATAGCTTCAGGCCTTAGTTGCTCAGTGTTGTCCATAACCGGGGACACAGCTAAGTACTTAGAATTTGATCTTCTGCAGAAGTTGTACACTTTACCCACATGACACAATCTCATCTTGATGCCACCAGTGGCCGCTGGATAAGTACTCACCAAGATGGAGTACTGGCAGATTGAGAATGTGACAAAGTCTTTCCATAGGAGTCCTCCCAATACACAATGCTAGCTTGTCATCCAGGCACCAATGTAGGGTTTCAAGTTCCCTTACACAAATCTAGTTAACCTGAAGATGCCAATGCATGGGTCTTCCACTATGTAGTTGACTAAGCCAGAGCCCATTTAGCATGTGGCTGTACACGGAAGCCACTGTACGAGAAACATGTTCAATCTCTAAGTCCCTGGGTGGTTTCCTTCTAGTGCACAACAAAAAGAGATAGCCATATAAACATGGTTACTTTTGTTGCCACCTTGTCCAACCTTGAGTATCCTTGTCCACCCAGGTGGTTCATTGAGTACTTGTTTTATTATATAAAACATATATCTTTTCAACTCTTCATATATTCATAACATGTATCCCATCCCAATATATAGCAGGGCTAAGCATACTACAACTACAATGTTTCCACTAAGGAATATATAGGGGTATCCTATTAGGATTTAGCATAGCATAAAATATAGAAATCCTTATCATGCATGTTTCAAAAATCCACTAAGTGTAATGAAAATAGTAGGACTTGGATGATAGTGTCACTTGCCTTTTTAGTAGATAATGTTGGTTCACTTCTTGATCTTGCAAATATCACACTCTTCTAACTTCACTACAAATCAACCAAGCAAACACATATTCAACTAGCATTCAACCAATATTCAAACAATTTATCACACATAAAATAAGAGAAACAAGGTCATGCATGCAAGCATGCAAAAGATAGTTTTATTTGCAAAAGTGGTTTCTACTAGGCTCTAAACATTATAAAGTTCAAAGTGGTCATTTACTAAAGTGGTAAAACCATTTTCAAAAGGTTTTATCTATAAACCATTTTTAAATCAAATTAGTATTTTATGTGGTTGAAAATGCTTTTAGCAAAGCAATAATCTGTAAAGAGTTCACCAAATATATTTTAATTCTCAAAACTTGGTGTTTAGGGTCAGAAGGTTTGAATCAAATCATTTCCTAAAGGTTTTACTCAAAAATCATTTCCATATCAAAATCAATATTTTTATTTGACTAGAAATGAGCTAATTCAAGTATTTATTCCTAAACTTCACAAAATACATTTTTAAATCCATAGATTGGTTCCTAGGGTCAGTAGGTTCACAACAATCCATGTTACAAGAATTTCACATTAAAATTATATCTAGAACAATTTTTATATTCATAATAAGCCTACACAAGTTTCTGCAAATTCAACCAATTTACCAGAAGCAAAACATTAAAAAAAGTTCATGGTTGCAAAGTACATGTTCTGATGATTCCATTGATATAAAATTTGCAAAATTTGGACGTGTAGATTTAAAGTTATGAATTTTACAATTTTGCATATTAATCAGATTCAAAATTCTGTTTTAAACTAAACTAGTGCCACGCGGCGTGATTCCATTGGCCGGTACCGTTTCGTGCGGATCGGCCTCTCTGGATCGTTGGATCTAAATGAGATCGCTCGGTTCAGATGCGCTCATACCCCTTCAGTTAAAATCTAATCATAGCCAGACGATTCGCATCGCACGGCTCACAGCAGGTCGACCAAGATCTGGCGGCGCTGGCGGTGGCAGACGGCGACGCGTGGTCAGACGGTGGCGTTGCGGCGGATACAAGAAGCAAGGGAAGAAGCGGAGGTGCTCACCGTGCTCGCGAGGTCAAGGTGAAGCTCAAGGTGGCGCTGGCTTGGCGAGGGGCGCTCAGAGCTGCTGGCAATTCCTCGCCGGAGTTTGCAACGGCGTTTGGCGGCTCTGGTTGACGACGGGGCGACGCTGGGAAGTTCGCCGGAGGCGGAACAGACGGCGGTGGCGAGTTGTGGTCGACGAAGCCGAGCTTCCAGAGTGCGCGGGAGCTAGTTGGGGCTATGGGCAGACACGCAAGGGACTGGAGAGCATGCTAGTGCGCAGTGGGGGGCGAGGGGCGGCGAGGTATGGACGGAATCGACGGAGAACCTCGTTGGAGACAGAACTGCTCGAGCTCGAAATTTACCCAGCCTGGGGGCAGAGAGGGAGAGGCGAGTGAGGGGAAAGGTAGAGTAGAGGCGTGCGCTTAAGTGTGTGTGGTCACCGGAGGATTTAACGCAGGCATTTACGCGAATTCAACGCCGGAGTAAATCGGCAGCAACGACAGGAGGAATGGCTGGCGCGAGGTTGATGATGCTGAGGTGGCGTGGGGCCTGTCTGTCAGCGAGGTGGAGAGAGAGGGAGATGGGTCCACTGCTCAGCGTCTCTGCGGTTGTGAGTTCGAGTGAAAGAAAACGTTTCGCTGGGGAAAATAGTTGGGCTAGACTGGGCCTTGTTTGCTGGGCTGGGTCTGTTTCATTTTTTTATACAGATTGCTTTTTCTTTTTCCATTTGATTTTCTGTTTTGATTTTCAAACAAACAATTAAAACAACAAATGAATTCAAACTTTTCCCAAACTTTGTATCTATTCTAATTCTGATTAACCACATAATCCAAAGACCAAAACAGAATAATACTTTTATTCTTTTAGGATCTATTTAATAATTAAATAAAATAGTCCTTAGTTATTAATTCAAATAGGATTTGACTTATTTTTAAAATTCTATTTGAAATCTAAATTAATACCAAAATCAATTCAGTAGGTTTTATTTGAAAATATAAAACACTTGGAAATCTTCTTTAAAATAACTTAACAAGTTTTAGTGTTTATTTAAAATAGAAAAACCTTTACTTTAATAAAATTGGATAATAATAAATCCTCATTATTTTATTTAATTAAACCTTTACTCTTTTTATCAAATAGTAATATTTCATTTCAAAAGCTTGGCCAAGATTTAATTTGGCTCAATAAAATAATCTTTATTTATAATTCTACCTTTTGTTTTGAAAACCAAATCTTTTTATTAAAAGATCCAAAAAATAGTAATTCCAACTATTATAACTTTATTTATTATTTGTTTATATTTTTAAATCCCTTTACGATTTATTTGATCAAAATAGTTTTGGATGTTTCCAATTGGAATCAAAAAGTTTCTTCTCACCCTAAATTTCAACAAAGATTTATTTTTGTTTATTTATTTTTCACATTTCAAAATTTGGAAAATTTTGGGATGTGACAGGCTACCACCCTTAAAATAAATCTCGTCCCGAGATTTGGGAAGGCTAAAGGTTACAAGTTGGCTTGAAGACAACTAGGGTACTACCACCCTTAAAAGAAAGTCTCATAGGGTTACATTGGTGGTTCACTTGACTATGGGTTCAACACTTGATATCCAGACAAGGAATCCTTATTTGACTCTTCTGAGTTAACTAATTCCTGACATCCACTTCTTCTATCTCTTCAAAGTTTCCATCCATGTCAATGTGGTTCACATGTCCTTTCTGGGTCACAATGGAGTCATTTCCATTGGCTCTTCTAGCATCCTTTTTCTTTTTCTTCTTAGGACAGTCTGATGCATAGTGCCCAAGTTCCTTACAATTATAGCATTGTAACTGTCTAATGTCTTTCTTCCTGAAAGTGTCATGTTGGTTATGACCAAGGTCATCTCCATTGTCAGTATCATTTCCATTATTTTCACTTTCATTGCTGTTGTGGTGATACTGATGTGGTTCAGAATCTTCATTGCTCTTTTTGAATGAATGCTTATTTTTTGATGATCCTGAGTGATTCTTGAGTTTATGCTTCCTCTTTCTATTCTCAACTTGATTCATCTTGTTTTCCAAAATAGTGGCTTTGTCACAGAGTGATTGATAAGTTGGTACATAGGCAACAGCTAGCTGCAGGTTCAACTCATCTTTAAGTCCTTCAAGAAATTTCTCCTTTCTCTTAGCATCTGTATCAACTTCATCCGGTGCATAGCGTGCCAGATTGTTGAATTCTTCAATATACTCAGCCACACTGAGGTGACGTTGTTTCAGATTGTGAAACTCCTTTTTCTTCAAGTACATCACTCCAGGTGAAATGTGAGTTGTTCTGAATCCATCCTCAAAAATATCCCAAGTTACATCTTCAAGGGGAGTGGTGATCTGAAAGTTGTCCCACCATGTTGCTGCTGGTCCTTCAAGCAGAAATGTTGCAAACCTAACTTTTTCTTCATCAGTGCAGCCAACAGCCACTAAGTCCTTATTCACTGAACGTAACCAATCATTGGCTTCCATTGGATCAGTTGTTCCAGAGAACCTTGCAGGCCTAAGTTTCAGAAACTTGGTGAGCATGTCAAGTGCTAGAGGGTTATTCTGATTGTGGTTGTTGTTGTTGTTGTTGTTGTTGTTGTTCTGATTCTGTATGTATGTGGTCATCTCCTGCATCAACTGTGTCTGAATTGCCAACATCTGCTGCATCTCAGGGGTGATGTTGTTGTTTTGGTTGGGGTTGGCACGACGAGGAGGCATCTGTTGGTTGATAGGGATGAGTATTGGTAGATAGACCTAAGGAAGTTCTAACACACAACTCAAAACCAACCAAGTTCAATTAAACAATCAAGCAATCAACAAGCAACTATTTTCTTAACAACTTATGAGCTTAACTCATGAGTTGAAGGAAACAACAAGTTTTCTTAAAAATAATAACTTAGTATAGTCATACCTCATACGTCAATATGATCCATACTCTAACTTGTTATCAATGTCTTTGGTAGGCAATCTAATGTCTCTTGGTTTTTCACTTATAGTTCTTAGTGATGTCTAGGTTGAAGTCCTTGGTGAAACTAATGTTGAAATCACTTGAAGATGTTGAAGTCATTAGATTTGATGAAATATTTGCTCATGGTGAAGTCTTTGGCCATGGGGTAGGCTTTGTCCATCAAGTTTGAAATATAAGAGATGTAGAGTCAAAACCAAAAAGGTTGAGGAAAGAGTTTACAAGATTGTTTGTAAATAAGTTTTTGGAACAAATTCAACTCCTATTTTTCTAAGGGGTTTTGTCCAATCCTAGGGTTACAATCCTACAGGCAACACAGTGCTCTGATACCATCTGTAAGGGGTCCCATCCTTTAATAAGGTAGAGATCCCTGTGTTTACAATGCTAGTCCCTAGATCAATAGCTAGCATCCACAGTTAAGATGTAATATCAAGAAACAAAGGTCATAATACAACTTTATAACCAGGAATAAAATAAATCATTACATCTTACATAGCTCATTTGGCTATTACATTACATTGCAGCAGAATAACTATAAGCATGGGGTCCTTCATCTTCAAAGTGCCACAGGCAGTCATGTTGGTTGTAGACTTGTAATCCTAATCAATAAACTTCACTAATCATCAAACAAACCTGCAACATAATAAGTTGCGGCCACAAGGGTCAATACATTTGAATTGTATTGGCAAGTTTCACTACTATGTAGAAATAAGTGGATCCTATCATTACATGCATATTTGGCTAAGTAGGGTTTAGGCTCTGTTGCAGAAAGCAATATAGTTTTATCCTATCTTTTCAAAATAGTTTTTGATCTTTGTCAAATCTTTCTGAACTTCTTGGAAAACTCCAAGTGCTTCAAAATCCTTGTTGTCACCCTCAAGTTTTAACTGTGAGAAATTGGAATGTCGAGATCTTCCATAGCTTCAGGCCTTAGTTGCTCAGTGTTGTCCATAATCGGGGACACAGCTAAGTACTTAGAATTTGATCTTCTGTAGAAGTTGTACACTTTACCCACATGACACAATCTCATCTTGATGCCACCAGTGGCCGCTGGATAAGTACTCACCAAGATGGAGTACTGGCAGATTGAGAATGTGACAAAGTCTTTCCATAGGAGTCCTCCCAATACACAATGCTAGCTTGTCGTCCAGGCACCAATGTAGGGTTTCAAGTTCCCTTACACAAATCTAGTTAAACTGAAGATGCCAATGCATGGGTCTTCCGCTATGTAGTTGACTAAGCCAGAGCCCATTTATCATGTGGCTGTACACGGAAGCCACTTTACGAGAAACATGTTCAATCTCTAAGTCCCTGGGTGGTTTCCTTCTAGTGCACAACAAAAAGAGATAGCCATATAAACATGGTTCCTTTTGTTGCCACCTTGTCCAACCTTGAGTATCCTTGTCCACCCAGGTGGTTCATTGAGTACTTGTTTTATTATATAAAACATATATCTTTTCAACTCTTCATATATTCATAACATGTATCCCATCCCAATATATAGCAGGGCTAAGCATACTACAACTACAATGTTTCCACTAAGGAATATATAGGGGTATCCTATTAGGATTTAGCATAGCATAAAATATAGAAATCCTTATCATGCATGTTTCAAAAATCCACTAAGTGTAATGAAAATAGTAGGACTTGGATGATAGTGTCACTTGCCTTTTTAGTAGATAATGTTGGTTCACTTCTTGATCTTGCAAATATCACACTCTTCTAACTTCACTACAAATCAACCAAGCAAACACATATTCAACTAGCATTCCAACCAATATTCAAACAATTTATCACACATAAAATAAGAGAAACAAGGTCATGCATGCAAGCATGCAAAAGATAGTTTTATTTGCAAAAGTGGTTTATACTAGGCTCTAAACATTATAAAGTTCAAAGTGGTCATTTACTAAAGTGGTAAAACCATTTGCAAAAGGTTTTATCTATAAACCATTTTTAAATCAAATTAGTATTTTATGTGGTTGAAAATGCTTTTAGCAAAGCAATATTCTGTAAAGAGTTCACCAAATATATTTTAATTCTCAAAACTTGGTGTTTAGGGTCAGAAGGTTTGAATCAAATCATTTCCCAAAGGTTTTACTCAAAAATCATTTCCATATCAAAATCAATATTTTATTTGACTAGAAATGAGCTAATTCAAGTATTTATTCCTAAACTTCACAAAATACATTTTTAAATCCATAGATTGGTTCCTAGGGTCAGTAGGTTCACAACAATCCATTTTGCAAGAATTTCACATTAAAATTATATCTAGAACAATTTTTATATTCATAATAAGCCTACACAAGTTTCTGCAAATTCAACCAATTTCCCAGAAGCAAAACATTAAACAAAGTTCATGGTTGCAAAGTACATGTTCTGCTGATTCCATTGATATAAAATTTGCAAAATTTGGACGTGTAGATTTAAAGTTATGAATTTTACAATTTTGCATATTAATCAGATTCAAAATTTTGTCTTAAACTAAACTAGTGCCACGCGGCGTGATTCCATTGGCCGGTACCGTTTCGTGCGGATCGGCCTCTCTGGATCGTTGGATCTAAGTGAGATCGCTCGGCTCAGATGCGCTCATACCCCTTCAGTTAAAATCTAATCACAGCCAGACGATTCGCATCGCACGGCTCACAGCAGCTCGACCAAGATCTGGCAGCGCTGGCGGTGGCAGACGGCGACGCGCAGTCAGACGGTGGCGTTGCGGCGGATACAGGAAGCAAGGGAAGAAGCGGAGGTGCTCACCGTGCTCGCGAGGTCAAGGTGAAGCTCAAGGTGGCGCTGGCTTGGCGAGGGGCGCTCGGAGCTGCTGGCAATTCCTCGCCGGAGTTTGCAACGGCGTCTGGCGGCTCTGGTTGACGACGGGGCGACGCTGGGAAGTTCGCCAGAGGCGGAACAGACGGCGGTGGCGAGTTGTGGTCGACGAAGCCGAGCTTCCAGAGTGCGCGGGAGCTAGCTGGGGCTATGGGCAGACGCGCAAGGGACTGGAGAGCATGCTAGTGCGCAGTGGCGGCGAGGTGTGGACGGAATCGACGGAGAACCTCGTCGGAGACAGAACTGCTCGAGCTCGAAATTTACCCAGCCTGGGGGCAGAGAGGGAGAGGCGAGTGAGGGGAAAGGTAGAGGAGAGGCGTGCGCTTAAGTGTGTGTGGTCACCGGAGGATTTAACGCAGGCATTTACGCGAATTCAATGCCGGAGTAAATCGGCAGCAACGACAGGAGGAATGGCTGGCGCGAGGTTGATGATTCTGAGGTGGCGTGGGGCCTGTCTGTCAGCGAGGTGGAGAGAGAGGGAGATGGGTCCACTGCTCAGCGTCTCTGCGGTTGTGAGTTCGAGTGAAAGAAAACGTTTCGCTGGGGAAAATAGTTGGGCAAGACTGGGCCTTGTTTGCTGGGCTGGGTGTGTTTCATTTTTTTATACAGATTGATTTTTCTTTTACCATTTGATTTTGTGTTTTGATTTTCAAACAAACAATTCAAACAACAAATGAATTCAAACTTTAGCCAAACTTTGTATCTATTCTAATTCTGATTAACCACATAATCCAAAGACCAAAACAGAATAATACTTTTATTCTTTTAGGATCTATTTAATAATTAAATAAAATAGTCCTTAGTTATTAATTCAAATAGGATTTGACTTATTTTTAAAATTCTATTTGAAATCTAAATTAATACCAAAATCAATTCAGTAGGTTTTATTTGAAAATATAAAACACTTGGAAATCTTATTTAAAATAACTTAACAAGTTTTAGTGTTTATTTAAAATAGAAAAACCTTTACTTTAATAAAATTGGATAATAATAAATCCTCATTATTTTATTTAATTAAACCTTTACTATTTTTATCAAATAGTAATATTTCATTTCAAAAGCTTGGCCAAGATTTAATTTGGCTCAATAAAATAATCTTTATTTATAATTCTACCTTTTGTTTTGAAACCAAATCTTTTTATTAAAAGATCCAAAAATAGTAATTCCAACTATTATAACTTTATTTATTATTTGTTTATCTTTTTAAGTCCCTTTAGGATTTATTTGATCAAAATAGTTTTGGATGTTTCCAATTGGAATCAAAAAGTTTCTTCTCACCCTAAATTTCAACAAAGTTTTATTTTTGTTTATTTATTTTTCACATTTCAAAATTTGGAAATTTTTGGGATGTGACAAGTACATAGTGATGTATGTGGACCAATGAGCAGGACAACCAGGGGTGGTTATGAGTACTTCATTACCTTCACTGATGATTTGAGTAGGTATGGATATATCTACTTGATGAAACATAAGTCGGAAGCTTTTGAAAAGTTCAAAGAATTCCAGGAAGCACAAAATCAACTCGGCAAGAAAATAAAGTTTCTTCGGTCAGATCGAGGAGGCGAGTACATGAGCCATGAGTTTGATGACCATCTGAAAAGTTGTGGAATGGTTCCTCAACTTACTCCGCCAGGAACGTTGCAAAGGAACGGTGTTTCAGAAAGGCGGAATCAAACCTTGTTGGACATGGTACGGTTAATGATGAGTCGGACAGATCTGCCTTTATCATTTTGGGGTTATTGTCTAGAAACAGTGGTGTTCACACTAAACAGAGTACCTTCAAAATCGGTAGAGAAGACACCACATGAGATGTGGACAGGCAAAAAGCCGAGTTTGTCTTTTCTTAAGATTTGGCGTTGTGAAGCATTTGTCAAGCGACTATAGTCGGACAAGCTTACAGCCAAGTCGGATAAGTGTATTTTCGTGGGGTATCCGAGGGAAACCTTGTGTTACTACTTCTACAACCGAGAAGAGGGCAAAGTGTTTGTCGCTCGGAACGGTGTCTTCCTTGAGAAAGAGTTTCTCAGTCGGGGAGTAAGTGGGAGCACGGTGCAGCTCGAAGAAATTCGAGAGGAACCGGCTAGTAGCGAGTCGGCAAAAACCTTGGAGGTTGAGCCGGTCGTGGCAGCTGAGCCGGCAGCAGCACCTGTACCACGAAGATCGGCAAGGTTACGAAGTGTTCGTGATGTGTTACTGATAGACAGTGATGAGCCTGCAAATTATTTGGAAGCGATGGTGGGATCTGATTCCGAGTCATGGCTTGGAGCCATGAGATCCGAGTTAAAGTCCATGGATGAAAATCAAGTTTGGAACTTGGTTGATCTGCCAGACGGTGCAAGACCCGTCGAGTGCAAATGGGTCTTTAAGCAGAAAATTGATATGGATGGAAATGTTTCCATCTATAAAGCATGCCTTGTTGCGAAGGGGTTCCGAAAAATTCAAGGAGTTGATTATGACGAGACTTTCTCGCCCATAGCGATGCTTAAACCAGTTCGGATCATGTTAGCTATAGCGACCTATTTCGACTATGAGATATGGCAGATGGATGTCAAAACGGCTTTCCTTAACGGAAATTTAACCGAGGACGTGTATATGATACAACCCGAGGGTTTTGTCGATCCGACTAATGCTGACAAGGTATGCAAACTTCAGAAATCTATTTATGGGTTGAAGCAAGCATCTCGGAGTTGGAATATTCGCTTTGATGAGGTAGTCAAATCGTTTGGCTTCATCAAGAGTGATCATGATTCTTGTTTATACAAGAAGTTTAGTGGGAGCAAAGTAAACTTTCTAATCTTATATGTGGATGACATATTACTGATTGGAAATGATGTCCAGATGTTGCAAGAAACCAAGGAATCATTGGAAAGGAGTTTCTCAATGAAAGACTTGGGTGAGGCAACATACATCCTCGGAATCCGGATCTATAGAGATAGATCACGGAGGCTCATTGGATTGAGTCAGAGTACTTATTTGGACAAAGTGTTGAAGAAGTTCAACATGGAATCGTCTAAGAAGGGGTTCTTACCGATGTCCCATGGTGTAAAATTTAGCAAGACTCAGTGTCCTTCGACTACTGATGAGCAAAGTCGGATGAGTGTGATTCCATATGCTTCTGCAGTCGGATCCATCATGTATGCCATGATTTGTACTAGGCCGGATGTTTCCTATGCACTAAGTGTTGTGAGCAGATACCAGGCTGATCCTGGAGAGATCCACTGGACAGCGGCTAAAAATATCCTAAAGTACTTGATAAGGACTAAGGATATGTTCTTGGTTTATGGTGGTGAAGATGAAATCAGTGTAAAGGGTTACACGGATGCGAGTTATCTTACCGACTCTGATGATTCTCGTTCGCAATCCGGATATGTGTTTATTTTAAACGGAGGTGCTGTGAGCTGGAAGAGTTCCAAGCAAGAGACTGTGTCTGCGTCTACAATAGAGGCTGAGTATATTGCCGCCTTAGAGGCAGCAAAGGAAGCTGTTTGGATGAGGAATTTCCTCATGGATCTTGGTGTGGTTCAGGGCTCGTCCAATCCGTTAGACGTGTATTGTGACAACAATGGTGCTATTGCACAAGCCAAGGAACCTAGACAACAACAGAAGAACAAGAACATACTCATGCGGTACCACCTGATTCGCCAGTTCGTGGATCAGGGTGATATCAAGTTATGCAAGGTACACACGGATGCAAATATTGCGGATCCGTTGACAAAGCCGTTACCACAGCCAAAGCATGAGGCGCACCTGAGAGCCATGGGCATTAGATGCTTAGACATGTGATGTCGGAAGATTGACTCTAGTGCAAGTGGGAGACTGTTGGGAATATGCCCTAGAGGCAATAATGTATTATGAGATTTCCCATTGTATCATAAAGATATTAAGTAGTCCTTGTATAAACATCTGATGTGTATCATTGAATATGTGATTCGGTTGTGGAACTATGCATTCATGTTGTTTGTACTAAATATCCTTGGTCATTGAGGTTGTGTTGGACACACAACTTAGACCAATGTGAAAGTTGGATTGATGACTCGGTTCCACTTGTCATGGGCATGGAGATGCTATTCCAACTTACACAGATTTGGCTAAAGAGTTTAGCGACTCGGATTGACCCATATTGAGGTACAACGAACAAGTTGTCATTTGTATATCTCAATCAATGTAATCCTTAGACCTGAGGTTATTGCATAGTCCGAGTTGAGGATCACCGACTTAGGTTCTGTCAAACGCTGATCCGTAACTGGGTAGTTATAAAGGCAGAGTTCGGGTCGACTGAGAATCAAGCTGCATGATGTGAATAACCAAGATGGGATTTTGCCCCTCCACTCGGAGAGATATTCTCTAGGCCCTCTCGTGAGATATGATTCGGAAAGCATGGCCATGCACGACTCGGTTAAGTGTTAACCGAGGCGATCGACTAAGAGTTAGTCGGGTGAATCACTTATCTCGGATCGAGAAGAGAGTCGGAGTATTTAAGGGATGACAATTATTCGCCTATAGTCTGACAAGGTATACCGTGAGGCAAAAGGGACTCGGATGTAAGTCGCATTGGAAAGGCAAGTCGTCATGACTCTTTGGTACTTGGGAGTCGGCACGTTCTGCTAGGAGCCGCTACCGACTGATCAATTGAGAGTCGGACTCCAATCGTGTCCAAGTAGCCATGAGCCTGCGGAGTCACACACTTAAGAGCGGGAGCAAGTTCGGATTGGATCTGAACCTGTAATCTGGTTGGGTTGGACCTAAACCGGATTAGGACTAAGTTAGTGAGTTGGACTCACGGTGACTAGTGTTATATGGGCTTTAGTGAATGGGTCGTGCGCGCAGAGCCCACGTTCACTCCCTATATATAGTGGAGCACCGTAACCCAGAAAGGTTAATCGTTGTTCGGTTAGGTCATTCCATGTGTTGGAAGCCGCTCCACAGCAGTCCTGCCGCCGTATTGAACCTAGCAGTTCCCCGCCGGTGCTCCTCCTTGTACGTGTGGATACCAGCAGAGGTGCTGTACGATCAGCACCAGGACGATCAGATCGTGAGGATTGCACTGCATCAACTGACGCGCTTCATCAGTAATCCGCAACTGCGCGTCTAGTGGTAAACCTCGTGGCCTTCTACCTTAGCTGGATCTTGGGATCACCACGTTAGAGGAAAAAGTTCTGTTTTATCTCTGCGTGGCCCAACACCATCAAAGTGCATTACCCAATACCCTGGTTTCGGCAACGGAGTAACATCTGGCGCCTCCATCCAATCTGCAACAAAATCCGCCAAGGCTTGTGATTTGATAGCGTCGCGTCTCTTGTAGGTGATCTCGAAGGCGGCAAGTTCAATGCCCCACTTCGCGACCCTTCCTGTAGCGTCGCTGTTATTGATAATGTCGGACAGTGGAGTCTTGCTCACCACTGTAATTGGGTGCTCCTGAAAGTAATGTCTCGGCTTCCGAGAAGCAAGGAATACTCCATAAGCTATCTTTTGATAGTGCGGGTAACGCTGCTTGGACTCCGTCAAGACCTCGCTCACATAGTAAACTGGTCGTTGAACTCCGTGCTCATAGCCTGGTTCCTTCCGCTCTACCACGACGACAATGCTGATAACCCGGTTGGTTGCCGCCATGTAAATTAACAGGGGCTCTCTAGGCTCGGGTGTTGCAAGGACGGGCGCTGAGGAAAGAATCTCCTTGAGCTGCTTCAACGCTGCATCTGCTTTGTCCGTCCAAGTGAATTTGTCTGCCTTCTTCAGCAACTTGTACAGCGGCAGAGCCTTCTCTCCAAGTCGGCTGACGAACCGACTAACTGCTGCAACACAACCTGTTAGTCGTTGAATGTCCTTTAGGCATGTCAGACGGTTTATGTTTAAGATGTCCTTGATTTTCTCCGGGTTGACCTCGATTCCACGCTGGGAAACGATGAAGCCCAACAATTTGCCGGCTGGAACCCCGAAGATGCACTTCTTAGGGTTAAGCATCATGTTGTATTTCCTGAGATTATCAAAGGTTTCTTTTAAGTCGGAGATTAAGTCATTTGACTTTTTAGACATCACCGTGATATCGTCCACATAGGCGTGAACGTTTCGACTAATTTGGTCGTGAAGGCAACGTTGCATTGTCCGCTGGTACGTAGCACCTGCATTTTTCAGCCCAAAGGGCATCGTAACATAGCAAAACGTGTCGTATGGGGTAGTGAACGAAGTGGCCAATTGGTCTGACTTCCTCATCCTGATCTGGTGGTATCCCGAGTATGCATCGAGAAAACACAAAAGCTCCGAGCCAGCCGTCGAGTCAATGACTTGGTCAATGCGAGGCAAAGCAAACGGATCTTTGGGGCGAGCCTTGTTCAAGCCGGTGTAATCAACGCACATTCTTAATTTTTTGGTTCCCTTTTTGGGGACAAGTACAGGATTGGCCACCCATCGGGTGTGAAGGACTTCTCGGATAAATCTAGCCTTAAGTAACCTAGCTATCTCTTTGCCAATGGCGCGTCTCTTCTCGTCTCCGAAGCGTCGTAGAGGTTGTTTCACTGGTTTGCATTTTGGATCAATGTTTAAGCTGTGCTCGGCAAGTTCCCTAGGTACACCTTTCATGTCGGCAGGTTGCCAGGCAAAGATGTCCCTATTCTCACGGAGGAACTCGACGAGCGCTCTTTCCTATTTGGGATCCAGGTTCGTCCCAATGGCAGTGACCTTGGAGGCATCGTCTACCACAAGTTCCACCGGCTTGGTCTCGATGGCGGCCTTGAATGCAGGAGCGGAGTCGGAGATCTGTTTCTTCGACGCGGGCATCTCCGAGTCATCGACCTTGCTCTGGATCTCTATGAATTCTTCACTGTAGAGGACAGCTTCCGTGAAGGCTGCTTCATTAATCTCGCAGTCCCTTGCCTTGGTAAAGCTTCCGGATACGATGATGACACCGTTTGGTCCGGGTATCTTGAGTTTGTTGTAGACGAAGCATGGCTTGGCCATGAATGTGTGGAATATGTCGTGGCCAAATATGACATGGTACACGCTCTTAAAGGGGACCACCTCAAAGGTCATGCGCTCTTGGCGGTAATTATTAACATCGCCAAAGGCAACCTGAAGTGTAATGCACCCAAGGGACCGAACCTCCTGACCAGGAACTACGTCATGGAAGATGGTGTTGGTCCGCCTTAGGTTTGCCTTCGTCAAGTTCATCTTCTGTAGTGTATCCAGGTACATGATGTTGATGCTGCTTCCACTATCCACCATACACTTGGTGAACTCCACGCCGTCAATCAAAGGGTTGATGACCAGGGCGTACTGGTTCTCCGTGGGCACAAGGTCTGGGTGGTCCGTCCTGTCCCAAGTAATTGGAACCTCTGACCAGCGCAGGTACTGGGGGACTGGGGGCAAAGTAGCCATCAGGATCCTCAGAGAGGTCTTCTGTTGTCAGACGGTGGGGGTGCCAAGGAAAGTGTGGTAGACTGGCGCCTTCTTCATGAAGGGGTTCTTGCCCTTGTCATCACCCTTGGCGGCGTTCTTGGGGTCAACATCCTCGTCCATGTCACTTGAATCCTTGGACTCCTCCTCCTTCTTCTTCCCCTTGCCCTTGCCTCGCGGTCTGTTCTTCCGACTTTGCTTGTAGCCTGACTTCGGGTCTTCCTTGAGGTCGTTGACGAACTTGCAGTGTCGATTGGTATGGGTGGCCTTGCCGTTGACATCGAGGTGTATGAGGCACGTCATATCGCGGTACTCCTCATAGGTTTGGGGAACGCGGAGCCGCGTCGAGGTAGTTTCACTTTCTCGTTGCTGCCCACGACCAGCTCCCCGTCCTCGGCCACGCTGCCCGCCATCACCTCGTCCTGCAAAAGTCATAGCGACCATGTCGGTAGATTGATTTTCTTCTGGAGCAGTTTTCCGCTTTGTACTGCTGTTCCTCCGAGCTTGAGTTGGAACGGCCGTTGCCGGCAAGGAGCCGCGAGCATCATCGTCGGCAGCTGCGAACTCAGTAGCCAGCTGAATCATATGGTTCAAGTCAAGCTGGTGATTGTCCTGCAAGCGCTTCAGCTTATGTCGGAGCAACGTACCCCTTTCCAACCCATCGATGAAGGCAGCCATGGTGGTCTGAGCGTGCACTCGTGCGCAGGAATTCTTCATATCCAGCCATCGGGAGAGGTAGGCGCGAGATGTCTCGTCTTTCTCTTGCACGCACCGCTGTAGATCGCCAATAGTGCAGGGACGTTTGTAAGTACCCTCAAAGTTCTTGGTGAATGCTTCTTGCATGTCCAACCAGTTGCAGATGGATTTCTCCGGCAAGTCGTCGATCCATTGATGGGTCGTGCCCGCCAACATTAACGAGAGGTATTTGACGGCGACGTTGGGGTTGCCTCCAGCAATATCCACCGCGTTGGCGTAATCCTGCAACCATGTGGCTGGCTTGGCGGTGTCGTCATAGGGCTTGATGGTCTTGTCAATCCAGAAACCTTTGGGTAAGTTGCGGATCGTATTGCAGGTCCAAAACAACGTGGTCCCAGGTATGGTCCTTGTCGGGCCTCATGGATCTTATTGATCCGTGAACGTGCATCGTACGACTCCGGGTTCTTCTTCTTGTTAACAGGGGATGGGCTGCGTGAACGACGCGGGCCTCCTCCGCCATGGTGACTGCTAGGTGGTGACGGAGGTGGAGGTGGCGGTGGGTTAGCTCTTTTGTTGTTACCCTCCTGTGAGGCCTCACGCCTATCACGGTTGCTTTTCGGACGTGGAGGGTCATGGCGCGACCTGCTCTTGTCTCCTTGGTTGCGCTCTCCGTCATGACGGGTCTGCTCCGTGTTGTCGCGGATGACGATGTCGCACTACCTTGGCGGGGGCATATCCGTACGGTGGTGAGCCTTGGGATCTTTGCGATGTCGGGGGATCGGGGCGGTGGCGATGGGCGATGAGGTCGAGCTTTTTCTCCGTGGTCGGAGGATATGGGGATAGCATCCTTCCTGTTGTGCGCATCCCTCCGTCTTCGTTCTGATGAACCCGTCTGAGACCCGACATCAAGAGGAGATCTGTCCCTTGGCGTCTTATGCTGGCTAGACTGGCAAAACGCTGGGTCAGACTCAAGCCTATGAGAGGTGGCCTTTTCCTGCTATTTTACCACCTTGGCCACTAGGTCATAGACCTGTTCCACTGCCTCGGGCGATCTATCCTGCTCCAGAAGGGTCTTGGCGACGGCGAGGTTGAGGAGTGGGGTGGGCATCACCTGTTTGCCTTCACTGTCAATGTTTGGCTTGGCCTGTGCCGGCTTCGAGGGAGCTCATCCTAGGTTTCGTCGTACACCAGGATCGTTGATGACACAAGCTGGAGCTTTCTTGGCCTTCTGCTGTTGCAACAGAGTCTTGTACTCGGCCTCCATTGCTCTAGCTTTCTCTATGGACTTCTGCGCGTTGACCAGATCTCGATCTAGCTTAGCGCCTTGCTCCGCTATGGCCTGCGCTTCCTCCAGCAGCTGCTGGCGCTTCTCGTCAAGCTGAGTCACGTTCCGGATATGAGCTACGGTTAGTGGATCAACGAGGAGATTGCCGTACATCACTCTATCAGCTAGAGTAACTTGGGAAGCAGCAGACATAGATGCCGGAGGCAGCAAGTTTGCGTTGTTGTTGTTGCTCGGGCCGGTGCCGAGTTCCTGCGGCTGCTGCACTGGATTAGGCGGAGGAGGCATGGCCTTTGCGCGATCATCGTCAGCAACAATAAGTGTCCCCTTCCCCTTTTCTAGCGCTATAGGCGGAGCTCGTCCGAGTTGGTCTTCATCCATCGCCGTCCCAATGGTGACGAACACCTCTCGAGACATGACGGCATTGTTGGCTTCTTCGTCGCGCGTGTACTCCTCCTCCATCTCCTGCATGGCGGAGTCTAGTTCCTCTGGACTGAAATCTATCTCCTCCGAGTCTGCGCTGAAGTCGGCATAGAGCGTGTCAATCATAGAGTCGGAGGGTGCCAGGACTTCCTCGATTACGAGGGGTGGAGGTGCAACATCAGCAACGATGGCTGGAGGTGGCGGCGCAGCTGCGCCGATGGCGGCTGGAGGCGGTGGTGGCGGTGGATGAATCGGAGGGGCTCCGTCAATGAGCGCAAGCGCTGTCTGAGCTGCCGCTTCAGCCTCCGCGTAGTTGTTGACGGTGTTCACCATGCCTTCGAAGGTAAGGCGTCCTGACGCCTACTGCCGCCTTAGAGAATGCTGGAGAAGCGTGCCATGGTCCAGTCCTTCCACAAAGTGATACATAGCATCATCATTGGGGATATGGAGCCACCTGGCCAGGTAATCGTGGGGGTTTTCGCCCTCTCTCTAAATGCAACGCGCCAGGTCGAAGATGGTAACCAGCCGACGAACTTGGTTCTCTGCTGTCCAGACGCACGGGCAAAGTCGGCGGACTTGCAGTGATCTTCCACCTTTATATCCTGCATAGGGGTGGTTTGGGTGGGCCTTGAATTTTTCCGATCTTTGCCGGCAAACTCTGAAGAGAGATACGACATTGATCCTTCCGCGAACGTATCCTGCCCGTAGGCGGTCCGTGCGGGCCTTGATGCTCCTCTGACTCCCAGGGAACTATTGCCCGAGTTAGTTTCGCCAATGAAGAGGTGGATGTCTCCGATAGGAACGATCGAACACCGCGTGGGGTTCGTCTTCGCCGGGATCTAGAACTCGTCGGTAGGGACGATCGGAACGTTGCCGGAGAAGAGAACATGACCGATGGCTACGGTTTCACCGATTCCCGCGAAGATCTTGGTCCTCGCCCGCTGAAGAGCCTGAAGCGCCTCTTGCACCATGGTGGGCGCCAACTGTCGTGGTATTGCCGACGAGTACGCCATGGAGGGGTCCTCACAGTGCGTGTTTAGAGACGTGGGGGAAGGCGGACGGTGGGCCATGCTACCAACTGTGGGCCACCCGGGTTATCCGGATAGGAAACATGCTACGAGGATACCCATATAGCATATCCCCAACACGGTGAATCCCCAAAGCTTTAGGAATCACTATACCCAAGCTTTGGAGCTTACTTGCGTTCCCAGACATCTTAAACGCATGCTCACTGACGGAGCTGCCCTCTTCCATTTTGCAGTTAAAGAACTTTTTAGAAGCCTCATAACTCTCAACTACCGCATGAGCCTCAAAAATCATTTTGAGTTCACGGACAATATCATGTGGGTCAAAGTTCTCAAACCTTTTCTGAAGCTCCGATTCCAAACCATACAAGATAGCACACTGAACTGTGGAGTACTGATTCTTTCGAGTGAGGAAAACATTCTTCACCTCATCGGTAGCATCAGCTGCAGGTGGGTCACCCAGCGGTGCATCCAGCGCATAGGTCAAATTACCAGCATTAAGGACAATCCTCAAGTTGCAGAACCAATCCGTGAAGTTGCTTCCATTGTTTTTCAACTTTTCTTTCTCTAGGAATGCATTAAAATTGATGGTAGGGGCCGCCATTGATCCTCGAACATATTTGCAATAGTTTAGAATAACTTTATGACAAATTGAGTTCTTATTAATAGTTTAATTAATCTAGGTGAACTCCCACTAAAAACAACATCACTCACATTGTTTTAGTGATCACACATACCAAATCCACCACATCAAAACCGATCATCACGAGAGATGATGTAGCTTCAATGGCAAATAATCAACATGTTCATCATATCTACTATATGACTCATGCTTTACCTTTCAGTGATCCGTGTTCCAAGACCATGTCTGTACATGCTAGGCTCGTCAAGATCAAAGCTTAGCTTCCGCATGAGCAAATCTGTCTTGCTCCCGTTGTATACACTCGCAGAATCTAACACACCCGATCATCACGTGGTACTTCGAAACAACGAGCTTTGGCGATGGTGCCTACTAAGGATGAACACTTTATAACTTGATATTTTGTGAGAGGGATCATCTTATAATGCTACCATTGCGAACTAAGCAATACAATATGCATAAAAGGATTAACATCACATGCGATTCAAAATATGTGATATGATATGTCCTTTCTTCTTGTGCTTCCTATCTCCATCTTCAAGTACGAACATGATCTCCATCATCACCGGCGTGGCGTCAAGGTCAATGGCACCACCGCTCAACCAATATCAGATATTACAACTACTTTGAATAATAGACACGCTGGTCTTAACGAAATTAAATACAACCATAAGGCTCCTGCCGGTTGCCGACTTACAATAAGGAACATTGCATACATCATATATAATCACAATCATGGCCATATCACATCACAGCACACCCCTGCAAAACAAAGTTAGACACCTCTAATTTTCTTTGCATGTTTTACGTGGTTTGGAGCTTTCAATAAGTGTCGTTCTAACTTACGAACAAGAACCACAACGTTGATACTAGTATTGCGCTTCCGTAGTCGGTCACACATTCGATACTCGACGAAGACCTTCCTCTCCCTTGTTCCAGCATGCAACGGAGGTTGTAGTTCTCTCCTCGCAATTCCGACAGCACGAAGGCGTGGTGTCGGAAGTAGAGGGAAGATCCTGTAGGGCTTAGCCTAAGCCTAAGCAGGTTATGGTGGAGAATTAGGGTTTCCAGTGATCTAGGGATTAGAGTCTAGAGAGAAGGAGGTGGAGTCAGCGGCGGCGATGAACCAGCGGCGGCGACACAACGGCAGTGTGGGGAAGGGCTAGTGTAATGTCTCTTGGGGCACCCCCTTCCCTCTATTTATGAGATGGAGGGCAGCTTGGGAGAGGGGAGTTTGAATCCTTCCCCAACTCCCTCTCCTAGTTGGCTTGTTGTGGAGAGTAACAAGGATTCTTTCCTTTCTCCACCAGGATATATTGTCCTAGTTTGACTTTTCAAACTTGCCTTTTGACTTTCAATTTGGAGTTTAATTTCTTTCTTACAAATGCCCAACCAAGTGACCTAGGTGATGGTGCTGATTAGTACTTCGTTGGGAACCCCAAGAGGAAGGTGTGAAGCAGCACATCAGAAGTTTTCCCTCAGTAAGAAACCAAGGTTATCAAAACAGTAGGAGGAAGGAAACGTCACACAGGTGTCGCAAGCAACGCGGAGACCTGCACAACACAAACTCAAGACTTTGCCCCAACTAGACAGTGAGGTTGTCAAGCTCACCGGTTTGCTGTAACAAAGGATTAAACGTACGGTGTGGAAGGTAATGGTGGTTTGCAGCAAGTAAACAGGTAACAGTGGAAGATGTATCAATGGTAAAGATTGGACCGGTGTCCATAGTTCACTAGAGGTGCTCTCCTTAGATAAACAACATGGCATGAAGGGTAAACAAATTACAGCAGGGCAATTGATAGGAACTGAGCAAGGCATAACAATGCAATACTAGTCAGAAAGATCCTATCATATTCGATTAGGCAATACAACAAGATACATAGACCTCCATCCAACTGCATCTATGACTAGAAGTCCACCTTCAGGTTATCATCTGAACCCCCTCCAGTATTAAGTTGCAAGCAACAGACAACTGCTTTAAGCAAAGTGTGTAAGGTAAACAGTCCACATGTTTCATGAACAAGAGACCATTGTTTTCTCCCTAGTGGCAACAACAAATCTACAACCGAAGAGATTTCTGTCACTTCCCTTGGAAACTAGAGGCATGAACCCACTATCGAGCATAAATACCCCCACTTGGAGTCACTAGCAACTACTTGGCCAAGATAGCTACTAATAATGGAGAGCATGCAAGATCACAAACAACATAGACATGATAGAATCATAAAGACAAAACCATTAATCAATCCAACATAATAATCTCAATATCCATCGGATCCCCACAAACACAACATGCATGATTACAAATAGATTAGATCTTGATCATGAACGGAGCTCACAAGATCTATATATGAAAGCACAAAGGAGGAGATACAACCATCTAACTACTACATGGACCCATAGTCCAAGGTGGAACTACTCACGCATCATACCGGAGAAGAAGGCCTCCGGGATGATCTCCCCTCCGGCAGGGTGCCGGGAAGTACTTCAGACCCCCCCGATATAGGGGCGATGGTGGCGGCGACTATAGACGTTTTCGTGGAGATTTGATCCGGTACTTAGGGTTTAGGCATCGGGGGCTTCTTATAGGCGAAGGGGGAGGCTGAGGAGGCGACCAGGGGGGCCACACCTTGCCTAGGCACGGGCCCACCTCTATCTTTTCTGGACTTCGTGTTCCCCATGGAAAGTTATTGACTTCGGCTTTTGTCCCGTCCAATTTCGAGAATATTGATTTTTTGCCTTTCTAGAACCAAAAACAGAAGAAAACAGGCAACTGGCACTGTGACAACTTGTTAATAGGTTAGTTCCAGAAAAGATATAAAAACACCTCAAAGAAAGACAAAGCAAAGCAAAGTAGATACTAAACAAGCATGGAACATCAACAATTATAGATACTTTTCCGATGTATCAAGCATCCTCAAGCTTAACTCCTGCTCGTCCCCGAGTAGGTAAGTGATAAAAAAGAATAATTTTTGAGGTGACATGCACCTTCACAATGAAGATCTAACCATTTGCAAGCATTGAAAGCTGGGATAAAAAAACTCTAAACATGAACATGAAAGATGGAGTTCTAACAGTAAGACAAAGCAACTATTATTGCAACATGACAAGATACAAACAAAGATCATGAATAACATGCATTGAAAAACGTTTGTTTGTTTCACATACAGAAAACATAGCATAGTGGCAATCAGCTTGTCCCTCATAGAGTAGCAAATAGATGCATAGGACACCTTCGAAGTTCACAAGGGTGACTAGAAAACAATAGCACAAGAGCAAGTAATATCACAATATGCATCAATCAATAAGTTTTGTGACACTGCACATAGAACAAAGAATGGCAACTATGCTCTATTAATGGTGCCTAAAGGTGGAAGGTGGAGACTCAATAGTGGTGGAAGAAAGGCCTTTATAAAGGAAGCAGGGATTTCAAGTTTCAAAAAGAGCTTCCAAAAATTATGGTACTTGTTAGCTTTCAGCCCTCATTTCCCCTATCATAAGCATCTTGAAGTGATTAAGGTTAAAGTGAAAAAACTATGGAGTGTATGCTTGACAAAGTATAAGCTGGCAATCTCAAGTCCCTTGAATATGAGGGCCACACCTCATGCTACTCAACTTCAGTCACCTGTAAGTTCTTGTCATTGTAAGTATTTGCATATCATAGAGAACCGCCAACGGGGTACCCCTTGCACATGGTACAGGAGCTTTCCCATAACCAAAATGACAAGGAAAGCAGACAATGAGCATCTCAGCGATCTTTTTATTTACTATATGCATAGATTTTTATTGAGGATGCTTCATAGATAGCTCACTATGGCGATGCTGCAAGTTTCCACCATGATTAGGAATGGCTTAGGCTAGCGGCTCAGGCGTTTATCTAACACAGAATACAAACTCCATGGACTTACAAGTTCCCTTTTTATTTCACACCGGTGACATCCACATACAAAAGAACATGATATCAACTGAGTACAAAGTACAAGTGCAATGTTGAAAACGTTCCCCGTGACAGCACGGTTCTGCTAATTCCAATGTATAAGTGGAAGCATATACAACATAGACGACACAATGGTTCAAGTTTATTAGGGGCAAAGATTATAAAGTGTTCCATCAAGTTCGTGAGGGCTTTAATCACTAAGTTTTTACATAACAAAATAGTTTTTAATTAGAACATAGCTAAAAATAAGAATATACTTGGAATTATGTAACACACCATGCATAGGAGTTTATAGTGAACACTTTGGAAAAACTTGGTTTATTGGGAGTTGGAAGCATGAGTAGAACTTACTCATACAAGTGGAGGCTAGCAAAAGACTGGGAGCAACCAAATAAGAGAGCAATAGCGGCCATAATCATGCAGAGCAACAAAACATTACTAACCAAAGCATAGAATGGTACTACAAGGACTAAATGATCATAGAGGCTATGGTGACTTGTTCATAGTCATAACATGGTGTGAGCATGTGCCAAGTCAACCCAAACAAACCTCAAAGGAGAATACCACAATACTATGCTTTTGCATGCTAAAACAACGTATAATTTCTTCAAGGCACACTAAGAAATCCCAATGACTTGGAGCAATCCATGCTACAGCAATAATTACTAGGCATAAGGTCAAAACAACACCTATTATGGCATGATAAAGTCTAAGTCACAGTTAATGCAAGCTCCTCTTGCACTTCCAAGCAAGAACTTTCTACTCCTTTCCAACACCAAGCAACTTATTTGCAACAAAACACAGCGAAAGCGGGGGTCCAAACTAATCAAGCAAACTAAACAACTAAGCAAAGAAAACTAAAACTAAGGCGCTCCAAGAACAACACAACTGTGCATGAAACAATAAAAATGAAGTGTTTAGACAGACCTGAGCTTTTTATTGATGAAGAAGGGGATGCCTTGGGCATCCCCAAGCTTTGACGCTTGTACCTCTTGGATATTTATTAGGGTGACACCATGGTGGCATCCCCAAGCTTGAGCTTTTTTCCATTCTCCATCTCATTACATCATTCTCTCTCCACACCTGAATTTTTTCCTTCATACAAAACTTCACACAATCTTCATTAGCAACATTAGTTTATTCAAAAGATATTAGACCTTTGGCAAAGCTTTGGAACAGCAAATTTTTTCACTAAAACACAAGCTACTGTAGTAACTCCTTCAAAAAGCTTAGTTCCCCAAAAGAGAACTCAAAAAGGAATCAATAAGAAGCAAAGGCAAATAATGGCAGAAATCTATCAAAACAGACCAGCAGGCAGAAACCATTTTTTTCGAAAATCTTATATTGCTCAAATAAAAAAGTGTTGAACTAACAAAAGTTATCTAACACACTGGGGGATTTATTCATAAATTATCAGCTCAATACGTGTTACAGAGACTCCTCACGAATTTTTACGGTGGAGGACAAAAATCTGTTTCAAAACAGCAACTCCCCAAATCTTACTTCCCTCTCATTAGAGGTCATTCTTGGCACAAAAAGCAAACAAAAAGGATAAGAAGAGTTCATTACTGAAGTAATAACTTCCAAGACTCAAGGAAACTCTTGGGTTATCTCCCAACAAGTACTTTTCTTTAACGCCTTTAAGTTAGGCACAAGAAGCAAGAAGAATCAAGTATTTTCAAATGAAGAAGCATTAACATCAAACCTTGCTTTCAAAGGAGGAGCAAAAAGAAACTTATATCTCCTCATAGGTAAGTGTTCAATACCTTTCTTGAAAGGAAAATAATATTTAATGGTGCCTCCTTTCATATCAATGATGGCACCAACAGTTCTAAGAAAAGGTCTTCCCAAAGTAATAAGACAAGAAGCATTGTATTCAACATCCAAAGCATAGAAATCAACAGGGACATAAGCATTGTTAACCATAATGAGAACATCATTAATACTCCCCATGAGTTTCTTTTTAGCATTATCATTGAGTGGGATATCCAAATAACAATCTTCCAAAGGTGGCGAATCAAGCATTTCATAAATCTTCCTAGGCATAATAGAGACACTAGAACCAAGATCACATGAAGCTTTGAGATCAAAGTCATTCACTTGCATATTAATAATGGGTTCCCAACTATCTTCTACTTTCCCAGGAATAGAATCTTTGTGTTTTAACTTCTCTTCCTTAATCTTAACAAGAGCATCTGTAATGTGTTTGGTGAAAGCAACATGCATATCACTGGCATCAGGACTTCTAGCAAGCTTTTGTAGGAACATAATCACTTCAAAAATATTGCAACCATCAATATCAAAGTTAAACTTAGCATCACTAGTAGTAGGCTCATTAGGCTTAGGCATAGTGGGAGGAGGAATAGGGACTACTTGTGGTTTAGTGGTGATGGTGCACACACTATTGTTTCTATCAATTTCAGCTTCCCTTTCCCACTTAACATGAAGTTGGGCTAACAGTCTAACATTTTCATCAATAGTAACTTGTATGGCATGACTAGTAGCAAAGGTACTTTCCATGGTTTCAGGTTTAGCAGCCATTTTATTAATCAAGGAGGACTGAGTTTCAGACAAATAGGATATATTTTTTCAACATTTAGAAGTTTTTCCTCAATAACCTTGTTGAAAGTGGTTTGTTTACTAATAAAGTCTTTGAGCATGACTGCAAGTTCAGAGGGGGCACTTCTAACATTGTTGTAAGAGCTTCCATAGGTATTGCCATTATTAGGAGGATAAGGCCTATAGTTGTTACCACCAAAATTACTCCTATAAGCATTGTTGTTGAAATTGTTGTTTCTAATGAAGTTCACATCAACTTGCTCTTCTTGAGCAACCAAAGAGGCTAAGGGAACATGATTAGGATCTAAAGGAGCTTTCCCATTAACAAGCATAGCCATAATAACATCAATCTTATCACTCAAAGAGGAGGTTTCCTCAACAGAATTTACCTTCTTACCATGTGGAGCTCTCTCAGTGTGCCATTCAGAGTAGTTAACCATCATATTATCAAGGAGCTTTGTTGCAGCACCCAAAGTGAGGCCCATAAAGGTACCTCCAGCAGCTGAATCCAACAGGTTTCTTGAGGAGAAGTTCAAACCTGCATAAAAAAGTCTAGACAATCATCCAAGCAGTGAGTCCATGAGTGGGACAATTCTTAACCAAAGATTTCATTCTTTCCCAAGCCAGAGCAACATGTTCATTATCAAGTTGTTTAAATTTCATAATGTCACTTCTCATAGATATAATCTTAGCAGGAGGATAGTACTTTCCAATAAAAGCATCTTTGTACTTAGTCCAAGAATAAATACTATTTATAGGCAAGGATAGCAACCATTCTTTAGATTTTCCTCTCAAGGAGAAAGGAAAAATCTTGAGCTTAATAATATCTCCATCTACATCCTTATACTTTTGCATCTCACAAAGTTCAACAAAGATATTGAGATGGGCAGCAGGATCATCAGAACTAGTACCAGAAAATTGCTCTCTCATCACAAGATTCAATAAAGCAGGCTTAATTTCATAAAAGGTAGCATCAGGAGCAGGTGGAGTAATTGGAGTGCTAAGTAAATCATTGTTGTTGGTGCTAGTGAAGTCACACAACTTGGTGTTCTCAGCAGAGTTCATTTTGGCAAAGGTGGGGCAAGCCAAAAATAGCAGCAGCAGCAGCTAGAGAAGGAACTAATTTTTTTGTGTTTTTGAAAAGAGGCAAACAAAACCAAACAAAAGAAACAAAGCAAACTAAAAACAAAGTAAAGAGAAAGGAAGTGGAGGACTCCTTGTGAAGACGTCCTTAGCCTCCCCGGCAACGGCGCCAGAAAATAGCTTGATGGTGCTGATTAGCACTTCGTTGGGAACCCCAAGAGGAAGGTGTGAAGCAGCATAGCAGCATTTTTCCCCCAGTAATAAACCAAGGTTATCGAACTAGTAGGAGGAAGGAAACGTCACACAGGTATTGCAAGCAACACGGAGACCTGCACAACACAAACTCAAGACTTTGCCCCAACTAGACAGTGAGGTTGTCAAGCTCACCGGTTTGCTGTAACAAAGGATTAAACATACGGTGTGGAAGGTAATGGTGGTTTGCAGCAAGTAAACAGGTAACAGTGGAATATGTATTAGTGGTAAAGATTGGACCGGGGTCCATAGTTCACTAGAGGTTCTCTCCTTAGATAAACAACATGGCATGAAGGGTAAACAAATTACAGCAGGGCAATTGACAGGAATTGAGCAAGGCATAACAATGCAATACTAGTCAGAAAGATCCTATGAGATTCGATTGGGCAATACAACAAGATACATAGACCGCCATCCAACTGCATCTATGACTAGAAGTCCACCTTCAGGTTATCATCCGAACCCCCTCCAGTATTAAGTTGCAAGAAACAGACAACTGCTTTAAGCAAAGTGTGTAAGGTAAACAGTCCACATGTTCCATGAACAACAGACTGTTGTTTTCTCCCTAGTGGCAACAACACATCTACAACCGAAGAGATTTTTGTCACTTCCCTTGGAAACTAGAGGCATGAACCCACTATCGAGCATAAATACCCCCTCTTGGAGTCACTAGCAACTACTTGGCTAAGATAGCTACTAACAACGGACAGCATGCAAGATCAAAAACAACACATACATGATAGAATCATAAAGACAAAACCATTAATTAATCCAACATAATAATCTCAATATCCATCGGATCCCCACAAACACAACATGCATGATTACAAATAGATTAGATCTTGATCATGAACGGAGCTCACAAGATCTATACATGAAAGCACAAAGGAGGAGATACAACCATCTAGCTACTACATGGACCCATAGTCCAAGGTGGAACTACTCACACATCATACCGGAGAAGAAGGCCTCTGGGATGATCTCCCCTCTGGCAGGGTGCCGGGAAGAACTTCAGATCTCCTTGATCTAGGGACGATGGTGGCGATGGATACAGACGGTTTCGTGGAGATTTGATCGGGTACTTAGGGTTTAGGCATCGGGGGCTTCTTATAGGTGAAGGGGGAGTCCGAGGAGGCCCCACGGGGGCCACACCCTGCCTAGGCGCGGGCCCACCCCTGGCCGCTCCTAGGGGGGTGTCCGCCCTGGCTTGCCTCTCTGTCTCCCCTCTGGACTTCGTGTTCCCCACGGAAAGTTATTGACTTTGGCTTTTGTCCCGTCCAATTTCGAGAATATTGATTTTCTGCCTTTCTGGAACCAAAAACAGAAGAAAACAGGCAACTCGCACTGTGGCAACTTGTTAATAGGTTAGTTCGAGAAAAGATATAAAACACCTCAAAGAAAGACAAAGCAAAGCAAAGTAGATACTAAACAAGCATGGAACATCAAGAACTATAGATACGTTTCTGACGTATCACTAGGACATGATGCAATCATTCCACTTATTCATGACACATTCATGTACCCTCCCCCTTCCAGTCCGGTGAACCTTCTAGACCCTTCTAGATCTTTCCGGTGAAAACACCGGAATCATTCTCGAACTCCGGAATTGGACTTTCCTTATATGAATCCTATTCTCCGGACCATTCCGGTTCTCCTCATGATATCCCAGATCCCATCTGAGACTCCGAACAATATTCGGTCTCCCTACTTACATTCCATATCTACTAAAGAACATCGAATCGTTAAGTGTATCTCCCTATGGTTCGTGAATTATGCAGACATGACCGAGACTCTTCTCCGATCAATAACCAATAGAGGAATCTGGAAATTCATATGGCTCCCACATATTTGTACGATTACTTTGCGATCGAATGAACCACTTATATACGATACCAATTTCTCTTTGTCTCGCGATAGTTTACTTATCCGAGGTCTGATCGTTGGTATCTCTGCGTTCCTAGTTCAACCTCGTTACCGATAAGTACTCGTTTCTCGTTCCCGTGATATGTGATCCCTTGTGAGCCAGTCACATGCTTGCAAGCTAATTGTATTTCATTCCACCGAGAGGGCCCAGAGTATATCTGTCCATCATATGGATGGACAAATCCCACTCTTGATCCATGTGCCTCAACACATACTTTCCGAACACTCAATTCCATCTTTATAGCCACCCAGTTAGGGTGTGGTGTTTGATGTCATCAAAGCATCCTTCCGGTGATGGTGATTAGCATGATCTCATGGTCGAAGGAATTAGGTTACTATGTATCAGAAAGCTTATAGCAAACGAACTATTGAAATGACTTGATCTTTATGCTACGCTTATCTATAGGAGTATGTCCATCATACCATTCTCCTAATGATATGATCTTGTTGTTAACAACATCTCAATGTTCATGACCCAGAAACCAACAAGCCAGTATTATAAAGAGGCTTTACTAGGGACACTAATTTAGTTTACAAATCACACAAGTATTAATGTTTTCGGTTAATTGAATGTAAACATTTATCATAAACACAAAGATATAATAATAACTACTTTTATTATTGCCTCTAGGGCATATCTCCAACACCACCGCCAAGCCCGAAACGAGACGCATGGCCACCAAGGGCAAACCTTCCCCTCCGGTGTGCCTTCTTCCCGCCTGCATCAAGCCAAGCTTGCTCGAGGATATCTCCCATCGTCGGCTTAGTCGGGCCAGATCCAGGCGAAGAGGCGAGGAGCTCTTACTTCCCTGCCGGAGACCTGAGACCCTCCTCCTCCTCACAATATCTCTCCCTAGCCAACGCCCAAAACCTAGAACCACCGCCCGCCGCCACCGGCCTGATGTGTTCCAGCGAGGGGAGGAGAGGAGGCGGAGCACCCGCGGTCACCTCCGCATCGTCACCCTGGTCGCGAGCGAGAGAGGGAGCAACGGTCATATCGTCCTCTTTTAATGGTTCTCCTCTAGCCTCTGATTCCACACTTTTCACCATCGGATCATTTATGCAGACATAGAGAAAGCTAATGAACCTTGTCCCGCAAACTTTGGCCCACTTGTGTATTGCAGCGCATGGCTGTGCTAGTGGTGCTAAAGTTTAGTCCCGCATTGCTAGTGGAAGGGGAGTTGGGCCACCTTATATAGTAGAGTGTTGCACCACTCACTAAGATGTGACAAGGAGAGAAGCCCTCGCACACTCCTTCTCCGACGCCTCCCTCCTCGCCACGCCAAGACGCGCGTGCGGGTATAAGAAATTCATAACATTGCCCAATCTCATTCAGAGAAAGCATAGCAGGGATGGCTATTCCTCAACATAGTTTATTAGTGCCAGTTTGTGCACTTCATTTATAGTTTTATATATGCTAAGAAGCACTTGATAGAATTGTTTATGTTTACCAAGGAGAGGTAGGTCATCCTTTCTCAGCACTTAATAGACTAGTGAATTAATCGACTCACATGACTCACATGACTCACATGACAGCAATCAACATGCACATAAATATACATTAATCAACTCACATGACAACAATCAACATGCAGACAAATATGCATTAATCAACTAGTGCATCATGTAGGCAAGTAGTTGGAGCACTTCTAAGATATTTGGAGATCCTACTTGCACTGTAGCCAATGGGTAAGCCTAGTGTTTTTGTAGAGTTATACTCTGCCACTTCATGTATTGTCTTGTTCCTCAAATCGACACCAATCACCCATGCTGTCTGCTCATTATCCCAGTACTGAATCTTAGCAAGGCAGTACACGACATCATTGTCTTGAAAGCTCAAGTTGGGTAGGCCTAAGAAAAGTATCCGCAAATCAGGTTGAGCCAAATGAGCATTGCCTTCAAGCTTAGACGGTCCTGAGATGTGTTCTGAATCAACCTTGTGGTCCAAGTCCCATCCCTCCAAGGGGCCGGTGATCTTCTTACTCCATTTGGTGGCACTCCAACAGTCAAGGGTGCCATCCTTGTTTATTTGATGTTGCAGCTCAACATAGTAGATACAACCATCGAGGATGGCAATGTCCTGGACTGTTCTTGGATCGGGCAGCTTCTTGATGGGTAGCGGTAGGCTAACAACATGACATCTGGGAGTTTTGGCAAGCATGTCGCAAAATATGATATCCCTCGAGAGATCAATCCACGCCACCTCTTCTCCGATGGTTATTATCTTGCTCGTAACATGGCCGCCGTATCCGGCTGGCGCCTGAACTGGCTTGAAGCTCCAGTGCTCCGTCTTTGAGTGGTACATCCACAGATATGAAGGTGATCCGTATCTGTAATCGCAGTCTCTTGCCACAATCACATAGTCACAGCCGCTGCAGCTGTAGTCATGATCATTTTTGCTGGCTTCTCCAACGCTGTGTGGGTGGAGGGTCAAGGCAGCAGTGTTGATGCTATGGTGGTGGAGGGCGGATCCAGCACCACTATGTTGTGGGTGGAGTGAAAAGCCACTGCTCACACTGTGTGGGTGGAGGGCGGCAGAGCCACTAGGGTGGTGGTCCGCACTGCTGCTGACACTGCGGGTGGGGCCGTGGTAGTCGATGTTGGCATCTTGGCTGCGGGTGGGGTTGCCCCTTGTATTTTCCTGTTACAGTGGCGAACAATAGCAAGTGAGGCTCCATTGAACTGGAAGGTGGCACCAGGGTGGGTGATGTGCTTGAGCGACGGTGGGCGTCCAAAAGTGGTTCTGGAGTCGTAGATGAAGAAATGCCGACAGCAAGGTCGGAAAAATTCAGATTGACAAGTGCCAATGACGAGACAGAGGAGCACGACTGCACGAGGCCGCCGTCCGTCTCCGAGACGAGGATGTGTGGATCCATGACCAAGTCGTTGTAGTCGTAGGCGGTGGCGTGGATGCAGTAGTAGGAGACGAGCGGCGGGGGGCGGTGCAGAAGGTGACCTTGATTCTGCCCTTGAGCGGGTCCGTCGTCTGGCAGGAGGCGGTGGTGGCGTTGTCGCGGTCGATAAAGTAGGCTGTTTGCTCGAAGAGGATGAATTCCGACCTCGGGACGCCGTCCTCCTCGTCGGGGTAGCCATGAGCAGGAGGACTCAGCTACGGGCGGAGAGGTCGCAGCAGCAGCGGATCCGGCTCCACCTCTTCTTCCTCGTGTACCTCCTCCAAGGAGAGATTGTAGTCTCCTCTGCTTGGAGGAAAAGCAAGAGGATCCATGGTGGCGCTACTATTAACAACACAACCAGCCGCCTCCTCTGTCGATTTAAGTGGAGGGAGGAGGGGAGGTTGGAGATGAGATCGGAATCCGGGTCCCATGCATCCTTCGGGTACTTTGATGGTTCCCTGCTGCTCCTAATCCCTGACGCGGCGCAATCCTGAGGCCGACGGCTGGCTGATTGAGCGCAGCCATTCTCGATCGATCTCAGTGGAAAGATGTACAGGAGTTACCTTTTTTATCCGAATCTTGATGGTCCAAATTGTCATTGAATTGAGAGCACCATGGCTATGATGTGAAAGTCCGTTACTGAAAAATATAGCCCAGATAAGACGCAATTATCACATACACACAACACAACGGACATGTCAAGTACTAGTAAACTTCTTTTCTCTCAAAAGTGGTTCGGTTTCTCTAGTAGCCCAATTGCCAGGTTGCTCTGTATGCAACTTCTACCCAGGTTTAATAAAGTAAGTATAAGTAAAGGATACTATGTCTATAGTACAAGATACATATATATTTTGATAAAATCTTTAATTAAACAAAATTGTTCAAGCATGTTGATGAAGATTATAGACTTGCAAACAAAAAAATGTACGGGTCCAGCTGTATCCATAAAATCAATCACCATTTTGTTTACACTACACAGCTAAACTACACCAGAAACAAAAGTTACTAACTACATACATGAGTCTTGACGCCCTATTTTTTTTATCTTACCAGCATCATATTCACACCCTTGTGCCCAACACGAGCAGATTACAACCTGGTGAATACAACCGGAGTGAAGCCATTTGACTTGAGAATGAGACCCAAACAAAAATTATGACGACACACAACGCATCTATAGCTACCACACACGCCTTCTTTGTTTGCTGTCGGAATAACCTAAGATATCCCGTAAAAAAACCTAGGCTACATTTACAAGAAATAGTCAGTCGTTCTTCAGGTCACGTCAGGCTCGCCTCTCCTTGGGGCAGGGTCCAACTGCAGGCACAAGCACGACACATGACAAGAAAACCTCCTCCTTCTCCTCCTCCTCCTTCTCCTCGAAACAGGCTTTCGCCCAGCTATATAAATATAGCAACCGTTTGAGACCGCTGCTGGGCCAGACAGCACAACGCCCAAAAGAAAAACAAAGAAAAAGAAGAAGAAAAAGAAGAGAAAACAAAGCCGACAACAGTGGCTCGATGAAAAGGGGATGACCCGCAACCGCTGCGCCCTCCAAAAATTTCCACCTCGCACCTAGCATTCCAAAGCATCGCGTATCAAGCAACACCTCCAAGAAGGAAAGCGACGACAACGACGCTGCTGCCCGGACTAGACCTAGGGTTTCCCCCGATACGCTATGGGAGGTGGGAAAGAGATACACCGACACCCTTCAGGAAGGACGGCAACACCCGCAGGCGTTACCACGTCGGTGTCAAGACGACAAGGATTTCTCCCGACCTCTCAAAAAACACCCTCCCAGACGCTACGAATTGCTCCACCCAGCTTGCCACCCACCAGCACACGCCACCACGGACTTGCAGTCACCACCATCATCGCACCATGACCCACGATGTGAGGCTGGTACGACCGAAAAGAAGCAACATCGGCACGGGTTGACAGAACAATGACACGCGGGAGGGAACAACCTCCACCGCCGGAGGGCGAAAGCCGACCGGATGTAGCAGCAAGGACAAACCAAGCCCTCTCTGGCCCGGCTGAGCCCAAAAGGACTCGTGAAGCCTCGCCGCCACACTGCAGCAAGGGTATCACCATCGCCGTCAACCCAAACACTAGTCGCTACTCCTCAGTCCACCAGTGAGTCCGTCGCCACTGCAGACCCCCGCCGCCAAATAGCAGCGCCATCCCCAGCGTGGTCACCCGGACCTGCCGGACCGATGCCGGTCAAAGGTACAACACGCCGCTCGAGGAGGGACGCACACCGATGCTAGGAAGACTCAAACGAGGAAGCCAGCCCTAGGTCCAGACCCACCTAGTCTAGACCCGCCGAGCAGCTGGAAGCAATAGACACACGCCATGGCGAGAGGGGACGCCGGCGGTCACCCGATCTGGGCCTGCCAGGCCTGGATCTGGTGTCCTAGCCACAGCTAGGAGGCGGGTCGAGGCCACACACCCCGCATCACCAGCCCCCTACATGCCCAGATCGAACCCGAATGGGCCCAGATCTGGGCCACGCCGCCCTGGCCGCCACACTGCTCCCTGCCTCCTCCAACCTGCTTCCCAGCGCCACCAAGCACCCAACGACGCGCCTCGCCCCGACCGGCCGCATCACCAACCCATCACCGCGCCGCCCCTCCACCCAGCGTTGCAGAGGGAGCCGCCCACGGCCCGCGCCGCCCGCGGCCCTCGCCGCCTAGGCCGGCAACCGCCAGCCCAGAACACGGCCGCCCCCTCGCCGTCCGACGCGCGCCACTGCAGCGCCGCCATGGAGCCCGACGCCAGCCCCACGCTCTGCCCCAGGAAGACGGCCCCGCGAGCGCCCGCACCGAGAGAGAGGCCGAGAGAGCCCCGCCGCCGTCGGCGCTGGCCGGGCTTCGCCCAGGCGCGCCCTCCTGGCGGCGGCGAGGGAGGGGGAGGGGGGAGAGGGGGCGGCGGCGGCGCGGCAAGCTAGGGTTCCCCCCTGTCGCCACGCGGGGGCGACGAGGGAGGACGAACCGTTTTGCCCCCGTTCGTCCCTTAAGTCTGCCCCATGACAAGAAAACCCGAAAGGTCAGAATTCAGAAAGGTGCGAGACAGAGCACATAGTGCAAACGGACAGAACACATAGTGCTAACGGACAGAACAAGAATTACCTGGATGAAAGTATGATCCCTGCAATCGTCCACCTCCAAGATCGAGGCCATGTTACCGTAGCGGTAATAATAGTTAGGCGCACTAAATATCGTCACAACCTTTTTCTCATGTTTCATTCAAAAAGGAATTAGGGAATCCGGAAGCAAAAAGTGGGTTGGAATTGAAAGCTTCTCAGAAAGAGATGATTACATGTGCCCAGTTGAATCCCTCCATAACTAACCGATGAGCTCTTGATATTAGCTTAAGGCTATTGGTGTGGTTAAATTGTTCTAAAGAAAACATGGTTGAATGTCAACTCAAGCAAAGACAAACAGAAAATCCAACTGATAAATAATGCAATGAGCTAAACCTGGCCAAATGTGTATCCGGCACCACGTGGTGAAATGCCCTAACCACACCGATCCAGTGGCGGACCCAGGCAAAAATGGGACTGGGGCACACATGTATATAAAAATGACCAAAAAAAATTGAGAAAGAAAAATCGCCAGCACATAACTACGTAAGCATATGCATGTTCAAACATGGTATATATATAGCAGTCTTCGTATAATGCATAAAATACTTCATCCCATAGCAATATGACAAGTTCACTAAAACAAGAAACAAACCTTTTTGGACAAAAAGACAGATATCCAAATAATTCATAGGTTGCAAAATGGTAAATATTATTTGTCTTCCAGATAAATGTTGTTACCTAAAAATGGAACGCACATGTTAGGATCAGCTATGCAAATATTAACGGAGGTGATAAAAATAGACAAAGTGTAAGGTATTAAATCATTACATTTCATCTCTCCCACGGCAATTTTTCATCTTATGGAAACGATCAACAATCACTTCATTAGTAACGGCCTCCAGCAATCCCTTTTCCACATAGCAAATCAGGCTATGGCTCAAATAATCATCACCAATTTTGTTACGCAAAGCATTCTTCACAATCTTCATAGCTGAACTCTCTACGGTGGCAGTGGCAACATGAAGTGTTACTACTAACTTCAAAAGCCTAAACACCAAAGGATATGAGAGATGCTTCCTTGTATCAACCATGAGTTTAGCTAAATCACCAATAATGTCCAGGTTAGCAAACCTTGTATCATGCAGTATATTATCTATATAGAGAGCAAGTTCATGCTCGAGAGTCACCATCTCTTTGTGATTGAAGTCATCAGGATAAAACTTAGCTAACTTCAACAACTTCTCCTTATCAAACTAACCAAATAGATCACTTGGGCTCAAAGCGGACATACATTGAAGCAACTCAGAATTTACCTTGTTGAATCTATCATCAAACTCTTTTCCTAACATATCCAAAACAGCAAAGAAACAATCAACAAAGTAATGATGTTCATTGTTAATGCCGGTCTTCTGTCTTGGTTTTTTTGGGTTCACATAGTCATTTTTCATATCGAGTATGGAGATGTCATGCTTCTCACAGAAACGAGTTACCTTCTCCATAAGAGAATTCCACCCCTCATTTGTTCTAAGCTTTTCTAGTTCACGCTTAGTGGATTCCACATCTGAAATAGCATTCACAATATCTTTATCGTTTCTCTGTAAGGATTTTGATAGACCATTTGTGAAAGCTAATATCATCATCATATGTAAGAAAAATGCAGAATCAAAAGTTTGCAAGTATTTGAGAAGACCATTAGCTTGACGCCTCTTTCCGGAATATGTACCATCTTTCTCAACATATTCTAGTACTGTAACCGTCGATGAGAACATCTTTGACAGACCCAACAATGTTCTATAATGGAAATTCCATCGAGTGTCGCCTGGTCTTTGAAGTGATAGCTCCTGATTTAGTCCAGTTCCTGTAGCAATCTCTCCACAACCAATTGCTTTCCTTAATTCATCTCGATGGTGTTCTCTAAGTTGGTCTTTTCTCTTGCAAGATGTTCCCACAACATTCAACAAAACCGAGATCATATCAAATAAGGGAAAATTGGTTATTTACCCAAAAGTTGAGCAGCCTTGGATTATGTACCCAAAGTTGATCATCCATTGGTAAAATACCCAGTTGAGGATATGGATTGAAATAAGAACTAGCACTTAGCCCCTCTAATTATATCGGGAGACAAAAATGCCACTCATGTAAACAAATATAGCTTCAGCCAGTAATCAATCAAAGTACAAACCCATCTCACGCAGATTCACAGCCATGTTGCGCCTCCGGCTGGTATTTTTCCGGATGATCTAGAGATCCAGCCGCATGCGCTGGAACCGCGGCCACGCCATGTACGCGGCGGCAACGCCGCCGCCAACACCCACATTCCCATCTCATTGCTACTGCTAGCTAGTTGCCGGCGAGTGACGGGTATCATCGGGTATACTTCAATTAAGTTACAGCAACCAGCAAACTAGTTAGCTATAATAATCCAACTTCTGAGTCTGCATGCTAGCGTGTATTGCTGTAACCGAATGCTATATTTCGTTCTAGTCATCTAGCATGTACCAGCATACCTGCATATGCATATTGCACACAGATGTTGTGGTTCAATCCAATCTCAAAATTATGAGGGTTAGCATTTTTGTTTCATGTGCCCATTTTTATGAGGAAATATGAAAATAAGAAATGAGAAGAGGAACGAGGCTACTATAAGGATCTGAGCCAAGCGACCATATAAGACTAGGGGAAAATTGTCCTTTGAATAAGAAATTAAACGATTGAATTTGTTTAATTTATAGAAAACCCCTCCGAGTAAATGATGGTGTAATTTTATCGCATTTTGGGTATTTTACCAATGGATGACCAACTTTGGATACATAATCCAAGGCTGCTCAACTTCTGGGTAAATAACCAATTTTCCCATCAAATAAATCTCCAACATCAAATATGTTCTTCGCAATAGCGACAACAACCAAGTTGAGTTTATGGGCAAAACAATGTATATACTATGCTGATTTGTTCTCACTCATAACTTTTGCTTGTAAACCATTGAACTCACCTGACATGCTACTTGCCCCACCATATCCTTGGCCTCTAACTTTCTTTAGACTTAAACCAAGTTCTGAAAATAAGAAATCTATGCAAGACTTCAGATGAGAAGCTATTGTCTCCTCCACATGAACAACACCGACAAACTTTTCTTGGACCAACCCACATTTATCAACATACCGGAGAACTACTGCCATTTGTTCTTTGTCAGAAACATCTCGACACTCATCTACCAATAATCTGAACACACCATTGCCAATTTCTTCCATCATATATCCCAACATTTCTTTTGCAAAGCACTCAACAATATCTTTCTGAAGTTTTGGAGACGTCATTTGATTATTATCTGGAGCATTTTTGAAAGCCTTGGCAACAACATCATTCAGCTTAATAGTGTAGTCAATCATCTCCTTATAATTTCCTTTATTTTCGTAATCTTTTGATTCATCATGGCCACGAAAAGACTGACCTTGATGCAACAAATGTCGGCAAACATCAATTGCAACATTTAAGCGGATGAGATGCTCATTCTTTTCCATTTCACTTTGTCTATGCAAGGCTGCACAGATAGATTGATCTTGTTTTAATAGATCATCATAGTCCTTTAGTGCTCTATTGTGAAAGCTATTGCGGTCACCAACATGAGTCACCAATCTCTATGAATTCTTCCAAGTGTTCCATCCTTCTACTACAAATGCATCATGCCCATGATGATTGTCTTTAACATTGTCCCTAAATAGTTAACAACATAAGCAATAGGCCTTGTTCGTCTTCTCACTGTACTCTATCCAATTAGCATACTGATCAAACCAATGAGGATTAAATCTTCTCTTGCTCTTATATTCTTCTTCCCAATCAGCTTGTATGGAAACTTAAAACCGCAAGGCTGATGAGGTCCCCAAGTTAAGTATTTGCTCCTGATCTAGTCGCGCTGATTGGGGTGATAATCTGCCATTCTCTTCCCTCTAGCTGGATCTCGAGGAAGTTTGTCCAAATCAATTAGTTTAGGAACAGCAAAATTATGTCTCAAAATGCAGGTCTTGGTTCATTTGGTGTTGTACTCCCTTTACTGGTACTGCCACTGGGGTTGATATTTGCTGGTGTTGAACTCTCTGTATCTGTAGTGGTGCCGGTGGGGTTAATATTTGCTGGTTTCTTAATCATATACCTCTCCATTCTTCTTCTTCTTCTTCTTCCCTGCCAAATCGTTGAAAGACTACCAGTATCAGTTCAAGTTCATATGCTAGTAGTAGCAGGTAAGCAACTAACTAAGAATATTGGTGCATTAGTCATGCTAGCCTGTTTGCGTTGACATAGAAAAATCCTAAATTCTAAAAAATGGGTTACGGATGGTATACTAGTATGTCACTTGGATGCTTTAGAAAGGATTTTCTCCTTGATTTGGCATGGAAAAGATGGGGAGATCAGAATAAAAAAGACTATCCAAAATTGAAAAGCCCTAATAATATTTATCCATGAGATAAGTGTTTAATTACCTGGGTGTATGTTTGGGGACAAGGCTCTGTACTGCAACGCTTTTGACGCGCCGCCGCGGAGGCTCCGCCGGCCGGCCGGCCGGGCACACGGCAGACTTGCGGTGGCCAGTCGCAATCGTCGAAGAAGTTGAAAGCCGCCTGCTCTGTTTTACGGAGACGAAGGCACGGAGCGGCAGCTAGACCTGCCGGTTACTCGATGGGTCGCGAAAGTCCAGGAGACTGCACATAGGACCGATCAGTCATGGGCACAACTGGCCTAGTAAGTTTTGGCCGGTCATTCTTTTTTTACTGGGCTTTGACAAAGAATGAAACAAGGCTGGGACAGGGCTGACCGGGGGGCATCGCCTTAATCCTATCCGACATGTATAGACAAGACCGAAAATTGAGTGAGGGCCAGTGCCCACGCTAAGCCTAAGAGGATCTTCACTTATTGGGTGAATTCATACCAAAATCCCGGACATTTTTTTTGTGGGACGAAGCTTGATTTCGGCTTGTACGCATAGTTTTCCACTCGCGTACCCAAGTGAGTTTTCACGTTTGGCTAAAATTTAATAAATTTTGGCGAATTTTAGGCGAACTTTGGCGAATATAAACGGTTTTGGACGAATATGAGCGAACTTTGGACGGATATAGTCGATACGGACGAACTTTGGGGAAATATGGGCAATATGGATGAACTATGGACGAATATGGACGATACAGACGAACTTTGAGCAGATATACCCGAATTTTAGGAAAACTTTGGCGAATCTGGTCTATATGGGCGAAATTTGGGCGAATATGGTTGATACGGACCAACTTTGGCGAATATGCCCGAATTTTGGGCGAACTTTGGGTGAATCTGGTATATATGAACAACTTTGGGCGAAATTTGGACGAATATGGGCGATACGAACGAACTTTGGGCGAATATGCCTGAATTTTGGGCGAACTTTGAGCGAATATGGTCTACATGGACGAACTTTGGATGAATATGGTCTATATGGGCAAAATTTGGGCGAAATTTAGGCGAATATGAGTGAACTTTGAATGAATAAGGACGAATATATGCTGACTAGACGGGTCCACTCGTCGAATTCGCTTCGTCCGGCGTTTTCAGGACGTACCCAGGATCCTGTGTTCGGCCTGGATAGACCGGACCAAAACACGCCGAAATCTGAAAAAAACAGGTCTTTAGATACGTGACTGGACCAAATTTTCAACGTTCGGACAATTCGGCGTCCAGATCAGACTGCTGCGTAGCCGAGTGGAGACGCTCTAACTTGCAATTCCCCTGTTGATTTCTGTTTTGTGGAATCGGGAGATGCCGATACTTGTACTAGTACCTAGTAGCGACTGCTCGCCGCGAGAAAGACAACCCCGCGTACCGGTTCACCCGTCCTCGACGAAACACAGCTCGCAGGAAGAGCCGGCCGCGCGACAGCAGGAAGACGGCGGCGGCGCTCCGGTGAGTCTTCCCTTCCTTCTCCCCATCCCCGCCCTCCTCCTGCTCGTCTTTCTCGTTCCCCGCACCCTCAGAGCAGGCTAGCGGCGGCCATGGCCTGTGCACCCCTCCACTGCCGTTACCCCTAACCCTAGATCGAAGCTCAGCCAAATGGCAGCGGGGGGACGGCGGCCAGAGGCGACCAGCAGCGGGGGGACAGCGTCCAGAGGCGACCGGCGGCCACGCCCAACGGCCTCTCCCTGCCCTCTTCTAGTTCATGTAGAGAGCATGTTCTAATTGGCAAACTTGTTTTTTTTTCTTCTGAAATTGCACAACCTGTCGTTATGTATACCTGAATGTTATGTACAGAACATTGCTAAAATCTCTTCCTTCTAGCCTTCCAGCTCAACAAGCAAAAAGAAGCTGTACCAAACGTTTTCAGCTCCTCCTAGCGATTTAGAGAAGCTAGCAATGGAGTTGGAAGCTGGCATTTGAGGATTTTGACAAGCTGGTGGGTTGCCGAACACTCCCTTGGAGCACCAAAAACAGCCGCCAGCTTCTTACAGCATATTGCCTCATTTGCTTGTCGCTCTAGTGGCGGGAGGGGCCTATTGCCTCATTTGCCTGTCGCTCTAGTGGTGGGAGGGGGTCGGGGCCCTAGGCCTACGCTTGCTTCTATAAAAAGGTCCCTAAGTTAGTGTTTGGTCAATCAACATAAACATTATGGTGGCGATGGTTGGCATAGTGCGGTTCAAGAATAAGGTTTCTCTGACTTCTCGTCCACCTCTGTCGGTGAAAATCTCTTCAGTGGCATTGAAGGAAATCGTCAGATATCTCCTCTTTTAGAGTGGTGGATCTAATTTTGTCTATCTGTTTTGCAAGTAGTCAATGGTCTCGGTTCATTGGTTTCTTATCCGATCGACGAGATCTGGTTATTCTGCAGTGGTTGTCCTGGCTTTCTTGTCACTTCCTTCTCTGGGAAGGCAATATATTTCTGAGATCAGTGTCTTCCGTGTCAACACCATTTCCCTTGTTCCGACATGGTTCGGAGGTTCAAAGGCAGCAACGAGCTTCACCTACGATGTGCCACGGGCGAGTGCACGAGAGATATGGCCTCGATGTACCCTAGGGACTTATGTGTACTTTTTAAAATTTCTTGATGATCCCGTGGTTGATCTTAGTATATGGCCTTGTGCACAAAAAAAGTAAAAACTTTCAAACATCCGGTGGATTGGATTTTTCCTCTTTTGAAACTCTAAATTAAATATTACCTCTATTTTAACCACAACCAAACAGCCCTTGACCCCGCAAGCACAAATCCTCGCAGACGCCTTCTCCATCCGAAAGCCGCCGCCTGGAACTCTTCGGTGTTCCCTTCTGAAGACACCCTTCCTCGACTTGACTGACTGGCGAGCTGTAGATCGGAGTTTCTCTTCCTGGTGATGAACCCTAACCTGCTTGTGTTGTCCTTCTGTTCTTTTACATGCTCTGAGAAATCTACGCCAGTTATTTTTTCCTAGGGTAGGACGGGCACTACAATCGATCCAACCTTTCGTGGATTTGGTGCGCACTAGCAGAAAATTGTTTTCTCCCGTATTTCGTTGGTTCAACTAAACCTGCATCCTCCCAGCTCGGCCCGCCTCGAGCAATGGCATATCCGGTCGATTAGGTCTTCGTCCTGTTTCTGTTTAGTAGATTTTAGTTCTGTTTGGGGATTTTTACTCGGTGGTACTCGGTTGCTTTTGGGTACATCTTACCCAGAGTTGTATCCATCTCCCTTTTGGTACCCTTGTCTAGCAAGATCAATGTGTAACTTATCCATTCCGTTAGAAAAAAAAAATCACTTTTAAATACTGTAGGTTAAAGAATCACTTCTGATTTTCTTTTTGGGGGTGGTGGTGTATTATTCATCTCCAAGGATAGGGGGTGCTGAACTTTAATTCAGGAGGCAAATTTGACTTTTGAAATGGACCTTATTGATCTGATGAATCATGCTTGCAGTAATTCAAGAGGAAGGAGCCAGGTGTTGATCGCAGATGAATGCTCCTGACCGCTATGAGCGCTTCGTCGTGCCTGAGGGCACAAAGAAGTGAGTCTACTCTTCCTCCACACTTTCCCCAATATTTATCCTGCAACTGTGTTTTGTTAGGTATTGCTTGTTTCTTTTTTGGGGGAAAAGAAGCAGCGGGATACAAGCTTGTTAAAATAATCAACATTTCAATTATGTAAAACTGTTAATAGCCATTTACGCCTGTTTATGTGATCCTTCATGCATGAAGTTATGAAGTGCTTTTAACCTTATATTCTTTTACGACCAACTCTTGTATTAGTGTCTGTCTGCCGCTTTATTACTTAAAAGACCGAGTCCTCACAATTATGTAATGTAGGGTGTCATTTGAGAAGGATACAAAGATCATGAATGCTGCATCTTTCACCATTGAACGTGAGGACCACACAGTCGGCAATATCCTCCGCATGTAAGTGTGGAAAAACTGTGTGCCTTTTGGTCCTTGGTTATGTTTATCAGTTCATCCTTATAAGTTTCTTCGGTATCTGTGGAATTCTGCAGGCAGCTACACAGGGACCCAAATGTTCTCTTTGCTGGCTATAAGCTCCCTCACCCCCTTCAGTACAAGATCATTGTTAGGGTATGGTGCAAGTTTATGTTTGTTCTATTCTTTTGTCAGGTTAGACTGTGCTCAAGTAGTCTGATGTTTTGTTATGTGGGCAGATCCATACTGCAAGCCAGTCCTCCCCAACGCAGGCATATACCCAGGCAGTCAATGATCTAGACAAGGAGCTCGAGAACCTGAAGCAAGCTTTTGAGGTATGTTTCTTGTGCATAGCTCATTAGTCAGGTACTTGTGATAGCCTATGCTGTGCCATTAGTTCATTATGACATTGACGAGTAAGGGGCTACATAAAAGATAGTGTCTTCTGCTATTAAATTTGCATTTTCATAACCAGTGCTTTGATAGCTTGATTTGGAATGTAGATTGAGTTGGTTTATGTTGATTTCACGCAACAAAGTTGGTGAAATTAATTGACATATTTTCATGCTAATCCACAGATAACAGCGATGCATGCTGCCATGTAATGCTTGGTTGTTTGCTGTCTGCCAATACCTTGAGTAGATTTAATACAACATATTTGATTTTGTTGCACTGTCATCACAAAAGAGTCAACTCGAATGAGTAGTTTTGGAAGGAAAACACAAACTAACATAGTGCAAAAATGTCCCAACCAACAAGTTAACAACCCCTTGGAAAAAAGGAGGAAAATAAGAATAGCTGAATACTTCATTTATTTCTATTTCTTAGCTATTGATAGAGTTAGAATCTGGCACAAGTCCCTCTTAGTATTTCCTATTTTTTGGCATTGTATCTTAACTGTATTGTAGCTTTCCATACATGGAACAGCCATTAAGCAATTTGTGCACATTTCCGGGGCAAATAATGGTCGTTTACACAATACTTGTAGAATTCGAGATGCTCTTTGCATGTGCATTGCTCTTTAGGCCATCAATTGAGTTGCCACTTACACTGCCACTAAGCATAAAACCAACCTGTGAGGAAGTTGCATCTTATAGAATATGAAACGAAGGATGCGGGGTCTACAAGTTCTCTGAATACTTTGGATGCAAATCCTCTTGCTCATAGTTAACCTCTTGATCACATACAACTGAGAGCATGATGATCACAGAGCATGCCGGTATTTAGTTCTTTGCTATGTGGTAATACAAAATAGCAATTTTGTACTTGGTGAACTAGGCATGTCAGAATCATTACATTTTCTGCTGCAAAAGATTGCCAATTCATGCTTTCCTAGTACTATTGCTTCCTCTTTCGTTTGTATAAGACAGCAGGCCACCGAGTATACTTTCAATTTGTTGTGGAGGTTAAGTTAAGTTGTCTCTTCAGTTCGTCATGCAGAACTTTTTGTGTTACTCCCTAGACCGACATAATTCATCCTTTTTTGTAAACATCAGTATCAGCTTTTGTTTTCGCGGTTGCTCGACTTTCTTTGATTTAGTGTCTTGCTGCATAGAGGTGAGACTGGCCTTTTGAATGGCTAGCTTTCCAGTTTTGTGTTGAAATATGGCGTAGCGCAGGGAAGAATGCATAGCGGAATGGAAAGCTACTTAAGCAGTGCCCTTTAATATAAATAAAATTTTCATTGTGAAGCATCTGGATCTGAGATTTATTTTGCCTTGAGCATTTTGTTAGTACTATTTTTTTCTGTTTTTTCCATGTCCATTTTCTTTCAAACAGTTGTGCCACTTTTGGAAAGTAGTTTGTTTTAAGATGTCTAAATGAAGGGTTAGAATGTCTTGCATTTGTATTTGGTTATTAATGACTACTTCATGTTATGCAGTTAGATAAGTGTATATTACATCAGGAAACACCAGGGACACTAGACCATAGAGGGTCATGTGGTTTGCTCCTTCTGTATACATCTTCAGGAAATGTTTGTGTCATTAACTATGAGCAGTATTCTCATGATGTCTCCATTGCCCATCAGAACTTCAGATTTTGCATTGCTCTTCCGCGCAATACTAAATCTATATTTGCTCTCATTTGTCCACCGCTTTAACATTAGAACTAGCATAAGTAAATATAGAACCACGAAATCATATGGCATGTCCTTGTATTCATTGGTTTGAATCCATCGGTTTCGATATAGATTTTTTGGGGGGGAGAATCTGTCGGGTTTCTTTTGATTGTGATGGTTATTTATTTATATCTTCTGCACAATCTGCTAAAGCATGCTGGTATTTTGATCATGGTGTACTTTTATGGATCCTAGTTCTCTCTCCCCTGCCCTTTTCACATTATCAGCTGAGTACTTTTATGTATTCTGATCATGGTGTACTTTTATGGATCCTAGTTCTCTACCCCCCCTGCCCTTTCCACATTATCAGCTGCCCTCCAAATAAATCTGTTGGATAACGCATATGACTAGAATTCTTTGTTTGAAGTCATACTGTAGTGATCTGCTACTGACGTCTCGTGGTTTCTGTGTCCAGGACGAGAAGAACCGGTACGAGGAACGGATGAAGCAGGGCTACTAAGCCAATGGTGTTGGATGCTAACGTTGAAGACTGTCTTGTATCTGATGTATGAACTGCCGTATGGGAAGAAAGAACTCAAAGATTGTTGATGGTCCCTGAACTTGTACTAGGAGTAGAACAGTAGCCTGTGTCGAGTCTAAGGTTGCACACCAGCAGTATTTCCGTTGGAATGTATGGATGTTAAAACATGTTCTTACGCCTGCTAGTTAATTGCTCGGTCCTGCACGCTGTTCCGATGTTCAGTGGAAGGTATAAGTGCTTGAATGATTCAGTACTGATGGACCTGCAGCCTCAACTCATTCAGCGTGATCGGCCCTTTGCTTCGCCTCGAGCGCGAGGCCTCATCCCACATGGAGGACCGCATGGGGACAAACCACCTCCTGCGAGCTGCCGCCATCTCGCTGCGCTCGGCCCGCCCAGCCACCTCTTCCTCCTGGTGTCGTACGGGAGCGGGAAAGAAGAGGTGTTGGGCTGGAAAGAGAAGACAGCGGTGAAGATATTTTCCCCTCCGTGAGATGTGGTTTTCAGCTATTTGCGACGATGGGGGACAGAAGGAAACTAGCCCCGCGGCCTCTACCCTCCGGTCCCATCCCCCAGCGGCCTCTAACCTGATGATGGCAGTGGCAGGAGTAAGGATGAAATATGTCCAACCGGATGGCCGGCAGACAAACACGACCACGCGCCGCACTGCTGAAGACGGATCGTGCGGCTGAGGCTCAAGCGCGCGCGCAGACACACACCGAGGAGGCGGGTAGGTTAGAAAAAAAAAACTAGATCTCTCAGCTCCCTCCCCGTCACTCACTCCAAACAGAGAGAGAGAGACTGAAGTCTGAAGACTGAAGGGGCGGCTGGTCTGGTTCTCTTCTCCTCCCTTTCCCCTTTTCTGGTTTCCCCCTCGGTCCCGGAATCCGATCTCGATTCTAGCTCGACACCCCCAATCCCCTCGGACCTCCACACCCCCAATCCCTTCCTCTAATAAATCGACGAGGAGGAGGTGTGTTGTGTTGTTAGTAGCGCCATGGATCCTTTTGCCTTTATCCCAAGCCAAGACTTCTCCTTCTGGGACGTGGAACACCACGGCGAGGAAGAAGAAGAAGAAGAAGAAAAGGAAAAAGAGGAGGAGGAAGAGGAGCTGCTGCTGCGACCTAGGGCCCGCCCCCTTCTGAGCCCCCCTGCTCATGGCTATCCGGACGAGGGCGGTGTCCCGAGGCCAGATTTCGTTCTCATCGAGCAAATGGCATACTTCATCGACCGCGACAACGCCACCACCGCCTCCTGTGACATGACGGCCCCGCTCATCAAGGGCACAATCAAGGTCACCTTCTGCACCGCCCCCCCGCCGCTCCTCTCCTACTACTGTGTCCACACCACCGCCTACGACCACACGGACTTCATCGCCGATCCGCTAATCCTCGCCTCGGAGACGGACGGAGGCCTCGTGCTCCTCCGTCTCATCATCGGTACATCTCAATCTGACTTCTTCAGACCCGTCTGTCGCCATTTGTTCATCTATGACTCCGGCAACGGTCGACGACGGCCGTCGCTCAAGCAACTTCCACACCCTGGCGCCACTCTGGAATTCAACGGACCTTCTCTTGCGATTGTCCGCCAATGTAATAATAGGAAGAAAGAAGAGGAAGATCTCCGCAGCCCCGCCCGCAACCAAGATGAGAACAGCGACTACAGTGGGCCAACCCTGCGCCCACGCCACAAACTGCGCCCCCCCCCGCAGTGTCAGCAGCAGTGCAAGTAGTGGCTTCGCCCTTCACCCCCACAGTGCAAGCAGTGGCTTCACCCTCCACCCCCACAGTGCAAGCAGCGGATCCGCCCTTCACCCCCACAGTGCCAGCAGCGGTTCCACCCTCCACCCCCACAGTGCCAGCAGCGGTTCCGCCTTCCACCCCCATGAATGCAACAATTGTGACTATGTGATTGTTGCAAGAGCGTCTGATTACGGATACACATCGCCTTCATTTCTGTTGATGTACCACTCTAAGACAGATCTTTGGAGCTCCAAGGCGGTTCAGGCGCCAAAAGGATACAGTGGGCACATCACAAGCAAGACAATCACCATTGGAGAAGAGGTGGCGTGGGTTGATCTCTCGAGGGACATCATATTCTGTGATGTGCTTGCTGAAACCCCCAAATGTCGTGTTGTTCGCCTGCCGCTACCGTTCGAGAAGCTACCCGATCCAAGTTCAGTTCGGGACATTGCCATCGTCGATGGTTGCATCAACTATGTTGAGCTGCACCATCAAATAAACAAGGACGACACTGTTGACGGTTGGAGTGCCACAAAATGGAGCAAGAAGATCACCAACCCCTCCGATGAATGGGACTTGGACCACAAGGTCCATTCATCCAGCATCTCGGGATCTTCTAAGCTTGAAGGGAAGGGTCATATGGCTCAACCAGATTTGCGGAAGCTCTTCTTAGGCTTACCCAACTTGAGCCTCCAAGATAATGGTATAGTGTACTACCTCGCCAAGATCCACTACTGGGATAGTGAGCAAACCGCATGGGTGGTTGCTGTTGATTTGAAGAACAACAAAGTACATGAAGTGGTAGAGTATAATGCCCTCAGAACAGTAGGACTGTCCATTGGATACAAAGCAAGCAGGATCTCCAAATATCTTAAAGGTGCTCCAGGTACTTGGCTTGCTTGCCTAACTGTATTTATATGTTGTCTTTTGCTTGCCTAACTGTATCTATATGTTGTATTTTTTCGAGAGTGCACCAATAGCGCACCATAATTTTATAGAAGGTAAAAGTATAGTACAACCAAATCAGAGCCCATGCGAAAAAGGACTAGACTACAACTCCACACACCCAACACTAAAGCCTACTCTCCTAATCTGATCACCAACTCCAACACTTGCCCTCATATGCAACCTGACTTTGAGCTCGTCTAGGATGCGATCCGTCAATTCAAGCACTATGTATTGCTGAATTCAAGCAATTTCCTCATGTAACCAGACAGGCGCTTCAGCCACTAAAAATTGGTGTATTGGCTTCACAGCAATCACCGTTGTCACCAGCACTAGCCACCCTTCTCTGGCCATCATCCCCTTCTGCCAAGCTGTAATGAAAGCAGTGGCTTTTTCAAGCATTGGTTGCCATTCAGCCTTGGTCAATGGTCTCAGAGCCTGCAACGAAACAAGATACTTAGTCAGGAACTCTTCTAGTCTGCACCTTAGCGTGTTACGCACTACCCTTTTATCCTCACCAGATCCTCTAATCAACGTGGCGGTGGATTTATTGTAGACTTGACTCTTAACCCTGATGCCTCCCAAAACATCTGCAAGATCTCCTTAATTGCCTGTAGATCAGAATTTAGTGGTCGTACGAAAAGCACAACGTCATCAGCATAAATTGACACCCTCTGTAAAGCACCCATCCCTGGAATTGGGCTAATCAGATGTTCTTTGACCGCCAATGAGAATAATGCCGTGAAGGTCTGCATCCCTATTGCAAAGAGTGTTCGCCACACTTGATTCCCCCTCCTTAGCCCTCGTGCATGGCTGATTCGCTGTCCAGGAACACCATTCACCGGAACCTTGGTTTTAGCCCCGGAGTAAGATTCCAATCCAGCTCAGGAAGATTTTCCCAAACTCCAGTTTCCTTAGCACCTCTAAAAGAAAAGCCCAAGATAAAGAATCAAACGCACGCGAGATGTCCAGTTTGAATAGCACACCTGGTATTCTTCGGGAGTTTGTTTTCCTAGCCACTTGTCTCACCAAGATAAAATTATCCTGGATATTCGTTCCCTTGAAAAATGTCGACTGGTTGGCACTGACAAGCTCTCCTAGTTTTGGCCTCAATCTGTCTGCAGTGAGTTCTGAGAATAGCTTCGAGAAGCTATGAACGAGGCGATTGGCCTATAATCTCATACTCCCATGGTGTCAGGTTTTTAGGTAGATTTGAGTTCCGTTTGGGGATTTTTACTCGGTGGTACTCGGTTGCTTTTGGGTACATCTTACCCAGAGTTGTATCCATCTCCCTTTTGGCACCCTTGTCTAGCAAGATCGATGTGTAACTTATCCATTCCGTTAGAAAAAAAAATCACTTTTATATACTGTAGGTTAAAGAATCACTTCTGATTTTTTTTGTTTGGGGGGGGGGGGGGGGGGGCGGTGTCTTATTCATCTCCAAGGATAGGGGGTGCTGAACTTCAATTCAGGAGGCAAATTTGACTCTTGAAATGGACCTTATTGATCTGATGAATCATGCTTGCAGTAATTCAAGAGGAAGGAGCCAGGTGTTGATCGCAGATGAATGCTCCTGACCGCTATGAACGCTTTGTCGTGCCTGAGGGCACAAAGAAGTGAGTCTATTCTTCCTCCACACTTTCCCCAATATTTGTCCAGATAATGCTTCAATTGTGTTTTGTTACGTATCGCTTGTTTCTTTTCTGGGGGAAAAGAAGCAGCGGGATACAAGCTTGTTAAAATAATCAACATTTCAATTATGTAAAACTGTTAATAGCCATTTACGCCTGTTTATGTGATCCTTCAGGCATGAAGTTATGAAGTGCTTTTAACCTTATATACTTTTACGACCAACTCTTGTATTAGTGTCTGTCTGCCGCTTTATTACTTAAAAGACCGAGTCCTCACAATTATGTAATGTAGGGTGTCATTTGAGAAGGATACAAAGATCATGAATGATGCATCTTTCACCATTGAACGTGAGGACCACACAGTCGGCAATATCCTCCGCATGTAAGTGTGGAAAAACCGTGTGCCTTTTGGTCCTTGGTTATGTTTATCAGTTCATGCCTTATAAGTTTCTTCGGTATCTGTGGAATTCTGCAGGCAGCTACACAGGGACCCAAATGTTCTCTTTGCTGGCTATAAGCTCCCTCACCCCCTTCAATACAAGATCATTGTTAGGGTATGGTGCAAGTTTATGTTTGTTCTATTCTTTTGTCAGGTTAGACTGTGCTCAAGTAGTTTGATGTTTTGTTATGTGGGCAGATCCATACTGCAAGCCAGTCCTCCCCAACGCAGGCATATACCCAGGCAGTCAATGATGTAGACAAGGAGCTCGAGAACCTGAAGCAAGCTTTTGAGGTATGTTTCTTGTGCATAGCTCATTAGTCAGGTACTTGTGATAGCCTATGCTGTGCCATTAGTCCATTATGACATTGACGAGTAAGGGGCTACACAAAGATAGTGTCTTCTGCTATTAAATTTGCATTTTCATAACCAGTGCTTTGATAGCTTGATTTGGAATGTAGATTGAGTTGGTTTATGTTGATTTCACGCAACAAAGTTGGTGAAATTAATTGACATATTTTCATGCTAGTCCACAGATAACAGCGATGCATGCTGCCATGTAATGCTTGGTTGTTTGCTGTCTGTCAATACCTTGAGTAGATTTAATACAACACATTTGATTTTGTTGCACTGTCATTACAAAAGAGTCAACTCGAATGAGTAGTTTTGGAAGGAAAACACAAACTAACATAGTGCAAAAATGTCCCAACCAACAAGTTAACAATCCCTTGGAAAAAAGGAGGAAAATAAGAATAGCTGAATACTTCATTTATTTCTATTCCTTAGCTATTGATAGAGTTAGAATCTGGCACAAGTCCCTCTTAGTATTTCCTATTTTTTGGCATTGTATCTTAACTGTATTGTAGCTTTCCATACATGGAACATTCATTAAGCAATGTGTGCACATTTCCGGGGCAAATAATGGTCGTTTACACAATACTTGTAGAATTCGAGATGCTCTTTGCATGTGCATCGCTCTTTAGGCCATCAATTGAGTTGCCACTTACACCGCCACTAAGCATAAAACCAACCTGTGAGGAAGTTCCATCTTATAGGATATGAAACGAAGGATGCTGGGTCTACAAGTTCTCTGAATACTTTGGATGCAAATCCTCTTGCTCATAGTTAACCTCTTGATCACATACAATTGAGAGCATGATGATCACAGAGCATGCCGGTATTTAGTTCTTTGCTATGTGATAATACAAAATACTCCCTCTGTTTCAAATTACTCCGCACGCACTCTTATCTAGGTGGGCTAGTACTCCTTCATTTTTTATCCAAAAAAATCTTAGGATTTTTGAACTAGATAGTATGAAATGTGTACTAGGTATTTCAGAAATCTCAGGAATTTTTTGAACGAAAAATAAGAGAATACTAGCCCACCTAGATAAGCGTGCGTGCGGAGTAATTTGAAACAGAGGGAGTAGCAATTTTGTACTTGGTGAACTAGGCATGTGAGAATCATTACATTTTCTGCTGCAAAAGATTGCCAATTCATGCTTTCCTAGTACTATTGCTTCCTCTTTTGTTTGTATAAGACAGCAGGCCACTGAGTATACTTTCAATTTGTCGTGGAGGTTAAGTTAAGTTGTCTCTTCAGTTCGTCATGCAGAACTTTTTGTGTTGCTCCCTAGACCGACATAATTCATCCTTTTTTGTAAACATCAGTATCAGCTTTTGTTTTCGCGGTTGCTTGACTTTCTTTGATTTAGTGTCTTGCTGCATAGAGGCGAGACTGGCTTTTTGAATGGCCTACCTTTCCAGTTTTGTGTTGAAATATGGCGTAGCGCAAGGAAGAATGCATAGCGGAATGGAAAGCTACTTAACCAGTGCCCTTTAATATAAATAAAATTTTCATTGTGAAGCATCTGGATCTGAGATTTTTTTGCCTTGAGCATTTTGTTAGTACTATTTGTTTCTGTTTTTTCCATGTCCATTTTCTTTCAAACAGTTGTGCCACTTTTGGAAAGTAGTTTGTTTTAAGATGTCTAAATGAAGGGTAAGAATGTCTTGCATTTGTATTTGGTTAATGACGACTTCATGTTATGCAGTTAGATAAGTGTATATTACATCAGGAAACACCAGGGATACTAGACCCGTAGAGGGTCATGTGATTTGCTCCTTCTGTATACATCTTCAGGAAATGTTTGTGTCATTAACTATGAGCAGTATTCTCATGATGTCTCCATTGGCCATCAGAACTTCAGATTTTGCATTGTTCTTCCGCGCAATACTAAATCTATATTTGCTCTTTTGTCCACTGCTTTAACATTAGAACTAGCATAAGTAAATACACGAAATCATATGGCATGTCCTCGTATTCATTGGTTTGAATCCATCGGTTCCAATATAGTTTTTTTTTTGGGGGGGGGGGGGGGAATCTGTCTGGTTTCTTTTGTGATAGTTATCTATTTTTTGCTTTTGCTCAAACTACTAAGGGGTCGTTTGGAACATAGGATTTCTAGAGGAAATCCATAGGAAAGGAATATCACATGAAAACTTTCCTTTGCACCGTTTGGAACACAGGATTCCATCCTAGGAAAGCTACAGGAAAGTTTCCTTCGGTGCTGATTTCACAGGAAAACCGGAGGAAAAAACACATCCAATCTGACCTCTTTTTTACTTTCCTGTACGACGACCGAGGCAAACTACACTGCATAGAGATTGTTTTACAAGCGAATGAACAACCATCAGGCACACCCGGAGCTGCTGCGCCAAAAGTCAAAACTGAGGCATGAAAATCAGTCGAATTAGCACCGCTGCTGCCAACATGGGATACGCCACGAAAGCCCGACGTTGTTGTCATGAATGTGTCGTCGTTACCATGAATGCATCGCCAGTGGCGTTGCTCCAGTTATTGTGGTAATATTGTCAAGAATTGGTTGTTATTTTTATCTTGCTTAAGCATGTCAGTCAAGATGAATATTCCGTAACAAAGTTCCTGTGTTTCCTTTTTCCTGCGTTTCAAACAGTCATCTAGGAAATTTTCCTATGTTTTGAAATCTTCTGGTTTTCACATGAATTCCTATCCTATTCCTATGTTTTTTCTATTCCTGTAGTTTTCCTATCCCTTGTTCCAAACGGGGCCTAAAGCATGCTGGTATTCTGATCATGGTATTTGTATGGATCCTAGTTCTCTACCCCGTGCCCTTTTCACATTATCAGCTGCCTTCCAAATTAAAATTAATCTGTTGGATAACGCATATGACTAGAATTCTTTGTTTGAGGTCATACTGTAGTGATCTGCTACTGACCTCTCGTGGTTTCTGTGTCCAGGATGAGAGGAACCGGTACGAGGAACGGATGAAGCAGGGCTACTAAGCCAGTGGTGTTGGATGCTAACGTTTAGACTGTCTTGTATCTGATGCCTGAACTGCTGTATGGGAAGAAAGAACTCAAAAGACTGTTGATGGTCCCTGAACTTGTACTAGAACGTATGGGTGTTAATTTGCCCGGTTCTGCACGCTGTTCTGACCTTCAGTGGAAGGTATAAGTGCTTGAATGATTCAGTACTGATGGACCTGCTGCCTCGACTCATTCAGCCTCGTCAGGGGGGCTCAGCTGGATTGACTCGACGTCTAGTAATTTTCAATCTGTCTTAGCATGGGGGTAGGGCTATCTGGCAGTCACCAGCTCCTGCGGTTGTGTCCTACGTTATTATCATGGGGTAGGGCTATCTGAGCGTACAATGTTTCCGTGATCCAACGTTATCAATGAATCAAAACACCCTGTACTGTACAACCACAGATCTCCTCGGAAGTTGGAAGGAGAATTGCACGATCAAAATATAAGCTGTTTTAGGTTTGTGAAGAAAATATATCTAGACTTTTTTAGTAAATCTATATTTGTTTCTATATTTTTGGCGTGGCTGCATGACGACAAGTGCCGTGGCTTCTGTAACCCGCTCGCTTCCTCGTCTTTCCCTTGGTAAACCGTCTTGCACGCCACCGTCTGCTAGTTCGGGGTCGACGAGTGGCGCCATGCGCGCGTCTTCTGTTGCTTGCCGCTGGCGTCGGCCACCTTGTCCGCGGTATTATTTCGCCGCGGAGGTGTCGCGACGCCGCTGGCCACAGATTTCTAGCTAAAAGAGAAACGAGACAGATCACTTGTAGTAGCCTTGTAGGAGTAGTTTTCACTAATATGGATTTTCAGCAAAAGACGGCCAAGGTGCCCCGGAATCCGATCTCATCTCCAACTCCGCTTCAGCGACCACCCTCCCCTCCTCTACTTAAATCCACAAGCTGAGGCATCGATCTTGAGCCGAGGAGGTGTGTTTGTTAGTAGCTCCATGGATCCTCTTGCCTTTCCTCCAAGCCAAGACTACCCCTTCTCCTTCCTGGAGATCCAAGCCAAGACTACTCCTTCGCCTTCTTGGAGGAGGAACACGGCGAGGAAGAAGAAGAAAAGGAAAAGAAGAGGAGGAGGAGTTGTTGCTACTGCCGAGTCCTCCTGCTCATGGCTACCCCGACGATGACTGTGTCTCGAGTCTAGATTTCGTCCTCATCGAGCAAAAGGCCTACTTTGTCGACCACGACAACCCCACCAGCGCCTCGTGCGACACGACGACCCTCTTAAGCAGAGAAGAATCAAGGTCACCTTCTGCACCGCCGCTCATCTCCTACTACTATGTCCACAAACCGCCTACGCCCACACCGACTTGGTCACCGATCCAATCTGGGCACTAGGGCGAGATGCCCTATCATATACTCCCTCTGTTTCAAAATATAAGATGTTTTACGTTTGTAAAAAAAATAAATCTAGACTTTTTTTAGTATGTAGATTCATCCTAAAGTTAATTAAACCTACATACTAAAACAAGGTTAGATTCATTTTCTTCATAAACCTAAACCATCTGAAACGAAGGGAGTATTAACAATGTGTATAGATATCAATTTTTAATAATAAATATTTATGATGTCAACGAGTTTATTGATTATGTAGAAAAAGAAAAACAATTCAATTTTTAAGAGAAAGTCCACACTATAAAAGCCACCCGGTTAACTTCTCTTCGGCAATGTTCAAAGCTGATGTTATTAAAAGAGTATGCTTTCTGGAAGCAATCACCTAAAATCGCTGTAGCTGGACTCCAAATTTCAGTCTCTCTGTTGCAAGCTTGGATCACCTCCAGTGAATCCGATTCAATTTTCACAGAAGACACGCCAATCCGCTCTAGGAATTCCAAGCCTTTCAATAAAGCCAAAGATTCTGCCGTGGCCCGTAACTGCATTCAGAACATAACTATGGGCATGCATATCCCGCAACAGCATTGCCACGATCATCTCTTAAGACAGCACCCCACCACACCTGTTCCATTAGCATGGAAGGATGCATCAATATTTAATTTGAGTTCTCCTCTATCAGGTTTCTTCCATGAGTCCTGGCGCTCCACGACACTTGTCGAAGTAGCTGCAACATAGTTTGCCGTTATTGCATCCACTACAAGTTAGATTGAGTCTCTTTCCAGCATACACTACAAGTTATACTAAAGACTATATTTAACTAGAATGTAAGGAAAAAAACTAGAATGTAGCTTCTTGGGCCTTCGGGCCTATTCCCATTCCAAAAAAAAATGTTGTCAACAAAGATTGAACTCATTGTCATATGTAAGACATATTTGACCTAAAATGACATTAACATGTCAATGGTTTGGTAAAACTATCCTCTTAAACAACATATATACTATAGATTTTTATTTTTGAATATACATTAATTATATACTAGAAACATCTATCATTATATTCTTATGACATATAATTTAGATATCTCTACAAAGAAAGATAATGACGCACAAATATATACACTAAACTAATACAAGTGACACAAATTCATTAGAGAACACATATGGTTTTGCATTTTCATATTTGACATAATTTTGTTTAAATATTTTGAAGAAGCAATGTATTAAACACTAATGTACTAACTTTTATTGTAAAATACAGTGACCATGAATCAACAAGAAATGTACTCTAAAAAGTTATATATAATTTAGTATAAATAATTATATTTATTTTGCCTTTCCTTGGGCCGGCCCTGTCCACTCATCCTCATCTTGGAGACGGGTGGAGGCCTCGTGCTCCTCCGTCTCATCATCGGCAGATCACAGTCCAACTACTTCCGACCGAGCTGCCGACACTTTTTCGTATACGACTCCAACACTGGTCAATGGGCCGTTGCTCAAGCAACTCCTGCACCTCGGTGCCACCTTGGAGTTCAATGGACGCTCGCCTTCTATTGCCCGTCACTATAACAGAAAAAAGAAGGGGGAGATCGCCGCAACCCCGCCTGTAGCCAAGACGACAAAAACGATTACCGTGACCAAACCTCCCACCCACACAACACCAGCAGTGGATCCGCCCTCCATCCTAGGTTGTAGCCAGCAATCATGACCATGGACATGACTGTAGAGATTGTGATTACGTGGTCGTCGCAAGAGCCTGCGATTACGGACACAAACCACCTTCGTTGCTGTTGATGCTGTATGATGGATCTCTGGAGTGCGAAGCTGGTTCAGACATTGAGAGAATACAACTGGCACATTACGAGAAAGACAATCACCATCGGAGAAGAGGTGACGTGGTTCGATCTCTCGAGGGACATCATTTTCTATGACGTGTTTGCTGAGACCCCCAAATGTCGTGTCGTTCGCCTGCCATCACTAGTAGAGAAGCTACCCGATCCAAGTTCAGTTCGGGACATCGCCATCCTCGATGGCATCATCAAATAAACAAGGACGACACCGTTGACAATTGGAGTGATGCCAAATGGAGCATGAAGATGACTAGCCCCTCGGAGGCATGGCCCTTGGACCACAAGGTCTGTTTGTCCAACATCTCAGGGTTTTCTAAGCTTGAAGGCAATGCTCATATGTCTCAACCGGATTTGAAGAGGCTTTTCTTAGGCCTACCAAGCTTGAGCCTCCAAGATAACGATGTTGTGTATTGCCTCGCCAAGATCCACTAAATAGTGAGCAGACATCATGGGTGGTTGTTGTTGATTTGAGGAACAATAGAATACATGAGGTTGTAGAGTATAACACCCTCAGAACAGTAGGATTATACATTGGCTATAGTGCAAGTAGGATCTCCAAATATCTTAGAAGTGATTCAGGTACTTCCCTGACTTAATATACATGATGCACTACCCGATTAATGCATATTCGTGTGCATGTTGGGGGTGGGTATCTATATGTTTTCATTACATGGTTTGTTATTTCTAGATAGTTAATGTATCACGGACATAACTACATAAATTGCAGTAAACTCAGTTAAATCTTAAAACTAGACTATATATGACACATATCAAAATGGATGACATGTTGTGGGTCTTCTTTTTAGGTGTCAAATTTGCTCAACATTCAACATAAATATGTGATTCTGATAACCCCATTGGTAGGAAGTAGTTTTACTACTAATCATAAATTGCACATGACACGGATCCACCACGATGCACAAATCAGTTGTACTTTTGTCATGTATGGAGAAAGGATTGCACGCCTCTCCTTATTAAACACGAACAATTCTCTCAAGTGTTTCTTAGATTATAGAAACCTATAAATGAATTGTACAAATTGGCGCTAATAAACTATGTTGAGGAATAGCCTTCCCCTGCTATGCTCTCTCTGAATGAGCTTGAGCATTATCATGGTCTTCTTATAAAAGACAGGAAGCCGGGTATTCAGACAATTCATTAAATAGTGAGCAGACATAATGGGTAGTTGCTGTTGATTTGAGGAACAATAGAATACATGAGGTTGTAGAGTATAACACCCTCATTATATTAGGCTTATACATTGGCTATAGTGCAAGTAGGATCTCCAAATATCTCAGAAGTGATTCAGGTACTTCCCTGACTTAATATACATGATGCACTACCCGATTAATGCATATTCGTGTGCATGTTGAGGGTGGGTATCTATACATTTTCATTACATGGTTTGTTAATTCTAGATAGTTAACATAACTACATAAATTGCAGTAAACTCGGTTAAACCTGAAAACTAGACTATATATGACACGTATCAAAATGGATGACATGCTGTAGGTCTCCTTTTTAGGTGTCAAATTTGCCCAACATCCAACATAAATATGTGATCCTGATAACCCCATTGGTAGGAAGTAGTTTTACTACTAATCATAAATTGCAAATGACACGGATCCACCACGATGCACAAATCAGTTGTACTTTTGTCATGTCTGGAGAAAGGATTGCACGCCTCTCCTTATTAAACACGAACAATTCTCTCAAGTGTTTCTTAGCTTATAGAAACCTATAAATAAAGTGTACAAATTGGCGCTAATAAACTATGTTGTGGAATAGCCTTCCCCTGCTATGCTCTCTCTGAATGAGCTTGGGCATTATTATGATCTTCTTATAAAAGACAGGAAGCCGGGTATTCAGACAATTCGTTAGTTGGTTACTTTGTATAACTGGTCAGGCAGAGTTAATTAGCGTCAAGAGGGTTTCTGGTCAAAGACTTAGATGCTATTTTGCTAGACTTGGGTAACATGAAACCTCTGTTTGGGATAACTGAAGAGAAAACATTCTCTCTGAAGCAATAACAGTAGAGGTTCTCACGAAGAGGGGGAGAAATGGAGATTCATTGAGAACAGCGGAGTTGGAGCGCAAGGATGAAGAAATCTGAGGGGGTATTAGTAAAAAAGACATGATTTTCTTTTATTGGTATAGATAGCTGTGTAGAGTGATTTTATAGATACAGCCGGACTCACATATTTTTATTGACCGCAAAGAGCTCATCCATCCTTGGTGAAGATTTGATCAGAGTATACATATTTTGTACTGCACACATTTATACTTAAAACTTGCGCAGAAGATATGCATACAGAGCATTTTTATATGGTTTTTAATTTCCATTTTGGGTTGCTTGGGCCTAAAATGGATGGGTTCAACTTTGCCCTAAAGATTAATCGGCCGAAAACTTAGACCTCTGGGCCGCTATGGAAACCAACTAACCAAGCCACGCTACATATATTAAGTAATGAATAAACAGCCAAGGCTGTTCCTGTAAAAAAAAAAAGAACAGATCACCTGTAGATTGTCAGATACAGTTCACTTGTGTTCACTAATGGACTTCCATCAAAAGACAGCCACGGTGCTCACAATTCCCTGACATATGGAACCACGCTTTCATAAAAACTCCAAGATTCTCCACTAGCTTGGATAAAAGAGGCCATATCTTTCTAACGAGATCGACCAAGAAAAGCTAGATTCTGCCGGCGCTCGTAAAGGCCAAGCCAGGGATTATACAGTATAATTAACGCTGTCGTACATGTGCTGATGTGCATTCTGTCCGTGCCAGGCTGCTTTCTGTACACCACATTTATATGTTGTCGAGTTTGTTAATTGCTGGAGTAATTAATTTGTAGTGGATGCGCAGTGTCATGCGACTTGGCTAGCTAGTAGCAATAGTAAAGCATCTCTAATAGTCGAGTTGGAGAACCGCATGGCAGAGTTCCCCGTGCCGGAGTTGCGCATCGTCACCCGCGAGCATGAGAGGGAGAACCGCCGGGTGTTTCTGCAACTTCGGTCCGTCGGGACCGACGAGGCGAACATGGAGATGCTCCATCATGAGTTCCCGGACCTCGTGTTGGCGGAGGTAGGGTTCTACGCTTTTAGAGAGGCTGCGAGGAAGAAGAGAGGTACGGAGGTTGGCCCCTCCACCATCGCCTGGTCGTTGGACTCCTCGGAGGCGGACTTTGATTTCTGGAATGACCTCGGTGTCTTCGACGACGACGACGATATTTGGGATGATGTCTAGGATGTGTTTGTAGTGTCGGAGTTGAGCTGCCTAGGTAGTGTCAGAGTCAAAGTTTTAGGTGGAGTCGAGTTATGTATCAAAGTTCTATCCATGTTTAGGTATTGTCTTCAGCGTTGAATCAATGTCTCAAGTGTTCAACCGATGTCAAAGTGTTAAATTTGATGTTCAAAATGTCGAATTTGATGTGTTGGAAGAATGGTTCCTCGTGACTTATTTTACATCATCTTAAAATTTATCTCGTGCCCTAAAATGCATTATCTTGTAAACCAAAAACTGTGAAGGTGATGCAAAACCCGCATTTTGGTGATGCACAACTTTTAGGCACTTGTTCTCCTCGGTGTTGAATTATACATCATCTATTAGAGATAGCTCTAGCGAGCTAGCTAGCTACCCTGGCAACATGGTTACCTTCATGGACGGATCCAATATTGGGCATGTGTGTACAGATGTACCCCGATTTTTTCTATAAAAAAATCTTATATAGTTGTATAGTAGCATGTTTTCTCTAACATACGTGCTATTTTCCCACAACCACAAACTAAATGAAAATCCTATAGTTTACTACTCTCGTCATTCGGAGATGAGATATGTGTATCTGAACAAATCTATGACACTTATTTCCGAACAAAGAAAGTACAACCTAAGTTACAAGCATCCCATTAGGCAGTCGCCATTGTACATATTTTTCACGAAACATTTCTACCATTAACAAATTTATGTAATGATCTTGTGATCTTTATTCCTTATACGTTCAAAAGAAAATTCTTATAGGCTCAATCATCACATTGTTTCATTTGAGAAAAAGATAATCCACACATTGGACTGACAAAACCACATGGGACGGGGTGACATCAAAATGGTGGAATTGATAAAACTCTATTTTTCTTCTTATTTTTTGTAATCTTGGTCACCTTTTAAGATATTTTTCTCAACCAAAAAAAATTACGGACATATTGTCCTACAATACATAAATTATACTTTTACCTATATTACCACTTGACCTTTATGTTTTGTGTTAGTTAAAATTTGTACACCCAAAAATGAAATCCTAGATCCGTCCCTGTTTACCTTGATGATATCCATTGGCATGAATTTGTTGATGTGTCAATGAATGGTGACATCGGCTGGTCAGCCCGTATTACTTTGCATGGTAGGTTAGTTTGGTGAGAACGAGGTCCTGCATGTACCCTAAAGGAATTCGTGTACGTACAATACAAATAATTAAACTCGTCATATCGGAAACAGTGACTAGCTGCTTGTATATGACTATATGAGCATGCATTTTCAAGCAGCCGTACGTGCGTGCAAATTTCGGTCTTTACTTTTTGATGACCGATTTCAAAATAGACCGATATGCAAAGACCGAATTTTCGGTCACGACGGAACTCCCACCCTTAGAAAGCAGTACTGTGGCACCAACAAGAACGTTAAATGTTCTCTCGTCCCCTAGCTAGTCTTGCTAGCTACTTTGGCTGTCATTTGCTGCTCTATACTAGTACAACCAGCTAATCAAAGACTCACGAGGGACTCTCCTTTTTAGCTTTGGCCGGTAAATAAGGATGGCAATTTTACCCATGGATACGGGTACCCGCGGGTACCGTACTCACATGGGTAGGGTATGAGAACACTTTTATACCCATGGGTAATACCCATATCCTACCCGTTAAGTCATGGGTATGGGCACGGGCATAGACTTGTACCCATGGGTATACACATATCCTACCCGTTTAAACTGATATGTCAAACTTATCTATAGAGTTCGAACCTATTCGGCCGAGAAGCCTAGGGACGAGTATGAGATTGCGACTTTTACACTTTAATTTGATACTTTCATGTACTCGTCTGTAGAGTTTATTGTCTTTTTTTAAATATGTTATTGATGAAAGTAAAATTTTGAATAACATGTACACTATTGGATATACCCGCCGGATACCCAATGGGTACGGGTACCCGCCGGGTATGGGTATGAGTAAAGTTTTATACCCGCGGGTACGGGTATGGGTAAGTTTTTATACCCATTGGCCACACGGGTATGGGTATGGTATTGCTCTATCCTGCCCATACCCTACCCATTGCCATCCTTACCGGTAAACTATTTACGGGATGAAGTTACCACGTCCCATCGATGTGCGAATGTGCGATGAAACTTCCTCGATATTGCTAGAGCAACACTGCTGTGGGTGTGATAGACAATGGATTGTTTGGGTAGCGGTTTCAGCGTGGACATCCACCCGTAGCAGAGCATGCACATTAATATGGGTCCCGTAGTCTTGGACTCGGATCCGCCGCCGACACACGGCCCCTAGCAGCACCTCCGCACTAAACTAGGTTGACCCGTAATTTGTAAAATAGGGCACTGATAACCCACTCCCGCAACCAACGTATTATAGGCGCTTAAGCCCGGTGAGCTAGCTGATCAGCGAGGACATCCGCCGATTTCTGTCTCTAACATGTGGGCTTTCGTTCTGGACTGGTTACGTGGGCCCAGGTGTTGGGAGAGAGAAGAATGACACGTTTAGTCCATTCTTCCCTAGCCTCTAGGCGTCCTGCACTTTCTACCGCGGGTACACGCCGCCACCTTGCCGTTCTGCCGATGCTGAGCGTGCGCGAGCTCTGTAATAATCTAAATTTTAGTTAATTTGAGTTAGAAATAATTAGCTTCTAAACAATTTGATTTTGGTTAATTTCAATGCTTTGGCTGGAAGTATATTTCTGCATGCAATAAGAACTAGAGGAGTTGTTAGTGCATGATCCTGAGTAGTAGTGCATGCATCTGTCGATCAGACTAATTAGAAAAGTGTAGTAGCTAATCTGGTGTGGTGAACGTGCATGTATTGGTGTAGCTAAATATCAGCCATGCATGTGTATTAATTAGTACTGGATCCGACTTGGTGTTAAAATATTCAAAATATGAGTGTAACGTGGCTGCACACTAGGGGCCAGCTGAGATGCGTTGGCAACATAGGAATGGGGTGGACTGCGGCATGTTAGCCATGTCACCTCAGGATGTCTGTCCGCCGGCGATATCTTTTATCCAGCTCAACCGGCAAGGTACTGTGCATCTTAGATATTTAGGTGTCCTTGAACCGACTTTGTCTAGCTATAAATAGGATAAGATCGTCGGGTTTCAGTCACACATAATATCGTATAACCGTTAAGAAATATACTCCCTCTGTCCTAAAATAGCCTGCATTCTAGGTTTAGTCAAAGTCAAACTTTATAGAGTTTAATAGAATACATAGAAAAACTATAAACATCTATAACACTCGAATGTATATATTATGAAAATATATCTTATGATGATTTCTAATGATACTTATGTTGTATTATATGTGAACATAAATTTTTTAATATGTTTGATCAAACTTTATAAAGTTTGACCTCGACTAAACCCAGAATGCAGGGTATTTTAGGACAAAGGGAGTAAGACATTTTAGCTTTGTTAAATAAACTAGCAGGGTGGCCCTCGCATATGCGAGGGAATCATCTTTACCTTTTTGAAAATAACCTTGAATCAATTCAGGGGAATAATATGGTTTTGTAGTCCACATAAATAGATAGATGTGAGAACTTTATGTTATGGTTTGACTTGTAATTTATTGATATTTTCTCTTACAATCTGCAAATGTGTTAAGCATATTTCTATTAGGATAGGACTCTTGATCTATTTAAATAGGCAATACAATGTTTGATTTGAAATATTTTAACCTGCTTACTTGCATGTGGAACATTTTAACTTCTTAACTCATAAAAGTAAGGCATACATTGGTTCAACATCCCACCTTTTCAATGTTCACGGCTTGCGTCACCTTGGTAATACACCAAGGTGTGGGGAAGAAGTGTAACCATGGAATAACCTCCTATATGTAGTTTATATTTTATCTTTATTACGAAGATGCATTCTTCGAGTCATGCCAATAAGTTCATATCTCTCATGGGACTGGCGCAACCATGGGAATTTAATCCATGGAGTCGAACTTTTCATATCATATTTCCATGTCTTATTTTAAAGGAGAAAGCTTCGAACTTGCACTCTAATGTAATAATATAATTAGAATCTCTAAAAATTACAATATAATCAGGATATAATCACTGGCTATTGTTATATATATTTACCATCTAGTACTGTATTTAGCTCGGAAGCGAAACTAAGCCAATATTGCAGCCACTCTGTAACTGGTCATCGCCGCAATTCGCCGCACCATAGTCAAATTCATCCGAATTCTGTTAATCTCGACTAATTTTGGTCGGAGATGGACAACAAGCTACTGAGCAGCCGATGCTCGCCAGAATCGGGCGGTGATCCAGGAATCAACTGAGGCAAGTAGAAAGCGGTCGTCAGTACGTGCTCGACGGAGATGGGGCCGCACAGGGGCCACGGTGGGGCTCGCGCGGCAGCGCACGGCCTTGGCGAGGCGGCACAGTGGGTGGTGGGCGGCGGGCGGCGTGGCATTGGACGACGCACGGCGCGGCGTGGGAGGATAGGCGGGAGGCCGCACTAGGGGAGGCACACAGACTGAATCGGGCAGCGCGGGCACCAGTTCCAGGCGAGGAAGAAGAAGAGTGGGAAAAAAAGGAAAGTGATAGGGCATAGTTGGGGCCGTGTAAAACATGCCGGATTTACAATATCTAATCCTTTTGGCTACATTTCGTGCGGTAAAATGCGTTATCTATGGACTGTAAATGAAATTTATAGTTCCTGTTTTCACCGTATCTGTGAGAGATGCTCTAAATCCAGCAGCTTTGCTTCCGTTGCATAGGATTTCTTTGTATTCTTGGCTACATGTAATGATAAAATTTGAGGATTTGAAAATATGCATACTCAGAGTCATATTCTTGTTATTTTTGTGTCTCTCAGGATACAAAGTATTTGAAACTGATATTTCACACATTTGTTAGATATACATCATTGGCTATATCTAAATTCTTTTTCATTTTTTTCAGAACTCACAAACAAGATTTCTATTTTGTTCAAAATAACATGATCACTGGAACCCGGTAGCCAAAAAATCTACACCCATCTCATGAACTTCAAACGTGGCACATAATTTAGATAGTACAGAACCAATATATGTTGGTGTAGTTTTGTTTCCCATTTTGAATTTTGCTGGGCCTAAAATTGATGGGCTCAACTATCTCTGAAGATTAAACGGCCCAGGACATAGGAACTTATAGGTTCTTATAGATTAAAAAAAATGACAGATCACTGTGTTTTGTGTGTGATAGTCGTGCACGTACTGTTCTTGTCCACTAAAATGGACTTTAGTCAAAAAGACAACCATGGTGCTAGCAATTCCCTGACAGTTTTTTTTTTTTGAAAAGTGGAAAAAACCCCGACCTCTCTTCAGTTGATGCACACAGTGACACAGCCTTATTCCCTGACAATGGAACCACGCTTTCATAAAAACTCCCAAAATTCTCTACCGGCTCGGATAGAAAATGCCATCTCGTTCCACCGAGATCGACACAAGAAAAGTTGCATTCGCTCTGCCGGCACCGGCCGTGTTTACAGTAGTAGTACTAATTAATGATGTCATACATGTGCCCAGCTGCTTTCTGTACACCAAATTCAGTGTTGTCGTTTGTTAATTGCTGGAGTAATTAATTTAGCAGATGCCGCGGTAGAGTACTACTCCCTCTGTTTAGAAATATAGGATGCTTTAGGTTTGTGAAGGAGATGTATCTAGACATCTTTTGGTGTATAGGTTCAAATGAATCTAGACATCTTTTAGTGTCTAGATACATCTTATTTACAAACATAAAACATCTTATATTTCTAAACGGAGGGAGTAGTACTGAATTTGCAAGCTCGGAAGCAGCTAGACTGTGTACTGACAATATGGTTGCCTTGGTATGCACCGCATGAATTTGCTGATAAGGCGTCAGTTGGATGGTGACATCGGCCGGCAGGTCAATTCGTATTACTTTGCATGGTGGGTTAGTCAGGTGAGAACGAGATCCTTTTTTTGAGCGAAACGTAAGATTTATTGATATAATAATATTTATACAATCACGCTCGATTAACACCGCCACACAGAAAGGTGATGAACCAAGTAACACACCACTTAACTCACGCTTACCTATCTGCGCTAACTCATGCGCCACTTTATTACTAGATCTACCGATTTTATTGACACGACTATCCTCTGCCTCCTTGTAAAGGCACCAGTAGGCCGGCCGATCCTCCAACTTCGACCCTTAGCACATTCGCAACCCGGGCACAGCCGGTCTAAAAAACAACCGGTTTTTCAATGTACAGCCCGGCCAAACGGAGACCTTCCAGCATCGCTAAAATATCTGCTTCCTCTGCGCTAGCACAAGAGACAACATGTTCTCGTACGAACTCTTTGTGCAAGCAGAGATAATTAAGCTCACCATATATCGGAATCAAAGACTAGCTAATATTAGTAGTACATAGGCAATGGACAATTGGACATGCATTTTGAAGCAGCCGTACATGCGTGCTTTACATAGAGCATACATTTGAACAATCCTTGATTGGGTAGGATCGCTAAGCTACTACACAAATCGTGTGAGCACTTTTGACCCACATCGATCGACAGGTGAACCACTCGGCTAACTAACTAGCTATAGCTTCCGTCCACCCATCCATGCAGCGTGCTAGTATATATGACAATAACCTCCTAGCTAATGTTTGTTATTTCCTGCTGTCATGATTATGGTATGGACAAATCAAGCTATCACGGGTCTCATGCGTGCTTATCGACGACCACGACCAGATCGAATCACTTGTCGGCGGGCAGGATTTCCATGGACAAGATCACCTGAAAGAGAAAGCTGATATCCATCCATGGCGATACCCATGTTTCGTTTCCTTATTGAGCATCGTCGGCCATCGATCGATCTTTTCTGGACCGGTTAACGTACGTGAACAATGGAGTAGTACATCTTGAGGAACGATCACGGGTGAGCACAGTTCACGGTTAATGTGAGGAATTGAATGGGGGACTAAAAATCAGAGAATGTGTTTGTGGCGCTTTTGTAGGTCCATGCACGACGGTGTGACAGCACCTTGTTGTGTTATCTAGCGCCAACAAGAATGTTAAATGTGCCCACCACACCAGGTCCGGCCGGCACTCCTGATGTAACCGTATTTTTTGCCAAATCTATAAAGTTCAATCAAGTCTGATTCTTTTCCAAAACTAATTTAGAATCTGACCTCTGAGGTCGGCGCCATTTACTAATTTAGAATCTGACCTCTGAGGTCGGCGCCATTTAAAATGGCGCCGAAGTTGTACAGATCGGCGCCGAGATGAAGCTATTAGGAGGCAAACTAGGGAGGTCGGCGCCGTTTTAAACGGAGCCGACGTCGGCGCCATTTTAAACGGAGCCGACGTCGGCGCCATTTTAAACGGAGCCGGCCTCCTTTAGGTCGGTTTTCTGTTTTGTGTGCGTCGACATGTACAACTTCGGCACCATTTTAAACGGCGCCGACCCCAGGGGTCAGATTCCGAATTAGTTTCGAGAAAGGATCAGACTGAGTTGAACTTTTGAGACTTGGGCAGATTGGCAAAAAATACAATGTAACCTAGTCCTACTCATATTTTGGCTGCCATTTGCTGTGTTGGACTACCACCTGATTAAAAACAAGTTTCACGGTTCACTCAACGGCGCCGGCCGCTCGGCATTGCCGCCGTCCATAGTAGAAGCTTTTCGTAGGAATTGGATGGAAACATCCACCATGCATGCACCGATGAACATTATTATGACGACGCAAAAGGTAGCATGTGGAAAACACGAAAGAGGTTTGGTTGGTGGCGGTGGGTCCCATCAATCTACGAGATGTCGGCGGCGGGCGCGTGCGATGAAACTTCCTCGACATCGCCAAAGCCAACGACACCGAAGAGACAGACAGACAATGGAATTGATCGGACAGCAGCAGCAGCAGCAGGTTTCAGCGCGGACGACGCGCGTCCACGCACCTAGCATGGCAGGCACAGTAGCGCTGCGTGTGGGACCCGCACCGACACACGGCCGCACCCCGCAGACGGCGCTGGCAGGCGAACCGCGCGAAGCAGCCTGCAGGGCTGGGCTCCTATCGCCGCTGACACCGAGCCCCGCCCGGTGCCAAGAGCCGCGCGCGCGTGTCCATTCGTCGCCCGATCGAGCTGCCACGAGCCGCTCGGTTCCATACCGACTAGTTAGCAGCTAGGTGGCGCGCCGACGACACTGCAGGCTGGTCCCGGCGGCGACGGCCTGCCGACATGGGCCTCGCCCCCGGCGCTGCGTGCCACGACTCCGCGAGGCGTCTGGGCACACGTACGGCCGCTCGCAGCCGGCGGCGGCGTAGGTGCGTCGTGGTACGATCGAGCGCATCACCGACGGGACGGCGCGCGGTCGGCTCCGTTTCGCGCCACGCACTCTGCCGCGCGCGCGTGTCGGCAGGTACAGGAACTTCCCGCAGTCCGTGCGCCCGGCCTTTATTCCCGACGACTGATCTCCGTGTGGCACTTGTTTTTTATTCCTCTATCTACAACCAGCTCGTCGCGTCGTGAGATCAGGCCACATTATGTTATGTGCTCCCACGCCGGCCGCTAGCTAGCGACATGCGGCTCGTTTGGTTTACGTATGCGATCATGCATGCCACCCGAGGCAGGCAGGCAGGCGGCACAAAAAATAATAGCTCCAGTACTGAACTCTATCGGCTCCGGCCGGGACCGGATCTGCATTATCGGATCTTGGCCCATCCTCGTAGCTCTCACCCTCGTAGTACGTACGTCCCATCGGCACCATCGAATGCAGATTCGAACGCAACACAGCGCGGCACGTACGGGCGCCGCCGCGACCCGATCACAAAGCAGCATTCGGCGGCTCCCCGTACGTCGCCGCCGCACCGGGAATTTATAAGGGACTGCCCCCCTGGCTGTGGTCACATCGGAATCTAGACAGTGACGCGCACCGTCTGTCCGCTTGCCACGAACAATCCCTGCCGTCTTGTTGGCACGTAGCACGAAACTGGTACACTGACGAGGACGGTAGAACCAAAGATACTAGGAGAGCTGGGACAGTCAAGGGGAGGAACGATCGTGCACGCAGGCGGCGGTGTCTGCGACTCACTCGCGTGGCACCGGCACGCAATCTTGGATTCGATGGATCGGTACAGTACCCAGGGCCAGGTGAATGGGCCGGTTGACCCGCGAATGCGAAGCAACGATCGACGACGGTCAGTACTACACGTCCGGCAGAGAAGAGCAGGGTTTTCACTCAACACAACTGAACGAAACGCAATGCCAGCCGTTTTGCTTCCGTTGCACAGAAAGGTGTACTACTAGCTAGCATCAAACAATCTTACATCTCTTCTTTTCTAAGGGTATGAGCCAATCCTTCCGGTCGCTCCCAAACTATTCGTTTATGTACGTTTAAATCGGGTCATGATTAATTTGGAGTCGTGGTCCGGTCTGTCCGGTCAGCCGCGCACAGCAACGCGACCCAAACGGACAGACCAACCAAGAGAAGAAGGCCTATTGTGGGGTTGCATTCAGACAGCCGCATCCGTGATTCAGATTTGATTCCCGGATGGGTCGGTCCGAGATGCGTCAGTCCCGATGGGTGGTACCGCTGGGCGCCGCGCACGTCCCGTCCGCACGGACGAGTTTGGACGTGGACGTGTTCCGATCTTAGTCTAGGTGGAGGAGAGAGAAAATGAGTGGGCTCTTCGCTAATGCTAGTCATAGTGGGAGTAACTTAGCTACTAGCATGCATGTAAATACAATGCCAATTGTAAGCAAATTTGTGTCATGGCATGATAATTACTAAAGAAAGAGATAAAGATAGTAACTTAGCTAGTTACCGCAACATCACACATACCAAGACTATACGAGTCTATAACCTAATTAATTAGTTATTACATGACACTATACACCACTACGAAGGATAATATCAACCGAGGCAGGCAGGCAGGGATTGTGGAACTAATTAAAGTTGTCGTACATGCGCTCAGCTGCTTTATGTACCCCAAATTCAGTGTTGTCGTTTGTTAATTGGTGGAGTAATTATTTAGTTGATTGGCTCAGTGTCATGCGCCCTGGCTAGCTAGTACTAGTAGTACTCCTAGTATATGCTTGATAAAATTAAGCTTAAAGAGTTATCCCTGATATAGCTAGCTTGATGAAGTAGCTAGCATGTGTACTGACAATATGGTTACCTTGATATGCACGAATTTGTTGATAAGGCGTCAGTTGGATGGTGGTAACACGGCCCGACGACTGGTCAACTCGTATTAGTTTGCATGGTGGGTTAGTTCGGTGAGGACGAGATCCTGGACTTATATATGTACGTACTGGTTGTATCGGAAGAGACTAGCTAGTAATATATGCGCATGGGCATGCATTTTCAAAGCAGTCGTGCGTGCTTTATATAAAGTATGCTTCCTCCGTTTTAAAATATAAGATATTTTAATTTTATAAAACAAATGTATTTAGACTTTTTTTAGTATATAGGTTCACTTAATTTTAGCGTGAATCTATACATTAAAAGAAGTTTAAATTTATATTCTTTACAACCTAAAACATTTTACATTTTAAAACGGAAGGAGTACATCAAAACTAACGGTCATCATATGACTGGGTAGGATCGGTAAGCTACTGCACAATCGTGTGAACAAATCGACCGACTGGTGAACCACTGGGCTAACTAACTAACTAGCTAGCTAGCTTCTGTCGACAAATCCATGCAGCGTACTCCACGATATATAGTAACCTCCTAGCTTATCGACGACCACGACCCGATCGAATCATTGCCGGCCGGCAGGATTTCCATGCATGGACACGGTCGTTTGAAAGAGAAAGTCGTTGATATCTCTCGTTGTCCATATATATATATATCCTTTTCTTTCTCCTTTTGACAATCTCGATTTTCCGGTTAACGTGTACTTGAACATGGATTAGCTCGTCATCATGGGGAATATTATACTATCACGGCCGAACACACCGTTAATCCGAGGAATTAATTTGTGGTACTTCTCTGGGCCGGTACGTCCATGCATGGCGACGGTAGCACCAACGAAGAATGTTAAATGTTTTCAGCTCACCTCGATGTGGTCGATCCGAGGAGAAAATTACAAATAATCACCACATTACAGGCTAGGATTTCAAAAAGCAACCACTTTACGTTAGGGTTTCAAAAACCCACCGGTTCAGAGTTCGTTCGTTGCAGAAAGCACTGATACCGGTTTGACGCTGGTCTAATGACAAAACTGACAGGATGGCCCCACCTGTAAGAATGACGTGGCTCGCACAGACGGCTGCGGGCAGACGGCCATTAACGGCGTTGTCGGAACCCTAACCTCCCGTTTCGGACACGGGTCAAACAAACCAGACCACACGCTCGCACACTTCCTCTCTCGCGCGCGTACTGAAGCCATGGCGGCGGCGATTTCTCCTTGCTCTAGATCTCCGGCCGGCGGGGGCGCTGGAGGCGTACCTGGCGGAGAAGATGGCGGTGGAGACGGCGGCGGTGGGCACGAAGTCGAGGTGCCGGGCTTCCTTGCGGCAGAAGGGGATTGGTGCGGTAGCTCGAACCCATCGACGGCGACGTTTGCATCGCCGGAGAAGCGGGCCGCCGCCTCCTTGGCAAATCGTTTGAAGGAGGACCTTACCCAGAGCAGCCGTTGGACCAGTGCATTCGGAGGCGGCATTGAGTAAGTCATTCGCATCCATCTAATCTGCCACTGCCATTTTGTACTGAAAAATAGACAATTAAATTCTCCTATTCTGAACATATGCAGTTTGGATGATGATATATGGGATATAAGGATCAATTTAGATGGCAAGGACAATTTAGAGCGCACTTTGTCTGACTCAGATGTAACATTCCTCAATTTGCTAGCTCTAATAGAGACAGAGGGCTATGGGATTAGTGACAACATATATTATGTGAAAGAGAAGGGTATAGGGATAGCTGGGATGGACTTACTAGATGGGCATAGTAAGGTGCAACAGATGGTTGAACTTTATGAGGATAAGAGATCTGTCAGCTTGACTGTAATTAAAAGAGGAAGCACACTTCCATCAAACATCAACACTGCTGCAGTTGAAGAGCAAATCCCAATTTCAGAAATTGGAAACCCCATTGTTTACACAGTTGATGATGATGGGGTTGTTTTACCAAGTCAAGAATGTACACAGTTAACTGAAGATCCTGAGTGCATGTACTTGCTGACACAACAGAGCAACAATGTTGAGAATGATCATGAAAATGATCATGAGAATGACATGCAAATCTTAGAAGTGGGTGATGGTGATGGAGGGTACTTATTCAATGAACAGGGAACAGAGCACATTGTTGATGAAGAACAAGAAGATATGGAAGAGGATGAACAAGAAGATATGGAAGAGGATGAAGATTCAGAAATGGAAGATGATGAAAATTACACTCCAGAGCATATAAATGAAACTGAATCAGATGAGGATGAGCCAAACCATGATTTGAATAAGAGAAAGAGGGGTGCCTTAGAGCATGAGTCTTATTTTGCAGAAGAGCCTGAAGATTTATTTAATGCATCTGATTGCTCAGATGTTGACAAGGATGAGCCAGTTACTGTGAATAAGAAGAAAGAACCAGTAAGGAAGGGGCCTACTAGCATATCACATTGCAGTCAGCAGAGTACAACAACACCAGACTGGCTTCCTTCTGATGATGAAGGGCCAGATGGTGATTTGGATCCAGAGGATGGTGATGGGTTTGAGAAATTGTCATGGGCTCTGCCAAAAGGAAGGAAAAGCAGGGCCAAAAAGAAACAGCCAAGGGTGTGGTATGATGAGAGCAGACTACAACCTGAAGAAGGATTGTGTCTTAGGATGTGCTTCCTAGATGTGTACCAGTTCAGGAGAGCAGTGCAAACACTTCATATTGCACAACTTAGGAACTTCAGGTACCATAGAAATTGCAAGGACAGAGTGATAGTAAAGTGTGCTCAAGAGAAGTGTCCTTTTTTTATGGTTGGTTCTCAGATAAAGAATGAGAAATCATTCTGCCTGAGAAAGGTGCACTTTGAGCACACTTGTGGCACAGTAGGTGAGCACTGCAAGGTCACATGCAAATGGGTTGCAAAGATTTGTGAGCCCAGCATTAGAATTGATCCAAGGACAGGCATTGAGGCTGTGATGGAGACAACCAAGGAGAAATTTGGTGTAGATGTTCCTAAAATGATGGCATACAGGGCAAAGAGGAAATCTTTACAGGTTGTGCTTGGTGATCAGGTGGAGCAATACAAGAGGCTAAGGGATTACTTGCAGACAGTGCTTGACACAAATCCAGGCTCCAGATGCATTGTGACCACAAAAATTCTGGTAGAGCATCCAAGTACCAACCCTAGATTTCATGGATTGTTCTACTGTCTAGGTGCATCTTTACAAGGATTCCTTAATGGTTGCAGACCATTTATAGGTAATTTACATGATATATTTTCCCTTTGCTAATTAATGAGACATATACACATTATGACATGGCATACATCTATTCATTTGTAGGTCTAGATGGCTGCTTCATTAAGCTGACCACAGGCCAGCAGATTCTCTGTGCCACTGGAAGGGATGGGGACAACAATATCTTCCCTATTGCTTTTGGCCTGGTTGACAAGGAGGAGACAGCTACATGGTCTTGGTTTCTCACCCAACTAAAGTATGCTATTGGTGGTGAGGCAGGCAAGTTTGGGTACTATACCATAATTTCAGACAGGCAGAAGGTATTGCATAGTTATTTGCATAGTATACATTTCTTATTTTATTGTCAGTTGCATAGTTATTTACATAGTTGGAAATCTTTGTGTAGGGTCTACTTAATGCAATCAACCAAATATTCCCCAACTGCCCACAAAGATACTGCTTAAGACACATTTATGCAAACTTTCAAACTGCTGGGTTTAGAGGTGAGGAGCTCAAGAAATACATGGATGCAGCCTCCTATTCTTACACAAAGCATCGTTTTGATGTTGCCATGGCTAACATGAAGGAGGAGAGTGTGGAAGCTTGGGAGTGGTTAATGAAAATACCAGTTGCAGCATGGGCCAGATATGCCATGGACTATAATTGCAAAACAGACTTAGTGGTTAACAATTTAAGTGAGGTTTTCAATAGGTGGATTCTTGACATTAGAGGGAAACCAGTGAGAACAATGTTTGATGGCATAAGGAAAAAAATGATGGTCAGGAATGAAGGCAAGAGAACAGGAGCTCCCAAGGCAAGATGGGAAATCACACCTACTTATGTAAAAATGCTAGAAGAAAATAAGAAATGGTCAAGAATGTATAGATCAAGAAAGGCTGCTGAAGGTTTGTGGGAAGTTAGCCATGGGGAAAAATGTTATGCTGTTAACTTGACAACTATGACATGTGGATGTAACAAATGGGACATGACTGGTATCCCTTGCAATCATGTTATATCAGCCATCTACAAGTCATTCCAACACCCTGAAGATTTTGTTTCTGATTTCTTCAAGAAGCCTTTGTATGTTGAGGCATACAAGCCTGTGATTTACCCTGTGCCAGGTGAAGATAGCTGGACAAGGACTGATACACCTGATATTGATCCACCAGTCTTCAAGATCTCATTGGGCAGGAATCAGACCAAGAGGAGAAAAGGAAAGTATGAAGTTCCAGAACCAAAGCAATCATCAAGGATGGCCACTATAACCTGTAGCAATTGTGGAACTCTTGGGCATAGATACACTAGTTGTGGTGCCCCTCTAAAGCCATCTCTGGTGATGAGGAAAAACAAACATAAGGTTTGTTTTCTATTTTAACCATTCTCTGTAATTTCTATGTTTTAACCATTCTATGCATTTTCTACAAACACTGTCTTGCTTGGATGCAGGAGAACAGGGCAGAGCACTCCGAGTCTTCTACATCAGCTGCTGCTACTAGGAGGACAACACCTGCTGCAAGGAGGGCAACACCAGCTTAAACAGCACCTGCTGCTAGGAGGACAACACCAGCTCAAACAACACCTTTCAAAGCTCCAAGGCCAGGTCCTGCTCAAAATGAAGCAAGTGGTACTTCCAGTAGGCCTGTAAGAGCAAGAAAGCAATCATCAAGGATGTCAGGTTACCTCACAGCAAGCAATATTGACAACCTTACCTTGAGTGATATCAAGAAAGGGCTGTTGTGAACAATGCAACTTGTGGTTGTGAACTATGTTGGTACTATGTGTGGTTGTGAACTATGCTGGTACTATGTGTGGTTCTGAACTGTGTTACTTGTGGTTGTGAACTATGTGTGGTTGTGAACTATGTTACTTGTGGTTTTGAACTATGTTGGTACTATGTGTGGTTGTGCTATGAAATGCTTGTGTAGATGTTGTCATGCTAGTATATTAAATTATTGATCATGGTAGATGTTAAATTATTGATCATAGTATAATATAACATTGTATCCAGTACCACAAAGCATATTCACACAAACTGAATGGTTCAACACATGGAGGGTTCAACTAAACAAATACAGGGTTCAACACATGGATAGTTCAACTCAACAAATACAGGGTTCAACACAAGGATAGTTCAACTCAACAGACTCATACATCTACCTAAACATAAATATGCCAATTGAACACACCATTACACAAATATGCCAACTAAACAGACCATCACTCCTCCTCCTCCTCACAAATTGCCTTGATTCTCTTGACCTTGTCCTTGTTAACAGCATTGGCCTTGAAAAGGTCATGCATGGAGTACTCTAACTTTTTCTTTTCATCCTTCAGATTAGCTCTTTCCTCATCCCACTTCTGTTGTTTCACCTTGAATACTTGTGCCTGTGATTTGAGCACATTCTTCAGTTCCTCCTTGGCATTCTTCAGCACCTCTACTTCATTCTTCAATGCAGCTATGTGCTTATCCATCTGCTCAGCATCATATTGCCCACTCATTATCTTAGCATAGTTTTCTGCTATGACTTTTTTCTCAGTCTGAGCTATCCACTTCCTTTCAGTCTGATCTATCCACCTATTACCTTCCTCTAATAGGGTTGCATGTTTCTTCTCCAATTTCTCCTTCTCTTCAGATAAAGCCTTCATCATCTTACTACTCTCATACCTCTCTTCAATTCTTGAGCTATGGCTGTCATTGTACATTCCCCACAACTTAGACAATGCATGCTGCAAACTATCATCCCACTCTGGATCTATCCACCTTTGAAAGCCACAATTCATGACCTGCTGCACATGTATATGTTTAGAATATAATCAGTACTCACAATGTATCTAAATGATCCAGGATCTATCTAAAACACCATTAGGTTCTGTACATGATTGTTCTAACAGGTTCAGGCCATTACAAATGGAGTGAACAAGTAATCATTATTTATCTAAATACAGAGAGATTCAATGCACATGATTTAATATAGAGAGATTGCACATGATCCAGCAACATATATGTTGAGAACAAATAATCATTATTTATCTAAATACAGAGAGATTCAGTGCACATGAATTAGTATAGAGAGCACTTGATCCAGGAACATATATGTTGACAACAACTACTCATTATTTCTCTAAGTATAAGAGAGATTTAGTGCACATGATTTAAAACAAGTACTCATGATTTATCTAAATGTATGAATCAGTTAATCAAATTATCGAGCCATGATAAAAGTACTGAGGGAAAGCAAGGACCTGAGTACTCACATTTTCCACTGAGCATAGATAGAACCTCCTCCCTGTATCTTTGCCCTCAAATGCAACACATCGACGCGGTTTCAGATTGTGACCGGAGCAAACGAGTGGGGCATCATCATCAATGACATAATATCCCTCGTCAAAAAGATGATTCGGTGCGTAGTCAAGCGGACAGATCTACAAATCAAACAAATCATCCACAAATCAGAGCTCAAATCAAACAATTTCAAAAAAAATCCCAAATCAGTAACCAGAGGAGAAAAGTACTCACATCACCGAGGAGAGATTCACCGGATGTTTCGCTCTCGTTCCAGCTCGGCATGGTCTACGACGGCGGCGGCGGCAGGTGACCAGCGGCGGCGGCGGGCGAGCTGATAGGGAGAAAAGCAGAGGACTGCGGCGGCGGGCGAGCTGATAGGGAGAAGAAGCAGAGGACTGAGGCGCGAGCTGACCAACCGTTTTGTCTAGACAGCGCCGTTAACGGCCGTCTGCCCGCAGCCGTCTGCGCGAGCCACGTCATCCTTACAGGTGGGGCCGTCCTGTCAGTTTTGTCATTAGACCAACGTCAAACCGGTATCAGTGCTTTCTGCAACGAACGAACTCTTAACCGATGGGTTTTTGAAACCCTAACGTAAAGTGGTTGCTTTTTGAAACCCTAGCCTGTAATGTGGTGGTTATTTGTAATTTTCTCCGATCCGAGTAATACTACTCCCTCCGTCTCGGTTTATAAGACCTACGCGTATTTCTAGGTCGATAAATTAACCAACTTAGCATGAGCTACATAAGATAAAAACTATACTATTAGAAACTTCAAATGTTATATTTTCTAATGATATAAATTTTATATTATATATTCACATTATATAGCTCGTGCGGACGACCTAGGTATACGCGTAAGTCTTACAAACTAGGATAGAGGTAGTAATTTGGTTGACATTTGCAGTTGTAGTACCACGTAATGAACGACCCACGTACTATATATTCCTCTTTCGCTATGGTGGGTAAACTATTTCAATGACAGTTTGACGGGTCCATCAACGGCGCGCCCGCCGCTCAGCATTGCCGCCGTTGCCTGGCTTGTTCCGGATGGAAGCTTTTCGGAATGGAGAGGATTTTTTTTTTGTCCTTAGATAATGATAAAAAAGCTGAATGGAAAGGATTGTTTTTTTTTGTCCTTAGATAACGATAAAAAAAATAAAAACACAGGTTATCTCTTGGTGGCGATGGAATGGTGAAAAAGGTTTGATTGGAAATGGTGGCCTAAGAGAAGCTCTAGCACGCGCGAGTATAGAGAACTGAAATTCAATTTGCAGTTCCAAATCATCTAACAAATAACAGAAACAGTAAAACAGAAATAGCAATTTTCAAATCTTGTCAAAAAATGCCTTCGTGGCAAAATTTAGAGAAAAAAAAATACGATTAACGTTAAAGGAAAGAACATACGATTCATCGGTGTTACATGCATAATTTTTACATACAATTCATCGCCGCGTGGAGAAACAACAAAATCCGGCTCAAACAAACTTCAAAGCGGTGACAATCACCCTTCCTGAACACGTCGGCGCCACTCAGTTCTCATCGTCTCTTGGGATGACGACGGCGTCCAGGCGCGCGCACTTCAACCGTTCCGCCGCCTCCTCCTTCTGGTGCTTGAGCCGCTCCACCGCCGCCTCCTCCTCCTTCTGGCGCTCTATCAAGCGGAGCGCGTCGGCGAGTTCCTGATCATCCCTCACCTGCTCGTTGAAATGGGCGCGCTCCTCGGCTGTGTCGGACGTGACGAAGGCCCTCTCGATGACGTCGTCGCCAGATCTTGCGTCGGAGCTATCCGATTCCTCGAACGCATAGTCGCAGTAGCCCAAGGAATCGCTCTTTGGAGGCGGAGAGGGAGTGCGGCGGCTGCTCTCCGCACTGGAGGAGGAGGAGGAACCGACGATGTAGTGGGCGGCGTACCAGGAGAGTGAAGACGGCGCGAGCTTGCCCCCACTTGACAAATTTCCTCACGGTGTGCTTCTTCGCCCCCTCCGAGCGGCTTAGGCGAAGCTCGACGCTGGAGAGGAGGTGCTTCCCTCAGGATCCGTAGAGGGGGCGAGGGTGGCATGTCGGGCTGCATCTCGTCTCGGCGAAGGGAATGGCGGTGGCGAATTTGGCAAGGGGTTGTCGGCGGCGGCGGATTTGTCAAGGGAAGCGGCAGAGGGGATACTGTTCCGACTGTGCAAGCCGTAGATATACTGCTTGCGCGGGCCGCGTTATGTGTCACCTTAAACAATATATGGGCCGGACCGCGAATACGGGCTCTAATCGGCGCGAGAAACTGCAATCGACCCGTATATCGCCGGAATTTTACGATCTCAGTCTATTACACAGTAGCCGGTAGAGATGCTCTAATAAGGTCCGACCTTGCTATCGTTCGCCCAACAAAAACATATGTTGATGGCGCAGTGTCTTGCGCCCTGGCTAGCCTAGTATGCTTGATAATTAAGCTTAATGAGTTACTCCTGATATAGCTGGAGTATTCCTGATATAGCTAGCTAGCTATAGCTAGCATGTGTACTGACAATGTGGTTACCTTGATGTGCACCAGCATGAATTTGTTGATAAGGCGTCAGTTGGATGATGGTGACATGGTCCGGCTGGTCAACTCGTATTAGTAGTTTGCATGGTGGGTTAGTTAGGTGAGGACGAGATCCTGCACTTGATAACTCGAAAGGAATTATTGTACGTACTGTTTGTTCCGGTAAAGATAATTAATTAAACCCACCATATATCGGAAGCAAAGCCTAGCTAGTACTCCCTCCGTCTCAAATTACTTAGCGTTTTAGATTTAGTCAAAGTCAAACATTTTAAAACTTCACCAAGCATATTCAAGAAAATACTAGCATTTATAATATCAATTTTATATAATATAAAAGCATATGTTATGATGAATCTAGTTATATTTATTACATATATTAGATTTTAATATTTTTTCTTATATACATAGTCAAAGTTTAAAATTTTGACTTTGATTAAACCCAAAACGTAGAGTAATTTGGAACAGAGGAAGTAGTAATATATGCGCACGGGCATGCGTTTTCAAGCAGTCGTACGTGCTTTACATAAAGTATACATCAAAACGAACGTTCATATGATGATTGGGTAGGATCGCTAAGCTACTACACGATCGTCTGAACAAATCGATCGACTGATGAACCACTGGGCTAACTAACTACTAGCTTCATTCCAAGGCTTAAGGCATATATTTTTTTTTTAAAGTCAAACTATCTAAAATTTAATCAAGTTTTTTAAAACAATATATTAATATTTACAATACGTAATCTATATTCTTTCATAAATCATCAAACATATTTTCATATGGTATCTATATAATATAATTATTCTTGATAGTTTTTCTGAAATATTGATCAAACTTTATATGCCTTAACTTTTGAAAAAAGTTATATACCTTAAACCTTAGGTTGGAGGAAGTAGCTACTAGCTAGCTAGCTTCCGTCAACAAATCCATGCAGCGTACTACATGATACTAACCTCCTAGCTTATCGACGACCACGACCGTACCCGATCGAATCATTGCCGGCCGGCAGGATTTCCATGGAGACTCGATCGTTTGAAAGAGAAAGTTGATATCTCTCGTCCAAATAGTACATCCAAGCCTATTCTTGATATACGTGATTCAACCAGAACGCACGTAAAAAACGGACGGAGGGAGTATATCCTTTTCTTTCTCCTTTTGACAATCTCTATTTTCCAGTTAACCTACTTGAACATGGATTAGCTCGTCAGTCGTCATCATGGGGAATATTATACTCGAGCTCGATCGATCACGTACGGGCGAACACACCGTTAATGCGAGGAATTAATTTGTGGTACTTTTCTCGGTACGTCCATGCGTGGTGTGACAGCACTAGTCTTTTCCCCGGAACAGAAACAGTAGCACCAACAAAAGAATGTTAAATGTTCTCAGCCCACCTCGATGTGGTCGACCCCAGTAATACTAATTTGGTTGCCATTCGCAGTTGTAGTACTACCTCCGTGTAGGATTATAAGTCTCGCACGAATATTAGGTTGTCAATTTAAATAAGATAATATAAATATTATAGCATAAAAATTATATTATTAGATATTTTAGAGTTTATATTTTTTAATGGTATAATTTTTATAAAGTATAAGTTATATTTTATTAGTTAAATTAACAATCTAGGTATGCGCGTAGGACGTATAATCCCGAACAGAGAAAGTACACCGTAATGAACGACTCACGTACTATATACTCCTCTTTCTGTGACAGTTTGACGGGTCCATCAACTGCGCCGCCGCTCAGCATTGCCGCCGTTGCCTGGCTTGTTCCAGATAGAAGCTTTTCAGGGGAATTCGATGGAGACACCATGCACGCATATACATGCATGCACGGACATCGTTACTAGGCAAAAAGGTGCTACTACTACTAGTAGTACTCCGTCCGTTTAGAAATATAAGATGTTTTAGATTTGAACGAGATGTATCTAGACACATTTTAATGTATAGGTTCAAATAAATCTGTACACTAAAATGTGTCTAGATACATCTTATTCACAAACCTAAAACATCTTAATTATATTTCCAAACGGAGGGAGTATCTAGCAAATGGAAACCCAGAAAGGCACGGATGAGGGTGTTTTATTGGTTGGTGCCGCGTGGTGGTTCTACTATATATATGATTGAGTGTCGTCCGGCGCTCGCGTGCGACGTAACTTGCTCGATCGTAGCGATAATCCAACAGTACTGCTGCTGGGATTGACGATGGTGGATTATTGATCGGATAGCAGCAGGTTTGATGAGCGCGTCCACCTACCTAGAGCATAGGAGGTGGCACTAGCTAGTGCTGCGCGTACGTGTGGGTCTCGGCCTCGGATCAGCCACCGACACACACACACGGCCGCACGCACAGACGGCGCTGGCTGGCAGGCCGGCCGATGATTGATTGATTGATTGGTGGGTTTCCTGTTCCCGGTCGCACGTCCACGTACGTCGCTGCACACCGGCCGGTACCATCCCGCCGACGTCACCGGTGAACTGAACGCATCAACGGAGGACCCGTAGGCCATGAGTAGGTGGCGCGCCGATGAGTGCGGCCGGGCTGGTCCCGACGGCCGGCTGGCCCGCCGACATGGGCCTCTAGCGGCGCTGCCACGACTCCACCAGGCGACCACTTGTAGCCGTTGTATGTGGCTAGGTGCACGCACGCACATCGTGGTCCGATCGAGCTTCACCGACGCATTATGGGACCAACCGACCGCGCGCGGAATTGAGCGAGGGAGGCTTGGATTATTCTACTGATCCGTTTCGCGCCATCAGCGATCTCCCCGCATCACCATCAGCGCGCGTGTCGGCACATAGAATACTCGATCCATCCATCCCCGGAATCCGTGAGCCCGCCCGCGCCCACCCTATCTTTTCCGATGAATCGATCTCCATGTGGCACTTGTTTATTATTATTTCTTCTTCTTCTAGAGTCACTATGGCAGGTACAGTATTCAGAGGCACTTTAAAGTGCCTTCAATAGTTAAATTAGTGCCACAATTAAGTTTTTGAGGCACTAAAAAAAAGTGCCGGGACGGTCGTGTAGGTAAAAGTTTTTTGAGGCAGTTTTAAAAAGTGCCACTAATCATAGTTAATTGAGGCACTATGACTAATGCCTCTAAATCCTAGCCAATTGAGGCACTATGACTAGTGCCTCAAAAACCAACTTAAGGCACAAATTAGAGTGCCTCTAAACCCAGCTTTTTGAGGCACTATCCATAGTGCCTCTAAAACCCACCTTTTTGAGGCACTATCCATAGTGCCTCTAAAAACCAACATTTTAAGGCACTATCCATAGTGCCTGCCTCTAAAACCTAGCCAAAAGCAAATATGTATTACAGTCATATCTGTAGCAGCATATCTGTACTACAGTCATATCTTACAGTCATATTACAGTGGCTAACATATATTACAGTCATATCTTACAGTCATATCTGTAGCAGCATGTGATGGCTAACATATATTACAAACCACATTACAAACCACATATATTACAAACCACATCAGTCATATCTTACAGTCATATTTTACAGTCATATCTTACATTTGTTCACAGCCATATCTTACAGTCATATCCCACAACCATTGTTCACAGCCTTATCTTACAACTGAGACCATGCAATATCATCAGCTGCTTGGCAATCCGTTGTCTGAGCTGTCCGAGTTTGAGACCATGCAATATCATCAGTCTGCATTGTTAAGATTTGTCTGAGTTCAACAGTTCAACAAAAGGAGCAGAAGGAGTAGCTAGTTCAACAGAAGGATCAAACAGAAGGAGCAGCTAGTTCAACAGTTCAACATTTTCAACAAAAGGAGCAGCTAGTTTAGGAGTTTACTTACCTTGTGTGGTACTAAATCTGTAGCAGCAGGAGAAGCATCTTGCTTCTGTACTCTTGATCTTGGTTTCTTTTCTCTAACTTTTGCCTGGCTCATGTCTGGTTCATCCAGAATCTGCAAATTTTTTATTTTATAGTGTTGTCAGTGTAATATTCTGATCAACTGTAATAGTTTACAACTGTAACTTGCCTTGTCTGGTAATTGCGAATCTGTTGTAGCTATAGCAGCAGGAGCAGCAGTTTTCTTCGGTACTCTTGATCTTGGTTTCTTGATCTTTGTTTCCTGGCTCATGACTTGTTCATCCACAAGCTGCACATTTTTTCATGTGTTAGTACATGAAACAGTTCAGATATTGCTGGAGCAAAAGCATTACATGTAACATACCTTTTCATGCATTTGAGACTCTGTGTTAGCAGAAGCAGTAGCAGTAGCAGCAGTTTGTTTCTGGTTTCTGGAATTTGGTTTCTTCACTCTACCTTTTGCCTGGATCATGACTGGTTCCTCCATAATTACTTTGCTGACTGGTTCATCCAGAAGCTGCACATTTTTTCATGTATTAGTACATGAAACAGTTCAGATATTGCTGGAGCAGAAGCAGTATATGTAACATACCTTTTCATTCATTTGAGACTCTGTGTTAGCAGAAGCAGTAGCAGTAGCAGTAGCAGAAGCATAAACAGCAGCAGGATTTGCTTCAAGAGTTGTTCCTTGTGCACCAGTACCCTGCTGAGTCAATATGTTAGTAGGAGCAGAAGCATAAACAATACTGCTGAGTGATAACTGCTGAGTTCTAAAATCATACTGCACATGCCTGTTCAGTAGGAGCAGATTTCTTATTAGCTCCTGGCTTCCCTGGCACCTTGACTGAGTTTTGTCTATTAATTTTGTTTTGCAGATTTTTTTCATATAAATCTCTTAATGTAACCTGCACATATTTAAGAAATACTGAGTAGGAGCACCTTGACTGAGTAGGAGCAGATTTTTTTTATACAAATTTTAAGAAATACTAACATGATTCCTTGGCCATGGAATGCACTTAGCTTGCGCATTTCCCATCCTTGTCATTCTCCCAAGTGGTCTAGGCAGTACGGTTGTATCACGGTAGACAATGTTGACCATGACCTCCACATAATCACTTAGTGGATCTCCATCTAAACCAACTGCATTTATATCTGCAGTTTGAATTGTTCCAAGAGCTGCAAGGTTAGAAGAATTTGGTGAAGTCAAGACAACTTACATTCCTCTACTTATTCTGGGCTTTGGGATGGTGCTGCAAATGTTTGACTTCTTCATCTCTTGAGCTTTCTCTAGTTTAATTTTCTTTATCATAGCAACCTGCATTTAGTTAAATTCCTAGTCAGCAAGAGTTACAACGTACAAGAAAAAACACACGTACAAGGATTTCTTATTGACACATGTACAAGCAGTAGTTATTTTACCTCATCAGTTTCATTCTTCGCAAGATTAACTTCATTTCCAATCTTTTCTTCTACCCTTTGCCTTTTCCTTTTCTTGTCATCTACTGCTTTCTTCTCCTCCTGACCACTGTTCTTCATCTTGTCAAATCCTTCTGATTCTTCAACAAGAGGTTCTTCAATATGTTCTTTGATTCTCTTCTGTGATGTTTGAAATAGCTCCATCATCTGACAATACTTCTCTTCTAGCTTATCACTTCTGTCTACCAAACTTGACTGAGTTTCTACAAGCTTCTCTACAACACCCCTGAGATTTTTGTTTTCCTGTGTAACATCATGTAGAGCAGATAGAGCCAGCGCCAGCTTCTCACTGTTCTTTCCACCAACAGTGAGCCCTAATCCATGATTACTTGACTTCTTAGCCTTTGGGAACAATGTTGAATACAAATCTTTCTCATTTGCTTCCTCATGTATCAAGTTTGGGTTGTCCACAAACTTCACATTTATCTCTTCCTGTTTGCAACATTACAAAGAATGAGGAACATGTAATGGATATTTGCAAGATTGACTCAAACTGAAGATAAACAAAAGAAGTTACAACATTGAATCCATGTTTGCAACATTACAAACATGGATGCAGGTTTATTGAAGTATTGATAGCTCAGAATTGTAGCTCAGAACAGTTTATTGAGTTTTCAATATATAATATGTATGTGGACATGACAAAATTCAATATATACTACATTATTACTTACAATCTTTTTCTTGCAAAATTCATCAACTGGTTTCCCATCCTTATTTGTATGTGTAATTCTGTAAAAAGCTGAGCTCTGAATATTTTGCTCCCTTCTTTTATTTCCTGAAATTCATGGAAAACTATCATACTGTGATCTTTGAAAATTTTAGATATTCAAGTATGCAACAAATCCACAATTAACTTACTTCTTGTTCCTGTACTACTGCAAAACTTCTAGTACCAGCTGTATGAACTACATTTGCTTGACAATTTCTCGTCTCTTTGTTCTTCATACTTAATGCCTACATTACAGCAAGAAATTATACATTAATGCCTATAGTATGAATTAGCACAAGCAGGTTGAAAAAAATAGTATATCCAGCATTGCTACTTTAGTATACCTTAGACTTTGGTGTTCTCCAAAATTTACATAGCCAAACCCACTGAGCAGGAGGTATCCTGGATTTGCATCCATTGGCAATGTTGCTTTTGAGTGACAACTCATCCTTGTAAAATTTTCTCTTCAAATAGCACTTGTAATCTTTCCACTTCTTTCTAGCAGATATCAACACCCAGCACTTGTAACAATCTGGTATTTCAAAGAAATACTGCAAAAGTGTTTACAGTTAGGCAACATTAGTAATTTGCAGGCAAAAAACATAGTTTAGAACTACAATCCAGTTTATTTAAGAGATTTTACCTTAACTGTCTTCCATAGCTTATCTTTTTCATATTCAGGAACTTTGCTCCAATTGGTAGCTGCCAAAGAAATTTCTTTTCCCTTAACTAAAGAAGCAATGAAATTTGTGAGCCTGCAAGTTTTGAACCCACAAGGTTGGCCTTTGCTGTTAAATTCCAAACTGATCTTGTTTCTTGGATCATACTCTTTCCAGAATCTTTTCAACTTAGTGGGCCCTCTCACAGACTTCTCTGCTGTTGTCATGTAACAAGTATTTAAATTAACCAATGTGTCATCCATTTCACAATATTCAAATAAACTGCCTAAATTAACAAGAGGAGAAGGCAACCTAAAACTAACCTTCCTGTAACTGTTGATTGATATCACCTTCTTCATTTTCATCATGAGTAGTAGCATCACTATCATACTGTTCACTACCATCATCATCCTCATCCTCATTTTCTACCACATCTATTTCTTCATATATCATGTTGTTCTAAATTAAGACAGGAACATAAATCACATATTAGAATGGCATAAATTAGGTGCTTCATATGCTTTCACATAAATCACATATTAGAATGGCATGAATTAGAATGGCATAAATTAGATTCTTACTTCTGCTGGTTCTTTGTATATTCCTTTTATCCTTGCTTCCTCAAGAAATCTTGTAAAAATTTATCCACTCTTGATTTCTATCTGTGTTGGTGGCACACCAAGTTTCATCAGTTGCATGTTAACCTCATTTAGCCTACTTCTCTGACTGTCCATGTTAGCAGTCCCTGCAGAAGAAACAATAGAACTTTATTACCATGTTCAACAGAATCAAACCAGCAAACAAAAGAAACAATAGAACTATATCAAATTACCTAGACACAACAGCAAACCATTCATTATCAATTGGATCTTGCAAATAGTAGACCTGTTTTGCTTGACTAGCTAGTATAAATGGCATAGATGAAAGAATTTCCCCTTTGTCTACATGATTGAAGTTGACTTCAGTTATTCCAAATTCATCTACTCTAATTCCAGTATCTTTAACCCATTCACACTTGAATAATACTACACTAGCTGTGTTTGAATAATTCAATTCAACTATTTCATGGATCCTGCCACAAATTTGACCATCTCCTAATGTGTGATCTACTGAATAACTTAATGTCTTTGCAGTAGTTGAAACTCCATCACACTGGGAAGATTTTCCAGCAGAATGGCTTCTTGTGTGGAATGTATAGCCATTAATCTTGTAGCTGTTGTATTTCTTCACCATCATGAAAGGCTTTTGTGCTAGTAGAACAACTTCTTGTGGTAGTTCAACTCCTTTATGCATTAAAGAATGCACATGTTCAATAAACCATTTCAGGAATTGTTGGTGGTGAGCAACTTCAACTTCTCTTCTACTTTTCCTTCTGTCTACTTGTAGCATTGTGATATGCTCATTTGCAAACCTAGTAATTTCTGGATAACTAAGCAACACATGCCTTTGAGCTTGTGTCCATGAAATGTGATCTAGCTCATCTACTTGAAATGCAGAGAGCTGTCTTCCAATTGTTCTTAAATATATATTAGTGTCTGGACTGCTAGTTGTGCTATCATCAGTATGCATTGTCTCTTTGTTGGAATTTTCCAGATATCTTGCACAAAAATCCAAGCTCTCATCAAATATATATCCCTCGGCTATTGATGTTGCAGGATGTCTTTTAGTATGTACCATCCCTTTACACTTCCCAACAAACATCTCTGTAGACCACATGTTTCTGAATTGCACTGGTCCACCTATCAACACTTCACTTGCAAGATGGATGACAAGATGTTCCATTATATCAAAGAATGATGGTGGAAAAATCTGCTCTAGCTGACACATTGTTTCAGCAATTTCTTCTTCCAACTTTTGCATCTTAGTAGGATCTATGACTTTGGAGCAAACTTTCTTGAAGTACTTGCTAAGATTAATTAGTGGAAGAGCAACAGGGGCAGGCATGGTTCTACTTATAGCTAAAGGAAATACATCTTCAAAAATTATGTGGCAGTCATGAGTTTTTAGCCCAACTAATTTTTTCTCATCTAACCTGACCTTCCCATCCATGTTTGAAGCATAGTCTACTGGAAACCTTGCATTTTTCACAACTGAGCAGAATAACTTCTTATTATCTGAATTCATGTAGTGCATTGCTTCAGGCAAGTCTGGTTTCTCTTGAGTTTCATCAACATGGAGATGTGTTCTGATTTTAAATCTTTTCATATCCAGTCTTGCTTTCACATTATCTTTGGACCTGTTGTCCACTTGTAAAATTGTGTGAACAATATTATCAAACACATTCTTCTCTATATGCATTGAGTCCAAATTATGTCGAACCAGCAAATGTTCCCAATATTCAAGCTGGAAAAAGATACTTCTCTTCTTGAATGTTGACTCTACAGTGTGCACATCCTCCAGTACAGTATCTTCCTCCCCTTCATCTCTTTGTCTCTTTTTCTTCTTAGACTTTTGTTGTTTCTGTGTTTTCCCATAGATGGTGTGAATGCCTTTTGTCATTTCTGAAATCTCATGACCTGATGGCTGAATTGGAGGTTCCCTGTCTTCAGTTGTGCCATCAAATGAGTCTTTATCCTTCCTAAATGGGTGGTCTGCAGGTAGAAACATCCTAGTACCCAGGTAGCATGCTTTGTGTCCATGTTTTAAACGTTTGGAACATGTACCCAGCAGGCAGTGGGAGCAAACAACAATACTCTCTCCACTAAGAATTCCCTGGCCTAGCCAGTCACTAATTGTCCATAGCAGTGAAGCATACACCCTGAATTTCCTTCCTGCATGAGAATCAAAAGTCCAAAGACCATCCTTCCATAACACTTTCAGTTCATCAACAACTAGCTGCAGGTAAATGTCTATGTCTTTCCCTGGTGCCTTCCTACCAGGAATAATAACTGACAAAATGAAGTTGTTTTCTTTCATGCAACTCTCTGCTGGAAGATTGTATGGAATCAGTACAATTGGCCAGATGCTGTAAGACAGGTTCATAGTTCTGAATGGATTGAAACCATCAGTTGCCAGTCCAAACCTAATATTTCTAGCTTCTTTACTGAACCACTCATATTTTGCATCAAAATGCTTCCAAGCTGGTGCATCAGCAGGATGCCTCATAAGACCATCCTTGATCCTACCATCAACATGCCAACTCATAAGTGGGGCTGTGTTGCTTGACATGAATAATCTTCTAATTCTCTTCTTCAATGGGAAATGCCTGACCACCTTTTGAGCAACCTTGCTAAATCTTTTGCCACCACCAATTTCCTTCACAATCTTCCATCTGGATGCATTACATACTGGACAGACAGATGCATTGATATTGTCTCCTCTATATATGATGCAGTCATTAATGCATGCATCATATGTGTCATACCCCAGCCCTACAGATTTGATGTACTGTTTGGATTCATGAAAATTCATAGGGAGAGTTGTATCCTCTGGTAGGACATCCCTAAATAGCTGCAGCACATCTTCAAATGTAGCTCTGGTTAATCCCCTGGTGTTCTTTATGTTCATCAGCTTCACAAGAAATTGCAGTTTTGTAAACTTTTTACATCCTGCATATAATTCTTGTCTGCCATCATTAACTAACTTTTTGAATGCCTCAGCTTCTTCATCATATTCATCTGTTTCTTCAGAGTCATCATCAGTATCATCACTGTCAACTTGTGTATCTGATCCTAAAGAGCTATTTTTGTACATATCATGAGAACCCAACATCATCTCATCCATCTCATCACTTCCTAAAGGCAATTCTACTGATTCATTGGGTTGTACAGTAGGAATAGCACAATCTACTGATTCCCCATGGTATACCCATGTTGTATACCCAGGCATGAATCCTACAGATATTATATGGTCTTCAACATCTTCTAAACTTTGCCTAGAGATGTTACAACAAAGTTTGCATGGGCAGACAATCTTTTGGCTAAAACCAGAATTTGTAGCTGCAAACTGAATGAAACCCCTAACCCCATCTGCAAACTGTGTACTGGATCTAGCAGCACTCATCCAAGTTTTATCCATTGTACAAATAGATGAATAAACTTAGCAACTTGTTCCTGTGTAACCAATAGCAAGATACTAATTACTATACCAACATTCAAACAAACAAACTAGGTAATAACAGGAACAGTTCAGAGTACAGCATATCAGAGCACATCAGGAACAGTTCAGAGTACAAGTAATAACAGGAACAGTTCAGAGTACAAGTAATAACAGAGTATAGCATATCAGAGCACAAGTAATAACAGGAACAGAAGAGGAACATAGCATATCAGAGCATATGTAATAACAGAGCAGGAACAGGTGGTGAATTCCTAACCTGACAAACCAGCCTCGGCATCATTGCGAGTTATTTGTCGATGAAGAATAGATCGACGTGGATCATCATTACGAGTGCCCATTGCACGACGTGGATCTCGACGGAGAGGTGGTGGACGAGCTCCAGGCGGCGGCGGATCTCGACGGAGAGGTGGTGGTGGACGAGATCGACGGAGAGGTGGTGGAGGATCTCGACGGAGAGGTGGTGGTGGACGAGCTCGAGGAGGAGGTGGTGGAGGATCTCGACGGAGAGGTGGTGGTGGACGAGCTCGAGGAGGAGGTGGTGGTGGACGAGATCGACGGAGAGGTGGTGGAGGATCTCGACGGAGAGGAGCAAACCGAGAGGAGCAAACCGAGAGGTGGTGGTGGACGAGCTCAAGGAGGAGGCGGTGGTGGATCTCGACGGAGAGGAGCGGATCTCGACGGAGAGGAGCGGATCTCGTCGGAGGAGAGGAGCTCGATCGAGGAAGAGGAGGAGAGACGCGTTGTATCTGAAAAAAAGATAGCCAAGGTCAAAGAGAGAAAGACAAGGGTCAGTAACATGACATGAAAAAATTGAAGGACTAAAATGAAAAAATTAAAGGACTAAAATGAAAAAATTAAAGGACTAAAATGAAAAAATACTGTACTGGAGATATACTATACTTGTGTTCCCTTCTATTGTGCTTTGTTCCCTTCTAGTAATATATGAAAAAATATATTGTGCTTTGTTCCCTTCTAGTAATATTTTATTTTAACAGTAATTGTCTAGCTAGTTTATACATAATCATAATCATAGTTTAAACATTCATAATCATAATCATAGTTGAATATTGTAAAACTAGACATTGAGATGCAAAACTAAATATTGAAAGTTTAGATGCAAAACTAAACTTTTAGATGCAAAACTAAACATTATAGTCTAGTTGCCCATGGTCTGAATATTTATGAATTCAGAACAATGAAGGCCTCCTAGACATAAAATTAAATGATCAACACTAGATAAACAGAAAATCAAGAAACTGATCAACACTTGAAAAACTGAGAATCATCAACACTTGATAACCAACATTACAAACCATTGTTCAACTTACAAACCAACATTACAGTAGATGCATTGTTCAGAACACTAGTCCACTAGAACACATTACAACTTAAAATGAAACACAATTTCTTCAAGGGTCTTCAATCATGTTCTTCAAGGGTCTTCAATCTCCACAAAATCAAGGCAGATGTGACCATGCCTTGGGTCTGCAACAATCAGCAACAGTGATCCCTCTACTATATTTGCCTCCTCCCTAAATTGCTGCCATCCTATTGTGAATGCAATTCTATCATCTTCATCTTCCATGTGGTACCATCCTTCAAAGGGCACATCAAATTCCCTAGCCAACAGATTTGAATGTCCTTGCCATGGGCATCCAACTTCTCTGAATGTTTTTGCAGAAAGGTACTGGCATAGTAACAACTTGTGTAAGAACTAAGTCTGAAACATTGCATAAAAAAAGTGAGAAATTAAGTAGTAGATAGTTACCAAAGCATCTAGTTCAACATTTTCCTGATTATACTTGTGCACCATAAACTGCATCTCATTGACACTTTCATAGAATTCTTCCTCAGCTAGTTCTTGCCCTGGTTTTAGAGCCAAAACCTTGTAGATACCATAATTGATGGTTGCCATGTTCTCCTCACTAATTTCTCTGATGTTTGAGAAAATAGTCTTCTGAAGTATAGCTCTAATTTCAGGCATCACACAGTAAATACCTGCTCAAAGTAGTAAACAATGGCAAACTAGTTAACATAGAAAGTCTTTCAGCTAACATGACATAAAACAGTTAAAATTGTGAAACAGTTTACCTCCATCTGCAACAATAGGCTTCTCAACCTTCATATTGTCCACAAATTCAGACACTGTGATATCAAAATTGTTGGCCTGTTCCACATACCTGAAAGAGACAACCTCACCTTGCTGGATATCATATTTCCTAACAAGGGAACTCCAGTATGGTCCACAGATGGTAGTTCTTGACACTTCTTTCTCCAGGAAGAAGTCATACACATGCCTGTTCCTGCATGTAGCCACCATCCAGTTCTTTGACATTGCAAATTTTTCAAGTTGTTCCTTGAATTTGCAAGGTACTGCCTAAAATAAAAACAAGAGGAATGTTTGTCATTATACACCTCCTTTCCAGATAAAAACAAGAGATCCATTGTACTGATGTTATAACTTACCACTCCATTTTCAAATCCCTGCATCATAATCAGATCAAAAGAAACTGCACGCCTGTCAGAATGGAGGCCACAGTTTTGCACTGGTTGCTGGCACAGAACACAACTCATCTCATCCATTCCTATGGAAAAAATGGAAGTATTAAGATATGGAACACAAATTCATTCATGGATGACATGAAAAGAGGCAAAGGATCTGAATCACCTGTAGGATAACTTGTGCTCCTGTTGTACAATCAGAGATCTGCATCACACATGAAACATTCAGATGTAAGTACATAAACAGAACAACAGTATTCAGGTAAGAACAAGAGATGAACTCACCATAGGCAGAAGAACTCGACATAGGCAGAAGAAATAACTCCATACTACCACCATGTTAAATAGGAAAGCACCTGGACGCGGGGGCAAGCACCTGGCGCAGCACTTCCCCCACTTCCCCCACTTTCCCCACTTCCAAGTACGTGTGTGCAGTGCATAAATGTAATAAATGAAAAAAATGCTCGGAATAAATGTACAAAATGGTCTGAATGCTCTGGTAATTTATTTAGGCACAAAATGCTCTGGTAATTTACACAAGTAGTTGACTAGTAGTTGACTAGTAGTAGAACTAATGTAGTCTATTATGGAACTAATGTAGTCTAGTAGCCCATGGTCTCTGAATATTTATGAATTCAGAACAACGAAGGCCTTCTAGACATCAACAAAACAGGAATATGAAACAAGTAATAAAACAAGCACATCCATAGTTGACAACATTAAAACAAGCACAACCATATAATTTCAGGCACAATACAAGTGATGCAAACACTAGTAGTTAACTTACAGAATAAGAACATAATAACTGAAGCTTAAAACAACATTGATGATATTGTTCCTTAAACAACTGCAGCACAACCTAAACAAGCATCTGTTAACTAACTGATTCCAAATTAGCCTTGTCACTAACTGATTCCTTAGTTGACAATGTCAACAAAGTTCAGCCCAAGGTGATCACTCATATGTTCTATCTTGATCACAAGCATTGAAGCCCATCCAACATCAGCAGCAAATGTGAAGTCATTCCACCCTGCGGTGAAAATGACTTCTCCATGTTCCTTGCTAATGGAGTAGGCACATGCAATGAAGTTATCTCCGTCTCCTTCTATGTCTTGCCCTTCCCTGGAAAGATGTGCTATGCCATGTCTTGGGTACCTGTAGCCTTGTACAGCCTCAATAGGCATGAACTGCAATAATCATGTATTTCACAGTTAGTATTTTTTTACACATTAGGCATGCATAGAATGAAACAACAGAATAGTGATTTAGCTCTAAGCCTTACCAGTGCATCCCATGCTTGGTTTTCCTCATTCATCTTGTGTACCCAGAAATTCTTCTCATCATTACTTTCAATGATCTCATGGTCTGTCACATGAACATCTTTGTAGATGGCAAATAAGATGGTGGCCATGTTCTGTTCAGTGATTGATTGAATGTTTGAGAAGATTGTCCTGTACAGAATGCTTCTTATTCCAGAAGGGACATCTCCAATCACTAAGCAAAAGAGAAGAAATAAAATAATTAGTACTAGTACATGTAAAGAAATTAGTAGTAGTTGAGGAAATAGTTAGTAGTAGTTGTTAGCAAGAACTTACATGGAGCTTCATGGATGTACTTTTCAACACCATTTGAGGAAATGGTGACATGGAATAAATTGTCCAAACCCTCAATCGGATCTGGATCATATTCAAATTCCAGTACATCACCAAGACCAATGTCGTAGACTCTCCACAATGACGTCCAATAAGGACCACAAATCAATGTCTTTTCATCAGTCTTCTTCAAGTACAGATCATAGTTTCTAATTGCACTGCTGTTGGCAACCAGCCAATTCTTAGGAGTGAAATCATTCAGTCTCTCCCTAAATGAACATGGAACAACCTACAGGATGAACATAACATAATGTAGTTAACTTACCAACCTACAGGATGAATACAACATAAAGTAAACTATTGTTGTCTGGATGTGAAAACTCACCACACCATCAAATGGAAACTCATCAACAATGACAATCTGGAAGCTGGTTGCCCTCCTCTGTGTCCTACCACAGTTGTGAGCAGGTTGTCCACACACAGCACAGTCCATTGCTAAAAATTAAGCAAGTAATTAGTAACAGAACCTAAACATTGCAACCATATTACAGTACTGAAGAACAATCTACACATTTCAGTACTGAAAAACATTCTACACATTTCATGAAAACCCTAATTTGAAAGCCTAATCAAGTAGAGGATGAACAGTTAGAAGAAAGAGGGATTTACCTAAGAAGAAACCCTAATGAAGGAGTGGTTCTTCTTCTTTGGGTATCTTGCGGTCACTGTAATATTACAAGAAGAAAGAGGGATTAGGACAGAACCGCAAAATAAAGATTAAAGCAACAGAAGTGAAGAAGGTTGGAAGAATCAAGCAACAGAAGTGAAGAAGGTTGGAAGAATCAAGCAACAGAAGAAAAGATTAGAGAGAGAACTGAAGAAATCTGAAGAACTGCAAAGGAACTAGAACTCACCGTACGAACTGCCGAGTCTGCAGATGGATGGAAAAAAAGAAAAGATTAGAGAGAGAACTCTGAAGAAATCTGAAGAACTGCAAAGGAACTGAAGAAATCACCGTACAATCTGCCGAGAGAGAGAACTCTGAAGAAAAGATAAGAAAACAAGTCTGAAGAACTGCATAGGAACTCACCGTAGAACTGCCGAGTGGGAGAGAGGGAACTGCCGAATGGGAGAGAGAGGGGAGGTTGTCCCTTCGGTTCCCTCCTTATAATATTCCAACGCTCCACGCGCTCTCTGTCTCTTCGGTTCCAGATATTTTGGCCCATATTTTGGCCGAGTGGGCCTTTGCCTAGTACTTTCTCCTACAGTTGGAGTACTTTGTCCTACAGTTGGGCCTTTGTGTTTTTGAAAAAATACATTTTGTTGCAGCAACTTATACTTAGTATGGATTTGTTGCATACAACTGTAAGAAGTATACAGAGAAGTTTCTTTTTTGAATCCATTTTAAAAAACAACAGTGGCAAGTAGAAAAAAATTCAATTTGTTGCAACAACTTATCCTTGCTATTATGAAAAATTAACACAATAGCAGTATGGATTTGTTGCATCTATATTTTCAGAAAAGCAAACACAACTGGATCAGAAAACACAAACTTGATATATAATATAAGTTCAATAATAACTGGATACAAACACAACTGGGTACACAACCACAACTAGATACAAACACACTGGATACAAACACAAATTCATGGACACTACTTAGATGATCTCTAGTAGATGATCCCTAGTTGATGATCTCAACAAAGTTAAGACCAATAAACTCTTGCATGGGCTCTACTTTCATCAAAAGAAGTGCTTCATTGCCAATGTTAGCAGCATTGGTGAAATCAGTCCATCCATTCTGAAAACACACATGCCCCATGTCCCAGGCAATGGAGTAGGTGCAGTCAATGAACTCTTCTTGTTCTTCTCCTAGCAGCTGTCCATCCTTGGAAAGATGAGCAATGCCAAAACCTGGGTACCTGTACCCATCTATAGCCTCAGTAGGCATGTACTGCAAAACAAATAAATATCCACAATTGATTTAGTTGCATGCAAATAAAATAATTTCAGATGTCAAACATATGAACTGTGGGAAATTACCAGTGCATTGAAGTGAACATTGTCATCATACATCTTGTGCACCCAAAAATGTTTCTGATCCTTTGGTTCATAAAATTCCTTCTCCACAAAAACATCTTTGTAAATGCCATACAGGATTGCAGCCATGTCCTGTTCACTAATGGAGTGGATGTCTGAGAAGATTGTCCTATAGAGGATACTTCTTATTGGGCTAGGCAAATCTCCTACAACTAATCAGAGAGGATGTGTTAGCCTTAATTATTTCAAAAATGCATTGTGAAAAAAAGATGAGTTATTGTTGTGATACCAGTTTCTTCAAATGCATCCTTCTCAACATTGTTGGAATGAACAGTTATGTCAAATGAGTTCTCTAAAGGTTCAAAGGGATCATCAGTACATTGGAAATGTACAACATCACCCACAGCAATGTCATAAACTCTAACTAATGATCTCCAGTAAGGGCCACATATTAGTGTAGCTGACTCATCCTTCTGTAAGAATAAATCAAATCTTCTGAATCTTGGGCTCTTGGCAACTAACCATTTCCTAGGAACTAAATTGTTCAACCTCTGTTTGAATGAGGAGGGAATGTACTGCAGTTTAACAACATAATTTAGTTCCCATTGCCAAAAACTATTTGAATGAGCAGGGAATGTCAAATCCATTAGCTCTCCTGTTACTAGGGAATGAGCAGGGAATGAGCAGAAAAACTTACTACACCATGTCTAAAACCATGGCCAATGACAATGTCAAATCCATTAGCTCTCCTGTTAGATCTGCCACAATTGTCACCAGGCTGATCACAGATAGCACACGTCATGCCATCCATCACCTACAAAATAACATCCAGGTTAATTCACCTACAAAAATTCACCCAGGTTGATCACAGATAGCAGGTTCAAATTCAGAACCTGAGAGCTGAAAAGTCGAAGGAGGAAATTCAGAACATGCGACCTGAAAATGTAGTAGAAGGATTAGATTGCATCAGATTAAATGAAATAGAATAATAAGATCTGTGTACAGAATTGAACTCACCCAGAAATTCGAAGGGATAGAAGAAAAGCTCTGCGCAGAAGAATTATAAACCGGCCAGGTTTCTCCTCCTATTTAAAGGTAAAGGGATGTAAAACTGCTCCCCCACGTCCACCACTGCCCCACGTCCACCACTTCCCCCACGATGTGGCCCATTTAAACAGACATTGTCCACTGTTTTCCCCCAGGATGTGGCCCATTTAATCAGACACTATCCAGGCCCATTCAGTACTAATCTAGTTTTATTATCACCAACTGGAGCCACGCAGCTGGATCCCTAATTTTGACTGGAATAATCCTAGTGTCCCTGAAACTGAACAAGCAGACATCTCCCTCTTTCAGACTGAATGTTTTGACAACATCTTTCCATCCAAAACAGATAACTGCTTGTCCAGATTCAGTTAGCATCATTCTACAATACTGGGTCTTGGAAACTGTTGGCTTGTTCACAGCAAGAAGAATAACTTCAGATCCTTTAGGAACCCCAAGCCTGGGAGCTCTTGAGCATAAGACAGGCTTTAGAAACTTCAAAAGATAAGTATTTGTGAATTCTTTTGAAAAAACCTGGAAAACAGAAATTTCAATTATGATCAAAACATACCATACAGTAACCATTAGTAGTGAACATGATCAAACATTACTAACCATTTCTCCTTCTCCCGGTCTCCAGTGAACATGATCAAAGGAAGCTATGATGTTTTCTTCTGTCATTTTCCACACATACTCCTTAATATCAGGTCTTGGTAGCACTTCAACATAGCTTCTCAGTTGGATAACTTGATTGAATGTCAAATCAACCTTGTTTGCAAAAATGCATTCATTATCAAAGGATTCTTCACCAGCAAAACCAGGTCCTACATGACAAATAAAGCATTATTCATCACCCAAAAAAACTCTAGTAAAACAAGTATAGTAGTAAGCATCTGCAGGTGAAAATCACACCTCTAGTAGTAATCAGACTCCTTTCATGAATCTCAGTGGGGCTGTACCTACAAAGATGTGCTGACCATAAATATGTTATAAGAGATACTCAGATAAATGGTAAGAATGGGTTTAATAAGACAGGGTAGTACTCTTCAATTTTAAGTATCTCAAGCTTAAGGTAGAACCACTGATGTCTAAGTCTTGGTGGTAGTTTTCTTTCATCTGTAAAAATGAACATGCAAACATCCCCTTCCTTCAGATTAAATGCCTCTACCACCTTTGCCCATTCAGGAGGGATGATCTGGGCTTTTCCATCAGCCTGAAGAATCATCCTACAGTACTTTATTGAAGATCCTAACTTGAGCATCACACCTACACTAACCAATTGAGATCTGGCTTGAATACAATGTCACATGAGGTGTTCATCCATGAGGAACTGCATCAGGAACTTTTTTGTAAACTCTTGACTGAATTCCTGGAATTTGTTAGATAAAAATGTGAGTAATGTGCAGAACTTACAGATAAAAATATGAATAATGTGCAGAACATATATACATACCATTAAACCCTCCAAAGGAATGACATTTGTTGATGTAATTGTGCTAACATAATTCTTAATTGCAGGCCTTGGTAGCACTTCCACATTGCTTCTTAGCTGCATTAATTGGTGGTAATTCATTTGAACCAAATTTCCAAAAATGCAGTTTGTATCAATTGAATCAAATCCTGAATGTCCAGGTCCTAACAAATGCCAAACAATGTATCATCAGTACCAAAAAATATAGATCAATGACAAGAGCATAGATTACAAAGTAAATGGTGCTAAACAAACCTCTAATTGTGATCATTATCCTATCATCCCTCTCATCATCTTGGACTCTGTAGTAATCATATTCATCAGTGAACCAATTACAGAACTATTTTCAGATCTATTTCTAGCATTAGTAAAAATCAGATTTTTTGTTTAGAATTACAGATGAATTAGATGAACCATTTCAGATATACAAAGTACACACTAGATGGATGAAAAGACCATACTATATATACAAAGCACAGACTAGATATACAAAGCACACACCTGCAAGTATCTGATTGCTCTTGAGAAATCGCAGGGGGAGAAGGGGATGTGGCTGCTGCAGTCCAGTTGGTGCGGCCGCGCGGATCCATTGCAGAAGCTGCCATGGATGATCTCCAGCTCTCCGGAGAGGATCTGCAGTTCTCCAGCTCTCCGGAGAGGATCTGCAGAAGCTGCTATGGACGGAGAGGATCTGCAGCTCTCCGGCGGCGGGTGGTGCGGCGGCGCGGACGGAGAGGATCTGCAGCTCGGGCTCGGGCGGTGGTTGTCTGGCGGCGGGTGGTGCGGCGGTCGCTGACGGAGAGGATATGCAACTCCGGTTGACTGGCGGCGAGTGGTGCAGCGGCGCGGACGGTGAGGATCTGCAGTTCTCCAGCAGCGGGTGGTGCGGCGGCGCGGACGGAGAGGATCGGCAGCTCTCCGGCGGCGGGTGGTGCGGCGGCGCGGACGGAGAGGATCGGCAGCTCTCCGGCGGCGGGTGGTGCGGCGGCGCAGAGGTCACGCGCGAGAAATGGAGGCCAAACCCTAGCGCTGGCGGCGGGGTGCCTCTCTTATACATTGGACAACAGAGGGGAGGGGGGTTTGTGCAAGGTGGCGCGGGTGGAGGGACGAATGGAAACTAAAATATTAACTGAGGGGCGTCCCAGCTAATCGCTATAACTACGGAGCCGAGGTGGAAGGACACAGAAAAGTTAATAAAAACCTAAGGTACTAATGTGCAAAATGACCATACTATATACGCACACACCCACCCACCGCGGCCGTCACTTTCTCCACTCCCTCACTCCCTCACTTTCCACTCCCTCACTCTCTCCCTTTCCTCGTGTTAGGGTTCCACCGCCGCCGGCCGCCGCCCAACATGAAACCCCTCCAGCGAATCCCATCGCCGCCGCCACCTGAGGAGCTTGTCTGTTTTTTCTCGTGTTCTTCTTTTATTCTTCTTTCTTCTTCTGTTCTTCTTTCTTCTTTCTTCTTTTATTCTACTCGTTAGATCTTTTCTGTTCTTGATTAGGAACTGTTGTTTAGATCTGATCTAGTCTTCTTAGATTAGTGTACTCTGGTTCTCTTAGAATAGTGTATAGATCTTTTCTCGTGTTCTTAGATTACTGTACTAGATCTGGTGTTATTAGATTAGTGTTCTTAGTTTAGATTGTTGTTATTAGATTAGATTTGTTCTGTTCTTAGATTAGATTTGTTCTGTTCTTAGATTTGTTATTAGATTAGATTTGTTCTGTTCTTAGATTTGTTCGAGATTTATGTTCTTTGTCTAACCTGCTATCTGATCTTGTTTGATCTAACCTGCTATCTGATCTTATTTGATCTAACCTGCTATCTGATCTTGTTTGATCTAACCTACTATCTGATCTTGTCTAGATCTATGTTCTTAGTTCTGTTCTTAGATTTGTTTTGTTCTTAGATTATATTTTGTTTAGGGTTCTGCTAGGATTTGTTCATAATGTTCAGAAAGTTCAGATTGTTAAGATTGTTCAGAATGTACTGAACTTTATGAATGTTCTGATCTTTCTGAATGTTCTGAATGTTCTGATCTTTCTGAACTTTCTGACTGTTCTGATTTTTCTAAACTTTCTGAATGTTCTGATCTTTCTGAACTTTCTGAATGTTCTGATCTTTCTGAACTTTCTGAATGTTCTGATCTTTCTGAATGTTCTGATTTGTTGACTGTCAGAATGTTCAGCATGATCTGAACTGTCTGAATGTTCTGTACTTTCTGAACTTTCTGAATGTTAGGAATATTCAGAATGTAATTATTGACTTTCTGAATGTTTTGCTATTTGATCATGTCCTGAACATGTTTTAGCATTACTGATTACATTGCTTTAGCATTACTGATTACATGCTGTTTTTATACTAGATGGGAGCCTGTGAGAACTGTGCCATTGACACCTCAGATGACAGTGGCAGCTTGATCCCAAGCCACAGCACTAGTGGCAGTGACAGCTCTGGCAGTGACACCTCTGCCAGTGACACCTCTGGCAGTGACACCTCTACGGAGTGGTTCGTGCCAGATGGTTATGTGCCAATTATGCCAGCACAAGATGATGGCTTGGTTTTAAGGGGTATGTATTTATACAAACTTTGAACTATCTAGTCTGTTACAGCAGTTGAGAAATGATACTACTATTTATAAAATTTGTTGTATTTGTGCTGTATCAGGACCAAAAAACAAGGGAATACATGAGTGAGACCACCAGTGTATGTTTGGAAATGACATACTACTGTGTCCATGCCAAGTTGAGTTTCTGGACGAATGGTGCAATGGCAGAAGGCCAGCAATAAAGTACTATGTCTATAAGATGACAGAGTTAGCTGTCATTGAGAAGAAATGCAAAATGGTGAGCAGCTATTTACTTTATCATGCATAACAGTGTAGTAGAAATAGAGTCCAAAAGAATGCTAACAGTTGTGTAAACTTGATACTTACACAGGAATTTAATGCTGAGTTCACAACCAAGTACCTGAAGGACTTTTTTGATGAACCACTTACTGTACAAGTTGAATCCATGGCCGAAGATGATCGTGTGGATATGAGGATGAAGATGGGAGTAAATAATAGAGCAATGATCACCAGTGGATGGTGGACAGCTGTGCAGGCCTTCAACATGAAGAAGGACAGCCGTACCGGGAATTTACACGGCCCTGGCCTACCGTGGTCACCGCATGTCCATTTGTCCCGGCGAGTTTCGGTACTGATTAGCAACATGCCATGCACAATCCCTGCCGTACGTGTCTTCTTGACGCAGAGCACCAAACTGGTACGCTGACAAGGACGCCGGCAGAACGAAAGATACTAGTACTACGAGACCTGGGGTACATAGTCACGGGTGTCTGTCGCTCCCGTCGCCTGGTTCCGATGGATGGATCGGTAGCAAGGCACCGCGCGCCAGGTGAATCGGGTTGACCCGGCGAATGCGAAGGTCGGAGCAGGGCACACTAAGACGCGATCGACGCTAGCCATTTTGCTTCCGTTCTATAGAAAGGTGCAGCAGCTTGCCTTTTCCCATGCACTAGCATCTAAAAGCAAGTCTAACGGGCCCCGTAAACAGCCGGCACCCCGTAAATTTCCGGCGAGATACGGGTGCCGGTGTTTTGGCTCGCCTAGCACGCCTCGTAAACAGGCCGGCCCGTATCGCGAGGCGGGGCAAATCACCCACCCGGTCCCGTATAAGTACAGGGTGAGGGTGCCCTACCTCCGCCGCGCGCCGCCAACTCCGGCAAGCAATTCCAGCCGCTCCGTTCACGAATCCACGCTGCCGCCGCCATGAGCTGCCGCCGCCAAGCCACGGGCTCCTCCTCCCCAGCCAAGCGCCGCCGCGAGGAGCTCACGCTCGAGGAAGTGTGGGTCCTCTACTGCAAGTTATCTTGGGCCGGCAGCCGCCGCGCCGTCTGGAAATGGGTCGGGTGGCCGGGGACGATGCCGCGGTCGCTCGTCGACTTCGCGCCCGGCGGCTGCTACTTCAACATCGACCCGCGGCTGCTACTTTAAATATACGGGGCTCGAATACGAGGTCTGCTAGACGGACGATAAAATCATTAGGGAATTTCAGAGCAAAATCGAGTACAGGACCCTGTACTCGAGTTTTACGGGGCAGAAATTTAAAGGGCCTGTGAGACATGCTCTAAGAATCTCTTCTATCTAAAGGGAGAAGAAGCTTATTTTATCCACGAAAGAATCTAGGTCTCTTCTATGTAAAGATAAACATAACTAACCTTGGAGCTGGTGATGGAACGGTGGAAAAGGTTTTGATCGGAGGTGGTGGGCTAGGTGCGGTCTCGCTACGTTCGCCCAAGAAAAACAAGGAACATCGCACCAAATCCGCTCGCTCTACTCCCACCTGCCCTCTGCCACCCCCACCAAAATAAGTACTCTACTCATTCTCGTATCTTCTCCATCAAAGTCTTTATTTATTTTTTTGAACGGAAAGGGGTGCAGACGCACCCTAAATTATCATAGACTCAAAAGCATTGTACACCGTGGAATACAAATCCCAAATGCCTAATCGCATCAACAGCGGCTAGCACTGGGCAAGATATATTGCTATGAGCCGAGTTCCTACAAGAACAGGTAGGCAGAGCGTTGGAAGATCGCTTTGCCTGCTGAGCACAGTTGTGAGCCACCCCGTTGGCATTTCTAGGGATGTGGAAAACCGATGCCTGCAAAGGATGGATAATATTCTGGAATTGAACCGCCTGTCTTCTTATCTCCCAGAGCATTTCATGATCTTTGACACCTGGAGCAACTGCCGATTTTGCAAAGTTTAGACAGTCGGTGAAGAAGACCGGTTCCTTGAGTTTGAGCGCTGAGGCAAAATGAGCAGCCAAGAGCATCGCATGGGCTTCAGCCTGCAGCGCAGATTCCACTCCTCCAATCGACGCCAGAATGAAAACATCAGTTCGACCAAGCTCCGTTGATTCTTCAAAGTAGACACCTAGTCCAAAAGTGGCCAAGTTTAAAGGGCGCATAAAGTTTTGGTCCTGTAAAATGAAAGAGCCCAGCCACGAATTTGGTGCTCCTCCTCCTTCCCGCAGCCCTTCCTCCCTACTCACCTCCTAACCTTTCCCTCTCTCTCAAGCGCTTTAGCCACAATCCGCCGTTCTGGATTGTATCTTAGCATACTTTTATAGGAGAAAACTGAAACTTTAAGAAATAACTATTATAATGCATTGTTTTTTAGGGATGTTATATCTAATAAAGTTAGCCACGTACATATGTGTTACTGGACTAGCCAAGTAATTTACCTATGATAGTGTACAATGGTTGTATATTTTAGATAAGATACAACAAACCTCTTTCTCTTCATTAATAAACATGCAACATAAGCAAAATACATATGATACCGTGATAAGAGACATCCATTGTTAAAGACCTTATAGCGGTATTCCTGGCTTCACGGTATATTTCCTCTCCTCCGCTAAGTGCTACTGGTACCGTCGACACACGAGGACTACTCCCTCTATCCCAAAACGTGACAATCACTGTGTTCGTGTGTGATAATTGTGTATGTACTACTCCATATATCCCAAAAAGTGAATATTTTTTATAGGAGGCGCTCCCAGATCGAACCCCTCGAGGCGCTCCCTCCCGGGCGGTGCCCCCGCTGCCAAAACCTAGGCGGCGACTTCCATCCCCAGCCTCCCGGCCGCCCTCCCCAGCGGCGGTAGCGGCCCCTCCGCGTCGAAGACGGCGACATGGATGGCATGTTGCTGCTGCTGGTTCTCCTCGGGAGTTGGAGGAACACCGACGGAAGCGTAGGGCGGAGCGGCTGTTCGGGAAGGGGCATGAGGCCCTCCGGAGGGGCGGCAGTGAGGAGGTGGCGGTGCGCCCTTAGCACGTCTTCGAAGAGCATGGAGGTGATCTGGGTCGTCGGGCCAAGATATGGGTTGCGAGGCCGATCTGGACAGATGGGTACGGCCGAGGCGGAGTGTAACATCCCAGGATTAGCACCTAGAAATAAAAAGGACACGGGGTTGTGCATTGCATTCATGCATAAGAAAATCCGGGGAATTTTCGCGCAAAACTAAAAGAGCTGTAGAGGAATTGAGATCTCTCTTATTCTGATGGAAACACCAGGACAGGTGCGATGGATTTCGACAGGACCTCTATTGTACTTTTGTGTTTAAGGGAAAGGAAATCCAAATTTGAATATTCACGTGGTGAATTTGAGTTCTAAAAGAATTTGAAATGGAATAATAATTGAAAAGTAAATTGTAATAATAAATAAAGGGTGGACTCTTATTTATGATTAAGATACAATATTTACAATTATTTAAGTATACAAGATAATTGAAATTCAAACACAAAAGGAAAAATATTTACAATAAAAAATTGAGTTTATAATTATAAACAAGATATGAATATTACAAGAATTTAGATTACAAATAGAAAGAAACATTAAGCTTTATTAATATTATATAGTATTACATTGTCTTTACAAATGAAGTATAAAACAAATAACTTTATTAAATAAGATACAACCATACAATGTCTTTACATTATTCAAACAGAAAAGAAATTACAATAATAATTAAAAGAAAGAAAAGAAAGAAAAACTAAACTAAAGATGGTATCTTCCCATCCTCTTTTATACCTGCAAAACAAAACTAGTAGTAAATTAAAGAGGGGGTTAGTTTGGTTAAAGTAGTGCTCTCAGTTTAACGGTGTAATGCACGTTCAACACATCACTGAGCTAATCTTAAAAAAAGGGGCAAGTTTCATCAACTCATAGTATCTGTCCTTAATCAGATTTTGCCTCAGACTAATGCATCATTGGCTTGTAAGGGGCAAGTTTCACCAAAGCCAGATGAAATGGTAAAAAGGTAAATCAACAGCAAATATCAAGTTTTCACTTGATCTGATCCACAGATGACACAATCAGGTACACAGCAGAGTCACTGCATGCACACTATGTGTTGTCAACACATCAGCAGCAGCTCAATACTCTCATAATGGATCGCACAGTTGCTATCTACTGCACCAAGTCTATCTCATATCATCACCTAGCTCTCAGGAACACAACCAAGAACACCACAAATCTTGCCCAGTATCCAACAAATCCACCAGCCAGTCCACACAACAAACCAAACAGATCATTCCTGGGATGGTAACTTGAGGAGGGGTGGTGCAGGAGGATAGCAAGGTCAACCAACTATTCACAAGAGTAAGGAGGAGCTGGAGAAGTACCAATAGGTGGAGAACAAGGTCTAGGGAGTGATCACCACTTCAGGATCAAGCCAGCAAGAGCAATCATCATAGCTACATCATCAACAGCAGTTGTGTGGTGAGTTTATACAAAACCACACATAATTGATCTTATCCATTTCAACAGAACATATGATGTCCTGTAGATGATCTTCTCAGAAAAACACCCAAGTGGGGTGTACAACCATCATAGAAGAAAGGAAACAAGGCCAATAGTAAATCTTTACAAACTACAATCAAGATCTCAGCCTTGCATCACAGATCATGGATTAAAAGCTCTAGTTTTATAACTAGATACACATAATTAATAATCCTTTCTGGGCACATCCTATGGATGGTAGCACCTCAAAAATGATTACATCATAAGATTTCATCTTAAACATTAAGGATCTATCATATTATCCTTACCAAGACCTATCAAATCATTTTCCCAAGCACTGTAGGAATCATACTTAGAGATTATCCATCATTTAAGAAAGAAAGCAGCAAGTAAAAAACATTAGTTTCTACTTAGCACAGTCTCAGACCAGCATCATAGACCAATGGATCTAGTTATAACTAGATTTATACTCACCACACTGCTGGTACAGGGCATATCCCATCTAGGTAACACCTCTGTATCAACAGGTTCATCCATATCTACTAAGAATCAGATAATCACTTTCCTAAATGAATTCAGGAATCATAGTAGACATTTGATTCAGAAAAGATAGTGAATATAACACTGTCTATTATCAAGCCACACCTGACAGAGATCATTAAGTAAATCATCTTCCTATAATAAAATAGGAATCAATCATTATCTAAATCATTTTTCTAGTTAATTCACCTAGGAATCATCTCAATCAATAGCTAATTAATCCAGCAACAGATCATAATACTAAGAACACCATTGTGCACACTCTAGATGGAGGCACCACAGTAGGAAGATTCCAATATCAGAAGCCACTGAAATCACTAGCTAAGATCAACATCAAATACCCATGTTAAAAGAATGAGTTACATCCATAGGGTATTATTTCAAATCATTTTCCTACCAAATTTTCATTGGAATCATTTTCTGTTTGAAAACACATCATTTATAAATCACATGATTTAGTAAATCAAGTCAATGGATCAAGGATTAGCCAACAGATATGTACACAGTAGTACAAGTGATTAAGGTTTTATCACTAAATCCTTCAATTACAGCAGTGAACAAGTAGTTCAGGAAATAACTTTGTATCAAATCAATTTAAGCAAACACCTGTAGATCATCCTATGCCAAAACTCAGTAAAACTTCCTCCAACTGAAACTCATTGCAGCACATAGCCACAGATTCTCTATTGTATTAACAAGTGAGCCCATACCACTGGTTTTGAACAATATTCAACATGTGATACTAAGTAGAGAGAGATAGACAGAGGGAGAAGCAGATGTGAGACAGAGGGAGTGTACCTGGCGCCCGAGAAGCATCCACCACGGTGTGGCGAGGCAGTGCCTGCACGACCAGAGTGATACTAACCCGAGGAAGTCTTCAACCCCCATCAACACCACCACGACCACCGTAGTTTAGACGCCGGGGTTGCACCTAATGCCGTCCCACCGTCATCGGAATAGGAGAGGAATGACCCCAGCTTCACCACAATCATATCACCACCAACACCGCACCAAATCACCCCGAATCACCATCAGGGCATCACAAAAATACAGTAAAGGAAGGCACTGAAATCCTAACGACAACCAGTGGAAGAGGGCAAGCGATTCCAGGCGTATCTTCCAAATCGAATAGGAGGAGCTGGGATAATAGGGTACAGCGGAGCTCCGGTGACCAATGGAGGCGCCCGTAACGGCCGGTGATCACCGGAGTTGGCCGAGAATGGTGGTGGCGGCGGCACCAATGCGAGCAGGGGGAATCGGGTGTTGGGACGTCTGTGGTGTGCGTGGGGGAAGAGGGTGGGTCGGGGTCAAAGTGACCCCAAGCCAGAATTAGTTGGGCCAAGTTGGGTCTAGATGGGCCAGTTAGTGAGCCTCGCCCAATTCCAAAGGAAAAAAAGTAAGATATTTATCAAATCACTAAATTACCAAACTACCACTGAACATAATTTATAACCTAGAAAAATATAGAAAAATCCCAAAAATACATATGATATATCAAAATGACTACAAAACAAATATCTACGTAATAAAAAATAATTTTAATTGTTTAAAATAAATATAAAGTAAAATAATTATTAACACCATTAAATCTTAAATGAAATGTTATAAAATAAAACAAAAACCCTAAAAATAAATAAAAAATCATTTTTGTGTATCAAAATAACTCTATTATTTTATAAAAAATACTCCCTCCGATCCTAAATAAGTGTCGCGGTTTTGAACTAGAGTTAGTTCAAAACCGTGACACTTATTTAGGATCGGAGGGAGTACTAATTTAGAGTTTTACAAATAAAACATAAATCAAATATTTAAAGACACTTAATTCTTAGATGAATTTTATAAAAATAAAGATAATACTTAAAAATAAATAAAATTCATTTTTAAGGTCTTGAATAAATATATTACACTAGAAAATATTAATATATTATTAGAAAAGTCTTTAATATTTTAAATAATAAATCCTTACCTAATACCTATTTGGTGAATTCTTTAAAAATAATTGTTAAGTAAGAAATAATCACAATTCTTATAAAACCTTGAGCAATTAGTGTCTTTGTACCAAATTCCAAACCCATAACTTAAATTCATAATCAAATTTAAGTATAACTTTTAACTTTAAAATATTCTTTTAAAAATCTTATTAAGAATCCTTTTAAATAAATATTGGGTATCACCCATTTATATAATATGGTGAATAATCATTATATCTTAACCATTATTAACATAACTTTAAATTCTAACAAATTACTAAGATCATCTAATTATGCTCCCATTAATTAAATATAAATTACTTTCTTAATAAGCAAAACAAATTTAATCTAAAACATTCACTTAAATATAAAGTGAATAATTCCACACCTTAGTTATACCTATCATAAATCTAAAACTTGGGAATAATTAAAATATATTACATCTTAAGTTTACTTAACCTTTTATAGTTAACTTTAGTCTCAAAGCTTATAAACATCAGGTCTAATAAATCACTTATGTTTTTATAATTAACTTTGGTCTATTTAACTTAAGACATAAAGCATCTCAAATCCAAACTAATAAATCAAACACCAAAAGACATTGATCATGTTCTATTAACAATGATGATTGTTTAAACCTTAGAAAGGAAATCTTTTCTTCAAATGTTATTCTTTTTGCCACTTAAAGCAACAACTCTAGGATAGTTCTTTCAAACCTTAATAATCAAATACATAGACTTCCATCCTAATCACCAAATAGCAACTAATCTAAATCTTAAATTACTATTGCACTCTACTTTTATATCTTGAATATCAAAACTTAAAATCCCCATAGATGCACTTCATGTGAAGTAAAAATTTGAAGATAAACCAACTCTTAAAGGAATCACCTAAGTTCACTTCACTTACAATATTAGGGATTCACTTTGGGTTTTTTACAAAATACATATCCTTACTTATGCATAACAACATCTTGCTTCTTTAAACATTAGTCCTTACCGGACCAATGATGTTGATTTCACATATTGGATCTTATATTGTCTCGAAGACCATGAGTGCATAATCTTGCAATCACAAAAGGCAAGTTCACACTTGCTCATGTCCTTTGGTTATTTTCTATAAAGTATTTTTCAAATCCAGTGTTGTCATCACCTGCATTTGAAAAAGGTCAGAAAACACTATTTTCATAATAATATGATTATAGGTTATTTACCATGAGGTAATAACCTACTATGAAAGTTCTGGTGGTAAAGGAACATATTATCTAGGACTTAACAACCAATGTCGCCAGTGATTCTTACGCCGTATATTATGCGTTAACCATGAGATTTGGAATAGGACGGAGAAGTCAGTTGTATCATTTTACTCTCTATGGAGGCAAGACGACATTAACGTGACGTTGTGATTCCTTGTGCGGATCCAACATATGGGTGGGCACCCTTACGCCCCACACTTTTGGTGTCTAGATTATCTATGGATGGTGCTTAGTTGATGGACCATTTAATATGGAACTTGCAAGGGCAGCACCAGGTCATAGAGTCTTCGGGAACTCATCATGGTTATAGCCTTCCCGAAAGGGGACTAACGGAGGTGAGCCGGCCCCGAAGGATCGTGCAGACATATGAGGTCGCGGAGAGGGCGGTGATTGGCTTGGATCTTAGTCTGGCCTCACACCAAGGAAGTGTGAACGAACCTGCAAATTCGGATGTGCAACAAAGCTAAGATATCTCATGGGTAAAGTAACGCACCTCTGCAGAGTGTAAGAACTGTAACTTGTTACTCCCTGTTCCGGGAAGGAGTTGCGAACGCGGCGGGAAAGGAACTGCATGAAAGTTCTGGTAAATCCGTGAAGGCTGATGGACATAGCTTTTCAGAATAAAGCAACCTTTGAAGAAATGTTTATGAAAACTTGCATTGCCTACGACCTACGGTCTGTGGCTATAGTTATAGTGCATCAAACACTCCTTTTCTAGTGAACATGTTGAGTACGCTCGTACTCAAAGTATCTTCTTAACCCTTTCTAGATTCTGAAGCCATTAAGACGATGTCTACACCAAATTATGCTCTAGGAATCATCAAAAGCTAAAGCTCTTCAATGAAGTCAAGAAAGTCAACATATACATCAACTCAAGTGAAGACAAAGTTACTGATTAAATAGGAATATAATCTCTAGCCAAAGAACCTAATTCTGTAGTGTATTGCAATAGCAGCAATGCTAATTCCTTAGTTAAAATACTAGTTTTAATAGTATAATAGTTCTTGTGTTGTTTACCTTTGATTCTTCTCCGAAAGAAGTTCTTTCTCTCTCTTTAACCTAGAGTGTTCTCTGGATATTATGTAAAGAGTGAGTTGTAACCTTTATCCATGTATTGGACCCGCCGTGTTTCTGTTGTGCCATTCTAAGGGATGTAATACTTGTGAACGGTGTTTCATTGATGTTATGTCAACGACTATAGTATACTACATCATGCAGCGGTATGCTGGGTCACCGCACGGAGGGATCTGGCGGTTCCTCAGATCGCCGGTACCTACAGCCTTGAGCTTGGACTACCTTTTTCCTCTCTCTTCACTACGACATGGAGGTGACTGGCGGCGTGGGGGGCTGCTAGTCTCGCGAATAATGACGGCGGTCCTAGGATTCCTTATATCGCCAAGATGATGATCTCCCGGTGCTTGTCCCTATCGATCTGGCGGAAGTGAAGTGTTTCGGAAGACTCCTCCGGCAAACTCCCATGGGTGAATAATGCGTGGAGATTTCTGGATTGGAGGGATTCAGTCGTGCGCACTCATGTTTTACTCTGACCCTTTGTGTTCGGAGGGAGCACTTCGAAGCTCTCTTGACTGTTAATATCATGGGGCATGTTCTCGTTCCATGGTGTTGAGGGAGAATGTCATGGAGACCGAGATCTGAGGACTGACAATGGTGGTTCGAGTCTGGATGGTGATGAGGAATTGGCTTGGTGACTCGTGACTTGGTGCAGTGGCATGCAAGTGGGGGGCGAATGCACATTAGAGGTTCACAGTCCTACCTTTCAGGGTGAAAACCTAGGGTCCAGCCTTAATTGGTTGTGCCTGGCAATGACCTTGTTGAAAAGTATTGTTTTGAGAGCATGGACTTTTTTTAGGGTAAAAATCTAAGATCTATGATCGGGCGATGACAGTGTTTGTGCACTATTTTCTTCTTGGAGGCGTTGCTTTTGGAAAAGCTGGACTTCTGTTGTTGTCTTGGTGATGATAGTAACGTTGTTTCAACGAATGAATCACTCTTAATTCTTTTTTTTTGCTGTGTGCATCTGTATGGCCGCTAGGACAATGCGTTATTGTGGAGGCTAGGTGTAATTGGTATTTTCTAATATTAATATATGCTCCTTTCCAAAAAAAAAGTATCCCAAAAAGATGTCACATATATTTAGATGCATTTTGGTATACAAATAAATATACATTTAGTTTACATTTACGATATCTTTTTTAGGAGCGGAAGTAGCAGTATTTTTCGCTGCTCAAAAAGACAACATAGTGTTCGCAGTTATGGAACCATGTTTTGAAGATTTTCCACCAGCTCCAATGAAATGACCGTCCCTTTCCAACCAGATCGACCAAGAAAAGCTACGCTCGACCTGCTGGCCGGCGGCACCAGGATTCTACCGGCGCCGGCTGCGTCATCGCTCGTAAAGGCCAAGGCAGGAATTACAGTACTAATTAGTTTTTTTTGCATGCCCTATCGGCTCTACGGATGCACACAACTCAGAAAAAAGAAAGAGAAATTATAAAAAAAAAGTCCCGCTATAGAGAACTAATCTTCAAAGAAACGACAGTGACACCATCAGAACAACACCAGTAGTCCTCCACTCCAATAACAACGCCTTCAAAAAGGAAACAGTGCCCAAGCGTCGTCGTTGCCCGACCAAAGGTCATAGGTTTTCACCCTGGAGAAAGTCCTTACTCACAAAACAATGCCTTCAACAAGGTCATTGCCAGCACTAGTGGAAACGAGGGCTTTTGTTGATCCCGAAAATGGGCTTTAACACCGGTTCTTCTACGAACCGGTGTTAAAGGGGGGGCCGTACCAGCGTGGCCTCTGCGGCATTAAAGGAGCCCCCCTTTAACACCGGTTCGTGGCACGAACCGGTGTTAAAGGTCCCTCCACCAGTGGCCCGCGCACTCCCCCCCCCTTTAACACCGGTTCATGGCACGAACCGGTGTTAAAGGGGTGGGGGCTATATAAGACACAACCCCAGCCCACACACACCCCACTCTTCCATTCTTTCACATTTTGGAGCCTAGCAAGAGGGTGTGAAGAGTGCTAGTTTGTGTTTTTTTCATATGCACTAGAGGTGTTCGGTGAAATGCCCGAGAGCTCAAAATAAGCTTTCTTGTTGCTCTTTCCGTCTCGGTCGAGGTCGGCAACTATAGTTTCATGTGTCATTGATGTACTATATATATAAATGGTCATCTCCCTATTATTTTTTGATATATACTACATATTAATGCAGATGAATCGGCAATGGATGTACGGTGACCGCCGCACTTCCGAGTACATTACGGGCCTCCAAAATTTCATCGTTGTGGCTAATTCAAACCGTGGTCACAATGGTTTTATGTGATGTCCGTGTGTTCACTGTCAGAACAAGAAAGACTACTCAAATACCAGAACCATTCACGCCCACCTGCTTCGATCTGGTTTCATGCCCAGCTATAATTGTTGGACCAAGCACGGAGAAAAAGGGGTTGTGATGGAAGACAACGAAGAAGAAGAGGATGATGAAAACTATCATAATATGTATCCTGAATATGATGATAATGCAACGGAGGTAGATAATGAAGATCAAGAGGGAGCAGATGGGCCCGCTGATGACGATCTTGGTCGGGCCATTACTGATGCAAAGGAAGAATGTGAAACTGAAAAGGAGAAGGAGAAGCTGGAGCAGATGTTAAAGCATCACAAAACATTGTTGTATCCAACTTGCGAAGATGGCCACAAAAAGCTAGGTGCCACACTGGATTTGCTGCAATGGAAGGCAGAGAATGGTGTGACTGACAGCGCATTTTCAAAGTTGTTGGTAAAAATGAAGAATCTTCTTCCAAGAAATAATGAGTTGCCTGATAGTACATACCAAGCAAAGAAGGTTGTCTGCCCTCTAGGATTAGACGTGCAGAAGATACATGCCTGCATTAATGACTGCATCCTCTACCGCGGTGAGAAGTACGAGAATTTGGATGCATGCCCGGTATGCACTGCACTGCGGTATAAGATCAGACGAGACGATCCTGGCGATGTTGAGGGCGAGGCCCCTAGGAAGAAGGTTCCCGCCAAGGTTATGTGGTATGCTCCTATAATACCACGGTTAAAACGTCTCTTCAGAAATAAAGAGCATGCCAAGTTGTTGCGATGGCACATGGAAGACCGTAAGAAAGACGCGATGTTGAGACACCCCGCTGATGGGTCACAGTGGAGAAAAGTCGAGCGAGAGTACCCGGACTTTGCACGTGACGCAAGGAACTTAAGGTTTGGTCTAAGTACAGACGGCATGAATCATTTTGGTGAGCAGAGCTGCAGTCACAGCACCTGGCCTGTGACCCTATGTATCTATAACCTTCCTCCTTGGTTGTGTATGAAGAGGAAGTTCATTATGATGCCAGTGCTCATCCAAGGCCCGAGGCAACCCGGCAATGACATTGATGTGTACCTAAGGCCATTAGTTGAAGAACTTTTACAGCTGTGGGCCAAACCAGGTGTACGTATGTGGGATGAGCACAAAGGGGAGCCATTTGACCTACGAGCATTGCTTTTCGTAACCATCAATGATTGGCCTGCTCTTAGTAACATTTCAGGGCAGACAAACAAGGGATACAATGCATGCACACACTGTTTAGATGATACTGAAAGTGTATATTTGGATAAATGTAAGAAGGTTGTGTACCTAGGGTATCGCCGATTTCTTCCGAACTTGCATCCAGTAAGAAAGCAAGGCAAGCATTTCAAACGTCTGGCAGAACCCCGGAGGAAGCCTGTCCTCCGTACCGGTGAGGAGGTATTTGGTATGGTCAAGGACCTAGAAGTAATCTTTGGAAAAGGTCCTGGCAGTCTATCTGTTCCGAATGACGATGCCGGACACGCGCCCATGTGGAAGAAGCAATCTATATTTTGGGACCTACCCTATTGGAAAGTCTTAGAGGTCCGCTCTTCAATCGACGTGATGCACGTGACGAAGAATATTTGCGTGAACCTGCTAGGCTTTCTAGGAGTGTATGGGAAGACAAAAGATACACCGGAAGCACGACAGGACCAGCAACGTCTGAAGGCCCCTGAAGAGCCTATGCATCCTGAGAACGAGAAGGGTAAACGATGCCACTTAACTCCTGCCAGCTACGCTCTTACCAAGGCAGAGAAGGAAATATTTTTTGAATGTCTGAGCAGTATCAAGGTCCCGTCTGGCTTCTCGTCGAATATAAAGGGAATAATAAATATGGCAGAGAAAAAATTCCAAAACCTGAAGTCTCATGACTGCCACGTGATTATGACACAATTTCTTCCGATTGCATTGAGGGGGCTTCTACCTGAAAATGTTCGAGTACCCATTGTGAAGCTATGTGCATTCCTCAATGCAATATCTCAGAAGGTAATCGATCCAGAAAGCCTACCAGGGTTACAAACAGATGTGGCCCAATGTCTTGTCAGCTTTGAGTTGGTGTTCCCACCATCCTTCTTCAATATTATGACGCATCTCCTGGTTCACCTAGTAGAAGAGATTGCCATTCTCGGTCCTGTATTTCTACACAATATGTTCCCCTTTGAGAGGTACATGGGAGTCTTAAAGAAATATGTTCATAACCGTGCTAGGCCAGAAGGAAGCATCTCCAAGGGATATGTAACAGAGGAGGTCATTGAGTTCTGTGTTGATTTTATTCCTGACCTTAAGGCGATTGGTGTTCCAGAATCACGACATGAGGGGAGACTGCATGGAAAAGGCACCCTAGGATGTAAAGCAATGATATGTAGGGACGAGCATTCTCTCAATCAAGCACACTACACGGTTTTACAAAGATCTATCTTGGTTGCCCCGTATATCAATGAACACAAGAATTTAATACGCCTCAAACACCCGGGGCAGTCTGATGAATGGATTATAAGTGAACACATGGCGAGTTTTGGCGGCTGGCTGCAAAGACTTCTCACGAATAACACCACTGTTGGGGATCAGCTGTACTTGTTGGCCAGGACACCGTCTTCGACTGTATGTACTTTCCAAGGGTACGAGATAAATGGGAATACATTTTACACGATAGGCCAAGATAAAAAGAGCACCAACCAAAACAGTGGTGTCCGCTTCGATGCAGCAGAATACAATGGGCAAAAGACCACGTATTATGGGTTCATAGAGGAGATATGGGAACTTGACTATGGACCTAATTTTAAGGTCCCCTTGTTTCGATGCAAATGGGTCAAGCTAACAGGAGGAGGGGTTGAGGTAGACAAGAAGTACGGAATGACAACGGTGGATCTCAACAATCTTATGAAGAACTTAGACGAACCATTCGTCCTAGCCAATGATGTGGCTAAGGTTTTCTATGTGAAGGACATGTCCTCCAGACCAAAAAAGAGAAAAAATATGCAAACGAATACATCATATGATGAGCCAAAGCGTCACATAGTTCTTTCAGGGAAAAGAAACATCGTGGGAATCGAGGACAAGACAGACATGTCAGAAGATTATAATAAGTTTGATGAAATTCCGCCCTTCACAGTGAAAACTGACCCAAGCATTCCGTTAAGTAAAGAAGATGCTCCATGGTTACGACTGAAGCGATCATAAGGAAGGGCATATGCCAAGAAGTTCATGCTCATATTATGTAACTCTAGTTCATGTTTTTAATATTAATACATGTCTTGAGTGTTAGTCATGTTTTGTGGATGGACCGGGACTATGAGAAGAAGTTGTCCCGATTCGTACTTACCATTAAGATCTGATCTCCAAACGCGCGCGGTCACATATTAGGGAGTGCCTCTATGACCAGTTTCTTGGAGATGCCGGAGGACTAGGCTCCGTCGGTATCTCCCTGAAACTGGCCGTAGTGGTGTCCCTGCTCTCGAAAACCATCTTGCAGCTTTGTAACTTGTCTAACTAGATCAATACACCAGGGAGCTAACTAATTTCACATATTAGGGAGTGCCTCTATGACCAGTTTCTCGGAGATGCCGGAGGACTGGGCTCCGTCGGCATCTCCCTGAAACTGGCCGTAGTGGTGTCCCTGCCTCAAACTGGCTGGAGGACTGGACTCACAAGGATGCCTATTTATAGTACAAGCAACTCGACATAGTGTTGACACTTACAAAATAATGTCGACACTCACCCCTATTATTAGTCCCGGTTGGTGTCTCCAACCGGGACTAAAGGTTCATCTTTAGTCCCGGTTGGTGACACCATCCGGGACAAGGTACACGCCGCACGACATAATGTCGACATGCACTCACCTCTATTATTAGTGCTGACTCGTGTTTTGTCCCGGTTGGTGTCTCCAACCGGGACTAAAGGTTCATCTTTAGTCCCGGTTGGTGTCTCCAACCGGGACTAAAGGTTCATCCCGCCATTTTTCTTCCCGCCAGTTCTTCCCGCCATTTTTCTTCCCGCCATTTTTCTTCCCGCCAATTCTTCCCGCCATTTTTCTTCCCGCCAGTTCTTCCCTCCAGTTCTTCCCGCTAGTTCACTATATATATATGTAGGGGGTTGGACTCCATTGTCATTGCACATCTCTAGACTCATATCTACAACCTCATCACTCTTTCCCATGGCTTCCACCGTAGCACTAACCCCCAGGGAGGCGGAGGCGCTTTGCGCCTCGAACTACCCCTGCCCGCCGGGCTACTGTGTCCCCGTCGGCTGGATGCTGAGCGTCGGAGGTGTGCCGGTTCCTCCTGTCCCTCTAGGTGTGGCGCGTCGGATGGCCATCACGAACCACTACTACTTCGAGCTCACGCCGGAGCAGCGGAGGAATCCCAGATGGCATCCCGACTATTTCTCTACTTGGGAAGCCTTCTTCGTGGATCGGCATGAGAGGGCGCTCGCCAGGCACGAGGAGGACGGCCCACCTCCTCCTAACTTCAACGAGGCCGGCCGTCGGCTATGGTGGCACGGTCGGACTCTCCAGAGCGTCATGGCCTATGACACTACCGCCGACTCTAACCCCCGTCTGCGCTACCCTCAAGTCCAGCCCACGCGCTACCCTCAAGTCCAGCCCACGCGTACTCTCCAGAGGTTCAATTACGGTGACCCCGACGACGACAGCGATGACGGCGGCGGCGAGTACGACGACTACAGTGGCGAGTATTACAGGTGTAGGCAGGAGCATGACTAAATCACTCCAACATTCCGAAACAAGTTCGGCCGATTGTTACTTAATCTGGCCATGTATCTTAATTTTCAGTTCTTTTATGTATCTTAATTTTCAGTTCCAGTTCGGCCGATTGTTACTTAATCTGGCCATGTATCTTAATTTTCAGTTCTTTTATATATCTTAATTTTCAGTTCTTTTATGTATCTTAATTTTCAGTTCCAGTTCGGATTTATGTAACTGTCTCAAAATGACCTATCTCATTCGGGTCAAATGACCAATGTTATGGCTAGAATCAAGGCATAGTTTGCAAGAGGAGTTTTCCTTTTTATCGCACCAAAAAGGCATTTTCCATTTTCCGAGCATAAAAACGGACGGTTTTGTGAAGCAACCACCAAATGGCTAATTCAAAAAACCACCAACACATTGATCAAAAAACAATGCAAGTTGAGAGAGGGTTGGTGAGACTCAAGTGTATACAAAAGATGCGACATTTAAATATCCAATCAATTCAAAAATGTTAATACAAAAGATGCGGCATTAAAATATGATTTGATCTAATAAAAATCATTTACATGAATGGATAGATATTATTTTTCTGAAAATTATGATATATTATTCATATTTTTCTGAGTTGAAATGAAAAAGATATGAATTTTCTAAATTCATATCATATTTTTTGAATTAAAAAAGCCCCTTTAATGCATGAAATAAGTGTTTATTTATTTTAAAAAATTTCATGTAAAGTAAATATAAAAATAATTTACATGAATGGATAGATATTATTTTTCTGAAAATTATGATATATTATTCATATTTTTCTGAGTTGAAATGAAAAAGATATGAATTTTCTAAATTCATATCATATTTTTTGAATTAAAAAAGCCCCTTTAATGCATGAAATAAGTGTTTATTTATTTTAAAAAATTTCATGTAAAGTAAATATAAAAATCATTTACATGAATGGATAGATATTATTTTTCTGAAAATTATGATATATTATTCATATTTTTCTGAGTTGAAATGAAAAAGATATGAATTTTCTAAATTCATATCATATTTTTTGAATTAAAAAAGCCCCTTTAATGCATGAAATAAGTGTTTATTTATTTTAAAAAATTTCATGTAAAGTAAATATAAAATGATTTACATGAATGGATAGATATTATTTTTCTGAAAATTATGATATATTATTCATATTTTTCTGAGTTGAAATGAAAAAGATATGAATTTTCTAAATTTCATATCATATTTTTTGAATTAAAAAAGCCCCTTTAATGCATGAAATAAATGCCCCCCCTTTAACACCGGTTCCAGATAGGAACCGGTGTTAAAGGGGGGGGCATTTATTTCGTTTCCCGCGCGCACCCCCCCCTTTAACACCGGTTCCAGCCACGAACCGGTGTTAAAGGGGGGGGGGGTAATAAATACGCGCGGGAAACACCCCCCCCCTTTAACACCGGTTCCAGCCACGAACCGGTGTTAAAGGGGGGGGTAATAAATGCGCGCGGGAAACCCCCCCCTTTAACACCGGTTCCAGCCACGAACCGGTGTTAAAGGGGGGGTGTATTTATTTCACCTTCCCCTTCCCCTTCCTTTCTTCCCCCCACTGAGCCAGATCGATCTCCGTCTCGCCGCCCCCGACCCGCCGTCTCGCCGCCGCCGCTTCGGAGCTCCCCCGACCCGCCGTCTCGCCGCCGCCGCTTCGGAGCTCGAGGTCCGCCGCCCCCGACCCTCTCTTCCCCGCATCCTTCCCCTCCCTCTATGTCTCCACACGACGGTGGCCGAAGGTCGCTGCGGCGGGTACCAGGGAGGAGGCCGACGGAGGACAGACGACGCGGGTGCAGCGGTGGCGCTGGAGGGCGCTGGCGGTGGCGGTGGTGGAGCCGGGCGGTGGCGCTGGAGGGCGCTGGCGGTGGCGGTGGTGGAGCCGGGCGGTGGCGCTGGAGGGCCGTGGACTCGCAGTTGGCGAGGGCGCAAGGTTGGCGTGGCGAGGCCGTGGTCGGGCTAGGGATTGGCGTCGGGGAAGTGCGGAGGCGGCGCCGTCGGCCCCGGTGGCGGCCAGGCGTCGCAGAAGGAGGTGTGGGGAGGGCCCCGGCGGCGGAGGTTGGGGCGCTGAGGACGAGCGGCCGGAGGGCGAGGCAAGGGCGCGGCGCTCGGCCCAGCGAGCTCATCGAGTGGCGACGGGAGAGGTAGACAGAAGCAGAGGCGAGGCGGACGGCCAGAGCGGAGGGAGGCCGCGGGCTCGCCGGCACGGGGCAACTATAGGGAGCTGGCGGGGTGGGTCGACGGCCTGGCGGAGGGGGTGGATGCAGGGGAGTTCGATGGGGAGGGTGCGGGTGACGCTCGGAGGTGGGAACCGGCGAAGCGAAGAGGGGAGATGCGGCAGGCTTGTTGAGCAGAGGGACAAACCCCAGGAACATTGTCGTTGTATCTTGTGATTGCTATATTAATATAGCGGGGCGCAAGCCTATTTCGAGGAGCCCTGACCATCTCGCTCTCTTCCCCGTGCAGGAGCGTCTCGCCGCCGCCGCTTCGGAGCTCGTAGGCCACGCCTCAACGCCGACGCCGCCTGCCGCCCGACAAGCCCGCCGCTAGCACCGCCGCCCGACGAGACCGCCGCATCCGTCCGACGAGCACCGCCGCCCGACGAGACCAACGTCACCCCACCGGTGAGCGCCACGTGTCTGCCACGTGTGTGATTGCTGACTCATCCTGATTAAAACTTGTTTGCTCGATAAATTGTACTACATGCATAGATTAAAACTTGTATACAAATTGGACCTCTGACTCATTTGTGTATTTATTTGTGTATTTTGGTATGAATAATATGTATATTTGTGTATGAATCCAAGTCCACTTGAATGTTTACACTCTTACTCTAGATAATATTATTGTTTTAGAAACTATGGATCCACTTAGTAGAAACCTTGAAGAAGAAGAAATAATGGAGAACATTATTGATGAGGACACCTCACAATATCTGAACTTGGAGGGACATAAAGACGACAACTCAAGTACTAGTCATGGAGAAGATGAAGACTCCGGTGAACGCAATTTAATGGTTACAAAGTCCGGCAAGGTATATGCATTGATTAAGCCTCAGCTGACTTCCACCAACAATCTTCTTCTACATGTATTAATTAACGCTTCTTTCTTCTTTTAGCCCTCTGGATCGACCAGCCAGCAACCATCTTCTTCTACGAAAAAGAGCAAGCGAGGCGCGAGCCAGCGGTTAAAAGATCGTGCAAAGTTCACGATCGAAGCAGTCCGTGTTGATGGCAGGCCGATGGAGCCCAAGAAGGCCGCAGACAAATTTATACGTCAGGCTGGTGTTCTTGTTAGGGACCAAATCCCAATCATAATTGAAAATTGGAATAAGCCAAAGAAGGGCGACGGTACCTTTGTCGATGACAGATCCAAAGAAACGCTTTGGAATTCGTTGTTGGTAAATTTCACCCTTCCGCCAGAGGAGGATGAAAACAACCCGGTTATAAATAAAAAGGTCAAAGAGTGGACTCTAAAGAAGATGGCTGAGGCTTTCAGCAACTGGAAGACAAAATTGAACAAATTTATCAAAGCTGGCGAGACTCCAAATTTCGAAGACGCATATTATGCGAAGATAAGACCTCACTGGCCCGAATTTGAGACATATAAAAAAAGTGCTATAGCTAAAAAGAGGTCAGAAACCAATACTCTTAATGCCCTGAAGAAGGAATATCACCAGAGGACGGGGTCAGGTGGCTACATATCTCAGAGGCCTAAGTGGGAGGAAGCTGAGAGGGCCCTGCGCGAGAGAGGGATCACACCCCAGACAGATGGGTGGGACCTACGTGCAAAGACTTGGTTCTACGGAATCGGGGCAAGGTTGGACCCAGAAACAGGATTGTGTATCTTCCCAACCATCCTTGCCAAACCCGTCACTGAACTCATCACGGCATACGAGGAAACATCCGCCAGGATCTTCCATCCCGACAGAGAGAATGACCAGCTCACACGCGCCATCGGTAAAAAAGAACACCCTGGACATGCACGAGGCACAGGGGGTATGACGTGGAAGGATGGGTTTGCCGACTGGAGCGACTCTTACAGATGGCGCGGCAGAAAAGAAAAAGAGCGTACAGATCGGATGACACAGATAGAACATGCACTTGCGGCGCTGCAGACGCAAGTGAATGCACAACAGAGCCATCAAGCTACCGGCCCATCTCAGCGGCATGAAGAGCCTGCATTGGACTCTGCGCGGAAAAGCAGTGTGGCTTCCACGGAGAACGTGCAGCCAACGCTTGAAATGACGGGTCCTCGATACCCCGTTGATGAGATCACGGAGAGCGAACACGCTGAGCTGCATGTGAGATTAATGGGCTTATCCATTAAGGTGGATGTCGGCTATGCCTTACCTCCTGTAGCTGGTGGAACTTACCACTGCCGACCGATTCCAGATGGCTATGCTATTGTCGGGGTGGATGAGGTTGTGAAGGAATATGAGGAAGCACAGCTTGACCATGCTACAGGTGAAGGGGAAACTCAACTCAAATTTGCAGTGAAAACAACCATTCTTTGGAGTAAGGAACACATTGTGCTTCCAAATTGGAGGTCACTGGCACCCCCGCCGTCTCCGCAGCGTCAGCAGTCTGAGCCGCTTCAGCCATCTCCTGCGCGGCAGCCATCTCCGGCCCGTCAGCCATCTCCTGCGCGGCAGCCATCTCCGGCCCGTCAGCCATCTCCTGCGCGGCAGCCATCTCCGGCCCGTCAGCCATCTCCTGCGCGGCAGCCATCTCCGGCCCGTCAGCCATCTCCGGTGCTTCAGCCATCTCCTCAGCGTAAGCGGAAGAGCACTGCCACGAGGAGCATCAGTAGCACTGCCACAAAGAAATCCGCAGGAAACCGTATGCCAAAGAGTTCAAAAAACTACGTCCCGCAGCCTTTCGCCAAGCCATTGCCGGTTTTACCGTGGAATCGCAACGACGAGGAGACCAATAGGATCTCGGGAGAACAGGTCAAGAAATTCTTTGCACCTAGACGGGCCGAGCCAAAGGAGAAAATAGATCCGGCGGTGGTGGAGAAGTTTTACAAAAATCTTTTGAAACCTGAAACCCCACTTGTGCCGGACTACGAGCGCCAGATTTTGAAGGCGGATGCAAGGCGCCGTAGGGAGACTGAAAGTAGCAGTCGTGAGGCACCCCAGAAAACAGTTCCCATGCTCGGAGAGCAGGAAAACCAATCATGCGCCCCGCTCCAAATGTTTGACAAACGGGACGCTCCTCCCGTAGATGATTACGAGGCAGAGCTACAAAGAAAGGCCAATGAGATGGGGATGACTTACATTGCATACTTGAACGTCATGGGAGACAACTTGCCCAAATGCGATGTCAACCCCATACAGCCATGGAAGTATGGGAAGAATCTAGTCAAGAAAGAGGAGCTCAAGAATCTACCAACAAAGATGCGAAAATTGCACAAGTGGTACCTTCATTTCTGCAAGACGAGAAAAGAAGAATGGATCACGGCGCATATAAGAGATCAGATTTTCTTGTGCGGAGACGACGCGATCGACTTCAACATTCAATACTTGCATTTTCTATTCAATCAGAAGGAACTCGACAAATCTGCCATCAGCCTTTATTGTGTGTAAGTACTATTTCTGTAATTTTTATCTCAACTCATTCACTTCATTAATTGCATGTATATATATATGCTCACCATATATGTATATACTATTATGCAGGAAAAAGGTTATGGAATGCATGAAAGGAGGCCCTTTTGACATTGGGTTCGTTGACCCAAATAGAGTTCATGAAGAAGTGGTAAGAGACAAACCCGGGCAAACAGAAGATTACTTGCTAAAGTCTTTACTGAGACAACAAACCAAAAGGGAAATACTATTGCCTTACAACTTCTCGTGAGTACTGTTACCCTCTCTCTTGTACACATTATGTTTCGGCTTACTCGATGTTAAGTGTAACTGATGATGAGTTATGCGTGCGTAGGTTCCACTTTATTCTGCTAGTCATTCAACCCAACTCAGGAAAAGTCCTTGTCATGGACTCGTTACGAAAAGAAAAAGAGCTATGGACAGACTTTAGAGAGATGCTCCAGAGGTAATTTCAATCATATTATCGCACTAGATCGGCAACTTTCGTGACAATAAGTAATTAATTACTCCTTTATCCATTTTCTTTGTCGGACAGGGTTTGGAAAATGTTCACGGGCAGGGCCGTGGGTGAATGGTCAGAAGAACTAAAATTTGTAGACCAAAATGTAAGTAATACTAGCTAGCTTCCAATTCCATTATATCATGCTTTATTGATTATTATTTTGATTGAACTCTCTATTCTCGTAAAGTGCGCGCATCAAGGACACGACAATAACTTATGTGGGTACTATGTTTGCGAATTCATTCGCAACACGATATGTGCGACAGGCCAAGCCGCACTAGAACAACTTAGAGTAAGTAAACAAAGTCCACAACATTATTTTATTACCATCAATTGTGTTGAGTTTTATTCTTATATATATATATTTACGGCCCATTCTTCATATATATTCAGATCGAACGGATGCGGGACCAACTCCTACCATTTGAACGCATACGAGCCATTCAAGAGGAATTGGCGGGGTTCATACTTGATGAGGTCGTCACGCCTGGCGGAGAACTCTATAGATATCTACCAAAATGAACGATGACGATGTATGTGCCGATGGCGATGTATGTGCCGATGACGATGTTTGTGTATAATAATAGTTGCTTAATTATTCATGTACTCGTATGTACCGATGACGATTTATAAGTATACCGCTCCCGATCGATTTCCCCTCGCTCCCCCCCCTCCCGCAGAAATACGCCCAGAACGGGGCAGAGGCAGAAGTCTGCCGCGGCAGAGATTTAGGCCGTTTTCCTGCCGCGGCAGGAAAACGGCCTAAATCTCTGCCGCGGCAGAAGAACCTTTAACACCGGTTCCAGATACGAACCGGTGTTAAAGGGGGGGGGGCTGAGGCCTGCGGCAGCCCCACGTGCGCCACCCTTTAACACCGGTTCGTATAGGAACCGGTGTTAAAGGGCCCCCCCTCTAACACCGAACCCTCAACAGCGGTTGGGGAACCGCTGTTAGAGGGCCCTCCCAACCGGAGTTAAAGGGGGGGCTCTGCACTAGTGCAGGCACAACCAGCTAAGGCCAGACCTTGGATTTTCACCCTGCAAGATAAGACTCGGGACTCTCCTGTGTTGTCTTCCCGCACCAACAGTCGCTGCAATGGGTCCCAGATCACGCAGGCAGATATCCGTCGCCACAAGAACAAAAATCACCATCGCTACCCTCAAATTTCCGCTTTCCTGACATTCTTCGCATCTGACATCACCATGGCTCAAAGCATGACACTTGGTGGGAACAAACAACAGAGCTTCGCAACGCTCCCGCTGAAACCAAACGGCCAGAAAAACAAGGTGCGCGCGACCGAATACCTTCCGATCCAGCAATCTCCAGGCATGAAACGCCCATGGGAGTTCGCCGGCAGAGCATTCCGGAACCCGCCTCTCCAGACCAGATCAAGGAGGGCACACGTCAAGCAGATCTTCGTCTTCGTGCGAAAGAAATCAAAGGACCACCTCCTTTATTAGATCCGACACAGCGATCCCCACACCGCCGGCCGAATACCGGAGAACGGATCGAGAAGGCAATTAGGGTTAGAGAACCGATCTAGGTCTTCTAACGGAATCCCATCACCGACACCTCCTCCACCAGATCGCCACCACAAGGAACCGCTGCCTCCACCCTGGCCAAGGGACGTCGCCCATGTCCTCGCTTCAGCCTCCGCCGCCGCCGCCCCAGCAGCTCCGGCTTTCGCCTCCGACGCATCGCCCCCCAGCCACCTTCGGCAGCTAGGCCCGCCGCCACCGCGGCGAGGGCCGGCGGCAGCGGCGGCGATTGGATCTGGATAGGGCCTCTGGCGGCGGCTGAAGTCCCCTCGGCGGCGCCCTGGGGAGCGTCGCGAGGAGAGCACAGTACTAATTAATGTTTTCGTACATGTGCTCAACTGCTTTCGATACACAAAATTCAGTGTTGACGTTTGTTTATTGCTGGAGTAATTATTTAATCGATGGCGCAGTGTCATGCGCCCTGGCTAGCTTGTACTTCTAGTCAGGATTTTTCGCCCCGATATATTAATATAATAACCAAACGATACAACTAAGATAGTTTTAAAATAAAAAAAATGTTGGAGCAGCAGCAGACACAGGCCCAAAAGAAATAAAGAAGAAATAAAATGGAGACATAGACCGATCAACTAAGTGGGGAAGGCCCGCAACCGCTGCGCCAACCGGAGAAGTCCCACCATGCTCCTTGCAACGACTCGTCAAGAACCAAGCAACACCCCCAAGAGGGAAAGCAATCGCTGTGTCCGGGCCGAAGACCGATCCTAGGGTTTCCCCCGGCACACAGAAGGAAGTGGGGGACGGGTAGCCCCGACACCCTCCACAGAGGCAGGGTGCCACCCATGGGAGGCACCATGTCGGTGTCAGACAAGCCGACAAGGATTTCTCCCGATGCCCTCCCCACAACCCCGACAAGCCATTACTAAGGAACCTCGCGAGGTTGAGGCCTCGCCACTACCAAACTTCCCCGTCCACGAACATGCGCCACCACGATTACGAAGTCACCGCCTTCGTCTCACCGAGAGTATTGTCACGAGGTCTGAAGGACCGAGGTTAGAAGTGTATCGAATTGGGATCGGCGGAATCGCGACTTGCGGGAGGGAACAACCTCCACCGCAAAAGGCAGTAGTCGACTGGACACGGCCGCTAGCACACCAATCCTAGTTAAGTTCTGCCGAGTCCAACGGACCCGTAAAGCCCTGGCAGGGGCATACCAATCTCAAGAGGGTCCGGCGGGGCCCAGCCGGGCCCGTAAAGCTCTCAGCCATGCTGCAACCGGCTGGTCACCATCGCCGCTGCACACGACACGAGCCAAGTCGTCGCCTCGCATGCAGAACCAGTGGCCACAAGGCAGAATGGCCCGTCCCAACCCATCTGAGGCCCTAAGGGCCTAGATCTAGGCCGGGCATCACTACCCGCCGCCAGCCGCCTGCTGCTTGCCGCGCCGTCGCCTCGTACTAGCCCGGCCGCCGCCAGACCATAGCCGCCCGAGTAGCACCGCCGCCGGTGGAGGAAAGACCCCGACCCTGCCTCCTATGGCGCGGGAGAAGACATAGCGCCGCCGGCAACGTCACGTGGGCCGCGCCTAGTGGACCCTGCCGGGGGCGACGAGGGAGAGACGGAGAGAGGGGGAGGTTGGCCGGGGGAGGAGGAGAAGGCCCCTGTTGCCCTGGGTGGGTGTGACGGGGCGTGCCCGCTAGTACTCCTAGTATGCTTGATAATTAAGCTTAAAGAGTTATTCCGGATATAGCTTGCTTGATGGAGTAGCTAGCTATAGGTAGCATTACCCGCAAAAAAAAGCTATAGGTAGCATGTGTACTGACAATATGGTTACCTTGATATGCATCAGCATGAATTTGTTGATAAGGCGTCAGTTGGATGATGGTGACATGGGCCGGCTGGTTGACTCGTATTATTTTGCATGGTGGGTTAGTTAGGTGAGGACGAGATCACATATACTATAATGCCACAGCTACCGAAGAACTCTAGCTAAAGTAGTATGTGTGTATGGGCATGCATTTTCAAGCAGTCGTGCGTGCTTTACATAAAGTATAGTACATCAAAACGAACGTTCATATGATTGGGTAGGATCGCTAAGCTACTACACACGATCGTTTGAACAAATCGACCGACCGATGAACCACTAGGCTAACTAACTAACTAACTACTAGCTAGCTAGCAGCCGTCAACAAATCCATGCAGCGTACGTACGTGATAGTAACCTCCTAGCTAAGATATAATGTTTATTGATTCCTGGTGTGTGATGATTAACCTATAAACGAAACAAGCTATCACGAGGGTATGTGTGCGTGCGAGCTTTTCGATGACGACGACCCGATCGAATTATTGCCGGCAGGATTTCCAAGTGTATATCGTTTGAAAGAGAACGTTGATATCTCTCGTTGCCCATATATCCTTTTTCTTCTTTTGACAATCTGGATTTTTTTTTCCAGTTAACGTACGTGAGGATTAGCTAGTCATCATGGTGAGTAATATACTCGAGCTCGATCGATCACGGGCGAACACACCGTCAATGTGAGGAATTGAATGGGAACCTAATCAGTACGTGGTACTTTTCTGCCGGGTACGTCCATGCATGGTGTGACAGACTTGTTTTTTCCCCGTAACTGAAACAGTAGCACCAACAAGAACGTTAAATGTTCTCACCCCACCTCGACGTGGTCGATCCCACGAGTACTAATTAACGACCCACAGTGCATTCTAGCGGGCAAACTATTTTACACTTGTGACGGTGTCCAATCAACGATTCAACGGCCCCGCTCGGCATTGCCTGGCTTGTTCCGGAAATTAAAGGCGCGGCGGAGGCGATGTTTGCTTGGTGCGCGGCGCGTCGTACGTGGTCCTACAACGACGAGTGTCGTCCGAGATGCCGCGCGCCGGCGATAGCCTGCGATGAAACTTCCTCGAGATCTTCAAAGCGAGATTGGCACTGGTGGGATTGACGATGCTGGATTATTGATCTGGTAGCACAGCAGGTTCGATCAGCGCGTGCAGCACCTAGCTAGCATAGCAGGCACATTAGCGTATCCTTGTGGGTCCCGCCCACGGACCAGCCACCGACACACGGCCGCACGCACAGACGGCGCTGTCTGTCAGGCGAGCCAGGTTCAGGGTCCGCACGGCGGAGCAGCCAGCGGGGCTCCTGGCTCGTAGTGCTACTGCTGACGCGACCTCCGCCGGCGGCACGAGCCACACGTGCGTGTTCATTCATCGCCCGAGCTTGCTAGTCAGTCTCGCATGCAGTCGTAGAACTGTGAATCCATATATGCCGATGATTGATCATTCACACGTCCACGTCGCGGCACAGCACTGCCATCCCGCCGACGTCACCACCGATGAACTGAAGGCATCCGTGAGTAGGTGGCGCGCCGATGACTGCGCGCGGGCTGGTCCTGGCGGGCGGGCGGCCGGCCCGCCGACATGGGCCGCGGCGCTGCCACGACTCCGCCAGGCGACCACTTGTTGGCTAGGTGCACGCACGCGGATCGTGGTCCGATTTGGAGCTTCACCGACGCAGGCAGATTACGCGGGACCAACCAACCGACCGGTGAGGCTTGGATTCTACTGATCCGTTTGGCGCCACGCCACGCTCTGTCTACTGATCCGTTTCGCGCCACACCACACTAGGCTTGTAAACCTCGTCGCTCACACGCTCGTGCCGTCTCGTCTCATCCGCACCAGCGCACGCAGACTTGAACGCAACAGAGCATGCACGGGTGCCGCCGCGCGACACCGATCACGTCGCCGCCGTACCGGGAATTTACACGGCCCTGGCCCACCGCGTGTGGTGTGGTCAAATCGGAATCTAGACAGTGACGCACCGCCAGTCCGCTTGTCCCGGTTAGTTTCAGTAGCTAGCAACATGCCACGCATAATCCCTGCCGTCTTCTTGGCACGGAGCACGAAACTGGTACACCGTACACCGACAAGGACGGCAGAACCAAAGATACTACTACGAGACCTGGGGTACGTTAGTCACGGGCGTCTGTCGCTCGCGTTCGCGTGGCGCGCAATCTTGGTTCCGATGGATGGGTCGGTATTACTACTGGGCAAGGCACCGCGCGCCACGTGAATGCGAAGGACGGGGATCCAGGGTCGGAGGAGCCGGGCTCACTCAAACGCGAGCGACGCCAGCTATTTTGCTTCCGTTGCACAGAAAGGTGCAGCAGCTTACCTTCCTTCGTGTACTAGCATCAAGGAATCTCACCTCTCTTCTATCCAAAGGGAAGAAGAAGCTTATTTTATCCGCCAAAGAATCTATACTACTATAGGTCTCTTCTATGTGAAGAAAATCTCAAGTGTGTCCACATGGAACTACGCTAATAACAACTGTTATATTAGGTAGTTTTTACTATATTGTAATCCAATTCTATCTCTAATAGTCTTCTTGCCTTTCAAGTCTACTCATTTTTCTTGAGGTAGGTTAGTTAAATACGTTTTCAATGGTTTTCGTCGCCAACTTTTTTGTCCATCACCCAACTTCTGCCCAACAATCAACTACTGAACGAGTTCATACCGAACTCGGTTACTACCGATCCCACTCGATTTCTGTTTAATCTCTCGCCATCTCCGCACAAAAATACTCCTTCACGGCTGCGAAGAAGCTTTGCTCGGCACCGGGCTCACAAAGGCACAAAGATTTGAAGATCACCGAGATCTCCACGAGATGGTAGCAGGGTCCGGGGGCACAAGGAATTGTAAGGTCTCGGTACAACGCCGCCGGGGCTGGGTGGCGCCACTGGTGTTTTTCTCTTTCTCGGCCGCCGCCCAGGGCCTCCTCTCCACGCGAGCGCAGCCGCTCTCGATCTTCTCCACCGCGCGAACGTCCACACCGGCCGGACTCCACCGCATGAGAGTCGCTGCCCTTGCAGGCCTTCACTGCACGAGAGTCGTGCCTCGCCTCCCTGCGCCAACAAGAATGTTAAATGTTCTCCCCCGTAATTGAAACAGTAGCACCAAAAAAAATGTTAAATGTTCTCATCCCACCCCGACGTGGTCGATCCCACGAATACTAGTTATCGACCCACGCATTCCTCTTTAGCTATGTCGGGCAAACTATTTTACACTTTAGCTATGATAGCCTGCGATAAAACTTCCTCGAGATCGCCAAAGCGATGGATTATTGATCTGGTAGCACAGCAGGTTCGATCAGCGCGTGCACCTAGCTAGCATAGCAGGCACAGTAGCGTATCCGTGTGGGTCCCGCCACGGACCAGCCACCGACACACGACCGCACCGCACGGACGGTGCTGTCTGTCAGGCGAGCCAGGTTCGCACGGATCAGCCAGCAGGGCTCATGGCTCGTAGTGCTACTCACACGATCTCCTCCGGCGGCACGAGCCACACGTGCTTGTTCATTCATCGCCCGAGCTTGCTAGTCGATCTTGCGGTCGTAGAACTGTGAATCCGTGCCGATCACTAGTAAAAAAAGAGTCATCCGTCCATTCTAGTTCGGAGCATTACTTTCGGTTATGTTGGACCCGGGACTAATATCAGCATTAGTACCGATTTCAACACCTAGAACGCCAGTAATTTTTAGTCCCGGATCAAACGGAATCTTTAGGTGTCCTTGCTGCCAACCCCTTTAGTCCCGGTTTGTATCACCAACCGGGACTAAAGGTGTGACCTTTAGTTTCGGTTTGTATTACCAACCGGACTAAAGAAAGTGGACAAAAAAATTCTCAAGTTCTGCCGTGGCAGTAAAACGGACACAAATTCGTCTGAAAATCATCTTTTCTAGATTCAAAATCATGCCAAAAAATTATAAAAATAAAATCCTTCGAACTGTAGTTATATTAAGTGATTTAGTTGTTACAAAAATTAACAAATATAAATTTCGACATAATTTACAAAAAAAATTATAAAAATTCAAATGGCCATAACTTTTGCATACGACGTAAAAAAGCACAGCCTATCAAAGCGTGCAGAAAAATTAGCTCTTTGATTTCAACTTCCTTAGGAAGTTTTGGATTCTTAAAATTCGAAAAGAAAAAAATATTTCAGAAATTAAATTATTTTCGTATTTTTTATGTCATATTTGAATTTCTCGCATTTTTCTTATAATTATGATATATTATTTGTCAAATTTCGATTTACAGTTTTGAAGATATTATTTATGTCATATTAAATGAATAAATGAAAAAAATGAATAAAATATTAATTTATTTAGTTTTTACTTTCATTAGAATAAAATATTATTATTACTTATTTATTGTTGTTTACTAAAAATAGTTGTTCTTAATTTCAAAAAAATAAAACGTGTCACATATTGATATGAGTTAATATGATTGATATACTAGTCTTGACAACAAGTTATCAGTGTCCTTCGCGCAGGGTGGAAGAGATGGAATGGAGAAGTTAAGCGTGTCAGGGGTGGAGTAGTGCTAGGATGAGTGACCGGCCGAAAAATTTGACTATAAATACGATTTGAACTAAGATTAAGTATAATTAGTGTTAAAAATAAGAGATGTGAGAGATTAACGAGTCAAACAATTCAAAAGTTTAAGAAAAAATTGAAAAACAAATTAAAATAGATTTGAAAAAAATAAAAAAAAACCTTTAGTCCAATTTCGTATTACAAACCGGGACTAAAGGTCCCGCGCACTCGACGCTGTCCCGTGAGTGTCTTTAACGGTTTTTGGCCGAACCGGAACTAAAGAATAAGGACTTTAGTGATTGTCCCGTTCCAGTTGGACAACCAAGACTAAAACTCCTTACCACCGGGACACATACGTCGATTGAATGATTGATTGGTGGGTTTCCTGTCGGTCCCCGATCACACACGTCCACGTACGTCGCGGCACACCGCTGCCATCCCGCCGACGTCACTGGTGAACTGAACGCATCAACAGACCGTAGGCCATGAGTAGGTGGCGCGCCGATGATCGACTGTGGTCTGGTCCCGGCGGCCGGCCCGCCGACATGGGCCGCGGCGGTGCCACGACTCCCCGAGGTGACCACTTGTAGCTGGTGTAGGTGCACGCACGCGCACGCGCATCGTGGTCCGATCGAGCTTCACTGACGCATGCAGATTACGCGGGAGCTAGTGAGGGAGTCTCGGCCGCTTGGATTTAGTGCCGTTTTGCGCCACGCTCTGCCGCGGCAGCGATCTGCATGCCCGCGTCACCATCAGCGGCAGCGCGCGTGTGTCGGCACATAGAATACTCTGTCCCCGGAGTCCGTGAGCTCGCCCACGCCCACCCGATCCCGTTCTTTCACGACCGATCTTCCTGTCGCACTTGTTTTTGTTTATACTCACTCCGTCTTAAAAATATCAGAATTTTATCTACATATACATGTATCTAGATATGGAAAAAAACAGAGTTTTGCTACATCTACGGCATGATTCTACGGACGAATCTTACGGACACGACGTGGTTGAGCACGATTGGAGACGTAGCAGCAATTGCTCCTATTTTTTCTCACCCGGATTCACACTTCAATGCCACATCAGCACGAAGGTAAGTCTGTAACAAATTCATCCGTAAGTGTAGCTTTAGGCTCCGCTTGATTTGCTGGATTTGAGGGCGTAAATTTTACAGACCTCAATAGGTTCGGCTAAATCCTCCGTAACCTCCATAAAATTCGGATATCTCTGTAACTGAAACGCCGAAACAAGCGTGAAACAAGCGGGGTCTTATTGTTCTTCTAGTACTACTATCTTGTTGCGTTGTGAGATGCCACATTACCTACGGCCCTGTTTGGATAGCGAGTTTTATGAGAATTAGTTTACCGTAAAACCAGGTAGCCATATAACGGATTAAAACTCTGTTTGGATGCGACCCTTTAAACGCGCAATGGAAAAACCGAGTTTCCACAATCCCAGGAATTTGAGTTTTGGTAAAAACGTATATTCGTCGTTTTTGTGTAAACGCGTTTACAGAAAACAAATTGCAACAACCCCGCTTATTTCTCAACGAAGATATTAGCCCCGACTCCGTCTTTGTGCTGCCACTCGATCGGCCATTCCGGTGCCAATTTTCCATTGCGTCTGCAAATGCTTCGTAGATTTGTATAGTTCTTCCATGGAAGGCCCTGCGATTCTATAGGAACACTGCAACACCATCCGGTCATACTCGGGAGTTCACGAGAACGTCAACCAAGGCTCTCGCGGTTGACGTTTCTGAGCTCTCCTGCCTGGGCACGACGGCCGTTGCGGTCGGGCGCGCCGAACACTTTTCACAGCTCGGACCAAAGGTCTCTTTCCATGGCTATGGCGACGAGAAGGCGTCGTCGAGCTGGGCGCCTAAACCGGCCGCTCGCTGTTCGGCTTGGGCACGACGAGCAAGCAACGAGTCTAGCGAGCGGAGTCAGATGCGACGGAGATGGCGTCCATCTCCTGTGCCCCGGCACCGGGCCCTGGCTATACAGGTACGGCCGGCTCGTAATCCCGAGCTCCCACTGTGGCGTCGCCGTCTGATTCGGCGTGCCAATACGGGAGTAGAAGAAATCACACCAAACGTGGTGTTGCAAATATGCGTCTAAGGCTCTTGTGACCCAAACAGGAATTTTTTATATATACATTCTTAACAGAATTTTTAGTAATACTAGTTTTCTGAAAAATTCTTCCTAAAACGAGTTTTGCTAAAACCTACCGCCAAAACTCCCTATCCAAACAACCACTACACGATACTCCCACGCCCGGAGATGCTTCTTGATCGCTTTCTTTTCCCCTGCTTGGTTTGTTTACTTATTATACATACGCGTATCACGCATGCATGCATGCATGCTTGCTTGCCACCCGAGGGAGGCCGGCGGCATAAACTAAGCTGCGATCGAGTCTGCGGATCCTTCGCTGGCTGGCCCGTCGGATCTCAGCCCCATCCTCCATCGCTCTCACTCTCGTCGCGTGGCGTCTCAGCCTCGAAGGCAACACAGCAGCACGGGGTGCCGCCGGCCGTGACACCGATCACGTCACGTCGCCGCCGTACCGGGAATTTACACGGCCGGCCCTGGCCCGCCACCTATGGTCACATCGGAATCTAGACAGTGACGCACCGCCTGTCCATTTGTCCCGGTGAGTATTAGTAGGAGTTAAATACAGTATCAGTCCCTATATTTGTCGGGCTAGCTCGATTTAGTGCTCGTACTCGGAATTTGCTGAATTTTGTCCATGTACTTGTGAATAGGGTTCAATTAAGTCTAATTTAATGTTTGTCGTCGAATTTGAGCTGACGAGGATGACACGTGTACTGAAATCTTTCAAAAACACCCTCACACAACTGAGAAAATTGCAAAAAATAAGCACAAATATTGCAAAATACAGAATTAGTCCATGTACTTGTCCAGATGACTCGATTTATTCCTGATACTTGTCAATTAGACTCGATTTAGACCAAATGCATGTTTATCGAATTTGAGCTCATGCGGAGGACACGTGAACACATGTCCCACTTACAGAAACTAGTTAGCCTGAAAATTTGTAGAGACTCTCTTACGCATCTAGAGCCTAAAAATTTGTAAAGACTTTCTTACGCATCTAGAACGTATATTTTTCGCTCCTAGATATTTACATGTACTTACTCTCAATCTAATACATAAGCCAGCACTCCAACTTGTTACGGTACCCTTCAATTCAAGACTGTTCTATTTAAGAGGGAGAGAAAATGCGGGAGTCGATAGAAATGGAGGCGACGGTGGCGACGATCACTAGACCGGAATGTGTAACTTTTTTTAATAGAGAGGAGGTGACATCGAAATGATACCGGCAGCCGCGAAAATATACGTTCTAGATGTGGGAGGGATACTACAAGTTTCCACGTGAGCCGCTCTACTATAAGTGGGACTAAATCGAGCTAGCCCGACAAGTATAGGAACTGATACTGTATTTAACTCTATCAGTAGCTTGCAACATGCCAAGCACAATCCCTGCCGTACGTCTTCTTGGCACGGAGCACGAAATTGGTACAGTGACAAGGACGGCAGAACCAAAGATACTACTACTAGTACTACGAGACCTGGGGTACGTAGTCACGGGTGACGGGTGTCTGTCGCGTGGCGCGCTTCTTGGTTGCAATGGATGGATCGGTACCCCTACATAGAGTACAGTGCCTGGCACCGCGCGCCAGGTGAATCGGGTTGACCGGCGAATGCAATGCCGGGATCCAGAGTCGGCACATCAGGCGGAGCAGCAGGGCTCACTCAAGTCTCAAACGCGAGCGACGCCAGCCGTTTTGCTTCCGTTGCACAGAAAGGTGCAGCGGCCGGGGTTCTTCCCTCCCTCCCCTTCGTGCACCAGCATCAAAAAAGAATCTCACATCTCTTCTATCCAAAGGGAAGAAGAAGCTTATTTTATCCGCCAAAGAATCTATACTACTATAGGTCTCTTCTATGTGAAGAAAATCTCAAGTGTATCCATATGGAACTACGCTAATAACAACCATGAAAAAATAACCAAATCTGGTGGTGGTAGGATTACGGAAAAGGTTTTGGTCGTGGCAGTGCAGTGGGCTAGGTACCTTTATTTGGTCCGATCTCGCTACGTTCGCCCAAGAAAAACAAGGGAACATCACACCAAATCCGCTCGCTCTACTCCCTCCCACCTGCCCCTCTGCCACCCCACCAAAATAATAATTACTCTACTCATCATTCTCGTATCTTCTCCATCAAAGTCTTTATTAGCGCGGCCACGGATTTGTTGCTCCTCCTCCTCCTCCCCCTCCTTCCTCCCTACTCACCCGAGCCTTTCTCTCTCTCCAACGCTTTGCCTAAAATATTAGCAGCGGCAGTGGCACGGACAGACAGACAGATTGATGCCATTGTTCGATTCGATTCTCCTCCTCCTTCCCACTGCCTTTCTCCTCCTTCCCCAACCCCTGCCTTTCTTGCCGTCTTCCCGACCTCCACATTCCCCCGCTCGGTACTACTACTAGTACCGTCGGCACGCGAGGACTATTAGTTGCTCGCCTTCCCCGTGATCCGTAGCCTTCTCTCTGCTAGCTCCTTCTCCATCGTTCTCGGCCGCCTCTTCGTCGCGTCGTTCATATATATCCAAGAAACCTTCCGCCATCATTCCGTGCGAGCAAAACAAGCTGCGTTCTTTCCGACGGTGCCTGGACGACAGCGAGCCGCCGACGGCCGGTCGGCCCGAGAAAGCTGAGCCACGGGCGCGACGCGTTTCTTTGCTCTGCTCATGGGCGGCAGCTCACTCTGCTAGCCGCCTCCGCCCAAGGCCGTGTGGAAGCTTGCGCCGCCATGGAGAGGGCCTGGAGGTCAGGGGCGCTCTCGGAGACGCCCTCATGCGCTGGCACGCCCAGGTCCGCCCACTCCTCCTGCAATCTACAGCACCGCTACTCGCAGAGGTTAGCACTTCAGACTCAAGACTTCCCTGGAATCTGAACTTGATTTTCTTATTCTTATTCTTCTGAAACTCTCTGCAATCCAATAGTACATGCCAAAAGAGCACATACGATCTTCTTCAGTTCAGTAAGAATTACTCAGTAGTAATTCGCACAGTACCGAACTAGTCCTGATTAGCCCGCCGTGGATGGACAAAGATACTACAAGCAAAACTCTGCAGATAGACAACCAACTCTAGTCTAGATTCCCCAATCCGCAACCGAGTAACCCCGTTCACAGTTCACCACCCCATCAGAACATTTAACAGTTTCGCACTATTTCAGCTGCGCACAACTAATTATCGGGCACTGTAGTTACACGCCAACCGTCCCCGTCCCCGTCCGCGTCAAATCACATTGATCAGTACCTTGTAGTTACGCCACACGTACGGTGCCACTGTGCGTGGACGCTCAGACTTCAACTTCTAGTCCAGAGAGAAAAATGGTTGACTGACTCTCACTGTGCGAGGAAATGGTAGACCCACCTCCAACTACATGGAGTTCATTGATCCATGACGCGAAACATAGTCTTCACAAAAACAAAAATCGTGCAATGTTTTTATATTAGTGATCTTGTGGCATGGAATCTGATCAAATGGTAATTATCTCTTCCGTGTCGTTTTAGCAGCATGCTGAGGACAAATGAAGCTGCAGAGGACATGTCTCCGAGATTCTCCTACTGCAAGCCTGTGAGTAACTTGGTCATTTACCTTGCGCAATTTTCAATATTTTTAACACTCTGTTCTGCTTCAAATCAGCCTCAAAAGCTTGAGTTACTCTTCAGTCATTACTACTAGTGATTATTAAATTTAATTAAGTATTAAATTGTGTTTTTTTCCAACAAAATGCAGACCACCAATCGTGACAAAATGCTCCACAGAAGGCACTCGCTTAACATGCCAGACCATTTGTCTGGCCATAACTCCAGGAAAACATCGGAAAGAACTCAAAAGGCTTCTTCCAAGGTTTGTTCCGAATCCTGGCACATTGCCCTTCAAATATATGTGCCAAATCGCAAGATGCTGAAGAAATATGCAGACATGCGTGTCTTACGTCTATTCTGGAGTAGTTTTTTCATGAGTAGTCTAAGTAATGTAGTGCACAATCGTTTAGAAAAAGAAGGTAGCCCACGACTAATCCGTAAAGAATAATAGTCCAACGAAAACAATTTTGATTGCATACTGAACTGAAAAGTGAGAATAGTGGGAGTCATGCATGTTCACTGCACCTTCGGACTTCAGTTATACGTGTGTTCTTAGCCGTGACCTTGCAGTTCTGCAGTCCATCGCAGATTTAGCCGGGGAGATCGCAGCCCTCGAGCAGGAGGTCATCCGCAAGGAACTGCATCTGCTGTCCCTCTATCGAAGAGCATTTGATCAGCATTTGTCCGATTCCTGCAGCGTTAGCGAGGTACGTAACTCATCAAGATGCTAAAATCCATATAAGCACTTCTGGGTCATGCCAACAGTATGAAGTGCAATATGCTAAGATTAATGCCATCAGCAGGTGGATCGGGAAACAGTTCGAAATATCGATGAGGGTGCACTCCGTCTGAGAGATATCAAGCAGTCTGCAGCCTACAACTTGCCAACTGTCTCAGATTCCAAAATCGTATGAACTACCTCCCTTTTCCATAGTCTTTATTTTGGTATACCCATCCTTATAGCAACATAATGTTCCTAACTGGAGTCTCTACTTTGGTATCTTGCAGGAGGTATCAAGATCAGTATCGAAGCATTCTAGCCTAGTGAACTTCTTGAATGCTTCTATTTCTGATTACGTACCCAAGATTTCTTGCAAACTATCGGAGGACATTCTAGGCTGCATTGCTTCTGTCTACTGCAAGCTTGCAAGCACGCCATCTCAAGATGCAGAGTCTGTGATGTCACCAAGTCCTTCTGTTTCATCTTCAAGTACCTTCTCTCCGAGGCGTCGTAATGATAGCTGGAGCCCTCGATATAACGATGCCACCACAAGCCCTAGCCAATGCGGACACCAAAAAGTGAATAGTGACATAGGCATGATAATTGTTCCAAGGATACACATAGATGCCGACAAGTTCGAATATGCCTCAAAAATGTTGGAGACTATCAGGTAAGCAACAAAAATCAAGAGGAACAGTGATTTTTTCTTTATTGGGATTGGACCTCACGAAAGATGCAGACTAACATATAAATTTATTTCTGCTGTATCCAGGTCCCTGATACAGCGGCTCGAAAAGATTGATCCAACAAAAATGACACACGAGGAGCAGCTCTGCTTTTGGATCAACATCCACAATGCTTTAGTCATGCATGTATTGCTCTATGCTCAAAGCACATCTTAGTTACCATTTGCTAGGTGCATGTGTTAACTTCAGAAATCTAACTTACACTGCCATGTGATATACAGGCGTTTCTGGCCTATGGGATACACGATAAACGCATGAAGAGCACTGACATGATTCTGAAGGTACATTCTATACTTATCTCTACTTATATTCTGAACGTGCCTGAGCATTTGAACCAAATGTATTGTCAGGCTGCATACAATGTGGGCGGTGAATCTGTAAATGCGCAAACCATTCAGAACTCAATCCTCGGATGTCAATCCCATCGTCCATCATTGGTATGACCTGCTTCTATGATACATAGGACATGAAAGTCCCTATTAAAACACACACACACTAACAAGCATTACCTTCATAGTGGGTTCGCTCGTTGTTCACGCCAGCAAAAAGATCCCTGGCAGGATCAACGCCGAGGCACCCCTACGCCCTTCACCATTCCGAGCCGGTCGCACATTTTGCGCTCTCCACGGGCACATTTTCAGATCCACCGGTAAGATCCTCAGCACCTCAAACCTTTTTCCTGGCGCAAAAGTCCTTTGTCCTCGGCAAAATCTTACCGTGAAATTCACCTTGTGGGTGGCAGGTGAGGCTTTACACGGCCAAGAAGATCCACCACCAGCTGGAGCGAGCCCGGACAGAGTTCATCCAGGCCAACGTCGCGGTGAAGAAGCAGGCCCTCATGCTACCCAAGGTGCTCCACTACTACGCCAAGGACGCAGCGCTGGAACTGCGCCACCTCGTGGAGCTGGTGTCCGAGAGCACGTCCGAGACCCAGAGGAAGGAGATGGCCCAGCTCCAGCACCGGCTCAGGAGAAAGATCGACAAGTGCGTCGAGTGGTTGCCCTACAAGTCTAACTTCAGATACGTTGTACATAGGGATCTAGCCGAGTAGGCAGCGGTTTTTCGGTTTCCCTTTTGGATTTGTTCTCACGGTGTAAGTAATTACCGGGTTTTAGATAAAACCTAACCCATGGTGTGGTGTGTAAGTGTGTAAATGCAGGCAAAGTGTGAATTGTAATGGTTTTGGTTTTGGTCTGAGACGCTGGGTTTGCTAGTCCTCTCAAGTGTAAAACCTTCTCTCTTTTTTCGTCTTTGTGGTGTATATCACTCAATTCAGTCAACTATGCATCCAGACTAGAAGGACCTTGCGCGCGTTGCTGCGCCGTTTCTTGATGTTTATCATTGCTGCACTCGACGAATAGGCACGCTTCACCCCACCGCCTACATGTTGTTTTGGCTTAGCGTGACTGGTGCGGCCATCTTTGTTTTTCATTTTTTTTGTTCTAACGACACCATATTCTCTAGAAGCAATCTTTGATGAACTATATATATATCCGATGGCAATATGTATACTATTTTTGCCAGCAAATCGTGTAACACAGTTACGCTCATTTTACCCAGGGGTATAGCTGATACATTGATCAAGAAAATAATAATGCACTTTTGCTTCGGTCCCCCCCCCCTACGTTGGCCTGGATGCATTGAACGGTCTAGATCCTTTTTTATCTGCCCGTTTATCAGCTAGCGATTGCCCACCTCCTTCCCCCGTGCGGCCCGGATCCGTCAGTATTACCCGTTTATCGATCAAATACGTACGCGTGTACTCTGTACGGGAGACGTGGGCGGTGCACCGAACTGTCGCTCGTACAGTTCCCGTCGCCTCGCCTCCTAGTTCCCCTTCCCGTTTTCCACCGCTCGTGGAGGTCGACGATGGATGGCGGCACTCGCCTCGCCTCCTAGTTCCCCTTCCCGTCGCCTCGCCTCGCCTCCTAGTTTCCACCGCTCGTGGAGGTCGACGATGGATGACGGCACAGATGTTGGATCCGGTGGTGGTACGGGAGCGGTTGATGTGGAAGATCTGGAGGTTCAGATCGATGGTGGCTCGGTATCGGTAGATGCGGCGGAGGGGTGGCCGTGATTGTCGCGGCCGTGGATGATCTGGAGGCACAGGAGGCTGCGGTGGGTTCGGCCGTGATGGATCAGGAGGTGAAGGTTGTTGTGGGCAAGGCGGAGCAAGCGGCGCCGGATTGTGCGTTGGCGGCGCAAGCGGCGCCGGATGGTGCCGTGGCGGATCAAGCGGCGGTGGAGGTTGCAATCAAGGTCTGGTTTACTTCTGTTAATTCTTGTAGATTAATTTTGCACATGCTTGAATAACTTTATATAGCTGTCTGCATCCAGCAGCACAATGAGAAGAACAACTACATATTATCTGCTGTAATAATCCAAGCCGAGAGTGTGTAATCTTTACAGCTTCAGAGTGGTGAGCAGCCGGGGTCAGTGCAGCGGCAGCCTGGTGCGTAAGTGGCAAACCCTTGTAGAGACTCAGCAGCAGCAGGCCAGCGAGCGACATGAGTGTCCCGGCGATCTTCGCCGACCCGGACGTGCTCTTCACCTTCAGCGGTTCCATCGTCAGCATGACGGCGATGAGGAAGGTGAGCACTGGAGAGAGGTTGGTCCTTTTACATAATTTTATGTGGCAATTTGCAAGGCCTAATCTGATTAGAACTGAACTGCTGGTCGTTTTATGTTTATTTGCTGACAGATTGTACGATGTCTAGTTATGACAGATTGTATGATGAGTAATTATAGATTCCTCTATGTAAATTATATTAAATTTGAATAATCTGATTTGAAAGTGTTGTACTGCCTTTTGATTGTTTTCCATGAATTCAATTTTGCATGTATTATTTGTCATCCAGAGGGCTGAGTCATCCGACACTCATGGTAATAAGAAGAGGAAGCTAGAGGAACTAGATAGAGTCGACAAGTTTGAGTTTGATGTTCCTTACGCAGTGACCGAGGAGGGAAGCCCAGTATCGGTGATCATTTCAGAAAGTTTATTATGCATGTACATTAATTTTGTATTCTATAAATTATATTTGATAGGGTATTGAGATTATTTTATTTTCATGTAGTTTCTCTCCGACGACTCCGCAGAGGAAGTGGACCATCGGAACGAGAATTCCTTCATTTCCAAGGAGATCATCAAGCTAGAGAAGTTGGGCGAGTCTGCTTACATGAAGAAGGGCATGTACAGATGCCACTGCCATAGCTCCAAGCCGAAGGGTGGTCATCTGATGCACCTGCTGATGCATGTTCGTGAAGTAGCCGAGAATTCCAGAATTGCTCGCGAGAAGGCTGAACATAGGGCTATGTTGGAGGTGCTTTTTTGTCCATGGCCTAGCTTACATGACAATTTCGCAGTTGGATCTATGTTAACTGTATGTACTGTCGTTCATGTAGTTGGACCGTAAGAACCAGTTATCGTAACCTCCTTATGGTGTGTTGTCACTTCTGTTTGTTTAGTAGTTCAGAACATTTCTTTTGCAAGAACAACCCTGCTTGTTGCTGTGAAATGTTCTGTATGTAGTGAAATGTATGCCATGCACAAGTTTGTACTATTGAGACCAGCATTGAGACCAGCTTTAATGTTTGATCTGTTACATCAGTTTTGGCATAAAGTTCCAGCATGCACACATACATGCACCTGAATATCCCATGAATTCTCTAATCACATCTCACTAATCTCTCTAGCTGACACAAGCTAAGTTAGGCGTAGGTTTGATTTAAAAAAAATACAGAAGCATGGTCACCACCTTGCTAATCTGCCTAGTAGGCCATGAACATTCCACTCCGAAGGTACCCTAGGAGAGGAGATGCTTGAAATCTTTCATGTTACCCCTGTTTAGTATTTTTCATGGCAAACAGGGAGCAAGCATAGGTGGGAGGCCAATGTTTCAGGAAGTTTCGATAATTTTTGAATTTTCGGTGGCCGAGTCAAACTTAGGTCAAAATCTCGGCGCCTCGTAAGGATGCATTTGGGTTGGATCTTGATGAGATGAGATTAGATCCATGTGGAAACATGGCAACCTCGGCCTAGGTTTGATTTTTAAAAAATACAGGATCATCATTTCTAGCGTTTGCAGTGCAAATTTAGCCAAGTTTTGTCAATTTTGACCAAACTTTGACCTGAGGCAAAACCACACTTAACTAGTATTTCGCGATGATCCAGATGCGCAAGTGTGCCTACGGTGTGGCCTACTACCCCCTCGTGGTGCTGTTTCTCATACCTAGATTGACATTGTAGTACATGCTTCACAGAAAAACGTCGTTTTCTGTGATTTAAAATGGAAAAAGCCAATTTTTTTCAAACGGAGCGAAAACAAACGTCACAAAATAGTTTTCCATGCCAAGACACATATCTCTGCCAAATTTGAGGTCGTTCCGACAGAGTTTGCGGCGGGCATGGTCACCACCTTCCTAATCTGCCTAGTAGGCCATGAACATTCCACTCCGAAGGTACCCTAGGAGAGGAGATGCTTGAAATCTTTCATGTTACCCCTGTTTAGTATTTTTCATGGCAAACAGGGAGCAAGCATAGGTGGGAGGCCAATGTTTCAGGAAGTTTCGATAATTTATGAATTTTCGGTGGCCGAGTCAAACTTAGGTCAAAATCTCGGCGCCTCGTAAGGATGCATTTGGGTTGGATCTTGATGAGATGAGATTAGATCCATGTGGAAACATGGCAACCTCGGCCTAGGTTTGATTTTTAAAAAATACAGGATCATCATTTCTAGCGTTTGCAGTGCAAATTTAGCCAAGTTTTGTCAATTTTGACCAAACTTTGACCTGAGGCAAAACCACACTTAACTAGTATTTCGCGATGATCCAGATGCGCAAGTGTGCCTACGGTGTGGCCTACTACCCCCTCGTGGTGCTGTTTCTCATACCTAGATTGACATTGTAGTACATGCTTCACAGAAAAACGTCGTTTTCTGTGATTTAAAATGGAAAAAGCCAATTTTTTTCAAACGGAGCGAAAACAAACGTCACAAAATAGTTTTCCATGCCAAGACACATATCTCTGCCAAATTTGAGGTCGTTCCGACAGAGTTTGCGGCGGGCATGGTCACCACCTTCCTAATCTGCCTAGTAGGCCATGAACATTCCACTCCGAAGGTACCCTAGGAGAGGAGATGCTTGAAATCTTTCATGTTACCCCTGTTTAGTATTTTTCATGGCAAACAGGGAGCAAGCATAGGTGGGAGGCCAATGTTTCAGGAAGTTTCGATAATTTATGAATTTTCGGTGGCCGAGTCAAACTTAGGTCAAAATCTCGGCGCCTCGTAAGGATGCATTTGGGTTGGATCTTGATGAGATGAGATTAGATCCATGTGGAAACATGGCAACCTCGGCCTAGGTTTGATTTTTAAAAAATACAGGATCATCATTTCTAGCGTTTGCAGTGCAAATTTAGCCAAGTTTTGTCAATTTTGACCAAACTTTGACCTGAGGCAAAACCACACTTAACTAGTATTTCGCGATGATCCAGATGCGCAAGTGTGCCTACGGTGTGGCCTACTACCCCCTCGTGGTGCTGTTTCTCATACCTAGATTGACATTGTAGTACATGCTTCACAGAAAAACGTCGTTTTCTGTGATTTAAAATGGAAAAAGCCAATTTTTTTCAAACGGAGCGAAAACAAACGTCACAAAATAGTTTTCCATGCCAAGACACATATCTCTGCCAAATTTGAGGTCGTTCCGACAGAGTTTGCGGCGGGCATGGTCACCACCTTCCTAATCTGCCTAGTAGGCCATGAACATTCCACTCCGAAGGTACCCTAGGAGAGGAGATGCTTGAAATCTTTCATGTTACCCCTGTTTAGTATTTTTCATGGCAAACAGGGAGCAAGCATAGGTGGGAGGCCAATGTTTCAGGAAGTTTCGATAATTTATGAATTTTCGGTGGCCGAGTCAAACTTAGGTCAAAATCTCGGCGCCTCGTAAGGATGCATTTGGGTTGGATCTTGATGAGATGAGATTAGATCCATGTGGAAACATGGCAACCTCGGCCTAGGTTTGATTTTTAAAAAATACAGGATCATCATTTCTAGCGTTTGCAGTGCAAATTTAGCCAAGTTTTGTCAATTTTGACCAAACTTTGACCGGAGGCAAAACCACACTTAACTAGTATTTCGCGATGATCCAGATGCGCAAGTGTGCCTACGGTGTGGCCTACTACCCCCTCGTGGTGCTGTTTCTCATACCTAGATTGACATTGTAGTACATGCTTCACAGAAAAACGTCGTTTTCTGTGATTTAAAATGGAAAAAGCCAATTTTTTTCAAACGGAGCGAAAACAAACGTCACAAAATAGTTTTCCATGCCAAGACACATATCTCTGCCAAATTTGAGGTCGTTCCGACAGAGTTTGCGGTCAAAAATATTAAGTTGAATATGTACAAATTTAATTCCGATTAATTTAATTTTTAGTAAAAAAAGAAATGCAGACTTTGCATTGACTGGGCCGGTGTGGCCTAGTAATTGAGCATGTACGGGCCGCATGTTTAGCTGGGAAGTTACACCCATTAAGCCTAGACGACTGTGCGTGTCAATGACCTAACAAACATGCACGATCTTCTCTCGTTTTTCAACTCTACGTCGCCGCCTCGCTCCCTGTTGTCGTCTGCGCCGCCTCCTACCCCGTGCTGTACGACGCCGCCTCCATCCCCCATCCTGCGACGGCGCCTCCCTCCCTCATCTTCTGCGACGCCTCATTCCACTGTGTACGTGCTGTGGGACGTAGCCTCTCCATCTGTGTCATCTACCACATCGAGCCTGACCCCGTACGTGGTTGGTCGTCAGTCGACCAGAGGTGCAGGTAATAATTATAGTCCATGTTCGTACTTTCTCCAAGAATGTCATTTAAGCCAAATAATACTTGTACTTTTTCCGACCTATATTAGTTAACTTCGATTTATCAAAATTTGAATGAACCTATGTACTAAATAGTGTGTAGATTCATTCAAATCTAGACAAATTTAAGCAATTAATATGGGTCGGTGGGAGTACGTTCATATTTTATGTGGAAACCGATATGCCCTTACGTAGATTGAATCTAAGAGTGTCGTCTTGTTAAATGTTTTATTACTATTTTTTACAGGATGATGTTCGAACTGGATGGAGATATTTGTTGCTCCATAGAGAAATGGTATAATCTTGCCGACAATTTCACACGTGAGCAACGTGTTAAGTTTTGTCAGACTAATCTGCGACCTATGCTGCAAATTCCCTCTGTCAAGATGCGCACGGTCTTGTTACACTATTTGCTTGATGTGTATGATCCAGATTCATCCAAATTTATTCTACCTAACAAAAAAGGTGAATTTTCAGTTAATAGTACTGATGTAGAGTGCATTTATGGCCTTCGGAATTTTGGCTTGTCTGCTACAAAAATACTAGAGGAGGAAGGGGCAGATGCGAAGAGTCGCGTTCCTGCTCGATTTCTTAGCAAAACGACAGGGAACATCGTTATTGAAAATTTGATTGCGGACATTGTGAAGAGTGGATCCGCGGATGATGACTTCCTCCGAAGGGCAGTCCTAGTTCTCCTAGGAACCGTACTGGCTCCAATTGGAAAGCTAATTATTAGTAAGGATTTGTGGGCCTTAGTCGAAGATGTAAGCCGTATGTCAAAAATTAATTGGAGTGAGTTCACACTTATTTATCTTATGGAGTCTGTGACGTCTGTAACCAGAGGTAAACAAGTTAGGCAATGGCCGAAGGGTAACTTATCCATATTACAGGTAAAAGTTGAAATTCAAAATTTCCAACTCATTGCCCGACACTAATGTGTTAAATGCACTTACCTTTTTTTCACTTTTTTGAATTATGAGCAGTACGTTTATTGGGAGAAGGTAAAGCCAGTAGATGATCCTTGTAGGCTGAAGCCAGAACTTTCGTTGATTCCATTAATGAGAAATTGGAACGAGGACGCTGCTAGAGTGAAGGATGCGCATGACTGTAAATATGGCCGCGGTGAAGGAAATATTGTGGTAATCCCACTTGTACTACATTTATGTTTTTTTTGGATTACTAATATTTATTGGTTGGGTCTACTAAAAATGAGTTGTTTACTTCGGTGTACTACAAATAAGTTGTTTATTTTTTTAGGTTGAAGACAATATTACTATGCAATATAGGTTACAGCAGCTGAAGAATGCACAAAAACCTAATGTTCAGAAGACAAATGATAGTCCGGCCAAGAAAAATGGTGCGCGGTCTTCAAACAAAAAATCTACTAAACCTGCCCAGGTATTAATGATGGAGGAAATTATCGAGCGAAAGATGGAACCAATGATGAACAAGATGATGGAGAAAATGTTAAAAGAAATTGTGACATGTATTCCTAATATGTGTGCACAGGTGAGGCGCCATGTAGTTTAAGTTACTACGTAGTCTGCCCATTATGATAAATTTAACGTGCATTTATTTTTTTGCAGAAAGTAGTTGCCATATTAAATAAAAATGGCGTCATTTACAAAAGCAAAGCAGTGTCAGATTTGGATAAACCAGAAGGCGAGGAAGACATGGGGTCATTTAAAAATGGACCTGACATAACAGGGAAAGAAATGTTTTATTCGAATAATGACAGCAATGGTCATGAAGTTGACCAGAAGGATACAACGTTTACTAGGACAGAAGAGAAAGATGAAGGGGCCAACAATACCGTCCCGGCAGACCAAGTTGGGAAGACGCCGGATAATCCGGAGATAATCGATGATCTCACACGGTCTAAATCATTGTCATCGGAACTACCGACGAAAATATATGATGGTGCAACGGCCTCGGATGATTCCAAGACAAGTGATATTCCGACTGTGATAATTGGTAAGCGAAAGCGGAAAATACCAGGGAAACTAGAAGGCTATGTGGGATTTGAACCACGAAAACGACGTGCGACTAAAAGAGGTACTGTCACAAATTTCTTTCAAGTAATTATAAAAGTTTAATTCTATGTCCAGTCATTTAGAGATGCTATTTTTTTTATTTGAAGGGTACAACAATCAGGAAAATAATGAGGAGATGAAGGGTTTGACTGCTCAGCAGATAAAGGCAGCTGTTAGTTTGGTAAAAAACGCCTCGAAGACGAAATCAAATGGTTCGAAAGCTATTTACAAAAATCAAGCAGGGTTGTCCTTGAGTTCAGAAAGACTGAATGTTGTTTTGGACCATAAATGGCTTACCGATCTAGTTAGTCCTACAACTTATCTGTTATTTACGCGCATTCATTTTTTTCATGCACATAATATGAGACGCAATATTACATTCCTGTTTTATTGTTCCAGGTTATCGATGCATTCGTTGCAGACTTGACACTCAGTGTTGGACATGATCGGTTCTTATTTACTGCTGTGAGGACTAGATTTCTAATAGAAAAACGAAACAAAGGAGAGAAAATTAAGGAGTCAAAGCACAATGACGATCATGTAATGGAGAAAAGAGGAGCCGTTGGGAGAGTAATGGAGGAATACTTCGCTCGTGATAAGGTTAGCCATATTTATAACTATAATGTAACTTGATTTACCTAATGTGATGACTTATACTTTTTACCCCTTCCTTACACAGGCATATTTCCCGATAAATTTACCACGTGAGCATTGGACAACGGTTGTCTTCCACATACCGAAACAAGAATTCCAAGTTCTTGACTCCTTGTACACTTTAGATAGAACTAGGGAGTTAGTTGAAAACCTGGTACTTCTATCACTCAAATTTAACATGCCATGTCTTACCCTTTTTTTATTAGATCAATGACTCTTCTATTTTTTCAGAGGAGTCAAATAGCATTTGATATAAAAGTAGTGAACGAGACAACAGGATCAGATTATCCAGACGTGAGCAACTGGCCTATTTTAGCATATGATATGCCACAGCAGAATGATGGGTGCGTATGTTTGCTTGTTACTTTATTTTATGTGCATGCACTACATGCAGCAAGTAATACATGAATTTTTTTTTGCAGGAATTCTTGTGGCTTATTTGTTTTGGAATGCATGGAACACTGGGACGGTGATCGTATGAATGCCGAAATTTCGCAGGTTAGCTTATTTGTTGTCGCTACCGCTATTTCCCAAAATGTCATTTTGTACTAATGGTAGAAAATAATCTGCAGTCCAAAGTCAACGCTAATAGAAGGCTTAAAGTTGCTCAAATAATTCTGTCCACTACAAATAGCCTCGACATTGTGAAGACAAAGGTTCTGGACGTTGCGAAGCGCATGAAGAATACATAATTGTATGCGTGTTCATAGGTTGGGTTTTAGTCCCGGAGAAGGTTTCCCAGCCTTAAACGGAGATATTTGGATTATATGTCCTACGTTCGATAATGTTATTATTATCTATGTGTGCATGAAAAATTACTTAGAAATATCAGGCATAGCTGGACAGTAATTTTGCGCATGTAATTCCTTTTTCTTACACATTTACACATGTAATTCATTGTTGGACCAGACTAACAAGCGGCGCCGCATCTGTACTCCTGTGTAGCGGCTGTGAAACCTTGTGATTATAGCTGAGAGCGCGCGCATCCGGGCTGGTTGGGGCTATAAGAGTGCATGCAGAGGCATGCCGAGGGATTTGCCTAGCTACCAGCGTGGGCATCGCCCCTCATCTATCCATGCACGCTCCCATATCGCATGCACAAACGTGCAAGCGCTATCCTCGCGGATCAGCAACAGAATCAGTTGAGCTGTGTGCGTGTGTGTGTGCTCTCTCCTCCCTCTTGTACTCTTCTATATAAACCTGTACAGAGATCAATGAAAGATATACAGTCCATGGGTCCTCGACCACCTGCTGTCCGACGCCCCGCCATCCCGCCTCGACGTCAAGTGGCACACCATCGACCTGATCCTCAAGCGCTGGATCTACGGCTCGATCTCCCCGGAGCTCACCGGGATGATCATGGATCCGGACAAGACGGCCCGGCACGCAGCTCTACCTCACCCTCGCTGCTGTCACGTGCTCCATGTATATACGGAATATATGTTCACTTTCAACAGAACACAATAGCATACGGGGCAGCAAAATATTGTAGTACAAGATAAAATTTTAGATGAATACAAATGCAGGTTTACTACCAGCAACTCTTTGTCCACACGTTTTTGCATAACAGGAGAAAAAATAAAAATCCGTACATAACAGCAACTAGGCAACATCACTCCAGAAAACTAACGCGCGATGTCGTCATATCTTCACCACTCGTACTATGTAGCAGTTCTACTCTTCTTTCGTGGGCACTTGCATCTCGGCAATATTCCTGTAATTCACGACAATGAAGAATTGTTACACAAATGTTAAACAAATAAATAATGTCTTAACTACTGATGATAAGAAAAGTTATACCTAGGATGATTTTTGCATTTAATGCTGTTTTTGTTATGGCCTGGCATCTTGCAAGCGGTGCAATGTCTTAACCGCTTTCTTTCATCATATGCTAGTGGTCTACCATTTTTAGTTACAAAGGCATTCTTATCTTTATTCTTTTTAGGGGCACCTTTAGTGTCAACTTTAACGGGATCACCTACTAATGGTGCTTTATTTGGACTATCATGTGTGTCTTCATGAGCGGACTTTCTGGGACCACGTGCTCTTGTATCATATGTTTGCCTCATTGATATTATGTCTTCCAGGCTTGCCTTTATTTTAATATATAACTCTGGGTCATTGCATGCGACATGTAGAGCTTCCGAGGCTAAAACACTTAGCTCGGAATACCGCCTTCGCTCCTCTGCCCCAGAGAATCCCCATCCAAATAGATCACTTGTGCGCCTCGCAGGCAGCCCATGCCTGGCATCTTTTGAGAGTCGTCTAAGAACTAAACACGATGGTACTTCCATCAAATTTAGCTCTGTTAGCACAAAGAGAATATGCTTGCATGGGAGGCCCCTACGGATCATCCTTCTGCATGTGCACTCCATACTTTGCTCCGGGTTGCTCGGTGTATAGTCCACATAAAATTGGTTGCGTCTATTATTTGACCATGTCACAAGGTATTTTCGAGATTCATCTAGTCCTTCACTTTTTTCAACAACCTCTATGCCATCAATCTTACCGAGCTCTTCTTGCAACATGTAAAAATTGGGTGCTGTGAAGACGTTTGCCAATGCTGTCTCAAGTAACACCCATTTCGAAACAGGCACCGGTGTAGTCTGTGAAGCCGTACAGTCATCTCGTGCCTCGTTCTCTCGCAGACGAACAATGGCATTCTCGTAGTGCACTATTAAATCCACAAGTGTCATCCCATAATCAAGATGGAGGTGAAGGCATGAGTTAAGGCTTTCACTACGCTGATTGCTTTTCATACCTAGCCAGAAACCATCTGTGAGGTACGCGGCCGCCCACAATTTCTTCTTCTTATACATTCTCTTCAGCCAACCTTTTGTCTTCTCTGATTGCCACTTGCTTACATAAGCGTGCCACCTCTCCTCAAATGTCGCAGTACTGGTGGCGTAGTATAAGAGGGACCGAAACTCTGGCAATGATTTCTGACTTAGGTGCATACTCATATTTTTTTCAATATGCCATGTACATATACGGTGCCACACATCTGGAAATACACTCCTAATCGCTCTTATCATGGCAGCGTCCGCATCCGTGATTACAGACTTTGGCATCTTCTGACACATTGCTCTCATAAATGTTTTCAGTAGCCAAGTATATGTTTTTTCAGTCTCGTCTGATATGATTGCACACCCAAATACCGTAGTCTTACGGTGGTTGTTCAGGCCTACAAAGGGAACAAATGGCATACCATACCTATTCATCTTGTAGGTGCTGTCAAAGACCAACACGTCACCATAATCCTGGTAATCCTGACGTGACTGAGAATCGCACCAAAACAAACATGTCAACCTTCCCTTGTCATCAACCTGATGTTCAAAAAAAAAGTCACTGTCCTTCTCCTTCCGACTGTGCATAATGCCAATGGCCGTGGCCGCATCACCGCTTGAAAGCAGCTTCCTCTTCTCTCTTGAGCACATGTTATACAAATCTTTCCTTGTAAATCCAACATGACTGTACTGCCCATACTTGCTGATGAAGGAAGTCATGATCATGTGCTTTCTAATCCCACTAGCGGCCATTGCTAATATCTCAGCTCTCTGGAAATCTTTGATCCTTCTGTGGGACCAAAGAAATGGGACCTCATCAGCTCTAGCTAACAAATGATTGTGGTTGTCATCAAATTTCTGAACGATCCATACCCCTCTAGATTTATTAAGCTTCACGGTCAATTCTGCTTTACATCCACAACGAGACTCTGCTCTTGGCCTATATTTGCGTCCCTCCAGGGGTAAGTACTTGCTTCGACGTTTCCCCTCCCTCGAACAGACAAATTGCCTCTTACATATTTCCTGTGATCCCTCTTTGCTATTCTTGTACCTGTTCTTTCTAATGCTAAAACCATGGTATCTAGCATAGCTGTTGTAGAAAACATATGCCGCGGCTTCAGAAACAAATGTCATTTCCATTATCTTCCAATACTTCTCCCGCTCATCTCCGGGATGGCCAATATCCTTCTCACATTCCTCCACGTGTTGTTTCCCTTTATGACCATCCCCTGTCACCTAAAAATTCATAACAAAAGAACACAAATTATGAGTACGTTGCCCCTGTTAGTGCATCCAACTATCAAAAAGTATATGTACGAGACAAATACCTCACTATTGTTTACGGAGAGCAAATCTTCAGTTGTTTCCAAGTCTGATTCACCATAGTAGTCATAAGTATTATCACTGCCAACTATTAACTGAACAGAAAACAAGACCATAAAGTTAGTTATAACTTCATTTGTTCATTTGTTTTATGTGCCTAAAATAAACCAGAAACTATACCTTGCTTATAGATTCACTGTCTAGTACCTCCGAATTGGTCTGCTCAGTATCGACATCATTATCCACCTACACCAATTACATAACCACTCTCCATAAATTGAAATATTCTAGCTACCTATAAGATAAATGACAACACAAAAAATTACAAGAACTACACTCACATTATCGTCCGAGTCATCACCATCATCGTGGCCATCGATAGGCCCGTCTTCGGGCTTGTCAATCCCATGATCCGACATAGAAGAATCACTGTCCAAGTATCCGTCATCTTCCTCCATCATGTTCGAACTACTACTGCTGTCCGCCATTACCTACTGCAGTACGAATCATGATCCAAAATTCAACCATACAAAACCCAAGAAGCTGCCTAATCAAGAACTACACGGGATCAACAAGATGATAGGCAAATTTACCTCACGAGAAAAGCACAGAGAAGGCAGCGGCGATCTGGTCACGGACGACTCCAAAATCCTAGAACCGTGATCCAACCTGGCCTCTTTCGACGCGGCAGAGATCGACTTCGATCTACAGCGGTGACGAGTGCCTTAGGGATCAGGCAGTGAGAGGCTTGATTCGGCAGCGGTCGATGGGTTCTGGCCGTCGTCCGAGTCGCCGATTCTGGTCGTGTCCGCTAGCCTGATCAGATCGATCGGTCCCGTATTGGTACCAGGATTCTGGCCGTCGCGCCGATTCTGGTCATGTCCGCTGGCCAGATCAGATCGATCGGTCCCGTATTTGTACCAGGATTCTGGCCGCCGTCCGAGTAGCTCGATCAGGTCCCGTATTGGTACCAGGATCCGATCGGTCCGAGTCAGGAAAGGTCCGGTACATACACATAGAGCTAATCGGTCCTTTTTTATCTGCCCGTACGTTGGCCTGGATGCATTGAACGGTCTAATGCAATACGTATACTCATCTAACTAGATTTGTTTTCAATTCAAGTCCTCCGTACGTATACTCATCTAACTAATCAATATGTCTTTTTTTTACTAGAGTCCACGTATAACTCTTCGGCCCGCCCACAACCCGTCCACTATCTGTCCACCAACTAACCCACCAAAGCTTTCCACAATGACAACTAGAATGCTATAATAGGAATTTTTGCAGCAATACGTAATAAAGATGTCACACCTCTTTACTCAAGTAGTACTTCATCCCCTCCACATAACCTTTCCTTTTTTATATGCACACATATCTTTGACTTGCACTGAACTATGTGTAAGTACGTGTCTTCAAATGCTTTATTAGCAATATTATGATCTATCAAGATCCAAGGTTTTGCGTGAAGATCACATGGCAAGGAATTTAATCAGTGTAAACAGATAAAAAGTTATCACACCTGTGTTTGTTCCTTGGTCCAGGGCCCCCTTTTGCTGGAGTACCCATCCAAGCTTTTTTTTTATCTGGCATCCAAGCTTCTCAACACGACGCTCTGATGGTCAAATTTGTAATTATAAGGTCTGTAAAGCTAGCTGGCTTCTTCTTCTTACTCTACTAATAATAATATCTCATGATTTTGTACTTCCTTCGATCCAAATTAATTAATTTGAATTTGTCAAGATTTAGATATATCTAGCCTAAAGTATGTCTAGATACATCCAATCTAGATATATCCGAGTTAATTAATTTGAGTCGAACGAAGTACATATATTGGTTTCACAATTTCAGAAACACGATAGAAAGAAGGAATTGCTGAGTCTACTACTTGCTTGCAGACATGGGCGCGATCAACATAATCAACAGGTTGGACATTGGACCAGTGTATCAAGTACCTTGGAGTACAAGATTTTCAGCAAGTTGTATTCGAAACATCGTCTGCTCATTACTTCTGTGTTTTTCTGTTCTGAATTGCAGCAAGAACTATACTTATCGGGTGAAGCTCACCCGTGTCCTTTGTTGTGCCGTTTGTTGTCTATTTGAGGCATTGAATAGAACTCACTTAATTACCAAATATTTTTTGTTGATGCCACGATTTTGTTGGTCTCTCCAAATGTGAAGAATAACATCGGTTCTCACATTTTTGTACAAGGTTGTGAGTATATTTATTAGTAAAGACTAATGACACAATCGCATAACACATAATCGCATAACTATATCATTCTGCAAGCAACTCTCTTTTGATTCCCAACAATTCTATTTGTCCCTATCTTATATGTTTGAGAGATTATTCCATCCTCTTATTAATTCAATGTCTAATATGTTTACTCATTAAATCATTTTTTGCACAGGCATATGTACACAAGTAGAGATTGATAAAATTAATATCATGATATATAGTTCGCCCGATCAATAGAAATAAGTGATTTCGAATGTCTTCATCGAGATTTCGAAAATCACGGATCTATCAAATGTACATATTATTTAATTTTCTATTGCATTACCATAATTTCTTTTATGAATTACTAATATTTTTAAGTCTTTTATGTGTGCACAAGTGGCGGAGGTTGCATGAATTGTTGAGATGTCCAAGAACTGTAATCATGATAAACTTTAAGTAATCTTAAAAGTAGCATAAATATTAAATATCTCTAATTTATTTTTTAAACTAGGGGGGCAATGGCCCCCTTGACCTTAGGAAATCTCTGACACATTAAACAAGAAGCCCTTGATTTCATATTTCTCTAGGGCCTCCAAAATCGATGGACCAGTCCTGCCAGGAAGGCTAATCACCCGCCACCCATATCCTTGTGAGGTATGCGGTAAAGCGTTCGACAGATTCCAAAATCTGGAACTACATCGACGCAGACGTCGACAACCCTAACACGAAGAAGGTGTATACATGCCCGGTGCCAGAATGTATCTACAACGACCCGCAAAGGGCCTCTACGACCTCAGCGCCATCAAGAAGCATTACAGGAGGAAGCACAGGACGAAAAACTTATCTTGCCACTGCAGTCAGAGCTACGCCATGGATGGCTTACATGTTAAGAGAAATCAGGTAGTGGGGGACTCCTTTTTAGATATAGAAGATTTATATATAATATAATATAATATATATTATATTATATTATACATATAATATAATAATATATATTAAATATACTAATCGTCAAACTGGTCGACCACGATGAAGACATCGGTGGCGGGGAGGAATCTAGGAGAAATCCACTAGATCTGCGATGGGAGAGCCGATGGGGCGAGGATGGGGGCGGCGGCGCGCTCGTCGCACCGGTGACCTGGACGGCGGAGCCAGCTGGTGTCAGTGGTGGCTGCATCCTGCACAACATTCAAAGAAAGAATTTTCGGAGTTGAATGTGTAAGTTCACTTTTCTTAAGAACTCTTGTATTGAATGAAATTGAACCTCGTAGGAAAGAACGATACCTAGGGCAACGCTTTTTATGCGCCGCCGGGTCGGCCTGGATGGCGTAGCTCTGACCGCAGTCACAAGACAAGTTTTTCGTCCCATGCTTCCTCCCATAATGCTTCTTGATGGCGCTAAGGTCGTAGAGGGCCCTTTGCGGGTCGTTGTAGATACATTCTGGCACCGGGCATGTATACACCTCTTCGTGTTAGGGTTGTCGACGTCTGCGTCGATGTAATTCCATATTTTGGAATCTGTCGAACGCTTTACCGCATACCTCACAAGGGTATGGGTGGAGGGTGATTAGCCTTCCTGGCAGGACTGGTCCATCGATTTTGGAGGCCATAGGGCAATATGAAACCAAGGGCTTCTTGTTTAATGTGTCAGAGATTTCCTAAGGTCAAGGGGGCCATTGCCCTCCTAGTCTAAAAAATAAATTAGAGATATTTAATATTTATGCTACTTTTAAGATTACTTAAAGTTTATCATGATTACAGTTCTTGGACATCTCAACAATGCATGCAACCTCCACCACTTGTTCACACATAAAAGACTTAAAAATATTAGTAATTCGTAAAATAAATTATGGTAATGCAATAGAAAATTAAATAATATGTACATTTGATAGATCTGTGATTTTCGAAATCTCGATGAAGACATTCGAAATCACTTATTTCTATTGATCGAGTGAACTATATATCATGATATTAATTTTATCAATCTCTACTTGTGTATATTTGCCTGTGCAAAAAATGGGTTAATAAGTAAACATATTAGGCATTGAATTAATAAGAGGATGGAATAATCTCTCAAACATATAAGATATGGACAAATAGAATTGTTGGGAATCAAAAGAGAGTTGCTTGCAGAATGATATAGCTATGCGATTGTGTGTTATGCGATTGTGTCATTAGTATTTACTAATAAATATACTCACAACCTTGTACAAAAATGTGAGAACCGATGTTATTCTTCACATTTGGAGAGACCAACAAAATCGTGGCATCAATAAAAAATATTTGGTAATTTTATAGTATTTGTTTTCGAGAAATAGAAGTAAGAGTAGAGTCATGATAGACTATAGCTTAAATCATCTATATATTTTTAGACAACAATTTATATTTTCTATAATTATTATATATTGTTGGACGTTAAAAGTTTTAGACAACTATGGATATATAGATAAGTTGTGGGCTGGGGCCCCTAGACCATGGAGGCCGGGCTGCTTCCTGGTGAAAGCTTTATCACCTCGGCATCTGGGTCTATAGAAGAAAAAATTAGGTACTCCCTCCTCACGGTTTGGAGAGCGTCTTACAAAAGCCATGCGTTTTCAAAACTGCTCTCCTCCTAGGCGCGTTAGCCTTAATTACATAATTAATGTCTCCATTTTTCCTCCTCACTTCCTACTCCATACAGCCAAGGAATTAATTCTTGCATGCAACTCCACCAATGTATGCGCTTAAACTTCTCGTTTCTATTGAGTAATTACGTTTAATATGGCGCCAAATAATTAATGGGCGCTTGTTTTTAAGCACAAATCTGGTCCCAATCAGGGTCCACCTAGGTTTTAACAATCTCTCTAAAATGCCCTCTAAATCGTGAAGGAGGGAGTACATTATTATGTGTGGACATATACAACCTAAAAGGGGAGGGGGAGTAAAATCTGATTGGTTTGGGGGCAAAAGGCTATTTTTTCTTTGATCTAAGCCTTTATTCGGTGGCCTCGCTGGCCCAAGGGTATTCAGGGCCGACCCAAAATTTAACTACAACATTAAATTTGTCATGAAAAATATTTGATAATACTAAATTTTGTAACAAAATTACTTGCATATTCTCTAACAAACTTACTAGCATATTCTTTGTGGATTTGGCCGATCTTGCGGTGCCAATAGAATTTCCAGCGAGAGACTACACTCATCGTACGTAGACTAAAGCAAAAGCATGCAGCTGATCGATTCGTACCAGCAGCCTTTTTTTTACATCATTCCTAGCAGCAGCAGCTAGCTAGCAAACATAGGCATATCGCGATGTGTCACGAGTTTCACGTCTCTGAATCAAAAAAACAAGACTAGTTGAAGTTTTTTTAGGGTACTTTATTTTAACTCTTTGGAGGGTACTAATTGAAGTGTATAGGGGTGGGGGTGGGGTGAACCCAAAAACGGAACACGATACTGATACTTCGATACCAAGCCCAATGTTTGTCTTTTTTTTTGTGAGAAACATTTGTCTTTCTTATTATTGAAAGAAGAGCTTCAAAACGGAATGGCTGCAAGCCGGCGTGAGACGTCTGCGGCACCGTATTGGCCGCCCCGCATAAACTCCTGAGCGCGGATGCCCGCAGGCGGGAGAAGAAAATAATCGGAAATTTGCGGCTGCCCTTGTGCCCACATAACCCGCATAACCCACGTAAATTAAAGCAGCCAGTAGCAGAAGGCCAAATTGCAGCCAGCCAGATCGGGGATGGTGGCCGGGATTGGTTGAGGAAGCCAAATCCGACACGGTGACCGAGATCGGAGAGTGGCGGTCGGGAATCGAACATGGACATCCGGAATTGAGGGAGAAGAGGCCGAATCGGGGCTTGATTAGTTCTGCTTTGATACAAAGCTAACATGCAGGCTTAATCGGGGCTGAATCGAAGCTATTGTTGTAGAGCATAATCCTATGCCGGCAAACATGGGCGCCGCATAACTGCAACCAGTTAGCGGGCTACCATGGCATACCGCGTAACTGTCACGGGCTTATGTGGCACGTATGCGGGCTCCCGCATCGCGGCCCACTTGCAGCCTAACACATGGGCCCAACTTAAACCAATGAGAACTCGGCCCAACAAGAGCTCCATCTCTCTCTCTCAACAACGAGGGCAAGTGGACAGCGCCAGCGCTGTTAGGCCCACGCCAACAGAGAACAGGCCGCAGCAGTCCCTCGACGGGCTGACCCAACCTCCTCGGAACCATATGGCTGTGAGCCCAGCTAAGTACGGAAAGAAAAGCAAGCCATAATAAGTTTTTCCGACAGGCCGACCCAACTTCCCCAGAACCATATCGATGTGAGCAATTTTTGTACAGTTGTTAACTTCTGGCAATTTTTGAAGCATGATGCTATCTTATTTGTGTATGGTACTTCCTTCGATCCAAATTATTTAACTCAAATTTGTCTGGAACCATCTCGAGCATGTAAATACACTACCAGATCAATAACATTAATCTAACATTAAGAAACAGTAAAACTTAACCACCTAGGAGCCTCCAGCGTTTTGAGATCCTCATCCGTCCGATTGCACTAAATGAATGCTGCAGATCATTCCGTCGTACCGGGTGTTTAGTCACTCTTTGATCGCATCAGCCGCGTGAACCGCTCGTCCGAAATTGACTGGGCTGCTGCTCTCGAGAACGGTCTGGGCACCTTCTCGTTAACCGGGCTGCACGACGGTCATTGGGCCGGTACGATTATTAGAAGGATTTGGCTGCTTCGCTGGTTTCTGTATTGCGAGTTGCGAGTTGCGAGTTGTGCTCTGCCTTAACTGAAGCGGTTTTGCTAATTCATAGCTAGCTGAGTTTTAAGTTAGGGCATAGCTAACTCATAGTCCGTTGATCAGTTTGTCAAGATTGGTGAGGCGTCCGGCGATACGCGCCTTGTGTTGCTCGCTCGGCCGATCGTGTTGTTTCCCGGCCGGGGGTAACGGGCTGTTAGTGTAGTGTTTTGCTGTTTTATCTGTTGTTTCTATTGGGCTGGTTAATGGGCCGTTGCTTTGGAATTTGCATGTTTGTATTTTCTCTTCTTTTTTTGGTCCTATACTGGTTATTGTTGGGTTGGGTTGGCGTGAGTTGTTAGAGTGGGCAGCGTTAGTTTTTTTTGGTTTGCTTATTCATTTTCGTTTTGTTAGACCGAGTGTTTGACTGGTGATGTTTGGTTAGCCCGAGTGTTTGGTTTGTTGTTTGTTTTGTTTTTGTGTTTTTCCTATTCCCTCCGGCCAATTAACGGCCGCAGCTCTATAGTAACTCATTTTTACAAATGGTCGCAACTCTATATTAACCCATATTAGTTGACTTCAATTTGTCTAGATACGGATGTATCTAGCACTAAAACTTGATTAAATGCATTCGTTTCTTGATGAATCTAAGTCAACTAATATGGATCGGAGGGAGTACTAATATTTGAATTTATTTATTGTCATTTTTTTTACTCCCTCCGACCACATTAGTTGACTTAAATTTGTCTAGATTTAGATGAATCTAGACACTATTTAGTATATAGTATATAGGTTTATCCAATTTTTGATAAATCCAAGTCAAGTAATATGGGTCGGAGGGAGTAGTTCATTGTATTTTTTTTGCTGCTCAATTTTATGTGTTGCACCTACTAAGATGTATCGACATCTTCTCGCTTGTTTCCAATTTAGAGAGAAGATGAGTATATAGTTTTGTATATATATTACTATTATAAAAATTGTGTTTATTTTGTTTCCAACTTATTTATGCAATTAGTTTTACAAAATGAATATTTTTTGAGTTGCATCTGGTAATATAACTGTCTCTGTTTGCGTGAGTTGCAAATATGGTTGAAAATGAGGACTCACTTTCTTATGAGAGTTGCAACTTTCCCTAGAACTTAAAGATGTTTTCGTGTTCATGTCTCGGTTGCAACTGAGGATTGTTTTTTCTAATTTATCTTATTTAACTTGTGAGTTGCATTGGGTACCGTAACTGATTATTGCAAATGGCTTTTTCATGGGAGTTGCAACTTCTACTGCAATTGAGAACAAGTTATGTGGGAGTTGCAACTATGGTTGCAACCAACGGTTGCTTTTCATGATACCTTCTTTCTTAATGTTTCAGTTGTATCCTGTACCGTAAATGGACAAATTGTTTTGCAAGAGTTGCAGATAGGGCTGAAAATGAGGACCGGTTTAACGTGGTACCTTCCCGTTTTTTATGGGACCACGCATCTAGCCTTCTCCACTAATGGTATATAGAGGGAGTTGCAACTAAGGACTGTATTGTTGTTTTGTTTTTTTAGCCTTGAGTTGCACCTCGACACGCAACCGGCCTTCTACCTAACTGATATAGAGAGGGAGTTGCAACTAGGGTTGTAACTGGACTATGAGTCTCGAGTTGAAACTTGACACGTAACTAGCCTTCTCCCCTATGGTATACAAAGGGAGTTCAACTAGGTTTGCAACTGGGGATTGTGTTGTTCGTTTGTAGTTTTTAGCCTTGAGTTGCATCTCGACACGCAATTGGCCTTCTCCCTGATGGTATAGCGAGGGAGTTGTAATTGCAACTAAACTATGAGTATTGAGTTGCAACTTGACACGCAACTGGCCTTCTCCCCTGATGGTATATAGAGGGAGTTGCAACTAGGGTTGTAACTGAGGACTTTTTGTTTCAAGTTGCATCTCGACTTGCAACTGGCCTTCAGTTGCAATTAGGACTGCAACTGGATTGTGAGTCTCGAGTTGCGTCTCGACATGCTCCCATGATTGTATAGAGAGGGAGTTGCAATTAGGGTTGCAACTAACTACCATGTTGAATGGTAATCGTCTTTTTTTTGCCTCGACTTGCATATCGACACACAACTGGACTTTCATCTCCAGTTGCATCTTCACATGCAAGTGGCCTTCTTCCTCCCAATGATATAGATTAAGAGTTTTCAACTAGGGTTGCAACTAAGGACTATGTTGTTGTTTTGTTTTTTATCCTTGAGTTGCACCTCGACACGCAACCCGGCCTTCTCCCCGACTATGTTGCAACTGAGGACTATTTTGTTTTTTTCTCTTGTCAGTGTTCAGTTGAATCTCTACACACAACCGACCTTCTCCTTGATGGTACTGAGTCTCGAGTTGCAACTTGACACACAACTATCCTTATCCCCTAATGGTACACATAGGAAGTTAGAACTAGGTTTACATATGAGGATTGTGTTGTTCTTTTATAGTTTTTATCCTTGAGTTGAATCTCTACATGCAACCGGCCTTATACCTGATGGTATAGAGAGGCAATTGCAACTAACTGGACTATGAGTCTCGAGTTGAAACTTGACACGCAACTGGCCTCCCCCTGATGGTATAGAGAGGGAGTTGCAACTAGGGTTGCAACTGAGGACTGTGTTGTTGTTTTTTCTTTTTAGCCTTGAGTTGCATCTTGATACGCAACATGACTTCTCCCTAATGGTATAGAGAGGGAGTTGCAACTAGGGTTGCAACCGACTGTGAGTCTCGAGTTGCAACTTTACATACAACTGGACTTATCCTCTGATGGTATATAAAGAGAGAGTTACAACTAGGGTTGCAAATGAGTACTATGTTGTTCTTTTGTCCTTTTTAGCGTTGAGTTGAATCTCTACACGCAACCAACATTCTCCATGATGGTATAGAGAGGGAGTTGCAACTAGGTTTGCAACTAATGAGTGTGTTGTTATTTTGTAGTTTTTATCATTGAGTTGAATCTCTACACGCAACCGGCCTTATCCCTAATGGTATAGAGATGGAGTTGCAACCCACTTGACACGCAACTGGCCTTCTTCACTGATGGTATAAAGAAGGAGTTGCAACTAGGATTGCAACTGACGACTCTATTGTTGTTTTGTATTTTTAGCCTTGAGTTGCATCTCAATACGCAACCGACCTTCTCCCCGATGGTATAGAAAGGGAGGTGTAACTAGGGTTGCAACTGGAATATGAGTATCGAGTTGCATCTCCACACGCAACCAGCCTTCTCCCTGATGGTATAGAGAGGAAGTTGCAACTAGGGTTGTAACTGGACTATGAGTATCGAGTTGAAACTTGACACGCAACTGGACTGCGAGTCTCGAGTTGCAACTTTACATGCAACTGGACTTTCGTCTCAAGTTGTGTCTTGACATGCAACTGGCCTTCTCCCCTGATGGTATAGAGAGAGAGTTGCAACCAGGATTGCAACTGAGGAATCTGTTGTTGTTTTTTTATTTTTAGCCTTGAGTTGCATCTCGACGCGCAACCGTCCTTCTCCCTGATGGTATAGAGAGGGAGTTGCAACTAGGGTTGCAACTGGACTATGAGTATCGAGATGCAACTTGACACACAACTAGCCTTTTACCCTGATGGTATAGAGAGGGAGTTGTAACTGAGGATTGTGTTTTTTTTGTAGATTTTATCCTTGAGTTGAATATCTACACACAACCGGCCTTATCCTTGATGGTATAGAAAGGGAGTTCCAACTAGGGTTGCAACGTGACATGCAACTGACCTTCCCCATATGGTAGTTGCAACTATAATTGCAACTGAGGACTCTATTGTTGTTTTGTCTTTTTATCCTTGAGTTGCACCTCGACACACAACCGGTCTTATCCCTAATGGTATAGAGAGGGAGGTGCAACTAGGGTTTCAACTGGACTATGAGTATTGAGTTGCAACTTGACACGCAACTGGCCTTCTCCCCTGATGGTATAGAGAGGGAGTTGCAACTAGGGTTGCAACTGAGGACTTTTGTCTCAAGTTGCATCTCGACTTGCAACTGGCCTTCTCCCTTGTTGGTATAGAGAGGAAGTTACAACTAGGGTTGCAACTGGACTGGGAGTCTCGAGTTGCAACTTTACATGCAACTGGACTATGAGTCTCGAGTTGCAACTTTACACGCAATTGGACTTTCGTCTCAAGTTGTATCTTGACATGCAACTGGACTTCTCCCTTGATGATATAGAGAGGGAGTTGCAACTAGGGTTTCAACTGGACTGGGAGTCTCGAGTTGCGTCTCGACATGCTTCCCTAATTATATATAGAGGGAGTTGCAATTAGGGTTGTCTTTTTTGCCTCGAGTTTCATCTCGACACGCAACTGGACTTTCATCTTGAGTTGCATCTTCACTTGCAAGTGGCCTTCTCCCTGATGGTATAGATTAGGAGTTTGCAACTAGAGTAGCAACTAAGTACCGTTTTGTTGTTTTGTTTTTTAGCCTCGAGTTGCAACTTGACATGCAATTGGCCCTCTCCCCTAATGGTATAGAGAGGGAGTTGCAACTAGGGATGCAACTGGGCACTCTATTTTTGTTTTGTCTTTTTAGCCTTGAGTTGCATCTTGATACGCAACCGACCTCCTCCCCTATGGTATAGAAAGGGAGGTGTAACTAGGGTTGAAACTAGACTATGAGTATCGAGTTGCATCTCCACACGCAACTAGCCTTCTTCCTGATGGTATAGAGAGGGAGTTGCAACTAGGGTTGCAACTGGAACATGAGTATCGAGTTGAAACTTGACACGCAACTGGCCTTCTCTCCTGATGGTATAGAGAGGGAGTTGCGACTAGGGCTGCATCTGGACTCTGAGTATCGAGTTGCAACTTGATACGCAACTGGACTTTCGTCTCCGGAATCTTGGTTAGAGAAAGTACTTGTTATTTTTATAGAACATCTCCTTTGTTAGAGAAAGTACTTGGTTGCAAGTTTACATGGAGAGAAGGAATTGGATTTTTTTTCCCAAATTTTAATTTGTATAATGATTTTTAATAAAATGCGCCTTGTTACTTTAAGGCTTTCTTACACACTTTCACCACCTTAATATTTGCCCGTCGACGCGCTTCGCTCCAATCGTCCTTCCGTCACCCTAGAAAGCTCTCCCTCCCACCCTAATCCCAATCGTAGATTGAGGTTACCGGAGATCCTCGACTCTGGCCGTAAAATCCCTCCATCGCGATGCCTTTGGATACCCACTCCCACTCCCGATCTCGGTCGAATGACCCGATGAAACGACATGCGGATGGGCTCTTAGTAACAAAAACCACCGACACGGAGCATGAGGATGAACACCGGCAGCGGATCCCGCGGGAGGTTTGTTCGTAATCTATTCTTTTTAGGGGTATTTGTTAAAGCATGCTTATCTCAAAATTGACCTTTTATGATTGTCTTGTTTGCACACGTTGTACCGGATTATTCTAGATATTATGAAAATTAAATCGTACAAATTTGTATTCTTTATTTTTATTTTTTTTAACATGGACATTTTTCCATTTTAGAGATTAATTTTTTAATACTTCCTCCGGACCAAATTAGTTGACTTAGATTTGTCTAGATTCGCTTGTATCTAGACTTGATTTAGTAACCGTTAGATATATCCGTATCTTAATTTCTAAAAGAATATGTCCCATATTTTTAGTTTAAGAGCCAATCTAATCTAGCCTCCAAGAAGTCGACGTCAAAACTAGGCACAGCAACAGCTACTATGTCTACAAGAACGATTATGTATGTTTGATTTGCACCATCCACGGAAAACTCAGAAGAGTAGGCACTGACTTAGTGGGCCAGGAAAACAACAATATCGTTTTGTCCATTTCTATTCCCTCCCCATCAAAACCTTCATCGAGCATTTCGGAATAAGCAAAACAACACAACTGTCCAACAACTGAAACCACATTCAGCCCAACAACACAACGGTCCAACAACACAAAACAAACGATGATACAACCACACAAACCAGGACCAGGAGGTGCAACGGGCTGAAACAACTAAGGCTGACGTTAGCTGACTGAGACTTATCTCTCAGTCGACTATGCGTTTAGAAGGCCGTGGACTCGTGGAGTCACCACGCCGCCTCCGTCATTGCTTCAAGTAAGAAAAGTTAATTAATGCCATCGAAGGTGTTCCGCCACTGCCGTTCCACTCCCTTGCTTTCCGTTTGTAGTGGACACCGTTCCTGCCCCTATCTTCTCTTCTCCCCTACTTCATGAGGCTTCTCATCTTAAAATGTTGCATCGTTCATCCTATTGGTTCATGCGGCAGCTACGCTTCATGTCAGCTCCAATTAATTGCTTTGAGACATATAATCTCTCTCTCTCGTCTTGTTTCCGCTGATTGAATATTATAGGTTCCAATTCATGCTGGTATTTGGTGATTATCCTGGGAATATGATGACCACGGCGACAGGAATGGATAGAGGACGCAGATGAGGATGCAGAGGAGGTTGCGGCTGCGACGGCATCTCGATGCTCCAAGAGACGGAGGAGATGGCGCCGTACGAACGCTGGACCAGCATCCTCTGTGTGACAGTCCACAACAATGGTTAAGTTTTACTACGTATTTCTTAGTATTTTGTTACTATTGGTGATCTTTACCAAACTGTGAAAGTTAGCTCTTTGGTAGATGGATTATATCAGATCGAGAGCACTGATCGAGTCATTATGGAGCGATGTCACATTCAGCTTCCAAACCTAATGTTGGTCGCAATCAAACACATCACACATGGATAGGCTGTATATGTGATGGATTTCTGTAAGTATCTTCTACTTGGCCGGCGGCTTCAATAGCTCTCGATCTTAGTAAATTTTCCCGTAGGTGCATTGGAATAATTGCCATGAATATATAAGGTCAATCGCCCTTTTCTGTTCCAACGAACAGGTAACATTGCAATTTTCTTCTTCAACCTCTCTTGTTAAGGAAATAACTACAAGTGAAAATACAGTTTAAACATAGGCAAATTTAACAGGCATGTCTTCATTCCAGCTAATTGTCTTATGCTATTGTTCAGATGGATCACTTCGGTTGTATTGGACTATCATTGCTTGGCCATTTTAACAGGTACACTTTGCAATATGGTCTTCCGTCTCCCATTAGTAAGGAAATAAATTAAAAGGACAAATCGCTTTAAAAGTAGGCATATTTCACAAGCATGGAATATATTTCTATTTCACCTAACTGTCTTACACACGGTTGACCAGATCAGTCACTTGGCGTTTGGAGTGGACTGTCATTGGTTCATCATTTTTTGTTGCTTGGATGGGTTGGTAACATAAGAGGTTTAGGTTTGTACAGTATCACTGAATTGGTAATTCCAGCTCATGCTTATGATAATTTTATTAGTGCAACAAGATAACAGTTTTATTTTTTTACATTAAATTTCAAATTTTCCCTTGAATTTCATTAGCTCGCATTAGATTTGCTTCAGTTGAGCCTTGATTGTTTCCTCATGAGCATACCGTGTGTAAGACAGTTTAAGATATTGTAATCTTGCAAAATAAATCATGTTCGGTTCAACTAGCAGCCTGAAATGTTCCAATCTTGAGTAAGTACTGATAGCCCTTTTCTTTTTTTAATATTTATTTTTTAGAGGTTTAATATTTAATTCTCCATTTAAAGCATGTCATTTTGAATATTATGCTTTAACTTATTGTGACCTAATTCTTCAGGAAAACAAAATCTGACCAGCATGACACTGGTATTCCATCTCTCACACATTCTTAAGTTGCAACTACAATTTTTATTTGATTGGTTTGTAATCTGCAGGGGCTGCCCTTGCTAACATAAAGGCTTAGATTACAAAAACTTGGTTTGTGTACCTTTCAGGCTAACCTTTGTGCATTTTTCTACGGGCAACCCGAATAAAAATTCAAATGCAATTTTAGTTGCATATTCGATTTACAGTGCTACACTATGACTTGATAAGTGGATAACAAACCTGCAAGATGTCAGATTATAAATCATTTATTGATCTTTTCAAAAGGAGGCCGCCAGCTTAGATTTTACTGCTTCTATATCCAGGGTAATAGTCTTTCATTGATATTATTCGGCTTGCTCTGTTATTATGTCAGACTAAGTTAATTACCGTAAAAACTGAAGTATGTTATTGTTGTTGTTCGTATGGAATTCATCGATGGTGGACGTCAGTTATGTGCATAATAACAATATACTATTTATTCCTAATTATCTTATAATCGTTCATGTTCTTGCATATTTATTAGATGCTGGTTTGTGCTCGGATCCACCGCGATGGATATATTTAGTTTGTGTGTTGCACTTAATGTTGGCATTCGGCTTTAGCCACTAAATAAAGTGAATTGGTCCTCAACAATGCAAGACTTGAATTTTCCAAAACGTGACCTACATATTAGAGTTGATTTTTATGCATGAATATAAGATGCAAGACTTTTGAGGATAGAATTTGTAATGCTTTACTCTATCGATTTTTGATACCATGTTGCACTGAATATGATATAGTGAAAATGGTAGAAACAAAGTAGTTATGTGAGTGTATTAGTTCTGAATTTATATAAATATATGCTACATAACATGTAACATTGTACCGTGATTCAAATTATTCATGTTTTAATAAATGTTTCTATTTCCTTATATTTTCAAACATTTTTTAATAAATATGGACGGGAGCGACAACATGCGCTTTCATGGTCTAGTGTAACTTTAAAAGACGGTCTAGTGTAACTTTAAAACACTACCAGATCTATAGCATTATTCTAACATATAAATCCACTACCATCCTTAACTAGTGCTACTACTACTAGCAGTACTACTCTGCCTTAGAGTTGTAAAACAGAGAACCCTACGGTCTTACGACGTGTAAATCATCGATTTTGCGAGCAATTTTTCGGCAGTACCTAGGAGGCCGGGACTGTCGTAGGAGAGGGGGCATGACGAGGGTTTCATGATGAAAAACAGTGAGATCATCCTACGTATGTACGGTTATCGAGTATGAGTAGTACTTATTCGGTGTCCCTTTGGCTCGGATTCTTCTTTTGTTGCGTTGCGCAGGACCGTGAACTTCTGGCTGCTGTACATGTCGATCATGTCCTAACGCTGCTCCGTCGTCATCCGCTATGTCGCCTCGCCCTCGTGCTCCTAGCTCGCCGGCAGATCTTACATCGCCCTGCTCCGGCCCTGCTTCCATGGATAATAATGCCGCTTTGGTGTGACGACTGCTAATCTACTTGGTGAGCAACCATGATAACTGTGAGTGTCTCCCTCTCTTATGTAGGGGACAACGAGTATCCAACACACGTAACTGTAACTCTACCTCCAGAGATTATCTTTAACTTTCCAAATAAAATGACTCCATCGAGATTTCAAAGATCATGGATCTATCAAATGTATATAGATTATTTAATTTGCTATTGTATTATCATATTTCTTTTACAAATTACTAATATTTTTAAGTCTTTTATGTGTGAACATGTGGCGGAGGTTACATGAATTGTTAAGATGTCCAAGAACTCTAATCATGATAAACTTTAAGTAATCTTTAAAAGTTTAGCATAAATATTAAATATCTCTGATTTTTTTTAGAGTAGAGGGGGGGGGGGCAATGGCCCTCTTGACCCTAGAAAATCTCTGACACATTAAACAAGAAACCCTTGATTTCATATTGGTCTAGGGCCCCCAAAATCTATGGACCGGCTCTGGTCAGGAACCGGTAAAACACATGATAAAATTAAGTGAGTTAGGGTTATGTATTGAATGAAATCGAATCTGGTAGGAAAGAATGTTACCTGGGTCAACGCTTTTTATGCGCCGTCAGGTCGGCCTGGATGGCGTAGGTTTGACCGCAGTCACAAGACAAGTTTTTTGTCCCATGCTTCCTCCCGTAATGCTTCTTGATGGCACTGAGGTCATAGAGGGCCCTTTGCGGGTCGTTGTAGATACATTCTGGCACCGGCCATGTATATACCTTCTTCGTGTTATGGCTATCGACGTCCTTCTTGAGTAGCTTCCATGGATGGTTATGTGTGCGTTGATGTAGTTCCAAATTCTAGAATCTGTCGAAGGCTTTACCGCATACCTCACAAGGGTGTGGGTGGCGGGTGATTAGCCTTCCTGGTGAAAGCTTTATCACCTCGGCGTCTGGGTCTATAGAAAAAAATTAGGTACATTATTATGTCTGGACATATCTATATACCTAATAATAAAGGAAGGAGTGTTTCTTGTAGTACCTATACTTTTTTGGACGTTTTTATCCCTAATAGTTCGATTATATTACCCACCATGCCACCCATAAGTCATACCTACATTTTTTGGACGTTTTTACCCCTAGCAGTTCGATTATATTATCCACTATGCCACCTATAAGTCACGTAAGGGTTCAATATTTTCGTCGATTCCGTGTACAACACGTGGAAGGCTGTCCTCAATATCCTTATCCATCGCTATATACATGTACGTTCAAATCCGCTTGGCCACGAGTCCACGAGACAAAAGACGCTTGATCTGTTCCAAGCAGCCGCGATCGCCATGTTGTCGCTCGATGGGTCGCCGTTGGTGCCGCGATGGATAAGATCGGTTGGACGCTACTGTTGCTGCAGCCTGCAGGTGTGAAGGTTAGTTGGGGCACCGTGTGTTGGAGATATGCCCTAGAGGCAATAATAAATGTAGTTATTATTATATCTTTGTGTTTATGATAAATGTTTACATTCATGCTATAATGGTATTAACAAGGAAACATTGATACTTGTGTGATTTGTAAACTTAATTTGAAGTCCCTAGTATAGCCTCTATACTTCACTAGCTTGTTGGTTGATTAATGATTGTGGTTTCCCTATCATGAACATTGAGATGTTATCAACAACAGGATCATATCGTTAGGAGAATGATATGGTGGACATACTCCTATAGATAAGCGTAGCATAAAGATCAAGTCATTTCATTAGTTCAATTGCTATATGCTTTCTGATACATAGTAACCTAATTCCTTCGACCATGAGATCATGCATATCACCTTTACCGGATGGATGCTTTGATGACATCAAACACCACACCGTAACTGGGTGGTTATAAAAGTGGCATTGAGTGTTCGGAAAGTATTGGTTGAGACACATGGATCAAGAATGGGATTTGTCCATCCTCATGACGGATAGATATACTCTGGGCCCTCTCGGTGGAATGTCATCCAATTAGCTTGCAAGCATGTGACTTGGTCACAAGGGATCACATATCACGGGAACGAGAAAAGAGTACTTATCAGTAACGAGGTTGAACTAGGTATGCAGAGATACCGACGATCATAACCTCGGATAAGTAACATATCGTGAGACAAAGGGAAATTGGTATCGTATGTAAGTGGTTCATTTGATCGCAAAGTAATCGTAGAAATATGTGGGAGCCATATGAATTTCCAGATTCCTCTATTGGTTATTGTTCGGAGAAGTGTCTCGATCATGTCCGCATAATTCACGAACCGTAGGGAGACACACTTAAGGATTCGACGTTGTTTGAGTAGTTATGGTATTATGAGAAAGAGACCGAATGTTGTTCGGAGTCTCGGATGGGATCCGGGATATCACGAGGTGATCCGGAATGGTCCGGAGAATAAGATTCATATAAGGAAAGTCCCGTTTCGGAGTTCGGGAATGATTCCGGTGTTTTCATCAGGAATGTTCTAGAAGGTTCCGGATTGTCCGGCACTCCGGGGGGGAGGGGTACATGAATGTGTCATTACTTATTGGAATGATTGCATCATGTACTAAGTGTTCTTGCTGTCCCAAATAAAGGATTAAATTGAATCCCAAAACAGAAAAGTCAAATGTCCAGTTTGAAAGTCAAACTGTCAAAACAAGAAACTGTGGGAAACAAGCAAGAGGAGTTGGAACCAACCTGGAGGAGGAGTTGGACTCCTCCAGGCCGGCGCCCAGCCCAAGGCCGAGTTGGGGAGGGACTCCCTCCCTCTCCTGGCGCGCCAAGACCCCCCTCCCATAAAAGGAGGGGCAGGGTTCCTCCTAGAGACACACAACTTTCACCTCTAGATCTCCGGTTTAGAGCTGTTTTGGTTTAGAGCTTCTAATTGCTTTAGCCAACAGTTTAGAGCCTTCTAATTGGTTTAGATCCTTCTAATTGGTGTGTCTAATTACTAGACCACTAATAGACTCTCTCATAAGCTCCACCATACTCGCACCGGCTTAAGGCGAAGCCCTGCGGGATCTCCCCTCTACTTCCGGTACCACGCCGTTGTGCTGCCGGAATCGCGAGGAGAGTGCTACAACCTCCGCTGCCTGCTGGAACAAGGGAGAGGAAGGTCTTCGTCGAGTACCGAACGTGTGACCGACTGCGGAAGCGCTGCCGGAACGTGGCGCCGGAAGGATCGTCTACACGATCTTGAGATCGGAAAGAGTACGACTACATCACCCACGAGAATCCGCTCTCGTTAAACGCTTTGGAATCTTCGAGGGTAAGTTATACCATCGACTCGTTGCTACAATCTAGTAGATAGATCTTGGCTTGTTTGTTTGTATGCGATAGAAATTTTTTGTTTTCCATGCTACGAACCCCAACAGTGGTATCAGAGCCGTGTCTATATGTAGATCTGTTGCACGAGTAGAACACAATGGTCATTGTGGGCGTTGATGCTTTTATTGTCGATTGCTTCTTGTGTACTTTGCATCTTGCGGTATGTTGGGATGAAGCGGCCCGGGCTAACCTTACATGACATCGTTCATGAGACTTGCTCCACGCTTGACATGCAACTTGTATTGCATAAGTGGCTTTGCGGGTGCCTGTTTCTCCTAGCATAGTAAAGATCCAATACACAACGGGTGATTAACAATACTTGTGACAACGTTGTGGTTCATGTTCGTAAGTTAGAACGACACTTATTGAAAGCCCCAAACCACGTAAAATATGCAAAGAAAGTAGAGGCGTCTAACTTTGTTTTGCAGGGGTGTGCAGTGATGTGATATGGCCATGATTGTGATTATATTTGATGTATGCAATGTTCCTTATTGTAAGTAGGCAACCGGCAGGAGCCATATGGTTGTCTTTAATTTATGTTAAGACCCGCGTGTCTATTCAAAGTAGTTGTAATAGTTGAAGCCGGTGGACGACAACCATGGAGAGGCGTCATTGACCTTGATGCAATGCCGGTGATGATGGAGATCATGTTCGTGCTTGAAGATGGAGATCAAAGCACAAAGAAGAAAGGCCATATCATATCACATATATATTGAATTGCATGTGATGTTAATCCTTTATGCATCTTGTATTGCTTAGTAGACGACGGTAGCATTATAAGATGATCCCTCATGCACATGAATTTCAAATCATAAAGTGTTCACCCTTAGTCGGCACCGTTGCTAAAGCTTGTTGTTTCGAAGCACCACGTGATGATCGGGTGTGTTAGATTCCGCAAGTGTATACAACGTGAGCAAGCCAGATTTGCTCATGCGGAAACTAAGGTTTGATCTTGACGAGCCTAGCATGTACAGACATGGTCTCGGAACACGGATCACCGAAAGGTAAAGCATGAATCATATAGTAGATATGATGAACATGACGATTGTTCGCCATTGAAACTATATCAACTCTCGTGATGATCGGTGTTGATGTAGTGGATTTGGTTCGTGTGATCACTAAAACAATGTGAGGGATGTTGTTTTGAGTGGGAGTTCACCTAGTTTAATTACATTAATTAATTTGAACTCAATTTATCATAAACTTAGTCTAAACTATTGCAAATATGTTGTAGATCAATGGCAGCCCCTACCATCAATTTTAATGCGTTCCTAGAGATAGAAAAGTTGAAAAACAATGGAAGCAACTTCGCGGATTGGTTCCGCAATTTGAGGATTGTCCTCACAGCTGGTAATTTGACCTATGTGCTGGATGCACCGCTGGGTGACCCACCTGCAGCTGATGCTCCCGATGAAGTAAAGAATGTTTACCTCGCTCGGAAGAATCAGTACTCAATAGTTCAGTGTGCTATCTTGTATGGTTTGGAATCGGAGCTTCAGAAAAGGTTTGAGGATTCAGACCCATATGATATTGTCGAGGATCTCAAATTGATTTTTGAGACTCATGCGGCAATTGAAAGCTATGAAGCTTCTGAAAAGTTCTTTAACTGCAAGATGGAAGAAGGCAGCTCCGTCAGTGAGCATGTGCTTAAGATGTCAGGGCACGCAAACAAACTTCAAAGCTTGGGTATAGTGATTCCTAATGCTTTGGGGATTTACCGTGTCCTCCAATCACTACCACCAAGTTACAAGAACTTTGTGATGAACTACAACATGCAGAACATGAACAAGACGTTGCCAGAACTCTTTGCCATGTTGAAATCTGCAGAAGTGGAGATCAAGAAAGAGCACCAAGTGTTGTTGGTCAATAAGACCACCAAATTCAAGAAAGGCAAGTCTAAGCAAAAGGGACACTTCAAGAAGGGTGGTAAGAAAGCTACCACGCCGACGAAGAAGACCAGGGCTGGACCTAAGCCTGATACTGAGTGCTTTTACTGCAAGGGAGAAGGTCACTGGAAGCGGAATTGCCCAAAGTACTTGGCGGATTTGAAGAACGGCAACATCAAGAAGAAAGGTATATCTGATATACATGTTATTGATGTGTATCTCACTAGTACTCGTAGTAGTGCCTGGGTATTTGATACTGGTTCGGTTGCTCATATTTGTAACTCGAAACAGGTGCTGCAGAATAAACGGAAGCTAGCGAAGAACGAGGTGACGATGCGCGTGGGAAACGGATCAAAGGTTGATGTGATCGCGGTCGGCACGCTACCCCTTCATCTACCATCGGGATTAGTTTTATACTTAAATAATTGTTATTTGGTGCCTGCGTTGAGCATGAACATTATATCGGGATCTTGTTTATTGCGAGACGGTTACTTGTTTAAATCTGAGAATAATGGTTGTTCTATTTATATGAGTAATATGTTTTATGCACATGCACCTTTGATAGATGGTCTATTCTTATTGAATCTCGATAGTGGAAATACACATATCAACAACATTGAGGCTAAACGTTTGAAATCAAGCGATAATTCGACCTATATGTGGCACTGTCGTCTTGGTCACATCGGAGTGAAACGTATGAAGAAACTCCATTCCGATGGACTTCTTGAATCACTTGATTTTGAATCACTTGAAAGATGCGAAGCATGTCTGATGGAAAAAATGACTAAGACTCCATTTTCTGGTATGATGGAGCGAGCTACAGACTTATTGGAAATCATACATACCGATGTGTGTGGTCCAATGAGTGTAGCATCGCGCAGTGGTTATCGTTATGTTCTTACCTTCACGGATGACTTGAGTAGATATGGGTATATCTATTTCATGAAACATAAGTCCGAAACTTTCGAGAAGTTTAAGGAGTTTCAAAGTGAGGTAGAGAATCAACGTAACAAGAAGATTAAATTTCTACGTTCTGATCGTGGAGGTGAATATCTAAGTTACGAGTTTGGCGAGCATTTGAAGAAATGCGGAATACTTTCACAATTGACACCGCCGGGAACACCACAGCGTAATGGTGTGTCCGAACGTCGTAATCGAACTCTCTTAGATATGGTTCGTTCTATGATGTCACTTACAGATTTACCGCTATCATTTTGGGGTTATGCATTAGAAACAGCCGCATTCACTTTAAATAGGGCACCGTCTAAATCCGTTGAAACGACACCATATGAATTATGGTTTGGGAAGAAACCTAAATTGTCGTTCCTTAAAGTTTGGGGATGCGAAGCCTATGTAAAGAAGTTACAGCCGGACAAGCTTGAACCCAAAGCGGAAAAATGCGTCTTCATAGGATACCCGAAGGAAACTATTGGGTATACCTTCTATCATAGATCCGAAGGCAAAATCTTCGTTGCCAAGAATGGATCCTTTCTAGAGAAGGAATTTCTCTCGAAAGAATTGACTGGAAGGAAAGTAGAACTCGACGAGGTTGTCGAACCTTCTCTCGATATTGCGAGTAGCGCAGCACCGGAAGAAGTTCCTGTGGTGCCTGCACCAATAAGAGAGGAAGCTAATGATGGTGATCATGAAACTTCGGTTGAAGTTGCTACAGAGCCTCAGAGGTCAACGAGAACTCGTACCACTCCAGATTGGTATGATTCCGTTATGAATGTCATGGTGGTGGACAACACCGATGACCCCGAGACATATGAGGAAGCGATGATGAGCCCAGATTCCAATAAATGGCAAGAAGCCATGAAATCCGAGATTGGATCCATGTACGAAAACCAAGTATGGACTTTGGTGGACTTACCGGATGGCCGAAAGGCTGTCGAGAACAAATGGATTTTCAAGAAGAAAACAGATGCTGATGGTAATGTTACTGTCTATAAAGCTCGACTTGTCGCAAAAGGGTTTCGACAAATTCAAGGAGTTGACTACGATGAGACTTTCTCACCGGTAGCGAAGCTAAAGTCTGTGAGGATTATGTTAGCAATCGCTGCATATTATGATTATGAGATATGGCAGATGGATGTCAAAACAGCATTCCTCAATGGAGACATTGATGAAGAGTTGTATATGATGCAACCCAAAGGTTTTGTCGATCCTAAAGATGCTAACAAGGTATGCAAACTTCAACGGTCCATCTATGGATTGAAGCAAGCATCACGAAGTTGGAATCAACGTTTTGATAAGGTAATCAAAAGTTTTGGTTTTATACAAACTTATGGAGAAGCTTGTATTTACAAGAAAGTGAGTGGGAGCTCTGTAGCGTTCTTAATACTATATGTGGATGACATATTGTTGATTGGGAATGATGTAGACCTTCTTAATAGTGTCAAGGAATATTTGAATAATAGTTTTTCAATGAAGGATCTTGGCGAAGCAGCTTACATATTAGGCATAAAGATTTATAGAGATAGATCAAAACGCCAAATATCATTGTCACAGAGTACATATTTGGACAAAGTTCTAAAGAGATTTGGAATGGAAGAAAGCAAGAAAGGGTTCTTGCCCATGTTGCCCAATACGACCTTGAGTAAAACTCAAAGTCCGACATCGGCAGAAGATAGAGAAAGGATGAGTAAGACTCCATATGCCTCAGCCATAGGATCTCTAATGTATGCCATGCTATGTACTAGACCCGACATTGCATATGCTGTTAGTTTAACTAGCAGATATCAAAGTGATCCAGGAGTGGATCATTGGACAGCGGTCAACTTAAGTACTTGAGAAGAACTAAGGATATGGTTCTTTCTTATGGAGGTGATGAACAGCTCGTTGTTAATGGTTACACCGATGCTAGTTGGAACACAGATCCGGATGATTCTAAATCGCAATCCGGATACGTATTTATTTTGAATGGTGCAGCAGTTAGCTGGAGGAGTGCAAAGCAAAGCGTTGTGGCGAGATCTTCAACTGAATCGGAATACATGGCTGCTTCGGAGGCTTCACAAGAAGCGATATGGATGAAAGAGTTCATTACAGAGCTGGGTGTGGTTCCTAGTGCGCTGGACCCAATGTCTATCTACTGTGATAACATGGGCGCCATAGCCAATGCGCAAGAACCAAGGTCACACAAGAAGCTGAAGCATATCAAGCTGCGTTTTCACGCTATTCGAGAACATATCCAGGATGGGGATATAAAGATTTGCAAAGTACACACAGATCTGAATGTGGCGGATCCGTTGACTAAACCTCTCCCGAGGGCAAAACATGACCAACACCAAACTGCCATGGGTGTTCGGTATATTACCATGTAATCTAGATTAGATGACTCTAGTGCAAGTGGGAGACTGTTGGAGATATGCCCTAGAGGCAATAATAAATGTAGTTATTATTATATCTTTGTGTTTATGATAAATGTTTACATTCATGCTATAATGGTATTAACAAGGAAACATTGATACTTGTGTGATTTGTAAACTTAATTTGAAGTCCCTAGTATAGCCTCTATACTTCACTAGCTTGTTGGTTGATTAATGATTGTGGTTTCCCTATCATGAACATTGAGATGTTATCAACAACAGGATCATATCGTTAGGAGAATGATATGGTGGACATACTCCTATAGATAAGCGTAGCATAAAGATCAAGTCATTTCATTAGTTCAATTGCTATATGCTTTCTGATACATAGTAACCTAATTCCTTCGACCATGAGATCATGCATATCACCTTTACCGGATGGATGCTTTGATGACATCAAACACCACACCGTAACTGGGTGGTTATAAAAGTGGCATTGAGTGTTCGGAAAGTATTGGTTGAGACACATGGATCAAGAATGGGATTTGTCCATCCTCATGACGGATAGATATACTCTGGGCCCTCTCGGTGGAATGTCATCCAATTAGCTTGCAAGCATGTGACTTGGTCACAAGGGATCACATATCACGGGAACGAGAAAAGAGTACTTATCAGTAACGAGGTTGAACTAGGTATGCAGAGATACCGACGATCATAACCTCGGATAAGTAACATATCGTGAGACAAAGGGAAATTGGTATCGTATGTAAGTGGTTCATTCGATCGCAAAGTAATCGTAGAAATATGTGGGAGCCATATGAATTTCCAGATTCCTCTATTGGTTATTGTTCGGAGAAGTGTCTCGATCATGTCCGCATAATTCACGAACCGTAGGGAGACACACTTAAGGATTCGACGTTGTTTGAGTAGTTATGGTATTATGAGAAAGAGACCGAATGTTGTTCGGAGTCTCGTATGGGATCCGGGATATCACGAGGTGATCCGGAATGGTCCGGAGAATAAGATTCATATAAGGAAAGTCCCGTTTCGGAGTTCGGGAATGATTCCGGTGTTTTCATCAGGAATGTTCTAGAAGGTTCCGGATTGTCCGGCACTCCGGGGGGGAGGGGTACATGAATGTGTCATTACTTATTGGAATGATTGCATCATGTACTAAGTGTTCTTGCTGTCCCAAATAAAGGATTAAATTGAATCCCAAAACAGAAAAGTCAAATGTCCAGTTTGAAAGTCAAACTGCCAAAACAAGAAACTGTGGGAAACAAGCAAGAGGAGTTGGAACCAACCTGGAGGAGGAGTTGGACTCCTCCAGGCCGGCGCCCAGCCCAAGGCCGAGTTGGGGAGGGACTCCCTCCCTCCCCTGGCGCGCCAAGACCCCCCTCCCATAAAAGGAGGGGCAGGGTTCCTCCTAGAGACACACAACTTTCACCTCTAGATCTCCGGTTTAGAGCTGTTTTGGTTTAGAGCTTCTAATTGCTTTAGCCAACAGTTTAGAGCCTTCTAATTGGTTTAGAGCCTTCTAATTGGTGTGTCTAATTACTAGACCACTAATAGCCTCTCTCATAAGCTCCACCATACTCGCACCGGCTTAAGGCGAAGCCCTGCGGGATCTCCCCTCTACTTCCGGTACCACGCCGTTGTGCTGCCGGAATCGCGAGGAGAGTGCTACAACCTCCGCTGCCTGCTGGAACAAGGGAGAGGAAGGTCTTCGTCGAGTACCGAACGTGTGACCGACTGCGGAAGCGCTGCCGGAACGTGGCGCCGGAAGGATCGTCTACACGATCTTGAGATCGGAAAGAGTACGACTACATCACCCACGAGAATCCGCTCTCATTAAACGCTTTGGAATCTTCGAGGGTAAGTTATACCATCGACTCGTTGCTACAATCTAGTAGATAGATCTTGGCTTGTTTGTTTGTATGCGATAGAAAATTTTTGTTTTCCATGCTACGAACCCCAACACCGTGCTCGCCACAGATGAGTACACCGGACAAAAGGTCATGACGTCGATCCCTACTTTGGTTAAACGTTGCTGTTGATGGAATATCCCCGGCCGTATTCACTTGGCTGCCTGGCTACTAGGGATTTGGGAGTGCGGAACTACAGGTAGATGACAAACAATAAAATAGACATATCCTTAACATGACAAGGATTTGGGATTTGATCCTTATTGTATTTGGATCGAAACATGACGAGGTGCATAGTAGATCGGTTTTTGCCAGCCAAGGACATGAAGTCGACCGAAACAAGGCCAGGTCACGGGTCGCCTGGAGGAGAACGAGAACTACCTGCCAGCCTAATTCATCGACGGCGTGCATCGCGAGTCCCAGATGCGAGTAGCCATCGTTCCCCAAGAAAGGCAGCCGAAGGGGTGATACTCGCGTGATTCTCTTGTGCTTTTCTGTACAAAGAAAATTTTAGGAACAGCAGAGTGCAGGACACATACACTCTGTAGTCAATGCAACATGCCAACCTCCGGGCTGAGATTTTCGTGGCAGCTTCGACAATTTCCAACCTCCCGATCGATCAGCAGGTGAGGTGCTCTTAGATCCAAGCATGAATTTCTTTCTAACTAATATAAAAGCGGCTGCTTTTGTATCTCTGTGTCACATTTTATTTTTAAACAATGTTAGATGTTAGCTTGCACAAAACTTTTTTTCTAACCTCCATGTCTCTTTCTTTTCTCTAACTTGTTCTTGAATTGTGATTAGCTTTTCTAAAGTAGAATACTAAAGTTCTCATATCATCTCATTAGCGATCTATGGATCTAAAAAATGATTCAATGTAATTAGAGAATTCAAATTAAGTTTTATTTTTCTACATTTTCACTCTGTCGCCACTCGGGGACCACGAGGTCACAACTATGGAGATCTAAAGGTCATCACAGAGGTGGCCGCTGATGGCGCAAAGAATAGCAAATGGAGTATGATCTGGCTATCATGGTGGCAATCCAAAGGTCATCTCGAAGGTGGCCGCTGACTGCACACTTATCAACTCTTGGTGGCCAACGAACTATGCTAGGGGAAGAAGGTATGCATGCAATTTTTCTTTCTCTCCCGTTGCAATGCATGGGCCTGTTTCCTAGTATAACCTAAAAAACCAAGGGGAGGTGGCCAAAGGTAAAATCTGATTGGTTTGGGGGGGCAAAATGCGTATTTTTTCTTCGATCTAAGCCTTTATTCGGTGGCCTCGCTGGCCCAGTGGGTATCCGGGGCCAACCCAAAACTTAACTACAACATTAAATTTGTCATGAAAAATATTTTATAATACTAAATTTTTGTATCAAAATTACTTGCATATTCTCTAACAAACTTACTAGAAATATGCATGCCACGGATATTTTAAGAAAAAAAACACCGAAAGGTTGTTTATTTACTTCCTTACACCTCGCCGCCTTTTTTCCTCCATCGTGTCGAGCGAGCTCCTGGAGGCGCTTGTCGGCGAAGAACTGCTCCCGGAAGATCAGGTTGCCAGGATCCTTGGCGAGATCCGGGTTTTAGCCGCCTGGATCTCGTCGGCCATGTCCTCGTCGCTCGGCACCGGCGGAATAGGGATCCCGCCGGCGCTGAGACTCCAGCCGACTGGGAGACCAAAGTCCGGCGGCGCCGTATAGCCCGCGTCGTGGAGTAGTCAGGTCTCCCATGTCTGCAGCGTGCCGCGACCATTCGCCGATGTAATATTTTGTCGGGGAATATATCGGCCATGGGGTTTCGGCGGAGTTCTGGAGGTGGAAAGGTGTGAGCGCCTGGAGTTCGCCGGAGTTGGGAGCGGTGTGAGAGAGTGTGAAGGGAGAGGGCGAGATCTACGACTTTTATAGGCCGAGGCCGGCGTTGAGGGCGGGAGGGGTGTAGCGGCGAGGGCAGAAAAAGGGGAAATGGCGGGAAGGACGACGACGACTCGGCTTCGGTCGCTGTCAAGGCTGGTTCACTCGGCGAATTCGCTTCGTCCGGCGTTTCCAGTGCGTTCCCGGGAATCCTAGGAATGGAATGGGAAGTCCGGACCAAAGTTGGTCCAAATCCGGACGGAAAGAGGTTCCTGAGAACACAACTGTCCGGACCTAATTTCGGTGTCCGGATCGGCGTCCTGGGAAGTCGAGTGGAGCTCTTAGTTCTTGACTTTGTCAGGTGCTTGAAAATTTGGAAGAGATGCAGCGGGTCGCCCTCCATGAGCTTGATTCTTGACCTTGGATGTTGCTAGGTGATTTGGATGTCGCAGCTGTCATCACCGCTTCTATATTGTCCTCATCTTGCAGATTTATTTTGTGTGACCTCTTTCTGGATGTCTCAACTCACGTGGTGAGTGTGTTGGATTATTAGGCATAATTTTTAGGATTAATTCCATAATATAAATGATGACAATAGCAGCTACAATCACGTGAACCTCTAACATACTAGATTTATTGATTAACATGAACAGTAGCAGAATATACGCACTAACAGCCATACTAAAGCAACCGATCTGACAATGGTATACGTACTGATCGGTTGCCGATGAAGTCGTTGTTGGTGCAGCATTTGCAGTAGACTGTCGAAGAAGTCGGCGTTGAAGACGACGAGCACGAGCTTCGACTTGACGACCGGGAAGACGCGCCGTGATGACGAACTTGAGCGGTCGCGCGGAGCGCTTCCCAAAAACCTTATCCGTGCTCTCCCGTACAGGATCACAAGGGCGAGTGATTCCGGAGACCTGCTCTCCCGTCTGCCGGTGCACGTCGGCAAGCGGGATGGAGTAGACTACGGTGGTGGCGCAAGCAGAGAGGATGGCAAAACCCTAGATTGGTTTTCGGTGGTATTGTGGCGGTAGCCGCGCAGGACTTTATATAGAGAAGCTCAGAAAACCCTAACGGAGGCGAACGTGGGACGAGTCCACGTTACGCACGTTCGGGTCGGTTACAGTAGCCCACGATCCGGGAGCGACCCGAATAAGCTAACTGTTTGACACGTCTGTCAAAACAGCAGCAAAATAAAGCTCGGCTCAGCGAGATTCTTGCAACCCGCGGCGCGCGCGCGTCGTGACGAGACGAGTGAGCGTGCGAGCGGCGGCGGCGTCGGAGGAGGAGCGCACGCGTGTATCTCTCTTATTGCCACTCACTTACAAAGTGGTGCAACACTCCACCTTATAAGGTGGTGCAACTCTCCTCCAACTTTCCATGTTGGACTAAACTTAAGCTCCCACTCCACTTTCATGTGAGCTGCCACAAACATGGGCCCAACACACATATGGGCTGCCATAAATTTGGGCTTTGAGATTTAGGGAAAATCTGAAATACACATGGGCCTAAATGAATTGGCCCATTATTTCTAACAATCCCCCACCAGATCTCAAATGCTCATTTGAAGATTTGCCAATCCTCGCTACTTGTTTATATACCAGTGTTTTAGCAGAGACTGTTAAGTTGAACTTCCGTCTAAAATCTTGAACTACGTCTATCAACAACTTGAACAATGGACGAACCTTGAATTGCAAGTTTGGTGCCAATAGATTTCACTCAAAATCATAACTCGTACCTGGCTGCCAGTAGCCTACCCCGCGGGTTGGAGCATATGCATCATACTCCCTGGTCTCTTCATGAGTTTACTAGAGATCACCCAAGTCTCATAGACCGCGACGTTTACAGTCGAGCTCATATAGGTGTGTTCTTTCAAGAATGCCCTGTAGGACGGCGTCTTTGCTAATTAAAGCCAACAAAAACACATTAAGGCATGTTGCCAACCTGCCTTACAGATTATGAGAGTTGTGCATCTTCACATAGAGAAGGTTATAAAGTACTCTCCTCTGTCAAACCACTAGCTTGTTCTTTCCAGGTCCTAATTCACGGGATCTCCGATCACATAGGTTGGGTTACCACTAAGGTGTGACATCCATGGGTCTCAACCCCATCTCCCTCGATGCACTTTCTATCACATTTCGTGATAGTCCCTTTGTAAAGAGATCTGCCAGGTTTTTGTCTGTTTGAATATACGTAACAGTTATTACTCTGGAGTTTCTCAATTCCAGAGAGATTTCAAACGTCTCTTCACGTGTCTTGATGACTTCGCTTTATCCTTAGAATTGTTCACTTTGACAATAACAGTTTGGTTGTCACAATTCAAAAGGATTGCCGGCACAGGTTTCTCAACCACAGGTAAGTCCATCAAGAGCTCACGCAGCCATTCTGACTCAATAGTGGCTGTGTCTAAAACAGTAAGTTCTGCTTCCATAGTTGACCTCGTCAATATGGTTTGTCTACGAGACCTCCATGACATTGCACCACCTCCAAGGGTAAACACATACCCGCTCGTGGCGTAGAGTTCATCAACGTCAGAGATCCAATTCGAATCACTATATCCTTCAAGTACAGCAGGGTTCCCTGAATAGTGAATCCCATAGCTCATTGTACCACATTGATAGCGCATGACCCTTTCAAGTGCATGCCAATGATCAATACCCGGGTTAGACATGAACCTACTCAACTTGCTCACAGCAAAAGAGATATCGGGTCTTGTAGCGCTTGCTAAGTACATGAGAGAACCAACAACTTGTGAATATTTCAGCTGATCTGTTGGTTCCTTCTTATTCTTTCGTAATGTCAAACTGGGATCATAAGGTGTTAGAGAAGTCTTTCCATTATTAAAACCAAATCGGCTCAAGACCTTCTCAACATAATGATATTGTGTTAAGGTAATCCCATTCTCGTTCTTAATAAGCTTGATGTTCAGAATGACATCAGCCTCTCCCAGATCTTTCATATCAAAACTCTTTGACAGTAAAGACTTGACTTCATTTATCACTTTCATGTTTGTACCAAAGATCAGAATGTCATCCACGTACAAACATAATATAACTCTATCGCCCCCACCATGGCGATAGTAAACACCTATCAGCCTCATTAATGACAAAGCCAGCAGAAAGTAGAGTTCTGTCAAACTTCTCATGCCATTGCTTAGGTGCTTGTTTCAGGCCATATAAAGATTTCAATAACTTGCACACCTTTGTCTCTTCACCTTTTACCACAAACCCATCCGGCTGATCCATATAGATCTCCTCTTCCAACTCTCCATTAAGGAAAGTTGTCTTCACGTCCATTTGATGAAAGAGAAGACCATAAGAGGCATCCAGGGATATTAGTACTTGAATGGTGGTCAGTCTAGCGACAGGTGAGGTGTCAAAGTAATCTCTGCCTTCTTTCTGTGTGTAGCCCTTAGCTACAAGACGCGCCTTGTACTTCTCAATAGTACCATCAGGCCTTAGCTTCTTCTTGAACACCCACTTACATCCCACAGGTTTACAACCATAGGGTCGTTCTGATAATTCTCAAGTTCTATTAGAAAGAATTGAGTCCATCTCATTTTGGACAGCTTCTTTCCAATCATCTGCATCAGGAGATGCATATGCCTTAGTAATGGATCTGGGAGTATCATCCACAAGGTACACGATGAAGTCATTACCAAAGGATTTTGCAACCCTCTATCTCTTACTCCTCGTGAGAGGTTCATCGTCATCCTTCTCAAGAAATTCCTCATGTGGTTGTTCATAATTCTCAATAGATGCACTAGATTCAGGAAGTATTTCAGAAGAAATCCTACCAATGCTATGCATATCTTTCATAGGAAAAATATTCTCAAAGAATGTTGCATCACGAGATTCCATTATAGTATCAACATGCATATCAGGTACCTCAGATTTAACCACTAGAAATCTATAGCCTACACTCTGTGGAGCATATCCTAGAAATATGCAATCCAGTGTCTTGGGTCCGAGCTTGTGTTTCTTAGGGATCGGTATGTTGACCTTCGCCAAACACCCCCAAGTGCGCAGATACGAAAGTGATGGTTTTCTCCCAACCCACTATTCATAAGGGGTCTTTTCTTTATTCTTGTTAGGAACTCTATTCAGGACATGACATGAAGTCAACAAAGCCTCCCCCACCATTCCTTTGATAAACCAGCAGTGGCTAACATGGAATTCACCAAGTCAGTCAGCGTGCGGTTTTTCCTCTCGGCAACCCCGTTTGATTGGGGCAAGTAGGGAGGCGTCCTCTCATGAATAATTCCGTGTTCCTGACATAATTCGTCAATATTTTGGGAAAATACTCACCACCACGATCCGACCTAAGACGCTTGATCTTTCTCTCTAGTTGATTTTCAACTTCGGCCTTATAGATTTTAAAGTAGTCTAAAGCCTCATCTTTAGTTTGCAACAAGTAAACATAGCAGAATTTAGTAGCATCATCTATCAACGTCATGAAATATCTCTTTTCACCTTTTGTTAACACACCATTCATCTCGCATAGATCAGAATGTATGAGTTCTAGAGGTGCCAAGTTTCTCTCCTCGGCAGCCTTGTGAGGCTTTCGAGGTTGCTTTGATTGCACACAACTATGACACTTAGAACCTTTGGCAATAGTGAAATTCGGAATTAAACTGAAAGTACCGACTTGAATGGACTAGAGGGGGGGGGGGTGAATAGGCGTCTACCAATTTTAATTTGTTTCACACTTTTAGGCTCAACGAGAAAGAAAGTTATCTAGAGATGCAACTAAGTGACCAACCTAAATGAAGAAAGTGAACACAAACCACAAAAACAGTAAATAGCAAGGAATAAAGGAAGGGAACGAAGTAACCGGCGAGGGGACACGGAGATGTAATTCCCGTAGTTCACTCCCAAGGAGCTACGTCTACGTTGGAGAGGTGTCGGGGCCACACAAGGTCACCCGAGCACCACAAAGGCCTCACCTTCTTCTCTGGTGAGCTCCCCCACAAAGGAGGCCTCACAATCCACTAACCGGTGACCTTGAAGGTGCCAACCGAAACCTTTACACCAAGGTTGAGGGGGAGGCTCCACAACTCAATTGGAGGCCCTCAATGACACCTCGAAGCTTTACAACACATGCCTCAGCTCCGGGGATGCCCTACACCGTCTGGGGTTCCAAGAAACCCAAGAGTAACAAGATCCACAAAGGATGGGTGGGGGAAATCAATTCTTCTTTGGTGGAAGTGTAGATCTAGGTCTCCTCCCTCACCTCTCAAAAGATCAGGTCGTTTGAGTGGCTAGAGAGAGAGATCTAGTGAGGTGAAGCTCAGGTATTAAGGGAGGAGAGAGAAAAATTCGAGAGAAAGTGGGAGGAAGAAGAAGGGTGCCTTAAATAGGCCCCCCTCGCACTGAACCATTACAGCCCCCGTGACCTCACCGGAAGTTCTGGTGAGAGGCCGGAAGTTCCGCCTGAGCCAGGCTCCAACGGTCATCAAACCGTTGACGTCCGCTCCAGAAGCACAACCGGAAGTTCCGGTCAAAGCAGACCGGAAGTTCCGGTGAACTTCCGAGCAAGTTCCGATCAAGTTCCGGCAAATAGCATGTTTCAAAACAGAAACTTTCTGAGCCTTCACCGGAACTTGGGGCAGAACAGGGGCGAAACTTTTGGGTCGCGAAGCGAGTCTAACCGGAAGTTCCGGCCTTCAGGCGGAAGTTCCGCTCAAGAACTTTTGCCAGGAAAAGTTCCGAGCAAGTTCCGGTTAAGTTCCGGCCAAGTTCCGGCAAATAGCACACTTCAACACAGAAGGTTACTGAACTGCCACCGGAACTTGGGCGGAACTAGCGTCGGAACAAACTGCAGAACAGCCCGCAGAAAAAGGTTTGAGCGGAAGTTCCGGTCTATGACCGGAAGTTCCGGTGATACTCAAAAGGCCCCAACAGAACAGGAAAATGCTCTCTCTCTCTCTCTCACGGAATGATGGGATGGCTGTGGCGGTGCATATAGGTTTGTGCAAGAACAAGTGATTTCCCACATCCCTCCAACATGGACCCCCTCTTAATAGTACAGTGACCTACAAACATCAACCAGAAAGAAACTAGGAGAAGACTAAAACGGCCACCGTCTTCAAAGGCACACAAGAGAGCATCCATCACAATACAATGAGACAACAACGACGTTTCCCCTGAAACTCAAGAGCACAGTTAAAAACAAGGTTGGGATTGTCATTTAACACCAAAACAACATCATGGGAAGATATAGTTCTTTCATAAACTCATACTGGACATCCGAGATATCAAACCAAAATTAATGTGACATAAACGAGAATGCCAAATACTGGTATCATCATTAACAGCACCACAAATATGATTCACGGATTTATTACAAAACTCTGAAAGTGAAAACCGGAACAAGCCTCCGAACTCATAACCTTTACCAATAAATTGTCCATGTTTAGAAACAACGACTTTATTGGACTCTAAGACAACCTTAAACCCATCTCTGCAAAGAAGGGAGCCACTAACGAGATTCTTGTTCATAGTAGGGACATGTTGCACGTTCCTCAGCTGCACTATCTTTCCGGAAGTAAACTTCAAATCCACCGTGCCAACACCACAAACAGAAGCATGTGATCCATTCCCCATTAGGACGGATGAATCCCGAGTGACCTGATAAGAAGTGAACATAGAGATGTCAGCACACACATGAAAATTAGCACCCGTATCAAGTCACCAACACGGTGATTGAAATACTGAAAGAATAGTAAATAAATTACCATACCCATCAGTATTTCTAGCGGTCACGACGTTGACAGTCTTGGCCTTTTTCCCTCCGCGGTCTGCGCGTTCTGGACAGTCCTTGGAAAAGTGGTCGGGCTCTCCACAAGTGTAACAAGACAGTTCACTCTTGTCCCTGTTCGTCTTCTTCTTCTTGAAGGTTGTAGTCTTTACAGGATTGTTAAAGGAGGGTTTGAAGTTCCCTTTGTTCTTGTCTACGTATTTGCCTTTCTGCACAAAGTTAGCAGTAGCATGACTCTCTCCTTTCTCAGTAGTGTCCTTAGCCCGAGCCTTCTCCTCAACATCAAGAGACGCTATCAGATTTTCAACTGATATCTCCTGTCTCTTGTGTTTGAGAGTTGTGGCAAAGTTACTCCATGAAGGGGGCAACTTAGCAATAATGCAACCCGCCACAAACTTGTCGGGTAAGGTACACTTAAGGAGTTCGAGCTCTTTGGCAATGCACTGTATCTCATGAGCTTGTTGAACCACAGGAAGGTCCTTAGTCATCTTAAAATCATGAAAGCTCTCCATGATATACAGTTCAATGCCAGCATCTGCAGCACCAAACTTTGCATCCAGTGCATCCCAGAGCTCCTTCCTGTCTTTTATGTGCATAAACACATCACACAGACGTTTAGCAAGAATGCTCCGAATACATCCCACAAAGACAGTATTGGCATCCTCGAACTTCTTCTGATCCTCGTCAGATATAGTTCCTTCAGGTTTGACTTTATGATGTGGAAAACTTTCATCGTGGTCAGCCAAAGCTCAGCCTTGTACTGCCACCTCTTAAAGTGCACACCGGTAAACTTATCCGGCCTCAATGCATCGGTAAAACCAGCCATTGTTAATTCAGAAAATTGCCTACAATAAGGTTTTTGGATTGTTGGATTATTAGGCATAATTTCCACGATTAATTCCATAATATAAATCATGACAACATCAGCTACAATCACGTGAACCTCTAACATACTAGATGTATTGATCAACATGAACAGTAGCAGAATATACGCACTAACAGCCTTACTAAAGCAACTGATCTGACAACGATATATGTACTAATCGGTTGCCGATGAAGTCGTTGTTGGTGCAGCGTTTGCAGTAGACTGTCGAAGAAGTCGGCGTTGAAGACGACGAGCACGAGCTCCGACTTGACGACCGGGAAGACGCGTCGTGATGACGAACTTGAGCAGTCGCGAGGAGCGCTTCCCAAAAACCTTATTCGCCCTCTTCCGTATAGGATCACAAGGGCGAGTGGTTCCGGAGACCTGCTCTCCCGTCCGTCGGTGCACGCCGGTAAGGGGGATGGAGTAGACTACGGTGGCGGCGCAAGCAGAGAGGATGGCAAAGCCCTAGATTGTTTTCGGTGGTATTGTGACGGTAGCCGCGCAGGACTTTATATAGAGAAGCTCAGGAAACCCTAACGGAGGCGAACGTGGGCCGAGTCCACGTTACGCACGTTTGGGTCGGTTACAGTAGCCCACGATCCGGGAGCGACCCAAATAAGCTAACTGTTTGACACGCATCGCGTCATGACAAGACGAGACGAGACGAGCGGGCGTGCGAGCGGCGGCGTCGTCGGATGAGGAGCGCGCGCGTGTATCTCTCTTATTGTCACTCACTTACAAAGTGGTGCAACACTCCACCTTATAAGGTGGTGCAACTCTCCTCCAACTTTATATGTGGGACTAAACTTGAGCTCCTACTCCACTTCCATGTGAGCTGCCACAAACATGGGTCCAAACACATATGGGCTGCCACAAATTTGGACTTTAAGATTTAGAAAAAATCTGAAATACACGTGGGCCTAAATGAATTGGCCCATTATTTCTAACAGAGTGGTAATGTATCATAATACTTCCTTTGTTCTAGCCACCAGGTAATCTGATTTCATAAATGGAGGCAACATGTTTAGGTGATGCTGAGGAATGATGTTGATGTTCTGCACTTTTTATTCTTCCAGATATGATTTCCATCGGCTCAGTTGTGGAGTCTGATGGAGGCTATCCCTCGGATCCTAACTCTGCATGCTACTAGAGGAAGCAAGACTTAATGTTAAACTGCATCAAACGTGTTGTTATGAGTCTGAAGAAGACTTTACAGATGTTGAGTTACGAATCGATGATTGCCATATGGTCCCGTACAAGAGGAGCCCCGTACAAATGTTTTCAGCATGAATTATTACACATGAAAAAATGTAAATATATAGTGATTTATACCTAGATAAAAATTGGTTCCATCATGCAGGTTAGGAAGGAAAACATCACAGAAGATATCTTTCTAATTTGTACAATTGTTCCATCATGCAGGTTAGGAAGGAAAACATCACGGAAGATATCATTCTAATTTGTACGACAAAAACGAAGAACAATTTGACACAGGACATTTACAACTTTTTTTTTTGAAGTAACTTTTTTATTTTAATCTTGGACAATCACGCTTTATGTAATGAAAGTATATAGTCTGGAGCTTTTTTTTCTTCTGTCGAGCGGCTTGGTTGTATCCAGCAGAGTTAAGTATGTATGCCAAATTTAGGTATCAAAAGTATGGATGAGAAAATTAAATACTACAGTGAATTGAGCTAGCTATGAGGGTGGCAGCATGGCATAAGCAAAATTTTCGGATTTTCTTTAAATATTAGAATGTAGAACTATTAAGGTGTTTGAGTTAGTCAACTAATTCCTTAACTTGCGAAAACGTTTTATAAACGAGAACAGAGGGAGTACATATTTGGCCACACTTTTGTGCCATACCAGAATTTTGGCTTAGCTTTATCTAAACTCGAAATAGGTACTGCTTTGTCACCGGCTATTTTGTATAAGTTCTTAAATCACTATTTTGGTAAATTTTATGCACCTATGTCTAATGGAACATGGAGGTGTGGAAATAACAGCTTTGTATGGTCCTTAGCATGATTTTTCGTAGCAACGCGACGGGCATCATCTAGTTATTAAAAGAAGAGCTCCACAGGGACAGGGCCTAACTTAAACCATTGGGAACTCAGCCCAACAAGAGCTCCATCTCTCTCTGAACAACGAGGGCAGTTGGACAGCGCCGGCGCTGTTAGGCCCACGCCAGCAGAGAGCAGGCCACAGCTGCTGCCGACAGGCTGACTCGACCTCTCGAAACCATCTGGCTGTGAGCCCAGCTAACTACCGGGGGATGAAAAGCAAGCCGTAATAAGAACTTTTTGACGGGCCAACCCGACCTCCCCGAAACCATATCGCTGTGAGCCCAGCTAACTACGGGAAAAAAAAGCAAGCCGTTCAGGAATAAGTTTTTCCAACAGGCCGACCTGACCTCTCCGGAACCATCTAGAGCATTAATCCAACATGTAAATCCACTACCAGATCAATAGCATTAATCCAACATGTAATTTTAAAACAATACTACCAGATCTATCGCAATAATCCAACATGTAAATCCACTGCCTTCCTTAACTAGTGCTACTACTACCGGATCAATGAAAGTTGTACTAGCAGTACTACTCCGTCTTACGAGTTGAAAAACAGTGAGATCATCCTACGTACGTACAGTCTTATCGAGTACCAAGTAGTACTTACCTTGTGTCCCTTGGGCTCGAATCCTTTTGTTCCATTGCGCAGGACCATGAACTAATATCTATCTGTAATTTATTTTTTAGAGTAGGGGGACAATGGCCCACTTGACCCTACGAAATCTCTGACACATATAACCCGCGTAAGTTATTATGGAACAGAGGGACTATATTATATAGACTAGTCATCAAACTGGTCGTCTAGCGCTTACGATGAAGGCATCGGCGGCGGGGGTGGAGAGAGAAAATCAAGGTCTTCAAGAATCCAGGAAAAGTCCACTGGATCGGCGACGGGGACAACCGGCGGGGGCGAGGGTGGGGGCGCTGGCACGCTCGTAGCACCGGTAACCTGGACCGCGGAGCCTGTGGTCGGTGGTGGTTGGATCCTACGCAACATTCAAAGAAAGAATATTCGAAATTGAATGTATAAGTGCACTTTTTTAAGAACTCTTGTATTGAATAAAATTGAACCTGGTAGGAAAGAGTGATACCTGGGGCAACGTTTTTTATGCACCGTCAAGTCGGCCTGGATGGCGTAGCTCTGATCGCAGTTGCAGGGCAAGTTTTTCGTCCCGTGTTTCCTCCCGTAATGTTTCTTGATGGCGCTGAGGTCGTAGAGGGCTCTCTTCGGGTCTTTGTATATACATCCTGGCATTGGGCATGAATATACCTTCTTCGCGTTGCGGCTATCGACGTCCTTCTTGAGTAGCTTCCACGAAAGATTATGTGTGCGTCGATGTAGTTCCAAATTCTGGAATCTGTCGAAGGCTTTACCGCATAACTCACAAGGGTAAAGCCTTCGACAGATTCCAGAATGTATATATTTGATACCATATTAAATATCTCTAATTTATTTTTTAGAGTGGTTGGGAGGAGGGGGCAATGGCCCCCTTGACCCTAGAAAATCTCGGACACATTAAACAAGAAGACCTTGATTCCATATTGCCCTAGGACCCTCAAAATCTATGGGCCCTGGTTATGTACCAGTAAAACACATGATAAAATTAAGTGAGTTCTATCCAATGGCTCAAATATTTCATTGCTGATTGAATAAATTGCAAAGCATATGTAAATATTTCATTTAATCGCTTAATCTACGAGATTGATGTTTGGTATAGTAAGGGGGATACATGGGAATTATTTGGAGAGAAAAATGACTCAAGAACTAACATGATCCGGACATAATTGTGATGGGTTTGGCGATGCTTGTTCATGTTGACTCTACTATCACAACGGACACTCCAGCGAATGGCCCTGATCTTTCAGCGATTCGACGCAGTCGTTAAACATCTCTTGGACTCCTTTGAACTTGATACCAAATTGTGATGGCTACGGACTTTTTCGTGGAATTCTGATGTGGTATTTAGGGTTTTCATCTCGGGGGGGTTACATAGGCGAAGAGGCAAGGTCGGTGGAGCGCCAGGGGGACCACACCCTAGGGAGGCGCACCCTGGGGTGCCCCTCCCTCTCCTTCGGGCTCCGTGTCATGTCGAAAAAATAGGAACTTCGGCTTTTATTTCGTCCAGTTCCGAGAATATTTTTTTACTAGTCTTTCTAAAACCAAAAACTGCAGAAAACAGGAAACTGGCTCTGTGCCACTTGTTAATATGTTAGTTCCAGAAAAATTCATAAAAATGCCACAAAGTGTAGACAAAACATAAGATAATCGGTGCAAAACAAGCATGAAAAATCAAAAATTATAGATACGTTTATAACGTACCACGACGCCAACCACTATGGGTACGAGCAGGCCGGGGTGGGGCCGGCCACTGTGGGGGCGCGGCGGCGTCGGCCACTACGGGGACGCGGCGGCGTCGGCCACTACAGGGGCGCGCGCGCGGCCGATGCGGGGCCGGCCACTGCCGGGGCACGCGCGGCGGCTACAGCCTATTTATTTCAATTTATGTATAAGTAAAGGAAGTAAAGTATTTTCATTTTGTGTATATTATTGTGTATATATATATTATTTTGTGTAATATGTAGTATACATATAGTGTATACTTTTTAGTGTATACATATAGTGAAAATTTTATTGTGTATATAGTGTATATATTTTAATTACGTATATAGTGTAATATGTAGTGTATATAGTGTAATATGTAATTGTGTAATACTTTTGTCTTATGTAATTATTATGTAATTGTGTACATATTATAATTTTGTGTAATGTGTAATTGTGTAATAATTGTATATAGATGATGAGACACCGGTGGCAACTAGTTATTAGTGTATAGACGATGGACGGGCGCGGCAATGCGTGCCAATCTGTGGATTCAACCATTTCGTGCGGTTTTATTAGCGATTTGCTGTGTTTATCGCAGAAACTATGGAGCGCGACGAATTTCAAGAAGGGATAATGGAGGATATGATAGCCGGTGATGACCCATTGGTTTTCTGAACGACTCTGGTGAGGGAGTGGAGGATGTAGAGCGAAGAGACGACTTCAGTGAGGAAAGAGAAGACGCTAACGAGCGAAGAGACAACTCCGGTGAGGGAAGGCAAGACACCGATGAGCGAACAGACGGCTCCGGTGGAGGAACCGTCACTACAAATTCCGGCGAGGTATATAGCTTAAGCCGCTGCTTGCTAGGTGCATTAATTGATTTGTATATGTATTTACGATTCCTTCTTTCAGCCTTCCGGGTCGAAGCAATCTTTTGAAACAAAACGAGGCCCGACAGAAAAGTTGGCCCCCGATGCTAGGTTCGCTATCGAAAAAGTCCGTGCAGATGGCACCCTGATTGCTCCCGAGGACAATGTAAGAACTTTTGTAAATCAATGTGGATTGTTGTAAGGGACAACATCCCGATCACCATTCGAGAATGGAATAAGCCAAAGGAGGGTGGAGCTAGTTATGTCGATGATAGATGCAAAGATATGCTTTGGACTACTCTTATGATAAATTTCACCCTACCGTCTGAGGTGGATCCAGAAAACAAAGTTATAGATCCAAAATTCAAGAAGTGGGCTCTTAAGAAGATGATGAGTCAATTCAAAAACCACAAGAAAAGATTGTACAAGAAGCATGTCGTGGATAAAAAGCCTCTCAAGTTTGAAGGAGCAAATGAAAAGCTAAGAGACCACCTGCAAGAATTTTTTACATACAAGGAATCAGCTGAAGCTCAGAAAAAGTCGGCAATAAACAAGGCAAATGCTGCACTGGATAAATATCACCATGTTTTGGGGACAGTTGGCTACAAGCGTGCCAAGGCTAAGTAGGAGAAAGTTGAGAAAGAACCGATTCCTAAAGGGATCCCCCCAAAGACATTGGAGTGGACCGAACGGGCAAGGTTTTGGTTCTATGGTCATGGGGGAAAGTTGGACCTAGAAACAGGGAAGTGTATTTATAACAACAAACATCTTGAAGCACCTTACGAATCCATTAAAACTGCAATGGAGGACGTGAAGAAGGGGGCGTTCCAGCCCAATAGAGAGAATGACGAGCTGACTCGCGCCCTTGGGAATAAAGAACACAAAGGGCGAACAAGAGACATTGAAGGCTCTATTTCGTGGAATCTCGGGTTTCCCGCCAAAAGGAAGGAATATCCCGATAGAAGCCATCGGAGAAGAAAGGACACGGAAGCAAACCGGATGCAGGTGATAGAAGAAACACTAAGGAGGCAGTAGGAGAAAATAAACGCTCTTAGCGAGCAAGGTACTGGCCCATCTCAGCGGCAGGACGAAGATGCTACCGTCCCACCATCTCGGCGGAAAAGCAGCGTGGCTTCCATGGAGCATCCGGCTGATAATCTGACAGTGGTTTCCACAGAGCACCCTGCTGATGATCTGACAATGGCTCGTCGCTACCCCATGGATGATATCACAGAGTCAACAATGTGTGAGCTACATGTGAAAGTTGTGAACATATCCATGAAGGTGGCGGTCGTCTTTGTCATACCTTCTGGACCTAGACTAACTTACCATTGCTCTCCGGTTCTAGATGGCTACGCTGTTGTCGTGGTGGATGAAGTTATGATCGGATTTGACGGGCTACAGCTTGAATTCCCCGTAGGTGAAGGGGATCTGAATGAACTGGGAGAATGCAATAATAACACTATTCTATGGAGAAAGGAATATGTCGTGCTTCCAAATTAGACGCCAAGGCCACAGACTTCTTCCAGTAGCAATCCATATCAATATCCAGCACGTATAAAGGCTCCACCGCGTCAGCACACTCCCCCACCTTCGCCGCGCCATGATACGTCCAATTTGCACCACCATTCTATATCATAATTTGCCTCTATTCATTGATATATTTCTTATTAAGAGGTGTTACTTATGTCTTTTCATCTATTTTTGCATGTTGTATGATTCTTGGAGGATGGACTGCCGGAGTCAGGTTTTTGATGGAAAAAGAGGTGTTTTGATGTAATTTCGCGAAGATCAGAAAAATACCAGAAAAATAATGGAAAATCATATTTTCCCAGAAGACGAAGGAAGCCAGAAGGGGAGGCAGAGATGGGCCACAGGGCCCCCACCCCCCAGGCACGGCCCCCTGGGCCACGATTACAGGGGGTGTGGCCCACCTGGACGGCCTCCGACTCCGCCCTCTCGCCTATATCTTCTCCTCAAAACCCTAAGACATGGGGAGCGAGCACAGAAAGATTCCGCCACCTCTACGGGGCGGAAAACACCAAGAGAGAAAGAGCTCTCCGGCAGACAGATTTCTGTCGGGGAAATTCCTTCCCGGAGAGGGGGGATCGTCGCCATCAACACCACCATCAAGCTAGGCTTCATCGGGATCATCATCATCCACACCATCATATCCACCAACACCATCATCACAACTCCATCCCGCTGTAACAATCGTGTTGAATACTTGCATATTTCTTAGGGGGAACTTTCCCGGTGTTGATTACTAATGTAGTTGATGCTTGTGAGTGGAACCATTGGATTATTGTTTATATTCAGATTGTTATCCATCACCATATCATCTTTGATCTTGATCCATATGATGTCTTGTGAGTAGTTCGTTTAGTTCTTGAGGACATGGGAGAAGTCATGTTGTTAGTAGTGGATTTGTGATGAGATATTATTCAATGATTTAGTATTTAAGTTGTGGTTCTATTCTTCTAGTGGTGTCATGTGAATGTCGACTACATGATACTTCACCATTTATGGTCCTAGGGGAATGCATTGTGTATTTGGTTAATAATTGTGGGGTTGCCGGAGTGACAGAAACCTGAACCCCCGTTAGGACACCATTGCACAAGGGAGCATAGGATCTTAGAGTTTAAGGTTGTGGTTAGGTTTATATCTTAATTACTTTCCTATAGTTGTGGATGCTTGCAGGGGGTTTAACCACAAGTATGTATTAGTCCAAGTAAGGTCGGTACATTAGCACAGGTTCACCCACACAACACTTACAACACCAAAGAAGACTACTCAGCTATCTAAAGCGAAAGCAATTGACAGTATACCCATGTGTCCTCGAGAACGTTTGGTCCTTATAAGTAATCCCACCGGCTTGTCCTTTGATAAGAAAGGATTGGGCCACTTGCTGCAGTTGTTCGTTGTCTTTATTACTTGCACTTTATTTCTTTGCTTTATCAGAAAACCCCTAAAAATCCGTTTGCTAAGTATTTACAGAGATTTTCTACTCCTTACCACTAGTCAACACCTTCTGCTCCTCGTTGGGATCGACACTCCTATTTATCGAAAGTACTACGATACACCCCCTATACTTATGGGTCATCAAGACTATTTTCTGGCGCCGTTGCCGGGGAGTGAAGCGTTATTGAAGAGTGGAACTGGTAAAGGAAACTTCTACTGTGAGTATTGATTTTTATTTCTGTTTGTTACTCTGTTTCCAATATGGATAACCCACTTGGTTTTCTATTTGGGAAAACTACTACCACTGTTAGGGTAGTAGATGAACCACCACCTGTTGAGATAGATCATTTTAAGATACCTACAAGTATTATTGATCGTATTATGGATAATTATTATTTAGGGGATGGAACTGTCCACCCTGGCGATCATTTGCTTTTTATCTATGAATTATGCGGGTTGTTTAAGTGTGCAGGTATCACAACTGAACAGGTGAAGAAGTTACTCTCTATATCCTTCAAAGGGAGAGCTGAAGAATGGTATAAGCTGCTGAAGAATGGGCAATCCATGAAATGGGAGGAAATAGTACCTTTCTTTTATTCTAAATTCTATCCTCCCAGTGAAATTCATAAGAAATAGGAATCCGATATATAACTTTTGGCCTCGTGATGGAGAGAGTACAGCTCAAGCTTGGGGTAGATTGAAGTTACTAATTCTTAAATGTCCTATTCATGAACTCCCTAACAATATCATTATCAATAACTTTTATGCTAGGCTTTCTCTTCATGATAAAGATTTACTAGATGCTTCTTGTGCTGGATCATTCACGTGTATGAAGGAAAAAGCTAAATGGGATCTACTAGACCGTATTCAAGAGAACACTAAAGCTTGGGAGAATGACAAAGGAATAAAGTCAGGTATAAACTATGATTATGAATGCATAAAATATTTTATGGGAACTGATGGCTTCCGTGATATTAGTAATGAGTATGGTCTTGATTCCCAAAGTATTGCCAATTGTTTTAAGGCCTTTGCCTCTTACATAGAAATTCCCAAAAAGAATTGGAATAAGTACCATGCACCTTATAAAGATGTTGTTAGTCATGTTCCTGTTAGAAGCACTGAAGTTTGTGTTGTGGATATACCAAATGGGTATACCTACGACATAGTCTCATACCGACAAGCCCGGGTGGCCCACAGTTGGTGGTTAGGCCTATGGCATAACCGGGCGGCCTAGTTGCTGATAGAAAGCCGGAGGTCCAGCAGGGATAAAGGAAGGCGATGTGCCACCGCCTTAGATGGAAGCCGGAGCCTTGGAGGACACGAAGACTAGTTAGTGTTAGTCTAGGACTCTGTAACCGTATCCGGCTGGGACTCTCCTTGTAACCCTAGGTCCTGGCGTCCTTATAAGCCGGCCTATGGGAGCCTTTAGGGCACAAGATAAACAATAGAACACCAATTGCATAGCACTACCCGCACACAGCGAACCCCCAATCCTGTAACTCGGCGTATTGCCATTATAGTGATTTATAGCAGGAGTAGGATCTCGCCACCGTCGTGAGATCTGAACCTGGGTAAACTGTGTCACGCCGACCCGGACGCTCTCTGTTCCCCCCCCCCCCCACACACACATCTCTAAACTCGCCGTTGGAATACCTCTATGGCGTACGTGTCGACAAAACCACGACAGTTGGCGCCACCGTGTGGCAAGAGGCGCTTACAACACGGATCCGGGCGGGATCCCTCGCCGTCTTCGAAGGCGAAGACGGTCAAATCGCATCCTGTCGATGCGCCGGCTTCGTCATCGCTCTTGAGAGTCTTCAGAGGATATATCATCTCTCCTCTCGACCATGTGGCTAAATCGGCAGCATCACGGAAATCTTTGTCAACCTCTTCTTTGATCTAGCTGGAGTGCATATGTACTTGCAGGTCGACATCAACACTTTGTTCGCACGTATGCGGATCAGATCGGGATTATCGATCGGCCAGAAGTACGTTGACCTTGGTTGTCACGACACCTGCTAGCTGTCCTGTTTCGATTCTGATCGGTATCTGTTTCCGAGGAATACTTGCGTGCATAAAAATCAATCAACACTTCACGTCAAGAAGCACGTTGCTTGCATGGATTTTCCGGCAACGATGCTAATTACATGCATAGTTACGTGAAGAGGCAGGCCTATGCATGGATTTCCCGGTGAGAGTATGCTAACATCATGGATCTCCCGCCACCATTGCATGGGGACAGACGTGCTCGATGTCGGACCGAATCAGGCTAAGTTGCTACTTTACCAGATCCGTTTTTCTGTAGCAAGCTTTCTGCTGTGACGGACTGCTTCGTCTCCTTCATCGACTACTTTGGTGTATTGATCCGCGTTCAGATTCATCTTCTTCGCCGCAATCAATCATCGACTTCGTTCAAACAACTATGTACTTATTTATATTTTTTAATTGTTTATGATCATGTGATTAAGATTGGTTCACTCATACTCTGAGTCTTTTACCACTTTCGTTTTTGATTATACCTTTTTTCACGATTTGCCTTGCGCTCGTGAGTATAAACTTTTTACTGGCTTGCCGTTTAGGCTCCAGTACCATGCAAAAAACCCGCCTTCGGGTGTTAGCTTAAGTTTTCTGGATACACGTTTTCTGTTGTTTTTATGTGGATTCCGGAGTAGTGACTTTTCGGCACTCAAAACCGGTGTTTTGGCCTTGGGTTCTGGACGGTGCCATTAGGCATCATCACCCAAGGACATGGTTCTGTGCCGCCAGTCTTCCGTCTCACGAAAGGTCAAGCATAAAAACCAGAATAATGGATAAGCCAGCACTTGTTTAAACAAAAAAATTATATAAACTGTTTAAATTAGTTGAGTTTTTTCCTCCTAAACAGTTTTATGTCGTCCATCTGCTGCATAGTTTCAGCTTTAAAGTATTTGTTTAAAGGCCATGTTTGTTCCGCCTTACATTTGTTTCTTGTACACGATTAAAGAAACAAATTAATACATTTGTATTTTTATGTTCATGTTTCAGGTACGTAACACTTGGACATTGCCGCGTTCCTCGGAATAAGATGTTTTAAGCCGGATTTTCACTAGGCTTAACACCTCGGGGGATGCAATTGCAATCGTTGACAAAGACTGGAGCCGCCTTTGAGGATGTCGGATCGACGCTTGGGGGCTTGACATCTCTAACTTAAGAGCTTTGTCCCGCCTTGCGTCCAAGCCGGAACAAACCTCGGGGGCTACAGTACGATGATCTCCAAGACATGGTTTAGTTCTCTTTGAGCATCAAGCCGGAAAATTCATGTGAATTCCACCTTGACGCTCGGGGGCTACTCCGGTGTTGAATTTTTGTGAAGTTCTCTCTGGAGAACTAAGCCGAAATTATTTCCGACCTGGCGCTCGGGGACTACACCGATGCTGAATTTGTGTGAAGTTCTCTCTAGAGCACCAAGCCGAAGTAATTCCGATTTGACGCTCGGGGGTTACACTGTTCACATTTTCTCTAAAGCTACTCTGAGAGCACCAAGACGAATTTCTTTTGAAGCTCCGACTTGGCGCTCGGGGGCTACAACCGTTTGATGTACAATTATGCATGTTATTTTGAGCATCAAGCCGCCTTCGACGAAGCCGACTCAATGCTCGGGGGCTACATATGGTTATGTCAAGAAACTTTCAAGACGATGAAAATCCGGCTAGAGAAACCCGGAGGCTCAACATCAACATTGCCTTCACGGAAGTTTCACTGGGTTACATGGCTCGATGGTCTAAACGTCCGTAATATGAGAGGCTCTAAGACCTTAATTCGGCAAGCTCTTATGTCTGTGACTTTGCTGGCTCTAAGTCGGCAGTTTGGCAGTCTTTACGATCGTAGCCCGGTAGTCGTGATTTTTTCCGGCTTACATATCGTCCCGCATAGATGATGATATTGAAGACGTTCCTAGAGCTTGGAAGAATCACTAACGATTCGTTAGAGATTTATCCGCCTTGGAATCGTTCACAGAAGCATACAAGAAACTCTCTGGCTAGGCTTAGTCGGATGAGAATATGATATCGGAGTTCTCCAAGATTCTTCATGAAGCACACCTACAAATTGAAGACAACGTGATACTTACGCTCAAAGCTAGACGAAGGAAAGCGAGGATCTTGAAGAACTCCGGGGGCTACTATTGTGGATATACCAAATGGGTATACCTACGGCATAGTCTCATACCGACAAGCCCGGGTGGCCCACAGTTGGTGGTTAGGCATAGGGCATAACCGGGCGGCCTAGTTGCTGATAGGAAGCCGGAGGTCCAGCAGGGATAAAGGAAGGTGACGTGCCACCGCCTTAGATGGAAGCCGGAGCCTTGGAGGATACGAATACTAGTTAGTGTTATTCTAGGACTCTGTAACCGTATCCGGCTGGGACTCTCCTTGTAACCCTAGGTCCTGGCGTCCTTATAAGCCGGCCTATGGGAGCCTTTAGGGCACAAGCTAAACAATAGAACACCAAGTGCATAGCACTAACCGCACACAGCGAACCCCCAATCCTGTAACTCGGCGTATTGTCATTATAGTGATTTATAGCAGGAGTAGGATCTCGCCACCGTCGTGAGATCTGAACCTGGGTAAACTGTGTCACGCCGACCCGGACGCTCTCCGTCTTCCCCCCACATCTCTAAACTCGCCGTTGGGATACCTCTATGGCGTACGTGTCGACAAAACCACGACAGTTTGTGCTACTAATCATATTGTGCCTGGACCTTATGTTGAGAAAACACCTTTCCCAGCTAAGGTAAAGGAGTACTCTATGATAATTAGTGTGAATAACAAAGGTACAAAGAAAACTATGGAACCTGATAAGCAGATGAATACTGAACCTGTGGTAGCTATTGTGAAAGATCTTGCCACTATAAATATAGAGGATGAGCACATTGTCTTCTGTGAAGACGCTTCTAATATTATTTCTCATCCTAGTAAAGCTAGAAAAGCTAGTGTCCCTGTGCTTTCTGTTAGAATTTGTGATCATTGCTATTATGGTTTATGTGATATTGGTGCTAGTTCTTTTGTTATCCCTTATCAGCTAAGAGACGTGGAAGTCCTTTGCGGTAAGATTAAGTATCCTGCTGATTTTCTAGTGCTTAATTCAGCAGCTAGCAAAACTTGTCCTATTATTTTGGTAGACCCTTCTTGAACACTTGTGGAGATATTATAGATTGTAAGAAGGAGAAAGTTTTGACTAAGTTTTATGAATATTCTTATGAGTTTAACTTTTCCAAATTTGCTAAAGCTCCTTGTGAAAATAGCTTGTCTAATAAAGATTTCAGGATGGAACAACTTGCTTCTATTGATCCGGTTTATGACCTTGGGCCTCTTTTTGATGACTGTAAGTATGCTCATTCTGATGATAAAGTTGTTGACAGTGACAGTTATATTGTCAATTTTATTCAAAGTTCTACTACAAGTTATTATGAGAGAGGGAAACATGGTTTTATGCATCTCAATAATGTTAAGTTTCCCCGTTTTATGTTGAAAGCTTTGAAGTTGCATTTGTTTTGTCTTCCTATGTTAGTGGCTTTTTGTTTCAACAATTTGTTTTCTCAGGATACCCCTATGCATATGAAGTGGGTTAGACTCAAATGTGTTAGTTATTTGCTTCTTGATGCTCTCTTTCACTTCAGATATATATCTCCTATGTGAGCATCTTTGAAACTATCAAGCCTAACTTAAAGGCATTAAAGAAAAATACTTCTTGGGAGATAACCCAATAGTATGGTCGAGTCTTAGAAGTTATTACCTCAATAATAACCGCTCCTTATCCTTTTTGTTTTGGTTTTTGTGTCAAGTTCAACTACTTTTGAGAAGTAGAGGAGTTGTGAAAAGTGGCTGTCCTAGGACAGATTTTTGTGCTGCATTGTAAAAATTCTTGAAGGAGCGCAGTACTTCAGATGGAGCTGTATTTTTCTTTGATTGTTCTCCAAGTTGTTACCCAACTTTCATTAGTTTTGCACTTTTTGATTTGAGGAACAAAAGGTTTTCGAAAAAATCAATCGTTACCTGCTGGTCTGTTCTGACAGATTTTTGCCATCATTTGTATTTGCCTTTTATATTTTTCCCTTCCAGTTTCTTTTGGGTTTTTGGAAAGGAGTTTCTACAGTAGCTTTTGTTTTGATGGATTTCAGTTGAAGTGTGAACCTAAAGGTTTATTGTTTTTTTACACTAATGTTGCCATTGAAGTTTGTGTAATACCTTGTGAGAAAAGGATTTTCCAGGAGAAGGAGAAAAGGAGTCTGCGGAGTTCGTCTTTGAATAGGTAAAGTGGTGAAAACAGAAAGTTCGTGAAAGCCTAATATTTTTATATTTTGATGTTTTTATTACATATGGAAGGTTACGAAACGAAACAGAGGGGGAAACGGAGGCCAGGGTGGCCACACTCACCCCAGGCACGGGCCCTAGTTGGTCGCGCCTGGAGGGGGTGTGAGCCCCCCGAGCTTCGTCTTCGCCTCGTTTTCGCACCAGTGCCTTCCTTATGCATAGAAACTTCGTAATATATAACCCCCCCTAGATCCTTCGAGGTTCGTAAATCGTGTTCTCGTCATGTTTTCATTTCGATCTGTTTCTGTCAGGAAATCTTCTCAAAGTTTAGAGCACCATGGTCTCCGCCAACGACAAAGGCAAGAAGCCCGAGGAACCGCATTGAGAAAAATTCGGAGTTGATTCATACTCTGACCTTCTATATTGAGGATTTGAGGAAACTGATTGAGAAGCTTATCAAGAGAACACAACTACCACCGAAGGAGTAATTCGTCATCAGGTTTGGCATCCCCTTGGCTTGTTCCAAGCTTGGGGGAGTGCTGTGGTATCACATTATTATCTTTTACCTTTTACCTTTTTAGTAGATTCATATCTTTGGTAGAGAAGTTATCTTTTAGGTTGGTTTGTATTGTGGAAGTATCACTCCTTTAGTTGATTATCTATGTATCCCTTAGTGTGAGTGCCTTTATGGGATATTAATGAGAAGTTTCATCTTTTACTTTTTGCACTTCTTATTTTAGTTTGCAATCTCTATTATATGATTGATCTTGTTGATAGGTATTGGCATCACTTTGGGAGCATCAAGTAGATCTAAATTGGTTTTGGCAAATCGAGCTCTGGTCATTAGCAACACCTTTTGAGGTTTGAAAGTAAAAGAGAAAAGCTTACAGGTATTTTGTATCATTTATTTTCTTTCTTGATTGTCTCATAAGGTTAGTATTCTTTATTTAAGATCTTTTGTGTCTTGAAGGAAGATTGCATGTTTGGCTTTATCACTTGTAGGTTTGCTTGTTTCCTTCAACCCTTTTGCTTGTTACCCAACCTTGCTAGCCAAAAACCTGTTTTGAGAAGGCATACTTCTCATGTTTCCAATCCCTTTGAACTAAACATGTGCCATTTGTGTCCACCATACATACCTATTAGCATTATTGCTATTCCAAGCAAATTCTCAAGCTTCATTGATACTTCCAATTTGCATCACCATTCTATATCATAATTTACCTCTATTCATTGATATATGTCTTATTATGAGGTATTACTTATGTCTTTTCCACTATTTTTGCATGTTGACTGATTCTTGGAGGATGAACTGTCGGAGTCTGGATTCTAATGGAAAAGAAGGCGTTTTGATACAATTTCACGAAGATCAGAAAAATACCAGAAAAATATGGGAAAATATTATTTTTCCAGAAGATTGAGGAAGCCATAAGGAGGAGAGAAGAAGGGCCGCAAGGGGCCCACCCCCACCCCCTAGGCGCGGGCCCATCCTGGGTCACGCCTAGGGCAGGTGTGGCCCACCTGCCCTGCTCCCGACTCCGCCCCTTCGCCTATATCTTCCCTGTGGAACCCTAATACGAGGGGGCGACCACAGATATCTTTCCGCCGCCTCTGCGGAGCAGAAAACACCAAGATATAAAGATCTCTCCAGCAGATATATTTCTGCCCGGGGAATTCCTTCCCGGAGAGGGGAGATCGTTTCCATCAACACCGTCATCAAGCTAGGCTTCATTGGTATCATCATCATCATTCACACCATCATCTCCACCAGCACCATCATCACCACTCCATCCCGCTGTAACAATTGTGTTGGATATTGCTTTAGTTCTTAGGGGAAACTTTCCCGATGTTAATTACTATTGTAGTTGTTGCTTGTGAGTGGTACCATTGGATTTTTGTTTATGTTTAGATTGTTATCCATCACCATATCATCTTTGATCTTGATCCATATGATGTCTTGTGAGTAGTTAGTCTAGTTCTTGAGGACATGAGAGAAGTCATGTTGTTATTAGTGGATCTGTGTTGAGTTATTATTCAATGGTTTAGTATTTAAGTTATGGTGCTATTATTCTAGTGGTGTCATGTGAACATTGACTACATGATACTTCACCATTTATGGGCCTAGGGGAATGCATTGTGTATTTGGCTACTAATTATGGGGTTGCCGGAGTGATAGAAACCTGAACCCCCGTTAGGACACCTTTTTAAAAGGGAGCATAGGATCTCGGAGTTTAAGGATGTGGTTAGATTTATATCTTAATTACTTTCCTATAGTTACGGATCTTTGCAAGGGGTTTAATCACAAGTATGTATTAGTCCAAGTAAGGTCGGTACATTAGCACAGGTTCACCCACACAACACTTACAACACCAAAGAAAAGTACTCAGCTATTTAAAGCGAAAGCACTTGACAGAATTCCCATGTGTCCTCGAGAATGTTTCGTCTTTATAAGTATTTCCACCGGTTTGTCCTTTGCTAAGAAAGGATTGGGCCACTTGCTGCGTTTGTTCTTTGTTACTTGCACTTTGTTTTTTTGCTTTATCAGAAAACCACTAAGAATCCGTTTGCTAAGTATTTACAAGGATTTCCTGCTCCATACCACTAGTCAACACCTTCTGCTCCTCGTTGGGATCGACACTACTATTTATCGGAAGTACTACGATACACCCCCTATACTTGTGGGTCATCAAGACTATTTTCTGGCGCCGTTGTCGGGGAGTGAAGCGGTATTGAAGAGTGGAAATGGTAAGGGAAACTTCTACTGTGAGTATTGCTTTTTGTTACTGCTTGTTACTTTGTTTCCAATATGGATAACCCACTTGGTTTTCTGTTTGGGAAAACTAATACCACTTCTAGGGTAGTACATGAAACACCACCTATTGAGATAGATCCTTTTAAGATACCTACAAGTATTTTTGATCGTGTTATGGATAATTATTATTTTGGGGATGGAACTGTCCATCCTGGTGATCACTTGCTTTTTATCCATGAATTATGCGGGTTGTTTAAGTGTGAAGGTATCACAACTAAACATGTGAAGAAGAATTTACTCTCCATATCCTTGAAAGGGAGAGCTGGAGAATGGTATAAGCTGCTGAAGAATGGACAATCCATGGAATGGGAGGAAATGTCATCTCTCTTTTATTATAAATTCTATCCTCCCAGTGAGATTCATATGGATAGAAATCTAATATATAACTTTTGGCCTCGTGATGGAGAGAGTACAGCTCAAGCTTGGGGGAGATTGAAGTTACTAATGCTTAAATGTCCTATTCATGAACTCCCTAACAATATTATTATCAATAACTTTTATGCTAGGATTTCTCTTCATGATAAAGATTTACTAGATGCTTCTTGTGCTGGATCATTCACATGTATGAAGGATGAAGCTAAATGGGATCTACTAGACCGTATTCAAGAGAACACTGAAGCTTGGGAGAATGACAAAGGAAGAAAGTCAGGTATAAACTATGATTATGAATGCATTAAATCTTTTATGGGAACTGATGACTTCAGTGATATTACTAATGAGTTTGGTCTTGATTCCCAAAGTATTGCCAACTGTTTTAAAGCCTTTTCCTCTTACATAGAAATTCCCAAGAAGAAGTGGAATAAGTACCATGCTCTTTATAAAGATGTTGTTACTCATGTTCCTGTTAGAAGTGCTGAAGTTTGTACTTCCAATCATATTGTGCCTGAACCTGATGTTCAGAAATTTCCTTTCCCAGCTAAGGTAAAGGAGTATTCTATGATTATTAGTGAAAATAATAAAGGTACAGTTAAAACTGTGGAGCCTGATGAGCAATTGAATATTGAACCTGTGGTAGCTATTGTGAAAGACCTTGTCACTAGAAATATAGAGGATGAGCATATTGTCTTCTGTGAATACGCTTCTAATATTATCTCTCATCCTAGTAAGACTAGAAAAGCTAGTGTTCATGTGCTTTGTGTTAAAATTGGTGATCATTGCTATTATGGTTTATGTGATATTGGTGCTAGTTCTAGTGCTATTCCTTATGAGCTTTACAGGGAAATTATGCATGAAATTGGTCCTTGTGAGCTTGAGGACGTTGATGTGGTCATTCACCTTGCTAACAAGGAGACCATTTCCCCATTGGCATTGTAAGAGATGTGGAGGTCCTTTGTGGTAAGATTAAGTATCCTGCTGATTTTCTAGTGCTTAATTATGTAGCTAGCAAAACTTGGCCTATCATTTTTTGTAGACCTTTCTTAAAGACTTGTGGAGATATTATAGATTGTAAGAAGGAAAAAGTTTTAACTAAGTTTGATGGAGATTCTTATGAGTTTAACTTTTCCAAATTTGCTAAAGCTCCTTATGAAAATAGCTTGCATAATAAATTTTTTAGGATGGAACAACTTGCTTCTATTGATCCAGTTTATGACCTTAGACCTCTTTTTGGTGATTGTAAGTATGCTCACTCTAATGATAAAGTTGTTGCCAGTGACAGTTATATTGTCAACTTTATTCAAAGTGCTACTTAAAGTTATTATGAGAGAGGGAAACATGGTTTTATGCGTCTCAATAATGTTAAGTTTCCCCTTTTTATGTTGAAAGCTTTGAAGTTGCATTTGTTTTGTCTTCCCATGCTGGTGGCTTTTTGTTTCAAAATTTTGTTTTATCATGACACCCCCATGCATAGGAAGTGGGTTAGACTCAAATGTGTTGGTTATTTTCTTCTTGATGCTCTGTTTCACTCCAAATATTTATCTCCTTTGTGAGCATCTTTGAAAGTTTCAAGCCTAACTTAAAGGCATTAAAGAGAAGTACTTGTTGGGAGATAACCCAAGAGTTTTGTCGAGTCTTGGAAGTTATTACATCTGTAATAACCTCTCCGTATCCTTTTTGTTTTGGTTTTTGTGTCAAGTTCAACTACTTTTGTGAAGTAGAGGAGTTGTGAAAAGTGGCTGTCATGGGACAGATTTTTGTGCTGCATTGTAAAAATTCGCGGGGGAGCTCAGTACGTTGGATGGAGATGCATTTTTTTGAGCTTGTTCTCCAGGTTGTTACCCAACTTTCATTAGTTCTGCACTTTTTTATTTGAGCAACAGAAGATTTTCAAAAAAATCAATATTTACTTGCTGGTATGTTTTGATAGATTTCTGCTATCATTTGCATTTGCCTCTTACAGAAGCCTTTGTTTTGATGGATTTTAGTCGAAGTGTGCACCTAAAGGTTAATTGTTTTTGCATACACTAACGTTGCCATTAAAGTTTGTGTATTGCCTTGTGAGGAAAGGAAATTCCAGGAGAAGGAGAAAAGGAGTCTGCAGAGTTCGTCTTTGAATAGGTAAAAGTGGTGAAAATAGAAGGTTCGTGAAACACCAATATTTTTATATTTTTGGTGTTTTTAATACATAGGGGAAGTTATGATACGGAACAGAGGAGGAACTGGAGGCCGGGGTGGCCAAACCCACCCCAGGCGCGGGCCCACCTTGCCCCGCGCCTAGAGGGGGTGTGCCACCCCCGAGCTCCAACTCCGCCTTGTTTCTGTATCAAAATCTTCCTTATGCTTTGAAACTACATAATATATAACCCCCCCGAATCCCCGAGGTTCGTTCATCGTGTTCTCGTTGTGTTTTCATTTCGATCTGTTTCTGTCAGGAAATCTTCTCAAGTTTAGAGCACCATTGTCTCCGCCAACGACAAAGGCAAAAAGCGCGTGGAGGAGATAAAGTTGGAAGAACAAATCTCCACAGGGGCAAGGGCAAGGAAAACTACTTTGGTAGGAGCAATTAACACTGGGGATGCTTTTTCTCGTAACATGCAGGGAATCATAGCCTTCGGTCCAGACTTCAGATACTGCCCTGAGGCAGCGGAAGCCCTTCGAACCACTGATGAGTTTTGTGATAAGTACCGTGCTTTGAGGATGAACATTGATATGCTTCAAAAGGAGAATAACATACTTTGTAAGATGCTGGAGGACTTTCTGATCCTTGATAATAAAACAACAACACCACTGAAGGAGTAATTCGTCATCAGGTTTGGCATCCCCTTGGCTTGTTCCAAGCTTGGGGGAGTGTCGCGGTATCACCACCATTATATTTTATCTCTTACCTTTTTAGTGGATTCATATCTTTGGTAGAGAGGATATCTTATAGGTTGGTTTGCATGTGGACATATCTCTCCTTTAGTTGATTATCTATGTATCCCTTGGTGTGAGTGCCTTTATTGGAATATTAATGAGAAGTTTCATCTTTTACTTTTTGCACTTCTTATTTTAGTTTGCAATCTCTATTATATGATGGATCTTGTTGACCAGTATTGGCATCACTTTGGGATCATCAAGTGGATCTAAATTGGTTTTGGAAAACCGAGTTCTGGTCAGTAGCAATACTTTTTGAGGTTTGAAAGAAAAAGATAAAAGCTTACAGGTATTTTGTATCATTTATTTTCTTTCTTGTTGGCTCATAAGCTTAGTATTCTCTATTTAAGATTTTTTGTGTCTTCAAGGAAGATTGCATGTTTGGATTTATTACTTGTATGTTTGCTTGTTTCTTTCAACTCTCTTGCTTGCTACCCAGCCTTGCTAGCCAAAACCTGTTTTGAGAAGGCATACTTCTCATGTTTTATATTCCCTTTGAACCAAAACCTTTGCCACTTGTGTCCACCATATCTACCTAGTAGCTTTTCGCTATTCCAAGCAAATTCTCAAGCTTCATTTATCTTTCGAATTAAAAAGTATTTTGTTATGTGAAAACTAATTAGTGAAGCTCTCACGAACTTGATGGCACACCTTATTTTCTTGCCCCTAATAGACTAAAACCATTGTGTCATCTAAGTTGTATATGTTTGCATCTATACGTTGGAATTAGCAGAACCGTGCTGTCACGGGGAACACTTTCAACATTGCACTTGTAATTTGTACTCAGTTGATATCGTGTTCTTTTGCTATGGATGTCAACGGTGTGAAATAAAGAGGGAACTTGTAGGTCCATGGAGTTTGTATTTTGTGTTAGAGAAACGCCTGGGCCGCTAGCCTAAGCCATGCCTAATCATGGTGGAAACTTGCAGCATCACCATAGTGAGTTATCTATGAAGCATCCTCAATCAAAAAGCTATGCACATAGTAAATAAAAAGACCGCTGAGATGCTCACTGTCTGCTTGCCTTGTCATTTTGGTTATGGGAAAGCTCATGTACCATGCGCAAGGGGTACCCGTTGGCGGTTCTCTATGATACGCATGTACTTACAATGACAAGAACTTACCGGTGACCAAAGTTGAGTAGCATCAGGAGTGGCCCTCATATTCAAGGGACATGAGATTGCCAACTTATATTTCGCCAAGCATATACTCCATCTTTGTGCACTTTAACCTTAATCATCTCAAGATGCCTATGATAGGGGCAATGAGGGCTTTGTTGGGAATATGCCCTAGAGGCAATCATGTATGATGATATTTCCCATTGTATTCATAAAGATATAAAGTTGTCCTTGTATAAACATCTTATGTATATCATTGAACATGTTATTCGGTTGTGGAACTATGCATTCATGTTGTTTGTACTAAATATCCTTGGTCATCGAGGTTGTGCTGGACACACAACTTAGACCAATGTGAAAGCCGGCTTGATGACTCGGTTCCACTTGTCATGGGCATGGAGATGCCATTCCGACTTACACAGATTCGGCTAAAGAGTTTAGCGAGTCGGATTGACCCATATTGAGGTACAACGAACAAGTTGTCATTTGTATATCTCAATCAATGTAATCCTTAGACCTGAGGTTGTTGCATAGTCCGAGTTGAGGATCACCGACTTAGGTTCTGTAAAACGCTGATCCGTAACTGGGCAGTCATAAAGGCAGAGTTCGGGTCGACTGAGAATCAAGCTGCGTGATGTGAATAACCAAGATGGGATTCTGCCCCTCCACTCGGAGAGATATTCTCTGGGCCCTCTCGGAATATATGATTCGGAAAGCATGGCCATGCACGACTCGGTTAAGTGTTAACCGAGGCGGTCGACTAAGAGTTAGTCGGGTGAATCACTTATCTCGGATCGAGAAGAGAGTCGGACTATTTAAGGGATGACAATTATTCACCTATAGTCTGACAAGGTATATCGTGAGGCAAAAGGGACTCGGACGCAAGTCGCATTGGAAAGTCAAGTCGTCATGACTCTTTGGTACTTGAGAGTCGGCACGTTCTGCTAGGAGCCGCTGCCGACTGATCGATTATGAGTCGGACTCCACTCTTGTCCGAGTAGCCATGAGCCTGCCGGGTCACACACTTAAGAGCGGGAGCAAGTCCGGGTTGGTCCCAAGCCGGAAATCAATCCGGGTTGGACCCAAGCCGGAAATCTGGCCTGGTTGGACCCGAGCCGGATTAGGACTGAGTCAGTGAGTCGGACTCGCGATGACTAGTGTTATATGGGCTTTAGTGAATAGGCCACGAGAGTGGATCCCACGTTCACTCCCTATATATAGTGGAGCACAGTAACCCAGAAGGGTTAATCGTTGTTCGGTTAGGTCATTCCATGTGTTGGAAACCCTAGCTCCACAGCAGTCCTGCCGTCGATACGAACCTAGCAGTTCACCGCCGGTGCTCCTCCTTGCATGTGTGGATACCAGCAGAGGTGTTGTACGATCAGCACCAGGACGATCGGATCGCAAAGGACTGCACTGCATCAACTGACGCGCTTCATCAGTACTCCGCAACTGCGCGTCTAGTGGTAAACCTCGTGGCCTTCTACCTCAGCTAGATCTTGGGATCACCATGTTAGAGGGAAAATTTTGTTTTATCTCTGCGTGGCCCAACAGGCTTATAGCTAGTAAGTATCATAATATTTTGGAAGCTCTGTATGACTTGTAATCCCTGCTATCCTCTATGAAGGGACCTTTCTCCTATCTTCTAAGTTAAGTAAGTAAACCTACTTCCTCTCTATCACCAGCAAGCATTTGAGTTGTTGTGTTTCAAGCATTCATATGGTGATTTATTCAATCATTTTCTATATCTTCCTTGTTTGCACAAGACTCTTATCTATTGAGTATTACTTTGAAAGCCTTCACTTGTGAAAAAAACCTTTTTGAGCAAAGAGTGCTCCTGTTATAAAACTTCTACAAAAAAACTTTTTTGTGAAACTATTTGCCAGCTGTTCTCTGACCAAGAACAAGAGTTTGACAATTCTAATTATGATTTATCTTCATTCCTCTCTATTGTGATTGGTGTACTTGTTGCAAGCTAAGTTATATAATGGTGAGTTGCTTTCTTCTATGAGTTGTGCAATGGTAAGTGTGATGCTTCTTGTCTGTATTCTTTTATCGACACTTCACTCCATAAACCTGTGGACATGTTTACTGAGCTCAGTTTTCGCTTGGGGACAAGCAAAGGTATAAGCTTGGGGGGAGTTGATACGTCCAATTTGCATCACCATTCTATATCATAATTTACCTCTATTCATTGATATATGTCTTATTATGAGGTATTACTTATGTCTTTCCACTATTTTTGCATGTTGGATGATTCTTAGAGGATGAACTGTCGGAGTCTGGATTCTGATGGAAAAGAAGGCGTTTTGATGCAATTTCGCAAAGATCAGAAAAATATGGGAAATATTATTTTTCTAGAAGATTGAGGAAGCCAGAAGGAGGAGCAAAGAAGGGCCCCAGGGGGCCCACCCCCTAGGCACGGGGCCACCCTAGGGCAAGTGTGGCCCACCTGCCCGGCTCCAGACTCCGCCCCTTCACCTATATCTTCCCTATGGAACCCTAATACGAGAGGGCAACCACAGATAGATTTCCGCCGTCTCTGCGGGGCGGAAAACACCGAGAGAGAAAGATCTCTCTGGCAGACAGATTTCTGCCTAGGGAATTCCTTCCCGGAGAGGGGAGATCATTGCCATCAACACCGTCATCAAGCTATGCTTCATCAGGATCATCATCATCATCCACACCATCATCTCCACCAGCACCATCATCACCACTCCATCCCGCTGTAACAATTGTGTTGGATATTGCTTTAGTTCTTAGGGGAAACTTTCCCGGTGTTAATTACTATTGTAGTTGCTGCTTGTGAGTGGAACCATTGGATTATTGTTTATGTTCAGATTGTTATCCCTCTCCATATCATCGTTGATCTTGATCCATATGATGTCTTGTGAGTAGTTCGTCTAGTTCTTGAGGACATGGGAGAAGTCATGTTGTTATTAGTGGATCTGTGTTGAGTTATTATTCAATGGTTTAGTATTTAAGTTGTGGTGCTATTCTTCTAGTGGTTTCATGTGAACGTCGACTACATAATACTTCACCATTTATGTGTTGGAATTATGCCCTAGAGGCAATAATAAAGATGTCATTATTATAATTCTTGTTCATGATAAAGTTTATATTCCATGCTAGAATTGTATTAAGCGGAAACTTTGATACTTGTGTGGTTTATGAACAACACCGTGTCCCTAGTACGCCTCTATGGACTAGCTCATTGATTAATGATGGTTAAGGTTTCCTAACCATAGACATGAGTTGTCGATTAATAATGAGATCATGTCATTAGGAGAATGATATGATGGACACACCCAAATTAAGCAGAGCAACTAGATCGTGTCATCGTGTTCATCTTTGCGAAGCTTTTTCCTATGTCAAGTGTTGTATTCCTTAGACCATGAGATAATACAACTCCCTGGTATCGGAAGAAAGCTTTGAGGTCATCAAACGTCATCCTATGTGAGGGTGATCATAAAGGTGTCTCTCAGGTGATCGGAAAGTACTTGTTGGGTTGTATGTATCGAGATGGAATTTGTCCCTCCCGAGTCGGAGAGATATACTTCGGTCCCACTTGGTAATCGATATTAACACCTCTTGCAAGAACGCGGTTAAGGAGTTAATCACAAAGTGATATCGGATTACGGAACGAGTAAAGTACTTGCTGTGAACGATATTGAACTAGGTATGCCGATACCAACGATCGAATCTCGGGCAAGTAAAATATCGCGTGATGAAGGGAATACATATATGGGATTAATTGAATCCTGGCATCGTGGTTCATCCGATATGATCATCGATGAATATGTGGGAGTCAATATGGGTTTCTAGATCCCGTTGTTGATTATTGATAGAATATGATGTATGCATATTCTCGAACCCGTAGGGTCACACACTTAACGTGCATCGACGCTAGGATAGAATGAATAATTGGTATATGAGTTTTTGTTCGGAGTCTCGGATGAGATCCAGGACATCACGAGAGGTTCCAGAATGGTCCGGAAAACAAGATTCATATAAAGGAAAGCAGTTTTTGGAATCGTTTCGGAGTTTATCGGTATTGTACCGGAAGGTTCTAGAAGCTTCCGAAGTGGGACCAACGTGGGCCCACTTGTCGGAGGCCTGCGTGGGCCTAAGGGGGAGTTCCCTGGCCGCTTTGGGCCAGGGGCACAAGGCCCCATAGGCCCAGCCGGCCAAACCCTTGGGGAAACCCTAGGGAACCCTTCTAGAAGGAAGGGGGAAACTTGCCCCCCACTCCACCCTTGGGGCCGCCGCCCTAGGGCTTGGAGGAGGGGCCGAGGGGGCCGGCCAGCCCCCTATATAAGGTGGGCAGGGGCGCAGCCTCCCCCTCCCCTACTCCTCAACCCTAGCCGCCAGCTCCTGCCCTTCCTCTCTCTCTCTCTCTCTCTCTCTCTCTCTCTGTCTCTCTCTCTCTCTCTCTCTCTCTCTCTCTCTCCCGACTGCGCGTAGGCGAAGCCCTGCCGCAGAAAATATCCACCATAGCACCACGCCGTCGTGCTGCAGATCCAATCCATCTCTCCACCCCACTTGCTGGACCAAGGAAGGAGGAGACGTCGCGGCACCGTACGTGTGCATCTCACGGAGGCGCCGCCACTTGCGGCGTAGGATCAGATCGGATCGCGAGGAGGAGACGGCTAGTACGACTACATCAACCACGTTCTGTTGAACGTTTCCGCTGTGCGATTTCTTCAAGGGTATGAAGATCTCATCTATCTCTCTTGTTGATTGCATCTCCTAGATTAGATCTTGGCTTTCTTGTTCGCATCCGTAGAATTTTTTTGATTTACTATGCTGGGAATCCCTTCAGTGGTATCAGAGCTAGATCTATGCGTAGATGTGTTTCACGAGTAGAACGCAACATGCTTGTTGCGCGCGTTGAAGTTTTCTGTTGCAAGCCTCTTGTTGTGTATTTCTTATGGCGCGGCATAGTGAGATCGAAGCGGTCTAGGATAACTTTACGCGACCTCGTTCGCGAGACCGGATCCGCACTTGACGTGTGGCTTGTTCCACACATGCGGCTGGTGGATGCCAGTTTCTCTCACTATAGTAGTCATGGGATTTACACCGGATGTTAGCAACAATAATATCACCGTTGTGGCTTTCCATAGGTAAGAATCGTTCTTAACTTGTTACTCCCATAAGCCACGTAAAACATGCAACAACAAAGTAGAGGCGTCTAACTTGTTCTTGCAGGGAGTGTTTTGTGATGTGGTATGGCCCAAGACATGATGTGTATGAGATGTATGCAATGATCATGTTTTGTAATATTTCACGACTTGCATGTCGATGTGTTCACAACCGGCAGGAGCCATATGGTTGTCTTTATAATTGTGTATGACCTGTGTGTCAAATTCTTATATGCCATGTAATAGCTTTAATTTGTCGCTAAGTAGTTAGCAATAGTTGTAGTTGCTATTCGTGGTGGAGGCAATCATGGTGGAGTGATGGAGATCATGTTGGCGCGCACAATATGGAGATCATTGCACGGAGATTGGCTATACCATGTCACATAAAATTATATGCATGTGATGTTTATCCTTTTATGTATCTTATTATGCTTAGATCGCGACGGTAGCATTATAAGATGATTCCTCACTTAAAGATCAAGATAAAATTGTGTTCTCCCCATGTATGCACCGTTGCGAAAGTTCGTCGTGTTCAAGCACCTCGTGATGATCGGGTGCTATAAACTCTACGTTCACATACAACGGGTGCAAGCCAGTTTTGCACACGCGGAAATACTTGGGTTTGATTTGACGAGCCTAGCATGTACAGACATGGCCTCGTAACACACGAACCGAAAGGTTAAACATGAGTCATATGAATGATATGATCGACACTTTGTTGTCCACCATTGAAACCACATCTCTTCTCGTGAAGATCGGATTAGGTGTGGTGAATTTGGATCGTGTTCACTAAAAAATTTGAGGGATGTTGAATTTAGTGGGAGTTCATCTAGTAATTTGAACTAGTTATCATGAACATAGTCTAAATGGTATTTGCAAATTCTGTAGATCAAATGGCTAAGTCCAACTTCAACTTCAACGTTTTTGCTGAGAAAGAAAAGCTTAAGAACAATGGGTCTAACTTCACCAACTGGTTCCGCAATCTGAGAATCATTCTCGCTGGCGGACAAAAGTACTATGTACTAGAGAAAGCGCTAAGTGACGCCCCTGCTACGGATGCGCCAGCTGATGAAAAAGTTGTTTATCAGTCGCGCAAAGATGATTATGGAGTGATTAAGAGTACCATGTTGTTTGATATGGAATCGGACCTTCAAAATCGTTTTGAGGAGTTCGCCGGGCCCTTTGAGATACTTGAGGAACTGAAAACCATGTTTCAGACTCAGGCCCGTTCTGAGAGATATGAGATCTCTGAGAAGTTCTTTAACTGCAAGATGGAGGAAGGGAGTTCCTTTAGTGAGCACGGCGTTAAGATGTCGGGATACACTCAACGTCTTGAGAAACTGGACTGCAAGATTCCAGAAGAGCTCAAAATTGATAGAGTTCTGCAATCACTCCCTCCTAGCTACAAAGGTTTTGTAGTTACTCACAATCAAATTGGTTCCACTAATACGATCACTGAGCTCTTCGCTAAGATGAAAGCTGCGGAGGTGGACATCAAGAAAGATAATCATGTGTTGATGGTCAAAAATACCCCTAGCTTTAAGAAAGGTAAGGGTGCAAAGAAATCCTTCAAGAAAGGCAGCGGCAAGCGCGTTGCCCCTGCTGAGAAGAAGCTCAAGTCTGGACCTAAGCCGGACACTGAGTGCTTCTATTTCAAGGACAAGGGTCACTAGAAGCTCAACTGTCTGAAGTACTTAGCGGACAAGAAGGCTGGCACCATTAAAGGTATATTTGATATACATGTTATTGATGTTTACCTTACTAGCGCTTGTTGTAGTGCCTGGGTATTTGATACTGGTCCAGTTGCTAATATTTGTAACTCGAAACAGGAGCTACGGAATAGACGGCAGCTAGCAAGGGATGAGGTGACGATGCGTGTTGGCAATGGATCAAAAGTTGATGCGATGGCCGTCGGCACGCTCTCCTTTGTTTTACCTTCGGGATTAGTTTTAAACCTTAATAAGTGTTATTATGTGCCTGCGTTGAGCATGAACATTATATCTGGATCGTGTTTACTGCAAGACGGTTATTCATTTAAATCGGAGAATAATGGTTGTTCTATTTATATGAATAACATCTTTTATGGTCATGCACCTGTTGTGAATGGTTTATTTCTTCTGAATATCGAAAGGGATGAAACACACATCCATAACATTGAGGCTAAGAGATGCAAAGTAGATAGTGATAATACTACTTATTTGTGGCACTGTCGTCTAGGTCATATTGGTGTAAAGCGCATGAAGAAACTCCATTCTGATGGACTTTTGGAGTCTCTTGATTTTGAATCATTTGACACATGCGAACCATGCCTCATGGGCAAGATGATCAAAACCCCGTTCTCCGGAATGATGGAGCGAGCAACGGACTTGTTGGAAATCATACATACCGATGTATGCGGACCGATGAGTATTTCGACGCGCTGTGGATATCGCTATTTTCTCACTTTTACTGATGACTTATGTAGATATGGGTATATCTATTTAATGAAACATAAATCTGAAATATTTGAAAAGTTCAAAGAATTTCAGAACGAAGTGGAAAACCATCGTAACAGGAAAATTAAATTTCTACGATCCGATCGTGGAGGTGAATATTTGAGTTATGATTTTATCACGCATCTTAAAGCAAGCGGAATCGTTTCGCAACTCACGCCACTCGGAACACCACAGCGCAATGGTGTGTCTGAACGCCGGAATCGAACTCTATTAGATATGGTGTGATCGATGATGTCTCTTACAGATTTGTCGTTATCATTTTGGGGTTATGCATTAGAAACCGCTGCATTCACTTTAAATAGGGCACCATCTAAATCCGTTGAGACGACACCGTATGAATTGTGGTTCGGTGCTAAACCTAAGTTGTCGTTTCTTAAAGTTTGGGGATGCGAAGCTTACGTCAATAAGTTGATGTCGGACAAGCTCGAACCCAAAGCGGAGAAATGCGTCTTCATAGGATGCCCTAAGGAAACGATTGGGTATACCTTATACCACATATCCGAAGGCAAAGTGTTTGTTGCAAAGAACGGATCCTTTCTTAAGAAGGAGTTTCTCTCGAAAGAAGTGAGTGGGAGGAAGGTAGAGCTAGACGAGGTTATTGAACCTTCTCTCGAGTTGGAGAGTAGCGCAGCACCTAAAATTGTTCCAGTGCCGTCTGCACCAACAAGAGAGGAAGCTAATGACGAGGATCATGAAACTTCGAACGATGCTACTACTGAACTTCACAGGTCGACAAGGTCACGTGCCACTCCTGAATGGTACGGCAACCCTGTCTTACTCGTCTTGTTGTTAAACAACAGTGAACCTGCGAACTATGAGGAAGCAATGATGAGCCCAGACTCTGAGAAATGGCTAGAGGTCATGAAATCCGAATTGGGATCCATGAGCGAAAACCAAGTATGGACTTTGGTGGACCCTCCTAGCGACCGTAAGGCCGTTGAGTGCAAATGGATCTTCAAGAAGAAAACGGACGCGGATGGTAATGTTACTGTGTATAAAGCTCGGCTTGTCGCAAAAGGGTTTCGACAAGTTCAAGGTGTTGACTATGATGAGACTTTCTCTCCCGTAGCGATGTTTAAGTCCATTCGGATTTTATTAGCAATTGCTGCATTTCATGATTATGAAATATGGTAGATGGATGTCAAGACTGCGTTCCTCAATGGCAACATTGATGAAGAGTTGTATATGATGCAGCCCGAAGGTTTTGTCGATCCTAAGGATGCTAATAAGGTGTGCAAACTTCAGCGTTCCATTTATGGACTGAAGCAAGCATCTCGGAGTTGGAACCTTCGTTTTTATCAAGTGATCAAGAGCTTTCGATTTGTTCCAAATTGCTACGAAGCTTGTATCTACAAGAAAGTGAGTGGGAGCTCGGTGACATTTTTAGTACTATATGTGGATGACATATTGATTATTGGAAATGACATTGGTATGCTTAACGATGTGAAGAGTTATTTGAATAAATTTTTTTCAATGAAAGACCTAGGAGAAGCTGCTTATATATTAGGCATCAAAATCTATAGAGATAGACAAAGACGCCTAATAGCTTTAAGCCAAAGTACATATCTAGACAAAGTTCTGAAAAGGGTCAGAATGGATAAAGCAAAGAAAGGTTCATTGCCCATGTTGTCAGGTAAGATATTGAGCAAGGCTCAGTGTCCAGCTACGGTAAACGATAGAGATACTATGAGCAAAGTGCCATATGCCTCGGCCATAGGTTCTATCATGTATGCCATGCTGTGTACTAGACCGGATGTGTCCAATGCTCTTAGTTTGATGAGCAGATACCAAAGTGATCCAGGAGTGGAACACTGGACAGCCGTAAAGAACATCCTAAAGTATTTAAATAGGACTAAAGAAATGTTCTTGGTCTATGGAGGTGATGAGCAGCTCGTCGTAAAAGGTTATGTCGACGCTAGTTTCGATACCGAACCGGATGATTCTAAATCTCAGACAAGATACGTTTATATCTGTGAGCTGGAGAAGCTGCAAGCAAAGCGTGATCGCGGGATCTACAACAGAAGCGGAATACATGGATGCTTCAAAAGCGTCAAGTGAAGGAGTTCGGATCAGGAACTTCATCACTAAGCTTGGTGTGGTTCCAAGTGCCTTGGACCCACTGGAGATATTGTGTGACAACACTGGCGCCATAGCACTGGCTAAGGAACCAAGATATCATCCAAAGACCAAGCACATCAACCGCCATTTTCATATAATTCGAGATTATATAGCAGATGGAGATCTGAAGATTAGCAAAGTACATACGGATCTGAATGTCGCAGATCCGTTGACTAAACCTCTTCCACGAGCAAAACATGATCAACACCTTAATGCCATGGGTGTTAGATTGTTGCTAGATGTAAACTAGATTATTGACTCTAGTGCAACTGGGAGACTCTTGGAATTATGCCCTAGAGGTAATAATAAAGATGTTATTATTATAATTCTTGTTCATGATTAAGTTTATATTCCATGCTAGAATTGTATTAAGCGAAAACTTTGATACTTGTGTGGTTTATGAACAACACCGTGTCCCTAGTACGCCTCTATGGACTAGCTCATTGATTAATGATGGTTAAGGTTTCCTAACCATAGACATGAGTTGTCGATTAATAATGAGATCATGTCATTAGGAGAATGATATGATGGACATACCCAAATTAAGCAGAGCAACTAGATCGTGTCATCGTGTTCATCTTTGCGAAGCTTTTTCCTATGTCAAGTATTGTATTCCTTAGACCATGAGATAATACAACTCCCTGGTATCGGAAGAAAGCTTTGAGGTCATCAAACGTCATCCTATGTGAGGGTGATCATAAAGGTGTCTCTCAGGTGATCGGAAAGTACTTGTTGGGTTGTATGTATCGAGATGGAATTTGTCCCTCCCGAGTCGGAGAGATATACTTCGGGCCCACTTGGTAATCGATATTAACACCTCTTGCAAGAACGCGGTTAAGGAGTTAATCACAAAGTGATATCGGATTACGGAACGAGTAAAGTACTTGCTGTGAACGATATTGAACTAGGTATGCTGATACCAACGATCGAATCTCGGGCAAGTAAAATATCGCGTGATGAAGGGAATACATATATGGGATTAATTGAATCCTGGCATCGTGGTTCATCGATGAATATGTGGGAATCAATATGGGTTTCCAGATCCCGCTGTTGATTATTGATAGAAGATCATGTCTGCATATTCTCGAACCCGTATGGTCACACACTTAACGTGCATCGACGCTAGGATAGAATGGATAATTGGTTTATGAGTTTTTGTTCGGAGTCTTGGATGAGATCCAGGACATCACGAGAGGTTCCGGAATGGTCCGGAGAATAAGATTCATATAAAGGAAAGCAGTTTTTGGATTCTGAAATCGTTTTGGAGTTTATCGGTATTGTACCGGAAGGTTCTAGAAGCTTCCGGAGTGGGACCAACGTGGGCCCACTTGTTGGAGGCCTGCGTGGGCCTAAGGGGGAGTTCCCTGGCCGCTTTGGGCCAGGGGCACAAGGACCCATAGGCCTAGCCGGCCAAACCCTAGGGGAAATCCTAGGGAACCCTTCTAGAAGGAAGGGGGAAACTTGCCCCCCACTCCACCCTTGGGGCCGACACCCTAGGGCTTGGAGGAGGGGACAAGGGGGCCGACCAGCCCCCTATATAAGGTGGGCAGGGGCGCACCCTCCCCCTCCCCTACTCAACCCTAGCCGCCAGCTGCTGCCCTTCCTCTCTCTCTCTCTCTCTCTCTCTCTCTCTCTCTCTCTCTCTCTCTCGACTACGTGTAGGCGAAGCACTGCCGCAGAAACTCTCCACCATAGCACCACGCCGTCGTACTGCAGATCCAACCCATCTCTCCACCCCACTTGCTAGACCAAGGAAGGAGGAGACATCGCGGCACCGTACGTGTGCAACTCACGGAGGCGCCGCCACTTGCGGCGTAGGATCGGATCGGATCGCGAGGAGGAGACGGCTAGTAAGACTACATCAACCACGTTCTGTTGAACATTTCCACTGTGCGATTTCTTCAAGGGTATGAAGATCTCATCTATCTCTCTTGTTGATTGCATCTCCTAGATTAGATCTTGGATTTCTTGTTCGCATCCGTAGAATTTTTTTGATTTAATATGCCGGGAATCCCTTCATTATGGGCCTAGGGGAATGCATTGCGTATTTGGGTACTAATTGTGGGGTTGTCGGAGTGATAAAAAACTGAACCCCCGTTAGGAGACCTTTGCATAAGGGAGCGTAGGATCTAAGAGTTTAAGGTTGTGGTTAGATTTATAACTTAATTACTTTCATGTAGTTACGGATGTTTGCAGGGGGTTTAATCACAAGTATGTATTAGTCCAAGTAAGGTCGGTACATTAGCACAGGTTCACCCACACAACACTTACAACACCAAAGAAGAGTACTCAGCTATTTGAAGCAAAAGCACTTGACCGAATTCCCATGTGTCCTCGAGAACGTTTGGTCTTTATAAGTATTTCCACCGGCTTGTCCTTTGCAAAGAAAGGATTGGGCCACTTTCTGCGTTTGTTCTTTGTTACTTGCATTTTGTTTTGTTGCTTTATCATAAAACCACTAAAAATCCGTTTGCTAAGTATTTACAGAGATTTCCTCCTCCATACCACTAGTCAACACCTTCTGCTCCTCGTTGGGATCGACACTCCTATTTATCGAAAGTACTACGATACACCCCCTATACTTGTGGGTTATCATTCATCTATCTTTCAAATTAAAAATTATTTTGTTATGTGAAAACTAGTTAGTAAAGCTCTCATGAACTTGATGGCACACCTTATTTTATTGCCCCTAATAAACTTGAACCATTGTGTCATCTAAGTTTTATATGCTTGCATCTATACTTTGGAATTAGCAGAACCGTGTTGTCATGGGGAGCGCTTTCAACACTTATGGATATATATCCAACTGATATCATGCTCTTTGTTTGCGGATGTCGCTGGTGTGAAATAAAAGGGGAGCTTGTAAGTCCATGGAGTTATGTATGTGTGTTAGAGGAACGCCTGGGCCGCTAGCCTAAGCCATGCCTAATAATGGTGGAAACTTGCAACATAACCATAGTGAGCAATCTATGAAGCATCCTCAATAAAAACCTATGCAAATAGCAAATAAAAAGATCACTGAGATGCTCACTGTCTGCTTGCCTTGTCATTTTGATTATGGGATAGCTCCTGTATCATGTGCAAGGGGTACCCCGTTGGCGATTCTTTATGATACACATGTACTTACAATGACAAGAACTTATCGGTAACTAAAGTTGAGTAGCATGAGGAGCGGCCCTCGTACTCAAGGGACATGAGATTGCCAACTAATATTTTGTCAAGCATATACCCCATGTTTGTTCACTTTAACCTTAATCACCTCAAGATGCTTATGATAGGGGCAATGAGGGCTCAAAGCTAGTAAGTACCATAATCTTTTGGAAGCTCTTTATGACTTGAAATCCCTGTTTCCCTCTATGAAAGGCCTTTCTCCTATTTCTAAGTTAAGTCAGCAAACCTTTTTTCCTCTCTATCTCCAGCAAGCATTTGAGTTGTTGTGTTTCAAGCATTCATATGATGATTTATTCAATCATGTTCTCTACCTTCCTTGTTTGCACAAGACTCTTATATATTGAGAATTTCTTTGAAAGCCATCATTGTGAAAAACCTTTTATGTTTGAGCAAAGAGTACTCTTGTTGTGAAACTTCTTTACAAAAAGCTTTTGTGAAACTGTTTTCCAACTGTTCTCTGACAAAGAACAAAGTTTGCCAATTCCAATTATGATTTATATTTATGCATCTCTATTGTGACTCCTCTACTTGTTGAAAGCTAAGTTATATAATGGTGAGTTGCTTTCTTCTATGAGTTGTTTGTGATGGTAAGTGTGATGCTTCTTGTCTGTATTCTTTTATCGACACTTCACTCCATAAACTTGTGGACATATTTACTTGTAACATCCCAGCATTTAGGAATTAACGAGGGGTAGATTTAGGAATTTGAAATATTGCATGCATTTATCTATGAAAATATGTGTAAATTTTTCGCCAAATAAAAACCTAAAGTGATCAAGGTTTCTTCCATACTTTGAGATTAGGTATAGTCTTGAAGGATGATTGTTATAGACTTTGATATGATGTTTGTGGACTTATGTGTTATAGGAAACGAAATTTGAATTTAAAACTTGAGTGTTTGAATTATAATTCAAAATAATTTTTGAATAATGTTTGAGTATTTGATTTAATTAAGAGTTAACTAATAATAACTCAAACTTTATATAAAGAGAGCAATTAAGAATATGAATTTCCATTTCATAATTTTATTCAATAAATAAGTTAAAAAATGTAACTTATGAAAATCATCAACAATCTTTACAATAGCAAATAAATAAAGAATATTTCTTTATTGATAATAGTACAATCTTTATTACAAAAGAATAACAATAAAGAGTACAAAAGAATAAATTGAAGATTACAATAGAATATGAGAGTTATTACAAGTGACTAATCTATAAATAAAAATAAAAACCTAAACTAAAGTCTTCATCTTCAAATCTGGTACCTGCACAATAAAAAGAAACTTAAAAGAAAAGAAGGTTAGGATTAGAATTATTTTTACTCTCAGAGTTTACAGTGAAGTGCAGTATTCACTTTTTCATCATTGAGTATTTAAGGGGCAAGTTTCACCAATATAAAGGAATGTATCTTTCATAATTTCAAGCCATAAGTCAAATAAACAACAAGGAGGGGCAAGTTTCACCAGCCAGGTAAAAGGTAACCTGATAACAGTAACTTTCAAAATTCAGAACATATCCACAACTGTGCAGTAAGCACACAAGCAACACACACACCAAACTGCATGGTGTGTGCTGTCAGCACCATAGCAACAGCCCAATCACACAAAATTCCCAGCACATCCGTGGGGAAGCACTAGTGCATCTCTTCACTGCTCACACCACACAAGAAAAGCTATCTTAGCCAGAGCCAAATAAACCAGCAACACCATATCACACCAGATCAAGCCACATATCACCTGATGGAGACATAAGGAGGGGAAGGATTAGGTGAATAGCAAGGCCAAGATCACAGGAGCTAGGAGGAGCAGATTTTCTCAAGGCCAAGCACAAGCATCAAGGGAACACAAGAACAGCATCAAGAGGAGAAGGACTGGACCAGACCAGCAACCCCACCAGCACATCAAGCCATCACAAGCATAGATTTTGTGGTGAGTATCATAAACCACCATAGGATCTGTTTATCTTATCCAAGCAAAATATATGTGTTGATGCATAAGACAACCTCTCAATAATCACCCAAGTGGGGTGAAGCTATCCTAGAGGTTTTAAATATAAAGATCAAGATAAAACTCTATTAAAAACACCAAATTCTCAGACCAGCCTCCCAGAATTGGTGATACCAAAGGCAACCTCTATATTTTAACATTTGTTCTTACAAAATCTGGGCACATCTCCAAGAAGGAGTAGCACCTTAGATTTTATAAGCCACAAACAAAACCATATATATTTAACCAACTAGGATCCAAGATCTAGTAAGCAGCTGATGTCTTAATCAATTTTGAAAATGACAGCAACATAGGAACTTAGTTCCTAGAGCCTCATACCAGCATCATTGGCTGGATCAAACAATAAGTTTCCCAACTTATCTATCAACATCCATCAAGTCCTAGAAATGACTATAAGTATAGACAGTAACAAGATCTACTTATGTACCATCTTAAGAAGGTTTCATAAGCACTGACCTTATCACAAAGACAATCAAATAGTCCAATCTACACAAATCATCTCCCTGAAACTAGATATAGGGATCATATCCTAGTTATTTATTCATGATCAAAGAATCATTAGATTCTATTGAATAAAATTCAGACCAAGCATAATCTGGCAAGCCAACAATAACTAGGTCAGTGAATCCACACTGACTAGATCATTGTCAGTATCAAGATACTGACAAAAGATAAACACATCAATTCACCAGAGTACCAACCAGAGGCAATACTATGCAACCCTAGCATTTAATCCAGCCTTAGTCACAAACCAACAACAGCACCACACAATCAAAGGGGGGTGACCACAAGCACTGAGGTGCAGAGCACCCAAATCCCCCCTAAACAGCATAACCAGATCATAGGAGCATCTTACAAGCACCAGAGATGAACCCTAGTAGCAATACAAGCACAAAACTATAACTGGCCACTAGATACACACAAAGGAATCCAAGGTGGTAAGATGAACTGGGATCCACGAAGGCATAACTCACCACGGTCCTCGCTGACGAAATGAAGAGGAAGCAGAATGGCCGACGATCTCGCGGCGGCACGGGGAGCACCCTAGAGGGCGCTGCAACCCGAACCAGCCACGGCGGCGGCCATAGCAGCACACGGGCACCACACCTCACCATGGGAGGGTCCACGGCGGCGGCAGTAGCACCATTCCCAAACCCTAGGGTTCGGGAAGGGGCTAGCCTGACCATGGTAGGACCCCAGGAGCAAATCAAACTGGACCATATGGACGAGCGTGGTCAAAGACCTCTCCCTGCACCATGGCGGCGTCCAGGACGGTCCACGGCGGAGCGAATCGTCGGCGACAGCATCGCTGACCACGGGGTCGGGAGAGGAGAAGGAGAGGGGTGAGATCGAGGGAGAGACAGAGAGTGAGTTGGGCTGGGTGGGCCGAAAACCCTTTGGGATGTTATTTTAACCTTGCCCTACTAGGCCACAAGGGCCCAATAAACCCAAATGGCCAGCCCAAATCATTTAGAGTCTGTTTTAATAATTGGAAAAGACTAAAATGCCCCTGAAATTAATTAAATTCTAGAAAATAAAATAAAAGTCCAAAAAATTTAAATAAAATATTTTTGGATTCACAATAATCCAAACTATCCATAAATTAAGGGGAAAAATTTAGACATATCAATTTTATTAAGAATTTTGGAATTTATATATTACTTATGGAATTTTAAATAATTATTCAAATATGATAAAAATAAATAAAAATCATTTTCGTTATATATTAATATTATAGTATTTTAGAAAAATACTAAACAAATATTTAATAACATTTTTTGGTAATTAGATGATAATTCTTAAAGGAATTATCAAATCAATAAAATTCAAATAAACATGAAATAAAATAAAAGAATACAATATTCTATTATAAATATTAAAATTAATATTTATAAATCCTTTATTATTAAAAAAGAATTTTTATAATAATGGGGAGAATGCATATCAAATTAAATGATGCATTACATTACTTTGCATAATCATTTTGCTTCTTTAAATATTGTCCTTACCGGGCAATAATGATGTTTTTGTAGACATAGAAGCTCAAGGTCCATTGCAAGCATCAGACTTCACTACCTTGCCATCACAAGGCAAGTTCATCACTTGCTCATATCCTTTGAAGAGTCTTTATCAAAGTAATTGCAAATGGTGTGTTATCATATATACTCTAAAGAAATAAAATATTATTTTCACAAATAAAGAAATCTTAGATATCATCCTAAGTGATGATATAATGGAGCAATAGAACTTAGGGTTCTAATTGCAATAATGATGATCAATTAGGGACTTAATAACCCCTGACATCAGTGATTATAGAGCCGTATATTACGCGTTAGCCATGAGATTTGGAATGGGACAGAGAAGTCAGCTGTATCTTCTTGCTCTCACATGAAGCCGAATGTGCAGGTCGTGGCTGTTATCCTCATAGAGTGCATATTAATTGGTAATTCGTAGAGGATATGCAGCATATGGGTGGGAACCCTCATCGTTGAACGATAGTTCTGGCATATAACGGTTTGTACAAACCATTGACGTAATTCAATATGTGGGCATGGTGTACACCAAGGAGGCATGCGAGGTCGCGAAGGGGGCAGTGATTGGCTTGGACCAACTACTGGGCCCCACATCATGGAATTGTGGACGGGAAAGTACGCCCGATTGTGCAACAAGGAGTTGATCTCTCATGGGTAAAGTAACGCACCTCTGCAGAGTGTAAGAATTGTAACTTGTTACTCCCTGTTCCGGGAAGGAGCTACGAACGCGGCAGGAAAGGAACTCCCTGAAAGTTCTGGTCAACCTGTGAAGGCTGATGGTCATAGAATTTATTAATAAAATAAATCTTTGAAGAAAGATTTACAAAAACTGCATAGTGCCAAGGATTTATAATCCAAGGTGGTAGTTAGAGCATCAAACTTCCCACCTTGCATATAATGAACTTGTTGGGTAACGCTGTTACTCATCCTTTCCTTTGATCCCTTTCTTACACTCTGAGGATCCCAAAGACGTGCCAATGTATGCAGCTGAATGTCAAGAAGATGTGTTGAAGGGGTGGATTACGAAATCCGCTATGGTGTCGATGATAACGATTCTAACTAAGTATCCTAGTTAGTAGTAACCAACGGAGCCGAGAAGCATGAACCCTATAGAATAAGCTGCTGAGCTCAACCCCTAGTTGGAGTTGCTACTTTTAAATTCTGTTGAAACACTTTATATTCTGGTTTGTAAGTTGAAACCTTTTGAAGTCGTGAACTTCTGGTATTGTAATAATAATAATGTGTGAATCTTTGTAATATGGACCCGCAATGTTTCTGTTGTACCACTCTAAGGGATGTGATATTTACAGAACGGTGTTCTGTGGATGTCATGTCAACGACTATAGTGTACTACACATGCAGTGGTATGATGGGTCACCGCAGTTGGTATCAGAGCAAATTTCTTTGACCTTAGGTTGGAAACCTATAGGAAATTTTAGCAACGATAAAGAATTCTCGAAAAGTAATATAATGGGTATTCAAATGAGAATATTCCGTTATATGTTTTAGTGCGATAATTCTTTGTTATGATGCAATATATTATTGGTTACTAATCTAAATTATTTTTCTGATATATAGAGCTATGGCACCAAAGTTTCCAAAACAGACTTTGGTAAGGACAGAGGAGACTCTTGATGATTATCAAGGATCATTCATAGATCAACTTCGTCAACTTTAAAAAAAAATAGTTGTCCAACTAGAATTCCAGTGAATACTATAACTTACCTTGATGTCCAGATGTTATCCAAGTATCGTGTAAGTATCCAACTTCCAGAGGAGCTTGGATTATATCACGATCTACCTATAGGTGAAGGTAGGAGTCACTTAGCATCATATCATGTTGCTGTTGTGGAGGCGATAGCTAATATCCGGGAGCATAAAGCCAAGAAGTTAGAAGGTAGCACATTTTCTGTGATACCTCATGATTCTATAGACTCGGAGCCTATACCGGATCATCTTACTTTGGTTAAGAAGCATCCTAGGTTAGCTTCCAAGTTTATGGATAGATACCGAACACTTGTTGCGTCTTTTTACAAGACACATCAGTGATTGTCAAAGATAAAAATGACATGTTAGAGGATCTAACTGATCCAGAAAGGAGGAAGCAGTTAGCATTCCAGTTAGAGAAGGAAGCAAGTAGTAGTGCAACACCTATCTTTAAGGACATACCTTTAGATCCTGAATCTTTTATACCATATCCTTATTCACCAAGTCCTGAACCTATACACGATCCTACTTTGGATATGAGGTATGCAGTACCACAGGGTTCAGAGGATGGTTCTGACTCAGAACTTCCTATTGAGAATTTTGATGGTTGGAGAAGGGGATCATATGAAGGATCTCATGAACACTAGATGTCCACAAATGGTTCTGACAGAAATGTTGGACAATCTAGCTGGATGGGTGCAAGAATTAACCTTATTAACAGTAGTAGAAATACCATGTCAATAGATAATCAGGATTAAGAAGAAGATCCTGAGGAGAGGGTGTTTGAATCATCAACATCTTCTCAAAACCCAGGGAATATACATTATCCAGTGTTTAACTATCTTGCCCAAAGGAGCACCTGGGAATTAGCAGGATCTATGTATCATGTTGACAACTCAAGGAATGAAGCTCAAGAGATGCAAGAAAGAGATAATGTTGAATATGTTTCTAAAGACTTTTCAGCTGAGCTGGAGGGAGTCAATGCGCTCAGATTGAGTAATGACTCAAGTCCTGACACTTCAGATACTGAGTATGTTCCTTCTGGAAGGCCATTTGTTCCACAAACTGTGCGACGAACGACACGTCATCACGGTTGGATATCAGGCATGTATGATGAGCGTAGTTACAACTAGAAGTAGGCAACTATGTAGAGGTATCAAGTATCGTGTAATGTACTCTACGAAATAAGGCAGTTAGATAAATAAGGTAGTGTTGTGATTATACCTATATGGTATATGTTGTAATGACTTTGTATTATTATGATATTATGTATAATATGTGAAATGCATATTTGGATTTTCTTTGGATCTTTGTTGTGTGACTAGTTCTGTGCGTAAAGTTGAGCTCAGAACACATGTGCATGATGTAATTATGAGTATTCGCTTTATGTTGCAGGACTAGAGGGTCATGGATGCGGGTGTAGAAACCGAAGCTAAGCAGCAGCGGATGGAACATGAGGCCAAAGAGAAGGCCGATGCAGATGCAGCAAATCAGGGAGCATTGCCACCACCACCAATGAGACCGTTAATGGAACAGAACTTTAAGTAGTGCATGCAAATGATGCAAGAGACCCAGAACAAGTTCATGGAGGAATTGCTGGGACGAGCAAATCAGAGGGCACCTGAAGGTGGACGAGTGAGTCTATCTGACTTCCAGAATGCAAGGTCGTTACCTTTTGCATCAGCTCCTGAACCAATGGATGCAGAAGATTGGCTAGCAGATATAGAAAGAAAGCTGAAGACTGTAGGTTGAAATGATGAGGAGAAATTGAGGTATGCAACTCATCTTCTAACTGGACCTGCATCATCATGGTGGGAGAATCAGTTGGCCATGCAACAACCAGGAAGGGAGTTTACCTGGGAGGAGTTCAAGCAGAGATTCTGTGAATATCATGTTCCAAAAAGTGTTATGGAGTTGAAGCGGAGAGAATTTGAGGAGCTTCAGCAGGGATATACTAGTGTCATGAAGTATATCCGGGAGTTTAGTCAACTGTCTCGTTATGCTGAGGAGGATGTTAACACGGAGGAGAAGAGGAAGAAGCGTTTTCTGCGTGGATTATATCCATTTGTGAGGATGCAGTTGAGGTTGGCTAATAAGCAAACTTATCAGCAGTTGCTAGATGCAGCTATTACTTTTGAAGATGACTGCAAGAATGTCCAAGAGGATAGGAGGAAGAGAGCCAAGAAGGAAACCAAGAGAATTCAGTGCTAGATGCAGTGCTCTGATACCATCTGTAGAGGTCCCAATCTTTAATAAGATAGAGCCTCCTGTGTTTTACAATGCTAGTCCCTGGATCAATAGCTAGCATCCACAGTTTAGATGTAATATCAAGAAACAAAGGTCATAATATAACTTTATAACCAGGAATAACATAAATTTATTACATCATACATAGCTCATTTGGCTATTACATTACATTGCAGCGGAATAAATATAATCATGGGTCCTTCATCTTCAAAGTGCCACAGGCAGATGTTGGTTGTAGACTTTGTAATCCTAAACAAACAATCTTCATTAAAATCAATCAACCTGCAACATTACAAGTTACAGCCACAAGGGTCAATACATTTGAATTGTATTGGCAAGTTTCACTACTTTGTATATTATGAGTGGATCCTATCATTACATGCATATTTGGCTAAGTAGAGTTTAAGGCTTATTTGCATAAAGCAACATTTATCCTATCTTTTCAAAATGGTTTTTGGTCCTTTGTCAAATCCTTTTTCCAAGATCCTTGAACTCCTTGGTAGAAACTCAAGTGTTCAAGTCCTTGTCAAAATCCCTTGAGCTACTTGGTAACCCCAAGTGCAACAAGCTTATCAAAATCTCTTTGAATTCCTTGGTAACCCCAAGTACTTCATGCTCTTGAGCACCTTGGTAACCCCAAGTGCAACAAGCTTATCAAAATCTCTTTGAATTCCTTGGTACCCCCAAGTGCATCAAGTTTTTATATTATAAATTGGAATGTCGAGATCTCTCATGGTTCAAACTTTAGTTGCTCAGTATTGTCCATAACCGGGGACGCGGCTAAGTACTTAGATTTTATTAACTTCTGCAGAAGGAGTACACTTTACCCACATGACACAATCCCATCTTGTTGCCACCAATGGCCTACTGGATTAGTGCTCACCAAGATGGAGTACTGGCAGACTGAGAATGTGACGAAGTCTTTCCAAAAGGTCCTCCCATACATCATTGCTAGCTTGTCTTCAGGCCCCATGAAGCATTCCAGATCCCCATGTCCGGTAACTAAAGACAATGTATGGGTCTTCCTACTGTAGTTGACTAAGCCAGAGCCATAATAGCATGTGGTTGTACACGAAAGCCACAATTGGAGAAACATGTTCAATCTCTAAGTTTCCTAGGTGGTTTTCATTTGGAGCACAACACAAAGTGATTGCCATAGACATGGTTCCCTTTTGTTGCCACCTTCTCCAAAACATAAAGTGTCCACCACCTAGGTGGTTCATTGAGTCCTTGTTTTATTATGTAAAAACACAAGTCCTTTTCTCAACCTTTGTAAAATCTCAACATGTATCTCTTTTCAAAACATAGCATGGCTAAGCATGTACAACTTCAATATTTTCACTAAGGAGTGTATAGGGAATCCTATTAGGATTAGCATAGCTTAGGTATAAAACATTTTCATGCATGTTTACAAAATCCACTAAGTATAATGAAAATAGTAGGTCTTTTGTATGATAGTGTAACTTGCCTTTTTGGTAGGGAATGAGGGTTTACTTCTTGATCTTGTTAGTCTCACACTTTGCTAATTTCACTACAATAAATCAAACAAGCATGGCATCAAGTAGCATTCCAAACCAATATTCAAACAATCTTCCACACACACAAGTAATGGAAACTAAGTCATGTATAAGTATGCAATGGTTGGTTCTATGGTAAGGATGGTCTCTACTAGGTTTCTAAACTTTGTAAGTTCCAAATTGGTCATTTACCAAGAATGGCAAAGTCCTTTGTAATTTGAGTTTTATCTCAAGACCATTTTAAAAATCCATTTATCATTTTATGTGGTGAAAATTGTTTTTATCACCCAAAACTTTATGTTTTTCATCAAGTGAGTTGCTCTTGGCAAAGCTTGGTGTAAGTTTTTGTCCAAAACATTTTTCCTAAGGTTTTCCTTGCAAAAACATTTCCATCATAAAATCAATGAGTTTATTTGGCTAGAAAATGGCTAAGTTAAATAATTCAACCTAAATTCTACCAAAATCACTTTTAACACCAAGGGTTGGTTCCTAGGGTCAGTATGGTCACTACAAATCCTTTTGCAAAGGTTTTATCCTTAAATTCAATTTTAAACAATTTTTATACTCTAAACTAGCTCACAAAAGAATCTGCAAAACAAGCAAACAAACAGATACTATTTTCCAAACTAAGGCCATGGTTGGATAGGGATTGTTCTCCTGAATCCATTGATATAAAATTTGTCAAATTTGGACGTGTGGTTTGAAAGTTACAATGGTTTGAAAATGGCTTTTAAATCTGGTTTCTAATTCAGTTTTTAATCAGAACAGGGACACGCGGCAGGATTCTATTGGACGGTACCGCTTCGCTGCGGATCACGCTCTGTAACCATTGGATCTAAATGAGATCGTGCGGCGCAGGACTCGTACCTCTTCGCGGTTAAGTGATCTATCATAACCGTCAGATCCAGATCCTACGGTGCTAGCGTGCTCGACCATTTGCGAGCGGCGCTGCGGTGGCTACCGGCGGCGGAGCGGTCGGTCGATGATGGTTCCGGCGATACAGGAAGCGAGGGAGAAAAAGGGAATGCTCACCGGGCTCAGGGGGTCACGGCGAAGCTCAGGGTACTGCTGGCTTGACAAGGGGCGCTCGGAGGCAGTCACAATTCCTCGTCGGAGTTGGGAACGGCGACAGACGGCTCGGTCCGCGATTGAAGACGACGCTACAGGTCAAGAGAAGACAGACGAAAGGCAGGGTTAGACGCAGGAGATCATGACGGAGCTGTGAGCGTGAACAAGAGGGCTCGGGGCAGTCGAGGCTTACCAGGGAACGTCGCCGGAGAAGAAGCAGACACGGCGGCGCTCTGTGCTTGACGAAGGCGAAGATTGGGGGCGCCCTAAGACAAACGAAAAGTGCTGTTAGGTTCGTCTGAGCTTGGAGATCATCATCGTGTTCTCGGGGAGGAGAGGGGTGACCGGAATCTACCTGTGGGGCTCGTCGGAGAAAGAGGCAGACGGTGGTGACGGTGGTCGAGGTGGTTGTCGACGCTCTGGGTCGCTCGGGGGCAAGCTGGTGCTACGGAGATGATCGCCAGGAGGTGTGGATCACGAGAGCATGGTCGAGGAGGCAAGGGCGGCGAGGGGCTGCCGGAATTGCTGTGACAGCTCGTCGGAGCAGAGGGTGCTCGGGTAGGAATTGAGGCGGCCTAGGGGCGAGCATGGGGAAGGGGTTTGAGGGAAAACGGAGGAGAGAGCGAGGCGATTAAAAGGGCGTGGTCGCGACGAGGAATTAACGCGGCGTTAAGGCGAATTGATCTCGGCATTCATGGATAGCAACGGCAGCGTCGTCTGGGGGAGACAGGGTCGCGCGGGGAAGAAGGAGAAGGCAGTGGGGTCCTCTGTTCAGTGGGAAAAGAAAGGAGGGAGGGGTCCACTTGCCAGTCTCTTTGCGGGTTGTTTAGTTGGTGAAGAAAAACGGTTCCTTCGGGGGGGAAAGAAGACTGGGCTGGACTGGGCCTTAGTGGGTTGCTGGGCTGCTCTATTTTTTTCTGTCCAAATTCTTTTTCCTTTTTCTAATTCTTTTCTGTTTTGAGTTTCAACCAATTAATTAAGCAATCAAACAACACTCAAACCAAATCAAACAACAACAAACTTTTCATTTGAATTTGGTTCTGTTTATCAACATAATCCAAATCCAAAATAAAATAATATTTTTATATTTTAATTTAGGATCCATTTAATAATTAAATAAAATGGATCTTTAGTTATTTAATAAAATAGGGTTTGATTTATTTAAATAAAATTTCCATTTGAAATCCAAATGCTTTCAAAATCAAACCAGTAGGTATCATTTGGAAGTAAATAATACTTGGAAAACTTATTTGAAATAAATAAATAGGTTTTAGTGTCTATTTAAAATGGAAAAAGCCTTTACTTTAATAAAATTTGGATATTAAATCCCTATTATTTTATTTAAACAATCCTTTATTATTTTTAAATAAACCTTTGCTATTTTATTTAAAATAAAATGTTTTTAATTCCCAAAGCTTGGCCAAGGATTAATTTGGCTTTATAAAATAATCTTTATTTATAAACTTCTATTTCATTTGAAAACAAATCTTTTCATTTAGTTGTTTCAAAATAATATTTCTAAATGTTTTTTTATTTTTCCTTTTATGAAATGTTTATCTTTTTAAATCCCTTTAGGTTTATTTTTAATTCAAATGGGTTTGAGGTTCCCATTGAGTTCAAAAGTTTCTTCTGGCTCTGAAAATTAAACAAAGTTTTGTTTTATTCATTTATTTTCACATTACAAGATTTGAAAATCTTGGGATGTGACAGGCTACCACCCTTAAAATAAATCTCGTCCAGAGATTTGGGGAAGGCTGGGGTACAAGCAAGTTCAAAACTACTAGGGTACTACCACCCTTAAAATTTTTCAAACAAATATTACATATTGGCCTTCTTGGGTCCTGGAAATTTCTCTAAGCAAACTTTTGCTTTATTCCTATGCTTGACTCATGGACCAAGGTTGAGTTTCTCCATGGGCTTGTTCAACTTGTTCTTCATCCTTTCTGGACAATTGCTTGCATAATGTCCTGGATTCTTGCAGTTGAAGCAATGAATGTCCTTGAGTTCTTTGCGTTGTTCTTGTGGACAAGTGGCTACATAATGGCCTGGTTCTTTGCAGTTGTTGCACCATACTTGATCAATCTCTTTATTCTTCTTGTTCTCTGGGCATCCACTGGAGTAGTGTCCCATTTATTTACATCTACGACATTGTGCAAGGCTCATGTCTTGCTTTTGTTTCTTAAATTTCTTTAGTCCTTTGAATTGGGTTGTCTTGTTAGGAGGTAGGAGTGGTCCTTTTCCTTTGGTAGACTTGGATCCTTTTTGTTTCCTTTGTTCCACCATGGCATATATAGGACATTGGCCAGGAGTATGGTCACTTCCTTCACAAAGGTAACAAGTAGCTTGATAGGTGGGGCATTGTCCAACAGGATGATCTTCTTCACAATTGGGGCATTGTCCTTCATGCTCCTTGGAAGTATGATCCTTGTCTCCACATATAGTGCAAGCTGGGGCTCCATCCAGAATAACATTCTTGTCAGCCTTGTTATCATAGACTTCTTTGGGGTAGTTTTCCTCCATGCTGATCATTTGGTTGGTCACCTTAAGCATCAGTTCAGACTGCTCTTCCAAAAACTTTTGTAGTGCTGGATCTTTATCACTATTGTTGACTATGAACTGAGCTGTCAGTTGATTCAACTGGTGTTGGGTTGCTATGAGCTCCTTCATGCTGTCAGCTTGGTTGGTGTTGATGTCATCAACCTTGGAGTCTTTTGGAGTAGTCATCTGTTTGGGTTGAAGGGAGGTTAGAATAGGCAAGTTATTTCTAAGGAATCAATTCTAATCACACACTTCACAATTTACACAGACAATGTGCATGCAATCACAAACCAAACATTCACAAACAACTTTGCACTCAAACAACAAGGTTCAAGCACTTACTTAGGCAACAAAATATTTTCGTTACACCACATAAGTTGGTGGTTTGACTTAACTAAATTATGGTGGTCCATCTATGTGGTTCACTTGTGATCTTTCCATCCTTCTTGGTTGATTCTTCTTGTATGAGACCATGGTTTCCTTGAGAAAGACTCTTGGTCACAATACTTCAAAGTTGTTGATGGTTTCTTCTTATTTTGCATTCCCTCAGTCTCTATTTCTTAAGTATGATTTCCTTGTCTCACTTGTGGTCCTTAGTAGTTTCCATGTTGGAAGTCCTTGGTGAACATGCTGAAGATGTTGAAGTCATTAGAGTTGAAGAAGTTGAAGTCATCCTTTACACATGGTGTAGTCTTTGGCCATGGGTAGGTTTTTCCATCAAGTTGAAGTATAAGAGAAGTATAGTTGAAACCAAAATGGTTGAGGAAAGAGTTTACAAGTATTTTCGTAAATAAGTTTTTGGATCAAATACAACTCCTATTTTTCTAAGGGTTTTTGTCCAATCCTAGGGTTTACAAATCCTATAGGCAACACAGTGCTCTGATACCATCTGTAGAGGTCCCAATCTTTAATAAGATAGAGCCTCCTGTGTTTTACAATGCTAGTCCCTGGATCAATAGCTAGCATCCACAGTTTAGATGTAATATCAAGAAACAAAGGTCATAATATAACTTTATAACCAGGAATAACATAAATTTATTACATCATACATAGCTCATTTGGCTATTACATTACATTGCAGCGGAATAAATATAATCATGGGTCCTTCATCTTCAAAGTGCCACAGGCAGATGTTGGTTGTAGACTTTGTAATCCTAAACAAACAATCTTCATTAAAATCAATCAACCTGCAACATTACAAGTTACAGCCACAAGGGTCAATACATTTGAATTGTATTGGCAAGTTTCACTACTTTGTATATTATGAGTGGATCCTATCATTACATGCATATTTGGCTAAGTAGAGTTTAAGGCTTATTTGCATAAAGCAACATTTATCCTATCTTTTCAAAATGGTTTTTGGTCCTTTGTCAAATCCTTTTTCCAAGATCCTTGAACTCCTTGGTAGAAACTCAAGTGTTCAAGTCCTTGTCAAAATCCCTTGAGCTACTTGGTAACCCCAAGTGCAACAAGCTTATCAAAATCTCTTTGAATTCCTTGGTAACCCCAAGTGCTTCATGCTCTTGAGCACCTTGGTAACCCCAAGTGCAACAAGCTTATCAAAATCTCTTTGAATTCCTTGGTACCCCCAAGTGCATCAAGTTTTTATATTATAAATTGGAATGTCGAGATCTCTCATGGTTCAAACTTTAGTTGCTCAGTATTGTCCATAACCGGGGACGCGGCTAAGTACTTAGATTTTATTAACTTCTGCAGAAGGAGTACACTTTACCCACATGACACAATCCCATCTTGTTGCCACCAATGGCCTACTGGATTAGTGCTCACCAAGATGGAGTACTGGCAGACTGAGAATGTGACGAAGTCTTTCCAAAAGGTCCTCCCATACATCATTGCTAGCTTGTCTTCAGGCCCCATGAAGCATTCCAGATCCCCATGTCCGGTAACTAAAGACAATGTATGGGTCTTCCTACTGTAGTTGACTAAGCCAGAGCCATAATAGCATGTGGTTATACACGAAAGCCACAATTGGAGAAACATGTTCAATCTCTAAGTTTCCTAGGTGCCACAATCTCTAAGCCACAATTAGGATTAGCATAGCTTAGGTATAAAACATTTTCATGCATGTTTACAAAATCCACTAAGTATAATGAAAATAGTAGGTCTTTTGTATGATAGTGTAACTTGCCTTTTTGGTAGGGAATGAGGGTTTACTTCTTGATCTTGTTAGTCTCACACTTTGCTAATTTCACTACAATAAATCAAACAAGCATGGCATCAAGTAGCATTCCAAACCAATATTCAAACAATCTTCCACACACACAAGTAATGGAAACTAAGTCATGTATAAGTATGCAATGGTTGGTTCTATGGTAAGGATGGTCTCTACTAGGTTTCTAAACTTTGTAAGTTCCAAATTGGTCATTTACCAAGAATGGCAAAGTCCTTTGTAATTTGAGTTTTATCTCAAGACCATTTTAAAAATCCATTTATCATTTTATGTGGTGAAAATTGTTTTTATCACCCAAAACTTTATGTTTTTCATCAAGTGAGTTGCTCTTGGCAAAGCTTGGTGTAAGTTTTTGTCCAAAACATTTTTCCTAAGGTTTTCCTTGCAAAAACATTTCCATCATAAAATCAATGAGTTTATTTGGCTAGAAAATGGCTAAGTTAAATAATTCAACCTAAATTCTACCAAAATCACTTTTAACACCAAGGGTTGGTTCCTAGGGTCAGTATGGTCACTACAAAATCCTTTTGCAAAGGTTTTATCCTTAAATTCAATTTTAAACAATTTTTATACTCTAAACTAGCTCACAAAAGAATCTGCAAAAACAAGCAAACAAACAGATACTATTTTCCAAACTAAGGCCATGGTTGGCTAGGGCTTGTTCTCCTGAATCCATTGATATAAAATTTGTCAAATTTGGACGTGTGGTTTGAAAGTTACAATGGTTTGAAAATGGCTTTTAAATCTGGTTTCTAATTCAGTTTTTAATCAGAACAGGGACACGCGGCAGGATTCTATTGGACGGTACCGCTTCGCTGCGGATCACGCTCTGTAACCGTTGGATCTAAGTGAGATCGTGCGGCGCAGGACTCGTACCTCTTCGCGGTTAAGTGATCTATCATAACCGTCAGATCCAGATCCTACGGTGCTAGCGTGCTCGACCATTTGCGAGCGGCGCTGCGGTGGCTACCGGCGGCGGAGCGGTCGGTCGATGATGGTTCCGGCGATACAGGAAGCGAGGGAGAAAAAGGGAATGCTCACCGGGCTCAGGGGGTCACGGCGAAGCTCAGGGTACTGCTGGCTTGACAAGGGGCGCTCGGAGGCAGTCGCAATTCCTCGTCGGAGTTGGGAACGGCGACAGACGGCTCGGTCCGCGGTTGAAGACGACGCTACAGGTCAAGAGAAGACAGACCGAAGGCAGGGTTAGACGCAGGAGATCATGACGGAGCTGTGAGCGTGAACAAGAGGGCTTGGGGCGGTCGAGGCTTACCAGGGAACGTCGCCGGAGAAGAAGCAGACACGGCGGCGCTCTGTGCTTGACGAAGGCGAAGATTGGGGGCGCCCTAAGACAAACGGAAAGTGCTGTTAGGTTCGTCTGAGCTTGGAGATCATCATCGTGTTCTCGGGGAGGAGAGGGGTGACCGGAATCTACCTGTGGGGCTCGTCGGAGAAAGAGGCAGACGGTGGTGACGGTGGTCGAGGTGGTTGTCGACGCTCTGGGTCGCTCGGGGGCAAGCTGGTGCTACGGGGATGATCGCCAGGAGGTGTGGATCACGAGAGTATGGTCGAGGAGGCAAGGGCGGCGAGGGGCTGCCGGAATTGCTGCGACAGCTCGTCGGAGCAGAGGGTGCTCGGGGAGGAATTGAGGCGGCCTAGGGGCGAGCATGGGGAAGGGGTTTGAGGGAAAACGGAGGAGAGAGCGAGGCGATTAAAAGGGCGTGGTCGCAACAAGGAATTAACGCGACGTTAAGGCGAATTGATCTCGGCATTCATGGACAGCAACGGCAGCGTCGTCTGGGGGAGACAGGGTCACGCGGGGAAGAAGGAGAAGGCAGTGGGGTCCTCTGTTCAGTGGGAAAAGAAAGGAGGGAGGGGTCCACTTGCCAGTCTCTTTGCGGGTTGTTTAGTTGGTGAAGAAAAATGGTTCCTTCGGGGGGGAAAGAAGACTGGGCTGGACTGGGCCTTAGTGGGTTGCTGGGCTGCTCTATTTTTTTCTGTCCAAACTCTTTTTCCTTTTTCTAATTCTTTTCTGTTTTGAGTTTCAACCAATTAATTAAGCAATCAAACAACACTCAAATCAAATCAAACAACAACAAACTTTTCATTTGAATTTTGTTCTGTTTATCAACATAATCCAAATCCAAAATAAAATAATATTTTTATATTTTAATTTAGGATCCATTTAATAATTAAATAAAATGGATCTTTAGTTATTTAATAAAATAGGGTTTGATTTATTTAAATAAAATTTCCATTTGAAATCCAAATGCTTTCAAAATCAAACCAGTAGGTATCATTTGGAAGTAAATAATACTTGGAAAACTTATTTGAAATAAATAAATAGGTTTTAGTGTCTATTTAAAATGGAAAAAGCCTTTACTTTAATAAAATTTGGATATTAAATCCCTATTATTTTATTTAAACAATCCTTAATTATTTTTAAATAAACCTTTGCTATTTTATTTAAAATAAAATATTTTTAATTCCCAAAGCTTGGCCAAGGATTAATTTGGCTTTATAAAATAATCTTTATTTATAAACTTCTATTTCATTTGAAAACAAATCTTTTCATTTAATTGTTTCAAAATAATATTTCCAAATGTTTTTTTATTTTTCCTTTTATGAAATGTTTATCTTTTTAAATCCCTTTAGGTTTATTTTTAATTCAAATGGGTTTGAGGTTCCCATTGAGTTCAAAAGTTTCTTCTGGCTCTGAAAATTAAACAAAGTTTTGTTTTATTCATTTATTTTCATATTACAAGATTTGAAAATCTTGGGATGTGACAAATATTCATGAATCTGATGAACAAAATCTTCATGCCATATTTGGATAAGTTCGTCATAGTTTTTATTGATGATATTCTGATATATTCCAAGGATAAGGAAGAACATGCTGATCATTTGAGAATAGCATTCCAGACACTAAGGGAACATAAACTTTATGCTAAGTTCAGTAAGTGTGAATTTTGGCTAGATGAGGTAGAATTCCTCGGCCATGTGATTAGTAAGGATGGAATTGCTGTAAACCCATCCAAAGTTCAGTCAGTATTACAGTGGACTGCACCAACCAATGTGAAGCAAATTCGAGGTTTCTTAGGAATGGTTGGTTATTATCGGAGATTCATTGAAGGTTTCTCCAAAATAGCTGGACCAATGACCAAATTGCTAAGAAAGAATACACCATTCAATTGGGATGAGAAGTGTGAAGAAAGTTTTGAGGAGTTGAAGACCAGGTTAACCACAGCTCCAATCTTAGCAGTTCCTAAAACAGGGAAGGACTTCACAATATACTGCGATGCATCTAAAAGAAGGTCTAGGTTGTGTGTTAATGCAATATCGGAAAGTGATTGCTTATGGTTCAAGACAACTGAAACCACATGAAGTCAATTATCCAACTCATGATTTAGAGTTAGCAGCAGTGGTTTTTGCGCTGAAAGAATGGAGGCATTTTCTTTATGGAGCCAGATGTGAGTTATACACTGACCATAAAAGTCTCAAATATTTCTTCACCCAAAAGGAACTGAATATGAGACAAAAGCGTTGGTTGGAACTAATCAAAGATTATGATTTAACAATCAACTATACCCCAGGAAAAGCAAATGTGATAGTTGATGCTTTAAGCAGAAAGAGTGCAGACATTCAGCCTAGCAATAGGGAGTTACCAAAAGAGTTACAAATGGACTTGGAAAAATTAGAACTTCAATTCATCAGAACAGAGGTTCTTGGAGGATTAGCTACTATGCAAGTAGTTGCAGAGCAGGACAGTGATCTTAAACACGATATTTTTAGACATCAAGCAGAAGACCCTTTTATTGCTGAGGAAATTCGGAGGATATCTCAAGGGCAAAAATCAGTTTTTCGCCTTGGAGATTATGAGTTTTTATGGTTTCAAGACCGTCTATGTGTTCCAGATGTGACTGAGATTCGTGATGTCATACTCCGAGAAGCACATGAAACACCATATTCTATACATCCATGAAGTACTAAAATGTATATGGATTTAAAAGAACTATTCTGGTGGAATAACATGAAAAGGGATATTGCTAAATATGTATCAGAATGCCATACTTGCCAAAGGGTGAAGGCTGAACATCAAAGTCCGGCAGGACCATTACAACCTTTAGAAATTCCCGAGTGGAAGTGATAGGAAATAGGTATGGACTTCATCACAGGATTTCCCATGACACCTAAACGGAAGGATATGATATGGGTTATTGTGGACAGACTCACTAAAAGTGCACATTTTATTCTGGTAAATTAGAAAGATAATGCCGAGAAGTTAGTAGAAGTTTACGTCAAAGAGATAGTAAGTAAGCATGGAGTACCCAAAAAGATCGTAACTGTTAGGGGAATAGTGTTTACTTTAGCATTTTGGAAGAAATTGCATGAAGCACTTGGTTCAAAGTTAGATTTTAGCACAGCCTATCATCCTGAGACAAGAGGTCAAATAGAGAGAACAAATCAGATACTAGAATACATGTTAAGGGCTTGTGCATTAGATTTTGGAGGTACATGGGAAGATCATCTACCATTGGCAGAATTTTCCTACAATAATAGCTATCAGAGTAGTCTGAAGGCAGGTCCATACCAAGTTATGTATGGAAGGAAGTGTAGACCACCAATATGTTGGTATGAGCCTGGTAGCAGCAAAGAATTTGCGCCAGACTATATCAAGGAAAGACAAGATATCATTGATAAGATCAGGGATAGACTTAAAATAGCCCAGAGTAGGCAGAAAAGTTATGCTGATCAAAGTCGAAGATCATGGCATCCAGAAGTGGGAGACATGGTATACTTGAAAGTAAGTACAATGAAAGGGGTGAAAAGGTTCGGAGTTAAAGGAAAATTGAGTCCAAGATACATCGGACCATTCAAGATATTGAGTCAGAACAGAACTATAGCTTATGCTTTAGAGTTACCATCAAGATTGGCTCAAGTGCACAATGTTTTCCATGTGTCACAACTTCGTAAATGTTTGAAAGTTCCAGATGATGCAATCACACATCAGGAAATAGAAATACAAGCAGACTTGAGCTATATAGAAAAGCCCTGTAAAATTTTGGAAGAAAACTAGAAAAGGTTGAGGAATAGGGCAATCAAATATTGCAAGGTACAATGGGAACATCACCTTGAAAGGGAAGCCACTTGGGAGAAAGAAGAAGATTTAATAAAAGCCTATCCAGAACTATTCAGGTACATCTCCACAAACTTCGGGATGAAGTTTAATTTAAGGGGGGGAGTCTGTAACATCCCAGCATTTAGGAACTAACGAAGGGTAGATTTAGGAATTTGAAATATTGCATGCATTTATCTATGAAAATATGGGTAAATTTTTTGCCAAATAAAAGCCTAAAGTGATCAAGGTTTCTTCCATACTTCGAGATTAGGTATAGTCTTGAAGGATGATTGTTATAGACTTTGATATGATTTTTGTGGACTTATGTGTTTTGGGAAATGAAATTTGAATTTGAAACTTGAGTGTTTGAATTATAATTCAAAAGAATTTTTGAATAATGTTTGATTATTTGATTTAATTAAGAGTTAACCATCGAACTTTATATAAAGAGAGCAATTAAGAATATGAATTTCCATTTCATAATTGTATTCAATAAATAAGTTACAAAAATGTAACTTATGAAAATCATCAACAATCTTTACAATAGCAAATAAATAAAGAATATTTCTTTATTGATAATAGTATAATCTTTATTACAAAAGAATAACAATAAAGAGTACAAAAGAATAAATTAAAGATTACAATTGAATATGAGAGTTATTACAAGTGACAAATCTATAAAGAAAAATAAAAACCTAAACTAAAGTCTTGATCTTCAAATCTGGTACCTGGACAATAAAAAGAAACTTAAAATAAAAAGAAGGTTAGGATTAGAATTATTTTTACTCTCAGAGTTGATAGTGAAGTGCAGTGTTCACTTTTTCATCATTGATTATTTAAGGGGCAAGTTTCACCAATATGAAAGAATGTATCTTTCATAATTTCAAGCCATAAGTCAAATAAACAGCAAGGAGGGGCAAGTTTCACCAGCCAGGTAAAAGGTAACCTAATAACAGTAACTTTCAAAATTCAGAACATATCCACAACTGTGCAGTAAGCACACAGGCAGCACACACACCAAACTGCATGGTGTGTGCTGTCAGCACCATAGAAACAGCCCAATCACACAAAATTCTCAGCACAGCCGTGGGGAAGCACTAGTACATCTCTTCACTGCTCACACCACACAAGAACAACTAGCTTAGCTAGAGCCAAATAAACCAGCAACACCATATCACACCAGATCAAGCCACATATCACCTGATGGTGACATAAGGAGGGGAAGGATCAGGTCAATAGCAAGGCCAAGCTCACAGGAGCTAGGAGGAGCAGATTTCCTCAAGGCCAAGCACAAGCATCAAGGGAACACAAGAACAGCATCAAGAGGAGAAGGACTGGACCAGACCAGCAACCCCACCAGCACATCAAGCCATCACAAGCATAGATTTTGTGGTGAGTATCATAAACCACCATAGGATCTGTTTATCTTATCCAAGCAAAATATATGTGCTGATGCATAAGACAACCTCTCAATAATCACCCAAGTGGGGTGAAGCTATCCTAGAGGTTTTAAATATAAAGATCAAGATCAAACTCTATTAAAAACACCAAATTATCAGACCAGCCTCACATAATTGGTGATACCAAAGGCAACCTCTATATTTTAACATTTGTTCTTACAAAATCTAGGCACATCTCCAAGAAGGATTAGCACCTCAGATTTTATAAGCCACAAACAAAACCATATATATTTAACCAACTAGGATCCAAGATCTATAAGCTGCTGATGTCTTAATCAATTTTGAAAATGATAGCAACATAGGAACTTAGTTCCTAGAGCCTCGGACCAGCATCATTGGCTAGATCAAACAATAAGTTTCCCAACTTATCTATCAACATCCATCAAGTCCCATAAATGACTATAAGTATAGACAGTAACAAGATATACTTATGTACCATCTTAAGAAGGTTTCATAAGCACTGACCTTATCACAAAGACAATCAAATAGTCCAATCTACACAAATCATCTCCCTGAAACTAGATACAGGGATCATATCCTAGTTATTTATTCATGATCACAGAATCAATAGATTCTATTGAATAAAATTCAAACCAAGCATGGAAAGCCAACAATAACTAGGTCAGTGAATCCACACTGACTAGATCATTGTTAGTATCAAGATACTGACAACAGATAAACACATCAATTCACCAGAGTACCAACCAGAGGCAATACTATGCAACCCTAGCATTTAATCCAGCCTTAGTCACAAACCAACAACAGCACCACACAATCAAAGGGGGTGACCACAAGCACTGAGGTGCAGAGCACCCAAATCCCCACTAAACAGCATAACCAGATCATAGGAGCATCTTACAAGCACCAGAGATGAACCCTAGTAGCAATACAAGCACAAAACTATAACTTGCCACTAGATACACACAAAGGAATCCAAGGTGGTAAGATGAACTGGGATCCACGAAGGCATAATTCACCAGGGTCCTCGCTGACGAATTGAAGAGGAAAGCAAAAGGGCCGATGAGCTCGCGACGGCACGGGGAGCACCCAGTGGGTGCTGCAACCTGCACCAGCCACAGCAGCGGCCACAGCAGCACACGGGCACCACACCTCACCACGGGAGGGTCCGCGGCGGCGGCAGCAACACCATTCCCAAACCCTAGGGTTCGGGAAGGGGCTAGCCTGACCATGGTAGGACCCCAGGATCAAATCAAACTGGACTAGATGGACGAGCGTGGTCGACAACCTCGCCCCTCACCACGGCGACACGAATTGCCGGTGACAGCATCGCTGACCACGGGGTCGGGAGAGGAGAAGGAGAGGGGTGAGATCGAGGGAGAGACAGAGAGTGAGTTGGTCTGGGTGGGCCGAAAACCCTTCGGGATGTTATTTTGACCTTGCCCTACTGGGCCACAAGGGCCCAATAAACCCAAATGGCCAGCCCAAATCATTTAGAGTTTGTTTTAATAATTGGAAAAGACCAAAATGCCCCTGAATTAATTAAATTCTAGAAAATAAAATAAAAGTCTAAAAAATTTAAATAAAATATTTTTGGATTCACAATAATCCAAACTATCCAAATAAATTAAGGGAAAAAAATTTAGACATATAAATTTTATTAAGAATTTTGGAATTTATATATTCCTTATGGAATTTTACAAAATTATTGAAAGATGATAAAAATAAATAAAAATCACTTTCATGATATTTTAATATTGTAGTATTTTATAAAAATACTAAACAAATATTTAATAACAATTTTTGGTAATTAAATGATATTTCTTAAAGGAATTATCAAATTAATAAAATTCAAATAAAAGGGAAATAAAATAAAAGAATACAATATTCTATTATAAATATTAAAATTAATATTTATAAATCCTTTATTATTAAAAAAGAATTTTTATAATAATGGGGAGAATGCATATCAAATGAAATGATGCATTACATTACTTTGCATAATCATTTTGCTTCTTTAAATATTGTCCTTACCGGGCAATAATGATGTTTTTGTAGACATAGAAGCTCAAGGTCCAGTGCAAGCATCAGACTTCACTACCTTGCCATCACAAGGCAAGTTCATCACTTGCTCATATCCTTTGAATAGTCTTTATCAAAGTAATTGCAAATGGTGTGTTATCATATATACTCTAAAGAAATAAAATATTATTTTCACAAATAAAGAAATCTTAGATATCATCCTAAGTGATGATATAATGGAGCAATAGAACTTAGGGTTCTAATTGCAATAATGATGATCAATTAGGGACTTAATAACCCCTCACATTAGTGATTCTAGCGCCGTATATTACGCGTTAGCCATGAGATTTGGAATGGGACAGAGAAGTCAGTTGTATCTTCTTGCTCTCGCGAAGGGGGCAGTGATTGGCTTGGACCAACTACTGGGCCCCATATCATGGAATTGTGGACAGGAAAGTACGCCCGGTTGTGCAACAAGGAGTTGATCTCTCGTGGGTAAAGTAACGCACCTCTGCAGAGTGTAAGAATTGTAACTTGTTACTCCTTGTTCCGGGAAGGAGCTACGAATGCGGCAGGAAAGGAACTCCACGAAAGTTCTGGTCAACCTGTGAAGGCTCATGGTCATAGAATTTCTTAATAAAATAAATCTTTGAAGAAAGATTTACAAAAACTGCATAGTGCCAAGGATTTATAATCCAAGGTGGTAGTTAGAGCATCAAACTTCCCACCTTGCATATAATGAACTTGTTGGGTAACACTGTTAGTCATCCTTTCCTTTGATCCCTTTCTTAGACTCTGATGATCCCGAATACGTTCCAATGTATGCAGCTGAATGTCAAGAAGATGTGTTCTACGAGGAGCCTGACCTGTTAGGAGGTGTTGAAGGTATGGATTACGAAATCCGCTATGGTGTCGATGATAACGAGTCTAACTAAGTATCCTAGTTAGTAGTAACCAACGGAGCCGAGCAGCATGAACCCTATAGAATAAGCTGCTGAGCTCAACCCCTAGTTGGAGTTGCTACTTTTAAATTCCGTTGAAACACTTTATATTTTGTTTTGTAAGTTGAAACCTTTTGAAGTCGTGAACTTCTGGTATTGTAATAATAATAATAATGTGTGAATGTTTGTAATATGAACCCGCAATGTTTCTGTTGTACCACTCTGAGGGATGTGATATTTACAGAACGGTGTTCTGTGGATGTCATGTCAACGACTATAGTGTACTACACATGTAGTGGTATGCTGGGTCACCGCATTACTGAGCTCAGTTTTTGCTTGGGGACAAGCGAAGGTCTAAGCTTGGGAGGAGTTGATACGTCCAATTTGCATCACCATTCTATATCATAATTTTCCTCTATTCATTAGTATGTTTCTTATTAAGAGGTGTTACTTATGTCTTTTCATCTGTTTTTGCATGGTGGGTGATTCTTTGAGGATGGACTGCCAGACTCAGGTTTCTGATGGAAAAAGAGGTGTTTCGATGCAATTTCGCGAAGATCGGAAAAATACCAGAAAATAATGGAAAATCATATTTTCCCAGAAGACGAAGGAAGCCAGAAGGGGAGGCGGAGATGGGCCACAGGGGGCCCACACCCCTAGGTGCGGGACCCCCTGGGCCGCGCCTACAGGGGTGTGGCTCACCTGGCCGGCCTCCGACTCCACCCTCTCGCCTATATCTTCTCCTCGAAACCCTAAGACACAAGGAGCGACCATAGAAAGATTCCGCCGCCTCTATGGGGCGGAAAACACCGAGAGAGAAAGAGATCTCCGGCAGACAGGTTTCTGCCAGGGAAATTCCTTCCCGGAGAGGGGGATAGTCGCCATCGACACCATCATCAAGCTAGGCTTCATCGGGATCATCATCATCATTCAAACCATCATCTCCACCAGCACCATCATCACCACTCCATCCCGTTGTAACAATCGTGTTGAATACTTGCATATTTCTTAAGGGAAACTTTCCCGGTGTTGATTACTATTGTAGTTGATGCTTGTGAGTGGAACCATTGGATTATTGTTTATGTTCAGATTGTTATCCATCACCATATCATCTTTGATATTGATCCATATGATGTCTTGTGAGTAGTTCGTTTAGTTTTTGAGGACATGGGAGAAGTCATGTTGTTAGTAGTGGATTTGTGATGAGATATTATTCAATGGTTTAGTATTTAAGTTGTGGTGCTATTCTTCTAGTGGTGTCATGTGAACGTCGACTACATGGTACTTCACCATTTATGTGCCTAGGGGAATGCATTGTGTATTTGGCTACTAATTGTGGGGTTGTCGGAGTGACAGAAACCTGAACCCCTGTTAGGACACCATTGTACAAGGGAGCGTAGGATCTCAGAGTTTAAGGTTGTGGTTAGGTTTATATCTTAATTACTTTCCTATAGTTGTGGATGCTTGCAGGGGGTTTAACCACAAGTATGTATTAGTCCAAGTAAGGTCGGTACGTTAGCACAGGTTCACCCACACAACACTTACAACACCAAAGAAGACTACTCAGCTATCTGAAGCGAAAGCACTTGACAATATACCCATGTGTCCTCGAGAATGTTTGGTCCTTATAAGTATTTCCACCGGCTTGTCCTTTGCTAAGAAAGGATTGGGCCACTTGATGTAGTTGTTCGTTGTCTTTATTACTTGCACTTTGTTTATTTGCTTTATCAGAAAACCCCTAAAAATTTGTTTGCTAAGTATTTACAGAGATTTCCTGCTCCTTACCACTAGTCAACACCTTCTGCTCCTCGTTGGGATCGACACTCCTATTTATTGAAAGTACTACGATACACCCCCTATACTTGTGGGTCATCACTCCAGCAGTCTCCCCCGCCTTCGCCATGTCAGCATACTCCCCCGACTCTGCTATGTCAGTAGTCTCTGCCACATCAGCGGACTCCCCCACCTCCACCGCATCAGCAGACTCCCCCGCCTCCGCCTCGTCAGCAAAAGCAGAAGAGCACCACCGCTCCAGTGGCTAGAACTACAGCCGCGAAAAAAACCCTCTGCGGGTACAAGGAAGAAACTTAAGGTGGCTCCTGCCAAGTTACCTTATGAAATGACTGATGAGGAAAATAAAGCGGGCGTGGATGCATATGTGAAACAACATCTTGCACCAAAACGTCCCAATCCAAAGCAGTTTATAGCACCAAAAACAATGAAACACTTTGTGGACATGCTTGAAAGTAGGCCAGATAATCTGCCATTAGACTATGATCGCTCTATTATGAAGTCACATAAAGCGAATCTATAGTGGTCGAGAAGTAGTAGTACAAGCGGGAAAACAATTCCGTAGCTCGGATAACAGAAAAATCAACCGTGCCCCCCACTCAAAGTGTTTTCCGATGATTATGATCCGGAGGTTGCACGACTATGCGCACTAACGGCTATAGGTGATCCTTCTTTTCCCACAGCTGAATTAGCATACAAATACAAGTACAGGGCGCCTCTAGTCAGACCTCGAGAGGTCACGCATCTACAAACACAAATGCAAAAATTGCACAAGTGGTATCTCGATGCCTGTAAGGAAGGGAAGATCATGATCACGGTGGGAATTAAAGATGGGCATTACTTCTATGGAGACACCGAGATACACATTGACTTCAAAGAATTATTTCATTTATTCAATCAAGACGCCTCGACAAATCTATCATCAGTTTCTATTGTCTTTAAGTGATTTAGTTCCCACTTTGATTAAGTTCGTAGCTCAGATCCTTCATTACGTGTATAATTATCATTACTATATTCTTTTATACGCTATTATACAGACTGAAGATTCTCGAATGCAAAAGAGGATAAATCTATGACCTTGGGTGCATTGATCCAAATAACATTAATGAACATACGGTAAAAAAGAAGTCCCAGGAAAAATAGGATTATTTGCTAAAGTTTTTACTAAAACAACAAACCAAAACGGAAATACTATTTCCTTACAACTTCGAGTGAGTGTTACTATCTTCTACACATATGATTTCGTTTACTCCATGTTAAGTGTAATTTTTGAGATATACGTGCGTAGCTTTCACTATTTTTTCACTATTTGCTACTAATCATTCACGTTGACACCGAAAAAGTACTTGTCATGGACTCGAAACGTAAAGACCCAGAGGTAATTTCAATCATTATAGCACTATATTGGCATCTTTCATTCATTTCCTCATATCAAGTACTTAATAACTCGTTTACTCATTTTCGAGAAACCGGGCAGGGTTTGGAAATGGTTCATCAAGGCTACTATTGGGTGAATGGAAAGAGGTGCTGACATTTCGACAAATCCCTGTAAGTACTACTATTGAATGAATGTTCACGCATCTCTTTAAATCTTGCTTCAATACCATTACCATGCTTGATTATTATTTTGATCGAACTCTATTCTGGTGAAGTGTTTGAGGCAGCTAGACGGGAACAATTTATGTGGATACTACGTTTGCGAGTTCATTCGTCAGACGACCTATGAGAAGAACATACCTCATAAACAATCTGAAGTACGTCAACAATGTTCACAATCTTATTTCATTGCCATCAGTTGTGTTGAGTTTCATTCATATATATATTGATCCCCTTCTTTAAATTAGATCAAATGGATTTGGGACGGTCTCCTAGAGCAGGATCGCATACGAGCTATTCAAGAGAAATTAGCGAAATTCTTAGTTAAGGAGGTCATAGATCCAAACGGAGAATACCATCGAGAACTTGTACTTGTATTTATACAATAGGGATCATGTAATAGAAATTATATTGTATATATGCATGAAACGTGTGTACTGTATGTAATATGTTCGACCAAAGCACGAAGAAAGATTTCACTCTTTAATCTCTATATTCATGACGATGTTCTGTAATTGTTCCTATCACAAACATCAAACCTGGCTCGCTCTCCCTCCTCTGCCGCGGCAGAAAAATGCCCCAAAACTCTACCGCATAGCCACCCGCTGCCGCGGCAGCCGAAACACGTGAAACGCTACCGCGGTAGAGCTTAATTTGTCCCGATTCGTAATACGAACCGAGACTAATCGTCCTCCACTCCCCGCTCTCCACGTGGAGCGTCTTTTGTCCCGGTTAGGAGAGGGACCGGTACTAGAGGGGGGATCTTTATTCTCGAACCGTAGCCCGGTTCAAAAACTGGGACTAATGCCCCGTTTTCCACTAGTGCGAGTTTCACGTCTCTGAATCAAAAAAACAACACTAGTTGACGTTTTTAGGGTTCTAGTTTTTTTTTGAAACTCTTTTGAGGGTACTAGTTAAAGTGTAGAGGGGTGGGGGGAACCCAAGAACGGAACACGATACTTCGATACCAAGCCCAACATTGGTCTTTTTTGTGAGAAACATTGGTCTTTCTTATTATTGAAAGAAGAGCTCCACAGGGGTATGGCTGCAAGCGTGTGTGGGACGTCTGCGGCACCGCATAAACTCCTAAGCGTGGATGCCAGTAGGTAGGAGAAGAAAATAATCAGGAATTTGCGGCTGTCCTGTACCCGCATAACCCACGTAAATTGAAGCAGCCAACAACAGAAGGCCAGATTGAAATAGACAACGGCAGTAGGCCAGATCGGGGATGGCGGACGGGATTGGTTGAGGGAAGCCAAATCCGGCGTGGTGACCGAGATCGGAGAGGGGTGGCCGGGAATCGAACATGGATAGCCGGAATCGAGGGAGAAGAGGCTAAATCAGGGCTTGATTAGTTTTGCTTTGATACAAAGCTAACCTGCATGCTTAATCAGGGCTGAATCGAAGACATTGTTGTAGAGCATGATCCTATACGGACAAACATGGACGTCGCATAACTGCAACCAGTTAGCAGGCTATTGCGTAACTGTCGCGGGCTTATGTGGCACGTATGCGGGCTCCCACATCGCGGCCCACTTGTAGCCTAACACAGGGGCCCAACTTAAAGGACTCAGCCCAACAAGAACTCCATCTCTCTTTGAACAACGAGGGCAGGTGGACAGCGCCCGCGCTGTTAGGCCCATGAAAGCAGAGAACAGGCCGCGGCAGTCCCTCGATGGGCTGAGCCGACCTCCTCGGAACCATCTGGTTGTGAGCCCAACTAACTACGAGGGAGAGAAAAGCAAGCTAAGTTTCTCCAACGGGCCGACCCGACCTCCCCGGAACCATATCGATGTGAGCCCAGCTAACTATGGAGAAAACAAGCAAGCCGTAAAGGAATAAGTTTTTCCGACGGGTCGATCCGACCTCTCCGAAACCATCTCGAGCATGTAAATCCACTACCAGATCAATAGCATTAATCCAACATGTAACTTTAAAACACTACCAGATCTATAGCATTAATCCAACATGTAAATCCACTGCCATCCTTAACTAGTGCTACTACTACTAGTAGTACTACTCCGTCTTAGAGTTATAAAACAGAGAATCCTACAGTCTTACGACGTGTAAATCATCGATTTTGCGACCAATTTTTGGCAGTACCCAGGAGGCCAGGACTGCGTAGGCGAGGGGGCATGGCGATGGTTTCAGGATGAAAAACGGTGAGATCATCCTACATTCGTACAGTACCGAGTAGTATGCACCCGGTGTCCCTTTGGTCGAATCCGTTTGTTCTGTTGCGCGGGACCGTGAACTTTCTGCTGATGTACATGTCAATCATGTCCTAACGCTGCGCCGTCGTCGTCCACTGGTCCGTCGCCTCGCCCTTGTCTTTAAAAGTTTAGCATAAATATTAAATATCTGTAATTTATTTTTTAGAGTAGGGGGCAATGGCCCCCTTGACCCTAGGAAATATTGACACGTTAAACAAGAAGCTCTTGATTTCATATTGTCCTAAGGTCCCCTAAATCTATGGACCGGCTCTGGTTAAAAACCAGTAAAACACATGATAAAATTAAGCGAGTTCTATTCAATGGCTCAAATATTTCATTGCTGATTGAATAAATTGCAAAGCATATGGAAAATTTTCATTTAATCGCTTAATCTGCGAGATTGATGTTTGGTATAGTAAGGGGGCTACATGGGAATTATTTGGAGAGAAAAAAATGACTCAAGAACTGACATGATCCAGACATAATTGTGATGGGTTTGGCGATGGCTTGTTCATGCTGACTCTACTATCACAACGGACACTCCAGCAAATGGCCCTGATCTTTCAGCGATTCGACGCAGTCGTTAAACATCTCCTGGACTCCTTTGAACTTGAGACCCAGCCCCTGGAGCTTGGATGTGTCTAGCTGATACGCCTGCTTTCCATAGGGGTTCTTGAGCCTGCAGAGCATTTTCAAGGTACACGTTTTAGTAAAAAAAATTTGCTTAATAAGACGAATTGAAGAAATAAACTACTCCTTCCGTCCTATAATAGATGTCTTAGATTTGTTAAAATTTAGATGAATCTAGACACTATTTAGTATATAGGTTTATTTAAATTTTGGAAATTTTGAGACATCTATTTTGGGACGGAGGGAGTACTACGTATTAAGACTGCTGGTGAGCATCAAACATTGACTGACCTCCTTGGAATGGGGAATACTGGAAACTGTTTCGCAAGCAGGCCAACCAATTCGTTGTTATCCAGAACCACTGAACTGCACAGATATCTGCCCGTTGCCTCGGGTGTTTCATACACTAGAATGTGGCTCCGTGCAACATCGTCGATGTGCACATATCCCATCCTTCCATAAGAAGTGAACCTGTCCGTGTCACCTGCAAGAGCATGCATGTAACAACAGTTAACAACTAACTACAAAGGGTACAGCATTTGAAAAGCAGAACAACTAATGATTCAAAGATGGCAAAAATGTTCTTAATTAGATCAGAAAGTCAGGGTCATGCATTCGGGAAAAGCCTTGAAAATGTTGAACTAATTAGTGAATCCATACAGCAAGTTTAGCACCCTATTGGAGATAAATGACTAGAATTTTTTTACATACAGTACCTTGAAGTAAGCCAAGGATATCTGAAGCAGTAGTACACAATTCATGGGATAAACTGGGTCCAATTACAAATGACGGAAGAACTGTCACAAGGTCAATGTTATTCTCCTTGGCAAAGTCCAATGCTGCTTTCTCTGCAAATACCTTTGCCAGGGCATACCACAGCTGTTTGGGAGCATAGAAGAGGAACAATTTTAGACCCCAAATTTTATTGCCAAAATGGCGAAATGTAACCCGGAGTAAGTTTACGATGTTCTAGATCACCTGTAGCTTTTCACAGAGTGGCACAGAGCTCCATGTCGTTTCATCCCACAACAGTTCTGGCTGTTGAGTTTCATCCCTAATCCTTGTCGCAGACGATGAAGATGTGAGGACAACCCTTTTGAGAAATGGACTCTTCTTGCACGATCTTAGCACGTTGAGGGTACCATTGATTGCAGGACCAAGTGTCGCTTCCTGCAACATGAATAGGATGATTCAGGCGCATGGCATTTGTAGGGATAAATAGAGTCAAGTGTTTAAAGCAAATGCAGCATGCCTTGCAGTTCGAATCAGATTTCCCGAGGACTGGCGACGCAATGTGGAAGACACCCTCACAAGCCATGACAGCATCGTCGAAGCTCCCTTCCTCCAATAGATCAGCTCTCACAAGTTGGAGCCTCTCATTTGCACCTGGTAGTTTCCAAAGGTGTCCCACTTTTTTCCGATTCCCTGCCAAGTTACAGAAATTCCCAAATGTGCAGTTCACTTGCAGTTGTGATAACCAAGGATATTTACGATATTAATGTCATCAAGATTCAAGAGGAATGCTAGAAAGAAATACCTGGGTCTCTGACAGTGCCAATCACATGATATCCAGACTCAAGGAGTTTCTTGATGAGCCAAGAGGCAACAAAGCCTGATGCCCCAGTTACACACACTTTGCCCTTGACTGAGCTCACCATTCTCTCTCCAACTGTGTGCAGCTGAGATCTGATGCGAATCTACCTTCTCATATAAGCACCTCAAAGAACAATCTAGAGAAGGAAGATCAAGAATGGTGTATCACCCCATTTTTGTGATCATAGGTAACAGGTACAAAGCTGGGTTGGTGGAATGCAGATTTATAGATTCAAGATATCTAGGTGACAGGTTGGTGTGAAATAGCAATGAGTTTGCTGATTGCCATGTCAGACATTGTTTTTGTTCATTCCATCAACTTGACAATTTGTGCCTTGGCAAAAGGAAATTCAGAAATCGTCTTAAGATTCAAAAGCAGCAAGGTTTGTGGACAGGAAATCTAAAATAAATAAAGCATCTGATACCTGCTCTCCTTTTCTCCTAGAGACAAATCAAAATTTACGCCTATACATGAACTAGCACTAAACCTCTCTCTTGAAATAAGATTTCGCCCCGTTTTATAAATAAAGTCACATACGGCCGAAGCATACAAGGTGATGAGACGAACCTCTTACACAGCAGATCACAGATAAACTAGCACTAAACCTGGAGCTATTTTTCAATTATTTGGGAACAAAACGTTGCAGCTAGGGCATCAAGAACCCCATGGAAGCTGCTAAACCTCGAGCTCACGACGTCAACCTCAATGCCGAGCCGCCTGACGCCCTCGGCGGTGACCGGCCCATGCGCAGCCACAACCATGTCGGGCCAACGCGTCCTGAGACGCGCCCAGCTCCACCCAGTGGCGTCCAGCCCCTTGAGCAGCCCCTCCACCTCGGCCGAGCTGGTGAACACGATGGCGTCGGGCACCTCGGCGTCCGGGGCCACCAGCACCTCGGCGCAGCCCGGCCCAGCCCAGCACGTTGTGTACGCCGGCGCGCGCACGGCCACCCACCCGGCCGCCTCGAGCGCGGCGAGGAAGTCGGGCACGACGGGCGGCTCGCGTAGGCCGTCGACGGCGGGGACGGGGCAGAGCACGAGGCGGCCGGACCCACGGCCCAGCGCCGCCACGAGGCCAGCGGGGGTGGGGACGTCCGGGACGAGGACGGCTACTCTCCCCGCGTCGCGGGAGAGCCGCGTGAGGAAGGCGCCGTCCAGAAGGTCGGCGTCGCTGCCGAGGGCCGCGACGGTGAAGGGGAGCGCGGAGGCGGCGTCCGAGAGGGGAATGTTGGCGGACGGGGACGAGGGGAGGGCGTGGAAGAAGGCGGCGATGCCGGAGCGGGAGGTGAAGGCGAGCGCCGCGAAGGGGTCGAGGGCGCCCGGCAGGAGGAAGGGGCGGAGGCGGTCGGGTTCGTGCGCGCGGATGGCGATGGTGGGCACGGGCAGTGGGTGCGCGCCGCGCTGCCGCAGGAGCGCGTCAAGCCGGCCACCATATCCGCCGCCGCCGCTGCCTGGCGTCGTGAACGCCACCGTCCGGCCCGCAAGCGAGAGGTTGCCCGGCTGCGCCATTCCCCTCCTCGACGACGTGCCGCGGTGCCAATCTAGGAATGATATCCACTGTCTCGTACTAGCACAGTTCAGAAACCAGATTCAGAATGGCAATGAACACTTGTAGTACTTACACGACAGACCGTCAGAATGTTCAGATAACATAGAACAGAAAACACAGTGAGCTGATACAACACGGATAACAGCATCAAACTAGGAAATTTTATGTCTTATAATCTGGAACAGAGGTAGTATGTGTTAACTGACGATCATGTGCTAATCGAAGCAAATTACAAAGAAATTCTGTATAATGCATTGTGGAATCTAAAGGGAGTTTATCTCGCTTCTATTGAGGTTCCAGCAGAGATGCCTCAGTCAGGCCTCCGATTCCAAGGAGTTGATTCAGCAAGTTCCCCGCGCTACCCCGCGGGAAGTCTAATCGGATCAATCGGTGCCTGATGAGTCAACCAAAGGGAGTGGGCCCTTTAAACCCCTAGGGCGTAAGCATTTCTGCCTATCCAAAACACTGATAGTACCCCAAACATCCGACTGCATTTTCCAACTGAGCGGTTCGCCAGCCGCTACATCCAGGGATCCCACAAAATCATTAAACCTGGCGGCTGCTCGCTCTTTGATCAGTGATTGGATCCCTTCGGACCTGGAGAACGTGTGACACTGGGTCGGGGCAAATAGGGGGGTTAACCATATTATCAAAGTGGTTAACTCCCTCAATAAACTTTACCCAGGAAAGTTCTAATTCTTCCATAAATTCAATCTTCTGGACTATATTCCTCTCGCTACCAACATTATCTGACAGTAGTTCGTACAATGATACACATAGTTCGACAGTAGATAAGGAGAATGTTTGCATCATGGCGCCAATTTCGCAAACTTCAGGAGAGCAGTGACCCAATACCATTTGCGCGTTGTGACCATGATATATGTATATGTGGACAGTTCTCCATATCTAAATGGTGGGATGTAGCTTGGGTCTTCGAGGGAACGTGTCACTTCAGATTAACTCCAATGTCTTCAGGAACAGATTCAAACTGTGGTCACTGCAACTGGGTCTCGAAAGGGAGTTCGATGGCGGTGGCGTTGCCGTAGAACTCTTCCAGGTTGTAGAATTCTCGCTGCGGGGGAAGAAATATATGGACGACAACATCACCTGTAAGAGTGCAAAGGACAGTTAAGCAGGCCTACAGTAAAAAATTGTGCGTTATCACAGCACTTGACACTGGAACGTAGAGCCAGGAGAATTTTGTTCTTTCAGAAAAACCTAGCCAATCCAATAAAATCTACAAGCCTACGAGAAGTTCAGAGAGTATACAGAGAAGAAAGAGCCTAAGAGTGGTGGTGTCTTTTCAGCCTATTCAGAAGACTTACAGTTCTATCATGTTTTAACTTTAACTTCTTTAAATTACTGACTGGATACTTACTAAACATGATATAAGATCAAGGAGAGATACACAGAAAGCAATCCTAATATGAGCCTTAACTTTTGGGCTGGGTTCACAGCCAGATGAGTGAACGATCATTATCCTACAGTTCATGTTTACACAAGTTGAAATCACGAGTTTCAGTAAATAATATGACCATGTTTCATATGAATTTGAATCCCAGAGCTAGCAAAAACCATGCCTTAAACTTGCAACCAAAAAAATAAAACTATAGTTGTTTTACTCTTCCACAAAGTAAGAAAGTTAATTTGTGTTTGACTTCAGATATTGAGCCCTTTCTCTACCCTTATAGAGAACGAGCAAGATGTTGCAGTATAAGTTGTCCATATGAAGCTAGTAGAACCAATTATACATGACAGAAAACTACAGAACACTCACCAAAGTCAAGTAAGGTCCACGAATTCGGTTTTGTATCACCAGATGCAACCCTGCTGAACTGCTGCTCGCCGATGTCTCTCATTTTGGAACTGCAATGCAAAATGCATTCCCACATGAGCTAAGCTACACAAGAGCCACAACTGAAAGCTGCATCTGATTGATATCGGCCAAATTTATGTGAGCAAGAAACAGGATGTTAAAGAGTACGGAGCACCTGATGGCCTCGATCTGGGCGTTCGAGAACGCGGTGAGGATGATGAAGAACTCGGTCCAGTAGACAATGGGCTTCACGAACAGCACGCGGATGTCGGCGGCCTTCACCTCGCTCGCGACTTTGGCCAGAGAAACAGCCACTGGAAGACAAGATAAAGTATAGGCAACTTTAGAAGCATGCGCAATTGCTCTTTTGGTTCTGCCCGCTGATGTTACTGTTTTTTTCTGAACATATTTGTTCAGCAGTGGCAGAGTTCTTTGTTTAGCAGCAGTAGAGAGGCATATATGGACGTACGTGACAAGCACTCGGCGTCCTCGTCGGCCTCGTTGGCCAGACTCCCGGCCCCGCCGGCGCTGTACACGACCTCGCCATGCTCCTGGAGCAAATCGTCGAGCAGCTCGTCCGCGCCTTCTCCTGTCTCGGGGTTCTACGCGAGCAAGAAATTGAAAACCCAAACGCCTTAGTCAGAACTCAGAACAAGATGAATTACAGTGTTAGGGGTGAGACGGCGACGGCCGGAACTCTACCAGCACTACCCACCACATTAGAAGAGGAGGAAGAGGGCGGGGAGCGAGCCCGGCAGGGGGCGGCGGTGGGCTGCTGCTGCAGCAGCAGGTCGGTCCTCAGACGGTGGCGGAGGACCGCGCCTCCTGCGCCGGCGCGCCGAGGCCGCTGGTGCAGCGGTACGGCGGCGGGCGGCGCAGCGCGCGCGAGGGCGGGGCTCTGGATCGCGGCGCCTCTCATGCTAATCCGAGTTTTTCCAGGGGACGTGGGAGGAGGAGGGGAGCTTGTAGTGAGCGAAACGGCAGAGTGTGAAAGAGATAAGCAGGAGGGAACACTGTCTGAAGAAGTGAAGGGGATAGGCCAAGATTTTTCAGAGATTTTCAGACGTTTCTAATCTTCCAAGTCTCAACGGTCCAAGCCGGCAACTGGCGCCTGGAGATGCGTGCAAGGAACATGCTCTGCGGAATACGCCTTCTCTGCGTAGAATATGCCTTTTGAGAAGGAAATCAGCTATTTCTCTCTTCGTTTTTTCTTGCTGTTGCTGTCTGGTTTGGTTTCCCTGCCAACCTGAAGACAGTCCATCCTACCTTATGGTGGAAAACAAATTCGGAAAGGGAGAAATTCGGGTACCCACCGAAATTCACGAAATTTCCGAAACTCAGTAATTACGGTCAATATTTCGGATTTTCGCGTCGAAATAGTCAAATGTCGACCAAATTCAGATACATTTGAATATAGTTTAAATATTGTCCGCATACAGTCCGAAAATTCCGGCAAAACTATATTTTGTTACCCTGCCGTCGATTTTCCCCCTCTCTGTACCTTCAGCTATTGGATCATTTCTGAGAGCTTTGTCTGAAACCGACAGTCCATCCTACACATCGTATGAGCATATGGCGAGTACAAGGAAAATCCAATCAAATCATTCGAATGAAAAATCATAGTGTACTATTAATCATAGTACAAAAATAATAATTGATAGATCAAGTGTAGCAATTTTTCCCAACTTGCACAGTTCATGTGGGAACGAGGTCGGAAAAATCCATTGATCAAAAGTGCTGAAAACTTAAGTTTTTTCACGCCACCTTACAGATGTAAGTATACTAAAAATACCAGCATGCAAACTTCACATGCTATTATTCATAAGAACGAAAGAGGTTAGGATAAATGTAATACACCAAATTCTAATTATGAGTACTGAAAAAATCAAAGATGCAACATTTGCTGAAACTAGCAGAAACAAGGTTGCAAGAATTCTGCCACGAATTGCGAAGGCATGAATTTGAGACAAAAGGCATGAAGGAATGCTTTTTGACTAAAGCAAGTTGTATATGATACATAAATATGTAACTGCTGGTGTCAACAGCTTACAATACAGGACCAAACAGCAAATAAATAACGACAGCAAACTAAACATAGCATATTTAAACTAGCATACAGGCGTAACAGAATAGAAAAAACTACTGACAAACCCATTCAAGCGGCAAATAAGGACTTGAAGCTTGAGCTTAGACAGTAACTCCTCGGCACAGGTATAATCGAGTAGGCCTGAATGAACTACGTCCTCTCTGAGAGCATCATAACTCGGAAGGCTGGGAAGACATTAGGCTAGACACAAAAGCAGCGACATAAATTTGGGCTTTAGACAGAAGACAAGTCAACCTCCAAATGGGGATCAACTACAACTGAAGCAACCGCTGGAGGGCATGTCAAAGGGATCAGCCATTGACAAATCATGGGTATACCTGTTGTGTGTGAAATCCTCCTTCACAACAAATTCCAGTTCAATTTGAGCATCTCGAGAAGCTCTATCGTTGATTCGTAGCAACCTGTGCTGATCAGCAAAGCATTTGTCCTGGGGGTGGTAAGGCAATGTGATCTTCATTTCCTTTAGCACTTTCGCATTCAAAACAAAGAATTGGGTGAAGCCAATAGATGAAATCTTAGTGCCATCATAATTCTTGAACACCACTTTTTTTAGATGGAGCTCAAGGCATTCAATTGGTTCCAGGGGGTCATACTTCCGGACATTGTTCATAACCATCCATGGGTGTGAGAGTTTTTGGAACTGGCGACAGAGAACAATACAAAATAAGTTGCCAACAGGTTATCAATACAGTAGTTGGTGTCAAATTAAATGCTAAATTTTCACATGTAGAGCAAGCAGCTATGTTTTATACTCACAATGACATACAGCCTCTCCAAACAGGGGAAGCACTTGAGGAATTTAATGACCGCATCCAGATTAGGGCCAACAGAGTCAAGAACCAAAACCCTCATGGTGTGGAATTTGGCTGTCAAGCCAACAACAATCATTTTCTGCAGAAATACAGAAAACATGTGCAAATAAGAATAATAGCCTGCACATAGGAATGCCGAATGAGCAACGGATGAAGGCTGCTGATACCTGAATAACTGTGGTTCCAAAGTGAAGTTCTGTTATGTCTTCTGAGAGGATACCCAGTATCTTCAGTTTAGGTGCCGAGATCACCCGTATGATCGGCGGGCCATGCTTTGGATCGAGCGGTAGCAATCTCTCAAGGAGGGGGGCGTACTCGATGAACAACTCTTGTAAGAAGATGCCTCCACTCCTGCGGTCAGCGCAAAAGCCTAAACTCTTCAGAGTTCGGGAGCTGATGCAGAGGCGAGACATGCCAAGATTGTCCTTGAGCTCCAGGCTTTCCAATGCAGGGGAGCCAGAGATCATGCTCTGGAGAACATCCTCCGAGATGGTGACACTATCCATGGTCAGCTGCTTGAGGCATGGAAACTTCGGCACAACAAAGCTGGGGAAATTGCAGCCGCGGAATTTGGCCACGCAGAGCGTGGGCGCGAAGCGGAACGCGGAGGATGGCAGCAGGTACAACGTCTTCCTGTCGCCGTACAAGCGACTGTAGGTGAGCTCCAGCTCCTGCAGGTTGTCCAGGGCTTGGGAACCGAGCCAGCCTCCGATCTCGTCGGCACAGTCGCTGACGACAAGCCAGAGCGAGCAGCGGCGTGCCGGGCCGGGATGCCCGGAGAGGATCTTCGGGATCATGTCGACGGTCATGTGGTCCTTGCTCTTGAGTTTATAGTCCACCGCTAGGTCGAGAGGAATGGAGCGCCAGAGCGGGCGCCACCGGCGAGAGACGGCCTGGGTGCGGGCGCCTTCCTTGGTGGGGAGAAGAGAGACGATGCTGCCGAGGACGTCGTCCGGGAGGCGGCTGATGAGATCTTGGTCGTCGGTGGTTCCTCTCCCCGGTGGATCAGCATTTTGGTCGTTGATGGCATGGAACTTACGCTTCTTGGAGGCTTGCACTGCCGCCGCCGCCGCGGCGAGCGCGGCTGCCGCAGCCGCCTCCCCTGCAGTCGCCGCCACAGCCGCCTTCTTCTTGGCGTTTAACGCCGCAGCCAACGCGGAGGCAGCCGCCTCCTTGGCAGTCGCCGCAGCCACCGCCGCGTCCTTCGCCGCAACCGAAGCGGCCAATGCCGCCTCCTTGGCAGCCGCCGCAGCAGCCGAGGCCGCCTCCATGGCTGGCGAGACGCGGAAAGGGTTTGACTTGGTGGTGGTGTGCGGTTGGGGACTTTGGGAATGGGGAACAGATCGAGGGTTTTGGAATCGACGGTTTATTCAGCGGCGAGAAATCCGGTGATGGAATATTTTGCGGTAACTGAAGCTATTTTCGCGCCAACTTACTTCTCTTGGTCCAGATGTGCACAGCTCCGCCCCGGCGCCGCCGCGGGACGGCGGCCCGGGTTCTGCATCGCGGCGCCTCTCATGCTAACCCGAGATTTTGTACGGGACGTGGGGGAGCTTGCAGTGAGCGGAACGGCAGTGAAGGTCTGTCTGAATGAGATGAGGAGGATGGAAGGAACACTGACTGAAACTGAAGAGGTGTCCTTCAAAAAAAAATGAAGAGGTGAAGGGAATAGGCCAAGATGCCAAGATTTTTCCTTCTCCATATTTTTTTTTGACAGCAATTTGCTACTCTATTTTTTTAGATGGATTTTCTTCTCCATTTTCAGTCACCATTTCGTTTATATCTCCCAAGTTTCAACTGTCTTCTCAGTGTGTAATGCCGACTTATTGAGATCTTTCTACTGTATTTCTTTTTTCTTCCTTTTCTTTTGCTTTTGGCTTTCATGAGAAAGCAAACAACCACATGTTTTTGTAGGCACCTTTCATGTTTCTGTGTAATCCTTCAGATACCAATTGTCACTCAGAAGTTCGATTCATACCGGTGCATACAAACTCGGTATGAGCTGTATATATAGTCAAAACATTGTGATTCATGTCAGGCATGTTTAATTTCAACGAAACATAGCTGCAGAAAGACTATGTCCTAAAATGCTCAGTGCCAACATGAGAGGTGTGTGTATTAGAGGGCAAAATAGAGGTACGAAGGCACGCATTATCATCAATTTGGAGCAATATCACACTTCCATAATATCAATATACTATGCACAGGAGTTGCATCCCTCTTCGTGGTTCAATTACATTCAGCGACACAACGTCCACACCCAGATGAGGGGACAAGGGAAAATAGCTAAAAGTAGTAGTAGTAGTCATATATATTACCATCAGTAGTTTTTTTTTGTTTGTTGTTTCCATGCCTCCTGCATAAGCTGAAAGCTAACACCTCAAATCATATTCCTTCGGAAATATCTCTCTACCTCTGCCTTTTTCCAATGGGAATGATAGCGAAACAATAACTAATTGTCGAGGACAAAGGAGTTACAATGAGGATCGGCCACCAGGGCAACTCGAGAAAAGTTGCCGTTAACCCTGTCATGTAGAGGATCTCCATAGATCCTTGCAGAACCTGATCGCGTACCCGGTGCCAGTAGCAAAGGCCCACAAGATAGCAGCAAGCAGAACCAATAACGAGACAGAGATCAGTCCTGTGCCCCTTCTTCTAGCCTGAACAAGTGGAGCGCTTGGTTCTTCGTTTGGAGCTTGTTCTGATCTAAAGCTGGAAATGCGTTGGAGCGTTCGGTTGAGAACATTGTTTTCAGCAGCCAGAGCTGGAGTGGCAGGGACTGCATCCAGCAAAGCTGATACGGCTGCATTGAACCACGATTGTGAATCCTGTGGACTCTGGTTAGGCGGTTCCCCATTCATCATATGAATATTGGCAGTGCCTGCAATGTTCAGAAGAAATAAGTTCAGACTCAGACGCTTGACAATGTTATCTGAGATAAATTTTAGGTGATCATGTGAAAAGCTTGCAAAATGAAATGGACCCCCATTAAGCACCTGATGCATGTGAGGAGAAGACAACATGGTTATGCTGCATGCTATTCCGCACATTAAGAGCGACCTGGTTCTGTGTCCACGATTCAGATGTATACTGAAAGCCCTGGTTCTGGGATCCACTATCACCGAAATAACCATTTTGGTTTTCAGTCCCCACTCCAGCTGTGCCGAATGAGCCAGGTAGAAACATTGGAGCATCGGAGTACTCCAAACTATCATGCATCCCATTGGATGCAGAAGTCAAGTGCTCAGTTGCAGTACAATTCATACTCTGTCCTACATCTTCTAGATCAAAGAAATCGTTGATTTCAAGGAACTCATCATCAGCATCCCGGCAGTCATAACTGGCCAACCCTGACACAGTTCTTAGTGCACTTGTTTCGTCAGCACAACTTGTTTCCCAACTCAATGGCATGTTGGTGAGAGCAGACTGTGCAATTTGATTGCTGAGCTCTGACCGCGGATCAAGATCTGTGCTTTCTTGCACGGCAGAAGAAGGATCTACAGAGTTGACCATATCACCCTGACATCCATTGAAATCTCCATTCCCAACCTATACAAGTCAATATATAAATTAAGATTTAGCAAACCGGGAAACATATGTAGAACAGCTCATGCATATTACTAGAAAATGTAATAGTTTTATACTCCCTCTGTTTCAAAATATAAGATGTTTTAGGTTTGTGAAGCAAATGTATCTAGACTTATTTTAGTATATAGGTTCACTCAACATAGGGATGAATCTACACACTAAAATAAGCCTAGATTCATTTTCTTCACAAACCTAAAACATCTTATATTTTGAAACGGAGGGAGTACATCATTGAAATTCTGAGTCTGATGTCTTTTAGGACACATCATAACATATTGTCAAGTACAGATACAACAAATTATTTGGTACCTTGCAAATTTTCTTATTGTGTGACCAACAAGGCAGAAGTAATTAGCAATTAAGACAGATGCAGAAGTAACTACTAACTACTAGCAATTACACAACATATCATGCATTCCAAATTTTCATGTTATACAATCATTCAAATTATGTGTCTGGTACCTATTAGGGGACTTAACATAACATATCCTCAAATACTGACCAGACCCAAGAAATTATGTTTCACCTTACAAATTTGTAATAGCTCATGCATATATATATTACTACAAAATGTAATAGTGTTATACAATCATTCAAATTCTGTGTCAAACATAGCAAAACATCTCAACTACTGACCAGGCCCAAGAAATTATTTTGCGTCTTACAAATTTGTAACTGTGTGAGCATAAAAGCAGAACTAATCAACAATCACGACAAAGGCATAACAAACTCCTAGCAATTATGCAATTGCGCGGCATATCATGCATTCCAAATTTTCAATCATCTAAGGATGAACAGGTACAGAACATAGATTATAGAGAACGAAAATCAAACCTGGTGAAAGCTGTGATGAGGAACTGGTGCAGAGAAATCTGCCAGCGGTTCGACATTCTCCTGGTCATTCTCAAGCTGCAACAAAAGACCTTCAAGATCCCCAAAGGGAAGCTCGGTGCCAGAGCCAGTACATTCTGATGCATGCGCAACGCCACTACTAGCAGCATAATCTGCAACACTGATCTCCTCCATGTCAGCGTTGGGCCAAGGCTCGTGATCATCATCATCATCATCATCCGGAAGCTGCAGCTGGGACACCTGTGCTGAGAATTCCGGGAACGATCTAGCGGCCCGTTGATCATCGGATATCTCCATGAGAAGCCCCTCGAGATCCCCAAGAGGGAGCTCGGTGTTCTCTGCCGGTACCATAGCGCCGCTGCTGGTTGCAGCATCTGCAGCCTCGGTGGTGTTGGCGTCATCGTCACTGGGCCAGCTTTGACGGTGGCCATGGTGAGGCAGAGCTTGGGAAGAAACCGGTGTGGTGGAGAAATCCGAGTGCAGCTCACTGTTTCGCTGATGTTCCTGAGACTGCAACAGGAGCACCTCGAGATCCCCAATCTGCTCGTCCACTGTCGCGGCCCTAGGTGCGGTGGTGGTAGGGATAGGTTCAGCAACCACCACAGCCAGGTCGGCGCGGATGTCTTCGTCGTCGTCGTCGTCGAGCCAGTCCTCCTCCCTGAAGGGCGCGCCGTACTGCTCGCCGTTCTTGGGCCCCGCCCCGCTCTTCTCGAAGAGCTTGTAGAGGGCGAAGGCCTCGCGGCCCTGCGCGGCGGGCGGGAGCGCGTCGGGGAGGATGGTGTACTCGTGCATGACCCAGTCGGTGCGCTCCCCGCGCGGCGCGCGGCCGTGGTGGTAGACGAGGGTCTTCTTGTTCCCGACGGCGCGGCCGCCGTTGCAGATGGAGCGGTCCTTCCCCGTGGCCTTCCAGTAGCCGTCGGCGGTGGTGCGGCTGGCGCGCGAGCCGTTGGGGTACTTGCGGTCGAGGCGGCTGCAGAAGAACCACTGCTTGTCCCCGGTCCGCAGCGCCGACCTCTCTGCTCCGGCGGCAGCAGCAGCAGCGAATCCAGGTCAGGAATCGGGATGTGGGGGGAAGAGGGAGGTCGCGGGGAGAGACCAGACGAAGCGGATGCGATCGGATTGAGGGGGGCACGTACCGGGGAGGTGGGAGGGGTGGGACTTGTAGACGTCGACATCGGCGATGTAGGGGGTGGGGCGGCCGGCGGCGATCCGGCGCTTGAGGAAGTAGAGTACGAGCTCCTCGTCGGTGGGGCTGAAGCGGAAGCCCGGCGGCCACCGGGGCGGCGGGGTCTCCATCGTCGCCGGCGCGGAGGGGAGGGGGGTGGGGGATGGGTTGGGTTTGGTGGTGGACTTCGGGCTTGCGTCTCCTCTGCGGGGGTCAAAGTGCCGCTCCGGCTCGAGTTAATAGAGCCCCCATCTCTCTGCGTGCGTGGGCCCTGCGGCTTTACGCGGCTTCGTGGCAGCTTCTTGCGCGTTTCGCTGGGGCCCGGAGGCCACAGAAGTCATGGTACGCACAGGGCGCGAGGGTGGTCGACCCCACCGACCAGTGACACGGCGGTTCCCAAAAAAAAACTAACGAGTGACACGGCACACGTGAGCGAGATCGGGCATGAATGAGAATGTTTTGTCTTGATAAGAAAACAAAACGAGTGAAACACTATGACACAAAAACATTGCATGGTAGCAACGACCAGTCCATCTTCCAAGCGATATTTGTTCTTTTGGCAACATCTTCCAAGCCATATGGTTAGTTCTTACACAAAAAAGGTTGATAGGTTCATGTAGTCTTGCCATTTAACATTCACTAGAATCTAGTCTCGTCGAAACAATTGTTATTTCTCTACTTATTACGGGGAGACGGTATCACAACTACTACGTTCGTAGAACATTCTTCTTCTTATCATCGCCAACCCACCGATGAATTCAAAACCTTCTTTCAAAGGTTTTCCCACATGTTACTGTCCGTGTCAGCAAACAGTTTGAGATATCTCAGACCTTTTTGAACATGTGCAAGTCAAGTAGTAGCAAAATATTTAAAGAACGTTTTTTCTCTATTACAATGTTTCGAGAACCTAAGGACTCGGATGAAATTCTCTACTCGATCTCATAGGTCCCTCTAGGATTATGTGGAAAACCGTGTGTTCGAAGAATCGTAGGTATGGCAAACTTCGAATCCATGCCCTAGCTTGCCCAAAGGGGAGCTTCGCCCCTAAAAATACTTTTGTGTGTCCGAACTACAAAAATCGGTAGAAGTGTTGGTCTAATTATAGTGAACAATACACATCTTCAAAATTTCCAAAATCTGTCATTATTTTATCATTTGTTATGTAGCCCATAATACAAAGGGTTTGCATCGTGATTTTGCATGCTTGTAGGAACATCAATGAGTACATCCAGACTTATTTTCAGTTTTCTAAAAAAATCAATATAATTATATTTTTTTAAAAAATAAAGGGATCACTAGATCTCAGGAGAAATAGAGTTTGACTTATAGGCCACAAAACTCATGATATGCACAAGGTCCGAAATTAGTCGACCCCATCAGCTAGTGAAATAGCAAATCCCTATTTGACATCCAGGGTACAGAATAGTTATTTTGCATCCCACATAACTTTATGTTGTCACGTTTAGAAATTTATGTTTTGTATACAAATAATTATGTTCATATTCATCCACAACGCAAAAAATTGACATAAAAAATAATTTATGAGTAATTATAGTGTAAAAAACACTAAAAATACACATTTTATGTCGTATTTTTATACGGTATGTAAACAAAAGAATTATGACATGTCTATATTTTCTTACGTTCTTCTCAACTCTCGAGGTAAGACAAAATTTACGCAATATAAAAATAATATGCAGTTCTAAAGATAGAAGGTGAGTTATTCTACACCCACCCTCTATCTTTAGAACCGTATATTATTTTTACGTCACGTAAATTTTGTACTACTTCGTAAATCGAGAAGAACATAATAAAATTTAGAAATGACATAATTTTTTTGTTTACATGTCGTAAAAAAATTCGATGTAAAATACATATTTTGGTGCTTTTTACACTATAATGACCCATACACTTTATTTTTATGTCAATTTTTTTGGTTATAATGAATATATGAACATAATTATTCTATACAAAACATAATTTTTTCAATCTAACAACGTAAAAATATGTTGGGTGCAAAATAACTATTTTGCACCCTGGGTGTCGACAGGGCCGGCCCTGAGGGGGGACTGGCGGGGCAGCCGCCCCGGGCCCAAAAAAATATAAGCCTAGTATATATTATAAAAAAATGATTTCGCTATTGGGCCGGTGGAAACCGCTCGGCGCTCGACTCCAGGCAGCCAGGCATTAATCGATCATCGCGCTTTCGAATTCCCAGCATGGTAGCCTCGGTGTCGCTTCCCGATTCCTGAGTCCCGAGCCTGTCGCCTGCGGCCTGCCCGTCGCTTCGCTTCCACTGGATCGCCTTGCCGATCGGATCGGGAGCCACTCGCCCAAGCGGGACGCGATCACACGAAGGCCATCACTCCATTGCTAGGATACCAGAAATCTCCGCCCCATCGACTGTATCTGCCGCCGCCTTACCAAGGTTACCATAGGCGGACGCAGCGTCCCTATAGCCCAGGCACGCGTCCGGGCTTCGGACCCGGACGGTAAGCCTAATTACTATTCATCAAAGGTAAAAAATTAGTAAAATTAGCCTCTAAATTAAGAGTTTGCCCGGGCTTTGAAAACTTTCTAGGTCCGCCACTGAAGGTTACATCATCTAATTAAGCAGAAGCAAACTCCAAAACCAGATAGACACTTTTCTTACTGTGAAGTCACTAGGAGTCCTCACCACCGATCGTTTCAAACAATCAGATTGACCGGAACCAAGTAACAACGAAGTCCTAGGAGTTAACAAAGAAGTCACTAGGCACGAAGTATATCCTGTCTATAATCGTTTCAAACACGTTTTTTCTTTTGGTAATTTACTAGTGACTAGTGTATTAAACTATTAATCAATCTATTGTTCTTGCTTCCAGTTTAACCTAGCTACTAGCTGTTCTGTCTTAATTCTTAGTTCTTAATTCTAATTAGTAATTATTGTTCTTGTTTAAAGAACTCCTGTCATTTAAAAGTATATTTGGGTTTTTAATGAGTTTGACATCTTTGAAGGCATTGGCAACTCTACCCATCGAGAAGAAGTTAGTAGACAAGATTGATATTGATTCCATCATCACGGACTTTGCTTCTAGGAATTTTTAGAGGAAATTTTAAGGTATCATGTAAACATTGTTATTTTTATATAAATATTATAGTTAGGAGTATACTTAAAATATTTATTTTTCATTATCTCATATATGCATAAAAATTTATAATAAGAGGCCCAAAATTTTAGTTTCGCCCCGGGCCCCTAAAATCTCAGGACCGGCACTGGGTGTATATATATATATATATATATATATATATATATATATATATATATATATATATATATATATATATATATATATAGATATATGAGTAAAAAGGGGCATCAATGAGAATGACGTGAATGTAGTTGTCGATAAGGATGTAAATGCAGTAAATATTGCATGATAGAATAATAGTAACAACGAGACCATCTTCCAAGCAATTATTTTTGACAAATTTCCAAGCTATATGATTATTAACAAAAAAAGATGACAAGTTCGTGTAGGCTTGCAATCTAGCATTCCAATGTACTTAGTCTCATCAAAACAATTGCTATTTCTCGACTTATAGGGATACCACATCATGGCCGTGTCGTTGAGTAGAACATTCTCCGGTTCATTGTCATCCTTAACCCACCAACTCGCTATCAATTCAAAGTCCTTACCAACTCCTAACTCGGATACAAGTGTGCTTTCCTTCCTTAGTGTTGTACCAGAGGAGACACTAAAACAATGATTAATAGAGTTCTCTTTACATCACTTGTGGTGAGGAGTTTTCAATTGTCTCGTCATTTATCTTATTTTCCCGTTTTCAGCAATAGTACTATTTGATCGATCATTGTTTATGTTTGTTCTTTTGCTCAGTTTTGTTTACCTCGTGTTTTTACTTTTTTGTTGTTATTTTTTCGAGAGTACTCCAAAGGCATACCTTATCTTTATAAAAGAGAGCAAAGTATGTACAAGAACCCTAGATCAAAGTTGTGAACTGATCCGCATACACTCCACACACATATGGGCAACTTTTTGTCGTTTGGAACGTGCAACAAATACGACATGGGCAAAGAAAAAGAAATTATTTTTCTTGCGCATGTAAAAAAAAGTTGGGGGCATATTTTAACCCTTTTGATTTTGTTTGTGTATAAACTGCGCAATTATTTAATTAAATACTAGTCATTAGGTAGATATTACAACAATACACAACACTTATACAAAGATTAAGAAAGACTCTATTAGTCTTTTCCCCCTCAAAATTGGAACCATTAACAATCAATGGTTTTTTGTCCTTTGCTGCACACTGGAATCGTTAACAGTCAATGATATACAAGGCAATGCAACTATAGACATAGCAAAGAAACTAGCAGGGGACATTTTATATACATAATCTGGCACTGCGAGCCTCAACATTCAAGGAATACAACTCATGACTCTGTTTCGCACAATGGGCCATAGGCTAAAACAATTATGCACCCATAGCAAAATAAAATGATGTGATATAGTTTATGCATACAACAATGCCAACCTTGCCACTGCCTTGACATCAGAGGCAGCACAGCACGCATGTACACAAAACATGGCTGCTGCGGTCGGTATATGATTTTAATTGATTGCTTAGATTACACAACCGAAAAAAAACAGTAGGATAAAAAACCCAGCTGCTTCTTTGCTCTACTATGCTAGCATAAATGAAGACCATGTGATCATCTACCAACAGAAGCGATATTGTACAAAAACGTTGACCCAACAGAAGCGATATTGCTGTCCATGGAGCGAATCATGGGACCAGATCCCTCTGCGCACCGGGCGGAGCGGTTGGCATCGGGAAGTACGAATAATAAGCGCCGCCGAACTGCGGGGCCTCCACATATGGACTCTGGACAAAAGGAAGAGTAGCATTTCTGAGTCTTCTGTTCGGTGGAGCAATACATGTTTCATGTCTAAGAGCAGAAGCAACTCCACTATGAGCTAGCATATAGAGTTGTGTCACTATGGAGGTACAATCAGTGAAACGAGTTGCCGATATGCACATCAATGTCAAGATTTTTGCGATTGTCCAACATTTTGTTGGTTGAGTGTTGGCATGCTGGGTCTAGAGTGTGTGCACAAATGCTACGATTCTTTGCAAAGCTCACACCATTATTGGGTATTGAGCGTATGAACAAGTGCTGCTGGTTTTCTGTGCACTTCAACATGACACAGAAAGACCTTTTGCAAAGCTTGTACCAGTCACTAGATCTGGTTTGCGAGGGAAGTAATAAACCAGACATTTAAAAAAATCTAATGATAATTCAATCAGCCATGTAAAAAGCTTCCATTTTAGATTGCTACAGATGTCACAGCAATGATCTCAGAAGATGGTGGGCACCTGGGAATATTGGGGGTTTGCATCAAATGGCTGCACCCTGGGAGAATTTGGTGATGAATCAGGAGAACCACGGACATTATCATCCAAATTATTTATTGTATTATTGACTGTTGGTGCTTCCCCTTCACTGTTGAACTTAACACGCTGTGGCAAAATAACCAAACTTAGCTCATCGAAGAACACCAGATACATATCAAAACCCACAAGTGAATGGATAAATATACGAAGAACGATACCTGGAATATTTTGCCTAATGTTTTCAATCCTTTAGCTCGGGCTCTTAGTTCCTCCCTCCTCACAAAGCTATCTTGAAGCACCTGATATTGTTAGAATGTTTAAATACACTGCTACAACTTGAGATAATGTGTAAGATGAGAACAAAAACAGCCATGCAATAAGATGGTCAGGACATGAGGACGAACCATCTGACAGACATGTGATAGGGTTGCCTCTATGTCGGCAACATTAAGCTTCCATAAAGAATCAACCATAACACTCTTATGACTCCGCATGTAAGCTTCAAGTTGCTCCTCAGTGTAATTACATTCCGAACTGAGATGCTTCTTTAAGTCTTCCTGCAACTGCATAAGAGCTATTGCACCTGCAGAAACAAAAACAAATTTCCAACCAAATTACAAATATATATCACTAAAGCAAACATTGCATGTATTTGAAACCAGAATTTTTATTCAAGAAGACTAATAATTAAATAAAATAAGTTTTACCTGTTGCAGCTGTCACTTGGGATTTAATAAAGTGACCTTTATTTCTGAACCATTCAGCTATAAAAGGAACCCCCAAAAGGATAGCTTTCTTTCCAAGCTCCTTGGCAGCTTGTCTTGAATACATGTAGCCAATAGTGCTCAGCATATCAACCCCATATGCTGCAGGACATGCAAAATCAGAAAAGAACACTGAGTTGATCGAAGTCAGGTTCATGAACGCAAAGAAAGAGGGAGTCGAAATGTTTGGTTTATATAGGGAATACACAATGACAAAATGCTAAAACAGTTCCAGAGTAAATGGGTAGGGATAATAGCAGAAAAGGTAGTGAAAAAACTAAGGAAAAATAGACAGAACAGTTAGCAAGTGAGGAAACGTTCGTGATAAGCACTTCACAGATGAGAGGACTGTCATGGATGTGCACCTGCATCAGAAAGTCTAGACACCTCAGCCTCAGCAAGCTGGATAAATTCCTCTTTGTTTCCTTGAACATAAATGTTCAATCTATTCTTCAGTTTCTCTGCAAGTTTCTCCTCTCTTTCCTTTTGTACAGTCTGCAGTAGTTCTTAAGAGCTTAAATATATAACATGATGAAGAGTATGGTGCCACAGTAATTAACAAATTACAGCACCACAAAAGAACAGATGTCTTATTACATACTACCTCTGTTCCAAATCATATGAGTTTTGGAAGGATATTTTAGCCTTTTAAAACGTCTTATAATTTGGAACAGAGGAGATACTTTATTGCAATGCAATATTACCACACAAAGCATGTTTAGTTGCAATCTATAATTAATCCTTCAAGACCTAATGTCATTTAGTTTCGGTTGCAAAGACTATAAAGAGACTCCCTGTGTATGCTGCAAATAGTAGAGTACTGTGGAGGCTGAACTGCATGCAGGATAATTTTCTGCATGAGAAATGTCATGCACAAACCATAGTGCACATATGTTCATCATGGAATGTTTGAGTTTCACTTATTTTTCGTATACAGGGCTGGACAGATGTTAAAGCACAAGAACTGTATTATCATGTTGAGAAGGAAAAGCAGTAAAGCACGCCTGGTACTAACATGAGAAGCACAACGAACCGGTAAAACAAGAACACCAAGATGTGACATATATGCACTCTAACATGCCTTCTTGAGTTTGAAGCTTTCTAAAGGCGTTGTGGCTTCTAGTGTAGTAAGACGCGTTGTGCTAAACAATAGTAATTCGCTAGAATTTAAGCATGTACTACCATGACTTGCTTGTACAATACATAATAGTTGGAAGAAAAAATGGATACTAGGTTTCTATGGAAAAGGAATATTTTTGAATTTTCAGTCAGGAATGAGCATAAACTATTTGTTAGCATCGACATACTTGCATTTTCTCTTGAAACTTCCTTGCATCAATATGATCATCCTCACCAAAAATATCGGAGGCCATGGATGCCATCGCGAGTTCACCAATGTAATCCTCAAAAATCTCACTACCAAATAGCATTGCAAAAATTGCCGCTGGATCGATCATTGCTTCCCTAAATATAGATAACATGACACCAGTAAGAAGGGTTATCATCTCACAAGTTTCTGCAGCATTTTTTTTTTTTTGGAAAGGAGCATATATTAATATCACAAGTTTCTGCAACATATGAGCCAAAATTACCAATTACATTGTGAAAGCTATATCAAGGAAATGAAGAAGCAACTTGGCAACCATCTAAACTGCTACACTAATACATCCCCCAAGAACACCCCAATTCTTTGAAATTTATTCTGACAAGTTCACAGTAAGTATTTGTGAATCAGACTTACGTTGAAATACCAGATTTCCCATATGAGTCGTACGCTTCACGCTGTAAGGGGTCACTGAGTACTTGATATGCCTCCCCCAATTCCTGCAATTACAGTAACTCTGGTAAACATACTGTGAAAATCACATGTTCCTGCTTTACAAAGTCATATTAGTATCTAAGAGTGACAAGATGCACCGCAAAGTAGCACCTCGGCAGCAACGCTCGGAACATTGCAAAAGTAACTCGATAATGCGTCATACTGTCGTGCATGATGGCTGATATATCAGTACGTGGAATAGAGCCCGTGGCTGATAGCGAATCACACATGGAAAACTGCTAATTGTTGGACATTAGTTCCAGATGTTTCGGCGATTATGCAAAAGAATCGTGCAAGTGCAGAATGATTCATGGTGTATAGAGGAGCAAATTGCCATTAGAACCTTGCTTTGGACACAGCTACTTCCATGATCATTTATGAAGAGACTATTATGCAAGGTGGAAACTTTGACACTGAGCCACTTGGATGATGGTCCACAGAGAATAATTCAGCGGTTCCGAAGCCAAACACTACCTATATGGAATTGCCAACTTTGTGTTAACTCCTGAGGTTGTTGTTGGGTTCCTAGACTCAGTAGAGCATATTCAACATCATGTCAGGATGGAACGGTATTCAGTGTCAGTGAGTGTGCGACAATAATGCCCGTGCAATAGATGCGTGTAATTGGGGCGGGCAGCTATGGTGATCGAAGGACTTTCTGCAGTAAGCCAGTGAATTACAGTACCAGGCATTAGATACAGAGATGCATATTTTGCGCCAGCGCGCGAAGAAGACGCATGATCCTCCCGCGCCTCCCTATGTCTAGAGTTAACAGTAGTATCGATTGTTCCAGCAAATTCATGGTCAGTTGCGCGCAGCACTGTTCGTGATAGTCACAGCAGGTTAATGACAGTTGCATGATGCTGCTGTCGCTGTGAGCTGATCTCGCAAGTTTTTTTTCCCTCAGATATCTCTCACTAAGCCACGGTAATGGGAAGCAGCAGCAGGACAGAGTAGAGAGCCAACACTTGCCTGGAACTTCACGGCCGCGAGAGGGTCATTGGGGTTCTTGTCGGGATGGACCTGCCTCGCCTGCAACGAGCGGCAACCGGAATGAGACCAAACCAGTGTGAAATATTCGCCGGAGAGGCCGAGGGGAATTTCACCTTGACGTAGTATGCCTTCTTGATCTCGGCCTCGGTGGCCTCCGGCTTCACCTCCAGCACGTCGTAGTACCCCGTCTCCCGCACCATCGAACCAGACCGCCGCTCCTCCGCCACACCGAAACCAGTCGCCGGATCTCACGCTCGGCTCCGCCCTGGCTCGACCGGAGGGTCCCGGGATCTTCTCCTGGCGCGGCTCCTTGTCCTGGCGGTGGTAGCGAGACGCGAGCTGGCGGGCGGAGGAATGGAAGGCCGGCGGGCGGGCGGGCGGTGCGCTGGTGTGGCGGGTGGGGATCCCCGCCCGCCCCGACCATAAAGCGCGTGGAATAATTCATTTACTTTCTTTTTTGGCTCCCGCGTGGAATAGTGGGAGGATGAGTCACGTTGACATGGAGCCCCGAACTGGTAAAACACCACGCCCCTCCAACGGAACTCCCGTTTTCCTCTCTCGTTGATCGCCGCGGATTAGCCAGCGATTAGGGCATCTCAAGTGGTGTCCCATAAACAACTTTCCGGCGAATGGACACGCCGGTAGAAAAATGCGTCCAATGGTGTGTTTTAAAGCTTTTTGCAAGTTTAGTACCGTGTTCGACGCGCCGAGACCATTCCCACTCCACAAAAAACGTGTTCGGCGTTCCGAAGGCAAGGCGCATCCCTCGCACGTAGGAGAAAGGCAGCATGATACACCTGCCAAAGCCCGAGCCATATCACTCCCATTCACCACTCTTTCCTAGGGTGTCTTGCCTCCTACCGTCCTTAGAGCGCCGCCTCTACCGGATTTGACGCCGGTAATTTGATCATATCTCCATGCCCCGGTAATTCGATCATGTCTCCATGCCAACACTTTTCCCTCACCTCCCGGCCATCTCGTTGCCGGCTTCTGCAAGCCGCCAAGCCTCGAACGTGGCGGTGATAGCTCCCATTTTGGTCACATTTTGCCGAGGCTTTTCTATTGATTTCAATGATTTTCACTCTTCTATTAGCACTAATATTGTGAAAACAAAGAAGAATGTAATCTATTGTGTCTTTCTTTCGGGTAACTTGGCACTTTTGAAATGATTTGAAGCCATTTATGAGATTAAATAAGCGAAAAGAAAATGTCTTTAAATGGAAGGAATCTCATTAGAGAAAACAAGGGTTTTAACGGCCACCATTACCCCCCCCCCCCCCCCCCCCCCGCCCGTCTGTACCGTATGTACAGCTTGCACGTACTATATGCAGCCGCATTCTCCTGATCAAAAGAAACACTTTTCGGAAGGAGGCATACACAAAAATATAACACCACAACCGTCGTCCACTGCAGAATAGATGAATAAGAGATTTGAAGAAGAAGAAGAATCCTTTGATCTGCTTTGCGATCTTCGACCTCTAAATCATCTACTCCACCATCATTTATCTTGCATAAGAGAGAAAGAGGTTCACACTTGTAAGATTTTTTTTTAGGGTAAAAGAGTAGGACAAAAAAACCCACTGCAATTTTTATATATTATAGAGAGTTACAAAAGAATATTTACAAACTCAATCCACCTCAAAGAAGAGGGATAACATTCTAAGCAGCTATCTCCTGTCTAAATTAACTTCAATCCAATCTTTAAGGCCCTGATAATACTTCTTCTTAATTCTATACAGGACCCATCTTAATTCCTGGGCTACAATAGCCTTCCAATCCTCAAGCGAAGCATGCAGGTTATTGAAGATTTCATTATTTCTGCAAATCCAAAGGCCCCAAGCTCCAAGTATAAGAATTTCCATTGCAAAAGGTACATTAACATCTTTTTTAATACTGACTAAAGCTTCAAAAAGGTTTTGATCAGCCACATGGACCTGCGAAATTTCTGCCCAGCAAGCTCTTGCAAAAGGGCATTCCCAAAATAAGTGTAGGATTGTTTCTTCACTGGTGCAGCCATGGAACACACATTCGTAAGACGTCAGAGCCTTTTCAGAAGGTTTCTTGTGTTAAGCCTATCAAGCAGTAAGAGCCAGAAGAAGAATTTGTGTTTTTGATGACAGGAAGATTTCCACAACCAAGAGAAATGTGGCTGCACCGGTTGGCAACCAGATAAGGAACAATTAGCCTTTTTGACCGAAAAATTACTGCCCCAAATGTAAGACCAATTATCAGTTGCCCCCTGCCTGCCAGTATTGAGAATTTTCTCAAGACTTTTATATTCCTGGTAAGCTTGTTGTGACAGAGGAAGGTAAAAATGGTCCTGAGTATTTTCAGCATGCAGGAACTCACTGACAAAGATGTGAGGGTTTTTTGCATAGGAGAGGAGATGAGAAAGCTTATGTTGAAGGCAACTATCATTCCACATATCAGACCAGAGAAGTGTGGATTTTCCATCTCCAACCAAGCACTTTGCAAGTCCTTTAAAAATGTCAATCAATTTTAGATGAGCTTTCCACCAAAAGGATCCCTCAAGACTTCTTCCAGGGAGCTTACCATTACAGTAGTAAGTGTTCCATATGAGGTGGACCCAAGGGATATCCTTGTGATTATAAAATTTATCCAAATTCTTCAAAAGAAGTGCAGAGTTATTAAGATCTAAAACTCCCAATCCCCCTGGTTCTTGGGTCTACAAACTTTCTTCCATGCTACAAGAGCATTGCCTCTAGCTTGAACATCAGAAGTTTTCTTTCTCCACAGACATTGCCTCATATATTTAATCAACTGTTCCTTGATAGTGACAAGAAGATCAAAACAGCTCATGTAATATATGGGAAGGGAAGACAAAACAGATTTAACTAGCTGTAGTTTCCCCCCATAATTAAGAAAGTCAGCTATTCCACACAACCTTCTCTCAACTCTCTGAACAATAGGCAGGAAATGTTCCACAGCCGGTTTATTCAAACTTAGAGGCAAACCAAGGTAGGTAAAAGGCAAAGTGCCAGTGAGGCAAGCAAGAGTATTGGCAAAATGTCCAAGCCTCCCAGAGTCCATGTTAATTGGCATCATACTGGATTTAGAATAATTAACTTTGAGTCCAGTGGAGAGGGCAAAAGTATGAAGAATGGCCTTAAGGCACAAGAGTTGCTCAGAATCAGCTTTAAGAATTACTAAAGTGTCATCTGCATACTGAACCACAGGGAAATCAGGACAGAACACTTCTTCAGTGGGCAGAGAAAGAAGACCCAGGTTCATTGCCTTATTGAGGATACTCTGAAGAAGATCAGCAGCCAGAACAAACAATAAAGGAGATAAAGGATCTCCTTGCCTAACACCCCTTCTGCAGTAATTTTTTTTCCAGGCACTCCATTTAAAAGCATAGAGGAAGAAGCTGACCCAAAGATCATCTGAATCCAAGAAATCCATTTATCTCCAAAACCTTTGGCTTTAAGGATATTGATGATTGCAGAATGCTCAATTCTGTCAAAAGCCTTTTCAAAATCAAGCTTAAGAATTAAAATTTCGTCCTTTGACTTGTGACATTAATCAAGAAATTCAAATGCCCAACCTAAACAGTCTTGGATAGATCTTTGTTTGAGGAAACCATATTGATTCTTGTGAACAAGCTTAAGGATGACTTTCTGCAGTCTATTAGCCAGAATCTTGGTGATAATCTTAAAGACACTATTTAGCAAAGAAATAGGCCTAAAATCAGCAGGTGTCAAAGGAGCAGCAATTTTTGGAATAAGGGTGATAAAAGAGGCATTAATGCTTTCCAAGGAAGTTTGCCCCTCATAGAAATCCACAAGGAGATGTTTCACATCATCCTTAATAATAGGCCAGCAAAGCTTCATGAATTCATTATTAAAACCATCAGGACCAGGGGATTTATCATTAGGCAGATTTGTAATGACCTCATCAATCTCCTCATGAGAGAAAGGCTTTTCCAAAGCATCCCTTTCTTCTTGGCTTAAGCATTCCCCAGCCAAGTCATTGAGATTGAAGTGCATTTCAGGCTTATCAGAAGAGCCCATTCTAGATTTAAAGGAGTTCCAAAGGAGATTTGCTTTGCCATCATGATCATAAACCTCCATATCAGAATCATCCTTGAGCATGGAAATGTAGTTATGTCTAAAGCTTATGGTAGCTCTGGAGTGAAAGAACTTTGTGTTTTCATCCCCCAGTTTAACCCATTTAATTTTTCCCCTCTGATTCCAATAAGTATTATGATCCTGTAACAGAGAAATAATAAGATTTTTCAGGAGATCCCTAAGATTCCATTCTTGAACAGTAAGAGTTCTCATTTCCTCCATGATATCAAGAAAGTCAATGGTGGCATTAACATTACAAATTTGTGCCTTCAGGCAGGGCAACTTTTTGGCCCAAAGCTTCAGCCCTCTTCTCACATTTTTAAATTTAGCATTGATTTTTTTTGCAGAATCCAGAAAACCCACAGGAATGTTCCAGGCATTTTGAACAATAGCTTTAAACTCCTTATGATGCATCCAATGATTTTCAAATCTGAACACCTGAGCCTTGGGAATCATTGTGCCAATGGAGATGACACAAGGAAGATGATCAGAGGTAGGCTTTGCAAGAGGAGCAACACAAGTTGAGGGAAAACTCTGAGTCCAGGCAGCAGAAGTAAAAAACCAGTCCAACCTTTCCAAAAGGGGGTCTTTCTGCATGTTACTCCAAGCGAACTTTCTGCCTTTAAGTGGTAATTCTATGAGACCCAAATTATTAATGGCTTCATTAAAGAGAAGCATACCATTTACATCTCCACCCAATTTGTTTCTATCTGAAGGCTGTCTATAGAAGTTGAAATCTCCCACAATGAGTCAGTCCAAATCATCAGGCATATCAATGCTGCCAAACCAGTCCAAAAATTCAGCCTTTTTTCAGGTAAACATGGCCCATAAATGTTGGTAAGGATCCAGGATTCATTGGACAAGAGAGATGTCAAGGTGATGGAGATAGAAAACTCTTGAGGAAGGAAAGGTTTCCAGAGAACATGGAACCATTCCAAATGGTGATCAAACCTCCAGATGCACCTCTGGAGGGAAGAAATTCAAAATTGGTAAATTTGGAGGGGCGGAATTTTTTAATGTAAGAGCTATCAAAATCCTCACGCTTAGTTTCCTGAAGACAAATAATGTCACAACCAGACTCCTCAATTTTATTTCTGAGAGCAATCCATTTTTTTCAGAATTGATTCCCCTGATATTCCAATTCAAGATCTTCCAAAGTCTTTTGTTATTCATTAAGAAACCAGGAGCAAGTATAGACATGGGGTGATATAAATAATGTAATCACCCAGGAGAAGAAACAACAATCACATAGGCAAAAGGCAATCCATATCAAGGTACCACAGACATAATCCACAACAAGTACCAAACACATGACAAGATCACAATAACAGATCATATGACAGGGAGTAAACAAGACTCCAGCAAAAGACTTAGATTGATACATTTAAACACTTAAGATGAGGGCTTCTTCTTGGCTTGCTGTCCACAGGTACCAGCAGCCCCAGGTTTCTTCTTGCCACCAATGCCCAAGATAGAAGAGGCACCTCCTTTAATGTTGCCTTTTGGAGGAGCCTTAACTGCCACTTCATTGGCCTTCCCTTTCTTGAGCAACCTCTTCTCTAGGTCCCCATCCTTTACCTTGCAGAATGAGGCAGCAAGATTTTTAACCACTTTAGAATTCAGACAAGGAGGAGCAGCATTACAAACCAGACAATCAGCAATTAGACAATTTATGTGACTTTTAAAGCCCCCATTTAGCTCAACAATTCTAGGGCTTCTTCTCACCTCAGTGTCAACAAGAGGTTCCTTGCCCTTTCTCTTTCTGGCAGGGGTAGAGGGAGAGCATGAAGATTTATTGGTTTCAATACCCAAACAAGAAGGAGCCATCTGGGAAAAGCTCTCATTAGGAATGATGAAATAAATGGAACTTTCCTCAGCAATAGGTTCTTTAATAGTTTCCCATAAAGGAGAAGTAAGAAATCCCTTGACCCAATTAAACTTCTCAGGGGTAGCAAGCATGAGAGTAATGAAGTTAAACCAACTTACAGGGATATCACACTTAAGAGAGCCCATTGAAGAAGAGTCCTTCTGAATATGGGGGGCAAAGTAATTCTCCCAGAGCTCCAAGCCTTGTTGGGAAAATCCCTGCTTAGCAGCATGTATATCAGGAATGGAGATAAAAGTTCTCACCATCCCAACCTGAAGATGAGCCTCATTTGGATAAATAAGGTGCTGATCCTCCAACATCCAATCATCATTATCAGGAGCCATAGTACTTGAGTCCATAGGGCTTCCCACCCCCTCATCAGCATCAGAGTTGGCCTCATCATCATCAGCCAGATAATTCTGAAAAATGTTTTGAAGACCTTCACCAATGCCAACCCCTTGTGGTTCAACATCCACTCCCTGCTCCTCCATGGCCTCAGGTTCATTGACAGACTCATCATCATCAGACTCCCAGTCTTGGACAATGATAGCACATGTAACTCCACTGTTCACATCTTGAGGTGGCAGATGCTGATTGTCAATAGGCATATCTTCTCCAGGAGCAATGACAGGGCCTTGAACAGGAGCAGCAGCAGCTTCCCAGGGACCCCAACCTTCAGCATTACCACCATCAGGGGCAGGATCCTGCACAGGGGCCAACCACTGTCCCCAACCACCCCCAGGAGCAGGAAGGGGAGGGGGAGGAGGTGGAATTTGGGGCCCAAAGACGGGATTTGAAACTCTATTCATACTTGGATTTTTATTTGATTTTACCATTGTTAGTGATAACATGCTACAGGATCATCGAAGTCAGATGAATCCACTAGGAGGAGTCTTGGCTAGTAAAATGGGTTGCTCGCGTACTTGCACACTTATATGAAGAATTCTAATTACATATTTTATTTGGCACATTCATTATCACCAATCATTCCGCGCCTCCTCTCATTTGTAGGAACTCCAAATGATCTTCGTACCCTTTACTTTTATGTTATTTACTGATGTCTACGCATTTCTATTCTTATAGACATTTGTTGGGCCTCCAAGTGCAGAGGTTTGTAGAACAACAACAAGTTTTCCTTAAGTGGATTACCCAAGATTTATCGAACTCAGGGAAGAAGTGGTCAAAGGTATCCCTCTCAAGCAACTCTGCAATCAAGATACAAGAAGTCTCTTGTGTCCCCAACACACCTAATACACTTGTCAGGTGTATAGGTGCACTAGTTCGGCGAAGAGATGGTGAAATACAAGTGGTATGGATGATTATAAGTGGTAACGGTGCCGGAAAAGAGCTTCTGACGGGAAGGAAAAGACTAAAGGCAAAAAGATGGAAGCAAGCAAACATGTAATAGATCTAGATGCAAACGGTGTTTCAATGTTTGGAAACAAGGCCTAGGGATCATACTTTCACTAGTGAACACTCTCATATAAATATATTCTCTTCATGATACTACCCTAAACTACTCTCCGGTTGGACGCTCTAATCCATGGTAGGGCTACAAAATCACACCTCAAAGTCCGCCTTCCCCATCTAGATAACCCCACACTGTCACCTTGAGCGCTAGATGGTTCCAACAAACACCACAATTTCATAGAGACATCCGACTCCAAATATAACTCATGACAAATATATATGTAATCTAGCCTAAGTGTCACCACGGCGTGCACGCTGTCACTTTCACACACATGAGGAGAGCTAGAGACCTATTAAATCACTTGAGTAGCAGAGTAGATCTACTTGATTACAGAGCTCATGACCATAATATGATCACGCATAGAGATAGATATGAACACATAGCTACCGGTAGAGCCCTTAGCCTCGAGGAAGAACTACTCCCTCCTCATCATGGGAACCAACAACGACGATGGATATGGTGGTGGAGATCGATGGAGATGGCTCTGGGGGCACTTCCCCGTCCCGACAGGGTGCCAGAATAGAGACTTTATGTCATCCGAATCTCCCCTTCATTGGCGGCGGCGTAGCGGAACTTTTCGTGGATTTCTGATCGATCTTTTAGGGTTTTTCCTTGGGGGCTTCTTATAGGCGAAGGAGGCAAGGTCGGTGGAGGATCAGGGGGCCCACACCCCTGGTGGCACGCCCAGGGTAGGCCCGCGCCACCATAGGGTGTGTCCAACCTGGTGTCCTACTCCGTCTCTGCTTGCGTTTCCGTATTGCTCCGGGAAAAAAGTAACTTTGGCTTTTGTCCCGTCCAATTCCGAGAATATTCATTTTTTAGCTTTTCTGAAACCAAAAACAGCAGAAAACAAGCAACTGGCACTGTGGCATCTTGTCAATAGGTTAGTTCCATAAAGTGTATAAAAATACCTCAAAGTATAGACAAAGCATAATAAAAATGATATAAAACAAGCATGGATCATAAAAAATTATAGATACGTTTACGACGTATCAAGCATCCCCAAGCTTAACTCCTGCTCGTCCTCGAGTGGGTAAGTGATAAAAAGAATAATTTTTTAGGTAACATGCACCATCACAATCATGATCAACCTATTTGAAAAGCAATGATGGCTGGGATCAAATAATCTAAACATGAGCATGAAAGATGTAGTTCTAACAATAAGACATAACAACTATGTTGTAACATGGAAAGGTACAAACAAAGATCATGAGTAACAATGCATTGAAAGATGTTTGTTTGTTTCACATACAGAAAACATAACATAGTGGTATTCAACTTGTTCCTCATGGAGTAGCAAAACATAAATGCATAGGAGACCTTCAAAGTTCATAAGGGTGACTAGATACAAATAGTTCAAGAACAAGCAATATCAACATTATGAATCAATCAATAAGTTTTGGGACAATGCACATAAAGCTAAGAATGACAACTATGCTCTCTTAATTGGTGCCAAAGAATAGAAGGTGGATACTCAATATAAAAGTGGAAGAAAGGCCCTTCACAGGGAAGCAGGTATTTCAAGTTCCATAAAGAGCTTCCAAAAATTATTGTACTTGTTAGCTTTCAGCTCTCATTGCCCCTATCATAAGCATCTTGAAGTGGTTAAGGTTAAAGTGAACAAAGTATGGAGTATATGCTTGACAAAGTATAAGTTGGCAATCTCATGTCCCTTGAGTACGAGGGTCGTTCCTCATGCTACTCAACTTTAGTTACCTGTAAGTTCTTGTCATAGTAAGTACATGTGTATCATAGAGAACCGCCAACGGGGTACCCCTTGCCCCATGATACAGGAGCTATCCCATATCAAAATGACAAGGCAACAGACAATGAGCATCTCAACAATCTTCTTATTTACCATGGGAAAATGGTGCTTTTTTCTCTTCTTTCCTCTTTTTTATATCTCTCTTTTTTTATAAGAAGAAATCTTCATAGATTGGTCAATATGGTTATGCTGCAAGTTTCCACCATGATTAGGCATGGCTTAGGACAGCGGCCCAGGCGTTTCTCTAACACGTATACATAACTCCATGGACTTACAAGCTCCCCTTTTATTTCACACCGCCGACATCCATAAACAAAAGAGCATGATATCAACTGGGTAGATATTTACAGGTGTTGAAAGCGTTCCCCACGACAACATGGTTCTGCTAATTCCCAACTTATAAGTGCAAGCATATACAACATAGATGACACAATGGTTCAAGTTTATTATGGGCAAGAAAAATAAAGTGTGCTGTCAAGTTTGTGAGAGCTTTAATCACTATTTTTTCACATAACAAAGTGGCTTTTTAATTGGAAGGTAGATAAAACAAGAATTTACTTGAAATGGTGTAACACATCATGCATAGGAATTTATAGTGTACATTTTGGAATAACTTGGTTTCTTGGGAGTTGGATGCATGAGTAGAGCTTACTCAATACAAGTGGAGGCTAGCAAAAGACTAGGAGCGACCAACTAAGAGAGCAATAATGGCCATAATCATGCAGAGCGACAAAACATTATCAAATAAAGCATAAAGTGGTATCACAAGTCAAAAACTAAATGATCATAGAGGCTAGGGTGACTGGTTCATAGTCATAACATGGGGTGAGCATGTGCCAAGTCAACCCAAATAAAGCATCAAAGGAGAATGCCACAATATTATGCTTTTGTATGCTAAAACAACACATGATTCCTTCAAGGCACATTAAGCAGTCTCAATTGTTTGGAAAAAGTCATGCTACAACAATAATCACTAAGCATATGGTCAAAGAAACATCTAACATGACATGATAAAGCCTATGATACAGTCAAAACAAGTGCCCTTTTGTACCACTATAAGCATGAAACTTTCTACTCTTTTCCAACATCAATCGACTTATTTGAAACAAATCACAAAGATAATCATCAATAAAGATCAGTGAGCTTGTCTCACAAATCCACAAAGAAGAAATAAAAAGTTCTAAGCTGGAAGCACAAGAAAACTAAGGCTAAACACAGTGCTAGCAAAAGAGAACACTCACAAGACAATAAGAATGAAAACTAGAGTGTTCTAGGCAATGAAAACAGAGTGTGTCTCTCTCCAAAATACGTGTGCTGGGATCCAAACAACTTTTTGTAGCAAACCAAGAAAAATAAAACTAAAAACAAAGACGCTTCAAGAACAACACAATAATGCATAAAGCAATAAAAATAAAGTGTCTACAAAGAAAACATGAGATTTTTATTGATGACGAAGGGGATGCCTTGGGCATCCCCAAGCTTTGACGCTTGTACCTCCTGAATATTTCTTGGGATGACACGGGGTGGCATCCCAAATCTTGAGCTTTTTTCTATTCTTCATCTCATTACATCATTCTTCCCCTACATTTGAAAATTTCATTCATACAAAACTTCACACAATCTTCATTAGCAACATTAGTGCATTCAAAATTAATAAACCTTTTGGGTTTAGTTTCAACACAGAAAAACTTCCATTAAGAACATAGTCTACTGAAGCATTTCCCTTAAAAAACTCAATTCACCAAAAAGAACTAAAAAAGAAATCAATAATAGGAAAATGCAAATAATGGCAGAAATATGTCAAAACATACCAGCAGGTAAAAAATGATTTTTTCAAAAACCTTCTGTTGCTCAAATAAAAACGTGTTGAACTAACGAAAGTTAGATAACAACCTCGGGCATAAGTAAACAAAATTATAGATCAATCCGACATACAGAATTTTTTCAAGAATTTTTACAATGAAGCACATAAATCTGTTTCGAGACAACAACTTCCCTAAATCTTACTTCTCTCTCACTAGAGGTTATTCTTGGCACAAAAACCACACAAAAAGTATAAGGATAGGTTATTACAGAAGTAATAACTTCCAAGACTCAACTAAAACTTTTGGGTTATCTCCCAATAAGTACTTTTCTTTAACGCCTTTAAGTTAGGCATAATTGTTTGAGAAGATGCTCTAATAATAAATATGAATTGAAGTAAAAGAGAGAATCAAGAAGCAAATTCAAAACACATTTAAGTCTAACCCATTTCCTATGTATAGGAATCTTGTACGCAAATAAATTCACAAAGAACAAGTGATAAGCATAGGAAGATAAAACAAGTGCAACTTAAAAAATCAACATAAAGAGGGGAAACTTAATATTGTTGAGATGCATAAAACCATATTTTCCTCTCTCATAATAACTTTCAGTAGCATCATGAATAAAATTAACAATATAACTATAACATAAAACATTCTTATCATGAGCCACATGCATATAATAATTATTACTCTCCACATAAGCATAGTCATTCTTATTAATTGTAGTGGGAGAAAATTCAAAAAAATAGTTATCATTATTATACTCATCACCATAGTTATCAAATATAGGAGGCATATTGTAGTGATAATTAATTTTCTCCTCAATAGTAGGTGGACTGAAAATATCATATTCATCATTGTAATCATCATATATTGGGGGTATAGTATCATCATAAGCAGTAGAATAGCTATATTCCCAAGTGTGTTCATTTGTAAACATATCATCATTGGAAGGAACATGGATAACAATAATAGCACAACAACTATTAATATCATCATTTTTAGAATTGGTACCAAAGAGATTTTCAATATCAAAAGTGGTGTGCTTTTCCCAATCATGATCACTACTATAGGTAACAGGCATAGGAACATCATCTAGTTCAGACTCATCAGCAAAAACTATGATAGGAGCAACATGCTTAGAGGAAGATAATGTTTCCTCTCTCTCCTTTTACTCCTCCTCTTCTTCTTCTTCTTCTTCTTCTTATCCTCTTTAGGAGGGAGAGGCTTGAAAGGAAGCTTCTCCACATACCCTGGTTTATTGTTAGAGACAATACAAGAAACTTTGGAGGATTTCTCCTTTTCATTAATAAGAACAAAACTCATATAAGTCCTGTCATATTTTGGTAAAATATCATCTTTTATAAGATTTTGTATGTAAGTATTCGTGTGGAAATTATCAACACAATAAAGATGACACCCATGCAGGATGAAATTCATACCAAAAGCACTCATGTCTACCAAAGAAGTTTTTCTTGATAACTCTTCACACCCCAAATGTAAGTTCATCATGTTGATTATCAGTGATCGCGTTATCACAATACAAGCTTGCAATACTCATTGGATTAGAAAGGTCATTATTATGGCCTGAGCATTGAAAATTGAAATGACCCACTTCATAGCAGAGTTCACAAATAAAAGGGTAGATGGCACAATTTTTTTACCAAGATCATTTAGAGCCTTATACCACATTCTAGTTTTTTCATTCAAGTGGGTGATACAATTTTCTTCTTTTATTTGATTCTTCTCACAAGGTCTATGCATACCATAAAAATTAACATGCTTATAAGAAATAGTACTTTCAGAAGTTTGAGCATGTTTATTGCAATCATTAATAACATTTTCATTCTCCATGCAAGTGTCTTTAAAAGGTTCATGATACATGTCCCATTTTTATTTAGGAGCATTAATATGGGAAGCGAAGGCTCTATAATATCTAACAAGAATTTGAGGATCAAGACCATATTTAACACTAAGCTCTTGAAAATCAACAGTTTCAGCGAAAGACTTAATGCAATCATACTCATAGTTTATAACTGGTTCTTTACCTTTGTCATTATCCCAATCTTTAGTATTGCTTTGAATTGTTTCAAGAAGATCCCTCTTAGCTTTGACCTCCTTACTTGTGAAAAATCCCTCTAAGCAGGCATCTAGATAGTCCTTGTAATGTCCTGAAAGCCTTGCATAAAAATTATTGATAATAATATTACTGGGGAGCTCATGAATGGGACACTTTAGCATTAGTGACTTCAATATTCCCCAATCTCGGGCAATACTTTCTCCATCATGAGGGTGAAAATTATAAATATAATTACTATCTTTATGGATTTCACGAGGAGGATAACATTTAGAGTAAAAAAAGATTCAAGTTCCTTCCATTCCAAATGATGAGGATTGTCGTGGGAATGGTCACGGCAGATGCTGCAATCGGCAGCGAGTAGTAGAACGAGGGGCAAGGGCGGCCAGCCATCTGCGGTGCGAGATGAGGGCAAAGACACAGGGTTTTACCCAGGTTCAGCCCCCCGGAGGGTAAAGACCTACTCCTGCTAGATTGTATTATGGAGGTGTTACAATGGGTGAGCTCGGCGGCTAGGCGGCGAGTCGCTTGGGTGTATCAGGGAACGTGTCTCTACTCACCCTATAGGGAGGTTTATATAGGCTCACCTCCCCTAGGGTTTACATATCTCAACCGATTCGGTTATAGCTTCAGTAGTCTTTTAACCTAGTCCGACTAGGCCTATCCACTCTCCTGGGCCTTCAGCTTCCAGTCGCTCGGTACCTTGCTGGGCTTCGATCCACTCGTCGTTCTGCAGGCCCACTCGCCAGCTCACGGGCCAGTCGGAAACGTCCTGCTGGGTATACCCCAGTAGGCATATCCCCATCAGTAGTCCCCGAGGCCGTCGTCGATTGGGCGTAAGTGGCTGCTGGCAGTCAGAGTATACGGCTTCAGAGTAGGCATCCAGTCGAATAGTCGGCGGGCTCCTGTATAAAGGAGGAAATCCGGCGAACCGAGTCGCGGCTTCGGCGAGTCGAGTCGACGAGACGCGGTCATAGTGATTGACTTAGCGAGCCGAGTGGCTGGAGTTGGACCGTCAGGCGCGGTCAAACTAGCCGTTGGGGTAACCCAACGGTAACCTTTGGCGTAATCATCGCGCGGTAACGGCCTCCTGAATTGGCGGGTAACTCCCGCTATATAAGAGGAATGGCAGGCAACCGTAGAGTCAACTGCTCACCACTTCTTCCGAGTGCGCGCATTTTCCTTCCTTTGCTCCGCGATCCATTCGACCCGAAATCCTCCGATCTCCAACCAACCTCTCGGCCATGGCCCTTTCCACCGAACCGTGGGGTAGATCCAAGTGCACGAGGGCGCAGCTGGCCTCTTTCGAGGAGGCCGGGATCCTGCGAGCCGGCTGTTGGCGTATCCCCGCAGCCGGAGAAACGACCCCAAACCCGCGAGAGAGGGAATTCGTCTGTTTCACCAGTCATCTCGAGCGAGGGCTAGGGTTTCCCACGTCCTTGTTCTTCCGGCGCTTTTGCGCCTACTACGGGATCCAGCCTTCAGATCTGGGTCCCCACAGCATCGAGCAGCTCGCCATCTTCGTGGCGTTCTACGAATGCTACTTGGGCTGCCGGCCCTACTTCCCCTTGTGGCAAGATCTGTTCCACAGACGGATCAGCCGCGAGGAGGCAAGCGGCCCAATGCTAGCCGCGGGCGGCTTGACGTTCCAGCTCAAGTCCAAAGCCTCTTTCTTTGATCTGATGCTACCCGCCAAGGCAGCGAGCGACTGGAAAAAGTCGTGGTTCTACGTCACCGAGGCGACCCCGGAGGGCGAGGCGGCGATCCCGCGGTACTCCGCTAGTCGTTCCGAGCCGCGCCATCTCCAAGTCGGAAAACTCCCCGACGACCAGCGGATGGTCGTTGACGAGATGCTCCAGACCATCCGTAGTCTGAAGAAGAAGGGCCTCCAAACGATAAATTTGTACAATTGTTGGCTTGGGCGGCGGCTCGTTCCACTCGCCCAGCGCGACCACTACATGTACCAATACACGGGCCGGGGGGACTCGACAAAGGCCTGCCTCGACGAGTGGAAGCTAGAAGATTACCTCCCAGCGTTGAAGAAGATTACCCAGGCGGTGTACCTGGATGCGCAGGCCGGGATCGCCCCCTACACCGCGAAGCGTCCAGCTCCAACGGTAATTTCTTTACCTTGTTCGCAGTCGCAGTGTATGCAGTCGCGGTAATTCTGATTCTGTTTTGTATTCATCGCAGCTATTCCAGGTGGTGGAAGGGTGGCTCCCACCTTCGGATGATGAGAGCCCGGGCCCATCCGCCCAGGACATAGGCGAATCGCCACCCGCGAGGGGCAACGAAGACGACGAGGACGAGTCCGAAGAGGAGGTCGCCCCGCTGGTCCGAAAGACCCGCGGGGAACGTCAGCGCGAGATCGAGGCGAGCAGAAGCCTCGAGCGTCATGACGACGACGACGAGCTCCTAGAGACCACCTCGCGCCGTCAAGCCACTCCGTCGAAGAAGAAGAAGAAGAACGAGAGGGAGGCGAGGGCCCCCCCTGAAGAAGAAAACGAAGCCGTCGAGGACGGCCTCACCGCCGCACTCGGCGAGCAGCTCCGATGCTCCCAGCCCAACTGGTGACGGCGCGCCACCAGCGACAACCGCGCTGGACACGGCGACCGTGGAAGTGCCGCTGGCCTCAATGCCCCCGCCATTCTCCCCAGTCTCTGGGCTGGGGGAGGCTCCGGCTGCGGCGACCTCGCCTCGCAAGGAGGCTCCGACCGCAGCGGCTTCGCCCCGCAAGGAAGCTCCGGCTGTAGCGGCTCCAACTCGCGAGGAAGCTCCCGCCGAGGATGTCCCTGAGGCGCCAGCTGCAGCCTCAACGACGAAGAAGCCGTCCGTGTCTTGGGCACGCGACGTCCTGGAACTGGGGCTCAGTCGCCAACTGGGCCCTGAACTGGAAAAACCGGCCGGCCTTTGTACGGGGCTACGTTTCATCCCAGTCGCCAAGTGAGTGCGCTTACCCCTCCTTATTTTCCATAACTATTTCAATTGTCTTTGCTGATTCGATTAATGCGCAGGACCGGGGTGAAAAGGATGGGCCATCCGACCGTGGCCAAGGTACCCTCCGCCGCTAGCGAGGAGGATCCTTCCCGCAAGAGGAAGGCGGACGAGGTTGTCGCCTCAGCGGATGGTGTTGGAGATATGCCCTAGAGGCAATAATAAATATAGTTATTATTATATCTTTGTGTTTATGATAAATGTTTATATTCATGCTATAATAGTATTAACGAGGAAACATTAATACTTGTGTGAATTGTAAACTTAAATTGAAGTCCCTAGTATAGCCTCTATACTTCACTAGCTTGTTGGTTAATAGATGATTGTGGTTTCCCTATCATGAACATTGAGATGTTATTAACAACAAGATCATATCGTTAGGAGAATGATATGGTGGACATACTCCTATAGACAAGCGTAGCATAAAGATCAAGTCATTTCAATAGTTAAATTGCTATATGCTTTCTGATACATAGTAACCTAATTCCTTCGACCATGAGATCATGCATATCACCTTTACTGGATGGATGCTTTGATGTCATCAAACACCACACCGTAACAGGGTGGCTATAAAGGTGGTATTGAGTGTTCGGAAAGTATTGGTTGAAACACATGGATCAAGAGTGGGATTTGTCCATCCACATGACGGATAGATATTCTCTGGGCCCTCTCGGTGAAATGTCATCCAATTAGCTTGCAAGCATGTGACTTGGTCACAAGGGATCACATATCACGGGAACGAGAAAAGAGTACTTATCAGTAACGAGGTTGAACTAGGTATGCAGAGATACCGAAGATCATAACCTCGGATAAGTGACATATCGTGAGACAAAGGGAAATTGGTATCGTATGTAAGTGGTTCATTCGATCGCAAAGTAATCGTAGAAATATGTGGGAGCCATATGAATTTCCAGATTCCTCTATTGGTTATTGTTCGGAGAAGTGTCTCGATCATGTCTGCATAATTCACGAACCGTAGGGAGACACACTTAAGGATTCGACGTTGTTTGAGTAGCTATGGTATTATGAGAAAGAGACCGAATGTTGTTCGGAGTCTCGGATTGGATCCGGGATATCACGAGGTGATCCGGAATGGTCCGGAGAATAAGATTCATATAAGGAAAGTCCCGTTTCGGAGTTGGGGAATGGTTCCGGTGTTTTCATCGGGAACATTCTAGAAGGTCCCGGAATGTCCGGCACTCCGGGGGGGAAGGGGTACATGAATGTGTCATTGCATGTTGGAATGATTGCATCATGTACTAAGTGTTCTCGCTGTCCGAAATAAAGGGTTAATTCAAATCCTAAATTGGAAAAGTCAAACTGCCAGTTTTCGGTCAAACTGCCAGTTTCGGAAAGTGGAGAAAGAGGAGGAGGTGGAGACCGACTTGGGGGAGGAGTCCCCTTGGCCGGCGCGCCTCCCAAGGCCGACTTGGGGAGGGACTCCTCCCCTTGGCCGCCGGCCCTCCCACCTATAAAGGGAGGGGCAGGGCCTCCTCTCCTAGACACAACACTACTTCCTATCCTCTAGACCTAAACCCTAGATCTAAACCCCGGTTTAGAGCTATTCGGTTTAGAGCCTTCTAATTGGTTTAGAGCCCTCTAATTGGTGTGTCTAATTACTAGACCACTAATAGCCTCTCTCATAAGCTCCACCATACTCGCACCGGCTTAAGGCGAAGCCCTGCGGGATCTCCCCTCTACCTCCGGTACCACGCCGTTGTGCTGCCGGAATCGCGAGGAGAGTGCTACAACCTCCGCTGCCTGCTGGAACAAGGGAGAGGAAGGTCTTCGTCGAGTACCGAACGTGTGACCGACTGCGGGGGCGCTGCTGGAACGTGGCGCCGGAAGGATCGTCTACGCGATCTTGAGATCGGAAAGAGTACGACTACATCACCCACGAGAATCTGCTCTCGTTAAACACTTTGGAATCTTCGAGGGTGAGTTATTCCATCGACTCGTTGCTACAATCTAGTAGATAGATCTTGGCTTGTTTGTTTGTATGCGATAGAAAATTTTTGTTTTCCATGCTACGAACCCCTACAGTGGTATCAGAGCCGTGTCTATATGTAGATCTGTTGCACGAGTAGAACACAATGGTCATTGTGGGCGTTGATGCTTTTATTGTAGATTGCCTTTTGTGTACTTTGCATCTTGCGGTATGTTGGGATGAAGCGGCCCGGGCTAACCTTACATGACATCGTTCATGAGACTTGCTCCACGTTTGACATGCAACTTGTATTGCATAAGTGGCTTTGCGGGTGCCTGTTTCTCCTAGCATAGTTAAGATCCAATTTACAACGGGTAATCAACAATGCTAGTATCAATGTTGTGGTTCATGTTCGTAAGTTAGAACGACACTTATGGAAAGCCCCAAACCACGTAAAATATGCAAAGAAAGTAGAAGCGTCTAACTTTGTTTTGCAGGGGTGTGCAGTGATGTGATATGGCCATGATTGTGATTATATTTGATGTATGCAATGTTCCTTATTGTAAGTTGGCAACCGGCAGGAGCCATATGGTTGTCTTTAATTTCTGTTAAGACCTGCGTGTCTATTCAAAATAGTTGTAATAGTTGAAGCTGGTGGACGACAACCATGAAGAAGCGTCATTGACCTTGATGCTATGCCGGTGATGATGGAGATCATATTCGTGCTTGAAGATGGAGATCGGAAGCACAAAGAAGAAAGGCCATATCATATCACATATTATGAATTGCATGTGATGTTAATCCTTTATGCATCTTGTATTGCTTAGTAGACGACGGTAGCATTATAAGATGATCCCTCATGCACATAATTTCAAGTTATAAAGTGTTCACCCTTAGTATGCACCGTTGCCAAAGCTTGTTGCTTCGAAGCACCTCGTGATGATCGGGTGTCTTTGATTCCGCGGGTGAATACAACGTAAGCAAGCCAGATTTGCTTATGCGGTAGCTAAGGTTTGATCTTGACGAGCCTAGCATGTACAGACATGGCCTCAGGAACACGGATCGCCGAAAGGCAAAGCATGAATCATATAGTAGATATGATGAACATGATGATTGTTCGCCATTAAAACTATATCGGCTCTCGTGATGATCGGTGTTGATATAGTAGTTTTGGTTCGTGTGATCACTAAAACAATGTGAGGGATGTTGTTTTGAGTGGGAGTTCACCTAGTTTAATTTCATTAATTAATTTGAACTCAATTTATCATAAACTTAGTCTAAACTATTGCAAATATGTTGTAGATCAATGGCAGCCCCTACCATCAATTTTAATGCGTTCCTAGAGAAAGAAAAGTTGAAAACAATGGAAGCAACTTCGCGGATTGGTTCCGCAATTTGAGGATTGTCCTCACAGCTGGTAATTTGACCTATGTGCTGGATGCACCGCTAGGTGACCCACCTGCAGCTGATGCTACCGATGAAGTAAAGAATGTTTACCTCGCTCGGAAGAATCAGTACTCCATAGTTCAGTGTGCTATCTTGTATGGTTTAGAATCGGAGCTTCAGAAAAGGTTTGAAGAGTCAGATCCATATGATATTGTCGAGGATCTCAAATTAATTTTTGAGACTCATGCGGCAATTGAAAGTTATGAAGCTTCTGAAAAGTTCTTTAACTGCAAGATGGAAGAGGGTAGCTCCGTCAGTGAGCATGTGCTTAAGATGACTGGGCACGCAAATAAACTTCAAAGTTTGGGTATAGTGATTCCTAATACTTTGGGAGTTTACCGCATCCTCCAATCACTACCACCAAGTTACAAGAACTTTGTGATGAACTACAACATGCAGAACATGAACAAAGAGTTGCCAGAACTATTTGCTATGTTAAAATCTGCAGAAGTGGAGATCAAGAAAGAGCACCAAGTGTTGATGGTCAATAAGACCACCAAATTCAAGAAAGGCAAGTCTAAGCAAAAGGGACACTTCAAGAAGGGTGGTAAGAAAGTTACCATGCCGACGAAGAAGACCAAGGCTGGACCTAAGCCTGAAACTGAGTGCTTTTACTGCAAGGGAGAAGGTCACTGGAAGCGGAATTGCCCAAAGTACTTGGCGGATTTGAAGAACGGCAACATCAAGAAGAAAGGTATATTTGATATACATGTTATTGATGTGTATCTCACTAGTATTCGTAGTAGTGCCTGGGTATTTGATACTGGTTCGGTTGCTCATATTTGTAACTCGAAACAGGAGCTGCAGAATAAACGGAAGCTAGCAAAGAACGAGGTGTCGATGCGTGTGGGAAACGGATCAAAGGTTGATGTGATCGCGGTCGGCACGCTACCTCTTCATCTACCATCGGGATTAGTTTTATACTTAAATAATTGTTATTTGGTGCCTGCGTTGAGCATGAACATTATATCGGGATCTTGTTTATTGCGAGACGGTTACTTGTTTAAATCAGAGAATAATGGTTGTTCGATTTATATGAGTAATATGTTTTACGCACATGCACCTTTGATAGATGGTCTATTCTTATTGAATCTCGATAGTAGAAATACACATCTTAATAACATTGAAGCTAAACGTTTGAAATCAAGCGATAATTTGACCTATATGTGGCACTGTCGTCTTGGTCACATTGGAGTGAAACGTATGAAGAAACTCCATTCCGATGGACTTCTTGAATCACTTGATTTTGAATCACTTGAAAGATGCGAAGCATGTCTGATGGGTAAAATGACTAAGACTCCATTTTCTGGTATGATGGAGCGAGCTACGGACTTATTGGAAATCATACATACCGATGTGTGTGGTCCAATGAGTGTAGCATCGCGCAGTGGTTATCGTTATGTTCTTACCTTCACGGATGATTTGAGTAGATATGGGTATATCTATTTCATGAAACATAAGTCCGAAACTTTCGAGAAGTTTAAGGAGTTTCAAAGTGAGGTAGAGAATCAACGTAACAAGAAGATTAAATTTCTACGTTCTGATCGTGGAGGTGAATATCTAAGTTACGAGTTTGGCGAGCATTTAAAGAAGTGCGGAATACTTTCACAATTGACACCGCCGGGAACACCACAGCGTAATGGTGTGTCTGAACGTCGTAATCGAACTCTCTTAGATATGGTTCGTTCTATGATGTCACTTACAGATTTACCGCTATCATTTTGGGGTTATGCATTAGAAACAGCCGCATTCACTTTAAATAGGGCACCATCTAAATCCGTTGAAACGACACCGTATGAATTATGGTTTGGGAAGAAACCTAAATTGTCGTTCCTTAAAGTTTGGGGGTGCGAAGCCTATGTAAAGAAGTTACAGCCGGACAAGCTTGAACCCAAAGCGGAAAAATGCGTCTTCATAGGATACCCAAAGGAAACTATTGGGTATACCTTCTATCATAGATCCGAAGGCAAAATCTTCGTTGCTAAGAATGGATCCTTTCTAGAGAAGGAATTTCTCTCGAAAGAAGTGACTGGAAGGAAAGTAGAACTCGACGAGGTTGTCGAACCTTCTCTCGAAATTGCGAGTAGCGCAGCACCGGAAGAAGTTCCTGTGGTGCCTGCACCAATAAGAGAGGAAGCTAATGATAGTGATCATGAAACTTCGGTTGAAGTTGCTACAGAGCCTCGGAGGTCAACAAGAACTCGTACCACTCCAGATTGGTATGATTCCGTTATGAATGTCATGTTGGTGGACAACACCGATGACCCCGAGACATATGAGGAAGCGATGATGAGCCCAGATTCCAATAAATGGCAAGAAGCCATGAAATCCGAGATTGGATCCATGTACGAAAACCAAGTATGGACTTTGGTGGACTTACCGGATGGCCGGAAGGCTGTCGAGAACAAATGGATTTTCAAGAAGAAAACAGATGCTGATGGTAATGTTACTGTCTATAAAGCTCGACTTGTCGCAAAAGGGTTTCGACAAATTCAAGGAGTTGACTACGATGAGACTTTCTCACCAGTAGCGAAGCTAAAGTCTGTGAGGATTATGTTAGCAATCGCTGCATATTATGATTATGAGATATGGCAGATGGATGTCAAAACAGCATTCCTCAATGGAGACATTGATGAAGAGTTGTATATGATGCAACCCAAAGGTTTTGTCGATCCTAAAGACGCTAACAAGGTATGTAAGCTTCAACGGTCCATCTATGGATTGAAGCAGGCATCCCGAAGTTGGAATCAACGTTTTGATAAGGTAATCAAAAGTTTTATACAAACTTATGGAGAAGCTTGTATTTACAAGAAAGTGAGTGGGAGCTCTGTAGCATTCTTAATACTGTATGTGGATGACATATTGTTGATTGGGAATGATGTAGACCTTCTTAATAGTGTCAAGGAATATTTGAATAATAGTTTTTCAATGAAAGATCTTGGCGAAGCAGCTTACATATTAGGCATAAAGATTTATAGAGATAGATCGAAACGCCAAATATCATTGTCACAGAGTACATATTTGGACAAAGTTCTAAAGAAGTTTGGAATGGAAGAAAGCAAGAAAGGGTTTTTGCCCATGTTGCCCAATACGACCTTGAGTAAAACTCAAAGTCCGACATTGGCAGAAGATAGAGAAAGGATGAGTAAGACTCCCTATGCCTCAGCCATAGGATCTCTAATGTATGCCATGCTATGTACTAGACCCGACATTGCATATGCTGTTAGTTTAACTAGCAGATATCAAAGTGATCCAGGAGTGGATCATTGGACAGCGGTCAAAAACATCCTTAAGTACTTGAGAAGAACTAAGGATATGGTTCTTTCTTATGGAGGTGATGAACAGCTCGTTGTTAATGGTTACACCGATGCTAGTTGGAACACTGATCCGGATGATTCTAAATCACAATCTGGATACGTATTTATTTTGAATGGTGCAGCAGTTAGCTGGAGGAGTGCAAAGCAAAGCGTTGTGGCGAGATCTTCAACTGAATCGGAATACATGGCTGCTTCGGAGGCTTCACAAGAAGCGATATGGATGAAAGAGTTCATTACAGAGCTGGGTGTGGTTCCTAGTGCGCTGGACCCAATGTCTATCTACTGTGATAACATGGGCGCCATAGCCAATGCGCAAGAACCAAGGTCACACAAGAAGCTGAAGCATATCAAGCTACGTTTTCACGCTATTCGAGAACATATCCAGGATGGGGATATAAAGATTTGCAAAGTACACACAGATCTGAATGTGGCGGATCCGTTGACTAAACCTCTCCCGAGGGCAAAACATGACCAACACCAAACTGCCATGGGTGTTCGGTATATTACCATGTAATCTAGATTAGATGACTCTAGTGCAAGTGGGAGACTGTTGGAGATATGCCCTAGAGGCAATAATAAATATAGTTATTATTATATCTTTGTGTTTATGATAAATGTTTATATTCATGCTATAATAGTATTAACGAGGAAACATTAATACTTGTGTGAATTGTAAACTTAAATTGAAGTCCCTAGTATAGCCTCTATACTTCACTAGCTTGTTGGTTAATAGATGATTGTGGTTTCCCTATCATGAACATTGAGATGTTATTAACAACAAGATCATATCGTTAGGAGAATGATATGGTGGACATACTCCTATAGACAAGCGTAGCATAAAGATCAAGTCATTTCAATAGTTCAATTGCTATATGCTTTCTGATACATAGTAACCTAATTCCTTCGACCATGAGATCATGCATATCACCTTTACTGGATGGATGCTTTGATGTCATCAAACACCACACCGTAACAGGGTGGCTATAAAGGTGGTATTGAGTGTTCGGAAAGTATTGGTTGAAACACATGGATCAAGAGTGGGATTTGTCCATCCACATGACGGATAGATATTCTCTGGGCCCTCTCGGTGAAATGTCATCCAATTAGCTTGCAAGCATGTGACTTGGTCACAAGGGATCACATATCACGGGAACGAGAAAAGAGTACTTATCAGTAACGAGGTTGAACTAGGTATGCAGAGATACCGAAGATCATAACCTCGGATAAGTGACATATCGTGAGACAAAGGGAAATTGGTATCGTATGTAAGTGGTTCATTCGATCGCAAAGTAATCGTAGAAATATGTGGGAGCCATATGAATTTCCAGATTCCTCTATTGGTTATTGTTCGGAGAAGTGTCTCGATCATGTCTGCATAATTCACGAACCGTAGGGAGACACACTTAAGGATTCGACGTTGTTTGAGTAGCTATGGTATTATGAGAAAGAGACCGAATGTTGTTCGGAGTCTCGGATTGGATCCGGGATATCACGAGGTGATCCGGAATGGTCCGGAGAATAAGATTCATATAAGGAAAGTCCCGTTTCGGAGTTGGGGAATGGTTCCGGTGTTTTCATCGGGAACATTCTAGAAGGTCCCGGAATGTCCGGCACTCCGGGGGGGAAGGGGTACATGAATGTGTCATTGCATGTTGGAATGATTGCATCATGTACTAAGTGTTCTCGCTGTCCGAAATAAAGGGTTAATTCAAATCCTAAATTGGAAAAGTCAAACTGCCAGTTTTCGGTCAAACTGCCAGTTTCGGAAAGTGGAGAAAGAGGAGGAGGTGGAGACCGACTTGGGGGAGGAGTCCCCTTGGCCGGCGCGCCTCCCAAGGCCGACTTGGGGAGGGACTCCTCCCCTTGGCCGCCGGCCCTCCCACCTATAAAGGGAGGGGCAGGGCCTCCTCTCCTAGACACAACACTACTTCCTATCCTCTAGACCTAAACCCTAGATCTAAACCCCGGTTTAGAGCTATTCGGTTTAGAGCCTTCTAATTGGTTTAGAGCCCTCTAATTGGTGTGTCTAATTACTAGACCACTAATAGCCTCTCTCATAAGCTCCACCATACTCGCACCGGCTTAAGGCGAAGCCCTGCGGGATCTCCCCTCTACCTCCGGTACCACGCCGTTGTGCTGCCGGAATCGCGAGGAGAGTGCTACAACCTCCGCTGCCTGCTGGAACAAGGGAGAGGAAGGTCTTCGTCGAGTACCGAACGTGTGACCGACTGCGGGGGCGCTGCTGGAACGTGGCGCCGGAAGGATCGTCTACGCGATCTTGAGATCGGAAAGAGTACGACTACATCACCCACGAGAATCTGCTCTCGTTAAACACTTTGGAATCTTCGAGGGTGAGTTATTCCATCGACTCGTTGCTACAATCTAGTAGATAGATCTTGGCTTGTTTGTTTGTATGCGATAGAAAATTTTTGTTTTCCATGCTACGAACCCCTACAGATGGTAGTAAGAAGGCCAAGGGCGACGACATCGTCACTATCTCTGACGACACGGCGGGCGCGCCGGCCGGGCCCGCGGTGGAGGCAGCCGCGTCTACGAAGGAGGGCGCTTCCTTGCCTGGAACGGCGGAGGCGACTTCCCTTGGAGCGGGTGCCTCTATCGCTACCTTCCCCCGCTTCGTTACCAAGGCGGCCACGGCGAGTGGGGCTGCGCCCTCGAGCCACGCTCCGGGGAGTGCCGATGCTGAAGTCGATCAACGTCGTGGGCACACGCGAGCGTTACTCGCGTCCGTGGACGCGATCCAACTCCATGGCATGCTTGGCGCAGCCATCCAGGTACATCCAGTCCCCGAGGATCAGGTCGGTGCTTTGCAGCGGCGTGATTCTTATAATTTCTCGTCTTTTATTTTCGTATCCAGGCCCCGAGTGCGCACGTGCTAAATTTTAGCGGGTGGGCACTTAGGAATTTCTTGATCGCCAGTCCCCGAGTGCGCACTCGCTGAATTTCAGTGGGTGGGCACTTAGGAATTTCTTGATCGCCAGTCCTCGAGTGCGCACTCGCTGAATTTCAGCGGGTGGGCACTTAGGAATTTCTTGATCGCCAGTCCTCGAGTGTGCACTCGCTGAATTTCAGTGGGTGGGCACTTAGGAATTTCTTGATCGCCAGTCCCCGAGTGCGCACTCGCTGAATTTCAGCGGGTGGGCACTTAGGAATTTCTTTTTAACTAACTTTTTTGGTGATGTGCAGGGTCTGCAGCTTGAGTTGGCGGACCGATTGGCCGCGAAACAGCGCGCGGAGAAGGAGCTGGCCATCGTCCAGGAGGCGAACAAAGGGCTTCAGGCTGTTGCTGCGAAGGCAGAGGAAGCTCGCCAGGGGCTTGTCCCCGCTGGTGAGTTGGTGGCGGCGCGTTCTGCTCTGGGTGCCGCTGAACAACGGATCGCCGACCTCGAGCACGAACTGCGGGAGGCGAGAGAAGAAGCGAGCTTGGCGGACGGGCGAGCTAAGGCCGCCATTGTGGCCGCAGAGGAGGATCGCAAGGTGTCGGAAGTCCTTATTGCTGGGCTTCAGGACGACCACACGTCGCTTCAGTGCTTCATCACGGGACTCGCCCGCCCGCTGCTCGGTGAGTGCATCCTCCCTTTCTTATAGTTGTGGTTTTTGTGGTGTCCGTCATACTCATCATTGTCTTCTTCTTCGCAGGTCGCATCATTGATAGCGAAGAAGAGGCAAGCTCGCTCGATGCAAGGCAGTGCGTAAGCATGCTCATCGACTCGGCGACGCTGTCGGCGACCTGCATCCGCGCCTACCTCCAAGAAATATCACCCACGGAGGTGATTCCCAGCGACCTTGTTGAGGTGTGGAAGTACTTGGAGAAGGCACCCGCGGTCGTTTCATGACGTGATCGGCGTTTCGGCGTGGAGCATCGACGGCCCTGAGCCTTGGACTCGCCCACTTTCCCGAAGACTTCGACATCGACGATGTGATGAGTGGGTACCCATCGTCAACTGGCGCGGTGGAGCTGTCCGAGGTCCTCAAGTTGCAAGAGCGTGCCGCCACGTACTCGGAACGTGTCTGGGCAATGGGCGACCTCCTTCCATACCAGGAGACGGTCGTCGCGCCGAACGACCCCGAGCCGCCGCATCGTGACTTCAAGGTCGAGCAGCCTTTTCGCGCGGCGATGGCGGGTGAACTGACGACGTATCCATCAAACCCGTACACGGCGTTCATCCGCAATCGTCGGGATGTTGGCGAGTCATCGACGAAGCCTGCAGAGTAGAGTAGTTTGCCTTGTGGCGTTAGCAGCAGTTCTGCCACGCAGGCATATTTCGTAAAGCGAAACAATGCAACATGCAATTGAATGAGACGTCATGTCTATTTTGTTATTTGTTTGTGTGCTTTTGATTGATGTTGAACGAGTCCCCGAGCTCGTCCGCCCTTTTGTGGGGTTTACCTCGTGTATGATATATGTGTTGTTGTTATGTGCTTTGATGTTTTAGTCGACTCGCCCGAGCTCGAAGAGCCAGTCGCTAGGCGACTCCCTTGAGTGCTCTATACTTTACCGTTTTCCCGTGCGCGAACGAGGTCGGGTGGCCGAGTCCCCGAGCGTGGTACTTGGTAGTTCTAGGCACGACTCGAGGGTGGTTGAGGACTTAGCGCGTTGGTGTGAGCGCGTCACTCCTACCTGGCCCGTGGGGTCAGTCGCGTGGCGAGTCCTGGGCATGCTCTCTTACTTGGCGTTTTCCCTGACCGCTCGCGACGAACTGGTCTTCAGTCCCCGAGCGTGGTACTTAGACGTTCGAGTCGCTAGGCCGAGGATGTGGAGGACCAAGGTCGCTGTGAGAAGCGAGGGCAGTTGTCTTGGCTCGTAGAACCAGTCGAGCTAGGCGACTCCAATGGGGCTCCGGGTTGGCGTTATTCGTGGACGATGTAAGACCTGAAGTGATTCAGTGCTCTTACACCGCACTACTTAGCCGTGCCGATCGCAGTACCAAAGGTTGACTTCTGCATTTAGCGTAACGCTGTTTTTATGAGTGCGAGTGGCACAAGTCATGGAGAGTAGGCGCAATTTGCGGTAACAGTTTCTTTTATTTCATAGCGACTGGAGAGTACATGTTTGGGGTTCTAGGAGTAGAACTTCCGGAGGAGGTTTACATTCCATGGTCGCTTGACGTCGAGTTCGCCGTCCCCGCGGACGTCGATGAGGTAGTAGGCGTCGTTGCCGAGTACGCGCCCGATAGCGAATGGGCCTTCCCACGGAGGGGAGAGCTTGTGCATGCCCTTCTTGTCCTGGATGAGGCGTAACACCAGGTCGCCTTCCTGGAAGGTGCGAGCTTTCACCCGCCGGCTGTGGTAGCGGCGGAGTCCTTGCTGGTAGATGGCTGTGCGTGACCGAGCGAGGTCGCGTGCTTCGTCGAGCTGGTCGACCCCATCCTGGCGGGCTAGCTCGTTTGCGGCCTCCGTATAGTGGACGACTCGCGGCGAGTCGTGTTCGAGGTCGGTGGGCATGACTGCTTCGGCACCGTAGACCATGAAGAAGGGAGTGAATCCCGTCGATCTATTGACTGAGGTGCAGATCCCCCAGATGACGAAGGGCAACTCCTCGACCCAGCACCCGGCGGTGCGCTCGAGTGGTACTTGGAGTCGCGGCTTTAGGCCGTGGAGGATGCTTTGGTTGGCCCGTTCCGCCTGGCCGTTGGATTCCGGGTGGGCGACTGACGCGAGGTCGAGCCGGATGTGGTGCTCTTCGCAGAATTCGGCCATGGCTCCCTTGGCGAAGTTGGTGCCGTTGTCCGTGATGATGCTGTTTGTGAACCCGTAGCGATATATGAGCTCGCGTAGGAATTTAGTGGCGGTCTTCCCGTCGCATTTCCGGACTGGCTTGGCCTCTACCCACTTCGTGAATTTGTCGACGGCGACTAGCAGGTGGGTGTAGCTGGAAGGGGCCTTCTTGAAGGGGCCTACCATGTCCATGCCCCACACAGCGAATGTCCAGGTGATGGGGATTGTTTTGAGCGCCGAGCTCGGTACGTGCGTCTGATTGGCGTACTTCTGGCACCCGGCGCATCGCTGGACGATGTCGACAGTGTCGGCGTGTGCGGTGGGCCAGTAGAAGCCGTGTCGCATAGCCTTGGCGACCAGGGAGCGAGCGGCGGCGTGGTGGCCGCAGTCACCTGAGTGAATGTCGTGGAGGATTTTGCGTCCTTCAGCTGGTTGGACGCAGCGTTGGAACACGCCGGTGACGCTGCGCTTGTGGAGCTCGTCGTCGCTACAAGAAATCTGGCTATATATGACCCTCCATTTTCGTCACAGAATCGTCATAGTAGTCCATTTATGACGATTCTATGACGATTTTGAGATCGTCGAAAGCTGGGCGTCGCAAATGAACTATAACGACGTTTTTGGTAAAATCGTCATAACCGTCTATGACGATATTGGATCATCATAACGTCTATGACGATCCAATATTGTCACGAGCCATCTAGTCTAGCCAAGTCAGATCCTACGTGGCCGATCCTACGTGGCAAAATTGTGACGAAATTAAATCGTCATAGTGTAATTCAGCCCAGTCCATTTCTGGATTCTACATAGGCTCAGCCCAACAATTCTAGGTTTTTTTCTCCTATCCATTCTAGTCATCTACATGGGCCAAGCCCAACATTTTTTACTTTGTTTTCGGGCCTTGGCCTTTTTACAAACAACTTCAGGTTATTTGTGTCTACGGTACCACAAAACAGTTTTCATTTCCAATTTGATCCCAGTATTTAATTTTTCAATGTTTTGAAAGGAATTAAACAATTAATAATTTAATCAATACAGATACAGAACACGAGTATCACATTCATTCGTAATCATACAGGACACGCATGCAACCCGAATACACCAGGAGCACAACTAGTACAGGACGTTTACAGAAACCACCTCGAAACACAGAAAAATGAAAAAAAGGCTCCTCGGCAGGTTCCTACACAACACAACCATACAAACCGCCACTCTTGGCGGTCGCGACAGCACTAGACAGAAACCACCACAGGCCAGACAAGCACCCTCACCATCATTGGGCTTCAAGGTCCTTAGAAAAGCCCCGTTGTGGCTGGCGGGGAGCTTGTCGCTGTGGCTAGAAGTTGGGTGCATGTTCTTGCTTCTTCCGGCAGACTTCATCGAAGAGCCTTTGTAAAAATGTGACAGAACAATAGTTGCTGGAAAATGAAATCCAACACCTTGTAAATAAGGTTGTTAATAGTAGAGTGCTGAATCACACCCCCTTGATCAATGATGAATAATCCTCTCAAAGCAATTCCCTGGTACAATAATATTGAGAACTCTCATTAAATTTAATAATACACAAGGAAATGCAGAATAAAAGCGAAACATCTAGCAGAATGACTAGGTCATATGTAACCAACAAGTGATAAAAAAAGCAGATGGGAAAACTACAAGCACAGAGCATTTCACGTATCAAGCTAGTAGGAGACATCAATGAAGCATAGGTTGTGATTACCTATTATTTCGTACAGTGAATAATAACTATAAAGACTAGGCATGACTAATGCCACATACTTGCATCCAATAAATACAACAAACATCCAACATTGTGTCACTCCAATGTTAGCTCTTAATGAGATGTTGCTTCTCTGAGGTCTGAACAAGCACATATATGCAGTGAGTAGTATATGTATCGTAATTGCACGGAAATTCGCGCAGACAAAAGGTAGCATACCACACTGTCAACTGAAACGCGAGAGCTTCGGTAGTTATCTTCTCGAACGCACTGATACAAGTTCTGTTTGTAATACAGTGATTATGACACAATATGTTTATCACCCAAAGCACTGATAAATATCCAAGTAATCCTATTACTACTGCATGACACCAACATCAACATATTACTGCAATATACCAAGTGTAGATTATTTCATCGTCAATTAATATACCAGGAGTATATTTTGTATTTTCATTCTTCTATCTTGTGTATAGGAAATGACTTGCTGGTTCAAGTAATTTATCTAGAATGAGTAATCTATAGAAGAAGTTGAGGATTTGGGATACCAAATTGATCATAGAAATACTAGACTATAGTACTGCAGTACTATCATAGAAGCTAGATTGTAGTACTGTCATGACAGTAAAATGATAGTGAGTAAATTGACAGTGAGAATCATGATATAGAAGATAGACTGCAGTACTATCATGATATAGAAGAAATTGAGGATTTGGGTTACCAAATTGATCATAGAAATGGAAATTATTATACATGGCCTAACCCTATATTGCTATCTATACATAAACCAGTAGTACTACTGCTACTAGAGGAAAATATGCTGCATAATAATCTCTTGCCTTCTATTAGAAAAAGAAGGGAATACTATATCAAACACACAAACGTGCATGGTCATGTACCCAGCCCAGGTCAGATCAGATCATATCGAAAATAGGAGCTACCAATCATCATCAATTGATTATCAAACTATAACTTTGAGCTAGCAACTCACTTGGGTGAATTAACAAGGACTATAAGGGAGTGGGAGAGACCAAATACTTATCTGAACCAAACCACGACGATGGAGACGGTGAGGGTGGGGGATGCGACAGTAATGATAAAGGGTGGCTTCATTATCTTATGCTACAGACATTTTCTGAGAAGCATATCCTGATTTGAGGGTATGAAAACCAATATAATGTTATGCCAATATGGTTTCAACTCAAGGAAAATTAGTAGTACAAATAAAACCAACTAGGAGATTACATGTTAACTCATATGTAAATAAGCATAGTCCTAGGAAGTTTTAGAAGAACATTAGCTATCCTTTTCATACTTAGCAGAAATCACAATTCAAGACATGGACAGAAAAGGTTTGCTGCATAGCTATATTGTTAAATGTATGCAATATGTGGCTGAGAGAAAGGCATAACTAGTTTCTTAATGCACATGAATAATGATAACATAATCCTGACATGTACAAGCCAAGGAACAACTAATGTTCTGGCATATGCACTGCGAGTAAAGATCAGCTAGCATGGTCACATAACATGTATACTAATTGGACGTGGGGAATCTGCAGTGACCAACTCTCTGTGAGTGCTCAAACATGGTCTATGAACGACACATATTGAAAATAAACAATAGATACTACAGCCATGTCTCATAAAACAAGTGGAGGAGAAAAGGGATGAACAATGGAACTTACATACGCCATATAGCCCATGAAGAGGAGTAGCAGGGTGTGAGGTCAGGAAGATCTGAAGACCTAACCAGAGGATATTTTTTTGTCGGACACTCCAAGTTGCCTACCTCTTCTCATTCACATACCCCATTTGTCGATGCAATTCCCTGTATGCCAAAACACGCATGCTAGTATACGGAACTATCATCAATATAAACACAACTACAGTTTGATGTATGCCAAGCATCTGATTATCACTGCAACAGAACAATCTGCATTAAGAACCACATATCATATGCAAGTTAAACATGGACATGATTGGCAATCTGTCTCTACAATCTTGCTGATAAATGTATAAACAACTTCAAACCTATGTCAAAACTGATTGCTCAACAAATATGATGGTGCACTACCTTATACGGATTTGTCTTGTATGTATCAAAGAATGCGTATAAGATCGATAGCTAACCGTAGAAATATGTGAAAAAATTAACATCATGCAATATTGCAGTGCCATTATTAAATTTGTAGCCATAAAAAGGAGTAGGCAACAGATGAAATCAATAAAAGTAGAACCAAATTTAGTATAGACTTGTACTTGATTCAGGCATGCCTAAGTGTACACATCATCCATTAGGTGAGAAACAATAGTCAGTATTGGTACAGCTAGGCATGCATTCAGCAGCATGTATCATGTACCAGGGCAGTTTCGATATGGAAACAATAGTCTCAAAAAATATTGAAACAACACTGCAAGTATACAATTCTGAAACTAAAAACAGACAACATTTTGATCAGTAACGCAACAAATCTGATCGTAATAATTTCACAAGTAGTACATCATTTTGATACTTACTGTTATTACTAAATTCATTACTACCAAATAGGCAAGAACCAGATATCAGAACTTGCAGAACAACCCTACACAAACTCACATAGACCAGAAGCATTATAGACCCAACCAACAGAGACATATATGAGAGTGTACTAGTGCCTTTCTTGTATATATGTGGAGTTATTTTTATTTATTTAGGACCATAAGTCTAAACTTGTGCATACAGCCCTGGTGACTGGTGCGTTTCTTCATAACTACATAATCAATTATGATGCAGAGAAATTACATGCCCAATGAAAACTAATTAGGAGCTCACTAGCAGAACAATTGCATGTCCAACTAACTAGGAACTCAAATAGAACATAATTTCTATACTGCATAAATAATAACCATCCAAAAAGAGGGGATTAGGGAAAGACGAAGACCTCAGCCTTGTCCCTGTGCACCGGAAAACCCTGGTGGGTGTTGTTGTCCAGGTTCATGGTCAAGCTCCGAGTGGATGATAACGTTGTCCAGGTTCCCCGCGGAAATTGGCCTCATCCTCGCCGAGATCCGAGTCCCTCTGCACTAGAAAATAAAGAAAAGGGTCAAAGTTGAGATCTGAGTCCCTCTGCGCCGGAAAACTAGCAAGGAGGATAGGGGAGGGGTACATGCATCATGGTCTTCCTTGTTCCTAGCGAGCACCTCGGAGGAAACGCCCAGGACGGATCCCAGATGATGCGCTGGACGTCGTCTCCTCTCCTGGTGGCGCTCGCCACCATCCCTGAGCATCCTGGAGGACGACGCCCGCCGGAGTCCAGATCGCGTGGTTGCTGCAGGCGTGAGCATGGGAGGCGGAGGAGGTGCTCGAGGGTAGCCGGAGTACAGATCGCACGGGGTAGTCCGGGCTAGAGGGAGCTGCAGAACGTGGCCATGGAGGCGCTTCCATCCATATCGAGGGAGGTCAGGGCTTCGTCGTCATCGCCAGAGGAGAAGCTAGGGTTCGCTCGATATGGATGGGGTTAGGCGCAGTGGGAAATCCAGTGAGGGGAGATGGGGATCGAGGGTGAGGGGCGGAGGTGGTGGGGAGGGTGAGGAGGGGCGTCAGGGATCTGGGTGGGAGGCGAAGATTTGCACCGAGGAGAGGGCAAGAGGTGCCAGCAGTGGGGACATGGCAAGGCTGGGGATCTCGCTGGAGAAGGACGGGAGCGGCTGGAGCAAGCGGGAAGAGCGACGGAGCGCGGATCTCGCTAGAGAAGGAAGAGCGGCGGCGCGGGGATCTCGCTGGAGACGATAGGTTTAGGTTTGGGGATCTCACTGGAGACGATAGGATGTGGCGGTTTTGGTTTTGGTTCGATCGGGGTTGGGGAGACACGCGCAATATTTCGTGTGTGTGCGCGCGATGTCAAAATATTGGTGCTTGCGCGCGATGGGTAGCATTGCCATGTCATCGATCCATGTAAAAGCTCCTGCATATTAGCATCCTATCCGTCCATGTTATTTAGATCCAACGGTCCATGTTGGTATCCTCTATGTTTAGATCTCCCTAACTATTATGACGATTTCATTTAAAGGAATTATGACGTTTTTGAGCAAAATCGTCATAGTTTACTAAGGCTTTGACCCTCCCAAGCAGTTTGAGCGGAATCTTCATAAATCTAAGACGATTTTGTAGATGGTCACTACCAAAACGTCACAGGCTGACACATTTCTTGTAGTGCGTCGATGATGGTGTAAGACTTGCATCGACGAGCGATCATTCGAGCGTCGGTCTCGTCTGCTGGCAGGGTGCCGGCTTCCAGGTAGGCGATGTAGGGCTTGGTCCAGTCGTCTGGCTCGGTGACGAGTGCGACCAAGGCTGCCTCTGGTTGGAGTGGGACTCCGATGTCGATCTCCCTTGGGGGGGAGACTGATGGCTTGGAGATCGTGTTGAGGAAAACGCCGGCGGGTGGTGCGAGTCGAGCCGACCCGATGCGAGAGAGGGCGTCTGCCTCCTCGTTTTTCCGCCTGTCGATCCACTCGACAGAGTAGCCGGTGAAGTGGCCGCCCAATTTGTCCATTGCTTGGCGGTACGCCGCCATGGTAGGGGAGACGGCGTCGCAGGTGCCGGCGACTTGCCCCGCGACAAGGTCGGAATCTCCGTAGCAGCGGAGGCGATTGACGTTCATCTCCTTGGCGGCTCGCATGCCGTGGAGTAGGGCCTCGTATTCAGCCACGTTGTTGGTGCAGGGCGTGAAGTCGAGGCAGAGGATGTAGCAGAGCTTGTCGCCCTTTGGTGAAGTCAACACTATCCCTGCGCCTGCACCGTCCGCGTTCTTGGAGCCGTCGAAGTGCAGGCTCCAGTAGTGGAGGTACGGCAGCTTCTCTGGATGCTGGGCCTCCTCCCAGTCGGCGATGAAGTCTGCCAGTGCCTGCGACTTGATCGCCTTTCGTGGCTCGTATTTTATGTTGTGGACGCCGATCTCGACGGCCCACTTGGCGACCCGCCCGGTCGCCTCGCGATTGCGGATGATGTCTTGCAGTGGTGCTGAGGAGACGACCATGATCGGGTTCTCCTGGAAGTAGTGCGGCAGGCGCCGCTGAGCCCTGAAGACCGCGTATACTAGCTTTTGGTACTGTGGGTACCGCTGGCGCGACTCGGTGAGGACCTCGCTGATGTAGTACACCGACCGCTGAACCGGGCGCTCCTTTCCTTCCTCTGGTCGTTCGACGACCATCACGGCGCTGACGACGCGCTCGGACGCCGCGACGTAAACCAGCATGGGTTCTTTGTCGGCGGGGGCGGCGAGTAGTGGTGCGGCGAGTAGCACCTTTTTGAGGTCGCGGAGTGCGTCGTCCGCCTCCTTGTCCCACTGGAAGGTGGGGTTCTTGCGCATCAGGCGGTATAGGGGCATCGCCTTTTCGCCCAGGCGGGGGATGAAGCGACTGAGAGCCGCTACTCGCCCGGCCAGCTTCTGGACGTCGCGCAGGCACTCGGGTTTGCCGAGCCGGGCGATCGTGTCGATCTTTGTGGGGTTCGCCTTGATCCCTCGTTCGGAGACGACGTACCCCAGTAGTTGTGCGGCGGGTACACCGAAGGTGCACTTGCCTGGGTTGAGCTTTATCTTGTATCTTCGCAGGTTGGCAAAAGTTTCTGCCAGGTCGGCGAGTAGGTCGCCCTGGAGAGCGGACTTCACGACCACGTCGTTGATGTAGACGTGGATGTTGCGGCCAATTTGGCTCATGAGGCATTCTTGCATGCACCGCTGGTAGGTCGCCCCGGCGTTCTTGAGGCCGAAGGTCATGGCGGTGTAGCAGAAGGCTCCGAATGGCGTGATGAACGCCGTCTTCTCCTCGTCTTCGACAGCCATTTTGATCTGGTTATACCCAGAGTAGGCGTCGAGGAAACATAGCGACTCCGAGCCCGCGTTTGAATCGATTATCTGGTCGATCCGCGGGAGGACGAACTGCTCCTTTGGGCAGGCGCTGTTCAGGTTTGTGTAGTCGATACACATTCTCCAGGTCCCGTTTTTCTTCTCGACCAGGAATGGGTTTGCCAGCCACTTGGAGTACTTGATTGGCCGGATGAAGCCGGCAGCGAGTAGACGCTGCCCTTCCTCGGGGATTGCTCGACGGCGTTCTTCATTGAAGGGCCGTAGCGACTGCTTGACAGGTCGCACTTTGGGGTCGGCGTTCAGCTTGTGCTCAGCGAGCTCCCTAGGGACACCGGGCATGTCGGAGGGTTTCCATGCGAAGATGTCCCTGTTCTCACGGAGGAACTCGATGAGCGCGCCTTCCTATGCTGGGCTCATGCCTATCCCGATCATCACCGTCTGGCTGGAGTCGCATGGGACCAGCTCGACGGTGCGAGTGTGCGTCGTGGCCTCAAAGGTTGAGGTGTTTGCGCCCTCTGAGTTGGGCTTCTTGAGTATTGTGGGGTCGTCATTGTTGACCCCGCTCGCGTACTTGGCGAGCTCATCAGCGTGATTAGTCTCCGCCGCGATGACGGCGTCGGCGAGCTCGGCTTCTTTGGCCTCGCACTCGGCGGCCATGTCGGGGTCGCCGTTGATGGTGATGACGCCGCACGGCCCGGGGAGCTTCATCGCGTTGTACGCGTAGTGGGGCGCTGCCATGAATTTAGCGAACGCCTGGCGCCCCAGGACGCAGTGGTAGGGGCTGTCGAAGGGCACCAGCTCGAAGACGATCCGCTCGGTGCGGAAGTTTGCCAGTGTGCCGAAGGTGACTGGCAGCGTGACCTTGCCGATCGGGTACGCCTTCCGACCGGGGACGATGTCGTGGAACGTGGTGTGGGTCGTCTCGATCATCGACTGCGGGAGCCGCAGCCGCCTGAAGGTGTCAAGGTAGAGGATGTTGATGGAGTTACCGCCATCCATCAGCGTCTTGGGGAGTCAGTAGTCGCCAACCTTTGGCTTGACCACCAAGGCGACTCGTCCTGGGTACTCGACGCGCGGCGAGTGGTCTTGGCGGCTCCAGGTGATGGGCTACTCCGACCAGTTCAGGAACTGGGGGACGTCTATTTGGGCCACCGCGTTGACGGCGACGGCGCGGGCGATGACCTTCTTCTCGCGCTTCGTGTTGAAGCCTGTGAAGGTGTGGAGCGAGCCGGCTAATTTGCCGAATTTTCCGCCGTTTGGCGGGTCGTTGTCGGGGTCCTCCCGCGCGTGCCGTGCCTTCTCGATTTCCCTGAGGGTGTGGCAGTCGGCGGTGGTGTGCGTTGCGGGCTTCCCTTCCCTGCTATGGAACGCACATGGTTGGTTAAGGAGGGCCGCGGGGTCGAACCTTGGATTGTTTTTGTAGTTGCCGCCGTCGCGGCATTGCCCTCCATCACGGCGAAAGCTCTTGGGCTCGCGCTGCGCGTGCCCGGCGTTGGCGACGAAGTCGACTCGCCCGTCACTGCGGCGCTTGCCAGTGAGGCGAGTGCCGCTATAGCGTAGGTCGGTTCGGCGTCCGCCGTCGTTGCCGCCTCCGCGGCGTTGACCTCCTGACTCGTCGTCAGTTTCCTGGTTTGGGTCTTCCTCGGCGTACCGTTTGGCGATCTCGAGGAGGTCGGGGATGTTTTCGAGTGTGCGGGAGTGTCGCTTGAGCTTGGCGACTAGTGGCTCGTAGCGGCACGAGGTCTTGAAGCAATGGATTGCGGTGTCCGGGTGGATACCGACCGCGTTGTACCAAAGCTCTTGCCACCGTTGGACACAGTTGCGGGTCGACTCGCGGGGTCCCTGGACGCACCGTTCCAGGTCCTCGATAGTGGTGGCACGGGTGTAGGAGCACTCGAAGTGCCTGACGAAGGCGTCGTGCATTTCCTCCCAGGAGTCGATACTGTCCTGGGGGAGAGTGTTGATCCGCTGCCTGCATGTCCCCTCCATCATCAAGGGGAGGTAACGGGCGGCGAGCAGGTCAGTGTGACCCGCGATCCCCATCACCATGAGGTATGTGTCGAGCCAGACGGCGGGGTCGTACGAGGAGTCGTACTTTTCTATCTCTTTTGGCGCCTTGAAGTTTGGCGGGTACTTCTCGCCTCGGATCATTGGTCCGAAGCACTTGGGTCCGAGTCGAATGAGCGACCCCATTGGCTCGCCGTCGCGGCGATTAGTTAGGGTGTGCCGCAAGTCGTCGGGCTGGCGTGCGCGCCAGCTTTGGTTGTTGATGATGTGGGTGCGGGAAGGGTGTGCCGCAAGTCGTCGGGCTGGCGTGCGCGCCAGCTTTGGTTGTTGATGATGTGGGTGCGGGAAGGGTGTGCCGCAAGTCGTCGGGCTGGCGTGCGCGCCAGCTTTGGTTGTTGATGATGTGGGTGCGGGCGTCGATGTTGATGATGTGTGTGCTGCAGGCCCACTCGCCATCGCGCCCATCGCCGTTGATCCTTGCGGGGGCCGGGCGCTTCCTCCTGGTGGCGCGTTCTCGCAAATTGCGCGCTCGGCTACGCGGGCCGGGTCATTTTCGTCGTCGAAGTTCAGGGCACGCCCTTGAACGGTGGGGTTCAGACGTGACCTGATCCACTGCTGGTGGTAGCGTGACAGCTCCTGCGCCGTCACCTGCTCGAGGCGAAATTTTTCGCGCTCTGCTTGCTCCTTGCGCACCGCCTCCGCCAGTTTCAGGCGGAGTTCCTCGACCTCCGTTGCCGTGGCGTTAGGAGGGATTGGGGTGGAGAAAGGATCCTCCGAGGCGATAAATAGAATAGCTTTCTCTTAACTTGGTCCATTGAAATACCTGCACACTTGAACATCATAATTCATGTATAAAGAGTAAATGATCACTAGGATGGACAGTTCCATCTCCAAAATAGTAGTTATCCATAACACGATCAACAATTTTTGTAGGTATCTTAAAAGGGACACTTTCAGTATGTGGCTTTAAAATATCATGAGCATTATTAGAATTAACACATATGGGAGATAAAGTATCATCATAGCAAATTTTCTTCCCTAAAGCTGGGGAACTAAAAAAATCTTTCTCATAAAAACTAGCTTCCCCAAGCTTAGACGTTTCCATACCATTAGTAACAATGGTGTTCAAAACATTCATACTAATAACATTGCTATTAGCATGCAAAGAAAGTTCCATAGGTTTTTTAATTTTATTTTCAAACCACTCGAGTTCTTACTTAGGAAAAATACTAAAAAGCTCTCTAATTTTGTTGTTGTTTTCCATTAAGCCTAACTAGTAAAAACAATAAACAAAAATACAAAATTGCAGAATCTAAAGGAAATAACTTCGAGCACTCACACTAGAGGATGTGAGTACCTTTTACCTTACCTCCCCGGCAACGGCGCCAGAAAAGAGCTTGATGTCTACGCACTTCTATTCTTGTAGACAGTTGTTGGGCCTCCAAGTGCAGAGGTTTCTAGAACAGCAGCAAGTTTCCCTTAAGTGGATTACCCAATATTTATCAAACTCGGGGAGGAAGTGGTAAAAGGTATCCCTCTCAAGCAACCCTGCAATCAAGATACAAGAAGTCTCTTATGTCCCTAACACACCTAATACACTTGTCAGGTGTATAGGTGCACTAGTTAGGAGAAGAGATAGTTAAATACAAGTGGTATGGATGATTATAAGTGGTAACGGTGCCAGAAAAGAGCTTCTGACGGGGAGGAAAAGACTAAAGGCAAAAATATGGAAGCAAGTAACATGTAACAGATCTAGATGCAAACGGTGTTTCAATGTTTGGAAACAAGGCCTAGGGATTATACTTTCACTAGTGAACACTCTCATATAAATATATTCTCTTCATGATACTACCCTGAACTACTCTCCGGTTGGACGCTCTAATCCATGGTAGGGCTACAAAAGCACACCTCAAAGTCCGCCTTCTCCATCTAGATAACCCCACACTATCACCTTGGGCGCTAGATGGTTCCAACAAACACCACAATTTCATAGAGACATCTGACTCCAAATATAACTCATAAAAAATATATATACTTAATCTAGCCTAAGTACCACCACGGCGTGCACGATGTCACTTTCACACACGTAGGGAGAGCTAGAGATTTATTAAAGCACTTGAGTAGCAGAGTAGATCTACTTGATTACAAAGCTCATGACCACAGTATGATCACGCATAGAGAGAGATATGAACACATAGTTACCAGTAAAGCCATTAGCCTCGAGGAAGAACTACTCCCTCCTCATCATGGGAATCAGCAACGGCGATGGAGATGGTGGTGGAGATCGATGGAGATGGCACCGGTGAAGGGAATATGTCCTGAGAGGCAATAATAAAGTGTTTATTATGTGTATTCCAAGTATATGATAGATGTTTATTTTGCATGCTAAATTGTATTAATACGGAAACGTTAATACATGTGTGTTTAATAAACAAACAGAAAGTTCCTAGTTATGCCTCTCTCATAAACTAGCTCGTTGATTAACAAGATGATCACAGTTTCCTAATCATAGACATTGGATGTTGTTAATAACGATATCACAACATTAGTGTAATGATGTGATGAACATTCATCCGAAGTATAGCATTGCGATCAAAGTCATTGAGTTTATATTGCTATAACAACTTACGAAGTGATCCTAATCCTTAGACCATGAGATCATGTCAATCACTAACACCGGAAGAGTTTCTTGATGACATCAAACGGCACACCGTAACTGGGTGATTATAAAGATGGCTTCAGAACTACTAAAGTGTTATGTTGAGGCTAATGGATCAAGAGTGGAATTTGTTCATTCCGATGACGGATAGATATACTCTGGGCCCTCTCAGTGATATCACATTGGTTAGCTTGCAAGCAAGTGATTTGATCACTAGAATGTTATATCACGGGAACGAGAAAAGAGTGCATGTTGGTAACGAGATCAAACTAGGTATGGAGATACCGATGATCGAATCTCGGACATGTAATATATCGTGAAACAAAGGGATTAAGTTACTAGCATAAAAGGTTCCAACGATCACATGAAAGTCATCGTTGAATGTGTGGGAGTCAGTATGGATCTCTAGGTCCCGCTTCTGGTTATTGATTGGAGAAGGGTCTCGATCATGTCCGCGTTATTCACGAACCGTAGGGTGGCACACTTAAGGGACCCTGACATCCAATTGGAGCAAAAGTTTCATGTCGTAAAGAAGCGCATGAATTTATTTCACTAGATACCGAAACAGGTTTTCGGGTGAAATTGCAGGAAGTGTTTTTGCATGTGAAATGTAATACTAGCAAGGGGTTATATGTGAATGTTTGTCATTAAAGTAATTGACAAAATTCTGAATAAATAAAAGGAGTTATATTTAATGAGAGTTTGCATTAAATTTGGTGGAAATTTAATAGCAATTTTGAGTGAGATTTTGAGTGGAGGGAATTGAAGAGATTTTTGTGAGTGGAATGTCCACCCACATGAATGAATGAGGGGAGGGGGCAGCCCCCATGGTTGGCGGACACCCCCTTGGGTGCCCCCTCCTATAAAAGGCACCCCCTCTCCTCTCTCTCACTCACACCTCCTCGTGAAGGATCTCTCTCTCCCTCTAGAATTTATCCCCCATGGTCTCGGGTCTATGCGTAGATGCTTTACACGGGTAGTACACATATGAGTATGTGGGCGATGATGATCATGTTGTTGCTTCTTAGTTGTATTTTGGATATTGGTGGCATAGTGGGATGAAGTGGCCCGGACAAACTTTACATGTCCTCGCACATGAGACCTGTTCCACGCTTGACATGCAACTAGTTTGCATAAGTGGATAGCGGGTGTCTATCTCTCCTACTATAGTCAATATCTAATTTGCAACGAGTTGTCAACAATTTGGTTATCCTCGTTGTGGTTCATGTTCGTAGGTATGAACGGTTCTATCTTCGAAAGCCCTAAGCCACGTAAAACTTGCAATGGATAAATTAGAGGCGTCTAGTTTAGATTGTTGCTGGGCTAGTGTTATGATATGGTAATGTTGTAAGTATAAATATGAGATGATACTCTTACAACACACATAACGTGTAAGATCCATAGAACTTGGGCTTACACATAGAGGTATGATAGTGATTATATCACAGTGCACATGATAAAGATAATATGCGGAAACCATATCATTCCACTTATCGGTACAAGATAGCAACCGCAATGGAAGTTGCTATTTCATGCTTTTAACGCATGCCTTAGGCTAGTCCTAGTGGGAGTATCATAACTAGTATCATTCATGCCATGTTGGTAAAAATCTGACGTGACATAACAATTAATGAAGAAAGAGTGGGTTAGAGTATCATAGGTAGATACCGTATCATAGCATGTAAAACTAGAAATCCTAATGCATGTAAATCTTATACACAATTTTACATTGAGATTCTACAAATTATTAAATATAGTGCTACTATTGATACTAATATATGATACCATGAAGTATGAAGATAGTATTATACACTAGTATCATATGTATGATACTAGTAGTATGATAATACCACTATGACCAGCCTTAGGAAGGCATTGTCTAGAGGGCGAGCCCCGGTGGGCCGGTCCAGTTAGTCCTTTACTTATCTTCTTTTCTGTTCTCTCGTTATTGTATGTTTGTTTCTTCAGCCTGTTTTTATTAATTCTAAAATATTTGTTAAAAGTAAAAAAATGTCCAGATTTAAAAAATGTTTTAGATTTTTAAAAATGTTCATATTTTTGAAAAGATTCCGATTAAAAAATGTTCATATGGGAAAATGTTCATATAGAAAAATGTTCAAACTGGTTGGCCCAAACTGTTGTGCCCAAACTAGTTGCACCGCGGTCAGCGAGAAACAGTCAAAATCATCATCATTATTCAAAATCCTACACACCTTGTATCACGCCTGCCGTTTCGACTTCAGGCGGCGCGGACGGCGCGGATGGGACAGGATCACAGCTGGTTCAATGCGCTATATTCCTTGCTGACAACGCGCACCTGACCCCTGCATGCACAAACCCAATACGTTGCAGAGTTTGCTACAACTACGACCACATTGCCCGATTTTGTCTCTCTTTAAAAACTATATCTCGGATTTATCGGCGCAAATCTATCCCAACCAAACCTACCACCCAGATATCACATCCCCCTTCTTAATCGCCCTCTACACCTCCCATGTTTCCCCTGCCTCCTACCGAAGAAACCCTACCACCTCCACCCCCTACCCACCGCCGATCACCACAATGGCCAACTATTCCGTTGATCCTTTGCCCCATGTTCCTGCTGGCATGCATGCCCAACCTCCTGGACCTCTTCGCACTCAACGCGACTATGTTTTCCTTGGAGGCGACGCCCCTCTGTACGCAGATGAGTGGGTGATTGCTACCCTGACACCTAAACCAGTTGCTGCTGATTTCATCGGCACTGTTGCCATTATTGGTGAGTTCCTCCATGGGCTTGGTCTGCAAGTTAGAAGCACTTGTAGATGCGCCATGGGATCTGCACTTTTCCGCTTTGCTACTATGACTGATAGAGATGTTGCTGTTAGTGGTAGCCCATATCATATTGGTGAAAGTGTTCTTAGGATTGTTAATGAGGACAGTGGCATCAATAGACGTTCCACTATTTTTACACATGATGTTTGGTGCATGATTCTTAATTACCCCCAGCAGCTCTGGGATCCTGATTCAGTTATGCGCACATTTACTCCATATGGACGTTTCCTTGTGTGGAACAAAGACCTGTCTAACAGAGCCAGAATCTTGGTCAAATTTCGTGCACACAATGTGGACACCTTGCCTCTCAGTCTTGTGGTCGGTAGGAACATTGCTGATGATGGAAGTGGGGACACTTGGAACTGCCCGATGGTGATTTTATCCACTACTGTGTTGGGAGGCAATGCTGGTGATGAAGATCCTCTGCCACCCAATGGTGGAAACCCTCATCCTCCACCATTGGTTCATCATGGCTTCTGGCATGACAACCAATTCAACCAAGATTTTGGAGGAAATGTTGCACACCCACATATCAATGTTGCATGTATGGATGTTGCTATGGGCAATGCTGCACATGCAGCACCTGCTGCACCTGCACATGAAGCTCCTGCTGCAGTGAACTTAGAACCTCAGACACCACCTATGCAACCTGAGATACCAGTTGTGCCCAACTCTGTACCTGATCCTGTCAGCAATCTTGCCTAGCTACTCACTAGCCTTATGGGTGAAGACCAAGTACAATTCCCCAGCCTGGTTGGTAGCAGCATTACTGGAGCCACTGTGAAGATCACTAAAGCTGATGACATGAACAATGTTGTCAAGTACTCACTTGAGATATCTACTATCAACCCCAGCTACCAGTCTGTCACACCCCTGAGCATCACATCAAGCAAAAGCTTCATCCCAATTCCTACACAGTCTGAAAGTTCTGATAGCGAGATTGCTGTAATCCCCAAGCCTGATAACTTCCCCATCTCCAAACGCAAGAAGCCTGAACCCGACACTGTCAAATATGTGAGAAAAAGCCACAGGATTGCCAGCCTGAATGCTGGTTTTAAAAGTCAGAAGGCTGTTGATGATCATGCTGAAAGATCCAAGATGGCAGCTCAAAACTTGTCTGGTCACTTTGAGGCCATTGTGGTTGATAATGACCCACCTCCTGAGCTTCCTGTGAGCACCATTCAAGCCATTGGGACTGGATTCTGTCAGATACCTCCCAGTGAAGTAACTGAGGACAAGTTAAACAAGAACAGTGCCAAGAATGATGTGTAATCACCCTTCTGGTTTTCCCAAGTGCATGGGCAGATGCTGCACTGCTATCTATCCTAGATTTTATTTTCAGTCAAACTATCTCAAGTTTTATTATTGTATCAGAATTATCTTTTCCCTGGATGTTATCTATATTTGGCAATGCAGACTTATTTATGTCATGGGTTGTAATATGCTGGTGTGGATCCACTTGAATACTACTGCCTGTAATTATCATGGTCACCTATTATTCACCTCCCTCAACACCACATATAAGCCTCCTCACATGGTCTCATGGTCCACTGCTCACAGACCATATCCCACTTTGGATGCCAGTACCTGGCACCATAGGATTCACCATCATTCAGTTAAAAGATGAATAGAACAATATTTATTATGGATTGGAACGTTAGAGGTATCAATTCACAGGATATATGTGATGATCTTGCTGACAAAATAAAACAAAGCAATTGCAACATCATCTGTTTGCAAGAAACAAAGAGGGAACACTTTGACAGTAGCTACATCAGGAAATTCTGTCCCAGAAGATTAAAACAGTTTGCATACCAACCATCTCTAGGAAACTCTGGTGGTCATATCATTATTTGGAATGGTGCTCAATTTAATGGGCAAATCATCAGCCAATCTCACTTCCAAATGACAATCAAATTTGAATCATATCTAACTGCTCAGACATGGTATCTTACCAATATCTATGCACCTTGCACTAATGAGGGAAGACAACTTTTCTTTGATTGGTTTATGCAACTGGATTCATCAGCATTTGATTTATGGATGGTTATGGGTGATTTCAATATGATAAGAAGCACTAATGACAGGAACAAGCCTGGTGGCAATATTGCAAATATAAATAATTTCAATGCCATCATTTAGGAACATGACCTGGAGGAAATACCACTTAAGGGGAGAGCATTAACTTGGTCCAATATGCAAACATAACCACTCCTTGAGAAACTTGATTGGATCTTCACATCACACAAATGGACAACTGAGTACCCCAACACCATTGCTACTCCTATGGCCAGACTAGGATCTGACCATATCCCCATCATAGTTAATATTGGCACTGACATCCCAAGATCTAATATCTTTAGATTTGAGGAGCACTGGATGGAATTTGAGGATCTCACTGACATTGTGAACAGTTGCTGGATTAACAGAGGCCCATACAAAAATGCTGCTCAAGACATTGCTGCTAGATTCAAATGCCTCAGACAGGGCATCAAAAAATGGAGTAAGAACCTATAAAACCTGGCAAAAATTATTTGCAACTGCAGCTTTGTTCTAACCATGCTGGATGGACCAGAGGAACAGAGGATACTGACTATACAGGAAAAAAACTTCAGAATTATTGTCAAAAACCACCAGTACATAATGCTGGAAGCCAAAAGAATTTACTGTAGGAAGAGAGCAAACATTAGATGGGCCAAACTGGGTAATGAAAACACCAAATTTTTCCACTCCATAGCCACCAGAAACTACAGACACAACTTCATCTCCACACTTACTAATGATCAGGGGGCACATTACTTGAGCATGACCATAAAGCTGCCCTACTCTAGAACTCCTTCATAGAGAGACTGGGTATTACCATTGATACTAGCATGCAATTTGATCTGTATGATATGATCACCCCACAGGACTTAACTGAAGTTGATGCTATTTTTACTCATGAGGAAATTTATGACATCATCAAGCATATGCCACCTGAGAAATCTCCGGGGCCAGATGGATTCAATGGTATGTTTATGAAAAAGTACTGGCACATTACGAAGCACCAATTCTACTCACTATGTGATCAATTTTACAATGGCACTCTTGATCTGCATAGCATCAACACTGCATACATTACCCTCATACCCAAAACACAACACCCATGCAGACCCTCTGATTTTAGACCCATCTCTCTGGTTAGTATGGCTCTCAAAATCATCACCAAACTGATTGCTAACATAGTCCAAAATGTTATCATCCCCATTGTGAGCAAAAACCAATATGGATTCATCAAATCTAGAACTATACAAGACTGTCTTGCTTGGGCCTTTGAATATCTACATATATGCCACAAGTCAAAAAAGGAGATTTTCATATTGAAACTTGATTTTGAAAAGGCTTTTGACATGGTAGAATACAAAGCAATCCTTACCATGCTCAAGAAGTTTGGCTTTAGTGACCTTTTTATTACCTGGATAAAGAATATCCTGCACAGTGCTACCACATCGGTTATCCTGAATGGTGTACCAGGTAAAACCATCAATTGCAGAAGAGGAGTTAGACAAGGTGATCCCCTCTCACCACTTCTATTTGTGGCCATTGCTGAGCTATTACAGATCATTGTGAACCATGCCTGGCAAACTGGGGAACTCTCACTCCCAATTGACAACTCCTATGGGCAAAATTACCCAATCCTCCAATATGCAGATGATACTCTCTTAATCCTGCCTGCTGATACCAATCAAATGTGCAACTTAAAAGAACTACTCATGAAGTTCACTGAAGCTACTGGTTTGAAGATCAACTACCACAAGTCATCCATTGTCCCAATCAACACTTCACCTGATAAAATGGACAGCCTAGCTGCACTTTTGGGATGCAAAATTGAAGCACTGCCTTTCACATATCTGGGACTCCCCATGGGCACTACTAAACCAAGTGTTGATGATCTGTCCCCCCTGATCAGCAAAGTGGATAAAAGACTTGCTGGCATATCCAATCTCCTATCTCACTGCTCCAGAGTTATTGTGATCAAGTCTGTGTTATCTGCTATGCCAAATCACATCATTGAAGGGAATATGCCCGAGAGGCAATAATAAAGTGGTTATTATCGTATTCCTTGTTTATCATAAATGTTTATTTTGCATGCTATAATTGTATTAATACGGAAACGTTAATACATGTGTGTTTAATAAACAAGCAGAAAGTTCCTAGTTATGCCTCTCTTATAAACTAGCTCGTTGATTAACAAGATGATCAAGGTTTCCTGATCATGGAAATTGGATGTTGTTAATAACGGGATCACAACATTAGTGTAATGGTGTGATGAACATTCATCCGAAGTATAGCATTACGATCAAAGTCATTGAGTTTATATTGCTATAATAACTTACGAAGTGATCCTAATCCTTAGACCATGAGATCATGTCAATCACTAACACTAGAAGAGTTTCTTGATAACATCAAACGTCACACCATAACAGGGTGATTATAAAGATGGGTTCAGAACTACTAAAGTGTTATGTTGAGGCCCATGGATCGAGAGTGGAATTTGTTCATCCCGATGACAGATAGATATGCTCTGGGCCCTCTCGGTGATATCACATTGATTAGCTTGCAAGCAAGTGATTTGATCACTAGAATGTTATATCACGGGAACGAGAAAAGAGTGCATGTCAGTAACGAGATCAAACTAGGTATGGAGATACCGATGATCGAATCTCGGACATGTAATATATCGTGAAACAAAGGGATTAAGATACTAGCGTAAAAGGTTCCGACGATCACAAGAAAGTCATCGTTGAATGTGTGGGAGTCAGTATGGGTCTCCAGATCCCGCTTCTGATTATTGATCTGAGAGGGGTGTCGATCATGTCCGCATTATTCGCGAACCGTAGGGTGACACACTTAAGAGACACCGACATCCATTTGGAGCAAAAGTTTCATGCCGGAAAGAATTGTAGGGGTTCGTAGCATGGAAAACAAAAATTTTCTACCGCATACAAACAAACAAGCCAAGATCTATCTACTAGATTGTAGCAACGAGTCGATAGAGGAACTCACCCTCGAAGATTCCAAAGCGGTTAACGAGAGCAGATTCTCGTGGGTGATGTAGTCGTACACTTGCCGATCTCAAGATCGCGTAGACGATCCTTCCGGCGCTGCGTTCCGGCAGCGCTCCCGCAGTCGGTCACACGTTCGGTACTCGACGAAGACCTTCCTCTCCCTTGTTCCAGCAGGAAGCGGAGGTTGTAGCACTCTCCTCGCGATTCCGGCAGCACGACGGCGTGATACCGGAAGTAGAGGGGAGATCTCGCAGGGCTTCGCCTTAAGCCGGAGCGAGTATGGTGGACTATGAGAGAGCTTTAGTGGTCTAGGGTTTAGACACACCAATTAGAAGGCTCTAAACCGAAGGCTAGGGCAATTAGAAGCTCTAAACCAAAACGTCTCTAAACCGGAGGCTGTGGCTAGGGTTTAGATTTAGAGGATAGGAACTTATGTGTCTAGGAGGGGAGCCCTGCCCCTCCTTTTATAGGTGGAGGGAGGCGCGCCTGGGGAGGGGAGTACCTCCCCAACTCGGCCTCAAGGAGGGCTGGCGGTGGGAGGAGGAACTCCTCCCCCAAGTCGGCTTCAAACTTCCTTCTCCTCTTTCCCACTTCCCAAAATAGCCGTTTGACTTTTAAACTAGCCGTTTGACTTTTCAAACTAGGATTTGATTAAATCCTCTATTTGGTACAGCAATGACACTTAGTACATGATGCAATCATTCCAACTTGATATAACACATTCATGTACTCCTTCCCCCCGGAGTGCCGGACATTCCGAAACCTTCTAGAATGTTCCCGATGAAAACACCGGAATCATTCCCCAACTCCGAAACGGGACTTTCCTTATATGAATCTTATTCTCCGGACTATTCCGGATCTCCTCGTGATATCCCGGATCCCATCCGAGACTCCGAACAACATTCGGTCTCTTACTCATCATTCCATAACTACTCAAACAACGTCGAATCCTTAAGTGTGTCTCCCTACGGTTCGTGAATTATGCGGACATGATCGAGACACTTCTCCGAACAATAACCAATAGAGGAATCTGGAAATTCATATGGCTCCCACATATTTCTACGATTACTTTGCGATCGAATGAATCACTTACATACGATACCAATTTCCCTTTGTCTCACGATAGTTTACTTATCCGAGGTTTTGATCGTCGGTATCTCTGCATACCTAGTTCAACCTCGTTACCGATAAGTACTCTTCTCTCGTTCCCGTGATATGTGATCCCTTGTGAGCCAGTCACATGCTTGCAAGCTAATTGGATGACATTACACCGAGAGGGCCCAGAGTATATCTATCCGTCATATGGATGGACAAATCCCACTCTTGATCCATGTGTTTCAACCAATACTTTCCGAACACTCAATGCCACCTTTATAGCCACCCAGTTACGGTGTGGTGTTTGATGTCATCAAAGCATCCATCCGGCAAAGGTGATATTCATGATCTCATGGTCGAAGGAATTAGGTTACTATGTATTAGAAAACATATAGCAATTGAACTATTTAAAATGACTTGATCTTTATGCTACGCTTATCTTATAGGAGTATGTCCATCACATCATTCTCCTAATGATATGACCCTGTTGTTAATAACATCTCTATGTTCATGATCAGGAAACCATGATCATATATTAACCAACAAGCTAGTTTAACAAGAGGCTTTACTAGGGACTCTTTTATGTTTACAAATCACACAAGTATTAATGTTTCCTGTTAATACAATTATAGCATGGTATGTAAACATTTATCATAAGTATGAAGATATGATAATAACCTACTTTATTATTGCCTCTTGGGCATATCTCCAACAGTCTCCCACTTGCACTAGAGTCAATAATCTAGTTTCAAACTTTTGTGTATTCAACACCTTTGGCTTTCTGGTGTTGTAAGTACACGTTCGCTAGTGGTCAACTGATCTCCGGATCTGACACTTCCAGGTCCGTGTGTAATTGCATGTATTTGCGTCTCTACGCATCACTCATTCTCTAATGAGATGGCTTTGTATAAATTTGGTCCTTTGGTGAGACCTTTAGTTCTTTAGGGTTAAAACATGTTGATAATATTGTCGTACAATATATCTTCATAGTATTATCCTGCTATGAACTACACCTAGCTTGATAACAAACTACTTGACCCAAATGCCCTCTTTAGCTGCTATAATAGCAGTCATATACTTAGCCTTTTGTTGTAGTATCTGTCACAATGTCTTAACTTTGGAACTCATCCAAATCCATTATGGAACTTACTTTCCATTATATTGTGCCACCCTTAGTTTAGATTGAGATAAACTTAATTTGCACTTTGTGACAAAACTAGTATCAATGTAGTACTTTTACAATGAACTAACCATCTATTTGTCACTTCTACAAACAATATATTCTTAGTTCTTCCAAAAGATCATAAGAATATCCTTACTATTGTCCAATGATCATCTTATGAATCATTCTGGTATATGCTCATAACATTTAGAGCATAGGACATATCTGGATTTGTACACATCACAGCATGATTGATATAAATACTCTTTGTGATCAAGTATCAATCTATACTTGAATCTTGTTTCACTTACCAAATGTCAATACATTTGAATATATCATCAATATTGAACTCATTCAATCCTTTCTGTGCGACAAGAAACTTTCTTGTAGTTTCTATATTGAACTCATTCAATATCTCGTCTATGTACTTCTGGCATAACCATATTAGCGTCTATTCATGCCAAATATTTGGGTTTTGCCTAAGTCTTTCATCGGAATGAAATTTTTAAAATGCGTTAATAAAAGATACATCATTTCCAATCAACAATATGTCTTCCACATAACGTATTTAGAAACATGTCTTAGCGCTCCCACTTAATTTCTTGCAAATGCAAGCATCTTCATTGTCTCTGATGAAATTAAACTCTTTTAACAGTTTCATCATAGTGAAGATTCCAACTCCGCTATGCTTACTTCAACCATTGAAGTTTGCATATCCTTTTAGCATCCTTTGAATTAACAAAACCCTATGGACCGTGTTACGCACATGTCCTAGGTAACAATTCTATTAGAAGAACTTGTTTTGTTTAATCAAACTACCACATAACAAATTTATATGTAGTGGTTGCTACATTAATCCGTCTAGACTAAATATCGCTATGAAAGATCAGATCTTGTCATAGTCAACCTTTGAACATTGTTGTGAACTCTTTCTCAACATGTCGACTATATTCATGTCCAATTCTTTATAGATCCAAACACAACTGTAAGGTCTTACACCTTTCTCGAGGGTCCTTCAAGTTCAAAACTTGATTTCTCGTGTATGGAACTATCACGGATTTTATGGCTTCAAGCCATTTGACGGAGTCAGGGCTCATCATCGCTTCTTTGCATGTAGTCGGTTCATTATTCTCAAATAATGATTCAACCCTCAAATCTTGGTATTTGATTGTTTACCCGACCTACTTGTTTCAATAGGAACTTAGATCTCCATAACCACAACCTTTGAGGCACGTGAGCCATGAGCATTATTGCTGCCTCCGGAACACTTTTCGGCGCTGCGCAACTCTGCACATATAGCTAAGGTTCTTTTAACCTTATCAAAGTTCTATTGTCCTCCCACTTTACTTTTCACGAAAAATTCCTTCTCAAGGAAACTTGACGTTCTAAGCGACAAACACTTTTGTCTCCGGTGTTATGGAGGAATACTTAACAAAGACAGGTTCATCCGACTTTGGTTGCAAACATCTTTCTTATGTATAGCATACCAATGTTTAAGAAAGGACTACTTGGGTTTTATCCCAAACCATAATTTTATATGGTGTCATTTCAACGGATTATGATGAAGCTCTTTTCAGTGGAAAAACGGTAATCTCTAAAGCTTTTAATCTTTAAAATACAATGGAAGTTTTATGAATTACACCTTCGATCTTACCATGTCAAACAAGGTTTAATTACATATCTCGAACGCTCCATACTCTTATGGTGTTTCGGGAAATGCAAATCCACGGAACGATTCCTTAAATCTTAGGTATTATGCTAAACTTGTAACTCAAATATCTTCCTTTATGATCTTATCATAAACTATTTATATTCTTGTTACAATGATTTTGCACTTCATCTTGAAAGTCTTTGAACTTTTCAAATGTTTCATACTTCATCCTTATTAAGTAAATATTCATATATTCACTCAAATTTTTGGAGAAAGCATATGAAGTTGAAATCCATCGCTCTTGACTACACATAATGGACTTCGTACAACAATATGTACAAGTTCCAATAAGCTAGTCATTCGTTCCCTTTTGGCCTTTGAACAAAGTTTTAATTATCTCTAGGAAAGTTTCACAAGCGTCATTTGATCAAAATAAAAAAAAAACTCCAAAATTCCATACACGTGGAGTTTCTTCATGTTTTCTTTCCAATATAATTTAAACGGCGATGTCACTTCCTAAGTGATCTTTCAATCAATTTGTCTTTCGACATTTTTAGCACTAGTTTTATGGATGTGATTTCTCCAACGAGATTTGTGAATCGTCCATCTTTTATGGATTACGGCAATTATTTGAACAACCCTTTTGTTCTCATAATACCTGATAAAACAAATCTTGAAGACAAACTTTGATGTTTAATGAGAAACACAATAACCCTTTATTTATTCTCGATGAACATCATCACATATTCTTTTGCTAGTTACTTAGGCCATTGTAGTTCATGAATTGTGTTGTTTCGTATGACGATTCACACCAACAAATTCAGTATCAAATACTTAAGAACCACATTGTTTAATAAGCAAAGAATATAGCCATAATATGTATATCATCTATATACTTAAACTGAAAAATTCTAGTCTTTTCTTTTCTGCCATATATTTATGAGATTCTCTTTCAGTATTTCCTTTTCTGTTTGAAAGAATCTATCAATATCAATAGTGGAGTCATACATATGACACATAGTCCAAAGCGTGTATAATTAAATACCAATGTCTTTGGACTTGCACTTTGAAGTAGATCACCATCATCAAATGGTTGGTGTTCTTTCAAATTCCTTTCTTTAGTAATCTCTTGGTGTAGTAAACATTTTACCTACATCAAACATTCACCTTTATCATGGAATTATCCAAGATCAAGCTACTTTTAGCTTGTAATGGTGAATCGCGAGTATAATGTTGCTCTCCAAAACCCTTTTGTAGGATTAGGACAACTAGTGTCTCCAACCTTTTGCAAATTCTCATCAAATATGAGAACATGACTTTTGCCATATTATACTCTATCATGTTGCAACCAAAACTTCGTTTCAGATATCACAATATCTTCCACACATCATGGTTTATGAAACAACTCTTTCAGATCCTAGATAACCTTGATATTAAGACAATCCTTTGAATATCAAGAATCATGGAGACAAACATGATACTTATACACTAACACTTGGAATTGTCACTCTTATTAAACTTCATGGAGTAACCGGAACTTACTGAAAGTTTGCAATAGGACTTTTAAACTTTAGATTAACACTTCAAAACAATACGATACCAGTTCGTAAAGTAACTAACCAGAATTCTATAGTTCTATCATCTCAATTATAACTAAGCGCAAGGTGGTAAACGGATGCCAATGACTACAACAACTATGCAAATTCACTTTGATTTAGTTTATGATAAATTGAGTTCTAATTAATAATTAAATTAATCTAGGTGAACTCCCACTCAAAACAATATCCCTCACATTGTTTTAGTGATCACACGAACCAAATCCACCACATCAAAACCGATCATCACGAGAGTTGATATAGCTTCAATGGCGAACAATCAACATGTTCATCATATCTCCTATATGACTCATGCTTTAACTGTCGGTGATCCGTGTTCCTGAGACCATGTCTGTACATGCTAGGCTCGTCAAGATCAAACCTTAGCTTCCGCATGAGCAAATTTGGCTTGCCCACGTTGTATACACTTGCGGAATCTAACACACCCGATCATCACGTGGTGCTTCGAAACAACAAGCTTTAGCAACGGTGCCAACTAAGGGTGAACACTTTATGACTTGAAATTCATGTGCATGAGGGATCATCTTATAATGCTACCGTCGTCTACTAAGCAATACAAGATGCATAAAGGATTAACATCACATGCAATTCATAATATGTGATATGATATGACCTTTCTTCTTGTGCTTCCGATCTCCATCTTCAAGCACGAACATGATCTCCATCATCACCGGCATTGCATCAAGGTCAATGACGCTGCTCCATGGTTGTCGTCCACCGGCTTCAACTATTACAACTACTTTGAATAGACACGTGGGTCTTAACAGAAATTAAAGACAACCATATGGCTCCTGCCGGTTGCCGACTTACAATAAGGAACATTGCATACATCATATATAATCACAATCATGGCCATATCACATCACTGCACACCCCTGCAAAACAAAGTTAGACGCCTCTACTTTCTTTGCATATTTTACGTGATTTGGGGCTTTCAATAAGTGTCGTTCTAACTTACGAACAAGAACCACAACATTGATACTAGTATTGTTGATCACCCGTTGTAAATTGGATCTTAACTATGCTAGGAGAAACAGGCACCCGCAAAGCCACTTATGCAATACAAGTTGCATGTCAAGCGTGGAGCAAGTCTCATGAACGATGTCATGTAAGGTTAGCCCGGGCCGCTTCATCCCAACATACTGCAAGATGCAAAGTACACAAGAAGCAATCGACAATAAAAGCATCAACGCCCACAATGACCATTGTGTTCTACTCGTGCAACAGATCTACATATAGACACGGCTCTGATACCACTGTAGGGGTTCGTAGCATGGAAAACAAAAAATTTCTACCGCATACAAACAAACAAGCCAAGATCTATCTACTAGATTGTAGCAACGAGTCGATAGAGGAACTCACCCTCGAAGATTCCAAAGCGGTTAACGAGAGCAGATTCTCGTGGGTGATGTAGTCGTACACTTGCCGATCTCAATATCGCGTAGACGATCCTTCCGGCGCTGCGTTCCGGCAGCGCTCCCGCAGTCGGTCACACGTTCGGTACTCGACGAAGACCTTCCTCTCCCTTGTTCCAGCAGGCAGCGGAGGTTGTAGCACTCTCCTCGCGATTCCGGCAGCACGACGGCGTGATACCGGAAGTAGAGGGGAGATCTCGCAGGGCTTCGCCTTAAGCCGGAGCGAGTATGGTGGACTATGAGAGAGCTTTAGTGGTCTAGGGTTTAGACACACCAATTAGAAGGCTCTAAACCGAAGGCTAGGGCAATTAGAAGCTCTAAACCAAAACGGCTCTAAACCGGAGGCTGTGGCTAGGGTTTAGATTTAGAGGATAGGAACTTGTGTGTCTAGGAGGGGAGCCCTGCCCCTCCTTTTATAGGTGGAGGGAGGCGCGCCTGGGGAGGGGAGTCCCTCCCCAACTCGGCCTCAAGGAGGGCCGGCTGTGGGAGGAGGAACTCCTCCCCCAAGTCGGCTTCAAACTTCCTTCTCCTCTTTCCCACTTCCCAAAATAGCCGTTTGACTTTTAAACTAGCCGTTTGACTTTTCAAACTAGGATTTGATTAAATCCTCTATTTGGTACAGCAATGACACTTAGTACATGATGCAATCATTCCAACTTGATATAACACATTCATGTACTCCTTCCCCCCGGAGTGCCGGACATTCCGGAACCTTCTAGAATGTTCCCGATGAAAACACCGGAATCATTCCCCAACTCCGAAACGGGACTTTCCTTATATGAATCTTATTCTCCGGACTATTCCAGATCTCCTCGTGATATCCCGGATCCCATCCGAGACTCCGAACAACATTCGGTCTCTTACTCATCATTCCATAACTACTCAAACAACGTTGAATCCTTAAGTGTGTCTCCCTACGGTTCGTGAATTATGCGGACATGATCGAGACACTTCTCCGAACAATAACCAATAGAGGAATCTGGAAATTCATATGGCTCCCACATATTTCTACGATTACTTTTTGATCGAATGAACCACTTACATACGATACCAATTTCCCTTTGTCTCACGATAGTTTACTTATCCGAGGTTTTGATCGTCGGTATCTCTGCATACCTAGTTCAACCTCGTTACCGATAAGTACTCTTCTCTCGTTCCCGTGATATGTGATCCCTTGTGAGCCAGTCACATGCTTGCAAGCTAATTGGATGACATTACACCGAGAGGGCCCAGAGTATATCTATCCGTCATATGGATGGACAAATCCCACTCTTGATCCATGTGTTTCAACCAATACTTTCCGAACACTCAATGCCACCTTTATAGCCACCCAGTTACGGTGTGGTGTTTGATGTCATCAAAGCATCCATCCGGCAAAGGTGATATTCATGATCTCATGGTCGAAGGAATTAGGTTACTATGTATTAGAAAACATATAGCAATTGAACTATTTAAAATGACTTGATCTTTATGCTACGCTTATCTTATAGGAGTATGTCCATCACATCATTCTCCTAATGATATGACCCTGTTGTTAATAACATCTCTATGTTCATGATCAGGAAACCATGATCATATATTAACCAACAAGCTAGTTTAACAAGAGGCTTTACTAGGGACTCTTTTATGTTTACAAATCACACAAGTATTAATGTTTCCTGTTAATACAATTATAGCATGGTATGTAAACATTTATCATAAGTATGAAGATATGATAATAACCTACTTTATTATTGCCTCTTGGGCATATCTCCAACAAGAATAACAAGCGCAGGAATTTATTTCACTAGATACCGAAACGGGTTTTCGGGTGAAATTGCAGAAAGTGTTTCTGCATGTGAAATGAAATACTAGCAAGGGGTTATATGTGAATGTTTGTCATTAAAGTAATTGACAAAATTCTGAATAAATAAAAGGAGTTTTATTTAATGAGAGTTTGCATTAAATTTGGTGGAAATTTAATGGGAATTTGAGTGGGTTTTTGAGTGGAGGGAATTGAAAGGCATTTGAGTGAGTGGAGTGTCCACCCACATGAATGTGGAAGAGGTGGGGGCAGCCCCATGGCTGGGCGCATGGCCCCTTGGGTGCCCCCCTCTCCCTATAAAAGGAGCCCCCTCCCTCTCTCTCACTCACACCTCCTCGTGAAGGATCTCTCTCCCCCTCTAGTATTTATCCCCCATGGTCTCGGACTAGCGAGATACATGTTCCCGGTGGCTTTTCGGCAAGAAAGAGTTGTGCTTCCACTGCATCGCTGGAGAGAGGAGGCGGAGGTTACTCGGTGCCTTGAACGTGTGTGCGAGCACGGATGCGCTGCTGTTTTGCGGCGCTAGGATTTCCTCTCGATCTTGAGATCGGCAAGAGATCGTCTACATCAACCACGAGTTTGGACTCGTTAAGCTTTGTCGGTCTTCAAGGGTATGTTATCTACGGATATACATCTGCCCGTTGTTTGTATCTAGTAGATAGATCTTGGTACATAGTTGTTCCCATCGTAGGAATTTTTTTGTTTTCTATGCTGCGAACCCTACAGTGGTATCAGAGCCGGATCTATGCGTAGATGCTTTGCACGGGTAGTACACATATGAGTATGTGGGCGATGATGATCATTTTATTGCTTCTTAGTTGTACTTTGGATATTGGTGGCATAGTGGGATGAAGCGGCCCGGACAAACTTTACATGTCCTCGCACATGAGACCTGTTCCACGCTTGACATGCAACTAGTTTGCATAAGTGGCTAGCGGGTGTCTGTCTCTCCTACTATAGTCAATATCTAATTTGCAACGAGTTGTCAACAATTTGGTTATCCTCGTTGTGGTTCATGTTCGTAGGTAAGAACGGTTCTATCTTCGAAAGCCCTAAGCCACGTAAAATTTGCAATGGATAAATTAGAGACGTCTAGTTTAGATTGTTGCTGGGCTAGTGTTATGATATGGTGATGTTGTAAGTAGAAGTATGAGATGATACTCTTAAAACACACATAACGTGTAATCTCCATAGACCTTGGACTTACACATATAGGTATGATAGTGATCATACCACAGTGCACATGATAGAGATCATATGCGGGAACCATATCATTCCACTAATAAACATGTGATGTTTGATAGCATCTTATATTGCTTGTTTGGCGTTTTATTAGCATAAAGATGATCCCTCATTTAGATATCAAGATAAAAATGTGTTCTTCCTTAAGTATGCACCGGAAATGTTTCGTCGCTTCAAGGCATCACATGATGATCGGGTGTACTTGAATCCACGAGCATATCTCGGGTGTAAGACAGTTACACACGCGAATACTAAGGTTCTTACTTGACGAGCCTAGCATGTACAGACATGGTCTCGGAACACGGACCGAAAGGTTAAGCATGAGTCATATGTTTTGATATGATGACCATATGGATGCTCGCCTTTGAAGCTATACCGACTCACGTGATGATCGGACTTGGTGTAGTGGATTTGGTTCATGTAATCACCAAAAAGACACGAGGGATGTCGTTTTTGAGTGGGAGTTCATTTCTAATTTAGATTAGTAGAACTCAATTTATCATAAATTAAATCAAAGTGAATTTGCATAATTTGCTGTAGTCATTGGCATTCGTTCACCACCTTATGCATAGTTGTAGTTGAGATAATAGAACTATAGAATTCTGGATATATATACTTTACGAACTGGTATCGTATTGTGTTGAGTGTCAATCTAAAGTTTAAAGTCCTATTGCAAACTTTCAAAAAACTCTATTTACTCCGTGAAATTTAATATTTGGTATTAAATCGAGAGTAACAGTTCTAGTGTTAGTATATTAAGTATCATGTTTGCCTCCATGATTCTTGATTGTTTTAATATCAAGTTTATCTAGGAGCTGAAAGAATTGTTTCATAAACCATCATGTGTGGCAGATATAACGATATCTGAAACAATGTTTTGGTTGCAATATGATAGAGTATAATATATGTTCTCATATTGGATGAGAATTTACGAAGGTTGGAGATGCTAGACATCCTAATCATCCAAAAGGGTTTTGGAAAATAATGTTATACTCACGATTCGCCTTTATAAGCTATAGTAGCTTGATCATGAAAGTTGTCATGATAAGGATGAATAGAACATGTATGTAAAGTGCTTACTAAACTAAAAGATTACTAAAGAATGGATTTTGAAAGAATACCGATCATTTTGATGATGGTGATCTACTTAAAAGTGCAAGTCCAAAGGTATTATTATTTGAATATACACGCTTTGGACTATGTGTCATGTATATGGCGCCACTTTTGATGTTGATAGATTCTTTTTAAAAGTAAAAGGAAATGTTGAAAGAGAATCTATAAAATATATTTGGCAGAAAAGAAAAGATTGGAAATATCCAATTTAGGTATATGGATGATATACATGTTATGGTTGTATTCTTTGCTTGTTAAACAATGTGGTTCTTGGGTATTGGATACCGAATTGGTTGGTATGAAATTTTATACGAAACGACGCAATTCATAAACGACAATGTCCTAAGTAACTAGCAAGAGAATATGTGATGATGTTCATCGAAAACAAACAAACCGTTGTTTGTATTTCTCGTTGACACCAAGGCTTGACTTCAAGATTTGTTTTAATAATTGTTATTTGAATCAGGTATTATGAGAACAAAGGTTGTTCAAATAATTACCGTATTCCATATAAGATGGATGAATTACAAATCTAGTTGGAGAAATCACATCCATAAAGCCTAATGCTAAAATGTCACAAGACAAATGATTGAAAGATCACTTACGAAGTGACATCGCCGTTTAAATTATATTGGAAAAAAATATGAAGAATCTCCATATTCATGGATTTTTGGAGTCTTTGATTTGATCAAGTGACGCTTGTGAGACTTTCCACGTGATAATTAAAACTTCGTTCAAAGGTCAAAGAAGAACGAACGACTAAATTATTGGAATTTATACATATCGATGTATGTATTCCATTATGTGTAGTCGTAAGCGATGGGTTTCAACTTCATATGCTTTCTCCAGAAATTTGAGTGAATATTCACCTAATGAGAAAGAAGTATGAAATATTTGAAAAACGTTTCAAAGACTTTCAAGATGATGTGGAAAATCATTGTAACAAGAAAATAAATGGTTTATGATTTTATCATAAAGGGATTTATTTGAGTTACAAGTGTAACAAGAAAAATAAATGAATTATGATTTTATCATAAAGGGATTTATTTGAGTTGCAAGTTTAGCAAAACACCTAGATTTACATCTCCCGAAACACCATAGGAATATGGAGTGTTTGAGATTTATAATGAAACCTTGTTTGACATGGTTGGATCAAAGGTGTTATTCATAAAACTGCCATTATGTTTTAAAAGATTAAAGCTTTAGAGACTACCGCTTTTACACTGAAAAGAGCTCCATATTGATCCGTTGAAATGACAACATGGAAGTTATGGTTTGGGGTAAAACCCAAGTTGTCATTTCTTAAATTTTGGTATGCTAAACATAAGTAAGATGTTTACAACCGAAGTCGGATGAGCATGTCTTTGTAGGTTATTTCGAATAACAATTGGTTATTCCTCCATAACACCGAGGACAAAGGGGTTTGTCGCTTGAAATATGAAGTTTCTTGAAGAAGGAATTTTTCATAAATGTTAAGTGGGAGGACAATAGAACTTTGATAAGGTTAACGAACCTTAGCTAAATGTGCTGAGTTGCGCAGCGCCGGAAATGGTTCTGGAGGCTGCCATAATGATCATAGCTTATGTGCCTCAAAGGTTGCGGTCACGGAGGTCTAAAGTTCCTATTGAACCAAGAAGGTCGGATAAACAATCAAATGATTGAGATTTGAGAGTAAATCGTTATTGTTTGACAATGATGAACCGACTACAAAGAAGCGATGATGGGCCCTGACTCCGTCAAATGGCTTGAAGCCATAAAATCCATGATAGTTCCATACACGAGAAATCAAGTTTTGAACTTGGAAGACCCTCCGGAAAGGTGTAAAAACCTATCGGTCGTATTTGGATCTATAAAGAAACAGACATGGATGTTTTACATCTATGAAATAGTCGACATATCGGTAAAGTATTTTACGACAATGTTCAAGGAGTTGACTATGACAAGATTTGATCTTTCATAGCGATATTTAGTCTGGACGGATTAAAGTAACAACCACTACATATAATTTATTATATGGTAGATGAATAAACAAAACAAAGCTCTTCTAATAGAATGGTTACCTAGGACGTGTACATGACACGATCCAAAGGGTTTTGTTAATTCAAAGAATGCTAAAAAGGGCATGCAAACTTCAATGGTTGAAGTAAGGATCGCGGAGTTGGAATTTTCACCGTGATGAAAAAGAGTTTTCATCAGGAGACGATGAAGATGCTTGCATTTGCAAGAAATTAAGTGGGAGCGCTAAGACATATTTCTAATACATTTTATGGAGGACATCTTGTTGATTAGAAATGATGTATCTTTTATTGACAAAGGTTAAGAATTTCATTTCGATGAAATACTTAGGCAAAACCCGAATATTTAGCATGAATGTCTATAGTGGATAGACTGTGACGCTAATATGGCTGTGCCAAACGTATATATATGAGATATTGAAGGAGTTTAGTATAGAAACGACAAGAAAAGGTTCTTGTCGCATGGAAAAGGAATTGAATCAAGATTCAAGTGTATCGACACTTGATAAGTGAAACAAGATTCAAGTGCTTTGACACTTGATGAGTGAAATCACGAGAATGTTTTGATCAATCATACCATGATATGTACATATCCAGATATGTCCTATGCTCTAAGTGTTATGAGCATATACCAGAATGAATCATAAAATGATCATTGGACTATAGTAAGGATATTCTTATGATCTTTTAGAAGAACTAAGAATATATTTGTGTATAGGTGACAAACAATTACAAATAGTTCATTGTAAAGCGTTACATTGATACTAGTTTTGTCGCAAGATACAAATTAAGTTTATCTCAATTTAAACTATGAGTGGCACAATGAAATGGAAAGGAGTTTTCATGATGGATTTGGATATATTCCAAAGTTAAGACATTATGACGAATACTACAACAAAAGGCTAAGTATATGACTGCTATAGTAGCAACAAAGGAGGGAATTTGTGTCAAGTAGTTTGTTATCAAACTAAGGTGTGGTTCGCAACGGGCTAACACTAAAGATATATTGTATGACAATAGTATCGACATGATTTAACCCCAAGGAACTAAAGGTCTCACCGAAAGACCAAATTTATACAATGCCATCTCATTGGAAAATGAGTGATGCGTGAAGACGCAAAGACATGCAAATACACACGGACCTGAAGCGTCAGATCCGTAGATTATGTTAACCACTTGCAATTGCATATATGGAACACCGGAAAGCCATAAGTGTTCAATACGCAAAGTTCTCAAACTAGATTATTGTCTCTAGTGCAAGTGGGAGACTGAAGGGATATGCCCGAGAGGCAATAATAAAGTGGTTATTATCGTATTCCTTGTTTATGATAAATGTTTATTTTGCATGCTATAATTGTATTAATACGGAAACGTTAATACATGTGTGTTTAATAAACAAACAGAAAGTTCCTAGTTATGCCTCTCTTATAAACTAGCTCGTTGATTAACAAGATGATCAAGGTTTCCTGATCATGGACATTGGATGTTGTTAATAACGGGATCACAACATTAGTGTAATGGTGTGATGAACATTCATCCGAAGTATAGCATTACGATCAAAGTCATTGAGTTTATATTGCTATAACAACTTACGAAGTGATCCTAATCCTTAGACCATGAGATCATGTCAATCACTAACACCAGAAAAGTTTCTTGATAACATCAAACGTCACACCGTAACAGGGTGATTATAAATATGGGTTCAGAACTACTAAAGTGTTATGTTGAGGCCCATGGATCGAGAGTGGAATTTGTTCATCCCAATGACGGATAGATATGCTCTGGGCCCTCTCGGTGATATCACATTGATTAGCTTGCAAGCAAGTGATTTGATCACTAGAATGTTATATCACGGGAACGAGAAAAGAGTGCATGTCAGTAACGAGATCAAACTAGGTATGGAGATAGCGATGATCGAATCTCGGACATGTAATATATCGTGAAACAAAGGGATTAAGATACTAGCGTAAAAGGTTCCGGCGATCACAAGAAAGTAATCGTTGAATGTGTGGGAGTCACTATGGGTCTCCAGATCCCGCTTCTGATTATTGATCTGAGAGGGGTCTCGATCATGTCCGCATTATTCGTGAACCGTGGGGTGACACACTTAAGAGACACCGACATCCATTTGGAGCAAAAGTTTCATGCCGGAAAGAATAACAAGCGTAGGAATTTATTTCACTAGATACCGAAACGGGTTTTCGGGTGAAATTGCAGAAAGTGTTTCTGCATGTGAAATGAAATACTAGCAAGGGGTTATATGTGAATGTTTGTCATTAAAGTAATTGACAAAATTCTGAATAAATAAAAGGAGTTTTATTTAATGAGAGTTTGCATTAAATTTGGTGGAAATTTAATGGGAATTTGAGTGGAGGGAATGAAGGGTTTCGCGGCATAGTAAATCAAAATTTTCTACGGAGCGAACAAAGGGAAAGCCAAGATCTAATCTAGGAGATGCAAACAACGAGAGAGATTGGATTAGATCTTCATACCCTTGAAGATTCGCATAGCGTAACGTTCGTCGGAACGTGGGTGATGTAGTCGTACTCGCTTCTCCTCCTCGCGATCCGATCCGATCCGATCTAGCACCACAAGTGGCGGTGCCTCCGCGAGATGCACACGTGCAGCACCTCGACGTCTCCTCCTTCCTCGGACCAACTTGTATGGTGGAGAGATAGATTGGATCTACAACACGACGGCGTGGTGTATATGGTGGAGAATTTCTGCTGCAGGGCTTCGCCTACAAACAGTCGGGAGGGAGAGAGGAAGGTAGCAAGGCTGCTAGGGCTTGGAGGAAGGTGTGTGTGTGTGTGGGGGGGAGGGGGCGCACCACCCCTCTATATATAGAGGGGGGGCGGCCAGCCCTTGCCCCTCCTCCAAGCCTATCTCTAGTTTAAACAATTTAAACTCTCCCTTATCTAGAAATCCTATCTCTAGTTTAAACGATTTAAACTCTCCCTTATCTAGAAATTCTATCCCGAGATTTAAACGAGTCAAATCTCTCTAGAATCGGCTGGGCCCTATGGGGCCTTGTGCCCCTGGCCCAATGCGGCCAGGACACTCCCTCATAGGCCCATGCCCCCTCCCGGAAGGTGGGGCCACGTTGGTCCCCTTCCGGAAGGTTCTAGAAGCTTCCGGTATAATACCGATTAACCCGGAACAATTCCGAACTCCAAAAACTGCACTGCCTTATATGAATCTTATTCTCCGGACCATTCCGGAACCTCTCGCGATATCCCGGATCCCATCCGAGACTCCGAACAAAAATTCATAAACCAATTATCCAATCTATCCTAGCGTCGAGATACGTTAAGTGTGTGACCCTGCGGGTTCGAGAATATGCAGACATGATCTTCTATCAATAATCAACAACGGGGTCTGGGCACCCATATTGACTCCCACACATTCATCGATGATCATATCGGATGAACCACGATGCCAGGATTCAATCAATCCCATATATATATTCCCTTCGTCTCGCGATATTTTACTTGCCCGAGATTCGATCGTCGGTACCGTCATACCTAGTTCAATCTCGTTCACAGCAAGTACTTTACTCGTTCCGTAATCCGATATCACTTTGTGATTAACTCCTTAACCACATGCTTGCAAGCGGTGTTGATATCGATTACCGAGTGGGCCCAAAGTATATCTCTCCGACTTGGGAGGGACAAATTCCATCTCGATACATACAACCCAACAGATACTTTCCGATCACCTGAGAGACACCTTTATGATCACCCTCTCATAGGATGACGTTTGATGACCTCAAAGCTTTCTTCCGATACCAGGGAGTTGCATTATCTCATGGTCTAAGGAATACAATATTTGACATAGGAAAAGCTTCGCAAAGACGAACACGATGACACGATCTAATTGCTCTGCTTTGTTTGGGTCTATCCACCATATCATTCTCCCAATGATATGATCTCATTATCAATTGACAACTCATGTCTATGGTTAGGAAACCTTAACCATCATTGATCAATGAGCTAGTCCATAGAGGCGTACTAGGGACACGGTGTTGTTTACAAACCACACAAGTATTAAAGTTTCCGCTTAATACAATTCTAGCATGGAACATAAACTTTATCATGAACAAGAATTATAATAATAACATTTTTATTATTGCCTCTAGGACATAATTCCAACAGGGAATTGAAAGGCATTTGAGTGAGTGGAGTGTCCACCCACATGAATGTGGAAGAGGTGGGGGCAGCCCCATGGCTGGGCGCATGGCCCCTTGGGTGACCCCCTCTCCCTATAAAAGGATCCCCCTCCCTCTCTCTCACTCACACCTCCTCGTGAAGGATCTCTCTCCCCCTCTAGTATTTATCCCCCATGGTCTCGGACTAGCGAGATACATGTTCCCAGTGGCTTTTCTGCAAGAAAGAGTTATTCTTCCGCTGCATCGCTGGAGTGAGGAGGCGGAGGTTGCTCGGTGCCTCGAACGTGTGTGCGAGCACGGATGCGCTGCTGTTTTGCGGCGCTAGGACTTCCTCTCGATCTTGAGATCAGCAAGAGATCATCTACATCAACCACGAGTTTGGACTCGTTAAGCTTTGTCGGTCTTCAAGGGTATGTTCTCTACGGATATACATCCGCCCGTTGTTTGTATCTAGTAGATAGATCTTGGTACATAGTTGTTCCCATCGTAGGATTTTTTTTGTTTTCTATGCTGCGAACCCTACAATCATGTGTGCAATGAAACTACATTACACTCATACTGATCATATTGACAAAACCACCAGAACCTTCCTATGGTATGGTAAGGAGATTGAGAAAAGAGGAAAATGTTTAGTGCAATGGGACAAAGTATGTCTTTCTAAGAAAGCTGGGGGTCTTGGCATTCTTAATCTCAGGGAACATAATAAAGCAATGATGATGAAGACTTATTCAAATTCTTCAATGGCCAAGATATTCCTTGGGTCAGTCTTCTCTGGCAAAAATACTACTCCAATGGTACACTACCCGATGCACATGCACACAAAGGCTCTTTCTGGTGGAGAAATTGCCTCACCTTCCTCCCTAATTTCAAGGAAATGACCACTACGGTTGCTAGAAATGGCATAAGTATTATGCTCTGGTATGACAAATGGAAAGGATCAACCCCACTCAGATTCAAATTCCCTGAACTTTTCTCATTTGCTAAAAATGATAGAGTATGCCTCAACTCTGCATCCAACACCATGGCTCAAGATGAATAAAATTTATTCCAGCTTCCCCTATCCCTGATTGCCAATGATCAACTTATGGAGCTTAAAAACATGATCAGCAGCCCAAGGAACACTGGCACACATGACATATGGTGCTTTCCCTGGGGAGACAGCAAATTTTCTACAAAGAAGGTGTATGAGCATATCATTAGAGCACCTGATGCCCCCACACCATTCAAGTGGATTTGGAAAACACCCTGCTTACCAAAACACAAGTTCTTCTTCTGGCTTCTTCTGCATGACAGAATAAACACCAGAGATCTACTACAAAGGAAAAAATTCCAACTTGAGGATTACACATGTGTATTATGTGAGGAAAACATCAGGGAGACAGTGGACCATCTGTTCTTCGAATGTGAGTTTAGAAGGAACTTCTGGTGGAGCCTAGGAGAGGAATGGAACATGGATCTTGGAACTATTGACAGAATCATTGATGCAAAAAACATATCCACAAACCAGTATTACAAAATAGCTATGGTTGCAGGATGTTGGAGCATTTGGTCACTTGTAAATCAGATTATATTTGAACATGCTGAGAAAAGTAGTGAGCAATGCTATGCCATATATAAAACATTTGTAGTGGAGATCAGACATAGGGTTAAGCCCAGTCTCATTCAAGGCACGACCGATTGGTTAGATACTTGTAATAGATAGCTAATACTACCTCAGGGAGCACTCACATGCTCTCATCTTGTACAGTTTTGATTTATTCTAATTTATAAAAATGACACAGTGGGTGCCTTCCCCACTGTATTTGTGTCAAAAAAAAAGTTCAAATTAAAAAAATGTTCAACTTAGAAAATATTCAACTTTAAAAAATATTCAGGTTTAAAAATGTTTGAGTTAAAAAAAATATTCTTGTTTGAAATAATTTCTAAGTTTAAAAATGTTCGGGTATTTATTTAGAAAATAAAAAACAGAAAAGAGGAAACGGAAAAACACGAAAAAACAGAAGAAACACAAGAAACCAGAGAGTACAGCACGGACAATGTAGAGCCACCAAAAACTGGAAAAACGGTCAAGAATCTTTTAGAATGTTCCCAAAACCGAGAAAACCGAAGAGTTGTGCGTTGCTGCCTCGCTAAGGGCTTGTTTACTTCTCTCGTATTCGTTAGTGTATTCGCGAGGATCGGAAGAAATTATTTTAATTCCCACAAAAACTCTGTAGTCCCTTTACCATGTCAGATTGGCAGGGATATCCCCTAAATTCTTCATATTTTTGTTTAGATTAAAAACTCTCCTTTAAGATAGAGAATTTTTTGAGAATAATACTTTAGAAGATTAGAGAGTATTTGATGAACACTAAATCTCCCGCATGTCCGAAAACTCCGGTGGATAAAAATACAAGAGAAGAAAAAAAGTCTATATGGGCGTGCGCTATTACTGCACGCAACAAGCAAAGAATACTACATCCATACCGATTTATTAGGCTGATATAGAGTTTAAGAAATAAGTTTGATCATGAAATTTATCAATAAAACATAAATTATATATCACAAAAATTATACCATTAGATTGATATTTAAAAGCCTTTTTTAATGATATAATTTTCGTGACATATAATCCATATTTTGTTGATCAAATTTGTATTTAAACATATTTTTTAGGCTTCATATTAGTTTAATAAACCGGTATAGAGGGAATAGCATTTATCAGCCGCTCTCATAGCAGTCCGACCTGGTCGTGTCCCGTATCCCCGAGATCTGGGCCTAGCCCATTAATATTCCGTCTCCCATTGAATCGAGAAGCTTCGCTAGGTTTTTTTCTACCTGTACGTGGTTTTCGTTTCGGTTGCTATTTTTTTTCCATTCTTTTTGCGGTGATTCTGTAAATTAATCTGAACATTTTCTAAAGGAAAATGATCACCTTTCCCCGGACGATGATTGTCCGGGTCGAGTCCGTGTGGGACGTAACCCTCCAACCTCACGTCCTACGGGACCCACCACACATCCTGCTTCCTTATCTCTTCCACGGGAGGGAGACCGAGACGCCGCTTCTCCGCTCGATCTCATCTTCGGCCTCCCTGGCCTCCTCTCGCGTCCTTCCTGGCGTCCTCTCCGCTCGGCCTCGCCTGCCGGACCGGTTCTCGTCCACCATGGAGATCCTCGTGCTCGACCTCGTGCCCTCCTCAGGCATGGCCATGGCAGATGCGTTCAAGCAGGAGGACAACGTCGACAACCACGACGGCTGACCTCCATCTTCGTCGCCGCCCCATCCACGAGGTCCGCTCTCATCTCGGCACCGCCCCGCGCGGTTCCCGCCTCGCCGGCTTGGTCGGCAGAGCGATCCCCGTGCCGATGCGCCTAGATGATGACCACGACTCCCCGTCGTCGACCTAAGATGCCAACCTCCCCGGTAGTCGTGGTTGCTACCGACGGCCGATGGCGCTGCTGCAAGGGGTACGAGGGGCTGTTAGCAACTGCTGAAGTTGTTGCTACATGTACGGCGACGGATTTTTGCTACCGACGGTCGGTGTCGTCGCTACCGATGGCCAATGGATTTGCTACAATAGTACAAATATTTCGCTACAATCATTCTTCTATTTTTTTTGCTATGTGACATCCCCGGTGAGGTCTTCGACGAGATGTCTAGAAAAGTCTCCGACGATGTCAGTTTTTTGTGACATTATAATAACTTTGTTGCTAAAACCATTTTGTGGTTTTGCTAGAACACTGTGAAGTTTTTGCTTCAAGATCTCCGCCGAGGGTCACTAGCGATTTTTACCGACGATGTCTCCGGCGAAGTCTCTTTTGCTATATTAGCATAATTTTTTTGCTACATGGTCTTCGACGAGGTCTTCTACGGGACGTTCTATTTCTGGGCCAAACCGTTTTTTTCTTTAGAACAAAAGTAGAAATATATGTAGAAAAAATAGGCATTTTTGTAGCAAAAGCGGAATTAGAGGGTTTTTTAAAAACACGTGGCACGAGGAGAAGCATGAAGATAGGAAAACTCTATCGTCCAGGGTACGCAGAGCATTGTCCTTTTCTAAATTAGATTTAGAGGTTGTGTGTTGATGGCTTATTTCTTTTTTAGCTGGTTTTCCGTTTCCGTTTTAGTTTTTTTCATCTTTTTATTTTCTGTTTTAAAATTATTTTTCCTTTCTATTTTATTTTGTATTTTTTATTCTTTTCTTACTACTTTTTTTTATTTTTTTCTTCTCATTTGTCATTTGATCTTAAAAAACGCCTTGTGTTATCTTTTTTTTAAATAGTTAATATTTTATAAAAAAATCACGTGCTTAAAATTACTCTGATTTGTAATATTTTGGAGTTTGAAAAATGTTCAGATTTGTAAAATCTTCGGATTTTGGAAAGTGAATTAAGAAAATGTTCAGATTATTTTTGAAAAATGCTAAGATTTAAAAAATGTCCGGATTTTGAAATATGTTCAGATTTGTAAAATATTTAGATTATAAAAATTCCAAATTTGAAAAAGTTTAGATTTCGAAATTTGTTCAGTTTTGAAAAATGTTGATATTTTAAAACAATGTCTAGATTTAAAAAATCGGATTTTGAGAAATGTCCAGATTTGAAATTTGTTCAGACTTTGAAATTTGTCCGTTGTACAAACAATGTTCAATTCCCCGTTTAAGAAACAAAAAATAGACACGTGCTAGTAGGTAGTACATATTACAAAAAAATTGTTCAAGTCCCGGTTTAAAAAACTAAAAATAGACACTGGTATCTCAGCGACCGAAGCGACGTGCGACGTATCTACACAGCCGGCTCGTTTTTTCAGCCATGTCATGCAAGCTAGCTAAGCTTAATGTGCCGACCCGTCTTGATTTCTCTTCAGGCGTCGGTGTACAGGAGCGCCCGCCGTAACAGCCCCTCAAAAATAAACTATTCGCTTAAAAAACTTTATCCGTAATAGCAGTAATTTTCTACGCATGATTATTTGGATGGAAAACGCTTCTATTCGGGCGGAGGCTGGTACGTATCGCGTCCTCCGCCTTCATCGCATGACACGTGTCCCGTGGACGTGGCGAGAAAATATGGGGCCCATCCTATCTTCTCTCGCACCGACGTCGTGCCCCAGTTTCCTCTTGCCCCATGCTTCGCCGCCGTTGGTCTCATGCACACGCGCCTCTTCCCTCCGTCTTGCTCGCATGCACCACCGCTACCTCAGCCACTGGAACGCCGCTCGGAGCTCCGGCGAAAGTCCACGGCGGCTCTGCAGTACGTAGTGCACCCCCTACGAGCTCGCCACTACCGATTGCAGCTTCGCCATGGCCACTCGCAGCAATGGCGGTCGGTGTATGTAGCAGAGAAGCAGGTTAGTAGCAGAACGCCGGATCCGTAGCAGAGGTGAGCACCCGCATGTAGCTGAGGCGGCCATCATATGTAGCATCAGTGTTTGTCAGCGTACGCAGTAGAGAAGGCCGACATATATTGCAAAGGCCACCAGCGTATATAGCAGATGCGATCACCCTATATAGCAACGGACGACCTTGTTAAGTAGCAGCGGACGGACTGCGTACGTAGCAGAGATGGCCTTGATATGTACTCCCTCCGTTTCAAAGTATAAGATGTTTTAGCTTTGTGAAGCAAATGTATCTAGACTATTTCTAGTATATAGGTTCACTCATGTTTAAAGTAAATCTACACACTAAAACAAGTCTAGATACATTCTCTTCATAAACTTAAAACATCTTATATTTTGAAACGGAGGGAGTAGCACCGATGGTAAGCGTATTTAGCAGCGACAACCGGCGTACGTAGTAGAGATGGCCTTTGTATGTAGCAGCGACCGGTCGGCGTACAGCCTTGGTACGTAGCAGTGACGGCCGGCGTACGTAGCAGAGACGGTCTTGGTATGTAGCAGTGGCCGGCCGGCGTACGTGTAGCAGAGATGAGCTTAGTATGTAGCAGGGGTGGCAAGCGTATTTAGCATCGACGGCTGGTGTATGTAGCGGATACGGCCTTAGTATGTAGCAGCGGCCGGTCGGCGTACAACCTTGGTACGTAGCAGCGACGGCAAGCGTATTTAGCTGCGATGGTCGGCATACGTAGCAGAGATGGTCTTGGTATATAGCGGTGTCCGGCCGGCGTACGTGTAGCAAAGATGGTCTTGGCATGTAGCAGGGATGGCAAGCGTATTGCTGACGTATGTAGCGGATACGGCCATCGTTTGTAGCATGCAGACAGTGATATGCCGACCTTCCAGCAGGGCGGCCAGAGTTTGTAGCAAAATAGTCGGTGGCAGCGGATCTTGGCAATACCGGCTACTGCACCAAAAGAGTCACGTCGAGGAGCCTCGCCGGAGAGAGGGTTGGCTGTGGAGCACGCTTGCAGCAACATGGCGGAGTCTATGCATCGGGCCAGCTCCTTGCTACATCGAGCGGCGGAGACAACAGAGGTGAGGAGGGACAAGGCATATTTCTACCTTGCTGCGCGCGAGAGAGACAAAGAGAATCGGCCATGAATAAATCAAGCGGAGCAAGAGGATAAAGAAGGAGGTGCGTAGGTTCCGGGATTAACTGATGGTTCCAATTTCTGTGCCATCGAGGGGACACGTGTCGTCACAGGAAGGCGGAGGTTCGGAGGTAAAAATCCTCCGGAGGACGCTCAGTCCCTTCCTATCTGGATTAGGACGTTTTCACAAAACGAGTTTTAAGAAGAGGCTCACAAGTCACAACCGTAGGAATCCGATACCGTCACTTTGGAAGCTGACTTGTTCTTCATTGTTAGGACCGAGGTACCAGGAGCCCCTGAAGCACAAAGTGCACATGTGGCTCGCCATGAAGAACAGACTATGGACATTGGATAGATTGGAGAGAAGAGGGTTGCAGAGGCCAGACCAGTGTATGTTGTGCTATCACGAGCCAGAAACCATTGAGCACCTCCTTCTCCAGAGAAGTATGGTACCATTTGCTGCTACCCCTACGACTCCAAAGGTTCACACCAGCTGTGAATGCAGCAATTGCGTCTTGGTGGTTCTCACGGCAAGAGAGCTATGGCTCGAGTGGAATGCAAGGGTTTTTGACCAATCTGCGGTCATGCGAGCGGAACTCTGTGAATATTTATTTTTTGAAAAGGAGTATATATTAATATCAAGAGATACCAATTACACCGAGCCTCTGTAACAACGTATGACTTAGCGGTCTTACGGATACACACAATCTAGAAAAAGGAAGAAGAATTACATAAAAAAGAAAAGTCCCGTTACAGAGAACGATTTCTCGAAGCAACGGCACTAACACCACCAGAACAACACCAAAAGTCCAACCACTCCAATAGTGACGCCTTCAAGAAGGAAACATTGCACAAGCGCAGTCATCGCCCGATCAAAGATCATAGGTTTTCAACCCTGGAGAAAGTTCTCACTCATAAAACAATGCATTCAACAAGGTCATTGCTAGGCACAACCAATTAAGGCCAGACCTTAGATTTTCACCCTACAAGGTAAGACTGGGAACTTCTCCTGTGTTGTTGCCCCCACATACAGTCGCTGCTACGAGTCACGCAGCCAGTTCCTTGTGTCCACAAAGACTCAAATCACCATCGCTTCCCTGATGTTCCAGCTTTTCTGACATTCTCCATATCTGACTTCACCATGGATCGTCGTAGACATGACACATGATGGTAACATACACCAAAGCTTCGTAACGCTCCCGTTGAAACCAAACGACCAGAAAAACATGGGTACACCCGACCAAATTCAATCCGATCCAGCAATCTCCAGGCATAGTCGCCCATGGGAGTTTGCCGGCGGAGCCTTACGAAATTTGCCACTCCAGACCAGATCATCAAGCACAGGCAGCAATCAGATCTTCGTCTTTGCACTGAAGGAACCCTAGGACCTCCACCCTTATTCTCATTACTCGCACCCCCCATTGAAAGGATACAGATGTCGCCTAGAGGGGGGTGAATAGGCGATTAAAACTTTTCCGAGAGTGGCTCGACAAAGGCGGAATTAAACTAGCCTTTACTTTGTCAAGCACAAAACCTAAAACAATCTAGGGTTCACCTATGTGCATCAACAACTTATGCTAAGCAAGACAAATAACTATGTGATAGCAAGATATATACTTCAAGCACGAAGGCTATCACAAAGTAAAGTGCATAAGTAAGAGCTCGTGTATAGAGATAACCGAGGCACGCGGGGACGGTGATATTTTACCGAGTTCCTCCCAACATGGAGTACATCTCGTTTGGAGAGGGAGTGGTATCTAACCACCTACGCCACAAAAGGCCTCCCTTATTCTCCGGTGAGTCTCACCCCAATGGGATCGATCCACGCTTTCACTATCGGTGCACTTGTCGGTGGCAACCGTAACCTCTCACAAGGTTGGGGCACTTCTCCACAACTTAATTGGAGGCTCCCAACAAACGCCACAAAGGCCACAAGGTTGGGGCACTTCTCCACAACTTAATTGGAGGCTTCCAACAAACGCCACCAAGGCCTCAACCTGCAACACAACAAACCGTCTAGGGTTCCAAGAACTTAAGAGTAAAAAGCTTCTCAACTTTCACTCACCAAATCCTATGGGGAGAACTCAAACCCATGCACCGAATGCAAATGACAAGAACACCACAAAGGTGTTCAAATCCTTCTCTCCCAAATTTCACCAAAGCTACAAAAGCTTATGGGAGAATAAGAGAGGAAGAACAAAGGAGGAAATCCACAAAAGACTCCAAGATCTAGATCCCAATATGTTCCCCTCACTTAGAGGAGAGATTGATTGGTGGGATTATAGATCTAGATCTCCTCTTTAAAATTCCTCAAGAATATGCAAGAATCATAGGATGGATTGAGAGGAAGCAAGCTCAAGAAGGTCAACAATGGAGGGGAAAACTTGCAAGAATAGTTGAGGAACCATTGGGGAAGAAGGCCCCTTAACTAGGTCCCCCCAAAATCCAACCGTTGAAGCCCAAAAACGCGAATCCCGGTACTACCGAACATTCCCGGTACTACCGGAAATTCCCTGGGGATCCCAGGTCTTCAAACGCACCTTATTCTGTACCAACCGGTACTAAGGGGCGGTACTACCGGACCCTGGTCCGGTACTACCTGTTATCCCTAAACGAAAACGGCCATAACTTTTGCATCCGGACTTCGATTTTGATGATCTTGGGCTCGTTTCGAAGAGGACAACAAGCTCTAAAATAGCATGCAAAGAAACATTATAGTCCAGAAAGGGAGGATAGATATAAATGACTAAAGGTTTAACCTCTCTCAAAAAGACGAACCGATAAAACCTCCAACATAAAAAACGTAATAGAAAATGCATATGAAATCCGTTTTCGATGAACTAGAGCTTGTTATGGAGATTAACACAAGCTCTTAATACTCACATGAGTAAACCAAATAATGGAAGATTTTACCAATCTCTAAAATACAAACCGGTAAAACCTCCAAGATCAAAACGCAATAAGATATAAAAGGGAAATCCGTTTTTGATAAACTAGAGCTTGTTATGGAGATTACCACAAGCTCTATATACTCACATGGATAAGACCAAATAACAACCAAATATGATGATGCAAGTATGCAAAGGTTTGATCTCTCTCCGAACGATGTGACCGGGTTACTCATTCGAGAGCCCCTCTTGATAGTACGGTTATCTATCCTAAACCCGGTCTCCCAACAAACATGAGATCGGCAAAAGGGAAAACCTATCAATATTATACCTTTGCCTTGAGCAATCCACTTGAGATCGATGTAGACGATCTTGTATTTCTCAAGATGGACACCTTTCTTGATTCCTCATCATCGATCCATGATCACCGAGGATGGCAAGCATCAAACATGAGATCTTCTATAGATGGCACATTTTGATCTTTCACAACACATCTTCTTCTCATTTCATCGACCTTGAAGCCAACACATGCTCCAAGTGATGCCAATGGACAATTCCTATAAGTACAACTTAATACACACATTAGTCCATTAAGATTGTCATTAATTACCAAAACAACACATGTTCTTTCACCCATGCTGCCCATCAAGATCCAGCAAGAAGGCAGCAAAAAGAAGACAGTCGGAAGGCACTTTTGCAAAGCATCAGATGCCCAATTCAACCTCCTCTATCCCAGATCACAATCCAGGAGGACTAGATCGCAGCCCATACGAAGAACCGTCTCGCGCATCGACAGTTGATGAACGCAACGGCAGCGCTCCGCCGCCTCTTCTTCGACGCCCCGAAGGAAACTCAGGCCCCATCCTCATTTTCTGAGCCGCCCTGTGTGGCCGCGCTGCCGCCAGGCCCCTCCGCTCCCTTCCTTCCCCCCGCCTTCAGCGGGACGGGCGCCGCCACCACCGCCGGTGACGGCGGCAACAACGGCCAGGCAGGATCAGGGAGGGGGAGGGTGGAAAGCGGCGGTGATGGGGGATCTCCAGGATCGCCCAGTGGAAGCAACCCGGGAGGTTAGGTAAAACTGATAATATGTGAAGAAATTGTCACTATGTCAACATATCACAGCGGAGTACAACATTTGGAAACAAGCAAAGCTATGTGGAAGCAGGGCAGCTAGAGGGATCACATGGATAAGTGGGGTTGTGTGAGTGGACGTGTGAACCTAATCGCCTTTGATTAGGTTATATACTCTTTTATGCCAAACCTTCTCTGTGTTAATGAATGAAGACACGCAAGACTCGTACGTGTTCTTGAAAAAAGTGTTCTTGAAAAAAGAAGAGGCTCACGGAAAACCAGTTTGGATGAGCAAATTTTAAAACCAGCGGGGCATGTATGGGGAGCTAAAGCCGTTGCAATTGAGGAAATGGAAAACGGTGAACCCGACAACCTTGGTCTTACTATGTTAGTAGACGACTAAAAAAACAGAGACCAGATTCGCACGGTCACAGATTGGCTGACTTTATGGGATTTCAAGTCAACTGACTTTGAGTCACTGACAAGTGGATCCTATCATATACAGGATTCATATGTGAGTGACTCAAAGTCAGCCACCACAAAGTCAGCTAATCCTAGCGTGATTCGCACATGGCATCCCTCGGCTTATTTTTCTGAAGTGTACTGCCCCGTCTCCTCCTTGCCGCCCATCACGTCATCGCTGCTTGATGCCTCCTTCCAAGCGTACTGCATCGTTGATGCATGTAAAATATATTAGTAAACTTTGTAGTTTATTGTGCCAAAATATCTATTATATTGTAATTTTATTATATTTTTTGAGACTAACCTACTAATAGTTACAAAAATGCACAAATTCTTGTTTTACTTTGTTGTGTAGGAAATACGTGAATATGAAAGAAAACCGGTCATTATGATGAAATCCAAAATTTCCTGAAATGTGCGGCCACAGAACAGTTTTTAAAGATTTCCGCAGAATATCCTGAATATGGTGTCAAATGGAAACATTCAAAACATGAAAATTGTGGGGAATTTTACTGTGATGATCCTAGACATAAAATTTGCCTCAATCGAAGTTCTAACGCGGCATTTAGCCTCGGATTACTAAAGGGTAAAAAGGCAGTTTCGAGATTCGAGAGTTTATGACGTGATTAACTCCAACTCTTTCCATAGTTGATGGATTCGGCCAATTCACGACCCAAGGAGCTCACAAAGGACATAGGGGAGTCCTAGGAAAGTTCTAGAGATGCCCAAGATCCATTGAATCAAAGGGCATCCATCCCATGGCTAAGACTGCATCTTCACCTCTATATATTGAGGAGAAACCCTATTTTTGGAGGGATTCTTCCATAGCCACGAAAATCCTCCTCCTTGGCAGCCGCCAAGAGGAGGGAGAAGCTCCTTAAGATCAGCACCATGGACAAGAAAGAAGAAGGTGCAAGGGGCCTCCGCCCTGTAAGGGGTGCCAAGGCGTCGCGTCCCTGCACTACCTGCCTCCTCGACGCCGGCGCCGCCTCTCCCCCATGGGGAGGCTCATCTCCATCATCGTCTACAACAACTCTTCATCATCTCTCACTGTAATCTCTTGGAAAACATGATGTATGATACAATATATTGTTTTCCCATGATTTATTATATCTCTATATTGATGTTTGAGTAGTGACTTGTTTATGGCAATTGTGTTATAGTTTGTTGTTGGTTGCATACAAGTATATGGTATGTTCTATGATGATCTTGTTGTACTAATATATGAGTGCATGCATGTGTTGGAGGATGCATAAGGTTGTCACTGTTGCATGTTTATAGGATGAGGGATAGCCGAAGTTTGAAACCAAATCCCAAAACTTATAGATACATGTTGTATTAATTCATGGTTAATCAATGAAGGTATTATCATGGGGACCTTGGATCTAAATGCAGTGGTTCAATTTTATGTCATAATAGTTCTCTTGTTTGCTCTTAATTGGCTTTGGGATCAATCACTAGGGGTGTATTTGCTCATGTATATGGCTTTTTCTTAGAAGAAACAATAAAAAGATTATCTTTGTGTTTCACCAATTGTGATAACTAACCAAATGAAATAGCAATTTGCATAAGCACTTGCTTCCTTGGGGTATCCACCTCCACTTCACTAGCTTTATTTTACTTGCACTAGTTTATCTATAGTATTTGCTTCCAAAAACTTTACTATTTTCAAGTCAGTACCAAAAAACAACCACACACACTATAGCTCATAGCTTTGTGTAGAAGGCCATATAAGTCGGTTATAGGGCTTTAGAGAATAGATAGTTTACCTTTAACTCCTCGTGGGTTTGACTCTCAAATAATTATCGAATTGTACTACGGTGATTCTCTGCACTTAGGGGTTACCAGTCGTGTACTGGCTGCCGCCCATCATGTCGTCACTGCCCGTTGCCTCCTTTCAAGTGTACTGCGTTGTGTGCTGCTTGTTGCCCATTACCTCTTCCCCCAACATCAGCGACTAGGTTGTGATCATCGAGTGTTGTATGTACGAGTGATGGCGCTTAAGTAGTTCTAGTAACTGATCGATCTTAGAAGAGCCACCGTGACCTCGTCGACATGAGTTAAAAAATGAATTAGCATTGTACCTATATACAGAAGTATGGGTCTTTTTCTAGGCCATTGTCATACTTGATTTCTCTGCTAGCTTTAAGCGAGAGTATGTCTTTCCGCATTTTCTAAATACAACGGTTACTTAGCCCCTCACGATCTTCAGATAAGTTAGTGGCGAAGGACGGTCCACAATTTTAGTATGGCGAAGTAAACGATAAACATCATCATTTAATTAGAGCCAGGGTGGAGGAGGGCAATGGTCCCCCTCCCCCAACAAAATAAAAATATCATATTGGGCGGCGTAACTGGTATGCTGGCATAATCGTGGCCACACGTGTAGCACAAGTTCTTAATTCCATGTTTTCTTCTGTAGTGTTTCTTGATCCCGCTGAGATCGTAGAGAGCCCTCTTCGGGTCGTTATAGACGCATCCTTCTATCGAGAAGGCATATGCCCTGTTTGTGCCAGGAGACTTTCATGGAAGCTTGTGTACTTGTCTATGGAGCTCAAAATTTTGGAACCTATTGAACTCCTTACAACACGACTTGGTTGAAAAAACCGGATAGGTTCACCGATTGCATTGGAGAAAACCAGAACCTTGTTGGTCTGTTAAGCACATTGGCGAACCAGGAAAAAGGGGGCGACCCGTGGTTCAACCACCGGTTTTACCTAATTAACCATACACCGTTCCGAGCGGCTCAAATATTTGTGCTTTAGAAAAATATTATTTGCCAAATCAAAGATTCATGGAGACGGCGTGATGATTGTCCGAGTCAATGTACCACCTACATGCTGGGGGAAGAAGCACAACCCCCGACGCTTGCGGCGAGTATATGCATAGGTGACACAATGATTTACGTGAAAAACCTTCTCAAGATGAGGAAGAAAAAACCACGGATACGGACCAACCGGTCCACCGAGGTTCACTATAAGCAACCTGAGTACAGATTCTTCTCTAAAACATCTAGATATATACAACACACTCAGCACGTTGTCAACTGGCAACAACAACAACCATTTGAGAGAAAGATTACAGCAAAGCATAGTATCTCAGTTTATGTCCACTTCGATAATCAGTAAACTGCTTTTAAAACGAATATTCAATCAGCACCAAACTTGGTAGACAAGTTAACATACGACTGCCCAACATACATGCCAAATTTCATCTCAATCGGATACCGTTTGCCTGCTCAAACTGTTCATCTACCAAAACTGCTCTGTGTTGAAACTGCAGCAGCCGAACTGAATAAACAGCTTCCAAATCTGATGCTACACTGACCCAAATCTCAAACCGGCTAACCAGATCGAAGTACTCAAAGTAAGGAACAAGCTCACCAAGTTTAGAGCCAATCCAAGCATGTTTGAATATGCAAACACCAGTTTAAAGACAGACCGGTCAGATCTCAAAAATCTGGACAAAAATCACCTCTCTTTTTCCTCTTTTCTCACTAGGTTGTGATGTTTTTGGGTGTTCTCTCACCCTCTCTCTTGCTCAGTGTCTCACACACCAGTTTAAAGTACCATTATATTTGTGGACGCGGCTCCGTTTGGATGCTTGGTTTTTGTCAAACTAAAGTATTCTAAAACCATAGTATATCAACGGCTGGGCAAGTAATACTACCGTTTGCATAAAACCACGGTATTTGTAAAAAAAAGAGCTTTAGACCTCTTTCTTAAATCGTGCAAAAAAAACCTCAGTTTTTGCAATACCACAATTTTAAAACTTTAGTATTTTACTGTGGCCAAACGGCTCAAAGTATTGAAAACTATAATATTTTTGGATATTACGGTATGTTCCCAATACTTTGAAAAAACAGCAGGTGCCAAACAGGCCCTAAACTTCAACCGGGAAAAACCATGCCGGAAATCGCTGGCTTCCCGAAGATATGTTTGCCCTCCTCGACGCTTCTGACACTGGTATCAACGGCACGGTCGTTTTGTCTGCCACGCTGTACACGCCGGAGTTGTAAAGGGGATTTCCATACTTGAGGATGAAGTGGATACAGTCTCCTCGTGGTCCACCACCACCATCTGCAGCACGGACTGACTTGGAGCACGCCGTACTGACGAAGAGCGCCCAGCCGTCGAGGTTATCGACCTTCTTCCAAAGGCCAAGGCGGGGACCGCCGCTGAGGTCCGCCTCAAACATGTCCGCTGAGGTCCGCCTCAAACTGGTTAGGCGGGCAGATCCATGAGGTGTAGGGTTTCACTTCGGGTTCAACCCCAGATCCGGATGGCGTCTGCAGGTCGAGGCAGCCATTGCTGCTGAGATCAATGGCGACAAGCTCTTCGTAACTCGAGAGGTGCGCATACATCTTGCCCTGAAAGAAGGCGATATCGAGGATGGCGCGGATCTCCCGCGTCACTACGCACGAGTTCATCTGGCCGGCCGGTCGGCACGTATAGATAAAGACTCTGGATTTCCAGCAGTCACTCACTAGAACGGCCACAAGGGGTTGATGGTTCGGTGGCAAGGATGACATCACCACCTTCTTGATCTCCATATTCAGGTACTGCTTATTGTCGTCGCATGGATTTACCATGTAAGGGTTCAGGAGAGCGGCCAGCTCCGGGAGAGGCGTCGCCGCGCCGGAGAATCCGTTGACCACGGTACACCGCCCGCCCTTGTGGTGGAGGAAAAACATATGCTCGCCGGCGCTGTAGCAGCCGAGTTTTGGGATACGTAGACGGTGCATCTTCTTGTTGGCGACATCCAAGACGGTGCCGTCCGGGAGGACAAGCCAGGGGAGCTGCGGCGGGGCAGGGGGCAGAAGCTCGGAGCCCCTCCGCCATGGGCGGCACACGGCGCGGAAGCGGGTGCGGTCGGCCAGGGACGGGAGGCGGGAGAGCACGTCGCCCAGGATATCCAGCGTCAGGTCCGGCCATGCGGACTGGCGTGGATGTTTCGCCGACGCCGACGCCGCCGCCATCACGCAACTTGGAGATCTCGATGAGTCCATGCGAGGAAGTTTTTACCCCGTACGTGGAACCACAGAGTCGAACATGGATTCGAGTTTGTATCGGCTTTTCGTGTCGAGACCAAGGTTGGAAAAAGCGTTAGGCGTAGGCGAGGCATTTGGCCTTCGCCTAGTGGCGTGGCCTAGGAGAGCATATAGTTTTTACCATCAAGGGTATATATGGGTTATTATATGTGATATACATTAATTTAGAACATATAAATGAGTAAACAACCAACGACCGCCATTGGAATATGGCCTAGCTAGCTAAAAAGTTAAAAAATTCATGATTTGTTGCTCGATAAGAAAATTTATTAGTTACCCTGCTTAGACTTCCGCTTATGCTCTAGGCGAGGCGTTTGTCTATCGCCTAATGCCTAAGCGTGCTTAAGCGTTGCCTAGGCGCCGCCTAATCCAACAGTGGTCGAGACCCTGTTTCGCACGCGCAGCGAGTCAAAGCATCTCCAATCTCCACTGGTTGGCCGTTTTCACGCCAAAATCCAGATGTTTTTTTTTGTCCGGACGAAACTAATTTTCGACCTAGAAACTCTCACTCGTGTTTTCCAGCCGAGTTTTCGTATTTCCCTAAAATTCAATGAAATTTAATTTTTTTGGATGAATATATGCGATTTTCATTAATAAAGGAGGAAATACATAAACATTACATTGAATTCGGGCAAACACCCGAATTTTAACTACAATTAGGCTAATAATAATTAAAAACTGTAAAAAAAATCCGTTGCCGCTGCCGCCTCCGATGCTGATGCCGCTTCCACATGCTGAAGTTGTTGTAGAAGCAGGTGTAGCCGGGGTCGGCTGTGTCGTCGTCGTCGCCCGACGACTGCGGTGGACGGGAGCTGTCCTGGTCGGGGTCGCCATACGTCTACGACTGGTAGGAGGGGCCGGCTTCGTCATCGTCGTCGAGGACGATAAGCGGCGCGCCCTGGTAGGTGCGCTCACGACGAGCGCTGGCCCTTCACTCGACCTCCTCCTGCAGCCGCTGCATGCGACGCTGCTCGGCCTGCTCCCAGTCCACCCTGGACCAAGCGAGGATGTCGGGCTCGAGCATCGGAGGCGGCGCCGCTTCTTGGAGGGACCGCTCCATCGCTGGCGAAGGCGTCCTCGTCGACCGGCACCGTCCAGTCCGCCGGCTTCGGCTGACGAAGGCGAAGACGACCAGTGGACGGGGACTGCGCCGGCGCGCGGGGCTCGTTGATGATGATGCCTCACGAGCGTGTCCGTGACAGCGAGTGGACCGATGTGTCCACCTCATGCTTGATAGGCCGAAGCGGAGGAGGAGGAGCTCAGGCTGGCCATCCTCCTCGGCAGCCAGTTAGCCGGAGGATGTCGCCTTGCCCTGGACGCTGGCACCGGGGAGCGGGGGAAGCTGAGTCGCGAGTTGTTGCCGGCGTGGATATGCTCTAGGACGGCCGTGAGCGTTCGTCCCGGCACACTTCACCACCGCCGTCGCGCCTCCGCGTTGTTGCGCTTGGCGGTGTAACATCCCAGCATTAGAGCTTAGAAATAATCTAAACCCAGATGTGTGCATTGCATTCATGCATAGAAAATTTGAATAATTTTCACGCTTTTAAATAAAAACTTGTCAAAGTGATTGAAGCTTCTCTTAACTTGATGGAATTGAAGTAGATCATCAAGTTGACCGCGATAAGTTTAAATATGACCTTTGCTAAAAGCTTATTTTGAGGAAAGATAATTTGATCTAAGGGTAGATAAAATATAATAAAATTAAACCATAATACATTGCTTAATGATTAATATCAGATCCTTAAGAGATCATATCATAGTATTCATTACAACAACTCAAGGATGAATACTTAATATTCCAAAGATGATATCAAGGTATTATCTACCACAAACCCTGAATACCAAGTTAAGTATATAACTTAAGTAAAAAAACTCTATAACTAAATCTTGATACACTTGATTTCCATAGTGATTCCTACCATGGGTATCATGTTGGTTCTTAAACATTAACTCTTGTCACAAATAGAGTTGAAAGGAGGTTGAGCCAAGACCATTCATCTCATATCTTTGTTGCCATATTAGTAGGTGACATTCCTATTTAACCAAGTCCTAGTGTCAATTGATCATCAATGTGAGTGATCAATTCTTGACCTAGCACTTGTTGACTCGTAGCCTTTGACCTATTATATTGACCTTCCAAAGACCTTAAGTAAATTAATAAAAAAGTGGAACTAGCTATGGTGAAGTGTGCCATCATCAATGGAATGTGATCCTTAGTGGTGATCAAACCATTTGGTGTTGGAGGAGTTAACTCACTCATGAGTTAACTAGAAGAAGCATCTAAACCTAAGAGTTAAGGTAGTGATTATGGAGATATGAGAAAGCTAGAAGTATTAGAGTATCCAATTATAATCTTGTTAAGACAAGTAGATATGAATATGGAGTAAGCTTCCTTAAGAAGATAATACTATAGAGAGACTAGTACAAGCCTACTACTTAGTTGATGATAGATCTTGATCAGACAATTATAAGCCTAAGCTTTGTATGATCAAAGGTTGGTGATCATTATTCTCAAGTCATTTGAGAATAGATGACTAGCTGATGAAGAAGAGTTCTGAGTATACCAAATTAGGCAAAACCTTAGTAAGCTGAATCAACTATCTTGATCATGAGAAGTCAAGCTAGAGTATGATGAAGTATATAATATGAGTTGTATGGAGTAGTTGGAGGCATAGTGGTTTAACCAAGCTAGTACAAGAAAAAAAACTTGTATTATGGGAGTAGTAACACCCTACCCATTTTAGAGGAATGATATCACATGTGATATAGAGAGAACTATAATATTGCAAGCCTTGGAAGTAGTTACAATGTGAATATAAAGGAGTTATGGATGGAGTTTGTAATAGTTTATTGATGGATTCATTAAGGGTAGTTAAGCGGGAGTAGTTATATACTAGGAGTAAGAATGGAGAATGAGAATTGCTGAAGTGACATGACCATGACATCATATGATGATGGATATGGTGAAGTCAGATGACTAGTTCATTTAGGCAGGAGAGATCTTAGTGAAGCAGATAAGAGATTTAAATAGATTATATTTAGGAAAGGAATTCCTTAACTAAGGATAAGCTTAGTGAGGTATTAAGGATATGAGTTCTGAAGAAACCTTTAAACAAGGACTTATCAGGCCATGACCAATCTCATGTGTATCCTTTATTCATAAACCTAGAATCAAGTTGCTAGTGGAACCATTTCCTATTCCTAGGTCACCATTAGATAATATATCTTATACCAATGAAGTTCCTAAGAGATAATTAGAATACTAGAGGAGTGTAGTCTTGGAGAAAGCCATGTCTATCTTAACATCTTAAACCCTAATTAAAAACCTAGTCTCATAAGCTATTAAAATCACATTGAGTGGTAATCTTTATAGCTCATTCTAAATCAGATATTGTTCATGCTCATCAAAACTAGAAGGCAATATCTCTTAGATCTTAATCTTCATCCCTATCCATAATAGAATGTGAGTCTACTCAATATTCTCAAAACTCAGGAAAACCACTTGTAAATGAATATCTTCATTGTTCCATAATTAATTATTATTTGTGCATAAAGACTCAACCAAGTTTTTTCTATGGTAGTTCTAAAACCCACAAACTAAGTAGAGTTTGAATAGAAAAAAATCACTGAAGATGGAGAACATGAAACTCAAATCATCATATAATGAAACACACGGTTTAATACCTTATAGTGTATATTTATATAATTCCTTTATGAGGTTAAGTATTAACAAGATTCTTTATAAATAATTTACCATTTTAAGAACCTTAATAATTAAATCATCTTATATAATGATTGCTATATAGTAATAAATATGGATATATTCTTTGCATATCCTTAGTTATCTTAAACCATTCCCATTACATTCATTAAGAGGAAATAAAATCATTTTATAAGATTATAAACAAATCCTAAAACCCTAAACCCTAATTTCTACTTGTTCTATTTAATACAAAACCTCTCATACAATTATGAAATTTATACATACAAAAATACATAAAGAGAAAATTAGTTATGATGAATCCCTGCTTTATTCTAATAATTCCACAAAAGTTCTTAGTAGTTTATACTTTGTGAAGGTTAAATTTGAAATGAATTTGTAACATAAAAAAATAGAAAATAGAAAATGTAAAAGGAAAAGAGAAAACCAGCGGTACTAGCCCACGGCCCATTTTCTCTTTGCACTAATCGTCGTCTGCATGCAGCCCCGCAGATTTTTGCTCACTTTGTCGCAACCTAACAACGGTCCAGGCCCAGGTACCGCTTCGTCGTTGTCTTCTTCCACGTCACAAGAAGCTCTCTAGAACGAGCGCCTTCGCCCGATGTCGATCATCGTCGTCAGCAAAATTGGACCACCGCAATGCTCGCCGATGCCCCGGACCTCAGCGATAAGATCGATCGTGCTCTCCTTTATCTATCCATACCAGTATTATCCTATCTCTTGCTCTCTCACACAAACCCCTCTTCCTCACCGAAATCCTAACCTCCGGCCACCTCAAATCACCATCGTCTCCAACCCCCCGAGATCCGTCGTGGTGCTTGGGAGCTTCCTCTCGTCGTACTGGATCGTCAAGAAGAAGGAATTGATCTCTCTCGCTCACTATCAATGCCACCGCCCTCATCTGTCCGCCGCTCGCTGTTGACCATGGAGACGCTGTCCGAGCTCGCCTCTCGTCGTCGTGGCCTCTAAAAGCATCCTGGTGAGCTTCTGAGTACCCTGGTCCTTCCTGATTTGTTGCCCGCTCACCGTAGCATCCTGCCCGCAAGTGATCCGACCGTGCCGCCGCAAAATCTCGCCGCCGGTGAACTTTCGGTGACCATTAGGTGGCGGTGCGAGTACTAAGAGGTTCCTCGTATCCGTGAAGTTCCAACGAGCACTCCCGCGCTCACCGGCGTGTATAGGTTCGCTGCCGGCGACCTTGTTCTGGTGGTGGAGACCAGGCTAGCGTAATGATGACGTCATGCGTGCGTTTGTTGACCGGTCCATGCCCATGTGGCATGTGACCCACCAGTCTGTGACTGGGGCTAGAACTAGCCCCGGTGAGAAAACCCCCCTCTCGTGCTGACATCAACATTACCACATAAAATCATTTAGTTATTTATTTTTAATTATAGAAAATGAATAAAGATTATAAATTCATTATATTTTATTTTATAATTCATTTAGTTAATATATATCAAAAATTGTAGAAAAATAAAAGTTATCATTTAAATATAGTTTCATACATTATTCTCTTTACTAAATTTTTATTATTTTGTAAAGATTTTCTAATTAATAAAACTTAGAAAATTCATATTTGAATATTTTTAAATCACAAAATATGCTTAAAATATGAAAAAAAATTAGAAAAATAAAATCTATAACCTAACTTTGTTATAAAAAATTATTATGTTAACTATTTAAATAATTATTATTTTAAAAAGATTTTATAAGTAATAAAACTTTGAAAATTCATATTTTAATATTGGTAAATGATAAAAATATAAATAATATACTAAAATTCTTAGAAAAATAAAAACTACAATGTAAAACTATGAACGTAAAAAATTATATCACTTAACTAAAGATTTATTATTTATTAAGTGTTTATAAGGTAATAAAGTTTATAAAAATCATATTTTAATACTTAAAAATCACAATAATATTTTTAATATACCAAAATGATCACAAAAATAATATCTACATGTTAAAATTATAACATTCTACTTTGAGGTAAATAAACAAATTAATACTCAATAACTTGATTTTAAACCTAATTCCTTAATTGATAATTCATATAAGGAGTAAATAAAATTTGCTAATATTTCTAAAATTAACCATTTGAGGTCTAGAAATAGTACTAGTCTTAAGTATCGATAATATGAACTCAAAATAATTCAACACATTTTAAATACAATTTTCTTGAATTATCATACACCTATAAGTGTATATTCTTTCCTAAAAAGAACCATTATAAAATTATAAAATCTTCAAGAATGATATTTTAACCAAATAAAACCTTTAACCATTACTTCAACCACAAAGTTATAAACATACTATAAAACCAAAGATACTCTATAATTAATTAAATAATATTATTCCCATAATTCTAAATCATAACCACTCACTTATAAGTAGATAAATAATTCTCTCCAGTTATAATGTTAAGAAAACATGACTCAAATAGAAGTGTTACCAATCTCAATTCACCTTAAAGAAACATTATAAAGGGAACAAATTATAATATCATCTAATGACCAAGATGGGTAAGTCTCAAATACTAGTAGTCATTATTCAAATGAGGTAATTATTTCTTCCTTAAGAACAATATTTAGTAAGAAACCCTAAGAGCATTAACTGAAAGTTTAAATACTGTTGTTTAGTTAAGTAAAATTTTCTTCAAAAGTTATTCTTTTAAGATACATTATAAAGCAAGACATAAGCATTCCTATAAAAGCCTAAAGAATAAACAATCTTTATATAAGAAGTCTTTGAGTAGCATTCCACATTTTGTGTGCCTTGTTATTGTATGCTATTTATTATACTTACATGTTGTTTCACACACACACTCACAAGCCTTAATAAGAAGCACAAGTGTGAAACTTATCTAAAAGAGCAACACATTCCAAAGAAACCAATTCCAGTTTCCAAACCCTAGATCAATGCTTATTCCAGGGATTCGAGTTTATCAAATTGCATTACAGTACTTATGCATAATAGCATCTTGCTTCTTTAAACATTAGTCCTTACCGTACCAATGATGCCTTTTTAGATATTGGATTTTCTATTGTCTCAAAGACCGTGAGTGCATAATCTTGCAATCACAAAAGGCAAGTTCAAAATTGCTCATGTCCTTTGATTATTTTCTGTAAAGTATGCAAATCCAGTGTTGTCATCACCTGAATTTCAAAAAGGTCAGAAAACACTATTTTCATAATAATATGATTATAGGTTATTTACCATGAGGTAATAACCTACTATGAAAGTTCCGGTGGTAAAGGAACATATTATCTAGGACTTAACAATCAATGTCACCAGTGATTCTTGCGCCGTATATTACGCATTAATCATGAGATTTGGAATGGGACGGAGAAGTCAGCTGTATCTTCTTCCTCTCACATGTATCCGAATACGCGGGTCGTGGCTGTTATCCTCATAGCATGCATTATTTAGTAATTCATAGAGGCTATGCGGCATATGGGTGGGAACCCTCAACGTCCCACGATAGTTCTGGCATCTGAATGGTCTGTACCAACCATTGCCATAATTCAATTTGTGGGCATAGCGTACACCAAGGAGACATGTGGGGTCGCGAAGGGCTAGTGATTGGCTTGGATCTTAGACTGGGCCCCACACCAAGGAAGTGTGGGCAAGCTCATGACTTGGTTGTGCAACAATGGTAAGGTATTTCATGGGTAAAGTAACGCACCTCTGTAGAGTGTAAGAACTGTACTTGTTACTCCCTGTTCTGGGAAGGAGCTGCGAACGAGGCAGAAAAGGAACTCCATGAAAGTTTTGGTAAACCTGTGAAGGCTGACGGACATAGTTTTTCAGAATAAAAGCAACCTTTAAAGAAATGTTTACGAAAACCTGCATTGCCTATGACCTACGGTCTGTGGCTGTAGATATAGTGCATCAGACACTCCTTTTTAGTGAACTTGCTGAGTATGCTCGTACTCAACGTATCTTCTTAACCCTTGCTAGATTCTGAAGCCAATAAAGACGATGTATACATCAACTTATGCTTCAGGAATCATCATTAAAAGCTCAAGATCTTCAATGAATTCAAGAAAGTCAACATATACATCAACTAAAGTGAAGACAAAGTTGCTGATTAGATAGGAATATAATCTCTAGTCATAGGACCTACTTCTATAAAGTATTGCAATAGCAGCAATACAAGCCAAATAGTTAGATACTAATCTTATTAGCATGATAGTTATGGGTTGATTATTTCTGGTTCTTCTTTATAAGAATTTTATTTCTCTCTCTTTAACCTAGAGTGTTCTCTGGATCTTTTGTAAAGAGTCGAGTTGTAACTATAGTCATGTCTTGGACCTGTTGTGTTTCTGTTGTACCACTCTGAGGGATATAATACTAGTGAACGGTGTTTTATTGGTGTTATGTCAAAAACTATAGTGTACTACATCATGCAGTGGCATGCTGGGTCACCGCAGGCGGCGTGCCAGGCGACCCCTCGTGGTGGGCAAGCTCCTCTCAGTAGAGAAGGTTGTCGGTATCCTCGGTGAGGTCCGGGTCGTCCATGGCCTTGATGGCGGTCTGGATCTCCTCGACCAGCTCTTCGCCGGTCGGCACTAGCGAGATGGGGATGTCGCGGGTGCTAATCTTTTAGCCTGGCGGGTTCCACATGTCCGGTTACGCCATGTACCCGGCGTCATAGAGCACGCGCGCCTCCCACGGTTGGACCGTGCGCCGGCCAAAGTCGTCCGCCGCCACGGATCGCCGGGAGCCTCTCAGCCATGCCTCTCTTCTCACCGGAGTTGGAGTTTGCGGTGGAGGAGGGAAGTGGAGGAGTGGTGGGAGTGAGTGAAATGAGCCGGTGAGGTCGTCGACTTTTATAGGCCGAAGTGAGCGGCCAGTGCGGGAGAGGTGTAGCGGCGCGGGCAAGAAAAGGGGAAATGACGGGAAGTTAGTGACCGGCGGCCCGCCGCGGGAGCCGAGGCGGTGGTGGCGTGCCATTATGGCGACGCGTGGCCGACGTACGAGCAGTTAATTGCCCGGCGATCCGTCGCGGGGTTCCGACGCGGGAGGATAATGATGACTTGGCTTCAGTCGCTGACTGGGCGAGTCCACGCGCTATTTTTTCCGCCGAATTCGCTTCGTCCGGTGTTCCCAGGAACCCGGGATCGCCTAGGAAGTCTGGACCAAAGTTGGGCCTAAATCCGAACGAAAACGGGGTCCTGGAAACACGGCTGTACCAATTTTCGGCGTCCGGGCCAAAAATATCGCCCTGAGAGCGGCCTGCTGGGAATCCGAGTGGAGATGCTCTAAGAGATTTCCACTGAAAGAACATGTGGGCCCCCATGTGTGGTTTTGGTAATTAATGACAATCTCTATGGACTAATGCTTGTATCAAGTTGTACGTGTAGGAATTGTCCATAGGCAATGCTTGAACCATTTGTTGGCTTCAAGGTTTGGAGAAGAAGTGAAGAGGATCATGTGGTGACCAAGGTGTTCAAAGAATGATCCACAGATTGGTCATGTGAGAGTTAAACCTATGGCAAGTATGTCTTGAAGAATAAGATGGAGTAATATCTCTGGTGTATCTTCAAGGCATCAACATAATGAAGAAAAGAAGAAATGATGTGCAAGATAAAGATGTGCAATATCTAGAAGATCTCATGCTTAAAGCTTGCCATCCTCGGTGATCATGGATCGATGAAGACAAGGTCAATGTAAAGGTTTCCCCATGTTGTATGGGGGAGTAACTTGCAAGTCTTCATCGAGCAAGTGCGTAAAACAGCAATCAAGAAAGGTGTTCCATCTTTAGAAGGACAAGATCGTATACATCAAGATCAAGTGGAATATGCGCAAGGCAAAGGTATGATATTGATAGGGTTTCTTTCTTACCGGTCTCGTGGTGTTAGTTGGGGAGACCGGTTTATAGGATAGACAACCATACTATCAAGAGGGGCTCTCAAGTGAGTAACTCGATCATATCTTTCAAAGGGAGCTTAAACCTTTGCATACTTAGCATCATCCTTTCTTGGTTGATTATTTGTATCTTATCCATGTGAGGTTCTAGAGCTTGTGGTAATATTCATAACAAGCTCTAGCTCATCAAAAATGGATTTCCCTTTTATATCATATTGCGTTTTTAATCTTTGAGGTTTTACGTTTTCTCACCAAGAGAGGTATCTCACATTATAATACATGAAATGTTGGGTAGCCCTTGCTGTCCTCTTTCCAACAAAATTGGTTTCGGGTCAATCGGAGTTTCCAAACTCTAGATATCGCCATTTGAAGTTTGCCTCTTATTTCGTCCTGACCGGAGTCTCCGGTCTGTGTGGACCGGAGTCTCCGGTGTAGTCCGGAGTTTCCGGATGTGTCTCCGGTGGTGACTTCGGAATGAGGGCTGGGACATACTATATGGGGGTCCGGAGCCAGGTCCGGAGGCTACCCCGGAGTCTCCGGTGTTTCCTTAGTCCGAAGTCTCCGGTCTTGTTGGGTCTTGGATGGCCCAGGTCATTCATATGGGCGGTCCGGAGGCTGGTCCGGAGGTTGGGCCGGAATCTCCGGTGTAGACCGGAGTCTCCGGTCTGACTTTTCCCCAACGGGCAAAAAACAGTCAGAAATCTGTGGGCCTATAAAAGGGGGCCCTTCTTCCCCAATGCAACTGCTCGAGTTTCACAGGCTTTCTCCTCCATTCTTGACCCTCTTGATCTTGATCCCCCTTCAATCCCTCCCTTGATTCTTGCATATACTTTAGGGATTTGAAAGAGGAGATCTAGATCTACAATCCTACCAATCCATCTCTCCTCTAAGTGAGGGGAACATCTCGGGATCTAGATCTTGGAGTCTTTTGTGGATTTCCTCCTTTGTTCTTCCTCTCTTATTCCCCCACAAGCTTTTGTAGCTTTGGTGGAATTTGGGAGAGAAGGATTTGAGCACTACTTATGTTCTTGCCATTGCATTTGGTGCATCGGTTTGAGTTCTCCCCGGAGGATTTGGTGAGTGAAAGTTGAGAAGCTTTTCACTCTTGGGTTCTTGGAACCCTAGACGGTTTGTTGGTGTTGCAGGTTGTGGCCTTGGTGGCATTGTGGCCTTGGTGGCATTTGTTGGGAGCCTCCAATTAAGTTGTGGAGAAGTCACTAGTAGAAAACATGCCATCCGTTCACGGCCCCTCAGAGCATTAGTCCCGGTTGCGCCACCAACCGGGACTAATGCTGGCACGCGTCCCGGTTCGAGCGGGCACGGGGCCCGGAGGCATGCGTCCCGGTTGGTAAGGGAGCATACGTCCCGGTTGGAGCCACCAACTGGGACTAAAGGTTTTGCGACAGCCACGTGGCGTGGCACACACCTTTAGTCCCTGTTGGTGGCTCCAACCGAGACGTATGCTCCCGCCCTCTATAAATGCAACGCCCCAGCCCCCTCTGCCTCCACTCTGTTTTTTCTCTTGGTGGAAGGTGTGAGGGGTGTGCTAGTTTTTTCTCCCCAATGCATGCATTCAATGTGTTTGATGAAATGTTTGAGTGAATAATCCCGTTCAATTTCTCATAGAACAAAAATATAGAAGGTGTCCGAGACACACTTGAGCTTTCTCCTCTTTATTTCCCTCGATCGAGGTTAGCAATCTTATTTTTTCTCTGTCAGTGATACAATGCATGTGTCGATGTGAATTGGTCATTTCACTATTTATGATGTCCTGTTTTTTGATAAACTTACTTATATGATGCAGATGAACGGTCGGGAATGGATGTACGGTGACCGGCGCGTAGCCGGGTATATGAAAGGCGTGGATAAATTTATCTATGTGGCTACGGCAAACAAAGAGAATGGTTTTATACGTTGTCCATGTGTTCAATGTCGGAACAACAAGGAGTACTCTTCCTCGAAAATCATTCGCGGCCACCTGATTATGAAAGGTTTCATGCCCAACTATAATTGCTGGACGAAGCACGGGGAAAGAGGGGTTATGATGGAAGATGGTGAAGACGAAGATGATGATAACAACTATCATCATATGTTTCCTGAATACAGTGATACTGCAATGGAAGACAATGGAGACGAAGGAGGTGAAGAACAGGCATCAGATGAGCCGGCTGATGAACTTGGTAGGGTCATTTCTGATGCAAAGCGAGACTGTGAAACAGAAAATGAGAAGTTGAAGTTAGAGGGCATGTTAGAAGATCACAAGAAATTGTTGTACCCAAATTGTGAAGATGGCAGCACAAAGCTCGGTACCACACTGGAATTGTTGAGATGGAAGGCAGAGTGTGGTCTAACTGACTCCTCATTTGAAAAGATGCTGAAAATAATGAAGCCGAAGTTTCCAAAACATAACGAACTTCCCGAGAGTACCTACGAAGCAAAGAAGACTCTTTGTCCTCTAGGATTAGATGTGCAAAAGATACATGCATGCATTAATGACTGCATCCTCTACCGCGGTAAGGAGTATGAGAATTTAGATAAATGCCCAGTATGCAATGCGTTGTGGTATAAAATCAGACGAGATGACCCTGGTGATGTTGAGGGAGAGCCCCTCCGGAAGAGGGTTCCTGCTAAGGTTATGTGGTATGATCCTATAATACCAAGGTTGAAACGCATGTTCAGAAACAAAGAGCATGCCAGGTTGTTGCGATGGCACAAAGAAGACCGTAAGAAAGACGGGAAGTTGAGACACCCTGCTGATGGGTCACAGTGGAGAAAAATCGAGAGAGACTTCCCAGACTTTGTAGGTGACGCAAGGAACTTATGGTTTGGTCTAAGTACGGATGGCATGAATCCTTTTGGGGAGCAGAGCTGCAGTCACAGCACCTGGCCCGTGACTCTATGTATCTACAACCTGCCTCCTTAGTTGTGCATGAAGCATAAGTTCATTATGATGTCAGTGCTCATCCAAGGCCCGAAGCAACCGGGCAACGACATTGATGTGTACCTTAGGCCATTAGTTGAAGAACTCTTACAGTTGTGGGGCAAACCAGGTGTACGTGCGTGGGATGAGAACAAACAGGAGCCATTTGATCTACGAGGGTTGTTATTCGTAACCATCAATGATTGGCCTGCTCTTAGTAACCTTTCAGGAGAGACAAACAAGGGATATAAGGCATGCACACATTGTTTATATAAGACTGAAGGTACATATTTGCATAAATGCAAGAAGGTTGTGTACCTGGCGAATCGACGATTTCTTCCGACCAATCATACCGTAAGAAAGAAAGGCAAGCATTTCAAAGGTGAGGCAGATCACCGGAAGAAGCCTGAACTCCCTACTGGTGATGATGTATTTGGTATGGTCAAGTACATAGAAGTAATCTTTGGAAAGGGCCCCGGCGGTCAATCGGTTCCGAACGACGTCGCTACAGGACACGCACCCATGTGGAAGAAGAAATCTATATTTTGGGAGTTGCCATATTGGAAAGTCCTGCGTGTCCGATCTTCAATCGACGTGATGCACATGACAAAGAATCTTTGCGTGAACCTGCTAGGATTCCTAGGCGTGTATGGGAAGACAAAAGATACACCAGAAGCACGGGAGGACCAACAAATTATGAAAGACCCAAAGAACATGCATACACAGAACAAGACGGATAAAGGGCGTCACTTAAGTCGTGCCAGCTATGCTCTTACAAAAGCAGAGAAGGAAATCTTTTTTGAAGTCCTTTACAGTATCAAGGTGCCGTCGGGCTTCTCATCTAATATAAAGGGGATAATAAATATGGCAGAGAAAAAGTTCCAAAACCTGAAGTCTCATGACTGTCACGTGATTATGACGCAGTTGCTTCCGATTGCATTGAGGGGGCTTCTACCGGAAAATGTTCGAGTACCCATTGTGAAGCTGTGTGCATTCCTCAATGCAATATCTCAGAAGGTAATCAATCCAGATATTCTGCCAAGGTTACAGAAGGATGTGGTACAATGTCTTGTTAGTTTTGAATTGGTGTTCCCACCATCCTTCTTCAATATTATGACGCATCTCCTGGTTTACCTAGTGGAAGAGATTGCCATTCTCGGTCCGGTATTTCTGCACAATATGTTCCCCTTTGAGAGGTTCATGGGAGTCTTAAAGAAATATGTTCATAACCGTGCTGGACCAGAAGGAAGCATCTCCAAGGGATATGGAACAGAGGAGGTCATTGAGTTTTGTGTTGACTTTATTCCTGACCTTAAGCCGATTGGTGTTTCTGACTCGCGGCATGAGGGAAGACTAAGTGGAAAAGGCACGCTGGGAAAGAAAGCAATGATATGTAGGGACGGGGATTCTTTCACTAAAGCACACTACATAGTTCTACATAATTCCACCTTGGCAGCTCCGTATATCGAGGAACACAAGAATATTCTACGCTCCAAAAACCCGGGGAAGCCTGAATCACTCATTACAGATGAACACATGAAGTCTTTCGGTGGTTGGATGTGAACACATCTCTTGAATGAAACCACTGTTAGAGATCAGCTATACTTGTTGGCCGCGTCACCATCTTCTACTGTATTGAATTTACAAGGGTACGAAATAAATGGGAATACATTCTACACGATCGCCCAAGATAAAAAGAGCACCAACCAAAATAGTGGTGTCCGCTTTAATGCAATAGACGAGAATGGACAAAAGGACACATACTATGGTTACACAGAGGAGATATGGGAACTAGACTATGGAGTCTCTTTTAAGGTCCCTTTGTTTCGCTGCAAATGGGTCAACCTGAATGGGGAAGGGGTAAAGATAGACCAGTTGTACGGAATGACAACAGTGGATCTCAACAATCTTGGTTATAGAGATGAACCATTCGTCCTAGCCAATGATGTGTCTCAGGTTTTCTATGTGAAGGACATGTCCTCCAGACCGAAAAAAAGAAAAAATATGCAAACGAATACATCATATCATGATCCAAAGCGTCACATAGTTCTTTCAGGGAAAAGAAACATCGTGGGAATCGAGGACAAGACAGACATGTCAGAAGATTATAATAAGTTTGATGAAATTCCACCCTTCACAGTGAAAACTGACCCAAGCATTCCGTTAAGTAAAGAAGATGCTCCATGGTTACGTCTGAAGCGATCATAAGGAAGGACATATGCCAAGAAGTTCATGCTCATATTATGTAATTCTAGTTCATGTATTTCGTGGTTTGTGGCTTCACCGAAGCATATCTTTCGCGGTTTGTGGCTTGACCGGGACTATATATAGGGGGACCTTTAGTCCTGGTTTTGTAGTCTTAGTTTTTAATATTAATAAATGTCTTGAGTGTTAGTCCCGTTTTGTGGCTGAACCGGGACTATGAAGAAGTTGTCCCGATTCGTACTTACCATTAAGATCTGATCTCCAAACGCGTGCGGTCACATATTAGGGAGTGCCTCTATGACCAGTTTCTTGGAGATGCCGGAGGACTGGGATCCGGCGGCATCTCCCTGAAACTGGTCGTAGTGGTGTCCCTGCTCTCGAAAACCATCTTGCAGCTTGTAACTTCTCTAACTAGATCAATACACCTGGGAGCTAACTAATTTCACATATTAGGGAGTGCCTCTATGACCAGTTTCTCGGAGATGCAGGAGGACTGGGCTCCGTCGGCATCTCCCTGAAACTGGCTGTAGTGGTGTCCCTGCTCTCGAAAACCATCTTGGAGATGTCTCAAACTGGCTGGAGGACTGGACTCACATGGATGCCTATTTATAGTACAAGCAGCTCGACATAGTGTCAATACTTACGAAATAATGTCAACACTCACCCCTATTATTAGTGTTGGCTCGTGTTTTGTCCCGGTTGGTGTCTCCAACCGGGACTAAAGGTTCATCTTTAGTCCCGGTTGGTGACACTATCTGGGACAAGGTACACGCCGCAAGATATAATGTCGACACTCACCCCTATCATTAGTGCTGCCTGGCCCAGCCTGCAGAAATCCCTCCAACAGGGACTAAAGATGAACATTTAGTATATTGAAAATCCGAACAATGAAAATCCTTCGCGTGGTGTCATATTATGTGACATAGTTGAAAGGAAAAATACCAGACTTGGTATATTGATCATGTCTCGAAAAAACCTTCACAAAATGACCTATCATGTTCGAGGTTTCATGGCTTTCGGTCCAAATGACCGATGTTATGTGCTGAATCACGGCATAGTTTGTGATGTTGTGCCCATATTATGAATGCATGTGTACATTGGTATGGAGAACAATGTTGCAGGAGGAAGTTTTCCTTTTTGTCGCACGGAAGAGCCCTTTTCCATTTTCCGAGCGCAAAAAACGAGTCGTTTTGTGAAGTAACCACCAAAATGCCGTTTCAGAATGCTACCGTCCCATTTTCCTAAAATACTAGACCACCTTACATGGACTATCTCCCAACCGGGACATCTCAAACCTTTTCGTCCATCCCGGGTAAAAAGGATAAATGTCTGCTGAATCGATAGGAAGTGGGTCCGGTTTGTACTACATGTACATGATCTATCGCCCGTGATTTTTTGAAAAAATCATTTTTAGACTCGCAATATGTGGTTTATTCAGAGATCCAATGCAAGATCTAACGATGCCCGTCCCCTATCTTCATGCACGCCGGTTCGACCATAGTTAGAAATTCAGAAAATTCAAAACGGGCATAATAAATTCAAAAAAAATCCGAACAATGAAAATCCTTCGCGTGGTGTCATATTATGTGACATAGTTGAAAGGAAAAATACCAGACTTGGTATATTTATCATGTCTCAAAAAAACCTTCACAAAATGACCTATAATGTTCGAGGTTTCATGGCTTTCGGTCCAAATGACCGATGTTATGTGCTGAATCACGGCATAGTTTGTGATGTTGTGCCCATATTATGCATGCATGTGGACACTGGTATGGAGAACAATGTTGCAGGAGGAAGTTTTCCTTTTTGTCGCACGGAAAAGCCCTTTTCAATTTTCCGAGCGCAAAAAACGGGTCGTTTTGTGAAGTAACCACCAAAATGCCGTTTCAGAATGCTACCGTCCCATTTTACTAAAATACTATACCACCTTACATGGACTATCTCCCAACCGGGACATCTCAAACCTTTTCGTCCATCCCGGGTAAAAAGGACAAATGTCTGCCGAATCGGTAGGAAGTGGGTCCGTTTTGTACTACAGGTACATGATCTATCGCCCGTGATTTTTTGAAAAAATCATTTTTAGACTCGCAATATGTGGCTTCTTCAGAGATCCAATGCAAGATCTAACGATGCTCGTCCCCTATCTTCATGCACGTCGGTTTGACCATAGTTAGAAATTCAGAAAATTCAAAACGGGCATAATAAATTCAAAAAAAAATCCGAACAATGAAAATCCTTCGTGTGGTGTCATATTATGTGACATAGTTGAAAGGAAAAATACCAGACTTGGTATATTGATCATGTCTCGAAAAAACCTTCACAAAATGACCTATCATGTTCGAGGTTTCATGGCTTTCGGTCCAAATGACCGATGTTATGTGCTGAATCACGACATAGTTTGTGATGGTGTGCCCATATTATGCATGCATGTGGAAATTGGTATGGAGAACAATGTTGCAGGAGGAAGTTTTCCTTTTTGTCGCACGAAAAAGCCCTTTTCCATTTTCCGAGCGCAAAAAACGGGTCGTTTTGTGAAGTAACCACCAAAATGCCGTTTCAGAATGCTACCGTCCCATTTTCCTAAAATACTAGACCACCTTACATGGACTATCTCCCAACCGGGACATGTCAAACCTTTTCGTCCATCCCGGGTAAAAAGGACAAACGTCTGCCGAATCGGTAGGAAGTGGGTCCGGTTTGTACTACAGGTACATGATCTATCGCCCGTGATTTTTTGAAAAAATCATTTTTAGACTCGCAATATGTGGTTTCTTCAGAGATCCAATGCAAGTTCTAAATGAGCCATTTTTCTTCCCGCCATTTTTCTTCCCGCCATTTTTTCCCCGCATTTCTCCCGCCATCTCTTCCCGCTAGTTCTTCCCTTTAGTTATCTTCCTGCCATTTATCACTATATATATGTAGGGTTGGCCTCCATTGTTATTGCACATCTCTAGACTCATAACTGCAACCTCATCACTCTTTCCCATGACTTTCACCGTAGCACTAACTCCCAGGGAGGCGGAGGCGCTTTGCGCCTCAAACTACCCCTGCCCGCTGGGCTACTATGTCCCCGTCGGCTGGATGCAGAGCGCCGGAGGCGTGCCGGTTCCTCCTGCGCCTCTAGGTGTGGCGCATCGGATGGCCATCACGAACCACTACTACTTCGAGCTCACGCCGGAGCAGCGGAGGAATCCCAGATGGCATCCCGACTATTTCCCGACTTGGGAAGCCTTCTTCATGGATCGGCGTGAGAGGGCGCTCACCAGGCACGAGGAGGATGGCCCACCTCCTCCGAACTTCAACGAGGCCGGCCGTCGGTTGTGGTGGCGCGGTCGGACTCTCCAGAGCGTCATGTCCTATGACACGGCCGCCGACTCTAGCTCAAGTCCAGCCCACTCGTACTCAGCCTTCAAGGTTCAACTACGGCGACCCCGACGATGACAGCGATGACGGCCGCGGCGAGTACGACGACTACAGTGGCGAGTATTACAGGTGTAGGCAGGAGCATGACTGAATCACTCCAACATTGCAAAACAAGTTCGGCCGATTGTGGCTTAATCTGGCCATGTATCTTAATTTCCAGTTCTTTTATGTAACTTTGTGTTAGTTGCGTTATGTACTTTAATTATTTTAAATGGTTACATTAATTATTTTTTAAAAATAGAAAATGGTTTTGAATTAGTTATTCAAATTCAAACACTTTTTATGTTTAAAGTTTTTCTAAATTCCAAATTAATATTCAAAAAATATAAGTTAATTCATTTTTAATTTTAAATGGTTCATGTTTTAAATGGTTACATTAATTATTTTTTAAAAATAGAAAATGGTTTTGAATTAGTTATTCAAACTCAAACACTTTTTATGTTTAAAGTTTTTCTAAATTCCAAATTAATATTCAAAAAATATAAGTTAATTCATTTTTAATTTTAAATGGTTACATTAATTATTTTTTAAAAATAGAAAATGGTTTTGAATTAGTTATTCAAATTCAAACACTTTTTATGTTTAAAGTTTTTCTAAATTCCATATTAATATTTAAAAAATATAAGTTAATTCATTTTTAATTTTAAATGGTTCATAGTTTAAATGGTTACATTAATTATTTTTAAAAACACTAAATGGTTTTGAATTAGTTATTCAAATTCATACACTTTTTATGTTTAAAGTTTTTTCTAAATTCCAAAGTAATTATCATTTAAAAAACATTACAAATTTAAACCCTAAAATAAAAAATAAGGCGGGAACAGAGAGAAAATTGCTGAATTTTTTTAAAACAAGGTCATATGTCCCGGTTAGAGCCACCAACCGGAACTAAAGACCCCCTGCGCGCGCCCCTTGGTCTGCTGAAAAAATTGGAGTATACGTCCCGGTTGGTGGCTCCAACCGGGACGTATACTCCCTCCCCTTTATAACTTGCGCGCTTCTTCTTCTTTACCAACTCACTTCTCTGCTTCTTCTCTGGTTTCATCGACGACGCCGCCAGGCTGCCTGCGCCCTCCGTCATCGTCAGCGCCTCCGCCTCTGCCTCCGCCTCCGTCTCCGGCCGCGCGCCCTCGGCTGTCTCCGTCATCCTCGCCACGCGCGCTCCGGCCGCCACCGCCGCCACCGCCGCCTGTGTCCTTCCCCGCCCGCGCCGCCCGCGTCCTTCCCCGACCGCGCCGCCGCGCCCGCGTCCTTCCCCGACCGCCGCCCTCTCGTCCTTCCCCGGCCGACCGTGCCGCCCGCGTCCACAGCGCCGGTATACCCTGTGTAGATGTATTTAGATTTAGGTGTATGTATATATTAGGCAGATGTGTTTAGATTTTTTTGACATGTGTAGATGTATTTAGATTTAGGTGTATGTATTTGACATGTGTATTTTTTTTTGACATGTGTAGATGTATTTTTTGACATATATTATTTTATTAGGTGTATTATATATTATTTTAGGTATATATTATTCTAGGTGTATGTATATATTATTTAGATTTTAGGTGTATAGTTGTTAGATGATTTAGGTGTGTATTTAGATGATGTAGATCCCGACGCGCGCGCGCACTAGTGATGATATTTAGTTGATGATTATTTTAGTTGATATGATCCCGACGCACGCACATGGAGACGTCGCCGACCGCCCCGCCGTCAGGCTGCCCGCCGTCACCTCTGTCCGCCGCCATGCATCGTCGTGCATTCTCTCCCTCTTTCTCCCCCTCGCGTGCGTTCTCTCCCTCTTTGGCCAAACCCTAGCCGGCCCTAGTAGCCGGCCGTCGTGGTGAGCTGCTGGTTCTCGTGGACCCTATCTCTCGCCCCCTCTCGCTCTTGTTCCTCCTCCCCGTCGACCACCTGCCACCACCGCCGCTCACTGTCGTCGTGCTCTCCTCTCCGATGACCTTTTCGAGGCGGTACCGCTACTCTTTGGCTCGCCTCAACCTCCTCTCTCTAGCACGCACACGCACACGGCCTAGCTCGCGCTCCACCGCCGTCCCTTTTGTCGTTCTGAGGCTTACCGGCGTCAATGACATCACGGTGACGTCACCCCGGCGTCGGCACGTGGTCAACCCCCAGTCAACCTGGCCTGGGTCCCACCCTACCCACGTGGAGGATGAGTTGGCCTAGGGGCCAACTGTCTGTCTCTCTGGCTAGCTGTAGCCCGGGTGTAAAAAGTATATAAGTTGGTTTTACCTTTTTAAGCTATAATCATGCATTGCTAATCAAAATGTTCAGAAAAATGAGTTCTACCTTTTTAAGCTATAATCATGCATTGCTAATCAACTTTAATGACAAGTTTAATTAGAGAACTAAATCAACCCCTCTCATGTGTTTCCGGAGTTTCCCGAGTTAGGGTTTTCAACCCTCGGAACCCCGTTTAAATTGCCGAGCAAGTTTTAGGGTTTCATTTCAATGCAATTCAACTTGTCATATCATCATCCTTGTTTGAGCATTCCGCCTATCCCTCCTCCCCGACTGCCACAGCGCCTCCGTCTCCGTCCATCGCCACGCGCTCCAGCCGCCCCTTCCCTTTTAGTGTGTATGTATATATTGTGTATGTATATATAGTGTGTATGTATATATTTTTATTATTGTGTATGTATATATTAGGGTTTCTCTGAATTAGGGTTTATCCGTTTTGACTTATCTGTTTTTCCACCTATGCAGAAAATATGGACCCACACGTCAGAGACGAAGAAAAGGAAGAGCTAATCCAAGGTGTGATCCGCGGGGAAGAAAATTTAGATGTATCGACGTTTCTGAACAACTCCGGTGAGGGTTATCCTCTTTTTGCCGGAATAGACGACTTGTTTGAGGTTGAAGGTGTTGCCTTCCGCGAGTAAGAAGGCGATGCCTTGTGTAATCGAGAAGACGACCGCTCTGGTGAGGTGCATGTAATATAATTAATTAATTAATTAATCATCTGCTATCTATATAGAAATAGTAACGACAATCTTTCTTCTTTTAGCCCTATGGATCGAAGAAATCTACTGAAAAGAGCAGACGAGGCCCAACCAAAAAGTTGGAAGACCATGAGAGGTTCAGGATCGAAGATGTCGCTGAAGACGGCAAACCGACGGCTCCCGAAGTTGTCGCAAACAAATTTGTGGCACAATGCGGAGTAATCGTTAGGGACTTAATCCCGATCACCATTAGAAATTGGAATAGGCCTGCTAATGCGGATGAAGAGGGAACATGTTTATTTGTCCCTAACCACGCCAAAGATTTACTGTGGAAGAGGCTCATGGTTAATTTCAAACTACCGAAGATAGAGCTGGATCCAAATGCGGAGGATCTAGTTGAGGACGCCTTAGAACATGGGAGAGCCATGGAGGCTAAGGTCAGGGAGTGGGCTTTGAAGAAGATGGCCCGGTGTTTCACAAACTGGAAGAAAAGATTGCACCTTGACTATGTCGTGAAAGAGAAGACTCCCGATTTCGAGAATATTCAGTTTGAGAAGATAAAACCATTCTGGGCTGAGTTTGTGAAATACAAGACATCAGAAAAAGCTAAGAAAATGTCTGCAACGAATAAGCTGAATGCTGCTAACAAGAAGTATCACCATACTATGGGGCAAGGTGGCTACAGGGCTGGCATTCCTAAGTGGGAGAAACTTGAGAATGAACTGCCTGCTAAAAAGATCACCCCAGAGACAGACGATTGGGTAGAACATGCAAGGAATTGGTTTTACGGGCATGGGGGCACGTTGGACTCGGAAGGGATGTGTATATATAACATACGACATAAAGAAGACCCCTTGCCAATCGAGAGGATGAGAAAAGCAGTAAAGGCTATTAAAGATGGGGACTTCATTCCCGATAGAGAGAATGATGAGCTCACACTCACCCTTGGAAATAAGGAACATGATGGACGAACACGAGGCACAAGAGGCTCCCAACCATGGAGGACTGGGTTTCCCGAAGAGAGGAAGAAATATCCTGATAGAAGCCGTCGGAGGAGAAAGGATAGGGCGGAAGGTGAAGCAGATAGTCAGAAAGAGCAAATGCGTATAATTGAAGAACGAATAAAGCAACAACAAGATGAAATTAACGCACTTAAAGAGCAAAGTTCTACCGGACCATCTCAGCAGCACACTGCATTCGATGCTACCGGCCTATCGAATAATCGAAAAAGCAGTGTGGCTTCCACCGAGGTCCCGGGTGATGACAATGGCGATGACGATGGTGCACCGACGATGGCTCCTGTTGGCTACCCAGTGGATGATATCACAGAGATGACACACTGCGAGCTACATGTCAAAGTTGTGAACAATCAATGAAGGTGGCGGTCGGCTATGCCTTACCAATTGGACCCACACCAACTTACCACTGTCGTCCGGTTCCAGAGGGCTACGCTGTTGTCGGGGTGGATGAAATCATGCCCACCTTTGAAGTTTTGGATCTTGACTACCCTGCAGGTGAAGGGGATGTGACTGTACTGTGAGACGCAACAAACGTCACCATTCTATGGCCGGAGGAATGTATCGTTCTTCGAAATCACACGCCAAGGCCATCTTCGCCGCCGCCTCACCCGTCTCCAGCGAGGTTGTCGCCGCCGCGGTAGCTGTCTTCATCGCCTCACCCGGCTCCGTCGCCTCACCAATATACGGCGCAGCCATCGCCGCGGGATCCATCACCGGCGCCTCAGGATAAAAAGTGTAAGCGTACCGCTACTCTGCGTCGTGGTAAGCGATCGCCGAAACGTAAACAAGATCCTCTTCCAAAAGTACCAAAGGTTCCTCCTAAGAGAGCTTATGACTGTCCCGAAGAGGAGACTGCGACGATCGTTGATGCGGAAACGACAGCGTTTTTCGCTAAGCTGAGGCGGCCGAAAGAGCCAGAGTTCCCCAGCACCAAAGAATAAAAAGGCAAAGTGTTGAAAATGCTAAAGACTCTTCATCAACCCGAGCCAAAGCTGTCATCAGACTATGAGCGTTCTATTCTCAAGTCACATGCGGCACAAAAAGCCTCGAAGAGCAGTACTGATGCAAGCGAGAAATCTGTTGCCCAGCTCGGAGAACAAGCAAAACAGTCTTGCGCCCCTCTCAAGGTGATTTCCCAAACCAATATGGGGTCGAGAAAATATGGGGCCGAAGAGCAGTATGATCCAGAGGTAGTTGCACAATACGGAGAAGCTGCCGCTGCTCAAGGTATGAGTATTGCCCAGTACTTATCCCAGTTAGAATACTTTCCCGTGAGTGAAGTAGTATACAAATACCAGTACGGCAAACCTCTCGTCAAACCTGAGGAGGTAAACAATCTTTCAACAAAAATGCGAAGATTGCATAACTGGTACATGCATGCCACAAAGGCCGGGGCTAATTGTATAGTGCTGAGGGTTACAAAAAAAGCATCATGGGAAAGAAAAGGATGACATGATATCCATTGAATTTGATGAACTATTTCAATTATTCAATCAAGACGTCTTGGACAAATCGATCATCAGTGCCTATTGTCTGTAAGTACTAATTCTGTAATTAATTTAGTCTCCAGCTATCTCACCTTGTTTATTGCATGTATATAATCATACTGTAATATGCAGAATGAAGATTCTCGAATGCAGCAGAGGATAAATCTATGACATTGGCTTCATTGACCCATATTGGGTTCATGAAGCTAATCTCAAAACAAGCCCCCGGGATACGGAGGATAATATAGTACACGCGTTAAGGTTTCAAGAAACCAGAAGGGAAATACTTTTTCCTTACAACTTCGAGTGAGTGTTATTGTCTTCTATATACTTTCTATTTCGCTTACTCGATGTTAAGTATATAATTGATTAGTTATACATTCGAAGCTTCCACTATATTCTGTTAATCATTCAACTTGAGCAGTGGAAGGACATGCAGATGATCCTCCAGCGGTAATTCTAATCATTACGACAATATATCGGCAACGTTCGCGAATTTTATGATATCAAGTAATTAATAACTTCTTTTATTCGTTTTCTTCGCCGAGCAGCGCTTGAAAACGGTTCACCAGCAAGGCTAGGGGTGTTTGGAAAGAGGAGCTTACATTTGAAGCACTAGATATAAGCACCACTAGCTATATCCGCGCATCTCTTTGATTCTATTTTTGATACAGTTATTATCATGCTTGATTATTATTTTAATTGAACTATGTTCTCGTAAAGTGCCTGACACAGGGACCACGTAACAATCTATGTGGATACTATGTTTGCGATTTCATCCGGCAGACGTGCGATGAGAATGGCAGAAATTTAGAGCAACTCTACGTACGTAAACAATATCTATAGTTTTTTAATTACAATCAAATTGTGTTTAGTTTCATTCATATAGGCTGACTCCTTTTTTAAATCAGATCGAACATCTACGGGACGGTCTTCTGCCAAAGGATTGCGTACGAGCAATTCAGGAGAAATTGGCGGGATTATTAGATGCAGAAGTCCTAAACCTAAAAGGGGAATACTATTCGGCTGTGTATAGACAATAGGGATTGTAAAAAGAGCAACTTTTGTATATAGTGCATGAACTCGATCCGTGTATCGAACGTAATATTGTCATGATGATCTTGTGTAATATAACGGTTCCTTCATTGATAAGTGCAAAACACTAAATAAACAATAAAACAACCTAAATGAATTCTCTGTCGCGGCACAAAAAGTGACGAAAATGCTGCCGCGGCAACAAAATGTGTCAAAATGAATTCTCTGCCGCGGCAGAGAAATGGGCTAAATCTCTGCCGCGGCAGAAGGTTATTTGTCCCGGTTCGTGTTACGAACCGGGACTAATGCTCCACCCCCTCTCCCTCTGACGCCGCACGTGTACCCCCATTTGTCCCGGTTGGTGGGGCAACCGGGACTAAAGGTTGGGGCTTTAGTCCCGATTGCCCCGTTCCAGTTGGGTAACCGGGACTAAAGCTCCTTACCAACCGGGACCAATGGGCCTCTCTGCACTAGTGAGTGCCCCAACCTTGTGAGAGGTTCCGGTTGCCACCGACAAGTGCACCGATTATGAAAGTGTGGATCGATCCCATTGGGGTGAGATTCACCGGAGAATAAGGGAGACCTTTTGTGGCGTTGGTGGTTTGATACCACCCCCTCTCCAAACGAGACGTACTCCATGTTGGGAGGAACTCGGTAAAATATTGTTGTCCCTGCGTGCCTCGGTTATCTCTATACCCGAGCTCTTTACTTATGCACTTTACATTGTGATAGCCTTCGTGCTTGAAGTAATATATATCTTGCTATCACTTTGTTGCTTGTATTGCTTAGCATAAGTTGTTGGTGCACATAGGTGAATCTTAGTTGATCTAGGTTGTGTTTTACAAAGTAAACACTAGTTTTATTTCGCATTTATTGAGACACTCTAGGAAAAGTTTTAATCGCCTATTCACCCCTCCCTCTAGGCGACATCCGCATCCTTTCAGCCACCGTATCGATTTTTTTTTTATCTTTTTAGTAGACTAGGGGAAGTGCCCGGAGAACAAAGTGGTGTCGCGAATGATAATGTAGTTTTATTGAATTTCTTTTGGACCCTAGAGAATTTCACTACTCGAAAGTCATTTTTTGTTAATGTTTTAAAAAAATGATTTTGTAAACGGGACGAAGAGGATTTCTCATCTAAATTCACCAAGAATTTCTGGTGGAAGAAAAGAAGATAAAAATTACTTCGGAGGGTTCCAGAGGCTGGTGGAAAAGGTTTAGGGTGATATGGCTTCGAGGTGGTAGAATAAAACTCGAGGGGCTTTTCTGAAAACTGTCAAGAACATGTCGTTGAGTCTGAATATGAGTAGACTGTTTTTGTAGCTAGCTTGGCCAATTTTCGGCGAAAGATTTGGAGTGCGTCCGAGTTCCATTTTTAACGATACTTGATTCTTTTGAGAGCTGGTTCAACGGATAGGATATTTTCGTGAATAGTTGCTTCGGAGGTCAGCTATGTTTGGCGGAATCTCGTTGGAAATAGAGGCGAAATCCACTGTTGTTGTGAGCCAGTCGAAGACAGTGAAACGACCCAACTTCGAAAGATGTTTCTGAGCTACTCCGAGCTCCAATTTGCGAGCGTTTTTTAGCTTTAGAAAGAGGGTGATGCCAATATTAGTAGTATTTGCTGATGCGCCGGAGATCCATGGAGTAGGTCGGAATCTTGAAAGGGAAACCGAGGAAAAAAACATGAGCGTTAACTGACTGAATCTCGACAGCCGAGACAGTGATAAACGTCCGACCTCGAAGGATGATTTCGAGCGTCGTTTGATGCTATGGAAAAAAGGGATATACCAAGTTTTGTTATCGTGTGCAGATACTCCCCGGACATGAACTGGAGCCAAAAAGACATTGTAGGGAACATAGGGCATCTAGACCGATTTGGTGTTAACCGACGCACGAAACTGCAGTGTTACGTTGTGATCATTAATAGAGATAGGCGGTTGTTGGACTCAGGGGACGAACCTGATGGCGTGTGGCCTGATTGCTGTACGTGAGGCCGACTTGCTCGACGATGTACTGCTGCAGCAGAGATCGGGAGGCCACCGGGAGGAGGTTTAATCTAGTTTTTTTTAAGAGTCCGACTAAAGCTCAGATGACTATGACTTAGGCTATGTCACAATCAGCCGACGTCACTCGCACGCCACAGTTGATTCAAGAATGTCCGGCCGGCCGGCCGGCCCTCTATGCTAGCTCGTACAGTGTGCCATGTGGGCAAATACAGTACTTAATACGTTCTACTCAGTGGGGAAGGACGGAAAAAATTTAAGGTTGGGCAAACTCTAAAGTATCAAAAAAAAATTGATGCAAAAAATCAAAATTGTATTGATTTTACAATGGTAATAGAATAATCAGTTGGCCACAGATTGAAATTTGATTCAATAGTTCAATTGACCATAAAATCACAAATTATACATGTCCCCTTTGAAACAGCAGGTTTTTCCCCCTTCTTGTCCATCTCTACCATAAATACGTCGAGCCTAGAGGCTATTAATGGGAAGAAGCGTAACCTATATTTTGAAGGAGGATCAGAAATTATAATTGAGATGAGAAGAAGCCCTAGCTGGATAAAACCGTGCACCATGAGACCGAGAATTGAGAATTTGAGAAAATGAGAAGGTTGGAGGAGGACCAGGAAGAGGGTGGCCGGATCGGCGGGCAGGTTTGCTGGCGGGGGATAGATCAGTAGAAGACGCCGGCGCACCTGCCTGCTCGTCGCTCGAGTCCTGGACTCGTTGGCTTCGGATACTCCACGGGGGCCAAAACACGAAGGGACACCAGCCACACGCGCACATACGGATCAGGGGGCTACTGCTGCTTAGTGCGCGGTCCAGCAAAGGTCCAGTACGGCCGAATCCCCTCTTACGTAGATATTTTCTAGTACTTCCTCTGACCCATATTATTTGAGTTGGATTTAGCAAAATTTGGATGAACCTATATATTAAATAGTGTCTAGATTCATTCAAATTTAGACAAATTTGAGTCAACTAATATGGGTCGGAGGAAGTAGTTTTTTCTTCAGAATTCATCGTACTTTGCAGGAAATTGTATGTATATTGAATATATATATATATGTAGGGGTTCGTAGCATGGAAAACAAAAATTTTCTATCGCATACAAACAAACAAGCCAAGATCTATCTACTAGATTGTAGCAACGAGTCGATGGAATAACTCACCCTCGAAGATTCCAAAGTGTTTAACGAGAGCAGATTCTCGTGGGTGATGTAGTCGTACTCTTTCCGATCTCAAGATCGCGTAGACGATCCTTCCGGCGCCGCGTTCCCGCAGCGCTCCCGCAGTCGGTCACACGTTCGGTACTCGACGAAGACCTTCCTCTCCCTTGTTCCAGCAGGCAGCGGAGGTTGTAGCACTCTCCTCGCGATTCCGGCAGCACAACGGCGTGGTACCGAAAGTAGAGGGGAGATCCCGCAGGGCTTCGCCTTAAGCCGGTGCGAGTATGGTGGAGCTTATGAGAGAGGCTATTAGTGGTCTAGTAATTAGACACACCAATTAGAGGGCTCTAAACCAATTAGAAGGCTCTAAACCGAAACAGCTCTAAACCGGGGTCTAGGTCTAGTTTCTAGTTTAGAGGATAGGAACTTGTGTGTCTTGTGTTGTGTTGGGAGGGGAGCCCTGCCCCTCCCTTTATAGGTGGGAGGGCTGGCGCGCTAGGGGAGGGAGGGAGTCCCTCCCCAACTCGGCCTAGGGCTGGCCGCCGGCTTGGGGAGGAGGACTCCTCCCCCAATTCGGTTTCCTCCTCTCCTCCCACTTCCCAAAAACTGCCGTTTGACTTTCAAACTAGCCGTTTGACTTTTTCAATTTAGGATTCAATTTAATCCTTTATTTGGGACAGCAAGAACACTTAGTACATGATGCAATCATTCCAACATGCAATGACACATTCATGTACCCCTTCCCCTCCGGAGTGCCGGACATTCCGGGAACTTCTAGAATGTTCCCGATGAAAACACCGGAACCATTCCCCAACTCCAAAACGGGACTTTCCTTATATGAATCTTATTCTCCGGACCATTCCGGATCACCTCGTGATATCCCGGATCCCATCCGAGACTCCGAACAACATTCGGTCTCTTTCTCATAATACCATAACTACTCAAACAACGTCGAATCCTTAAGTGTGTCTCCCTACGGTTCGTGAATTATGCGGACATGATCGAGACACTTCTCCGAACAATAACCAATAGAGGAATCTGGAAATTCATATGGCTCCCACATATTTCTACGATTACTTTGCGATCGAATGAACCATTTACATACGATACCAATTTCCCTTTGTCTCACGATATGTTACTTATCCGAGGTTATGATCGTCGGTATCTCTGTATACCTAGTTCAACCTCGTTACTGATAAGTACTCTTTTCTCGTTCCCGTGATATGTGATCCCTTGTGACCAAGTCACATGCTTGCAAGCTAATTGGATGACATTTCACCGAGAGGGCCCAGAGAATATCTATCCGTCATGTGGATGGACAAATCCCACTCTTGATCCATGTGTTTCAACCAATACTTTCTGAACACCCAATGCCACTTTTATAGCCACCCTGTTACGGTGTGGTGTTTGATGACATCAAAGCATCCATCCAGTAAAGGCAATATGCATGATCTCATGGTCGAAGGAATTAGGTTACTATGTATCAGAAAGCATATAGCAATTGAACTATTGAAATGACTTGATCTTTATGCTACGCTTATCTATAGGAGTATGTCCATCACATCATTCTCCTAATGATATGACCCTGTTGTTAATAACATCTCTATGTTCATGATCAGGAAACAATGATCATATATTAACCAACAAGCTAGTTTAACAAGAGGCTTTACTAGGGACTCTTATTTTAGTTTACAAATCACACAAGTATTAATGTTTCCGGTTAATACAATTATAGCATGGTATGTAAACATTTATCATAAGTGTGAAGATATGATAATAACCACTTTATTATTGCCTCTTGGGCATATCTCCAACAGTCTCCCACTTGCACTAGAGTCAATAATCTAGTTTCAAACCTTTGTGTTTTTCAACACCTATGGCTTTCCGGTGTTGTATGCACACGATTGCTAGTGGTCAACTGATCTCCGGATCTGACACTTCCAGGTCCGTGTGTAATTGCATGTCTTTGCGTCTCTATGCATCACTCATTCTCTAATGAGATGGCTTTGTATAAATTTGGTATTTCGGTGTGACCTTTAGCTCTTTGGGGTTAAAACATGTTGATAATATTGTCGCACAATATATCTTCATAGTATTATCCCGCTGTGAACTACACCTAGTTTGATAACAAACTACTTGACACAAATGCCCTCTTTTGCTGCTATAATAGCAGTCATATACTTAGCCTTTTGTTGTAGTATCTGTCACAATGTCTTAACTTTGGAAATCATCCAAATCCATTATGGAACTCACTTTCCATTATATTGTGCCACCCTTAGTTTAGATTGAGATAAACTTAATTTGTACTTTGTGACAAAGCTAGTATCAATGTAGTACTTTTACAATGAACTAACCATCTATTAGTCACTTCTACAAATAATATATTCTTAGTTCTTTCAAAAGATCATAAGAATATCCTTACTATCGTCCAATGATCATCTTATGAATCATTCTGGTATATGCTCTCAACATTTAGAGCATAGGACATATCTGGATTTGTACATATCACAGTATGATTGATATAAATACTCTTTGTGATTTCATACATCAAGTATCAATCTATACTTGATTATTTGTTTCACTTTACCAAATGTCAATACACTTGAATATATCATCAACATTGAACTCATTCAATCCTTTCTGTGCGACAAGAACCTTCTCTTGTAGTTTCTATATTGAACTCATTCAATATCTTGTCTATGTACTTCTGGCACAACCATATTAGCGTCTATTGATGCCAAATATTTGGGTTTTGCCTAAGTCTTTCATCGGGATGAAATTCTTAATATGTGTTAATAAAAGATACATTATTTCCAATCAACAATATGTCTTCCACATAATGTATTAGAAACATGTCTTAGCGCTCCCACTTAATTTCTTGCAAATGCAAGCATCTCCATCGTCTCTGATGAACTTTTAAACTCCTTTAACAGTTTCATCACAGTGAAGATTCCAACTCCGCTATGCTTACTTCAACCATTGAAATTTGCATATGCTTTTTAGCATCCTTTGAATTAACAAAACCCTATGGACCGTGTTATGCACATGTCCTAGGTAACGATTCTATTAGAAGAACTTGTTTTGTTTATTCAACTACCATATAACAAATTATATGTAGTGGTTGCTACATTAATCCGTCTAGACTAAATATCACTATGAAAGATCAAATCTTGTCATAGTCAACCTTTGAACATTGTTGTGAACTCTTTCCCAACATGTCGACTAGATGTGAAACATCCATGTCTATTTCTTTATAGATCCAGACACAACTATAAGGTCTTACACCTTTCTCGAGGGTCCTTCAAGTTCAAAACTTGATTTCTCGTGTATGGAACTATCACGGATTTTATGGCTTCAAGCCATTTTACGGAGTCAGGGCCCATCATCGCTTCTCTGCATGTAGTCGGTTCATTATTCTCAAATAATGATTCAACCCTCAAATCTTGGTATTTGATTGTTCATCCGACCTACTTGTTTCAATAGGAACTTGGATCTCCGTGACCACAACCTTTGAGGTACGTGAACCATGAGCATTGTTGCTGCCTCCGAAACACTTTTCGGCGCTGCGCAACTTTGCACATACAGCTAAGGTTCTTTTAACCTTATCAAAGTTTCTATTGTCCTCCCACTTAACTTTTCACGAAAAATTCCTTCTCAAAGAAACTTGACGTTTTAAGTGACAAACACTTTTGTCTCCGGTGTTTTATGGAGGAACAGTTTATACAAAGACAGGTTCATCCGACTTTGGTTGCACACATCTTTCTTATGCATAGCATACCAATGTTTAAGAAAGGACAACTTGGGTTTTATCCCAAACCATAACTTTATATGGTGTCATTTCAACGGATTATGATGGAGCTCTTTTCAGTGGAAAAACGGTAATCTCTAAAGCTTTTAATCTTTAAAATATAATGGCAGTTTTATAAATTATACCTTTGATCTTACCATGTCAAACAAGGTTTAATTACATATCTCGAACGCTCCATACACTTATGGTGTTTCGGGAAAATGCAAATCCACGGAACGATTCCTTAAATCTTAGGTATTATGCTAAACTTGTAATTCAAATATCTTCCTTTATGATCTTTATCATAAACTATTCATATTCTTGTTACAATGATTTTGCACTTCATCTTGAAAGTCTTTGAACTTTTCAAATGTTTCATACTTCATCCTTATTAAGTAAATATTCATATATTCACTCAAATTTTCGGAGAAAGCATATGAAGTTGAAATCCATCGCTCTTGACTACACATAACGGACTTCGTACAACAATATGTACAAGTTCCAATAAGCTAGTCATTCGTTCCCTTTTGGCCTATGAACGAAGTTTTAATTATCTCTAGGAAAGTTTCACAAGCGTTATTTGATCAAAATCAAATAGACTCCAAAATTCCATCAACATGGAGTTTCTTCATGTTTTCTTTCCAATATAATTCAAACAGCGATGTCACTTCCTAAGTGATCTTTCAATCAATTTGTCTTTTGACATTTTAGCACTAGTTTTATGGATGTGATTTCTCTAACGAGATTTGCGAATCATCCATCTTTTATGGATTACGGCAATTATTTGAACAACCCTTTTGTTCTCATAATACCTGATAAAACAAATCTTGAAAGCAAGCTTTGATGTTTTAACGAGCAACATAATAACCCTTTATTTGTTCTCGATGAACATCATCACATATTCTTTTGCTAGTTACTTAGGCCATTGTAGTTCATGAATTCTGTTGTTTCGTATGACGATTCATACCAACAAATTCAGTATCAAATACTTAAGAACCACATTTTAATAAGCAAAGAATATAGCCACAACATGTACATCATCTATATACTTAAACTGAACAATTCTAGTTTTTTCTTTTCTGCCATATATTTATGAGATTCCCTTTCAGTATTTCCTTTTCAGTTTGAAAAGAATCTATTAACATCAATAGTGGAGTCATACATATGACATATAGTCCAAAGCGTGTATAATTAAATACCAATGTCTTTGGACTTGCACCTTGAAGTAGATCACCATCATCAAATGTTTGGTGTTCTTTCAAATTCCTTTCATTAGTAATCTCTTGGTGTAGTAAACATTTTACCTACATCAAATATTCACCCTTATCATGGAATCGTCCATGATCAAGCTACTTTTAGCTTATAACGATGAATTATGAGTATAATGTTGCTATCCAAAACCTTTTGGAGGATTAGGACAACAAGTGTCTCCAACCTTTTTGCAAATTCTCATCAAATATGAGAACATGACTTTTGCCATATTATACTCTATCATGTTGCAACCAAAACTTCGTTTCAGATATCACAATATCTTCCACACATCATGGTTTCTGAAACAACTCTTTCAAATCCTAGATAACCTTGATATTAAGGGAATCCTTTGAATATCAAGAATCATGGATACAAACATGATACTTATATACTAACACTTGGAATTGTTACTCTTGATTTAATACTAATTATTAAACTTCATGGAGTAACCGGAACTTACTGAAAGTTTGCAATAGGACTTTTAAACTTTAGACTAACACTTAAAACAATACGATACCAGTTCGTAAAGTAACTAACCAGAATTCTATAGTTCTATTATCTCAATTATAACTAAGCGCAAGGTGGTAAACGGATGCCAATGACTACAACAACTATGCAAATTCACTTTGATTTAGTTTATGATAAATTGAGTTCTAATTAATAATTAAATTAATCTAGGTGAACTCCCACTCAAAACAATATCCCTCACATTGTTTTAGTGATCACACGAACCAAATCCACCACATCAAAACCGATCATCACGAGAGTTGATATAGTTTCAATGGCGAACAATCGACATGTTCATCATATCTACTATATGATTCATGCTTTACCTTTCGGCGATCCGTGTTCCTGAGGCCATGTCTGTACATGCTAGGCTCGTCAAGACAAACCTTAGCTTCCGCATAAGCAAATCTGGCTTGCTTACGTTGTAGTCACCCGCGGAATCAAAGACACCCGATCATCACGTGGTGTTTCGAAGCAGCAAGCTTTGGCAACGGTGCATACTAAGGGTGAACACTTTAGAACTTGAAATTTATGTGTATGAGGGATCATCTTATAATGCTACCGTTGTCTACTAAGCAATACAAGATGCATAAAGGATTAACATCACATGCAATTCATAATATGTGATATGATATGGCCTTTCTTCTTTGTGCTTCCGATCTCCATCTTCAAGCACGAACATGATCTCCATCATCACCGGCATAGCATCAAGGTCAATGACGCTTCTTCATGGTTGTCGTCCACCAGCTTCAACTATTACAACTATTTTGAATAGACACGCAGGTCTTAACAGAAATTAAAGACAACCATATGGCTCCTGCCGGTTGCCAACTTACAATAAGGAACATTGCATACATCAAATATAATCACAATCATGGCCATATCACATCACTGCACACCCCTGCAAAACAAAGTTAGACGCCTCTACTTTCTTTGCATATTTTACGTGGCTTGGGGCTTTCAATAAGTGTCGTTCTAACTTACGAACAAGAACCACAACATTGATACTAGCATTGTTGATTACCCGTTGTAAATTGGATCTTAACTATGCTAGGAGAAACAGGCACCCGCAAAGCCACTTATGCAATACAAGTTGCATGTCAAACGTGGAGCAAGTCTCATGAACGATGTCATGTAAGGTTAGCCCGGGCCGCTTCATCCCAACATACCGCAAGATGCAAAGTACACAAAAAGCAATCTACAATAAAAGCATCAACGCCCACAATGACCATTGTGTTCTACTCGTGCAACAGATCTACATATAGACACGGCTCTGATACCACTGTAGGGGTTCGTAGCATGGAAAACAAAAATTTTCTATCGCATACAAACAAACAAGCCAAGATCTATCTACTAGATTGTAGCAACGAGTCGATGGAATAACTCACCCTCGAAGATTCCAAAGTGTTTAACGAGAGCAGATTCTCGTGGGTGATGTAGTCGTACTCTTTCCGATCTCAAGATCGCGTAGACGATCCTTCCGGCGCCGCGTTCCCGCAGCGCTCCCGCAGTCGGTCACACGTTCGGTACTCGACGAAGACCTTCCTCTCCCTTGTTCCAGCAGGCAGCGGAGGTTGTAGCACTCTCCTCGCGATTCCGGCAGCACAACGGCGTGGTACCGAAAGTAGAGGGGAGATCCCGCAGGGCTTCGCCTTAAGCCGGTGCGAGTATGGTGGAGCTTATGAGAGAGGCTATTAGTGGTCTAGTAATTAGACACACCAATTAGAGGGCTCTAAACCAATTAGAAGGCTCTAAACCGAAACAGCTCTAAACCGGGGTCTAGGTCTAGTTTCTAGTTTAGAGGATAGGAACTTGTGTGTCTTGTGTTGTGTTGGGAGGGGAGCCCTGCCCCTCCCTTTATAGGTGGGAGGGCTGGCGCGCTAGGGGAGGGAGGGAGTCCCTCCCCAACTCGGCCTAGGGCTGGCCGCCGGCTTGGGGAGGAGGACTCCTCCCCCAATTCGGTTTCCTCCTCTCCTCCCACTTCCCAAAAACTGCCGTTTGACTTTCAAACTAGCCGTTTGACTTTTTCAATTTAGGATTCAATTTAATCCTTTATTTGGGACAGCAAGAACACTTAGTACATGATGCAATCATTCCAACATGCAATGACACATTCATGTACCCCTTCCCCTCCGGAGTGCCGGACATTCCGGGAACTTCTAGAATGTTCCCGATGAAAACACCGGAACCATTCCCCAACTCCAAAACGGGACTTTCCTTATATGAATCTTATTCTCCGGACCATTCCGGATCACCTCGTGATATCCCGGATCCCATCCGAGACTCCGAACAACATTCGGTCTCTTTCTCATAATACCATAACTACTCAAACAACGTCGAATCCTTAAGTGTGTCTCCCTACGGTTCGTGAATTATGCGGACATGATCGAGACACTTCTCCGAACAATAACCAATAGAGGAATCTGGAAATTCATATGGCTCCCACATATTTCTACGATTACTTTGCGATCGAATGAACCATTTACATACGATACCAATTTCCCTTTGTCTCACGATATGTTACTTATCCGAGGTTATGATCGTCGGTATCTCTGTATACCTAGTTCAACCTCGTTACTGATAAGTACTCTTTTCTCGTTCCCGTGATATGTGATCCCTTGTGACCAAGTCACATGCTTGCAAGCTAATTGGATGACATTTCACCGAGAGGGCCCAGAGAATATCTATCCGTCATGTGGATGGACAAATCCCACTCTTGATCCATGTGTTTCAACCAATACTTTCTGAACACCCAATGCCACTTTTATAGCCACCCTGTTACGGTGTGGTGTTTGATGACATCAAAGCATCCATCCAGTAAAGGCAATATGCATGATCTCATGGTCGAAGGAATTAGGTTACTATGTATCAGAAAGCATATAGCAATTGAACTATTGAAATGACTTGATCTTAATGCTACGCTTATCTATAGGAGTATGTCCATCACATCATTCTCCTAATGATATGACCCTGTTGTTAATAACATCTCTATGTTCATGATCAGGAAACAATGATCATATATTAACCAACAAGCTAGTTTAACAAGAGGCTTTACTAGGGACTCTTATTTTAGTTTACAAATCACACAAGTATTAATGTTTCCGGTTAATACAATTATAGCATGGTATGTAAACATTTATCATAAGTGTGAAGATATGATAATAACCACTTTATTATTGCCTCTTGGGCATATCTCCAACAATATATATATATATATATATATATATATGCGATTTTTTTGCAGAAATTAAGGTAGGGCAGCTGCCATACCTTGCCCAAAGAGGTCCTTCGCCCCTGGTTCTACTACTGCTTCTAGGTTGTTATGTAGATTTCACTAACAATGTTTCACGATTCTTTACTCATAACGTTTTACTTTTCTTGTCCTGCATGTCTGCTAGTAATTCTTACCAAGTGAAAGAGTAATTACTATCCATTCACCACTATAAGTGCACATGCAACTCATATTAAAAGGAAAAGCTCTTTAATAACAAACCTATTGTACTCTGAGAAAAGACACTTTTAAGTGGACATGCAACTCGCTAGGATCCCGAGTAAAGCCAGTTTCAAGTGCATATATAACTTGTATGAAAAGCAAAAAAAAATCCAGTAATTATCGAATATAAACCTACTTGAAACTCTCCCATCCCCATCCCGTTCCTAGTTTTAAGTCAACGTGCAACTCTTATGGAGAGAAAAAATCTCAGTTAGAACCCTACCACCCACTCTCCCCCTCTTTCCGGAGAAAAGCCAGTTTCAAATCTACATGCAACTCCCTTTTTCCCTCGAGAAAAGCCAGTTTCAAGTGCACATACAACTCGTTGTAATCCCGAGGACAAAAACCAGTTTCAACAATCTCAATTACAAACCTACTTCCCCTCCCCTCCCCCTTGAGAAAAACCAGTTTCAAGTGGACATGCAACTCGTTAGGACCCCGAGAAAAAAGTCAGTTTCAAGTGCATATGCAACTCGTAGACAAAAAAGAAAAAACTCTTCAACAACAAACCTATTTTGTACCCCTAGAAAAGCCAGTTTCAAGTCTACACACAACTCATATTAAAAGGACAAAAACTCTTCAATGACAAACCTATTTGTATCCACGAGAAAATCCAGTTTCAAGTGCACATGTAACTCGTTGGGAATCCCGATAAAAAAGCCAGTTTGTAGTGAACATTCAACTCGTATCAAAAGTAAAAAAAAATCCAAAAATTATTAGTTATAAACCAACTTGGAACTCTCCCACCCCCATCCCCTTCCCAGTTTTAAGTCAACATGCAACTTGAATGCAGAGAAAAAAATCTCAGTTGTAACCCTATTTAGAACTCTACCACCTGCCGTTCCCCATACTTGCAATTCTCGCATCCCTCCACCCTCCCCCAAGAAAAGCCAACTCCAAGTGCACATGTAACACGTTTAGAATCCGAGAAAAGGGCTAGTTTCAAGTCCACATGCAACTCATATTAAAACCAAAAAAATTGAACTCCTCATTTACAAATCAAATTTGCTTTTTGTCATAAATCAAAAAGCAAAAAATATTACAGTTCATAGTAAAATAAAACAACTTACATCAAGAGAATGAAAAGAAAAAATAAGATAGAATATTATCTAATTGTACTAATCCTAGCCGTCAACTACAAAGAAGTCAAGGCTAATCCATTCAAATCTCATCCATATGTTAAAATCTTTATTCTTAACGTTTATCATTGTAACAACGAGAGTCCCAATATTTATGTATTTGATACTATGAAATTCATCCCATTTATCATCAAAACTCACATACTCTCCACGACGTCCTATATATAATTCGTTCAAGACATAACCATCACGGACGAACATAGCTATGCCTTTGATTGGAGCTTCGTATTCAAAATAAAAAATGTGGACGGGTATATCCTGATAGAAAAAAGATGAAACAATTAAATTCACACAAAAAAACTTATAATTAAAATTTAAAATTGAAAAAACATGTATAAAAAACTAACCAAGCATTATTGATCATCATTGTCAATCCTGTAAACATAGAATTTTGGGCTATTGGGATTATAGTTCTCCGATTTCATAAGTTGTTGCATACCTTGAACAACCCCATTCCTTGTTGGCTAATATCAATTATATTTGTAAAAAGATATAGTTTCATTTCCACATGCATCCTGAGAAAAAAGACAGTTTCATCTCTAGATGCAACTCTGTGGGTACTAGAAAATAAAATCTCTATGTCACACTAAAAATAGAAAAACAAAAAAGAAAGACAAAAGTGGCTCAGTAGGAATAAAAGCAAAAAAACAAGTGGATGGAAAAAAATCCAGATATATATAAAAAATCTCGCTTTTATTCAAAACAACCACATCCACTAATCTATTTTTAGACAATATATAAGTAGCAACAAGTTATTTGCGTGCCAAGAAAAAAATCACATCCACTCACATATTTCCATCACCGACCCCAGTAGCTAAACAAAAAATGAATTTTTTTCACAACAAACACGGACAACAAACCAGCAAAGCCCAACAACAACAGAAAAAGCCAACCACCATTCACAGGAAGCAGCAGCGGATCAGTTATTTTGGCCAATAAACCACCGCGAGGCAAAACAAGTGCAAGAAATCGGCCCAACCAGCTCAATCCAGGACAAAATCCCAACCAGCTCCATCCGGGGCAAAGCAACAAAAACCGCACCGACCTTGAAGCACAACAAATGGGCGGTCACAGAGCTAGCTGCGACATAAGCTCGCAGCTAGATGTGACTTAGCAATTCCGATTATTATGTATTTTACTTTTATTTGTTCATTCTTCTATTACAATTTTTCATCATACAAAATATAGTTCAAATCGTCGTATGCATGTTGGTGCAGTTTGAAAAACAGACCATAGACCATGGACAAATGAGAAATAAAGAAAATGATTCGTGAAATTTCCTGACTTATTGAGATGATCCCTTATTTATGAATTTGTAAATAATTAGTTAAAAACATGAAAAGAGAACAATGCTTATACTATTACATAACATAGCGACACACCAAGCTGAAAAGGAGTGTGCCGATATGGACTAAGGAGTCCAAGGCAAGTGGTGTGACTTACCAAGTGGCGATACTACCGCACACGAAGCAGAGGAGTAGTACGACGCTAAAGTAGAGAATAAACATACCATCTCTTACGCTTGTGTTGTGTATGTATGATCAATATTCGTTGTAGCACGGCAATGACATGCCAATTTATTTATTTATTGGGCGTTGATCCTTAGATTGTGGTAAATCGATGGTTTTTATTTGCAATTGTAAACTTTCCCGCTACAACAAATGAATTCTAAATTTCCGATTCACCTGGCGTGTAGAAGTAATATATCCCTTCCTTGGGATTTGGAAACATCTAGCGCACAACGAAAAGATAAATATTTAGTTCTCCGTCGACCTGATCTTGGAGATTTTACTGCCGACTAGAAGAGAATGAAGTTGAAATTTTGCAATTATCTAAGCGGTGCAACGCATGAGTATTTTTGCTAGTATCTATATCTATAACCAATTTAATCCATTTTTTTTATTAATTCCAAAGCTGCGAATGTCCGGTGTCACACTTCAAGAAATTAGGGCACATGTAATACGGTGATATTAGCCTTTTCTTATGGTTGCCACATTGGATTTTTGTTTAGTTTCTTTTTTTGCGGATAGGATTTTTGTTTAGTTGAAGGTAAGAGCAATAGGAAAGAGAAGACTGTCTTTTCTTAGCTAAGAGATGATCTCTTAAAAATAAGAGAAGATTTTTCTCTATTATATCACATGTTTTTTCTTAGAAAAACATTTTTTTACTAAAAATAGTTAATTCTCATTAATTGCTAGAGATGATAATAAAAGAAAATGCATTGCATAACTCATATATAGTTGTCTTATCTAGATGATGTGGAGAACTAAGAGAAGACATGTCTTCTCTAATTTTTATAATTAATCTGTCACCCGGCTTTCTTATCCATAAAGTCCAGCAACTAATAACAACCACTGCGTCCCCTAACAACCAAGACGCACGTCTGTGTTCAAATAATAAAAACGCACACCATTTTTGCATATTCTCCAATTTGCTAGGGAGCTTCACAACAGTTCCTAGCAAATCGGCGGCCAAGGTTGACCCTAACCTAGCTCCGTCCCACGAGCCCCAACAGTCCCCCTCCTCCTCTCGTGTCTAGCGACAGGCGGCGGCGGATCCAGATCTCCTCCGGCCAAGGCCTTGGTCTCCTCTTCCTCTGCTTGCCGCTCCAGCGGCAGGAGGGAGAGGGGATCTCGTTCCTTCGGTCTGTAGTTAGGGTTTTATCGTCTCTGGTGCATCGTTGGGGTGGTGGGAGCGGCGTCCGGGCGAATAAATCTGCCTCAACTTTACTCCCACACCGGCGGTGACCTTTACGGAGGCGTCTCGGAGTTGATGGCAACGTGTGCTTGTCGATCCTTCGGATCGGCAGCTTGGTCTTCTCGTCGTTCTTTGGATATGGTGAGATCTGTTTCTCGAAGTGTCGCCGGTGTTCGTCGTTATCCATGGCAACACTGGGGGCCGGGGCGAGATGGATGCTATGGAGCGAGGATGTTGGTTCGGAGGTGGTGGATTGGCTGTTATTCTCTGACTTCGTCGGTGGGAGGCGGTGGATCTTGGTCCAAGACAGCACGTGGACATCCCCCGGTCGACATGCCACAGCGACATGTGACTCGCTGCTTGCAGCAGGCCTGTTCATTGACTCACAAAGCCTCGTTGGTGATGGTGCTTTCTTGGATCTGGCAATGGTGGAGGCTCGTCGTCTCTTTCAGCGTACGTCTAGGCGGCGTTGGACGGTGGCGGTGGCCGCTAGCTTCGGCGAGTGCAGAAAACCCTAGGGATAGTTTTGTATTTTTCTATCCATTAGGTGTACATCTGCAATGTTTTCAGGACAATCGTTTTTCTCCTGATCTATTTTTCAGTTTCTACGTGGGTTCTTGTAACTTGTTTTTCTATTAATAAAATTTTGTGGTTGCTCTAAAAAAACAGTTCCAAGCAAATCAGCTAAAAAACTGCCTCGGCCTTTGAGGCCTCAAACCCAACAGCTCGTAAAAAGGGATCCCGGTAACAAATCAGCTGAAAAATAGCCTGTAGCTCCCATGCCTCTGCCTCTCTATCTGATATATAACCAGTCTAGCTAAAAAAAAATTACTCCCTTTCACCTATATTAATTGACTCAAATTTGTCTAGATTTGGATGAATCTAGACTATTTAGCATATAAGTTCATCTAAATTTTGACAAATCCAAGTCAATTAATATGGGCCGGAGGGAGTATACATCCAGTCCATCAGCTGCAACGTGTTTGGTAGCTTTGGCCTTTACTCGAAACAGGCTTTCGCCCCGTTTTATAAAAAGCATATAGGTGGGACCGCTGCTAGGCTAGACAACCCAACGTTCAAAAGACAACCAGGATAACCATGAGACTAAAGCTGGGACGGACAACACAACAAAGCCCACAAGGAAAAATAAGAGAAAGAAGAAAAGAAAATAGTGCCGACAACAACGACTCGACGATGTCGCGCAACCGCTGCGTCCACCACACTCCTCGCACTCCGACATGCCCCATTCAAGCAACACCTCCAAAAAGGAAAGCGACGATGCAGACGCTGTTGCCCGGACTAATCCTAGGGTTTCCCACAGTACACTATGAAAGTAGGTAGAGGGAACACCCAACGCCCTTCAGTAAGGATGGTGGCACCCGCAGGCATCACCGTGTCGGGGCCGAGGCCGACAGAGATTTCGCCTGACCCTAAAACCACACCCCCGGGCAAGCCGGAACACACCACCAACCACCAACATGCGCCACCACGATCTTGCCAATGTCATCACCGTCTCACCACGACATTCCTATGAGATCGGACAGACCGAAAGAAAGCAACCGAGGGCATGGGGTAGCGGAACCATCACCACGTGAAAGGGCGCAACCTCCACCGCTAGAAACGGTAATCGACCGAACGTCGTGGTACGAGCACACCGAACCACAAGCAACTGGAGGGTGGTAGAAGCTTAGCCCCCGAAGGACTTACTCCGCCGCCAATGACGGGTGCCAGCCGGATGCAGCCAGCTCCGGGAGAGGCGTCGCCACGCCGGATAATCCGTTGACCACGGTACTCCGCCCGCCCTTGTGGCGGAGGAAAAACATATTCTTGCCGGCGCTGTAGCAGCCGCGTTTTGGGATACGCAGACATCCAAGACGGTGCCATCCGGGAGGGCAAGTCAGGGGATGAGGAGCGCGTCGCTAGAGGGCGTCATGTAGAACATCGTCGACACCGCGGGCTGGTCCCTCGTAGGGCGCCGCCACACCAGCCGTGGGCCGCTGTCCTGCCTAGTATCTTGGGCGGCCGCGCCGCTTAGCATCAACCGCTTCCACGTTGTGGCTGCTGGGCATGGCGCCCCCGTCCTCCCTAGGTATGATCTACCAACGGAACACAAAAGGCTCACTGTATCATCATCTCCTTCCTTAAATTTCACATACACACACACACACATTTTTTCGATAACATGGCTGTTGTTTTCCAAGTAAACATGCATGCAACACCTCTAGCACGAACTGATTGTCTTATTCATCTTCCAAACTTCTATTGAGCTTGAGGATGGATACCATCAGTGGCAAAGCCACGTTGACTACACAGGAATTTGGCAAGTCTAATACCTCCAGCTATGCATACTAGACTGTCTAAGATAGAAGTTCTGAAAATTAACCACACAGGCCCACTTGCCATCAGCTTTAGGTAACGTTTGGCTGGGCCATCTAGCAAAACAAAGCAAAGGAAGTCTTAATTAACTTGCATGATCCCCACGTACGATCTTTATTCCTCCAAATCCTCTCTTCCGTTCACCTTCCCGTGTTTCCTCCAAATCCCTAATTATACTATAGCTTAAGCTTGATGACATGCATGAGCAATAAGAATACTTGCACATCACGTGTCTATGGAGTGTGGCCTGGACAGCTCTATAAAGGATTTTATAAAAAAAAATCAAATTTAAAATTACACTATAGCTTAAGCTTGATGACATGCGTGAGCAATAACGTCACTTGCAAATCATGTGTCTATGGAGTGTGGGCCCCAACAGCTCTATGGAGGTTTTTTTTTTAAAATCAAATTTAAAGATTTAAAAGTTTTAATAAAAATATCAGGATACAAATAATGATTTATAATACATGCGTACAAAATTTTATGTGAAAATACTATGTATTTCGGTCTCCTAAAAAATAAATAAATTCACATTAGTGCAATTTTGAATACTTCTATCTTTTTTTAAAATTTGTCATATTTGTCTCTTTTCTTGCGCCCGAAATATAAGATATTTTCCATTTCTTTTGCAGTCGTGTATTTCATACTGTTGGCTACTAGGTATTTTTTCTAAAATATTAGATGAATTTAAAAAAATTCAAAAATAGGCTCCATGGAGCCTGTTCTAAAGTGATTTTCCATGGAGTTGACCCTCTCTATTCGTCTTCCTCGAGAGCTTCGGGCTAGGGTTTCCGGCTGCTGCCTACGATTCTCCGACTGCTACCACACTAAGCACGGATTCAGTTAACACTTCAATCCCAATGTTACTCTCAATCCTACAAACATTTCATACACATCCTAAAACATAGAGCCAAGACCGACCAAGGACGAGCAGGACTTTCATCCGAAGTGTCACCCTCCTCCCACCGAACTCCCGGAATAGCAGTCAACTGGAACCACAGCCACCACCACGATGCCTAGCGCCGCACACCACACATCACAGCCCCTGCATAGGACCAGGAGCGTCGGCCGGCGCGCCATCGGCAACCTCGCCGAGACCTCCTCGCTTCATGCCAGCCTGCCACACAAGATTTTTTCACAGTATTTAAAAGCTTTAGATGTAATTTTTCACCATGTTTTCATATAGGGTTTATATCTGCCATGTTCAGAACATGTAATCCTAGACCATTCGTCCGTGCTCAGGCGAGAAGTTAAAACAGAGAAGGAACAACCAAAACCATATGCATGCGCACCACAATTTCTGAAGCAAAAGAAAATAAAGTCGCCGTGCAGCTAGAAGATGCCTAGCTGCACACACAACACGCGCGCAATACACACATGTGCGTCTAAGACGTGAGATCGGCAAGGGGTACTACCGTACTAGTATGCGCGGTGGCAGCTCGGTTCACAGCGCGCCGGAGAAAACGACGACGGGACCGCCCGGCGTACGTCGATGAATGAGCTGCTTTCATCGACTTGGAGCTCATGATTGAAGTCCGGCGAGACGCGGCCCACGCAGCAGCAACAGCACCGATCGGTCATCGCTGCCCACTCACCACGAAGCTCTGCACAGAAGCCCAGCGAGCAGCAGATATCCTTGCTGGTAATTGATCTCGTTTCTTTTGCTATATATAGCTACTCCCTGCTGCATCACCATTCACCAGCATCTTCGCTTCCACTGTGCTGTGAAGCAGAGCAGGGGGCAGAGCAATGGCGGGAGGCCGAGGACAGAGCAGCACCGCTGTCCGGGTGCACATGCCCACGGCGGCAGAGGCAGGAACCAGCAAGGCGGTGAAGCCGGAGAGGATGCTCATCGGCTTCATTCGCTTCTTCGCGCTGGTGGAGCGGACGGGCAACGCCGTCGGTGGCCTTCACGTGGGCCACCGCCGTGCTGCTCGGCGGCGCGCACGATCTCTGCATCAGAGATTTCGTGACGACTTTCATCATATTCTTACTCGAAGCCGCGAGGTACACGGCTAAGTAAATAAAGAAACTACTACTACTAGTTGATATTTGTATGGATCTATACCACTAAATTTAAATTCTAGTCCATAGCTTTTACTAGTATCTACACCGTTATATAGTGTACGTAGCGCTAGTTTTCTGAGCTTGAAAAGGATGGCCATGGCAAAATTACTAGTTTCTGAAATGAAAAACTGGTATTCCTGTCAGCTAAATGCAGACGCGAGGAACAAAACTACTCTGGTCTCATTCCCAGGTGAAAAAATATATTACATATAGTTAAATAATTCCAAGGGAATTATTTTCAATTCCCATGTTACAGTTTTACTTTTACCTAAATGGTTTATCATGACCACAAGCTAAAACTCATTAATTATAGGATCCATTAAAGCAGAAATTATCAAGTTCTTTAGAAAATTGTGAACATCGAGTCAGTTTCTCAAACTGAAGCAGCTCAGTTGTACTCCCTCCGTTTCAAAATACAAGACGTTTTAGGTTTGTAAAGAAAATGAATCTAGACTTGTTTTAGTACGTAGGTTCACTCAATTTTGGGATGAATCTACATACTAAAAGAAGTCTAGATTCATTTACTTCACAAACCTAAAATATCTTATATTTTGAAACGGAGGGAGTAGGTGACTAGCTAGGAGGAAATAAATCAACATTGATCTTAGCCAAGGAACAATATTCTTTGGATCTTGTGAGTAGCTGCTCTCACTTGATCAACAATTGACACAGAGTGGGATACAAGAAGGCTGCAGTAACCATATGTTGCACAATGCTAGTCCCTCTCCCTCTGTCCCAAATTAGCTGTCACAGATTTGTGTAGATTCGCATGTAGCACGTTAAAACGCATCTAGATACATGTATATCTAGACAAATCAAAGACTAGTAATTTGGGACAGAGGGAGTATTTCTTACCATGTATATTAATTTCCATTTTGCCTAACTATGCAATATTTGATGTGTATTTACCTCAGGATGTTCAGCAAACCCAACAACAGAATGGATTACCAGCTGTTCTTCGGGACGAGCGGTGCTTTCAGGCCCCTCGCATGGAGTGGGCTGGTTGAGATGGTGTGTTTTTCTGATGTCCTAATGTGGCTGCTGATCTGGAACAAGGATTGGGAAGCAATTGACCTTCGAATCTATCCATACTGACATTCGTGACTTGCCGGTCTCTATGCCCAAGACTGCACGTAAACAATCCACTGCGTCGTGCTCTATCCCTATGGAGTCCCATGGTTGCAATTATATTGCTGGGTCCCTCTGTGCCATATAGTTGTGACGACTGCTCTTATTATTTAGACAACAACAGGTCTTTCACCATCAAACCCTCGTTTGCCAAATGGATAGTGTACCTGGTGTTGTCTGTGGTTGTGCTCCTACTGACAATCAGCAGAATGCAGTTCCCAAGTATCATCAAGCTGGCAGATTGTGCAATGGGAAGGAAACTTGCATTTTGGAGCAAAACAGCCATAAACTTGTGTATGTTTGTTGCAGCGGTAATGTTGGCGGTGACTTCTGGCGGTCTCTGGACTCTGATCACCATGTGCCAGATGATTGTGTCGTTTGGTAACCTCCAGGTTGCAGCAGCAATATTCCGGGTCGACGTGGTAGCATATCGTATTTTACAGAGAGACAAATACGATGATATAGACTGCAAGACAAACTTCGGCCGATCTCTCAGAATATTCTATGGGATGGTGCTTGGGCAAGGGTTTTTTTTTTTTGACTAGTCTTGGGCAAGGGTTACTCTACCTTGTACCATGCATCCTCCAGGTCTTTTCCTTCATCCTTCGAAGATCTCTGTCCGCCATGCTGGATTCAGAGGTCAGTGGGGAGTGGACTGTGTCGATTTGTACTATTCATATGCCTACGAGAAACACATGGAAGGGGGTATACTGTCTGCCAAAAAAATCAGCATCGTGACATTTGCAATGAAAATTTTGAAGTCAGACACACTCAAGATGCAGCTCCGCGGAGTTCAGATGCTCCATAGCTTTCTGAAAAAGGAGCCCTTCAGGACTATGACCATCTCAAAACTCACCGATTCAACCAAGACAGTAACCTCACTGCTTAAGATGCTGGGATGGACAAATGAAGAGCATAGAGATATCAGATTATTTGCTGCCAAGGTCCTAGCCGAGCTTGCTGAGAGCCTCCAAGTTCTGACTATCCCTGGGGCAATTCGGCAAATTGCCTCGCTCCTGAACACAGTTCACCAAATGGAAATACAAAATCCTCTTTTGGACAGTTGCAGGCAAGAGGAAAAACAAGAAACCCCAATTCAAGACGCAGATTGCCTCACTCCCAAACTTAAATTCTGGAAACAGATGATAGTATACTGCTTGATTCCGGTGGAGGAGTCATCTAAATTACTAGATAAAAAAGACTCCTATATAGTCAAATGCTGGAAGAATATTACAAAATGTTGCTCTGTTCCGGAGGAGGAGCAATCGGTGGACCATGATCTCCTACCAGTACTAGGCATGTTAATTCTTGAAAGGCTTGCCAACTATGATACTGAAAACTACATGGAAATCAGCAGAGCACCGGGCCTCATCTCGACGATTATAGAGCTTACAAGCAACGGAACTGACCTAGCAAATACTAACGAGTCACATCAAGCACTGTTGAAAGGTTCGTCGTTGAAGGTGCTAAGAAGACTTACAAGCACTAAAGGGAGGTTTGGTGTAAAATTGCGACATGAGATTTCAGAACATCCTTTCCTTTTGACCAACCTTGCACGGATCTTGGATGACAAAGGGAGCAGCCAAGAACTTAGAGAATTGACGGCAGAGATCCTCAGAAACCTTGCCATGGATGAAAACGCAAGGGAGGAGATTGGGCACTTCGGGGCGATCATAAGCATGTTGATGCACGCATTTCTAAGGCGAGATGCATTCTCAGTTACAGATTCAGATCGATTGCTACAAGTTATCGCCGGTCAGGCACTGGCCATGTTAGCAATGGAGAATCCAACTAACTGTTTGGCTATGTCAGAGGAACCAGGGTATGCATTCGTCAAGGAACTCATAACAATGATCCATGCTGACAGGTATAGGTACATCGCAGCAAGCCTGTTGCGAAATATGTGTATGCATACTCGGTCCAAGCTAAGCATAGCAGATCTCAAGGAACTCTCACTCATCTTGCCAGAGGTACATGAAGGATGTCATAACTTACAGTTTGCTTTTTTTCGAAATGGAACTTACAGTTTACATTGTTGAACCTTTCCTTAGATTCCCGCAAACATATTGCTATGAAAAACTAACATACACTTATCAAATTTAAGACATTTTCTCCACGAACATGCATTTACACGTGTGCTCTTAGCAGGCATTGTGTTTTTAAAAAATTTAACGCACTGAGTAATCTGAACACACATTTCTAAGATAGAAGAACTAATGTTGTACGTAAAGCAACTGTCTAAATAGATAGAAACATTATTGGAGTAGATGTGAATGCCAATAAAGCTTGTTAAATTATGTTTATAATAAACATGGCATACATGTGACATGATCTAACTTATTCCCCATACAGGTATTGGAAGGAATTATGACTGCAGATGGGACAGAACTAGAGGTCCTTGCTGGCCTTAGTTCACAAATATGTATTGCCATTCCTGGAGACTTCGCTCGAGAACTGGAGCATGGCCAGACTAAGGAAAGATTTATAAGAGGGCTCATCAGTTCAATTAATGCAAATATGAATCCTGCTGCGCATTGTCCTGGAGTTAGGAGGGCGGTGGTTGAATTAGCTGTATGCATCATGGAGTGTGATCCTAGCTCCACAAAATGTTTCATCAAATGTAGGATGATGGAAGCACTGATGATGGTAGAACGGAAACACTCGAGGGCTGAAAATTACAGGTACTTCTCAGGTGATGTAGGACTCATGGAGAACAGGGTACCCCTGGTCGCTCTCGTGTCCAGAGCAAAAGAACTGATGAGTGGTAATGGCCTATACTGGAATTCTGACACCTCATTTCAGAAGTGAGATGGAGAAGAGCCTACTCTGCATCTACAACAGTACTGTGAGTTTTGTCCATTGCAATTCAAGAAGATCCCACGAAATTATAGCCATATATGATAAATGCAGGTTGGTTGTGGCAAGGTAAAAATAATAATAATAATGGCACTGGACTTGCAGTCTTGCAGAATTATGCAATGCTTTCAACATAAGAAAAAGACAGTAGCAAGCGTGTGTATATCAGTGTATGACAACATTATAATGAACAAGATTTCCATTTTCGGTGTGTATATCAGGGTAATTGTAATTTATCTTGTTAATCCTATGTAATCACATATATATATTTCTCTACTTTGGTACTGCTGAACGTTTAATTTCACATGCATTGTCTTCGGCAAGACGGCAAGCATTTGGGTTAAAGTTGAACTCGCTTAACTTAGTTAATCTTGTCCTTTCAATCTGATTCTTAGATGAGTAGTATTCTCACTCTGTTGACACTTGACAGGTGGTACAAAGAGTAAATGAAGTGTAGGAGAAAGAACTAGAGTTCTTCAGTTAACACAGTGCAAAAATGAACACCTGGTGTTTTGAAAAAATTGTGTCATAACTGAAGATGGTTCAGTAACTTAGTTTACCCATTTAGGTCGGACATCCCGTCCGACGCGGAGCTCCGGCTAGGTCTTCGTCGGCGGCCGCAGGAAGTCCGCCGTGGTACCACGGCCACCGCCGCCACCACCACACCTTCGACTCCCCTCACACAGATTTGGACACCTCCTAGGGAACAGGCGCGGCTCGCAGCAAATAGTAGCTTCAGTGGCACGTCGGCGCGACGCCGGAGGGTCGACGGGAAGGTAGGCGCGTAGGCTGAGGAAGGCGCGGCGGGAAACGAAGGCTCACGGGCAGGACGCCCGGCGATTGGGCGTCACGTGACGGCTTGAGCACATCTGGGTGGTCGGGCTCCTTTTTTCTTTCTCTTTCTTTTGACATTTTTATCGTGTGGTGTTTCTCCAAGGTGAACATCTCTCTATCGTATTATTTCGCAGATACAAGAACATCTCCATTAGCATTTTCAGGATTCTGATCCGGACAGATGCTGAAATTCGGCACAGTTGTATTTTCAAGAACCTCTTTCTTTCGGTTTCGGGCGAACTTTGGTCCGGATTTCTCAGTCCATTCCTCTCGAAACACCGGATGAAGCAAAAACGGACGTGGGCCAGCGTTGTCGGCGAGAGAAGGCCGAACTCCCGCCCTTTTCTTGCTTCCCTCCCGCCTTTCTCCTCCCCCCCCCCACCACCACCACCACCACTCCAGCCACTTTGCCGAGCTCCCACCCGCCATGCCGCCCAAGAGTTTCGTCAAACCCAAATCGAACCTCGGTGAGGTTTCGGGGGAGAAGAAGGCGAGGAAGCCGAGAGCGCCGGCGACGAAGCCGGAGGGCATGTCTAGCGCCGAGTGGATGCCCAAGTCGCAGAGGTGGAAGATCGCGTCGGACGAAAGGAAGGACAGAAAGGAGAGGACGAAACTCAGGCAAGAACAAGAGCAGGCGGCGGCAGCGGAAGAGCAGACGACGATGAGGGCAAACCAAGCGAAACAGGCAGCGGCGTCACGCGCGGCGATGATGGCGACGCCATATCCCCCTCCCCCACTTGGGAAGTCAGGCAAGCGTCGGCTCGCCAGCCGGATTCTCGCCGATCTCGCTAGCCGGCTTAAAGGAGAGCCAGGCGAACGCTCGGCAGAGGTACTCCTCGTCCCCCGAGTTCGGCGGCGTGTTCAACCCGAACGTGGTCTTCCCCTGCCCGGCGCCGCGCCCTCCTTCGGCCTTCAACATCGACATCAACATCCCCTACTCCACCTCCCCGGCGTACACAGGCCCGTGATGTGTCGCGGCCCACTGTCTTTCGGCGGAAGCTCGTTGCAAGCAACCTATGACGAGGCCGTTGCGTGCAACATGTTCGGCGGAATGCCGGCCGGCCTTCCGGTCAGCATGATGGACGAGACATACATGGAGGACATGATCGCCCAAGGATCGGCCGCCAACCCCTCCTTCTTCACGCAAGAACAGTACTGGGCCGATGCCGAACGCAGCATCGAGTCTCAGGATTTCGCTGACCTCGACGCCGAACCGACGCAGGCCGAGGACGCCAAGGATGATGCCTTGCTTCTGGCGAAGGGCAAGAAGAAGCCAGGCACTTCGGCGTCGAAGGCGCGGATCAAGTGTGTAGGGTTTCGTAGCATGGAAAACAAAAAATTTCTACCGCATACAAACAAACAAGCCAAGATCTATCTACTAGATTGTAGCAACGAGTCGATGGAATAACTTACCCTCGAAGATTCCAAAGTGTTTAACGAGAGCGGATTCTCGTGGGTGATGTAGTCGCACTCTTCCCGATCTCAAGATCGCGTAGACGATCCTTCCGGCGCTGCGTTCCGGCAGCGCTCCCGCAGTCGGTCACACGTTCGGTACTCGACGAAGACCTTCCTCTTCCTTGTTCCAGCAGGCAGCGGAGGTTGTAGAACTCTCCTCGCGATTCCGGCAGCACAACGGCGTGGTACCGGAAGTAGAGGGGAGATCTCGCAGGGCTTCGCCTTAAGCCGGAGCGAGTATGGTGGAGTATGAGAGAGTCCTCGGTGTTCTAGGGTTTAGACACACCAAGGAGGGGATGCTAGAGCCGGCGACTAGGGTTCCGGGGACCCCCAAGTCGGTGGATAGGGCAAAACCCTAGGGGGTGGCGGCGGCTATGGAGGGCTGCAGCTTCTAGGGTTTGAGGAGAGGGATTGTTGTGTGCTAGGAGGGAGCCATGCCCCTCCTTATATAGGTGGAGGGGCCGGCGGCCAAGGGGAGGGAGGGGAGTCCCTCCCCAACTCGGCTTGGGTGGTCCGCCGGCTTGGGGAGGAGGACTCCCTCCCCAACTCGGTTTCACCTTCCTCCTCTTTTCCTCTTTCCAAAACTTGTCGTTTGACTTTCAAACTAGCCGTTTGACTTTTCAATTTAGGATTTGAATAAACCCTTTATTTTAGACAGCGAAGACACTTAGTACATGATGCAATCATTCTAACTTGCAATGACACATTCATGTACCCATTCCCCTCCGGAGTGCCGGACATTCCGGAACCTTCTAGAACATTCCCGATGAAAACACCGGAATCATTCCTAAACTCCGAAACGGGACTTTCCTTATATGAATCTTATTCTCCGGACCATTCCGGATCTCCTCGTGATATCCCGGATCCCATCCGAGACTCCGAACAACATTCGGTCTCTTTCTCATCATACCATAACTACTCAAACAACGTCGAATCCTTAAGTGTGTCTCCCTACGGTTCATGAATTATGCGGACATGATCGAGACACTTCTCCGAACAATAACCAATAGAGGAATCTGGAAATTCATATGGCTCCCACATATTTCTACGATTACTTTGCGATCGAATGAACCACTTACATACGATACCAATTTCCCTTTGTCTCACGATAGTTTACTTATCCGAGGTTATGATCGTCGGTATCTCTACATACCTAGTTCAACCTCGTTACCGATAAGTACTCTTTTCTCGTTCCCGTGATATGTGATCCCTTGTGAGCCAGTCACATGCTTGCAAGCTAATTGGATGACATTCCACCGAGAGGGCCCAGAGTATATCTATCCGTCATATGGATGGACAAATCCCACTCTTGATCCATGTGTTTCAACCAATACTTTCCGAACACTCAATGCCACCTTTATAGCCACCCAGTTACGGTGTGGTGTTTGATGTCATCAAAGCATCCATCCAGTAAAGGTGATATGCATGATCTCATGGTCGAAGGAATTAGATAACTATGTATCAGAAAGCATATAGCAATTGAACTATTAAAATGACTTGATCTTTATGCTACGCTTATCTATAGGAGTATGTCCATCATATCATTCTCCTAACGATATGATCTTGTTGTTGATAACATCTCAATGTTCATGATAGGGAAACCACAATCATTTATCAACCAACAAGCTAGTGATGTATAGAGGCTATACTAGGGACTTTCAATTTAAGTTTACAAATCACACAAGTATTAATGTTTCCTTGTTAATACTATTATAGCATGAATGCAAACATTTATCATAAACACAAAGATATAATAATAACTACATTTATTATTGCCTCTAGGGCATATCTCCAACAGTCTCCCACTTGCACTAGAGTCATCTAATCTAGATTACATGGTAATATACCGAACACCCATGGCAGTTTGGTGCTGGTCATGTTTTTCCCTCAGGAGAGGTTTAGTCAACGGATCCGCCACATTCAGATATGTGTGTACTTTGCAAATCTTTATATCCCCATCTTGGATATGTTCTCGAATAGCGTGAAAACGTAGCTTGATATGCTTCAGCTTCTTGTGTGACCTTGGTTCTTGCGCATTGGCTATGGCGCCCATGTTATCACAGTAGATAGACATTGGGTCAAGCGCACTAGGAACCACACCCAGCTCTGTAATGAACTCTTTCATCCATATCGCTTCTTGCGAAGCCTCCAAAGCAGCCATGTATTCCGATTCAGTTGAAGATCTCGCCACAACGCTTTGCTTTGCACTCCTCCAGCTAACTGCTGCACCATTCAAAATAAATACGTATCCAGATTGTGATTTAGAATCATCCGGATCGGTGTTCCAACTAGCATCGGTGTAACCATTAACAACGAGCTGTTCATCACCTCCATAAGAAAGAACCATATCCTTAGTTCTTCTCAAGTACTTAAGGATGTTTTTGACCGCTGTCCAATGATCCACTCCTGGATCACTTTGATATCTGCTAGTCAAACTAACAGCATATGCAATGTCGGGTCTAGTACATAGCATGGCATACATTAGAGATCCTATGGCTGAGGCATAGGGAGTCTTACTCATCCTTTCTCTATCTTCTGCCGATGTCGGACTTTGAGTTTTACTCAAGGTCGTATTGGGCAACATGGGCAAGAACCCTTTCTTGCTTTCTTCCATTCCAAATCTCTTTAGAACTTTGTCCAAATATGTACTCTGTGACAATGATATTTGGCGTTTTGATCTATCTCTATAAATCTTTATGCCTAATATGTAAGCTGCTTCGCCAAGATCCTTCATTGAAAAACTATTATTCAAATATTCCTTGACACTATTAAGAAGGTCTACATCATTCCCAATCAACAATATGTCATCCACATATAGTATTAAGAACGCTACAGAGCTCCCACTCACTTTCTTGTAAATACAAGCTTCTCCATAAGTTTGTATAAAACCAAAACTTTTGATTACCTTATCAAAACGTTGATTCCAACTTCGTGATGCTTGCTTCAATCCATAGATGGACCGTTGAAGTTTGCATACCTTGTTAGCATCTTTAGGATCGACAAAACCTTTGGGTTGCATCATATACAACTCTTCATCAATGTCTCCATTGAGGAATGCTGTTTTGACATCCATCTGCCATATCTCATAATCATAATATGCAGCGATTGCTAACATAATCCTCACAGACTTTAGCTTCGCTACCGGTGAGAAAGTCTCATCGTAGTCAACTCCTTGAATTTGTCGAAACCCTTTTGCGACAAGTCGAGCTTTATAGACAGTAACATTACCATCAGCATCTGTTTTCTTCTTGAAAATCCATTTGTTCTCGACAGCCTTTCGGCCATCCGGTAAGTCCACCAAAGTCCATACTTGGTTTTCGTACATGGATCCAATCTCGGATTTCATGGCTTCTTGCCATTTATTGGAATCTGGGCTCATCATTGCTTCCTCATATGTCTCAGGGTCATCGGTGTTGTCCACCAACATGACACTCATAACGGGATCATACCAATCTGGAGTGGTACGAGTTCTCGTTGACCTCCGAGGTTCTGTAGCAACTTCAACCGAAGTTTCATGATCACCATCATTAGCTTCCTCTCTAATTGGTGCAGGCACCACAGGAACTTCTTCCGGTGCTGCGCTACTCGCAATTTCGAGAGAAGGTTCGACAACCTCGTCGAGTTCTACTTTCCTTCCAGTCACTTCTTTCGAGAGAAATTCCTTCTCTAGAAAGGATCCATTCTTGGCAACAAAGATTTTGCCTTCGGATCTATGATAGAAGGTATACCCAATAGTTTCCTTCGGTTATCCTATGAAGACGCATTTTTCCGCTTTGGGTTCAAGCTTGTCCGGATGTAACTTCTTTACATAGGCTTCGCATCCCCAAACTTTAAGGAACGACAATCTAGGTTTCTTCCCAAACCATAATTCATATGGTGTCGTTTCAACGGATTTAGACGGTGCCCTATTTAAAGTGAATGCGGCTGTTTCTAATGCATAACCCCAAAATGATAGCGGTAAATCTGTAAGTGACATCATAGAACGAACCATATCTAAAAGAGTTCGATTACGACGTTCGGACACACCATTACGCTGTGGTGTTCCCGGCGGTGTCAACTGCGAAAGTATTCCGCATTTCTTCAAATGCTCGCCAAACTCGTAACTCAGATATTCACCTCCACGATCAGAATGTAGAAATTTAATCTTCTTGTTACGTTGATTCTCTACCTCACTTTGAAACTCCTTAAACTTCTCGAAAGTTTCGGACTTGTGTTTCATGAAATAGATATACCCATATCTACTCAAGTCATCCGTGAAGGTAAGAACATAACGATAACCACCGCGCGATGCTACACTCATTGGACCACACACATCGGTATGTATGATTTCTAATAGGTCCGTAGCTCGCTCCATCATACCAGAAAATGGAGTCTTAGTCATTTTACCCATCAGACATGCTTCGCATCTTTCAAGTGATTCGAAATCAAGTGATTCAAGAAGTCCATCGGAATGGAGTTTCTTCATACGCTTCACTCCAATGTGACCAAGACGACAGTGCCACATATAGGTCGAGTTATCGCTCGATTTCAAACGTTTAGCCTCAATGTTATTAATGTGTGTATTTCCACTATCGAGATTCAATAAGAATAGACCATCTATCAAAGGTGCATGTGCATAAAACATATTACTCATATAAATCGAACAACCATTATTCTCGGACTTAAACAAGTAACCGTCTCGCAATAAACAAGATCCCAATATAATGTTCATGCTCAACGCAGGCACCAAATAACAATTATTTAAGTATAAAACTAATCCCGATGGTAGATGAAGGGGTAGCGTGTCGACCGCGATCACATCAACCTTTGATCCGTTTCCCACGCGCATCGTTACCTCGTTCTTCGCTAGCTTCCGTTTATTCTGTAGCACCTGTTTCGAGTTACAAATATGAGCAACCGAACCAGTATCAAATACCCAGGCACTACTACGAGTACTAGTGAGATACACATCAATAACATGTATATCGGATATACCTTTCTTCTTGATGTTGTCGTTCTTCAGATCCGCCAAGTACTTTGGGCAATTCCGCTTCCAGTGACCTTCTCCCTTGCAATAAAAGCACTCAGTATCAGGCTTAGGTCCAGCCTTGGTCTTCTTCGCTGGCATGGTAACTTTCTTACCACCCTTCTTGAAGTGTCCCTTCTGCTTAGACTTGCCTTTCTTAAATTTGGTGGTCTTATTGACCAACAACACTTGGTGCTCTTTCTTGATCTCCACTTCTGCAGACTTTAACATAGCAAACAGTTCTGGCAACTGCTTGTTCATGTTCTGCATGTTGTAGTTCATCACAAAGTTCTTGTAACTTGGTGGTAGTGATTGGAGGACACGGTAAATCCCCAAAGCATTAGGAATCACTATACCCAAGCTTTGAAGTTTGTTTGCGTGCCCAGACATCTTAAGCACATGCTCACTGACGGAGCTGCCCTCTTCCATCTTGCAGTTAAAGAACTTTTCAGAAGCCTCATAGCTTTCAATTGCCGCATGAGTCTCAAAATTCAATTTGAGATCCTCGACAATATCATATGGGTCTGAATTCTCAAACCTTTTCTGAAGCTCCGATTCTAAACCATACAAGATAGCACACTGAACTATGGAGTACTGATTCTTCCGAGCGAGGTAAACATTCTTTACTTCATCGGAAGCATCAGCTGCAGGTGGGTCACCCAGCGGTGCATCCAGCACATAGGTCAAATTACCAGCTGTGAGGACAATCCTCAAATTGCGGAACCAATCCGCGAAGTTGCTTCCATTGTTTTTTGAACTTTTCTTTCTCTAGGAACGCATTAAAATTGATGGTAGGGGATGCCATTGATCTACAACATATTTGCAATAGTTTAGACTAAGTTTATGACAAGTTGAGTTCAAATTAATAATAAAATTAAACTAGGTGAACTCCTACTCAAAACAATATCCCTCACATTGTTTTAGTGATCACACGAACCAAATCCACTACATCAACACCGATCATCACGAGAGTTGATATAGTTTCAATGGCGAACAATCGACATGTTCATCATATCTACTATATGATTCATGCTTTACCTTTCGGTGATCCGTGTTCCGAGACCATGTCTGTACATGCTAGGCTCGTCAAGATCAAACCTTAGTTTCCGCATGAGCAAATCTGGCTTGCTCACGTTGTATACACTTGCAGAATCTAACACACCCGATCATCACGTGGTGCTTCGAAACAACAAGCTTTAGCAACGGTGCTAACTAAGGGTGAACACTTTATGACTTGAAATTCATGTGCATGAGGGATCATCTTATAATGCTACCGTTGTCTACTAAGCAATACAAGATGCATAAAGGATTAACATCACATGCAATTCATAATATGTGATATGATATGGCCTTTCTTCTTTGTGCTTCCGATCTCCATCTTCAAGCACGAACATGATCTCCATCATCACCGGTATTGCATCAAGGTCAATGACGCTTCTCCATGGTTGTCGTCCACCAGCTTCAACTATTACAACTACTTTGAATAGACACGCGGGTCTTAACATTAATTAAAGACAACCATATGGCTCCTGCCGGTTGCCAACTTACAATAAGGAACATTGCATACATCAAATATAATCACAATCATGGCCATATCACATCACTGCACACCCCTGCAAAACAAAGTTAGACGCCTCTACTTTCTTTGCATCTTTTACGTGGTTTGGGGCTTTCAATAAGTGTCGTTCTAACTTACGAACATGAACCACAACATTGATACTAGTATTGTAAATCACCCGTTGTAAATTGGATCTCCACTATGCTAGGAGAAACAGGCACCCGCAAAGCCACTTATGCAATACAAGTTGCATGTCAAGCGTGGAGCAAGTCTCATGAACGATGTCATGTAAGGTTAGCCCGGGCTGCTTCATCCCAACATCCCACAATATGCAAAGTACACAAGAAGCAATCGACAATAAAAGCATCAACGCCCACAATGACCATTGTGTTCTACTCGTGCAACATATCTACATATAGACACGGCTCTGATACCACTGTAGGGTTTCGTAGCATGGAAAACAAAAAATTTCTACCGCGTACAAACAAACAAGCCAAGATATATCTACTAGATTGTAGCAACGAGTCGATGGAATAACTTACCCTCGAAGATTCCAAAGTGTTTAACGAGAGCGGATTCTCGTGGGTGATGTAGTCGTACTCTTCCCGATCTCAAGATCGCGTAGACGATCCTTCCGGCGCTGCGTTCCGGCAGCGCTCCCGCAGTCGGTCACACGTTCGGTACTCGACGAAGACCTTCCTCTCCCTTGTTCCAGCAGGCAGCGGAGGTTGTAGCACTCTCCTCGCGATTCCGGCAGCACAACGACGTGGTACCGGAAGTAGAGGGGAGATCTCGCAGGGCTTCGCCTTAAGCCGGAGCGAGTATGGTGGAGTATGAGAGAGTCCTTGGTGTTCTAGGGTTTAGACACACCAAGGAGGGGATGCTAGAGCCGGCGGCTAGGGTTCCGGGGACCCCCAAGTCGGCGGCTAGGGCAAAACCCTAGGGGGTGGCGGCGGCTATGGAGGGCTGCAGCTTCTAGGGTTTGAGGAGAGGGATTGTTGTGTGCTAGGAGGGAGCCCTGCCCCTCCTTATATAGGTGGAGGGGCCGGCGGCCAAGGGGAGGGAGGGGAGTCCCTCCCCAACTCGGCTTGGGTGGTGCGCCGGCTTGGGGAGGAAGACTCCCTCCCGAACTCGGTTTCACCTTCCTCCTCTCGTCCTCTTTCGAAAACTTGTCGTTTGACTTTCAAACTAGCCGTTTGACTTTTCAATTTAAGATTTGAATAAACCCTTTATTTTGGACAGCGAAGACACTTAGTACATGATGCAATCATTCCAACATGAAATGACACATTCATGTACCCCTTCCCCTCCGGAGTGCCGGACATTCCGGAACCTTCTAGAACATTCCCGATGAAAACACCGGAATCATTCCTAAACTCCGAAACGGGACTTTCCTTATATGAATCTTATTCTCCGGACCATTCCGGATCTCCTCGTGATATCCCGGATCCCATCCGAGACTCCGAACAACATTCGGTCTCTTTCTCATCATACCATAACTACTCAAACAACGTCGAATCCTTAAGTGTGTCTCCCTACGGTTCGTGAATTATGCGGACATGATCGAGACACTTCTCCGAACAATAACCAATAGAGGAATCTGGAAATTCATATGGCTCCCACATATTTCTACGATTACTTTGCGATCGAATGAACCACTTACATACGATACCAATTTCCCTTTGTCTCACGATAGTTTACTTATCCGAGGTTATGATCGTCGGTATCTCTACATACATAGTTCAACCTCGTTACCGATAAGTACTCTTTTCTCGTTCCCGTGATATGTGATCCCTTGTGAGCCAGTCACATGCTTGCAAGCTAATTGGATGACATTCCACCGAGAGGGCCCAGAGTATATCTATCCGTCATATGGATGGACAAATCCCACTCTTGATCCATGTGTTTCAACCAATACTTTCCGAACACTCAATGCCACCTTTATAGCCACCCAGTTACGGTGTGGTGTTTGATGTCATCAAAGCATCCATCCAGTAAAGGTGATATGCATGATCTCATGGTCGAAGGAATTAGATAACTATGTATCAGAAAGCATATAGCAATTGAACTATTAAAATGACTTGATCTTTATGCTACGCTTATCTATAGGAGTATGTCCATCATATCATTCTCCTAACGATATGATCTTGTTGTTGATAACATCTCAATGTTCATGATAGGGAAACCACAATCATTTATCAAACAACAAGCTAGTGATGTATAGAGGCTATACTAGGGACTTTCAATTTAAGTTTACAAATCACACAAGTATTAATGTTTCCTTGTTAATACTATTATAGCATGAATGCAAATATTTATCATAAACACAAAGATATAATAATAACTACATTTATTATGGCCTCTAGGGCATATCTCCAACAAAGTGGACGGTGCCCGAGGACCTCTGTTTCGCCGAAGCGTGGAAAACAGTGAGTATGGATCCCATCACCGGTGCCAACCAAAATTCCGACAACTATTGGAGGCGCGTGAAGCTAGCGTTCGACGAGCATAGCCTTTGCGATCTGAAGTATTGCAAAATTGATATGGAGCGAGGGGAGAAGGATATTACCAACCATTGGGGATCATCCAGCATGCGTGGAAGAGGTGGAACTGACAAAAGCAAGCGGGAGAAACATGGACAACAAGGTATTCGCGAACACTAGCCGAAGTTATGACAAGCTCAAGCATATCTTGACACACTTTGTCTTCCATTTTGCAGATTCTTCGTGCACTCGCTTTGTATCGAGAGGACAGGAAGGCGGAGTTCAAGTTCCACCATGTGTTCCACGAGATCGAGCACTGCTAAAAATGGCGGGACACTCGCCTGAGCCTCGCCAAGACCAAGGATGACATGTACAACCCAGAGGCCCCTCCCCCTGTTGCCGGCGAAGGAAGGCCGGAGATCGGCTAGAAGAAGGCGAAGATGCTCAAAGCCGCCGGACCTCCCGCCGAGCATCTCCAAGCTTCAATAAAGAAGTGCATCGCCAACACAAGGGCGCACGCCGAGAAGAGTGACGAGAGGTGTGCGCAGCTGATCGAGACCCAAGGGCAAAAGGTGGCCCTCCACAAGGCCAACTACGCCACCAAGAAGAGGAACACGGATCTCAAGTTCCTGATGGGCGACGAGGACATGTCGACGATGAGTTCGCCGGTCAAGGCCTGGTACATGGCGCACCGCCAGGCCATTCTCCAGGAGGACATCGCCGAGATCACGCTTGCCACTACGTCGACCACCCCTGCGCCGAACGCCACTTCTACGCCGAGCTCCGCTTCCACTTCCTCCAACCAGTCGGCCGAGACGCCCGACCCCGCCGCATCGACCACGCCATAGGAGCCCATCCCATCGACGACTGATGGACGAGCCTTTTTACCCTATTCTGTAATAATTTGTCGACGGGCTTGTGGGCGTAATTCTGTCGAACACCTTTTGGCCGAGCTCTCGCCGGCGGGAACGATAAAAATTCGAATATGTCACCGTTTTCTCTTTGCCTGGGAACGCGAGTGGGAACTCGGCGTTCCCAGGCCGAAATCAAGTTTTGTCCGGCCAAAAGTTGGTATGGATTTTGGCCTGGGATCGCCCAACGAGTGGGGATGCTCTAACCACGATGTCTTTGATCATCCATCTCCACTTGTTGGACGTTTCCTCATCACGAACGGAGCTAGTTAGCTGAGGAACATCCAGTTTTCCACTCGTATTTCCGGGATGAGTTTCTGACCGTTTGGTTTTAGAGGGAGCGAGGAGAAACTCTATAGTTTGTTGCCATCATGGGAGATGTCTTTAGTTCCATGGTGAAGTCAGTGTGTGTAGAATATCATGTAAGCCGAGATCTAAGGACTAGTAATGGTGGTTCGAGTCGTGGTGGTGTGACTTGTAGCAGTGGCATCGGAAAGTGGAGGGAGGGGGCTATGCAAGGAGAAGATTAGTGTCTAAGTTTTCAGGGTAAAACTCAAGGTCAGGTCTTAATTAATTGTGTCTGGCGATAAACTTGTTGAAGGCATTGTCTTAAGAGCGTGTCTTTTTCTCCAGGTGAAAAAACTATGATATATGAGCGTACAACGACAGCGTTTGTGCACTGTTTTCTTCTTGAAGGCATCGCTTTTGGAGAAGTTAGATTTCTGATGCTGTCTTAGTGGTGTTTGGTCTGTTGTTACAAGAAATAGATCATAATAGTGTGACTTTGTTTTGGTAATTCTTCTCTATTTTTTGGTTTTGTGTATTTGTACTGACATTAGTGCACTGTATTGTTGCAAAGGCTTGGTGTTGATATCTTCGCGATACTAATGTATTTCCTTTATCAGAAAAAAAATGTGTGAAAAAAAACATTAACATCTATAATATGAAATAATAATACCTTATGGTGAATCTATTGATATTGACATGTTGATTTGAAATTATAGATTTATTTTCTTATAAACTTGGTCAAACTTGGGAGAAGATGGTTTTTGACTAAATTTATGTGTACGTATATTTTGGAATTGACGGGGTATTTGTGATGTAGAATGTCATGGGTGTCTCTCTCTTACACACATTTTTCTTTATCTAATGAAGTGAACTTTTGCAAAAAATAATAGTTATACATGTTGGCAAGAAGAGCTCTTCTATTTTCCAGCTCGGATGGTTGGATGCACTCTCCTCTGTTTGGAGAAGCTAGTGAAGCTCTCCCCCAGGTCGTTCAAACCAGCATGTTGCAACACCAGATAGCACCACTCATTGGGTCGTTGGGAGCACAATTTAAGAAATCCTGCCTACCAACCATGGAGTATTTTATTCCATCAGACTATTCTGAACCCCGGTGCTCTATCTGCATGCCCTCGTTTGATGAAAGGGTAGTACTCCCTCCGTTTCAGTTTACAAGGCATACGCGTATATTTAGATTATCAATTTGACCTATATAATTTTGAATTATATAATATAAAAATTATATCATTGGAAAATACAAAGTCTAAAGTTTCCGGTGATATATTTTTTATAATATATATATCATACTAAGTTGCTTAATTTCACGACATAGAATTACGTGCAGGACTTGTAAACCGAAACGGAGGGAGTACTCGAGAAATTAGGTTGCATTTATTGAGAAGAAGCACTACTAGTAAGAAGCACATATAGATGTACTATCTAGGGACCGCTCTCTGCCGACGGATGTCTATCGAACGAGCAGCGAGAAGAGAGGGAGGAACGGAGAAGTGACTCGACCTCAGCGCTCTGATCCTCCTTCTCTCTAACGTCTTCCATAGCCTTCCCCCCTGAGAGTCGACCCAGATCTGATGCTCCCTCCGGCGACGATGTCGGCCGGTGGAGGCTGAAGAAAGGCGCCGGTCTCAGTAGAGTAGGATCTAGATTTAGTTTTGTAGATCTTGTGCCCTTGTGCCGTCTGGGAGTAGGTCGCCGAGCTTCATCGGACGAGCTCGGCGCGTCCATGGCCCCGTTGTCTTCGCTGCCCTGCTTTGGTGGCAAAAGCGACGGCTTGGGAGAAGGATGGAGTATGGCATCTCCGACAATAAGGCCATCCTCCCCTTCCTTCAGAGGCCTCCTGGTCTGGCGCTCCGCCACGGTGCCAGACGGTCACCACCGCCGCTGACAGAGAACCTTCCATGGTGGAAGATCGACTTTGAAGGTGGATCTGGTGGAGCCTCTTTCAATAAGCGGCGCTCTGCCCCGGCTCGCCGTCATCGCCATCATCTACGCCCACATCCCCTGGTTCGTGGAAGGTTCCTAGGGTTCAATGGTGAGCCGATTTCTCTGTTTCGATGCTGGCGTGCCGCTCCCGCTCTGGTTTCTCTGCTTGCTCTGCTTCCCCTTTTCTCTTCGATCTTCGTGGTGGGTGTAACACCCTCAGAATCGACCCTATGCAAGTTTCAGCGATTCCCGCCAAACCCGCATAGAAACGATTCAAAGGTGCCCACCAGGCACTTTCGTGCGGGTGGAAATCGAAGTAATAACATTACACAACAGTCCTCGATGGGACCCACAGAACAGATATATATACAACACGACTCCATGAGTCAAGAATACAGATATAATGTACAAAGATCCAAATCACCTCGAAAATGATAGAGCGTCCGACTACGGACAAGATGCAAATGGGGCTAAGAGCCCTGAAGAATAACCAATGGCGTCCATAACCCTGCCCAGGCCAAGCCGGAAGGGTAACCCTGCTAACGACGTCGATCTCAAAACCTGCTTAAACAAAAGGGGTGCCGACAAAGGGCAAAGGGAAAAGAGGAGCGTCAGTACTGAGGCCAGTACACGGCGAGGCTAGAATTCGGCGGTCCTCGCGTACATAGGTATGGTGGACTGAAGCGGCAGCGGCAGCATGCACTAAACACCCTATAGAGACTCGATACAACGGTCGGCCATCAGAGAGGGGTAAGAAAGACCTATTCGGAACCAACCTGATGCTACCATCAAACAAACCCATCCTGGTATCCCCCCCCCCCCCCCCCCCCGAGACCAAACGAGGAAGTCAACCGAGGAACTCACACCGTTGGCAGTTTTATTTATTCAGTTATCGTTGCAACAATTACTAGTCAGGTATAGATAATCATCCTGATAAAATAAGCAATGGGCAGTTTTATTTAACCATTCCGTTGTAGTTGCGACACTTACTAGTCAGATACAATTAGCATGAGATAACCCCAAAACCCAGCAGTTGTTGGTACTTTTATTTAGCCATTCCGTTATAGTTGCAATACTTACTAGTCAGATACAATGGTCGCAAGCGACCGCCCAAACAAGCAATTGTTGGCAGTTTTATATAGCCATTCCATTATAGTGAAGCTGATTACTAGTCATTATAAAGTCAAATTTATAGCACTACTTTAGTTATAGTTGTCTATGATCGAGATACTGTGCTCCAAGTCGTCCATAACCGCGGACACGGCTTTCAGAAAGTTTTACCCGGCCGGGGTGCACAAATAGCAACACACACTCGACCAACCTCGGAAAAACCAAATCAAAACCCAACGAGGCCTTCACGACAAAGCAATCACAGGATTCAGAAATATTTCAGGGGGCCACCCCTTGGAGCACACCCGCAACGAAGTTAGCTGACTTCGAGACGGACCCGAGGTTTGTGGGGCCGGCTGTAAGCGACTGGGAACCCAAAACTGGGCTTGTCGATACCGCGTAAACGGGTCACAATTCCTAAACAGTACAGTGTGCTCCTCGCACAATCGTAATAAAACAGTAAATCATGGCATAAGTACAGGATCGTAAATAAAACCTCAAATTAGTTTGTGGCCCCAAGAAATAAGACGGAATCAAGCTCTGGCTCAGGGGGGTCCCATAATCCTCCCGGATGTGGATAGCGCGATAAATCAAGGAACAGGTATCAAGCACTCGGGGTCCTACGGGACACAAGTGGACGGTTAACAACCAAATAACATCTATTGTCCACCTGTGCCTCTGCTTACCTACTTCAATTTTAGTTGTTAAACAGGGATTAAAGTGGACGATAAGTAAAGCCAGGAACATCTCCAACATAAGCATATGGCAGTCTTCCAACAACTGAGGTACTTGACGACACGCAACAGCACTTGAGCAAGCGGCTACGACGCGCAAGTCCAACTATCTACCAAACATCAGGTAATAGGATGTGTCCAAGGCAATATAAGGCTGCAGGGGATATCACGGGTACGAAAACTAGAGCATCGCAACACAGATAGCAATAGATCAACAGGAGAGAATAAATACTATAAAAATAAGATAGGTAGAAAGGGGGAGGTGCTCGCCTGAAAACATTGTCGAAGGTCCAACCGAAGATCGGGGCGAAGCTCACATCAACTCAACGGCCTTATCCGCGAAGAACCAAGACACTAGAATAACACCGGATGCACTATTTAATACAACGGCATAAGATCGGGCATGATGCATGTATGATGCATGACATGGCAAAGATGCGATGCAATTGGGCAATATTAAGTGGAACCGGGGTCCCGACAATTAATTAGGTGGTTCATGTTGTTTAGCTACCCCGCAATTTAAATGTTGCATTATCAAGACAAAAGATAGCAACGGTTCGCTACACAAATTTAAATGAGGCCAATATGAGACTAGATTTGCCCGCATATGGGCCCCATATTTAATTGTGAGGTGATTCGGCCTAAGGCCCCCAAACCAATGATATGCATGTGAGTATGACAATTTAATATGCCACAAGTATATATCATTTAGTAAAATAAGGTCTCGGGTTTGGGTTCACACATTAGGTTCGACGATCTTGGTCCGGGGGTTCGGGGTTGGCCTCAGGGTTCGGATCTGGGGTTCGGCCTCGGCGGGTTCGTTCTCTGATGACGGAGGTAGATCTTGGCGGACCGGCGGGTGGTGGGGCAGGCGCCGGAGGCGAGGGGGCACGTCGGGAAGAGGAGAGGAGGCGGGAGGTTGGGGACGGCCAGGCGAGCGATGGGGAGACGTGCGGGGACAGGGGAGCGGGGTAGGGCCCGGGGACAGGGGCTGTCGGGTAGGGCCAGGGGTGCGGGACCGGGGTGGGCCAGAGAAGGAGTGGGGAGAGGGGAGTGGACCCAGGGAGGTGGGGGCCCAGGTGTAAGGGAGAGGGTGGCTGAGTGGGTGGCGTGTGTTTGTGTGAGAAAGAGAGAGGGGGGATGGGGGCTGTGGATTGATGAGGTGGCAGCGGGTTAGATGAGGTGGAGGGAGAGGGAGGTGGCAGGCTAGGATAGGTGGGTAGAATAGGATTGGGTGGGAATATGATTTAGAGTTTAGGTTTTATTAGTTTTGTAAATATGTGTTTGTTTTGTTTTGTTTATTTTAAAACAAGGCTACTTTGCAATTAGTTTATAGGTAAATAAAATATCCGATACGATCGGAGTTTTGCATTTGAAATAAAAAGGGGTATTTGTATAAAGCAAAACTAGGCTGTTCGAAATAGTTTCAGACAAACAATGCATGATGATGACGATGCAATTAGGGCTGGAATTATAACTCGAAACTCGCGAGCTAAATGAGCAACTCGTGATATAGCTCGACTCGGTTCGAACTCGGTGTCTAACGAGTTGAGCCAAGTTTTTGATTTGAGCTTGTTTGTTCACCCAAGCTAAATGAGCTACTCGCGAGCTACTCATTTAGCTCATTAAACTCGCTCAAATATAGAATTTGAAATTTTCATAGATAAGTGTCATACTATGAATGTTCCTTGAAGCTGCAATGGTGTAGAGTTACTATATTTTTTATTGATCTTTCTTCGTGCTATTATGGAAGTACTATTATTGTTCTAGTTTCAAATTGGTAGAATAATTACTAGTTTTTCTTATATGTGCTCATATTCATAACTTATAACAATCTAAACGAGCTGCTCGCGAGCTACTCGCGAGTTTACCGAGTCGAACCGAGTTTTAAATATGAGCTCGTTCTATAAATGAGCCGAGTCGAGCTAACTCGTTAGTTGAACGAGCTTTAGCGAGTCGAGCCGAGTTGGCTCGGCTCGGCTCGAATTCCAGCCCTAGATGCAATGCACAAAAACAACGCGATTTTTTAGTAGTGGTTTTGCGGGATGCCACAGTGGGGATGGGGGGACAAGGGAGCGGAGCTAGCTTCTGGCCAGGTCGGCATAGGAGCGCAGGAGCCTATCCTTTCTGGAGCACCACAATGGCGTCCAAGAGGACGCCAGTTCTTATGGCCGATGAGGTCTATTCAAAGCCGATGAGCTCCGACACTACATCTACCTCCACTCGGAGGCCCTCTTCGGAGTTGGGCGCTGAGGATTTCGCTGGGCCGGAGACAAGTGGTCCCGTCCCCGCCTCCAACCACGGCTGCAGCGTTTGGCTTCCTCTGCTCCACAACGGGGAAAAGATAGGGCTAGATTGCAATGACCAATCTTTTAGTAAGGTCCTACCTACAAATGTCAGGGACCCATGTGTTATTTGCTGTTTTTATGGGGTCTTCTGTAATTTTCATTGTACACCCTGTGAGATAATTAAATGAAAGGCTTCAGCCCCTTCTGGGGCGTTCCGTTGTTAAAAAAAAAGTACTATCTGGGAGAAAATCGAATTGTTGAAATAAAACACATGTAAGTAAATAACTGTTTTTCGTGTAGAATTTTCGTGAACCATGCATTCGGGAGGCAGTCACCGAGTGGAAGCAACGGCAACGTCCTACCTTTTTTTCTGTTCTTTTGAGAAGTACGTCCTACCTACCTGCAGCTGGCTCCCACTCGTCCAGTCAGTCTTCTTCTCCCCTGACCCCGAGCCTCGACGGCCTCCCGCCACCGACACAGCTCCTCCCCCGGTCGGCACGTGCAGTTGCCACTTCGCTTTCATCCTCACACCCCCTCGCCAATTTCATCTCCACCAGATCTCCCCCTCACCCCACCAGCTACCGCATTCCCAAGATCCGAACAACCACCAGCAGCGACAGCTAGCGAGCTAGGGGGGGATCAAGAAGCGAGATCCAGATCAAGCTGAGCTCCCCGTCAGGCATCAGAGAATCAAGCGTAATCAAGAGATGAAGCGGAAGACGCGGAACAAGATCTTGCTGACGGTGCTGCTGCTGGGTGCGGCGGCGGTGCTGATCGGCGGCACGCTGGCGCTGGTCCTGACGGCGGGGACGTGGCGGGTGAAGCTCAAGGAGTCGCAGGAGAAGATCTGCAACAAGGGGTGGGAGTGCTCGGGGACCAAGTACTGCTGCAACCAGACCATCACCGACTTCTTCAAGGTGTACCAGTTCGAGAACCTCTTCTCCAAGCGCAACACCCCCGTCGCCAAGGCCGTCGGCTTCTGGGACTACCAGGCCTTCATCACCGCCGCCGCCATGTTCGAGAACCAGGGATTCTGCACCACCGGCGGATTCGAGATGCAGATGAAGGAGCTCTGCGCCTTCCTCGCACACGTCGGCGCAAAGACGTCATGTATGTAATTCACCCTCCCCTTTGCTTGCTGCTTCCTTCCTCTGCTTCGATTCGGACCTAGTAGTGGAATTGAGCTTGCTGTGTCCTTGCAGGTGGATTCGGCGTGGCCACGGGCGGTCCGCTGGCGTGGGGGCTCTGCTACAACCACGAGCTGGCCCCCGACCAGGGCTACTGCGACGACTCCTACACGCAGTACCCCTGCGTCAAGGGCGTCGAGTACTACGGCCGCGGCGCCATCCCTGTCTACTGGTAAGCAAGCTCTAAGCTCTTATTAAGCACTTTCACACTCAGGGTGTTCCGACGCCTGAATTGATCCGATCGGCCAGGAACTACAACTACGGCGCCGCCGGCGACGGCATCAAGGAGGACCTGCTGAGCCACCCGGAGTACCTGGAGCAGAACGCGACGCTGGCCTTCGCGGCGGCCATGTGGCGGTGGATGACGCCCATCAAGAAGAAGCAGCCGTCGGCGCACGAGGCCTTCACGGGCATCTGGAAGCCCACCAAGAACGACACGCTCGGCCACAGGCTCCCGGGCCTGGGCGCCACCATGAACCTCCTCTACGGCGAGTCCATCTGCGGCAGGGGCTTCATCGACCCCATGAACGTCATCATCTCGCACTACCAGTACTACCTCGACCTCATGGGGTTCGGCCGGGAGAGGTCCGGCCTCAACCTCCACTGCGCCGAGCAGGCACCATTCAACCCCGCACCCAAGAAGGACGACGAGCAGAAGCCGACAGGCGGACAGCAGCCATCAGGCTAGCATATGCATATTCTTGCCTTGCCACTGCCATTGCCATTGCTTGCTCCCCGAGCTTATGCCGATTCTTCAGTGTGTGTGAGCTTTGGTGACATTTTGAGTACTAGTTCACTGCAAGCCCTGCCTATGGGAATGGGGAAACTTGTAGCCTTGCTGTGTGTACCATAGTATCCATTTTCATTTTGTTGGTTTTGTGTCACACGTATATGTTTAAACAGGAGGATTCACACTGAACATACCATGATTTACTGTACATCTTCTACTGAAAATACTGTTCATTTCACTGATGCTCAATTCTTAGAAAGCTGCTTCTGGTATTATATTTCACCAGTTGACTTGATGGGTACTGTGAAACTTGCAGCCTGGGTGTGTGTCATAGTTGTCCATTTTCATTTTGTTAAGGAGAGTTCAAATGGAACATTCCACGACTTGGCTCAACTTCCTGTGTATCTTCTACTGAAAGATACTATTCGTTTCAGGGAGGAAGGAAAGGATTGGATTGCCGGTGCAAAGAACCTGGCGGAGCTTGTTTCCTAAGTTTTTTTCTTTGGAATTGCTATCCTTTTGTTTTTTATTTTGATGGCTTAGGCCAAACCCTTGTTTTCTCCTTCTATATCAATATAAGGCAAAGCTTTTTTTGCCTCGTTTCAAAAAAAGAAGACACTATTCGTTTCAATGTATATGAATCAGCACAGTTTTCAGAAAACAGCTCTTGGTACTATAATTCACCAGTTGACTCAAGGTGTTGCTTGATTGAGTTAATCTACAAGTGTAATCATTACTAGGATTTAGGAAACATAATCCAGCCAAAAGAAAGAGCTCTGGGAACAGGCATTGGTTTTGAACCAACGAAAGCATGATGTATTGCTAGAGAATAATTATGTTTTTACTTGTCCAAAATAGATGCCTTTTGCCAACTTTCAACCATACTACAGAAGCTTAACACAAATTGCTAGAATCCTATCAATGCTGTTCATGTGTAGAGCAACAGGATCATACCCCAAACATAGGACATGCTAGATGAGCATCATGGGCTAAAGGAATATTGCGGCATAACTGCTGCTGCTACTAGTGGCATGGCATGTCACAGTAGATAACAGAAGAATTCGACTCCAACACACAACATAACTATCTCCCTACCACATCTCCGTGTCTTACAAAGGTAAAAGTAAAATAAAAGACATCTAATCTTACACGAGCAGGTTCCCTACATAAGCCAAGTGGTAAACATACATAATAATCCTTAAGGATTCGACAGGGCTCTCCGATACAACATTCGTCAACTAACTGACCCAAGTCACGAAACTTTGGGCCAACCTCTAGTCACCGGCAGTACATATATGGCCATCATGGTCTCACATCACAGAAACTGGCTGCCACCCACAATGAAAGGCAAATAGAGAACCGATAAGATCATCCATGGGAAGCCCTGGGTACGTGAAGTTGCAGCTTTCAGGTAGTAGAAGCATCTCCATTTTGAGCATTCTCTGACTTGACCGCCCGCCCATCAGACACATGGTTAGTTTTTGCCTCGCCTGATGGAGAACGTTCTGCTTTCGCCTTCCGGACTAGCTCCACCTCTGATTCAAGCGGCTCATCAGCACCAGAAGCTAGTCCAATTGTCTGGCCCTCATGTGTTGGAGGAGCAGCCCAGGCTATGGGGTTAGCTGAAAGAGAAAAGCAAAATGAGATTGGCCCACTGGTGAATGCAGTTCATTTTAATAAAACAGACATTTGCAGATAGACATGCGCTATACAGGTGTGTCATAGGTTACCAAGACGGATTTATATGGCCTCGGTATCACTGAACCAGGAAGTACAGTCTGCACTAACCAGATGTGTCTTGAAAAGTAACATTTACAATGCATCAGACAGCTGCTACCAATTTTATGAATCAATCACTGGAGGAGCTATATGTAGCAAGCAGTATGGTTCAACTAGTTCTGAACTGTAGACCATGGCTATTTGTGGTACACTATGGCAACCAATACTCCCGCTGTTACTTTTTACCTTGTGCATAACGTTGTTCTCTTTTTTTTTTCAAATTACATTGCGTATTGCTGTTTAACAACTTAATTCATGATTCCGTCAGAAACCCCAGAGGGTATTTGTTGATTATTATGCTTTTACAAATCATATGAGTTCACACCGTACACACCTTCCACTGTTTGAAGAGGCTTAGGCATTGCTTCATCACTCGCTATCTTAGGGCGCTTTTTGACATAGTTCTGCCTCAGAGGTCTGGGAATTTGGAACGAAAACTGAGCTAATGCTACACCTTGTGCAGCATAATGTGGATTCTCAGAGAGGTACCTGCAATGTATGGCATTGAGAGTTTAAAGCATAAACAGATGAATCACATGTAGCAATTTTAGAAACAAAAAAGAGAGGCAAGTACATATCATATGGAATTGCCCATGCACAAATTGTGCTAGCTACAAATCCCTTATCACCAACGTTGGATAAGATAGGGAGGTTTTTCATCTTGCCCTTTGGTAGCACTTGCCCTAAAGCTGCAAAAGTTTTATAGGCAGGCACACACACCGCCAATGAGTTATAAGCTTTGCACAATGTTGCATGGCATACATCTCTTTTTTTTACACCACGCAATCATTGGTGATTTCAGACTATCCGCGTGCACAAATTTGGATTCTGAGTCTCCAGGGATCCCATTAGTCCACTACTATATGGTATAACAGGGATCAAATTACTCTACACTTGTACGGTGTCTACAAGAGTAATCCCATTACTATGCATTCATACGATGCCTATAAGAGGGGTCCCATTAATATGCATTCGTACAACCCCTATAAGAGAGGCCTCTCCAAACAGATTAACGACGATTGTGTGTGTACCTTCCCATAGATAGCAAATCCGTCACTATTTTTTTCTGGAATACTATTAATGGAAAATGGTTGTGTACTGTTGGGAGTATGTACTCCAACTCTTCGTATACCATTTATACAAATGTGTGTTATACTTCTTTATCAATATGAATGTACTCCAACACTCCATTAGTACTACTAGATGGTCCCAAGCAAATCATGTCAAATTAACTGCAATATCCAGTTACAAGAACTGGAGAAGCAAGCAGCATAAAATTTGCAGTGCAAGTGCAGCATAAGATGGAGTGACTTCACAGAAAAATTCGAGGAAATAAATTACATTACATCTCAATAACAGATAAAGAATGAATTTGAAGGGAAAAATGAATAAATCTCCATTACATACCGATCAACTTCAACCAGTGACCTCAGTTTCCTCCCAGTAGGAGCAGTATAGTACCTGAAACCATGATAAAGAGCATCGCGGTATCAGAAACTGTAGCATGGAATGTACATGTTTATATTACTCCCTCCGTCCCAAAATAGATGTCTCAAGTTTTTCAAAATTTGAATGAATCTATATGCTAAATAGTGTCTAGATTCATCCAAATTTTGACAAATCTGAGACATCTATTTTGGGACGGAGGGAGTACAATATATGAAATGTTAATTTACATCATTACAACAATGTTAAAATTCAAAGTCTAGAAATTTCCACATCAATCAAGAGAACAAGAGAAAGTCGACGTATTTTCTTTGGCGGGTCAAAAATTATAACTGTGTACACTTAATAGTTTATCTGTGCAATACTTATCATTTGCTAAATTCAGCAGAAGGTAGACATGGTTTAATTTATCACCCAAATATACTATTTCAGAGCATAAGAATCCAATATTGTTACACTACAAGCATGTTAATCTGGATTGCCATGGAATCCTGTTCTGAAACAACATGAAACGTCCGCCAACTAAGACATAGCCTCTCATCTTTGCAGCTGGTATTACTTGCGGTGATGAGAACTAAGTGGCTCTTTTCCCCTATTTTACGCTGTTCAGCACCTCTGTTGCCTTTAATTCCCATCTGCATCATACATGACTCCAATGAATAGTTGATATCGATGATGCTGCCGAATCAACTACCTAAGGCTAGGCTTGCGACTGGAGTGGAGTCGTAACAAGGTGCGGCTGGATCACATCCTTCTCAGGGAGAGCTAATGCTTATGCGGGCGACCATGCATGGCATTTCTCAACCGTGTCTCCAAGGGACAGTTGAACGAGCAACTCATGAATGCTGCCGGGTCGGACGAGCCGATAACTCTGTTCAGACAGTTTTTTTAGCAAGAATCAGTGTTGCCTTGCCTTCACCATAATAGTTATTGATCTCTCTATTCCAATGATCGATCGCAATGCCTACACAGAAAAATTTCCTCGAAGAAGATATGTGCACAGCAAAACTCCATCATGGAAGCATTAAACTGATAGCCATCAGCATAGACTTGCTTCAGAATACATCAAACACTATGCAAGACAGCAGGGAAACCTAGACTAGCCATGCCAATACGTTATTAGCCAAGTGGCCAACCGCAACAGCTGGAAAAACTTCTAGGAATAGAAAAACTAAGAAGGGAGTGCTAGAAACCGAGGGTCGCTCGGTTGGTGGGAGTGCGGCAGTATCAACCACCCCACCAGGGCTTGGGTCCCATGTGAGGCTTAATTCTGCCATGTGAATTCACTTGGTCTGGTTGTTCTTACAACAATGCCACCAGGTGCTAGTGCCTGGTTGGTCGAGGGTCTTTAAGTACATGTGCTATGGTTTACTTACTTCCACCCAGAAGAACAACGATAAGAAATCGATTGCCGAATCATGTCAAGGATAAATGTGTTCTCATGCCATAATTATCTTTCCTCGGTTGAGTTGAAGTAACGAGAACAAGTAGAGTGGGCCTTCTGTACAAGTTCTACACCGTCCAAGATGCTAAGGCTAACTAAGCAACTAGTGATGCAATTTAACACAAACTAAGAGCATCCATTCTACAATAATCTAACATCTTGATAAGTTGATAAGGAAAAGTCCCCTTTACTTCGCTAAAGTTTAGGTGGGGCAACCCGGATGCATGCAACTTAGAAAAGGTGTGATGTAGAAATACATATGGAAAAAATATTTGCAGAAAATAAGCTAATAGCTTGTTATAAAGGAAACCATTAACTGTAAAAATGATATAAAACACACACAAGTTGTAACAGTTAATAAGAGAGAAAATGTAAAACTAGCCAAGCAGATGTGCGGGGCATTTGGCACCACACAGATAAATATGAAATCAACATCCTTGCAGAATAGCCTGACAAAATGAAAATAGGGCAGTGACAGAAAAGCATCACTCACACATCAGCAAATTTGGTCCCTCCTTCACCTCTTATTCTAATCTGCCTTTCCCATCCAGAAGGGGGTTGTGCAATATTGGGTTTGTCAATAGCCCAGAGTCTGCTTCCATCCTGAGATATATCTTCTGGGTCGTCGCATGTTACATCAGGTCTCCACTCGCGTGCTCGTTCGCAGTCAAAAGGATCCTGTATAATGTGCTCACGTATTTCTTCGTACTTCTCTTTTGTTGGAATAAGTCTCCATTTGAAACACTTAGCGCATTGGATAGTGAATGCCCCAATACATGGTGATCCACGATAGTTAGGACCAATTGAATGCTGCAAAGATGGGGAATTGTCTTCTCCAAATTCATCATGCCCTTTATCAGTTTCAGATGGGAACTCGTCATTCTCCAACTGGTGGTCATCCATACCAGACAATGCAGTCCGGCTCTTCTTCAATGGTTGAGGTGATTTAGAATTGTCCATAGGTTCTGTAGAAGATTTTATGCGCCGACTTCCAGATTATTAGGGCCCAGATACCTGCAGTTGGTATCTGTAATCATAAGAATTTCATGCTGTAATAAATGTGGTGTTCAACATGCATATTTTAACAAAGCAGATGCCCAGCTCTGATAGATATCAACAAGAAGGTAGCCCAAATTAACTGCATGATAAAGCTAAACAAAAATGAACTCTTTGTCTTCTAATAATTACTTTTAACATTGTCCAACTACTGTGTGTCAATATCAGTATTAACGACAAAACCCTCCCAAGTACATATTAATCAAATGTAACTTAGATGAAATATGAATCATTGTGCAAATTACATGGACAGCCTTTGGACGAGTGCAAACAATAGACTGAAATGAAAAAAGCAGACAAAGATGGACTTGTCCTGAACCCACACAAATTTAGAATGGATAACCAAGCGACGCATGCATCATATATGATCTTTCAGTAACCAATATAATGTCTACTGGAGCCTTTGCTAACCCCAGTTTGCTTATTTATTGCATACTGTGACTTCATAAGAACTAATCGTCAGTGGTTATGGAACAGTATGGGACACAATTGCTATTAGTATACATTCTATTCAAAACCACATTGCTAGTACTCCCTCCAGGTCACTAATAAGTGTGTTTGATACTGAAACGGTCTTCAAGATGTACCTTTGACCACAAGTTTCTACTAGATATACATGTAAAACCCAAGAAAGTTCCAAAATACTTTAATTTTTTCAAGGCAGATCATATATATGATTTTCAAGTTTTCAATCAATATTTAAAACGGTATTGACAGTCATAGTTTTATTATTTTGACTGAAGGTATGCCACGGGAGTAGTTCAACAATAATGCAGTAACTTAAGCCTTGCCTCACTAAACAAAGGTTTATCAACATGAAAATACTATCAAAATGTTTTTAGTTCCTTGGACTCATGGTTCATGCATATGCTCCAAGATCCCAGTCCTCAAGACCATGCATTTGTGTGACACTTCAAATGGAAGGGGTGCTTGTATGGCTAGAAACAAAGATTAGAGGATCAGGTGAGACTAAAGAATAAAAGTAGCCAGGTTGAGAGTTTGGAAGGCAAGACAGTAGAGGCGAACATTAAAGTATATATGGTTGGAGAGTCAGCCCTGCAGATTCAACAATGGAGGGGAAAGGAATTGATTAAATTCTAATGTAGAATTTTGAGGAGTGTGGATGGGAAGAGGCCGTATATGAGGAAAAAGAGGCGATTCAAAGAGGCTTACCCCATGGAACAGACCGAACTGTGATATCAGCACTAGAGGTCTATATTTACAATGTCGTTTCACTTCCACTTCTATTAAGTAGTGGATTCATGAATACATACATCATTTTGCCAAGTATTCATTGAACTAAGATGGTTTAACAATCCGGCTTGCTTAAGTAAACTGACTAGGTTAGAACACATGACACTCACGCAGTTATATTTTCTACTACTCCACATGTGCCAATAGCTAGAGCCATTGTTCCTAACAGCTTAGATACGGCACAGGCTTCGATTGGCATGTGAGTGCTGCAAGGCTCCGCCGGGAGAAGCACTGCAAGGCTTGCCGTCGCCCACAACCGGGCCTCTGCCTTGATTGTGTCGCCTCTCACGCATATTTTCACCCCCGAAAAGCTAACCGTTACTCGGTAATCCAGTAGTCAAGAAATTTGTGGGCTGGCAGAGTCCCCCGCATCAGCCAGGGGCGGATCTAGATGGTGTGCCGGCCGCAGCAGTCGAGGAAATTTGTGTTAGCATGAGACAATAAGCAGATCTCCGCATCAGCCAGGGGCGGATCTAGGTTGTGCACCGGCACACGCAGAAGTCGCAAAGGTCAGTGGGATTAACTAAGGGGATCGCCGGACGAAAACAACCTCGTAAATAGAAACCCTATTGCTCGCGATGCCCCGGAGAGGAATAACGGGAACGCCCAATGGCTGGCGATATCCCGGCGAGGAAGAACGGAAATAGCGGGGCGGGATTGAGGCGTCGGCGGTGGCGCTGAGGTACGGCACGGCGGCAGCTGTAGGGCACGGTGCTAGACTACACGAGAGGTTTAGAGCCGTGCTGGTAGGTCAGGGGAGTAGGGAAGGAAGAGAAAGAGAAAGGTGGGGGAAAGAGGTGTTACCGGTGTGGATTGGAGAGCTCCGGTGGTGGTCGCCGCCGGTGGCGGCGGATGGGTTGGGGGATAGAGGCTGACTTGCCTTCTCCGCCTGCGTCACGCACTGACGCCCGATCGGTCTGAACAGAGCACGCGTCCTGGTCTAAAGGAGAGAAATCTACCTTTTTTTTCTTTTTTTTTTTGGAAAATCGAGGTTAGCCAAGTCCCAAGTGGTGGAAGAGAGAAAAAAAATCTTCAAGAGCATCTCCACTACATTTCTAGATCTAAAACAGAGCACTGTTTAATGTCGGATGGATGAAGTTTTTATCTATGAATGGTCAGTTTTTTATCGAGTTTTCTAAATAACTAGAATCTGGTTATATATTTGATTTTTTTCTTTTCGTAGGAAAAAACTCGCCACGGAAAATAACAAAAAACTGTTCAACAGAAACTCGCCCAAAATGGTTCAGCGATGGCAATCAACCCTTGTCCGGCCGACAATTATTACAAAAATCATGAAATTCGACGATCACTCGTCGGCAGGGATGGGCTCCTCCGCCGTAGCGGCTACGGCAGAGCTCGTCGACGGGTTCGAGGTGGTGGAGGCAAAGCTCGGTGATGCGGTGATGACGGAGAGCGTTGGCACGAAGCTCGGCGTTCCAGAGGCGGGGATGTCCTCGTCTAGAATGGCGTTGCGGCGTGCCATGTACCAGGCCTTAACCTAGGGGCTCATCGTCGAGGTGTCTTCGCCGCCCATGAGGAATTGCAGGTTTGTGTGATGGGGGTGATCACGTCAATGCCCATATATTATGGACTTATATTTTGAGGAAGATAGGCACGATGGAGACTTTGTCGGCTAATAAACAAGCACGCGGGGACACGGGATTTACCCAGGTTCAGGCCCCTAGAGGAAAAACCCTACTCTTGCTTGTATGTTCTTGATTGATGAAGGAACCGAAGGTTATAATGGCACCGAGATGGCTAGGGTTGCGCAGATTGAATCTGGCGGCGTATGAGCGAGAGATTGGGTGTCCTCCTCGCTGCTCCCTCCTGGAATTTATATGGTAGGCCAGGTCTAGGATGCATCCGAGTCGGTTACAAGTTTGAGGGCTAACCCTTTAAGTTTCTTATCTAGTCTTTGTCATATTTTCCAAGGAGTCGAGTCTTTCATGGGCTTGATGTCACCCGAATTGTTATGCGCTTCGTGTTAGTAGCAGATCATCACATGGGCCTCCCGCTGGGCCAAACCAGATAGGCCAATCGCGGGTACCCATAGGGCATACCTATGTCATGGTGTTCCTCTTCTTCATGGCGAAGTTGGCCTTGAGCAGGTCAAGCTTCTTGTCTTGGTTCTACAACAGCTGGCTCCACCTCTCTTTGTCCTTCTCCTCCCTCTTCTCAGCATGGATCTTCGAGTCGGAGATGCACTTCTCGTTCGATGTGTGAAGCCGTTCGGCAGGCAGTCCCAAGGCCTTCGGCGCCTTGGCCTTCCGCCGAACATGATGCAGGGGTCTATGACGCCGAACTGGACGGCCGACGAGCTGCTTTGGGCGAAGGCGAGAGGGCTGTGATGCATCACCGGTGAAGGCCCGACGTAGGCGGGAGAGACGGCGTAGGGGCATTGATGTCCACTGGTGACTCCTTGATGGCGCCAGAGAACTTAGTGCTTGATGTGGAGTCTTGTTGGGAACCCCAAGAGCAAGGCGTGAAGAGCACAACAACAAATCTTCCCTTAGTTGAGACCGAGGTTATCGAACCGGAAGGAGGAAGAAAACGTCACACAGGTGTTGCAAACAACACGGAGACCTGCACAACACAAACTCAAGACTTTGCCCCAACGAACAGTGAGATTGTCAAGCTCACTGATTTGTTGTAACAAAGGATTAAACGTATGGTGTGGAAGGTAATAGTTTGCAGCAAGTAAACAAGTAACAGTGGAGGATGTATCAATGGTAAAGATTGGACCGGGGTCCATAGTTCACTAGAGGTGCTCTCCTTAGATAAACAACATGGCATGAAGGGTAAACAAATTACAGCGGGGCAATTGACAAAAACTGAGCAAGGCATAACAATGCAATTACTAGCCACAAAGATCCTATGAAGTTGATTGGGCAATACAACAATATGCATAGACCGCCATCCAACTGTATCTATGACTAGAAGTCCACCTTCAGGTTATCATTCGAACCCCCTCCAGTATTAAGTTGCAAGCAACAGACATCTGCTTTAAGCAAAATGTGTAAGGTAAACAGTCCACATGTTCCATGAACAAGAGACCATTGTTTTCTCCCTAGTAGCAACAACACATCTACAACCGAAGAGATTATTGTCACTTCCCTTGGAAACTAGAGGCATGAACCAACTATCAAGCATAAATACCCCCTCTTGGAGTCACTAGCAACTACTTGGCCAAGATAACCACTAGCAACGGAGAGCATGCAAGATCACAAACAACACAGACATCATAGAATCATAAAGACAAAACCATTAATCAAACCAACATAATAATCTCAATATCCATCGGATCCCCACAAACACAACATGCATGATTACAAATAGATTAGATATTGATCATAAATGGAGCTCACAAGATCTATACATGAAAGCACAAAGGAGGAGATACAACCATCTAGCTACTACATGGACCCATAGTCCAAGGTGGAACTACTCACGCATCATACCGGAGAGAAGGCCTCCAGGATGATCTCCCCTCCGGCAGGGTGCCGGGAAGAACTTCAGATCCCTCGATCTAGGGACGATGGTGGCGGCGGCTACAGACGGTTTCATGGAGATTTGATCGGGTACCCAGGGTTTCTGCATCGGGGGCTTCTTATAGTCGAAGGGGCGAGACCGGGAGGCGGCCAGGGCCACCAAACCCTATCCAGACACGGGCCCACCTGCCCCCGCGTCTAGGGTGGGTCTGGCCCCCCTGGCTGGCCCCTCCGGATCTCCTCTGGACTTCTTGTTCCCCATAGAAAGTAATTGACTTTGACGTTTGTCTCGTCCAATTCCGAGAATATTTATTTACTAACTTTTCTGAAACCAAAAACAGCAGAAAATAGGCATCTGGCACTGTTGCAACTTGTTAATAGGTTAGTACCAGAAAACATGTAAAAAACACATCAAAGTGTAGACAAGCAAAGCAAAGTAGATACAAGACAAGCATGGAGCATCAAAAATTATAGCTACATTTCCAATGTATCAGCATCCCCAATCTTAACTTATGCTCGTCCTCGAGTAGGTAAGTGATAAACAGAATAATTTTTGAGGTGACATGCACCCTCACAAAGATCCAACCACTTGCAAGCATTGAAAGTTGGGATCAAAGAACTCTAAACATGTGCATGAAAGATGGAGTTCTAACAATAGGACATAGTAACTATGATGCAACATGGCAAGCTACAAACAAAGAAAGACCTACAAAGTTCACAAGGGTGACTAGAAACAAATAGTACAAGAGCAAGTAATAACACAATATGCATCAACTAATAAGCTTTGGAACACCGCACACAGAATGACAACTATGCTCTCTTAATGGTGCCTAAAGGTAGAAGGTGGAGACTCAATAGTGGTGGAAGAAAGACCTTTTTGTAAAGGAAGCAGGGATTACAAGTTTTAAAAAGATCTTCCAAAAATTATGGTACTTGTTAGCTTTCATCCCTCATTGCCCCTATCATAAGCATCTTGAAGTGGTTAAGGTTAAAGTGGCAAAGCTGGAGTATATATGCTTGACGAAGTATAAGCTGGCAATCTCATGCCCCTTAAATACGAGGGCCACACCTCATGCATACTCAACTTTGGGTCCAGGTAAGTTCTTGTCACTATAAGTATTTGCATATCATTGAGAACCGCCAACGGGGTACCCCTTGCACATGGTACATGAGCTTTCCCATAACCAAAATGACAAGGCAGGCAGACAATGAGCATCTCAGCAATTATTCTTATTTACCACGGGAATATGTTGCTTTTTTACCTCTTTCCTCTTTTCTCAATGTGTCTCTTTTTTAAGAAGAATGCTTCATAGATGTCACTATGGTGATGCTGCAAGTTTCCACCATGATTAGGCATGGCTTAGGCTAGCGGCCCAGGCGTTTCTCTAACACAGGATACAGACTCCATGGACTTACAAGTTCCCTCTTTATTTCACACCGGTGGCATCCATAGACAAAAGAACATGATATCAACTGAGTACAACAAGGTACAAGTGCAATATTAAAAACGTTCCCCGTGGCAGCACGGTTCTGCTAATTCCAACTTATAAGTGCAAGCATATACAACAAAGTTGTCACAATGGTTCAAGTTTATTAGGGGCAAAGAATAAAGTGTGCCATCAAGTTCGTGAGGGCTTTAATCACTAAGTTTTCACATAACAAAATAGTTTTTTAATTGGAAGATAGTTGAAAACAAGAATATACTTGGAATTGTGTAACACACCATGCATAGGAATTTATAGTGGAAACTTTGGAATAACTTGGTTTCTTGAGAGTTGGAGGCATAAGTAGAACTTACTCATACAAGTGGAGGCTAGCAAAAGACTGGGAGCAACCAACTAAGAGAGCAATAATGGCCAAAATCATGCAGTGCAACAAAGCAAACTAATCAAAGCAAAGAGTGGTACTACAAGTCAAGGACTAAATGATCATAGAGGCTAATAGTGACTTGTCATAGTCATAACATGGTGTAAGCATGCGCCAAGTCAACCCAAACAAAACATCAAAGGAGAATACCATAATACTATGCTTTTGCATGCTAAAACAACGCATAATTTTTTCAAGGCGCACTAAGCAATCACAATTGTTTGTAACAAGACATGCTACAGCAATAATCACTAAGCATAATGCTAAAACAACACCTAGCATGTCATGCTAAAGTCTAAGTCACAGTCGATGCAAGCTCCTCTTGTACTTCAAGCAAGAACTTACTACTCCTTTCCAAACACCAAGCAACTTATTTGCAAAACAACACAGTGAGAATAAGGGTACAAACTACTTTATTCAAGCAAACTAAACAAACTAAGAAAACCAAACAAAAACTAAGATTCTCCAAGAACAACACAACTATGCATGAAACAATAAAAACGAAGTGTCTAGACAGACCTGAGCTTTTTATTGATGAAGAAGGGGATGCCTTGGGCATCCCCAAGCTTTGACGCTTGTACCTCTTGGAGATTTCTTGGGGTGACAACATGGTGGCATCCCCAAGCTTAAGATTTTGTCCATTCTTCATCTCATTGCATCATTCTCTCTCTACACCTGAAATTTTTCCTTCATACAAAACTACACACAATCTTCATTAGAAACATTAGTGTATTCAAAAGATATTAGACCTCTGGCAAAGCTTTGGAATAGCAAGGCTTTTCACTAAAAACACAAGCTGCTATAGTAACTCCTTCAAAAAGCTCAATTTACATGCAGAGAACTTAAAAAGGAATCAATAACAAGCAAATGCAAATAATGGCAGAAATCTGGCAAAATAGACCAGCAGGTAGAAATGAATTTTTCCGAACATCTTATGTTACTCAAATCAAAAAGTGTTGAACTAACAAAGTTAGACAACATACTTAGGGATTTATTCGTAAATTTTTAGTGCAGTCCGAGTTATAGAGCCTCCTCACGAATTTTTTTGGTGGAGGACAGAAATCTGTTTCGGGACAGCAACTCACCAAATCTTACTTTCCTCTCATTAGAGGTTATTCTTGGCACAAAAAGCAAACAAAAAGGATAAGGAGAGGTTATTACAGAAGTAATAACTTCCAAGACTCAAGGAAACTCTTGGGTTATCTCCCAACAAGTACTTTTCTTTAACGCCTTTAAGTTAGGCACAAGAAGCAAGAAGAATCAAGTATTTTCAAATGAGGAAGCATTAACATCAAATCTTGCTTTCAAAGGAGGAGCAAAAAGCAACTTCTCTCTCCTCATAGGGAAGTGTTTGTTATCGCCATATTTTGGCCAAAGAAGGAGATGGGCCGTGATCAAGATGGGCTTGGAAGATGTGTATATTCAACGTGTTGTTGGATCGGCCTAGTGCGTGGATTTGGGCTAAATTGCCCGTGTATCTTGTATCATAGTAGGTTCCATGTTAGTTTAGGTTCCGTTTCAGTTTAGGTAAAGATAGAGTTGTAGAGTTATTCCAAAAGTAGAGAGTCTTCGGACTATAAATATGTACCTAAGGTTATTGAGAAAAGGAGGACAACCACGTTCACGACAAACACAATCTCGGCGCATCGCCACCCCTTGTTTTCGAGGGTTTCTTTCGGGTAAGTGTCATGCTGCCTAGATTGCATCTTGCGATCTAGGCAGTATTTTTACTTATGCGTTATTTGGTGTTACTCGTACTGAAGCCTTGTTGATGGCGAGTAACATTATTATCATAGATCTGTTGAGGTTAGCATCGGTGTTCTTCGTTATAATCGTTTGATTTTGCTACCTCTAGTTGTCTCGCTAGCTTTGCACCTTTTTCCCAAGTGCAAGGGTAGCACCTTGCTTGATCTTTATTTAGCTGATTCGATCTGTTATGGTTGTGCCTTGCTCGCCAAGGTTTAGTTTGATATCTACGTAGTCAGGCCTTACAAACGGGTTGAACGATCCAGTAGTACGTAGGGACGTGTCTTATTCGCTCTAGAGAAGTTGTTCCGGTAATTGACTTTACGTTGGTTATTAGGCCTCCTCTAGGGTTAATATTCTTCATCTTTTGTACATATCAGTCTCAATTACGGGTAGGACGTTCCAGTTACGTGGTGAAAACGTTAAACCGTCGTAGATCGATTTAACTTGTAGTGATCAAGCAAAACCCCATGTTGTCGTAAATCTAATGCAAAACCATGGGGCAATCGGCTCTAGGAGCCGATTTACAGGGAAACCTGGGAGCCGGTCACGGCTCGAATTTTACGTATACTTGTTTACCATGCAGGAAATCAATCGGAGCAATCCTTCACCTTCCTGACCAGGTATAGGTCAGGTGGCACGCCCTCGAACCAAGCCAGGGCGCGTGCCGGAGTTTTGCGGGCCGTTGCCCGAGGGACCAGGGCCCACCAGCAGTTCTGGGAGCCTCCCGGCTCTTCGTGTTGCTCGTCGCTGCCCGCCGATGAGTTTTGACAGGCAACATATTCTGGCATGCCCGGTGGGACCTTCAACAACGTCTACATCAACGTCCAACGCTGCGATGGAGAGCAGACCAGTCACGTACGACGAGCTGCCTGAAGAGCACAAGGCGAAGTATGATGAGATCAGAAATCTCTTCGAAGCCGATCTCATCGGCTCTTTTGAGAGGACCCGTAAGCATGGCATCAAGTGGATGGGGTTCTCCCCCGAGGGTGCTCTTGATGAGGTAGATCTGTCCGTTCCTTCGGAGGAGCGCACCAGAGCTCTACGACAGGAAGTCAACTACATGGTGGCTCATTCTCTGCACCGCCATTCTGAGAGCCTGGTGAACGCTTTCGAGCGGGTCGCAGTTCGCGTAGTTCAGGAGATCATGAAACGTCAGTACTCTCCGTCGGGGCCTACTTTAGGGACTCACCAGGGAGAAAGACCGCTCCAGACCAGGCCGCAGCTGCCATTCACACTTGCGGCTCCAGAGCCGCCAGGAGCAGCGGCTTACGTCGTCTACAAGGCTGGAGGCGACCCAGGCGATTGCCAATTCCTGTTTGAGCCACCTAAGGAAATCCCACACGGATATATATGCGCCTACGTGCCGGACTGCAACAACCTGTCACGCACCAGCCAGATTGCAACCGCAGGAGTTTCTGCGGCAGGGGTTCCTGGGGCAGGATCTTCAGGAGCAGGCGTTTCTGGAGCAGCGATGTCTGGGATAGACGCTGACAAACAGGCGTGGCTAGCCAAGTATGCCACTGGAACAAGTCATGAGAATCTAGCCCCTGCAGCTCAAACAGTGGAGCAAATCCGTACCATCCTGAGAGACCAGTTCGGCTTCGTGCCGAAGAGAAGGACAATCGGCTATTCAAAGTCGTACCCCAACGAGTTTGATCTGATTCCGCTGCCGCCCAAGTATCGGCTCCCTGAGTTCTCAAGGTTTAGCGGATCAGAAGGGTCAAGCTCGATCGAGCACATAAGCCGATACCTGGCACAGCTAGGCATAATTTCGGCATCAGATCAGATGCGCGTAAGGTTTTTTGCGCAATCGCTGACAGGACCAGCTTTTGGGTGGTACACCTCGCTGCCACCTGATTCGATTCATACCTGGAAGCAACTGGAAGAGCAGTTCCACATCCAGTACCATTCAGAGGCTACTGAGGCTGGCATTGCAGACCTGGCTCAGGTGCGGCAGAAGCGAGGAGAAACTGTAGCAGAGTACATCCAGCGCTTCAGGACCGTCAAGAACCGATGTTACTCCGCTCGTTTAACTGAGAAGGAAGCAGTCGAACTGGCAGTGTTGGGTCTCTCAGCACCCATCAAGGATCTGGCTTTCCAAGTAGAGTATAACTCATTGGCGCACATGGCCCAGAAACTGACGATGTATGAACAGCGCCACCCTGAGTTATACCAAGACAAGTTCAAGCGCCCGATAGGCCTGGTCGATACAGAAGAAGGGGATCCTACGCAAGACCAGGAGGTGGCCGTGGCTGAATGGGCTCGGGGGGCAGACCCCGTGTCCTGCAAATGGGTGAAACAGCAAGGGCCTGCAAAAGGGTTCGACTTCGACGTGAGCAAAGCTGAGCAGATTTTCGATTTACTGCTGAAGGAGAAGCAGCTGAGGTTACCCGACGGCCATAAAATCCCCACGGCTCAGGAAATGAACGGGAGACCATACTGCAAGTGGCATCACTCGTTCACCCACACCACCAATGACTGCAAAGAGCTACGTCGCCAAATCCAAATGGCGATAGAGCAAGGCCGTCTGATCCTTGGGCAGTTCGCCATGAAAGTGGACACAAACCCATTTCCTGGCGTTAACATGGTAGAGCTCAGTCGCCCCGCGAGGCGCCGGCTGGATTTTTCGTTCGGTGTTAATATGGCAGGGTCTGGGTACCACCATGACACGTACAAGGAGGAAGGTGGTCGCTCTCGGGGCAAAGAGAGAGAAGAGGCTGGTCCATGCGACCGGCCCGGCCATAGCGACAGGCGGTACTTAACAGAGGAACAGGTGAGGAGAGTACGGTATCAGAAGCCGCACTCCACGCATCTCCTTAAGAAGTATGAGCGTCAGTATGACCAACGGCGCCAGCACGATGGAGACGATAAAGGATATGAGCACCTCACTAGGGGGCCGTCAAAAGAAAAGGAAGGCGCAGAGAAACATTGGGACTGTCCTTTCTTCAAGTACTGCTGGGACGCGGGAATGAGCCGATTGCCTACAGTCGACAACTGCCCGGAGTGTGGACAGCAGAGGGAGGACACCATGCCAGTTTCAGTGTTCAAACGTTTAGGGCCTCTCCCACCTCAGAGCCGTCACAGGGAGTCCGCTCGAACAAAGGACCTCGAGAAGCCAAGGGGTGACAAGGAAGAAGACAGATATCACCGTCCAAGATGGTGTCCAGACGGACTCAGACATACCCAAAAGCGTAGAGTGCAGCGGCTGCGTAACTTGGAGGAAGCTGAAGCGCAGTATCTCCACGCTCTAAAGAAAGCACGGCCCGATCTGGCCGTCAAAATTAGGCAGACCCTGGAAGCGGAAGACCGCCCGACAAGGAAAGAATGGCGCCCCAAACCAGTAAAAGCCGATGCACAGACATCGGCTGGCACAAACATGGTGTTCGTACTTCCGTCGGAATTCTGCGCGCCAAGAACCAATGAGCTACCAGTGGCACAGTTTGACTGCGGTCCACGGCCGGTTATCTTTGAGAAGCCACGTGAGAAGGGTTACAAACATCTGAAAGCCCTGTACCTGCGAGGTTACATCAATGGGCAACCTGTCAGCAAGATGTTGGTGGACACCGGAGCGGCAGTCAATATCATGCCGTACTCCATGCTACGACGTTTGGGTCGCTCTACTGCAGATCTGATCAAAACCAACGTCACGTTAAGCGACTTCAACGGCCAGTCTTCGGAAACACAAGGCGTGCTGAACGTGGATCTGACAGTGGGCAGAAAAACCATACCCACGTCATTTTTCGTCGTGGACAGCAAAAGTACCTACGCTGTCTTGCTAGGTAGAGATTGGATTCATGCTAATTGCTGCATTCCATCCACGATGCACCAGTGCCTCATACAGTGGGACGGAGATGAAGTGGAGGTCATCCATGCAGACGATTCTATCGAGGTTTCCATAGCTGGCATGAACGTCTGGGAAGCAGAAGACCAAGAGCCGATCTCTGGAATTAGTTTAGACGGCTGTGAGCGCATTGAAGCTACAAAAAACGGGGTGAGGCTGGTCTTATCCACTGGCCTGACAGAGTAGGAAAGTTCACGACCAGGCGTGGTACGGCCGATCCTCGCGATCGGCCACAAAAAATAAAAAGCACCAATCATACGACAAGAGGATCATGCAGTCGTAGCAGGGAGACGCCATGCCATTGTAAAACAATAAGTTGTAGACCATCCCTGACTAATGCAAGCAAAAAGGGGGCCGATTCTGGCAATCGGCCCAAATTATTTTTGTTACCCTCACCTACCGTTTGCCCTGTGTTTACCATCGATTTGACAGGTGACGGAAAGCTAGGGTATGGGTTTACATCTGCTGATGAGCTAGAAGAGATCGACATTGGTCCTGGGGATAAGCCACGACCAACATTTATCAGCAAGAAGTTAGACCCGAGTCTGCGGGGTCCGATGATAGCCCTGTTGAGAAGATATCCAGACTGCTTCGCCTGGGACTACACAGAAATGCCCGGGTTAGACAGGAGCATCATTGAGCATCGACTCCCGCTTAAAAAAGGATTTCGGCCATTTCAGCAGCGAGCACGACAAATGAAGGCCGAAATTCTGGAAGAAGTCAAAAAAGAGGTCGAGAAAATGTTGACGGCCAAGTTAATCAGGCCATGCAGGTATGCTGAGTGGATTTCTAGTATAGTACCTGTAGAGAAGAAGGACGGCCGATGGCGTGTTGCCATAGATTTTCGGGATCTAAACAGAGCTACCCCAAAGGATGAGTATCCGATGCCGGTGGAGGAGACGTTAATTAACGCAGCAGCTGGTCATAAAATCCTGAGCTTCATGGATGGCAATGCCGGTTACAACCAAATTTTTATGGCTCCAGAAGATATACACAAGACGGCGTTCAGATTCCCAGGCTCAGTGGGGTTGTTCGAGTATGTAGTCATGACGTTCGGACTGAAGAATGCCGGCGCCACTTACCAAAGGGCCATGAATTACATTTTCCATGATCTGATCGGCAAGTTGGTGGAAATTTACATCGATGACGTGGTGGTCAAGTCTGCTTCCGTGCACGGACACTTGGACGATCTTCAGCGCGTTCTGGACCGAACAAGAAAATTCGGGCTACGGATGAATCCAAAGAAGTGTGCCTTCGGGGTCACGGCCGGTCAGTTCTTGGGTTTTTTGGTCCATGAACAAGGGATTGAGATCGGCCTGAAAAGTCAGGAGGCAGTACGGACAATGAAGCCACCTACCACAAAGAAAGAGCTGCAGTCTCTAATCGGCAAGATCAACTTCGTCAGAAGATTCATCTCCAATCTGTCAGGAAGAATAGAACCGTTCATGGGACTGGTGAAAACTAAATCTGACGAGGAATTTCGCTGGGGGGCAGAACAGCAACGAGCCTTCGACGAGATCAAAGAATATCTGACGAAACCACCAGTGTTGGTTCCGCCCCAGCCGGACAGACCATTCTACATTTACTTGTCAGTGGCTGACACGTCCATCGCCTCGGTGGTGGTACAAGTTTATGATGGGCTAGAGCGAGTCGTATTTTACATAAGCAGAAGGATGCTGGACGCGGAGACAAGGTATCCCGATATCGATAAGTTGTGCCTCTGCCTGTTTTTCACCTGCACCAAGCTGCGCCACATCTTGCTATCAGCAGAGATCATCATCATATGCAAATCAGACGTCATAAAGCACATGCTGTCGGCTCCTATGTTAAAAGGCCGACTGGGCAAATGGATGTTTGCATTATCAGAGTTTGACATCCGGTATCAACCCGCGAAAGCAGTTAAGGGACAGGCGCTGGCCGATCTTATTGCTGAAAGGATCAATACTAACATAGCAGCACTGTCCATAAGAGCGTGGGCTATGTTTTTCGACGGATCAGTTTGTGACGATGGCTGCGGCATCGGCATTTTACTCGTGTCGCCCGGGGGGCAACATTTTCCTTCTCCATCAGATTGTCTACCTCTCGCACCAACAATGTAGCCGAGTACGAGGCGATACGCAAGGGAATGGAGTTACTCCTCGAAGCCGGAGCAGAAGCAGTGGAAATTTTTGGAGACTCCAAGTTGGTGATTTCCCAACTCACGGAGGAGTACAAATGTGAGAGCGAGTCCCTCTTCCCATTGTGGTTGCACTGCCGTGAGCTGATGGCGCAGTTCCGGTACATAAACTTCACCTGGATCCCGCGGTCGCAGAACATAGAGGCAAATGATCTTGCACAGATGGCTTCAGGCTACAAGGATGTAGCAGAGGGAGCTGATATTCAGGTACAGTTCCTGGAAGCTGACGACTGGAGAGCCGATATCTTCAATTACTTGAAGGATTCGGCTCGGGGGGCACCTAAACGGATAAGGTACAAAGCCATGAAGTATGTGCTTATTGGGGATGACATGTTTTACAGGACTCTGGAAGGATTATTGCTCAAATGTCTGGGGACAGCCGAGGCTAATCGGCTCCTACACGAGGTACACGAAGGCGCCTGTGGAACTCACCAATCAGCTCACAAGATGAAATGGTTGATCAGGCGATCAGGGTTTTATTGGCCCACCATGCTTGAGGACTGTTTCAACTACTACAAAGGGTGTCAAGCATGTCAGAAATTTGGAAAATTTCAGATGGTACCCGCATCAGCAATGAATCCCATCATCAAGCCTTGGCCGTTCCGAGGTTGGGGCATGGATATGATCGGTAAAATCAATCCTCCATCAAGCAAAGGCCACATGTGGATTTTGGCCATCACTGATTATTTCACTAAATGGGTGGAAGCTGTCCCGATGAAATCAGTGAACTCAAAGGATGTTATCAACTTTGTGAAAGAGCATGTCATCCATAGATTCGGGATTCCCCAAACTATCACGACCGATGGGGGTTCGGTCTTTATTTCTCAGGAGTTTAGAAAGTTCAGCGAGGACATGGGGATTAAGCTGATCAGATCATCTCCATACTATGCTCAGGCTAATGGGCAAGCTGAAGCATCCAACCAGAGCCTCATCAAGCTGATCAAGAGGAAAGTCGATGAACACCCTAGGCGTTGGCATGAGGTTTTGTCAGAGGCATTGTGGGCTTATCGCATGTCATGCCATGGGGCGATTAAAACTTCGCCATATCATCTAGTATATGGACAAGAAGCCGTATTGCCCCGGGAAATTACGGCGGGATCGAGACGTGTCACTTTTCAGGACGATCTAACAACTGAAGAATATGCAACCCTGATGAGTGACAGTGTGGAGGATTTAACTGAGCTCAGGCTGTGGTCGCTTGAGAAGATCAAAGAGAACAAGGCCAAGGTAGCTCGTGCATACAACAAGAAAGTGAGGCCAAAGGAATTCCACGTTGGTGATCTGGTATGGGAAGTTGTGTTGCCATTAGGGACTAAGGATGCAACATATGGTAAATGGTCTCCAAATTGACACGGGCCGTACAGGGTTGATCAAGTTTTAAGAGGAAACGCATACAGGCTTGAGGAGCTGGACGGCGTGAAATTCCCGGTGGCGGTCAACGGTCAACATCTCAAGAAATATTTCCCAAGCATGTGGGATGATGGACAGTAAAACATGGGGGCCGATACATGAAATCGGCCAGGTAAAAACCACGTGATATGTAGGGGGCCGATATTGAAAATCGGCCGAATAAAAAAATAAAATAATATATAGCCGATGCATGGTCATCGACTCTAGAGGTTCACATTTGCTACAAACAGGTGCCAGTATCCACCTACAAGCTACTGAAGAAATCTTCATTCTTGCCCGTCATTAGCTGTTTGTTCAGGGCACATATTTTGATGGGCAATTGGAGATCTAGGTCGCTCCTTGTTGAAGAAGATCGTAGGTTACCGTTTGAAACTAAGAAGCGACCGTTTAGGTTTGCCTGAGCATGTGACCAAGTCAGACCTTGTCAACGTTTTTGGGAAAAACCGATATGCATCGACTCTTTGAGCTGTGCCTGGTTGACTGAGTAAACATAGCAAGGTAAAAGCCGATGCGTTGCTATCGGCTTCTGGAGCATCGACCTATTTTTATTATCGGCAAAATTGGGGCGGCAAGAGCAATCTTCGAGAGAACGGATTTTTTTTTTCATTTCAGAAGCTGGTTGCTTACAAAAGGACTGGTCGATTACAGAAGGAAGCTTATGACTACTACTGTTACTGCTACTGGTTCCTAATCTAGCCCGAGGTCGTCGTCGCTGTCGTCGCCGCCGTCTTGTACGCTATCCTCGGCGCTGCTTCCGGCGTCGTCTTCGCTGCTGCTGCTGAAGAAGCCAGCAGGGGCCTCCTCGTCTTCGTCGTCGTCGGTATCCTCGCTGGACCCGGTGCGGAAGTACTTCACCGGCTGGTACTCCTCGGAGGAGGTGTCCTCCTCTTCCTCCTCCTCCTCGGAGGAGTCGACGTCGTCCTAGGACATGGCGCCGTCGATGTTGTCTGCCTCCAGTTCCCCATCAGCAAGGAACTGCAGGTCTTCTTCGCCGTCGGTTAAGGACGCGTCGTCCTCCGACCAAACGGCGAAATCCCAACCCCTCTCGTCCCACCATTGTTGGGCGAGAGTGTTGTACGCCGCCATCGGCGGGTGCTCCGGCGTTGGCTCTCGGTCACTCATTGAGTTGGAGGCGTGGGAGGACAGGCCAGAGGAAGCAGAGGACGCCATGGCGAAGAAACATGGTTTTTTCGGCGGAGGAAGAAGGATTTTTTTGCTGTTGGAGGCAGATGGGGATTGCGAACTGCTTAGGTGGATTTAAATAAGGGGAATAGTAGAGAGACGGTTCAATGCCATAACGGTTTCCCAGAATGTGCTGCCAAAATCGTCAAATCATACACTGCGAAGGAGTTGAGAAGACAGGGCATCATGATGAAGAGGTGGTGTGACGATCCTGTTCTGCAACGCATTCTGTCAACGCGCAACCCGATACAAAAAAAAGAGGGGGAAGGAAAAAATATATCAGCAGAGTGGTTTTGGAATTATCATTGCCAAAACCAGGGGGGCATGTGTTATCGCCATATTTTGGCCAAAGAAGGAGATGGGCCGTGATCAAGATGGGCTTGGAAGATGTGTATATTCAACGTGTTGTTGGATCGGCCTAGTGCGTGGATTTGGGCTAAATTGCCCGTGTATCTTGTATCATAGTAGGTTCCGTGTTAGTTTAGGTTCCGTTTCAGTTTAGGTAAAGATAGAGTTGTAGAGTTATTCCAAAAGTAGAGAGTCTCCGGACTATAAATATGTACCTAAGGTTATTGAGAAAAGGAGGACAACCACGTTCACGACAAACACAATCTCGGCGCATCGCCACCCCTTGTTTTCGAGGGTTTCTTTCGGGTAAGTGTCATGCTGCCTAGATTGCATCTTGCGATCTAGGCAGTATTTTTACTTATGCGTTATTTGGTGTTACTCGTACTGAAGCCTTGTTGATGGCGAGTAACATTATTATCATAGATCTGTTGAGGTTAGCATCGGTGTTCTTCGTTATAATCGTTCGATTTTGCTACCTCTAGTTGTCTCGCTAGCTTTGCACCTTTTTCCCAAGTGCAAGGGTAGCACCTTGCTTGATCTTTATTTAGCTGATTCGATCTGTTATGGTTGTGCCTTGCTCGCCAAGGTTTAGTTTGATATCTACGTAGTCAGGCCTTACAAACGGGTTGAACGATCCAGTAGTACGTAGGGACGTGTCTTATTCGCTCTAGAGAAGTTGTTCCGGTAATTGACTTTACGTTGGTTATTAGGCCTCTTCTAGGGTTAATATTCTTCATCTTTTGTACATATCAGTCTCAATTACGGGTAGGACGTTCCAGTTACGTGGTGAAAACGTTAAACCGTCGTAGATCGATTTAACTTGTAGTGATCAAGCAAAACCCCATGTTGTCGTAAATCTAATGCAAAACCATGGGGCAATCGGCTCTAGGAGCCGATTTACAGGGAAACCTGGGAGCCGGTCACGGCTCGAATTTTACGTATACTTGTTTACCATGCAGGAAATCAATCGGAGCAATCCTTCACCTTCCTGACCAGGTATAGGTCAGGTGGCACGCCCTCGAACCAAGCCAGGGCGCGTGCCGGAGTTTTGCGGGCCGTTGCCCGAGGGACCAGGGCCCACCAGCAGTTCTGGGAGCCTCCCGGCTCTTCGTGTTGCTCGTCGCTGCCCGCCGGTGAGTTTTGACAGGCAACAGTGTTCAATACCTTTCTTGAATGGAAAATGATATTGTATGGTGCCTTCTTTCATATCAATGATGGCACCAACTGTACTAAGAAAAGGCCATCCCAGAGTAATAGGACAAGAAGCATTGTATTCAACATCCAAAACATAGAAATCAACAAGGACATAAGCATTGTTAACCATGATGGGAACATCATTAATACTCCCCATGAGTTTCTTCTTAGCATTATCATTCAGTGGGACATCCAAATAACAATCTTCTAATGATGGCAAATCAGGCATTTCATAAATCTTCCTAGGCATAATAGAGACACTAGAACCAAGATCACATGAAGCTTTGAGATCAAAATCATTCACTTGCATATTGATAATGGGTTCCCAACTATCTTCTACTTTCCTAGGAATAGAAGCTTTGTGTTTTAGCTTCTCTTCCTTAATCTTAATAGGAGCATCTGTAATATGTTTGGTAAAGGAAACATGCATATCACTAGTATCAAGACTTCTAGCAAGCTTTTGTAAGAACATAATCACTTCAGAAATATTGCAACCATCAATATCAAAGTCAAACTTAGCATCACTAATGGTAGGCATAGTAGTAGGAGGAATAGGGGCTACTTGTGGTTTAGTGGTGATAGTGCACACACTATTGTTTCTATCAATTTCAGCTTCCCTTTCCCACTTAGCATGAAGTTGAGCTAACAGCCTAACATTTTCATCAATAGTAACTTGTATGGCATGAGAAGTAGCAAAGGTATTTTCCATAGTTTCAGGTTTAGCGGCCATTTTATTAACCAAGGAAGTTTGAGCTTCAGACAAAGAGGATATATTTTTCTCAACAGTTAAAAGTTTTTCCTATATAGTCTTATTGAAAGTGGTTTGTTTACTAATAAAATCCTTGAGCATGACTTCAAGTTCAGAGGGGGCACTTATAGCATTATTGTAAGAGCTTCCATAGGATTTTCCATTATTAGGAGGATAAGGCCTATAATTGGTGTTGCTACCAAAACTATTCCTATATGCATTGTTGTTGAAATTGTTGTTTCTAATGAAGTTCACATCAACTTGCTCTTCTTGATCAACCAAAGAGGCTAAGGGAACACTATTAGGATATAGAGGAGCTTTCCCATTAACAAGCATAGCCATAATAACATCAATCTTTTCACTCATACAGGAAGTTTCCTCAACAGAATTTACCTTCTTACCATGTGGAGCTCTCTCAACGTGCCATTCAGAGTATTTAACCATCATATTATCAAGGAGACTTGTTTCAAAACCCAAAGTGAGGCCCATGAAGGTACCCTCAGCAGCAGAATCCAACAGGTTTCTTGAGGAGGAGTTCAAACCTGCATAAAAAGTCTATATAATCATCCAAGCAGTGAGTCCATGAGTAGGGCAATTTTTAACCAAAGATTTCATTCTTTCCCAAGCTGGAGCAACATGTTCACTATCAAGTTGTTTAAATTTCATAATGTTACCTCTCATAGCAATAATCTTAGCAGGAGGATAGTACTTTCCAATAAAAGCATCTTTGCATTTAGTCCAAGAATCAATACTATTTTTAGGCAAATATACCAACCATTCTTTAGCTTTTCCCCTCAAGGAGAAAGGAAAAAGTCTGAGTTTAATAATATCTCCATCTATATCCTTATACTTTTGCATATCACAAAGTTCAACAAAGCTATTAAGATGGGCAGCAGGATCATCAGAACCAGCACCAGAAAATTGCTCTCTCATCATAAGATTCAACCAAGCAGGCTTAATTTCATAAAAGGTAGCATCAGGAGCAGGTGGAGCAATAGGAGTGCTTAGGAAATAATTGTTGTTGGTGCTAGTGAAGTCACACAACTTGGTGTTCTCAGCAGAGTTCATTTTGGCAAAGGTTGGCAAGCCAAAAACAACAGGAACAGCTAGAGCAGGAACTAATTTTTTTGTGTTTTTGAATAAAGAAAGAAAACCAAGCTAAAATAATCTTTTTTTGAAAAGAGGCAAACAAAACCAAGCAAAAAAACGAACAAAACTAAAAATAAAGTAAATATAAAGTAAGTGAAGGACTCCCCTAGTGAAAACGTCCTTAGCCTCCCCGACAACGGTGCCAGAAAACTTGTTGATGACTCCTTGATGGCGCCAGAAAACTTGGTGCTTGATGTGGAGTCTTGTTGGGAACCCCAAGAGCAAGGTGTGAAGAGCACAGCAGCAAGTCTTCCCTCAGTTGAGACCGAGGTTATAGTGTAGGGGTTCGTAGCATGAAAAACAAAAAAAAAATTATCGCATACAAACAAACAAGCCAAGATCTATCTACTAGATTGTTGCAACGAGTCGATGGAATAACTTACCCTCGAAGATTCCAAAGCGGTTAACGAGAGCAGATTCTCGTGGGTGATGTAGTCGTACTCTTTCCGATCTCAAGATCGCGTAGACGATCCTTCCGGCGCAGCGTTCCGGCAGCGCTCCCGCAGTCGGTCACACGTTCGGTACTCGACGAAGACCTTCCTCTCTCTTGTTCCAGCAGGCAGCGGAGGTTGTAGCACTCTCCTCGTGATTCCGGCAGCACAACGGCGTGGTACCGGAAGTAGAGGGGAGATCCCGCAGGGCTTCGCCTTAAGCCGGAGCGAGTATGGTGGAGTATGAGAGAGAGCTATTAGTGGTCTAGGGTTTAGACACACCAATTAGAAGGCTCTAATCCGAAGGCTAGTGCAATTAGAAGCTCTAAACCAAAGCAGCTCTAAACCGGAGTCTAGGGCTAGGATTTAGATTAGAGGATAGGAACTTGTGTGTCTAGAGGAGGAGGCCCTGCCCCTCCTTTTATAGGTGGGAGGGGCGGCCAAGGGGAGGGGAGTCCCTCCCCAAGTCGGCTTTGGTTGGCGCGCCGGCTTGGAGGGACTCCTCCCCCAAGTCGGTTCCAACCACCTCTTGCTTGTTTCCCACAGTTTCCTGTTTTAGCCGTTTGACTTTTAAACTGGCCATTTGACTTTTCTGTTTTAGGATTCAATTTAATCCTTTATTTGGAACAGCAAGAACACTTAGTACATGATGCAATCATTCAATATGTAATGACACATTCATGTACCCTCCCCCTCCCCCCGGAGTGCCGGACAATCCGGAACCTTCTAGAACATTTCCGATGAAAACACCGGAATCATTCCCGAACTCCGAAACAGGACTTTCCTTATATGAATCTTATTCTCCGGATCACCTCGTGATATCCCGGATCCCATCCGAGACTCCGAACAACATTCGGTCTCTTTCTCATAATACCATAACTACTCAAAACAACGTCGAATCCTTAAGTGTGTCTCCCTACGGTTCGTGAATTATGCGGACATGATCGAGACACTTCTCCGAACAATAACCAATAGAGGAATCTGGAAATTCATATGGCTCCCACATATTTCTACGATTACTTTGCGATCGAATGAACCACTTACATACGATACCAATTTCCCTTTGTCTCACGATAGTTTACTTATCCGAAGTTATGATCGTCGGTATCTCTGCATACCTAGTTCAACCTCGTTACTGATAAGTACTCTTTTCTCGTTCCCGTGATATGTGATCCCTTGTGAGCCAGTCACATGCTTGCAAGCTACTTGGATGACATTCCACCAAGAGGGCCCAGAGTATATCTATCCGTCATATGGATGGACAAATCCCACTCTTGATCCATGTGTTTCAACCGATACTTTCCGAACACTCAATGCCACCTTTATAGCCACCCAGTTACGGTGTGGTGTTTGATGTCATCAAAGCATCCATCCGGTAAAGGTGATATGCATGATCTCATGGTCGAAGGAATTAGGTTACTATGTATCAGAAAGCATATAGCAATTGAACTATTTAAATGACTTGATCTTTATGCTACGCTTATCTATAGGAGTATGTCCATCACATCATTCTCCTAATGATATGATCATGTTGTTAATAACATCTCTATGTTCATGATCAGAAAACCATGATCATATATTAACCAACAAGCTAGTTTAACAAGAGGCTTTACTAGGGACTCTTATTTTAGTTTACAAATCATACACGTATTAATGTTTCCGGTTAATACAATTATAGCATGGTATGTAAACATTTATCATAAGTGTGAAGATATGATAATAACCACTTTATTATTGCCTCTTGGGCATATCTCCAACAGTCTCCCACTTGCACTAGAGTCAATAATCTAGTTTCAAACCTTTGTGTATTAAACACCTATGGTTTTCCGGTGTTGTATGTACACGATTGCTAGTGGTCAACTGATCTCCGGATCTGACACTTCCAGGTCCGTGTGTAATTGCATGTCTTTGCGTCTCTACGCATCACTCATTCTCTAATGAGATGGCTTTGTATAAATTTGGTCTTTCGGTGTGACCTTTAGCTCTTTGGGGTTAAAACATGTTGATATTATTGTCGCACAATATATCTTCATAGTATTATCCCGCTGTGAACTACACCTAGTTTGATAACAAACTACTTGACACAAATGCCCTCTTTAGCTGCTATAGTAGCAGTCATATACTTAGCCTTTTGTTGTAGTATCTGTCACAATGTCTTAACATTGGAACTCATCCAAATCCATTATGGAACTCACTTTCCATTACATTGTGCCACCCTTAGTTTAGATTGAGATAAAATTAATTTGTACTTTGTGACAAAGCTAGTATCAATGTAGTACTTTTACAATGAACTAACCAGCTATTTGTCACTTCTACAAATATTATACTCTTAGTTCTTCCAAAAGATCATAAGAATATCCTTACTATTGTCCAATGATCATCTTACGAATCATTCTGGTATATGCTCACAACATTTAGAGCATAGGACATATCTGGATTTGTACATATCACAGTATGATTGATATAAATACTCTTTGTGATTTCATACATCAAGTATCAATCTATACTTGATTATTTGTTTCACTTTACCAAATGTCAATACACTTGAATATATCATCAATATTGAACTCATTCAATCCTTTCTGTGCGACAAGAACCTCTCTTGTAGTTTCTATATTGAACTCATTCAATATCTTGTCTATGTACTTCTGGCATAACCATATTAGCGTCTATTGATGCCAAATATTTGGGTTTTGCCTAAGTCTTTCATCGGGATGAAATTCTTAATATGTGTTAATAAAAGATACATTATTTCCAATCAACAATATGTCTTCCACATAATGTATTAGAAACATGTCTTAGCGCTCCCACTTAATTTCTTGCAAATGCAAGCATCTTCATCGTCTCTGATGAACTTTTAAATTCCTTTAACAGTTTCATCATAGTGAAGATTCCAACTCCGCAATGCTCACTTTAACCATTGAAGTTTGCATATGCTTTTAGCATCCTTTGAATTAACAAAACCCTATGGACCGTGTTATGCACATGTCCTAGGTAACGATTCTATTAGAAGAACTTGTTTTGTTTATTCAACTACCATATACCAAATTATATGTAGTGGTTGCTACATTAATCCGTCTAGACTAAATATCACTATGAAAGATCAAATCTTGTCATATACAACCTTTGAACATTGTTGTGAACTCTTTTCCAACATGTCGACTATTTCATAGATGTAAAACATCCATGTCTATTTCTTTATAGATCCAAATACGACTGTAAGATCTTACACCTTTCTCGAGGGTCCTTCAAGTTCAAAACTTGATTTCTCGTGTATGGAACTATCACGGATTTTATGGCTTCAAGCCATTTGACGGAGTCAGGGCCCATCATCGCTTCTTTGCATGTAGTCGGTTCATTTATTCTCAAATAATGATTCAACCCTCAAATCTTGGTATTTGATTGTTTACCCGATCTACTTGTTTCAATAGGAACTTAGATCTCCGTGACCACAACCTTTGAGGCACATGAGCCATGAGCATTGTTGCTGCCTCCGGAACACTTTTCGGTGCTGCGCAACTTTGCACATATAGCTAAGGTTCCTTTAACCTTATCAAAGTTCTATTATCCTCCCACTTTTCTTTTCACGAAAAATTCCTTCCCAAAGAAACTTGACTTCTAAGCGACAAACACTTTTGTCTCTGGTGTTATGGAGGAATACTCAACAGTTATACAAAGACAGGTTCATCCGACTTTGGTTGCAAACATCTTTCTTATGCATAGCATACCAATGTTTAAGAAAGGACAACTTGGGTTTTATCCCAAACCATAACTTTATATGGTGTCATTTCAACGGATTATGATGGAGCTCTTTTCAGTGGAAAAACGGTAATATCTAAAGCTTTTAATCTTTAAAATACAATGGCAGTTTTATGAATTATACCTTTGATCTTACCATGTCAAACAAGGTTTAATTACATATCTCGAACGCTCCATACCCTTATGGTGTTTCGGGAAATGCAAATCCATGGAACGATTCCTTAAATCTCAGGTATTATGCTAAACTCTGTAACTCAAATATCTTCCTTTATGATCTTTATCATAAACTGTTTATATTCTTGTTACAATGATTTTGCACTTCATCTTGAAAGTCTTTGAACTTTTCAAATGTTTCATACTTCATCCTTATTAAGTAAATATTCATATATTCACTCAAAATTTCGGAAAAAGCAAATGAAGTTAAAATCCATCGCTCTTGACTACACATAATGGACTTCGTACAACAATATGTACAAATTCCAATAAGCTAGTCTTTCGTTCCCTTTTGGCCTATGAACGAAGTTTCAATTATCTCTAGGAAAGTTTCACAAGTGTCATTTTATCAAAAATCAAAAGACTCCAAAATTCCATCCACATGGAGTTTCTTCATGTTTTCTTTTCAGTATAATTTAAACGGCGATGTCACTTCCTAAGTGATCTTTCAATCAATTTGTCTTTCGACATCTTTAGCACTAGTTTTATGGATGTGATGTCTCCAACGATATTTGCGAATCCATCTTTTATGGATTACTGCAATTATTTGAACAACCCTTTTGTTCTCATAATACCTGATAAAACAAATCTTTAAAGGCAAGCTTTGATGTTTAACGAGCAACACAATAACCCTTTATTTGTTCTCGATGAACATCATCACATATTCTTTTGCTAGTTACTTAGGCCATTGTAGTTCATGAATTGTGTTGTTTCGTATGACGATTCACACCAACAAATTCAGTATCAAATACTTGAGAACCACATTTTAATAAGCAAAGAATATAGCCATAACATGTATATCATCTATATACTTAAGCTGAACAATTCTAGTCTTTTCCTTTCTGCCATATACTTATGAGATTTTCTTTCAATATTTCCTTCTCTGTCTGAAAGAATCTATCAACATCAATAGTGGAGTCATACATATGACACATAGTCCAAAACATGTATAGTTAAATACCAATGTCTTTGGACTTGCACTTTGAAGTAGATCACCATCATCAAATGTTTGGTGTTCTTTCAAATTCCTTTCTTTAGTAAACTCTTAGTGTAGTAAACATTTTACCTACATCAAATATTCACCCTCATCATGGATTTATCCATGATCAAGCTACTTTTAGCTTGTAACGGTGAATCGCAAGTATAATGTTGCTCTCCAAAACCTTTTGGAGGATTAGGACAACTAGTGTCTCCAACCTTTTGCAAATTCTCATCAAAATATGAGAACATGAACTTTGCCATATTATACTCTATCATGTTGAAACCAATACTTTGTTTCAGATATCACAATATCTTCCACACATCATGGTTTCTGAAACAACTCTTTCAGATCCTATATAACCTTGATATTAAGACAATTCTTTGAATATCAAGAATCATGGAGACAAACATGATACTCATATACTAACACTTGGAATTGTCACCCTTGTTTTAATACCAATTATTAAACTTCATGGAGTAACCGGAACTTACTGAAAGTTTGCAATAGGACTTTTAAACTTTAGATTAACACTTCAAAAAACAATACGATACCAGTTCGTAAAGTAACTAACCAGACTTCTATAGTTCTATCATCTCAATTATAACTAAGCGAAAGGTGGTAAACGGATGCCAATGACTACAACAACTATGCAAATTCACTTTGATTTAGTTTATGATAAATTGAGTTCTAATTAATAATAAAATTAATCTAGGTGAACTCCCACTCAAAACAATATCCCTCACATTGTTTTAGTGATCACACGAACCAAATCCACCACATCAAAACCGATCATCACGAGAGTTGATATAGCTTCAATGGCGAACAATCAACATGTTCATCATATCTACTATATGACTCATGCTCTACCTTTCGTTAATCCGTGTTCCTGAGGCCATGTCTGTACATGCTAGGCTCGTCAAGATCAACCTTAGCTTCTCCATGAGCAAATCTGGCTTGCTCACGTTGTATACACTCGTAGAATCTAACACACCCGATCATCACGTGGTGCTTCGAAACAACAAGCTTTAGCAACGGTGCTAACTAAGGGTGAACACTTTATGACTTGAAATTCATGTGCATGAGGGATCATCTTATAATGCTACCGTCGTCTACTAAGCAATACAAGATGCATAAAGGATTAACATCACATGCAATTCATAATATGTGATATGATATGGCCTTTCTTCTTTGTGCTTCCGATCTCCATCTTCTAGCACGAACATGATCTCCATCATTACCGACATTGCATCAAGGTCAATGATGCTTCTCCATGGTTGTCCTCCACCGGCTTCAACTATTACAACTACCTTGAATAGACACGCGGGTCTTAACAGAAATTAAAGACAACCATATGGCTCCTGCCGGTTGCCTACTTACAATAAGGAACATTGCATACATCATATATAATCACAATCATGGCCATATCACATCACAGCACACCCCTGCAAAACAAAGTTAGACGCTTCTAATTTTCTTTGCATGTTTTACGTGGTTTGGGGCTTTCAATAAGTGTCGTTCTAACTTACGAACAAGAACCACAACATTGATACTAGTATTGTCAATCACCCGTTGTAAATTGGATCTTAACTATGCTAGGAGAAACAGGCACCCGCAAAGCCACTTATGCAATACAAGTTGCATGTCAAGCGTGGAGCAAGTCTCATGAACGATGTCATGTAAGGTTATCCCGGGCCGCTTCATCCCAACATACCGCAAGATGCAAAGTACACAAGAAGCAATCGACAATAAAAGCATCAATGGCCACAATGACCATTGTGTTCTACTCGTGCAACAGATCTACATATAGACACGGCTCTGATACCACTGTAGGGGTTCGTAGCATGGAAAACAAAAAATTTCTATCGCATACAAACAAACAAGCCAAGATCTATCTACTAGATTGTAGCAACGAGTCGATGGAATAACTTACCCTCGAAGATTCCAAAGCGGTTAACGAGAGCAGATTCTCGTGGGTGATGTAGTCGTACTCTTTCCGATCTCAAGATCGCGTAGACGATCCTTCCGGCGCTGCGTTCCGGCAGCGCTCCCGCAGTCGGTCACACGTTCGGTACTCGACGAAGACCTTCCTCTCTCTTGTTCCAGCAGGCAACGGAGGTTGTAGCACTCTCCTCGTGATTCCGGCAGCACAACGGCGTGGTACCGGAAGTAGAGGGGAGATCCCGCAGGGCTTCGCCTTAAGCCGGAGCGAGTATGGTGGAGTATGAGAGAGAGCTATTAGTGGTCTAGGGTTTAGACACACCAATTATAAGGCTCTAATCCGAAGGCTAGTGCAATTAGAAGCTCTAAACCAAAGCAGCTCTAAACCGGAGTCTAGGGCTAGGATTTAGATTAGAGGATAGGAACTTGTGTGTCTAGAGGAGGAGGCCCTGCCCCTCCTTTTATAGGTGGGAGGGGCGGCCAAGGGGAGGGGATTCCCTCCCCAAGTCGGCTTTGGTTGGCGCGCCGGCTTGGAGGGACTCCTCCCCCAAGTCGGTTCCAACCACCTCTTGCTTGTTTCCCACAGTTTCCTGTTTTAGCCGTTTGACTTTTAAACTGGCCATTTGACTTTTCTGTTTTAGGATTCAATTTAATCCTTTATTTGGAACAGCAAGAACACTTAGTACATGATGCAATCATTCAATATGTAATGACACATTCATGTACCCTCCCCCCCCCGGAGTGCCGGACAATCCGGAACCTTCTAGAACATTCCCGATGAAAACACCGGAATCATTCCCGAACTCCGAAACGGGACTTTCCTTATATGAATCTTATTCTCCGGACCATTCCGGATCACCTCGTGATATCCCGGATCCCATCCGAGACTCCGAACAACATTCGGTCTCTTTCTCATAATACCATAACTACTCAAAACAACGTCGAATCCTTAAGTGTGTCTCCCTACGGTTCGTGAATTATGCGGACATGATCGAGACACTTCTTCGAACAATAACCAATAGAGGAATCTGGAAATTCATATGGCTCCCACATATTTCTACGATTACTTTGCGATCGAATGAACCACTTACATACGATACCAATTTCCCTTTGTCTCACGATAGTTTACTTATCCGAAGTTATGACCGTCGGTATCTCTGCATACCTAGTTCAACCTCGTTACTGATAAGTACTCTTTTCTCGTTCCCGTGATATGTGATCCCTTGTGAGCCAGTCACATGCTTGCAAGCTACTTGGATGACATTCCACCAAGAGGGCCCAGAGTATATCTATCCGTCATATGGATGGACAAATCCCACTCTTGATCCATGTGTTTCAACCAATACTTTCCGAACACTCAATGCCACCTTTATAGCCACCCAGTTACGGTGTGGTGTTTGATGTCATCAAAGCATCCATCCGGTAAAGGTGATATGCATGATCTCATGGTCGAAGGAATTAGGTTACTATGTATCAGAAAGTATATAACAATTGAACTATTTAAATGACTTGATCTTTATGCTACGCTTATCTATAGGAGTATGTCCATCACATCATTCTCCTAATGATATGATCCTGTTGTTAATAACATCTCTATGTTCATGATCAGGAAACCATGATCATATATTAACCAACAAGCTAGTTTAACAAGAGTCTTTACTAGGGACTCTTATTTTAGTTTACAAATCACACAAGTATTAATGTTTCCGGTTAATACAATTATAGCATGGTATGTAAACATTTATCATAAGTGTGAAGATATGATAATAACCACTTTATTATTGCCTCTTGGGCATATCTCCAACATATAGAACCAGAAGGAGGAAGGAAACGTCACACAGGTGTTGCAAGCAACGCGGAGACCTGCACAACACAAACTCAAGACTTTGCACCAACGAATAGTGAGGTTGTCAAGCTCACAGGTTTGCTGTAACAGAGGATTAAACGTATGGTGTGGAAGGTAATAGTTTGCAGCAAGTAAACAAGTAACAGTGGCAGATGTATCAATGGTAAAGATTGGACCGGGGTCCATAGTTCACTAGAGGTGCTCTCCATAGATAAACAACATGGCATGAAGGGTAAACAAATTACAGCAGGGCAATTGATAGGAACTGAGCAAGGCATAACAATGCAATTACTAGCCAGAAATATCCTATGAAGTTGATTGGGCAATACAACAATATACATAGACCGCCATCCAGCTGCATCTATGACTAGAAGTCCACCTTCAGGTTATCATCCGAACCCCCTCCAGTATTAAGTTGCAAGCAACAGACACCTGCTTTAAGCAAAGTGTTTAAGGTAAACATTCCACATGTTCCATGAACAAGAGACCGTTCTTTTCTCCCTAGTAGCAACAACACATCTACAACCGAAGAGATTTATATCACCTCCCTTGGAAACTAGAGGCATGAACCCACTATCGAGCATAAATACCCCCTCTTGGAGTCACTAGCAACTATTTGGCCAAGATAACCACTAGCAACGGAGAGCATGCAAGATCACAAATAACACAGACATGATAGAATCATAAAGACAAAACCATTAATCAAACCAACATAATAATCTCAATATCCATCGGATCCCCGCAAACACAACATGCATGATTACAAATAGATTAGATCTTGATCATGAACGGAGCTCACAAGATCTATACATGAAAGCACAAAGGAGGAGATACAACCATCTAGCTACTACATGGACCCATAGTCCAAGGTGGAACTACTCACGCATCATACCGGAGAGAAGGCCTCCGAGATGATCTCCCCTCCGGCAGGGTGTCGGGAAGAACTTCAGATCCCCCCGATCTAGGGACGATGGTGGCGGCATCTAAAGACGGTTTCGTGGAGATTTGATCGGGTACCCAGGGTTTCTGCATCGGGGGATTCTTATAGGCGAAGGGGCGAGACCGGGAGGTGGCTAGGGCCACCAAACCCTAGCCAGGCGCGAGCCCACCTGCCCCCGCACCTGGGGTGGGTCTGCCCCCCTGGCTGGCCCCTCCGGCCCTCCTCTGGACTTCTTGTTCCCCACGGAAAGTAATTGACTTTGACGTTTGTCTCGTCCAATTCCGAGAATATTTCTTTACTAACTTTTCTGAAACCAAAAACGGAGAAAACAGGCATCTGGCACTGTTGCAACCTGTTAATAGGTTAGTACCAGAAAACATGTAAAAAGCACCTCAAAGTGTAGACAAGAAAAGCAAAGTAGATACAAAACAAGCATGGAACATCAAAAATTATAGATACATTTCCAACGTATCAGCACCCCCAATCTTAACTACTGCTCGTCCTCGAGTAGGTAAGTGATAAACAGAATAATTTTTTAGGTGACATGCACCCTCACAAAGATCCAACCACTTGCAAGCATTGAAAGCTGGGATCAAAGAACTCTAAACATGTGCATGAAAGATGGAGTTCTAACAATAGGACATAGTAACTATGCATGCAACATGGCAAGCTACAAACAAAGATCATGAATAACATGTATTGAAAAACGTTTGTTTGTTTCACATACAAAAACATGGCATAGTGGAAATCAACTTGTCCCTCATAGAGTAGCAAATAGATGCATAGGACACCTGCAAAGTTCACTAGGGTGACTAGAAACAAGTAGCACAAGAGCAAGTAATAACACATTATGCATCAACTAATAAGATTTGGAACACTGCACACAGAATGACAACTATACTCTCTTAATGGTGCCGAAAGGTAGAAGGTGGAGACTCAATAGTGGTGGAAGAAAGACCTTTTTGTAAAGGAAGCAGGGATTACAAGTTTCAAAAAGAGCTTCCAAATATTATGGTACTTGTTAGTTTTCAGCCCTCATTGCCCCTTTCATAAGCATCTTGAAGTGTTTAAGGTTAAAGTGGCAAAGCTGGAGTATATGATTGACGAAGTATAAGATGGCAATCTCATGCCCCTTAAATACGAGGGCCATGCCTCATGCATACTGAACTTTGGGTCCAGGTAAGTTCTTGTCACTGTAAGTATTTGCATATCATTGAGAACCGCCAACGGGGCACCCCTTGCACATGGTACATGAGCTTTCCCATAACCAAAATGACAAGGTAGGCAGACAATGAGCATCTCATCAATTCTTCTTATTTACCATGGGAATATGGTGCTTTTTTCTCTCTTTCCTCTTTTCTCAACGTGTCTCTTTTTTAAGAAGAATGCTTCATAGATGTCACTATTGTGGCCTCCATTAGGATAATCTTTGTTTGTGGACTATGTGCGGTGACCCAGCATACCACTGCATGATGTAGTATACTATAGTCGTTGACATAACACCAATGAAACACCGTTCACGAGTATTACATCCCTCAGAATGGCACAACAGAAACACAACGAGTCCAATACATAGCTTAAAGGTTACAACTCACTATTTACATAAGACCTAGAGAATAGTCTAGGTATAAGAGAGAAAAAGAGCTTCTTACGAAGAAGAACCAAAGATAAATAACGCAAAGTTACTATACTATTTAAACTAGTACTTAACTAAGGAATTTGGCATTTGCTATCATTGCAACGCACTACAGAGATAGGTTCTTTGGTTAGAGATTGTATCTCTATCTAATCATTAACCTTGTCTTCACTTGAGTTGAGGTATATGTTGGCTTTCTTGTCTTCATTGAGGAGCTTTGGCTGCTTTTGATAAGTCTTGGAGCATATCTCGATGTAGTCTTCGTTTTAAGGCTTCAGGATCTAGCAAGGGTTAAGAAGATACTTTGAGTACGAGCGTACTCAGCAAATTCACTAGAAAAGGAGTGTTTGATGCACTATATCTATAGCCACAGACCATAGGTCGTAGGCAATACAAGTTTTGGTAAACATTTCTTTAAAGGTTGCTTTTATTCTTAAAAAGCTATGTCCGTCAGCCTTCACGGGTTTACCAGAACCTTCATGGGGTTTCTTTCCCGCCGCGTTCGCAGCTCCTTCCCGGAACAGGGAGTAACAAGTTACAGTTCTTACACTCTGCAGAGGTGTGTTACTTTACCCATGAGAGATCAACTCTTTGTTGCACAACCGGGCAGCTTATTCCCGTCCACAATTCCATGATGTGGGGCCCAGAAGATGATCCAAGCCAATCACTGCCCCCTTCGCGACCCCGCATGCCTCCTTGGTGTACACCATGCCCACTTAAAGAATTACGGCAATGGTTTATACAAACCGTTAGATGTCAGAACTATCATGGGACGATGAGGGTTCCCACCCATATGCTGCATATCCTCTACGAATTACCAATTAATATGCACGCTACGAGGATAACAGCCACGACCTGCACATCCGGCTTCATGCGAGAGGAAGAAGATACGGCTGACTTATCCGTCCCATTCCAAATCTCATGGACAATGCATAATATACGACGCAAGAATTACTGGCGACATTGGTTGTTAAGTCCAAGGTGATATAGTTCTGAACAGTTGTATCCCAACTATCAGATTTAATAGATTAACTGGTCACCCTGGATCAGTAATCAATAGTGCTCATTATTATTGGAAGAAGATGCCGCCACTTGCGATTCCCGCCGCCGTCGGCCGTTCTGGTCGCCGCCGTCGGCCGTTCTGGTCGCCGCCGTGGTGCATTAGGGGGTTATCGACGATGCCCGTCCGTTCTATCCAATTGGATTCGAGCCTAGGGCTCTCCTGTGATGGATCGATGTCGTCCCGAACCCTAGGGTTTGGCGGTTGGCATGGATTCAAGTGTTGCCGTGGTCGTCATGCATCGAGGTGATGCTCTACTATTCCAGGTGTGATCAGGGTCATTGCCGTGGCGCCGTGTGGGTTGCAGCGCCCCCTCTAGGGTGCTCCCCGTGCCGCCATGGTCGTCGACCCCCTGCTTCCTCTTCTATCCTTCATCGAGGACCTATGGTGAGTTTGATCCTTCTCTCCTGGTGTTCTTTGTGTTTGCTGGTTCAATGCTAGACGTTGGCCGTGTTCTCTCTGGTTACTGTCCGTTTCATCTTAAGATGATCATCCATTTAGGGTTCCTGCTAAGTCCTTATTTATGTACTGGATGAATTGATTCATGTTTGGATGGTCTGTACACATGCTGAATGCTTATTGGCCTGAGGCTTGTTGCTTAAATTGATTTATGATGTTTCTGGTGGCTTACTAAATGATTTGATGCTTAGACTGCATCTGATTCAGATGATATTGTTGTTTGGGAAACATGCTTGGTTAAGCTAATGATCTGATAGCTTTCCACTGTTTTTTTGATTCATGGTCATGATTATGATAAGATACAACTACTGTCTTAGTGCTGTTAGCTTGGAAATTAACATGTGGTTTGAGATCATCATGATCTCAAACAGTGAAGTGTATTATAGGAATATTCTAGTTATGATTCCTGTTTTTAACAGGGAAATGATTAGTTAGTTGATTTTTTGAATCTATGATGATTTACTGCTTTTCCTGATTCATATTGGATTGTTCTTGTGACACCAGCATGTATGGCACACAAGTTTGATTCTAAACCATGGATTTGGTTAGTTTATACTTAATACCATCTTGGCTTTGAAAGATAAATATAGATGCTCTTATCTGAATTCACTAAGACCAATGATGTTGGTCTGAAGCTTAGGGATTCAAATATTATCTAATTGTTTTATCTAGATAGTCCTGGTAGTGGTACCAGCTATTCTTATCGAACCAAAGCTTGGAAAAATTATAGTGAGCTTGATCAATCTATGGATCCAAAAATTTGTTTCTAAGGTGCTACCCTTCTTTTAGGGATGTGCCTAGAAATAGATCATAGGTATATGTATGATTGAATTGTAGAATATAGTTTGACAACCAGAGCAAGGATGTTGCTCTGAGCTCTGGTTGGATCTTGGTATTTTGTGGTTTGCCTTTAGAACTTACAAGGAATCCCTATGATGGATTCACCCCACTTGTGTGCTTTCTGAGGTTTTGTTTTATAAAAGAACGGATGCTTTCTCTGAATAAGATGATTAGATCTTGTGAAGGTTTTATGAAACTCACCACAAAAACTGATATTTGTGGAGTGAATTGGTGATGATCTTGATCTGGTTTTGCTGGACTCCTGTGCTTGATCTGGAACTAGCCTGCTCCTCCTAGATCCTGGGCTTTGCCTTGTTGTCTACCTTATTCATCCCCCTCCTTATGTCACCATCCTGGTGATGTTTGGTTTAATCTGGGTGGTTGGTTTGGTTGCTGTTGTTGGTTAAACTGTTGCTCACCCTGGCTGTGCTGGGGTGTTGTGTAATGGAGTGGTGCACTGAGGTGCTTCTCATCGGCTGCGCTGTGGTTTTGTGATCCTGACTGTGTTTGTGTGATCGATAGCATACCATTTTGCATGCTATGTGTGCAGCTTGTGTGCCTGCTATGCACATATGGATAAGTTCAGAAAATTTGAACTTACTATTACCAATCTACTTTTACATTGGCTGGTGAATTGGTCCCTTTTTGGCTATCATTTGCATTCTGGCTGTGAATTTATGAAAGAGGAAATCTTTCATATTTGGTGAAACTTTCCCCTCTTTAACATTTCTCAATGATGAGACTGTCAAGTGCACCTCACTGACATATCTGAGAGAAATATATACTAACACTAATCTGGTTTTGTTTCTATTTAATCTTTGTTTTGCAGGTTCAAAGATAAAGATGAATATTTAGTATAGGTTTTAGATATAGGATAGTTAGTAGATGTAATTTTCTTAGTCCTTTGTAATTTTCTTTTATAATTCTTGTAATCTTTATTTTATTCAATTGTAATAAAGATTATATTGTTATTAATAAAGAATATTCTTTATTCTTTATTCTGTTGTAACTTGTTTATGTCTTTATAATATGAAAATGAATTTCATAATTTCTATTGTTTTGAGATTTAAGTTGTACTACCTATATCTTAATTAATTTAAGATTCAAATCTTATATTTAAATTATAATTCAAACACTTAAGTTTTTTCAAACCCATTTCAAAACACACATAATTCTTTTAAGATCACATCAAAGTTTATAACAATCCTCCTTTAAGACTAAACCTAATCTTAAAGTAAGAAAGAAACATTGATCACTTAAGATTTTATTTGGCGAAATTTTTTCCCACCTTTTCACAAATAGATGCATGCAACAATACATAATCCTAAATCTACCCTTCGTTAGGTTCCTAAATACTGGAATGTTACAGACTTCCCCTCTTAAATTAAATAGGGGGCTAGCCGGGGTGTCGGATGGACGACAAAACACCATCGGCTATCCCTGTAGGCGACACAAACAGGAATCCCCACCCCCATCTTGACTCTCCTCTGCGCTACGGCCACCCCACCACGGTTCGCCGCCGCAACCACCCTGCATGCTGCTTCCATTTCCTCCGGTAGAAAACTCACCCAACCACTACATATACTTCCCCACCTTCCGCGCCTCCGCATCGCCCCATCTCTCCGCCGCTCGGACTCCCTCGTAGCTCCAAGCCCACCCACGGACGCCCTACATGGTAGGTGCGGTGACCCAGCATACCACTACATGATGTAGTACACTATAGTCGTTGACATAACACCAATAAAACACCGTTCACTAGTATTACATCCCTCAGAGTGGTACAACAGAAACACAACAGGTCCAAGACATGACTATAGGTTACAACTCAACTCTTTACACAAGATCCAGAGAACACTCTAGGTTAAAGAGAGAGAAAGAAACTTCTTACAAAGAAGAATAAAAAATAAACAACTTAAAAACTATCATACTATTAAGACCAGTATCTTAACTAATGGTCTGGCATTGCTGCTATTGCAATTTAATACAGAAATAGGTTCTATGGCTAGAGATTTTATTCCTATCTAATCCGCAACTTCGTCTTTACTTGAGTTGATATATATGTGACTTTCTTGACTTCACTGGAGAACTTTAGATTCTGGTGATGATTCCTGGAGCATAACTTGTTGTAGACGTCGTCTTAATGGCTTCAGAATCTAGCAAGGGTTAAGAAGATACTTTGAGTACGAGCGTACTCAGCAAGTTCACTAGAAAAGGAGTGTTTGATGCACTATATCTACGGACACCGACCATAGGTCGTAGGCAATGCAGGTTTTCGTAAACATTTCTTCAAAGGTTGCTTTTATTCTAAAAAAAAACTATGTTCGTCAGCCTTTACGGGTTTACCAGAACTTTCATGGAGTTCCTTTCCCACCGCGTTCGCAGCTCCTTCCCGGAACAGGGAGTAACAAGTTACAGTTCTTACACTCTGCAGAGGTGCGTCACTTTACCCATGAGAGATCTTAGCTTTGTTGCACATCCGGGCCGCGAACCCGTTCACACTTCCTTGGTGTGAGGCCCAGACTAAGACCCAGGCCAATCACTGCCTTCTCCGCGACCCCGCATGTCTCCTTGGTGTACGCCAGCCCACCTATTGAATTACGGCAATTGGCAGTACATACCTTTAAGATGCCGAAACTATCGTGGGACGTTGAGGGATCCCACCCATATGTTGCATATCCTCTACGAATTACCATATAATATGTACGCTACGAGTGAAAACAACCACGACCCGCACATCCGGCTCCATCCGAGAGGGAAAAGATACAGCTGACTTCTTCGTCCCATTCCAAATCTCATGGTCAACGCGTAATATACGGCGCAAGAATCACTGGCGACATTGGTTGTTAAGTCCTAGATAATATGTTCCTTTACCACTGGAACTCTTATAGTAGGTTATTACCTCATGGTAATTAACCTATAATCATATTATTATGAAAATAGTGCTTTCTGACCCTTTTCAAATGCAGGCGATGACAACACTTGATTTGTAAAATACTTTACAGAAAATAATCAAAGGACATGAGCAAGTGTGAACTTGCCTTTTGTGATTGCAAGATTATACACTTACGGTCTTCAAGATAATATAAGATCCAATATCTGAAATCAGCATCATTTGTCTGGTAAGGACTAATGTTTAAAGAAGCAATGTGCAATTATGCATAAGTAATGCTATGCATTTTGTAAAACTCCCAAAGTGAATCCCCAATACTTTTGAGTGAAGTGAGTTTAGGTAATTATTTTAAGAGTTGATTTATCTTCAAGTTTTACTTTACAAGTAGTGGTTTTTATAAAGAACTTAAGTGTTAGCAACCCAAAATATACCATTAAAGGATAATGTGTTTATGATTAATTGTCATCTGGTGACTATGATAAAAGTCCTTGGGTTGAGTTGTTAAGTGTTGAAGAACTTATTATGATATTATTGCTTGAAGTGGGAAAAATAATAAAATTTGAAGTAAAGATTTCCTTTCTAAGGTTTAAACAATCTTTATTGTTAAAAAACGTGATTAATGTCTTTTAGTGTTTGAGTGATTAGTTTGGACTTGAGATGCTTTATGTCATAATTGAAATAGACCAAAGTTAACTATAAAAACATAAGTAATTTATCAGACATGATGTTTATAAGTCTTGAGGCTAAAGTTAACTTTAAAAGGTTAAGTAAACTTAAGATGTAATATATTTTAATTATTCCCAAGTTTTAGATTTATGATAGGTATAACTAAGGTGTGGAATTATTCATGTTATATTTAATTGAATGATTTAGATTAAATTTGTTTTGCTTATTAAGGAATAATATGTATTTATTTAATGGAAGCATAATTAGATGATCTTATTAATTTGTAAGAATTTAAAGTTATGTTAATAGTGGTTAAGATATAATGATTATTCACCATATTATATAAATGGATGATACCCAATGTTTATTTAAAAGGATTCTTAATAAGATTTTTAAAAGAATATTTTAAAGTTAAAAAATTATACTTAAATTTGATTATGAATTTAAGTTATGGGTTTGGAATTTAGTACAAAGACACTAATTGCTCAAGGTTTTATAAGAATTGTGATTATTTCTTACTTAACAATTATTTTTAAAGAATTCACAAAATAGGTATTAGGTAAGGATTTATTATTTAAAATATTAAAGACTTCTCTAATAATATATTTAATATTTTCTAGTGTAATATATTTATTTGAGACCTTAAAAATGAATTTTATTTATTTCTAAGTATTATATTTATTTTTATAAAATTCATCAAAGAATTAAGTGTCTTTAAATATTTGCTTTATGTTTTATTTGTAAAACTCTAAGTTAGTATTTTTATAAAATAGTAGAGTTATTTTTATATACAAAAATAATTTTTATTTATTTTTAGGGGTTTTTTCTTATTTAATTTAGGATTTAATGGTGTTAGTAATTATTTACTTTATATTTATTTTAAATAAATAAAGTTATATTTTTATTAGATAGATTTTGCTTTTATGATAATTCTAACATGTTAAATGTATTTTTATGATTTTTCTATAATTTTCTATAGCTAAAAATGTTTGGAGGTTATTTTAGTAATTCATTCATTTTTTTTATTTTTTTCCTAACCTAATCAGCTTGGGCCGTTTGGTTGGGTATGTGGGCTGGCCTGGCCCAACTGGACCATGCCAGACCCCTCACCCCCGGCCCACCCCTCACCACACTATGCTCAGACTCACGCACACAGATACAACCTTACCCCTCTCGCGTTCCTCTCCTGCACGCGATGCGCCGCCAGCGCCGCCGCTTATCGCCCCAGCCGCCGCTAGCCGCCTCTGGCGCAGTCGTCCGTCAGCGCCCACCACAGACGCTTGCTGGCGCTGTCTAGCCCAACCTCCTTCCTCTGTTTCCCGCCGCTTCTCCTTCTGGCTGCCCTGACCCCCTCCCTGGAGCTAGGGTTTTGTCGCCTCGACTCAGTCGTGAGTCGGTGATACTCCTGTCTCCTCCTGGCGTTGATGATGGTTCTACGATGCACGGTTGGAGCTGATGCGGCTTGGCACGGGTAGTAGCGCTGCAGCACTCCTCATGTTACCATGTTGTTGTGGCTCGTTGTCGATTCCCCTGGGGTGCTATTGGTAATGCTTGGCGCGGGTTGAGAGCCACCGGTGCTCCTCGTACCGCCACGCCAATCTTCACCGCCGGTATGCTTCCTCTCCAATCTCTAAGCGAGGACCACGGGTAAGTGGGGATTCTCCTTTTCTTTTCTCCACTTGAATCCTCTCTAGATTTCTCTCTGTGATGATAGGATTATCCTAAGTAGCACAAATGCGCTGTCCTAGTGTTTGTATGATAAGGATTTGGTTTCCTTTGAATTGCTAAGTGGAGGAAATTGTTTTGATGAAATATATTGGATAGCTTGTGAAATTTATTGTTAGAATAGAGGTTTGTGATTACTGATATCCTCAGGTCTAAAGTGTGGCACAGGTATCTCAATTTCACAGTACTAGTTCTTGGTAGTTGTCACTTGTGCAGCTACCTTTGGCTGTTAGTTTGATCAGGAAACAATTGGTTTTGCTAAAAGAATGAGGTTAAATTGGTAGTTGGTTAAGATTATAATATGCTAGGCTTTGAGTTATTGAACCTTTGGTTCAATGATGATCTGAAGTCTGTATTGAACTAAACTTAGTTATCAATGTTGACAACTGGTGTTCCAAATGATTCTTGGAAGCAAGTATTCAGGGAAATGATATAAGTAGACTTCCTGGATTTATTACATAAACTATGGGATGCTCTTGGAATTGAATTAGGATATGTGTAGGCTATGCATTGGCACTGCCAATCTAATATTGTGGTGGTACTCATATTTTTTTATGAGTTATGGATTCATCATGTTCAACTGAATTCTATGTCTGTCAATATGATAGAGTTGTTACACACAAATGATTCCTAGCCATATAGCTAGGAAAATGATCTAAAATTTTAATGTTGGTTGACTAGGGAAATGATAAGAACTCTTTGGTGATTATCTGCAAGTGAAATTGGTTGCTTAATCTATACTGTCTATATGAGAAAGTATATTGGGAATGATTCCTAGCAATTTAAGCTAGGAAAATGATTTGTAAACTTGTATATGTTTCCTTGTCACTTACTATCCATCAAGCAGTCATATTTATGATCAGTGGCCCTTAGAATAGTGGCTTCTGCTAAATGGAATTAACTATTGTGGTGCCTCATTCAAGAGTGTGCATAGTAGTGAATCTTAATTAGCATAAACTGCTGTTGGAAAATACTACTATGATGTAACCTGAGTGGTATAGTATGGAGATAGGCTTATAGCTAGTGATGCAAAAGTCTGAAGCTTTCTTTTTTAATAAGAACAGATTTGGTACTTGATGTTTAGTGTTAAATAATTTAGTGGCTTCTACTGTTATTGAATCTGCTGTTGTGGTGCCTCCCATGTGGAGTGTGCACAACAGTAGATTCAAACAGTTTGATTTTCTACTATTTGTCCCTGCCAAGGATGCAAAGGCTGAGGCAAATTATTCGATTTAGAAGAATATATTTTATTGTTGCCTCCTTTTTGGACTCAGTGATGATCTAGACATTCCACTTGCATGCTAGTATGAGAGAATCTTGCCATCTAATCCTCCTAGATGAAAATCTAGTTGAAGGGTAGATGGAGCTAATAGATGTGTATTATTTCCCTTGTATTCCCAGATTTGTGTACAAGATATATGAACAGATGCTGCATGATCTAGTGGTTTCTTCTGGTAATTCTTACCTGCTATTGGTGAGTAGACAGATAAGCTTGCAATGGGGCTGCTGATGATCTTGTGGTAGTTTTGGTATTGCTTCAGATCACCTGCTATAACTTGTTCTTGTAACCTTCATCTCCTAGCTCCTTTTTTGGCTGCTTGCTTGATCTACTCCTCCTTGTCCTAACTATTGAATGGCTTCTTGAAGCAACCATAGTGCAAGTGATGTGGTTGTGATGCATTGGAAAGGTTTTAGTGTTGAAACTTATGCTCTGGAATTGTGGATATGGACAGGTTGGATGTGGAATGGCATGGTTATGCTAGCTACGACTGTGCTCTTTCTATATGTGGTGCTCTCTTGTGGTGTTGAAAGCACAGAGCTGTGCATGTGTTGTGTAAGCTGCTAGCTTGCTGGACCTTGTCCTGGTGTAGGTTTCAGTGCTGAGATCTTTTCCATGTTGATCAGCTCAACTAACTTGACCTTATCCTAAGATAAGCTTTATTTTTGGTGTTGCCAAGTGTAATATTAACTCTATGCTAATGATGCTCAAGGTTGAAGCCTAAATTTGATAAGAACGGATCCTATGTGGCCCCTTTACCCCATACTCAATGATGAGATTAGCATAGCAACACTATGCTAGACTGAGAGTAGCATTCACCTAAACAGTTCTCTTTATTTTCTTTCTTTTTCTTCTGTTTTGTTGTCTTTTGTGCTGTTTTGCAGGGACAAAGGAATATGAAGAAAAGAAGATACCAGAGATGAATAAGAAATTGAGTTTAGAAATAGTTTTAGGGTTTTACTTTATTATTTTGTAATTTACCCTTTTATTTATTTATTTTGGTGAGGTGGAAAGCATTGTAATTTCGATATAATTGTAATAAAGAAATTCTTTTTATTCTTAGTACTTGTAATTTTCTTTATTCATTTTGTAAACTTTGGATTATTCTAATTGTAATAAAGTAAATGCTTTATTTCATTTAATTTATAAATTGTACCAGTTACTAATTGTTGTACCTCTTATACACTTGTATTATTAAATATTATGTAATATTTATTGTTTTTGAAATAATAATTCCAAATTATTGTATAATTCAAATGTATTGTGAATATGATGATATCTATTTGTTTATTCAAGAATTTTACCATTCCAATTCTATTATTAATTATTTTCAATTTACTTTTGAATTCAAATAAAGTATTTGAATATTCAACTCAAACTATTTTCCCTCAAACATGAACATTCAGTAGAGGTCATGTCGAAATCCATTGCACCTGCCCTGATGTCTTCATTAGAATAAGACAGACCTCGATCCCTCTACAGTTTCTTTAATTTTTCGCGAAAATTATCCGGATTTTCTATGCATGAATGCGATGCATAAACCTGTGTCCTCTATAATTATAGGTGCTAATCCTGGGATGTTACAGTAGGTGTTCGGCGTTTTAGACAAGGAAGAGATGCTCCTCACTGTTGCTGCTGGCATGAAAGACTTCATCAGAAACAACAATCTTTTGATGATCCTCACTGATACGTCCAAAATGTATCTACTTTCCTAAACACTTTTACTGTTGTTTCTCCTCTAAACTTGTGTGATTTGGATACAACTAACATGGAATGACGTTGTTTTCAGCAGAATTACCTTGGTGTCTAGTTTTTGTGCAGAAAATCAACTATCAGAAAAAATCCCGAAAAATATGCCAAAAATCCTATTTCACCAGAAGATCCACGGAGCCAGAATACGATACGGAGTGGAGGCCTGAGGGGCCCACACCCCCTGCCGCGCGGGTGGGCCCAGGTCGCGCCTGAAGGGGGTGTGGCCGCCTCAGGCACCCCCTCGGCCTCCCTCTTCGCCTATAAGTTGCCTCTTGACCTAAAAACTCAGTGGGTCGACGTTTTTCTAGAAAGAGTTCCAATGCGCTGCCACCACCTGAAACCGCGATTCAGAACCAGAAACTCCGTTCTGACACCCTGTCGGGACGGGGAATTTGGAGAGGATCATCAACATCATCATCACCAACGCCTCTCCATCAACCATCCATGTTTCCCCCATCCATGAGTGAGTAATCCCCCGCTGTAGGCTATGGGGATGGTAGGGATTGGATGAGTTCTATCATGTAATCGAATAAGATTGTTAGGGCATGGTGCCTAGTATCTCTATTAGTGCTATTTGACTTTGTTGCAACTTGTTGTGCTTAATGCTTGTCACTAGGGCCCGAGTGCCATGATCTCAGATCTGAACTTATTATTGATTCATGATGATAGTATTGTTTGTGATCTTATCTGCAAGTTGTGTACACATATCATTGTCCGGATCCAAAGGCCCCGAAGTGACAGAAATTAGGACAACCGGAGGGGATGGCTGTGATGTGAGGATCACATGTGTTCATAGAGTGTTAATGCTTTGCTCCGGTGCTCTATTGAAAGGACTGTCTTAATTGCTAGTAGTTCCCCTGAGGCCCCGCTGCAACGGGCTGGCAGGACAAAAGATGTTGTGCAGGTTCTCATTGCGAGCACACATGACTATATATGGAGCACATGCCTATGATTGTTTAGTACTTGGATGTTTATTCTTATTTAGTTGCAATTGCCATAGATCTTGAAGTTACATGTTTAGACTCGTCCATGCAACGCCCGTCCATCCATCCCTATGCCTACCGCACTCATATCCTACTGTTTGCTACTACTGTTACTATTGCTTTTGTTTTACTACTACTGTTACTTTGCTATTGCTATTACAAAACTGTTGCTACTAATAAACTACTATGAGCAAGACTATTTCCGGGTGCAGCTGAATTGACAACTCCGTTGTTAAGGCTTGCAAGTATTATTTGCCCCCCTTATGTCGAATCAATAAATTGGGTAATACTACCCTCGAAGACTGTTGGGATCCCCTATACTTATGGGTCATCACTCACCGCCCTCCTGGGCATGATCGCCGACAATGAGAAGCCGGCTGCTGGAGGTTCCAAGCCGCGGTGCCGCAAGAGCAAGCCGAGGCAAAGGATGGAAGGACACTGCATGTTGTACACCGACTACTTCGCCGATGACCCATTGTACGGTGATGTGATATTTCATCATCGTTTCAGGATGAGGAGAAAGCTTTTTTCTAAAGATTGTCACAAACTTGAGGGAGTTTGATGACTACTTCAAACTGAAGAGAGATGTCGTCGGCTTGCTTGGTTTCTCCATAATTCAGAAATACACAGTTGTTCTCCAGATGATTTCATATGGAATTCCTGGAGATACACATGACGACTATCTGCGCATGACCGAGTCCACGACCATCGATTGCATGTACAGGTTTTGCAGGCCAATTGTGGCAATGTTTGAGAAGAAGTATATATGAACATCCAATGCAGAAGACACAGCTCGAATCCTAACATAGAATGCAGAAAGAGGATTTCTAGGGATATCGGTAGCATTGACTGTATGCATTGAGCATGGAAACTGCCCATTTGCACACCAAGGTATGTACAAAGGTCACAAGGGATTATGCGGTGTGGTACTTGAGGCAGTGGCAGATCAGAATATGTGGATTTGGCATGTTTCTTTGGTATGATCGGATTACACAATGATATCAATGTGCTGCAGTTCTCAAATGTGTTTGTCAAGCTTGTTGAAGGCACCGCCCCTCTAGTCGAGTTTGAGATCAATGGCCACCGCTACGACAAGGGTCACTATTTGGCAGATGATATCTATCCAAGATAGTTAACATTTGTGAATACAATCTCAAACCCTGTGCCTAGAGGGAAAAAAAAGCTTGGTTTCGGACACACCAGGAGGCTTGCAGGAAGGATGTGGAGCGGGCATACGGTGTGTTGCAAGCTCGATTTGTCATAGTCTAGTACCCTGCTCTTACCTGGTGGAAAGATCAGATGTGAGAGGTCATGACCGTGTGGTGATTGTGCCTCATGACTGCGTGTGTGATCATACACAACATGATCATTGAGAGAGGGATACTCTAGTGTTTCACACTAAACTGTATTATCGACATGGTCCTCTTGATCACCAGGTGTGAGCTGCATTTTCTTCTTTCCTCGCCATGCGTCAAGAAGTTTGAGACACAAACACTCATCGCCAACTATAAGACAATCTGGTGGAGCATTTGTGGATCCTCGAGAAGCCGCCTAGTTTATTTGTCTATTTTTTGTGATTGAAAACTTGTTAAATTATTTTCTTGCTTTGTTGAACTTGTTAACTTATTTTCTTGCTTTGTTGAACTTGTTAAATTACTAGGGTGAATTTGGTTTGATTTATTTATTGTTTTAAATTTTAAAATTATGTATAAGGGGCGTACGGGTGTTGGCTGGGTGGCTGTGCCTCCCCGTATCGGCAAAAAATGGCTGCGTCGTACATCGTAGGAGAGACCGAGTGAAGATGCTCCTAACAACCATTAAAAGTTAAAACCATCCAATATAGGTCAAAGATAGAATTTAACAACATTTTTTTACTCTCTCCGATCCAAATTAATGGGCACAGAGACAGTACCTAAGGGGAGCTGTATTAATTTTGACGAGAATTTGGCTGAACCTCTCGTGAGGTGAAAAAGCAATACTATGCAAAGTCAAGGCCTCTCGAAAGGATTTTCCAGGAATTAGCTGAAAATTAAATATTCCTGTCTCTAAAGGAGAAAAGAAATCCAACTTATGTTACAGAATTGTTTCATGGATGAAGGAATGTTCAGTAAAATTCATAAACCCTTCTTTATTAAAATACATTACTTTTAGCATTTTAAAATTTTCAAGTAAATTTTTGGAGTATCCATGCACGAGATTTTCTAAAATATCCCTTTAACTTTACTGGCAACAAGAACAACACGAGGCACAAGCACTGTTTTTTTAGAACAACATGAGGCACACTCATTGAAGTTTTTAGAAAATACGCCGTGTAAGGGGGACTTTTACAATGGGGTTTTATAGCATTATGGACTTACCGTGGATCGGAGGGACTTGGCATGAATGATGGAAGTCCGGGTATTGTTCTGATTAGTTTAATGACACAGTTTCATTTCGAGTGAGCCACCTTAAAAATTCGCAAAGCTATATATCAGCTAGAACGCAACAAGTTCGGATGAAGAGGTGATTGGTGGCTGTTGTAGTGATGCCATAGGCGGGTGTTTTAGGTGTTTTTTGAATAGTGGTATTTTGTACAAATGCTTGCTTGTCTTTTCAATCTTTTCAATTTGTACAAATGTTTGTGTTTGTTCTGCTGTCTTTTCAATTTTGTTATATTAGTGTTTTTATACAAACACAAACACTCACAATGCGTACATACACTTACCCAATGAACTATGAATACACGCACGCACGCCCTACTCCTATGAGCTCTTCCGAGGGATTGAGTCGACGGATCTTGAGAGAGACACCAAAACGTCAAATCTAAAATTTAAACTCTGATAGGAGGTACCCTAACCATCCAATCACGGGTTGGTTCTCATCAGATATGATCTTAATGAAAATGATCTTAGACACCTATTACCATGAAAAAAATATAGGGTACCTCGACAGTTCGAACTTCTCCAACTTGGTATAACTCTGAAGCTTTGGTATACTTTAGAAATGCACACGACTAGGACTCGATTTCGACCACGCCATGGACGGCCCAAGAACACAACATACAACTCTTTTGCTCTGTGGTCCAAATCAAAGAAGGGAAGAGCGATCTTCAGTGTTCAGATCCCAGGAACAGAACAACACCCACAGACAGGGATGCCTTCGCCCCCACCTGCTAGACGGCGCGTCACCGGGGCATCTCCCGCTCCTCGAGACGCCCGGCAGCGGCGCGGACGGATCAAAAGACATGACCACCATGGTCCATGGACTGAAGTACGCTACCGACACTGCACCTACCTACGGATTCTCCTCCTAACGCTACAGCACCGCCTCGTCATCTTGCAGTAGGCTTCGTCGCCGTGGCCCCCGCCCGCTCTTCACCACGACCACGTCACGGGACTCGGCTGGTAGCTCGCCGCCGGGATCGGCTGCTGTACCATGCAGTGCTGCTGCTGCTGCTGCGGCCACTGGTGCGTCGTCGGGAGCTGGTCGGCTCTGTCCTGCTCCACGTCCATGGACGTGTCCTCGGCGTCCATCATCTCCGTGGCCGTCGCCGCCGTGGACGGTGCCTGCACGCGGGACGGCGCCCACGGGACCATCGCCAGGTTGGAGTTCTCGTCTCCAGCGAACAGCGCCCGGTGGTTGCTCCCCTCCTGCATCATGGTGCCTGCACGATCGAATCAGTTCCCACCGTCAGTTTCCTCAACATCACAATAATGCAATTGGATTTTCGAAGATGGAACGGAACGGGCCCAAATTAATTAACAGAGTAACCAGACAAAATTCGAAATTAGTCAGCCTTGTCACGCACCGTTGAGCCTGTGGATCCAATCGGGGCTGACGCGGAGAGGGGCGCCGGGCCGGAGCGGGCCGAGCAGGAGGCTGCGAGCGGCCTCGGCGGGCCTGTACAGTACGATCGCCCTCTCGTCGTTGGCCCCAGGTGCCGCCACCTCCACCGGCACCACCGCCACATCGCCGCACATCGGGGCCTCCTCCACCGCCCCGAACCCCGCCACCACCGGCTGCGCCTGAGGGGGCGGCTGCGGCGGCACGCCCGCGCCGGGCACGACAGGCGGCATGTCCGAGTCCTGCACACACCCAGAAACCAAAACAAACAGGCCACCGCTCAGCAAATTCCGAGAATCAAGGAGAGAACGGGGAACGAGGTGGGTCGGGCTGCTAGAGCACGTACCAGGCGGCGGCTCTTGGTGGCGCGGAAGGCAACGGGGAATCCGGGGCCGCCGCCGACGTCGGCTTCCAGCCACAAATCCGGCGCATCCGCGCCTTTCCTCTTCACCCCCGCCACGTCGTCGCGCATCGGCCCCACCTCCTGCATCCCCAAGCCCACCACCGGCTGCGCCTGCGGTGGCACGACCGCTCCGGGCACGACAGGCGGCACATCCGCGTCCTGCGCACACCAATAAACCAAATCAAACACACGCCACCGCTTATCAAATTTGCGCCCGGGAGGGAAGAACAGGGTGACAAGCCGGGTCGGGTTCGGTAGGCACGTACCAGGCGGCGGCTCTTGGCGGCGCGGAAGGCGACGGGGAAGCCGGGGCCGGCGTCGTCCAGCCACAGCTCCGACGCGTCCGCGCCTTTCCTCTTCAGCGCCGGCGCGGCGTCCATGTCCATCGCAACCTATTCGATCGGCGGGTCCGGGGTCAAAATCCAGAAGCTAATCCAGTGCAGCGGGGAGTGGCTGTAGCTGTGGAGATTCTGTTCTAATCCAGTGCCTCGGCGGCGGCGGCGAGTGTTAAGAAGAAGCGAAATCGAGGTTTTCAGAAGGTTCGGGGGCTCGCGGTCGCGATGGCTCTAGAACATTTCCGCTCCTTTCTGCTCCGTTCCTGCGCTTACGTGTCCGCGCGCGGAATGTTTCGAGCGGTGCCTCCCGCGTTGTTCTCCAGATATTTTTCCATTTCTAGCGTGCTCTTTGTGTTTTTTTGAAAAGAGTATATATTAATATCACATGGATACCAATTACATTCGGCCTCTGCAACAACGCATGTCCTAGCGGTTCTACGGATGCACACAGCCCAGAAAAAAGAAAAAAGAATTACAAAAAAAAAAGTCCCGCTACAGAGAACCATTCCTCAAAGCAACAACACTGACACCATCAGAACAACACCAGTAGTCCTCCACTCCAATAACAACGCCTTCAAAAAGGACACAGTGCCCAAGCGCCGTCGTTGCCCGATCAAAGATCATAGGTTTTCACCCTGTTTTCCAATTTGTTCATAGAGAAAAATATCACATTTTTAGTACATATTTCCAGTTCATAGAGAAAAAATTCATGTTTTCCAATTTTCTTCATAGAGAATGTTTTTTATCCGCTTCAATGTACATATTTTTAAATGTGTGAACATTATTGGTAATCCATGAAATTTTTTGAACACGTGTATATTTGTTTGAAACACGTTAATAGTTTTTAAAGATTGAATAATTCTAAATCATTAATATTGTTAAAAGCTAAACCAAACCATGGATATTTTTTAAAACATAGATATTTTTGAATCATGAAACATTAAAAAAAAACTTTTTGAATCACTTACATTTATTAAAATATTAATCTTTTAATCATGAAAAAAGTGAAGTAAGAGAAAGAAGTAAAACGGAAACTAAAAAAACAAAAGAAAAGGTAATGGGTCAAGAAAAAATAAAAAACATAAATTGTTGGGATATGCTATATGGGTATCCTCATAGCATGTCTCCTATCCGGATAACTTGGTAGCATGGCTCATGGCCTGCTGGGCGGCCCAGTCAGATGGATGCAGAAGGGAGACCCATGCCGGATAAAGGAAGGCTACGAAGGAGTCAGAGACGTATTCGGAGCCTTGGAGGGCAAGACATGCTAGGATAGATGTAAGCAGTGTAGGACTCTATAACCTATCCGACTAGGACTTTTCCCTGTAACCCTAGGACCTGATGACTATATAAGTCGGGCCTATAGGAGCCTTTAGGGCACGATAACTTAGACTCTCTAGTCACCTCGCACAGCGAACCAATCCCTGTAACTCGGCGTATTGCCCTTATAGTGATTTATAGCAGGAGTAGGATTCCGCCACCGTTGTGGGATCTGAACCTGGGTAAGCTGTGTAACCTCGTACCCGTCAACCGTCCGCCTTCCTGCACGTCTCTAAACACGCACTGTGAGGACCCATCCATGGCGTACTCGTCGGCAATACTACGACAGTTGGCGCCCACCGTGGGGCAAGAGGCGCTTCAGGCTCTTCAGCGGGCGAGGACCAATATCTTCACGGGAATCGGCGAAACCGTAGCCATCAGTCGCGTTCTTTTCTCCGGCAACGTTCCGACCATCCCTCCCGACGAGTTCTAGATCCCGGCAAAGAAGAACCCTACGCGATGCTTGATCGTCCCCATCGGAGATATCCACCTCTTCATCGGTGAAACCGACTTGGGCACTAGTTCCCTGGAAGTCGGAGGAGCATCAAGACCCGCACGGACCGCCTACGGGCAGGATACGTTCGCGGAAGGATCGATGTCGGATCTCTCCTCGGAGTTTTCTGGCAAAGATCGGAAAAATTCAAGGCCCACCGAAACCGCCCCTGTGCTGGATATAATGGTGGAAGATCACTGCAAATCCGCCGGCTTCGCCCGTGCGTCTGGACAACAGAGATCCAAGTTCGTCGATGTAGTTACCATCTTTGATCTGGTGCGCTGCGTCCAGAGAGAGAGTGAAAACCCCCGCGATTATCTTGCTAGGTGGCTCCGTATACGGGCCGACCTGGCTCATTACGCCAATGATGATGCTATGTATCACTTTGTGGAAGGACTGGACCAAGGTACGCTTCTCCGGCATATGCTAAAGCGACAGCAGACTTCAGGACCTTCGCTTTTGAAAGCATGGTGAACACCGTCAACAGCTATGCGGAGGCTGAGGAGCAAGCTCGGATAGAAATCACGCTTATTGGCAGAACCCCTCCGCCTCAGCCAGCACCACCACCGCCTCCGGCCGTCATCGCCGCAGCTGCGCCACCACCTCCAGTCATCATCGCTACTGTTGCACCTCCACCCCCCATCATCAAGGAAGCCCCGGCACCCTCCGACTCCGTGCTTGACGCACTCTATGCCGACATCAGCGCATATTCAGAGGAGATAGACTTCAGCCCGGAGGAGCTAGACTCCGCCATGCAGGAGATGGAGGAGGATTACAAACGCGACGAGCAGGTCAACAACGTCGTCAAGTCCCGAGAAGTGTTTGTCGCCATTGGGACGGTGATGGATGAAGATCAGCCTAGACGATCTCCGCCTACAGCACTGGAAAAAGGGAAGGGACCACCTATTGCTGCCAATAATGATCACGCAAAGGTCATGCCCCCTCCGCTTAACCTAGTGCAGCAGCCACAAAAACTCGGCACTAGTCCGAGCAACAACAACACCGCAAACCCGCCGCCTCCGGCATCTACGTCTGCTGCGGCCCAAGTCACTCCAGCTAATATAGTGATGTACGGCGATCTCCTCGTCGAGCCTATGACCGTGGCTCATATTCGCAATGTCGTCCAGCTCGACGAGAAGCGCCAACAGCTGCTGGAGGAAGCGCAGGCCATCGCGGAGCAAGGCGCAAAGCTAGATCGAGATCTGGCCAACGCACAGAAGTCAATAGAGAAAGCTAGAGCAATGGAGGCCAGGTACAAGACTCTGCTGCAGCAGCAGAAGGATAAGAAAGCTCCGGCTCGTGTCATCAACGATCTTGGTGTGCGGCGAAACCTAGGATAGGCTCCCTCAAAGCCGACACAGGCCAAGCCATACATTAACAATGAAGGCAGGCAGGTGATGCCCACTCCTCTTCTCAACCTCGCCGTCGCCAAGACCCTTCTAGAGCAGGATAGATCACCTGAAGCGGTGAACCAGGTCTATGACCTAGTGGCCAAGACAGTGAAACAACAGGACAAGGCCACCTCTTAGAGTCTTGATTCTGACCCAGCGTTTTGCTAGTCTAGCCAGCATAAGCCGCCAAGGGATAGATCTCCTCTTGATGTCGGGTCCCAGACGGGTTCATCAGAACGAAGACGGAGGGATGCGCGCAACAGGAAAGATGATATCCCATATCCTCTGACCATGGAGGCAAGGCTCAACCTCGTCACCCATCTCCACCACCCCGCTCTCCCCGACATCGCGAAGACCCCAAGGCTCACCATCGTACGGACATGCCTCCACCTAAGCAACGCGACATCGTCATCCGCGACAACGCGGAGCAGGCCCATCATGATAGGGAACGCAGCCAAGGACAGGTCACGCCATAACCCTCTGCGTCCGACAAACAATCGCGACAAGCGTGAGGCGTCACAGGAGGGTAACAGCAAGAAGGTTAACCCACCGCCACCTCCACCTCTGTCGCCACCCAGCAGCCACCATGGCGGAGGAGGCCCGCGGTGTTCGTGCAGCCCATCCCCTGATAGAAAGAAGAAGAAAAGAAGCCCGAAGCCATATGACGCATGATCACGTCTAGACAAGATCCACGAGGCCCGGGATGCAACATACCTAGGACCACACTGCTTTGGACCTGCAATACGGATTGTAGCTTACCCCAAGGGTTTCCGGATTGACAAGACCATAAAGCCCTATGACGGCACCGCCAAGCCAGCTACATGGTTGCAGGATTACGGTAACGCGGTGGAGATCGCCAGGGGAAACCCCAACATTGCCGTCAAGTACCTCTCATTGATGCTGGCAGACACGACCCGACAATGGATCGATGACTTGCCGGAGAAATCTATCTGCAACTGGCTGGACATGCAAGAAGCATTCACCAAGAACTTCAAGAGTATGTACAAATGTCCCTGTACTGTTGGCGACCTACAGCGGTGCGTGTAGGAGAAAGACGAATCATCTCGCGCCTACCTATCCCGCTAGTTGGATATGAAGAATTCCTGCGCAGGAGTGCACTCACAGACCGCCATGTCCGCTTTCATCGATGGGTTGGAAAGGGGTACGTTGCTCCGACATACGTTGAAGCGCCTGCAGTACAACCACCAGCTAGATCTCAATCAGATGATCCAGCTGGCTAGTGAGTTCGCGGCTGCCGACGATGATGCTCGCGGCTCCCTGCCGACAACAGCCGTTCCAACACAAGCTCGGAGGAACAACAACACCAAGAGGAAAATCCCGCCAGAAGAAAAGCATGTAGGGGTTCGTAGCATGGAAAACAAAAAATTTCTACCGCATACAAACAAACAAGCCAAGATCTACCTACTAGATTGTAGCAACGAGTTGATAGAATAACTCACCCTCGAAGATTCCAAAGTGTTTAACGAGAGCGGATTCTCGTGGGTGATGTAGTCGTACTCTTCCCGATCTCAAGATCGTGTAGACGATCCTTCCGGCGCTGCGTTCCGGCAGCGCTTCCGCAGTCGGTCACACGTTCTGTACTAGAAGAAGACCTTCCTCTCCCTTGTTCCAGCAGGCAGCGGAGGTTGTAGCACTCGCCTCGTGATTCCGGTAGCACGATGGCATGGTACCGAAAGTAGAGGGGAGATCTCGCAGGGCTTCGCCTTAAGCCGGAGCGAGTATGGTGGACTATGAGAGAGGCCTCGGTGATCTAGGTTTTAGACACACCAAGGAGGAGAGGATAGGCCGACGGCTAGGGCAAGGGGATGCCCTAACTCGGCGGCTAGGGTTTTTCCCTAGGCGGCGGCAACGGCAGGAGGTGGCGGCGCCGGCGGCTTGGGGCTAGGGTTTGCAGGGTGCAAGGTGTGTGTCTTGGAGGGGCAGCCATGCCCCTCCTTATATAGGTGGAAGAGGCCGGCCAAGGGGAGCGGAGTCCCTCCCCAACTCGGCTTCCAAGGCCGGCGGTGGAGGGAGAGGGACTTCCTCCCCGAGTAGGTTTCCTACTCTCCCTCCACCAAGCAAAATAGCCGTTTGACTTTTCAAATTGGCGTTTGACTTTTCAAACTAGAATTTGATGTATCCCTTTATTTTGCTCAGCGATGACACCTAGTACATGATGCAACCATTCCAACTTGTTATGACACATTCATGTACCCTTCCCCTCCGGAGTTCCGGATATTCTGGAACCTTCTAGAACATTCCTGATGAAAACACCGGAACCATTCTCCAACCCCGAAACAGGACTTTCCTTATATGAATCTTATTCTCCGGACCATTCTGGATCTCCTCGTGATATCCCGGATCTCATCCGAGACTCCGAACAACATTCGGTCTCTTATTTATCATTCCATAACTACTCAACAACGTCGAATCCTTAAGTGTGTCTCCCTACGGTTCGTGAATTATGCGGACATGATCGAGACACTTCTCCGAACAATAACCAATAGAGGAATCTGGAAATTCATATGGTTCCCACATATTTCTACGATTACTTTGCGATCGAATGAACCACTTACATACAATACCAATTTCCCTTTGTCTCACGATAGTTTACTTATCCGAGGTTTTGATCGTCGGTATCTCTGCATACCTAGTTCAACCTCGTTACTGATAAGTACTCTTTTCTTGTTCCCATGATATGTGATCCCTTGTGAGCCAGTCACATGCTTGCAAGCAAAATGGATGACATTCCACCGAGAGGGCCCAGAGTATATCTATCCGTCATATGGATGGACAAATCCCACTCTTGATCCATGTGTCTCAACAATACTTTCCGAACACTCAATGCCACCTTTATAGCCACCCAGTTACGGTGTGGTGTTTGATGTCATCAAAGCATCCTTTCGATGATGGTTATAAGCATGATCTCATGGTTGAATGAATTAGGTTACTATGTATCAGAAAGCATATAGCAATTGAACTATTAAAATGACTTGATCTTTATGCTACGCTTATCTATAGGAGTATGTCCATCATATCATTCTCCTAACGATATGATCTTGTTGTTAATAACATCTCAATGTTCATGATAGGGAAACCACAATCATTTATTAACCAACAAGCTAGTATTATAAAGAGGCTTTACTAGGGACTCTATTTTAGTTTACAAATCACACAAGTATTAATGTTTCCTTGTTAATACTATTATAGCATGAATGTAAACATTTATCATAAACACAAAGATATAATAATAACTACATTTATTATTGCCTCTAGGACATATCTCCAACAGTCTCCCACTTGCACTAGAGTCAACTAATCTAGACTACATGGTAATATACCGAACACCCATGGCAGTTTGGTGTTGGTCATGGTTTGCCCTCGGGAGAGGTTTAGTCAACGAATCCGCCACATTCAGATCTGTGTGTACTTTGCAAATCTTTATGTCACCATCTTGGACATGTTCTCGAATAGCGTGAAAACGTAGCTTGATGTGCTTTAGCTTCTTGTGTGACCTTGGTTCTTGCGCATTGGCTATGGCGCCCATGTTATCACAGTAGATAGACATTGGGTCCAGCGCACTTGGAACCACACCGAGATATGTAATGAACTCTTTCATCCATATTGCTTCTTGTGAAGCCTCCGAAGCAACCATGTATTCCGATTCAGTTGAAGATCTCGCCACAACGCTTTGCTTTGCACTCCTCCAGCTAACTTCCGCACCAGTCAAAGTAAATACGTATCCAGATTGTGATTTAGAATCATCCGGATCGGTGTTCCAACTAGCATCGGTGTAACCATTAACAACGAGTTGTTCATCACCTCCATAAGAAAGAACCATATCCTTAGTTCTTCTCAAGTACTTAAGGATGTTTTTGACCGCTGTCCAATGATCCACTCCTAGATCACTTTGATATCTGCTAGTCAAACTAACAGCATATGCAATGTCGGGTCTAGTACATAGCATGGCATACATTAGAGATCCTATGGCTGAGGCATAGGGAGTTTTACTCATCCTTTCTCTATCTTCTGCCGTTGTTGGACTTTGAGTTTTACTCAAGGTCGTATTGGGCAACATGGGCAAGAACCCTTTCTTGCTATCTTCCATTCCAAACCTCTTTAGAACTTTGTCCAAATATGTACTTTGTGACAATGATATTAGGCGTCTTGATCTATCTCTATAAATCTTTATGCCCAATATGTAAGCTGCTTCGTCAAGATCTTTCATTGAAAAACTATTATTCAAATATTCCTTGACACTATTAAGAAGGTCTACATCATTCCCAATCAACAATATGTCATCTACATATAGTATTAAGAATGCTACAGAGGTCCCACTCACTTTCTTGTAAATACAAGCTTCTCCATAAGTTTGTATAAAACCAAAACTTTTGATCACCTTATCAAAACGTTGATTCCAACTTCGGTATGCTTCCTTCAATCCGTATATGGACCTTTGAAGTTTGCACACCTTGTTAGCATCTTTAGAATCGACAAAAGCTTTGGGTTGCATCATATACAACTCTTCATCAATGTCTCCATTGAGGAACGCCGTTTTGACATCCATCTGCCATATCTCATAATCATAATATGAAGCGGTTGCTAACATAATCCTTACAGACTTTAGCTTCGCTACAGGTGATAAAGTCTCATCGTAGTCAACTCCTTGAATTTGTCGAAATCCTTTTGCGACAAGTCGAGCTTTATAGACAGTAACATTACCATCAGCATCTGTTTTCTTCTTGAAAATACATTTGTTCTCGACAGCCTTCCGACCATCCAGTAAGTCAACCAAAGTCCATACTTTGTTTTCGTACATGGATCCAATCTCGGATTTCATGGCTTCTTGCCATTTATTGGAATCTGGGCTCATCATCGCTTCCTCATATGTCGCAGGGTCATCGGTGTTGTCCACCAACATGACACTCATAACGGGATCATACCAATCAGGAGTGGTACGAGTTCTTGTTGACCTGCAAGGCTCTGTAGCAACTACAACCGAAGTTTCATGATCATTATCATTAGCTTCCTCTCTTATTGGTGCAGGCACCACAGGAACTTCTTCCGGTGCTGCGCTACTCGAAAGTTCGAGAGAAGGTTCGACAACCTCGTCGAGTTCTACTTTCCTTCCAGTCACTTCTTTCGAGAGAAATTCCTTCTCTAGAAAGGATCCATTCTTTGCAACGAAGATTTTGCCTTCGGATCTATGATAGAAGGTATACCCAATAGTTTCCTTTGGGTATCCTATGAAGACGCATTTTTCTGCTTTCGGTTCAAGCTTGTCCGGCTGTAACTTCTTTACATAGGCTTCGCAACCCCAAACTTTAAGGAACGACAATTTAGGTTTCTTCCCAAACCATAATTCATACGGTGTCGTTTCAATGGATTTAGATGGTGCCCTATTTAAAGTGAATGCGGCTGTTTCTAATGCATAACACCAAAATGATAGCGATAAATCTGTAAGTGACATCATAGAACGAACCATATCTAAGAGAGTTCGATTACGACGTTCGGATACACCATTACGCTGTGGTGTTCCCGGCGGTGTCAATTGTGAAAGTATTCCGCCTTTCTTCAAATGCTCGCCAAACTTGTAACTTAGATATTCACCTCCACGATCAGAACGCAGAAATTTAATCTTCTTGTTATGTTGATTCTCAACCTTACTTTGAAATTCCTTAAACTTCTCGAAAGTTTCGGACTTATGTTTCATGAAATAGATATACCCATATGTACTCAAGTCATTCGTGAAGGTAAGAACATAACGATAACCACCGCGTGATGCTACACTTATTGGACCACACACATCGATATGTATGATTTCCAATAAGTCCGTAGCTCGCTCCATCATACCAGAAAATGGAGTATTAGTCATTTTACCCATCAGACATGCTTCACATCTTTCAAGTGATTCGAAATCAAGTGATTCAAGAAGTCCATCGGAATGGAGTTTCTTCATACGCTTCACTCCAATGTGACCAAGACGACAGTGCCACATATAGGTCGAGTTATCGCTCGATTTCAAACGTTTAGCTTCTATGTTATTATGTGTATTTCCACTATCGAGATTCAATAAGAATAGACCATCTATCAAAGGTGCATGTGCATAAAACATATTACTCATATAAATCGAACAACCATTATTCTCGTACTTAAACAAGTAACCGTCTCGCAATAAACAAGATCCCGATATAATGTTCACGCTTAACACAGGCACCGAATAACAATTATTTAAGTATAAAACTAATCCCGATGGTAGATGAAGAGGTAGCGTGCCGACCGCGATCACATCAACCTTTGATCCGTTTCCAACGCGCATCGTCACCTCGTTCTTCGCTAGCTTCCGTTTATTCTGCAGCACCTGTTTTGAGTTACAAATATGAGCAACCGAATCAGTATCAAATACCCAGGCACTACTACGAGTACTAGTGAGATACACATCAATAACATGTATATCAGATATACCGTTCTTCTTGATGTTGCCGTTCTTCAAATCCGCCAAGTACGTTGGGAAATTCCGCTTCCAGTGACCTTCTCCCTTGCAGTAAAAGCACTCTGTATCAGGCTTAGGTCCAGACTTGGTCTTCTTCGTCGGTGCGGCAACTTTCTTACCACCCTTCTTGAAGTGTCCTTTTTGCTTAGACTTGCCTTTCTTGAATTTGGTGGTCTTATTGACCATCAACACTCGGTGCTCTTTCTTGATCTCCACTTCTGCAGATTTTAACATGGAGAAGAGTTCTGGCAACTGCTTCTTCATGCTTTGCATATTTTAGTTCATCACAAAGTTCTTGTAACTTGGTGGTAGTGATTGGAGGACACGGTAAATCCCCAAAGCATTAGGAATCACTATACCCAAGCTTTGAAGTTTGTTTGAGTGCCTAGACATCTTAAGCACATGCTCACTGACGGAGCTGCCCTCTTCCATCTTGCAGTTAAAGAACTTTTTAGAAGCCTCATAGCTCTCAACTGCCGTGTGAGTCTCAAAAATCAATTTGAGTTCACGGACAATATCATGTGGGTCTGAATTCTCAAACCTTTTCTGAAGCTCCGATTCCAAACCATACAAGATAGCACACTGAACTGTGGAGTACTGATTCTTCCGAGCGAGTTAAACGTTCTTTACTTCATCGGTAGCATCAGCTGCAGGTGGGTCACCCAGCGGTGCATCCATCACATAGGTCAAATTACCAGCATTGAGGACAATCCTCAAATTGCGGAACCAATCCACGAAGTTGCTTCCATTGTTTTTCAACTTTTCTTTCTCTAGGAACGCATTAAAATTGATGGTAGGGGCCGCCATTGATTTACAACATATTTGCAATAGTTTAGACTAAGTTTATGACAAATTGAGTTCTAATTAATAGTTTAAATTAATCTAGGTGAACTCCCACTCAAAACAATATCCCTCACATTGTTTTAGTGATCACACGAACCAAATCCACCAAATCAAAACCGATCATTACGAGAGTTGATGTAGCTTCAATGGCGAACAATCGACATGTTCATCATATCTACTATATGATTCATGCTTTACCTTTCGGTGATCCGTGTTCCGAGACCATGTCTGTACATGCTAGGCTCGTCAAGATCAAACCTTAGCTTCCGCATGAGCAAATCTGGCTTGCCCACGTTATATACACTTGCGGAATCTAACACACCCGATCATCACGTGGTTCTTCGAAACAACAAGCTTTAGCAACGGTTCTTACTAAGGATGAACACTTTAGAACTTAAAATTCATGTGCATGAGGTATCATCTTATAATGCTACCGTCGTTAACTAAGCAATACAAGATGCATAAAGGATTAACATCACATGCAATTCATAATATGTGATATGATATGGCCTTTCTTCTTTGTGCTTCCGATCTTCATCTTCAATGACGTTGCTCCATGGTTGTCGTCCACCAACTTCAACTATTACAACTACTTTGAATAGACACGCGGGTCTTAACAGAAATTAAAGACAACCATATGGCTCCTGCCGGTTGCCAACTTACAATAAGGAACATTGCATACATCAAATATAATCACAATCATGGCCATATCACATCACAGCACACCCCTGCAAAACAAAGTTAGACGCCTCTCATTTGTTTGCATGTTTTACGTGGTTTGGAGCTTTCAATAAGTGTTGATATAACTTACGAACAAGAACCACAATGTTGATGTTTGAACTATCAAGTGCCTGTTGTAAATTGGATCTATACTATAATTGGAGAGACACACCCGCAAAGCCACTTATGCAATACAAGTTGCATGTTGAGCGTGGAGCAAGTCTCATGAACGATGTCATGTAAGGTTAGCTCGGGCCGCTTCATCCCATCATACCGCAAGATGCAAAGTACAGAAGAAGCAATTGATAATAAAAACACCACCACCCACAATGACCATTGTGTTCTACTCGTGCAACAGATCTATATATAGACACGGCTCTGATACCACTATAGGGGTTCGTAGCATGGAAAAAAATTCTACCGCATACAAACAAACAAGCCAAGATCTATCTACTAGATTGTAGCAACGAGTCGATAGAATAACTCACCCTCGAAGATTCCAAAGTGTTTAACGAGAGCGGATTCTCGTGGGTGATGTAGTCGTACTCTTCCCGATCTCAAGATCGTGTAGACGATCCTTCCGGCGCTGCGTTCCGGCAGCGCTTCCGCAGTCGGTCACACATTTGGTACTCGACGAAGACCTTCCTCTACCTTGTTCCAGCAGGCAGCGGAGGTTGTAGCACTCTCCTCGTTATTCCGGCAGCACGACGACGTGGTACCGGAAGTAGAGGGGAGATCTCGCAGGGCTTCGCCTTAAGCCGGAGCGAGTATGGTGGACTATGAGAGAGGCCTCAGTGATCTAGGGTTTAGACACACCAAGGAGGATAGGCTAGTCCGACGTCTAGGGCAAGGGGATGCCCCAACTCGGCGGCTAGGGTTTTGCCCTAGGCGGCGGCAACAGGAGGTGGCGGCGTTGGCGGCTTGGTGCTAGGGTTTGCAGGGTGCAAGGTGTGTCTCTTGGAGGGGCAGCCCTGCCCCTCCTTATATAGGTGGAGGGGGCCGGCCAAGGGGAGGGGAGTCCCTCCCCAACTCGTCTTCCAAGGCCGGCGGTGGAGGGAGAGGGACTTCCTCCCCAAGTAGGTTTCCTACTCTCCCTCCACCAAGCAAAATAGCCGTTTGACTTTTCAAATTGGCGTTTGACTTTTCAAACTAGGATTTGATTTATCCCTTTATTTTGATCAGCGATGACACCTAGTACATGATGCAACCATTCCAACTTGTTATGACACATTCATGTACCCTTCCCCTCCGGAGTGCCGGATATTCCGGAACCTTCTAGAACATTCCCGATGAAAACACCGGAACCATTCTCCAACCCCGAAACAGGACTTTCCTTATATGAATCTTATTCTCCGGACCATTCCGGATCTCCTCGTGATATCCCGGATCTCATCCGAGACTCCGAACAACATTCGGTCTCTTATTCATCATTCCATAACTACTCAACAACGTCGAATCCTTAAGTGTGTCTCCCTACGGTTCGTGAATTATGCGGACATGATCGAGACACTTCTCCGAACAATAACCAATAGAGGAATCTGGAAATTCATATGGTTCCCACATATTTCTACGATTACTTTGCGATCGAATGAACCACTTACATACGATACCAATTTCCCTTTGTCTCACGATAGTTTACTTATCCGAGGTTTTGATCGTCGGTATCTCTGCATACCTAGTTCAACCTCGTTACTGATAAGTACTCTTTTCTCGTTCCCATGATATGTGATCCCTTGTGATCCAGTCACATGCTTGCAAGCCAAATGGATGACATTCCACCGAGAGGGCCCGGAGTATATCTATCTGTCATATGGATGGACAAATCCCACTCTTGATCCATGTGTCTCAACCAATACTTTCCGAACACTCAATGCCACCTTTATAGCCACCCAGTTACGGTGTGGTGTTTTATGTCATCAAAGCATCCTTTTGGTGATGGTGATAAGCATGATCTCATGGTCGAAGGAATTAGGTTACTATGTATCAGAAAGCATATAGCAATTGAACTATTAAAATGACTTGATCTTTATGCTACACTTATCTATAGGAGTATGTCCATCATATCATTCTCCTAACGATATGATCTTGTTGTTAATAACATATCAATGTTCATGATAGGGAAACCACAATCATTTATTAACCAACAAGCTAGTATTATAAAGAGGCTTTACTAGGGACTCTATTTTAGTTTACAAATCACACAAGTATTAATGTTTCCTTGTTAATACTATTATAGCATGAATGTAAACATTTATCATAAACACAAAGATATAATAATAACTACATTTATTATTGCCTCTAGGGCATATCTCCAACAAAGCAAACCTCCGACATGGTCGCCATGACTTTTGCAGGACGAGGTCATAGCGGACAATGTGGCCGAGGACGGGGAGTTGGTCGTGGGGAGCAGCGAGGTAGTGAAACAACCTCGGCAGCGCTTTGCGTTCCCCAGACCTACGAGGAGTACCGCGATATTCCGTGCCTCGTACACCTCGACGCCAACGACAAAGCCACACACACCAATCGCCATTGCAAGTTCGTTAATGACCTCAAGGAGGACCCGGAGTCCGGCTACAAGGAAAGTCGGAAGAACGGACCGCGAGGCAAGGGCAAGGGGAAGAAGAAAGAGGAGTCCAAGGATTCAAGTGACATGGACGAGGACGTTGACACCAAGCACGCCGCCAAGAGCGACGGCAAGGGCACCAAACCCTTCGAGAAGAAGGCGACAGTTTTCCACACTTTACTTGGCACCCCCACCGTCCGACAATAGAATACCTCCATGAGGATACTGATGGCCACTCTACCCCCAGTACCCCAATACCTACGCTGGTCGGATATTCCAATTACTTGGGACAGGAAGGATCACCCAGACCTCATCCCTACGGAGAACCAATACGCCATGATCATCAACCCCCTGATTGACGACAACAAGTTCACCAAATGTATGGTGGATAGTGGAAGCAGCATCAACATCATGTACCTGGATACACTACACAAGATGAACTTGATGGAGGAAAACCTAAGGCGTACCAGCACCATCTTCCACGACGTAGTTCCTGGTCGGGAGGATCGATCCCTTAGGTGCATCACACTTTGGGTCTCTTTTGGCGACGTCAATAATTACCGCCAAGAACGCATGAACTTTGAGGTGGTACCCTTCAAGAGAGTGTACCACGTCATATTCGGCCGCGACATATTCCACACCTTCATGGCCAAGCCATGCTTCGTCTACAACAAGCTCAAGATATCCGGAACAAACGGTGTCATTATCGTATCCGGAAGCTTTACCAAGGCAAGGGACTATGAGATTGGAGAAGCAGCCTTTGCAGAAGTTGTCCTCTACAGCAAAGGATTCAATGATATCCAGAGCAAGGTCGATGCCCCGGAGATGCTCGCGTCGAAGAAACAGATTTCTGACTCCGCCCAGCATTCAAGGCCGCCATCGATACCAAGCCGGTGGAACTTGTGGTAGGCGATGCCTCCAAGACCACCACCATTGGGACTAACCTGGACCCTAAATTGGAAAGCGTGCTCGTCGAGTTCCTCCATGAGAACAGGGACATCTTTGCCTGGCAACCTACCGGCATGAAAGGTGTACCTAGGGAACTTGCCGAGCATAGCTTGAATATTGATCCAAAATGTAAACCAGTGAAACAACATCTACAAAGCTTCGGAGATGATAAGAGACACGCCATAGGCAAAGAGATAGCTAGGTTACTTAAGGCTAGTTTTATTCGAGAAGTCCTTCACACCCGATGGGTCGCCAATCTTGTACTTGTCCCCAAAAAGGGAACCAAAGAATTAAGAATGTGCGTTGATTACACCGGCTTGAACAAAGCATGTCCCAAAGATCCGTTTGCTTTGCCTCACATTTACCAAGTCATTTAATCGACGGCTGGCTTGGAGCTTTTGTGTTTTCTCGATGCATACTCAGGATACCACCATATCAAAATGAGGAAGTCAGACCAATTGGCCACTTCGTTCACTACACCCTACGGCACGTTTTGCTATGTCACGATGCCCTTTGGGCTGAAAAACACAGGTGCTACTACCAGCGGACAATGCAACATTGCCTGCACGATCAAATTACTCGGAACATCCATGCCTATGTGGACGATATAGCGGTGATGTCTAAAAAGTCAAACGACTTAATCTCCGACTCAAAAGAAACCTTTGACAATCTCCGAAAGTACAACATGATTCTTAACCCTAAGAAGTGCGTCTTTGGGGTTCCAACTGGCAAATTGTTGGGCTTTATCCTTTCCCAGCATGGAATTTAGGTCAACCCGGATAAAATCAAGGACATCTTAAATATAAACCATCCGACATGCCTAAAAGACATACAACGGCTAACAGGTTGCGTTGCAGCAGTTAGTCGGTTCGTCATCTGACTTGACAATCTCTGCTGCTATACAAGTTGCTGAAGAAGGCGGACAAATTTACGTGGATGTACGAGGAAGATGCAGCATTGAAGCAGCTCAAGGAGATACTTTCCTCAACGCCTATCCTTGCAGCACCCGAGCCTAGGGAGCCAATGTTAATTTACATGGCGGCACCAACTGGGTAATCAACATCGTCGTCGTGGTAGAGCAGAAAGAACCAGGCTATGAGCACGGAGTTCAGCAAACATTTTACTATGTAAGTGAGGTCTTGATGGAGTCCAAGCAGCGTTACCCGCACTACCAAAAGATAGCTTATGGAGTGTTCCTTGCTTATTGGAAGCTGAGGCACTACTTCCAGGAGCACCCTATCACATTGGTAAGCAAGACTCCACTGTCTGACATCATCAACAACAACGATGCTACAGGAAGGGTCGCGAAGTGGGGCATTGAACTTGCCGCCTTCGAGATCACCTACAAGAGACGCGACGCTATCAAGTCACAAGCCTTGGAGGATTTTATCGCAGATTGGACGGAGATGCCAGATGCTACCCCAATGCCGGAGCCAGAATACTGGGTGATTCACTTTGACGAATTAAAGCTACTCAACGGCTCGGGGGCTGGTGTGCTACTATAGTCACCAACCGGGGACAAGCTACACTACGTTCTATAGATCCAGTTCGAGGCTACAAACAACATGGCGGAGTATGAAGCACTCATTCACGGACTACGCATAGCCAAGGATATTGGCATCAAGCGCATAGTTTGTTGTGGAGATTCCGAATTGGCTGGCCAGCAGGTGGCTGGCACCTGGAACGCGCGGAACCCTATGATGGTGACATATCGCGACGAAGTGGACGAGATAGCCAAGAGCTTTTTGGGGCAACCGCCCTTAGGTTTGTCCGGGATCTAGTGGTGAGATTTGATCTCCCATATAGCATTATCACCGACAACGGCAACAACTTGTCACTTGGAGAAGTGGAAGCTTATTGTTGGGAGAAAGGCATCCGACTTGACCTTGCATCTGTGGCGCACCCACAGTCCAATGGTCAGGTTGAGCGAGCCAATGGATTAATTCTGCAGGGAATCAAGCTACGTCTAGAAGCACCGGTGCATAGATCAGCTGGAGCCTGGGCGGAAGAGTTACCATCTGTTCCGTGGAGTTTACGAACTACACCCAACAGATCTACCGGCTACACCGCTTATTTTATGGTATATGGAGTAGAAGCCTCCTGTCTTCCGATATCCTTCACGATTCGCCAAGAGTTGTCGCCTACGACGAAGATGACGCTGAAGAATCCAGACGCCTAGATGTGGGCCTTCTCGAGGAAGAGCGCGTATTGCCAAAGATCCGTCATCTACCAGCAGAAGTTACGTAGCTACCATAGTTACTGCGTTCGGCATCGCTTGTTTAAAGAGGGGGACCTGGTGCTCCGACTTAAGCAGAAGAAGTCACACAAATTATCCTCGCCATAGGAAGGACCGTTCATCATAAGCAAGACGCTACTCAATGGGTCTTACTACCTCATTGACAATCGTGAGCTGAAGGATAGACCCAACGAGGATCATAAGCGTAAGTGACGTGACCCGGATGATGACTACCCGGAGCTTGATCGGCCATGGAACATAGCATAGATACGTCCTTTCTACACTTAGCATTTTTTATCTATTGCGTACCTCTTATATGATCAATGAAATAAAGCTCTCTGGTTCACTCATATTTCTGAGTCTTCTACCTCCTTTAGTGTTTGTTTTTGGATCGTATAAAACCTTTATGCACAAGATTTGCGATTGCACTTGTGAAAATTCCGCCTACGGGCGTTAGCTTAAGTTTTCTCGTCTACACGTTCTTTGTCGTTTTTATGTGGATTCTGGAGTAGTGACTTTTGGTACTTATTGTCGGCGATTTTGTGCTTAGGTTATTGACGGTGCCATTGGGCATCATCGCCTGAGCGCATAGTTCTGACAACGAGTCTTCCGACTCATGAAAGGTCAAGCATAAAAACCAAAGTAATGTATAAGCCAACACTTTCTTAAAAAATATATACATGCTAGAACCAGTTCTTGAGTAGCAGGAAATAACAACCATTGTTTTTACGCCTTAAGTTAACAAGTAATTTTTTCTGCATACAAATTTAAGAGGAAACAAATATTACATATTGTTTTTCATTCCTCTGGCGTAGGTGACTTGGATGCAGCATCATCGGCAGCAGGAGAGCCATCCTCCTCAAAGTCGGCAGTGTTGATGGACTCGGAGGAGCTTTGATTGTTGCCGTCAATAGTCTCCATGGGCACGAAGACATTAGGGTTGACCAACTCGGAGACTCTGGTAATAAAACCCGCGAGCGACGCCAAGATAGCCTTGTGATCTATTTTTTGGCCATCGTCGTCCACTTCGGGGATACCGGAGGTCACCATGTCAATGTCGGTGTTTTTGTAGTGCGCCTTGACCATTGACAACGCCATCCTCGCGCCAGCCCGGGTACATGAAGCTTTACATCTTACAATACGCTCGGGGGGCTTGGCGTAAGATCTCCGAGAACTTCATCACGGAATCCACCGCTTTGATGTTGATCTGGAGAGGCTTGGATATCTCCTTGGCCTGCTTGATGGCGTTGTTGATAAAGTTGCCGGCAAGGACCATGCATTCTTTTAGCGGAGGAGGTGACTGGGTCAAACCAATAGGAGCTGTAAAATTCCAACAAAGGAACGCATGAGTTCAACAACACTAAAAAGTTCAGAGTATCTAGCTTACAGAAGTACAAGGCGGAGAATCACTTACTGAAGATGCTAATCTCAGCCTGCTGGAGTGTATCCGCCATGGAGTCCCGTTCTTGTCGAAGGATCTTGTATGCTTCAATATGGCACTGATTTTGCTCATCGACAGCTCTCTTCTGCTCTTTTAGCATCGCGATCTCCTCCTTCAAGCGGTTCATCTCCGTGTCAGCAGATTCCTGCAGGACCTTCATGGAGTCCTCACGCATCTTCAGCATATCCTTCCTCTCCTGCTTAAGGATCTTGTTTTCGCTATCCAGCGACTGAATATGCTTGGATTGCTCCACAATGTCCTTAGCCTTGTCAATGCCTTCTGCAAGTCGAAGAAAGAACAATACACAATGAGTACTTGGAGAATGTTGGCACAAGAACAAGTCGGAATACAAAAAAGAAAGAAAAAACAGCCGCTTGCTCTTGATGATTTGTTCCTTCAAGAAGGCAGTTTTACCCTTTTCGGCTTCCAAATCCGCACGCATTTTCTGGAACTTCTCGTTGGCCATGCCTCCGAGCATTCTCATTCCGTGGAAAGAAAATTTAAAGTTGTTTAGTCTACTTGGAGCATCTAGCCGGACAATATCCACCTAGATTCTTGGGGGCCACAATGAGAGTTTTTTAACTTGGCAATATGCTTGGTCTTTCTTTAAGCATCTAGTCGGAAGTGATTCGGTTTTCAACTAGAATCTTGGGGGCTACAGTATAAAGTTTTTTTAACTTAGTCATTTGCTTAGTCTTTCTTTAAGTATCTAGTCGGAACTAATTTAGTTACAACTAGAGACTTGGGGGCTATAGTATCGAAATTCACAAACACTACGTATGCTACTCTGAAAGTATCTAGTCGGAATAATTCATTCAAACTAAATACTTGGGGGCTACAGTGAGAAGTTTTCTAGCTTAGTCACTCTTAGAGCATTTAGACGCAAAGGCCTATGGTTTTCCATATAAATCCTTGGGGGATACAGTGGGATACTAATATGAAATGCAAAAGGAAAATAAAACTTACAAGTGCGATGATCTTGAGGTTGATAGCGCTCTCAGCAAGCAACTTGCCGAAGGAAAGGCTGTTTCCTCGCAAGATATCTGCTTGTCGGAGAAGCTCCTCAAGACCGCAGGTTGGAGATGTTGGCACTACACCAGGAACCAAAGAGGAGCTGCTCGGTGTGAGCGCCGGGAAGACTATCTTCGGGAATTCTATGGTTGTCTTGGGTGCAGAGGCGCCGCCTTCAGCAGACGTTCCACCAATCACCACCGCCTTACCTCTACCGATGTCATCCTTAGCCGGAGCTTCAGCCATTTGAGTCGCGGTTCTTTCTTGCGTTGCCTGCTCCCCGACAACGGCAAGTTCCGCAGAGGCACCTGAGTCCACTTCCATGGCGGAAGGGCCAGATGCATCCTTGACTCGAGAACTTGTCGGAGCTGGTGTAGTCTGGATGATGGGAGTGACAGGGGCGATGGCAGGATATGCGTGGGGATACACGCCACGATGCAACATATCTTTAATATTTATAGAAGCCCCCAAAGTTTTGGAGGTCTTCTTCAAACTAGTAGTGGCATTTTTCCTGAAACGTGCAAAAAGTATAAGTACAGGAATAAGACGAGCAATGGACAAATGTCGGAGAGAAATAGGCTTACACAACAGGGAGTGCTTTGGCAAGAGGAATCCCGGTAACCTTTATTTTGTTCGCCTCCAGGGCGGCAATGGACTTCTTGTAGGCCACACTCTCCGTTTTCTTCTTCTTGCCTCCATTGGCAGCGTCAGAGGTGGAGATCTTCCGCTTTCACGCCAGTGGGACACCGTCGTAAGACACAACAGTGACTTTCTTCATCTTCGGCTCATATATTTGGACAACCATGCTATCCTCATCTAGACTGCTGAGCTGTCAACTGAAATCCCAAAAAGTGTTAGATGAGATGGTAATGGTTAGACGGAAGAACTGGAGTATATGTCATACACGGAAGATAAACATGTACCTCTGGGCACTATCCCTCCACGAACATGTCATAGGTGATGGTGAATCCACGCTTCCTGTCCTTCACCTTGACGATGTCTTTGAGACGGAGCTTGACGGAGTCACTCGAGAAGTTGTCCTCGGAGATGCGGAGGCTATCCTTCCTCTCCTTAGAGTACTCGTGCATCATATTGGAGCGGTGCTGCAGAGGCTAAATCCGACTGACGAACCAGCACATGGCTAGGTCCAACCCAGTTAGACCAGTATCTACGAACCACTCTATCCGCCTAATGGCGCGGGAGGCTTCGTTGTCGGAGGGAAGGGTGGATTGGGACCTCCATGTCGGGGCTTCGACAGCGGCTCCATCGACGAAGTCTGGATACGTTTCTTCTCGGCCAGCCAGAGGGATATCTGGGCCGTAGAAGTACGTTCGTTTCCAGTTCTTGCAAGATTCAAGGCCGACGATGTCGGGGGACCACCGGCCAGGACTGATCTTAAAACTAATTGTCCCACAGTTCCTGAGCTCGTCCTTGCCGGCACCGGCTTCCCTCTTAATGGTGAAGAAATAAATAAAGAGATATAGCCTAGGCCTAATCCCTAAGTAACCCTCACATAGTGCCTCATAATTGCTAAGCACGAGGATGCTATTGGGGGAGAGTTTCTGAGGCTATACTCGGTAATGGCTAAGGACAGCTAGAAAGAAATTAGAGATGGGCAAGGAAACACCGCGTACCAATTGGGCCTTGAGGTACACCTTCTCTCCGGCTTGGGGAGAAGGGGTGACCTCGCCGGCCGGTGCCGTCCGCCAGACGAGCCCCTCCGTTGCAGGGAGGTAGCCCTCGACGAGAAGTCCCTTGATGTCGCGGTCCGTGATGTCCGAACCGCGCCAATTCCCTTTGTAGGAATCACTCTCCTCTTCCAGCAACTCCAACGCCGCTGGATTGTGGTCGCCGCCGGTGGATTCGACCACTGCAGACTTGGGGATCACCAGGCCTCTGGGGCACATGAACGATGCTCGCCGGCTTCGCTGCGGCATCACTTGGTGCCGCCATGGAGGGAGAAGAGCTGTTGCTTGCCATTGGAAAGGTTGGGGTAGTGACTGGAAGGATTGAGGGGCTAGGGTTTTTTGCGAACGCGCGGAGAGCTCGATGAGGTGCTCGCTGGAGGAAGAAGACGACGCAGGAGAAGAATGAGGTGAAAAGTAAAAATTCACCGCAGTTACAATTTATAACCCCTGGCGTCAAGATTCGTGCAAGACGATCGAATGGTCGGCGCATGGACGACGTGTGCGGGCGCGTGCGCGGAAATTTCGCCACGTTCCCAACCGTCACCGCCAACGGTTCGTATCGCTCGCGTGGGAAAAACAGACATGATTGTGTTCTCTGCATGTGTGAGTTACGAGGCGTCGCTGACCTATGTCTACGTCGTCCTAGCTGTCACTAGCAGGTGAACCATCACATCGGAATATTCCGGCATGGACGGATCCAATCCAGCTATGGAAGAGTACGATAGAAGATTCATCAATTCTCCAACTTACCAGTTAAAGACGGAGAAAAACCTTGCAGGGTTCTTGAGAGGACTACAAAATATTGCTTGACGATTTGCCGACATACATCTAGACGGAGCATTCAACTTGAAGAGGTAAGACGGCGCAAGATCTCGGAGTTCTCCGAGGGCTACTGTTGGGGATATGCTATATGGGTATCCTCATAGCATGTCTCCTATCCGGATAACCCGGATGGCCCACAGTTGTTAGCATGTCCCATGGCCTGCTGGGCGGCCCAATTAGATGGATCCAGAAGGGAGGTCCATGCCGGATAAAGAAAGGCTACGAAGGGTTGGTACGTACTCGGAGCCTTGGAGTGCAAGACACGCTAGGCTAGATGTAAGCAGTGTAGGACTCTGTAACCTATCCGGCTAAAACTTTTCCCTGTAATCCTAGGACCTGGTGACTATATAAGTCGGACCTATGAGAGCCTTTAGGGCACGATAACTTAGACTCTCTAGTCACCTCGCACAACGAACTAATCTATGTAACTCGACATATTGCCCTTATAATGATTTATAGCAGAAGTAGGATTCCGCTACCGCTGTGGGATCTGAACCTGGATAAGCTGTGTAACATCGTATCCGTCAACCGTCCGTCTTTCCCCATGTCTCTAAACACACACTGTGAAGACCCCTCCATAGCATACTCGTCGGCAATGCCACGACATAAATAAATACATAAATAATATTAAAGAAAATAAAATAGTAAAAAGTTGAAGAAAAAGGAAAAAACAAATAAGCGGGCCAAGAATAGGAAAACTAGAAATAAAAACCGAACAATGCTAATGGGCGTGGCAAAAAACTCACGGGAGATGATAACTCGTATTTTTTTTTTGCATAGGCTGATAACCCGTATATGCACACCCTGTATAACGCTTGTGTGTTTGTTATATTCTTTTGCGTAAATGCTTGTGTTCTGCTGTTTTTTCAGTTTTATCAAGTCAATTTCTATATGGCTTGTAGTATGATATTTTAATATAAATAAGACACGTATTATATCATGCAAAAAAAACATACCCTCTTATAAAAAAAACACATACCCTCCTTAGCGCTAATACCGCTAACTAGGCCGACCCAATACGATCTTCACTGTATACCGTTTTCCGGTTTTGGAAAGGTTTTAGAACCTTCTGGTTTCATTTTCCTTTGTTTTTTCTTTTATTTGGTTTCTGTTTTGTTTTCTTTTCTCTATCTTTTCCTATTCTTTTTCTGTTTATTTTTCAAAATCTAATTTTTCTCTATATTTCGAATATTTAAAAATGTGAACTATTTTACAAATATGAATATTCTGGTGCAGCTTTGGTTATTACACTCTAATCTGCTTTAGGATAAGCAACTTTAGATCCGAACATCTTTCACTTTATTCAAATATATAGGAGTTTTTTGAAATCTGAACTTTTTTGAAATATTAACAATTTTCCAAATTTGAGAATTTTTAAAATCTGAATTTTTCCCTCCAAAAATGAACTTTCTTCTTCTTCTTCGATTTCACCAATTTTTGCAAACAGAAGAAACCGAATGTTTTCTGGACAGACTAACGAGGTAAAATGCCAAGCTGACGGAGAGATCTTATGGGCCGGTCCACTTGGGATCGTGCTTCAAGCATTGCGCCTGTAACGGACGCAACCAGCGCTGTATAGGGGTCCGCCCCCCGCTATACCATTACGGTACAGTCGTTGTTTGACAAGACAGGCTTCTATTTGTTCAACATGGGGCCGTGACCAGCAGGGCCCATTCCTGTAGCTACTGTTACGCAAGCTTATTGGAGTTGGGAAGCCCACGGTTCACGGTTCACGGCCGCGGCCGCGCAGGTGCAGAGCCCAGTGAGCATTGTCAGACGTCACGAATGCATGCTCGACTCACACGCACAGAAAAAGGAAATGCACGCTCGAGGATCGACTCGTCCAACTCAGATACGAAGCACCTCTTTTTTTATACGGAGTACTTAGGAAAAACACGAACTCACGAAGCACCCTCCTCTGGAAAACACAGGACTGAAGCTACAACCAAGCGAATCTATAATTCGGGCGCCGTGTAGCGCAAGTGCGTGGCTCGCTGTCATGGTGCGAAGCTACTAAATACTCCCTCTGTTTCAATATATAAAATGATATATTTTCTTTCATAAAGCTAAAACATCTTATAAGTTTAGATATTTTTTATAAAGCTAAAACATCTTATATTTTGAAACAAAGAGAGTACTTATGAAAAAAGAACTAGCCAATTTTTTTGCCTATAATAGATACAACACCTTTCTCTTTTATCATTAAATATGTGCTATATAAACATTTTATCTAGAATAGAGCATTAAAAGACTTCTATTAGAGCAGGAGCAATAGTAGAGTCAACTGCTAGCTATAAGCCATGTCTATATCATTTAGAGTCAATCTAATAGCCAACATATACAATAACTAGAGATAAATACAATATTTTATTAATGCATGACCCACTTTACACTCTCACATATTGCCTAAGAACACGTGCTCCAGCTTGCTGTGAGCAAGTATAATAAAGTAACATCAGCTGGCTATAAGACATTAATAAATAGCATATTTGTGCTGAGTTGAAAGAGAGAGTAGAGGAGAGAGAAGGAGAGTGAGCTCTCATGCAAGAGCCAGCTCTAGCACGTGCTCCTAAGCACTTTGTGAGAGTGAACGGTGGGTCAAATATTGATAAAATAATACATTTTTATAGTTTATTATTGTATATATTGACTATTTGGTTGACTATAAATGACATGACACTATCTTATAGCCGGTAGTTGGCTATACTATTATTCTTACTCTAACTAAGAGCTCACTCATCTTCTCTCCCCTCTTCTCTCTCATCCAATTAAGCAGAAATATACTAGTTTAAGTCCTATAGGTTATTGACTGGACCTTATTGTATTTGCTCTTATGAAAGACCTAACTCGTGGACCGCAATCAGCTAAAAGTGTCTGCGGCGAGGACCTCTAGGTTAGAAAGCCAATGCGACTTTCCTTTGGTTGCATTGTTTCCAAACTAGCCCAGCTCGGCAAACTAGTAGTACATGGTTAGAGGTGCAAACTAGTAGTACGTGACACATTGTTTCCAAACTAGTTGTATAAGTATCTAATACTCCCTCAATCCTAAAATAAGTGATTTGGATTTTTCTAAATTCATATGTATCTAGACATATTTGTAGTATATAAATACATATAAATTTAGACAAACTCAAATTATTTGTTTTGAGACGAAGGATGTATGCTATATTCATTGTGACTTATCGCGTAATTGATGATTAGAGGTGCAATATATTTACTACCCCTGTTTCAATGTACTCCACTGAGGAAGTACAACAGATTTAGTAAATCATTTTGGTAAACTAAACTAGATTGCTAAATTGCTTATATTATACTCTATCTGTTTTAAAATAGAGGCTAGAGAATCGTCTAAATTCGCATGTATCTATATACTAAAACGCGTCCATGTGAATCTAAACAAATCTTCGACATTAATTTTAAAACGAAGAAAGTACAACACCAATTTTTGGCACTAGAGACGCAATCTCGATGGTTTCCCCACGATAGGAGAAACTCAACACCAATTTTTTTTTTTGAACGGGCCCAACACCAAATTAAAAGGGCATACGGAGTAGAAACTAGAAACATATCTAAGATCAAACTGACATGGTGATGATTGTACATGTGCTAATCAAGTAGCCGACATCTAATTTAGAATGTCTTTTTCTCCGGAATGAATGGAAGTTTGAGCAAGCGACACACAAGAAAAGCAATGCGTGTAAATTCTTTACCGGCATTCATCCAAAGACCAAAGTAGTGGCGTTTGCACCCGCCGAATAAAGAAAGCCCCCCTTATCCCTCCATTCATTTTGTTTTTGTTTTTACCAAAAGCAGGAGCACTCGGCCACCGGATCAGCAAATCAAAGCAGTTGCCTCCTGGACGGCACACCGGCAGGGCAGCTGGTGAGGCGCCACGAGTACGTCCATGCACATCCCCGTACCCCGACGACTTCCTGGCCAGGTTCATCAGCGCTTCCTCGATCGACTGATCTTGTGCTAGCCAGTGCATCCCACGCATGTATGTTCCTAGCTATGGCCGGATCTGCCTGCCTGCTTTTCCTCCTCGATTTCGGCTCGGTGTGGTACTTCCTGCATACCACTTTGCCATAAGTAGTGGCGAATTATATGGAGTGCCTGTAAAATGCGGCCAGTTGCTTTTGTTCAAGAAACCGACAAGCTAGCTTATTGGAGTGGCATATATCAACCTTCACGCGTAATTGTCAAAACCAAGCTTGAAAGGAATACCACGTACTCCCTCCGTTTACAAATATAAGATGTTTTAGATTTGTGAAGGAGATGTATCTAGACGCCTTTTAGTGTATAGGTTCAAACGAATCTAAACACTAAAAGGTGTCTAGATACATCTCATTCACAAACCTAAAACATCTTATATTTCTAAACGAAGGGAGTACATGTGAAAGACACTTCTACCGGGACATCTCGTGCACGTAGGCATCGTCGATCTAGTTTTAGATTCGAAAATAGCTCTCTCTTCAATCGAGTGCTCACCGTTTATCAAAGTTTAAATGGTTGATTAAGACTATTAGCGGCACTGCAAAAACAACTATAGCCTGGCCGTGGCTGGCTATAGCCGCCTATTTAAAGGTTTTGGTATCTTTTGGTAGGCTAATGTACTTAGTCATATCACACGAAAAAGGCTATATAGCCCGCTGTTTAAAACTATGTCATTTATTCATTTTTTATGTTACATGGTCTGACACACAAGGAAGAATCACTTAGCTCTATCGCTTCTTTCATTGGATTATAATGTTTGTATATATATATATTACATGTAAGTATATTTGAGTCATTTGGTTCACTCAGGGAGACTTAGCTGTATTCCATGCTTATGGGACAACGAGCTCCTTCTTTTTGCAAAAAGAAGGCAAGAAGGAAAACTACGCATTAATGTTTCCTTCAACAAATATGCATGTACTCCTCTCTTGCATCTTGATGTTCTTCTAAGACTATCAATAAAGGTAAGCTAGAGTACATGTCAACTTAAAGCTTCTTCCCTTTGATCCATTTAGGCCATTGTGTAGATAGAAAAACCGGTCATGATGAATGCGGTTGATGGATTAGTAGCCACCACTCGATAGGCGGCTAGTGCTATCACACGTAGCATGCATGGCGATTGGCGCGTAGCTTTCGCGCGCGTCCCAGAATTGCATGCTTAGCTAGCTTGCCTCAATAATTCCCCAACAAACGTACGTAGTCGTGTGCGCAAAACCGGGACAAGCTAGCGACGATCGAACTGACGCCGCCAGTTCGTTCCGATTTCCGAGCGAGCGACCGATTTAGTACCACTAGTAGTGACCAGTGAGGCAGCTGATCGAGGTAGACGTGCGGTGGCCACCGTGGAGTCAAAGTCCTCAACGTACGTCCATGTCCACGTAAGGTGAAGACGATCGAGCTTGCTAGAAGCATATATTTTGTCTTCAGAAGTGTTGCAAATTTCTCTTGATATGCATGTAACTACACACTAGAACGTGTCTAGATATAAATAAGGAGTATTAATTATGTATGAATAACCAACAAAATATACTTACTCAATTGGTTAATTAAGGTGGCAAAGCTTAGATAGTTACTGCATCTATTTGTGCTATGTTGTTTTCATGGCCCCACATAGCCACTTGTAGGATCAGCTAGTTGACTCGGATGGCACACATGCACAAAGCATCAAAATAATAGTTTTTAAAATCTTGAAGAAAAGTGTGTCACTTAATTACCTCATGTTCTAGGCAACTTCTTCGAGAAAATGCAGCCTAACTTTATTGATTAACCAAATAAGGTATGCATGTTGAATCGAAAATGGTTAGGTCCATTAATTGATGCAAAAACCTGCAGGGTACATCCCTTTTTAGAATAAATAAAGTATGCCAGATCGAACAAACTATATCGCACGCGAATATCAAAAGTATCTATGCAACTACCATCATCTCTAGCTCAACTTTTTGCATCTTGATGTTCGTCCAAGCATCACTTAATTTGTGCATGCTAAATGAGCGAGGGATGTTTTTTCAATTAAGTTAATTACTATGATTTTATTCTTAATTTAGAGTGATATTTTGTGATGTGGCATCAACTAGTACTTATTATGTCCAAAACTAATTATAATCATGAAGCTTCAACTAACTATCATGTCCAAAACCATAAATAAACATGTCTCAAAAGAATCTATATTTAGATGACTGCTTTTGGAAAGACACAATACAAAGCAACAATATGATGTTATTAATAAGCTATCGAGACCTCACTAGAGGAAAAAGGGCCATCCGTTCGCGACCCCTCGGAGCATTAGTCCCGGTTGCGCCACCAACCGGGACTAATGCTGACACGCGTCCCGGTTGGAGCGGGCACGGGGTCAGGGGGCATGGGTCCCGGTTGGTAAGGGGGAATGCGTCCCGGTTGGAGCCACCAACCGGGACTAAAGGTTTGGCCACAGCCACGTGGCGTGGCACGCACCTTTAGTCCCGGTTGCTGGCTCCAACCGGGACTAAAGACCCCTTGCCCTCTATAAATGCAACGCCCCAGCCCCCTCTGCCTCCACTCTGTTTTTTCGAATGGTGTAAGGTGTGAGGGTGTGTGCTAGTTTTTTCTCATGCATGCATTGAAGGTGTTTGTTGAAATGTTTGAGTGAAAAATCCCGTTGAATTTCTCATAGAACAAAAATATAGAAGGTGTCCGAGACGCACTTGAGCTTTCTCCTCTTTATTTCCCTCGATCGAGGTTAGCAATCTTATCTTTTCTAGGTCATTGATACAATTCATGTGTCGGTGTGAATTGGTTATTTCACTATTTATGATGTCCTGTTTTTTGATAAACTTACTTATATGATGCAGATGAACGGTCGGGAATGGATGTACGGTGACCGGCGGGTAGCCGGGTATATCAAAGGCGTGGATAAATTTATCGATGTGGCTACGGCAAACAAAGAGAATGGATTTATACGTTGTCCATGTGTTCAATGTCGGAACAACAAGGAGTACTCTTCCTCGAAAATCATTCGCGGCCACCTGATTATGAAAGGTTTCATGCCCAACCATAATTGCTGGACCAAGCACGGGGAAAAAGGGGTTATGATGGAAGATGGTGAAGAAGAAGATGATGATAACAACTATCATCATATGTTTCCTGAATACAGTGATACTGCAATGGAAGACAATGGAGAGGAAAAAGGTGAAGAACGGGCATCCGATGAGCCGGCTGATGAACTTGGTAGGGTCATTTCTGATGCAAAGAGAGACTGTGAAACAGAAAATGAGAAGTTGAAGTTAGAGGGCATGTTAGAAGATCACAAGAAATTGTTGTACCCAAATTGTGAAGATGGCAGCACAAAGCTCGGTACCACACTGGAATTGTTGCGATGGAAGACAGAGTGTGGTCTAACTGACTCCTCATTTGAAAAGATGCTGAAAATAATGAAGCCGAAGTTTCCAAAACATAACGAACTTCACGAGAGTACCTACGAAGCAAAGAAGACTCTCTGTCCTCTGGGATTAGATGTGCAAAAGATACATGCATGCATTAATGACTGCATCCTCTACCGCGGTAAGGAGTATGAGAATTTAGATAAATGCCCGGTATGCAACGCGTTGCGGTATAAGATCAGACGAGATGACCCTGGTGATGTTGAGGGAGAGCCCCTCCGGAAGAGGGTTCCTGCTAAGGTTATGTGGTATGCTCCTATAATACCAAGGTTGAAACGCATGTTCAGAAACAAAGAGCATGCCAGGTTGTTGCGATGGCACAAAGAAGACCGTAAGAAAGACGGGGAGTTGAGACACCCTGCTGATGGGTCACAGTGGAGAAAAATCGAGAGAGACTTCCCAGACTTTGCAGGTGACGCAAGGAACTTATGGTTTGGTCTAAGTACGGATGGCATGAATCCTTTTGGGGAGCAGAGCTGCAGTCACAGCACCTGGCCTGTGACTCTATGTATCTACAACCTGCCTCCTTGTTTGTGCATGAAGCGTAAGTTCATTATGATGCCAGTGCTCATCCAAGGCCCGAAGCAACCGGGCAACGACATTGATGTGTACCTTAGGCCATTAGTTGAAGAACTCTTACAGTTGTGGGGCAAACCAGGTGTACGTGCGTGGGATGAGAACAAACAGGAGCCATTTAATCTACGAGGGTTGTTATTCGTAACCATCAATGATTGGCCTGCTCTTAGTAACCTTTCAGGACAGACAAACAAAGGATATAAGGCATGCACCCACTGTTTAGATAAGACCGAAGGTACATATTTGCATAAATGCAAGAAGGTTGTGTACCTAGCGAATCGACGATTTCTTCCGACCAATCATCCCGTAAGAAAGAAAGGCAAGCATTTCAAAGGTGAGGCAGATCACCGGAAGAAGCCTGAACTCCCTGCTGGTGATGATGTATTTGGTATGGTCAAGGACATAGAAGTAATCTTTGGAAAGGGTCCCGGCGGTCAATCAGTTCCGAACGACGTCGCTACAGGACACGCACCCATGTGAAAGAAGAAATCTATATTTTGGGAGCTGCCATATTGGAAAGTCCTGCGTGTCCGCTCTTCAATCGACGTGATGCACGTGACGAAGAATCTCTGCGTGAACCTGCTAGGATTCCTAGGCATGTATGGGAAGACAAAAGATACACCTGAAGCACGGGAGGACCAACAAATTATGAAATACCCAAAGAACATGCATACAGATAACAAGACGGATAAAGGGCGTCACTTAAGTCGTGCCAGCTATGCTCTTACCAAAGCAGAGAAGGAAATCTTTTTTGAAGTCCTTTACAGTATCAAGGTGCCATCGGGCTTCTCATCTAATATAAAGGGGATAATAAATATGGCAGAGAAAAAGTTCCAAAACCTGAAGTCTCATGACTGTCACGTGATTATGACGCAGTTGCTTCCGATTGCATTGAGGGGGCTTCTACCGGAAAATGTTCGAGTACCCATTGTGAAGCTGTGTACATTCCTCAATGCAATATCTCAGAAGGTAATCAATCCAGATATTCTGCCAAGGTTACAGAAGGATGTGGTACAATGTCTTGTTAGTTTTGAATTGGTGTTCCCACCATCCTTCTTCAATATTATGACGCATCTCCTGGTTCATCTAGTGGAAGAGATTGCCATTCTCGGTCCGGTATTTCTGCACAATATGTTCCCCTTTGAGAGGTTCATGGGAGTCTTAAAGGAATATGTTCATAACCGTGCTAGACCAGAAGGAAGCATCTCCAAGGGATATGGAATAGAGGAGGTCATTGAGTTTTGTGTTGACTTTATTCCTGACCTTAAGCCGATTGGTGTTTCTGACTCGCGGCATGAGGGAAGACTAAGTGGAAAAGGCACGCTGGGAAAGAAAGCAATGATATGTAGGGACGGGGATTCTTTCACTAAAGCACACTACACAGTTCTACATAATTCCACCTTGGCAGCTCCGTATATCGAGGAACACAAGAATATTGTACGCTCCAAAAACCCGGGGAAGCCTGAATCATGGATTACAGATGAACACATGAAGTCTTTCGGTAGTTGGATGCGGACACATCTCTTGAATGACACCACTGTTGGAGATCAGCTATACTTGTTGGCCGCGTCACCATCTTCTACTGTATTGAATTTCCAAGGGTACGAAATAAATGGGAATACATTCTACACGATCGCCCAAGATAAAAAGAGCACCAACCAAAATAGTGGTGTCCGCTTTGATGCAATAGACGAGAATGGACAAAAGGACACATATTATGGTTACATAGAGGAGATATGGGAAGAACATATGATGAGCCAAAGCGTCACATAGTTCTTTTAGGGAAAAGAAACATCGTGGGAATCGAGGACAAGACAGACATGTCAGAAGATTATAATAAGTTTGATGAAATTCCGCCCTTCACAGTGAAAACTGACCCAAGCATTCCGTTAAGTAAAGAAGATGCTCCATGGTTACGTCTGAAGCGGTCATAAGGAATGACATATGCCAAGAATTTCATGCTCATATTATGTAACTCTAGTTCATGTCTTTCGCGGTTTGTGGCTTGACCGAAGGATATCTTTCGCGGTTTGTGGCCTTTAGTCCCGGTTTTGTAGTTTCAATTTTTAATATTAATAAATGTCTTGAGTGTTAGTCCCATTTTGTGGCTGGACCGGGAGTGCCTCTATGACCAGTTTCTTGGAGATGCCGGAGGACTGGGCTCCGTCGGCATCTCCCTGAAACTGGTCGTAGTGGTGTCCCTGCTCTCGAAAACCATCTTGCAGCTTGTAACTTCACTAACTAGATCAATACGCCTCGAAGCTAACTAATTTCACATATTAGGGAGTGCCTCTATGACCAGTTTCTCGGAGATGCCGGAGGACTGGGCTCCGTCGGCATCTCCCTGAAACTGGCCGCAGTGGTGTCCCTGCTCTCGAAAACCATCTTGCAGCTTGTAACTTCACTAACTAGATCAATACGCCTCGGAGCTAACTAATTTCACATATTAGGGAGTGCCTCTATGACCAGTTTCTCGGAGATGCCGGAGGACTGGGCTCCGTCGGCATCTCCCTGAAACTGGCCGTAGTGGTGTCCCTGCTCTCTAAAACCATCTTGGAGATGCCTCAAACTGGCTGGAGGACTGGACTCACAAGGATGCATATTTATAGTACAAGCAGCTCGGCATAATGTCGACACTCATGACATAATGTCGACACTCACCCCTATTATTAGTGCTGACTCATCTTTAGTCCCGGTTGGTGTCTCCAACCGGGACTAAAGGTTCATCTTTAGTCCCGGTTGGTGACACCATCCGGGACAAGGTACAAGCCGCACGACATAATCTCGACACTCACCCCTATTATTAGTGTTGTCTGGCCCACTCTGCCGCAATCCCTTCAGTCGCGGTTGGTTTCTCCAACCGAGACTAAATATGAACCCTCTCTTTATATAGGCATTTCCCTCTATTTATTAGGTAACACTTAAGACATTTATTAATATTAAAAACCGGGAAAAATCGGGACTAGCTAACACTCAGGCCTAAAGCCGCCCCCTTTAGTCATAATCATGCCTAGTCCTATAGTACGCAGCTTCAGGGTCTTCATCGTCGTCGTCATCATCATCGTCATCGTCACCTGCCACTCCGGGGATCCTCAGCCCATCCATGGCATATACCAGGGGCCATTCCAGCCTCGGATTCACGGCGGGTGGGAGAGGGGTATCCTGGAAGATGATGCCGCTACCGCCGGGACAGTGTGGGGCCTGTGGCGGGTGGACTCGTGGGCACCGTAGGCGAGGATGGTATCCCCCGGCGATGTAGCGCATCACTTCGATGATAGTACGGTTCTCCCACCACAGACGACGGCCGACTTCGTTGTGGTTCACCAGTGGCGGGCCATCACCCTCGTACCTGGCGAGCTCCCTTTCCCGCCTATTAGCGAAGAAGGCATTCCAGGTGTCATAGTTGTCGGGATCCCACTGGGGATCCATCCGCTGCTCCGGCGTGAGCTCGTGGTAGAAGTGGTTTGTGATGGCCGCCTGGCGTGCGGAACCTTGAGGGACAGGAGGGACAGGAACCCCTCCAGCGCTCAGCATCCAGCCGGCGGGCGGCCGGTACCCCGGTGGACAAGGGTAGTTGGAGGCGCACAGCGCCTCGGTCTCCTCGAGGGTCAGAATGGCCCAGTAGGCGTTGTCCATTGTTCTAAGAGAGGAAGGTGTGGATGTGTGGATAGCCATGACACGATCACCCTAAATATAGAGGGAAAGGGCGGGAAAACTTGGCGTGAAGCTTTGGGAAATGGCGGGAAATATCTTTAGTCCCAGTTAGTGACTACATCCGGGACTAAAAGCTCTAGTAGAAAGGAAAGGGCGGGAAAACTTGGCGGGAAGAGGTGGGAAATGGCGGAAAATATTTTTAGTCCCGGTTTGTGACTACATCCGGGACTAAATGTGTGCCGAACAATGATCTTGTTTCGAAAAAACCTTCACAAAATGACCTATCATGTTCGAGGTTTCATGACTTTCGGTCCAAATGACCGATGTTATGTGCTGAATCACGGCATAGTTTGTGATGTTGTGCCCATATTATGCATGTGTGTGGACATTGGTATGGAGAACAATGTTGCAGGAGGAATTTTTCCTTTTTGTCGCACGGAAAAGCCCTTTTCCATTTTCCGAGCGCAAAAAACGGGTCGTTTTGTGAAGTAACCACCAAAATGCCGTTTCAGAATGCTACCGTCCTATTTTCCTAAAATACTAGACCACCTTACATGGACTATATCCCAACCGGTACATCTCAAACCTTTTCTTCCATCCTGGGTAAAAAGGACAAATGTCTGCCGAATCGGCAGGAAGTAGGTCCGGTTTGTACTACAGGTACATGATCTATCGCCCGTGATTTTTTGAAAAAATCAATTTTAGACTCGCAATATGTGGTTTCTTCAGAGATCCAATGCAAGTTCTAACGATGCCCGTATTTTTTAAAACAGAAAATGTTTTTGAATTATTTATTTAAATCCAAACACTTTTTATGTTTAAATTTTTTCTAAATTCCAAATTAATATTCAAAAATATAAGTTAATTTATTTTAAAAGGTTACATTAATTATTTTTTAAAAATAGAATATGTTTTTGAATTATTTATTCAAATCCATACACTTCTTATGTTTAAAGTTTTTCTAAATTCCAAATTGATATTAAAAAATATAAGTTAATTCATTTTTAATTGTAAATGGTTCATATTTTAAATGGTTACATTAATTATTTTTTAAAACAGAAAATGTTTTTGAATTATTTATTTAAATCCAAACACTTTTTATGTTTAAAATTTTTCTAAATTCCAAATTAATATTCAAAAATATAAGTTAATAATTTTAAAAGGTTACATTAATTATTTTTTAAAAATAGAATATGTTTTTGAATTATTTATTCAAATCCATACACTTCTTATGTTTAAATTTTTTCTAAATTCCATATTGATATTAAAAAAATATAAGTTAATTCATTTTTAATTGTAAATGGTTCATATTTTAAATGGTTACATTAATTATTTTTTAAAACAGAAAATGGTATTGAATTATTTATTCAAATCCAAACACTTCTTATGTTTCAAGTTTTTCTAAATTCCAAATTAATTATCATTTAAAAAACAATACAAATTTAAACCCCAAAATAAAAAATAAGCCGGGAACAGAGAGAAAATACCTGAATTTTTTTAAAATAGGGGAATATGTCCCGGTTGGACCCACCAACCGGGACTAAAGAGCCCCTGCGCGCCAACCCTTGGTCTGCTGAAAATATTGGAGTATAGGTCCCGGTTGGTGGCTCCAACCGGGACGTGTGACCCTTTAGTCCCGGTTGGAGCCATCAACCGGGACGTATTCTCCCTCCCCTTTATACATGACGCGCCCGTTCCTCTTCTTCCCTTCACCATTCTCTGCGCCCGCACACAACACAGGGAGACGCCGCCGCCCCGCCGTCGCCTCCGTCCTTGAGCGCTCGTCGTCGCCTCCGTCCTTGAGCGCTCGCCGTCGTCGTCGTCCCCGGCCAGTAGCGCGTCCGCCACCACCTCCAACCGCCGCCGTGCGTCGTCGTCCCCGGCCAGCAGCGCCACCGCCGCCGCGCGTCGTCGCCGCCAGAAGGTGCGTCCCCCTCTCTAGCCTGCCTCCGTCCCCCTCCTTCCTCTTCCCCTGCCGCCGCCGGCAGGCACCGACGGGATTTCTTGCGCGTGGCGTGGTGCGGCGCGGGTGCGGCGGCGGGGCAAGGTGCTGCTGGCCGGACTCGGCCGGCGGGTGGTGTGGCGTGGCGGCGGAGGGTGCTGGCGTGGCGGCAGGTGTTGAAGGAGGGTGCGAAGGGTGCTGTCTGACGTGGCGAGGCGGCAGGTGCTGGCGTGGCGTGGACCAGGCCCACCCGTCAGTGGCAGTGTGTAACCCCTGCCCTGGTGAAAAACACCCAATGGGCCCCTCTGTCCCACTTTGCTCACGTGGCTGCTTATGTGGCACATGGCCCATCTGTCAGTTGTTGTGTGTATAGTTTGCCTGGGTGTAAAAAATAATTCCAGACTTATTTATTTTCAGAAAAATTTTTGAATATTGAAAATTCAATAATTTTAATCTGTAAGTCAGAAAAATACAAATAATATATCAAAATGTTTAGAAAAATGAAACCTAGCTATCTAAGCTATAATCATGCATTGTTCAACAACTTTCAAGAAAAGTTTAATTAGAAAACAAAATCAACCCCTCTCATATACTCCGGAGTTTCACCGAGTTAGGGTTTTCACCCCTCGGAACCACGTTTAAATTGCCGAGCATGTCTTTGGGTTACTTTTTAATACAAATTAACTTGTTATATCATCATCCTTGTTTGATCATTGCATCGATGCCATGTGTTGATTGTTCCCCTCTCTTTCTGGCGCCCCGGTGTAAAAACTATTTGCCTTTTTTTTAATTCCAGAAAATGATTTAAACTTGTAAATTCAATAACTTATTGTTTATAAGTCAGAAAAATATGAATACTATATCAAAATGTTCAGAAAAATGAAACCTAGCTATCTAAGCTATAATCATGCATTGTTCAACAACTTAAATTACAAGTTTAATTAGAAGAACAAATCCACCCCTCTCATGTGTTCCGGAGTTTCTCCGAGTTAGGGTTTTCACCCCTCGGAACCCCGATTAAATCGTCGAGCATTTCTTAGGGTTACATTCCAATGCAAATTAACTTGTCATATCATCATACTTGCTTGAGCATTGCATCGATGCCATGGGTTCGAAGTTGTGCCTATCTACTACACGGTTTCCCTTTCTCTTCATTTTTATTATTGTGTATGTATATATTAGGGTTTCTCTGAATTAGGGTTTATATCTCTCAACACCGTACTTAACTTTCTCCTTTAGCTGCTTTGACTTATTCGTTTTTCCACCTATGCAGAAAATATGGACCCACACGTCAGAGACGAAGAAAAGGAAGAGTTGATCCAAGGTGTGATCCGTGGGGAAGATAATTTAGACGTATCAACGTTTCTGAACAACTCCCGTGAGGGTGATCCTCTTTTTACCGGAGTAGACAACTTGTTTGAGGTTGAAGGTGTTGCCTTCCGCGAGGGAGAAGGCGATGCCTTGTGTAATCGAGAAGACGACCGCTCCGGCAAGGTGCATGTAATATAAATCAATTCATTAATTAATCATCTGCTATCTATATAGAAATAGTAACGACGATCTTTCTTCTTTTAGCCCTCCGGATCGAAGGAATCTACTGAAAAGAGCAGACGAGGCCCAACCAAAAAGTTGCAAGACCATGAGAGGTTCAGGATCGAAGATGTCGCTGTAGATGGCAGACCGACAGCTCCCGAAGTTGTCGCAACCAAATTTGTGGCACAATGCGGAGTAATCGTTAGGGACTTAATCCCGATCACCATTAGAAATTGGAATAGGCCTGCTAATGCGGATTAAGAGGGAACATGTTTATTTGTCCCTAACCACGCCAAAGATTTACTATGGAAGAGGCTCATGGTTAATTTTAAACTACCGAAGATAGAGCTGGATCCAAATGCGGAGGATCCAGTTGAGGACGCCTTACAACATGGGAGAGCCATGGAGGCTAAGGTCAGGGAGTGGGCTTTGAAGAAGATGGCCCAGTGTTTCACCAACTGGAAGAAAAGATTGCACCTTGACTATGTCGTGAAAAAGAAGACTCCCGATTTCAAGAATATTCAGTTTGAGAAGATAAAACCATTCTGGGATGAGTTTGTGGAATACAAGAAATCAGAAAAAGCTAAGAAAATGTCTGAAACGAATAAGCTGAATGCTGCTAAGAAGAAGTATCACCATACTATGGGGCAAGGTGGCTACAAGGTTGGCATTCCTAAGTGGGAGAAACTTGAGCAGGAACTGCGTGATAAAAATATCACCCCAGAGACAGACGATTGGGTAGAACGTGCAAGGAATTGGTTTTACGGGCATGGGGGCACGTTGGACTCGGAAGGGAGGTGTATATATAACATACGACATAAAGAAGACCCCTTGCCAATCAAGAGGATGAGAAAAGCAGTAAAGGCTGTTAAAGATGGGGACTTCATTCCCGATAGAGAGAATGATGAGCTCACACTCGCCCTTGGAAATAAGGAACATGATGGACGAACACGAGGCACAATAGGCTCCCAATCATGGAGGACTGGGTTTCCGGAAGAGAGGAAGAAATATCCTGATAGAAGCCGTCAGAGGAGTAAGGACAGGGCGGCAGTTGAAGCAGAAAGTCAGAAAGAGCGAATGCGTTTAATTGAAGAACGATTAAAGCAACAACAAGATGAAATTAACACACTTAAAGAGCAAAGTACTACCGGCGCCCCATCTCAGCAGCACACTGCATTCGATGCTACCGGCCTATCGAATAATCAAAAAAGCAGTGTGGCTTCCACCGAGGTCCCGGGTGATGACAATGGCGATGACGATGATGCACCGACGATGGCTCCTGTTGGCTACCCAGTGGATGATATCACAGAGATGACACACTGCGAGCTACATGTCAAAGTTGTGAACATATCAATGAAGGTGGCGGTCGGCTATGCCTTACCAATTGGACCCACACCAACTTACCACTGTCGTCCGGTTCCAGAGGGCTACGCTGTTGTCGGCGTGGATGAAATCATGCCCACCTTTGAGGTTTTGGATCTTCACTACCCTGCTGGTGAAGGGGATGTGACTGTGCTGGGTGACGCAAAAAACGTCACCATTCTATGGCCGAAGGATTGTATCGTGCTTCGAAATCACACGCCAAGGCCATCTTCACCGCCGCCTCACCCGTCTCCAGCGAGGTCGTAGCCGCCGCGGCAGCCGTCTTCGTCTCCTCACCCGGCTCCGTCGCCTCACCAATCTCCGGTGCAGCCATCGCCGCGGGAGCCATCGCCGGCACCTCAGGATAAAAAGCGTAAGCGTACCGCTACTGTGCGTCGTAAGCGATCGCCGAAACGTAAACAAGAGCCTCTTACAAAAGTACCAACGGTTTCTCCCAAGAGAGCTTATGACTGTACTGAAGAGGAGACTGCGGCGATCGTTGATGCGGAAACGACAGCGTTTTTCGCTAAGCTGAGGCGGCCGAAAGAGCCAGAGTTCCCCAGCACCAAAGAAGAAAAAGCCAAAGTGTTGAAAATGCTAAAGACTCTTCATCAACCCGAGACAAAGCTGTCATCAGACTATGAGCGTTCTATTCTCAAGTCACATGCAGCACAAAAAGCCTCGAAGAGCAGTACTGATGCAAGCGGGAAATCTGTTGCCCAGCTCGGAGAACAAGCAAAATAGACTTGCGCCCCTCTCAAGGTGATTTCTCAAACCAATGTGGGGTCGAGCAAATATGGGGCCGAAGAGCAGTATGATCCAGAGGTAGTTGCACAATACGGAGAAGCTGCCGCTGCTCAAGGTATGAGTATTGCCCAGTACTTATCCCAGTTAGAGTTCTTCCCCGTGAGTGAAGTAGCATACCAATACCAGTACGGAAAACCTCTCGTCAAACCTGAGGAGGTAAACAATCTTCCAACAAAAATGCGAAGATTGCATAACTGGTACATGCATGCCACAAGGGCCGGGGCTAATTGGATAGTGCTGAGGGTTACAAAAAAACATCATGGGAAAGATAAGGATGACATGATATCCATTGAATTTGATGAACTATTTCAATTATTTAATCAATACGCCTTGGACAAATCGATCATGAGTGCCTATTGTCTGTAAGTACTAATTCTGTAATTAATTTAGTCTCCATCTATAATATTTTGTTTATTGCATGTATATAATCATACTTTAATATGCAGAATGAAGATTCTCGAATGCAGCAGAGGACAAATCTATGACATTGGCTTCATTGACCCATATTGGGTTCATGAAGCTAATCTCAAAATAAGCCCCCAGGATACGGAGGATAATATAGTACACGCGTTAAGGTTTCAAGAAACCAAAAGGGAAATACTATTTCCTTACAACTTCCAGTGAGTGTTATTGTCTTGTATACACTTTCTATTTCGCTTACTCGATGTTAAGTATATAATTGATTAGTTCTGCATTCGCAGGTACCACTATATTCTGTTAATCATTCAACTTGACAAAGGGCGTGTACTAGTCATGGACTCGAAACATAAACCCCTTGAGAGGTGGAAGGACATGCAGATACTTCTCCAGCGGTAATTCTAATCATTACGACACTATATCGGCAACGTTCGTGAATTTTATGATATCAAGTACTTAATAACTTATTTTATTCGTTTTCTACGCCGGGCAGCGCTTGGAAACGGTTCATCAAGAAGGCTAGGGGTGTTTGGAAAGAGGAGCTTACATTTCAACCACTAGATGTAAGCACCACTAGCTATATCCGTGCATCTCTTTGATTCTAGTTTTGATACAGTTATTATCATGCTTGATTATTATTTTGATTGAACTCTGTTGTCGTAAAGTGTCTGACGCAGGGACCAGGTAACAATCTATGTGGATACTATGTATGCGAGTTCATCCGGCAGACGTGCGATGAGAAGGGCAGAAATTTAGAGCAACTCCACGTACGTAAACAATTTCTATAGTTTTTAATTACAATCAAATTGTGTTTAGTTTCATATTCATATAGGCTGACTCCTTTTTTAAATCAGATCGAACGTCTACGGGACGGTCTTCTGCCAAAGGATCGCATACGAGCAATACAGGAGGAATTGGCGGGATTCTTGGATGCAGAAGTCCTAAACACACAAGGGGAATACTACTCGGCTGTGTATAGACAATAAGAATTGTAAAAATAGCAACTTTCAAGAAATTGGCCGGTAGCATCGAATAGCAACTTTTGTATGTAGTGCATGAACTCGATCCGTGTATTGAATGTAATGTTGTCATGATGATCTTGTGTAATATAAGGTTCCTTCATTGATAAGTGCAAAACACTAAATAAACAATAAAACAACCTAAATGAATTCTCTGCCGCGGCACAAAAAGTGGCGAAAATGCTGCCGCGGCAACAAAATGTGCCAAAATGAATTCTCTGCCGCGGCAGAGAAATGGGCCAAATCTCTGCCGCGGCAACAGGTTATTAGTCCCCGTTCGTGTTACAAACCGGGACTAATGCTCCACACCCCCTCGCGCTCTGATGCCGCCACGTGTGCCCCATTTGTCCCGGTTGGTGGGGCAACCGGGACTAATGGTTAGAGATTTAGTCCCGATTGCCCCGTCCCGGTTGGGCAACCGGGAATAATGGCCCTTACCAACCGGGACGCATGGGCCTTTTTCTACCAGTGCCTGACCAACCAACATGATACCGTCACACCTGAAATATTACGTGGTCAAGACTCGATCGGGAGTATCTCTTAAAATGCTTCCCACGTCATTCTGAGAAATGAGTTGGCCAAGAAGGGGTAGAGAATAAGAAAACACGAGTCAAGCGCCAAGCCAGGTCTTTCGAACTGGTACGTGGTCTGATAGAATCATATTTTGAGCGTTTCGGCATATAGTTAAGCGTAGCAACACGATGTTACCTCCGTTTCTTAAACATAAAGGTTTTGTTACGACTATATCTCTAGCACTGGCAAGTTCGTTCCAAGCGAACGACCGATCTAGTCGTAGTGACCAGTGAGGCAGCTGATCGAGGTTGACGTGCGGTGACCACCGTGGAGTCAAGCCGGCCACGTGCGTCCATGTCCACGTACGGTTAGCCTAGCTAGTTACTCGATTGGTTAATTAAGGTGGCAAAGCATTTACTTAGGCTGATCATAGTGGTAGTATCATACTTAGTATCATTACTAGTGTATGATACTATCTTCATAGTGTATGGTATTATATGATAGTTCATATTAGATTATATTTAATAATTTGTAAAATCTCAATATAAAATTGTGTACAAGATTTATTTATATGAGGATTTTTTATTTTACGTGCTATGATATGGTATCTACCTATAATACTCTAATCATCTTTTTTTATTAATTATTGTGCCACATCAGATTTTTGCCAATTTGGCATGCATGATACTAGCTATGATACTCCCATTAGAACCAGCCTTACTATATCTATTTGTGCTCTGTTGTTTTCTTGACCACACACTGCCACATGTAAGATCAGCTTGCTAGTTGATGACACTGCACAAACATCAAAATAATAATTCTCTGAAATCTTTAGGAAAAGTGTTTCACTTATGTACCTCTTGTTCTCCGCAATTTTATTTTAGAGAAAATGTGGCCTAACTTCATTGTTAAACTAAATAAAGTATGTGGACTTCAATAAAATTGGTTTGGTGCATAAAATAATGCAAGTGCTAGGTATATATTTATCTAGATTCGTATATATTTTATACACTAAACCATATCATAAATACGGATCTAGAAAAATCTATAACATCATTTTTAACCATTAAGGAAGTATATCAGATCGAACAAACTAGTAAATCACAAGCTAAAACCAAAAATCTGTTAGCCCAAGCCTCATAAAGCACACCGGCCGGCAAGTCGCACGTGCGCCACAAACATGGCTGCAACGTGCATGCCAGCGAGTCGTACGTCGGCTAGGGGATAGACCGTGACTCCGTGAAGCATAAGGGCATCACCTATATATGAGGTAAATTTTAGCCATAAGGTGGGACCCACCTCTCTTGTAAAATCTTCCACTATGTATAAGGTGAACTTTAACCTTAAGCTGGGACCCATATGTCCCATCATGTACACTCATGCATGAGAGGGAAGAGATGGTAAATTATTTTCTATTGCTTATGGACAACCCATAAGCTTAATGTCATCTATAAGCTTATGGACAACTCATATTTCCTCCACTATGTATGAGGTAGACTATAAGCATTGCCACATAGGACTTAAGGTGTGGTTTTTTGCACATAGTGGATGCCCTAAGCGGAGCAGCAGCGTGCATGCCCGCGAAGCATACGGGGGCGAAAAGCACGTGGGTACCCCCGTTTGGCTTGCAGGAGACTCCTATTTTTTTTCTTTCAAAATGAGGTGACTCCTATTGTCGTCCAGGAGCATGCCAGCGAGGTGTATGGCGGTAAAAGGCACGTCAACGAGCTAGACATGGGCAAGCATGGCTTTGCAACGCGTATGCTGGCCAGTCGTACCGCATGCAAAGGCTGTGTATACCGGCACGTGCAGATTCTTTTTAGACGTGAAATACTACCTAAGATGCCCTGATGTCTAAATATAATATTCTTTGAATTATGAATTCGTATATATCTATACATTAAAATATTGTCTAGATACATACGAATTCGAATTTAGATAAATCCAAGTTACTTATTTTTGAACGAAAGAGTACTCACTCTATCTAAAAAAAGATGTCACAGATCTGTTTTGAAATAGACTTTCGCCCCGCTATATTAATATAGCAGCCACACCGATACATAAGTTCGAACCAAAAGAAATGCTGGGACAACAACACAAAGATGCCAAAAAAGAAAAGTAATAAAAACAATGGCAAATCGACGAAGTGATGATGACCCGCAACCGATGTGCCCTCCTACTTGACCCACCATGCTCCAAGCACCCCCTGATATGCCGAGTACCAAGCAGCACCTTCCTGAAGGAAAGCACCAATGTCACGGATTTGTCTAAATTCTCGTATATAAAATTAAAAAAATTATGGTGTAACATTATCGTGTACCGTCTAAACTTGTTGTGCGCGATGGTCTCATCAATCTTCACGGTTTATACAACTAAATTTTAGGGTGGCAATTTTCACTATTGGTTGTTAGCTGTTTTAATACTATATACTCCCTTGATCATAAAACGAATTAATGTTGCAAAATTGTCTAGATTAATATGTATCTAGACACGTTTTAGTATATAAATACATGTGAATCCCCACAAATATACCAGATCTTTTGGGAACAGAGGGAGTAATAGATTATGAAGTTTCAACTAACTATCATGTCCAAAACCATAAATAAACATCTTTCAAAGAAACGCTAAAATTTCTCCACATGAGAAAAGCTATAGTAAGACTGCTTTCGGAAAGACACAAGTACACAGCAATATGATGTTACGAAGCAATCGGGCCCTGACCAACCAACATGCATGACCCCATCACACCTTAAATATCACATGGTCGGGAGTACTAGTATCTCTCAAAATGCTTCCCACGTCATTCCGAGAAGAATGAGTTGGCCAAGAACGGGTCGAGAATAAGAAAGGATGAGTCAAGCCAAGCCAAATCTCCCACACATGCAAAAATATTAACTTTCGAACGAAAGCCACCAGCAACTGGTACGTGCACGTGGTTAATTTGATTGAATCATCTTTGGAGCGTTTGGGCTTTAGTGCACGTCCATGTAGTTAAGCCTAGCTAAATAGCTAAATGATACTACCTCTGTTTCTAAATATAAATTTTTTAGGAGCCTAAAATAGCCTATATATATTCGCAAAAAAATAGCCTATATCAATACATTTTACATTTGGAAAACAGAGGCAATAGTCCTTGAAACGGGTTTCTCTGCGCTTTTTACATTTAGAAACGGAGAAAAGTCTAGCCTGAGCATTTTAGTTTAGAAACAGAGGCAATACTATATGAGGGTCCTTGCATATACACGTGTCTCCCCTCGCTAGTTAAATTTACCCTTTTTTGACAATCAATACCACAATATATTCATAGTAGCATATAGTACATGGTAGAAATATATAGGCCGTCTCCAACGATTACAAAATAAAGTCTAGAAAAACTAGTAAAACACCAATTTCTTTAAACTCTTTCTTCTTGCAAGATACCATTCTGAACTTTTCTAAAAGCAACCAAAAACTAATAGATATCAAACCACAACCAATAAATATCAATGAGGATTTTCCCATAATTTTAGTTTAAACCACAGTACTAAGGCACGCGCACAACCGTTAGAGTAATCAATCAATATCGGCAAGAGTACTAACACCAATATTTCAATCAAAAGTAACTGAACAATTTGATAGACGTCACTGGCGAACCGAACCTCGCAACCCTCGAAGCATGAGGTCTTCTATGGTTTTTCTTCCCCCTTTTCTGCTTGGCTGGAGATCAGTTTTAAGCTTCTTCTTGACCTTCTGCGGCGTGCATTGATTCTAATCCTATTTTACTGAAATGACAAAGTTAGAGGGTCAAGAGCGCTATTTTTTTTTAAATAATACATTTTTTTATTGAATTGCACAAATAATATATAAAACGGACAAATTGCAAATCTGTTGGTCGGTCGGCCGTTCGACAGACGACAGACTCGTTTCGTCCGTCCTTCGTCCGTTCAACGGACGACACGCTGCCTTCGTCCGTTGAACGGACGACACACTCTGCTGGGTGTGTCGTCCGTTGAACGGACGAATGCAGCGTGTCATCCGTTGAACGGATGAAGGCAGTGTTTCGTCCGTTCACGCTGCTTTCGTCCGTTCAACGGACGAATGCAGTGTTTCGTCTGTTGAACGGCTGACCGACCAACAGATTTGCAATTTGCCCGTTTTGTGTATTATTTGTGAAATTGAATAAAAAAATGTATTATTTAAAAAAAATTAGCTCTAGCAATTCATTGACAAAAGAAGAGAATGATCCCGTTTATAAGAAAAACCGAATTGAAAACCTTAACAGAACCTTATTTATGAGGCAAACTGGAGGGAAAACCTCACAAACAACAGAGACCTGCGGCCCATGCGACACTAGGCCACTATCGCCTCAAACACACGCCCCCGTCTTCGAGGCCTTCGCCCCGATATCTCCTACTCGAACGCGAGCCACAACGCCGCACGACATGACCGACGATAGCCCTAGCTACCCAACATAGTTGCTCGTAGACCACAACGGCTGTGCCAACATCCGGGGCCGCCGCCTTGGTGTGCCAACCTACTGACTCCTCAAACCGCATCGGACGAGCTGACGGCCTTGCAACCCTCGAAGCACCAAATCTCCTGTGTTTTTTGTTCTCCTTTTCTGCTTGGCCGGAGCTCAGCTTTGAGCTTCTTCTTGACCTTTTGCAGCGTGCACTAATCCTATTTTACTTAAATGGAAAACTTTGGCATTTTGTCGAACCCGTATATTCGTTTGCCTCAAATTCAAAGGAAAAGCGGTGACGTTCGGACATTGTTTCATCTAGTCAAAGTTCTAAATCCTTTTCCACTGTATATACATGTAGATTGTACATCTTATTCAATTTTGTAAATATAATAGTAGTACACAAATAATAATGCTGTTTAGATCGTGTGCATATATATTGCAGAAGGTCGGTTGGTTATTTTAAATTAAATAGTAGTAGTATAAAGGGTGGCGTGCAAATTTTGGATCGCGCACAACGCCGCCCCCTCGTCCCGGTGGTACGATACAGATCCGTTTGAGTCACATCCCTAGTGTGAGACGTATGGAAGCGGGCGATGATCCGGGTTGCAGGGAACAGATTTTGAGGGCACTGCCGAAGAAGACGCATCTGAAGCAAGCACGCTGATAGATACGTACGTAGGTGCATCATCTTTATTTTTTGGACCCAAGCTAGCAGCAATGGACATATGTGTCGCGTACGTACGTATTACTACCATTTTAGCAGCTTTAGTAGTAGCTAAAAACGACGCCTATGTGTATATAGCCCATAGATTTATGGAAAAATTCGAAACACTTTGGGAGACTATATATGCACGTACGGCCGGGGAGGTTTTTATATGTATATATAGGGGATACTTGTAGATACAACCTAAAATACGATCGAATGCGGCGGGTGGAACAATGTGGTGGCTTACCGATATAAGATAGCGACCGTGCATTTCGAAGTCCAGTTTAGGCCTTTGTTCATTAGTAATAGTAGTAGTAGCTACTAGCAGCAATGGACACTGCTGCCGTTCTAGCCAGGCGGGAGTGCTGGCTAGGTGTGGGGTACGTGGCCTCGCGGGAAACGGAAAGAGCTATAGCTAGTACTATAGGTGAGGAGTCGAGAGACGTGTTACTGACCTGCTGCCGTCACGCGCGCCGCGTGATCGGATGAGGCCAACGGTGTGCGCGGCGAGTCGGTTCCCGTGTGTCGCCGGAGCCGTGTGCCCGGAAGGTAGCTACGTACCCATGTTAGCCTGTTATTAATCCTGTCAGAATAAACCCCATTTGTTCTTTGTTTTTTGTTGTCAGAATAAGCAGAAAAACGTGTGTGTGTGTGTATAAACACCGTTTGCTGTCGCTCAGATGGGATAGTTTACCTAGTCTATACTTGCCGTTGCTGAACTTGTGGGATGGCACAAGAATAGGTCAGTCATGGCGAGTTTGTAGGAGGTGATTAGCACGAACGCCCGATTTGTTCGTGTCCATGATCCTTGTTTTCAGCTGGAGTTGGTTTTGTAACAGCCGATGTTGAATAAAAGAGAGAAATAGACAGAAAAGTGGAACTGCGGTACTCCACGCAAAACACCACCTGTGTTACTACTCTCGTCTTTCAGCTTTTGTCTTTAGTTTCGTCAGGTTAGGCAACATCAACCCATACCGGCCGGCCGGCCAGGCGGTTGTTGGGCGCTGCTGAGGCGGCGGCGGCGGCGGCGCAACTGCCTGCACGTCGTCAGGTAGGCACCCAACCAACCGGCGCGCAGACCCAAACAACGACAACATGCATTATGGTTTCAGAGAACTTGCGCAACAACGGACGGCCACCGAATTAGACCCGCGGGCCGGGCCCGGCGCCGTTCTAGCTCGCATGATCAGAGAAGTGCTCGTGCAACAACGGCCACCAAACCCGACCGGACGGGCCGGCCGGGGGCCCTCCGCGGGTGCATGCCGGTCTCACTCGCATGATCTTCCGCGTCTCGCGATCGATCGGGCCACAACATACGTGTGCCTGCTGCGTATCTCCATCCTCGTCCGGCCATGGTCTCACGCACTCGCTCTCTCGATCTCCCCCGCACAGCACTAGCTCTCACCATCCACCTGTCGTCACGCCGGTCCCTGTACTACCCTACTCCATCGCTTTATATCACCCATGTGGAATCAACAACAAACGGTTCCGACGATCGAACCAAGAGCGACGTCGTAGGTCGCCGATCGGTCAGTTGGTTTACTTTGCACACACAGCGTTCCCGGATCTGGGGCGTGACTCACGCACGAAGAAGGAGGCCCATCTCGATCGATCGATCGGTCTCGCCGGTCGTGTGCGTGTCTGCCTTTAGTCCCCCCCGCGCTTTCAGCTCAAAGAAAAGATGGTGGTCGTTGTGTATGATACCACTACTGATCAGCCCTCCCATTATTCCCCCTTCCATCCCCCTATATATGGACGCACCCGTCGCCGGACAGGTAGGTAGCGAGCTCCGCACGGTTCTCCGATCCATCACAAGAGCAGGCCAGCGACAAGCAAGCGTTTCCGGTCCCCAAAATTGATTCAGCCTCGCTCTCGATAGCAGGATCGCTCGCTTCATCGTCCGTCCGTCCGTCCGTCCGAGGCATCGGCACCCCAAGACTCCGGCCGCGCGCGCGACCATGGTGTGGAGGGACAGCTTCCTGGACCTCATCCTCATCCCGCTCAGCCTGCTCCTCCCCATGCTCTACCACGCCTGGCTCTACCGCGCAGTCCGCCTTCACCCGCTCTCCACCGCCTTCGGCATCTACTCCGCCAGCAGACGCGTATGGGTATCCGGCATGATCAAGGTACGCCTTACGCACGCACGCACCATCTCCCTCTTCTCGCCTATTTTGTTCTTCATGCGTCTCCTCGAGCCGAGCCAGCGCCACCGAGACTGACGGACGCACACACGCGTGCTCCAACCCTGCAGGACAACGACGACAAGAAGGGGGTGCTGGTGGTGCAGTCCCTGCGGAACGTGATCATGGGCTCCACGCTCATGGCCACAACGGCGGTGCTCTTCTGCACGGGCATCGCGGCGGTGCTCAGCAGCACCTACGCCATCAAGAAACCCTTGAGCGACGCCGTCTTCGGCGCGCACGGGGAGTACATGATGGCGCTCAAGTATGTGGCGCTGCTCATGCTCTTCCTCTTCGCCTTCCTCTGCCACTCCCTCACCATCTGCTTCCTCAACCAAGCGAGCTTCCTCATCAACACCTCATGCCTCTCGAGCGCCGCCGGGGAGGACCACGACCTCGGGCTCGGGCTCGGGGCCGTCAGGGCCGACTTCGTGGGCGAGATCCTCGAGCGCGGCTTCACGCTCAACTTCGTCGGCAACAGGCTCTTCTACGCCGGGGTGCCGCTCCTGCTCTGGATCTTCGGCCCGCTGCTGGCTTTTCTTTCCTCGCTCGTCATGATCCCGATTCTCTACAACCTCGACGTCGTCAATACGACCGCCGCCCCCGGCAAAGGGAAAGGCAAAGGGTCGTCGTCGTCGTCGTCGTCGAAACATAGCACCGGCTGCGTCAACGCCGCCAAGGCGGACGCCAACGGGAACGGGTGCATGCACGTCTGATCCACCCAAGCAAGCAAGCAACACAGCAAGCAAGTGCGGTTCGATTCATGCACAACGAAAGGCCTTAATTTATTTAGATCAGTTGGTTATTTCACCCATCCCTCTACTTTACTTATAATATATACTATATATATGCACGATCGATGACGAAACTGATGATACAGTAGACTGCCACATTGGTCAGGGCGTTGCGAGGTTTCTTTGTCAGCGAGTGGGTTCTTTTCCTTCTTGTCAGTGTTGATCGCTGTGTACCAGGAACTAAAATCCATGCATGATGACATGGAACCCATATGATGCGTGTTGTCTTCGATCTTGTTAGTTGCCCCCTTTTTTGCCAGGTTGTGATCGGTTTCAGTTCACGGTCGAGTTGACAATGTGTGTCTGCCGATGCCACTACACGGCGCGTATATTTGCAGGCATATCCCTAGCTGGCTTTTGTCTCAATGTCTCTCTCTGTCCCGCTTACTTCGACATTTCTCGAACCATGAAGCAACGTATCCGCATATGTGATACGCGCGACTACAGTTTTGTCTGAGAAATTGTGAAAGTGGCCCTCGTAATGTCTAGGAAGTGTGGCCACGATCGAGATTTCTGTTTACCACGTTTGTGTGTGGTTGCATGCCCAAGTGCCAACTGGAGGAGGGAATGGACCTTATTACAAGGCTACTAAGTTACTGCTAACAAGCACCATCCTTATTTGGTTGGATCTAATAATTCAGTACAGATGAACTTATTGCCCATTATTTCTGGCTTCGCCTTGCTTCCCATGTTTCAGTTTTCACTACTGCACAAAAGTCTGGCTCCTGGCGACGCTAGGCCCGCTCCTACATCTTCACGGATTGGAAAGTGTTTTTATGTGAAGCATCTAGTGAAATATGATGCAAAATGTCACGGTAGCAATTTTCGCACACAAAATTTATCATGTAGGCCTCGCTTGGATCGTTGTATTTTAGTCCGGTCGTTTTTATTTTGTGAAGAGGTTAAGGAGGAGAGGTCCCTATAATCCGGTGGTTTTGGCTAAAAAAAGACATTCCAAACGGGGCCGTAGGGTGTCCTATTCCGAGAGATTACTTTTTTCTCGACTTTCAGCTAAACTTGCTTTTGTGTTTGAATTCGGCCAATTTTACTCAAATTTGAACTACATGTACTGTATAGTTTGATCAATATTTTTGGAAAATTCAATTGAAGGTGCCCTAGTGTTAGTGTGTATGAATGAGCTTGCCGATAATTTTCATCGCATTGTAAAACCGATTATAGAAATAAAAAAACCCAAAACTGTGCATGGAGTCTTTTTGTGTGACCTAGTTCTAAGATAAATAAAGAACTTGCAATATGGTAATTCATATGGCATATCTTGGATTGCTGACAAAATGACCATTATAGTAAATCTATAGCATATTTTGTGATAATTAGCTCAAATTAGTGCAGTTCTTCGTTATATAGTAGTAAATTCGGGAATTTGGGCAAAAAGAGAGGACACGTGTCAGCCTAAGGACCCAAGGACCAGGCATTTGATCCTAGGTGTCGCTTTCTTATAGGTTGTTACTTAATTTGGATACAAACATTCTTACATACTTCATGAGTAACACGGTGAGTCACCTGCCGCATCTAATATATGTGTTGCGGTAGTTATACGACTCTGTTTTTCCAATAAAATGCTACTAGTCACAATATATATACATCCAACTATTTAAACAATTTAAATGCGTTGTTATAAATTGTAGATTCCCACATTTAGGCGATCTTTTAACATACAATCTAGGTGTTTTTTTAATCTTATGATGTGATCTTATTATTATAAGAAGATATTCCTCATTAGGGCTGACTTGCCAAGATTAGTCTATTAGTTCTATTTCTTCACAAGATGGGTCATTTGATTTCTTAACCATAGGTGATGTCCTAATATTTAACATTTAGACAGTGTCTATACAAGATTATTCGTGAGACTTATTAAATTGAAAATGCTAACTTTTGCATAGTAGTTTTAGAGCTTGGTCTACACTGCCAAGAAGAAGTTGGGCCATTATTTTGTTTTTTCCTTTAGACACTTGTGCTTGTACTTCCCTCGCCACCGTGCTAGACTCGATTTGTTTTGTGAAATTCCATCGATCTATTAATAATGATCAACAACCGTATAAAGAGACCCAAAAGTAAGTTGCTCTTACACACTGTATTTCCTCAACAATTTGCATGCATAATCTCTTCTGGTTCTTCGATTTCCCCTCTATATTTGAGCTATATTCTTTACATAAAAGAATAACTTGACGTAATTTCGTTAAATCTATATAAAGTCATTTAAGTATACCAAGTTAGCTAGTAATCTTGAAAAATCCGTCTAAAAATTAGGAAATTGTAAGAAAGCATGGTCCACTTTGTATGAAAATTGGTAAGGTAGCATTTTCTTTTAACTGAGGTGGATCCCGTAGCATTTTCTTTTGACTGAGATGTAAAACGGAGTCCGGTGTTTGAAAAATTGTGGAAATGACCCTTGTAATATCTAGGAATTGTGGCCACGAGATTTCTGTTTACCACGTTTGTGTGTGGTTGCATGCCGAAGTGCCAACTGAAGGAGGGAATGGACCTTTCAAAAGGCGGATTGGGTAGTGTCCTTCCGAGGACGGACCCACCACGCATTATAGTTGGACTAAACTCAAGCCATTGATTTTCAACCAAGCAATTAGTACTACTAGTTGAACGTACGATTGCTACGGCTTCATAATTAGTCTTGCACATATATCAATATAGTGCATGCAAAAATCACATGTATAAAAAAATAACCACAAGATATTCCAAACATATAGTATTCCACATGTTTAAAGTACATTTCGATAAAAAATATAATTTGATACATGATGAGTCCAAAATTTAAGCAATTTACCTTTCGTTTTTGCATAAATAGAATAGGGACTTTGTATTTCACTGCGTCTACACACATTTTTTTTTATTTCAATAGGATCCCGAATCGTTATGTCCTATATGAACATATCAATTATAAATGTCATATTACGATATAATATGATATTTTTAAGTGATAAAAGTTATTTTATGGATTTGTCTTCGCATATGGGAAAATACCAACCAAGGGGAAGCAACTAGTGCCGATAACGATCGGTGGTAGGGGAGGAGCCCACCCGTACCGTCCGCTCGTACCATGTGTCACCGAGTTCGCCTTATCAAATACTTTCTTCTGGCAAAGACAGAAGAGAGATCCAACATTCACAGCCATCAGAAACCACGAAAAACCACATCTGAAAGGGATCTAAACGTCCCTCGCTCCTGGCGCCGACCGAAGCGTCGAATGTATTGCCCGGTACGTGTCCAGCCGGCCACGGTCAGCTGCTGGGCTAGTGGCGGATGTCGACGCACTCGAGCCTACATCCAGGGTCCTCGCCGTGGTGGCAATGCGCCCGACTCCGTGATCGAGGGGTAGGGAACAGTCATACACGTTACCGCGCTCTGTGCTGCTGCACCCGCACAAGGTTAGCAATACATACGCTCTTATCCACATCGCCGCCGGCGACCTCGTCAGCGACGATCTTGCATCCATCGGCCCGCACGCGCTTATCCACATCGCCATCGGCGACCTCGTCAGCGACGATCTTGCATCCATCGGCCCGCAGGTTATACCTCGCATCTAGATTTCGTGTGCTGCTATGAACTCCATACCACAGATGATACTCCGAGTTGACCATCAACAGTCTAGAATCTTGGATTGGTAGGGAGTAGCTTTCACAAGAAGTGACAATAATTAGTAGGCACTGGATTATGTTCAGTTGTTTATCTGTGTTATTAATACTCCGGAATTGACCATCAATTGCTAGATGTGCATTTACTGTTATTATTAGGGAGTGACTATTCAACATCTAGCTGTTTTCTAACTGAGAAACATACATTTTTTTAAACCAATAAGAAGATGACAACTGTCATACCGGAAACTAAATGAAAATGATAGTAGAAAACCGTCTGTTTTCAGTCCACAAAACAGACACATTTCCCCGCCCTCCGTTTAGTTATAATGGCTCATTTTGAGTCCATATTTTTTAGTCAAACTCCTTGGCCTATAGGTAAACAAGGTCCATATAACATAGTAGCTAACAAAAATAGCCCAACAATTCTACCGATTGCTGCATCAGATCATCCTCTCCTGCAAAAAGCCAACTCCCGCGCAGCCTTCACCAGCTACACCCCGACCTGCCGATGCTTTATGGGAGGGTCAAAATATCCAAAGATCCCCCAAAGAGAAAAGAGAGAGAAGACAAAGACATAATTCAGACATGGAAACGGTAGAAGAAGAACCAAAGAATGGTAAACATGTTCTGGGAGAAGACACAACCTGGAATTGAAGAAAATCTGCTGTCCTTGCTGTAATTTGTACCATGAATTTGTGTCAATGTAGGAATGATCACTAGGAGAAGAACAAAAAATATGGAAAACAAGAAGTACAGGAACCTTTCCCCTTGTAAAAGACCATACAGGATCAATTCCCAGCTGTGAACACCTTAGAAAGGTTTTCAGTACAACAATATGTAAAAAAAGGAAATAAAAGGACCATAGATAAACTCATGCCTTGCACTGCCAACGAAATGAAAACGCAAGGTTTCATTACATAAAAACACAAATAAAAACATACGACAGCAGTACAAAAAGGTACAAAATTCGCACGAACTAACTAACTAATTTGGATAACTCGGAAAGGAACTGATCCAAGGACAAACAATAGAAACAACTCACAACACACAGAAACACATCAAGGGGATATGACACTAACTTTGTCGTCAATACCATTGTACTCAACATCAGAATTAAGTAACCAGGAGAAAAAGTACCAACGGATGCATAGATACTTTGCCTATCATTTTCTGGAACATAAAGTAAGTTCTTTGATCTATGCAGGAAGCATTCAACATCCCCTTATGTAAGTAATAATTTGATCAGTTCCAGCCATAAAAAATCATGACCTTCAAAAGTGGTTACACAAGTAAATCCCCAAAAAACAGACCTAGTCAAGTTCAGTCAAGAAGCATAATTACCGTGTAAACTAATTGTATCATAACCTTCTCATCAAAATACCATCTACTAGTTCACCTAGCTGAAATGGCATTAACAGAAAATGTGAAAATCTATAAGGCCAATTATCTTGTTCTACTCCACCAGATATGAAAAGAGAAGAAAGATTTGTCTAATATAGAAACATTGAAAAACAGATCAGTGCACGTGGTGAGATGCCATCTCTATATGAAACACTTCGTTTTCATGAACTGATAGAGACTCCTCTACACAATTTGACTAAAAAACATAGATGTTGTGTACTCTAATGCTACTCATATTAGCTCCTCCATGTCGATGATCCGATGATCCTCTACGCTAAATTCCACATATGTGAATGAAAAGTTACAAAAGGAACATTAGAAAAAAATGGCAAGATACAAAAAAAGGCCTGAAAACGAGAATGATGAAAATAACAAGGACTGCAAAAGGAGAATGAAGAAAACAAATTATTGACTCCAGGCATAAAAAGGGAAAGAAATGAAGAAAGAGGGAGTGGAAACTAAAGAAAAGGATACCAAAGAAGAGATAAATGACTAAAGAAAAATACACTTATGAAGAAAACAGAAGAAATGAAGAAAACAAATGGCAAAACAATGACTCAAAAAGACAAGAAACTAAAGCGCCAATGAATGAATACCAAGACTGAAAATGAAAGAAAAATTGATAAAGTGATAATGGTTGCTTGGGAGTAAGAAAAGTAAATAAGGCTGAACAAAATGCAAAGATGACTGGACCAAAATAATAACTTGGGAATAATAAGAGTGACTCAAGTGCAAAGAAAACTGAATTAAACAAAAAAAAGATAGCTAAAGGAAGATGAAAAGAATCTGAGGAAACGACAAAGTATAAACTCATGGAAGAACTGAGATAAAGGAGGAAAGAAGAAAGGCAAAAATAAACTGAAAAAAAGAAAATGATGAAAAGAGGATAAAAGAAAGAGGAGAATTGCATGAATGAGAAAGAAGATAACCGGTAAACTTGAAATATTCAAAGCCGATTTATGAGTGACTGAATATTCAAATGCCAAGACAGAGATACTTAATTAATAAATTTAAAAGATGAAAATTAAGAACTAATATACTCAAGGAATTCAAAGCAAAGGAATGAGGATTGAATTTTGAAATGCCGAGAAATGAGAAACTGAAAAATAGAAAGACTAAACTAAGTTTTTAAGTGTCAAGAAATGAGTGACAGAGAATTGAGAGACTAACAAACAAAGTGCGGCATAAAGATCAACCAAAAAACTGAATAACTAAGATACTGAGTGAAATGCTGAGAAATGAGTGAATGCATTAGTATGAGACTTAAGAAAATAAACTAAGATACCGAATAAACAGACTAAGGCATCATCTGCTACGGCAGAAAAAATTCTGGTGCCCTCAAACCCACTTTTTGGTGCCCTAAAACTGTTTTGAACTGCCCTATTTTAAGTCATCTATTGGAGATGCTCTAAGGGCCTAATTGTTGCACCGAAACAACACACACAAACAGAACAATATGGTGCGACCTAACATGATAAGAAGCCACAGTTTAGAAGTTGGTTATTATCACATGAATAAGCTTTCTCTGAATGGAATGTTCTAGTTTCCATATCTATGCATCATCCAAATGGACACAGTGAAGAATGTTCAAGTGCTCAATAAGCTTGGATTTCAATATCCCACTAAGAAGGATGGATACGGCTGAGACCTACTCTCAAGAAAATGTATTGTAGGCAGGTGGAGCAAAGATTTATTTAATAATATAATAAATTATAAAATTATATACACTAAAAATATTGGCAATTCTTCTCAGAATAAATTTAGTACATTTGGTGCTTAGAATAAGATATTCTAGTATAGGAGATTCACTTTTATGTGAGAATATGCATGCAACAGTGTGAGTACGACAAGTAATAACCAAGCATCACAACACTAAAGTATTGATATAAGAACTTTGACCAGGGTAAACTAGTCTAGTGGCGAGAAAATAGGTGGGCAGCACTACATAACAAAGTCAAAACCATTTACTACCAATGGTTCCTGAGACATAATCTTAGACAGACAAGAGTGTACTGAAATCCAACATTTGTTCCATGATTTAACAGAAATTAGCTCTGCTCTAATTTTGTTCCTCTTTATTCTGGGCATACAGGAAAAGCACAAAACGGAGTTGTAGATGTCCAATGGCTACAGTGAACACAAGAAGAGCACATTTTATTAAACAGTGGCGATAACATACTATGCAACTGTTCCGCATTTCACACATAAACTAAAATCCTATATTGAACGCACAAGAAGACCATATTATTAAACTGTGGTGGTAGCACCATGTGCAACTATTTCTCATTTCACACCAAAACTAACAGGCTAGATGTATATTATTCATAGTGCATTGATTTTGCTAGAACCGTAAAGCTCTGATCATAGGAAGTCAAGTGCACATGAGACTAAATTAGCGGTTACCAAGGTTCATAATTTATGGATTAGTGCTCTTCTATAAGAATTCCTTACACCTGTAGACAATGGATAAACGTAGCAAGTAGTAAACTCAAGTGTGTTGATGAATATGACAATATTTCGGGTTCGTTCAGAAAACACACATGAACGTGTTGGCTGAAAGGGCATGTATGCCCCCATGTGTGGTTTTGGTAATTAATGACAATCTCTATGGACTAATGTATAAATTGAGTTTCACTTGTAGGTTTGTCCATTGGCATCGCTTGGGCCATGTGTTGGTCTCAAGGTTGGAAGATGAAGAAATGTCCAAGGGCTTTGTGCCCATTGGAATCATGAAGAAAGAAGGAGCTTGAAGGTCGATCAAGGAATGTGCAAAGAGTTGCATCAAGATGGATCAACCTCAAGTAAGGATGAAGAAGGACGAGCTCAAGATGCGCCATCTCTAGAAGATCTCATGCTTGAAGCTTGCCATCCTCGTGCTCATGGAATGATGAAGACAAGTTCAAAGAAGAGGTTTCCCCATGGAGTATGGGGGAGCATTTTGCAAGTCTTTATCAAGCAAGAGCGAGCAAGAGCAAACAAGAAAGGTGTTCCCACTATAGAAGAACAAGACGGTCTACATCAAGTTCAAGTGGGACGCTCAAGGCAAAGGTATGTTGATAGGGCTTCTCTTTTGCCGGTCTCGTGTTGTTAGTTGGGAGACCGGGTTTAGGATAGATAGCCGTACTATCAAGAGGGGCTCTCAAGCGGGTGTCTCGTTTGCATCGTTCGGAGAGAGCTCAAACCTTTGCATTCATAGCATCATCTTTCTTGGTTGTTATTTGGTTCTTGTCCATGAGAGGATCTAGAGCTTGTGGTCATCATCATAACAAGCTCTAGTTCATCATCTAAGGATTTCACTTGCATATCTTATTGCGGTTTTTGATCTTGCGAGTTTTCCGGCTCCACACCTTGGGGGATACTTCACATATATATTTATGATATTTTCTCCCAAGGTTATACCCAATATTTAGTTGGATTCTATTCGTCGTTATCTTTCCAACAAAATTGGTTTCATCCCATTTGGAGTTCGGATGCAAAAGTTATTGCGTTTTTGGTTTTCTGGTTTCTGGAATTTCTCTGACCGGAAGTTCCGGCTTCCCACCGGAAGTTCCGCTAGGGCATCTTTGCCGCCAAAAGTTCCGGTGGAAGTTCCGGGTCTTATTCCGCTCACGCTCAGTAACCTTCTGTTTTGAAGCGTTCTATTTGTCGGAACTTTGTCGGAACTTGCTCGGAAGTTCACCGGAACTTCCGGTCTGTTTTGACCGGAACTTCCGGTTGCGCTTCTGGAGCGGGCGTCAACGGATCTGATGACCGTTGGAGCCAGGCTGGGCGGAACTTCCGCCCCACAGCCGGAAGTTCCGGCCATGATTCGTTTTTTCAGTTTCTCGCTCCGCAGTTTTCGTCCGTTGGCTGGGTGCCACCGGAACTTCCGGCCTCCCACCGGAAGTTCCGGCCAGGTGTCGCGAATGCCCATAACGGGCAGATCTGGGAGCCCTTTAAAAGGGGCTCCTCTTCCCCTTCGTGGGCACTAGCTTCTCTTCTTGGTTCTTGGCTTTCTCTCTCTCCTCCATTGTCAACCTTGAAGAAGCTTTCCCTCTCCCTTCCCCCTCCTATGATTCTTGCATCTTTTTGAGGGATTTGAGAGAGGAGATCTAGATATACAATCCCCCCAAGTCAAATCCCTTCTTTGTGAAGGAATCATTGGGATCTAGATCTTGGAGAGTTTTGTGTTCTCCTCTTGTGTTCTTCCTCCCTTATTCCCCCAATAGCTTTTGTAGCTTTGTTGGAATTTGGGAGAGAAGGACTTGCCCTTGCATTTGGTGCATAGGTTTGAGTTCTACTCTTGTGTTCTTCCTCCCTTATTCCCCCAATGTAGCTTTGTTGGAATTTGGGGGAGAAGGACTTGCCCTTGCATTTGGTGCATAGGTTTGAGTTCTCCTCGGAGATTCGGCGAGTTCAAGCTTGTGAGCTTGTTTCTCTTGGGTTCCTTGGAACCCTAGACGGTTGTGTGGTTGGATTGTTGACCTTTTGTGGTCTTGTTGACCTTTTGTGGTCTTGTAGCCTTTTGTGGCATTGTTGGCCTTTTGTGGCTTTGTTGTTGGGAGCCTCCAATTGAGTTGTGGAGTTAGCCCCAATCTTGTACGGGTTCGGTGACCGCCCTCAAGCGTCCCATAGTGGAGCAAGTGCCCGCCTTTTGTGGTGCGCACTTGGGAGAATAGGGTGAGCCTTTTGTGGCGTCGGTGAGTTGCGTGCTTCCGCATCCGGGGTGAGGCCTTGTGTGGTGTTGGGTGAGCATCGAGCCACCACACCTCGAGGTGAGCCATTTGTGGCGTTCGGAGAGCATTGCGCCATCACCCCTCTCCAACAGAGACGTAGCTTCTTTGGAAGTGAACTTCGGGAAACAAATCTTCGTCTCCGCGTCCATCGGTTATCTCTCATCCGAACCCTTTACTTATGCACTTTACATTGTGATAGCCATCGTGCTTGAAGTATTTATACCTTGCTATCACCTTGTTGCTTGTATTGCTTAGCATAGGTTGTTGGTGCACCTAGGTGAACTTAGTGGCTAGGTTTTGTGCTCAATATATTAAACATTAGTTTTATTCCGCATTTACTTGAGCCTAAACCGTAATAATTTTAAAAGCCTATTCACCCCCCCCTCTAGGCGACTTCCTTTGTACTTTCATTGGCCATTATGACATATCTGATTCTGACAACTGGAATCACTATTCCCTTGTGTTAGGCCACCGAATATCTCTAGGATATCGGTGCATTAACAAATGATATCAGAGTCATTAACCGAATATCTCTAGCGTTTAACACCATATCTTGAGCCTTCCATTTATAGGAGATTGAGGCCATTATGGTAGTTATTGTAAATCTCATATATAGATTTCAGGGAAGGCACCATTGTGACCTATCCCACCCAATTCTATCTTTCTACATGGTATCAGCCAAACAATCCTCTGCTTCCGCCGCCCTCACCTATCACCGCCGTCGCGCCAGGGTTCCTCCCCTGCGCCGCCGCCCCTCCTCCCCCAACATGTCCGACGCCGGCGCCTCTCCATTCGCCGCTCTTTGGGCCAAGGCCACCAACATCCAAAGCGTCAAGGCGCTCATCCCCGTCCAGCTCGACCTCAAGGCGTCGAACTACAACATGGTGCAGATCGCCGTCACCACCTACGCCCTTGCTGACCACCTCACCACGGCCACACCACCTGCCGATGACGATGAGTGGCTGCGCATGGACGCCACCGTTCTGCGCCGGATCTACGGATCCATCACGCCCGAGATCACCGATATGGTGATGGAGAGCCCCACCATGGCCTACTCCGTCTGGTAGCGCATCGTCGCCCTCTTCCGCGACAACCAGCAGGCCCAGGCTGGCTACCTCGGCCAGAAATTTTGCAACATCGAGCAGGAGGGTAAGTCCATCACGGCCTACTGCCTCGAGCAGAAAACCGTGGCCGACGCCCTTGGTGATGTCGGCGCCCCCGTCATTGAAGACGCCCTCGTCTGGAACGTCCTCAAGGGTCTCAACGACTACTACGACCACATCGCCGCGCTCAACCCGCTGCTGACTCCGTTCCCCTCCTTCCTCCAGCTGCGCAACATGCTCCTCCTCCAGGAGCTCAAGCCGCACCACGGGCACCGCTCCTCGACCCTGCTGCCCTCTACACCAACACGGGCAGTGGTGGCGCCTCCGGGTATCGCGGACCTGCACCTCCTCGTCCTCCGCCACCGGGATACGGCCCCCGGACCCTGCACCACCGCCGTTCAACCCTAATGGCGGCCGCTCCAAAGGCAAAAAGAGGAAGGTCAACGACGCCCCTGCAGCACCTAGCAGCGCACCAGCCGCTCCCATGCCCTACAACCCGTGGACGGGATCCATCTACATGTACCCCATGGGCAAGGGCATCCTCGGACCACGTCCCGGCGCGGCACCTCCTCGCCCCGCGGCACACGGCTTCATGGCGTCCCCGCAGGCAGCGGCACCCGCTTTCGGCTACAACACCACGACCACCGCTACTCCGTACGGCTACGCCCCTGCACCAACCGCACTGTATGGCTATGCCCCTGCCCCAACCGCTCCGTACGCTGCCTCTCCATCTTGGGACGCCGCCGCCCTCATCAACCAGCTCAACGCAATGAGCCTTCAACCCCCTCCTACCGAGTGGGTCATGGACACAGGTGAAATGGATCGTATGGGCACCTAGAAGGGGGGTGAATAGGTGCTAACCAATTTTTAATACTTTTTCAATTTTAGGCTTGACACAAAGTAAATTCTCTAGATATACAACTACGAGAATTTCCCTATATGCAACCCTAACTACTAAGCACGTAAAAAGAGGAGCGAGGAAACCGTAGTGGAGCACGCGGAGACACAGGGATTTGTTTTACCGTAGTTCCTTCCTTGTTAAGGGAAGTACATCTGCGTTGGAGGGGTGGGCGGTTCTAAGACCACCACGCCACAATAGGCCTCACCCTATTCTCCGATGGATATCGCCACGAGAGGCCTGATCCACCTTCTCCACTATTGGATCCCTTCGAGGCGGGAACCGGTGCCTTTTACAACACTATCAGGGCACACACCCACAACCGAATTGGGGGCTCCCGATATGATAACAAGCTGCCACAAGAACAAGGTTTATCAATATAAACAAAAACAAGGATCTAGGTATTTGCAAGAAATACTAGATCGGGGGTTCTCCAAATGAATGGAGAGGAGATGAAGCGCTTGATTGCTGATGATGAAGATCGAGTTCTCCTCCTTCGATTCCCCAAGGGACGGGGCCTTTGGGTGGATCTAGGTGGAGCTCTCTTGGATGAAGGTTGCAGATCAGATCTCTCTTTTTCGAATGAATCAAGAGATCTGGCAGGAGGGGGAAGGCTGGCTTAAATACCCCCTCCCCAGATTTGGCCGTTGCACAACTTTGGGGGCGGATTATCCGCACCCCACTTGGGGCGGATTATCTGCCCCCTGGGAAAACTCCGCCCCAAGGGCGGATTCTCCGGGGGAAACTCCACCCCCTCTCTGGGGCTGGCGCCTGCAAAACTTGGTGAAGATCTTGGGGGGGCGGAAAATCCGGCCCCCCTGAGGGGCGGATTATCCGGCGGGGCCAGAAAATCCGGCCAAAACTCCGCCCCCCTTCTGGGGCTTGCGCCTGCTTGGGAAGAGGGAGGGGCGGATTATCCGCCCCCCAAAAGCATAATCCTTTTCCCTTTTTCTCAAAGAGAGCTGCAACACTTCAACACACATTAAATAATCCTTGATATTGTTATCTAACACATAAAACACTAGGGATTATAAAATGTTCTTTCAATCTCCCCCTTTTTGGTGTTAGATGACAATATTAGGATTTGCAATGAAACCGTCTAATGCCACCTTAAATAATGAAAGACGCTCCCCCTAGATGTGTGCATATTTAAAAATTGCATTTGAACAACTTCCACAACAAAGATAATTGAAACAAGGTGGTTTGGGAAACACGGTCATACCACCGGGATGAGAATATAGCCAAAGAATATAGTTTGTTTGATAGCCTCTAAGCACATCCCAACCATACCAGCAATATTGATGCATACATTAGATAGGCCCATGATTCCATATGCCATCAAATATGCCTCCATAGATAAATCCAGAATTCCATGAGATCCACAATAGATAAATCCAGAAATCCATGAATACCACACAAAGTACCAAACTTAGTGAAACACGACAAAGTCACACGACAAAGTCTTACATAATCAAACACAAATAGCAAATGAGTTCACGCTAAAAAGGCACAAGCAAGCAAATAAAACGACTGAAAGAAAGATGCTTGCGCCCGACCCTTGCAAATCCACGAGACCTAATAGAACTAATTCTCCCCCTTTGGCATAAAAACGCCAAAAAGGAAGAAGAGCGATGCTAACGCCCCTGTAGATCACTCCTCCTCATCCTCGTCGTAGTCATTCCCGTCCCCTTCCTCTTCATCATACTCATCATCATCGTCATCAGCTGGAGGAGTGGGTGCCCTCGGTGGTGGAGGAAAGAGGCAACTCTCGAGCTCGCCATAGTTGATCCCTGAGGTGTTCCACTGAGCAGTGGAAGGAGGTGGATGGCCAGTGGCACCTGAGACATGGTGGAGAATAAGCTGCTGCATGTGATCCCTCTCATGATCCCTGCGGTAAGCCTCATATTGGCCCTTGTGAGTGTCAATGCCCATGCAAAGAATGTGTCGCTGGAACCAAGTGAGCTGCTTAACCTCGCGTGCCATTGGGGACACCGTGGAACGACGACCACTAGCCCGAGCATCATGCATGAAGGACTCTGGGGCAGTGGAAGGGTGATGAGTCTTCTGAGCCTTGTTGTAGATTTTCTTGGGCTTGTGAATTCCATCCAGAGCAGTGCCAAAATCCTCATGTGGCAACATATGCTTAACGAGCATCATTATGAAAGGAGCATAAGTAATAGAGAGCCTGTTGATCATAGCATCCGTCATCTCATGATAAATATAGTCCATGACATCCAGTTTGTAACCTGTGGTTGATCCAGAGTTAGTGGCACACTCGTGAGCAAAAGAAAGGAGTGGAACCAGGTGGCCACGGATCCTGTCATTGTTGCCACCACTAGGAGCGATGCAGTCCCTAAATATGCCAACAAGGGAGGCATACAAGGGAGAGGGGCCACCGAAAGTACCAGCAACACCATCAGAAGAAAGGCAAGGAGCAAGTGCAGTATCCTTGGATGGCTTCAGAGGAGAAATGATACGATGGCCTGAAGGAGTGTCACGGCCATGGAATGCATAACCAAGAACCTTCCCAAAGGTGCGAAAGTCCGACTGAATCATGGTGGTCCCTGTCATCCACTTCATAGTACGGCGCTCATCACCGCAAATCACCAGAGTTGAGAAGAACTGCCGCACCATAGAGGAATCATAGTTGCATTGGATAGTCATGAGGTGGTGCAGCCCCATCTTGTTGGTCACATCTAGTGCCTCAATGAGCCTTGTCTTGGATTGAGCCTCAGTAAAATTGATGGGACCATAGGGCGAAGCTTGAGAGTAGCATAGACATCATCATGAATATCCCGAAAGTGGGCATTCCAAACATAGAGTCCTCGGGGGGACCATCACTATCAGCCTCATCATAATAATCAGTATGGCGAATGGTGGCATACTGAAGACTGTCCATAGCCTTGTAATTGGGCCGAGACTGTTTGCCCTTGCGAGATGCGGTCCTCTTAGTTTTCTTACTTGCCTCTGCCATCCGTTCAGCATCTCTTGCTGCTCTGCGGACCTCGGTCTCGTCAATGAACTTCCCTTCTGCAGTAGGCTTGAGATAACAGGCACGGGAACGACGGACGAAGGTCTTGGTCGGCTTGGAACCACCTGTGAAAAGCATTAGAGGGATAACATGGAGATAAGCATACACACAAGTCCAGGAAAAAACACGGAGAAAGAGTAGCATTGCAACCCATAACCAATGATGTGTATTGCAGAAGCAGGACCAAAACAGACCAAAATTTAATCTCTAGGCCGGATTATTCGGCCCTGGCAGGGGCGGATAATCCGCCCCCCGCAGAAATTTTCTGGATTGGCCCAGATCTACCATGGCAAAACAGATCGGGTACTAGGGTTGCAATTCTACTGATTCTAGCATGTAAGGAACAACACCAAGGACCTTGTACAATGAGATTTCCACCAAATAAAATGCATCCCATACAAAAGGAGAGAGATGAGGGAGTTACCCTCACTCATTGGAGGAAAATCACGGAGGAGAAGATACCCGGAGGCGAGGTGAAGAAGATCCGGGGAGAGCTCGGAGAATCTGGTGGTCGAATCGACTCCGGGAGAGGCGGATGCTCCGGCGGCGGCTGGGAGGCAGAGGTAGAGTTAGGGGAGGGCTGGCTGCTCTGTTTGAGCCTGCCCTCCCTGACCCAGCCTATAAGGGGCCGATTTCTCCCGGGGCGGATAATCCGCCCCCCCTGAAATTCTGTAAATTACAGATCCAGGCCAGAGCAACCTAGCAAACCCCTCGATGGTGTTTTAGAGGACTTGTGTGCAAGAATGGATGGTTCAAGGAGGGAGAGAAAGGCTTGGGTTGAGAGCATCAAACTGAGATGGTACTACACACCCAAATTTGCAAGAACCAAATCAACCAAAAGTCAAATTTGAATGTGTTTTCCATAAGAACATGAGATATGCAAGAAAAACCAACGAGACCCATGAGAAACCAACTCTTCTCTAGGAAGAGGGCGGTGGCCGAAGCCACCATGTCGGAGCGCATGGCATGACACCGCGAAGATGTATCTTGAGTTCAAAACCAATGCTCATCGATGACCCACATATCACAAAATGTTATTAAGGGAAATGATTTTACTTGATTTCGGCATTATGGGGGGAGGGTTGGCCCAATCAATTAGGACCACACTCCTCCTATGTCTATGCCCGCATCTAAACCAAATACATGAATAAGAGAAAGTGAGTGTGCAAGGGTAGTCAAGCCACGCTCCTCGCATCTATGATATTTAGCTCATTCCTCAAATAACAAAATCTTGCTTCATCAAGAGGCTTCGTGAAAATATCAGCAAGTTGGTTCTTCGTGCTCACAAAGGATAGGGCAATATCACCACGAGCAACATGATCCCGAATAAAGTGGTTGCGAATCTCTATATGTTTTGTTCTTGTATGCTGCATGGGATTGTAAGCAATTTTGATAGCACTTTCATTGTCGCATAATAGAGGCACTTTGTCACAATTGACACCATATTCCTTTAAAGTTTGCCTCATCCATAACAATTGTGTACAAGCACTTGCAGCAGCAACATATTCAGCTTCGGCGGTTGAGAGTGAAATACAATTCTGTTTCTTTGATGACCAACACACTAGAGACCTGCCCAAGAATTGACATGCACCAGAGGTTGATTTCCTATCATCTTTGTCACCAGCCCAGTCTGAATCAGTGTAACCACATAGAGAGAAACTTGAACCCTTGGGGTACCATAACCCAAAATTTGGGGAATGAACCAAATATTGGAAGATTCGCTTGACTGCCACTAAGTGGCTTTCTTTAGGAGCGGCTTGGTACCTTGGACACACTCCTACACTTAACACGATATCGGTCCTAGATGCACAAGGGTAAAGGAGAGAGACGATCATGGACCGGTATACCTTTTGATCCACGTCTTTACCCTTGGGATTGAGCTCAAGATGACACTTTGTTTGCATTGGGATAGCAACGCCATTGAGATCCGTCATCTTGAACCTTTTGAGCATGTCTTGGATGTACTTAGCTTGATTAATAAAGGTTCCCTCTCCAAGTTGTTTGATCTCAAATCCAATAAAGAACCTCAGCTCACCCATCATGGACATCTCAAACCTGTCAGTCATAAGCTTTGAAAATTCATCGTTAAAAGCTTGGTTAGTAGATCCAAAAATAATGTCATCTACATAAAGTTGGCATACAAAAAGCTCCCCATTAACCTTCTTAGTAAAAAGAGTGGGATCGATTTGCCCAACTTCGAATCCACGGTCTAGCAAAAGCTCTTTAAGTGCTCATACCACGCACGTGGGGCTTGTTTAAGGCCATGGAGCGCCTTATCGAGTTTGTAGACATGGTTCGGAAATTTGGGGTCCTCAAACCCCGGGGGCTGCTTGACGTATACTAACTCATTAGAGGACCATTAAGGAAAGCGCTCTTAACATCCATTTGTTGTAATTTGAAATTATGATGGGCTGCATATGCAAGAAGGATACTGATGGACTCAAGACGAGCCACAGGAGCATAAGTCTCGCCAAAATCAATTCCTTCCACTTGAGAGAATCCTTGAGCCACGAGTCGTGCTTTATTCCTCACAACAATGCCATTTTCATCTTGTTTGTTCTTGAAGATCCACTTGGTGCCGATAACATTGCGGCAATCCTTTGGTTTCTCTACGAGCTTCCAAACTTTGTTGCGTTCGAAGTTATTTAATTCTTCATGCATTGCAACAACCCAATCGGGATCTTCAAGAGAATCAAAAACCTTCTTCGGTTCAACCATGGAAATGTGAGCTTGATGATCACAGAAGCTTGCAAGTTCTCTCCTAGTGGATACCCTTTGTCGTAGATCACCAACAACCTTGTCAAGAGTGTGACCCCTTAGTTCAAGGTTCCGATCAGCACGAGCATTGCGATGATCCTCAATGTCCTTATTGTTTCTAGAAGGAGTTGATTCAGTATTTGTATCCTTGTCTTGATTACTGCCTTGCCCTTGATCTTGGTCTGCGTTAATACCAGCAGATTGCTGCTGAGTTTGTTCTTCAGGGCTGGATAATCCACCCCTTGGAGGGGCCGAACTATCCGGCCTGGGAGGTGAAGAACCAGAGCCTTCTTCTGGAGAGTGCCTGACAGGAGTTGGAGACCCAGGGCCGGATAATCCGCCCTCGGGGGCCGGAGAATCCGGCCTGGGAGCTTCAGAGTTGTTGACTTCTCCTCCGGATCCTCTAGAACGAGTTGGAGTGCCAGGGGCGGATTGTCCGCCCCTTGTTGGGGGCGGATAGTCCGGCCTGGGACTACCAACTTGTCCAGGGGACAGATGATCTTCAGCAGATTGCGGTGTTGGTGCAGGATTTTCTCCAACGGTAGGAGCTTGTTGATCTTGTGTAGATGAGGACTCCACATGTGTGGAGCATTTTCCTTCCCGATCCGCCACAAGGGGTTCCTCAATGGGGCGGAAAAATCCCACGCCCATTCTTCTTATGGCATCTTGGGGTATTTCAACATCTGCATCACAAACATCAACTTGCCCTAGAAAGGAGCCGTTATTTTCATCGAACTCCACACTACAAGATTCTACAACAATCCCAGTGAGCTTGTTGTAGACTCTATAAGTGTGGGATTCGGCACCGTAACCAACAAAAATACCTTCTAAAGCCTTGGACTCAAATTTTGACAAACGGACACCTTTAATAAGAAAGAAACACTTACACCTGAATACCCTGAAGTATGAGATGTTGGGCTTGTTACCGGTAAGTATTTCATATGTAGTCTTGTCCAAAATCTTTCGGAGGTAGATCCGGTTCGATGAGTGACAAGCAGTGGATATGGCTTCAACCCAAAAATTATAAGGAGACTTGAATTCAGCCAACATTGATCTTGCCATGTCCATCAAAGTCCGGTTCTTCCTCTCGGCTACACCATTTTGTTGAGGGGTGTATGCAGCGGAATATTGATGTCTAATCCCCTCTTCACTTAGAAACTCATTCAAAGTGTAGTTCTTGAATTCGGAGCCGTTGTCACTTCTTATTGCCAAGATAGGAACATTGTGTTGACGTTGAACTTTATTGGCAAAGTCAATGACAGTTTGTTGAGTCTCACTTTTCAGCTTGAAGAAATAGACCCATGTGTATCTTGAGTAATCATCGACAATGACCAAACAATATTTCTTCCCACCAAGACTTGCATGATAAGGAGGACCAAATAAATCCACATGAAGTAATTCCAAGATCCTCTTTGATGACACAATAGTCTTCCTGTTGTGGGGAGAGTCATGCATTTTTCTTCTACACAAGCCCTGCAAACACGATCTTTGGCAAAAGAGACATTTTCTTTTAGTCCAAGGATGTGGCCACCCTTCTGGAGAATTTGCAAAGTTCTCATGTTGACATGGGCTAAACGGCGATGCCATAGCCAGCCCACGTCGACCTTTCCAAAAAGACACATCAGACCCGAAGTGGTTTTCCCCGAGAAGTCCACCACATACAAGTCATTTTCGACGTATCCAACGAAAGCGACTTTTAGAGACTTGCTCCACAAGAGTACCACCAAATCATCATCGATAAAAACAGCAAAACCCATCTTGCCAAGGGCACGAACAGAAAGAAGGTTGTAACCGAGGGTCTCAACAAGCATGACATCCACGAGAGAGATATCATGGGCAACCACAACCTTGCCAAGACCCAATACCTGAGATTTAGACTTATCACCATATGATACTGTGATATTATCATGATTTGGACGCATCTCCGTGATGATCTCCTTGCTTCCGGTCATATGACTAGTGCAGCCACTATCCAGCACCCATTTCGACCCACCGGAAGCATAGCCCTGCAAGAAAATTACTTCTTGGTTTAGGTACCCATTTTTCAATGGGTCCTTTCATGTTAGTAACAAGGGTCTTTGGGACCCAAATAGACCAAGCAATATATTCATCAAAGGGACCGACATAATAAGAATAAACATCGCCATAGTCATCACAAAAGAGTTCATAATTCGGATTATGAGACCCTGCAAAACCAATATTGTTAGTCTTGTCTTTTGTGACTTTCTTCTCAGCGGTGCTTATCTTTGATTGCACATTCTTGGTCTTGTTCTTCTTGGTTTTCTTCTTCTTGGACTTGGTGACATACCCAAGTCCCTCTTTACCATGATTTGACCTTTGCTTGCCAAGGACTTCATCAAGCACACCTTTGTCCGTAGTGATGTCCTTGATCACTTCTTTTTCCACACTAGCATTTTCCTTGTTACTATATGTTGAGTTGGATGAGCTAGGAGTATCATATTTGGCCAATCGACTTTGAAGCTGATCATGTGACTCAATGAGAATAGAGAACTCGTTTTTCAACGCCTTGTGAGCATTGTCAAGTTTCTCCAATTCCTCGGAGAGTCTATCATGAGCAGCCCCAAAGTCAATCCTTTCCTTCTTTAACTTCTTTGCTTTGGTGACAACATTGTCACATTCCTTAACAATTTTAGTCACAATTTCATCATGTGACTCTTCAATAGACTTAAGCCTCTCTTCAAGAGAGACCCGAGCCTCTTCCTCCTCTTCAAGAGCATTTTTTAAGGATGCAATTTCCATTGCATCCACCCTTTCAATTCTGCCCTTTTCCTCAAGGATAGCTTCGTTTTGAGCCAGCTGATCCATAAGAGCTTCAAAACAAACTTTGTGCTCACCTTGCAAGTTAGTGTAGAAATAATCCAAAGCAATAATCTCTTCTTTAACCTTAAGACTAGTAGGATCATCCATGTCAATCATAGTCTTAGGAAAAGAAGAGTTAGAAGAAGTTACCTCAGAGCTTCTTGCCATGAGGCAAGTAGCATTCTTGTTGATGATGTTTTCGTTCGAAGAGTCGAAGAGAGATGTTGATGTAGATGTGGTGGCTATAGCAGCCACCTCTTGAGATCTATCGTCCTCGTAATCATCTTCACTCCCCGATGAGTATTCTTCTTGAGCCACCAGAACAATCTTTGGTTGCTTCTTGAAAGGAGCATTCTTCTTTACAAACTGTTTCTTGCGTGGAGCTTTTGATTTGTCCTTGAAAATGAGTCTTCCTCCATTATCTTCCCTACTTTGATATGGACACTCAGCTACGAAGTGCATCCGGTCACCACAGTTGAAACAAGTTCTCAGCTTGGGACCATTTTCTTTTCTTCCATATGCTCCACTCTTGCGTTCCAGTTCAGCTTTAGCCTTGGCTAGATCTTTCCAGAAGTTTCTAGCATAAAGAGCCAAGTATTGTCCATGAATCATTTTTATATCCTCAGGACAGTCCAGACCTTCTAGGGCATATTCATCATGATCAATCACACTAGTCTTCAAGGCCACGTTGACCCCTTTTTGCATCCCCATAGCTCGAGCACGAGCATCTTCGGAATTCTTGGCAGCCACTTTGAAGGCGGCCATTTCTTGCATTACCTCATTGGATGTCATGAGGTGATAGTTATGCCTACCTTGGAGACTTTTAAAATCTGTGGGCTCAAACGACATAAGTGCACTGACATATTTGCGCTTGATCCATGCATCATCAACATGAGCGGCACCATGATTTCTGAAGTTTGTGGCTATAGCCTTAAGCCTCCTATACATGTCTTCATGGTCTTCTCCATCCAACATATAGAATCCTTCAGCTTCGGTGCTCAATGCATCATATATATTCCTCTTCATACTTTCATTTTCGATGAAGAGCTCGGTGAGAGCATCCCAAGCTTCCTTCGCTGTACTAAGATGCTGAATGTGTGGCATATCTTTGTCACCCACACCAAGATGTATCATGTGTAGAGCTGTAGCGTTGAGTTGGCTATCGACCACTTCTCTTCTTGTGAGATTGTTGGGGTTTCCAACATGAAGACCATTTTCGATGATCTTCCACAACTCTATGGAGGAACTGCACACATGAGATTTCATCAAAAATTGCCATTGAGTAAAAGTAGATGCAGAAAGTTTGGGTGGATCACCCCTATTATGTATATGTGGGTGATGAATAGGTGGATCAGGGGAATACACATGAGAAACCTCATTGTATCCATCCTTACCGCTATCCTTTTTCGAGGAGGAGCTCTTGCTAGTGTCATCACCAACCACTTCGTTATCTTTCGAAACAGGTTTACCCGTTTCCTTGGATTGCGGAGTGGTATCCTCAGAGTTAGATGGAGGTGATGCTGCGGATGTGGAGAGACGCATTATCAATTGACGCATCTCTTCCATCTTAGCCTCCATTGAACTCACCAAGGTTGTTTCCAACGTCTTGAGATCATTCATGGTTTCTACCTCAGGAGCATCACTCCCATCTACCTTAGAACCCATACTTCTCTTAGGCGGTTAAGCCCGAAATAAGAGTCGAGGCTCTGATACTAATTGAAATGGATCGTATGGGCACCTAGAAGGGGGGTGAATAGGTGCTATCCAATTTTTAATACTTTTTCAATTTTAGGCTTGACACAAAGTAAATTCTCTAGATATACAACTACGAGAATTTCCCTATATGCAACCCTAACTACTAAGCACGTAAAAAGAGGAGCGAGAAAACCGTAGTGGAGCACGCGGAGACACAGGGATTTGTTTTACCGCAGTTCCTTCCTTGTTAAGGGAAGTACATCTGCGTTGGAGGGGTGGGCGGTTCTAAGACCACCACGCCACAATAGGCCTCACCCTATTCTCTGATGGATCTCGTCACGAGAGGCCTGATCCACCTTCTCCACTATTGGATCCCTTCGAGGCGGGAACCAGTGCCTTTTACAACACTATCGGGGCACACACCCACAACCGAATTGGGGGCTCCCGAGATGACAACAAGCTGCCACAAGAACAAGGTTTATCAATATAAACAAAAATAAGGATCTAGGTATTTGCAAAAAATACTAGATCGGGGGTTCTCCAAATGAATGGAGAGGAGATGAAGCGCTTGATTGCTGATGATGAAGATCGAGTTCTCCTCCTTCAATTCCCCAAGGGACGGGGCCTTTGGGTGGATCTAGGTGGAGCTCTCTTGGATGAAGGTTGCAGATCAGATCTCGTCTTTTTCGAATGAATCAAGAGATCTGGCAGGAGGGGGAAGGCTGGCTTAAGTACCCCCTCCCCAGATCTGGCTGTTGCACAACTTTGGGGCGGATTATCCGCCCCCTGGGAAAACTCCGCCCCAAGGGCGGATTCTCCGGGGGAAACTCCGTCCCCTCTCTGGGGCTGGCGCCTGTGAAACTTGGTGAAGATCTTGGGGGGCGGAAAATCCGGCGAGACCGGAAAGTCCGGCCAACACTCTGCCCCCTCTCTAGGGCTTGCGCCTTGGCGATGAGCAGGGGGGCGGACTATTTGGCCCTCCTGAGGGGCGGATTATCCGGCGGGGCCAGAAAATCCGGCCAAAACTCCGCCCCCCTTCTAGGGCTTGCGCCTGCTTGGGAAGAGGGAGGGGCGGATTATCCGCCCCCCAAAAGCAGAATCCCTTTCCCTTTTTCTCAAAGAGAGCTGCAACACTTCAACAAACATTAAATAATCCTTGATATTGTTATCTAACACACAAAACACTAGGGATTATAAAATGTTCTTTCAACAGGCGCCTCCGCTCACATGTCATCGGATGCCGGTATCCTCAAACCCCTTAACTCCCGTGCTCGTTTTTCTAGCGTAGTCGTTGGTGATAGTTCCTCTCTCCCCGTCACCTCCTCCGGCTATGCCTCTCTCCGTTCATCTTTTTCTAATCGTCCACTTCATCTACAAAATGTTCTAGTTACCCCTAGTATCATTAAAAATCTAATCTCCGTTAGACAGTTCACTTGTGATAATTGTGTCTCCGTTGAATTTGACCCTGCTGGTTTTTCTGTGAAGGACCTTCATACCAAGGAGGTAATTCTCAGGTGCAATAGTTCGGGTGATCTCTACCCGTACTCCGCCCCCGGTGTCGCCCTCCACGCCTTGGTCGCCTCCACCAACGCCCCCACCATTTGGCATCGCCGCCTCGGTCACCCGGGACACGACTCGCTCCGCCGCCTCGCCCCATCACTACCTTGTCACAAAGAAATAAAAGGGTCCATTCTATGTCATGCGTGTCAACTTGGACGACACGTTCGTTTACCATTTTCAGATTCTACTAGTCGTACTTTGCGTCCTTTTGAACTTGTACACTGTGATCTCTGGACCTCTCCGGTTGAAAGCATGTCTGGTTTTAAATATTTCTTAGTCATATTGGATGATTTTACTCATTTTTTATGAACTTTTCTGCTACGACGTAAATCTAAAACCTTTGGTGTTCTCTCTAATTTTCGCGCGTATGTACATACTCAGTTTGCACTAACTCTGCAACAGATCCAGTGTGATAATGGCGAGAAATTCGACAATGGATCTCTTCATGATCTTGCGTCCACTCACGGCATCCACATGCGCTTTTCCTGTCCCTACACGTCCCAACAAAACGGCAAGGCCGAACGAGTTATTCGCACGATAAATGAGATCGTTCGCACACTTCTATTCCAAGCTTCCATGCCGCCTAAGTTTTGGGTTGGGTCTTTACATGCTGCCACATATCTTCTAAACCGTCTCCCCACCACCGCGATCTCCGCCTCTTGCCCCTTCGCGACTCTCTACTCTACCCCTCCCTCCTACTCCAACCTTCGTGTCTTTGGATGCCTATGTTATCCTAATATTGCATCCACCATGCCGCATAAGTTGTCTCCTCGTTCTACTCCGTGCGTCTTTCTTGGTTATGCGCCTAATCACAAGGGCTACCGATGCATGGAAATAGCGACTCGCCGTATCATAATATCTTGGCATGTCGTCTTTGATGAGACTAACTTTTCGTTCGCTAAAACGAACGTTACGCATTCTTATGATTTCCTTCAGGAACACATCGCGTACCCTACGGATGATGACATCGACACATTCATCCCTGTCCCGCCACATGCGTGCTCTCGGCAACACGCGGTGCCGACCCCTGCCGTGCCTCCCCGGCAGCCTACCGCGACCCCGCGGCAGCCTGCCATGCCCCGCTTCTCTACCGCGGCAGACTCCCCCGCCACGTCGCCCTCGACTTCGCCCGCAGCGTCACCCTCAGCCTCGCCCTCGGCCTCTCCGTTGACTGCAACTCCTGCATGCTCGCCAACCATCTCGGCCACGCCCTCCGTGGCGTCCTCTCCACCGAGCTCTACATCGGCCACGCCGCCTCGCTCTCCCTCACCAGCACCAGTCGCTCCTCAGATGGTGACACGGCGTCAGGCCGGCAAGACCATCAGGCCACGGGAGCGCCTCAACCTCAACACCATGGCCACCGGCGTCCTGTCTCCGATACCTAAAACGGTTCGGACAGCCCTCAAGGACCCCAACTGGCTCGACGCTATGAAGGTCGAATACGGTGCCCTCATGTCCAAAAACACATGGGATCTCGTGCCTCCTCCCTCCAAGGCCAACATCGTCACCGGCAAATAGGTTTTTCGCCACAAGCTCAACCCCGACGGCTCCCTTGATCGGTACAAGGCACGTTGGGTTCTTCGTGGCTTCTCCCAAGCTCCCGGCATCGAATTCGACGAGACCTTCAGTCCGGTTGTAAAACCGGCTACGATCCGCGTCATCCTCTCCGTCGCACTCTCCTTCAACTGGGGCGTCCGCCAGCTCGACGTCAAGAACGCTTTCCTTCATGGAACGTTGTCCGAGACCGTCTACTGTCGACAGCCTACGGGTTTCATCGACGCCACCCGCCCGGACCATGTCTGCCGTCTCAACCGCTCCCTCTACGGTTTGAAGCAGGCCCCGCGCGCTTGGTACCAGTGCTTCGCCTCCTTCATCGGGACCATCGGCTTCACTTGCTCCAAGTCCGACACCTCCCTCTTCGTGCTCCATAGCGCGCTCGGCACGACCTACCTGCTCCTCTACGTCGACGACATCGTTCTCACGGGCTCCTCGACGTCCCTTCTCGAGAGCATCGTCACGGCTCTCAACTCCGAGTTCGCCATGACGGACATGGGGGATCTCCATTACTTTCTCGGCATTGCGGTCACCCGCACTTCCTATGGGATGTTCCTCTCACGGCAGAAGTACGCCGATGAGATTATGGATCGCGCTGGCATGACTACGTGCACGTCCTGATCGACCCCCATCGACACCGCGCCCAAGCTCGCCTTCACCGCTGGCTCTCCCGTCGCCGATCCTACGGAGTATCGCAACCTTGCCGGCTCTTTATAGTACTTGACGTTCACACATCCTGACATCGCGTACGCCGTCCAACAAATCTGCCTTCACATGCACGATCCGCGAGACCAGCATCTCACGTTGATCAAGCGTGTTCTTCGCTACGTCAAGGACACCCTCGGCCACGGCCTCCAGCTCATGCCATCCGTCGCTGATTCGATGATCACGTACACGGATGCAGATTGGGCCGGCTGCCCTGACACACGGTGCTCTACCTCGGGCTACTGTGTCTTCCTCGGCGACAACTTGGTGTCTTGGTCCTCCAAATGCCAACATACCGTCTCCCGCTCCAGCGCTGAAACAGAGTACCGTGCTATCGCCAACGCCGTCGCTGAGTCTACTTGGCTCCGACAATTCTTGGCGGAACTTCATCGACCTCTCCCTTGAGCCACCGTCGTGTTTTGTGACAATGTTAGCGCTGTCTACATGTCTACAAACCCGGTTCAGCATCAGCGCACCAAGCACATCGAGATTGATCTCCACTTCGTTCGAGATCGAGTGGCACTTGGTCAAGTGCGTGTTCTCCACGTACCGTCATCGCGTCAATTTGCTGATATCTTCACCAAGGGACTCGCGTCGTCATTGTTTTTGGATTTTCGGTCCAGTCTCAACGTCCGTCAGTCTCCCGCTGCGACTGCGGGGGAGTCTTAGGCCACCGAATATCTCTAGGATATCGGTGCATTAACAAATGATATCGGAGTCATTAACCGAATATCTCTAGCGTTTAACACCATATCTTAAGCCTTCCGTTTATAGGAGCTGAGGCCATTATGATAGTTATTGTAAATCTTGTATTTTCCTATATATATGAGATTACAGGGAAGGCACCATTGTGACCTATCCCACCCAATTCTATCTTTCTACACCTTGCATGCATCCACAGAAGCAACATGAGCCAACACCCACAATTGCAAAATTGTAACACTTACAGTAACAAATTCTAGTTCCATTAACCACAGAACACCAACTTTGATGCTCAAAAACTAGTCAAAGTTACAAGGGAGCGATTGGATATCAAAATGTAGGGGATAACATTTTAGCCTGTCGCGATTACCTGTTTCAATCATCGTCTGAAAAGTGGGAAGTGAAGGACAAGAAAATGAATCAATGTAGGGTCACATTTGACTCATACCATCCTTCAAGACCTCAGGTCAATGATCCATTCCCTAAGAACATAAGACAATAAGACTCTCTTAAACCATTCATGGACCTGGCATCAAAGATACACACAATTAGGCTTTCAAGGCCACGGTCTGGCAAAAATATGAATACGATATGATATGATTGTAGGTGTAGCACCACGAGCCAAACCGGGGAACAGAATTAGCGCAGTTGACCTGTGACGGACCAGAGAAAGTAAAGAGGCAAGGGGAGGTTAAATACATGCAGCTTTCAGGGTCGTCGGTGCATTTGAAGTTGGGAAACCGGGCCGGCAGAGGCCCATTTGGTGTGGCCTCTACCAGGCTAGGGTTGGCCCATGTGGGTATCGTATCCCCACTTTTGTCTATAAATAGAGGAACAACCTTTGTACGTGGGTTACCGAGAAAGACATCAATAAAGTTCCCTGTTTCACCTATTTTGTACTGTGTGTGCCTTCTTCTAGTCTTCCCCTCCCACGTGGAACAGCCCCGGGACCGGCCAGTCGGCAGGGGGTGTTCCAACACGTTATCAGCACGTGTCTCTCCGTCGAGCCACCGTCAAGCCTGCATCACGCAGGCTTTCGTCGAAGGTAACACAAATCTGACCGCAAAAATGGATTCGTCTCAAGTTTTCCTTTCAAGATTTGCGTTCAGATTTTAGATCAGATCCCATCTTAGGTGTGGATTTTTCTTTCCGGGAGTCGAGCCGACCTGCTGTCGCCGACCAATGTCGATCTAATCACTCCCAGATTAGAAATTTGTTGACTGTACCATCGATGCGTGCACCCGCTGTGCAGATCTGTTTTTTTTTTAACAGAGCGGGCTGATCCGACCGTTTTTCGGATCGAATCTACAGTTTTTACACGTATATATATATTTTTTAATCGCATACGTACGCGACTTGAGCAAACTCTCAGGCCATAGCCATGGAGCACCGCGCCGGGCCGCAGCCGCACATCCTGGCCCCGCTGGCCGGGCCACAGCAGCGCGCTCGCGCTCGCCGGCCTCCCGCCCGCTCGCCGGCCTCGCTGGCCGCCGTGCTCGCGCGCTGGCCGCCGTGCTACTGCGAGCTCCGTGCGCGCTGGCGCCTGCTGCGCCAAGTCGCTGCGCGCGCTCGCCGGCCTCCCGCGCCACTCGCCTGCTGCGTCGCGCCGCCGCTCGCCGCGCTCGCCGGCCTCCGCGCCCGTGTCTGCCCGCGCCGCCGCGCGCTGCTGGCGCCTGCTGCGTCGCGCCGCCGCTCGCCGTGCTCGCCGGCCTCCGCGCCCGCGTCTGCCCGCGCCGCCGCGCGCTGCTGGCGCCTGCTGCGTCGCGCCGCCGCTCGCCGCGCTCGCCGGCCTCCGCGCCCGCGTCTGCCCGCGCCGCCGCGCGCTGCTGGCGCCTGCTGCGCCGCGCCGCCGGCCGCCGGCCGCGCCGCCAAGCCGCCGCATGCGCGTGCCGTCGCGCACGCCCGTGCTGGCCACCGTCGCCCCGCGTGCTGGCCTCGAGCCGTAGCTGCTAGCCATGCTGCCGCCGGCCACTGGCCCGCCGCGCGCCGACTACGCCCCGCCGGCCACCGCCGAGCCGCCGCTCCGGCCGCTCGCCGTCGTCGCCTGGTCGCCGCTGGCCGCGAGCGCATAGCAGCTGCTTGCCGCCTGCCCAGGCGCGCGCATGCAGCATGCAACAGCTTCCCTTGAGGGTGGGCCGTACCAATTGGCCCAGCATTTTGGCCCGCACGTGTAGTTCATTTTATTGGACCGTTTTTTTTATACATCGACCGCGTCTGCGACATTCGCCGGCTACGCCCACACGCTAATCGCGCCGCTGGTTCGGCCCGCTGCCGACACCGTCGCCCCAGTCGGGAGCTAGCTCTGCTAGCTCCGTTCCCCCGCTTCGCGGGCAGGGACAGTCTGGAGCTGACCGATCGCGCAGAGGCGAGGGTAGCTTGGCCGTTTGGTAGCACGCGATCGCGGGCGGTTGGACCGTTTTTCTTTGCTCAGTTTTCGGTCCGATTTTCTACAAGCTGTTGAACTATGTTTTACTATAGTTATTAATTACCGCATGTTTTTAATACCTTGTATCTCATAGATAGCTTGCATCGTTTTTAAATTGAATTTTGGAACGCCGTCATATTTGAATTATTGTATCGATTATCGCATTTATGCAACCGATTACCTGCTGTAATCTTACACTCTTTGCATAAATTGCAGATGACCGGAATCGTCAGCCGCGAGTTCCCGGAGTTGACCCAGGATGGGCTTAACTACCTGACTTGGGCCTCAGACGTTGAGATCGTCTTTGAGGGCCGATGCATCAAGGATGCGTTGATTGTGGGGACCCCGACGGCCCCCAGCAAAACCATCCCGGCGGATAACGCCAAAGCCCTGCACTTCCTCCGCCATCACATGTGTGAGACTCTCAAGAATGAGTACATGGCAGAACGGAGTGCTTCTGCCCTTTGGACCGCCCTCAACAAGCGGTTCTCTAGGCTGAAGTACACCATTCAGCCACAGGCGGAGGCAGATTGGATACGTCTGAGGTTTGCGGACTTCAAGACGGTGGGAGAGTACAACTCCAAGTTGCACCGGATTTGTACTATTCTTCAGCTGTGTGGGACCAGTACCACTGATCAGCAGAAGATAGACAAAACCCTCTCCACATTCCATCCGGACAACATCCAGTCCTCGCGAAACTTTCGCCAGGAAGGATTCACGGAATATGCAGCGCTTATTGATACTCTCCAGGTGGCCGAGGCGCAGGATAATGTTCTGAAAAAGAACTTCTCCGCGCAACCCTTCGCAGGGGGCCCAAGTAATGAGGCCAATGCTGGTGCCTACAAGGTGCGCAAGCCCATTCACAAGAAGAGAGGCAAGAAGGGCAAGAAGGGACCCAACTCCTCCAACCCGGCCAAGCAACGCAAGGCGGGCAAGGGGGAGGCGAGGCCCCAGGACTGCTTCCGCTGTGGCTCCAAGACTCACTTCTCCAGGCAGTGTTTGGCCCCTAAACATGTCGTCGACGTGTTCAAGGCCAACAAGAAGGCGCGCGAGGCGCATCTTGTCCAGGTTGAGGCACCACTGGCGCCCGGAGAGGCGCCTGTGCAGAACGTCACGCACATAGTGGCGCAGGACGTAGCACAAGTGGCAGCACCCTCGGCGGTCCCCACGGACGCCGCTGTGCCCATGGAGGTTGAGCACGTTGTGCCCCCGCCACCTCAGCCAGGCCCCTTGTCCATGATGATGGCCAGCGCAGAGCCCCCCACTGACCTTGAGATACTGGCTGAGCTTGGTGATTTCCTCGTAGAATCCACCTGAGCTCCATTTTGTTATGATGATTCCTTTTTCCGCAATAATCAGATACAATTACTCGATATGGTTGTAAGCTCTATGAGAGCATAACATTTATTTGTTTCCTGGCGATTGGATGACATTTATTCATTTATTCCATTATTTGATTATGTGATGTTCTGAAATGTTTCTGTGTTTTACTTACTTGATGCAGCATCTTCCTCGCTCCATTATATTAATTAGGCACTATATTTTAGAACGCGTGTGGCGCCCAAATGGAGGAAACGTGCCTTGCTGATAGCGGCACCACCAATACCATCTTGAGAGAAACAAAGTATTTTGAGTCAATTACCAAAAACCCTGGTAACATAATGACGATCACCGGCTGCGGTCCGAATGTAGTTGGCTCCGGAAGAGCAACTATCATACTCCCAAACAAAACAACTCTGATCATTGAAGAGGCATTGTTGTATCCGGAGTCGACTCGTACTCTCTTAAGTTTTAGAGACATCCGCGCAAATGGTTTCCATGTCGAAACCGATGATGATGAGAATGGAAAGGAGTTCCTACTCATTACCAAGTGCGACGAAAATGGTAAACATGTTGTCGAAAGACTCCCTTCATTAGCTACTGGGCTGTACTACACTAAGATAGTAGCACCACCTATTTACACTACCCTTAAGACTGTCTTTAGAAGCTCCGAACTATTCTGCCTTTGGCATGATAGGTTAGGCCACCCCGGTCTTAGGATGATGAGAAATATAATTAACAACTCGAACGGTCATAATGTTAATGTGAAAAATTTCCCGAATCCCGATGATTTCGTGTGCTCCGCATGCGCTACGGGGAAAATGATCATTAAACCGTCCCCTCTAAAGGTGAAGGATGAACTCCCCGCGTTCTTGGAACGCATTCAAGGGGATATATGTGGTCCAATTCAACCCCTCTCGGGGCCGTTTCGGTACTTCATGGTGCTCATCGATGCTTCCTCTAAATGGTCCAATGTTTGCCTGCTGTCAACACGGAACCATGCTTTTGCAAAGTTGATCTCCCAGATCATACAAATAAGGAATAAATTCCCTGATTATCGTTTAAAGTCTATTCGAATGGACAATGCCGGAGAATTTACTTCAAAGGCATTCGATGATTATTGCATGGCAACTGGAATCAAACTTGAGCACTCCGTACCGCATGTCCACACTCAAAATGGACTCGCGGAGGCATTGATTAAAAAGATTAAATTCATTGCCCGACCACTCCTTCAGGGTTGTAATTTACCAACTACATGTTGGGGACACGCGGTGTTACACGCCGCTAATCTCATCAACTTTCGACCATCGGCCTACAACATACACTCTCCCATCCAACTTGCGCAAGGGTCGGCACCGAAAATTTCCCACCTACGTAGGTTCGGCTGCCAGGTATATGTACCTATACCACCACCCCAGCGATCAGCTATGGGACCGCTCCGTAAGTCGGGGATATACGTTGGTTATGAGACTGTGTCCATAATCAGGTTCTTGTACCCCTTGACAGGTGACTGTCACACGACCCGTTTTGCTGACTGCATTTTTGACGAGGATCTTTTCCCGACTTTGGGGGGAGGTAATCAACCCCTGGATGACAAAAGTCGAGAAATCACGTGGAAAGCCACGGGGATCCACGCTCATGACCCGCACTGTTGAGACTAATAGAGAAGTCCAAAAGATACTAGATTTGCACTCCCTAGCGAATCAACTGCCCGATCATTTTAGTGATTTAAAGACTATAACAAAGTCGCATGTGCATGCGCGCAATGCACCGGAAAGGGTTGAAATACCAAAGAAAAATGATGGTATACCCGCTCCTGCTCCAAGGCCTAAGAGGACGCGGATTCCGGTTTCTCAAATCCCAAGTACCCGGGGACGCCCGAAGAAAAAGGATAAGAGAGATTTATTATAGACTACCCCTATTGAGGGGAGCCAGTTGAGACCTGGCACGAGTACGGATATTTCAGTGCACGAAATTCCGGACTTGAACTTTCCTATATCGTAAATACCCAGCGAAGTTGTGTGCGCACACATCGGAGCGGGAAAGCTAAAGGACCTAGCTCCTGGATTGGGAAATCCGGTGGAGCAAGAGGATGTGCCTGATGCACTCCATGACGAAATGGCCATTAACTATGTTAATTCGGACGAGTCATACAACCGAGCCATGGCAAATGTCGACGTTAATTTTGCCAAGAAAATTGCCTCAATCATAGATCTTGACCCTGAGCCTAACACGCTCGCTGATTGCAAGAAAAGGTCGGATTGGAAAGATTGGCAGAAGGCAATTACTGCTGAATTATTATCGTTAAACAAAAGAGAGGTATTTGGACCTGTTTATCTAACTCCTCCCCATATTCGCCCCGTTGGCCATAAATGGGTTTTTGTTCGAAAGAGAAACGAGAATAATGAAGTAGTAAGGTACAAAGCAAGGCTCGTTGCTCAAGGTTTCACTCAGCGACCAGGTGTCGACTTTGAGGAAACTTACTCCCCAGTCATGGATGGAATTACCTTTAGATACTTGATCTCAATGGCAGTAAACATGGACTTAAAAATGAAACTAATGGATGTTGTCACCGCTTACCTATATGGTAACTTGGATTCGGACATATACATGAAAGTACCAGAAGGTATCCCTGTCCCGAACCAGGATAGAGCAAACAGGAGCTTATACAGTGTTCAGCTTAAGAAGTCATTGTATGGACTAAAACAGTCAGGTAGGATGTGGTATAATCGTTTAAGCGATTTCCTTCATGAGAAGGGCTACGCGAGCAATGAAGATTGCCCATGTGTTTTTATACGTAGATCCCAGGATGGTTTCTGTATTATCTCGGTGTACGTGGACGATTTGAATATAATCGGTACACCTGACGATATTGAGAAAGCGAGTTCCTACCTGATGTCGGAATTCGAGATGAAAGACTTAGGCAAAACCAAGTTCTGCCTCGGTCTGCAACTTGAACATTCCCCTGCTGGGATTCTAGTTCACCAGTCGGCCTACACCCAGAAGGTGTTGGAACGATTTGGGTTTGAAAAGGCATATCCTTCTAAGACCCCGATGGTCGGAAGATCTTTGCAGCAAGACAAGGACCCGTTCAGGCCTAAAGAAGAGGGGGAGGAAATTCTGGGACCGGAATTCCCCTACTTAAGTGCAGTTGGCGCACTTATGTACCTCACAAATTGTACACGGCCAGATATTGCATTCGCCGTCAATTTGCTTGCAAGGTACAGTTCTGAGCCTACCAAGAGGCATTGGAAAGGCGTTAAAGACATCTTTAGGTACATACAAGGGACAAAGGACCTTGGCTTGTTTTACCAAAAGAACCAAGACCTATCTGTTGTAGGCTATGCAGATGCTGGGTACCTTTCGGACCCGCATACATCCAAGTCGCAAACTAGATATGTTTTCCTTTGTGGTGGAACAGCTATTTCCTGGAAATCGTCTAAGCAAACTCTTGTGTCGACTTCGACGAACCACTCGGAAATCATAGCATTATATGAAGCATCACGAGAATGTGTATGGCTTCGACGCGTAGTCAGTCACATCCAGATGTCATGTGGACTGAATACCGTACAAACCCCAACAATTATCTATGAAGATAATGCCGCTTGTGTTGCACAAGTCCAGACGGGTTACGTGAAGAGCAATCTCACAAAGCATATAAACCCCAAGTTCTTCTATGCACATGAGTTGCAAAAGATGAACGAAGTGAAAGTCTTGCATACTAAGTCGTGTGAAAATCTCGCTGATTTGTTCACTAAATCATTGCCAGCGTCTTCTTTCGAGAGATGTGTCCGAGGGATCGGCATGATGAGACTTAGGGAGATGCAAGGTTCAGGGGGAGAATCTTCACAAACTCATCGCTGAAATCTTGATCCCGATGATTGAGTACTTAACTTTATAGTTAAGTGAATTGTACTCTTTTTCCCTTAGTGAGTTTTTATGAAGTTTCTCACATGAGGTTTTTAATGAGGCAATTCGTGCAACATAGCAAGAAGTATACCGTGTGCATTTCTCCTTATTTTCCCACTGGGTTTTTCGGAGTTTTAAGCCATGGTTATACAGATAAGATACCAGGAGGAGTGTTGGAAAACCGGGCCGGTAGAGGCCCATTCGGTGTGGCCTCTACCAGGCTAGGGTTGGCCCATGTGGATATCGTATCCCCCCTTTTGTCTATAAATAGAGGAACAACCTTAGTACGTGGGTTACCGAGAAAGACATCAATAAAGTTCCCTGTTTCACCTACTTTGTACTGTGTGTGCCTTCTTCTAGTCTTCCCCTCCCACGTGGAACAGCCCCGGAACCGGCCAGTCGGCAGGGGGTGTTCCAACACGTATTACACATCGGCAGCCTCTGTTTTGTCTCCTAAGTTTCCCGTTCCATAACTTGCCCAAGCCCCAAAAAATTAACTTCTTAGAGGAAGCAAAAGCCCACATAAGATAGTGCTTCGCGGTGCGGCCTGCTGGGCTGTATAGAGTATGCTAATTGTCCCGTACGGGACCGAAAAGCCTACAACCAGAAGCAGTGAACGCACGAACACAAACGCTGCGATGGCTCTCAGGTGCGCGGTTGGCCGCGGCGGCGGCGGCGCCTACTTGACGCCGCCGAGAAGCCGATGCTGCGGCGCCGGCGCTGCAAGGGCTGGTGCCACCACAGCGAGGATACAAGGGACCAGCGCCCTCCTGAGGGTCCGGTACTCACCATGCCCTAAAGTTCCAACACTACTGGTAAGCTGCCACGCAACTGCTCTTTGTTCTTTTCGGATCTAAATCCAAACCCAGATAGCTAAGCCGATTCCTTGCAGCGCTGCTCCGCTGATTCCCCTCCTCTGGGGGATGATCAGCACTTGGTTCAAAACAAGGGCCCAAACGATGAGTGGGAGGCGCTGAAGGCCATGGTCAAAGACATTTTCATGCCCCTGGCTCGCAACCTGTCAGACATCCTGTCCCTTCGCACTGTCTATGACCTCGAGGACTACCAAGTCGGCATGCTATTTGGTAATAAGTATATATCTTTGGTACCTGACATCGAACCTTTACGTATATCTGAAAGAGGCTCCAAAAAGAACCATTTACTGATCCGCACTGTATTTTACTGATCTTGTTACTGCTTGTACATTCCTACTTGTGTAGGCGCTTTTCTTGGCTGCGTCGGGTGCTACCAGCTGTGGAAGGCTGCTCCATCAGTCTTTGTTGACTCAGCCCTTGCTTATGGATTCTATAAACTTAGCGTTGTGTCCTCTGACCTGCGTCGGCAAGGCAAATGCAATGATTTGATAACACGATTGAAATTTGGTAAGTGTATCTACTACTGTTTTGACATTCTTTTTTGTGGGTATCTACTGCTTTGACATTGATATCTGGTAAACCGCATAACAACATTTTTATATAAGTACCATAGAGATAATTATCTTGAATCCTTTAGCAGTTTTTTTGACACTATCTTTACAAAGTAAATCAAATTTCTGAATCTTCTCTTGATTAAACATTTGATCAGCTTCAATTTTCTTTCAGGTCTTGTAGCTATTATGGCTACTAAGGACTTCACGAAGAGCTATGAACTCTTGGATATTGTCAAGTTAGTATGAATCTTTTCTTTTTTAGTTGTTCAATATTTTTGGCTAACCGTGAATTCCAACTGGTAGAGTGCATCTAGTCTGTTATCCATACATAAATTATCATAAAGAACATGTTTAGCTGCTTTTATTTTATCTTATCGGGTTTTAAGTTAAAATTGAACTAGGTTGATTGACAGATGTTTTATTGAACTACTTGGTATTTCAACAGCTAGGTGTATCTTTTTTTTTTGAAACAAGGGAAGGACCCAGAAGGGTCCAGCGCTGCAAATATTATTATGTGGTGGGTACAATTACAAACAGGGCTCTAAGAGAAATCAACATTACAGATAAGCCCTGGTCTTTTGCCAAAAGGACGTTAGATAAAACATGAAGACTGTGATCAGGCCCTTCTCCACCGGGGACGATGTCGCACTCGACGCCGCAGCCGGCCGCTCCACCGCCGGGGACGAAACCACTTGGCGGGGAAGTGTCGAAGAGCGCCGCGGCGGAGTGACGAAGGGGCCTCCATACAGGCGCGACTGCCAGGAGGTTGAAGTAGAGGCGGCTCGTCCTGAGCCACATCGCGGAGTGGTTGCATTGACCGAGGATAGCGGCGGCGCTAGGTCGCCGTCGCTTGGGAGCTCCGCCGAGAGAAGCAGCAATTCCCCACCGAGGAGGAAGAAAGCAGAGCAAATCCCAACCGACACCATGGCCATCTCCTTGATGGCTACAAAGGGCGACGGGGAGGTTGCAACCAGCTTTTTCCTCATCACCACAGCAAGCTCTCGACCACTGCTTGAGACGCAGGCCGCAAGCCTCCAGGCTGCTGCCACAAGCCAGAGGCTGCCACCGAAGAAGAGGGTCGAAGAAAATTCGCCAGATGCGGATCTTATTTGGCAGGTGAGTGGTGGTCATCCTCCGCGTCAGCTCTCCCCATGAGAGTGCAACCATCGGAGGGAGAGGGACCACTTCCAGCTGTGTGGGATCTGACGCGCCCAGCTCGAAGCACCCGCGGTGGCCAACCTTATTCAGAGGGATGCGAGGCTCGAGGAGCTCCACAGCCACCACCGCCTGCCACCGGCGAGGCGCAGCAGAGCAGATCGAAGCCAGGACGTGGAAGATCTGGTAGCCAGAGATCTCCATCCTACCCTCAATCGGCACTAGGGCATAGGAATCTAGAGCTAAAAAACCTACAACTAGGGGGAGAAGAAGCCAACCACCAGATCCATCTCCACACCGGCCGCCTTGGCTACCGGAGAGGAGGGAGGAGAGGGGCGGCGGAGGCGGTCGGGAGTCGACTCTCAAAGGAGAGTTCGGGGAAGAAGGTCTGGGGGTAGTAGCTAGGTGTATCCTTATCCTGCATTATGAACACCATTGTGTTCTACTTAGATCTTGCTTAACATAGTAGATTAGAAGTTTTACCATGTCATATGATATTATACAGTATTTATGTATAGTTTTGCTTCTATTAGTCTATTGCTACACTGTGTTTCTTCTGCTTGTGACATGATTATTGTTCTCTTTGTTTATAGTACCTTTTTCTATTATTCTCATTGCTTGTTAATTTAATGTAAGATTGCCTACCGACCATTTTTGTTCTTATCAGGTTGCCAGTTTTAGCTCTTTATCTTTCAACATTCATTTTTGATATGGGACATATGAAGCAAGATGCAAGGCATTATCTGATCTTCATAATTAATTTGTTAAAAACAAAGGGAGGATTTCAAGAATTGTTCAGAATAGTGTTTTATCCGGATTATGTATCTCCGTATGATGATTGTTTCCGTAGAAAATAGAACTAGAAGTCATAGTGCGTGAATTCTTATTTTGTAGTATTATCTTTCAAACGTTCAATATTATGTAGTAATAAGCTATGCTTATATTAACTTTGTCATATGTAGACAAGCTAGTACTTGCAAACATGTAATTCATGCTTTTATTGTAAAACATGAAATATCCTTTTTATGCAGTGGTACCAAATTATTATTGTTATGTATCTTTTTGGCAACTTTCAAAATGTTCTTATAATGTGTAATAATAAGTTATGCAAGGATAGCTATACTATCTTTGCTTCTTTTTTTCGTAACTTCCAAATGTATTGTAAGTTGTTACATAGTACAATATGTAGCAAACGTAATACATTTGCAATGATTCATCAGTAATCAAACTTTAGCTACCTTATAATCAAAATTATTTGATATATATCACTGTACAAAACCCATGTAAACAAATACTCCCTCTGTCTCAAAATAGATGTCGGAAATTTATCAAAATTTGGATATATCCATATCTAATAGTGTCTAGATTCATCTAAATTTTGGCAAATCCGCAACATCTATTTGAGGAAGTATTTAACATATTTTGTCCAGAAAGTGTCTCTTGTAAGCGTATTTATAGTGCAAAGTAATATTAATTGCTAGTGCTGCATATACAAATATAAATGAAATGTCATGGAGGTATAGCCTTTGAACAAGGGTAAAGAGTAAAATACATCAAAGGTACTAAAATAATTACTCCCCCCCCCCCCCCCCCCCCCCCGACCCATATTAGTTGACTTAGATTTATTTAAATGCAAATATATATCTAGTCAAATTTTAGTACATCCATCAAATTTAAGTTAACTAATATCGGTCGAAAGGAGTACTAGTTTGTTGCCAAGTTAGTAGAAAATGCTTATAAGTCCTACTAATAGTTTTTTAAGTGCCACCTCAATTCCTACTGGGTGGAGTCCTACTAATAGTTTTTTAAGGCATGCGGTTAGCTGCCATGTTTTTCTTTTTAAAAGACCCCGTTGCTGCCATATATTACCGTCGGTGGAGCCCTTAGTGGTTGTTTGGATGATGAAGATTAGCGATCGGTTTATAGGATACGAGTTTTAATAGGATTTTTAGGAGAATCGGTTTTACTAACTTCTCTGCTAAGAATTGGGTTACGGAAAATCTTGTTTGTGCATGCAGAGTCTAAAACCGTTTTATCTTTCCCGGAGTCCCGTCGTTCGTCAGCCTCACGGACTTCGGCGCTGCCAGTGCGCAAGTTTGGCGAGGACAGCAAGAAAGAGCTAGCCACAGTCGGCAACAACATGGCAATGGGCAGGACGCACACCTGGAGCCGGGCTGTTGAACTCTGGCCAGACTCACATTTACGTTCAGCCGAACGCACACAGCGGCCCTGTCAAATTGTTCATCCAATCGATATTCAGACTTGAGTTCGTGAGGCTATCCATCGCATGCCTAGTAAGGTGATTGTGACCATGCCCCATATTGAGGATCTTCTCGACGCGGCTGGGTGAGAGTCTGAGATGGGCGGCCAAGGAGGTGATGATAGCTCTGGTCACGCCGGGGACTAGAAAGTTGTTGTGGATGAAGAGGCGCGCCGCACAGAAGTCGAGCCCCCACCCCGCACTAGATGTGACGGCGTCTGGTGGACGAACTCGGTGGCGCGGGCATCGTGGACGCAGCCGCAGTGATGAGGGCGCGGCACGACGAGCATGCAGACCTCGTTGTACTCGCGACTGGCGCCGACGGCATGGCCGCAACGACGCAGGAGGTACAGATGAGGGCGTGGCACGATGAGCATGCAGACTCCGTTGCGATCGCGACCGGCGTCGACGGTGTGGCCACGACCACACTGACGCATGGGATACATACCAGGGCGCGATACGGCGACATGTGGACTCCATTGCGCTCCAGACCGGCACCGGCGGCGGCCGGTGCGGGCATGGGGAAGAAACGACGCCGGAAACTCGGGATACGATTCGACGCCTAGATCAATTTGGCCAGTGTGGAGTTCGTCGAGGACAGAGAGGATAATATCAAGTTGCCATCGAGGTTCGCCTAATCGCGTTTTGAGAAAAACGACTAATAGTAGTTTTTGCCAACACTCGGTTTCCTGGCTTAGGGGAAACTCAGTTTTATTCATTCGCGTTTTAGCAGTCGAGTCCAAACAGGATTTTAAGTTGTTAGGCAGTTAACATGGTATACGGGAAACCAGTTCTCCTAATATTCTGTATCCAAACAAGGCCTTAGAGAAAAAGGAAACACAACATGGCACAAGCAACACCCTGGGACAAAAAGCAAAAACATAATCAGGTCCTGGAGATCGTCTTGCTCCTTCTCCACTGCAACAACCACACGCTTCCGAGCATGACCAGCTGCGCCACTACTGGGGACATTGCCACTTGGAGTGGAGCAGCGGGAGCATGCCGTCTCAGAGCCAGAGAACCTCCGTGTCGGCACCATGGCCTGGAGGAAGAAAACCCTACGCCAGCAACATGACAAGTAGGGAGGGAGTGGATGCCCTACAACCATTGATTTCGGCTGACGAGCAGGGAGGGAGCGGATGCCCTACAACCATTAATTTTAGCGACTGGACAGTGCCTTGCCGCCTATGCATCGTCGAAGAAAAGCTCTTAGATGGATGGAGTGGCTACCCTTCAACTGTAGTAGTCAACAACGCGTCGAGATTTTGCTCCTGCAGTGCGCAACACCGGCGCCACCACACCTCCGACCTCTCGATCCATAGAGAGGCAAGCCGCAACTCTTCCTCCCTCGTTGCAACTCTTCCTCCTCTCGCCACCATGGCTGACTAGAGGGAGAGCCATCGCGAGACTCCACCGCAGCAGAAGGTCGCCCCGCCGAGTAGCAACAATAGAGGAAGTCAAGTTGTCCTGCGTCCTCTCCTCGCCACCATAGCAAGCCAGAGGATGCCCAACATCGCCTTCACTCCACTACCGCACAGATTGGCAGAAGGAGATCTTATTTGAGGGAGCTGAGCCCCTCTCCTCCACCTTTCCCTCCGGCCAGAGGAGGAAGAAGATGCAACGGAGAAGCCCAAGCCGCCATATCTGATCAAAACCTAGACGTGAGCTCCCGTCTATGGGCACGAGGCCCACTACCGACAAGAGGCCAAGAACCCTAAGCCTACCACTCGATCTACAACGTAAAACTACTCCGGTGTCCTCCCATAGCTACCTTCCACCGGCTACTCCGGCGAGAAGGGGATAGGAGCGACTTGACCGCTCTTGCACGACTCTCAAAGCAGCGGGTGAGAGAGAGAGAGAGAGAGAGAGAGAGAGAGAGAGAGAGAGAGAGAGAGAGAGAGAGAGAGAGAGAGAGAGGGGTATCGGTGCCATGTTGACAATATACTTACAAAACAATCGATGGAATTTTATACCTTCTACTCCCTCATTTTCAAATTAGAACGCATACTAGGTTTGGTCAAAGTCAATATTTGTAAAGTTTGACCAACTGTATGTATAAACCTACTAACTTTCATAATGTTAAATGCATAATATAAAAATATAGTTCATGATGATTCTAATAATATTGAGCTTATGTCGTAGATGTCTATATTATTTTCTAGATATTTAGTCAAAGTTTATTACGTTTGACTTTGGCCAAAACTAATAGGCAGGCGTCGTAATTTGAAAAGGAGTGAGTATAATAGTATGGTCCTCTTTCTCGGAATCTCTCTCAAGTGCCCCATTGAAGTTGCTGCCCTAAACCAAACTGGTTTGCTTGCGATCCGGCCACGGTGCAAACTCGTCTCAGGTCCCCGCAAAATGCACAACTATTTTGACCGTTTTAGTCTGTTTGTTTGCGGGTAGGAGAGGACAGCCCACGGTCTGTCCGGTCAGCTGTTGGTCCATCGGGACTCGGAGTTGGGATCCACCGCGACGACGGTGTAGGTAGGATTTGGGCCTGGATCGCGGCGGCCACGCCTATTTAGCACCCCCAAATATCTCGTCACGTTTACGGTTCCACGATCGTGAGTACGTAATCCCCGCACGCAACCATCGCACGGACTCGTAAGTCGTAACCCATCGCCATGGCGGCGCTGGCCTTCACGTCATCTGGGCTTTCTTCCCTCGCCGTCGCGGGCGCCGGCCGCTTGCGCCTCGGCACGTCGCGCCGCTCGTTCCTGCGCATCCCCGCCGCCCACGCGCCGGCACCGGCACCACTGGTGAGCATCTATGCACCGCGCCTGACTATGCCGATACGTACCCAGCAAGTAGCTAACCGCAGGCGCCGTGTGCCTTCGATCTCCGTTCGTAGCGCTGCATTCACAACCATGCCGACTTTGTCGCCCCCCTAAGCAAAGTGCACGTCCCGGCGGCGTCTGACGCGATGGACGTGCACGTCCCGGCGGCGTCTGGCACAATGGCGGCGGATGACGTGAACGTGCACGGTCCGGCGGCTGCGGCGGTCAAGGACATGATCGCCGGCCTGTTCCGTCCCCTCCTGGCCAACTTCCACCAGCTCCGCTCCCTCTCGACCGTCTTCGACACCGATGACTACCACATCGGCATGCCCTACGGTATATATTCCACACACACGCACACACACACGCGTGCATTAGGTACTAGCTAGTACATGTTTCTTCTTGATCTTTGCATACAATCTGTCGAGTCTTTTATCCAGGTGCGCTTGTAGCAAGCGTCGCGTGCTACCGGCTGTGGAAGATGGACCCTTCGACGTTCCTGGACGCTGTGCTCGGCTACGCCTTCTACAAGCTCAGCGTCGTGTCGTCGCAGGTCCGGAGGAAGGGCTTCTCGAACGACATCATCGCCCGGATCAAATTCGGTTAGTTTATATGTGTATATATCACCGATTTATCTAGCTCGACCATGTGTTTTGATTACTGATTTTTCATTTCAACAGGTCTTCTTCTCATTTGGGCTGTGAAGGATTTCCATAGAGCCATCCCACTAGCATACATCACGTACGTGCTACTACGCAACTCTTTAATTTAGACATGTCATAATTTATATATAGAAACCCTATTTAGCACCTAGGGTGCACGATAGTTATTTTGCAGTCCACATTTTTTATGTTCTCATATTCAGAAATTTATGTTTTGTATACTAATAATTATGTTCATATTCATTAGAGACACAAAAAATCGACATAAAAATACAATTTATGAGTCATTATAGTGTAAAAAACATAGAAAATACGCATTTTATATTGTATTTTTATATGGCATGTTAACAAAAAAATTATGAAATGAATATATAGCGCAAACTATAAAACTTAGCCGAGCATTTAGTAGTAGTTCGGCCAGGGAAGATTTTATGTTTCGATGTTTTTTTAAATCTCTAGCGAAAGCTCAAAAAGATAGATAAATATGGATAAGTAGCGAAATGCTCAAATATATGGGTTTACTACCCGCGGATTTGAGTTTTCATTATACGATTCATTTCGTGAATGAAGATAATGATTATTGGATTAGGCTCCGGTGAATCAAGTGGCAGCAGTTCCCTGCCTACAACGTGGTGGGAGGTTTGGGAGCTGTTTTCACAGACAAAATGTCTGAAGGGATCAACCTGTCATTTTTTCATGTAACTTGATTAAAAGTATCTTAGATGTAGTATATGAACATACTCCAACTCATGAAGTATCATATTTATTTTCTTATGGAGTACATCAGACGTGGGTGGTACTATACCCAAGTGTAACTATATATATTAATATTATATGTATGTACATATATTGTTCTACTGATGCCTCTTTTTTTTTTGGCGAATTCTACTGCTGTATTTGATTACTAGTATAATACGTTAACATGGTTGTGTGACGCAGGTACACAGTTTGGTATCTCTACCTCACAACATTCGTGTTTGACATGGTCGGTTTGAAGAAAGACGTGAGAGGGGAGTTTACTCGTATGCTGGAGAAAATGGAGACGCACAGCTACACCAACGGTCAAACGTCGGGGTCATCGGCGTAGCGGCCTCTTCCGGCCAGCCGCCCAGCCAGGCCGTCGGCGTAGGGAAGCCCGTCGGCGTAGATGAATGTGCCGAGGGTAGCCCTCGATGAAGCGCGACCGTTGGCGTAGGAGAGAAGGTTGTGCCGACGGTGGTCCTAGGTGTACCTCCACCCCGCGGCATAGCCCCAGTTCCGGCACGACGGCGAGAACATCGTTAGGAAGCCCAGGTTGTACCGACGGTCTGGTCGTCGGCGTAGCTCTTTGAGCGAAATTGGTTGGTCTGGGCCGTCGGCGTAGGCCTCCAGATTTTTTTTCATTTAATTTTAGCCATAGCTATTTTTTCTTTTATCTCATTAATTTTTTAAAAAATTATAACTAAATCATTCTACTTCATAAAAATAAAAATAATATATCAAAATTTGCAGAAAAATAAGATCTATCCATCTACACTCAAATATTACACATTTGTAAATAAAAAGTAAGTGAAACATAAAACATTATATATAATTTAAAACGGGAATAAGAAATTTAAAAAGATCCAAACAATGCGAAACCTTCGTGTGGTGTCGTATTCTGTGACATAGTTAGATAAAATATCAGTGGTATATTGAATATGTCTCAAAAAAAAACTTCACAAAATGACCTATCTCATTCAAGATTTCTTGGCTTTCGGGTCAAATGACCAATGCTATGGCTAGAATCAACGCATAGTTTATGATAATGTGTCCATATTATGCATACATGTGCATCATGGGATGCCAAATAATGTTGCAGCAGGAAGTTTTCTTTTTCGTCGCACCAAAAAACCATTTTCCGAGTGCAAAAAACAGACGGTTTTGTGAAGCAACCACCAAATGGCTAATTCAAAATGCTACCACCGTATTTTCCAAAAATACTAGACCACCTTACATGGACAATATCCAAACAGAAGGATCTCAAACCCACATTTTTCAAAAATACTAGACCATCACGGTTTGATCAGAATGCATTAGCGTGACAACTTCATGATCCGGAATTCACAATTTGCAAGTTTATGACCAAAACCCACATCCTCGACAACTTCATAGACCAAACTAGGGTTTTTCTCAACCTAAAACATCTTATATTTCTAAACAGAAGAAGTAAATGTTGGAAGTCCGCTCTTGTAAGCCGCCAAACTGAGAGAGGTAATCCGATGTAGTTGAGCGGGAAGCTAGCTCTCTCCACCGGGAGGCCTCCAAGTATCTCGTCAAGGTTTATATGACAGTACCCGACTGGCACGATGGAGCTCCTTAGGAAATTGGTGCAAACACGGATAACCTCCCTAAAGCCTTGAAGGATGGATGCGAGGTTTTGAATGTATTCCTTAAAAGGGGTATGTGGCAGCATTCACATGGGGGAGGTACGGCGCTGGCTGTGGGCTTGGTGTGGCACGTCCGTCTTTGCCGGGGCCTAAGGTTCTCCAGCGGCTGACGAGGGGATGGAGGCTTGCCACCGCCGCAGGGGAGAGATTGTGGCCTAGCCACGCCGATCTCTTGCGGATGTTGCCCTATCCTCCTCTGTTGGTGCTGCACAGAAACGACGGGCGGCGTGGGGGCTTGTTCGTCTGCTGAATAAAGGCGGCGGTCCTAGGATTCATATCACTCCAAGACGAGGATCTATTTGTTTCTTGCCCTCTCTGATCTGGCCGGAGTGGCGAGTTTCGGAAGGCTTCGCCGACGAACTCCCATGGGCGAATAATGCCTGAAGGTTGCTGGATTGGAGGGATTCGGTCGTGCGCACCCATGTTTTACTCTGACCTTTTGGGTTCAGAGGGAGCGCTTCGAAGCTCTATTGGTTGTTAATATCTTGGGGCATGTTTCTCGTTCCATGGTGATGACGGAGATTGTCATGGAGACCAAGATCTAAGGACTAACAATGGTAGTTCGAGACTGGATGGTGATGAGGAATTGGCTTGGTGACTCGTGACTTGGAACAGTGGCATGCAAGTGGGGGCGACTGCACAGGAGAGGTTCACAATCCTACCTTTCAGGGTGAAAACCCAGGGTCTGGCCTTAATTGGTTATGCATGGCAATGGCCTTGTTAAAGGTATTGTTTTGAGAGCGTGAACTTTCTTTAGTGTGAAAAACTAAGATCTATGATCAGGCAATAACGGTGTCTATGCACTGTTTCCTTCTTGGAGGCGTCGCTTTTGGAGAAGCTGAACTTTTGGTGATGTCTTCGTGGTGGTAGTACCGCTGTTTCAACAAATGAGTCACTATAGTGGGACTTTTCTTTTTATAGTTTTTTTTCTTTTTTTGGATATGTGCATCTGTATGACCGCTAGGCAATGCGTTGTTGCAGAGGCTTGGTGTAATTGGTATCTTGTGATATTAATATATGCTCTTTTCAAAAAAAAAAGACCTCCCTGAAGCCTTGAAGGATGGAAGCGAGGTTTTGAATGTATTCCTTAAAAGGGGTCACAAAACGGATCCATCGTCTACATATAGTGATGTCCTCAAAACAGGCCGTCACCTGCGGATCTTGTGGAGTAATCCATGAGAAGTGGCATTTTCAAGGATTTGAATGAGGGGATCTATTCCGAGGACGAAGAGGAGCGGTGATAGTGGGTCGCCTTGGTGTAGACCACGACCATGCTTGATGGGAGCCCAACCACACCATTTAGGAGGATACAAGAAGATGAGGTGGTGAGTAAAGCGGCAATCCAATTACAAAATCTACAAGGGAATCCTTTCTTCTGAAGGAGGTAAAAAATATACTTCCAACGGAGCGAGTCAAAAGCCTTACAGATATCTAGCTCAAAAAGAATGATCGGGGACTTATTTTTATAAAGCCTCTTAGCAAGATTCTTTACATATAAGAACTTGCCGTGTGTGCTTTTTTTATGAAAACGCTTTGAGCATTAGAAACAAGGTCACTCACATGCCGCTCAAGCCTTAGAGTTATCTTGGCTAGAATCTTTGCAATGCCATGAACGATACTAATGGATCTCTTCCGCTTTTGGCAAGAGAGTAATGTTTGTGGAGTTTAGAGAATCTCCACTCGGGACCCCAAAAAAGTGGATAGAAGGACGAAACCATAAAAGTGGATAGAACAGACCCCCAAAAATGGACCGAACCGAAAAAAAATTTAGGACCCCCGAAAAAACAACCTCGCGGAACCAGAAAAACCCAGGTTTCTAGCCCGACCTGGACGCGAACCATATCCTCAGTTTCCGTTGGCGGGAGGGAATATTAAGCTCATTTACCTTCCTTCCGCCTGCACAGCCGCCGCCCGCCGTTGACCGTCGTCGTAGATTTAGGACCCCCCACCCCGCTTGATTTTTCACGCGCAAAAGCCCGCCGGAGCCCGCCGACCCCATTCCCCGGTCGCTGTGGGTCGGAAAACTTCTCCCGACGCAGATCTGGTCATCCCCACCGCCGTCGTTCCCCCGCCGCCCGTCAAAGATAAAATCTACCGACGCTCGAGTTCGAGCTCGTAGATCTCCTCTCCGCAAGCTCCAAATATCGTCCGTGATTTGTAGATGGACTTGGACCCTTGCGAGCAATTTTTGTTGGACGACTCGGATGTGGAGACCCTGCTCGGGAACCACCGTCAACTCGCCCTCAAGGAGAAGGACGACGGCGGGAGGAAGAGGCGGCGAGGCTCCACGGTCGGTCGCCTTTGCATCCCTTGCAACCACAAGTTGGGCAACGACATGCTCATGCGAGATTATTCCGCCAAGGTACCCACATACCCGCCTCACCTCTTTCATAGACACTATCGAATGCGTATCTCGTTGTTCGTGAAGATAATGAAAGCTTGCGAGGCTAAGACGCGGTACTTCAAGCGTCAAAGAAATGTCACGGGGCTGCTTGGATTCATCCCGTACCAAAAAATCTCCGCGGCCATGAGAGTGCTCGCATATGGGATCCCGGCCAATTATGCCGACGAGTATCTTCGCATCGACGAAGATACGACTATGGAGAGTGTTCATAGATTTGCCAAGGAGATTATTCGCATTTTTGGCCTGGTGTATCTGCGAGCACCGAACGATCAGGACACAATTAGGTTGATGGCGATGAATGAGAGAAAAGGATGGACGGGCATGCTAGGAAGCATAGATTGTATGCATTGGACTTGGAAAAACTTCCCGAAGGCATGGCACGGGGCAATATTGTGGCAAAAGCCGAGATGCAACAATTTTGCTAGAAGCCGTTGCATCCAAGGACTTGTGGATTTGGCATTGTTTCTTTGGTTTGCGTGGCACCCTCAATGATATCAATATGATCCATAGATCTCCTCTATTTGCAAAGCTAGCTAGTGGTGAAGCACCCGCTTGCAACTATGCTGTCAATGGTTATAATTATGACAAGGGGTATTATCTAGCTGGCGGTATTTATCCTTGTTGGACTACATTTGTCAAGATCATCTCGAATCCTCGACCTAGGAAAGAGATTGAATTTGCAAAGGCTCAAGAGAGTGCCCGAAAGGACATTGAGAGAGCCTTTAGTGTTTTGCAAGCTCGATTTGCAGTTGTGCGAGGTCCAGCTCGTTTCTGAAACAAGAAAACTCTCAATGACATAATGACATGTTGTGTCATTCTTCACAACATATTGTTAAGGATGAGAGAGGTCTAGATTTGGACAGCTTTTACGACAATGTTGGCAGCCGTGCGAAGCCAGCTAGAAACCCAAATACCATCCAAGCCTTCCTTCAAACCTACCGAGATATTGAGAACATGACCACCCACGACCAGCTGCAGCATGACCTTATTGAGCACCACCGGCAGCTATTTGGGAGGAACTATGATGACATATTTTATCATTCATGTGTGTGAAACGTTATTTGCATTCGAAACTATTCATTTGATTTGGTCATTTGTTGTAATTGGATTATTGTTTATTCAATTTGTTTGGACAATTGTTATAATTGGATAATTGTTGTAATGTACAATTAATAATTTTGTGCTTTTACTTTACGTTGGTATCATATTTCTGTTTAAAAATGCGAGATATATGATGAAATTGATAGAAAATAGTTTAATTTACGGGTTCGATCCTTGTTGTACGGAACAGACCCCGTATACGTAAAACTGGAAAAAAAAAATTTAGTTCTGGTTTTTGTTTTTTTGTTCTGTCTATTCGCGACCTGGAAAATCCGTGAAACGTGACCCTTTTACTGTGCTAGAGATGCACTTAGCCAACAAAAGTTGGCCACATGATGGTTCCAAGAAAGAGTGATAGCTCCCATGTTTGCAACTCACAACACTCACCGTGGCATGGTGCGTGAGAAATCAATAGCGACTAGCGACCCGTAATTACCCCCGGCGGTAAAGTGCGCCAGTACATCCTAGGTGAACTCGCAGCCGATCGAATCTTGAATACCCCCGGCGGCGGCGCGCGCGCGTAGATACCGTGTTTAGGAAGTTTAAGCTAGCGCTTTGGGCTGGCCACTACTACATATCAGGCTAATTTTTTTTAAATAATACATTTTTTATTCATTGTCACAAATAATACGCAATTTTAGAAATTTACAACTCTGTCGGTCCGTCGTCCGTTGAACGGACGAAACACAGCCTTCGTCCGTTGAACGGACGACACGCAGCCTTCGTCCGTTCAACGGACGACATGTCTGCTAGCTCCTCTCTCAATTAGTGCAATCAGTGGCGCAGTGCATGTGTTATTTTCACGGCCGTCGTCTCCTCAACGGACGACTCCCCCTTTCGTTCGTTGAACGGACGACACGCAGCCTTCGTCCGTTCAACGGACGACGGACCGACAGAGTTGCAAATTTCTAAAATTACGTATTATTTGTGACAATGAATAAAAAAAATGTATTATTTAAAAAAAATTAGCCTGAAAATTGAAGACGCACGATTAGTCCGGCTCGCAAGTTAATAGCATAGAACTACCAGTTTCTGATCAAAATTTTAGAAATATATCGGTTCACGTTTTCGTAGCAAAATTCTGCCATATTTGGTGTCCGTTTTCTTAAATCGCACTAAACTTGTCATGTTCGCGAATTGACACGGAAACTGACAAGGCTGACCCACCCATGAGGCTGACGTGGCAGCGCAAGACGGTGTGCCGTTTGCCATTTTACATGTAGGTCCTCAAGTTTTAATAGAAAATTGCGCAGAAGTCTCTGGCACTATTAAAACCTTCATAACTTTTGAACACGAATTCAAATGAAAAAAGTTTAAATACAAAAAGTGCATAGAATTGTTTGAATTTTTGTACAAACTTTATTATTATTTTATATAATTTAAATATAAAAAATATTTTATTAATTATAAGAAATTATTTTGTTAATTATACAAAAACTTTAGAAATTCATAACTTTAATTATATAACTCCAAATAATACAAATAATATGTCTAAATTTATTAGAAAAATCTAAGAAATCCATTTATTATATTTATAATGCATGAATCATATCCGTTCCTCTCGGATATTTTGATTATGCAAGCAATCATAATAATAAATGTGTACCATTTTATTTATTTCTTGCATATTTATAGATACACTAGAAATATGCAAATATGCAAGTAATCCATCAACTGATCCGACAACAACACCGAGCTATGTACGTACGTGTAAGATCTCTGATTTATAGACTATTAATTACTTGTATGTACGTAGCTTCTTCGTGCAAAATATCTCACTCTGTTCCTGTACTGGGTACACGTACATACAGAAATGATTAATTAATAACCTATAAATCAGGGATCTTACACACGTAGACTTTTATATACTGGATACACGTACGTACGGATATGATTAATTTATAGACTCTGATCCTGTACTGGGTATACGTACTTATGAGTTTTCTAACTCAAATTAATTAATAGTCTATAAACTAGGGATCTTACGTACGTACATAATTTCTTATAATTAATAAAATATTTTTGCATATTTTAGTTATATAAAATAATAAATAAATTTTGTAAAAAAAATCAAACAATTCTGAGCACTTTTTCTATTTAAACTTTTTTCATTTGAATTCGTATTTAAAAGTTATGAAGGTTTTAATAGTGCCAGGGACTTCTGCGCAATTTTTTGTCAAAACATGAGGACCTGTGTGCAAAACGGCAGACATGACGCCTTCTTGCGCTGCCACGTCAGACTGACGGGTGGGCCATCTTTGTCAGTTTCCGTGTCAATTCGCGTTTAGCGTGCGTTTAATGCTATTTGAACAGACTGCAAATGTAATAGATATTTGAAATATAAACCGGTAGATTTCCGAAATTTTGATTATAAACTGATAGTTCTATGCTGTTAAGTCTGCCGCTCGCATCACCGACCGTGATGCCGCCGCCGGCCTTACTTTCTAGGGCCGCTCTCGTGGGCACGGGGCGGCCTCTCGCCCCAGCCCCTTCTCCTCCGAGGCCCCAGCGCGCGCACGTCGCCGGTGCCCTGACGCCACGCACAGCGCGTCCCGTGTCCCTGGTGGGCGTCGATCATCCCCGCGCCGTTCGTATGATGATTGCTCTTCCACACTCGATCGCGAACTAACTCTCGATCTGTTTCAAACCTTGGGTTCGATCGCACGGCAGCTCTGCAAGCGTCGCGGCGACGAGGCCGTCGTGGACCCTTCGCGTGGCCGACGGGGGTCGAGGACCCTCCCAAGTACGTGAAGGAGGACTTCCTGGACATCCACCGCCGGTTCGTGCGCGAGTCCAAGGAGGCGTCAGCTGCGCTCAAGGCGGCGGCCGCCGACCCTTGCGGCGCGCTCGTCGACAACTTCCACAACCTCCGCTCGCTCAAGACCGTCTACAACGTCGAAGACTACCACATCGGCATGCCATTCGGTACGGCACACCTTCCGATTACTACTTGCACCGAACCGCAAGTTCACTCTCATCCAAGAGTTTTTGGTTGTTTCAGTCTCCTCTAAAAGTTCAGTAATCTGTTTGTTCTTCTTCTTCTTCAGGTGCGTTCATCGCGTGCATTGGTTGCTATCAGCTGTGGAATGGAAGCTGGATCCCTCGGCGTTTCTGGACGTTGCGTTGGGCTACGCGTTCTACAAGCTAAGAGCATCTCCACTCGCCTACCAGGAGGCCGATCCGGACACCGAATTTCGGTCCGGACGGCAAAAACTGGCCCAGTCGCGTACACAAGAACCTGTTTTCGGCCGGATTTGGGTCATTTTTGGTCCGGACTACCCAGGCCGAACCCAGGTTTCCGGATACGCCCTGGAACGCCGGACTCAGCAAAATCGGCGAAAAAAATCAAAGTGGCGCGTGGACCCGCCGAGTCAGTGACGGAAGCCGAATCGTCGTCATCTCAGAACCACGCGGCGACCGCCGGACAATAACTGCCCGTCGTGTCGGCCATGCGTCGCTGATTTATGGCGCCACCGTCGCCGCCTCGGCTCCCGCGACGGACCGGCGGTCAATAACTTCCCGCCGTTTCCACTTTTCCCGCCCTCGCCGCTACACCCTTCCCGCCCTCGCCGCTCACCTCGGCCTTTATAAGCCGTACTTCTCGCCGGAGATCTTCGCACTCTCTCACAGCTCCCCCCACCCACAAGCCCCACTCCGGCGAACCTTCTCTCACCTCTTCCCCTTCTCTCACCATGGGCGAACGCTACCCCGACGACGGCGCTGCGATGAACGGCTTCGGCCGGCGCACCCTCCAGACCTGGGAGGCGCGCATGTTGTACGAGGCTGGGTATATGGCGCCGCCGGACACGCGGATGCCTCCGGGGTGGAAGCTGAGCGCCGGCGGCATCCCAATCCCGCCGGGGCCCACGCCGGACGAGTTGCCGTACGATGTACAAGAGTACATCGCCGGCATGGACAACCCGGCCGAAGCGGAAACGCCGACAACCTCCTCTACTGGGGGAACTTCTTCGCGGAGCGGCGCGAACATGAGCTCGCCCGCCACGAGGGGCCGCAAAACGAGTCCCCGCCGAAGCGCAACAACTCGGCGGGGCGCCGGCATTGGTGGAGTGCGCCAGGGCGGACGCTCGCCGCCGTGCTGGAGCACATCAACCGCGGGAACACGCCGTGGCTCGGCTTCCCGCGCAACCCGACGCCGCCGGCCAGGACGGGTCGGCGTGCTCCGGCGAACTGGGCGCCGAGGAGGATGGCGAGCATGAGCTCGTCCTCCTCCGCTTCGGCCTCCCACTCTTCCGGCTCCGCGCCGCTTCGCACGCCGACGGCCGTGCAGCGCGAAGCCGTCTCGCCTGCGCGCTCACCGCCGCGAACACGCATGCGCGGTATTGTCATCGGCGAGCCGCCTGCGCCTACGCCGCCAACAGGCCACCTGCGCCTCCGCCGCCCCACGACAGAAGGCTCGGCGCCGGCCGAAGACGCCGCCTTGAAGATGGCGCTGGAGCAGTCGCTTCGCGAAACGGCGCCGCAGACGCCGCCGCTGCCGCCGGCCGAGCCCTTCTCGCCGGATATCCTGGAATGGTCCAGGAGGGACTGAGAGAAGGCCGGCAGCGCATCCTCGGCCTGCAGCAGCAGGCCGAGGAGCAGGCCGCCCGGCATCGGGCGCTGTCTGGGCGTGAGCTCGTCTACCAGGACGCCCCGCTCTATGTCCTGGACGACGACGACGAGGAGGACACAGGCCCGTCCTACCAGCCATGGAGGTACGGCGACCCTGGCCAGGGCAGCTCCCGCCAGAACCAGCCGCCGAGTGATGACGACGGCGGCGAGGATGACGGCCGAGCCGACCCCGGCTACACGTCGTTCTACGACAACTTCGGCCTGTAGGACGGCGAAGGCACCGCCGACGGCCTTTTTTAAGTTTATTATGTATTAGTTTAGTTTAAATTTGATATAACGTCTATATTCGTCCAACTTAATAAAATTCATCTATATTTAACGAATTTTAGCCGAACTTGAGAACTCGGCCTGGGTACGCGAGTGGAGACTGGGCATACCCAGGCCGAAAACTTGTTCCGTCCAGCTGAAAATCGGTCCGTTTTTTGGCCTAGTTTCGGCCAATGAGTGGCGTCGCAAGTCCGGAGACAGGGGTTCTCGAATGACCTCTTTGGGCGGCTCAAGTTCGGTCAGTTTTCCTCTACTATATATACTCGATCGGTTCGAAATCAAAACCTTGCATGTCTTCCCGACGTATTTTGATGATGCAGTTATTGTCGTGATCATGCAGAAACCTTGCTCCCATTGATGCTATCAGGTTCGAATCAGCACTGGCTTAATTTTCGTCACCATATTATTTTTCACGATCGAGGTCATCTTAATTATATTGCATTGGTCACTTATTTGCCGCCTTTTTCGCTCTTGTACATGCACATAATATGCCAGTTAATTCCATCAAGGTCCATGTATATCCATGGTCCTTTAAAAAAGTTACATATGCGAGTGCGGACGTTTGGAGTTCAGGAGCAATGAAGCCTCTTTGTTGAATCTTTAGAAACTTGTGTTTTGAAGTGTCAAAAAATTCCGAGCAAAAGTTCTAGATCTAGAAAATATGTGCTCTACCATTGCCAAAAAGTCTCAACTGGAAATACCCAGTATTTTGGGCTGCACAAAAATACCAACATCTGACATCTAAAGTACCGAACAGTGCCAATTTTCAACCCGCCAAATTATGTCAGATTGTCTCAATTTTGTTGAGACCAAAATATTAGTTATTTCGGGTTGAGACTTTGTGTGTTTGGTAGAGTATATCATTATCTGCGTGCAGGAAAATCATAATTTTTTTACACCTTAAAATCAAGTTTTTAATTTCAAAAAATATAGAGCTACATGTAGCTCTGGATCCAAAGCAATTTTCCGTACCTACCCACACTATATGTTTCTCAAAAATTCTATACGTCAGTAGTTAATTCTACCTTAACTTTTGGTGGCATGGGTTTCCAGTAAATATAGGAATATATGACTCGAAATTTTTAAGAAATATATAAGAACCCATTATATTTCTGCATGCCTCAAAATTGACCCTCCATTAGAATTTTTCCCCACGGTAGTCCCTTCTAATGCGTGTACGCAAGTAATCTTTTCTATTGTGATTTCGGAAACCCATTCAAGCGGTTTGTTTTGGGGAAATAATACGGTCTTTTGGATATACTCTTTCCTATTATTTTGCTTCATATAAAAAATATATACTAAACTAACTAGTTTGTAGAAATAGCGCCAATATTTCCTTAATGCATGGATTTCCTCTTAATCGGTAGTATATCATGTACTCCATCCGTTTCAAAATATAAGATGTTTTAACTTTGTGAAGAAAATGTATCTAAACTTCTTTTATTATATAGGTTAACTCGGATTTGAGTAAATCTAGACACTAAAATAAGTCTAGATACATTTTTTTCACAAAGCTAAAACATCTTATATTTTAAAACGGAGGAACTACTCTCTTAACCATGTCTTTAGTTGTTAACATTTTGTTTACTTTTTCGCTCACAGGACACCCGTTTATTTTCTCTACTTCATGTCTTTTTTTTCTGACTTAAGCGGTCTGAAGAAGTATGCCAAGCATTTTTTGGTTGCTATCATCGAACTATTGAAAACCAAGGAAGGCAGAAGCGTGCTAGAACGTACTATTTCGGAATGTATGTCTGAGTAGTAGAGCGGCCATATTTTTTCTGACAAAATCCTTATTATAAATACTCCATCTATTTTCTCTGTCCTAAAAATATGTCTTAAATTTGTTAAAATTTGAATGTATCTACACACTAAAATATGTTTAAATTTATTCAAATTTAGATAAATTTGTGACATCCTTTTTAGGATTGAGGGAGTATTACTTATCGAATTGAACAATTTACTTGTTATCGAGTAATTTGTAAGCATTTTTGGCATGTACTTAACACTTTATTATTATCCTTTCATTATGTTAATGGAACCTGGGAGAAAATCCCTTTTGATCTAAAAAAAATTATTATTATCCATGTTGCAACAAATAATCATTAAGATATGATTGTTTGTTGTTCAAGGGAAGGAATGCCATAGTCACACATTTTAGCTAACTTTCATATGCCACAAAATATTACTCCCTCCGTCTCAAAATAATGTCGCAGACTTTTCAAAATTTAGATCTATCTAAACACTATTTACTACTCCCTTCGGTCTATATTAATGTTCTCAACTTTATCTAGATTTATACGTATCTAATTAAGTATTTAGACTAGATGCATTCATATCTAGACAAAGTTGAGAACATTAATATGGACCGGAGGGAGTATCTAGATTTATTCAAATTTAGACAAATTTTTTACATCTATTTGAAACGGAGGGGGTAGAAGGTTTGTAAATATCAATTGCTAAGGATAATGGAGAAGGGTTTGACAATGTATACTACCTCCGTTTCAAGGAATAAGGCGTCCTTTTTTTGCGTGTTTTTTCTTTGACCAAGATTTACTCTAAATATGTAAAGAATATTGATATAAAATTAACATTATGGGAAAGTGCATTTCAATACGAATCCAACGATACTAATTTTACATAATATAATCAAATTTTAGTTGCTCTATTTATTCGGTCAAACTTTGCTTTGGAATGCGCGTGCGCCTTGTTCCTTAAAACAGAGGTAGTATAAAACTGATAAATACAAGCAACCTTAAACATAAATGTATTACTCGGCACAAGACGAAAGGTCAAAACGAACAAACGAACAATCCACGATCCAATCACATACGACTATCTCACTCTACATCTCTCTCTGTCGTCTCTCTCTCTCTCTGTGTTCTGTAAGTATGTTCGTATCTTTCATTACTCCGAAGTGCATTCCCTACAAAAAGTACAATATCAAGTTTTGATTAATGCTCTGGTGACCATAATCTGTACATGCGGAGATAACTGCAAGCAATGTCAAAGATTTGATACACAAATACTCCACCGAAAATATTTTGGCCAACTAGTTTTCATTTTGACAACAACAATTTCATCTATGTAATGTGTTCACGGACTGTACATGCAGATCAATGCTATTATGTGGCTAAGTAGTTTCATGTTAGCACAACGATTACATCTCTGTTTAGAGTAATTAAGATCAAGTTTAACAAACTTTTTCAGTTGAGCACTACCAAGTGAATAACAACAACAAATGGCATGTATATTCTCACAACATTGTGATGAAGATAGTTACCCCCTGGAACTGAACTCGCAAACAGTAGCTTCCTGAGGAGTATCAGTACCATGGCAACGAACGCATACACTTCAGCAGCATCTTTGACAGTCTCTACGAGTAACTTTACCCTTGGATCGCCTTTGTCTGAGAGGTAACAAACACAACTACACCAAGCAAACCCAGTCAGCTTAAGGAACGCCGTTGACCTCCGGTGGGCAGCCATGAACTCGTCGAGTCTGCGACCTCCCTTCTCTTCTGTCTGCAGCTTGTTCTCTGATGGGGCATTATTGTCGTCTCCTCCCAGCTGAGCTCGTGGTCGGAAGCGCCTCCCTCGCGGCGAACAAGTCCCTGCAAGCATACAATCAAACAGGTTACGGACTATATGGTTGCTCTCCGACTCCAGGGAGGCGACGAGGCGTCTTCGCAACCTCACCATGGTACGCGGCGTAGGAGGATGGGGGAGCAGGAAGGTAGCCGCCACGGAGAACCGCCGGGTCCACGGACATGGAGAAGTAACGGTGTACTCGGGCGCCTCCTTCCGCCACCTGGAGGTTGCTGGATCCGCAGAAGAAGCGCCGCCCTGCGCTTCCTGCCGCCGCCATCGGCGGAAGGCCTCTCATCGCCGTGCTGAAGGCGCACCTCCCGCAGCTGGAGAGATAATCGACCTGAAAGCACCAACTCCCGAACCCCCTGATGCTGGAGGAACGGCGCCTCTCTCCGCCGCCGCGGCCATCACGGCCAACTCCCGTCGCGGCGGACGAACATCTGCGAGCATACAGCCATACGACACAGACGCAAAAAGCTCTATGAGGCCCGATCCCTCTCCTCCGAAGGCTCGACTAAGTTTAGACCGTATCTACCGCGATGGGGATGCGTGGCCTCACCTCTGAATGCTGCGGAGATTCTCGAGCACGAGGCACCGGATGGCCGCTGCCGGGACTCGCCGCGGAGATGGCCCGGCGTGCTCCAGCTCCACTCGCCGCCGCCTGGAGGTAGAGCCCGATCTGGCGGGACGCGGGGGCGCCCCGCATGCCGGTTGCGAATCCGGCAGCCTCCATTCGCGGCGGGGTGGAGTGGGCGCGGCGGAGCGTGGCCAAGGGGTCTGACTCTCACACGCCTCTCTCACCGTCAGGGCGGGTTCTGGTGTGGTTGGGGATCTTCATTATGTAGTTGGGTTTCGTGTGGGCCTTGGGCCCGCACTTCCCGCGAGCTGTCGAGCCCTGGAGAACGCAAAGCCTCTGCCGTTTAAACTAAAACGAAAAGAGTGAACCGAATTAGAATTTGAAATTTTGTCCATCGTCGTTCTTTTCGGTTTCGGTTCTTCTGTTTGTGTCTTGATGATTCTTGCTTCCTAACACCAAATTCATCAAGCACTAATTGATTTTCCAAACTTTATTTTTCAATTTTCCTCACCATTTCTCTTGCCGTCTAATCCCAATTTGATACGGTTGACAACGGATGACTACATCTACACTCACGAGCACTGCGTTTCCGTTAACGGGTGGGCCATATCAGGGCATTCGCCTGCCTTCTTTCCCTTTTCTTTTCAAATTTTCCTTTTATATTTTTTTATTTTCTAGATTTCATTGAGTTTTTGTATTTTTTAATTTATATTTTCTTTTTTTCATAAATATTACTAATATTAATACTAGATAATTTATTTATATTATTTTTTGAAGCACAAACATAATTCTAAAATCATGATTTTTTTTGAACCTCGTGACATTTGTTTTAATCCATAAATGTATTTTTAAACCTATGAAATATTTTTTTCGAACCTCATGAACAATTTTTAGAATACATGAGTGTATCTTCAAATCCATGAACCTTTTTAGAATCCTAGGAATATTTATAAAACTTCGTAGGAACAATTTTTTATATGAAAGAAACATTAAAAGGAAGAAAAAGTGTTAGACCATATTGATAGCCCTTGGATACATCTTGTAGTACAAGTTAGATTTAGTCGGTTGCGATACGGCTTGTACTATATAAACCTTGTAATTCTATCAATCCAAATCATTGAAGAGATTATCTCAAAGTTTGCTTGTATCACACTACCGTTTCAAGGGCATGTGTAATCCGTCCACACCGCCTCTCCTCCTCCCTGCTATTTCACCCAAAAAATCATCGCCGATGCGGCGCAAACCTCTTCCACCTCGGTTTGCTCTACTCCAATGGCCTCTCCAATATCCTTTACGGATACAATCGCAGACGTCGGCCAATTTGTGCCCATCACCTAGATCTAGCCTCGCACAACTACTAACATTGGTGCCACCTCTTTGATGTTCAAGTGATTATGTTCTCGCCCTCATGAACCCCAATGGGTTAAAGATGATCACACTATCATACAATGGATCTACACATGTGTCCCCAGTGGGATATTCAATCTAGTGTTTTGCGACGCCACCACTCCCGTTGATCCCTGGGCGACCCTTCATCAACTCTTCTAAGAGAATGTTGATGCCCGGGTCAACAACCTCCACAATGAACTGGAACAAGGTGCAAGTGATGCTCCAGTGGGCGTGTAACGCCAACGCCTCAACATCATTGCCAACGAGCTTCGCGAACTTGGTGACCCGGTTGACGGTCGGCAACTCACCAATGTTCTCCTTGTCAAGCTCAACCGTTTTGAGAAGCGAGCATCCTTCATACCAATGACTCTCTTGTTACCCTCCTTCGCCGAGGTCTGGTCACTGCTGTAGTGGGTTGATCTCACACAATCCCGCAAAGAGGCTTGACCCCAGTTCTTTCGCGCCACTCTGCGACCACCTGAGCCTGCTGCTGATGCACCTCCTACTAGGCCACCGATGCAACCTCCTCTAGGATGGCGTCCCAGCGCAATTACCACACCAAGGACCCCAAGTATCGGTCGCACCATCCTGCTTTCCCCCAACTTCTCTGAATCCTCTGTGCGCACCTATTGCACCTCCTGCGTCCCCGAGCTAGCGAACTCTACACGATCCACGCCTGACCCATGCCCTGGACTGCACCGTCTCCACTTGGTGCTCTGTCGGCCTACTATTGAACATGTCTCCTTAGCGTCCTCCCCCTGCACTGATGCTCCTGGACTACTTGAATAGCGCCCGCTGACGCAAGTGTACCATGTTTCTCTAACCTACTCTCCACATGGTGCTCTTCCTTAACCGCAATACCTACTGACAGAGGTGGCTACTACACGAGCATCAGCTGCATGAACTACCGCTTGCACCACCTCAGCCGTCTCCCTCAATGCTGAGCTAGGATAAAGCTGCCTTTGTTGAGGCCATGAACAACTTTGCTGCTCAAGATAACTCAGGTACTAATTAGATCTTTGATTCTGGTGCTTTTAGTCATATGTCTCTTTCAAGTAATATGTTGTCATCTTGCACACCTCCTTTTTCTTACATTACTCTTGTCGACGGTTCTTCCATACCTATCTATTGCATTGGTCAATATCATCTTCCCTCTCGAACTAAATCTCTTCTTCTTTGCGATGTCCTTGTTGCACAAGCTCTTATCAAAAATTAAATTTGTGTTCATCACTTCAATTGTGACAATCTTGTTTCCTCAGAATTCGAACCCTTTGGCTAATTTGTGAAGGATTACCTAACCAAGATGGAGGTCACATGCTTCAATAGCTTCAGTTATCTGTACTCTCTCCATGGTGCTCCTACTACCACTCAACCCTCCTTTGTGGCCGCTTCTGTTGATCTCTAGCACTAGCGTCTAGGCCACCGCCATAGTGCTACTATCTCGTCACTTCTTAGTGAATTTTATATCCCTTGTAATCGAGATACTCATGACTCTTCTATTTGTGAGTCTTGTCAACAAGGAAAACATGTGTGTCTTGCTTTTAGTTCCTCTAGTTATACTAGTACTTTTCCTTTCGAATGTTACATTATGACTTATGAACGTCACCACTCGCAATTATCTATGTTTTAAAATACCATCTTGTCATATTGGATGATGTTATTCATTTTGTTTTGGACCTTCTCTTTGCAAAGTAAATCCGATGTGCACACTTGCTTCTACCCATACGATTCATCCAATGCGATAATGGTCGTGAATTTGATAATGTTTGCAATAGTATTTTCTTTCTCTAGCATGGCATTCTATTACAGTTCTCATGTACATATAATTCTCCCCAAAACGGAAACTGAGTGCTCTCTCTACACACTAAATGACATTATTTGCACTATGTTGATTTACTCCTGGATGCCTCCAAATTTTGGGCCTAGGTGCTATGTATTGCCCCCTATTTACTCGATATCCTCCTTCAAAGGAAGAAATAAAAAATTAAGGAAAAGGAGAAAAAAAGCATAGAGAACAAAGGAGAAAATGAGAAAACATAAAAAAGAAAACAAAATATACATCAAAAACCAATAGAAACCCCGAAGGTAAAAAAACCACCAAAAGTTGCGCTAGAGGCCCACGAAGCAGTTGCTTGAGGCGGCACGGGCGTCGTTTAGCGTAGCATATATAGGATTTGCACAAAGCTTATGCCATTTTCTAAAAATAAAAGAAATCTAGGTAGTACAAATTAGGATTTAAACTTTTTTTCCTTCCTCGCTTTTCGATTCTCCTGTTTATTTCTTGATGATTCTTGCTACTTCACCCCAAATCCACAAAATTACTTTGTTTTGCCTAATCATCAAACTTTTTTTTCTACTTTGCTCACCTTTCGGTCTTGCTGTCTAATTCAGTTTGATACGATAACTACACTCTGTCGAGCACTACAAATATAAGCGTCACGAACAAAGGATGTCAGCCGTACTTCACCGTCTAATTTGCAAATAAAAAGTCCAGAATACATTCAAAGCCTTTCACATATATTTGGCCTAGAATTGAAATTTTGAATTGAAATCTTGTTGTCTCCCTCCTCCCCGCCGTTCGTCGCTCCTCGACAGTCCGCCGCCGCTCCGCTCGCCTTAAGAGCCTCCTGACCCAGCTCGTTGTCGGAGGCGTCCCGCGGGGCTCGCCTGCTCCGCGCGTGCGGAGCTCGCTCCTATGGCCGTGCCGTCACGCCGCTCGCCGATGGAGGGATCGAGCAAGGCCGCATCGATAGAGGCCTGGTACCATAGTTGCCATGTTTCCGGTACGACGGGGACGAGGAACGGGAACGAGGGACGAGAATCGTCGGCCGTCAAAACCAGGGAACGGCGGGGTATACATCATTCGAACGATTTTTCGTCAAGGGGGACGCGATCCAAAGAATTAGGGGACGACGACTCCGGTACGATACCGGGGACGAGGAACGATGAACCTTTACTAGTTGGGACGATGACCCTGGTACGATATAATGGGCTAAGAAACGTGAACCTCTCCTGGTTGGGTTGATGGCCCCAGAATGATATAGTGGGTAGAGGAACACCACTTTGACAGACATGGATCAATCATATGGACGAAACTGATAAGAAACGATGTATAATTATAGTTTACAGCAAGAGTACTTAACAAAATACTTGTCTTGACACAAAAATTTAAAGTTCTAACAAACCAAAGTAGCAAACGAGCAAACAGATTGACTAAGTTGACAGACGATAATCACTTCAATAGCAGCATCCAACTGACTCACGTGCTTCAGGTTTCAGCAGCAGGCCAATTTACCATGTATCTTCAACCGAAAATGAAATATTAGTGACCATAGAAATTTAAACAAAGGAGTAAGTATATTACAGATTTAAGATTTGTAGTACCAGTCACTTTCTAGTTTCCGGTCCTCCGAATTTTTCGTGGTGGTTCAGCTGCTTCATCCTCCAAGCTAGCCCAACGCAGCTGCTCAAGCTTCGAAACGAGTTCCAACTATGGGATCGGTGAATCGGGGTACTGTACCGGACTGTCCGGGGACGGGTACCGTACATCGTTTCCTATCGTACCGCCCCTCGTCCCCGTACCTCGATTCGGAACGACGATCCCGGGACAGGAAACGGACTACCGTTCCGCGTTTCCGGCTACTTTGCCTGGTACTAGCGCCGAGGAGCAAAGCTGCGTCGCTCCCGTTCCCGCTCCGGCTTCCTCGCCACGTTCACGTCCCCGACATCGAGCTCGCCCTTCCCTGCCCCTTCCTCGTCGACCACATCGTCGGTCGGAGCACCGAAGCTCCTCCGCCGGCCGAGCCTAGCGCCAGCTTCTCTCGCGGACTTCCTCATGGCTACACCTGCTCCTGTTCCAGCCAAGCCTACTGCGAGCACCCTCCCCCCAGCCTCCTGCAGTTTCAGTGAAACAATTCTAGTTTTAGTATGTCTAAGAGAGAGCATAGTTCAGAGCATTATGTAGTTTGACTATTCTGAAATTTTCTTACTCAAACTATTCTTAAATTTTATTCCTTGAAGTTCATAGTTCAGAGTGTATTTCATATGTCTAAGAGAGAGTGCTATGTTCATAGTTCGGAGTAGTTCATCATGTACTTCACTGTCAGTTCATACTTCAGAGTAGTTCATATGTCTAAGAGAGAATCATATGTTCATAAGTAAAACAGTTGTGACAGAACAAAGTGTGGATTAAGCATATAACCTACTAGTTAGTTGAAAGTAGCAGTGATGTTGTAAAACAATGGACGTCTTCGTTGCTGCTACTTATCACCACCTGCTCCCGTTCTAGCATAGAGGAGCCAAGCAACGATTCAGACATAGAACACACGGAGCAGAACAAGGTTCAGTTCTGAATCAAAACAGAAGTTCAGCTCAGCAGCAAAAGAGTAGTTCGGTTTAGCAGAACAGCTGAGGAATGCCTGATCAATGGATATGCATCTTGTATCTGGCCTAAACATGAATCCACCAGATGCTCAAGATAAACCTGATGGAGCTCAGGCTTAACCTGCATATAATTTTGTCTTCACTGTCAGATAAAATGTACCCTTGTACATGCTCTCAGTAACATATGTCTGTTCTAGATAGTGTAAACTAACATCCGTGTAGCAACTGAAACAGTCAAATTAGTAATTTCTGGCCAAATATTTTTGTTATGCACTAACCATTCCAATCTAACAGTGTTCGTGCTACATTTGGTGTTGCATTATTCATCAAACTGATTTGAAGAACATAAATGAGTAGTACGGCTTAGATCATGAGTAGTACTGCTAGGTGCATAGTGTTGATAGTAATGCTAGGTATAAAGAAATCTTTAGGTTCTGAATTTTACCAACATGTTTTAACATAGTTATGCAAACTGAATGTTAAACAGTGTAAGACATTGCTCAAAAAACTTGCAAAGATGCACTTCCAATAAACTTGCACTTACTATTCATGATCATATGAAAAGATGCAATATTATTATTTTATCTAATTAGCTATTCATTTAACTTTGCAGGTGTTAATAGAGCTCAAAAAATTATACCCCAGTGTAACTCAAAACAAGGGAATACTTGCCTTACCTATCTTTGAAGCCCATCAAGGCTTCCATAAGCAAAGAAAAGTTTGATCCAGATGATTTAATTTTGAAAGCCATGCTGCCTTTTGAGTTTCATGTATCTCAACAGGGTTAAAGTGACAGCCTGGCGTACAAAAAGTTCCTGAATGATAACTTGCAGTTTGCAGATTCAGACAAAGGCTGATGACTGACATCAGTTTGCAGATGCAGATTCAGTCTTCCAATACATCAACTGAATCAACCACTTGGAAAATTGTTAGACAATGAGAAACTAAAATGAACATTTATATGTCACATTTTGGTGCTTAGCTTCACAACCAAGAAACAAAAATGAACATTCATATGTCACCAAGGTGAAGAAGTATCCTAAATAAGTGTTGCGGTTTTGAACCTAAGCTTCTATACTCACACCTGCACATAGTTTGCACCGGACCAACCCAATCAAACCTGTTACAACGGCCTGGTTTAAGGAACCGGCAGAAACCAGCGGAAACCGGGAATGCCCAGGTTTATGCATCGCTAACCTTGTGCAGGTGCAGCAGCACAGAGCGCGCCCGGTAACGTGACTGACTGTCCCCTACCCCTCGATCGCGGAGTCGGGCGCATTGCCACCATGGCGAGGAGCCGAGGATGCAGGCTCGAGTGCGTCGACACCGCCGCGCCCGAGCCTCGCCATGGAGAGGACCGCGGAGTCCGGCGCGAGTGCGACGATACCCGCTACCAGACGCGGCTGACCGTGGCCGGCCGGACACGTACCGGCAGTACATCCGAAGCTTGGTGGACGCCTACTCGTTCTCGTTGATGGTGGACGCCTGGTGGTTCTGGACTTGTGGTACGCTGGTCACCAGTTCAACGGAACGGGCGGCTTCGCCACGCCGTGCCTAGTGGTTCTGGAGCCTCGACTCAGCGACAGTCCGTGGTACATGATGTGCAGCTGCACGAGCGGGTATGGGTATGTCCTCGGCGCGCGTCTTGCTGCAAAAAGAAAAAGGTACTACGAGGGGAAACTCCGTTCGATCGAAAGACGTGGACGAATGCGCGCACGATGATTTGTACCCGTGCTATGTTACGGTGTGTGTCTCGCCAAGTAGAGGTTCTTTCTTCGAGCAGGACGGCGGCCAAGTCCTTCAATTCAGCGGCGGCTGGGTTCCCTAGCCAGCTCCGAGGTGGCATTCAAGATCTCCTCCGAGGAGGAGAACAGGTAAGGGAAGGCCACCGGTAACTTGGACAAGGAGGAGGCAACGCTGTTGTCTACAGTGGCGTCCTCCTCGCAACGTTGCCATCAACAAGTGTTGGTGGACGAGAAGCAGCTCAAGGAGTCTACAGGGAGGAGATGCCGATACTCTCACAGATCAACCACACGACGAACGTCGTGAACCTGCTCTCGGATGCTGCAGCGAGCGAGGTCAAGGTGGCAACGCTAAATCCACGGCAACTGCAATAATTTATGTCTAGAGGCAATATAGACATGAAATTTAATGATGGCACTGGTCATTACGTACTTCCAAACCTAAAAAGGGATTTTTTTTCGAGCAACCACGTATTTCATTAATAGAAAATCAACTTACACGAGTAAACAAACGTGGAAACTAACATACAGACTAGGAGAAAACAGTTATCCTAAAAACTTTGCAGAGAACTACCCTAGATTCTTTTGCACTTGCCGAAGTTAGCGGCCGTTGCCAAACACCAATGCCGACTTGTTATCACCCACGCTATTCAAGATTGTGGATTGGGGGGGTAATATGATGTCCAACCCGACTAATACAATTTTTTTGTCAAATTAGGGGAGTGGTGCCATGCCTGATGCTAATTATATCAGTTGCTTGAGCTTCCTCCTCCTTCACTGGAGGATCTTCGGTCCCGATGCGGCTGAGTCCAAAGTGGATTCTGGCGCCCCAAGTGGTTTCATCATTGGTGGTGACGGAAACGGCTGCATATGGTGGCTAGGCGGCGGGACTCAAGGACTCGCTCGTGTTTCGTGGGTCAACACGATATCTTCTTGGGTGCAATATGCAAAATCTAAGGGTCTGTGTGTACATTGTGGAGCCACTCAGGCCAGTTGATAGCTCCAAATTTCGACACTTTTTACAGATGATTTTCCTTTGGTTTTTGCTGGGTTTCGTTGGATTTTACCTTTCAACTAACGTTAACATCACGAATTAGTGAAAAAAAACATCACGAATTAGCAAAATCTTGGTTTTTTACAATGGTTTTTAGGTAATGAACACTTTTGAAAGATCTGAGAGCATTTATGAGCTATTTATACAATTAAAGAAACAAATCCCCAATTGAAGGCCCTTTTATTAGAGGCGTCTAGGGTGCGTAACGTCCACTGGTACGGTCGGGACGCGCCTATGCCGTTCGCCTGTATGCCCCGGCTACGTCTTCATTATATCAACACAAGCAACTTTCATGAAGGAGGAGTGATAAAAACACAACACAGTTGTCGCAAACAGTTCCAAAAGAGGGGAGATCATATCTAAAGGAGGAGAAGAACATCGCATCATTCTTCGACAATATCTAGCCTCTAATCCATTCACTCCACTATCATCTCCACTTGTATTGAGAGAGAGAACGAGAGATTGACACTTGTAAGATTAGGGTTTGATACTTTTATCTTTCTTGATTTGTATTTATTTGATCCTCAAATGGTATTGTGGCTTGCTACGCTAAAGTTGAGATGATTTCTATTTGCAATATTATTGTCTCTTTAATCTATATTTCTATCATGTCTGATTAATTACGCATAGGCGTGGAAGATGTAGGGGATTGGTGAGATGTGATGTGCTTCTTTTATTTCCATTCATTTGTGATTGTTGTCATGATTATTATATTTTGAGAATGACTATCTATGTTTGGATAATTCTTGTTATCTAATTTAAGTGCCCAGATAACATGATCCAGAGGTCTCATAGACATGAACTTTTTTACTAGCGAATCGGCGACCCCCGAGTGACACGGCCGATATCAACAAGTAGTTAGTACTACTCGAGGATAAACAAGAAACCATCAAGATTAAAATCTTGATCCGGTCGAAAGACCTTAATTAATATGCTGACCATTCTCATTGGGACCGGGAGGAATTTTTCATGATGACTCCTAGTCAGCATACACTCATAGTCAACATACGAGTTGCTTGTCTGCTGACTCATGAATAAAAAGTATCACAATCATTTATCTTATTTTATTCACGTGGCACATTCACTATCACCATAAGTTGTTTCTCTCCGCACTTAACTTCTTCTCTGTAGAAACTCCGAACATTTTCTTCGCCTTTTTTACTTTTATGTTATTTAGTTTTTGAATCTTCCTTTACTCAAGTTCCCTCTATTACTCACTCACCCCTTTTCACCTTCAACACTTGCAGCAATTCACTCAAGACAATATGACAACGCTGTTTAAATTTTTTACCGAGCCTCCTTATTGGAATCAATATAAAAACTAGAATTAATACTTCCATGAAAACATGTTTTGACGAACCTATGCACTTGCAAGCCATCACCTATGCACTTGCTTTAAGAAAAAATAAAAAAGGACCGGCCAAAAACCGGAACACTGAAGCTAGAAAAGAACGAGAGAAGACCGGTACAAACCGAACAAAAAACCCATCAGAAAAAATGAACAAAGCGACTAATATGCCTAGTCCAACCAATGGAAACACTCAAGCGTGCTGACTGCCGAGGGGAGAATAGGAAATTCTCACACTGTTGCTCTTTAGGCAAGAACTGCATGGATTCCGACACCCGTAGATGTCCGAAAAATTAATGTTGGTGCGGATGTATCCAAGTCGGATGACAAGGGTGTTGCTGCTGCGATCTGTTGGAGTAACGATGACATTTACCTTGGAGCCTCGACTATTATTTTTAAAGGTGTCATAGACCCATCAATCCTGGAAACGCTGGCTTGTCGTGAAGCCTTGGAACTTGCTGAAGATTTAGCGATAATGGAGATTTACATTGTATCGGACTGTAAACCAGTTGTCTCGGATATCTCATAGGGAAGCTCGGGAAGAAACGAGAGCAGCTCGGTTTCATCTTTGTAAATTTATGGCATGTTTGGTTCTAAGCCATACTTTGCCAAGCCAAAATTTGGCAGCTTTATATTTTTAGGCATGTGTTTGGTTTTTGCCACACTTTGGCTTGTCACACTTTGGCTTGCCACACTTTATTGTCTCTATGATCCATTTGTTATAGAGCCATTTCTTTTGCTAAAGTTTGGTTTCAAATTTTTTAGCCACACTTCTTGTAGCTGCCACATTTTTATGACTAGCCACATTTTGACTTGGCAAAATGTGACTAACAACCAAACAACCCCTTATTTTTAAGAGCCGAACTTTGAATTTTAAAGCCCACCACCTAACTAGATACTGTATATTACAAGGAGTTGGCCACGATGTTTGGTTACGTGCTAGTGCTACTCCGTATTCTGAAAACACTCCTGTAAACATATTAACAAAAAAAAATCTAGCAGGTTGTAAAAAAAAGGAAAAGGGTACGTATCCCTGGGGGATATCGCGATCCATCCCCCGGGTGCGTCGCGTCGCATCGTGGGTGGGCCTTTGCACATGTTCGGTTTCGTCTCACTATGCCGGGCCTCCATCGTCGCCGTCATGCCTCCACCGTCGCCGCCATGCGCACCTCCGCCTCCACCGCCACGCGCGCTGCCGCCACCGTCACGCGTCCCTCCGCCCTGAGCCACGCGCCCTCCCAGCTTGCAGCGCCACCGGATCTTATTGTGCGCCGGCTGCAGCTCGCCGTGCGCCGGCCGGATCTCGCCGCGCGCTGGCTGCAGCTCGCCGTGCGCTGGCCGAAGCTCGCCGTGCCTTCTCCTTTTCCCGAGCCGTCGGAGCTCGCCGTGCTCCCGCCGGAGTTCACTGCCTTCCCATCTTGCGGCTAGAGCTCGTCGCCTTACAGGCCAATGGAGAGCATTGCTCCCTTGCATAGGCTCGTCTCTGACAAAGGCGTCGTCGGACGTCGTCCCCCTCCCCCCTGCTCCGACTTCCGGCGAGGAACACTGGTGCCGTGCATGCTGCCTGTACTAGGAGATTTTGCTACATAAGTTCGGCGTTTTAGCTACTGACGTCCATCGTCGTTTCTACCGGCGGCCGACAGATTTGCTATGGACAGAACGACGGATTTTCATGTTGGGTATTCTTTGCTACGGACGCGAGATTTGCTACATACATGTATATTTTTTTGCTCCAACTGTTATATGTTTTTGCTATAATATTGTAAAACATTTGCTACAAGATGACCGACGATAGTCTGAGAAGTCGTTTTGCTAGGTAGAATTTTTTTTGCTACAAGTTTTCCGGCGATGTCTCCGGTGAAATCTATTTTTTGCTACATTAGCAAATTTTGTTTGCTACTGCTGTTTTATGATTTTGCTACAATAGTATAATTTTTTTGCTACGAGGTCTCCGACGAGGTTTTTCCCGGCGAGTCTTCAGTGATATTTTTCGACAAAATCGGTTTTGCTACAATAGAATATTTTTTTGCTACAAGGTCGCCGGTGAGATCTCCGGCGAACTCTCCGATGAGGTCTGGCATGTCTGTTCTTTTTTTTTTTGCCCGAACAGTTTCTTGCTACATGTAACAAAAAGGGACAATTTATAGAAAAACGGGACTATTTGCAGCAAAAACAGGATGATACGAAGATCTGACCAGATCGGACGGCAGGGACCGGGGATAGAAAGTTTGAATCCCCGGAGAATCGCCTAGCAGTGTAAAAAAAAAGGGGAAATCCCATTCTCGTCTCCCCTCTGTCCCCGTTTCTTCTAGAGGGTTCCTGTGCAGCTCCGAAAAGAAGAGAGGGTTCCTGTGGGTTTCTCGGCCGACCACCGCCGCCGCCAGCCGCCAGCCGCCAGCCACCAACCCACAGAACCGTTCCCTAACCCGAACTCGCTGACCGATAGCTCCGTCGGCGTCCCGGGCCCGCAGATCCTCCGACCTCCCGCCTGACTGTTGCAATAGCCCCTTGAGATGCTGGTTGCACGGTGCGGCGGAAGTGGCACCGGCGCCCATCTGACGGCCCAGAGGATGAAGGAAGCTTGGAGCGACCGTGGCGCCGGCAGGACTTCTTTCTGCCCGTGCTCCTACCCCCACCGGCTGTCTGCTTCGGCATCGCGGCCCTCCATCTCATACCCCCACCGGCTCTCTGCTCGGCCATTGGTAAGTTCGGACTTATCTCTGTTAACTGTTTCTTATACCTGTTGTAAAAAGAACCAGATTCTCGGAGGATTGCTGGCTCGGCAAGTGTCCTCGATGTCATCAATTCTCTAGAATATTTTACCTTACCTTTAGCCACAACATCACTGTAAATGCAGTTCTTACAAAAGGGTCTAGTTGTATCAAACTTAGACGGTTCCTAAAGGAGGAAACGTTGTCTAACAATCTGGTAAATACTTGTAGGCAGGTTCGAATTTTGGACGAACCTGACAAAGTTAGGTGGTTGTTAGCAAGATCTGGTGAGTTTTCTGTCAAGTATTTTTACATGTATTTGTCTTGCAGGAGAGTAAATTTTCTTCATAAGTTTTTTGGAAGCTGAGGATTCCTTTGCGTACCAACTACCAAAGTTTTCTATTGGCTGGTTGTGAAAAACCCTGTTCTTACCAGAGATAATTTTAAATAGAAAGGAAGGAATGGAAGGTTCTGATTTGTGTGAGTTCTGTAATGCTCATGAAACACAACAGAACCTCTTCCTTTTCTTGCAGGGATATCCTTGAGCATTAGGATGTTTCCTGGTTCATTTTCTGAATTGTACCAACAAGATCCTACTAATGTTGCTACCTTTTCTGGGTTGATTTGTGTGAGTTCTGTGTTGCTACCTTTTCTGGGATTGACAGGAAGGTAGTGATGATAGGTGCTGTTGCAATTTGTTGGACTTTCTGGAATACGAGAAATACATCGTATTTCCAAAGTTGTCCGTCCAAAAGATCCTACTAATGTTGTTCCTTTTGCATTCATTTTCTGAATTCTTGGGTAAAATTGCAGAGAAGTGTGCTGCGAAATCTTCTTTAAAGGGCTAAAAAATGGCTAATGTGGAGCACGAGGTCTTTTGGTGACAGCAGCTGGGATCCTGTCAACAGGAGGCTGGCTATGTAGTTGCTGATTCGCCATAAAATAAGTGATGTGCTTCTTCCGCCTCTCCATGACTCCATCAAAAGCTATAGCTCTGAAAAACCTTGTTTGAAAGATGTTGTGGCTTTATGCGCTTTCTGTGTTACAATTTTTTTGTTTATTTCTTCCCGCTGCTGTGACCCTCTGGCATTCGGTTGTTCTGTCTTTAGGCCTTTGACTCTTGATCGAAGTCACATTCGGTTGTTCTGTTATTAGGTCTTGACTCTGCAAAGTAACCTTTTTTTCTTGATAATTCTGCAAAGTAACCTGGTGACTACTGTGACTTCACCCGATTTCATAATAAACTTGGGAACCCTCTTTGGGGTTCTTTCCATGGAAAAAGGTGACCAGATGAACTCTAATCCACTGGCATTGCCTTTGCACCTTGCAGCGTTGCTCCACTGTTCCTTCTCCTGATATGGAGGAGTGGAGTATGGAGGAGTGGAGCGTCACTAAGAAGAGAAGGAATGAGGAATGGGTGATATTGAAGGCGGAGGTCGCCCACATGTTTCAGCCACTGGTTCGTAACCTAAGCAAGATTTTTGCACTCCGAAGCCCTTATGATCTCGAGGACTACCAAATCGGCATGTTTTTTGGTGCGTTTGAATTAAATTATTCCATTATATATTATGTTTAATTGGTGAACCAATACAGTACCCCTCACATTACAGTGTTTATGTCTATTTGTAGGTACGTTTCTTGGCTGTGTTGGCTGTTACCAGCTGTGGAAAATAGCGCCTTCAACATTTGTGGATGTTGCACTGGCTCTTCTGATGTATAAACTTAGTATTGTATCCTCGGAGCTGCATCGACACAACAAGTCAAACAGCTTGACCACCCGGATGAAATTTGGTACTCCTTTACGTCTTTTAATGCTTACACCAGAATGGTTTTTGCCTCTTTGCACTAATGCCATATGTCCACTGCAATATTTCTCCCTGCATAAGTTTTTATTTCGAGAAAGTTGTATAAGTTTCCATGAACTGAATAGTTAACGCAACTTTCGCGAGTGACTGATCAATTGCAACATTTAAATCATTGGGGGCCTTTAGCAACATTAAATATCTTCGTTGGCATTAATTATTACTGTATTTCTTACACATTCATATATAATTTATAACTGACGGTTACTTTTGCAAATCACAAGTCCTTCAGTTTTTATTTCCATTGCTCAATCTCATTCTTGTTTGTAGTTTTTGGACATTCATTGGATATCCTTCGCAATGTAGGTACCATTCTTGTCATGGTTTTGAAGGATATCAAGAAAAACTATGTCCTCCTGGATGCTATTAGGTCAGTATGCAATGTCTAACTAACGAATCATTTAGTAGTCAGGTGCGACAGTTTCACGTAGAATTATTGCTGGCATTTTAAAAGATGAAGGATATCCTTCTTCTAACACTGAAATACATACTCTAGAATGGAAACTTACTCTCCAATTTATACATCATTCTGTTTTGATGTTTCTTGTTTTTTCATGTATTTTTTTATATTTTGTATAACTTGTGAAGCTCACGTACCAGCAATAAAACCTCATAGAAGTTATACTTCAGGAGTTACGGTTATCTATAAGTTATATTTCGGGAGTTATGGTTATCTACATATAGGTCATCCCCACAGCGGTAGCTAATGCGTTTTGGCATCCACAAAAACCTTGTGACAGATGTTATTCTTAGGGGTACATTATAAGTTTATAACGCTAGAAAACATTCCTAGAAATTTGAATCGTGAAGGGCAAACTAGAACAATATATATTTGTGATGCTGAATTCATAATTAAGATCGGAACTGTAATGTAACGCTTACGTGAGATGGGTGATAGAAGAGAAAGATGGGCCATATGGGGTCTCATTTTTATTTCTTGCCATTATTAGATATTTCTGTTTGTATGTCATTTTGTTCCGCTGCCCCAGTTTAACTTTATTTTTTCTGAGAAGTGTCAGGGTGATGGAAGAGAAATAATGTGTGCCTCTGCTAGATTTTTGCCAAGTTTATGCATTAGCTTTGGTGTATTAATATTGGAGCCTGAACATGAACGTATGATATACTTTGTATTATTAGCGGTGTGATGGTTTTGATGAGTATATATAATCCTTCCACAGCTGTTTGTTCCATCTGTATGTTTCTTATGTATTAGATATATACAGCTTCGCAATCATCTTTCAATAGTCTGCCAATCTTTGGTGAAACTCTTTGTAGATTATAGATTCCTGAGTCCTACTTTATGCATGTAATCTCAAGTTCTTGTATCTAGTGTATCAATATGATGCAAGGTGAGAGTTAACTCAGGAGCTCTGACCTTTTCTCAACTAAATACGAAACCGACAATACCATCAAAACACTTTGTTAATAGACTGGGCATCTTTGGAAGTTCCAGTACAGTAGCATTGTACCTGTCTGTCCGTTTGATTATGAAACAATTACACGTGTCATTTTTTTCTCATGCATGCATTTTGGAGAATGGTTCATTCGAGCACACTGACTAAAAGCTGTTTCATGATGACATAGGATGCCTGTTTTCCTCCTTTACATCTGTTGTTTCCTATTCGATGTCGCTGGGTTGAAGAAGTACGGGAGGAGGGCCCTAATCTCGTTGGTTACTCTGCTGAGGATGAGAGGTGGACTCAAAGAAATCTGGAGGATCATGTGGTGGCCTGGCTATGTTTCTCCCTACGATGACGGTGTCGTGTTGTCAGATGTGGAGCATGCATGAGGTTAGAGGAGGTATTTCGAACCAGTTCTTGAAAATTTACACGGAGTTCTGGTGGTATATGCAAGGGATTATTCGGTGTAGTCTAGTCCATGGGTGTATGCGTGCGCTTGTTACAGACTCCGGGTAAAGAATTTGCAGGACTTGCTTGCCATATTTGTGTACTGGTAGGTCTCTTTTTGGATGATTGGGAGGTATTTCGACTGGTTCTTAGATACATGCAGTGAATTCTGGTCATATATGTAAGGGATTCGGTGTAGTCCAGTCCGTCGGTGTACGTATGGGCTTGTTCCAGACTCCGGGTAAAGAATTTGTGGGACTTGCCATGTCTGTGTACTGGTAATGTGTAGTAGTAGTTGCCTGCATATCTGCATATCTTCACTTCTGGGATTTTGTAGTGATCACTTGGGAGTATTATATATTTACCAACTGAAGTAGTATATCATTGCTTTTCTATTCGAACAACTACCGTGCAAATTGAAATTTGTTGCACTTTGTACAACAGAAACGAAGAAGTGTAGAGATTCAGTGTACCCCGGACACCCTCCATCCTGGGCCTGGTCTTGGGGTACACAACACATCAGAGGTCCTTTTTTTTTGACAGAAACACATCAGAGGTCCTTGGAGATGCAGTATCTTCGAGTTCGAGTTGCCATTGGACAAGCGATGACTGTTTGGCTCCATTTCCGATCTTCGGCGACTTCTTCCTGGGTGGACATCGTTTCTCGCCTTTGTGCGATCATACATATATGTATATCCAGCTTTGTACTTTGTAAAAGGGGCTGCATGTCCCTCTCCTGTATCCGTCACTATGTTTAAATATATGGATTTTTTTCGATAGTCCCACATGTTGCACGGCGAGAGTGTTTTAGTTCCACGTCTTGCAAAGTGGGCAATGGGCAACACTAGTCCCACAACTTGCAATGTTAGCAAGTTTGACTAAATTCGTCCACTCATATCATCACATTTTTTCAAAATAACTCATCTATATTTTTCTTTAGCATTTGTGTCCTTGTGTAGACCCACTTGTTAGTAGAACAAATAAAATAGTCAAAACTCTAGGGAGTTGGTTCATTTGAACTCAGTACCACCGTATAGCTACACACAAACACAAGCCACTACACTAAGAGCATCTCCACTCGTCTACCCAGGAGGCCGATCCGAACGCCGAATTTTGGTCCGGACGACGAAAATCGGCCCAGTGCGTACCCAAGGACTTGTTTTCGGCCGGATTTCGGCCATATTTGGTCCGGACTACCCAGACCGAACCTAGGTTTCCGGGTACACCTTGGGGATGCCGGACTCAGCGATATCGGCGAAAAAAATCAAAACGGCGCGTGGACCCGCCGAGTCAGTGGAGGAAGCCGAGTCGTCGTCATCCTCGGAACCACGCGGCGACTGCCGGGTAACTGCCCGTCGCGTCGACCACGCGTCGCCGATTTACGGCGCCACCATCGCCGTCTCGGCTCTCGCGTCGGACCGGCGGCCACTAAGTTCCCGCCGTTTCCACTTTTCCCGCCCTCGCCACTACACCCCTCCCGCCATTTTTCCGGCCTATATAAAGTCGTACATCTCGCCGTCTCTCTTCACAGTTTCTCACACCACCACAACTCCGGCGAACTTCAGGCATTCACACCTTTCTTCCTCGCCAGCTCCGCCGAGAAGCCATGGCCGGCCGCCGCATGCTGTCGCCGTGGGAAGCCCGGCTCCTCCGGGAGGCGCGCTATACGGCCCCGCCGGACACTCGCCTCCCCCGAGGTTGGACACTCAGCGCCGATGGGATCCATGTTCCGCCGGTGCCTGACGGGAAGGAGCTCGCCGCAGAGATTCAGGCGACTATCGCCGCCATGGAAGATCCAGACCTCGCCGGAGAGATTCAGGCCGCCATCGAAGCCATGCAAGACCCGGATCTCGAGGATCAAGGCAACTTGGTCTTCTGGAGGCAGTTTTTCGCCGACAGGCGCCTCGAGGAACTCGCCCGACACGATGGACCGCCGGGCTCCCCGCCGCCGCCACGTAACAATATGGCTTACCGCCGCCGCTGGTGGAGCGTTCCAGGGCGGACTCTCGCCGGAGTCATGGTGCACATCGAGGCCGGTAACAACCCCCGCCTCGGCCTATAGTTGCGGCGTCCTATGTCGACCACGACGGCGTCACCACGGCGGCGTCCTTTTCTAGTTATAAAACCGATGTACTATGTACCCCCTCGACTGCTTTAATGAAATTCCGTCTATTTTCGCCCATATTTCGCCGAGTTTGAGTGAATTTAGCCGAATTTGGGAACGCGACCTGGGTACGCGAGTGGTCGTACCTAGGCCGAAAACGCGTTTCGTCCTGCCGAAAATCGGTCCGATTTTCGGCCTGGGTACGCCCAACGAGTGGAGATGCTCTAAGAATGTTGTTTGATACAAAACAGGTTATAGTTTTTTTATATAATAAAAAAGCACGCACGCACGATAGAAATGCTAGCGTCCTCTGTCATTATAATCATTTTTTCATATTTTTTCGTATAATTATTTCTGATTGAAATTTTGTATAATGTTTTTGTCAGCACACAAATGTAAAAATGCTCGTGCGCGTGCACAAATTATTTTGGATTGTAATTTTGCATAAATTTTAAGAATTTTTCACAATTTTAAAACACATATTTTTGAATGTCCAAAAGAAAAGCTACATGTAGCCTGGGTGTAAACACTAACCAATCAAGCTCCACTTTACTGTGTATGCATATGCGCGCTAGTATACTTAATTTCCCCCTTTTGTGTTCTACCGCGTGAGCCAACAAGAGCTAGCTAGCATATTATGCGACTAATACTTAGCTCTTTCTTTTGTGTGTGCGTGTAGGCAAGCTAGGACCCATCAGGCTAAATGTAATATATAATAATAATGTGATCTTAAAATTATCACATTCCCTTTGGTGTTGTAGTGGTAAAACTTGTATTACTTAAGTGGTGAAGGATCAAGATTTTCACATTTTGTTTTCTTATTTATACAACCGACAAGTAGGCTCTATATGAAGGTCACAAGTTCCATGGAAAACTACATTGGGTTCATTTTGCAAAAATTACGATGCCACGGTAGATAAATTTGTTTAAAATCACAGAAATTTGGTCGAATTAAACTAAAATGCTCATGGGTTGTAAGTTATGGCACTAATCTTGCTACTTTGCAACATGTGAGACTAAAATGCTCTCAAGGTGCAAGTTTTGTGAGACTAAAAATGTATATACCTCATTTTTTTTTCAAAAAAAATCCAGAATAATGGGCCTAGTATCCGTCACTGTGTTTAAATATATGGATTTTTTCCAAAAAAGATCCAGAATAACGGGCCTAGCGGGTAGGAACACGTTAAACGCGTCAAGTAGGAGCTCCCAGCCCACAGCAGAGCAATCCGCCCAAATTGAGGACCGCAAGATATAATTGTGGCCCAAAACCTAAAACGAGAACTATTAAACACCATTTTATTTTCCGCTCAAAAAGAAAACTAAGCACCATTTTATTTAGATCTCGGTCAACCGACGCGAGACTCACACGGTCACACACCATTTCGAACATATTTACAAAATCTGAAATCTCTCGCGTTTTCGAAACCTCCCCCACCCACTCCCCAGCGGCGGCCCCGAAACTCGTCGGCGAAAAACCGCCGGGCTGAGATGGCGACTACCGGCGTCGCAAGAGTGGTGGCCAATGCAGGTGCTCGCCTCTGCATAGCGCTTTCGACCACCACCGTCTCTACCTCGGCGCGACTCACCGCCACACGCGCCACCGGCAAGGGCTTCACCACGGCGCGCATCCCCGCCCCCCGCTCCGCCGCCACCGTCTTCACCACGGCGCGGATCCCCGCCCCCCGCTCCGTCGCCACCGTCTTCGCTGCTCTTCCTGCAGGTAACTCGTCCCCAGTCCCATCCCCCCCTCTCCCCTGCATCCTAACGCGGACTCTTACAGAGGCGCTACGCTAGGGTATAGAATCCTGGCCGTTACGCCCCCGTGCGCTCTGATCCTGGTGATTTGGCTAGCGTCGACGCTTTGTTTTGAGGCGGGCGCTTGATATGTCCCGCATGTGGCCGAGCGGTACTACCTGGTGCTCTCTTCCTACAGTTTTTAATTGATCTACAGCTTATTTGGCTGGGGCATTGGAGGCAGGGAATGGGACTTTGAGGACAAACGACTTTTAGTCCCTTAATTGGTTGGACGGAATTGATGTTAAGAACGAAATGGGAAGGGGAATTCGTAGGTTAAATTCCCACAAATCACTTACTAGGGCAGCGTGTTTGATAGTTTCAGGGAAAGGGAATGGGAGTTTTGAGGTGGGAGTCTGTTGAGGGATTAGTTTGGGAAGTAGACATTTAGTCCCAATCCCACGTTTGACGTGTGGTGGGAATTACCGGTGGAAGTTTTACAATGAATCATTTTTGTTTGGTTCGTGGGCTTTGATTAACTGCTTGAGAGCCGATGTGGTAAACTGTTTGTAATGCTCCGACCACCGTGTATTTCCCCACGAGAGCAGCAACCAGCCGGCCGAACAATTCTCCCTGTGCAAAACGTCAAGTATGACAAGAGGAGCAGCCAGCCATCGAGCCAAACAATGCTACTTGTGCAAAGCTAGCCAGCAGTAACAAATGACATACTAGTACATATACATGACCGAACGTGCAAAGGGTAAACAGGCCATGACGCCATGCCATCGCAAGCATGCGATGTACGTTTTCCGTCGCCTCCTGTTGCGGGACGTGTGCAACTGTATTTCTTGCATCAATTCCCTATCCCCGCTCGAATTACCATGGCCCCCCAGGGAATAGATATGCGGAAGTTGGCACTCCGAATTCCCTTTCCTTTGTCCCGCTCAAGTCCCATGCCCCCCAAACAAACGATGGATTTTTAGTCAGCCACCCCTTAATTTCCCATTCCCTGGTCTTAATTCCCTCCAAACAAACACGCTGGGGGAGGCTGGTAATTTAGACACGGGATAGGGAATTGGTGGTAAAGTCCCCTGCCCATTCCCTATGATTGCCAAACATGCTGAGCATCTGTGGGTTGGACGCTGCATCAATTCGACCGAGCACTTCATTAGTTTTTTTTCCAAGCGTCTATATAAGCATCTTTGATTGAACATGTCCTAATACCACTTTTACGGTCATTCAGCAGGTGGTGGAAGGCGGCCCGGGGTTCGTTCTAGATCTCATTTGATGCCGTTGCAGTGCGCCCCCGACACACCTCCCGCTCCACCGTCTGAGGCGCTGCCCCCCAAGGAGTCACTTTCCAAAACGAGACAGGTGTTGAACAAGTTCTGGGCTGAAGTCAAGACGCATGGCTTCTCTTGGGCCCTGCTTCTTGGCTCACTTTTTGCAGGATACATGGCCTCGAAGAATCATGGCATTGCCACTTCCTTGCTCAACCTCTGTGAGAAAGGCGAGAAGGTTTACAAGTTTGCATCGCACTTCTTACCGTTGATGGTCTCCATTATCAAGTGTTTTTGGTGAGTTCATTTGTTCAACTACTTGTATTAGTTATGACATCATTTGGGCATTGAGGTACTATGATCAGTACTGAAACGCACAATGAAAGACATGCATTTATTGTACCGTTATTCTCTTAGTGAAGAAAATGGCATATGTAGATGTATGGGAAATTCGTAGTGGTGTATCTCCAGCTTAGGTTTTTGGTAATCACATTTATTTGAGAGGCATTACCAAGTTAGAAGGTTATAAAGTATTTTTGGTCTTTCATGATGTACTTTTGCTTAGTTTGAGAGGTACCAAACGTCTCAGATACTAGTGAGAAAGTTAACAAGTATTCTGGGTTTTTTGTTGGAGAAATGAACAAACATAGGTGGAGTTATTTCGCTGCAAAAGATATTGCAAGATCATCATGCATACCACAAATTTTGCAATGCTTCTTAAAATATTATATATGGTGGCTATTCCACATGCAACCGCAGTACATTATCAGCCTCTTGATATATGATCCTCCCACATTTTGTTTGCAATATAGTCTTGCTTTTGGTTTCTTAGTTCTTGTGTGGTATCGAATGCTCTCACATCGGAGTTGTAGTTGTGGTCTCTATCGGGCACATCCACAACCTGGAGCGTGGGAGAATATCTAGAGGAGCATTTCTTACCTTGTCATGTTTCCATCATGAAGGCGTATAAAATTGTGCAGTACACAACAAGCAACATATATGTCAACTTGTTTGCAAGTGGGTAAACTGTAGCAGCTTTCAGCATTTGAAAATCTTGTTTTCAGTATGCTAATAGCTTTTTCAATATGGTTTCAAGCTGTGCATGATGAAAGTTAAATAACTCCTTTTAGTTCTGTGGTATTTGACAACACCTTTGTTCTTGCAAATGATACCTAGTTCCACAGTATGGGCCAAAAACTGAGGTGTATTTGCATAACCTACACCAGAAGATAAAATTTACCGGGTGGTACTTGAAACCCATGGTTAATTGCATCTTGCAGAACTCTTGCATCCAAGGCTGATCCTTCCCAACCAGCATGCACATGCACAGATTGAAGATCACAGTCAGAAGAAACCATAACGCTTTGCGGGAGTGTTTGTTCTATTTTTCTGTTTGGATAGGGTTCTTGTTGATATACTAGAGTCACTGGGATGTGGGTACCATCAATATCAATAGCACTGATACAGTCCTGCATACATACAGTTTATCGTGAGATACTTCTTCTAATACCTGAAACTGTCATCTTATTTTGCCATTGTGAAAGAAAAAGGAACAGAAATATATTCTTTCATTGAAAGAAGGATAGAAGTGTTCCAAACGGGGCCTAAGAGCAGATCCTTGCACTATTTTGATCAAGCTTACTATAGCTGGTTATCGCTGACTTTGGACTATGTTTTGTGAACCAGGTGAAGACGCAAGGGTGGCACTTTTGAGTAGGAGTTAACCATCAACCCATCCTCGGTCACATGGAAGTGAACATAGTGGCAGTGACTGTGTGAAGAGTATGTGACATGGTTTGCTGAAACATTTTGTCCGGAGTAGAATTGAATTTCGGCAGTAAAAGTAGTGTTGTGGCTGTTGAGGTAGTTGAAATCCCAAGTGGAAGCGTGGATTTTGGAAATGCAGCCTTTTCTCGATATATTACTGCTGATCATGGTACTTTGATCATCATGATTGCACGTATGGTACTTGGTTGCTATTTTCTGATCCTGTTATATTTTGGTGATGTGGGATTGGTTACTGAATGCCTCTGCTATTGTCTAATTTATAGTCATGACGTGAAATAATGTTTGCTGTCGTCAAAGAAGCGCATGCTTTGTTCATGTGATGCTTTTGCAGGTCCATGCTGAAGCTAGCTGCATGACTGTTACAATCCCAGGATATTCTTTTGCAGGTCCATTGCTGAAGCTAGCTGCATGAGTGGTCTAATTCCAGGAGATGCATATATCATGTATGATGTTGCCAGATGGGTGGGAGTTGTGAACTGCATATTTTAGCTTCCAGTCTTAGATGCAACCTGTCATAAGAAAATTTTCAGGATTCTGGTCTGTTTCTATCGCTGAGAACTTATGAGTGGATGCCATTGGTTTGTAACACTGTATTATGATCTCCGTTTTATACAGTTGGACCTCAGTACTTGTTGGTGCCATCATGTGTGTGAACCTCTTCTTTTATCACCCAGAATAGAATGCTGGTCTTTCTCTTGTTTCTGTATTTGCTAGTATGATAGATGGCACTCAGATTCTTTTTTAACAGAAAAACTTATTCACTCAAAGCCTGACAATAAGTTAAGGCAGGGTTGTTGATGATTTGGGTGACCGAGAAAGGGAGGGAGGAGGGGGAGAGGAGAGGTAGAGAGGTTAAGGGGCAAAGGGATGCAATCCTAGCATTGGTGGAGATCAAATTGTTGAAAGATCTGACTGTTTGCAGAAGGAAGAACGGTTGCCCTGTTTCTGAAAGCTTTGATCCTTTTTACAAGAGGAATGCTTCTCCAAGGCCACTTCTCCTACGAGATGGCTTCTTAAGGGTGAAAATGGTACACATATTTTCCTACGAGAGGCAATAGCACTAGACATGACATACAACTACTTGCGCTGCATGTGCAAATTCATACAACAAGTTGCAGATTGGAGTGTACTGGTACAGAAACTTGGTATACATGTGCAAACCGATACAAAATGATTCTGAGTTTGACACGTAGCATTTTTAGTTTTGCTAATACCCCCTTGCAAATTTTTAATCTCAAATGAGACCGGTGTCTCTTTCCCTGGATCCACCGGCCGGGAGGCACGTCGTCCACGCAGGGCGTCAAAAACCTGAAGTAGTGCAGGGAGCGAGCACGACGAGTGCGTCGAGCATGAGCTCGCCGGCGAGGCCCATGCGCGCTAAGGTTGATCGCCGCCTTCGAGCAGCGGCGCGAACAAGTCGCCTGCCCCGAGCACGACACAGGGAAGATCGTTACCCCTGCTAGCTCGTCCGCCCACTACTATGGCGTGCCGACGTCGTCGGATTTGTATGTGGCCTACGCAGAACAGGCCCGCGGCGTGACACGGGGATTGGGGATTGACAGCACGCGTGCTCCACCTGCTCCGCACGGCAGGGCTTGACCCGGCGGCGCGTTGACCTCCTGGAGCCCCAGGTTTAATTCGGGAAGCCTGCAGCGGTATCCAGGAGTGCGCCGGAGTTGTCGCTACCGGCGAGGGAGAAGACGTCGCGCCGGAGTTTTCGCTACCGGCCGGAGAGGGAGAAGACGTACACGCGGGTAGAACGGGTGTGGTCGAGGGTGTTCTGGAAAGGTCGAGGTGACCCAGGTGCTCGATCGACCCCGCGGGCCAGGTCGGCGTCCGGCGACCCCGCAAACTACGTTTTAGGGAGGATCAGGCCGATGATGCCGTCAGGAGACTAAAAATGCTACGTGCTTTAGCAAAACTAAAAATGCTACGTGCCAAGCACAGTAGTACGATTTTGTATCGGTTTGCACTTGTATAGCAAGTTTCTGTACCGGTCCACCCTAATTTTTTTTTCACGAAAACGTAAAAAGCATTGCGTTTCAATTCATCGATAGAAAAGGAGTTCGATTTACAAGCCTAAGAGAAGGCCGAGACACCCATATGGTTTAATTATTTATTTACAATATACCTTTGTCTTTATTTAAATAGGATTTTAATTATGTTTTCCAACTTCTATTTAATCTCAAAATTTTACCAAATACTTTTCAATAGGTTTTATTTATTTATAATGATTTATCAATCATTTAATTTGGGCATTTATCTTTAATTAAATAAAATTTGATTATGGTTTTAATACCATATAAATTTTATTCAAATAATTCTTTTAAGTTAATTTGATAACTTTTTAATCCCCTTTGATAAACTTCCATTTATTACTTTCTCATGATTTAATTAATCATTTCTATTAGGAATTTTATCTTTATCCATATATAATTAGAATATGGTTTAATGCCATATAATTTTATTGGAATAATCTTTATCCCTTTATTTTATTTGGATTATCTTTATTTCATTTGCTTATGGATTTGGCCAAGATTTAATTTGGATTTTAAATATTCCTTATTTCTTTCTTTCTTTATCTTATAGAATCCATATCTTTTTATTTATAGATCCAAAATTGGTGATTCCAATTTGTATATTTTTATTTAATATTTATTTATCTTTTTAAATCCATTTAGGATTCATTTGTTCACAGTTTGGTATGGATTTTAGATAGGAGCTTTATTAGCTTTGAAAATTATTTCCTTTTATCTTATTATATTCATAAGTTTTTATCCATGGTTCCAAATTGAATGAAATCAATTTCTATGGTTTTATAATATTTTTATTTGTCATTTTTTATCATTTATAATTGTTTGTTGACAAATTTTTATATGGATCACATCCATAGTCTTTGAGATATCTTGAAAATGATTTTCTTCCATTAAGGTTTTGGTTTTTGGTTTATTTTTCCCAAGTTTGAATTTCAAGATACATTCAATGATGAATGCATTTCACTTGATTTGAATTTTGTTGGATTCCCTTTTATTCAAATTTTGTTCAAGATGGGTTTTGATGTTTCCATTTGGAATCAAAAAGTTTCTTTTCACCCTAAATTTCAACAATTATTTATTTTGTTTATTTATTTTTCACATTTCTAAATTTGGAAATTTTGGGATGTGACAGGCTACCACCCTTAAAAGAAATCTCGTCCCGAGATTTGGGAAGGCTAGAGGTTACAAGTTGGCTATAAGGCAACTAGGGTACTACCACCCTTAAAAAGGTTTTCAACTAGATTACATCTTGGCTTACTTGGGATCTTGATGTATCTTCTCTGGACACTTGTTTGCATAATGGCCTAGCTCTTTGCATTTGAAACACATCACTTGGATATTATCCTTCTTCTTCTTTGGTATCATTGCCTCTTGTTTATTTCCTTGGTTCTTCTTCTTTCCTGGGCAATCACTGGCATAGTGTCCCATCTCTTTGCAATTGTAACATTGCAACTGGCGTATGTCCTTCTTCTTCTTTTTGGGTCTCTCCAAAGCTAGGAGTTCTTCTAGTTCATGCTCTCATATCTCACCTCAAAGGTGGGAATTCTTTCTCTCTTCTTGGGGCAGTTACTAGAGATATGACCTTCTTCACAAGAGTAGCAACACTTTGTGGTCACTTTGGATTTGGTTCTATGGGGCATGGTTCTGACTTTGCCTTCATCCTTCTTGGTAGAAGTTGTTTCTTTATGGAGGTTTCCAAACATTTGATGCATTCCATCTTGCTTCATTTGTTGAACTATAGGATAGATGGGGCATTGGATAAGGACATGATTATTTACTTCACATAGGAAACAAGTCACTTGAGATGTGGGGCATTGTTTAGTTGGATGTTTCTCTTCACAATTAGGGCATTGATCTTCATGCTCTTTGGAAGTGTGATCCATGTCTCCACAAAAATTGCAAGCTTGAGTTCCCTCTATACTATCATCCTTGACATCATTGTTGTCACAATCTCCTTGGGAAGAGTTGCTTATCATGTTGATCATTTGATTGGTCATCCTTTGCAACAATTGGGATTGGGTTTCCAAAAACTTTTGCATGGTTGGGTCTAACTCATTGTTGTTGGCTAAAAACTGAGTTGTCACTTGATTCAATTGGGCTTGGGTTGCTAAAAGCATCTCTTGGTTGTTGTTGTCACCATTCTTGATGTTGGAGTTTCTTGGAGAAGTCATCTGTTTGGGTTGGATTGGGATTAGAATAGGCAAAAGATTTCTAAGGAAGAAGTCTATCACACACAACAATTCACACAAGCAATGTGCAAGCAATCACAAATAAACATTCCACTCAAACAACAAGTTTCAAGCACATTTTTAGGCAATAAAATATTTTTGCTACACCACATAAGTTGGTGTGTTTGATTTAAACTAAACACTAATATGGTGGTCCAACTATATGGTTTTCTTGAGGTCATTCCATTCTTCTTAGTTGTTCCTTCTTGAACAAGATCATTGTATCCTTGGAGAAATTCTTGTATCTTGGTCACAAACTTCAAAGGTGGTGATGGTTTCTTGAGGTCATTCCATTCTTCTAAATTGTAGTCTTTAGTGATGTCCAAGTTGAAATCCTTGATGGAACTAAAGTTCAAGTCTTTGATGATGTTGAAGTTGAAGTCATTTGAGTTGGTGAAGTCCTTTGCTCATGGTGAAGTCTTTGTCCATCAAGTTTGAAAAGGTAGAGATGTAGAATCAAAACAAAAAGGTTGAGGAAAGAGTTTACAAGATTGTTTGTAAATAAGTTTTGGAACAAATACAACTCCTATTTTTCTAAGGGGTTTTGTCCAATCCTAGGGTTACAATCCTATAGGCAACATAGTGCTCTGATACCATCTGTAGAGGTCCCAACCTTTAATAAGGTAGAGATCCCTGTGTTTACAATGCTAGTCCCTGGATCAATAGCTAGCATCCACAGTTAAGATGTAATATCAAGAAACAAAGGTCATAATACAACTTTATAGCCAGGAATAAAATAATTCATTACATCTTACATAGATCATTTGGCTATCTCATTACAATGCAGTAGAAATAACTATAGCATGGAGTCCTTCATCTTCAAAGTGCCACAGGCAATCATGTTAGTTGTAGACTTGTAATCCTAATCAACACACTTCACTAACATCAAACAAACCTGCAACATAATAAGTTACAGCCACAAGGGTCAATACATTTGAATTGTATTGGCAAGTGATACTATGGTAGAATAGTGGTATCTATCATCTATATGCATTTGGATAAGTGGAGCTTAGGCTTGCTTTGCTCAAAATAGATTTTCCTTATCATTTGAAAACACTAAGTTTTTGTTTGGCAAAATCACCCAAGGCATCAACCAATAGACATTGGTGATCCTTTAACCCTTGTTCAACCACAAGTTTTTAACTTAGAAATTGGGATTAGGAGATTCTTGATAGCTTCCATGTCTTGATGCTCAAATTGTCCATTACCGGGGACACGGCTAAGTACTTATATTTTACTCTCTCGAGAGGTGGTGCACTTTCCCCACAAGACTCGACATGCATCGAGACAAGATCTTTCAGAAGCCTTCCCTTAGAGACCAAAATGGACGCGTTCCCAAACCTATCATCCCCTACCACCAACTGTACATTTGGCTAAGTTATTGCAACCTATATGATCCAGGAAGAGCCCATAATGCCAAGTGGCTGCACTTGAAGCTTCTCAACATTTGACATCTCATATCTCTTTGTTCCTGGGTGGCATTCCACAAGTGAGATACACTAGGGTAGTCCATAAATATGGGCCCTGTGTAACCACTCAACAAAAATCCATCCATGCAAGTCCCTTTCCACCCAGGTGATTCATTCACATAGTTGTTTTATTAAACAAAACACAAGTCATTTGACTTAGAAATATTTCATAGCATGAATATAATCCACCCTTGTTTTCTACTAGCTAATCTAGGCATGGTGGTAGTAGGAATCTTAACTTAGGAAAATTCTACTAAGGTTTCATCTACTAGGATTTCCCATTGCATAGTTAACACTTAGAAAATTCCATGCAAGTCCTACTTAGAAATATCACTAATGCATAGTGAAAATAATAGGACAAAAGTATGAAGCACCACTTTCCTTTTTGGTAGTGAATATAAGTTCACTCCTTGATCTTGCAATAGTCACACTCTTCAATTTTCACTACAATTCAATCAAGGCACAAATTCAATCTACTATTCAAGCAATTCATCAATAGAATAATAAAAACAAAGCAATGCATGCAAGCATGCCAAATATTGTTTTATTTGGAAAAGTGGTTTCTAATAGGTTATAAACATTTTAAAACACCTATTGGTTATTTATAAATGTGGCAAAACCATTTGATATCAAGTTAGTGAAAATGGCCATTTAAATCATTTTTGTTTTGCTAGAAATGATTTAATCAAAGAATAATTTCTAGTGTTAGCTAAAATGTTTTTAAACACCAATATTAATGTTTATGGTCATAATGTCTTAGAACAATTCCTTTTGCAAAGGGTTTCATCTAAAAACCATTTTTAAATCAAAGCAATATTTTATTTTATTGGAAATGTCTATAAACAAAGTAATAATTTTATAGGGTTCACCAAATATATTTTTAAATCCTAAAACTCGGTGTTTAGGGTCAAAGAGTTTAATTCAAACCATTTTCAAAAGGTTTTACTCAAAAAGCATTTTAAGACCATAATCAATATTTTTATTTAACTAGAAATTCTTTTATTCAAAGATTTATTCTTTAGCTTCAAAAAATACAGTTTTAAATCTACAAGTTGGTTTCTATGGTCAGTACGTTAAAAACAATCCATTTACAAAAGATTTTACCCTAAAAACAATTTTAGAATAAATTTTATACACAAAATAAGCATAAACAAGTTTCTGCAAAAACAATCAATTTTACAGAAGCGAAATACTAAAAGAAGTGTATGGTTGGAAAGTTCATATTTTTCTGAATTCAGTGATATAAAATTTGTAAAATTTGGATGTGTAGATTTAAATTTATGAATTTTTCAAATCTAACATCTAATAGACATGTTTTCTGTTTTTAAAACCAAACTCAGGCCACGTGTCTTTCTGATTTGCTGATATCGGTTCGGCAGGATCGATCAACGTGGAGCGTTGGATTTAAATTGGATCATGCGACACAGAGTACTACATACCCTTTCGATAAGTGATTCTATCGTAGCTCTACGATCTAGATCGAAAGGCATACAGAAGCCTGACCAAAGCTGGGTGGCGCTAGCGGCGGCTGTGCGACGGCGCGGCTCTGCCAATGGTGGTACGGCGTTTACAGGAAGCGCGGGAGAGGGGATGGGTGCTTACTGTGTTCGCCGCATCGCACTGAATCTCAAGATGGTCTCCGATACTCGAGGGGCGCATGGTGACGACGGAAATTGCTCGCCGGAGCTGCACTTCTTCTCGGGCGCGGTTAGTCGTTGTCGGAGGTGGGTGTCTGGGGTGCAAGCGAGCAAGGAAACGTGCCAGTAGGGTGTGCAAGTTTGCAGAGGTTGAGAAGGAGCTCACCATAGGGCAAGGGGCACACGGAGTCGACGACAGTAGCTCTCGGAGTTGATGCAGACGGCGGTGGTACCTAGACGAAGACGAAGGCGAGGCTGTGGGGCACGTGCAGACAAGTGGGATGTACTGGAAGAAACGCACGGTGATGGTGAACGATATCGTAGAATCCAGGGGCAAGGGGAGGCAGGTACTGGCCAGAATCGGAAGAAAGGCTTGTCGGAGCAGTGGGCGTCTCGAGCAACAATTGCTGCGGCCTGGTGGCTCATAGGCAGAGCGGCTTGAGGGGAAAGGTAGAGGAGGACTGGGCAATAAAGAGGGAGTGATCATGGTGCGTAGTTAGCGCGGTATCAACGCGAATTAACTCGAGCAGTAACTAACAGAAACGGCGACGAGGGGGAAGAACAGGTCGCGGTGGGTGAGGGAGATGATGTGCTGGCGGTGGGGTCCGTTGTCAGCACGTGGGGAGAGGATACAGTGGGGTCGTCTCGTCAGCGGTAGCGCGGGTGTGGTTTCTGGTGGAAAAACGATTCGGGGGAGAGTGAGAGGGAGGTGGGCTCGCTGGGTCAGTTGGGCTGGTTGGGTTGGGCTGACTCTTCTTTTTTTATTCTGTTTCTTTTTCTTTTTATAATTTCTTTTTCTGTTTTGAATTTATTCAAATGATTTCAAACCTCATTTGAATTTATATTTTTACCAAACTTTCAGTAATTTTCTATTCTGTTCAAACATGTATTTTAAAGATAATTTTGGAATATTTCTTTTATTCCCACATGGTTTAATTATTTATTTACAATAGACCTTTGTCTTTATTTAAATATGATTTTAATTATGTTTTCCAACTTCTATTTAATCTCAAAATTTTACCAAATCCTTTTCAGTAGGTTTTATTTATTCATTAGGGTGTTAAATAATTCATTTTGAATTATTTGAATTATTTTTATTATGATTTATCAATCATTTAATTTGGGCATTTGACTTTAATTAAATAAAATTTGATTATGGTTTTAATACCATATAAATTTTATTCAAATAATTCTTTTAAGTTAATTTGATAACTTTTTAATCTCCTTTGATAAATTTCCATTTATTACTTTCTCATGATTTAATTAATCATTTCTATTAGGAATTTTATCTTTATCCATATATAATTAGAATATGGTTTAATGCCATATAATTTTATTGGAATAATCTTTATCCCTTTATTTTATTTGGATTATCTTTATTTAATTTGCTTATGGATTTGGCCAAGATTTAATTTGGCTTTTAAATATTCCTTATTTCTTTCTTTCTTTATCTTATAGAATCCATAAGCAAATTTGGTACGGATTTTAGATAGGAGCTTTATTAGCTTTGAAAATTATTTCCTTTTATCTTATTATATTCATAAGTTTTTATCCATGGTTCCAAATTGAATGAAATCAATTTCTATGGTTTTATAATATTTTAATTTGTCATTTTTGATCATTTATAATTGTTTGTTGACAAATTTTTATATGGATCACATCCATAGTCTTTGAGATATCTTGAAAATGATTTTCTTCCATTAAGGTTTTGGGTTTTGGTTTATTTTTTCCAAGTTTGAATTTCAAGATACATTCAATGATGAATGCATTTCACTGGATTTGAATTTTGTTGGATTCCCTTTTATTAAAATTTTGTTCAAGATGGGTTTTGATGTTTCCGTTTGGAATCAAAAAGTTTCTTTTCACCCTAAATTTCAACAATTATTTATTTTGTTTATTTATTTTTTACATTTCAAAATTTGGAAATTTTGGGAAGTGATAGTGTCAAAATGAATCCTCCTCCCTCTAGGAGGCCCGGGATCACCTTATAAAGGGGTCACCAGGTTACATCTAGGGCTGATGTGGATGGCATATTCCTCGAATATGCTCATCCCAAAGTGGTAATTCGGTGGGAGCCTTTCCATGTCTTCCTTCTATCGACGACAATAACCAGAGCCCACGACATGTGAGCGCTGGGCTCTGGTACTGTCACCTCCATGACGCCTCTTCTTCTCTTCCGTCCCTTTGACCATTGTCTATATAGCTTGGCACTATATAGATTATTGAGGGAGAGACAAAGCGTTGTGTTGACCTTGGGGCTCACTCTCTATTTCTCTAGCTAGCCTTTTCATGACTCGGATTCGTACAAGTTGACTCGGCCAAGCCTCAACCTGCAAATAGATAACATGCTTAACATCGTGCCGACAAACCTCTTATGTCGGCCAAGACAAGCCTTAGCTGCATAAATCCGAGTAACCCGACCCTTATTTTGCCGGTCCTCGCATAACTCGGTCGGGTCACTCTTTGACTCGGTCAACACCTCAGTGGGCTTTGCCCTTTTACCTTAGCTTGACCCTACCTGGGGTCATCCCCCCAACATTGGTCCTGGATCCGTAGCTGGAGAGGTTACAAGTTTATATTTACAACACAAACTCTATGTCAGTTCTTGATTATTCCTTGGTAGGTAAGGAAAGTCTTTATTTGTCGGGTGCTTCTAGGACTTTGTTGGGCCTTTGTGGGCCATAAGCTTTTATACACCTAGGGTAACTAATCATAGGGATATGATAGGTCATACCCATGTCAGTAGCCCCCAAGACTCTATCCAAATCGTAGATTTGGGTCGAGTCTCAAAATTTCGTTTAGCTATTTAGCCAAAGTTTTTTGCTGTGAAAGATTCTTTTAATATCGTACGGATTTGGTACAATGAGTCCGATGCATCCAACGGATCGGGAATCAGTTAATTGCACTTGGGAAAAACAACGTGAACCTACATCAAATTCAAGTCCCTTGGCTTGAACTCGGTATTTGTTGGCGTAATTCAGTTCGGGCCGCGGAGGTCTTATCGAATACTGAATTCTAGTGCTTTTATATTGGGTACACGATGCGTCTCGGTACTTCTCATCATATCATAGACACGGATTTAATACTAGCAGAGCGCATTCGTGTGCGATTACCAGGTCGCACGGGATAGATCCTGGGGTCTAACCTTCATGTCGTGGACACGACATTCAGACATGTTATCTCGGCAGCCTGAGAAAATTTTATCGACTGCTTTGTTTGGCTGTTGGAATAGCTGAACTTATCGATTTCTTTAATATTTTTATTGGGTTCTCCCGGTTGGTGTAACCGTATGAGGATACAAGATTGTAATACTCATAGTTTGCTTCATAATATCTATCAGGTGCGTGAAAGCACTCCCGATGGGAGTAGGCCCTGAGGTTACAGACGAATACTTGGATTCGAGTGTAGGCCAGATTTTATGCTTTTTTAATGCTGAAATGTCGACTCCGTAGGAGAATTTTTTCTATCAGGTGCACGACAACGCTCCTGATGGGAGTAGCCCCCGAGGCTATGTTGTGGTGCTTGCATCATATCATAGGCTCGAAGTAGATCCTCCATTTGAGGAGAGTATTATGCTGAATTTTATCAGGTGCGCGATAACGCTCCCGATGGGAGTAGCCACCGATTCTATATTCGGGTGCATGCATTAGAGCATAGACTCCAAAAAAATTTATTCGGATGAACTTTACCTTATTGCTTTTTTACCACTCATTATGTCACTGATGATGAAGATGGCGTACCATAGTTCTGTCGATGGGACGTGTCATTAGTGGGCCCCAATACTCCATTGCATGTTGATGCGTGGGTGGCGTAGCAGTGTTACAGTTACTGTGTGGCGCCATATCTTGCGTGAGAACCAAGGCGTTGTGCGATCATTAGTGTATTTACCACGATATTTTTAACTGCACGAGATTTTTTCCCTTTCCTATTGTTTCCAGATGTCTGCATCGTGTTCCATCTGGCGCTTCGTCGCTTTTCATCAACGACGCATAATCATTGAACATTTATTTACATTGAATGGGTTAGGGATTTTACTTTCCTTCTCCACCTTTTCCATCGTCTTCCTCCTCTATTCCGCCGCTCCTATCGCTCCATCATTCTTGCACACCTCCGCTCCTTCATATTCCCTTTGCACCGCTCCCCCTGAGAACCTCCATGGGTCGATCCAAGGGAGCATCCTCTACTATTGATGCCACCACGAAGAAGAAGCGGGACGTCGGATGGGTGCCCTCGAAGTGCACGACGCGCCAGTTGCGCGAAGCTCACAATTTCAATCTATTGGAAGAGGGCACTTTCAAGTTTCCCGGCAATGAGACCACGCCTGCGCTGGAAGGGGATGGCGGGTAATGTTTCTTTCCTTCCTCCTTTGTGGCCTTTCTCTCCCAGCCCACGAATTTCTTTGTGGGCTTCTATTTGTCTATGGTGTACAACTTTACCAGCTTACGCTTAACTCCATCCTTCACATTGCTTTTTTCATTGCCTTATGCAAGTGTTTCCTCCGGATCCATCCCCATTGGGGCATGTGGAAGAATTTTCTTACTTTGTTTGTCGTAATGCCACCGACACCGTTGTCCATGACATAGTAAGCGCAATAATGTTTGTGTGCTCCGACATGAATTATTTCGACTTGAAAACTATGGACTTCGTCCAGGGTTGTAAAGCAAAGTGGTTTTATATCAAGGACCAACAAGTCCAGGCTCAGAAGTTTGGGTTATCCCCCTTTGACCCAATGAAAACTTTCTGAAGACTTAGTTCCTAGGAGGAGCGCCCCTTTGCTGAAAAATGAAGGAAATCCAACCGCTGCTGGACTAAATCGAGGAGTTGTGCACTCCTCAATTGTCTGGTCTCCAAATCCTGACATACTTTCTTGTGATTCGCATCCAACCCCTTAAAGCGAGACTGAGTGGAATGTGGACCTATCTTGGCTCCAAGGATCCAATGTGGATTACACCCGAGGATCTGATAGTTTAAGTACCGGAGAAAAGGGTGCGCTCCTTTACAAAGCTAACGAAAAATAGCCTAGTTCCTACCGATTGTCTGGTGAAGCCCTTCAACAAGAAGAACCTTGTGCCTGAGGTAATATTTTGTCGTGTTCATGTCCATTGCATGTTTTTCCATGCCTTGTTTTGTATATTGTGGGGTTGCATTTGTTCTTTTGTAACTGGGTTTGCTGACAGGGCCATGAACACGTTTTTGGTCTACCTCCGCTACCTGAGGCCGATGATATACCCGATAGCACCACCGTATCCGAGGGATACGCTCAAGTTCCAGTCAAAGTTGAGGAGGATGAGGCTTCAACCACCAACTCTTCCCATGAAACTGTGTCACTTCCTTCGGCTTGTTCCAAGGATTTTGATATGGTCCCCGCTGCTAGGAAACAAAAGCAGAGCGAACCTGTTGAAAGGGTCGAAGACTCCGATGATTCAATAGGTTCAAAGCTGGAAAATATCAATCCCACGGTTGTTGCACCTCCCCGCATGGGGATATTTCGGATGGCGCAAGACATCATCTCATAAGTTACTTTTGCCCATCTTAATTTATATCTTTGACCCAAAAATATTCAGTTGATGTAATTTCTTGTTCTTCCAGGAGCGACGAAGAAGATAATGCCTCTCCGAAGACGCCAGCTGGTGCTGCAGCTCAATCCCCTCCTACGAAGTCCACGGGCCAACCAACGAGTGTAGCCAATCTTTTGGAAGAAGATGTTGCCAAGTTGAACCCAAAGGATACGATGTTTTCGGCCCCGAGCCACCAATGAATAATAAGAAAACCTCAGGAAAGTGTGTGGCGATAGCCGAGAATCCCTCAGAGCCTGACATGAAAGATGTAAGTGACTTGCTATATTTTTTTCCTTGAAATTTTCATTTGCTGCATCCCCCGAGTAACTTTGCCGTTTTTGTAGAGCCGCTGATGTGCGAGATGGTGGAGATGGCCTCTCACTTCATCAAGATCCTCCATGATGCCGAAGAATCCAAAGGTTTGAACTTTTACTATTTACTGGCTTTTCTTTACCCAAACATTTTATACATATGATGATCACCTTTTTACATAGCTTCTGCCACCAAATCGATGGTTATTCGGGACCAAGCCCTTAAACGGGTGGCTGAGCTGGAGGCCAAGCTGGAGAAGACAAAATTGTTTCTTGAAAAAGCTAAACAAGCTGCCACTACTGAGGCTGAATCGATCCAGAAGAAAAATGAAGCCGCATCAGTGCGAGATGAGGATCTTCACCTTCATGTAGATTCCTTGAACTCCTCCCTGACTAGTAAGTTACACTTCATTGTTTTTTTATATTATCACCACACATTTTTATCGAGTTCTTGAATTATTGCTCTTCTTTGGAGAAATAACATACGAATCCCTGACCATGGAAAAGGATCTTAGACCCGATACATTGTCGGATGCCATTTGTACCTTGGAGGGGAACAACATTCGTGGGCGCAATCTTTTGGTTCGCTCCCACCGCACTTTCAAGACTCTGCACGCCGAGATTTTCCCTGAAAAGGACATACTCGTCGGTCTAAATGATCTGACGACTATTTTTCTTGCTGATCCAAACCCGTTGACGGGGTACAATATGATGTAGGCGAAGAACGGTGTGGATATTTCGATGGTGTTGGCACTAGCCCATAGCAAAAAGATCAACTGGAAGAAGGTTAACTCTTCTCTTCCAGTCACTGACGCTGGAAAGAAATTGAGCTTAAACCTTATATAAAGAAGGCGAAGAAATTTTCTCGGATGTTGCTATCAATTGGCACGGTTCAAGAAGTCCTTGATGCCAAGGCTTCAACCGATACTCCTTCTGCAAGTGCTGCTACTGCCCTCAAAACCATGGAAGACGCTCTTCGGCTAGTGTCACCACATCTACCGAAAAAATTGTCTAGTCATAGATTCTGCTAGACTTTATAGTCTCATGATGTTAAAAACTTATGCTGTTTTGTCAAGTTGTGTTGTGGAGACGACATTTTATCCTTGTATATATTGCTCCTCTTTTGGTGGTTCTCCTGCTTGTACACGAATACCTGAATGTTTGCATTTGTTGTATTTTTCTTTAGATGATGTCTGATATACTGATCGCTCCATGCCTGTTGTATGTGCAACACCACCCGATAACGCAGTTACTTGCATAATTGATCCTCTTTTGTACACTAAGAAGATCCAGCGCATAAAGTAGCTAGAAGCTGATCTTCGGGCTATGCAAGCAGTAGTTGATGTTGCCTAGTCAAAAACACGGAAAACCTTGGAGCGCAAAGCTATTCTTTTGCAAGAAATCTCCAGGGTGAGCGAGAAGATGCTCTAGAAGTATCTCTCGCAAAGCCCCTGAGTCTTTTTTCCCAACCCGAAGAATTGACATTAGATTTTTGATTTGTCTACGCATCCAATTAAATGAAGTGGAAGAAGGGCATCGACTACATGCTCGAATGAATGCGGTGATAGAGGCTTCCTGAGGAACTAGTGCTAATTTCTAGACTGACCATAAACGTGCTTTCACACTTTGTAAGGTTCCCAACCTTTAATAAGGTAGAGATCCCTGTGTTTGCAATGCTAGTCCCTGGATCAATAGCTAGCATCCACAGTTAAGATGTAATATCAAAAAACAAAGGTTATAATACAACTTTAAAACCAGGAATAAAATAATTTATTACATCTTACATAGCTCATTTGGCTATCTCATTACAATGCAGCAGAATATAACAATAGCATGGGGTCCTTCATCTTCAAAGTGCCACAGGCAGACATGTTGGTTGTAGACTTGTAATCCTAATCATTAAACTTCACTAATATCAAACAAACCTGCAACATAACAAGTTACAGCCACAAGGGTCAATACATTTGAATTGTATTGGCAAGTGATACTATGGTAGTATAGTGGAGTCTACCATCTATATGCATTTGGCTAATTGGAGCTTAGGCTTGCTTTGCTCAAAATAGATTTTCCTTATCATTTGAAAACACTAAGTTTTTGCTTGACAAAATCACCCAAGGCATCTCCCAATAGAAATTGGTGATCCTTCAACCCTTGTTCAACCACAAGCTTTTAACTTAGAAATTGGGATGAGGAGATTCTTGATAGCTTACATGTCTTGATGCTCAAATTATCCTTTACCAGGGACATGGCTAAGTACTTAGATTTTACACTCTGCAGAGGTGGTGCACTTTCCCCACAAGACTTGGTTTCACCAAGACAAGATCTTTCAGAAGCCTTCCCTTAGACCAGAATGGACGCGCTCCAACCTATCATCCCAACCACCAACTGTCCATTTGGCTAAGTTATTGCAACCTATATGATCCAGGCAGAGCCCATAATGCCAAGTGGCTGCACTTGAAGCTTCTCAACATTTGACATCTCAAATCTCTTTGTTCCTGGGTGGCAATCCACAAGTGAGATACACAAGGTAAACCATATAAATGGGCCTTGTGAACCACTCAACATAAACCATTCCTTCCATTCCACCCAGGTGATTCATTCACTTAGTTGTTAGCATGAATATATATTCCACCCTTGTTTTCTACTAGCTAAGCTAAGAATGATAGTAGTAGGAATCTTAACTTAGGAAAATTCTACTAAGGTTTCATCTACTAGGATTTCCCATGGCATAGTTTATACTTAGCAAAATTCCATGCAAGTCCTACTTAGAAAGATCACTAATGCATAGTGAAAATAATGGGACAAAAGTATGAAGCATCACTTGCCTTTTTGGTAGAGAGTATAAGTTCACTCCTTGATCTTTTCAATATTCACACTCTTCAAATCACTACAATTCAATCAAGCAAGCAATATTTCAATCTACCATTCAAGCAAAACATCACATAAAATGATAGAAACAAAACAATGCATGCAAGCATGCCAAACTTTGTTTTATTTACAAAAGTGTTTTATAATAGGTTATAAACATTCTAAAACACTTTTTGGTCATTTTATAAAGTGGTAAAACTATTTGCAAAAGATTTTACCTATAAACCATTTTTAAATCAAATCATTATTTTATGTGGTTGAAAATGTCTTTTAGCAAAGTAATAATTTTTATAGGGTTCACCAAATACATTTTCAAATCATAAAACTTGGTGTTTGGGGTCAGAGAGTTTAAATCAAAACATTTTCCCAAAGATTTTCTCCCAAAAGCATTTTTAATAAATAAACATTATTTTTATTTGACTAGAAATGGTTTAAATCAAGAGTTTATTCTTTTGCTTCACCAAATACATTTTTGAAACCACAAATTGATTCCTATGGTCAGTAGGTTCAAAACAAACCATTTGCCAAAGGTTTTATCTCAAAAATCATTTTAGAACAATTTTTATATTCTAAACATGCATACACAAGTTTCTGCAAAAAAAATCATTTTAACAGAAGAATTTTACTAAACAAAGTGCATGGTCAGAAATTACTTGTCTTGCTGAATCCATTGATATAAAATTTTCAAAATTTGGACGTGTGGTTTGAAAGTTATGAATTTTTCAAATTGGCACATCTAATAGACAAGTTTCTGTTTTTTATAAACAGGCAGGGCCACGTAGCGCTTTCCTACTGGTTGGTACCGGTTCGTTCGGATCACGCATTGAGGACCGCAGGATTTAAAGTGAATCGTGCGGCGCAGGATCGATCTTACCCCTTCGAGCTAATGTTCTATCGTGACCATCTGATCAAAATCCAACGGCGCACATCACGCTTGCCAACTAGTGGCGGCGCTGGCGGCGGCAGGTGGCGGCGGCGTGTCTGGTGGCGGTGGTTCGGTGAGTCTAGGAAGCGAGGGAGTGAAGGGAGGTGCTCACCAAGTTCGCGGTGTCGTGGGGGAGCTCAAGGTGCCTTCTGTTTGTCGAGGGGCGCGCTGGAGTTGCAGGGATTGCTCGTCGGAGAGGTGTCTAGCAACGGGCACACGCTGTCATCGTCGAGGGCGACGCTACGGAACACGAGGGAGCAAACGGAAGATGCGGTTAGCTTCATACGCGAGTCACGGGCATGTGTGCATCAAAAGGAGGGCAAGGGGGGTCTGGTCTCACCGGTAGTGTTCGTCGGAGCAGAGGCAGACGGTGGTGATGTGCAGCGGTCGTCGTTGTCGAGGTTCTGGGGCGCGCGGGGACGAGCTGGTGCTACGGGGAGGTTCGCCAGGAGGTGGGGATCATGTGAGCGTGGTCGAGGAGGCAAGGGGCGGCGATGGGGTGCCGGAATCGCTGGTGGAGCTCGCTGGAGCAGAGGGCGGTGCAGGGGGAATTGAGCAGCCTGGGGGCACGCTAGGGTGGGGGACTAAGGGGGAAATGGAGAGGGGATGCTGGCGCTTAAGATAGCATGGTCGCGGGGTGGAGTAACGCAGGCAGTAAAGAGTATTGACGTCGGCTTCAATGGCCAGAAACGGCGAGGAGGAAAGAGGGGCGCGGTCAGCGGCGGGTGAAGACGATGGTGAGGTGGCGGTGGGGTCGTCTGGCAGCGAGAGAGAGAGTGTGGGGGTGGGGTCCATCGGTCAGTTGCTGAGCGGGTGCAGGCGATGGTGCGAATCGTTTTTCTCGCGGGGTGGGTAGATGGGCTAACTGGGCCTTAGTGGGCTGCCAGATGGGTTGGGTCTGTTTTATATTTTTTTGTACTGCTTGTTTTTCCCTTTTTCATTTCTATTAATCTGTTTTGGTTTTGTTTAATTATTTCAAACTTCAATCTGATTTCAAACCTCAACCAAAATTTGTGTAGATTTAAATACTAATTAGTAATATAATCTGAAGTCAATTTTGGAATAAAATTTTATTCTTTTTGGGGTCTTTTTAATTATTCAAAAAGGCCCTTGTTTTAAGTCAAGTAAGATTTAATAATATTTTCAAACACCATTTAAATTCTTAAACCTTCCAAATCTTTTCAGTAAGTTTTTATTTGCTTATTAGGGTGTCAAAATATTCATCTAGAATCATTTGGAATATATTTAATATGATTCATAAATCATTTGAATTGGGTATTTGTTTTATTTAAATATAGTTTTAATTCCATAATTTTATTTAGAAGATTTATTTTATTTAAATTAATTAAATAACTTTTATTCCACTTGGGTAAATTCCAAATATCATTTTCTCATGATTTAAATGATCATTCTTATTAGAGATTTGTCTTTATTAAAATAGGGATTGAATGGTTAATGCCATTTTATTTTATTTTGGAAATTCTTTTTCCAATATTTTATTTGGATTTGGATTATAATCATTCCACTTGTTTATGGATTAGGCCAAGTTTTAATTTGGTATTTATATAATCCTTATTTAATATTTCTTTCTTCATCTTATAAAATCTATATCTTTTTATTTATAAAACCAAACTTGGTGATTCCAATTTGTAAAATATTATTTGAGATTTATTTATCCTTTTAAATATCTTTAGGATTATTGGCTCACCATTTGGTATGGATTTCTAGACAGGTTCTTTATTAGCTTTGGAAATTTAATTTCCTTATCTTATTATATTCATAAGATTTTATCTATGGCTCCAAATTAAGTGAAACCAATTTCTATGGTTTTAATAACATTTCTATTTGTCATTCTTGATCATTTTGAAATGTTTGCTTGAAAGCTTTTTATATGGATCAAAACCATGGTCTTAGTGATAACTTGAAAATAATTTTCTTCCATTAGGGTTTTAGGGTTTTGGTTTATTTTCCAAGTGTTTAGATTTCCAGATGCATTTATGAGGAATGCATTTCACTTGATTTGAATTTAGTTGGATTCAAACATTTACCAAAGTTTGTTCAAGATGGGTTTTTAAGTTTCCAATTAGAAACCAATAGTTTCTTTTCACCCTAAATTTCAACAATTATTTATTTTGTTTATTTATTTTTCACATTACAAGATTTGGAAAATCTTGGGATGTGACACACTTGCACTTCTCCAGGATCGGGTGTCCGAGGTGGAGGTATTTGTAGAGTGCTGCCGCCAGGCACTGGCTCGGGTTTACAATGCGATGTTTCCTCGAGATCCACAATCTTAAGGCCTGGCCATACTAATGGCGAAATTTCAGCAGGCGAGAGGATTCATCACTATATAGGGCTTCAATTGGTTGTTGGTGCAAAGTTGGATTTTGCTTGGGTTCATGCTCATTATCCCACCTTGGATTTAGACTACATATCCTGGCACCTTCCTTCTCCACCAGATGTTGCTTTTACCATGGCTCCTCATTATGAAGCTTATCATCGTCCTGCTATTCGGATCATTTGAAGGATGTTGGATGAAGATGAATATTGTTTCCTTAACTTTGAGGTGTAGTTTAATACTTGGAAAACTCCTGCACATAAGATATAGAAAATTGTATGTAAATTCTGTTTTGTTCCGTATATGGTATAGACGCATATTTTTGTGCTTTTCTTTGCAAAATTTGGAAGTGTTATGCCTTTTTGCGAGGCTGAACAACATCGCCGAATTTTTGTTGCGTTGTGTAGTGAAGCCCCCAAGCATCGGGTGACACTTTTTTGCAAATACTTTTTTTATGATGAGTCCCCGAGTTTGGGTAGGTGATAGAGGATATATTTGAAATATGGACAATATAGACTGAGTTTCAGGAACTTAGATTTATTGATCTTCGAGTACAGAGGTACATGTGGCATAATCTCCTGGCCATAGGCCTTATTTCATAAAAGACACGAGTCTTTGGGTAATAAGTCTGGCCGTAGGCCTTATTAAAAGTAAATTGTGGAAAGTAAAATATCCTAAGTGTAGAAACGTCGCAGCTCCGCTATGTTCCACTGGTTGAAGTACTTGACTCCAGTCTTCTTGTCTTGCAGCCGATATGCCCGCCGAAGATTACTTCAGTGACGATGAAAGTACCTTCCCACGGGGATTCGAGCTTGCGATGAACATCTTTCTTGAGGCGAAGGACCAGTTCTCCCACGACGAAGGACCTGGGACTCAGTCGACGACTATGATAATTTCACAGGTTCTACTGATATGTTTTTGCTTGTTGCAATGCGACACCTCTTGATTTGTTGAGTGCATCAACGTCATCTTTTATTGGCTCTTGCAAAGATTCTTCATCATAGGCGACAACCCGAGGAGAGTCGTGGGTTATTTTGATTGGAAGCATGGCTTTAACACCGTGGACCATAAAGAAAGAGATTTCTTGTGTGGCAGTATTTGGAGTTGTGCGTAGGCTCCATAAGACAGATGGTAGTTAATCTACCCAGGCGCCTTTTGCCCTTTCCCAGGGCCAACAACCTTTTATTGAGACCACTGGTGACTAGGCCATTGGATTTTTTTGACTTGCCCGTTTGTTTGCGGGTGGGATACCAAGCCATAGCTGAAATTTATGCCCATCTCCTTGCAGTAGTCCTTGAACTCATTGGAAGTGAAGTTTCTGGCATTGTTAGTGATGATGCTATGGGGCACCCCAAAGCGAAAACTTATCGACTTGATGAAGTTGACAACTGAGGTTGCATCTTGGCTGGTGACAGGCGCTGCCTCAATCCACTTTGTGAATTTGTTGACTCGGACTATAAGAAAGACGTGGACACCAGGTGATGATTTATGGAGTTTTCCCTCCATGTAGAGGCCCCATTGAGCGAACAGCCAAGTCAATGGTATGGGGGCCAATTCTGTTTCTTGTGCATTGGTCTTGTTCGCAAAAAGCTGGCATGCCTCACATGTTCTCACGATGTCCTTGGCATCCCGAACCGCTGCAAGCCAATAAAATCCTTCTCGGAAGGCCTTTGATGCAATTGTGCGGCTACTGGCGTGATGTCTGCAGATTCCTTCATGTATATCTCTGAGGATGAGCTGCCCCTCTTCGGGTGTGACACGGTGTTGTAGAACACCTGTGATTCTCCTTTTACAGAGTTCGCCTTTGACAATTCTGAAGGCCTTGGAACATCGGGTGATGTGCCTTGCTTCAACCGTATCTTCGGGAAGTTCTCCGAGCATCATGAACACCACATATGGCCTCATTCATGTGGTCTCTATCACCATCACTTCCATGGGTTCCTCCGTTTCCTCGGGATCCTCCTCTCTAGGTTCCTCGGTTGGCGCAACCCCCAAGTCCTTTGTTGGTTTGGCATTTTTGCCAGTGACTTCCATAATCTTCTTGGGTTTTATGGAACGCTCCATGTTCTCCTCCCAAAAGACTCCATGTGATACGGGGAGGCATAAGGATACAATATTCTCTAGATTGCCAGCTTCCACGTTGCTTGCTCAACTGACATGAGATACCTCGCACCCGTCAAATTGGGCCTCCATGATGTTACATAGATCCCGATATGCGATCATGTTGTTGCTAACAACATCACACTTGTTCATTACTTGCTATGCCACAAGGATTCACCGAAGATTTTGAGGCGAGTTGCACCACAGGCTTTGGCCATATGCATGTCGTGCAATAGGGCCTCATATTCATCTTTGTTGTTTGACGCATTGGGGAAGCTCATCCGCAAAACATACCGCATTTTGTCGCCTTGTGGAGAGATTAAGATTAGGCCGACTCCTGCTCCTTCTATTCGCTTAGACCCATCGTACATTGTCCATGTGGTAGATAGGTTTGGGGGACCCGCAAATTGGAGCTCTGTCCACTCCGTGATAAAGTCAGGAAATACCTGGGATTTTATCGCCTTACACTTATTGTAGGTGATATCTCGAGGGGATAGCTCGATGCCCCAAAGAGATAAATGCCCTATAGCTTCTGGATTGTTCAGTATGTTGGAGAGATGGGCCTCATTGACGAACACTATCGGGTGCTCTGAGAAATAATGACGCAGTTTGCGCGCTGTCATGAAGAATCCGTATGAGAGTTTCTGATAATGCGGGTGATGGCTATGAAATACCACCTCTTTTAGCCATATAAAATGTGCCATTTATCTCTCATATCATGTTTCTTCTAGCTATAGCTATGCCTTATATGCATGACTTCTAGTTTTCATTCTAATTTCATACGAGCTTTGCACATTTAGTAGTTTAGGTAGAATTTTATCACTTTCCTTGTCTATGACATGTGTGTAGGTGTTGATGATGATTATGCATAAAGTAGAGGCAAAAGGAACAAAGAGAGCATAGTATGGAGGAGTTGTAGGGACCAGACTTAGCCATTTGAGAGGTTGAAAAGGTGAAATTTTTCAACTTCTCAAAATAAAGATCTAAGGCCACTGGGTTGTATCCCTCATCGATACGAATTCAACGAGCCCAAGAACACCCAAAACGCAGTTCGTATGAAGATATGTAAATTAAGTAATGAAGGCTACAGGTCTTAGTTATTCTATAAACATTGTTTCTCAATGATGCCCACTGATTTAATCTCAAAGAGTATCTGGGGATGCAAATGCATGTCCAAACATAGGTTCTTTGCCTGGCTTTTGTTCCATGACATATTAAATACAAAGGATATGCTGCTTAGGAGGAACTGGAAGGTAACTGACAATCATGGTTGTGTGCTATGTCCTACTGGAGTCATTGAGGACTAGAAACATCTCTTTTTCCAGTGCAACTTCAGCACTAGGGTGTGGAATTATGTTCAGATCCAATGGACAGATGTGGCTCACAGAGAAAGTTTTTGCCGTGCCTCTAAATCTTTCAGGCCTTGTTTGTTTAATCCACCTCTCTAGTGGATTGGAGTGTTTTGGAGGGGATTGAAGTGGATTTTGACTTAGATGGGATTAATTCCCTTTCAATCCATGTCAATCCCGTTGAAATCCAAGGTAATCGAACAAAGCCTCAGAGGGCCCTATTTCTTAGAGGTTACAATCCTGGTGTGCTGGAATATCTGGAAGCAAAGGAATGATTGGGTTTTCAAGAATACAAGACCGACTTTCAGAGGATGGAAGGCCGGATTTGTTTATGATATTTCTATGCTTCTTCATAGGATAAAAGATAAACATAAGGATTTATTGTCATTATGGCTTGACAGTCTATCCTAGTTCTATTTTTTCCTTTTTTTATGTACATATGTTGTAAGTAAAACTCTGGACTGTTTTTGATGAATAAAGGACTGTGGGGGACTCCCCTGCAGTAGAAAATTTCAAAAAAAATACGAAAGAGTACTGCAAGTTCAACGACCAACTATACGGCCGGAGCATAAATTTTGGTCGTATAGCTCTGGCCGTATAGTTACAAAAAAGGTCAGAAACGACAGGATTTCGCCCCAGAAAATCTCCAGAACCTTACACAAGGCCTATATAAAGAGGGGAGGAGCCAAGAGAGAGCCACCAATCCATATCCTCCACCATGGCGGTGCTCTGCCGCCGTGCTACCGCCATAGACCCCTTCAATTAGATCTACACCATCACCACCACATAAGAGGACAAGGTACTAGGATCTTGAAGTCCTCCACATCGATCTACATCGCCATCTTCATCAACAACGTCTCCATCATCGATCCCCTTTGGTTACTTGTTGTAATTCTAGATTGAATCTTGGATTTGCACTTGTCTTCAATTGTATCACCATACTTCATCCATATTCTATCCATGATGTTGATTGCCTTCATGTGTGAGTAGTTTCCTTTGTTCTTGGGGAGATGTAGAAACCCTAGTATGTGATAGAATTGAGATAAAGATTATTATGTGGTATTGTTCATTATGTGCCTGTGTTAATTGTCTTCATCTTAATGTTGGAAGTTGTGCACCTCCTTAATATTTGCCTCGGGGACTTGATGAAGGGGATTACTTGTTGGTAGACAGAAGGATGATAGCACTTATTGTGACTATAAAGTAGTTGTCATTCTTTACGTACTAACTTGGCGAATCAAGGAGAAGTCATCAAGCCATGTCCATGCCATGGGAGAAATCCCTTAATAGCGCAGTATCACGATGGTTATCGGTTATTGTCTGTTGTGGTTATGATGGATGATGTGAGCAGTGGTTGCTGCCTATTCGTTCATATATCACTGATGGAAAAATGGCCTCCAGTCCCGGGCCGCAACTGGCTCTAGTCCCGGTTTTGGGCCCGGGACTGCGAAAACGGGACTAGAGGCCCCCCCTCTAGTCCCGGCTCGCTACGGCCCGTGACTGATAACAGCCACGTGGCTGTTTCAGCGCCGTGGGTGGCAGAAACCCTCTAGTCCCGGGCTGTAACACCACCCGGAACTAAAAGGTTTCCTGCCACGGTAGAGAAACACACATTTCTCTGCCGCGACAGAGATTGTGTATTTTCTTTTTTTTGCCATTTCGTTCCTTTTTCATTTTGTGTTTCACTATAATTCAAACATATATTTCAGTATACATATTATACGCTACTACATCCACACTACACGTTGATGCATTTATATAATTAATTGATCCCTTGCAAGCATACATATAATCAATCATATCAAAAGGAAGAAATGTTTTGAAATTACATGGTCATTGATGAATATATATATCATATCAGCTACATGAAGATGACTAAGGCAAATCGAGTTCCACGTCATCCGCATAATGCTCTCCATGTGCATCAAGGACTTCCTTCATCAGAAATCCCGCCAGCTCCTCTTGAATTGCTGGTCTGGCTCTAGTTTCTCCCGCAAATCATAAATATAATGTGAGTCAACTTTCCTCTCACTGGTCAACTCGTGGATGTACTCGCAGACGTAGTATCCACATAAATGAGTTCCCGGTAGCTGCTGTAAACTCTTCACCATTTTATAAGTTAACTCCTCTTTGAATGGACCTGGTATTTTCTGTCTCAATCGTGTCCAACACCTACTCGGCAAATAAAATGAACAAAGGAGTTATTAGTTACTTGATATCAAAAAATGAATGAAAGAGGACGATATAATGCAATAATGATTGAAATTACTTATGGAGCATTGCTTTCATGTCGCTCCACTTCTCTTGGTCCCAACTTAATGAGTCGTGGACTTCAACTAGGGAGTTGTCAACTTGAATGTTTAGCAATATCCAGTGGAATCTGCGGACATTTACATGAGCATACATGCATAGCTCATCCAGTAAGCAAAAATAAAATGTGTACAAGATATAAACGCTCACTTGAAGTTGTAAGGAAATAGTATTTCCTTAACAAAATTATGCTCGGTTAAGAACCTGCACAGGTCTTCCTCCACGTCCTTGGGGTGATTCTTTAACGTATATTCATTAATGATATATGGGTCAATGAACCCAACGTCATATCTTCTAGCTCTTTTGCATTCAAGCATCTTCATTCTGTAGAATATAATATCATCATACAAAAGGATATATAGTTAGGATAATATATAAAATGCAATGAACGAGCTGAGCTACAAAATTAATTATAGAAATAAATAACTTACAGACAGTAGCAACCAATGATAGATTTGTCAAGGGCGCGCTGGTTGTATAACTGAAACAGTTCGGCCATTTGAACCTGTATCGTTTGAAGTGATGCTACTTTCTAACGTCCACCGGAAACCAATCTTTCTGATGCTTTTTTCTGCCTGCGACATGTACCATTCGTGCAGATTTAACATATGTGTGGTTAGACGTGCGAGCTCCTCATTACTGATTAGAGGCTCCCCTTGGACATACTGCCGTACTATCTGATCCACTGGCGTATCTTCATAGCCTAAATATTGACCAAGAAACATATTTGGTTCGTTAGCAAGTGCTTTGGCTTGCGATACAGTGATTCCCATAAGTGCAGCATTATTACGGGCTCTAGGGTCCATTATTTGCATGTCCATATCCATTTCAGCTCTGAAGGCCTTGTCGAGGTCTGAAAAGACTTTGAGCGGGGCGACCGATTGATTCTTCTGTGCTCCGAGCTGGGCAACTTGCTTCCCGCTTTTTGCACTTGTGATTTTTTTCTTCTGTGCTTGCTTAATAATCTCCCGGTCATAGTATGATTCTAGATTCATCGATATCTGGGATGGTTGCTCAAGAAAGGACGTATCCCACTTTTTCGTTTTTTCATTATATATCGGCTTTGGCTCAGGCTTTTTGGGTGCAAAATGCGCCTTAACTTGGGCAGCCACATCCGCATTAGTTTCCTCACCGGTCTTGTCATAAGGTCTCTTTGGAAGAGCCGGTGGGATGTCAACTATCTTCGGAGTTTGACCTTTCTTCGATGTGGGGCGCGGGGGACCATCGAACTTCCGTTTCTTCGACGAGGTAGTAGTATTGCACGGAGGCAGAGGCGGAGATCGAGTATTGCACGGAGGCGGAGATCGAGTTGATGTACTCTTGCTGCGGCGATCATTAGCGGGGCGGGGTGGACTTGGAGGTTGGCGATAATCGGGTTGGGGTGGACTTGGAGGTTGACGATATTCGATGTGGGGTGGACTTGGATTCCTCGGAGTCGGTGGACTTGGCGCCGAGCCTGGAAAATTGATGTACTTCTTATTCCATAGAATGATGTTGTGCTTGACATCTCCTAGTTTCGTAAGGCCTTCAGGCGTAGCGATTTCAATCTCTAGGTCCACAAAATCCTCCACTATGTCATCCACCGTGACACGAGCATAGCCTGGTGGAATCGGAAGTGAATGGTGGAGTGCTCTAGGTAGACAAGGTAAAGCAGTGCCAATCGCCACCTTGAAGGACAGGTTGTTCATTGGATGATGTAGCTCACATTGTGCCATCTCTCTGACATCATCCACGGGGTGGTGAGGAGCCGGTGCATCATCCAGCAGTGCTTGATCATCAACCCAGACCTCCATGGAAGCTACGCTGCTTCTCCGCTGGCTAAGATCCAATGCAGGATCATCAGACCACGGGTGAGTTGACGATGGTGGCCTTTGGCTAATTTCATGCATGAGGTTCTTCAGATCAACTAGGTCCTGCTCTACCCTGGAGATCCGGTATGCCTCCCGGTCCTTCTTTCTCTGACGGCTTCTATAACTGGCATCGTACTGAGGAAACCCTTTCTTCCATGAGACACCGACGCCTTTGCCTCGTGTTCGTCCTCCATTTTCAGGATTCCCTCGGGCGCGTGTCAGCTCGTCGTTCTCTCTCTCGGGACGGAACAATCCCAATTGAGCATCGTTCATTGCTTAATAAGGTCTTGGGAGGGTTTTAGAATTTTATCATGAAATAATGTCTTCCCTGTTTCTGGGTCCAAGGATCCCCCGTGACCGTACCACTAGTGCTTTGACCTCTCGGGCCATCCATCTGTACCAGGGGTGATGCCTCTAGCCCTCATGTTCTTCTCCATAGTTTCCCACTTAGGGACGACACTCTTGTAGCCACCTGTCCCATTTTATGATGGTATTTCTTGTTGGCAGAATTTAACGCGTTCTTTGCCGACTTTGCCTTTGCTTTATTAGATTTCTTGTACTGTACAAAATCGGTCCACTGTTCTCTCAACTTCTTGTTTGCTCCTTTGAAGTCTGGAGTTTTTCTTTTTTGCGACATATTTCGCGTATAAACTTTTCTTGTGGTTCCGGTACAGTTCAGACATCTTGCTTAGTGCCCACTCCTTGACTTTCGCTCTATTTTCAAGCCCACCCGGCCTTGGGGTAATACCATCTACCTCAAATTCATCAAACTCTGGAGGTAGTATGAAATGCGCTACGAGCTTCTGCCAAAGGTCATCTTTGGCATCATCGGTGACATAGCTGTTGGATTCTTCACCGGATTTCTTTGACTTATTCCATTCTTGGATGGTGATTGGCAGGTTGTCCCTACCAAGCACCCCGCATTGATTTATAAACATCCTCCGGTGTTTCTCTGGAGCAATCGGTTCACCATCATCATTTATTTCTTCGATGGTGAACCTATGATTACCATCCAACTTTTTGTTCGACCCTCGTTTCGTTCGAGTTGTCGATTGCTTCTATCCGGTGGGATAAAAGAAGAGAGAGAGAGTGATCAGTATATCTCTAGATCAGTTAATGAATATAGGTAACACGAGACTTTATATATATATATATGTACCTCGCCAGATCCCATCGAGGGGCCATCATTATTGTTGTTATTTGTTTGCCCTTCGTCCATCCGGTCTTCCCCTTGGTACATTAGGTTTTCCTCTAGTCCATCACCGGATGGATTCATATATGAGGATATCTCTTCCTCGAGCAAAATATCTTCACCGGTATTAATATTAAGAGGAATTTCACCTCTTATCATGCCCTGAAGAAAACCTTCACCAATGCGACCAGGATCTTTGGATGGATCCATGACTTAATTAACTATAACAAAAAGAGAGTTAAACAGGTTAGAAAAACAATAACCCTAATAATTAAAACAAAAAACAATAACCCTAATAATTATATAATTAATAACCCTAATAACACTAATTAATAATCCTAAAAAATAACTAAAAACAATTATATATTCCTAAAAACAATTAATATTCCTGATAAACCTAATAAACAATTATATATTCCTAAAAAACAATTATATAAACAATTATATATTCATAAAAAACAACTAAAAACAATTATATATTCCTAAAAAATTATATAAACAATTATATATTCCTAAAAACAACTAAAAACAATTATATAAACAATTATATATTCCTAAAAACAACTAAAAACAATTATCTAAACAATTATATATTCCTACAAAAGAAACTAAAAACAATTATATAAACAATTATATATTCCTAAAAAAAGAAACTAAAAACAATTATATAAACAGTTATATATTCCTAAAAACAACTAAAAACAATTATATAAACAAATATATATTCTAAAAAAAGAAACTAAAAAACTAAATGCTAAGATACTAAAAAAAGAAACTAAAAATTCCTGAAAAACGCACGTCGAGGCGGCGGCGTTGCGGGCGGCGCGCGACGGCGTGGCGGCGCGCGGTGACACGGCGAGGCACGCGGCAGCACGGTGCGGGGCGGTGGCACGACGCGTGGCGACACGGCGGGGCGGCCGGAGACGAGGGCGGCGACGCGGTGGAATCCGGCGGTACCTCCCCTGCATCGATCGAGCTCTCGCCGTCGTCTGCGTCTCCTCGTCGATTTCGCCAAGTGCTGGGTGGGGGAGGCCAGGGGCGGGCTCAAGTTACTTATACCCCCACCCCTTTAGTCCCGGGCTAAGCCACGGGATGGGACTAAAGAGTCTTTAGTCGCGGGTCGTGGCTTAACCCGCGATTAAAGACCCCCCTTTAGGTCCAGTTCTTTTGACGGCTTGTTCAAGAAGCCGTCCTACCCCCAGCTTTCTGGGAAAGTCGGTTCAAAAAAATTAGAAGGATTTCAATGTGATTAAGGCTAAACTAACTTGGAAACCTCACAAAATTTTGGAACCGGCTTCCCCAGGAAGCTGGGGGTAGGGCGGATTCTCCGAGAAGCCGCCAAAAGAACTGGGCCTTAGTCGCGGGTTAAGCCACAACCCGGGACTAAAGGCTTTTTTCGGCCGCTTCATTTTCGCGCGCGCAGGCACCTTTAGTCCCAGCCCGCGACTAATTGGTTTTTTGTAAATTTTCCTATTTTTAATTCAAAACAAATATAAAAACTTTGGAAAATCATATCTCTTATTGTAATAATCCAAATAAAACAAATGATATGTCTATTATTATCACAAAAATATAAAGAATCTTAATATAATATCCATTTATCTGTTTGCATCATTTATAAATTATTTAATTTGTAAATTTTCTTTTTTTAATTCAAAACAAATATAAAAACTTTGGAAAATCATATCTTTTATTCTAATAATCCAAATAAAACAAATAATATGTCTATTATCATCATAAAAATATAAAGAATCTAAATATAATATCCATTTATCTGTTTGCATCATTTATAAATTATTTCATTTGTAAATTTTCTTTTTTTAATTCAAAACAAATATAAAAACTTCGGAAAATCATATCTTTTATTGTAATAATCCAAGTAAAACAAATAATAAGTCTATTATTACCAGAAAAATATAAAGAATCTTAATATAATATCCATTTATCTGTTTGCATCATTTATAAATTATTTCATTTGTAAGTTTTCTTTTTTTTAATTCAAATCAAATATAAAAACTTTGGAAAATCATATATTTTATTGTAATAATCCAGATAAAACAAATAATATGTCTATTATTATCAGAAAATATAAAGAATCTTAATATAATATCCATTTATCTATTTGCATCATTTATAAATTATTTCATTGGTAATTTTTCTTTTTTTAATTCAAATCAAATATAAAACTTTGGAAAATCATATATTTTATTGTAATAATCCAAATAAAACAATTAATATGTCTATTATTATCAGAAAAATATAAAGAATCTTAATATAATATCCATTTAGTCCCGATTATAGTCACAAACTGGGACTAAACATATTTCCCGCCATTTCCCATCGCTTCCCGCCAAGTTTTCCCGCCCTTTCCTTTCTACGAGAGCTTTTAGTCTCGAATGTAGTCACTAACCGGGACTAAAGATATTTACCGCCAGTTCCCAAAGCTTCACGCCAAGTTTTCCCGCCCTTTCCCTCTATATTTAGGGCGATCGTGCCATGGCTATCCACACATCCACACCTTCCTCACTTAGAACAATGGACAACGCCTACTGGGCCATTCTGACCCTCGAGGAGACCGAGGCGCTGTGCGCCTCCAACTACCCTTGTCCGCCGGGCTACCGGTCGCCCGCCGGCTGGATGCTGAGCGCTGGAGGGGTTCCTGTCCCTCAAGGTTCCGCATGCCAGGCGGCCATCACAAACCACTTCTACCACGAGCTCACGCCAGAGCAGCGGATGGATCCCCAGTGGGATCCCGACAACTACGACACCTGGAATGCCTTCTTCGCTAATAGGCGGGAAAGGGAGCTTGCCAGGTATGAGGGTGATGGCCCGCCCCTAGTGAACCACAACGAAGCCGGCCGACGTCTGTGGTGGGCGAACCGTACTATCATCGGAGTGATGCGCTACATCGCCGAGGGAGACCATCCTCGCCTGCGGTGCCCACGAGTCCACCCGCCATAGAGCCACAAAAAGTCCCCACACCGGCCTGGCGGTAGCGGCATCGTCTTCCAGGATACCCCTCCCCCGCCCGCCGTGAATCCGAGGCTGGAATGGCCCCTGGTATATGCCATGGATGGGCTGAGGATCCCCGGAGTGGCAGGTGACGATGACAATGACGATGATGATGACGATGACGAAGAAGACCCTGAAGCTGCGTACTATAGGACTAGGCATGATTATGACTAAAGGGGGCGGCTTTAGTCCTTAGTGTTAGCTAGTCCCGGTTTGTCCCGGTTTTTAATATTAATAAATGTATTGAGTGTTACCTAATAAATAGAGGGAAATGCCTATAAAGAGAGGGTTCATCTTTAGTCCCGGTTGGAGAAACCAACCGCGACTGAAGGTATTGCGGCAGACTGGGTCAGGCAACACTAATAATAGGGGTGAGTGTCGGCATTATGTTGTGCGGCTTGTACCTTATCCTGGATGGTGTCACCAACCGGGACTAAAGATGAACCTTTATTCCCGATTGGAGACACCAACCGGGACAAAACATGAGTCAGCACTAATAATAGGGGTGAGTGTCGACATTATGTCGTGAGTGTCGATATTATGCCGAGCTGCTTGTACTATAAATAGGCATCCTTGTGAGTCCAGTCCTCCAGCCAGTTTGAGGCATCTCCAAGATGGTTTTCGAGAGCAGGGACACCACTACAGCCAGTTTCAGGGAGATGCCGCCGGAGCCCAGTCCTCCGGTATCTCCGAGAAACTGGTCATAGAGGCACTCCCAAATATGTGAAATTAGTTAGCTCCCAGGCGTTTTGATCTAGTTAGAGAAGTTACAAGCTGCAAGATGGTTTTCGAGAGCAGGGACACCACTACGGCCAGTTTCAGGGAGATGCTGCCGGAGCCCAGTCCTCCGGCATCTCCAAGAAACTGGTCATAGAGGCACTCCCTAATATGTGACCTCACGCGTTTGGAGATCAGATCTTAATGGTAAGTATGAATCGGGACTAAAGTCCCTCCTTTAGTCCCGGTCCAGCCACAAAACGGAACTAACACACTCAAGATTGTTTGCACACAACACTATAAAAATGGACACATGGAGCATCTTCACTCATAAAATGTTACAATTATTACATATCATTTCTTCGCGTGTGTTCCTTTCTGATCCCATCGTATCCATGGAGCATCTTCATTCATTAACATGATGCTTGGGTCATCCTTCACCGCAAAGGGCGGAATTTCATGAAACTTATCACAATCTTCTGACATGTCTGTCTTGTCCTCCACTCCCACGATGTTTTTTTTCCTGAAAGAACTATGTGGCGCTTTGGCTCATCGTCTGATGTATTCTTTTTATTATTTTTTCTTTTTCTAGGTTTGGTAGACATGTCCTTCACATAGAAAACCTGAGCCACATCATTGGCTAGGACGAATGGTTCGTCTAAGTACCCAAGATTGTTGATATCCAACGATGTCATTCCGTATTTCTTGTCTACCTCAACCCCTCCTCTTGTCAGCTTGCCCCATTTGCACCGAAACAAGGGGACCTTAAAAGTAGGTCCATAATCAAGTTCGCATATCTCCTCTATGTAACCATAATATGTGGTCTTTGACCCATTGTTGTCTGTTGCATCAAAGCGGACACCACTATTTTGGTTGGTGCTCTTTTTATCTTGGGCTATCGTGTAAAATGTATACCCATTTATCTCGTACCTTTGGAAAGTCGATATAGTCGAAGATGGTAACCTAGACAACAAGTATAACTGATCTCCAAGAGTGTTGTTTTTGATGAGATGTTGCAACCAACCGCCAAAACTCTTCATGTGTTCATCTCTAATCCAAGAGTCATGCTTTCCAGGGTTGTTGGAGCGTAAGGTTTTCTTGTGTTCCTCGATATATGGGGCTGCCAAGATAGAATTCTGTAGAACGGTGTAATGTGCTTCGGTGTAAGAATGTCCGTCCCTACATATTATTGATTTCCTTCCTAGAGTACCCTTTCCACTCAGTCTCCTCTCATACCGCGATTGAGGAAGACCAATCGGCTTAAGGTCAGGAACGAAGTCAACACAGAATTCAATGGCCTCCTATGTTCCATAGCCCTTGGAGATGCTTCCTTTTGGCCTAGCACGGTTACAAACATATTTCTTTAAGATTCCCATGAACCTCTCAAAGGGAAACATATTGTGTAGAAATACAGGACCGAGAATGGAAATCTCTTCGACTAGGTGAACCAGCAGGTGCGTCATAATATTGAAGAAGGATGGTGGGAACACCAACTCAAAACTGACAAGACATTGGACCACATCATTTTATAACCGTGGTAGATCTTTAGGATTGATTATCTTCTGAGAGATTGCATTGAGAAATGCACATAGCTTCACAATGGGTACTCGAACATTATCTGGTAGAAGCCCCCTCAATGCAATCGGAAGCATTTGCGTCATAATCACGTGGCAGTCATGAGACTTTAGGTTTTGGAACTTTTTTTCTGCCATATTTATTATTCCCTTTATATTCGACGAGAAGCCAGACGGGACCTTAATACTGCTTAGGCATTCAAAAAATATTTCCTTCTCTTGTTTGGTAAGAGCATAGCTGGTATGACCTTGAAACCATTCTGGATGCAGGCCATCTAGGTCTTTCATACGTTGATGGTCCTTTCGTGCTTCCGGTGTATCTTTTGTCTTCCCATACACGCCCAAGAAGCCTAGCAGGTTCACGCAAAGATTCTTCGTCACATGCATCACATCGATTGTAGAGCGGACCTCTAAGAATTTCCAATATGGTAGCTCCCAAAATATAGATTTCTTATTCCACATGGGTGCGTGTCCTTCAGCGTACTTCGGAACAGATTTTCCTCCAGGACCCTTTCCAAAGGTTAACATTTGATCCAAATCTTTGACCATATCAAATATATCAGCACCAGTACACTCCTTAGGCTTCGTCTGGTGACATGCCAGACCGTTGAAATGCTTGCCTTTCTTTCTTAAGGGATACTTGGCCAAAAGAAATTGACGATGCTCATTGTATACATTCTTCTTATAATGTTCCAAATATATACTTTCAGTCTCATCTAAACAGTATGTGCATGCATTGTATCCCTTATTTGACTGTCCTGAAAGGTTACTAAGAGCAGGCCAATCATTGATTGTTACGAAAAGCAATGCTCGGAGGTTAAATTCTTCCTGCTTGTGCTCATCCCACACGCGTATCCCTGGTTCGTGCCACGACTGTAAAAGTTCTTCCACTAATGGCCTTAGGTACACATCAATGTCGTTGTCGGGTTGCTTCGGACCTTGGATCAACACTGGCATCATAATGAACTTCCGCTTCATGCACAACCAAGGAGGAAGGTTATAGATGCATAGAGTCACGGGCCAGGTGCTGTGACTTGAGCTCTGCTCCCCAAAGGGATTCATGCCATCTGTACTTAGACCAAACCTTAAACTCCTTGCGTCATCTGCAAAGTCCGGGTACTTTCTATCGATTTTTCTCCATTGCGACCCATCAGCGGGGTGTCTCAACATCCCGTCTGACTTACGTTCCTCTTTATGCCATCACAACAACTTGGCGTGCTCTTTGTTTCTGAATAAGCGTTTCAACCGTGGTATTATAGGAGCATACCACATCACCTTGGCAGGAACTCTCTTCCGGGGGGCTCGCCCTCAACGTCACCAGGGTCATCTCGTCTAATCTTATACCGAAGTGACCAGGCATGCATCCAAATTCTCATACTCCTCACCGCGGTAGAGGATGCAGTCATTAGGGAATGCATGTATCTTCTGAACCTCTAAACCTAGAGGGCAGACAACCTTCTTTGCTTCGTACGTACTGGCGGGCAATACGTTATCTTTTGGAAGCATATTCTTCATCATTTTCAGCAACTTTTCAAATGAGGAGTCAGGTATTGCACACTCAGCCTTCCATCGCAGCAATTCCAGTGTGCTGTCCAGCTTTTTCAGACCATTTTCGCAATTTGAGTATAACAACTTTTTGTGATCCTCTAACATGTGATTAAACTTCTCCCTATCCTTTTTAGTTTCACAATCTCTTCGTGCATCGGCAATGGTCCGACCAAGATCATCAGCGGGTTCATCATGTGTCTCTTCTTCATCCTCCCCTTCAGCATCCCCCATGGAAGTATCTCCGTACTCAGGGAAACCATGATAGTTTTCATCCTCCTCCTCTTCTTCATTGTCTTCCATTATAACCCCTCTCTCTCCGTGCTTGGTCCAACAATTATAACTGGGCATGAAGCCGGACTTCAACAGGTGGCTGTGAAGGGTTTTTGAGTCAGAGTAATCCTTCTGATTACTACATCCATTACATGGACAGAATACAAAACCATTGCGCTTATTTGCATCAGCAACACGGATGAATTCATGCACGCCATTAATGAACTCGCCAGAGCGTCGGTCAGTACCGTACATCCATTCCCGGACCATCTGCATTATAGTAAAAGTATATCAAAAACCATTACACAACATGATAAAATTATTACAAGTTATATTGAGAGCTTCTAGAGCATTAATTTTGAATTTTGAAAATTTTTACATGCACCAATTTGTGAATTGGAGAAAACAATCAACATGATAAATGTGGAGTTTTTTATTATTGTTCTATCAGTGAAAACGTCATTCCATTCTAAGCTCTGAAACTCTAAAATTACACATTTCAATTTTCAGTAACTATGTGCCTAATCAAAATTTGTTACACATATATATATATCAAAAATCCTTCTAGCTACTTCTAGAGCATGCATGCATTTGATCCATATCTCTATACTTCAAGAGCATTATAGAGCTAAAGTAGCAATAAGAGATGAAAGAATGAAGTTCTAACCTTTTAAAGCTTTGGATTTAGGTGTTGCAAACTAAATCTTGACAAATCTTGAGAAAAAAATGGCATGAACTCTCTTGCATCTTTGAGAAAAATGGCCACCATATGCTTTAGGGCAGCAGGACAGGATCCAGAATATATAGTGGTGAACAACTAGTCCCGGGCCGTGATACGACCCGGGACTAATAGTCCACGAAAGGACCAGCTGGCCTGCTCCAGGTTATTAGTCCCGGGCCGTATTACGGACCGGGACTAATGACCTGGTTCGGCCCGGGACTAGTGAATACGACCGTTTCTAGCCGTTAGAGGCCTCACGGCCCGGGACTAGTGCTCCCACTAGTCGCGGGCTATGTCAGGCCGGGACTGCTGGCCTTGTTCACATCGAACCGAAGATGGTTTTTCCAGTAGTGTATGGAGCTCCTCCCACACATATCATAACTAGTCTTATTCATTATAATAACTAGATAATTTCCCGCGCGTTGCTGCTGGAACATGTACATACAAATTATTGTAAATATTTGTTTTACTATGAAAAACTGAATAATTATAGATCATAATGTATTTATTTCAAGGAGGTTTTCATGAGTTAAATTCGATGTCTATCTTTGAAAGATGGACTATACTAACATCGGTAAATAGATATTGTATTCATCAAAAGGATAGACCCAAAAGTAAAATATATTATATTACGGGCATTCCAAATTAAAAGTTAATTAATAGTGGGAATTTTCTTAATCATGACAGAATTCATATTTGATCTGTCAGCGGAAGAACCTTCATTCATTCATCAGCCATTTTACATGTCGATAATGCAAGAATACATGAGCACTCATTCATCCTTGATACCGTATATGAGCATGATGTTACAACACAATCAAAGGAAGGAAAAAACAATGAGAGCCGTTATTAACTCAGCGAGTAACTCATGTGATTAGAACTAAAAGTTGACGTGGCATTTGATCTGTCCCTAAGAGTTATGTTTTAGTTGAAACTGAAAATCCTTTTCTTTCTCTAACATCGTCAGGTCCTAAAAACATGACAATAAGAATGCTCCATCTACAGGACTACACCAAAGAAAAATGTTGCCAGAGCTATATAAAAAGTGCTTGTTATAAGGTAAACACCAATTATTTCTGATAAGGTTGCTGACCATCAAAATATAGATCTTAGAAAAGCTAGTAGTAAGAAAATATCTTACGGTGTTCAGATAATTGTATCACTGGTGTCAGACGGTATCTTATCTAGAACAGACCGATTCAACATTGTAAACTTGACTCATGATTCCACTTTTCAATGCATAATCAAGTAAGAAAATGGAACGCATAGAGATTGCATGAACAGTTTTATCCAAGGTGTGAGAAACATAAACTCTTGATAACCGATGTATTTATAAGCAATCTCTCTATGCTTACGAACGACATTGGTTGAAATAGTTAGAATCCCTCTAGAAAGAGATTCACTATATATTCCCAATTTCTGATACGGGTAGCTAGTAGCTTTTGCAAACAGAAAGCAGTCAAGAAAAATATACACATTGCAATTTGCCTTTGAAATCTGACTGTGTTCAAGGTTGCTTCGGCAGGCCATGGTTGCAAATCACAAGAAGCAATGCGATGCAGCAACCGGAAAGAGAAGGAAGAATGTAAGAAATTATGGGGTATAAACTGAAATAAACATATACAACATGAACTAAGTATAGAGGTTACATGTGGGCTCCGTACTGATGTCGAGCGTGCACCTACTGGATCCTGTTGTCCATGAACATCAATATAATTTCTCATTTCTGCTCTTGTACAGAAAACTGAAATAAACATATACAACATGAACTAAGTATCTAAAGGTGTTATTGATGCTACCCCACGGGGCTTCCACAGAGGTTAACCGATTTGGATCGTCGGATCGACCTTTCAGAGCGCATCTCATTCGTTCGTTTGCGCTAAGTCGCTTTCACCCTCATCAGCAGTAAATTGCCAATTTGTTGGACGCACTCGTCTTGCTACCCACACGCGCGGTCTCTTTGTCCAGTTGTCGTTTCTTCCCCACCGAAATTGGTGCGGACCCACTTGTCGTCCTCCCGTGTATTGTTTCTAACAGGCGTTTCACGGGTGCGGCTGGTCTGGCAGAGGCTTCGATCTCCCCACGTGAGGTGAAAATGGATAGACAAAATCCACGCCTGTGTGGAAACCCTAGGGCCAATCCCCACCATCCTCCTCCCCAAATCCCCACTCCCTTCCTGAATGAGCCGCCGCCGCCCCACCATGAAAGAGCCGCCACCTTCCCACCGCGCTTCTCCCCTGCGTCAAGCCGTCGCCTCCCCATCTTCCGGGTGAGCTCGTCGCCTCGTCGTCATGCCGCACCGCGCCGCGTCCCTCCTCCTCCTCCCCTGCGGCAAGCCGCCGCCCTCCAAGAGACCTCCTCACGCCCTTGATGCCACCGCCGCTGCGCTGTCATTGTGCCGCGCCGCCACCGCGCCATGCCGCACCGCCTCCTCCTCCCACCTGCGGCAAGCTGCCGCCCTCCACGCGACCTCCTCCACGCCCTTGCTGCTGCCGTCGCCGCGTCGTCACTGCGCTGCGCCGCCGTCACCGAAACCCCAAACCCTAGGTAATTTCTTCATGTTCCATCCTTGGATTATCTCCTTCTGAAAAAAGTTTACATCACCCCCCTAAGTATGGGGTTTGTCTCACTAACCACCCACAGGTTTTAATCGGTAAACTTCTTGCATCCAGTGGAGGGGAAGGAGAGCTGTGGGTGGTTAGTGACCCAAACCCCATACTTAGGGGGGTGATGTAAACTTTTTTCGCTTTTGATTGCTAACTGAATTTTTTCAATCGTTCATCTTTAAAAGTATGGTAGCTCATGCTCGGAAAGTTGGCTCTGCTATAGCATTTTTCTGTTTATTATCATCTGACTGTGTGCTTGTCTAAATAAGGATATAAATGGAGGGATGTTGTTGGCGGGCTAGGAAGTAGACATGTGTTTGATTTTTATTATTGTTGGGTGCCAGCAATTGAGAACGAGAGTATGTATACAGGTCGGGGAAGCGTGTGCATTTCTTAGAGTTCATTTCCTTTCCGGTCCTTCCAAATACAGATTCAGACTTCCCATACCATTTTCTGAATTTTCAGAGATGTGCACATGCAGGTTCAGTTGAAGCAGTAGGGGCACGATATAAGTATGTACATCAGGTGGGACTTCAGCTCCCGGTGTTCAAATCCAAGATCTATCTGTATTTTACCCCCAAAAGATCTATAACATAACATATATTCTATTCTTATACATGTAGTACTGAAATGTTTAGAGAAATAATTGCTTCTCTTTCTCTTTCGATGCTTTATTTAGTGAGGATTCGGTGCTTTCAAATTATAGTGGTTACTACATGCATGTGTGGGATTAAGGATAAATATGGGACTTTATTTAGGGTGGGAGCGCTTGCCATTATTTGGTCGCTTTGGCTATGTAGAAATGACAAGATTTTTAATAATGTTGTATCTTCCCCATTGCAGGTTATCTATCGGGCCACGGCTGTCCTCAATCATGGACTTCTCTACAACGTATGGAGTTCCGCGACTTGTTTGCGGAGGGTTGTAGGCGGTTGGAAGATACGGCGCGAGATGTCTTCTCCCGGCATGGATGGCAGCAACCGCTGCGAATAGATCTTCCTTAGAGAACTATCTTTCATTTACATTTTTTTGTATTCCAGATTTTCTTGTTTTCGACCGAGACTGTGGTTGTTTGGTTGTGTGCATCCTAGCTATGCAGAGGCCGGGTGTAAACTTATTGTTAAGTAATAAAGCGTCCATTTCAAAAAAAAACTACATGCATGTGTTGCTCTTCGCTTGATATACTAATAATAGTATAGATGATGTTGAAACAGCGATCTGAAAGTGTTGTTGTATTTTTACTAACAAACAATGGTGGTTCATTGTAGGCAGGAAATTTATGTAACTGATGTGCTCTCCATCTGGACAGGTAGTTCTTCTCATGATCCTGCTATTCACTCCTTTATTTAGATTTTGGTCAACCGGCTGAAAGCACAATCCGCTGCATGTTTTAGGCTTATGGTTTTTATTACTGAAATTACTGCAATATCATGATTAGCATATTGGTTCCCATTAGTCACCTAAAGTAACTATGTCCATATTTGCTTCCCTTCTTTCCATCTGAAACATCCTCTAATGAAATGTTTGAGTAAGGTGGTTGATGTTTTGTCTGCCTTCTGAGTTTGGGCATGGATCCAAGTGAGAAAAGTCACATGAAAGGGATTTGGAGGAGGAAGGCGACCATGACCAAAGGACGATTTTGATGCACAATGTCTATTTGATGAAATATGGGTACTAGGCTTCTCTCTTTTAGGACTAGATAAATTAGCTAAAATAGCATGTGTGAATTCACTTCACTGCTTATTTCATAATTTTCCAAAATCTGTAGAAAAATATATTTCGTATTGTATACATGGTAATTTATCTTCGTTTGGTAAACTTATATGGAACTGTGACCATAAATTGTAGTGAGAATTAGGCAAATAGTGAAGCCATTCTCTACTTAACCTGCCAATAATTCTTGCTTTGTTTTTCCAGGACTTTTGTTATTTGGTGATATAAGCTGCAAGTAAATTCCCTTCCTATGTCGTTTGCCTACTCACTCTTGCTATAAATGTGCTTTAGACACTACTAGGTTTTAGTAGTACTTCATCACCATCAATTCCTTTAATTTCCTTTCGTGTGCTGTATGTAAATATTAATGCTCTCCAGTTTAGTTTCTTTTCTATACACTCCAGACAAAGTGCAAATCTATTTTAGTTTGGAAGAGCATGGTACAGCTGCCTGTTTTGTTTACCTTTTTTCTACGTTTAGTTCTGCATGTGTGTGTTATTTCTCTCTACATGATATACAACGTGTATAGAGGTGGTTGCATTATACAAGGAGGAGGCAAAGAAAAAGGTACTAGGTATTGTTGGGTGGGGTGGATCTTTCTTTTTTCGCCATGGGTTTTGTCGTCGAGGCCACTCTCCATGGCTTGAATTGCCATGGCTGGATAGAAGGTCACGATATCTTGGTGAGCTCCTCTTTTATAATTTCTCCATTTTTGGATTATGAATCGTCTTCCCCTCACTAGGACACATTTGTGTGCCTCTGTTTTGTTCATTCATGCAAAATCGACCCGTGAGGTAGTTATTTTAGCTATTATTGTAACCTCCTTTCGTTTTTCTTATTATGCTAAATTTAGATGCATACTTGATTTTTTCTCTACATGTTTGCTCTCACTATTATTGATACATGGCACAATGCAAGTAAAGATATGTTCCCTATGTTCCATGACAAGAATTATGGAACGGAGAGAGTATACACAATTTAAGATGTGATTCTCCCAGTTTTAGAAACTTGTGGTTGTTTTCCATTTTCTTTGATGCTTTATTATTAAAATCATGTGCTTATTACTTTATTTTATATTAACATGCTTAGTTTATTTACCGTGCGTGGAGTATAATATGATACCCTGTGGTACACTCAATTAGCATGATTTCTTGTTAAATAACATATGTGTTGTGTTCAAACAATGTCATATGAAGAACCTATACTTTTCATAATCAACTTGACAACTCAATTAACACAAGTTTAGTGTGAAATCAACCTATACTTTCCTTGTGAACAAGGTGACAACATGACAATGTTTACCTACTGGTGCTTATAAGAGAAAGAATTAATATGTAAATATCATGAGCCATAATGATATATTCTTGAGGAGACGACAATCCAGTTTTGTTTGGAATTTTATATCCAATTTTGTACTCACCTTCTCTTTTGTAGGACATTGGGTGCCTTTCAAGAGTGGCATATATATTTAGAGCCATGACGTATCATCTAGAGTTTGGTTGTATTTGAAATGCTACAGGTTCACCATAAATATGTAGTTTAATTAATATGGTTTTTCATGATCTTTGTAGTCCTCCATGTATCACAGGTTGAGGTATAAATTCTATCATTACAAGAACAACATTACATTTTTAACTTAATGATATGTGTCTCGAAGTAATTATATTTTTTGATTCAATAACCTTGATTAGGTTGACGGTAGGTTATATATTATTTGTGAAATTTTGCAGCTTACATATACAAGTTTTTGCTTCTCTACCCTTCTAATGTTTACCTACTCACAGGTAGCTATGAAAGTTCTTCTACAGTTCTAATCTTTGCATGTGCCCATCAACTACCGGAAAAACAAATGTTTCCTTGCTCTTAAGATTCTGCTAGAGTCATATTAGGCTATTAAGATGTTTATACAGATTTATGTCGTGGTGTACAAAACACCTTTTCCTAAAACAAATGACATGAATTTTCTTGACACAAACAATCATTTATTGAGTATTTGTTTATATTAGTAGATTATTTTGACCAAATGACTTCAGTACATGTGAAATCATGTGTCTTCTAAGCGAGTCTTGCCTGATTTAAGATATTTGCCGGTGTTGATATTGACAGAACTCTTAAATCAAAATGTAAGTATTTATTATAACAAATACAAGCATTATTTTTCATACGAGAACTTTATAGAAAAACCTACTTTTCTACAAGCTAATTCGACCTGTGGAGCCACCTTGACACAGTTTGGAAAAATCTCCTCGGGTTTGAAAATATTGGCTTTAGGTTTAAACATACAATTTCTGTATTGAAAAAAACATTTGGAGAAAATGAGGATGAATTACTTCTCCTAGACTAGAACCAAGGTAAATTACCATGATTTTATCTTATTGAACATGAGTTAACTTTCTTCTCTTTACCGTTTCTTTGAATTACCTCACATTAAGCTATCAATTAATTTATCTTCATTTGCAGAGGTGTCGGCTTTTGGTGATCGAAAAAGTTATTAGGTCTCCATTTCCTGTTGACTTTGTCGTGTCCTGTAAATACCATGTATTTTCCTTTATGATTATTCTGTTGATGTAAGGTATGTTACTACTTATTACTACAACAATCCTATGCACAACCGATGTGAATGTTTGCCAGAGTGTCTATGCTCACTTATTTGTGTCCTTCCTCTTAGAACAGATAAATCATGTGTATTCTCCACATATTGAATATATTTTCATGAATGATTAATATGGTAGTTACAACTTATTGGTCAGTATATAGCGTTATACTAAATAGAAACATTTGTGATAACCAACCCAAACACATAATTAGACCAATCAACGATGATGGATTCAAAGGAAACAACTAGGCGAGCAAGAAACTTTGCATGTATGGCCAAAGCAGAACTGCTACATAAAAAAAACCTTCCAAGAAGAATAGCTCACAAACCATGTGAAGATGCCCCTGTTCAGATTTGAGAGAGGACCACCTGATAATTGAGAGAATTTTGCAATATAACTAATTATTTCAGGGGAGATTCTAGGGTAACAAATACATTGGACCAGTAAGATTACAAAAATAGAAGAAGCATGTTCTCAAATAATGAAAATTAAAAATTAAGAGTAAGAGGTGAGAGCTTGTGTACCAGGTAACTTTTTTCTAGCATCAGTAGGCAGTACACGTGATGATAGTCACAGGGAGCAACATGAAAAATCCAATAAATCCAATCAAATAGGGGGCTTCGGCAATAGAACAGAATCCAATCGAATCAGATGGAGGGTCAAAACGTCGAGAAACTTCCGAGCTGGAGTGCGACCTACTAGATTAAGGAACATATTTTGCGGGATCTAAAAAGAAAGGGGAACCTAAAATCGGGAGACCCCATCTACCAACGTGGAGACCTGCTGATAGAGGTGGCGATGTAATCAACCTGTCGTGGTAGATGGCCATGGCCCATGGAAACAAGGGTTGGTTTTTAGCTTGGAGGCGGCGGCGAATCAGTTCAATCGAGCAGTTTCTACTTGATTAATATTGGGATGAATTGGGAAGTTTCATGAGCATTATTGGCGAGAAAGACCTTAGGTCGTGGTGGGAGCATTTGTGGCTTGGAGTCCATACATCGCAGCGGCAGAGAATTAAGTGCCCGTGATTATCTATCACCAGAAACACGAACGGCGGTGGCTCATTTGTTTTTCCAGAACGAATGGCCAGCGAGTCGCGAGATGGATCCCAAGCCCACGAAGGTACGTCTAGCCCATGTGGCTCAGGCAGGCCACATTGGGACATCCAATCCATGTATGAAGAACTGGCTTTGTGCGAAAATGAAATAGGCGGAGGAGCGACACGCTACGCTGCGACTGCACGGCTGTGGAATTAATGGGATGACGTGGCTACACGAGAGGGCAGAAAAATCAAATAGTGGGGGACTCCTATTTAGATATAGAAGATTTTGATCACTCTTTCTAATTACTAGCGGTGGATCCACTACTCCCTGAGAACTCTTTCCATCATCTTGCAAGCCTTCGTAATCACATTCGCATGCTCTTGTTTACTTACAGCTTTAGTTTACTTATTGTTCTCTTATTTGAAAACCCAAAAATATCTTTTTATACAACAATCATATTTTATCTTATTACTTAGAACTCTATTTAGCATCTATATTTTAGTATATAATTCAAGATATATTAGACTTCATACTTCTGCTCCATGTGGGATCGATATCTTTATTTCGAAACTATCTACAAACGATCTGTGCACTTGCAGCCATCAAGCTATTTTCTGGTGTCGTTGCTGGGAAGCTAAGCGTTGTAGGTCTTTTAGCTTTTGTTTATTCATTTTAGTTTTGCTAGATTTTTTTTAAGCTTTCTTTATTTGCTGCATTTGTCTTTTTGATTTTGTTTACAAACCAAAAACCCATAAAAACATTTGTTACTAAGCATGCCGTCCGAGATGACTACTTTTGAACAGGTGAAGCTCGCAATGGAGGAGGAAATTGGTACTCCTAAGTATCAATTAAAGAAGCGAGAGGCACTGAATAAATGGCTGATTTGGGTGAATGATTATTCATCCATACTATGTGCCTCATACCAGTTTGTTTGTGAATACTACGGATCCAAAGATCATATCGCCTACCAATGTAAGTATAACATTGGTCCCGCATTAGAATCTTATAATAGAGATGAGTTTAAAATCTTAGTTAATATGAAGGTTCTAGAATTTGTGCTTTTTACTGGTTGTTTAGAGTTGCTTCATTCTATGAAAAATATTCAAGAAAGATGCCAGAAGCTTGATGACATTGATAAAGAAGTTTATCCCATATATTCATTTTGCTGTGAGAACTTTATGGATAATGCTTTAGTGATCACTGTTCATGAGCGAATTTCAGCCGCCATGGTGGAGGGTGCTCCAAAATATAATGTGGAGGGAACTCCACTCAAAGAGCCTCCACCTAAACCACCGGAACATGTTGTTAATAAAGAGGTGGAACTTAATGTTGCACCCTCTCCACTAGTGGAAGGTAAGCCCTAAGGTAAGACTATCGCTGAACTACTCGTGAATTATCTTAGTAAGAATAAAGAGGAGCAACTTGATCAACCACTTGAATCTCCTACTTATGAAAATAATTTTCCACACACAAATAGTATGCATGCAAACAATATCTCATTATCTAGTAATGACTTCTATAAGTCCCAAACTTATGATGATTGTTCCGAGGAGGATTCGTGACTGGACAGTGATTTTGGGGACTTTGGTGAGGGACTAGAAGATGAATCTTTTTATGAACATTGTGATGCTATTAACATGGGACAAGAATCCTCATTGGAAGAGGTGGATGAGTATTTTGAAGAACAAGTGAGCAATATGACGGTAAAACAAATGTATTCCCAAATAGTGGAATATGCTAAAAAGTTAATTTCTTTGGATACGATAGATGATCCAATAATATGTCCTCAACGTATGAAATTTGGGCACTACTTTCGTTTTCAATGCTCTGATACCTATAATCAATCTTCAATGTCTTATATAATGGTGATGTTACTAGTGATGTATTAGAGTATTATCTTTGAAGGTGCCCATGAATTGATAATACATGTCATATTACGTATTAATAGTGAAGATAGTGTTCTCATAAAAACAGCTTATGAAATCCTGCAACGTATTTCTTGGTATTCTCATGAAAGTTTTAGTGAGAATACACTTATTATGAGGAGTAAGGCATGGAGAAAACCCGTAGAGCACAAAGTTACTTATTTGCAGGAAATCTCATTAGAGAAGGACGAAGTTCATTCTCAAGAAAATTATGAACACGAAAAAGAACTGCAAATCCCCTTGGAGGAGGATGAAGTTCCTTCCGAAGAAGAGGATGAACACGAAGAGGAACCACTAATCCTTGAGGATATGCAACTACCGTACATGTGGAAGCAGGTGGATTACTGTTCTAGTAATTTTTTAAGTTTATTTGAATACAAGCTTTGTGATTATAAATACATCCTCTCTATAAATAATTTTTATCAACCAATAATCACATAAACAATAATAATGTAGAACTCTTGGAATACATAGTTTATGAAGTGTCTCATGAGCTGCTTAGAAAAATTGGTATTATTATGAAAAATAGTGATAATGAGGATTTAGCATGGTATCATAATATTATGGATTATATTATCAATTATTGCCAAGAACATTTTAGTGGGTATGCACTTGTGATAAAGAGTAAGGATCTATGTAAAAAAATAGTTCCCGAAACTAACATTTTGCAGGAACCACTAGATAACGAGGAGGAACACCAAAAATGTGAGGTTGAAGACAAACATCATTCTACTAATAATAAGTTTGCTTATGATGCCTCAGTCTCTAGTAATGATTCTTATTGTGTCGGAACTGAAGATAATTTATCTGCGGAGGCTTTATGCCTAGATACTCATTTGGAGAACACTAATAATGATGAACTGGAGATAAATCCTTGTAGTATTAATGAGCATGTTTCGGGAGAGCACATCTTTGATGAAACATTTGTTGATGATGCTTATTTTTGTGACTGGAATGATAACTCTAGAACTGATGAACTTGTTAGAAAGTGTGATGAACTAGAGGATAGAGACACTTTTAAATTTCTCCCTGTTGCTAAAGATGAGTATTATGAAGTGTTCCCTCATAATAGTGTAGCCCAAGAAGAGTACTATGAATTGTATCCTGATGATGCTATTAGAGGTAAAAGGTTTGAATTTACATGTAAATATCTAATTCTCTTGTTGAAGCTATCTAGGGAGGTATGCTCACCACACATGGCGCATCAATCATCATTTGTGAGCAATAACACATTTATCTAAATGACTCCGATGCACCGTAAGCGGGTGAGACTTCGACCAGGCTATAATAGTAAGTGCTCCAAACCTCTTTTGGAGTTAAGAATAAATAATTCTCCGACTCCTATCTATTGAAATAATAATGGAGAAAATCCTGACTACTTAGTTATAAGAAAACGCTTCCCGGGAGGCAACCCAGAAATCATTAGGTGTCTTTCTTAGTTTTGTGTCTTGAGTCTAGATGCATTCATGTTGCATTGGCATTTTTATTATTTGCATGATTTGCTATTAGAGTTATCTTGTTGTAGTTTTCAAAAGGTAGAATTTATTGTTACTATATGTTGCATAACTCAGTTGTACTTAAATCCCGTTTTATACATGTTGTTGTTGGTAAAAAATTAAAGTTGATATTTTTCTGTCAAAAACAAGGTGTTTCGCTAAGTTTCAGGATAAGAAAGAATTCTCAAAGAAATAGAATTTTTTTATGTATACAGAAGGTTTAACGACCAACTATACGGCAGGAATAAAAAATTCTAGCCATATAGTTTGGCCGTATAGATATCTTTGCCATCGACGAATTTTCTTTCGAAGGTACTGATGGTTTAACGACCAACTATACGACGGGAATAAAAATTCCGGCCATAAAGTTCCTGCCATATAGTTATCAATGCCTTTGTAAAAAAAATCCAGGATACAGAAGATTTAACGACCAACTATACGGTGGGAATAAAAATTTCGGCTGTATAGTTTCGGCCTTATAGATATTGATGCCTTCGTCAAATTTCTTTCCCAAGGTACAATAAGCTTAAGGACCAACTATACGGCGGGACGTTTTTGGTCCAGCCGTATAGTTGCGCCCGTATAGATGGGAAAACCCCTCAAACGCCAACTAGAAGGTAACCATTGCTCAAAATTTTATTCTTTCTTTTTCTTCTTTCTTCTTCTAAAAACCTAGAGACACCACCTGGGAGCTTCTCCCATGATCTAGAGAAGCCGAGCATATGTAAACAATAAAGTCCTACCTCAGAAACTTCCTAGACTACAATTATATATAGAAGTTCATGTTTTCTTTTTTACTTTGTTTTTGTTGGGTGGGTGGACAAACTTTGTTCGTACACCAAACTGATGTATTTTATTTTATGTGTTATTTTCGCAGGAACTTGAACCTTATATGACCATGTGTACGATAGTGCCAACCATGCAAACACTCGCATGAGCCACTTGGTTGCTTCAATTCAACATGCCTACATATTAATGTCTGGTAAAACTTACCAACTCGAACCTATTTTATAAGCACATAGGGGCTGCACACTCGTGTTTCATATTTTGTCTCACTTGCACTTCATCAAAATCTGGGAGTATGTACAACTCTTGGACCTAGTTTGTTGACTTAAGCGGCGTGCTTAGGTTGACCGACTCAGTGGGACTTGTATTTTTATCACTTCTGAGCTAATCCTCGTGCCTTCAAAAACACAAAATGTTTTATTTTCTTCTTAGTTTCCAAACAGATTCTCAAGGAAGGCAGCCACCAGGCTATATCAAGAAATATACGTTAAAGCAAAGGTTTTTTGTCCATCAAAAGAGAGGTTACTTGTACCTCAACGATAAAGTGTGTCATCCTTGTTTTCAACTAAGCTTGGGGAGGTAACCACTTATCACACTTTCTTTTGGACACTGTATTTTTCTCTTTTCTTATGGTGATATACTCAAGTTTGGTTCTTGCAAAGTTCTAAACTTAGGGAGGCTTCTTCTTCATGTGTAGAGTCTTGTGCAATGTTCATATTCGATGAAAGTTTAATGCAATCATGTATCCCATTGTTTTTGAATGCTTGCTTAAGTGAGTCTAGTTTATTTATATGGGGATACACTTGCTCATGATAGGCACCATAGGAGTTGACGTAGAGCTTGTATGCATCTTTCCAAATTGTTTATCAAGATTGTGACAATATTTGTGATCCTCTAGAAAACATTGCCACAATCTCTACACTTGGAAAAAAATGAATACTTGATCAAGATCTTTTGAAATTTGTTGGTTGTCACCAAATAGCTTTGTCTTAAATGAATAGGTTATGCTCGACCCCATAAATGTCAAAACAATAGACTTGCAATTTGCTTACAGAAGGAGTTGTCAATTGGAAATGATATTCAAAGTTTTGAGTTATATGCTAAATAAGGTGTTGGTTAATTGTCTTAAGAGTTTAGCCTTAAATATACTCAACACCATAGATGTGTGATGACCCACAAGTATATGGGTGTATCGTAGTACTTTCGATAAATAGGAGTGTCGATCCCAACGAGGATCAGAAGTTGTTGACTAGTGGTTTGGATCAGGAATTCTCTGTAAATACTTAGCAAACAGATTTTTAGGGTTTTTTGATAATACAGATAAATAAAGTGCAAGTAAATAAAAGACAATAATGATAATTGCAGCAAGTGGCCCAATCCTTTATTCAACAAAGGACAAGCTGGTTGTATTACTTATGAGGACCAAACGTTCCCGAGGACACATGGGAATATTGTCAAGTGCTTTCGCTTCATCTAGTTGATTAATCTTCTTTGGTTGGATAAGTGTTGTGTGGGTGAACCTATGCTAATGTACCGACCTTACTTGGACTAATACATACTTGTGATTATACCCCTTTCAAGCATCCGCAGCTACAAGAAAGTAATTAAGATAAAAACCTAACCACGACATTAAACTCTGAGATCCTACACTCCCTTGTGCAAAGGTTTCCTAACGGGGGTTCAGGTTTCTGTCACTCCGACAACCCCACAATTAGCAGCCAAATACACAATGCATTCCCCTAGGCCCATAAATGGTGAAGTATCATGTAGTCGACGTTCACATGACACCACTAAAAGAATAGCACCACAACTTAAATATCAAACCATTGAATATTACTTCAACACAATTCCACTACTAACAACATGACTTCTCCCATGTCCTTAAGAACTAAACGAACTACTCACGAGACATCATAAGGATCAAGATCAGAGATGATATAATGATAAGTAACAATCTTAACATAAAAAATAATGCAATGGTTCCACTCAATAGCATCAACTACAAAAGTAATCAACACCGGGAAAGCTTCCCCTAAGAACTATGCAAGATTCAACCCAATTGTTACAGCGGTATGGAGTGGTCATGATCGTGCTGGTGGAGATGATGGTGAGGATGATGATGATCCCGATGAAGTCTAGCTTGATGACGGTGTTGATGGCGACGATCTCCCCTCTTCGGGAAGAAATTTTCCTGGCAGAAATCTGCCTGCCGGAGAGCTCTTTATCTCTCTGTAGTTTCCGCCCGCAGAGGCAACATAATCTTTCTGTTGTCGCTCCTCGAGTCTTAGGGTTTTGGGGGGATGTTATAGGCGAAAGGGCGAAGCCAGAGGTGGTCCACGATGGCCACACCACCTGGTGGCGCGGCCTAGCAGGGGCCCACGCTAGGGGGTGGTGTGGGCCCCCTCTGGCCCATCTCTGCCTCTCCTTCTGGCTTCTTTCGTCTTCTGGAAAAAAAATAAGATCTTCTGTATATTTTCTGGAATTTTCCAATCTTCGCGAATATTTCATCTAGACACCGTTTTTGATGACCCACAAGTATAGGGGTGTATCGTAGTACTTTCGATAAATAGGAGTGTCAATCCCAACGAGGAGCAGAAGGTGCTGAACAGTGGTGTGGAGCAGGAACTCTCTACAAATACTTAGCAAACGGATTTTTAGTGGTTTTCTGATAAGGCAACAAAACGAAGTGCAAATAAAGAACAAACGCAGCAAGTGGCCCAATCCTTTCTTAGCAAAGGACAAGCCGGTGGAAATACTTATAAAGACCAAACGTTCTCGAGGACACATGGGAATTCTCTCAAGTGTTTTCGCTTCAAATAGCTGAGTACTCTTCTTTGGTGTTGTAAGTGTTGTGTGGGTGAACCTGTGCTAATGCACCGACCTTACTTGGAATAATACATACTTGTGATTAAACACCCTGCAAACATCTGTAACTATAGGAAACTAATTAAGATATAAATCTAACCACAGCCTTAAACTCTGAGATCCTACGCTCCCTTGTGCAAAGGTGTCCTAAAGGGGGTTCTGATTTTTGTCACTCTGGTAACCCCACAATTAGTAGACAAATACACAATGCATTCCCCTAGGCCTATAAATGGTGAAGTATCATGTAGTCGACGTTCACATGACACCACTAGAAGAATAGCACCACAACTTAAATACTAACCATTGAATAATAACTCAACACAAATCCACTAATAACAACATGACTTCTCCCATGTCCTCAAGAACTAAACGAACTACTCACAAGACATCATATGGATCAAGATCAAAGATGATATGATAATGGATAACAATCTGAACATAAAGAATAATCCAATGGTTCCACTCACAAGCATCAACTATAATAGTAATTAACACCGAGAAAGTTTCCCCGAAGAACTAAAGCAATATCCAACACAATTGTTACAGCGGAACGGAGTGGTGATGATAGTGCTGGTGGAGATGATGGTGTGGATGATGATGATCCCGATGAAGCCTAGCTTGATGATGGTGTTGATGGCGATGATCTCTCCTCTTCGGGAAGGAATTCCCCTGGCAGAAATCTGTGTGTCGGAGAGATCTTTCTCTTTCGGTGTTTTCCGCACCCCAGAGGCGGCGGAAATCTATGTATGGTCACCCCCTATCCTTAGGGTTCCGTAGGGAAGATATAGGCGAAGGGGCGGAGTCGGGAGCCGGGCAGGTGGGCCACACCTGCCCTAGGCGCGGCCCAGGGTGGGCCCGCGCCTAGAGGGTGTGGGCCCCCTATGGCCCTTCTTCGTCCCTCCTTCTGGCTTCCTCAACCTTCTAGAAAAATAATATTTTCCCATATTTTTCTGGTATTTTTTCCTCCTTCTGGTATTTTCCCATATTTTTCCTCCAAGAATCATCCAACATGCATAAACAGTGGAAAATACATAAGTAATACCTCATAATAAGACAAATATCAATGAATAGAGGTAGATTATGATATAGAAAGGTGATGCAAATTGGGCGTATCAACTCCCCCAAGCTTAGACCTTCGCTTGTCCCCAAGCGAAAACTGAGCTCAGTAAACATGTCCACAGGTTTATGGAGTGAAGTGTCGATAAAAGAATACGAACAAGAAGCATCACACTTAACATTACACAACTCATAGAAGAAAGCAACTCACCATTATATAACTTAGCTTGCAACCAAGTACAGCATTCACAATAGAGATGCATAAAGATAAATCATAATTGGAATTGGCAAACTCTTGTTCCTGCTCAGAGAACAGCTGGCAAACAGTTTCACAAAAATCTTTTTGTTGAAGTTTTAAACAGGAGCCCCCTTTGCTCAAAAAGGTTTTTCACAAGTGAAGGCTTTCAAAGTAATACTCAATAAGTAAGAGTCTTGTGCAAACAAGGAAGATAAAGAACATGATTGAATAAATCACCATATGAATGCTTGAAACACAACAACTCAAATGCTTGCTGCAGATAGAGAGGAGGTAGGTTTACTGACTCAACTTGGTAAATAGGAGAAAGGTCCCTTAGAGGGTAGCAGGGATTACAAGTCATAAAGAGCTTCCAAAATATTATGGTAATTACTAGCTTTGAGCCCTCATTGCCCCTATCATAGGCATCTTGAGATGATTAAGGTTAAAGTGCACAAAGACGGAGTATATGCTTGACGAAATATAAGTTGGCAATATCATGTCCCTTGAATATGAGGGCCACTCCTCATGCTACTCAACTTTGGTCACCGGTAAGTTCTTGTCATTGTAAGTACATGTGTATCATAGAGAACCGCCAACGGGGTACCCCTTACACATGGTACAAGAGCTATCCCATAACCAAAATGACAAGGCAAGTAGACAGTGAGCATCTCAGCGATCTTTTTATTTACTATGTGTATAGCTTTTTATTAAGGATGCTTCATAGATAGCTTACTATGGTGATGCTGCAAGTTTCCACCATGATTAGGCATGGCTTAGGCTAGCGGCCCAGGCGTTTCTCTAACACAAAATACAAACTCCATGGACTTACAAGTTCCATCTTTATTTCACACCGTTGACATCCATAGACAAAAGATCACGATATCAACTGAGTACAAAGTACAGGTGCAATGTTGAAAGCGTTCCCCATGATAGCACGCTTATGCTAATTCCAACATATAGATGCAAGCATATAAAACTTCGATGGCACAATGGTTTAAGTCTATTAGGGGCAAGAAAATAAGGTGTGCCATCAAGTTTGTGAGAGCTTTACTAACTAGTTTTCACATAACAAAATACTTTTTAATTCGAAAGGTAGATGAAGCTTGATAATTTGCTTGGAATAGCAAAAGCTACTAGGTAGATATAGTGGACACAAATGGCAAAGGTTTTGGTTCAAAGGGATTGGAAACATGAGAAGTAAGCCTTCTCAAAACAGGTTTTTGGCTAGCAAGGTTGGGAAGCAAGAAAGAGAGTTGAAAGAAACAAGCAAACATACAAGTAATAAATCCAAACATGCAATCTTCCTTGAAGACACAAAAGATCTTAAATAAAGAATACTAAGCTTATGAGCCAACAAGAAAGAAAGTAAATGATACAAAATACCTGTAAGCTTTTTCTCTTTTTCTTTCAAATCTCAAAAAGTATTGCTACTGACCAGAACTCTGTTTGCCAAAACCAATTTAGATCCACTTGATGATCCCAAAGTGATTCCAATACTGATCAACAAGATCCATTATATAATAGAGATTGCAAACTAAAATAAGAAGTGCAAAAAGTAAAAGATGAGACTTCTCATTATTATTCCAATAAAGGCACTCACACCAAGGGATACATAGATAACCAACTAAAGGAGAGATACTTCCACATGCAAACCAAACTATAAGATAACCTCTCTACCAAAGATACGATTCCACTAAAAAGGTAAAAAATAAAAGATAATGGTGGTGATACTGCGGCACTCCCCCAAGCTTGGAACAAGCCAAGGGGATGCCAAACCTGATGACGAATTACTCCTTTGGTGGTGGTGGTGTTCTCTTGTCAAGGATCAGAAAATCCTCTAGCATCTTACAAAGTTTGTTATTCTCCTTTTGAAGCATATCCACCTTCATCCTCAAAGCACGGTACTTATCACAAAACTCGTCAGTGGTTCGAAGGGCTTCTGCTGCCTCAGGGCAGTATCTGAAGTCTCGACCGAAGGCTATGATTCCCTGCATGTTACGAGAAAAAGCATCCCCAGTGTTAATTGCTCCTACCAAAGTAGGTTTCCTTTCCCTTGCCCCTGCGGAGGTTTGTCCTTCCAATTTTATCTCCTCCACGGTATTCTTGCCTTTGTCATTGGCGGAGGCCATGGTGCTCTAGGGTTCGCAGCATAGAAAACAAAAAAATTCCTACGATGGGAACAACTATGTACCAAGATCTATCTACTAGATACAAACAACGGGCGGATGTATATCTGTAGAGAACATACCCTTGAAGACCGACAAAGCTTAACGAGTTAAACTCGTGGTTGATGTAGACGATCTCTTGTTGATCTCAAGATCGAGAGGAAGTCCTAGCGCCGCAAATCAGCAGCGCATCCATGCTCGCACACATGTCCGAGGCACCGAGCAACCTCCGCCTCCTCGCTCCAGTGATGCAGCAGAAGCACAACTCTTTCTTGCCGAATAGCCACCGGTAACATGTATCTCACTAGTTCGAGACCATGGGGGTAAATTCTAGAGGGGGAGAGAGATCCTTCATGAGGAGGTGTGAGTGAGAAGTGAGGAGGGGGTGCCTTTTATAGGAGAGGGGGGAACCCCAAGGGGTGGTCGGCGCATGGGGTCTGCCCCCTTGCCCTCCCCTCTTCATGTGGGTGGACACTCCACTCACAAAATTCCTTTAAATTCCCTCCACTCAAAATCCCACTCAAACTTGCCATTAAATTTCCACCAAATTTAATGAAAACTCTCATTAAATAAAACTGTTTTATTTATTCAGAATTTTGTCAATTACTTTAATGACAAACATTCACATATAACCCCTTGCTAGAATTCTATTTCACATGCAAAAAGACTTTCTGCAATTTCACCCGAAAACCTGTTTTGGTATCTAGTGAAATAAATTCCTGCGCTTGTTATTCTTTCTGGCATGAAACTTTTGCTCCAATTGGATGTCGGTGTCTCTTAAGTGTGTCACCCTACGGTTCGTGAATAATGCGGACATGATCGAGACCCCTCTCGGATCAATAATCAGAAGCGGGATCTAGAGACCCATACTGACTCCCACACATTCAACGATGACTTTCTTGTGATCGTCGGAACCTTTTACGCTAGTATCTTAATCCCTTTGTTTAATGATATATTACATGTCCGAGATTCGATCATCAGTATCTCCATACCTAGTTTGATCTCATTACTGGCATGCACTCTTTTCTCGTTCCCGTGATATAACATTCTAGTGATCAAATCACTTGCTTGCAAGCTAACCAGTGTTATATCACCGAGAGGGCCCAGAGTATATCTATCCGTCATCGGGATGAACAAATTCCACTATCGATCCATGGGCCTCAACATAACACTTTATTAGTTCTGAACCCATCTTTATAATCACCCTGTTACGGTGTGACGTTTGATGTTATCAAGAAACTCTTCAGGTGTTAGTGATTGACATGATCTCATGGTCTAAGGATTAGGATCACTTCATAAGTTGTTATAGCAATATAAACTCAATGACTTTGATCGTAATGCTATACTTCGGATGAATGTTCATCACACCATTACACTAATGTTGTGATCCCGTTATTAACGACATCCAATGTCCATGATCAGGAAACCTTGATCATCTTGTTAATCAACGAGCTAGTTTATGAGAGAGGCATAACTAGAAACTTTCTGTTTGTTTATTAAACACACATGTATTAATGTTTCCGTATTAATACAATTATAGCATGCAAAATAAACATCTATCATATACTTGGAATACACATAATAAACACTTTATTATTGCCTCTCAGGGCATATTCCCTTCAGTCTCCCACTTGCACTAGAGACAATAATCTAATTACATAGTGATGAATCTAACACCCATGGAGTTCTGGTGTTGATCATGTTTTGCTCTAGGGAGAGTTTTAGTCAACGGATGTGATACATTGAGATCCGTGTGTACTTTACAAATCTTTATATCTCCATCCTTAACATGCTCGCGGATGGAGTGAAACCGGCGCTTAATATGCTTGGAATTCTTGTGAGACCTTGGTTCTTTGGCATTGGCAATGGCACCATTGTTGTCACAACAGATCACCATTGAGTCCAACGCGCTTGCAACCACACCTAGTTCGGATACGAACTCCTTCATCCAAACCGCTTCATGAGCCGCTTCCGAAGCAACAACATATTCAGCCTCCGTTGTTGATCCCGCCACCACAGGTTGTTTGGAACTCCTCCAACTAACCGCTACGCCATTCATGAGAAATACGTATCCGGATTGAGGCTTAGAGTCATTCGGGTCGGTGTCAAAGCTTGTGTCAACATAACACTTAGCGACGAGCTCTTCTTCACCTCCATACATAAGAAACATATCCTTAGTTCTTCATAAGTACTTCAGGATATTCTTGACCGCTATCCAGTGTTCTGAACCTGGATCCGATTGGTACCTACTAGTCAAACTAATAGCATGTGCCACATCCGGTCTTGTACATAGCATGGCATACATTATAGAGCCTATGGCTGAAGCATAGGGGACTTTGTCCATTATCTCTCTTTCTTCCGCTGTAGCCGGACTTTGAGTCTTACTCAATGTCATGACTTTCAACATAGATAAGAAACCCTTCTTACTTCCGTCCATTTTAAACTTCTTTAAAATCTTATCAAGGTATGTACTTTGCGACGGCCCTATTAGGCGCCTAGATATATCTCTATAGATCTTTATGCCTAATATGCATGACGCTTCACCTAGGTCCTTCATTGAAAAATTGTTGTTTAGATAACTTTTAACACTGTTTAAAAGATCTATATCATTTCTGATCAATAATATGTCATCCACATATAATATCAGAAATGCCACATTGCTCCCACTCACTTTCTTGTAAATACAAGCTTCTCCATAAGTTTGGAAAAATCCAAACTCTTTGATCACCTCATCAAAGCGGAGATTCCAACTTCGTGATGCTTGCTTCAATCCATAGATGGATCGCTGAAGCTTGCACACCTTGTTAGCATCCTTAGGATCGACAAAACCCTTTGGTTATATCATATACAACTCTTCTTCAATATTACCATTGAGAAACGCGGTTTTGACATCCATCTGTCATATCTCATAATCGAAATATGCAGCAATTGCTAACATAATCCTAACTGACTTTAGCATCGCTACGGGAGAGAATGTCTCATCATAGTCAACTCCTTGAATTTGTCGAAACCGCTTTGCGACAAGTTGAGCTTTATAGACGGTCACATTACCATCAGCATCAGTTTTCCTTTTGAAAATCCATTTGTTCTCCATGTCCTTTCGGTCGTGAGGTAATTCCACCAAGTTCCAAACTTGATTTTCATACATGGATTCCATCTCGGATTTCATGGATTCTAACCATTTGTTGGAATCCGGGCTCATCATCGCTTCTTCATACATCGCAGGGTTATCAATTTCATCAACCATGAAATTCATAACAGGGTTTCCGTATAGCTCGGGAGCTGCACGCGTCCTGCTAGACCTGCGAGGTTCGATAGTACTCTCTTTCAGAGTTTCATGATCATTATCATTAGTTCCCTCTTCAACTGGTGAAGCCAACTCCGGAACAACTTCCGGTGCTGCGCTACTCGCCATACTTCGAAGAGAAGGTTCAATAACCTCTTCGAGTTCTACCTTCCGACTACTCACACCTTTCGCGAGAAACTCTTTCTCTAGAAAGGATCCATTCTTGGCAACAAAAACCTTGCCCTCGGATCTGTGATAGAAGGAATACCCAATTGTTTCCTTAGGGTATCCTATGAAGACGCATTTTTCCGCTTTGGGTTCGAGTTTATCCGATTGAAGTTTCTTCACATAAACATCGCATCCCTAAACTTTAAGAAATCACAACTTAGGTGTGTTTCCAAACCACAATTCATACGGTGTCTTTTCAACGGATTTAGATGGTGCCCGATTTAAAGTGGGTGCATCAGTTTCTAGTGCATAACCCCAAAATGACAACGGCAAGTCCGTCAGAGACATCATAGATCGAACCATATTCAATAAAGTGCGACTACGATGTTCCGACACACCATTTCTCTGTGGTGTTCCGGCAGGTGTGAGTTGTGAAACAATTCCACACTCTTTCATGTGAGTGATAAACTCATAACTTAGATACTCACCTCCATGGTCGGACCGTAGAAATTTGATATTTCTATTACGATGATTTTCCACTTCATTCTGAAATTCCTTGAACTTTTCAAAGGTTTCAGACTTGTGTTTCATCAAGTAGATATAACCGTATCTACTCAAATCATCCATGAAAGTAACAAAATAATGATATCCACCTCGCGCCGACACACTCATTGGACCACATACATCAGAATGTATGATTTCCAATAAATTTGTCGCCCGTTCCATTGAACCGGAAAACGGCGTTCTAGTCATCTTGCCCATAAGGCATGGCTCACATGTATCAAATGATTCAAAATCAAGTGATTCCAAAAGTCCATCCGAATGGAGCTTCTTCATGCGTTTAACGCCAATATGACCTAGACGGCAGTGCCACATATATGCGGATATATCATCATTAAGTTTAATCCTTTTAGCATCAACATTATGAATATGTGTAACATTATTATCGAGATCTAATAGAAATAAACCATTCATCATCGGTGCATGACCATAAAAGATTTCATTCATATAAATAGAACAACCATTGTTCTCGGATTTAAATGAATAACCACTTCGCATCAAACACGATCCAGATACAATGTTCATGCTTAGTGCTAGCACTAGATAATAATTATTCAAGTTTATTACTAATCCCGACGGTAAGTGGAGAGGTAGCGTTCCGACGGCGATCACATCAACGCTTGATCCATTGCCGACACGCATCTTGACCTCACCCTTTGCTATCGGTCGCTTGTTCTGCAGCCCCTGATTCGAGTTACAAATATTAGCAACTGAACTGGTGTCAAATACCCAGGTGCTACTGCGAGCACTAGTCAAGTACACATCAATAACATGTATATCATATATACCTTTGTTTGCCTTGCCGGCCTTCTTGTCTGCCAAATACTTGGGGCAGTTGCGCTTCTAGTGGCCAGTCCCCTTACAATAGTAGCACTCGGTGTCAGACTTAGGTCCAACTCGGGGTTTCTTTTCAGGCACGGCAACCGGCTTGCCGCCCTTACTTCCCTTCCGTTTTCCCTTCTTGTCTTTCTTGAAACCAGTGTTCTTATTGATCATCAACACTTGATGTTCCTTTTTGATCTCCACTTATGCAGTTTTAAGCATTGACAGAAGCTCGGGGAGAGATTTCTTTCATGCCTTGCATATTATAGTTCGTCACAAAGCTCTTATAGCTAAGTGGCAGAGACTGCAGAACACGATGGATGCCTAAGTCAATGGGAATCGATATTCCCAAGGACACAAGCTTATCGGCGTAACCCGACATCTTGAGTACATGCTCACTTACGGAGTTGTGCTCTTCCATCATGCAGTTAAAGAACTTTTCTGAAGCATTGTAGCTCTCTACAGCAGCATGTGTGTCGGAAATCATTTTCAACTCACCCATTGTATCAAATTCATTGCCGTTTTTGAAACGCTTTTGAAGTTTCGGCTCTAGCCCATAAAATATGCCGCAATGAACTAAGTTGTGGTCCTCCTGACGAGTCTGATAGACATTCTTCTCCTTGTCAGGGGCATCCTAAAAAGGTGGGGGGCCTAGCGGCGCTTCTAGCACATATTGCTTTTGTGCAGCAGAGAGGAGAATCCTCAAATTCATGGCCCATTCGGTAAAGTTGCTACCGTTCGTTGCAAGTTTCTCTTTCTCCATGAACACATTGAAATTAAAAGCAGGTGGTGCCATCTACAACAGAATTTGTAAAGTTTATACTAAGTTTATGATAGATTGAGTTCAACTAATCCACATTACGAATGAAATCCCACTCAAAAACGACATCCCTCGTGTCTTTTTGGTGATTACATGAACCAAATCCACTACACCAAGTCCGATCATCACGTGAGTCGGTGTAGCTTCAAAGGCGAGCATCAAATGGGCATCATATCTACTATATGACTCATGCTTGACCTTTCGGTCCGTGTCCCGAGGCCATGTCTATACATGATAGGCTCGCCAAGTAAGAACCTTAGTATTCGCGTGTGTAACTGTCTTACACCCGAAATATGGTCGTGGATCCAAGAACACCCGATCGTCGCGTGATGTCTTGGAGCGACGAAAACATAATCGGTGCATACTAAAGGAAGAACACATTCTTATCTTGATATTTAAATGAGGGATCATCTTATTATGCTAATAAAACGCCAAACAAGCAATATAAGATGCTATCAAACATCACATGTTTATTAGTGGAATGATATGGTTCCCGCATATGATCTCTATCATGTGCACCGTGGTATGATCACTATCATACCCTTATGTGTAAGGCCAAGGTCTATGGAACTTACACGTTATGTGTGTTGTAAGAGTATCATCTCATACTTCTACTTACAACATCACCATATCATAACACTAGCCCAGCAACAATCTAAACTAGACGCCTCTAATTTATCCATTGCAAGTTTTACGTGGCTTAGGGCTTTCGATATAGAACCGTTCTTACCTACGAACATGAACCACAACGAGGATAACCAAATTGTTGACAACTCATTGCAAAATAGATATTGACTATAGTAGGAGAGACAGACACCCGCTAGCCACTTATGCAAACTAGTTGCATGTCAGGCATGGAACAGGTCTCATGTGCGAGGACATGTAAAGTTTGTCCGGACCGCTTCATCCCACTATGCCACCAATATCCAAAATTACAACTAAAGAGCAACAACATGATCATCATCGCCCACATACTCATATGTGTACTACCCGTGTAAAGCATCTACGCATAGATCCGGCTCTAATACCACTGTAGGGTTCGCAACATAGAAAACAAAAAAAATCCTACGATGGGAACAACTATGTACCAAGATCTATCTACTAGATACAAACAACGGGCGAATGTATATCCGTAGAGAACATACCCTTGAAGACCGACAAATCTTAACGAGTTAAACTCGTGGTTGATGTAGACGATCTCTTGCCGATCTCAAGATCGAGAGGAAGTCCTAGCGCCGAAAATCGGCAGCGCATCCGTGCTCGCACACACGTCTGAGGCACCGACTAACCTCCGCCTCCTCGATCCAGCGATGCAGCGGAAGCACAACTCTTTCTTGCCAAATAGCCACCGGGAACATGTATCTCGCTAGTCTGAGACCATGGGGGATAAATTCTAGAGGGGGAGAGAGATCCTTCACGAGGAGGTGTGAGTGAGAAGTGAGGAGGGGTGCCTTTTATAGGAGAGGGGGAACCCCAAGGGGGTGGCCGACGCATGGGGGCTGCCCCCTTGCCCTCCCCTCTTCATGTGGGTGGACACTCCACTCACAAAATTCCTTTAAATTCCCTCCACTCAAAATCCCACTCAAACTTGCCATTAAATTTCCACCAAATTTAATGCAAACTCTCATTAAATAAAACTCTTTTTATTTATTCAGAATTTTTTAAATTACTTTAATGACAAACATTCACATATAACCCCTTGCTAGAATTCTATTTCACATGCAAAAACACTTTCTGCAATTTCACCCGAAAACCTGTTTCGGTATCTAGTGAAATGAATTCCTGCGCTTGTTATTCTTTCCGGTATGAAACTTTTGCTCCAATTGGATGTCGGTGTCTATTAAGTGTGTCACCCTACGGTTCGTGAATAATGCGGACATGATCGAGACCCCTCTCGGATCAATAATCAGAAGCGGGATCTAGAGACCCATACTGACTCCCACACATTCAACGATGACTTTCTTGTGATCGTCGGAACCTTTTACACTAGTATCTTAATCCCTTTGTTTCACGATATATTACATGTCCGATATTCGATCATCGGTATTTTCATACCTAGTTTGATCTCGTTACTGACATGCACTCTTTTCTCGTTCCCGTGATATAACATTCTAGTGATCAAATCACTTGCTTGCAAGCTAACCAATGTTATATCACCGAGAGGGCCCAGAGTATATCTATCCATCATCGGGATGAACAAATTCCACTCTCAATCCATGGGCCTCAACATAACACTTTATTAGTTCTGAACCCATCTTTATAATCACCCCGTTACGGTGTGACGTTTGATGTTATCAAGAAACTCTTCAGGTGTTAGTGATTGACATGATCTCATGGTCTAAGGATTAGGATCACTTCGTAAGTTGTTATAGCAATATAAACTCAGTGAATTTGATCGTAATGCTATACTTCGGATGAATGTTCATCACACCATTACACTAATTTTGTGATCCCGTTATTAACAACATCCAATGTCCATGATCAGGAAACCTTGATCATCTTGTTAATCAACGAGCTAGTTTATGAGAGAGGCATAACTAGGAACTTTTTGTTTGTTTATTAAACACACATGTATTAACGTTTCCGTATTAATACAATTATAGCATTCAAAATAAACATATATCATATACTTGGAATACACATAATAAACACTTTATTATTGCCTCTCAGGGCATATTCCCTTCACTAAAATTGAGAAGTTTTCCTGACAGAAACAAATCAAAACGAAAACACGACGAGAACACGATGCACGAACCTCAGGGAATCCGGGGGGGTATATATCACGAAGTTTCAAATCATAAGGAAGGTTTTGACATGGAAACGAGGCAACGATGGAGTTCGGGGGTGGCACACCCCCTCCAGGCGCGGCCAGGTAGGGGCCGCGCCTGGGGTGGGTTTATCCACCCCGGACTCCGCCTCCTCCTCTGTTCCGTCTCGTAACTTCCCTTATGTATTAAAAACATAAAAAATATAAAAAGATTGGTGATTCGCGAACCTTCTGTTTTCACCACTTTTACCTAGTCAAAGACGAACTCTGCAGACTCCTTTTCTCCTTCTCCTGTAAGTTTCCTTTGCTCACAAGGCAATACACAAACTTCAATGGCAACATTAGTGCAAGCAAAACAACAAACCTTTAGGTTCACACTTCAATTAAAATCTATCAAAACAAAGGCTTCTATAAGAGGCAAATGCAAATGATAACAGAAATCTGTCAAAACAGACCAGCAGGTAAAGATTGATTTTTTCGAAAATCTTTTGTTGCTCAAATAAAAAAGTGCAGAACTAATGAAAGTTGGGTAACAACTTGGAGAACAATATCAGAAAAATACAGCTCCATCCGATGTACTGAGCTCCCTCACCAATTTTTACAATGCAGCACAAAAATCTGTCCCAGGACAGCCACTTTTCACAACTCCTCTACTTCACAAAAGTAGTTGAACTTGACACAAAAACCAAAACAAAAAGGATAAGGAGCAGTAATAACTTCCAAGACTCAACCAAACTCTTGGGTTATCTCCCAACAAGTACTTTTCTTTAATGCCTTTAAGTTAGGCTTGAAACTTTTAAAGATGCTCACAAAGGAGATATAAATCTGGAGTGAAAAAGAGCATCAAGAAGCAAATAACCAACACACTTGAGTCTAACCCACTTCCTATGCATGGGTGTATCATGATAAAACGAATTGTTAAAACAAAAATCCACTAGCATATGAAGACAAAACAGATGCAACTTCAAAGCTTTCAACATAAAATGTTGAAACTTAACATTATTGAGAAGCATAAAACCATGTTTCCCTCTCTCATAATAACTTTCAGTAGCACTTTGAATAAAGTTGACAATATAACTGTCACTGGCAACAAATTTATCATCTTAGTAAGAATACTTACAGTCACCAAAAAGAGGTCCAAGGTCATAAACCAGATCAATAGAAGCAAGTTGTTCCATCCTAAAATCTTTATTAGGCAAGCTGTTTTCACAAGGAGCTTTAGCAAATTTGGAAAAGTTAAACTCATAAGACTCTCCATAAAACTTAGTTAAAACTTTTTCCTTCTTACAATCAATAATAACACCACAAGTGTTCAAGAAAGGTCTACCAAAAATGATAGGACAAGTTTTGCTAGCTGTTGAATTAAGCACTAGAAAATCAGCAGGATATTTAATCTTACCACAAAGTACCTCTACATCTCTTACGATACCAATAGGGCAAATGGTTTCCTTATTTTCAAGGTGAATAACCACATCAATGTCCTCAAGCTCACAAGGACCAATCTCATGCATAATTTCCCTGTAAAGCTCATAAGGAATAACACTAGAACTAGCACCAATATCACATAAACCATAGTAGCAATGATCACCAATTTAACAGAAAGCACAGGAACACTAGCTTTTCTAGCCTTACTAGGATGAGAAATAATATTAGAAGCGTCTTCATAGAAGACAATGTGCTCATCCTCTATATTTCTAGCGTCAAGATCTTTCACAATAGCTACCACAGGTTCAGTATTCAATTACTCACCAGGCTCCACAGTTTTCTTGGTACCTTTATTATTTGCACTAATCATCATAGAATACTCCTTTACCTTAGCTGGGAAAGGAACTTTCTCAACATGAGGTTTAGGCACAATATGATTAGTAGTACAAACTTCAGTACTTCTAATAGGAACATGATTAGCAACATCTTTATAAGGAGCATGGTACTTGTCCCACTCTTTCTTGGGAATTTCAATATAAGAGTCAAAGGCATTAAAACATTTTGCAAGAACTTGAGGATCAAGACCAAACTCATTACTAATATCACGCAAGTCATCAGTTCCCATAAAATATTTAATGCATTTTAATCATAGTTTATACCTGACTTTCTTCCTTTGTCATTCTCCCAAGCTTCAGTGTTTTCTTGAATATGGTCTAGTAGATCCCATTTAGCTTCTTCCTTCATACGTGTGAATGATCCAGCACAAGAATCATCTAGTAAATCTTTATCATGAAGAGAGATCCTAGCATAAAAGATATTGATAATAATATTGTTAGGGAGTTCATGAATAGGACATTTAAGCATTAGTAACTTCAATCTCCCCCAAGCTTGAGTTGTAATCTCTCCATCACGAGGCCAAAAGTTATATATCAGATTTCTATCCTTATGAATCTCACTGGGAGGATAAAATTTAGAATAAAAGAGAGATTCCATCTCCTCCCATTCCATGGATTGTACATTCTTCAGTAGCTTATACCATTCTTTAGCTCTCCCTTTCAAGGATATAGAGAGAGTAACTTCTTCACCTATTCAGTTGTGATACCTACACACTTAAACAACCCGCATAATTCATGGATAAAAAGCAAGTGATCACCAGTATGGACAGTTCCATCCCCTAAATAATAATTATCCATAACACGATCAACAATACTTGTAGATATCTTAAAAGGATCTATCTCAACAGGTGGTGGTTCATCTACTACCCTAGCAGTGGTAGCAGTTTTCCCAAACAGAAAAACCAAGTGGGTTATCCATATTGGAAACAAAGTAACAAGCAGTAACAAAAAACAATACTCACATTAGAAGTTTCCTTTACCAGTTCCACTCTTCAATAACGCTTCACTCCCCGGCAACGGCGCCAAAAAATAGTCTTGATGACCCACAAGTATAGCGGGTGTATCGTAGTACTTTCGATAAATAGGAGTGTCGATCCCAACGAGGAGCAGAAGGTGTTGAACAGTGGTGTGGAGCAGGAACTCTCTGCAAATACTTAACAAATAGATTTTTAGTGGTTTTCTGATAAGGCAACAAAACTAAGTGCAAGTAATAAAGAACAAACGCATCAAGTGGCCCAATCCTTTCTTAGCAGAGGACAAGCCGGTGGAAATACTTATAAAGACCAAACGTTCTCAAGGACACATGGGAATTCTCTCAAGTGCTTTCGCTTCAAATAGCTAAGTACTCTTCTTTGGTGTTGTAAGTGTTGTGTGGGTGAACCTGTGCTAATGTACCGACCTTATTTGGACTAATACATACTTGTGATTAACCCCCCTGCAAACATTCGTAACTACAAGAAAGTAATTAAGATATAAATCTAACCACAGCCTTAAACTCTGAGATCCTACGCTCCCTTGTGCAAAGTTGTCCTAACGGGGGTTCAGGTTTCTGTCACTCCGGCAACCCCACAATTAGTAGCCAAATACACAATGCATTCCCCTAGGCCCATAAATGGTGAAGTATCATGTAGTCGATGTTCACATGACACCACTAGAACAATAGCACCACAACTTAAATACTAACCATTGAATAATAACTCAACACAAATCCACTAATAACAGCATGACTTCTCCCATGTCCTCAAGAACTAAACGAACTACTCACAAGACATCATATGGATCAAGATCAAAGATTATATGATAATGGATAACAATCTGAACATAAAAATAATCCAATGGTTCCACTCACAAGCATCAACAACAATAGTAATTAACACCGGGAAAGTTTCCCCTAAGAACTAAAGCAATATCCAACACAATTGTTACAGCGGGACGGAGTGGTGATGATGGTGCTGGTGGAGATGATGGTGTGGATGATGATGATGATCCCGATGAATCCTAGCTTGATGATGGTGTTGATGGCGACGATCTCCCCTCTCCGGGAATGAATTCCCTCGGCAGAAATCTGTCTGCCGGAGAGATCTTTCTCTCTCGGTGTTTTCTGCCCCCAGAGGCGGCGGAAATCTATCTGTGGTCGCCCCTTAGCCTTAGGGTTCCGTAGGGAAGATATAGGCTAAGGGGCAGAGTCGGGAGCCGGGCAGGTAGGCCACACCTGCCCTAGGCGCGGCCCAGGATGGGCCCATGCCTAGGGGGGTGTGGGCCCCCTGCGGCCCTTCATCGTCCCTCCTTCTGGCTTCCTCAACCTTCTGGAAAAATAATATTTTCCCATATTTTTCTGGTATTTTTCTGATCTTCGCGAAATTGCATCAAAATGCCCTCTTTTCCATCAGAGAACAGTTGACAAATCATACTTAAGCAGAGCTTTTATACTAAAGTTTATAGAGCAGGAATCTCTTGCTCAAACATAATGGGATTTTTATAATGATAGCTTTCAAAGTATTATTCATTCAGAAAAGAGCAATGTGCAAAACAAGTAACATAAGAAACAAGATTTAATAAATCATCATATGAATGATTTGAATCACAACAACTCAAATGCTTGCTGGAGATAGAAAGGAATGGGTTTACTGACTCAACTAAAAAGTAAAAGATAGACCCATCACAGAGGGAAGCAGGGATTTCAAGTTTCATAAAGATCTTCCAAATGATTATGGTACTTACTAGCTTTGAGCTCTCATTGCCCCTATCATAAGCATCTTGAAGTGATTAAGGTTAAAGTGAGACAAATATGAAGTATATGCTTGATAAATCATAGGTCAAAAGTCTCATGTACCTTGAGTACGAGGGTCGTTCCTCATGCTACTCAACTTTAGTCCCAAATAAGTTCTTGTCATTGTAAGTATATGTGTATCATAGAGAACTGCCAATGGGGTACCCCTTGCCCCATGATACATGAGCTATCACATATCAAAATGACAAGGCAACATACAACGAGCATCTCAGCAATCTTCTTATTTACCATGAGTATGGTGCCTCTTTTTTCTCTTTCCTTTTTTCTCTATTTTTTCTGAAGATGCTTCACGGATTGCTCACTATGGTGATGCTGCAAGTTTCCACCATGATTAGGCATGGTTTAGGCTAGCCGCCCAGGCGTTTCTCTAACACATATATAATACTACATGGACTTACAAGATTCCCTTTTACTTCACACCTTCGACATCCGTAAACAAAAGATCATGATATCAACTGGATAGATATTTACAGGTATTGAAAGCATTCCCCGTGACAGCATGGTTCTGCTAACTCCCAATCTACAACTTGCAAGCATATAAGCAACATAGTTGGCACAATGGTTCAAATTTATCAAGTGCAAGAAAATAAAGGTATGTCATCAAGTTCGTGAGAGATTTACTAACTAGTTTTCACATAACAAAAGAAATTTTAATTTGGAAGATAGATAAAACTCGAGAATTTACTTGGAATAGCAATAATGCTAATAGGTAGATATAGTGGACACAAATGGCATAGATTTAAGTTTAAGGATTGGATGCACATAAGCATTCCCTCTCAGTACAGGTTTTTCGCTAGCAAGGCTGGGTAGCAAGCATAAGAGTCGAAGGAAACAAACAAACATACAAGTGATAGAAACAATCATTCAATCTTCCTTGAAACACAAAAAATCTTAATTTGGGAATACTAAGCTTATGAGCTAAACAAGAAAGAAGGAAGATTAAATGATGTACTATAAGTACTTTTTATCCTTTCCTTTCAATCCTCAAATAGTGTTGCTACTGACCAAAGCTAGGTTTGCCAAAACCAATTAAATTTATAGATGCTCCCAAAGTGATACCAATACTAACAACAAGGTCAATCATATAATAGAAGTTGCAAACTAAAATAAGATGTGCAAAAAGTAAATGATGAAACTTCTCATTAATATTCCATAAAGGCACTCACACCAAGGGGTACATAGATAACCAACTAAAGGAGAGATACTTCCATAATGCAAACCATCCTATATGATAACTTCTCTATTCATGATATGACTCTACTAAAAAGGTAAAAATATGAAAGATAATGATGTGATACCGCCGCACTCCCCCAAGCTTGGAACAAACCAAGGGGATGCCAAAATCTGATGACGAGTTACTCCTTTGGTGATGGTGGTGTTTCCTTGTCATCATCAGACTTCCAAGGTAAAGGCTCCCCATCAAGAAAGGACATCTTGGTTTCCAATATCCTGAAACTAGAAGCAGAACTTATGCGCTTAAACCTAGCCTCATACTCACAGTTTTGATTTTGCATGTTGTAGAGTTGTGCTTGTAATTGGTTGGTGGTCTGATGAAGCGAGAGGATTTCGTCCCAAAGCTTGGCGTTCTCCTTCTTGTGCTCGGCGATGAGTTCTGAACTTATCCCATGGATGACGTCCAGTTCGCGTTCTGCCATCTTATTATACCTAAAAACTTCTTCCTCCAATGCTTCCATCCTATCCTCCAGACTGCCTTCTCCTTTAGGGCCCTAAACTTCTTTTATTTGTACCTTCCCATCCTTGAGAAACAACTCCTTGGGGTGAATCTTCAACTCATACATGTACAGGTTGATGATGTCCGCGGAGGAATCCTCCTTGGGTGATCCAGAGGAAGACACTGAGGCTCCAAAACTGAGAATCTGCCTAATAGAAATAGATCAAAACAAAAACAAGACGAGAAAACGATATACGAACCTCAGGGGATCCGGGGGATTATATATTACGAATTTTTACAACATAAGGAAGGTACTGGGAAAAAACGGGACGGAGACGGGCTTCGGGGTAGTCACACACCTGGTGGCGCGGCTAGGTGGGGCCTGCGCCACTGGGTGGTGTGGGCCACCCGGGCTCCGTTTCCTTCCCTCTTTTGACTCAATAGATTCCATAATAAATAAAAACTGCAAAAATATTAATTGGAAAGTTTTTTGCGAACCTTTTATTTCCAGCACTTTTACCTATTCGAAAACGGACTCTACAGATTCCTGACTTTGGTTTTTAATAAATTCTTCCGGAGTCACCACTTGAATAACATCAATATATTCATTATAAGAATCTCTAGAAATATAATGTTTGAGCCTTTGCCCATTCATCACTTGTGTAGTATTATCCCTTAGTGAAGAAATTTTTATTGCTCCTAAACCATACACCTCCTCAATAATAAAAGGTCCTTCCCATTTTGAGAGTATTTTTTCTGCAAAAAATCTGAGACGGGGCCTATACAATAAAACCTTCTCACCAACATGGAACTCTTTCTTAAGGATTCTCCTATCGTGCCATCTTTTAACTTTCTCTTTAAAGAGTATAGCATTTTCATAGGCTTCACTTCTCCATTCATCTAGATTACTCAAGTCAAGCAATATTTTCTTACCAGCAAGTTTAAAATCTTTATTAAGTTCTTTCACCGCCCAATAAGCTTTGTGTTCTAATTCTAAAGGCGAGTGAAAAGATTTTCCATAAACCATCTTATAAGGAGACATTTCCATAGGATTTTTATAAGCAGTTCTATATGCCCATAAAGCATCATTTAGCTTTTTAGCCCAGTTTTTTCTAGATATATTAATAGTCTTTTGCAAGATAGATTTAATTTCTCTGTTAGATAGTTCTACTTGTCCACTTTTTTGGGGATGATAAGATGAGGCAATTCTATGATTAACATCATATTTACCAAGAGTCTTTCTAAAACCACCATGAATAAAATGAGAACCTCCACCGGTCATAAGATATCTAGGTACTCCAAACCTAGGAAAAATAACATCCTTAAGCATTTTTAAAGAGGTCTCACCATTAGCACTTTTTGTAGGTATGGATTCTACCAACTTTGTAACATAGTCAACAACAACAAGAATATGAGTGTAACCTTTTGAAGGAGGAAAAGGACCCATAAAGTCAAAACCCCAGCAGTCAAATGGTTCAATAACAAGAGAATAATTCATAGGCATTTCATTGCCTCTAGAAATATTACCAACTCTTTGACATTCATCACATGATAAAATAAACTTCCTTGCATCCTTGAAAACAGCAGGCCAATAAAAACCTGATTATAAATCCTTTTGTGCGGTTCTATCTCCAGCATGATGTCCTCCATAAGCACTACCATGACATTTTCTCAATATCTCTTGTTTTTCATATTCTAGAACACATCTTCGCATAATACCATCCACTCCTTCTTTATATAAATGTGGGTCATCCCAAAAATAATGCCTTAGATCATAAAAGAATTTCCTTCTTTGCTAGGTTGTAAAGGTTGGAGGCAAATACTGGAAACGATGAAATTAGCATAATCAACATACCAAGGATTTTCTCGCGAGCTTACTTTATTGCAGCCAGCTGTTCATTTGGAAAACTATTATTAACAGGCATATGATCAAAAGAAATGTTTTCCAATCGAGATAAATTATCAACAACGGGATTTTTAGCACCTTTCCTATCTATAATATGTAGATCAAACTCTTGTAAAAGTAACACCCATCTAATAATCCTAGGCTTAGCATCTTTGTTTGTCATTAGGTATTTAATAGCAGCATGATCAGTATGAATAGTAACTTTTGAATCAACAATATAAGGTCTAAACTTATCACAAACAAAGACTATAGCTAAGAATTCTTTTTCAATAGTAGCATAATTCTTTTGAACAGTATCAAGAGTCTTACTAGCATAATGGATAACATTCAACTTTTTATCTATTCGTTGTCCAAGAACAGCACCTATAGCAAAATCACTAGCATCACACATAATTTCAAAGGGTAAATTCCAATCAGGTGGTTGGACAATAGGATCAGTAGTTAAAGCTTTCTTTAGAGTTTCAAAATCTTCCTTATAATCATCATCAAAAACAAAAGTAACATCCTTTTGGAGAATATTAGTAAGAGGTTTTGATATCCTAGAGAAATCTTCAATAAACTTTCTATAGAAACCAGCATGACCAAGGATACTACAAATACCTTTAACGTCCCTAGGACAGAGCATTTTCTCAATTGCTTCAAATTTAGCTCTGTCAACTTCAATACTTCTTTCGGAAATTTTATGTCCAAGGACAATTCCTTCATTAACCATGAAGTGACATTTCTCCCAATTAAGAACAAGATTAGTTTCTTCACATCTCTACAAAATTTTATCAAGATTGTGTAAACAATTATCGAAAGAAGTTCCATAGACAGAGAAATCGTCCATGAACACTTCACAATTTCTTCACAAAAACCATAAAAGATAGCAGACATACATCTCTAAAAAGTAGCCAGAGCATTACACAAACCAAAAGGCATACACCTATACGCATACGTTCCATAAGGAGACGTAAAAGTTGTTTTCTCTTGGTCTTGCGCTTTAACAGCAATTTAATAAAACCCAGAATAACCATCAAGAAAACAAAAATGAGTCTTCTTAGACAACCTTTCTAGCATTTGGTCAATAAAAGGTAGAGGATAATGATCTTTCTTAGGGACTTTGTTCACTTTTCTAAAATCAATGCACATCCTATAACCAACTACTACTCTTTGAGGTATAAGCTCATTATTTTCATTTGGCACAGCTGTAATTCCTCCTTTTTTAGGGACACAATGAACAGGACTAACCCAATTACTATCAGTAATAGGAAAAATAATACCGGCATCAAGAAGCTTTAATACCTCATTTCTTACCACTTCCTTCATCTTAGGATCTAAACAGCGTTGATGTTCAACAACTGGCTTTGCATCTGGTTCTATATTAATAGCATGCTGACATATAGTACGAGAAATCCCTTTTAAATCATCAAGAGTATAACCCATAGCTCCTCGGTGTTTCTTCAATACTTCCAATAATCTTTCCTCTTCCTTTCCTGAAAGTTTAGAGCTAATAATAACATGATATATTTTCTTATCATCTAGATAACATATTTAAGATCATCAAGTAGAGGTTTTTAATCAAAGACTGGATCCTCTTTAGGTGGTAGTGTGGTCCCCAAATCTTCCACAGGTAGGTTATGCTTAAGCATCTGGGGTTGACGAAGAAAAATCTCATCAATCTCATTTCTTTCTTCCATGAAGACCTCACTTTCATGATCTTCCATATATTGCTGCAAAGCATTGTTAGGAGCAAGAGAAATAGAAGAAAGTTGTTCAACTCTGAAATCCTCATTAGGCAATTCACTTTCATAAGGAGGTTTAGCAAATTTGGAAAAATTAAACTCATAAGACTCTCCATCAAATTTAGTTAAAATTTTCTCCTTCCTACAATCTATAATAGATCCACAAGTGTTTAGGAAAGGTCTACCAAATATGATAGGACAAGTTTTACTAGCTTCCTTACCAAGTACTAAAAAATCAGCAGGATATTTAATCTTACCACAAAGGACTTCCATGTCTCTTATAATACCAATTGGACAGACGGTCTCTCTATTAGCAAGGTAACCACATCAATGTATTCAAGTTCACAAGGACCAATTTCATGCATAATTTCTTTGTAAAGTTCATAAGGAATAGCACTTGAACTTGCACCAATATCACATAAACCATAATAGCAATGATCACCAATTCTAACAGAAAGCACGGGGACACTAGCTTTCCTAGTTCTACTAGGATGTGAAACAATATTAGAAGCATCTTCACAAAAGATACTGTGCCCATCTTCTACATTTTTAGTGACAAGGTCTTTCACAATTGCTACTGTAGGTTTAACATCTATCTGTTCATCAGGTTCTACAGCTTTCTTTGTACTTTTGTTAAACACATTAGCTAGCATAGAATGTTCTTTTACCTTAGCAAGGAAATGTTGTTGGAATTATGCCCTAGAGGCAATAATAAAGATGTTATTATTATAATTCATGTTCATGATAAAGTTTATATTCCATGCTAGAATTGTATTAAGCGGAAACATTAATACTTGTGTGGTTTGTGAACAACACCGTGTCCCTGGTACGCCTCTAAGGACTAGCTCATTGATCAATGATGGTTAAGGTTTCCTAACCATAGACATGAGTTGTCAATTGATAATGAGATCATTTCATTGGAGAATGATATGATGGATAGACCCAAACTAAGCAAAGCAATTAGATCGTGTCATTGTGTTCGTCTTTGCGAAGCTTTTCCTATGTCAAATATTGTATTCCTTAGACCATGAGATAATACAACTCCCTGGTATCGGAAGAAAGCTTTGAGGTCATCAAACGTCATCCTATGAGAGGGTGATCATAAAGGTGTCTCTCAGGTGATCGGAAAGTATCTGTTGGGTTGTATGTATCGAGATGGAATTTGTCCCTCCCAAGTCGGAGAGATATACTTCGGGCCCACTCGGTAATCGATATCAACACCGCTTGCAAGAATGTGGTTAAGGAGTTAATCACAAAGTGATATCGGATTACGGAACGAGTAAAGTACTTGCTGTGAACAAGATTGAACTAGGTATGACGGTACCGACGATCGAATCTCGGGCAAGTAAAATATCGCGAGACTAAGGGAATATATATATGGGATTGTTTGAATCCTGACATCGTGGTTCATCCGATATGATCATCGATGAATGTGTGGGAGTCAATATGGGTGCCCAGACCCCGCTGTTGATTATTGATAGAAGATCATGTCTGCATATTCTCGAACCCGCAGGGTCACACACTTAACGTGTCTCGACGCTAGGATAGATTGGATAATTGGTTTATGAATTTTTGTTCGGAGTCTCGGATGGGATCCGGGACATCACGAGAGGTTCCGGAATGGTCCGGAGAATAAGATTCATATAAGGCAGTGCAGTTTTTGGAGTTCGGAATTGTTCCGGGTTAATCGGTATTGTATCGGAAGCTTCTAGAACCTTCCGGAAGGGTACAAACGTGGCCCCACCTTCCGGGAGGGGGCATGGGCCTATGAGGGAGTGTTCTGGCCGCATTGGGCCAGGGTAACAAGGCCCCATAGGGCCCAGTCGATCCTAGAGAGTTTAAATCGTTTAAACTAGAGATAGGGTTTCTAGAAGAGGGGAGAGTCCATGCCCCCCACTCCTTATCCTTTGGGCTTGGGGGAGGGGCTAGGGCTGCGCCCCCCCCTCTATATAAAGAGGGGTGGGGGCGCACCAAACCCCTACACCTCTCCTCCAAACCCTAGCCGCCTTGCTAGCTTTCCTCTCTCCCTCCCGACTGTTTGTAGGCGAAGCCCTGCTGCAGAAATTCTCCACCATATACACCACGCCGTCGTGTTGTAGATCCAATCTATCTCTCCACCATACTTGCTGGTCCGAGGAAGGAGGAGACGTCGAGGTGCTGCACGTGTGCATCCCACGGAGGCACCGCCACTTGTGGTGCTAGATCGGATCGGATCGCGAGGAGGAGAAGCGAGTACGACTACATCACCCACGTTCCGACGAACGTTCCGCTGTGCGAATCTTCAAGGGTATGAAGATCTAATCCAATCTCTCTCGTTGTTTGCATCTCCTAGATTAGATCTTGGCTTTCCCTCTGTTCGCTCCGTAGAAAATTTTGATTTACTATGCCACGAAACCCTTCAGTGGTATCAGAGCTAGATCTATGCGTAGATGTGTTTCACGAGTAGAACGCAACATGGTTGTTGCGGGCGTTGATGATTTCTGTTGCAAGCCTCTTGTTTGTGTTCTTCTTATGACGCGGGATAGTGAGATTGAAGCGGTCCAGGCCAACCTTACGCGACGTCGTTCGCGAGACCGGCTCCGCACTTGACGTGTGGCTTGTTCCACACATGCGGCTGGTGGATGTCAGTTTCTCTCACTATAGTTGTCATGGGATTAACACCGGAGTTTGGCAACCATAATATCACCGTTGTGGCTTTCCGTAGGTAAGAATCGTTCTTAGCATCTACTCCCATAAGCCACGTAAAACATGCAACAACAAAGTAGAGGCGTCTAACTTGTTTTTGCAGGGAGTGTTTTCTGTGATATGGTATGGCCCAAGATGTGATGTGTATATTGTATGTGATGATCATGTTTTGTAATGTTTCACGACTTGCATGTCGATGAGTACACAACCGGCAGGAGCCATATGGTTGTCTTTATAATTGTGTATGACCTGCGAGTCAACTTCTTATACGCCATGTAATAGCTTTACTTTATCGCTAAGTAGTTAGCAATAGTTGTAGTTGTTATTCGTGGTGAAGGCAATCATGGTGGAGTGATGGAGATCATGTCGGAACGCACAAGATGGATATCATTGCGCGAAGATTGGCTATACCATGTCACATAAAGTTATATGCATGTGATTTTTATCCTTTTATGTATCTTATTATACTTAGATCGCGACGGTAGCATTATAAGATGATTCCTCACTTAAATATCAAGATAAAAACTGTGTTCTCCCCGAGTATGCACCGTTGCGAAAGTTCGTCGTGTCCAAGCATCACGTGATGATCGGGTGCTATAGACTCTACGCTCACATACAACGGGTGCAAGCCAGTTTTGCACACGCGGAAATACTTGGGTCTAGCTTGACGAGCCTAGCATGTACAGACATGGCCTCGGAACACAAGAACCGAAAGGTTAAGCATGAGTCATATGAGTGATATGATCGACAGTTTGTTGTCCACCATTGAAACCACATCTCTTCTCGTGATGATCGGATTAGGTGTGGTGAATTTGGATCGTGTTCACTAAACAACTTGAGGGATGTTGAATTTAGTGGGAGTTCATCTAGTAATTTGATTAAATTGAACTATTTATCATGAACATAGTCTAAATTGTACTTGCAAATACTGTAGATCACATGGCCAAGTCCAACTTCAACTTCAACGTTTTTGCTGAGAAAGAAAAGCTTAGAAACAATGGGTCTAACTTCACCGATTGGTTCCGCAATCTAAGAATCATTCTGTCTGGCGGACAAAAGGACTATGTCCTTGGGAAAGCGTTAGGTGACCCCCCTGCTGCAACTGCGCCGGCTGATGAGAAAGTTGTCTATCAGTCGCGCAAATGATTATGGTGTGATTAAGAGCACCATGTTGTTTGCTATGGAACCGGAACTTCAAAATCGTTTTGAAACCTTTCCCGGGCCCTTTGAGATTCTCGAGGAGCTGAAAACCATGTTTCAGACTCAAGCCCATTCTGAGAGATATGAGATCTCTGAGAAGTTCTTTAACTGCAAGATGGAGGAAGGGAGTTCCGTTAGTGAGCACGCCATAAAGATGTCGGGCTACACTCAACGCCTTGAGCAACTGGAATGCACGATTCCAGAGGAGCTCAAGATTGACAGGGTTCTGCAATCACTCCCTCCCAGCTACAAAAGTTTTGTAGTGACTCATAATCAGATTGGCTCCACTGATACGATCACCGAGCTCTTCGCAAAGCTGAAGGCTGCGGAGGTGGACATCAAGAAGGATAATCATGTGTTGATGGTCAACAAACCCTCCTTTAAGAAAGGTAAGGGAGCAAAGAAGCCCTTCAAGAAAGGCGGCGGCAAGCGCGTTGCCCCTGCTGAGAAGAAGCTCAGGTCTGGTCCTAAGCCGGACACTGAGTGCTTCTATTGCAAGGACAAGGGTCACTGGAAGCGCAACTGTCCGAAGTACTTAGCGGACAAGAAGGCTGGCACCATCAAAGGTATATTTGATATACATGTTATTGATGTTTTCCTTACTATCCCTCGTTGTAGTGCTTGGGTATTCGATACCGGTTCAGTTGCTAATATTTGTAACTCGAAACAGGAGCTACGGAATAGACGGCGGCTTGCGAGGGATGAGGTGACGATGCGCGTTGGCAACGGATCAAGAGTTGATGTGATGTCCGTCGGCACGATCTCCTTAGTTTTACCTTCGGGATTAGTTTTAAACCTTAATAAATGTTATTATGTGCCTGCGTTGAGCATGAACATTAATTCTGGATCGTGTTTATTGCAAGACGGTTATTCATTTAAATCGGAAAATAATGGTTGTTCTATTTATATGAGTAACATCTTTTATGGTCATGCACCTCTAGTGAATGGTTTATTTCTTCTAAATCTCGAAAGGGATGAAACACACATCCATAACATTGAGGCTAAGAGATGCAAAGTAGATAGTGATAATACTACTTATTTGTGGCACTGTCGTCTAGGTCATATTGGTGTAAAGCGCATGAAGAAACTCCATTCTGATGGACTTTTGGAGTCTCTTGATTTTGAATCATTTGACACATGCGAACCATGCCTCATGGGCAAGATGATCAAAACCCCGTTCTCCGGAATGATGGAGCGAGCAACGGACTTGTTGGAAATCATACATACCGATGTATGCGGACCGATGAGTATTTCGACGCGCGGTGGATATCGCTATTTCCTTACTTTTACCGATGACTTAAGTAGATATGGGTATATCTATTTAATGAAACATAAATCTGAAACATTTGAAAAGTTCAAGGAATTTCAGAATGAAGTGGAGAACCATCGTAAAAGAAAGATTAAGTTTCTACGATCCGATCGTGGAGGTGAATATTTGAGTTATGATTTTCTCACGCATCTTAAAGCAAGTGGAATCGTTTCACAACCCACGCCACCCGGAACACCACAGCGCAATGGTGTGTCTGAACGCCGGAATCGAACCCTATTAGATATGGTCCGATCGATGATGTCTCTTACTGATTTGCCGTTATCATTTTGGGGTTATGCATTAGAAACCGCTGCATTCTCTTTAAATAGGGCTCCATCTAAATCCGTTGATACGACACCGTATGAACTGTGGTTTGGTGCTAAACCTAAGTTGTCGTTTCTTAAAGTTTGGGGATGCGAAGCTTACGTCAAGAAGTTGATGCCGGACAAGCTCGAACCCAAAGCGGAGAAATGCGTCTTCATAGGATACCCTAAGGAAACTATTGGGTATACCTTCTATCACAGAACCGAAGGCAAAGTGTTTGTCGCAAAGAACGGTTCCTTTCTTGAGAAGGAGTTTCTCTCGAAAGAAGTGAGTGGGAGGAAAGTAGAGCTTGACGAGGTTATTGAACCTTCTCTTGAATTGGAGAGTAGCGCAGCACCTGAAATTGTTCCAGTGCCGCCTGCACCAACAATAGAGGAAGCTAATGACAAAGATCATGAAGCTTCGGACAATGCTGCTACTGAACGTCGCAGGTCGACAAGGTCGCGTGCCCCTCCTGCGTGGTACGGCAACCCTGCCTTGACTGTCTTGTTAGTAGAAGACAGTGAACCTACGAACTATGAGGAAGCAATGATGAGCCCAGACTCTGAGAAATGGCTGGAAGCCATGAAATCCGAATTGGGATCCATGAGCGAAAACCAAGTATGGACTTTGGTGGATCCTCCTAGCGACCGAAAGGCCGTTGAGTGCAAATGGATATTCAAGAAGAAAACGGACGCGGATGGTAATGTTACCGTCTATAAAGCACGGCTTGTCGCAAAAGGTTTTCGACAAGTTCAAGGTGTTGACTACGATGAGACTTTCTCTCCCGTAGCGATGTTTAAGTCCATTCGGATTTTATTAGCAATTGCTGCGTTTCATGATTATGAAATATGGCAGATGGATGTCAAGACTGCTTTCCTCAATGGGAACATTGATGAAGAGTTGTATATGATGCAACCCGAAGGTTTTGTCGATCCTAAGGATGCTAGTAAAGTATGCAAACTTCAGCGTTCCATTTATGGACTGAAGCAAGCATCTCGGAGTTGGAACCTTCGTTTTGATCAAGTGATCAAGAGCTTTGGATTTGTTCCAAATTGCTACGAAGCTTGTATCTACAAGAAAGTGAGTGGGAGCTCGGTGATGTTTCTGGTACTATATGTGGATGACATATTGATTATCGGAAATGACATCAACATGCTTAACGATGTGAAGAGTTATTTGAACAAGTGTTTTTCAATGAAAGACCTAGGTGAAGCTGCTTATATATTGGGCATCAAAATCTATAGAGATAGACAAAGACGCCTGATAGCTTTAAGCCAGAGTACATACCTAGACAAAGTTCTGAAAAGGTTCAGAATGGATAAGGCAAAGAAAGGTTCAGTGCCTATGTTTTCAGGTAAGATATTGAGCAAGGCTCAGTGTCCAGCAACGGTAAATGATAGGGAAGCTATGAGCAAAGTGCCTTATGCCTCTGCCATAGGTTCTATCATGTATGCCATGCTGTGTACTAGACCGGATGTGTCTAATGCTCTTAGTTTGACGAGCAGATATCAAAGTGATCCAGGAGTGGAACACTGGACAGCCGTGAAGAACATCCTAAAGTACCTAAATAGGACTAAAGAAATGTTCTTAGTCTATGGGGGTGCTGAACAGATTGTCGTAAAAGGTTACGTCGACGCTAGTTTTGACACCGACAAGGATGATTCCAAATCTCAGACAGGATACGTTTATATTTTGAATGGAGGAGCTGTGAGCTGGAGAAGCTGCAAGCAAAGCGTGATCGCGGGATCTACAGTAGAAGCGGAATACATGGCTGCTGCAGAAGCGTCAAGTGAAGGAGTTTGGATCAGAAACTTCATCACTGAGCTTGGCGTGGTTCCAAGTGCATTGGACCCACTGGAGATATTGTGTGACAACACTGGCGCCATAGCACTCGCTAAGGAACCAAGATATCATCCAAAGACCAAGCATATCAACCGCAAGTTTCATATAATCCGAGATTATATTGCAGACGGAGATCTGAAGATTAGCAAAGTACATACAGATCTGAATGTCGCAAATCCATTGACTAAACCTCTTCCACGTGTAAAACATGATCAACACCTCAGTGCCATGGGTGTGAGATTGTTACCAGATGTAAACTAGATTATTGACTCTAGTGCAAGTGGGAGACTGTTGGAATTATGCCCTAGAGGCAATAATAAAGATGTTATTATTATAATTCATGTTCATGATAAAGTTTATATTCCATGCTAGAATTGTATTAAGCGGAAACATTAATACTTGTGTGGTTTGTGAACAACACCGTGTCCCTGGTACGCCTCTAAGGACTAGCTCATTGATCAATGATGGTTAAGGTTTCCTAACCATAGACATGAGTTGTCAATTGATAATGAGATCATTTCATTGGAGAATGATATGATGGACAGACCCAAACTAAGCAAAGCAATTAGATCGTGTCATCGTGTTCGTCTTTGCGAAGATTTTCCTATGTCAAATATTGTATTCCTTAGACCATGAGATAATACAACTCCCTGGTATCGGAAGAAAGCTTTGAGGTCATCAAACGTCATCCTATGAGAGGGTGATCATAAAGGTGTCTCTCAGGTGATCGGAAAGTATCTGTAGGGTTGTATGTATCGAGATGGAATTTGTCCCTCCCAAGTCGGAGAGATATATTTCGGGCCCACTCGGTAATCGATATCAACACCGCTTGCAAGCATGTGGTTAAGGAGTTAATCACAAAGTGATATCGGATTACGGAACGAGTAAAGTACTTGCTGTGAACGAGATTGAACTAGGTATGACGATACTGACGATCGAATCTCGGGCAAGTAAAATATCGCGAGACGAAGGGAATATATATATGGGATTGTTTGAATCCTGACATCGTGGTTCATCCGATATGATCATCGATGAATGTGTGGGAGTCAATATGGGTGCCCAGACCCCGCTGTTGATTATTGATAGAAGATCATGTCTGCATATTCTCGAACCCGCAGGTCACACACTTAACGTGTCTCGACGCTAGGATAGATTGGATAATTAGTTTATGAATTTTTGTTCGGAGTCTCGGATGGGATCCGGGACATCACGAGAGGTTCCGGAATGGTCCGGAGAATAAGATTCATATAAGGCAGTGCAGTTTTTGGAGTTCGGAATTGTTCCGGGTTAATCGGTATTGTACCGGAAGCTTCTAGAACCTTCCGGAAGGGGACCAACGTGGCCCCACCTTCCGGGAGGGGGCATGGGCCTATGAGGGAGTGTTCTGGCCGCATTGGGACAGGGTCACAAGGCCCCATAGGGCCCAGCCGATCCTAGAGAGTTTAAATCGTTTAAACTAGAGATAGGGTTTCTAGAAGAGGGGAGAGTCCATGCCCCCCACTCCTTATCCTTTGGGCTTGGGGGAGGGGCTAGGGCTGCGCCCCCCCTCTATATAAAGAGGGGTGGGGGCGCACCAAACCCCTACACCTCTCCTCCAAACCCTAGCCGCCTTGCTAGCTTTCCTCTCTCCCTCCCGACTGTTTGTAGGCGAAGCCCTGCTGCAGAAATTCTCCACCATATACACCACGCCGTCGTGTTGTAGATCCAATCTATCTCTCCACCATACTTGCTGGTCCGAGGAAGGAGGAGACGTCGAGGTGCTGCACGTGTGCATCCCACGGAGGCACCGCCACTTGTGGTGCTAGATCGGATCGGATCGCGAGGAGGAGAAGCGAGTACGACTACATCACCCACGTTCCGACGAACGTTCCGCTGTGCGAATCTTCAAGGGTATGAAGATCTAATCCAATCTCTCTTGTTGTTTGCATCTCCTAGATTAGATATTGGCTTTCCCTCTGTTCGCTCCGTAGAAAATTTTGATTTACTATGCCGCGAAACCCTTCAAATGTATGTACTCAAAATAAGGTTCATGGAAAATATGATCAACAGTGCAAACTTCAGTATTTCTAGCAGGAACACAATCAACAATATCTTTATAAGGTGCATGGTACTTATTCCATTCCTTTTGGGGAATTTCAATATAAGAGACAAAGGCCTTAAATCAATTTGCAAGACTTGAGAATCAAGACCATAAACAGTACCAATATTATGAAAGTCATCAGTTCCCATAAAAGATTTAATGCATTCATAGTCATAATTTATACCTGACTTTATTCCTTTGTCATTCTCCCATGCTTCAGTATTTTCTTGAATACGGTCTAGAAGATCCCATTTAGCTTCTTATTCCATACGTGTAAATGATCTAGCACAAGAAGCATCTAATGAATCCTTATCATGAAGAGAAAGCCTTGCATAAACGTTATTAATAATATTATTATTAGGGAGCTCTTGAATAGGACATTTAAGCATTAGTAACTTCAATCTCCCCCAAGCTTAGGTTGTACTCTCTCCATCACGAGGCTAAAAGTTGTATATTTGATTCCGATCTTTATGGATCTCAGTAGGAGGATAGAATTTAGAATAAAAGAGATACTATTTCCTCCCATTCCATAGATTGTCCATTCTTCAGCAGCTTATACCATTCTTCAGCTCTACCTTTCAATGATATAGAGAGCAACTTTTTCTTAAATTGTTCTGTTGTGATACCTGCACACTTGAACAACCCGCATAATTCATGGATAAAAAGCAAGTGATCACCAGGATGGACAGTTCCATATCCAAAATAATAGTTATCCATAACACGATCAATAATTTTTGTAGGTATCTTAAAAGGATCTACCTCAGTAGGTGGTGGTTCATCTACTACCCTACCAGTGGTAGTAGCTTTCCCAAATAGGAAACCAAGTGGGTTATCCATATTGGAAACAAAATAGCAAACAGAAATAAAAACAATACTCACGATAGAAATTTCCTTTACTAGTTCCACTCTTCAATAGTGCTTCACTCCTCGGCAACGGCGCCAGAAAATAGTCTTGATGACCCACAAGTATAGGGGGTGTATCGTAGTACTTTTGAGAAATAGTAGTGTCGATCCCAATGAGGAGAATAAGGTGTTGACTAGTGGTTTGGATCAGGAATTCTCTGTAAATACTTAACAAACGTATTTTTAGGGGGTTTTTATAATATAGATAAATAAAGTGCAAGTAAATAAAATACAATAATGATAATTGCAACAAGTGGCCCAATCATTTATTCAGAAAAGGACAATCCGTTTGTAGTACTTATGAGTAACAAACGTTCTCGAGGACACATGGGAATACTGTCAAGTGCTTTCGCTTCATCTAGTTGATTAATCTTCTTTGGTTGGATAAGTGTTGTGTGGGTGAACCTATGCTAATGTACCGACCTTACTTGGACAAATACATACTTGTGATTATACCCCTTGCAATAATACACAACTACAAGAAAGTAATTAAGATAAAAACCTAACCACAGAATTAAACTCTGAGATCCTACACTCCCTTGTGCAAAGGTTTCCTAACGGGGGTTCAGGTTTCTGTCACTCTAGCAACCCCACAATTAGTAGTCAAATACACAATGCATTCCCCTAGGCCCATAAATGGTGAAGTATCATGTAGTCTACGTTCACATGACACCACTAGAAGAATAGCTCCACAACTTAAATATCAAACCACTAAATATTACTTCAACACAATTCCACTACTAACAACATGACTTCTCCCATGTCCTCAAGAACTAAATGAACTACTCACAAGACATCATAAGGATCAAGATCAGAGATGATATAATGATAAGTAAAAATCTAAACATAAACAATAATTCAATGGTTCCACTCAATAGAATCAACTACAAAATTAATCAACACCGGGAAAGTTTCCCCTAAGAACTATGCAAGATTCAACCCAATTGTTACAACGGTATGGAGTGGTGATGATGGTGCTGGTGGAGATGATGGTGAGGATGATGATGATGATCCCGATGAAGTCTAGCTTGATGACGGTGTTGATGGCGATGATCTCCCCTCTCCGTGAAGGAATTTCCCCTGCAGAAACCTGCCTCCGGAGAGCTCTTTCTCTCTATGTAGTTTCCGCCCCGTAGAGGCGGCGGAATCTTTCTATCGCCGCTCCCCGAGTATTAGGGTTTCAGGGGAAGTTATACTCGAAAGGGCGAAGCCAGAGGTGGGCCAGGGTGGCCACACCACCTGGTGGCGCGGCCTAGGGGGCCGTGCCAGGGGTGGTGTGGGACCCCTGTGGCCCATCTCTGCCTCTCCTTCTTGCTTCCTTCGTCTTCTGAAAAAATAAGATCTTCTGTATATTTTCTTGAATTTTCCGATCTTCGCGAATATTGCATCTAGACACCGCTTTTTCCATAAGAATCCTGACTCCGGCAGTTCATCCTCCAAAATTCATCGAACATGCAAAATAGATGAAATAACATAAGTATCACCTCTTAATATGAAATATATCAATGAATAACAGGAAATTATGATATAAAAGAGTGATGCAAAATGGACGTATCAATGTGATGATCGACTTGATAGTACTCTTTGAAAGGATTTGTTTGAAGAAACTAATGTTTAGCGGTAATTGAGGTGCATGCCAAATCTTAACCTATTGATTAAAGTATGATATTGCTTTACGCGTGTATGCACCACTGTCGCACAACATGGGATGCTAACAACTCCGCTGGCCTTTGAACAGTCCAAAAATATTAAACACTTGGAGTTTGGCTATGAGTTGCCCAACATATGTAGCAGAAATGCTATATTTGGGTATGCATTGGTATTCTCATGGGCCTGCGCTCAAAGCAAAAGAGGGAGTACTCCTATGACCGTTATGATAAATCATTATACCAAAAAGGGAAACCTTGGTAATGGTCACGAGTATCCATTCTTAGCATGTACAGTCTGATTAAACACACTAAGTTTTGGCATGATCTCATTACTGATGAACTGAAGTTTTAGAAAGACAAAGAATAGAAAATGAGTGTTTGATAGCCATGATTCATTGATGTGGATGACCAAATGAGACACTCTAATGCTATGCTTCTTTTGACATGTTCTCGCATTTCCTTTTGGCATAAATCTCGCTACTAAGAGGTAAACTTTCTGAAAGTTCAATAACTGATGTTTGAACCTGAGAGCCTTAACTAGATGACATGATTGGGTATAATCGATAAACTTTATTCCTATTTATGCTTAACATCTATTTGTGACTAAGTTTTGTCTCATAAAAATATGAAAAGTTATACAAAAGGTGCAATAAGAGGATCACAAGTTTGTTTGCAAGTTAGATTCACTGTTGACATGGAGCATATAAGTTTTGATGAATCTTTAGTGGTATTTATAACTGAGCTTGTATTGCCTTGTATGAATACATGTTTTCTCTCTTCGAGCTTGTAGAACAAATAAGGATGCAAGGTATTGATTTCCAATGATACGCTATTTCACAACCATTAATTTATTATAGACCCTTCCTACTCGAGGACGAGCAAGGTATAGCTTGGGGAAGTTGATGGCTATGAAATACCACCTCTTTTAGCCATATAAAATGTGCCACTTATCTCTCATATCATGTTTCTTCTAGCTATAGCTATGCCTTATATGCATGACTTCTAGTTTTCATTCTACTTTCATATGAGCTTTGCACATTTAGTAGTTTAGGTAGAATTTTATTACTTTCCTTGTCTATGACATGTGTGTAGGTGTTGATGATGATTATGGATAAATTAGAGGCAAAAGGAACAAAGAGAGCATAGTATGGAGGAGCTGCAGGGACCAGACTTAGCCATTTGAGAGGCTGAAAAGGTGAATTTTTTCAACTTCTCAAAATAAAGATCCAAGGCCACTAGGTTATATCCCTCGTCGATACGAATTAAACAAGCCCAATAACACCCAAAACGAAGTTCTTCTGAAGAAATGGCGACCAAAATACGAAAAAGTACTACAAGTTCAACGACCAACTATACGGCCGAAGCACAAATTTTGGCCGTATAGCTCCGGCCGTATAGTTACAAAAAAGGTCAGAAATGACGGGATTTCGCCCCAAAAAATCTCTAGAACCTTCCCCAAGTCATATGACGGTATTGTGGGTACCCTAGGGCACCCCCAAGACCTATATAAAGAGGGGAGGGGCCAAGAGAGGGGCACCAATCCATATCCTCCACCATGGTGGTGCCTTGTCGTCGTGCTACCGCCATAGACGCCTCCAATCAGATCTACACCATCACCACCACACAAGAGGAGAAGGGACTAGGATCTTTAAGGCCTCCACATCGATCTACATCGCCATTTTCATCAACAACGTCTCCATCACCGATCCCCTTTGTTTACTTGTTGTAATTCTAGATTGAATCTTGGATTTGCACTTGTCTTCAATTGTATCAACATACTTCATCCATATTCTATCCATGATGTTGATTGCCTTCATGTGTGAGTAGTTTCTTTTGTTCTTGGGGAGATGGAGAAACCCTAGTATGTGATTGAATTGAGATAAAGATTATTATGTGGTATTGTTCATTATGTGTATGTGTTAATTGGCTTTATCTTGATGTTGGGAGTTGTGCACCTCCTTAAAATTTGCCTCTTGCGGGGACTTGATGAAGGGGATTACTTGTTGGTAGACGGAAGGATGACAACACTTATTGTGATTATAAAGTAGTTGTCATTCTTTAGGTACTAACTTAGGGAATCAAGGAGAACTCATCAAGCCATGTCCATGCCATGGGAGAAATCCCTTAATAGTGCAGTATCACGATGGTTATCGGTTATTGTCGATTGTGGTTATGACGGATGATGTGAGCAGTGGTTGATGTCTATTCGTCCATATATGGAGCTCCTCCCACACATATCATAACTGGTCTTATTCATTATAATAATTTTTATCACTCTTTCTAATTACTAGCGGTGGATCCACTACTCCTTGAGAACTCTTTCCATCATCTTGCAAGCCTTCATAATCACACTCGCATGCTCTTGTTTACTTACAGCTTTAGTTTACTTGTTGTTCTCTTATTTGAAAACCCAAAAATATATTTTTATACAACAATCGCATTTTATCTTATTACTTAGAACTTTATTTAGCATTTATATTTTAGTATTTCATTCAAGAGATATTAGACTTCAGACTCCTTCTCCCCGTGGATCGATATCTTTATTTCGAAACTAGTTATAAATGATTTGTTCACTTGCAGTCATCAGTGGGTATCTTTGCTTTGAGGGTGATAGAACTTCACTGAGGTAATATACCGGCCTCTGGACGCCATGATTCTTCCCCTCTTTGGGTCTCTCAATAACCAAAACTATACTGACCACTTGATTTGTGGTGGCTATGTAGAGCAGCAAGGGTTCTTTTTCCTTAGGGGTGACACGATGACAAGGGATGTCGAGAGTGTTTTCTTTAGTGCTTTGAATGCTCACGGATCCTCGTCCGTCCACTCAAATTTTTCTCATTTCTTCATGAGGGCGTAGAAGGGAGCGCCTTTTCGCCAAGCTGAGCAATGAACCCGCTTAGCTCTACCACGCATCCGGCCAATTGCTGGACACCTCGGAGATTCGTCGGCTTCTTCATTGTTAATATTTCTTGTATCTTCTTGGTATTTGCCTCTACTCCTCTTGCCGAAACTAGGTATCCGAGGAGTTGCCCCGCCGGGACTCCAGAGGAACATTTTAGCGGGTTGAGTTTAATGCGGTACCTATCGAGATTATCAAATGTTTCCCGTAGGTCACAAATAAAAGTCTACTCTTGCTTGGTGGTGAAGTTGACGTCGTTGATGTAGACTTGGACGGTATTGCCAATTTGGCTTCCGAGGCAATTTTGCATCATCCGCTGGTACGTAGCACCCGCGTTTTAAGGCCGAACGACATCATTGTATAGCAGAATACACCATAAGGTGTTATAAATGCTGTTTTATCTTGGTCTTCTACTTTCATCCGGATTTGGTGGTATACAGAGTAAGCGTCCAAAAAGGAAAGACGTTTGCACCCAACGGTTGCATCGATAATCTAATCGATCCGCCAGAGTAGAAAGTGATCCTTTAGACAATGTTTATTGAGAGCAGTGAAGTCGATGCACATACGCAGCTCATTGGTGTTTTTCTTCAGGATACATACGTGATTAGCGACCCACGGTGCTTGCTTGATTTCCTTGATGAACTTAGCATCCATGAGGCGATGGATTTCTCGTCCAATGGCCTTTCTTTTGGGTTCTACAAAACGTCGGAGTGATTGATTCACAAGTCTAGCGTCATGATATATATTGAGTGTGTGCTCAGCGAGTTCCCTTGGGATTCTTGGCATGTCCGATGGTACCCATGCAAAAATATCCCAACGCTCATGGAGGAACTCGATGAGCGCGCTTTTCTATGCAGGACTAAGGTTGGTGGATACCAGGGCCGTTTTCTTTGGGTCCATGGGGTGAACCTGGATCTCCCTTGTATATTTTGATGTGTGGAAGGCCAAGTTAGGCATAACCCAAGATTCTGGTAGAGGCTCTGTATCTGCTAATATCTTTAGTTGCTCGAACTTTGTTTCCATCCCAAAGGATTCAGAGATTTTGTTGAATTCTCGGTCGCAATTATCGGATCGAGTGAAACTCCCCTGACTGCGATGATCCCGTTGGGCGCTGGCATATTTGTCACCATGTAAGCATAGCACGGTACTGCCATGAATCTTGCGAAATCCGGGTGCCCCAGGATCGTGTGGTACTAAGATGGCCAGTCCATGACTTCGAATTTGAGCTTCTCCTGCCTGAAATTTTTTCTTGATCCAAAGACAACGTCAAGATAGAATTTGCCTAAAGGAATTTTAGGTTTACCTAGGACTATCCCGTGGAAAGATGTTTCTGTTGGTGCCAAATTCGTCAGGGAGATGTTCATGGCTCATAGAGTTTTGGCGTATATGAGGTTGATGCTGCTGCCATCATCCATGAAGACCTTGCTCATATCATACCCGCCAATTTGTGCATCAACTATGAGAGCCGAATGACCCGGTCGAGGTACTCGAAGGGGATGATCAACTCTGCTGAAGGTGATTTCTTGTTCCAATCAGTGGAGGAATTCAGGGTTGGGGATGGTGCTATAACCACCATATTGACTTGTCAGATAATTAGCTTCTGGATCCTGTTGGATGGACGCCCTTTTTGAATCATGGACATTGCTCCAATGGACCTTGAGTACTCATCATCCTGGTTCCTATTCTCAGCAGGCTGCGGCTACCCTGCTGGCGCTGGTCCTGGAGGTGGCAGTAGGGCCACAAGAGCGAGAGTTCCTGGTGCTGCGATGTGGCCGCAATTTGTGGCATCGTTTACTTTTGCATTACATATTGCCTGCATCCCGATAAAAGTGTGGCAATCCTTCATGAGGTGAGTAGATCATCGTCTTCCCTCAGAGTTGACGTAAAGTGCATGTTGCATGGTACTTCTAGCATCTGCATTGGGGACATACGGAGTTCCCTTGGCTGGTATGGATAACTCAGTATGCGTTTTCCCGCGTCCTCTCGGCTGCTGCGGTACCCGCTGCTGCGGTTATCTCTTCTCCTGTTATCCTCCCTGACTAAGCCAGCTGCGACGTAGTTGGGTCTGTTGTAGCCATCAAGATTGCGCCTTCTCTTCTTATCATTGTTTCATCTATCATGGTCGTCCTTGGGTGAGCACCCGTGTTTGTTGTGCACGGCATCTTCGCCATCGGCCCAAGGGTTCGCCATATCCATCATGTGAGAGATTGTTGTCGGTTTCACCTGCCCCAACTCCTCGATGAAATCGTTCCTTTGCAATTCATTGTTTAAAGAATCTATCGCCCTCTCATTGGAGATGTGCTCCTTAGAATTTTTTATGATATTCCAGCATTGTATGTATGCCTTGATAGATTCTCTGGGTTCCTTCTTGCAAGCCCGCAGTTCCTCAATAGATGCGGGTCACTTAAACATGGACTTGAAGTTTTGGATGAACTTGTCCTCCAAATCGCTCCAACTGCTAATGGATTTTGCGGGTAGTTGCCTAAGCCATGAGTGCGCTGCCCTACTCAAGTGTAATTGGAGACTTTGCATTGCGGTGGCCTTTGACCCCCCCCCCTGTAATTTGATAGTTTGCAAGTAGTCAGCTAGTCATGCCTCGGGTTCTTGGAGCCCATCGTACTTTTGTCATTCATGAGGGGGTTTGAAATCCTTGGGTACCAGAGTCTTGCAAAACCGATAGGTAAAGCAGCTGGTGCCACAAGTTTCACGCTCATCGTCGCTTTCTCCATCATAATATCTTCGGCTACTGCGTTCCTCCTTGGATCTGTCGACCCTTTTCTGTGTAATGCCGTTTCTTGCATCGTCCCCCACAAAGAGTGTGTGAAGCGCACGTGGTGGAGGGAGCCAGATCATCAGGTGATCCCTGTGTGCAGAGAGTTGCTGTGACGGCGTGGTGATTTATCGGCTCACTACACGATTCCTTGCTCTCCTTGTGCAAGAGTTTCGCCTACCATACCCAATCCCATGAGGGTGGAGCGATGGATAACTTCCTACGAATCATTGGATGTTGGCTAATAGGTAATTTTGGGCGGTGACCAGGGCGGCCTGTGCTATTTTTTCTTTGATGTTACTCGCAGAATCAACTGACATGAATGACAAGTCCAAATCCCTTGCCAACTTGTGCCTTTCTTCTTCAGGGATACACGGCAGCTGCAAGGCGCTCCGTCTGGGCTATGGTCCTCCGGTGACGCTGCCGGAATTTTGGGTGGAGCTGAGATGTGCTCGGCGCAAGCTGGATTCGTCGGCTAACCTTTTCCTTTTGTCCAAAGACCGATGCAGCCGCAGTAGGTCCTTCCCCTTGTGGTGCAGCAAGTATTGGCAAGCCATTAATTCCTATCTTTGTGGCATCTACTGTCATGGGAACCGCACCTAATACGACATCTCAGGCCTTTTGCTAGACCGCTGGAGGAAACTGAAGTGTTAGGCCCTCACCATTGCATTCGCCTCCCCTGTTCATGACACGACGTTCTACTTCTTGCGGGTCCTGCCTATCTTCACGACGTCCTGCCACATCATCCATTAAAATATCTGGGTTAATAATCGGGTTACCGTTGGAGACGCAGGGCATTGAGGTTCCTTCGTCCTGGATCATGCACATTTGGCGATGCCTCATGCTTGATTGATTGTCATCGCCACTGTACCCATAAGAGACACTAATTTGTGATCAAGCGAAGTCCCAGGGATCTTGCTCTGGGTATGATTCCCCCTTCTTGATTCTATAATAGATGCTTTCTTCGGTTTCTTTAGGAAGTGCACTTGACGAGCTTAGGCTGCGTTGCAGTGTTGACTGGGAAAATGAGCCGAAAGAGAGACCGTCATATAGATCTGCCAAATCTTATAGATCTCTAGAGTTTCTGCAAATTCCTTTGGCAGTTGTCGGATCAGAGATGACCTTTCCTATTGAGCCGATGGACGATGCTGGTGTCATTGTAGGCGATGTTGGTATGGCCGACCGATCTAAGCTGAGAGGAGCAGAAAGGCAGAGATTCTCGGGTGCTCCCACCCGAAAGTGGAAACTTCTGATCATGAGGTCGGTCTCCTGGTCAAAGTTGACGAGAGCCGATAAAGGGGTGGGTGGGCGCGGATCAGCGAGATTGTAATGGACCTCACCAACCTTGATCGTCGAGTTGTTGCTTGATGAAGGGGAAGCCGCCGAATCCATGTATCCAATGCTCAAAGTTCCCACATACGACGCTAATTGACGAGGGGTAACCTCGACAATGCCCATTGTTATGGACTTAGGGTTTCTTGGAAAGAGAGCATTGGGGATTTTGTCGGCTGATCATACAAACAAGGGAGTCGATGTAGTCTAATTATTGGAAAAGCTCACTTACAAAGTCGTTGGTTCGCTAGTTGCAATCTAGCTCACAACATATTGCAGAGAAAACTAAGGTGCCCTCTCCGTCGGGTCCTCCCAGCTTTTATATGAGAGGCTGAGTCCTGGATCCGTAGCCGGAGAGATTACATGTTTATGTTTACAACACGAACTCTATGTCGGTTCCTGATTATTCCTTGGTAGGTAAGGAAAGTCTTTATTCGTCGGGTGCTTCTTGGACTTTGTTGGGACTTAGTGGGCCATAAGATTTTATATGCCTAGGGTAACTAATCATAGGGACCCGATATGTCTTACCCATGTCATATACCAAATGGTCAGATCTCGGACAAGTAAAATATCGCGAGACAAAAGAAATTTGATTACTGCGAAAAAGTTTCAAACGATCATTGGATTTTCTTCGATCATGTCCACATAGTTCTTTAACCAGTAGGGAGACACACTTAAGGGTATTCGATGCATTTGAGTGGATAGGGAACACATGAGAATACACTAGACATCGCAGGAATTGTTATGTCGAATCTTCTGGAATAGTTTCGGTGTATCAAAACAAATCAAGGGATTAGGTTGTTAATGTGTTCATTAAATGAAGTGTTCATAAATTAAGTGTTCATTAAATTGAGTGGCATTAAACCAAGTGAATTAAAGTGCTTAATTAAAAGACCTTTGATTTTTGAGTGGGAATTAATGGATTTATGGTGACCCTTTGATTTGTGTGAGTGGAGACTCCACTACCATCATGAAGGGAATATGCCCGAGAGGCAATAATAAAGTGGTTATTATCGTATTCCTTATTTATGATAAATGTTTATTTTGCATGCTATAATTGTATTAATACGGAAATGTTAATACATGTGTATTTAATAAACAAAAAGAAAGTTCCTAGTTATGCCTCTTTTATAAACTAGCTCGTTGATTAACAAGATGATCAAAGGTTTCCTGATCATGGACATCGGATGTTGTTAATAACGAGGTCACAACATTGTTGGAATGATGTGATGAACATTCATACGAAGTATAGCATTACGATCAAGGTCATTGTGTTTATATTCCTATAACATCGTACGAAGTAATCTTAGTCCTTAGACCATGAGATCATGTCAATCACTAACACCGGAAGAGTATCTTGATAACATCAAACGTCACACCGTAACAGGGTGACTATAAAGATGGGTTCAGTACTATGAAGGTGTTATGTCGAGGCTCATGGATCAAGAGTGGAATTTGTCCATCCCGATGACGGAGAGATATACTCTGGGCCCTCTCGGTGATATCACATTAGTTAGCTTGCAAGCAAGTGATTTGATCACTAGAATGTTATATCACGGGAACGAGAAAAAAGTACATGTCGGTAACGAGATCAAACTAGGTATAGGGATACCGATGATTGAATCTCAGACATGTAATATATCACGAGACAAAGGGATTGAGTTACATGCGTATAAGGTTCACACGATCACAAAAGTCATCGTTGAATGTGTGGGAGTCAGTACGGATCTCCAGGTCCCGCTGCTGATTATTGATCGGAGAGGGGTCTTAATCATGTCTACATTATTCACGAACCGTAGGGTGAGACACTTAAGGGATATCGACACCATTCAGAGCAAATGATATGCCAGAGAAAGAAAAAGAAAGCGCAGGAATTTATTTTACTAGACACCGGAATCGTTTCGGTTGAAATTGTTGAAACTGGTTCTGCATATGAAATTGAAATGTTGTAAGGGGTTGTATGTGAATGTTTGTTAAATAGAGTAATTAACAAAATCCTGAATAAATAAATAAAAGAGTTTTATTTAAATGAGAGCTTGCATTAGATTTGGTGGAAATTTAATGCATGTGAGTGGATTTTTGAGTGGAGGCATTTTTATGGGAGTGGAGGCTTTTCATTTTAAGTGGGATCCCCACCCACATGAATGTGGAAGAGGTGGGGGCAGCCACCATGGCTGGGCGCCATGCCCCTTGGGGTGCCCCCCTCTCCCTATAAAAGTCCCCCTCTCCTCCTCTCACACCACACCTCCTCATGAAGGATCTCTCTCCCCCCTTTAGAATTTCCCCATGGTCTCGGATCAGCGAGATACATATTTCCGGTGGCTTTTTCTGTAAGGATGCACCACTGCTTTGCGGTGACTTTATCACGATCTTGAGATCGGCAAGCATTCGACTACATCATCCACGAGTACAACCTCGTTAACGCTATACGGTCTTCAAGGGTATGTATTCTATGAATGTATATCCACCTGTTGCTTGTATCTAATAGATAGATCTTGGTACATAGTTGTTCCCATCGTAGAATTTTTTTTGTTTTCTATGCTGCGAACCCTACACATCAAGAGGGGAGATGTGGGGGGGCAACACTAGGGGCTGGTTCATGCCTCTTGGGCACAACCCCCATCTCCTATAAAGGGAGGAGGTGGATACCCCCTCTCCACACAACATTCCATCTCTCTTATATGCCCTTTGGTTGGCATCTTCCTCCTCTTACTAGCTTGTCCATTGCCACGAATGAGGTGCTTAGGCGAAGCCCTGCTCAAGATCTTCCCCTACACCACCTCTACCATGCCATAGTGTTGCTGGAGTTCTCGGGGATCCACTACTTCCGCTGCCTGGCTGGAGCGGGGGACGAAAGTCGTCAGCACACTGTACGTGTGACCGATTACGGAGGCACTGCCCTCTTGTAGCGCTTATCGTTTGTACGTCCTTAAGGACAGTCGTATACATCTACATCAACCACGTTTGTTTGTGGGAACATTATCCCGCTAACGGTCTTCAAGGGTGAGTCCATCTGAAACCATTACATAGTATCTCCTTGATTCGATCTTGGAAGTTGCATCTGTAGGATTTTTTTTGTTTTATGCAACTAACCCCATCACCGAATTCTCTAAAAACAGGCTATTCGCCCCGCTTTATAGATAAAGCAACATCCAGGTATCAGCTAGGCATACAATAGTTGCAACGTTAACTGCTGTTATCGCCATATTTTGGCCAAAGGAGGAGTTGGGCCGTGATCAAGATGGGCTTAGAAGATACGTATATTCAGCGTGTTGTTAATCGGCTTTGTGCGTAGATTTGGGCTAAATTGCCCGTGTATCTTGTATCATAGTAGGTTTCGTTTCAGTTTAGGTAAAGATAGAATTGTAGAGTTATTCCAAAAGTAGAGAGTCTCCGGACTATAAATATGTACGTAAGGTTATCGCGAAAAAGGAGGACAATCACGTTCACAACAAACACAATCTCGGCGCATCGCCACCCCTTGTTTCTAGGGTTTTCTCTCGGGTAAGTGTCATGCTGCCTAGATCGCATCTTGCGATCTAGGCAGTATCTACTTATGCGTTATCTAGTGTTACTCGTACTGAAGCCTTGTTGATGGCGAGTAACACCACTATCATAGATTTGTTTGGGTTAGCATCAGTACTTTTCGCTATGATTGTTTAGTTATGCTGCCTATAGAAATATCGCCGCCTTTGCACCTTTCCCGGGGGTAAAGGTGGCGTCTTGCTTGATCTTTATTTAAGTCAATTTGATCTGTTATAGTTGTACCTTGTTTTCCAAGGTTTAGTTTGATATCCACATGATCAGGCCTTGCAAACGGGTTGAACGATCCAGTAATACGTAAGATATGGTTTATCGATCTTAGAGGGGACGTTCCGGGAATTGACTTTATGTTGGTTTTTAGGCTTTCTCTAAGATTAGTTTTCTACTATCTTTTGTATCTACCAGGCTCAATTACGTGTAGGATGTTCCAGTCATGAGGTGAAAACGTTAAACTTTCGTAGATCGATTTAACTTGTATTGATAAAGCAAAAACCCCATGTTATAGTAGATTTAATGCAGAACCATGGGATGACCGGCTCTAAGAGCCGATTCACAGGGAAACCTGGGAGCCGGTTACGGCTCGAATTTTACATATGTTTGTTTGCCATGCAGGAAAACAATCGAAGCAATTTTTCACCTTCCTGATCAGGTATAGGTCAGGTGGCACGCCCTCGAACCAAGCCAGGGCGCGTGCCGGAACTTTGCGGGCCGTTGCCCGAGGGACCAGGGCCCACCAGCCGCTCTGGGAGCCTCCCGGCTCTTCGTGTTGCTCGTCGCTGTTCGCCGATGAGTTTTGGCAGGCAACACATTCTGGCACGCCCGGTGGGACCTTCAACAACGTCTACATCAACATCCGACGCTGCGATGGACGACAGACCAGTCACGTACGATGAGCTGTCTGATGAGTTCAAGGCAAAATATGATGATGTCAAAGCTCTCTTCGAAGCCGATCTCATCGGCTCTTTTGAGAGGACTCGTAAGCACGGGATCAGGTGGAAAGGGTTCTCACCCGAGGGTGCTCTTGATGAGGTAGATCTGTCTGTTCCTTCAGAGGACCGCACCAGAGCTCTACGCCAAGAAGTCAACTACATGGTGGCTCATTCTCTTCACCGCCATTCTGAGAGCTTGGTAAACGCGTTCGAGCGGGTAGCAGTTCGCGTGGTTCAGGAGATCATGAAACATCAGTATTCTCCGTCGGGGCCCACTCTAGGAACTCACCAGGGAGAAAGACCGCTCCAGGCCAGGCCACCACTGCCATTCACACTTGCAGCTCCAGAGCCACCAGGGGCACCAGCGTACATCGTCTACAAGGTTGGAGGCGACCCTGGCGATTGCCAATTCCTGTGTGAACCACCTAAAGAAATCCCACATGGATACGTGTGCACCTACGTGCCAGACTCCAACAGTTTGACACGCACAAACCAGATTGCAACGGCAGGGATTGCTGGAACAGGTGCTTCGGGAGCAGGTGTTTCCGGAGCAGGAATCTCGGGGATGGACGCCGACAAACAAGCGTGGCTGGCCAAGTATGCCACCGGAACAAGTCATGAGAATCTAGCCCCTACAGCTCAAACAGTGGAGCAAATCGGTACCATCCTGAGAGACCAGTTCGGCTTCGTGCTGAAGAGAAGGACAATCGGCTATTCAAAGCCGTACCCCAACGAGTTTGATCTGATTCCGCTGCCACCCAAATATAAGCTCCCTGAGTTCTCAAGATTCAGCGGGTCAGATGGGTCAAGCTCGATCGAGCACATAAGCCGATACCTGGCACAGCTAGGCATGATTTCGGCATCGGATCAGATGCGCGTAAGATTTTTTGCACAATCTCTGACGGGACCAGCCTTCGGGTGGTACACCTCGCTGCCACCTGATTCAATTCGCACCTGGAAGCAACTAGAAGAGCAGTTCCACATCCAGTACCATTCAGAGGCTACTGAGGCTGGCATTGCAGACCTGGCGCAAGTACGACAGAAGCGGGGAGAAACTGTAGCCGAATACATCCAGCGCTTCAGGACCGTCAAGAACCGATGTTACTCAGCTCGTTTAACTGAGAAGGAAGCAGTCGAGCTGGCAGTGTTGGGTCTCTTAGCACCCATCAAGGATCTGGCTTTCCAAGTGGAGTACAACTCATTGGCGCACATGGCCCAGAAACTGACGATGTATGAACAACGCCATCCCGAATTGTACCAAGACAAATTCAAACGTCCTATAGGACTGGTTGATGCAGAAGAAGATGATCCTACACAAGACCAGGAAGTGGCTGTAGCCGAATGGGCTCGAGGGGCAGATCCTGTGTCCTGCAAATGGGTGAAACAGCAAGGGCCTGCAAAAGGGTTTGACTTCGATGTGAGCAAAGCCGAGCAGATATTCGATTTACTGCTGAAGGAGAAGCAGCTGAGGTTACCCGAAGGCCACAAAATCCCTACGACTCAGGAAATGCACGGGAGACCATACTGCAAGTGGCATCATTCGTTCACCCACACCACCAATGATTGCAAAGAGCTGCGTCGCCAAATCCAAATGGCGATAGAGCAAGGCCGTCTGATCCTTGGGCAGGTCGCCATGAAAGTGGACACAAACCCATTTCCCGGCGTCAACATGGTAGAGCTCAGTCGCTCCGCGAGGCGTCAGCTAGATTTCTCGTTCGGCGTTAATATGGAAGGATCTAGGTACCACCATGACTACGAGGAGGAGGGTGGTCGCTCTCGGGGCAAAGAAAGAGAGAAGGCTGGTCCACGCGACCGGCCCAGCCACAATGACAGGCGGCACTTAACAGAGGAACAAGTGAGGAAAGTGCGATATCAGAAGCCACATTCCACGCACCTCCTTAACAAGTATGAGCGTCAGTATGACCAACGTCGCCGGCACGACAGAAACGACGGAGGATACGAGCACCTTGCCAGGGAACCGTCAAAAGAAAAGGGAGGCGCAGACAAGCATTGGGATTGCCCATTCTTCAAATATTGCTGGGACGCGGGAATGAGCCGATTGCCTACGATCGACAACTGCCCGGAATGCGGACAGCAGCCAGAAGACACGGGGCCAGTGTCAGTGTTCAAACGCCTAGGGCCTCTCCCACCACAGAGCAGCCGCAGGGGAGCATCCCGAGCACAAGGTCTCAAGGAGCCAGTGGGTGACAAAGAAGAAGACAGGTATCACCGTCCAAGGTGGTGTCCCGACGGACTCAGGCACACCCAAAAGCGTAGAGTGCAGCGGCTACGTAATTTGGAGGAAGCCGAAGCACAGTATCTCCACGCTTTGAAGAAAGCACGGCCTGATCTGGCCGTCAAAGTGAGGCAGACTTTAGAAGCGGAAGAGCACCCGAGCAGGAAGGAGTGGCGCCCCAAACCGGTAAAAGCCGATGCAAAGACATCGGCTGGCACAAACATGGTGTTCATACTTCCGTCAGAATTCTGCGCACCAAGAACCAAAGAGCTACCCGTGGCACAGTTCGACTGCGGCCCACGGCCGGTTATTTTTGAGAAGCCGCGGGAGAAGGGTTACAAGCATCTGAAAGCCTTATACCTACGAGGTTACATCAATGGGCAACCTGTCACCAAGATGTTGGTGGACACCGGAGCGGCAGTCAATATCATGCCATACTCCATGCTACGGCGTTTGGGACGCTCCGCCGCAGATTTGATCAAAACCAACGTCACGTTAAGCGACTTCAACGGGCAGACTTCGGAAACGCAGGGCGTACTGAACGTGGATCTGACCGTGGGCAGGAAAACCATCCCCACGTCATTCTTCGTCATGGACAGCAAGAGCACTTACACTGTCTTGCTAGGAAGGGATTGGATTCACGCTAATTGCTGCATCCCGTCCACGATGCACCAGTGCCTAATCCAGTGGGATGGAGATGAAGTGGAGGTCATCCACGCAGATGAGTCTATCGAGGTCTCCATTGCTGGCATGAACGTCTGGGAAGCAGAAGACCAAGAGCCGATCTCTGGAATCAATCTAGACGGCTGTGAACGCATCGAGGCTACAAAAAACGGGGTGAGGCTGGTCTTATCCACCGGCCTGACAGAGTAGCAGAGCCCACGACGGCGCGTGGTACGGCCGATCCCTGTGATCGGCCACAAAAAACAAAAAGCGGCAATCTTACGACAAGCAGATCGTGCAGTCGTAGCAGGCAGATTCCCAACCATGTTAAAGCCGTAAGGTGTACACCATCCTTGACTAATGCAATAAAAAAGGGGGCCGATTCAGGCAATCGGCCCAAATTATTTTTATTAACTTCACCTACTGTTTGCCCTGTGCTTAGCATAGATTTGACAGGTGACGGAAAGCTAGGGTATGGATTTACATCTGCTGATGAACTAGAAGAAATCGACATTGGTCCTGGGGATAAGCCACGACCAACTTTTATCAGCAAAAGGTTGGATCCAAGGCTGCGGGATCCGATGATAGCCCTGTTGAAACAATATCCAGACTGCTTCGCCTGGGACTACACAGAGATGCCCGGTTTAGACAGGAGCATCATTGAGCATAGACTCCCGCTTAAAAAAGGATTTCGGCCGTTCCAGCAGCGGGCACGGCAGATGAAGGCCGAAATTCTAGAACAAGTCAAGAAGGAGGTCGAGAAAATGTTGGCAGCCGATTTAATCAGGCCTTGCAGGTATGCTGAATGGATTTCTAATATCGTACCTGTGGAGAAAAAGGATGGCCGGTGGCGTGTCGCCATAGATTTTCGGGACCTCAACAGAGCTACCCCAAAAGATGAGTATCCAATGCCGGTGGCAGAAACATTAATCAACGCAGCGGCTGGCCATAATATCTTGAGCTTTATGGATGGGAATGCCGGCTACAACCAAATTTTTATGGCTCCCGAAGACATACACAAGACTGCGTTCAGAGTACCAGGCTCGGTGGGGTTGTTTGAATACGTTGTCATGACGTTTGGGCTGAAAAATGCTGGTGCCACGTACCAAAGAGCCATGAACTACATTTTCCATGATCTGATCGGCAAGCTGGTGGAAATTTATATCGATGACGTAGTGGTCAAGTCTGCCTCAGTAGAAGGACACTTGGGCGATCTGCAACGCGTCCTGGACCGAACGAGAAAATTCGGACTACGGATGAACCCAAAGAAGTGCGCCTTCGGGGTAACGGCCGGTCAGTTCTTGGGTTTCTTGGTCCATGAACGCGGGATTGAGATCGGCCTGAAAAGTCAGGAGGCAGTGCGAACAATGAAGCCACCCACCACAAAGAAAGAACTGCAGTCTCTCATCGGCAAGATCAACTTCGTCAGAAGATTCATCTCTAATCTATCAGGAAGGATAGAGCCGTTCATGGGACTAGTAAAAATAAAATCTAACGAGGAATTCCGCTGGGGCGCAGAACAGCAGCAAGCCTTTGACGAGATCAAGGAATATCTGACGACGCCGCCAGTGTTGGTTCCACCCCAGCCGGACAAACCGTTCTACATTTACCTGTCAGTAGCTGACACCTCCATCGCCTCGGTGGTAGTGCAAGTTTATGATGGGGTGGAGCGAGTCGTATTTTACATAAGCAGGAGGATGCTGGACGCGGAGACAAGGTATCCTGATATTGAGAAATTATGCCTCTGCCTGTTTTTCACCTGCACCAAGCTGCGCCACATTTTGCTATCAGCAGAGATCATCATCATATGCAAATCAGACGTCGTAAAGCACATGTTGTCGGCTCCTATGTTAAAAGGCCGACTGGGCAAATGGATGTTTGCATTATCAGAGTTTGACATCCGGTACCAACCCGCGAAAGCAGTTAAGGGACAGGCGTTGGCCGATCTTATTGCTGAAAGGATCAACACCAACATAGCAGCACTGTCCATAAGAGCGTGGGCTATGTTTTTCGACGGATCAGTTTGTGACGATGGTTGCGGCATCGGCATTTTACTCGTGTCGCCCCGGGGGGCAACATTTTCCTTCTCCATTAGATTGTCTACCTCTCGCACCAACAATGTAGCCGAGTATGAGGCGATACGCAAGGGGATGGAGTTGCTCATCGAAGCTGGAGCGGAAGCAGTGGAAATATTCGGAGACTCCAAACTGGTAATTTCTCAGCTCACAGAGGAATATAAGTGTGAGAGTGAATCGCTCTTCCCATTATGGATGCAATGCCGTGAGCTGATGGCACAGTTCCGATACATAAACTTCACCTGGATCCCGCGGTCGCAGAATACCGAAGCGAACGATCTTGCACAAATGGCTTCAGGCTACAAGGACGTAGCAGAGGGAACCGATATTCAGGTGCAATTCCTGGACGCAGACGACTGGAGAGCCGATATCTTCAATTACTTGAAAGATTCGGCTCGGGGGGCACCTAAACGGATAAGATACAAGGCCATGAAGTATGTGCTCATCGGGGACGACATGTTTTACAGGACTCTTGAGGGGTTATTACTCAAATGTCTGGGAACAGCCGAGGCCAATCGGCTCCTACACGAGGTACATGAAGGCGCCTGTGGAACTCACCAATCGGCTCATAAGATGAAGTGGTTGATCAGACGATCAGGGTTTTATTGGCCTACCATGATCGAGGACTGTTTTAGGTACTATAAAGGGTGTCAAGCATGTCAGAGATTTGGAAAAATCCAGATGGTACCCGCGTCTGCAATGAATCCCATCATCAAGCCTTGGCCATTCCGAGGTTGGGGCATGGATATGATCGGCAAGATCAATCCTCCGTCAAGCAAAGGCCACATGTGGATCTTGGCCATCACGGATTATTTCACCATATGGGTGGAAGCCGTCCCTATGAAATCAGTAAGTTCAAAAGATGTTGTCGATTTTGTGAAAGAGCACGTCATTCATAGGTTTGGGATTCCTCAGACTATCACAACCGATGGAGGATCGGTTTTCACTTCTCACGAGTTCAGGGAGTTCTGTGAGGACACAGGGATTAAGCTGATTCGGTCATCTCCGTACTATGCTCAAGCAAATGGGCAAGCTGAAGCATCCAACCAGAGCCTTATCAAGCTGATCAAGAGGAAAATCGATGAGCACCCTAGACGTTGGCATGAGGTTTTATCAGAGGCTTTATGGGCTTATCGCATGTCATGTCATGGAGCGATAAAAACCTCGCCATACCATCTGGTCTATGGACAAGAAGCCGTGTTGCCTTGGGAAATTACGGCTGGATCGAGACGCGTCACCTTTCAGAACGATCTGACGGCTGAAGAATATGCAACTTTGATGAGTGACAGTGTTGAAGATGTGACTGAGCTTAGGCTGTGGTCGCTGGAAAAAATCAAAGAGAACAAGGCCAAAGTAGCTCGTGCATACAACAAGAAGGTGAGACCCAAGGAGTTCCACGTTGGCGATCTGGTATGGGAAGCGGTATTGCCATTAGGAACTAAGGATGCAGCATATGGTAAATGGTCCCCAAATTGGCACGGGCCATACAGGGTCGATCAAGTTTTAAGAGGGAATGCGTACATGCTGGAAGAGCTGGACGGCGTAAAATTCCCAGTGGCGGTCAACGGTCAACATCTCAAGAGATATTTCCCAAGCATGTGGGATGATGGACAGTAAAACATGGGGGGCCGATGCATGAAATCGGCCAGGTAAAAAAGCACGTGAGATATTGAACAGCAAAAATGTGGGGGCCGATATCGAAAATCGGCCGAATAAGAGCAAGAATATATAGCCGATGCACGGTCATCGACTTTAGAGGTCCACACACATTACAAACAGGTGCCAGTTTACACATACGAGCTACTGAAGAATGCCTCGAAGGCGTGGAAGGCGTCAGCACGGATACGATCCACCTCGGCGATCTCGGCTTCGTCATCTTCATCTTTGCCCGTCACTAGCTGCTTGCTCAGGGCGCGTATGCCTGCCAGATCGGTCTTCAGTTGAGCTTTGAGGCCTTCCGCCTCGTTTTGGGAACGGGCTATGGATTCTTCCTTGTCACGGATGAGCTGTTTAGTCACCCGGACCTTCTCCTCAAGATCTTCCAGCTCCTTTTTCAAGGATGCGAGCTCGGCGGTGCTGACGGAGGTGTCAGTTCTAGCATCCAGAGACGCCTTTTTCTCATTAAGTTGCTGACATTTTTCTGCAATATCGGCTTTCAGCGGGAGTTGGGCATGGCGCAGGTGGATCCTTTCACGGGCTAGTTTCACCCGTGGCCCGAAAAGGGACAGATTTGCAACCGACCAAAGCTTCACTTGCAATGTGCCTGGAAGATGATCCTGAATTTCGGCAAGAACGCTCTTCACTTCTTCAGAACCCTCGATCAACTCCTCGAGTGGGGAGGACAACAAGGTTTTAAGACGCTGGAATTGAGGTGGAGCAATCCTGGCTTGTGGTTCAGCATGGGCAACAGAGGGAGTTGGTTCGATGGATTCAGGGTCGAACGACAGCAAACCTGAAAGATCGCAACTCTGGCAGCCAGAAAAGCGTCAGTATGCGTCTAAACATACAAGGCCGGACACAAAAAACTTAAACGTACCTCTCCTATCGAGGGGATAGCCGATGAAGAGACCATCGGTTTGTGTGTGGTCGCTGGAGGCTTGGCCAGGTTGGTAGCCGTTTCATCTACACCTTCGGGGGTCCCCAGATCCGGCGTCAGCACGGCCCCGGCCTTCCCACTAGAAGCATCAGTTGCCTGTATAAAAGGTAATTTACCAATGTAAAAAAACAATGAATCGGCAGGAAAAAGGGAGTAAGGGGCAGGAGCATAAAAGATGAGGATTTTTCAAAACCGCTTGGCTCGATGAAGAGACTGGTGGTCCTTGACGAGCTCTCTTGGGACCCGATACTGGCCCAGCCTCGACTGGTGCTCGGGGGGCAGCAGGCTCAGGAACAGACCTTTTCCTAGAAGCCGATGGTGGCACATCTGGCTGGCTCGGGGTGATGGTCCTCTCAGAATCCGTTGGGCTCGATTCTCCCTCATCGGGTTGTTCGTCCTCGTGGGAAGAATCCTCAATGGAGGCCTGCAAAAGAAAGGAAGGATGTTAGATACGAGCGCGTCTGCCATAATGAAGAGTAAGGAGAATTAACTGAAAAGATGGGTCAACCTACATGCGAGCTTTCTGGAGAAGGGCTCCGGCGCCTCAAGGTTTTCCTGGCAGCTACATTCCTCGTAGTTGTTCTTGTCCTAGTTGGAACCCGGGGGGCAGCTGGTGCTAAAGTTCCTTGCTTTTTAGAGGCCGATTGGGGTGTTATCGGCTGTTTCTGCATTATGACCTTTTTTAGAGGTGGCGAGTTTTTGCAGAAAAGAACCACAGGAGCTGGTGGAAAGAACTCAAAGGGGGAGCCATCATTGTGTGTAGGCTCAGGACCATCTTGTTGCTGCAAAGGGAGAAATGGATTAGTAAAAGGACCAATTGCAAGCTGCATCAAGAAAATTTGCAAGTAGTAGTACCTGTTCCACAGGGACGTCGTGATCAGCATCGAGTTGTTTCAACAGCGGTCCCAGAGCTTTCCTGAAAACGTGGGTTTTCCACATCGTCCACCAGTCTTCGAAGCCGTCAGTTGACGAAGTGAAGGTGAGGTCGTTTGGAATAGGGATGGTCAGAGCATCAAAGAAGGAGTAACACCTCTGACTGGTGAGAGGATCAGGCAGGTCGGCTCTGCACTCCGTAAGATGATGGAGAAAGAAGTGGGGAGCTACTTGTCCAAGGCCAAATTGGCGGGCTACTAAGACTGGCTGGTAGAATTCATACCCCGGTTTGATTATTCTGTTGGACGTACTCATGCCAACTGGAAGGAAACAGGGACGAATCACGGTGGAAAAGAGCTGCCGAGTGCTAGTGTCATCGGCAAAATTGTCCAGCCTAAAGGAGAGTGGATTTTCAAAGTGTTCCGATTCCTCCATATAGGGGAAGAAGGTAGGGTTATCCAGGCCCTGGAAGAAAGTGCTGAACCACTTGGATGCTTCCTGAGGGGATAACTTGCTGCCTGGCAGCCTGTATAAGGCTTGGCCATAACTAGTGCATCGGATCTGTTTCCCTTTTACATCAGGAAAGGTGCAACTCGCTAGGAGGGGGAAGTCTGGGATGTGGTTTTGAAAGTACAGCTGAGCCCATAACTGAATGAACCACCAAGGACCACCTGTTTTGATTGCTATGCCTGAGAACAGCTTAGCAGACATCAATCGGAGATATCGATAGACCTCTCCAAGGAACAGTTTGCCGATACCAAGTTGAGTACCTTTGGCCAGTTCATGGGCTAAGGAAAGATAGTTTTTGGTTGGAGCAAGGGAAGGGCCACAGAAGATGAAATGCTCTAGCCAGAAGTTGAGAAAGGTTGTGTGTTCTTTCTCTGAAACAGGGCCCTTTGTCTTCATATGGCGTTGGAGATAAGCACCCCAACTTGTACAGTCTGTTTTGGAAGACAGTTTGTAGGGGACTTTGGTCAGTTTGAAAGCAGAGGGACTGGGTGGTGTAACATCCAGACCAGTGATCATCACCACGTCTAGCAATGTTGGTGACATAGGGCCATGGCCAAATATAAAGCAGTTCAGAGCGTCAGACCAGAAATAGCCGATGGTTTTGAGAAGATTCTCGTGTTTTTCAAGAGGAGACAACGATAGATGCAAGGCATCGGCTATGCCCAACGTTTCCCATTGGGATTGGTAAGCTCTAGCTACCCTACTGAACCAAGAAACCCAATGTTCAGGGGGATTAGGCCAGGCTCGCAAGCAGTCGGCCCAAGAGTTCAGATCTGGGTCTTGACTTACAAAGGGGATCCTATTTGCTTCGCAAGAAATCAGATGGGCAGGACTAGAATCTGAACGAGGGCCAAGACAGAGAGAATTTGGGAGAGAAGGATGCGGCAGTAGAATATCTGAAACCTAGAAAGATTAATAGTGGAATAAAGGCATTAATTCAGGTGTTCGCCATTAAGTTCTAACATTACGTTCAGACTGCGAGGGGTAGGCGTACCTTCAGACCGGAGACCTCTGGATTGGTGCTGGACGATTCTGCCATCTGGTTTGCCAGCGGAGATGGATCTATGCAGATTGAAGATTGAGGGTGCTTGTTGCTGTGAGCTCGATCTGGTCGGTGGGCAGTTGGGGATCTAGGTCGCCCTTTTTGAAGGAAGTCGCAGGTTACCGTTTAAAACTAAGAGGTGGCCGTTTAGGTTTGCCTAAGTATGCCACTGAGTTTGACCTTGTCAATGATTTTAGGAAAGCCGATGTGCATCGGCTCTTTGGGTTATAGTTTGGTTGACTGTGAGGACGTGACAAGATGAAAGCCGATACGTTGCCATCGGCTCCTGGAGCATCGACTTATTGTTGTTATCAACAAAATTGGGGCGGAAAGACAATCTTCGAGAAACGAATTTCTTCATTCATTCATTCAAAAGCGGATTGCTTACAAACGACCGATGGATTACAAAAGGAAGCATACTACTACTACTACTAATTCCTAATCTAGGCCGAGGTCGTCGTCGCTGCTGCCGCCGCCGTCTTGTTCGCTGTCTTCAGCGCTGCTGCCGGCGTCGTCTTCGCTGCTGCTGCTGAGGAAGCCAGTAGGGGCCTCCTCGTCCTCGTCCTCGTCATCGTCGTCGTCTTCGGACCCGGCGCGGAAGCGCTTCGTCGGCGGATACTCGTCGGAGGAGGTGTCCTCCTCCGATTCCTCCTTCTCGTCGAAGGACTCGACGCCGTCCCACGACCAGGCGTCGTCGCTGCTCTTCGCCTCCAGTTCCCCGTCAACGAGGAACTGTAGGCTCTCTTCACCGTCAGTCAGGGACGCATCGTCCTCTGACCAGACGGCGAAATCCCAGTCCCTTTCGTCCCACCATCGTGGGGCGAAAGTACTGTACGCCGCCGTGGGCGGGTGCTCTGGCGTCGGCTCGCGGTCGCTCATCGAGTTGGAGGCGTAGGAAGACAAGCCAGAGGAAGCAGAGGAGGCCATGGCGAGAAAGAGGGTTTTTTCGGCGGAGGAAGAAGGGTTTTCTGGCTACTGGAGAAAGATGGGGACTGCGAACTGCTCAGACGGATTTAAATAAGGGGAATATTGGAGAGACGGTTCAATGCCATAGCAGTTTCCCAGATTGCACTGCCAAAATCGTCAAATCATGCAGTGCGAAGGAGTTGAGAAGACAGGGCATCATGATGAAGGGGTGGCGTGATGATCCTGTTCTGCCACGCGTTCTGTCAACGCGCAACCCGATACAAAAAAAAAAGAAGAGGTGGCGAGGAAAAAACATCAGCGGAGTGGTTTTGGAATTATTATTGCCAAAACCAGGGGGGCATGTGTTATCGCCATATTTTGGCCAAAGGAGGAGTTGGGCCGTGATCAAGATGGGCTTAGAAGATACGTATATTCAGCGTGTTGTTAATCGGCTTTGTGCGTAGATTTGGGCTAAATTGCCCGTGTATCTTGTATCATAGTAGGTTTCGTTTCAGTTTAGGTAAAGATAGAATTGTAGAGTTATTCCAAAAGTAGAGAGTCTCCGGACTATAAATATGTACCTAAGGTTATCGCGAAAAAGGAGGACAATCACGTTCACAACAAACACAATCTCGGCGCATCGCCACCCCTTGTTTCTAGGGTTTTCTCTCGGGTAAGTGTCATGCTGCCTAGATCGCATCTTGCGATCTAGGCAGTATCTACTTATGCGTTATCTAGTGTTACTCGTACTGAAGCCTTGTTGATGGCGAGTAACACCACTATCATAGATTTGTTTGGGTTAGCATCAGTACTTTTCGCTATGATTGTTTAGTTATGCTGCCTATAGCCATATCGCCGCCTTTGCACCTTTCCCGGGGGTAAAGGTGGCGTCTTGCTTGATCTTTATTTAAGTCAATTTGATCTGTTATAGTTGTACCTTGTTTTCCAAGGTTTAGTTTGATATCCACATGATCAGGCCTTGCAAACGGGTTGAACGATCCAGTAATACGTAAGATATGGTTTATCGATCTTAGAGGGGACGTTCCGGGAATTGACTTTATGTTGGTTTTTAGGCTTTCTCTAAGATTAGTTTTCTACTATCTTTTGTATCTACCAGGCTCAATTACGTGTAGGATGTTCCAGTCATGAGGTGAAAACGTTAAACTGTCGTAGATCAATTTAACTTGTATTGATAAAGCAAAAACCCCATGTTATAGTAGATTTAATGCAGAACCATGGGATGATCGGCTCTAAGAGCCGATTCACAGGGAAACCTGGGAGCCGGTTACGGCTCGAATTTTACATATGTTTGTTTGCCATGCAGGAAAACAATCGAAGCAATTTTTCACCTTCCTGATCAGGTATAGGTCAGGTGGCACGCCCTCGAACCAAGCCAGGGCGCGTGCCGGAACTTTGCGGGCCGTTGCCCGAGGGACTAGGGCCCACCAGCCGCTCTGGGAGCCTCCCAGCTCTTCGTGTTGCTCGTCGCTGTTCGCCGGTGAGTTTTGGCAGGCAACAACTGCACCAAAAGGAGAAATAAAAAGGTGGTAACATCGGGGCCTTGGCACATCAACGCCTAAGAAAAACTGAAAAAGAGGAACAACCACCACCGACACCGGGACAAAGCAGATGCATCAGGGAGTAAGAAGGGTCATGAAGAGACCCGCCTGTCCATGCAATGGCTGAATAGTGCTGTCCAGATGCTCCCGGTCCTTCCTCCTAGCTAGAGGGGACCACTGCTGAAGAAAGCCAAGAAAAGAAAAACAAAGTCAGAAGCCCGTCGCGGGTACACGTGCTCAATCGACATATATTGCAGATGTTCCATAGGGTCCAGATCATGTCCGAAAACACTAGCCAGAAGAGGCAATGCCTTCTTCCGGCATGGTTTGCCTCCGCTTAACTCTCCTAGATCCTCGGTGTGCCAGGAGGGCCCCAAGGCATCCCGGATGAAGCTCCATAGAAACTGGGCTGCATGCTAGGTAAACATAATATGGGTACAGGTTTCCGGCAGCCCACATAGGGTACACGTGCCGTTACCTGGCCCGTTTCTCTTAGAAGCTGCTAGGCGAAAATCTTTTGACTAAGGGGGGAGCTTTCTAGATTGGAGTCGTCCACCCTTGCTCTGGTCCCTGAAATAGGGACCGATACGCTAAGCCCACGGAGAACCCTCCTTGGGGGGAGGGCTTCTAGGAGACCAGGTCCCTATCCTTTAAGAGGGAAGTAGGAAGGGAAGCCCGCATATGAGCGAAGTCCGCGGCTTCCGCCGCACTAAAGATTCTCTGGAATGGGATGTTATAGATTTCTCATTGGGCCATTTCTACCACCAACCCCAATGGGGAGGTGCAAATGGAAAACAAAGAGGGGAAGGGCACGGAAAGGGGAGAGTCATCAATCTAGGGGTCTAGACAGAAGATCTCCTCCCGCCCATTGCCAATATTGAAAGAGGCCCCTCGTCGGATATCATGTTGGATGTCCTGGATAGCTCGCCAAAATTGGGAGCCCTCCCGACGTTCACAACAAGAAGGGGGTGCCCCCTTAGGTACTTGGCTTTAATAAGATGGAACCATAAGACACCGTCGTCCTTGAGGATGCTCCACACCCATTTCAACATGAGAGCAACGTTGAAGCGGCGGTAGTTGAGTATCCCTATGTCCCCAAGTATCTTGGGGCGCATAAGTCGTCCCATTTCACCATGTGATATTTTTGGTGACCGTCCCTAGCTACCCAAAAGAACCTAGATAACTCTCTGGAAAAGTTAGCATGGGTTCCTTCAGGCAGCAGGTACAACCCCATCTGGTACATGGCAAGACTAGATACGCAAGAGTTGATCAAGATCGTCTTGCTGCCCTTGGTCGTGAGTCTAGATCGCGAGGGTTCAACCTTCGACCGAACCCTCGTGGCCAGGGGATAAATCCTTAATCAACACTCGGGTATCTCTCATCGGCATCCCCAGAAAGGTAATGGGGAAGTTAGTAAGGCGGCAGTTAAGTTTGTCCAGGATATGCTCTTTGTCCTCCTGCGAATAACCTAGGATCATAACCTCGTGTCGAAGTTGATCTTTAGACCAGACATGGATTCAAAGCACGCGAGAAAGAATTTGAGGTTGGCAATATCACTATCCGTGCCTTGATGCCTTGAACCATGATCATGGTGCCATACGCATATTGGAGGTGGGAAATGCCACCTCTGGGGATAAGATGTCCTACCACTCCTGAGATATGGCCAAAATTCTTGGCTCTATCCAAGATTTCTGTAAGGACATCAACCACATAGTTGAATAGGAGAGGTGAAATAAGGACCCCCCTGTCTAATTCCGTGGGTGGGTCTGAAATAAGGACCCACCTCCCCATTAATATTAATGGACATGATTCCACTCATCATGAATTGCATAATCCAGCAGATCAACCGATCATTAAAGCCCCTCCTTTCCAGCACCAGCCGAAGGACGGACCAGTCTAGGCGGTCATAGGCCTTCTAGAAGTCCAACTTGAGGAACACCCCTTTCCAAAGCTGAACCTTGACCTCATGAATAATTTCATGCAGGGCAAGGACACCGTAGTGAATGAGGCGTCCCTTCAAGAAGGCAAACTGGAGGGGGTGAGTTAGGTGCTCCATAACCGGTGCTAGTATGCTGGCACAACGAAGATCCTCTAGATGACATTGATGACCATGATTGGATGGAACTGGCGAATATCCATAGCTCCTATGACTTTGGGGATCAAAGTAATCACCCCAAAGTTCAACCTGGACATGACCAATGTCCCGGAGTAAAACTCCTGGAACATAGGCATGAGGACCAGCTGTAACTGGTCCTAGAAGGTCTGGAAGAAAGACATTGGAAGACCATCCGGGACGGGAGCCGAGTTGGTCTTCATGGACTTGATCGTGGCGGCTACCTCCTCCTGAGAGAATGGAAGTGTGAGTTCCAAATTCTCAGCGGGGGTGATCGTCGCTCCCAAGGGCCAAAAGTCAGGGGGTTAGAGAGACCCTAGACCGGGGGCTAGCCTTGAAAAGTTCCTTGTAGAAGGCGTAAATATGGGAGGAGATCTCCTTTGGGTCCTCCAAAAGGGAGCCCTCCTCCCAAAGGCAGGGGATCGGACACTTCCTACGCCTGTCGTTAGCAATGGCGTGGAAGTAGGTCGTGTTTGATTTCCCCTAGATCGTCTAGTTCTGACGGCTACGCTGCTGCCAAAATACCTCCTCTCCCTTATAGATCTCCATAAGGGAGGTCTCAAGGGAGTACCTATGGGCCCAGGATTTCACTGAAAGGCCCACCTGGTCCGCCTCCTGGTCCAGGTCTTAGATTTCCATTAGGAGTGCATCTTTCTGAAGTCCCCGTGTCGTCCCCAAGTTTACTCCCCATCCGCGCATGAATTGTCACGCGAGTTTGGCACAGTGATGCCAAACATCCATAGCAAAAAACACCTGCGAGGGGGGGAGGGGGGAAGCAACCGCCTCCGGCCACCATACCCAAACTGCTTCTACAAAACCCGCCTATTGCAGCCAAAAGGTCTGGAAATAGAAGCCATTCAGACACGGTGGCCCCCCTCCTGAGGAAAGGCGGAGTGGGGTATGGTCTGAGCCAACCCTAGTGACGGCTCACAGGGAGCATATATGGAACACCAACTCCCATTCCACGGAGACGAAGACCCTATCTAGCACGCTACAGATAGGGTCGAGCTGCTTGTTGGTCCACATGTATCTGGCGCCCACACGCGAGATCTCTCTAAGGGAGAGGTCCAAGATGGAGTCGTTAAACATACACTGATTTAAATTCTCATTAACAATGAAAGAAGTTTTAGAAAACAATGTTGACGTTTGCATGAATAAAGGCAACTAGAGTCAAATAAGCAAATTTAAAATTGTAAGAACACGGCCAAACTTCTGTTTTTTCATAGGTCGCATTATTTCCAACTATTCTGTGCAAATTTATCGGTCCAACAAACATTAAGACTACCACGTTTGTTAATTTTTTATATTTTTTGACAACATTAAATTTTAAAAATTTATTTTCTAGCACCAGGAGAACTGGTGCCCTGAGATACAAAGTGTTTTTTCGACTAACTTTTGCTTTAAAAAAGTACTCCCTCCGAAAACAAAGAAGGAAATAGAAAACCAGCGTAGCTAACGCTCGGTCGCTCCCCTGACTCCCCCTCCCCCCTCCCTCCCTTCCTCCTCCCCAACACCCCCTCGCGCCGCCGCCGCCCGCCGCCCCCGGAGGCTGCGTAGTAGCTCCTCTGCTTATACATTCCCCAAATCCTGTAACCAGGGGAGAGCAGCAAACCCGTTCTCCCGTCTTCCCCGCCTCGGCGCGCCATCGCCAGCCTCTATCAGCTCCCTCCGGCGCTCCTCCCCATACCTCCACAATCCTATCCTTCATCATATTCCCCACAACTCCTCCCAAGCGAAGCCGGTTCTTGACGTCACACCGCCGCCATTCTATCCATCCTCCTCGTTAGGAGGAGCAGTAGCCTGTACCTCGTATGGTTGCTCTATGGTGCGGTGGAGGCGTCGCCGCATACATGGAGGCGCCTAGAATAACGGCACCTCAGAACGGAGATGGCCGCTTCAGCATCCTTACCGCGTGTGCCAGGATGAGGGAGCTTCCTCTGAGGACAGTGGTAAGTATTTTTCCTCAGATTTGCATTGGCCAATTCCGTTATTAATCGGGATAGCTCGTAAAATGCGGCCTCCTCTCTTCAGAGTTGCTCTGTCGGTTCTCCTCCTCGGCCGAAGAGGCGTTGCTTCCAGAATAAGGGAGTACCTGAGGGGTGCGAGGCCTTGAAGGCGGCCGCCGCCGACATTTTCCGGCCCCTGCGCCTCAACCTTTCCGAAATGCGCTCTCTCAACACACTTTACGACCTCCAAGACTACCAGATTGGCATGCTTTTCGGTGTGCTTCAGTTGTTCACTCAAACAATTCTACTACTAGTAGTTGTTATTCCATATGATTGACTACTGAACCCTGTTTTGTTACTGATTACCGAGCGTGTCTTTGTCTCTAGGTGCTTTTGTTGGATGCGTTGGTTGTTACCAACTCTGGAGGGCAGCCCCTCCCACCTTTGTTGATGCTGCCCTTGGCTATACCATATACAAGCTTAGTGTCATATCTTCGGAACTGCATCGTCTCCGCAAATCCAACAGTTTAATTACCCGACTAAAATTCGGTATTTATACCCTCTTAACTGAACTAATGCCCTTCTCCTTCCGAGAGGTTCAAAGCAGACCTCCACCTTTGCAGATCACATGCCATTTTGTTTTGTTGTTTGCAATAGTTCATGCTACTCCCTTTTCTCGTCATACTTGCTGCTTACTGAATAATTTTTTTAATGCAGGGTTCATACTTTTCATGGTCCTCAAGGATTTCAAAAATAAATATGTACTTCTTGATGCTGTTAGGTCAGTATGCAGATTTCTTTGTTTGGTAATTAAGAGTATCGGCTTCAAAGTGTCTGATATCCCCTAATAGTTGTGAACTTTTGTCCATCAACTAGTTAATGTGGTAGCCGCATCTCCTATAACCAGATCACTGTTTTTCAGTAGTTAATGTTACAGACTTGCAACGGAGTAGATAACCTGTAACCATCCTTTCTCCATCTGTAATAATGGACACAACATTAACTGTCATATTGAAAGTACTTATTCTGAAACAAGTAGGATATTTGGAGATACACTACTGCCACAAAAAATATTGTTGGGAAACTGACTTCAGAAAGCTCAATCAGAACACGAATCATACTTCTATCCGAAATGAAGACTAAGGTTGAAAGAATAGGGGGGTGGAAATTATATCCTGCCTTACCTATTGAAATGTATATGCGAGCGACCATATTATAAAGATTATATGCACAAGAAAAGGCAGAATTTTCTCCTTATGAAAAAGAAAATGGAAAAATCTTTCCCTGACTCCAAAATTACTTTTTCTTAACCACATTTTTCCGTCTTACATGTGAGTATGTTACTCTGTTGCATGGTCACTTACATCATGTACTACTTAAAAGCAAAAAAATTTTATCGGTATGGTTTATCAGAAACAGGGCAATTAGATAGTCCCTAGTGATGGACCAAAAAAGGATAACACAATTTTATCAAAAACACCCTGAAAATTCCTGGAGGGTCTAGCAGCTCTGGAAATATGTTCTTCTCCTAATTTGCTTATTCTTTCAAGACATAAGATCAAAGTTTCTGATCTATAAGAATAAGGATGAAAAGAACTTAAAAAACCCTAGAGCACCTCCTTCAATTGTATCCAGAGAGTAATAATGGACAGAATATTAACTGTTACATTGGACAGTATATGCTTTCTTAATCGGGTAGCTGCATCCCATTTGTCCATCAAATCACTGCTCTACAAGGCTGGTTTATGTTGGTTAGAAAAAGGAGCCCACCAGAGGCACGAGAAACTGCATGTATATTTACAGCATATTGGCATGGTTGCGATGGGAACAAGAATGCTGTCTCCTTAGCTAGATCTTAAATAAGCACATGCTTTCAAGTGTTCCCAGCCCCTCCCATAAAATATTTTCCATCAAAATCTTAATATTAAACTAACTAGCTGAAAGATTTGTGTTGCATTGGCTCTTTGGCCATCCATAGAATAGTATGACAAACACGGTCGTTTACCATGGTGCTTGAACAAAGATGCATAGCACACTGTTCTTCTTAGCAATAGCATATCCTTGATAATTGTAATCCTTCCCCAGAAAGATTACAACATCCAATCAAAGTTTTTATATTCTGCTACATTGGATCTAAGCTTCAGGAGTAACTTCTAATGTTTCTTAAACAAAACAGAGGCTGCTCTACATTCACAGCATGTATAACAATTTAGTTCTTTTCAAGTATAGCGACATTGATGTTGTCAGTTGGTTAACTGAGTGAATTATACATCCATTTGTGAAAGTAACAATATGGGTAGGGTAAGGCTCGTGTCTCGCTGGACCGGCCGATGCATCATATATATATATATATATATATATATATATATATATATATATGGGGTATTACAAGGGTATACAATACAACACTTATACGGTGGTTTATACTACACCAGAACCGTATAGTAGCTACAAAATACATTGTTTAACACCCTCCCTCAATCTTAACCATCCTGAAGGTTGAGATTGCGCGCCTACGCATAGAAAATAAAGGAAGTGGCAGTGGCTTGGTGAAGATGTCAGCTAACTGATCTTTGATGGAAATAAATCTGATCTCAAGTAGCTTCTGAGCAACCCATTCACGAACAAAGTGGAAGTCAATCTCAATATACTACGAGCGTGAAACACCGGGTTGGAAGATAGCTCCAATATTGTCACACCACAAAATGGGTGGACTCTTTTGAACAACTCCAAGCTCACCAAGGAGGGCCTGTACCCAAATCAACTCAGCTGTAGCGTTTGCAAGTGCCTTATACTCAGACTTTGTACTAGAGCGAGACACCATCGCCTGTTTTCTAACACTCCAAGATACTAGATTACCACAATAGAATATAGCAAATCCCCCTGTTGATCGCCGGTCATCAGGATTGCCAGCCCAATCCACATCTGAGAAGGCAGACATGAGAGGGGTGACAGGAGTAGTGAATGGGCGCAGTAGCAAACCATGGGACAGACCTGCACATCAGAATATATAATCTCAAGAGGGGCAGTAGTAACACGAGTAGACAATGGAAAAGGTAACTGATGACTCTTGCCTTGCTGACAGGTATCACAAACTATAGCTTTATTAATGGACACTGAAGGAAGCTCATGACGGTGTAAAATATGCTGGACTATTTGAGTGGCTGGATGTCCTAGACGCGAATGCCATTGATCATGTGACACCTTGAGGCTGCTGAAGGCTTGCTTCATGGATGACACATTAAGAGAATAGAGGCTTCCGCGACATCCCCCTCTAAGAAGAACCTCCCTGGAATCCCGGTCCTTAACAAGAAAGTACCAAGGATGAAATTCAAAAAACACATTATTACCAGTAGTGGGTCTCTTAACCGAGAGAAGATTACGGGTAACAGAGGGTACATGATGGATATTTTAGGGTTGTAAGGATTTGGATGATGTAGGTATTAGGGATTGACCAATATGTTTAATGCGCATACCTGTACCATTGGCAGTTTGGACAGTGTCCTTGTTGTGGTATTGCTCCTTTGTAATCAGCTTGTCGAGGTCGTTTGTGAAGTGTTTGGTCGCTGCCGTGTCCGCGTACCAAGCAAGATCAATTGGGAAGGATAATGTAGACCCACTGTGCGTGGCGGAGAGAGCAGCGAGCTGACGCTCCATGTTGCAGCCGTCGTTTCCCGCGCCAAGGTAATCACGCCGGTACCTTTTGAAGCAGCAAGAGGCCACATGCCCCACCTTGGAGCAGATTTGTCAAATTGGACGAGCGCCTCCCGAACCACCACCAGGCGACCGACCCTGTCCCTAGCCCTGCCGATGCCCGCCAGTGGAGCCGGTGGGCGTGCGCCACCAGGAGGAGGAGGTGCGTCTGATGTAGTTGGGGTACGGTGACCGGTACACGGTCGTGCGACCTCCAGATTGACGCGAAGTGTAGTTGGCGGCATGAACATCAGCACCAAGCTCGGCGTGCCACGCCTCGACACGCTGCTCAGTATTGAGAAGCTGGCGTAGACATCGCGTATGGGCATGGGATTGGTGACAGGGCGAGCGGAGATGCGGACGGCGAGGGCAGTCATATTCACCGTCCAGACCGGCGAGGAGAAATGCGTTGAATTCTTCGGTGCGGAGTGCTGCCCGATCGGCATGAGCACGTTCGACAGGGACTTCACCTTGTTGAAGAAGGCAGTAGCGCTAGGGTATTCATGTTTCTTCACCTTGGAGAGCGCCGTACGGATCTGCATGACCCGCGCCGTGGACTGCGACGCAAAGCTCGCTTTAAGGCTCTCCCACGCCTCCTGCGACGTGTGGTTCCCCATCACCAGACCGAGAACGCCCTCAGTAAGGGAAGAGACGATGGTGGAGAGGATGTTGATGTCATGCAACAAACTTGGGGTTGGGGATGGTTGAGGCAGCGACATCACCAATCGCCGGAACCTCGATCTCTTCCGACGGGCAAAGGTGAGGTGCCGTCAACGAAACCAAACAGGAGGTTACTCCTCAAGATTGGATCGACCTGAGTCATCCAGTATAGGTAATTCTCCGCCGTAAGGCGGATGGTGATCTGACTGTGAACATTGATGGATGTGTTCGGGATGCGCGACGCCATGGCGCGACCCTTGCTCATCGATGAACCAGCCGAGACCGACGAAGAACCAGACGAGGATGATGAGGTAAAGGAGGTAGTGGATTTGCCGAAGGTCACCATCTTCAGCCAGCGATCGGATCGGAGGTGGGCGGAAGCGGCGGCTAGGGTTTTTGGATCCCTGGTCGCTCTGATACCATGTGAAAGTAACAATATGGGTAGGGTAAGGCTCGCGTCTCACTGGACCGGCCGATGCATCATATATATGGGGTATTACAAGGGTATACAATACAACACTTATGCGGTGGTTTATACAACACCCGAACCGTATACTAGCTACAAAATATACATTGTTTAACACCATTCTTTTACTCCATGATTTGCCTGCTCTTACCAATGTTGTCATTGTTTTGGTGGTCTAACTAAAATGGTATTTCATGGTAGGTTGCCACTTTTCCTTGTGTACCTTGGTGCGTTCACGTTTGACGTGGTGGGATTGAAGAAGTATGGGAGACGTATTCTGATTTCTTTTGTTAATCACCTGAAAATGAGAGGCGGAATAAGAGAAATATTCAGGATCGTGTGGTATCCTGGCTACGTTTCTCCATACGATGACTCATTCGGCTCGAGATGAGCCTCGGGGTCTGTGTGTGTCTCTCCATGAAAGCTTCATGTAAACCAGTTCGAAGCTCTTAGAATTACTTAAACAGTTCATATTTTAGGAGAGAATGTTCTATGTACCTGGAACCAATGTTGAGAACTTTATATTCTGCCATCCATAAATAAACAGTTCAACTGTTGCTTTCATTGGTTGTCAGTTTCAGATCTTCCATATACAGTTTACCGAATATGGTCCCTGGACATGAAGTTGTTTAGAACTTTCGCATATGGCGACCATGGATCGAATGTTTTGCCCGAAACATTACAGTTCGTTCTTACTGTATTAATAGTCTGTATATATAAGAAGAAAACAAAAGTCTCATGATACAGTTTGGGGGACAAATACTTGTACGCGGGGCCTGGGCTCCTGACTCGACCGAAACAGGGGAATTTGTATGGGCCTACAACTACAATACAAGACGAGTCGGGAACAAATCCTAGCGGCCGTGACCGAGGACACCGAGAACTCGATAGGAACAGAAATCGACAAGTCTCTTCTCGCCAGATTCCATATAAGCGATTCCTGCCGCGACCCCAAATTAAGCCGCAAACAAACTAAGCTCCGCCAGATCGCGCCGGTCGACACGTACGATGGCGTCGCCGGCTGCGTGCGCACAGTACTCGTCTCTCGTGGCGGCACCGTGGCGGCGGCGGCGTCCGGCGTCCCCCTCCTCCTCACGCGTACATATCCCGCTGGTCGCCCGGACGGCACCGCGTTCCCTATCCGTGTCACTCTCCGTGCTGCGCCCGTGCGCGCACCGCGGCGCTTCTGACGAGAGCGCGGCCGGCGACGCCTGCTTCAGCTTTTCTCCATGCGATCCGGCGATTGAGGACCCCTATGATGTCGCAGCCACCACCACCGACCTCGACGCCGACGACGGGTTCGTTCTGCAACTCGTGCCGTTCGTCGAGGATCCCTTCGAGAGTGTTGCCACCACGGGCGGCCTCGACGAGGGTAAGCATCACGACCAAGGCGACACCAACCTGGTTCTGCGCTTGCCGACCGTCGATGAACCCCACGAGGTCACCGCCTTGGTTCTGCACGTCGGGAAGGATCCCCACGAGCTCACGGCCACCACGGACCTCTGCGTGGTCGTGCGCCACGACACCGGCGGCTTGGTTCTTTACGTGCCGACCGAGGACGAGGAGGAGGAGACCCACGAGGTTGATGGCGCGCGCGACGATTGCTTCGTGTATCCCTCAAGGCTGACTATTAAGGATCTCGACGAGTACGAAGCCACGGACTTCAGCCCGGCCGCCATCGAGGAGCGGTTCCGGGTCGAGTCCAAGGAGGCCAAGGCCGCCGTGAAGGGCGCCGTGAAGAGCGCCGTCGCCGGCGTGCTCCGCCCGCTCCGGCAACTCGTTGACGACTTGCGGAGCCTCGGGAGCGTCTTCGACGCCGAGGAGTTCCAAATTGGCATGCCCTTCGGCGCGATCATGACGTGCATGGGGATGTACCAGATGTGGAAGCTTAGTCCCTCCACGTGCATCGACGTCGCCATGTACTATGCCTTCTACAAGCTCAGCGTCATCGCGGCGGATGTCCGGCGACGGGGCTTCTCCCCGGACTGGATTATCAGGATTAAACTCGGTGAGGAGTACATCCATCTCTCCAGCTTTAATTTGGTTATTATTTAAACTCGGTGTTTTCTTTTTTTTCTCCCAAAATATAAGGGCCCGCGCTAGTCAAGTTGCGCGACGGGATAAGGAAAGTTGCCATGCTAATTTTGCTGTGGGCCCTGGCAGTTTTGCTTTTTTCTGAACAAATAAATATCATAACCACCATCGGTGCAAAATCTGGTCGTCTGCATCCTGTCGCGCTTCGCACAGCCCTCCTTTTTTTATTTACTCGCCGCAGAGTATAACAGGCGAAAGGCTCCTCGCAGAGGAAACAACTGAATTTAGTGTGTTATTTTGCATGTTATTTCCTCCGCAACAGTTTCCTCTGCGGCGAACCGGTGTTTGAATTTAATGTGCGTGTCTATACATTAAAAGATATCTAGATACATTCGATTTATAAATCTAAAACATCTTATATTTCTGACGGACATGACTGTATTTTTCGTTTACTGATTAAACTACTTCGCATGCTTCTATAGTTGGAACAAGTTTTTGTACTGTAGTAAGCACTAAGGTTTGTAATTGCACGGATTATGTGCGCAGGTATAATCATCGCCGTGCTTGCCAAAGAACTTGGCAACCAAGGTGGCGTCCCCCTTGATTTTATCAGGTTTGTATAAGATACGCTACATGCTTTCTACATACAGCTGTAGTATCTCGCCTGCTTTGACTTATTACGATGCTTGACACGTCAAATAAAAAATAAAATAAAAATACTACTTCCTCCGTATTCATATTACTTATTACATAAAAAAATGATGTATTTAGATTTTTTAGTGCTACATACATCCAATCCAGTGACAATTAATATTAATCGGAGGGAGTATGATGTTTGACAACTAATTTAGTTACTCAATTATTAGTTAGTTTTTTTCTAGTTCTTCCTTATATCCAAGAAGGATCATTTACTTTGTTCTTAATCTATAAGTATCTTCGGTGTGTTGACTTTTACAGTGTACATTGTCCCACCGTTGATGACTAATTCACTCGCTAGGTTAGAATGCAAGTGCTTGTACCAATTCTTAAAGTGTGGGTTGTAAAACACTTTTGCGTAATTTGAATAAAATGTTAGTCAAAATGTTACTTGGGATCATGGCATGTGTGTATTTATTTGAAACTCAAAATTCTCAAATAAAGTTTCCGCAAAAAAGTAAATATTTTGCATATAACTAGTAAGCACATGCATGCTAGCATCACCCGGCCCCCATCACATACTGTCATGGAAATTGTGGTCGTCTTCTCGGATCATTATACTGAAGGTTGCTAGCTAACATGCATCTTGTCAACTATGACGCAGGCTAGGTATTTTCAGCATCTATGCCTTTTCGGTGATGTGGGACGTGAAGGGTTTGAAGAAATACGCTTCCAAATGTTTTCTCCATGTTCTATTCCACGAGTTAATAACAGGCGAAAGGCTCGCCGCAGAGGAAACAACTGAAAGCCACGTCACGGAGGAAACAGCCGAAAGCCACGTCGCTGAGGAAATGGGAGAAGGCCACGTCACCGAGAAAATGGTTGAAAGCCACGACACAGAGGAAGCATACGAAATCCACATTGCTGAGAAAATGGGTGAAAGCCACATCATCACAGAGGAAATAGTTGAAAGCCACGTCACACAGAAAACGGGTGAAAGCCAAGCCACATATGAAATGGGCGAAAGCCATGTCACACGTGAAAGCCACGTCACCGAGGAAGCGGGTGAATGCCACGTCACTGAAGAAACAGGTGAAGTCCACATCACGGAGGAAACGGGTGGAAGCCATGTCACCGATGAAACGGGTGAAGGTCATGTCACCGAGGAAGCATGTGAAAGCCAGGTCAGAGAGGAAACGGGTGAAAGTCTCGTCACCGAAGAAACAAGTGAAGGCCATGTCGTCACAGAGAAAATGGGTGTGAAGGCCACATGAAAACCATGGTTTAAAGATTCTAAAAAATATAGTACAAGTATGTTAAGGATTGCTGTTCCGTGAACATGTGAATTTCAAGTCGTTGACACTCGTGTTTATTTACAAGGCACTACTCATTCTGGTTTTTCTTACTTACTATCTCACTGCTGAATATGATTTTGAACTTGCAAAATTCACCTGCCTATAGAGCACCGTGTTCTTACTTGGTAAAAAAAATATTGTTAGCTAAACTTGGGTTTTAGCCTGTTTTCACTGTAACTTGTTATTGCCCCAGATATTTTTAAGGCGAGTGAGAACCGAGAACAGCTACACGAAACAAAGAGTGATGATGATTATTAATTGTTTTTTTCTCGACGGTTGTAAAGTATAGTAGGAGTAAATCATTTTTGTAATGTTTTCTGGAGTATGTTGGTGGTCGTGTTAAGTTATGCTCGTGACTACTACTACCTCTGTCCCAAGATATATAAGGCCTATATTTTTTTTTTTCAAAAGTCAAACTAGCTAAAGTTTGACTAAGTTTTTTAAAAAAATAATAATATTTACAAAACATAATATATGCCCTTCCATACATAATAAAACATATTTTTATACGGTATCTATAGTTTTTTCTAAATGTTTGATCAAATTTTCTATGACTTGACTTTTTTAAAAAAATATAGGCCTTTAGCCTTGGAAGCGGAGGAAATAGGGTAGTTGGGGAGGACTGTGGGATCGGACTAGTTCCTGCCTCGCAAGGACCAGAACCTGTTACAGTGTCGGAGATGCAGTCTTCCTACTCGTCTGTCTCGGCGTTCTTTAGGCGAAGATGATCTGTAAATCATGGGCACCGCCGCACCAAGCTGCACCTTTTGGTTGTCCATCCTTGGCCACGGACCACCCCGCTGTCGACTGCGTCTTCGTTCACACGATCCGATCCTTGGTCCTAGCCGGTTGCCGCCGTCCCCTCTACTCTCAACAAGACTGACTTGTGGACTCAGCTCCCGACCTCGCCGGAAGGGATCAAAGGAAATCTCCAACGGCATACCCCATTTAGAACATGGATACCGTTTGATTCGGTCGTTTGAGTCAGGCTTGGACAGAAAATGGGTCGTGGTGTGGCCGTCCAGACCAGTGCGCCAGCGACCCCACCTATTTGGTCCATTACCTATGTATTCTTTTACTATGAAACATTTACATTAATTTAAAAACATAATTTATATAGAAAAATAAAACCCTAGCCACGGGTGTTGTCTGCACCACCGAAGCCAGCTACTTGTCATCCATCGAGAGGTCATGTACGACAGCGGCATACATGGCCCTATTGTGGCCATGCAGGCTACGCCGTAGCGGCGGGGCTATCTGCTGCCCCAGGCCACACACACCCTACGCACGACTCTAACTAGTGGACGCGCTCCAGCTATCGTGCTCTGAATGGTGGATGTTGTAGAAGTATGCTAATATCACACTTAATTCAATAACAAAGGGGTACGAGAGTTTATATAATACATGAGGAGAGGGGACGGCGTCCCATCGGTGCCCTAACTTGGGTTATAAGAAATATACGGCGGAATACACACGGCAAAGGACCGGCGAGGGCACACGGCAAAGAGGCCACCGTCTGCAGCCGTTAGCTCCTCTCCGTCAAGTGGACCCGTGGGGTCGCGGGTCCCACCTCGTTGTCGTGAGACACCTATGTCGTGTGCCGTTGTCGACTTCTCCAAGTGTTTTTTCTTTGCCGTGTTTATTTGTGGGTCTTTGCCATGTATATTTCTTTGCCGTATTCCTTTTCAAAATTTTGTCGTGTTCGTGTACTTTGCCATATACTTTCTATGTTACACACGACAAAGATCGTGTTTCGGTCCATTTGGCACACGGCAAAGCCGTGTCTACACGTCAACGATATATTTTTCCGTAGTGATTTGACAATGGTTATCCCTTCTTAGCAATGAAGATAGACCCCCCTGAACAACGTCGTACTCCCTCCTACTCCTCCAAAAGTACAAAGGGGGAGGTGGTGTTGCCTTTATGGACAGTGTGTAGTCAAACGGATAATATTTTTATACTTTCCAATAGAGAAATATCTATCATAGAATTATTCTTTTCTTGATCTTTTGTAATTCATATTTATATTAATTTATGGTATTTTGTCCTCCTAGTCTCTAATTGTGTACTTTAGCCATGATGGAGGTTAAATGATAAGAAAGTCATGTTAATATGAATCATTTCCTCCTAGCCAGAGGTGTTTGCTTTCTTACACTTTATTCATCGAGTTATTATGAGTACTCTTCCTACTTTTTGTTTAGAAACACAATACAATTATAGACGCTCACAACACACACACCACACCTTACCCCTATGAACGGACACACGCACACCCTACAAATACAGAAGAATTTCCCTTTGGGGGTAAGTCCGACAACTCTAATAGACCCAGTGGCGGAGGAGCCCATAGGGCGGACTATGGCGATCGCCCGACCTATATCACCTCATATACCCAGTAGTGTATGCAATATCTAGCTAGCTACAATGGGTCAATCGGTATAACACTAAGTAATCTGGACTTAGGATTAAATAATTAAAGATACACGCAATACCTGTATATGTACGTGCGACCAAAGGACTCGATTGCTGGATCAATTGATCGATCAGAAAAACTGGAAAGGAGAGGCGCGACGTCTGCGGTAACCGACGATACGACTAGGGCACTACGCCGGCGCTCAGCGAAACCTGCACAGAGATCGACACCGGGTAAGAGCTTGCCAAGATATTCCGATCGTCCGGCAAACGACGCGCCCCTATCTCGCCTGAACTCTCATTGAAGAAAACTAGAGATGGCACACTATGAGCGCAGGCCAAATCTCAAAATTATAGGTAATGTAATACTATTATTACTCCTTCCAATCCATATTAGTTAACTTAGATTTTTCTAAAAACAATTGTATCTAGACAAGTTTTAGTGCTAGATATATCCATATTTAGACAAATTCAAGTCAACTAATATGTTATATTTTTTTTCATATAAATTATTATACTCCCTTTGATCCATATTAGTTGACTTAAATTGTCTAATTTAGATGAATCTAGACACTATTTAGTATATAAATTCATCTAAATTTTGCAAATCCAAGTCAACTAATATGAGTTGGAGGAACGGGTATAATATTTGATCTTTTAAATTTTATTCGTTCAGTTTCGCCACACCAAAAATTTAGTCCGCCCTCCGCCACTGAATAGACCTAACGTTATTTATGCTATGCATCATATATGTAGGACTAAATCGAGGGGGTTTGCCATTAATTTTTTGGTTCAAAATGAGTCCCTACTCCTTAAGTTCCTTCATAAGGAGGACCCGTACGTAAATAACTATATGCTTTCCCAAAAAATAGGGTACATTATCCCAAAATGTTCCATCTTCCTAGAAAAGATGAGTTGTTCCTTTAAAAGTTCCAGAAGATGCTAAGGCTTTTTCCAGTGAGGTGTATGTTAGCGCGTTTTCATAGGAGATATTAAAACTTAAGAAACAACTATCACAATGGGGTGTATCTTAGAGATGTTGTATTTAATGATTTTGTGCTTATGCATGTGTGTGATTAGACTAGCCAAGTTTTTTTGCCTATGGTTGCGTGCAAGAGGTATAGCTTAGCTAAAATACAACATCACTCTCTTTCTTCACTAACTATGGTGCCACATAAGCAAGTTGCCTAGGATTTAGAGTTAAGATACACCCATTGTAAAAGGCCTAATGCTAAGCAAGAAGAGTTTTTTACAAAGAACCAATAATAAAAATTTAAGAAGAAGAGGTCCATGCATGACCCTTACTTCAAGAAGAAGAGGAATATTGCTGGAATGTTTTGGCTACAGTGCTTACCGGAAGATAACAACATAATTGTGGTTGATCACATTTGAAGATAACAGCACCATTGTGAATTAATTTTTATCCAACCTCAACTTGTTTTTTTTTTTTTGAAAACATCCAACCTCAACTTGTTAACTCCTCTTCGATCCTACACTTTTCAGTCCTGCTTTTTAGTTCCGTTGAACTGGAAATTAAGTCTGTATCATGTATTAGTAATTTTGTTGACTGGCTGAAGAAACTATGTGTAAAATATCCCCAGTCATAATGGCCAAAGGTGGTCCGATGTGTAGGTGTACCTCGCACTCTATTTCACAGACGAGATCTGGAAGGCCAAGTTGATGGCACTCGATCCTGTGATTGGTTGGATACACGAAAAAGGTTCTATGTCGGCATCAGGCGACTGCGGGTCCCCTGCAGCGTGAGTCTCGTTCACACGATAAACACGTCGGATGCCTTTGGATATATCAGGCTACCCAACGCACTGATATTTCGGTGCACTGCATCACATGTACCCAATTCAGTATCCGGTGCATGCATCTATATCTAGTAGATAATGCCAGCTTGTTTTCCCAGCGGATGGTTTTCCCCTCAATCCTTCTTCTATAAATGAATGCCCTCCCGCTCTTCGTCTCACGGCACCAGCAGCAAAGAAGCTACCGCTAGCAGTTGCGTCTGATTGGTAAGCCATTGCATTGCCTCTGAGTTGCGTCATTGCGTATGCAGCCAGCTGAAGCGATGGCTCCCGGCGGCGGCGTGGAACTTGCGAAGAAGAAGAACAGGAGGATGGTTGTTCTCTGCGCCCTGGCGGTGCTGCTGATGGCCCTGCTGATGGCCACGCAGACGGCGGCAATGGCGATGGAGGGCAACGAAGAAGGCACGGCGGCACGCCGGCTCCTGCAGGTCTGGCCGTGCCAGTATCGCAACTGCAACTGCCGCACTTGCTCGACATTTGGATGGGCCTGCTGCAGCACCTGCTGCTCCTAGTCGCCCCACAGCAGCTCTGCTAGCTAGCACGCGGCAGGGCAGACCCGATGGTGCCTGGGGAACAGTATGTGGCTGCTGTGCTGATTTCCTATCAGCCCTGCGTGTACGTACGCATTTGCCTAAATAATGACCGGTTTGTGTGTAACCGTTCCATCCGTCCATTGTGGCCACCCTTGTTGTTTTTCTCTCGTGCTGGCTTCAGTCCTGTTTTCCTCAGCCACGGCCAGTTTTGGTCGATCTGTTCCACAATCATGTTCCATGGTATTCGGTGGTCTCGCTGAGTTGTACTTGGCCTATGTTTTGACTCTCTGGTTTGATATTCACGTACGGGGTCATTTTGAATCTCACACTGCAGTGCTCTCTCCTCTGTTCCAAAAAAGTGGTACAGGTATAAAAACGTTCAGAAGATCGGGCACTTTGCGCTAATAAAGTTGCATTGGCCCTTCCTGCATTATGAGGCATATATATAGGTTCAACGTCGTCTCTGCCAACCAAACTTTACAAAATAATAATGCGGTTCCAAGCTGGTCACTATGCAAGATTACACATTTCATATTTCTTGGATCATTTCTAAGGACACCGACCCATGCATGTAGTTCTGCAAATGTACAAATATTTGCAGGGCAAAATTAATTTGCACTCTTACACGAGCTGTATCTTCAAATAAAGCAAGACCAAAATAAACTGATCAACACCCTATATACCGTCAACTGGACGGTCCTTCCAACTTTTTTGTATCCAAATCGATGGTCAGCGAAGAAGATCCAATATCTACCTATATGTCACAGAATTTCCTGTCTCGCAAACTAAGTTGAGATGTGTCAGCTTAATTTGGAAAGTCGCGTCGCTTCACAGCATGCGTGCTATTCATGGGATAAGCTCATCAGCATGTTAAAAGCTGCTAACGATATGTTGAGCAGACAAATTGTGTGCTTCCACCTGTACAGACAACAATATTAGCTTCAGGAGAAATCAATAACATATCTAGCATCTCTGTAGTAAAATGTGGATTTTATACAACGAGGAAACAAACAAACAATCGTTTTTTTTAAATGAAGAGTTTAGTCCCAGCCTCTGCATCAATTAAGGCACATAGCCAGCCTTTTATTCCATAGTTCTTAAGAAATATTTATTATAATCACGGATCGGCTAGGGTTGACACATGTAGCAACCAGCTAAAAATAAAAAAGCAGCAATTTTAAAATATACTAATGTACCTAGTCCAGTTGCCCAAAAAAAAAATCATGTGCCCCGTTAATAGAGGGTTGCATCCACTAAGCATTGGTTCATGGTGGTTGATACATGTCTCAATGAGGAAACAAAGAAACAAGCTACATCAGCGGTATGTGATCATTCAAGCCTTCGAATATAATGTAGGTCACCCAATACTACTCTGCGTACACTGCACACACTTTACGTAAGTGCAACAAAAAATAAGGTCCTTCTTAAGTATTTCCAAACGTTATATGCTATACTACTACAAAATCACCCGTGGCTTTAGTACTCTACATGATGGAGTATAATATTCAAGAAAATGATAAGGAATTATCATATTAGCGTCACTCTTGTCAAAAACTACTACCTTAAGGTTTTTTGACACATAAAAACCACTTTTGTGGCAGGGGTGTGATGAAAAACTCTAATTCGATGCGTTAGCCGTTTAACAGCCTTATTGGCAGGTGGGGGCGCTATCAGTGCTTACGTGGTAGGGACTTGACGGACGGGCTGACGACGCCAACCCGTTCATGGCCACCGCGCCGATGCTCCCCCTGTCCCAACCCTTTCGGGCTCCTCCCGCCCGACGACGCGGCCGACGGCGACCCCTTTGACCTCTTCCAGCACTTCGACAGTGCCCCCACCAGCCCGGCGCGCCGCCTCCATATACATGCAATTCTCCGGCGCCCATGACGACAGCACCGATCGTGACGGCGACGAGCAGGAAGACGGCTTCTAGCGCACGCGTCCTACTCCATGCGCACCATCGCCTCCGTCGGTCCGTATTTCGATCCGTTTGCCGCCTCCATGGCGAACACGTCCAAGGCGCCAGCGCTATCCCCTCTTGGCGCGAAAGACACGGCCATCGATGCCAGAACAGACACCGTGCCTATGAACCTTGAGTCTGTCGCATTGTCGCGCTCCGTCCCTCCGCCCGCGAGCAACAGCGGCGGGAGGAAGAAATGGTGGCTCAGCGGCCTGCTCCTATTCTAGAGGCTATTGGCCAAAGGCCGCGCCAGCGGCAACATTAGCAGGGAACCGATGTTCAAATACTCGCCGGTGCAGCACCACGGCACGCCGGTACAGAAGACGGCCGCGGAGCCTGTGGGTGCTGATGGCTCAGATACGTAGAGCTTGTTGGGAACCCCAAGAGGAAGGGTATGATGAGCACAACGGCAAGTTTTTCTTCAGTTTTGAAACCAAAGTTATCGAACCAGTAGGGGTAAGGAAACAACTCCAATGTGTTGCTAGCAACTTGGAATCTGCACAACATAATCACAGAACTTTGCCCCAACTTGTAGTGAAGTTGTCAATCTCACTGGTTTGCTAAAAACAAAGGATTAAACATATAGTGTGAAAGATAGTAATGCTTGCAGAAAGTAAACAGTAAAAGGTAAAGAATAGATGGTGTATCAATGGTAAAGATTTGATCGAGGTCCACAGTTCGCTAGAGGTGTTTCTCCATAAGATAGATAGCATGTTGGGTGAACAAATTACAGTTGGCCAATGATAGATTGAAAATGCATAAATATGCATGTACTAGTCATGATGATTCCTATGAGATTCGTTTGGGCATTACAACATAATACATAGACCGTAATCCAACTACATTTATGACTAATAATCCACCTTCAGGTTATCATCCGAACTCTTTCCAGTATTAACTTGCAAGCAATAGATAATTGCATTAAGCAAAGTGTGTAAAGTAAACAAAGCAATTGCCCTTAGGCAAAGGATTGTTGTTCTCTCCCTAGTAGCAACAGCACATCTACAACCTTAGAGATTTCTATCACTTCCCCAGATTACTAGAGGCATGAACCTACTATCTAGAATAAATACTCTCTCTTGGAGTTACAAGCAACTACTCGGCCAAGGCATCACTAGTAACGGAGAGCATGCAAGATCACAAATAACATGGACATGATAGAATCAATAATCAATCTTGAACATAATACTCAATATCCATCGGATCCCAACAAACACAATATGTAGGATTACATAAACAGATGGTCTTGATCATGAACTGAGCTCACAAGATATAAAACATGATAGCACAAAGGAGAAAAAATAACCATCTAGCTATTGCTATGGACCCATAGTCCAAAGGTGAACTACTCACGCATCACTCCGGAGGCAGGCATGGTGATGAAGAAGGCCTCCGGGATGATCTCCCCTCTGGCAGGGTGCCGAGAAGAGTTTCAGATCCCCCTCCCCGATCTAGGGATGGAGATGGCGGCGGCTATGGACTGGTTCGTGGAAAATTGATCGGGTCCTTAGGGTTTCTACATCGGGTTGTTTAAATAGGCGAAGGGGCAAGGTCACCTCCTAGCCGCGCCACAGGGTGTGGTCGCTTCGTGGCCCCACTTCGTATCCCCTCCGGACTTCGTATTCTTTCTTAAAATATTGACTTTGGCTTTTGTCCCATCCAATTCCGAGAATATTTTTTTACTAATTTTTCTGAAACCAAAAATAGCAGAAAACAGGCAACTGGCATTGTGACATCTTGTTAATAGGTTAGTCATAGAAAATGTATAAAATGCCTCAAAGTGTAGACAAAACATAAAACAAATGATATAAAACAAGCATGGAGCATCAAAAATTATAGATACGTTTACGACGTATCAGGTGTCAGTGGGGACGCGTCGGCGGTCGAGAACAAGCAGGAGAAACAACAGAGCAAGTACGTTGCCACAGCGCCAACCACAGGGGACGGTAGTAGCGGGATGGCGGCCGCGCAACACAAGTATAGCCTGATGGGGCGTGAGCGGCTGAACCCCGGGCTGCACCGGCTAGCCAACGTCCCGTCCGTCAAGTTCCTGCCACGTAAGCACCGACAGCGGCCTCCATCCGTTAGGAAGGCTGTTAAATGGCTAAACACATTGAATTAAAGTTTTATGTTACACTCCTATCACAAAAATTGTTTTTATGTGTCAAAAAAACCTAAGGTGGTAGTTGTTTTACAAAAATAACGTAAATGTGACAGTTCCTTGACATTTTCCCTATAATATTTAGTATTCAAGCCAGTATGAGCCATTCATGGCTTTATCTTACCAATACAAGTACTAATGCAGAGGTGCCGACCTTGCCAAAAAGCCAATGCGTAAGCATTTAAATTAACAACATTAATATCCATTACATGACAATGTGACATAATACTAACTGTTAGTAGACTATTACTACATAAAAAATATCCTACTAGGCAGGAACTTGCAAAGCTAGTGTTGCTGCACGAAATGTAGTTTTTAACTTTTTATGCAGCATGGAATATTATGATTAAAACCTTCTAAATATATAGTGCTACTTACTTGCAAACAAATACTCCCTCCGATCCATAATAAATGTCGTTCATTTTGTATACTAAGCTAGTACAAACTTTATACTAGATGAGTGACACTTATATGGATCGGAGGGAGTAATATTGGTTCTGTTTTTTGTTATGGAAAACAAAAGGTCTTATGAACTTTGTTTCCCTACATGGTCAGTTTTTTCTTAGGACACTTTGAGTAAGACTTGTTTGATGATATAAGAGCTGAAGAAAGTAAAGACTCAATTTCCTCCCTTAGGTGATTCCTTGCTGCAATTTGATGATTTTAAATTTTTGAGGCCCCGTATATGGCTAATTGCTTCATCGAAATTTGATGTCAGGGATTAGAGTTCCTAGATCTTGCTCCGTCATCTTACATATAAAAGTATATCAATTTAATTATATGCATACAATCATATATCAGGGTATGTCATGGGGAGGGCAGTGGCGGAGCCAAGAATGAAACAAGACCCGGGCCACTAAGCGAAAAGAAACTCTTGTAATAGTATAGAAAATTTGGTACGATAGCAACATGAACATATAATCCATCGTTAATCCATACAAGAACACACATAAAAGATGCCTAAAACTAGAAATAGTAGTACAAAATACAAAAAGATATTACCAAATCACTTGTTTAGTTCATCCACACCTCCCATAACGTCATCAATAGTAGAAGAAGAATCAATTCCTTCGAAAAAGCAAGAATATTCAATAAGAAAACACATAAATATGAAATGAAATAGTCAATCATCAGCATATATCTCAGTAGAAAGATATGAAATATTGTCACTTGCTTTGATTGAGAACTAGTTATTACTTATTAGTGTATCCAATTCAATTACTACTGAAATTTACCTAGCTGAATTAGAGGCGACAGAGGATACATTGAAGGACTAAATTCCAATTATATGCAGTCGAACAGAGGAGGAAGAGCGAGTCTCTCAGTGACTGGAGAATGGCAGCCGCTAGGGGAGTAAGGGACTAGCGGCGGCGCAGACTGGCCCTAGCAGGCTTGTCAGCTCGTGGCCTCGCGGGAGGGGGTCGGGGAGACAGGGTATGCCAGTATGGGGTGCACGGGAGGCCAGAGGAAGGTCCTGCCGGTGTGGCGTGGCGCCGGTGTCAATGTGGCCCTGGCTGGCGGTGGATCCATACAGCGAAAGAGGCAACGAGGGAGGACGCGAACGAGGACTCCTAGTGACGAGGGTTTTCTCACGGTCGAGCCGCTCTCCAGTGATCCAGGCAGGGGACCAGACGGGCCAGTCTTGGGATGCACCTAGGGCCAAATTTATTCTTAAATGGTAAGTAGAAAATTCTGCTGCGCCCCAGGCCATGGCCCAGGTTGCCCTGGGCCTGGATCCGCCCCTAGGGGCGGGGATGGATGACCTTCTAATCCACATCCCCTTATTTTATGTCGATGATCAAATTCCCCATATTCAGCCCATAACAGATCAATTCCTCATGGGTTCATGAGAATTGGTCCCCATTGTGCTCATTAGTGATGGTGCACACACTTGGCGCTACCATACGCATTGGTATAGGCCAACCAGAAAAGGGTGTTTCCGTGGTAGTGGTTGTAATTTGTAGATACAGCTAGAGATTACTCATGTGGTTTTGAGCAAAACCTTATTTGGAGTTTTTGTACTGATGAGTCTATAAACTTGCATGCGTGGGAAATACGCTTCCTCATGTAGCAAACATGTTTGCAGCAAATATATTTGCAGCTATTTCTAAAACACATCTAGACCTACCCAAGCTACGTCCATGGCTTCCACATCCTCATCGAGCATCGGCCCTCCCATCGGTGGTGTGAAAATCATCGAGAAGCTGCCAAGGGGAACTTTGTTCGGTGGCATGCACAAGTCCTGGTCTCCATCAGATCGGTGCAGAGGAAGTAGTCGGCAGAGTGGATGTAGAGGCCACATGTGCCGGTGTGGAGGTAGTGACCAAGCCTAGTGAGATGGATTAGTGGACGGATCAACGCCACGGTATTTCTGTCGACCTCCTCCACCGCCATGACTACGTCGAACGGTGATTGGAATTGGCTCGGTGCGAGGGGAGGAGACGTGGAATCTAATTTTATTTTCTGTTCAAAATGTGGTTCAGGTTGTGTTAGCGAGGGGTTGGGAGAGAAATTCTCTCGCACATCCACATGGGCCCAATGGGCCAGGCCTTGGTTATCGGGCTGTGGCCAGTTATTTATGCCTAGATTTTATTTTTCTGTATTTTAGAGGGGACCTACCTCCAGAGCGATATGAAATTTTATACTTCTTTCTAACTTATTTTATCTTCCTACATTCTTAATGATTATATTTTCATATTAATTCAATATCATAGTTAAAGACATATAATGTTCCCGAGTATTAGTTTTAGTGTTCTTGGTGATACACTTATGTTGCGAAACATTGAATGTATTTTGTAAACAAAATTATGTTACTTTTATCCTTTGTAGACATTATTGTTAAGTGTACCTCGAAGAAGATGTATGTAAATGAGAAAAATGATAAGTTGTACGCCTCCTATATTTTTTCACATTTTAATTATAATTTAAATATTCTTAAATACCAGAGATATCTAATGTGTATTCTTACAAATATCTTAATAGATGTCCTGGGTATCATTATGTATAACAATTTATAGAAGCTTCTTGAGTTTAAGTTGAACTATTTCCATGACACTCTAGCAGAGGTCAATTGCTGAGTCCCGAGGATTCGCACCGTATGAGTTAGGTCAATGTAGATGCTTTCAAACCACACTATGCCTTGTGTTTTCATCTAGTAGACTTCTGACAAGCATATTTAACGATGATGGTCGCTTCATAGCGACGACCCAAGCGATCCTACTACTTTCCCCTGGAGACTTCGTACTCCCTCCTACTCCTATGATAGTACAACGAGGGGATGCAATGTTACCTCTATGGACGCGATATATAGACGATGTGGTGAATAGTCATTTTACATTTTCCAACAAAATAATATCTATCTTTCTCGATCTATTTTGATTGATCTTTATATATTTTATTTTGCATCCTTATAGTCTCGAATTGTGGACTTTAGGCATTATGGATGTTAAGTGATTGGAAAGTATGAGTCATTTCCTCCTAGTCCATAGGTACAACTTTATTCGTTGATTTATTCTGAGCATTCTCCGTACTTTATTTCTTTGTACCCTTAAGTTTATAGTGGGTGCCATTGATATTGGACAAATCTACAAGAATTTTCCTTTGGGGTTAAGTCGTGCAACTCTAATCGGTCTAAATCTCTCGCTACTTGGGATCTTGTTTGCGGGCCTAAATTGAAGGGGCCTTTGATTATTAATCTCTTGGTTCAAAATGATCTCTACTCCTTAAGTTCCTTCACAAGTTTTTAACAAATCAACATTGCGTGGGGTTCAACTGATTTGGCACATTTACAACAATTCAACCCACCCCCCCCCCCCCCCCCCCCCCACCCCCAAGCTTCTAACGTCATTGGATCCTTTTGGTGGAGAGACATTGTTAAGCTTTATGCCATGTTTAAAAGGATTGTCTCATGTTTTATCTCGGCTAGTGACACAACCTTGATTTTGAGCAACACATGACGTCACAAGTCCATGCTTCCAATCAGTTTTAAATTTGCCATCATGCTCTCATCGGCTTAGATCCTATTTTTAGCAAACCCTTCTTCTTTGAGGTTTTTCCTCGGCGGCTTGGTCCATTTGAAAGCAAAGAAATGTGCTACATTTTACAATGTAATCCCGGTTGATTCTTGTTCATCCTCCTTTAGAATGGATATTCTCCTACTCTCTTATAGAATGAATGATGAGCTTAGAACACCCCTTGTTATCTAGCTAGACTCTTGGTAGTGTTTCTATTTCTAGGAATGCCCCTTATACATCTCCCCCCTCTTGTAAAGATTCCTATTTTAATTAAAATAAAATTACAAGGGAATTCCCTATAGTTTTTAGATAAAAAAGGAGTGTTGGAAGTTAGTGCTTAATCTCAATCATTTCCTCCTGGCCCATTTGTGCCACTTTCTTCACCTTACTCAATGATTTTTAACCGGCATGAAGTTGGTTCTTTGTAGGAGCAACTATAAGCGGAATTTGAATAATTGTTTGGTAGTTTTAAGAGTCTATGTTCTGCGAAAAGACTCCTCTTCGTCCTACCCGATAGTGCTAAATTCCTCAACCCCAATAGTTAGCATCACAAGTTCTTGAGTTCTCAATTTGGTGTTTCTCTTTTTAGTGAGTGTTGGGATTTACAATTTACTTTAAAAAGGGGCGAGCACAAACAACAATAAGAAGTCCAGTCCATCTGCAAGAATAACAGATTGCTCCATAGTAGTGATTTTCTACCTCGTCCTACAATTGGAAGGCACATAGTTCAGAACAGGGAATGTTAGTACGTTCCTAGGGATGGTAGCGGGTCTGCTATCCACCAGGGAGTGCCTTCCTATTCTCATCCACATTGAATAATCACAAAGAATTTTTATGTCCCCATACACATCGGATTCAAGGCAGGATTGGGTTCCCATTAAGAAGTTGAACATAAACGATAATATCCAAGTTTCATGATTTCGTGTTTTCGAAAAACAAAAATACTTAATTGTGTAACACTTGTGATAAAATGATAATAAATTTAGTTTCATAAGCAAAATACTAATAAAACATAGCACACTATCGGAAATGTGCCGTAACCACCGGGTGGCTATACCACCACACTCATTGCCATTTGATCATCATTTAGATTCGTTCACGCTCTCCGATTTCATTTCTTAATTGGTCCAGCTTCTACAAATCATCTAGTGCAGGGTTCAGGAGTTTCATGCAAGTCTCCAGCAAATCTAGAGGAGAGTAGTGTAGCAGTATGATGCAGATCATGTCAAGGGAAATGATGAGGTCATAGTCAAAGCACACCATCTAACTACAAACCCTCATTTTTTTCGAAACAGGCTTTCTTCCACCTTTATAAATAAAGCACACAGGTGAGATCGTTGCTAGGACAGACAGCACAACGCCTAAAGACAAAGACACAACACGATACATGATGTTGGGGCAGCAGCACACACACGCCCGAGCTAAAATAAGGAAAAACAAAAAGGAATAGAGACGGAGACGGATCGACTAGATGAGAAAGACCGCAACCGCTGCGTCCTCCGAAGAATGTCCGCCACGCTCCTAGCCCCGACTTGTCAAGCACCAAGCATCATCCTCGAGAGGGAACGCGACCGCTGCTGCCCGGGCCAGAGTTGGACCTAGGGTTTCCCCCGGGACACTGGGAGGAGTGGATGGAGGGTAGCCACGACGCCCTCCAGGAAGGAAGATGCCACCCGCGGACGGCACCACGTCAGTCGGGCGAGCCAACAAGGATTTTTCCTGAAAACCCTATCCACAACCCCCGGACGAGCCGTTGCACATGAGACCCGCGAGGGCGAGGGCGAGGCCTCGCCACCACCCACCTTTGCCGTCCACGAGCATATGCCACTCCGGTCCTGAATCCGCCATCATCGTCTCACCGAGTAACATTCTTCTTCGATCTGCACGGGCAAAACGTTCGATCATCACCGAGTAACATTCTTCTTCTTTGTAGTACTGATCCCTCTGATGATAAGAGTCAGCTTGCCAAAACGTCTTATAAAACGTGAACATATGAGTATTTTATACTTCCGTTGAACTGGAAATCAATTAAATGTGGATCTTTTATACTGGTACTGTCGATTGGGTGCGGAAAATTGTGGGTACCCCCATATAACAGGATAAGGTGGCCTGACGTACGTGTAGGTGTACGAAGGAGACCAAGCTGATGGTAGTAGTGGCTACTGGAACTGAACTCGTAAGCGGCTCTTTTTCGGCACTAGGCGACTGCAGGTCCTGCCGTTCACACGACGGATGCCATGGATTTATCAGGCTACCAAACGCACTATGGGATCCAGCGCATGCATAATAATGCCAACTTGTTTTCAAGGCGGCAATGGTTTTCTCCTCCATCGATCTTCTATAAATAAGATCCCGCCCTTCTTCCCATGGCACCAGCTAGCTAGCAGCAGAGAAGCTACCGCCAACTTGAACATACCAATCATCAGTTGCGGCAGTAAACAGTGTGACTGGTAAGCCATTTCTGCTCACCATCTTTATCATGTGCGACCCATCGTAAGTACGTTTCGAGGGCAACATATATCCTACAGCTTCGCGCCATTACTAGTTCATATATCTCTCCCTAAGCCATGGTGTTTCTATCTTGGTTGTATGCATGCAGACAGCCAGCTGAAGCCATGGCTCCCGGCGGCGTGGATCTTGTGAGGAAGAACAAGGTGGTTATTTTCTGCGCTCTGGTGGTGGTGATGGCCCTGCTGATGGCCACACAAGCGGCGGCGACGGCGGGCAGCAACCAAGGCACGGCACGCCGGCTCCTGCAGATCTGGAAGTGCCAGTATCCCAGATGCAACTGCCGCACTTGCCCGATATATCACTGGCCGTGCTGCGGCGCCTGCTGCCCGCCGTAGTTCGTTACCACGCCGTCGCTTCACGGGAGATGCATGGGGGTCTTACATGTGATTGTTGGCGGTTGCGTCTGTTGTTTCAGCATCAGCAGTCGTCGTCTTTTCAACCACGTCAGACCTAATAATATAGACCTAGCATGTACGCACGCTTAAATAATAATACGAAGATCAACAGCCGATGATCTTTTATTTTTTGGTCCTCCTTGTTGGTTATCTATTTTTCTCGTATCGGTTCGGTCCGGTTTTACTCAACCAGGGTGGTTTGTTCAATGAGATTTGGTGGTCCGAGTGATGCATGCAGTAGTCAATCAGAAGTATGGTCAATTGGTCAGTTGTTCTATATGGGATTTGGTGCTCTTGCTGAGTTGCAGTTGTATTGCTTCTCACTTTGTAGTTTGACAGTTTCGATGAGATTTAGAGGTTTGGATTTGTCCCATTTTTAGTTATGTTGATAAAGTAGTACTACATGTATATTCATTTTGTCAACTGCTTTTCATCTTTTTTTTGCGGAAAAGATCCGGATCTATTTCACGAGTTCACAAGAAGTACAAAGCATTCCAAACATAATAAAAATTACATCGAGGTCTTTGGACCACCTAACGACCACTGCTGCCGCCAGAGCGAGCCGCCGACGCGCCGCCGTCGCCGCTCCCTTTACCGGAGCCGGCCTGATGTTGTTGATGACAGTCGGAAAGTCTTCGTACATGTGTCCCTAAGGACCAGCGCCCCAGAACTAAAGCAGTCGCCATTGAACTCTTGAATTGATCTGAAACTTGTAAACACCAAACCTAGAACACACGTAGACTGAAATAGAGTCCAAAGGATTTAGTGTTGAATCAATCACTAAGCAATATCGAATTGAGATAGAGTTGGATGGCTAGTTAAGCGGGGAAGCAGTTTGACACCGCTTTCGACAATCTAGGCCCACTAGCAATGGCGGAGCCGGCCCATACATAGAGCCAGGCAGAGTTTAAAGGCATATGGTCAATTTATATTATTATTTTTTACATGATGGTCAACTTGTATTTGCCCGTGCATATTGATGATCGATTCCTCTTTCTGCCATCCCTATCCATGAAAATTCTAGACAGTGCTCGGACGCCTGCCTGGGGTCGCCCAGTGGTGGATCCGCCATTCCCCATAAGTCAAGGTGCCACGTGATAGATGAGGTGGTTTTAAGCTTTTTCTCGTGCAGACCGGACTAAACTTAAATTGAACCATTTGGAAGTTTTCATATTTTCTATAATTTCCAATAAAAAGTTGTTCAAAAACTCAACTTAAAAAACATCGAGAAAACTCCATTAATTCTTCACGTTGGTGAACTGGTGGGGTTGAACTAATGTAATTTTGTCGTTTCCAAAAAATCTTCTAAATTTCTATTGAATTTTGGCAAAAGTATAAAAACTTCCAAAAAAATCTCCAAACGATTGCTTGGAAAAATTAGCTCAAAATTTTCTAAACTGAGCTCAAAGATGGATGAGATCACTCCTGCTCTTAGTGAGTGAAGGGCGATGCCTTACTACTGTTTAGGCCTCCTTCGTTTTGTTAGGATTGAATCCTGACATGAAATCCATCCAAGCATGGATTAGGTTTTAATCCCAACCCTTCACCCAAACCCCAATAACCCCCGCCAATCCATCCCCTAATCCCATGTACGTTTCCAGCCGTTCGGTTAATCCATTGAAAGGTGACGCGTCGACGTCAATGTCTTCCCTCACGCTCTCTCTCTCGGGTCATGTGGCGATAAATTTTTTTTCCATCCCAACAGAGTAGAAGATGGACGAAATACGCTGGGCTAGAATCTCGCCGGGGCCTAATCGAAGACCACAATTTTTTTTGTGCTGGACAATTTGCCTCGCCGGGCTAGAAAACTGGGATCGGGCCACAATCCAGCTCAATCCCTGCCTCCCATGCATTAGACGAACAAGGTCTTAGATGGAAAATCAAATTAGTTTTTATTCGTCCCCACCTTCTGAGCTCCATCTCGATCCTCACTTGTTTTAGTTCTGTGAACAAGATGTGGTTGTTGTGATAATATTGATGACTGATGAAGAAAGATCTTGGTATCCCGGTGACGACGGGGAAAACGTGGTCTGATGTGTAGGTGACTAGGTGTACCTCTCGCTCTGTTTTACTGACGAGATCAAAGGCCAAGTTGATGGTACTGGCTTGAATACAAAAGGTTTTATTGCAGCACACTGTGTGACTGGAGACCCTGCTGGCCGAGTCTCGTTCACACAATAAACACATCGGATGCCATGCATGGAGCCTAACAAAATCACTAATACTAAACTGGATCCAATGCATCCGTATCCGTTCAGTTCCTGGAGTATGTAGTAGTAGAAAAATGTCAAGTTGCTTTCCAGCCAATGGTCTCCCCCCTCCACGGCTCCGGTATAAATCAGAGCCCTTCCCTCCCTCCTCTTACACCACCGCCAGCAAAGAAGCTACACTACTGCCAAGCAAGAGAAATCGGTAAGGCGTTTCTGCTCATCGATATTGATCTATCATATAGTACTTTGTAGCTTCGTGGCATTATTACTGGTGTATACAGTATCTCCCTAAAACCATGGCGTGTGTTTTTTTTGTCTTGCATCCATGCAGGTGACTGAAGCGATGGCTCCCAGCGGCGTCGTCAAGAACAAGATGGCTGTTTTCTGCGCTCTGGTAGCGCTGATGGTCCTGCTGATGGCCACACAGGCGGCGGCGGCGGCGGCGGGGGGCAGCCAAGGCGTAGCACGCCGACTCTGGGCCTGGGGGTGCCCCTACCCCAGTTGCAACTGCGCCACTTGCCATATATATCACTGGGCGTGCTGCGGCTTCGCGTGCTGCCCGCCGTAGTTACTTACCAGGCCTTTGCTAGCTTCGGCGTCGCACGAGAGGCTAGCAGAACCGATCGAGGCAGACTCTAATAATATCACATGTACTACGTGGTGGTTACATGTAGTATGTGGCTGTTGTGTTGTTTCACTACTAGTATAAGCTAGTCATCCTCTTCATCCACACGTCGCGCTGCTTCAGATTTCCTATCATGTATACTCTATGTATGCATGCTTAAAATAATAGCCTTTCAGAACTTCAATTTTTGACCAAAGTGGAGGTGCTACACACTACAAGATTCCATGGCACAAAGTTACAAGTTCGATTCATAGTTAGGTTCTGCTACACTACAATTTTTGACCCGTCCACTGACAAAGTTAGAACTTTCAGCATTTCAACCCAGCTGGCCACATTTTGCCGCAATGTGTGTTTGCGCTGTCAGGTTTGGTTCAGATGTGCACTACAGCATCTGGGTTTCAATTTCAGCATCCCCGCCACAAATAGCATGCTCCAGACCTTCTGGACAACAGAGAGGCAGAGGATAGATATAGTCCAAGGAGGATGCATTTCGACTTGCTGGTCTGTACTGCATGCCATGCCTTATGGAAGAACAGGAATGCCTAGTGCTTGAACAACACTGGATGCAACCCTGATATCGCAAGAGAGTAGGCTTTTGTTTTCTTCTGTGGAGTGGAGTTTCGAGATCCTTCTTGTATACAGGAGGGGTCTATTCTTTTTTTTACACAATTAATTTGTTGTTTTTCGAGGAAAAGGGCCTAGCCGGTTCTAGTATTAATTTACGACCAAGCACAAAGTTAAAACTTCAATTACTCCCTCTGTTTGAAAATATAAGATGTTTTAGGTTAGTAAAGCTAATGCATCTAGACATCTTTATTGAACCTATACATTAAAAGATGTCTAGATATATTTACTTCACAAATCTAAAACCTCTTATATTTATAAACGGAGGGAGTAATTTGGAGCGGAACAGCTTCAAGTCAGCCAGCACGTACATGTTTGGACATTTTGCGGAACAGCTTCAAGTCAGCCACCACGTACATGTTTGGACATTTTGCGCCAAAGTTAAATTGCCGCTTCCTGAGGCCTTCTCAGCCTACGGACGCTATGTAAGGCCAACCAAACACTAAGATTCCAAGATGGTCATTCTGCAAGGCACGTGATGCCCATTTCCTTTCTTCGATCATTTCCAACGACTCTAACCCATGTAGTTCTGTCAATGTACAAATATTTACAGGGCAAAATCCATTTGCACTTCTAGGAGTAGTATCTTCAAAGCTAGACCAAAATAAACTCATCAACTTCTATCCTGTCAACTGGACGATCCTTCAACTTTTTGTATCCAAAATCGTTGGTCCGGGAACGACCAAAAATATATCTACCTTCACAAAACTTCCTATCTCGCAAAATCAATTGATGTGTCAGCTTAATTTGGGAACTCGCAGTTGCTGCTTTGCAGTACATCACAGCAGCCGTGCTATTCATGAGATCAGCTCATCAGCATGCTAAAAGCTGCTAAAGATATGTTGAGCAGACAGATTGTCTGCTGCCACCTGTACAGATAACAATATTAGCTTCAGAAGTCAATAATCGCATATATAACATCTATACAGTAAAATATGGATGTGATTATACAAAATAGATAGGGATGAAGAAACAAAACAGAAGTGAACATGATGGGAATGCAAATATGTTATGCGGAACAGAACTAGAAGCATCTGTTGGCACAGTATATATACACCGAGGAAACAAACAAACAAGATTTCAAGATTAAGTAAACTGCAGCAGTATGAGATCACTCACCCCACCCAAGACTACTCTGCGGACACTGCACAGGATTTACGTAAATGCAACTAAAATTAAGGTTCTTAAGTACTACCTCTGTTCCATATTATAGTATTTTTGGCAAACTAAATTAAGATTTCAAGATTATAGTATTTTTGGCAAACTAAATTAGAGTTGGCAAACCAAAACATACTATAATATGGAACAGATGAGTATGTCCACGTGATATTTGCTTTAGGAAAAAATCATCCATGGTTTAGTATTCTACATGATATAATATTCAGTATTCAAGCCAGTAACAGCCGTTCGGGGTTTGTCATACCAATACTAGTACTAATGCAGAGGTGCAGACCATTGCCAGAAAGGCAATGAGTAAGCAATTAAATATTTAGATAACATTAATAGCCATTACATAGCAATGTGACATACTGTAGTAAGCAATATCCAGCTAAGCAGGAACTTGCAAAGCTAGTGTTGCTGCAGGAAATGTAGTTTTAACTTTTTTATACAGCACGGAATATGTTGATGGACAACCTTCTAAATTTAAGGTAGTATACTTCCTCCGTTTCATAATATAAGATGTTTTACCTTTTGTGAAACGAATGTGTCTAGACGCCTTTTAGTGTGTAAGTTCACTCCGAATCTACACACTAAAAGATAGTATCTAGATACATTCGTTTCATAAAAGCTAAAACATCTTATATTTTGGAATAGAGGGAGTACTTACTTGCAGACAAATAACCTTGATTCTATTTTTGTTAGGGAAAACAAAAGTATATGAACTTGCCTTTGCAACATGGTCTCATTTTTGTTTCTTCTTAGGACACCTTGATGAAGGCTTATTTGATGATATAAGAGCTGAAGAAAGTAAAGATTCAACGTCCTCCCTTTGACGCTTCCTTGCTGCAATTTGATGATTTTGACTAGTTACAGTTCGGTTCGGAGCTTGGCTTTTCGTGAGGTCCCGTATATGGCTACTTGCTTCATCAAAATGTGATGTAGTTGACGGATCCACTTGATTAGAGTTCCCAGACCTTGGTTGCTCTGTAAACTTCCTTGCCCCTTTGACCTTACTAGTCATTTTCTTCATATCAGGGATAGTTGGTGGACAAGTACCACTGTTCTTATTTGCTAATTCCGAAACTACATCGTGTTTATGCAAGGAATCTTCTTGAATTGAATTAATAAGTCTTGGTTTTTCAGAAAACTTCCTTGTTCCTTTAGCCTTTTGTATCAACTTCTGCATATCCTGGTGTGCTGATACAGAATCATCATCCTTCTTGGCCACTAACTTAAAATCGGAATCATGTTTTGACGAGCTCTTGATGGTTCCCATATCACTGCTTTGGTTGGCGACCTTTTTGTCTTTATTATGTACTCTCACCTTGGAAGTCTCTGGTGCACCTTGCTTAAATAGGGCCTTATCAGTTTCCATATGAACATTCTCCTTAACAGGCTTATGCGATTCCCTTTGCCATCTGATATCAGAGCCATCATGAGGATCCCCTGTTGCCAACCTTTTAGCAAACGGCTTTTCTACTCCTTGCTTTCTCATCACTGAGGCATGATCAATATCTTGTTTCAATGAGCCCTTGGTAGCTCTCGTATCTTCATTCTGCATCGCCAGTTCTTTTTCTTGGCTAGATTGTCGCACAGTGGAGTCTTGAGATTTAGGATTTTTTCGATCCCAGCGTGATGCTCGTTTTGAATGATCCTCGCGTAAATGGTTACCTTCCTTTTCTGTAGTCCTGTCAGGATGTCTCACATGTTCTTTATGGAGTTGCGCATGCAATGCCTGTGATTTTGCTGTACCAGCCTTTTCATTTTCCTTCTGCTGCTGAAGATGACTATTATGGTAGCTATTAGTACCATGAACTTCTTCAAAGATCAAACCATAGGGCCTCTGAACTGAGATGAACATATTCCGTTCTTTAGCATTCTGTAGTAAGGAAGCCCAATGTGAATTGGTCTGCAATGTTCTTGCATTTCCAACTATCCATAGAGAGAACCTGGCCCGTGTTAGCGCAACATTCATACGCCTAACATCTGCAACAAACCCAATGCTACGTGCTTCACCAGTGTGTCTATCACCTGAGGAGTTGGACGCTCTAACAGTTGATAACACCAAGATATCAACTTCCCGACCTTGAAATCCATCCACGGTATTGATTTCCATCTCAGCAACAATCTCTGGCCCAAAAAAAGAAGTGAACCTCGAACGCAGCAAGGAGAGTTGACTCCTGTACGGAGTTATGATCCCTATCTTTCTACAGGAGAATTCTGCTGGATACCTTCACAAAGCAAGTATATAGCATCAGATACCTGCAAATTAAGACCACTAAAGTAGGTGGTGAAAGTAAACACAATAATCTTACCTGTTCTTTAAATATGACAGTATTTCAAGCGCTGCATCAGCTTCGAATTGATTACAGAGTGATTGTGCAGCAGCGTTTGTTCCACCACGCTCACGGCCATCAGCAATATCAAAGAACATGTATGGACCAAGACATCTGTGATTATGGAACGGAGCAGATTTCTCAGCCTTTTGAGCGCCATCGAGCAGTTTATTTTCATAGAAATGCAACGATGGGAATCTGCTAATGTCAGGGTGCATCCGGTACTGCAGACAAGAAAAAAAATTGAGATATTAGCACACAGCCAGCAGTTGATAGATCTTCTAGCATTCAAACCTACTTAGCCATTAAGCAGTACATATTAAAAAAACAGGAATTGTCACTTGTTCATATAAAATTGCATAAATGGAATCAGACCATTTTTATCACATAAAACTAAAAAAATGATGCAAACAGAAAACTAAAATTCAGGAATTATGACATAGTGTGCCATGTCGATCAGAAAGGGACCTTCAGGGAAATAATATATGGTCTCAGAAGCACTCCTGAAGTCCTGAGAACCAAAATGCTACTGACAAACATGATACAAAGAACTTTAAACAGATTTTGATTGAATTTTAACAGTCTTCAACTCCAATGTCACTTTCTACAGTTTCCTTGGAACAACCAAACAAACAGCCAAAAGATTACAGAGACAGAATATGCATTACTTATGACTAACCTGTTTAGTGAGCATAATAACTGGATAACCAGCTCTTTGTAGGCGTTCAAACATGCTGCACTCATAAAGAAATTTGCTAGCCAATCCAGACATCACAGTAGCAGGTAGCTGCTTTGGATCACCAACCTTCAAAAGAGACATTACTAAGTATACGAGCTAGCACTAAAATGTTGCTTGGTATAGCTCAAAAATATTCTATAATCAGAAATATGTTAAAAGAGAGCACGCTACCATTATGCACTTAGTTCCTTTCGACTTGAGTAACTGAAGAGGAATCAAAGTTGCAGGCTCGAGAGCCTATAGAGAAGCACATCAAAGCTTAGTGTTTAGCAAATAAAGACAGATATAAAATTAGCTTGATTTCAAAGAGAACAGTTAGTATTGAAAGTCTGAGATCATACCTGTGCAGCTTCGTCGATAACAACAACATCAAACAAAGCTTGCTCAGAGAAATTCCCATACTTTTTAGCTGAAGCAGTTTCCAAGCAAACTCCATAAATATCACCTCCACACCCACTGAGTGTTGTCACAACAATTTCTGCTTCTCCGAGAATTGACTTCCTTACCTTGTGCTTAAGAGAATAGTTTTCATCAGCTATTTTTCGTTCGCGTGCATGAGCAGTGGCAAGTTCTGCCAAAACTGCCCTTTTCTGTGTATATAAAATATTGAGTTTTGCACCAATCGCTTCGTCAGAAACTTCATCCATCTCATCTTCATCAGGCACAGAAGAGTCATTTTCTGTTTTATCACCTTCCACTAGTTTTCGCCTTGACTCATAATATCTAATTCTGTCTACGACCTTCTCCAATCTAGCCCTAAGTGAGCCAGACGATTCAGCATCCAATGAAATGTTGGCTTCATTCTTGGTCTTTAACTCATCTGACAACCTTTGTTCAACAAGTGTGTCAATAAAGTAAGGGATTGAATTAGAATGAACCGTCTTTGCATTACCGACCCTCACTATATATGGTCTATACAGCTTTCCTTCAGCATCATACAATCCATCACTAAGTCTTGACACAAGTTCATCAACTGCCGCATTTGACTGCGCACATACTAGAGCCCTTCCTCTTGAAAGGCTTCCTTTTGAGAGCCGTTCTATCCTAGGGTTTTCTCTCTGAGAATCATTTATCTGTTGTTTAGCAAGGGCTGCATCCTGCCAAGCTCTAGCTACTGCAGCAGTTTGACTAATCTTTGTTCTTGGCTTGGTAAATTCAACACTAGCTAGGGATTCATTTCTTGGTAAGTTGTAAGAATTGTCAGCATGTACAGAAAGCAATGCACTCACAATCGCAACAATAGTTTTGGTTTTACCCGTACCTACAGGAACACAAGTATAAAAGTTCATTTTCTTGCTCTGGTGGCTAGACTTGCTAAATAATATGGATAAATATCAGCAGAGAACAGACCTGGAGGGCCCTGAATAAGAGACAGATCGCATTTTGCTTTAGAGCCTGTTGATCCAATGGCAATACTTACAGCTTGGAGCTGGCTGTCATTGTATGATGACTTCAATACTTTCCGCATAGGGCGTGCGAGTTTATCAAGATACACTTTTCCACATTCATGATTGGTTGTAGTACGTGAAACAGGATTCAAAATTACTGGAAGCACTGGGATATCATTTAGTGATGAGAGAGCGCTGAATTCTCGGATTTGAGGAGTCATGCTCATAACCCGATTCAAGAACCACTTACTTCTTTCAACAAGAAGTCGTTTCACTTTATTTAGACGTGGATTATCATTAGAGAGAAAGAACTTTATTACAATTATTAATGCCTTGTTTTTATCACTCTCACGCCGATCCACCTAAAAGACAGTAAATACATTAGGCAAGTCTTACAGAATTAGGTTATGAGAGCACTGCACATCATGGGCAACAGTATTACCTTTCCAAGCACATGGACCTGTTGTGCCGAGCTTTTCAGTTGATCCTTGGTAAGCAGTATCAAATCATTCTCTGCACACCCTTTAGATTTGACATACGCTGTGTTTTCAGCACGGCCACGAACAATAAGGAATTCATCAACTCTTTCAACTGAGAGTATAGATATAGAGCCGCATATCATATCTTCAGCAGGGGTTTCTACAAAAGCATTCTGCAACTGAGCTTTGAACTCTTCAATAACAAGTGGCTGGAAAATTTCAACATACTGAGCTTGTGAATCAAAGCATACGGGAATTTCTTTTAAAGAAGGTTTCTTTATTATCTCGGAAGATGACAGCCCAACAACAGCAAAGTAATCCATTTCCAAGATATTCTTAAACCAGCTGTCCAGTTTAGGAGGGTTAAATCGTCGAAAACTAGTGTCCGGTCTGCCAGACGCCTGTCTCCTTTCACCAGGCAACTGAAGCTGAACTACTTGCCTTTTAGGAACTACTAAGGTAGACTTTGTTACACGAATTTGTGGTCTTCTGTAATTATCAAGTGCATGCTCCAAGGGATCATCTTCGTCATCAGATATATCTCTGAAAATTGACTTAAATTTGCCTGTATTCGATGACGAACTCGGACGCGGTGGTTGGGAAGTGGCACTAACAGATGATTTCTTGTTTGGTAAAAGGGAAGCAGTATTTGTATTGACAGTAACATTTGGCATCTTTGTTCCACCCAATCCTTTTGAGGCGACAAGTGTGCTTCTATTGTCTGTCAATACAGGTCTAGAAGAGGCACTAATATCGCTATGTATCGGATGTTTTGAAGACACGTGCCTATCTCCAAATGGCATTCTTTTTTCAGAAGGATTTTTCAACAGATCTGAAGCAGTGAATCCTTCATTCTCCTTTACTGACGACAAAACCTCCTCACCAATCACATCACCTGTAGGCAAATTTTCTTCGCTGTCTGAAAGGAGAATTATGTGCTCAACGTCTGACCCATGAGAGGGCTTCATGATCTCAAGATTGTCCTGACCAGTATGTCTCTTCCAATCTGTGTGACCAATCAGATGAGGGATACTGGCAATAGAATTTGTGGGAGTTTGTACACTGACTGCCAGTCTCCCTGAAGCTTCTGTGGGAGCCTTGAACACCGCAAGATTAAGATTTGAAATTCTCCCTCTGAGATCATCCATATCAATTACATCTGAAAGGAAGATATACAGGTTATTACCAAATATTCGGTGGAACTTCTAAAATATGTCTAATTCACATAAGAATATTGAAGTCCTAACCACGTGAAACGATATCACCAAGATCTTCAATGTAGCGTTGGATGGTGCCACTATGTGAATCCTTTAGTATTTTAAATAAAGATAGCATGCACTGTTTCCAGTGTCTGCTGATCACAAGCAGAGATGATTTCCCCCAGTTAATCAAGTGAACAAGCCATGTGATGTCATTAGGATCCGGAACCATTGTCGTCATACTGAATGGTTGAGTGCAATATGAATTGACTCTCTCATAGACTAGGGGAAGTAACTCAAGCACTCGAACACATGATATCTGAAACAAAACTGCAGATGTGAAGAGGCAAGAAACAAAGATATGACTACTGATGTTGAAAGAAATTACAGCAGTACAGATGTACCTGACATTGTTTGGTATTTATTAGCTCTTCTCCCTTTCTCAGGCAAGTGGAAATAAAAGGCCAGAGAGTTGCTGAAAGCAAAGTGCTGAATTTCTCCCAGGAAATAATATCTACAGCATGTACTGATGGGGTTATTGGTAAATTTGAAAATGGTTGACGCAAGAAACCACCTTCGGAAGGTTTTGCTGGCTGTTGAACTGAAGGCTGTTGAGCAATATCCTCCTTTACTAATTTGCATATGACAAAAAACAAGTGATGAAGACTATGAAAATCTGCCAAAAGTGACTGTCTTTCCACCTGTAATTCCAAAAAAGGCATATCATGACTATTTTCAAGTAACAGAAAATATTAAGAGAATGGACTGAATGGTTTTAGGGAAAAGTTAGCATGTTCCCTCGCTCCTCAAAAATGAACTAGTATATCAATTAAAAACTTTCAAAAAAGAAGACACTTTGAAACATCAAATGTTAGCATGCTTCTTTTTCTCGAGCATTGACCTAAATGTGTGTCGTTTTGTATTAGAAGAAAATGTCAAGATGACGCCAGATTTACCATAGTGGATTTCAAATGTTCATATCATTCAGTTTAATTCAAATTCAAATAATCCCTCCAATTGTCGCCGATTTAGTACAAAGTTGTATATTAAATTAGCGACAACTAATATAAATCGGACGGAGTACTTATATTTCACTAGTAAGATACCCGTAACCAAAAAAAGAGCTATGTGAAACATTCAAGTCCTGTGTTAAATTAATTCACTCTGAAGCTTTCATTCATCGGTGGCTTGCTGCTATGCTCGTAGGTTTGCATGATCCCACTTGTAAGGCTGAGACGAGAAAGGCTAGAAAAGGAGTGAACGGACAACCACCAACTTATAGGTAGGAAAGAAAATTCAAATATTCTGTAGAAGTGTCCAGAACTACCAGTCTTTTGGTCCAGCAATAAATGCTCACCATATTCTGCAAATTAAGAATACTAGATACTAGAATACAGGGACCATTCGAGGACATCCAATACGATCAATTCACATGGTCAAAAGAATATAGGTTTTGTGAGTACTGCAGCATTAAGTTCCATAACCCACACCATGCGATCTATTTGTTTTTTTTTTGGGGGGGGGGGGGGGGGGGGATGCAATGACATTGCGCTTCTTTTCATTGCATAGAAGGAGTTGTACAGTACAGAAGCCACCCAGCAGGTGGATTTACATGAGATGGACAAAAAAACTAATCAGTGTACGTCCCAATCTGTAGGGATGACAACTCTCAGACCAGCAGCGCCAGCTCTAGCCCATAGGGCCGCTTCTGCTCGTATTTCGCCCGCAAGACGCGGGACTGAAGGTTGCTCTCTGTCGAAAGCACATGAGTTTCGGTGCTTCCATATCATCCATCCGACCAGTAGCACGGCAGATCCGAGTGCTTTGTGCATGGGCTTGGGAATGGTTTGTGCCTTGCAAGACTTTGTTCTTGTTAATGGTATCCATATGGACGTGTGCATCCGAAGTTGGCTGCTGTTTTGACTTTTGACAACCATGACGAGTTGGAGCACAAAAGCTAGTTGATAATTTCCAGTTTTCAAAGAGATATTTACTAGCATCTAATGACGTGCCATGTCTGCTTCCGAATCTGCCCCGCCTCTCCTTAGGGGTACGAGTACATGTTGGTCCAGGCAGCCATGGAATTGTGATATGGTGCAGGGGAGCTGGCTGGCCAGCCATCATGAAGCGGACACCTACCCTATGTTCAGCCTCATTTGCCATGCTTCGTGAAGTCCTTATTGTGCTGTTCGGGCCTGGGTCGTGGCTCAGGTCGAAAGACCGAACGTCATGGACGGAGACGCCGTGAGCAGGGTGGGCTACTTCATCCTCTTTGGTGTGGTCCTACTGGCAGTGTAGACCTCTCCTAGGTCCTGTCGTGCTGGTGGCTGTCGTCTCCGTGATACTCGTGCAATCGTCATTGACTCGTGCAATCGTCGTAAGAGCTCACATTGAGCTATGGTGTTGTAGCTGCTAGCATTTGTGGTGAATGGCTGCACTTCAGGCCTGCATTTGTGTGTTCACTATTCTAGGTCTTGGGTAGCTAGGACTTTGGTGGTTGCTCGGTGAGAGTGAGGATGGTATTGGTGAGGATAAGGATTGTCGCTTATTTGCCTTTGGTGAGTGAAATGCTCTTTGTTATTGTTGCTGTTGAGTTGTAAGTTTTTCTTTGATCGTCTTTTTTTTGTTGACGTCACCGCTGGTAGCATTGTAATGGTGGCGCTATCTTGGTGGTTTACTCCTCTAATACAAAACGATGCACTTAGGTGCGTCGTCGAGAAAAAATATCAAAGGTGGTGAGTAGGAGAGACCATAATATCAAATTTGTGTACAGATCTACCCAATTGCTTACAGAAAAAAATAGGTTTTTAGAATATATGCCCTGGTTTATAGTTGATAATCAGATAGCTACCATGTGGCAACTCATACTATTCGATCCAAATATGAAATTTGATGAATAGCTACCAGAAGCCAAAACAAGCTGTGAAGCAACCACCAACCATGCGAAATGTGAATTAGTTCCAGTGGCTAACAAATAATATAATTAAGTAAAAAACCTTACCAGTTGCACTGCATATCTTAGACCCAGGAAAACAGCAGACAGTGAAGATGCACTCGAGCACAGAAATTGAAGCCCAGAAGTCAAACCCCGTGCTTGGGATACATGTTCCATGACAGCCCTCCCAGCTTGCCGCACATTCTACATCAAGTACAGCAATGAGTAATACACTAGTGCTAAATGCTTATATATATGAGAGATAGTATGGAAGACAATGGTAATATTCGTACATCATTGTGATCAACTAGTGCCAAAATCAAGCTTTCTGCCATCAGTGGTTCCCATGTCCATTGCTTTTGAAGCCCACATTGCTCAATTTGCATGATGACATGAATTGCAAATCTATAAGATATTGATTTAATGTAAGTATGATATACAGGGAATCTTTGGGCTTAAGGTTTGCAAGGAGTAAAAGATATGGCATGGCAAGTTCTTGATATAGTTCAAGAACACAAACTCAGATCACAAGGGATGAAATAGCGATCAACCAAATGGAACCAACCTTTTGAATATTCTCATTAGCAGGGTACCAAATTTTGACACCTTGAGAGTATTGATGCAATCCTTCCCACCTCCACCATCATCAGCACCATTTGGAAGTTGCCATGAGAATGTTGAAGAGACTTCTCCAGCATGTGACGATAACCAATCATTCACAGGCACCGACGACTCCATAGCTAACCCAGGCTCTAAAACAGAAATATGAGATAGAGCCCAAAACACTGCTTTCGAAAAAGTTATAGGCAGTTTAGAGGGTTCCAACTGAACCATTACAAGATACCATAACAAAGGTACACATGTCCAATCCTTGCATCCCCGGAAAGTCAACTTGTTCAAAACACTGAAATCATTCCAACAACCATACTCCTTTTCTGCAGTATCATCGGCAAAAGGTAATTCATCCTCATCGTCAATGAATATGACAGAGCTGCTTGGATCACCCTTAGTGGTGGTCTCATACTTCAGTTTGAAGGAAATCAAGGCAGAAGCATCAGAAATTATGAGAATATTGATGAGATCAAATGCAGGTTGACGCAGAGAACTATGCAAGGATGTATCCTTCAATGAACATATCAAAGATGGTCCCCTGTTCCACAAAAACAAGATCAGAGGATGGCAAGCAACAAATGGAAAAATAAAGCTGACCTTAAAATAGGTAAAATAAAGAGTGGAAACCCAAAAGCAGCCTGCTAGAAATAAGCAGTGATACTTCTATTTTATACATAAGAGAGCAATGACATTGAGGAAGTGCACATAATTTCAAACAGCAATTTTTTTACCGGCAGGGAAAATTGCATGGTTCTGAATTCTGCTAACATAGTAAAAATTCATGCCCAACAGAACCAATTGAAATTGTTAAGCACCAGTTTAACTGTTGTCCAGTACTTTTTTGGTTAAGACCAAAATGCAGTGCAACCATACAATCTATAGCCAAAAGGCAAACATGCCATCCACATTAAGTGATGAGTTTCAAGTCACGGATATTGGAAAGATGGAAAGTGTCATTCACTTGGCAGCAATAGTGATGATTTTCAAGTCTAGGGGATTGGGTTGGGGTAGTTACCCATCTAGTCCCTGTTCGGATTGGGGGTAATATTTGTGCGGTCCTCAGTATTTAGTTGGGTTTTGAACTAAATACCGAAGCCACACAAATATTATCCCCAATCTAGGGAGTTTTGCTAAATTTGTGGTATCTGAGGCTAAATTAGAGAAGAGATCTTCCATACTAGCATTACATTCAGGTTTGTAAGAATCGCCACCATGGTCACTGTCTACAACCATTGGTTAATGATAACCTCTCAATGCATATTGGTGGCGGCAGCTTGCTCACCTTCAGGAGTCACGACTAGTTGGATCACCCAAACGATTCGGATAAGTGTAGTTATGTGTGCTTTGAATGGCACGAATATGATCTTTTTGAACATGTGGTACAATTGCTTTTAGTCCGTAACAAGTAACGACATGTGGGCACTGTGCTATTTATATGAGATTTGGCAGACCGCAAATGTAGGAAAGATTTTAAAAGCTTAACTGACATGGCAGAGGGATATATGCTATGATAGAACAATATAATACTCAGCACAGCAGAAACATACTTGACAGCACAAGAATTCTACAAACTACCGATACATACCAGAGGGATATATGCTCTCCGACAAATATAAGAACTATTCTAGTTCTATGGCAACAATTAAGGTGAACTCTTGTAGATGGCATCACGCCCTCGCCCGCATAATAAGCAATCTAATGAGTAGAATATTGTCAAGATAAGTGATGTTTGGTCATTACCACATATGGGCACATTCCGAGGGTGGGCAAGGAGGGCTCATCGTGTAGCCTCTTTGCACAATAAGAAGAGCAATCTGGACAGAAATTGGCAAAAAGTATCAATAGTGTTGCACTAACAATAACCAAAATCACGTCCAATCAATGAAAGTCAAAACTGTTAAGAAATGTATTTGTTGACTTGAACTTTTTCGCTTGCATGTGGCTATTGATGACATGGCTAACAGCCAAACACTATTAAGGGTATTACATCAAATTCATGTACCAGCACAGCATTACCATTACTTCCCAAAAATATGTATACAGCTGTAAATGTATAGCATACAAGCTCTATGCTCTATTTGGCAGCCTATTCTGACATGAATCGAAATTGTTTCTACTGTTAATTAATCTAGGCACTAAAAGGAGCACTTTCTTCATGTTAGGATGTATAGCTGGTATACAACATTTCAAAGATCGTGCATCAATTTTTCTAAAAATATCATGCAAAAGGAGGTTGATTTAATTACAAAGTTAACAAAATGAATAGTGTGCATTCTGGTACTATGCATAGCATTATATACAATGTAACTCGGCAAAGCAGAACCAAGAAGCACTAAATCAATTTAGGGAACAGTAAACTTGCCAGCATAGGTAGCATGGCCTGCACAAACTTGAGGAGTTAGATGACTCCTACAACTACCAGTATACCATGGGCACAAGAAATTGTACAACTATTGTGAGGGGAAAACTGTAGGGAAGGCCCCGATAGTATAATGCGAGGCACAAACACATACTAAAGTTCATGTTTGACCAACAAGTAGAGCAATATAATGTGAGTTGCGTGATACAAAAGTGATGTCAGTGAAAAACGCTTCTGAATACAAGTCCGATGATATGATTTTCACATAAACCCGCATTTCATCATTCTAATTGTTGGTCAAAAGACCGTGTAAGCCTTGAATTGTGTAAGAGGGAGTAAGGCACTGGATGTACAAAGAATATACAAGGATGTGATGAGCAAGGCTGCGACTAAACTATGAAATAGCAGAAGAATCAGTCCACCACTGAGGGGTGTTGCAGACTCCTAAGTCTAAGAGACTGAATATGAATCTCTTTTCTACAAGGTGCAACCAAGATCTAACACTAGCGAGAATATTGTCAAAGATGTGTGCACTCCTTTGCTTTCAAATATGCCAGGAGGTTAGACGTTGAATTCACCACACTTTGTAGGCTGAAAATCATACTTCACTTATATCCAAAATCACCCACTCCTTTAGGTCTTCCAGAGAAAAGGATGAATTAGATGTTTGCTCCATTTTTTACAGATCAATATTACGGTTTTAAAACAGATATATAATATCACCAATAGTCAAATGTCTCAAATAGGCAATACTTGATAGCCAGGAAAATGGAATACATGAATATAGAGCATTTACATGGAATTTTGAATAACCAAAGAATTAAAGGGACACCAAAACAAACTAACCTTAGTAGCATTTTTTCTCATCAGAGCACTGAAGTTACTACTCCGAGTTACTTGATGAAGAAGAAAATATAGTATGTTCCTCCGTTGCTTTTCATGTTCGCCGTCTTGTAGCGCTTCAAGGGACTGCATAGTGCACATAGGAATTAACTTTCATAATTCATTAAGATTTGGAAGATGAAAATGTCGGTCGATTCATAGAAAATGAACAACAGACATGCCTGAAGAAATGGGAGGAAAAGATCGAATATTTCTTTGTGACTTTTCTCAACTCGAGTGTGAAAACATTGACCCAATAATGTGTTCCGCATAACACTAGGTGATAGTGTTGTTCTCAACCAAAGTTTACAGCCTAAAACAAGAGTATGTAAGTATGCACCGATGAAAGCTTATCATATGCATAGGACATCAGAAACTCCATAATCACTCACCAAGCATTTCAAAAGATGCTTTGAGGCAACTAACAGCACATGATAGATCAGACCCGTCATCACTGACATGGTTAAGTATAATATTCAGGAAGATAGGGTATTTCTCCAAGATTCCATCTTCAAAAGCAGGCGCCTCAAGAAACCCAAGGCTGCAAAGATAGACAATATATTAACAGGTGTGATGTCTCTAATATATGAAAACATAACAAGTCATCAATTCATGTGTTGAACTTACATACAATGATTTAAATCCAAGCCATACATCAGCCCTTTTGAGCTGCACCCTAGGTCTTGAAGATTCTGAAGTAGATGGAAGAACTTCAGCTTCCAAGAACTCAATATATTTTTGCAGTAAGGGTTGCAACGGTTCCAAGTCAACCGCTTTCCTGCAAATGTTCGATTAAACAATCACATGTGATAGTTTACAGTTTTATTTTACTGAAACCGAACAGGGTCATACCAAACCCAATATGCGTATCCTGAAAGGATAATTAGAGAACTTGCTCGAAGCCAACTACTCGTGTTGAGTTAAGCTGGTGAGGATAGGTCCTACTAAAGACTTCATCAAACTTAATTAGATTAGATAGTATATTAATGTTGCTAGGCTGTTGAAGGCTTGAGTAACAGACATGAAAGTAGAAATGGATGTGATATTTCTTCTGAGTATTAATGCGTTAAAGTATACATCCAAAAGACATCCAAAGAGAGTAAATAAGAATTTGGATTTTCGAGAACAGAAGACAACTCAAAATCTAATGGTATATTATATATAATGCATTTGGTCTAACCAAGATATCCTGAAAAAACAATATTTGGTCGCTCTACTATTTATCTTAAATATTATGACAGGCTAAGAATAGACAATAACATGAAACCAGGAGATTAGTTTCCTGAAGCTTAGTTTTGCTGTTAGCTTGTTGCCTACCCTAGGATATAAATTTGATTTTAGACGGTATAGAGAAGATGTATGAACAAAAGGTACTTTTACCACAATATACTCACATTAATATGAGCGATGCATTGCTTTGGTATGTTATTATATTCATATATAGGAATGGCTGGTAACACTTAAGGGCTTAATAATTACAAATTTACATGGACTTCAAGACTACAAGTGTAAGGCTTATTAACAATGACAAAGCCAAAACAGCATTGTCAACCACAGGCTTGATAGCTCTTCACACAGTTTATTACTTTGCTTAGCAAAACCCTACATTGCACCCTTTGTAACTTCAGTGATTCAAAATAAACAGGAAAGTGGAGGGTACATTACCTTAATTTTCCCATGGATCGGGCTAAGCGAAGCCCAATTGCTCGAGCATTGCAACTTTTGAAGAAAAGTAATGCATAAACACCCTAGATTTGTAAGTTTAAACATGTTGTGAGATACTATATTTTCAGCAATAAGCTAAAACTAACTGGTGAGAAACAGAGTCCTCATGTACTACTGATTATTAATTATTTCGAACAATAGTTCTTTATCTATCTTCCGGAGCACCAAGTACTCAAGTGACTGAGTAAGACATTACAAGTAGTGTTGTGAGCATTTACAAATGGAAAGAAGTAACTTACAGGATACTGCTGATTAGTGGAAAGGCTCACTTCATATGATTCATCAATTGTTTCAATGAACATCTGGAACTGATTAGCCAATGATTGGTCATCTAATAGAACAGGATACATCATAACCTGTAAATAGATTAAAAAACAGTTTATGTTGGTCGCCATGAAACTTAAGAACTTGAAACCTATGTGGCTGTTGAAAATAAATATGACTCATCAGATATTGACTTTGATTGCTATGTGTATAAAACATCAGCTTACTTTGGTAAGTGCAGAACTTTCCAAAAAAAAAGGAAAAAATTAGGTGCACAGTTATAGGTCAACCCAATAGGCATGGTGAATACACATGAACTCGGTGGGTTTCAAAGCTCCTACTGATCATAAATATGCTCAACTGGATGGATGCTGCATTGATGCATAGAAACCCTTTGGATGGCATGCCACTAAAGAGCATTTGATGTAGAGCACTTTTGATGTGCATCTTACATATCTCCTAGGGAGAAAGATATTAGTGAATAAATACTATGGGTGGATGTTCTCTAATAATGGTGTGACAAAGTTTCTGGTTATAAAGTCATGGTTCATGCTGATATTTGTCAAAAAAAAAACAATAGCAGTTTCTGCTCACAAGGAAATCAGCAATGTTAGTGTTGCATAAGGAGAGAACTAAATAAGTATCCCATAGATGGAACATACTTCAAACATTATGCAAACAACTTCTGCACCATGAGAGGAAGGGTCATATTCCTTAGACTGAATCATTGCATTGATCTGTTCAAGATGCTTTGTAATCCTGTCTTCATCAAGATGCCGTAACACTTTCTGAAGGGGGTCGATCCTACCTGACCCACATTCAGTATCAAAAGATTCCTGTGCCTGGTGGTGTTCACATACACATTGTGTGCACATACCCAGTTCTTGAGAAACCCGTGACCATACTGTTCTAACAAGTGAGTTTTCCTGTTCATCAAAGTAACCATGGAACATTTCTAGAAATGGTCCCATAATATCAGCATGTCCACACCAGATATGCTCTTCTTTTGGCACACTTTCCAGAAAATCAAAACAATGCGAAAACCTGCAGGTGATTGACAAGTGAACTCAGATTTAGTTCAGATAATCAGAGAATTATCAAATTTATAACAAGTACCCTCAACTAGCTAGTAAAATAAATGAGACACTCTTGAATCCCGAAATAAGGCATGTTGCAGGGAAATGAACAAATCCACACACAATTGTTGGTATTCCATTGCAAGTCAGTTCCAGATATAGACCAAATGGCAAGACCTCAACCAAAGTAACAATCTACAATTTCTTTACAACTGCACAAACTGAAGCCTCTGTCGCTATGTTATAAATATAATTTCAAGCTGCTTTCTTGATGCAGAAAAAAAATAGCAACTGTAATTTTAGTACAGATATTCCTGAAAACAGCATTAGAGGAGTACAGAAACAAGAGTGGGGATATGTGGGACGGAGTTGACAAGCTGAATCTAATCCTTGAGCAGCATGCCAACCAGTGGTTCTGTTTCCTGAGTAATCTGTCATTTGATCGCCAGCTATAACATTTCAAATTTTGAATTAATATCCCTAAGAGGATTTCTGTTGTTTCGTTGTGCTCTAAACTGGGCGCCCACGGGTCTACTGAACAATGTGCTGCCCAGAGTCCAAAGTTCCCCACCTCCCATCAACCAAAAATAGTACCAATTGGCTTCTGAAAGCACGAATCCCACAGTATCAATGCTCGTACTGCGTAGTCAATGAACCCTAAAGTCTGCAGTAGTTACTCGCATTATCTCAACTCACCCACCAAAAAAATCACGAGGCCTGCCCCCAATCCCCATTCGCGCAAGCAAGCATTGCGGCATTACTCGTTCCAATCGGCGGTACCCTGAACCTAGGCAAATCACCACTAAACCCGTGCGATTCGTTCGTGAAGTGGTGCGAGGAGGGGAGGGGATAGGGGGAGGAGGGAGAGTATTCCGGGAGCTGTACCACTCCTCCTTGGCCTGGTTGAGGCGGCGACGGTTGGCCGCGGATGGCTCGCCGTCCTCGTACGCCTCCTCGTCCTCCTGAATCCGGCGCCACCGGTCGAGCAGCAGGCCCCGCTGCGCCGCCCCCATCGCCGCGCGCGGCGGCGGGGACCGCGATCGGCGGGGGTCTCGTAGGGTTCCGGTGGCGGCGGCGGCGGCGAGGCTGAGCGCGCGAGACACGAGACGGAAACGGCGTAGTGGGCTTCGAAGCCGAGACGAGGGAATGGGAAAAACGACAATCGAAAAGTTTATGGGCAGCCAGCGGTGCGGTGCGCGTGCGCCTCGCAGATTTCTTGGGAATCTTTCTTCGGTGCTCGCTCAGTTTGGGGAAATTTCAGGAGTGCGGCCGTGCAGGGGCCGAATTTGTATGACCGACTCGTGTGTCGTTTTTTTTATTACTGAAAACTTATTGATCGAACAACTGGTAGTAGTACGGCAGCACACAGAGTGTTATCATTTTTTTTTTTGAAATAAATCGCTGCATTTTATTCATTCGGCATAATCAGACGCCAAGAAGTTCACAATACAGCCCGGAGGGATTCCGAACCAGGTTTTACACAGCTTATATATGCAGCCCTCCTTAGCTAAGCGATGAGCAATCTCATTGCAGGATCGACTCACAAACTGAACCTCGATAAAGCCAGTAAGTAGAACCTTAATTTCCTCGACAAGTGGTCCATGGACCGAGCGATCCTTTTCTGCAGAAACCAGCTTCGCCACTGCGCTAGAGCAATCTGTCTCCAGCTCAAGCTTCTCGACACCCGCTTCAGTCTCATATATCAAGGGCTCTTTTATTTCAAAAGGTAAATCGTACTACGCTCAGATCCAAATTAATTGATTCAGATTTCTCTAAATTTAAATGCATCTACGTCTGAATTTAGGTAAATCTAATCAATTAATTTGGATCGGAGGGAGTATAAATTTTGAACCCTTAGATTTTTATGTGCATGTCATTTGATTTGTAGGATTGAAATAGTTGGAATTTTTTCTATAGATTGTGTTACACCGTGTTTTTCAGAAAAAATTACTACATCCACTCAAATCTTTTGTCACGATTTTTTGCTTTTTCTATAATGACAAACACTTTGATGTAAATTCTTGTACTCCCCAATCCGCAAATAACTGACTTTGATTAGATCGACGTATATCTGACGTATATTTGTAAACTAAAACATGTCAAGTCATTTATTTTTGGACGGAGGAAATAATTTCTAGTTTTTTCCGAGTGTACGTCAATGATATACGTGACTAAAAGGCAATGGGTGATTTACAAGAGCTTTGTCTCAAGGTGCAAGCAACTAAAAAACAAGCACCTGGGGGCACAAGAACTAACTACTCGTGACATGACCGATTCCTCCCATTGATGGGTCTGAGAATGCGGAAACGCCGGTGAGAGAACAAAATTATTGGGATTTATACATTTTCGGTACATGATGTTATTATTACATTTACAAAGATGTATATTAGCTTAGTTGAATCTTAATTATGTCACTACTATGTATATAATGATAAGGATGAGACAAAAATCGTTGTCGATGGGGAATAATCTCTCTCTTGGTTATACGTTGTTAGGTAGGTGAGACTCTTGGTTTATTCAAGTATGCCTCAACTGGAACTCGACTAGATCTACACTCGAAGCATTAGCCACCAGGCCGGCGCCTGATTCTCAAGGATGAGAACCATGTTAGAGCATCTCTAACCGATCCCCAAAATTTTAGAGGAGTAAACCAACTACTAAAACTTAGAGCCGTAAAAATACTCCAATAAAGTTTGTCGGTTCCTAACTGAATCCCTATATTTACAGGAGTAAAACTTTTTTGACTCATTTCTTTCTAGCATTTCACATATGCATTTCATACATATCAAATAGAGTTCATCCAAAAGTAGACTCCATCACCACATCGATCAAGGTCACCCAAAAAGAAGCATATCAACCTTGTCTGATCCCCAAAAAACACCAACATATCACCTCATATGTTGTTGAGCATCTCCGAAGAACTCAAACATCATCTATGAAGAACCCATGTCCACCTCCTCCTAGGCCAACACCATCAACTCCACCATCACCACCATGATCATCTCCACCATCACCATCTCCAACCTCACCTTCTCGGCCAACTCCATCACCACCATTGCTAGTCGTGGCATCCATGTTGTGGCATCTTTTGACGAGTGAGCTCCCAATACTTTCTAGTCGTGGCATCCATGTTGCTTGGGTTCATGAACATGATAACACGTTCATCGGCCTCTTTTTCTTTTGCTATCATCTTATCCTCGAGTGCAATCATCCTCTCATGGGCCATGGACTTCCTCTTTTCGGTGGCCATCTTCATCTTCCACTTCTCCTTCTCCATGGCCTTGAGCTCGGCCCACCTTGTCGCCTTTTCATCTCTCCTCTCGGCCGCCAAAGCTTTCTTGGTCTCAACCATTGCTCAAAGCTCATCTTTGTATCCTCCTTGGGCGGCTCTCTTCTTTCTCTCTTTTGCAATATTTACCCCCTCGGGACTCTTATGCGGGTCCTCATCTTCCTTATCATTGGCCTCGATGGAGATGCTCACCCTTTACCTCTTTGGAGTGATCTCCCAATTCCTCTGCACCCACTTTCATTGCCAACAAGCTCGGTGTAGCAATGGTGCAAGTTGAAAGCTTTGCAACCATTCGTCTTATTGTGTTGCTTGTAGAGGACTTGGATGAGTGGGCCATACTCGGTAACGGGCACCCCACTAGGTGTTCACTTGGTCAACACAACCGGACCAACAGTTGCATTGCTCTAGAATGGCGCCGCATCGGTGGCCAAGAGACACTTGTGTGCGAGTGATTGGAATAGTTATCGTGTTGTTATAGTACTCCTCAATTCGAGCCCAAAACCTCTCCTTGGATTGGTCGGTGCCAACCGATGCATCGAGTGACATATTCATCTAAGCCTAGCACAATGTAACGTCTTCTTTCGCTATAGTTGGTGGATCTTGTCTTCTTTGTGCTCCCTCGAGTCTCCTCCACCTATCCTTGCTCAGTGACCTCAACTTCTTCTTCATCGATGTTGATATCATCGATCCCGGCGGCATGGCTAACCTCCAATTGTGTCATGAAGTCGTCCACCTCGGGCTCCACCACACTAAAAATCATCAAAACAACATCACTGCATGTCTACAACCGTCACCAAACGAGAGGCCAAGGAAAAAATGAAAATTTTACCTTGCCGACGTTTAATCGAGCACCTCGCGGTCATTGATGGAGACGACGGTCGGACGGGCTTGCCGGCCTCGGGGAGGGTTCACCAGCGAGTCTTTGAGAGACAGAGGTGTCGGTGTTTCCTCCAGAAGCGTTGTCGTGGCCTTCTTCCTCTTCTTGTTAGTTTCCGCCTTGGCGAGCGCCATTTTTACCAGAGTAGGCTTGATCTACTACCGATCGGTCAACTAAGCTAGCGGGGGACTTTGGTTGTGCTAGGGGTATTTCTGGTGGTTGATTTGAGTTAAGGCAAATATTGCCATGTTGTGCTTGTAACGTGTGGTGGAATTCAATTGTGTATATGCTAGTGTGTGGTGTGCACATGTTACCTTTTCATTTACTTCTTCCAATTACCAAATTGAATTGTGTATCTTAGAGAATTTACCGGTAGGGATTTAGTTGGTGATATGTCTAAAGTTGTTCTTACTCAATTACATTATCATGTTACCAGATTTACTTGAGCAGATTCAGTATTAACTATAATACCCGATGTTACACCTAACATGTTAAACCTTTGACCTTGCTAGCTTGATTTTCATTAGAGCATTACTAGGCAACGTGGCTCGACATCACGCCGCACATGTGATGGGACAATATCTAATCGAATTTAAAATACTAGAGATTACACCATAAATAGTATATTGTTGTCCGAACTTAGTACAGAAGATAGTAATAACATTTTTTTAGACAAAAAAGGTGGCAGATGGTGAAATTAGTATCAAAAATAAAAAGTACAGCAAATTGAATTACTGCCGAAAAGTATCGTCAAAAAATTACTTAGACTCAAAAACTTACCGGAGGATAGTTACCATATAAAAATTACGATCGGTAAACTGTGACAAAAAAATACTGACAAATAATATAAAAGAAACCTAAGAAAATATCATCGATGAAATATGGTTATAGAATATTCACAGCAAGGAGGTACCATGGGGTAACTACCGGCAAATAATTATGGCCAGAAAGTTGTATAGAGAAATTACAGTCAAATAGTAAAATAAGGAGCTAGAAAGTATTATAGATGCTAGACTAACTACCGTCGAAAAATAATGGCGGGAAAGATGCGTAAAAGTATTACCATTCAGTAGTTAAAAAAGGGGTGTAAAAGATATACAACCGTTAGAAAATTATAGCCGTAAGGTTGCCTTAAAAAATTGCCACTAAGTAGTTGGAAAATGTGAAGGGTTTCGCAGCATAGTAAATCAAAAAAATTCTACGGATGCGAACGAGAAAGCCAAGATCTAATCTAGAAGATGCAAACAACGAGGGGGATTAGATGAGATCTTCATACCCTTGAAGATTCGCACAGCGGAACGTTCGTCGGAACATGGGTGATGTAGTCGTGCTCGCTTCTCCTCCTCGCAATCCGATCCGATCTAACATCGCAAGTGGCGATGCCTCCGAGAGATGCACACGTGCGGCACCTCGAAGTCTCCTTCTTCCTCGGTCCAGCAAGTATGGTGGAGAGACGGATTGGATCTATAACGCGACGGCGCGGTGCAAGTGGTGGAGAGTTTCTGCAGCAGGGCTTCGCCTACGTGCAGTCGGGAGGGAGAGAGAGAGAGGAGGGCAGCAGGGCGGCTAGGGCTTGAGGAGGAGGTGTGTGGGGGTGCGCCCCCAGCCCTCTTTATATAGAGGGGTGGGCGGCCAGCCCTTGACCCTCCCCCAAGCCCTAGTGCTGGCGGCCAAGGAGGGAGGAGTGGGGGCAAGTCCCCCCCCCCCCTTCTAGAAGCTCCCCTAGGGTTTCCCCTAGGTTTGGCCGGCTGGGCCCTATGGGGCCTTGTGCCCCTGGCCTAATGCGGCCAAGGCACTTCCTCATAGGCCCATGCCCCCTCCCGGCAGGTGGGACCACGTTGGTCCCCCTCCGAAAGGTTCTAGAATCTTCCGGTACAATACCGATTAACCCGAAACAATTCCGAACTACAAAAAATGCATTGCCTTATATGAATATTATTCTCCGGACCATTCCGGAACCTCTCGTGATGTCCCGGATCCCATCCGAGACTCCGAACAAAAACTCATAAACCAATTATCCAATCTATCCTAGCGTCGAGACACGTTAAGTGTGTGACCCTTCGGGTTCGAGAATATGTAGACATGATCTTCTATCAATAATCAACAGCGGGGTCTGAAAACCCATATTGACTCCCACACATTCATCGATGATCATATCGGATGAACCACGATGCCAGGATTCAATCAATCCCATATATATTCCCTTCGTCTCGCGATATTTTACTTGCCCGAGATTTGATCTTCGGTACCGTCATACCTAGTTCAATCTCGTTCACAGCAAGTACTTTACTCGTTCCGTAATTCGATATCACTTTGTGATCAACTCCTTAACCACATGCTTGCAAGCGGTGTTGATATCGATTACCGAGTGGGCCTGAAGTATATCTCTCCGACTTGGGAGGGACAAATCGCATCTCGATACATACAACCCAACAGGTACTTTCCGATCACCTGAGAGACACCTTTATGATCACCCTCTCATAGGATGACGTTTGATGACCTCAAAGCTTTCTTCCGATACCAGGGAGTTGTATTATCTCATGGTCTAAGGAATACAATATTTGACATAAGAAAAGCTTCGCAAAGATGAACACGATGACACGATCTAATTGCTCCACTTAGTTTGGGTCTGTCCATCATATCATTCTCCCAATGATATGATCTCATTATTAATCGATAACTCATGTCTATGGTTAGGAAACCTTAACCATCATTAATCAATGAGCTAGTCCATAGAGGCATACTAGGGACACGGTGTTATTCACAAACCACACAAGTATTAAAGTTTCCGCTTAATACAATTCTAGCATGCAATATAAACTTTATCATGAACAAAAATTATAATAATAACATCTTTATTATTGCCTCTAGGGCATAATTCCAACAGTCTCCCACTTGCACTAGAGTCAATAATCTAGTTTATATTTGGCAATAATCTCACACCCATGGCACTAAGGTGCTGATCATGTTTTGCACGTGGAAGAGGTTTAGTCAATGGATCTGCGACATTCAGATCTGTATGTACTTTGCTAATCTTCAGATCTTCATCTGCTATATAATCTCGGATTATATGAAACTTGCGGTTGATATACTTGGTCTTTGGATGATATCTTGGTTCCTTAGCGAGTGCTATGGCGCCAGTGTTGTCACACAATATCTCTAGTGGGTCTAATGCACTTGGAACCACGCCAAGCTCAGTGATGAAGTTCCTGATCCAAACTCCTTCACTTGACGCTTCTGCAGCAGCCATGTATTCCGCTTCTACTGTAGATCCCGCGATCATGCTTTGCTTGTAGCTTCTCCAGCTTACATCTCCTCAATTCAAAATATAAACATATCCTGTCTGAGATTTAGAATCATCCTTGTCGGTGTCGAAACTAGCGTCGACGTAACCTTTTACGACGAGCTGTTCATCACCCCCATAGACTAAGAACATTTCTTTAGTCCTATTTAGGTACTTTATGATGTTCTTCACGGCTGTCCAGTGTTCCACTCCTGGATCACTCTGGTATCTGCTCGTCAAACTAAGAGCATTGGACACATCCGGTCTAGTACACAGCATGGCATACATGATAGAACCTATGGCCGAGGCATAAGGCACTTTGCTCTTAGCTTCTCTATCATTTACCGTGGCTGGACACTGAGCCTTGCTCAATATCTTACCTGACAACATAGGCACTGAACCTTTCTTTGCCTTATCCATTCTGAACCTTTTCAGAACTTTGTCTAGGTATGTACTCTAGCTTAAAGCTATCAGGCGTCTTTGTCTATCTCTATAGATTTTGATGCCCAATATATAAGCAGCTTCACCTAGGTCTTTCATTGAAAAACACTTGTTCAAATAACTCTTCACATCGTTAAGCATGTTGATGTCATTTCCAATAATCAATATGTCATCCACATATAGTACCAGAAATGTCACCGAGCTCCCACTCACTTTCCTGTAGATACAAGCTTCGTAGCAATTTGGAACAAATCCAAAGCTCTTGATCACTTGATCAAAACGAAGGTTCCAACTCCGAGATGCTTGCTTCAGTCCATAAATGGAACGCTGAAGTTTGCATACTTTATCAGTATCCTTAGGATCGACAAAACCTTCGGGTTGCATCATATACAACTCTTCATCAATGTTGCCATTAAGGAAAGAAGTCTTGACATCCATCTGCCATATTTCATAATCATGAAACGCAGCAATTGCTAATAAAATCTGAATGGATTTAAACATCGCTACGGGAGAGAAAGTATCATCGTAGTCAACACCTTGAACTTGTCGAAAACCTTTTGCGACAAGTCGTGCTTTATAGACGGTAACATTACCATCCGCGTCCATTTTCTTCTTGAAGATCCATTTGCACTCAACGGCCTTTCGGTCGCTAGGAGGGTCCACCAAAGTCCATACTTGGTTTTCGCTCATGGATACCAATTCAGATTTCATGGCCTCTAGCCATTTCTCAGAGTTTGGGCTCATCATCGCTTCCTCATAGTTCGTAGGTTCACTGTCTTCTACCAACAAGACAGTCAAGACAGGGTTGCCGTACCACTCAGGAGGGGCACGCGACCTTGTCGACCTGCGACGTTCAGTAGCAGCATCGTCCGAGGCTTCATGATCCTTGTCATTAGCTTTCTCTATTGTTGGTGCAGGCGGCACTGGAACAAATTCAGGTGCTGCGCTACTCTCCAATTCAAGATAAGGTTCAACAACCTCGTCTAGCTCTACTTTCCTCCCACTCACTTCTTTCGAGAGAAACTCCTCAAGAAAGGAACCGTTCTTTGCGACAAACACTTTGCCTTCGGTTCTGTGATAGAAGGTATACCCAATAGTTTCCTTAGGGTATCTTATGAAGACGCATTTCTCCACTTTGGGTTCGAGCTTGTCCGGCATCAACTTCTTGACATAGGCTTCGCATCCCCAAACTTTAAGAAACGACAACTTAGGTTTAGCACCAAACCACAGTTCATACGGTGTCGTCTCAACGGATTTAGATGGTGCCCTATTTAAAGTGAATGCAGTGGTTTCTAATGCATAACCCCAAAATGATAACGGCAAATCAGTAAGAGACATCATCGATCGGACCATATCTAATAGGGTTCGATTCCGGCGTTCAGACACACCATTGCGTTGTGGTGTTCCGGGTGGCGTGAGTTGCGAAACGATTTCGCTTGCTTTAAGATGCGTGAGAAAATCATAACTCAAATATTCACCTCCACGATCAGATCGTAGAAACTTAATCTTTCTGTTACGATGGTTCTCCACTTCATTCTGAAATTCCTTGAACTTTTCAAATGTTTCAGATTTATGTTTCATTAAATAGATATACCCATATCTACTTAAGTCATCGGTAAAAGTGAGAAAATAGCGATATCCACCGCGCGTCGAAATACTCATCGGTCCGCATACATCGGTATGTATGATTTCCAACAAGTCCGTTGCTCGCTCCATCATACCGGAGAACGGGGTTTTTATCATCTTGCCCATGAGGCATGGTTCGCATGTGTCAAATGATTCAAAATCAAGAGACTCCAAAAGTCCATCAGAATTGAGTTTCTTCATGCGTTTTACACCAATATGACCTAGACGACAGTGCCACAAATAAGTAGTATTGTCACTATCTACTTTGCATCTCTTAGCCTCAATGTTATGGATGTGTGTTTCATCCCTTTCGAGATTCAGAAGAAATAAACCATTCATAGAAGGTGCATGACCATAAAAGATGCTACTCATATAATAGAACAACCATTATTCTCCGATTTAAATGAATAACCGTCTTGCAATAAACACGATCCAGAAATAATGTTCATGCTCAACGCAGGCACATAATAACATTTATTAAGGTTTAAAACTAATCCCGAAGGTAAAACTAAGGAGAGCGTGCCGACGGCCATCACATCAACTCTTGATCCGTTGCCAACACGCATCGTCACCTCATCCCTCGCAAGCCGCCGTCTATTCCATAGCTCTTGTTTCGAGTTACAAATATTAGCAACTGAATCAGTATCAAATACCCAGGTACTACAACGAGGGCTAGTAAGGAAAACATCAATAACATGTATATCAAATATACCTTTGATGGTGCCAGCCTTCTTGTCCGTTAAGTACTTCGGACGGTTGCGCTTCCAGTGACCCTTGTCCTTGCAATAGAAGCACTCAGTGTCCGGCTTAGGACCAGACTTGAGCTTCTTCTCAGCAGGGGCAACGCGCTTGCCGCCGCCTTTCTTGAAGGGCTTCTTTGCACCCTTACCTTTCTTAAAGGTGGGGGGCTTGTTTACCATCAACACATGATTATCCTTTTTGATGTCCACCTCCGCAACCTTCAGCTTTGCGGAGAGCTCGGTGATCGTATCAGTGGAACCAATCTGATTATGAGTCACTACAAAACTTTTGTAGCTGGGAGGGAGTGATTGCAGAACCCTGTCAATCTTGAGCTCCTCTGGAATCTTATAGTCCAGTTGCTCAAGGCGTTGAGTGTAGCCCGACATCTTTATGGCGTGCTCACTAACGGAACTCCCTTCCTCCATCTTGCAGTTAAAGAATTTCTCAGAGATCTCATATCTCTCAGAACGGGCCTGAGTCTGAAACATGGTTTTCAGCTCCTCAAGAATCTCAAAGGGCCCGGGATAGTCTTCAAAACGATTTTGAAGGTCCGATTCCATAACAAACAACATGGTGCTCTTAATCACACCATAATCATCTTTGCGCGACTGATAGACAGCTTTCTCATCAGCCGGCGCATCTACAGCAGGGGCGTCACCTTGCGCATTCTCAAGGACATAGTCCTTTTGACCGCCAGAGAGAATGATTCTCAGATTGCGGAACCAGTTGGTAAAGTTAGACCCATTGTTTCTAAGCTTTTCTGTCTCAGCGAAAACGTTGAAGTTGAAGTTGGACTTAGCCATTTGATCTACAATATTTGCAAGTACAAATTAGACTATGTTCATGATAACTAGTTCAACTTAATCAAATTACTAGATGAACTCCCACTAAATTCAACATCCCTCAAGTTGTTTAGTGAACACGATCCAAATTCACCACACCTAATCCGATCTTCACGAGAAGAGATGTGGCTTCAATAGTGGACAACGAAGTGTCGATCATATCATTCATATGACTCATGCTTAACCTTTCGGTTCATGTGTTCCGAGGCCATGTCTGTACATTCTAGGATCGTCAAGTCAAACCCAAGTATTTCCGCGTGTGCAAAACTGGCTTGCACCCGTTGTATGTGAACGTAGAGTCTATAGCACCCGATCATCACGTGATGCTTGGACACGACGAACTTTCGCAACGGTGCATACATGGGGAGAACACAGTTTTATCTTGATCTTTAAGTGAGGAATCATCTTATAATGCTACCGTCGCGATCTAAGCATAATAAGATACATAATAGGATAAACATCACATGCATATAACTTTATGTGACATGGTATAGCCAATATTCGCGCAATGATCTCCATCTTGTGCGTGTCGGCATGATCTCCATCACTCCACCATGATTGCCTCCACCACGAATAGCAACTACAACTATGGCTAACTACTTAGCGATAAAGTGAAACTATTACATGGCGTATAAGAAGTTGACACACATGTCATACACAATTATAAAGACAACCATATGGCTCCTGCCGGTTGTGTACTCATCGACATGCAAGTCGTAAAACATTACAAAACATGATCATTGCATACAACATACACATCACATCTTGGGTCATACCATATCACAGAAAACACTCCCTGCAAAAACAAGTTAGACGCCTCTACTTTGTTGTTGCATGTTTTACGTGGCTTATGGGAGTAGCAAGCTAAGAACGATTCTTATCTACGGAAATCCACAACGGTGATATTATGGTTGCCAAACTCCGGTGTAAATCCCATGACAACTATAGTGAGAGAAACTGGCATCCACCAGCCACATGTGTGGAACAAGCCACACGTCAAGTGCGAAGCCGGTCTCGCGAACGACGTCGCGTAAGGTTGGCCTGGACCGCTTCAATCTCACTATCCCGCGTCATAAGAAGAACACAAACAAGAGGCTTGTAACAGAAAACATCAACGCTCGCAACAACCATGTTGCGTTCTACTCGTGAAACACATCTACGCATAGATCTAGCTCTGATACCACCGAAGGGTTTTGCAGCATAGTAAATCAAAAAAATTCTACGGATGCGAACGGGAAAGCCAAGATCTAATCTAGGAGATGCAAACAACGAGGGGGATTAGATGAGATCTTCATACCCTTGAAGATTCGCACAGCGGAACGTTCGTCGGAACGTGGGTGATGTAGTCGTACTCGCTTCTCCTTCTCGCGATCCGATCCGATCTAACACCGCAAGTGGCGATGCCTCCGAGAGATGCACACGTGCGGCACCTCGACGTATCCTCCTTCCTCGGTCCAGCAAGTATGGTGGAGAGACGGATTGGATTTACAACGCGACGGCGCGGTGCAAGTGGTGGAGAGTTTCTGCAGCAGGGCTTCGCCTACGTGCAGTCGGGAGGGAGAGAGAGAGAGGAGGGCGGCAGGACGGCTAGGGCTTGAGGAGGAGGTGTGTGGGGGTGCGCCCCCAGCCCTCTTTATATAGAGGGGTGGGCGGCCAGCCCTTGCCCCTCCCCCAAGCCCTAGGGCCGGCGGCCAAGGAGGGAGGAGTGGGGGGCAAGTTCCCCCCCCTTCTAGAAGCTCCCCTAGGGTTTCCCCTAGGTTTGGCCGGCTGGGCCCTATGGGGCCTTGTGCCCCTGTCCCAATGCGTCCAGGGCACTCCCTCATAGGCCCATGCCCCCTCCCGGCAGGTGGGGACACGTTGGTCCCCCTCCGGAAGGTTCTAGAAGCTTCTGGTACAATACCGATTAACCCGAAACAATTTCGAACTCCAAAACCCGCATTACCTTATATGAATCTTATTCTCCGGACCATTCCGGAACCTCTCGTGATGTCTCGGATCCCATCTGAGACTCCGAACAAAAACTCATAAACCAATTATCCAATCTATCCTAGCGTCGAGACACGTTAAGTGTGTGACCCTTCGGGTTCGAGAATATGTAGACATGATCTTCTATCAATAATCAACAACGGGGTCTGGAAACCCATATTGACTCCCACACATTCATCGATGATCATATCGGATGAACCACGATGCCAGGATTCAATCAATCCCATATATATATTCCCTTCGTCTCGCGATATTTTACTTGTCCGAGATTTGATCGTCGGTACCGTCATACCTAGTTCAATCTCGTTCACAGCAAGTACTTTACTCGTTCCATAATCCGTTATCACTTTGTTATCAACTCCTTAACCACATTCTTGAAAGCGGTGTTGATATCGATTACCGAGTGGGCCCGAAGTATATCTCTCCAACTTGGGAGGAACAAATCCCATCTCGATACATACAACCCAACAGGTACTTTCCGATCACCTGAGAGACACCTTTATGATCACCCTCTCATAGGATGACGTTTGATGACCTCAAAGCTTTCTTCCGATACCAGGGAGTTGTATTATCTCATGGTCTAAGGAATACAATATTTGACATAAGAAAAGCTTCGCAAAGATGAACACGATGACACGATATAATTGCTCCACTTAGTTTGGGTCTGTCCATCATATCATTCTCCCAATGATATGATCTCATTATTAATCGACAACTCATGTCTATGGTTAGGAAACCTTAACCATCATTAATCAATGAGCTAGTCCATAGAGGCATACTAGGGACACGGTGTTGTTCACAAACCACACAAGTATTAAAGTTTTTGCTTAATACAATTCTAGCATGGAATATAAACTTTATCATGAACAAGAATTATAATAATAACATCTTTATTATTTCCTCTAGGGCGTAATTCCAATAAAATGAGCTATAAAAATACCGTAGACATAGGCTAACTACAATAGTATAATTATCACCGGAGAGTTGTGACTGGATAATTAATCCGAACTAGCATCCAAAAATTACGTCTGGCAAGGCGCGCGGAAAATTGTTGTCGGAAAGGGTAAATAAATAAATGTAAAAAAGTCCGATCAAGAAATTACAGTTGGAAAGTTGCGAAAAGAATCGTTGTCGACAGGAGGAAAAGAAAAAAATGTAACAAAGTTTTTGTAACATTTTCTGTAAAACACAATGTCAAAGTGGCATGAAATGGTTGACTAAAATTAGGCACATCTACAGTATACACATGGTGGTGACTCCCCCCCTCTCCCTCCCCTTCTCCCTCTCTCCCCCACATTTTCCACTAGCAACTCGATAATGCTTCATGTCCTTTAAAACTATAATTTGTAGAATGCATAAAACGCACAAAGGGGTACAAAAAGTTTCTACGAGTACACGAGAAAAAAACACAAACTAGTAACAATATTATATTTGGAAGTTTAGTTTTAAAGTAAAAAGTGTTTTGTAGCTCAAATCGTGCCAAATTCATAATATTTTGTTGTTGTTGGCTCTGTATAGACAAGGGCTTGAAAACTATATTCCGCACATGTATGTTTTAACAAACTTATTTTCGAGATCTTTGGTTGTCAGGTGATAACATGTTAGTTTCCAACCTATTTTGCTAGAATTAACCATGTAATAACTCCAGCATCAACAAAATGGCAACTTCAAACTTTGAAGGCAGAGAAATTAATCGTTGAAACTACCAACATCAGGTTTAGTCTCGAACATATCATCGTAATAAAGCCAACAGTGCACATAAATCATAAATAAGATTCATGATTTGAAAGTTGAAACTTTTTGAAGCTTGGAGTTTATAAAGCTTGTCGGTGACATGAGCACTTCTCATCTTCTTGTGCACCCATGCCAATGTGCTACTACTTCCGTTCCAGAATGTAAACCTTTGTAGCAGGTCAATTTAAACTACTAGAAGGTTCATATTATTGAACAAAGATAGTACCTTTTATTATTTCTTGGTGCCCCTCTAGGCACCTAAGAGTCCACGATGATATCGCAAGCGGATGCATGCATTTCAAATATGTGATGCTAGAAGTTAGTTATCCTGGCTAAGTGACATCAGCGTGCTCTAGCTAACTGAGACTAGCTTACACGATATTGTGTTGTCTCTTTGGATTTTTTTAATTTTTTCGGAGAATCGTCATCAAACTATAGTTGTTACATTAACAAAATATCACTAATAAGTTTTCAGTTCGGTGCATTAACTTTAATTAATCTGTATGCAACGGGCTCTGACAAGTTCCTAGCTCCATCATTGAGTGGAGATATATATTTACCGTAGCTACTCACTCTTTTTTGTAATAATTGAAGTTCCGGTTTGTTCAAAGTTAAACTTCTCTAAATTTACCAGATTTATATAAAAATGTGGCATATATGCATGAAAAATATATTATAGGATGAATATGATAAAACTAAAATGATATTGTGGATGTTGATATGTTTTTCTATAAACCTGGTCAAACTTAAAGTAGTTTGACTTATAACTAACCTAAAACTTCAATTATTTTGGAAGGAACGAGTATATATCAAAACTCAGGAATGGTGACCTAATATCATGGTATTTATTTACCTTTTTATAAGGACAATAATGGTGGGTTGTATGTGTAGGATCTAGACATGTCGGTGGCAGCTTCGTGGAGGTCATGGAACAAAATGGATGGCAAGATCTTTGGGCGTGTAACACAGTCAACATGACACGCATTATTCGAACTCTAGCAATTGAGCTCGGAACATCCGAGCACGTACGAGATCAGCACGAGAGAAATGGAAAGACTGTAGATGCCCAAAGATGCATCCTGGTGATACGAAAATCGAGCCACTTCCTATCTTCGTGTTGGTGGTGCGGCTTGGAAAAACTGTTGCTGTTGGAATATACAGTAATAAGTAGCACATTGATGTGTCATCCTCTTGAAGGTTTTTGTTTTGTTTCGCCAATAATGGTCATCCTCTTCAAGCCATCATGGAAAATCCGTTCGGTTTATTTGCCAGATGAGCTCGGGGCTCGCACGCACAGGAGGACGATGATGAGCACACGGGATCGTGCGCCACATAATGTCGCATGGCCCGTGTCCACAAAAAAAACCTCGCACAATGGCACACCACCACCAAACTTTGTCGCCCACTAACACACGCCATCACGATCAGGAAGTCACCAACACGACATCGCCGGACCGAGTGAGAGCAGCCTCGCAACCGCGCAGGAGGAACCCACCTCCACCGCCGAGAGGCGGTCGTCGACCGGACAGAGCAGCGACGGCACACCAGGCCTTGGCAGGACCCGGCCGGGCCCCGAAGGGCCCATAAAGCCCTGGCTACCCTGCAGCAACAAGTGGGGCACAACACTGTCGTCCCCAGTCTAGCACCGTCACCTCCTCCACCTCCAGCGAGCACATCCGCCGCCGTGCCCGGCCCGCCCAAGCCCATCTGGGCCCGCCCGTAGATGGCCAGATCTGGGCCGGGACAACCGTCAACGGAGCTCGGTAGCCATGGCACCCCGCCTTGCCGACTCCGCCACCATCCATCACCCGGCCACGTCGGACCAGCACCTCCCGAGATGCACCGCCTCCAAGGGTTACAGAACCCCGACTCTCTCGTGATGACGTGGGGAAGGACAAGTCGCCGCCGCCGGCGTCGCCCGAGCTTCGCCCGACGACCCTTGCCGGCGACGGAGGAAAGAAGTGGAGGGGGGAGGGAGGCGGCCGGAGATGGGGCGGGCCCATCACCCTCGGGGAGCGACAACTCGGTCTCTCGAGGGATTTTATTTCGACCCACGGGGGAGAACTGTACATGCACGGACACTGACCTACTCCAATGTGTTCCGGATGAGGTGGCTCTACTGGTACGACTGTACGAACTATCAGCATGCTCTTTCTTTTTTTCCAGCAGACAGCTTGACGGATACAATGTCATGAAGAAAGATTGATTCTCACTTTTTCTTTTGTAAATTCCTATGTCATTATCTGATTATTAATATACGCCGGTTAAAATAAAATATTCAATCTCACTTGATTCTTGTCTATTCCTCTACTGTTTGGGGGGTGACCCCGGATAGGGTCAAGACAGGGGAAAGACAAAAGGGATCTCCCTTGTCGTGTGCTGAATTACTGATTGTGTCGGCCGAATCATGTGAGAGTCGGCCGAGATAAGCAGGGCCATGACGAATGTAGAATGAGTAACGCCTTATCTGGCCGACATATGAGTTAAGTCGGCCGAATGACTCTGACTAATACAAATACAGATGAAGGCCAAGCCGAGTTATGCGAGACAAGGCCGAATAACGCGAAGCTTGCAGGAGAAGGAGATGCCTATAGTCAAACCCTAGTCTCTGGCTAGGAGGAATCTAGACAGAGCCAAGCGAAAAGGACAAGGAGCAGAGCAGCAGAAGGGCAGACGAACGTCACGGAAGTGACAGTGAGGGAGCCCGAGGCGTGCATGTGAAGGTTTCTAGAACGTTGCCACTGATAGAAGGGGGACACAAAAGGAGGCCGCCGAGTTACCATATTGGGACAAGCATATTCCAGGAATATGCTTGTCATGTCAGCCCTAGAAGGAACTAATGCACCCCTTTATAAGGGGAGACGTGGGCTCCTGAGAGGGGATCGATTCATTCTACGCCGTTAGGCTCGTGTATTAGTTTTATTCCTCTCTATGATGCAGCTCTAGGAGCACTTGTATTACTAGAGAAGAGGAATAGATATTTACTTACAAGACACTTGAGTGTAGAAATCACTACATCTTCCCTCTCTGGATCCCTCTAGCATCCATTGGCCCCATACTTTAGCCTACCCATGGCATCTGCCGTGCCACCACCACGATAGTTGGCGCCCACCGTGGGGCCAGCAACGGTGCTAGCTGGAGTCAAGATCCGGACGGGAAACTTCTTTCACACTGACGAGCGGGTTGTCTCTGGCTTAGTCCAGAGATTTTATCTCTGGGACTATGTCAGCAATAACGCGGGTAGCTTCAGGAGGAAAGCGCCTCCGCACAACGGCGTCTTCATCAACCTGGGCACGCACAAGTTTTACGTCGGCGTCGACACATCCTGCGTCTATCCTCACCGAGTCATTGAAGTAGGAGAACCTCCCCTTAGTGCTGCTAACGGTCCGCGTGGCGCACGCCCCGTCGGTAGCGTCGAGGTGATGGTGACAGCCGCAACACAGGCGGTAGGAGCAGGCGTCGGCCTAAGAAAGTACCCAGCGGCAGGAGGACAGGTGACCACGAAGCAAGCAGCTCCACAACCCACCGAGGTAGATCCATCAGCAGCCAAGTCAGCCGAGGTGCAGGAGACGACCCCAAAGGCGGCAAGGGTAAGTTAGCCGCCTCTGGAAAGACCAGAGAATATTCTCCAGGCAACTATAGATAATCTAACCACGCCTGTGGCGCCGATACTTGATCCGGGTAACGCCCGGGCGGAGTTAGAAGAAACTAGACAAAAAGTACTGGTAGGGGCAAAAAGGTGTCGGCCTTGCGGGAGTCCTTGAACAGGACCCTGTGAGAATATGCTAAGGCAAACAAACTGGATGTGGCCCCCGAGCGGGTAGATGAATTGAGATTGAGAGGAAAGAACCTCATGAATGATATCAACAAATAGCATGAAGCTCGTGAAGGTGATTCAGTCGATCTAGGGTTGCCGAGGTATAGTACCCCGGCAAAGAACCTAAGGGCGGCAAATGCTGCTGCTTTGGAGCTAGAAGGATTAAGCAGCGAAGCCCGGCAGAAACAGCAAGAAAGAGTGAATGAGCTGGTGAGCATTGCGAACCAGCAGAATGAGGAAATGCTTAGGGCTGACCCGGCGAGACCGAGAGCCTCGCGTATGGTTCATTCGGCTGGGGTAGCACCCGCACTATCTGCGGCAACAACATCCTCACCCGGAAACAACGCGCGAAAAGATAGAGCGGTGACTTCAGGAAAAATAAATAAGCAAATTGTTCCGTATGATCCGGCGGTAGCCGGAAAGGTCAATGATAACAGAGGCAACGGCAGTCGAGGTAACAGTGGAGATAGAAACCCCGGCCGTGCAAACAAGGGGCACGGGAACCTCGGAAGGGGAAATCATGAGAACAATAACCCGACGGAGGGAAGGAGAAACCCTCCACCAGATCCTCAGCTGAGGTATGAGCCTCGGCAAGAGCGAGAAGTGAGACCAGCTCACCATAATCAGGCAATGAGAGGTACAATGATGGTTACTCGGATATGGAGCATGCGGGACATGGTGGGAATAACCATTATGGAATACAAGAAAGGACCGTTTACAGAAACTTGCCGTCAAGTGACGCAAGACTAAAACTGGACAGATTATATCGGTTCGAGTTATTGGAAGAACAGGGTCCGCCAGGTCCGGCATGTTTCGGACCTCGGATCATGGGCGAACCACCAGTGCCGAATTTCCAATTGGCAAGGGGCACAAAAACATATAACGGAAGTACAAAACCACAGGATTGGTTGATTGACTATGCCACTGCGGTGAAAATAGCTGGTGGAAACCTACGATGGGCAGTGAGATACGTCCCACAGATGCTAGAAGGACCAGCCAGAGTATGGCTGAACAATCTGCCGACAGGTAGTATCAAGTGTTGGCTAGATTTTGAAGAAATGTTCGTCAGCAATTTCACCAGTACTTATAAGAGGCCAAGCAGGCCTCAACAGCTCGCTATGTGCAAACAGAAGCCGAATGAGACAGGTAGGGAATTCTTGACTCGGTGGTGTAACCTCAGAAACTCATGCAAAGGGGTCATAGAGTCTCAAGCGATAGCTTGGTTTTCTCAAGGCTGCCGATATGGGAGTGTATTATGGCAGAGGCTGCAAAGAGATATGCCGACCACGTTGGTAGAGACCATCAGGATAGCAGATTCGTATGCGTTAGGGGATCCGACGCAACCAGAGTTAATGTCGGAAGAGCATCGGGAGCATCAAGATCAATATGCAAGAGATGCAGCCGGATCATCGAGGCGCAACGAATTCCGAGTTAGAAGAAGGGAAGAGAGGCCAGATTACAGATATGCTTCCAATCAGGTGGCAGCGGTGGTACAAGATCAGCTGAGTCATGGAAACAGTTAGCGACAGAAGAATGGTCCTCAGCAGTAGACGCCGAGGAATGAAGGGAAAAGACAGTGGACGCCAGAACAGAAGAAGCAGTGGCAGGAAAGGCCTAAGTACACATTTGAATCCATATTGGATCAACTGTGTAAGTTCCACACTCCAAACCCGGCCAAGCCGGCTAATCATACAACTCATCAATGTGCTTGGATGAGAAATGCAATGGGGAACCCGGTGGGCATGGAAGCACCTCCCCATCAAGTGCTTCAGCAGCAGCAGCCACAGCTAACCGGAGCAAATGCGCAGCAGTTAATGTTACCACCACCTACTCCGAGGTATGATAACTCGTACCGGAGGGATGCAGTGCATCAAGTGATAAATCAAGGTCAAGATGTAAGGGAAAACCCCGGAAACAACGGAAGTAATGATTACAGGGAGCATCATCAATCATATTGTGTGTTCACAACAGAACAGCAAGACAGGCAGAGTGTACAACGCCGACATATGGAAGTGAATGTTGTTATGCCGGCAGTACCAAGATACGTGCCTTGGTCCGATCAGGAAATAACCTGGAGCATCAAAGATCACCCGAAGATAATGTCGAATCCAGGGTCGTATGCACTGGTACTGGATCCGACATTTGTCGGACCCAGCATTAACGTCAAATTCTCAAAAGTACTCATTGATAATGGGAGTAGTATCAACATTATGTACAAGGATACAATGCACAAATTTGGAATAACAAAGAATATGTTACAATCCACAAGAACCACATTCCATGGAATAGTGCGGGTCTCTCGTGTGAACCCATTGGGAAAGTCCGAGTAGATGTCCTATTTGGCACAAGGGAGAATTGCAGAGCGGAGAATTTGGAGTTTGAAGTGGTGGACCTAGAAAGTTGCTATCATACTTTACTCGGACGGCCAACGCTGGCTAAATTCATGAGCAGCTGTCACATTACTTATCTGAAAATGAAGTTACCCGGGCCACAGGGGGTGATAACAGTAGCTGGAGATTACAGAAAGTCAATGGAGTGTGCTTCGGTCGGATCAAACCTGGCCGAGTCATTGGTGATTGCAAGAGAAAAAAGAAGGATTCAGGAGGTAGCGACTCTGGCTCAGTCGGCACAGCTGAATATGCCGGCACTAGCCAACCCCCATGGAAGTGTTTCTTTCCAGCCGACTAAAGAGACGAAAAATATCCAGATAGATGAGCAGTTCCCAGAGCGCACCATCACGATTGGTGTCGGCCTAGATGCCAAATAGGAAGGCGAGCTCACCAACTTCCTTCGTGAGAATCGAGATATCTTTGCATGGTCAACTCAAGACCTGCAAGGTGTGCCGAGGGAGTTGGCTGAGCACTCTTTGCATATAAGGCCAGGAGCAAGGCCGGTGAAGCAACCTCTCTGCCGCTTCGCCGAAGACAGGAGAAAAATAATAGGGGATGAGATAGCTCGGCTCCTTGCGGCCGGGTTCATCATGGAAGTGCTTCATCCGGATTGGCTATCAAATCCGGTGTTAGTGGAAAAGAAAAAGTATGACCCAAATGTAGTCGTCGTATGGAGAATGTGTATCGATTACACGAACCTAAACAAGGCATGTCCCAAAGATCCTTTTCCTTTACCTAGGATAGACCAAGTCATTGATTCGACCGCTGGTTGTGAGATGTTGTCATTTGTAGACGTGTATTCTGGTTTCCACCATGTACCGTTAAATCCGGCCGATCAAATAAAGACTGCGTTTATTACCCCGTACGGGGTTTATTGCTATCGCACCATGCCATTCGGCCTGCGTAATGCAAGAGCAACATACCAAAGATGCATGCAAAAGTGTCTACATGACCAGATAGGAAAAAATGTACAAGTATATGTAGACGATGTGGTTATAAAAACAAAGAGAGCAAAATGCTCCTTGATGATATTCGGCAGACATTCACAAACTTGAGAAGATTCCGAATGAAGCTTAACCCGGAAAAATGTACCTTCAGTGTGCCGGCTGGAAAATTACTCGGTTTCCTCGTGTCCAGCCGAGGTATAGAGGCAAATCCAACTAAAATTCGAGCAATTGAAAAAATGGAACTGCCGAGGTGTCTGAATGATGTACAAAAATTCACGGGATGCCTGGCTTCGCTGAGTCGATTCGTATGTCGGCTAGGGGAAAAGGCATTACCTCTATATCAACTGATGAAAATATCTGATAAATTCATCTGGACACCACAGGCATATAATGCGTTTCATGAGTTAAAAAAGATGTTGGTCATAGCACCGATCTTGGCTTCTCCATTGTCAAAAGAAATGTTACTTTATGTAGCCACCACTAACAGAGTGGTAAGTGTGGTGGTTGTCGTGGAACGGAATGAAGGGGATAAGTCAATACAAAGGCTGGTATATTACCTAAGCGAGGTATTATCGGCCTCAAAACAGAACTACCCGCACTACCAGAAGATGGCTTTTGGAGTATACATGTCGGCGAAAAAACTCAAACATTACTTCGAAGAGCATCCGATAAAAGTGATTTGTGAAGCACCCATAGCCGAGATATTAAGCAACAAAGATGCAAGTGGCCGAATAGCAAAATGGGCAATCGAGTTATCACCTTATGCTCCGCAATTTGATAGGTGAGATACAATCAAATCTCAGGCAGTGGCCGACTTCTTTGTGGATTGGGCCGAGGTACAATATGAACCACCATTACCAGATCCGAATTATTGGACAATACATTTTGACGGATCCAAGCTGAGAAATGTCTTGGGGGCAGGGATAGTATTAACTTCGCCGAAAAAAGATCAGCTGAAGTATGTGCTGCAGATACATTTCGCCGCGTCAAACAATGTAGCCGAGTATGAAGCACTCGTCCATGGGTTAAAAATGGCAAAAGAGATTGGTATACGTCGTATCCTATGCTACGGGGATTCAGATATGGTAGTACAAGTATCAGGCAATTGGGACGCACTAGATGCGAATATGGACCTATATAGATTTCATGTGCAAAAAATCAGTGGTTACTTCGATGGATGCGAGTTTCATCATATACCTTGGGCGCAAAATGACGCTGGAGACACACTGTCAAAACTCGGATCAACTAGGCAGTCAATTCCCCCAGGTATTGCCCTAGAGCACCTGAGAAAACCATCGATTACACCATCACCAGAATCCGAATTAATTCGTATCTCGGCAGAACTGAAAGAAGGAAGTGTGCTAATGGAAATCGACAAAGAATGCGACCCGGGTTTTCTAAAGGTGAACCCGGCCATCGCACGAGCGAACACAGAAAAATCCGAAGCTGTTATGTCGGCGGAAAATATGGAAATCGATAGTGAAATTATCCCAGAGAAAATCACGCCGATATGGGCGCAACCCATATTCTCATTCCTTAAGGAGGCAATCTTGTCGAGTAATGAAGTACTGGCTAGACAAATAGTAAGAAGAGCAAAAGCTTACACAGTCATAAACAATGAGCTGTATAAGAGAAGCGTCACGAACGTACTACAAAGATGTGTTGACTCGGTAGAAGGACAGGAAATAATCCTGGATATACATCAGGGAGAATGCAGGCATCACGCCTCATCCAGAGCTTTAGTGGCCAAAGAATTTAGGCATGGGTTTTATTGTCCGACAGCATTAAAGGAGGCAAAAGAATTAGTGGAAAAATGTAATGGTTGCCAGAGATACGCCAGCAAGATACATCTGCCCTCGTCCGAGTTAAAAACGATACCAATCACTTGGCCTTTTTCTGTATGGTGCTTGGATATGGTAGGTCCATTCAAACCAGCCCGAGGCGGAATGACTCACATTCTATTCATGGTGAACAAATTCACAAAGTGGATCGAGGTGAAACCAATAAGAAAATGTGATGGACCAACATCGGTAAAATTTCTAAAAGATATTATCTTGAGATATGGATATCCACACAGTGTTATCACGAATAATGGCACAAATTTTGCTGAAGGAGCCTTTACTAGATTCTGCCAAGAAAAACACATAAGACTAGATGTTGCCTCGATGGCTCACCCAGCATCAAACGGGCAAGTAGAAAGCTCAAATGGAATGGTATTGTCAGGAATAAAACCCTGGCTTATCGAACCACTGCAAAGGTAGGCATGATGCTGGATTGAGGAGCTTCCAGCAGTACTGTGGAGCCTTAGGACCACCCCAAAAAGGTCGACAGGGTATACCCCGTTCTTTCTAGTATACGAGGCAGAAGCTGTGCTTCCAGCCGACATAATGCATGACTCGCCAAGAGTAATCCAATACACAACGGCCGAAGTAAACGAAGTATCACGGCAAGACGATGTGGATCTGCTAGAGGAAGCAAGGGAATTGGCATTATCAAGATCAGCTGTTTATCAGCAAAACCTCAGACGATACCATAGCAAAAAAGTAAATCCAAGAGTTTTTAAAGAAGAGGACTTGGTTCTTCGGCTAGTGCAACACACAGCCGGCATGCACAAACTCTCACCCCCATGGGAAGGACCATTCATCGTGAGTAAAGCATTGCACAATGATGCATATTACCTGATCGACGCTCAGCCACCAGAGAAGAATAAGGCAAATAAGGTCGGAGACGAATCAAAAAGACCATGGAACATAGCCTTACTTCGCCCGTTATACACTTAGAAGCCACATGTTATACGTCGTGATGCGACGCATCAAGTTGAAATATCAAGTATGTATTAAACCTCGGCACCTCGAGCAGCGACTCGGGGACTGCACAATGTTGTTTCTATTTTTTAAGACTATGTAGTAAATCTCGGTACCTCGAGCAGTGACTCAGGGACTGCACCGTGTTATTTCCTATTTTGGATTATGTATTAAATTTCGGCACCTCGAGCAGTGACTCAGGGACTGCATCGTGTTATCTCTTATTTCGGATTATGCATTAAACCTCAGTACCTCGAGCAGCGACTCGGGGACTACCCCATGATTGTTTCTTCTTTTGAACTATGTATTAAACCTCGGCACCTCGAGCAGTGACTCGGGGACTGCCCAATTTATAACTTGGGGACTGTTTCGTGTTATTCGATGTTATATGAACAGATGTAAACCTTCGGCGACCCAAGGGATAACTCGGGGATGACTTACGCCACCCATTAATTTCTTCCATTCATATAAGAGCTCGATAGCTTCAGCAGAAACTCGGGGACTACCCCAATTTGCTGCCCCATAATTCATAAGATGCAACATAAGTGAAAGAACATGTTGGGCCCCCATGTGTGGTTTTGGTAATTAATGACAATCTTTATGGACTAATGTGTGTATTAAGTTATACTTGTAGGATTTGTCCATTGGCATCGCTTGGAGCATGTGTTGGCTTCAAGGTCAATGAAATGCAAAGAAGATATGTTATGCAAGCTCAATATGCGAGGTCGATGATGAGGAATTAAGAAAGGCGTTCCATCTTGAGAAGGGCAAGATCGTCTACATCGAGCTCAAGTGGAATGCTCAAGGCAAAAGTATAATCTTGATAGGTTTTCCCGTTTGCCGGTCTCTTGTTGTGTGTAGGAGACCGGGTTTAGGATGGATAACCGTACTATCAAGAGGGGCTCTCGAATGAGTAATTCGGTCACATCGTTCGGAGAGAGCTCAAACCTTTGCATACTTGCATCATCGTATTTGGTTGTTATTTGGTCTTATCCATGTAAGGATATAGAGCTTGTGGTAATCTCCATAACAAGCTTTTGTTCATCAAAATCGGATCTCCCATATGTATCTTGTTGCGATTTTGATTTATGCGGCTTTTCGGTTTCTCACCAAGTGAGGTATCTCACATTATATTAATTGATACACTCTCACTTGGTGATAATCAATATCTCACATTATATTATATTGGGAAGCCCTAGTCGTCCTCTATCCAACGCAATTGGAATCGGGTCAATCGGAGCTTCCAGACAAAAGTTATGACCGTTTGAATATTCGTCGATTTTATTCTAAAAAGAAAAAGGAAATTCTGTTTTCTGGGCTGAGCGGTAGTACCGCCCGGGCGGGCCGGTACTACCGCACGCCCCTGGGCACCACATAATATCTTACTGCCTCGCTAGGTACCCAATACCGGTAATACCGGCCGGCCCGGTAGTACCGCCCGGGTGGGCCGGTACTACCGGCCGACCCAGATTCGCCCAGATCTAGTTCCAGCCCAGCCGCCGCTCGCCAGATACCGCGCAGCCGCTGCCCGCCCTTGTGCGTTGACCCGCGAGCTGGCCCCGCGCGCCTTGCTCGCCTCACTGCTCGCTGCCTGGCCCACTGGCCCCGCTCCCGCCTCTCCCGCGCTGCAGCCTCTGGCCCCGCGCCCCGCTCGCGCGTTGACCGCCCGTGTGTGGCCTCGCTAGCGCTGCTGCTGCCGCATGCGCTGCTCGCTGATGCGCTGCTGCTGCTGCTTGGCTCCACCGCATGCGCTGGCACACGCGCGCGCTGCTGCCTTGCCGCTGCTGCTGCCTAGCTGTTGCGCTGGGCCCAGCAGCCGCCGCTGCATGCAGGCTTGCATGCGCGTGTGCTACAACGCGCTGGCCCCCGTTTTTCCTCACTCTCCTGGCCTCTTCCGTTTTTCTAGCATTTTGTTGTTTGGGTCCGGTAGTTTCGGTCGGATTCGGTACTACCGGTCAATCCAGGAAAAATGCCCCAACGGGCAGAATCTGTCCGTCTCTTTAAATATCTTTGTCCTTTTGTTTTTTAGGGTTACTTCTTACTCCTATTTTTGTCTAAGCTTTGCCCCCATTTGCCTTACTCTTTGAGCTTGATTTCTACACACCCCTCCATTGATTCTTGCATATATTTGAGGGGTTGTTGAAGATGATCTAGATCTACAGTTTGACCTAACCGATTCATTTCTTTGTGAGTGTATCTTTGGGGATCTAGATTTTGGGGGATTTTGTGTCTCTCTTTGATTCCTCCTCTCTTGTTCCCCCGATAGCTTTAGTAGCTTTGTTGGAACTTGAGAGTGAGGGATTTGAGCATCTTTGTGGTGTTCTTGCCATTTGCATTTGGTGCATCGGTTTGAGTTCTCCTCGGAGGATTTGGTTTGAGTTGCTCATTGGAGCTTGTCCTTCTTGGGTTCTTAGAACCCTAGACGGTTTTGTAGCCTTGGTGGCATTGTGGCCTTGGTGGCATTTGTTGAGGCCTTTTGTGGCGTTTGTTGGGAGCCTCCAATTAAGTTGTGGAGAAGTGCCCCAACCTTGTGAGAGGTTCCGGTTGCCACCGAAAAGTGCATCGATAGTGGAAGCGTGGATCGATCTCATTGGGGTAAGATTCACCGGAGAATAAGGGAGGCCTTTTGTGGCGTTGGTGGTTTGATACCCCCCTCTCCAAACGAGACGTACTCCATGTTGGGAGGAACTCGGTAAAATATCGGTGTCCCCGCGTGCCTCGCTTATCTCTATACCCGAGCTCTTTACTTATACACTTTACATTGTGATAGCCTTCGTGCTTGAAGTAATATATATATCTTGCTATCACTTTGTTGCTTGTATTGCTTAGCATAAGTTGTTAATGCACATAGGTGAACCTTAGTTGTTCTAGGTTGTGCTTAACAAAGTAAACACTAGTTTTATTCCGCCTTTGTTGAGCCACTCTAGGAAAAGTTTTAATCGCCTATTCACCCCCCTCTAGGCGACATCCGTATCCTTTTAATAAGCTTGCCTCGATCGATAAAGGAATAACAAGGAGAAAACAATTAACGATTTCTAGAGGTAACAACCTCAGCAAGTCGAAGTACAATAAGGGATACAAGCCGACCTATGAGGTTAGAACCAAGTTTACAAAGGGCAAGCAAGATAAATGCCGGACGAAGGTCAACCACATGGGAAAATACGATCCGGCCTTACGAAATTAAAGTTGGGCAAGGCGAAGATATGAAACAGATAGCTTAACTTAGATGAAATGACAATAGTTACCATCACCAATGCCTCAGCGGCGCAAGGAAAAAAGGTTCACACCACACCAAAAGACGGACAATTGTTTCACAAACATCATAAGCCTGACATGTCGGGGACTTAAAGCAAATTGAAGTTTTTCCAGCCTAAACACCAGAAGAGGCGAAACAACCCTTAAGGGGCAGTAGCATTGTCAGGAGCATCGGGCATGGGTATCTCGGATGCTGGAGGAGGGACCTCGGTCTCCTTCAGAAGGGTATCCTCAGGAACTAGGAGCTCCGAGGTAGTTGGTGCCTCAGCTGAAGTTACCTCGGCTTCAACAGAATCCATAGAAACCTCGGAGGCAAGCCCCGGCTGCTGAGGGACATCAATTTCAGCTCGAGAGTTTTCGGTCCCTTTAGAGGACGCTCGCGCATCGCCATCCTCATCCGAGTGGTCGTTTGAACCGCGGGAATTATCCGAATCACCCTCCGATTCATCCTAATCGGCCGAGTTGGGAAGAAAACTCGGCCCTTCGATCCAGTTATGCACGTCAGCATACTCGATAAGCTGGAAGGCACGAGCTTGACGGCGAGCGACAAACTCTGGATTATCAACCAAAGGAGAGCCAGTGCGCAAATTCATAAGAGTATCGAGAGAGATGTCCTCGTACCAAGACAAAATGGCTGTAAGTGCCATATCAGCACCAGCCCTTCCAGCGGATTCCCTCCAGATATTTAGTTGGGTCTGAGATGCCATTAACCTCGCCACAAGCACTTCAACTTCATCAATATCAGGCGTTCCAGAGGTGTTCAACCAAAGAACATGGTAGGCCTGGATAGTTGCTTGCACCAGATCTCTTCCCATAATCTTCATTGGTCCAATAGCAGCACCGACGGCAATCAGGAAGTCTTCCATCGAGTATTCTTGACTCGAGTCAACGGGGACACCTTGGCGCTGACGAGCAGCAATCACAGCCTTAGAGCTCACTGGTTTCGCTTCTGTAAAATGATCTACACGAAAGGAAATCATATCAGTTAAAAATAAGAAAGAGAAGAAAATAACTCGGCCACGGGCGAAAACTTACGATGGATGTAACTCAACATTTTCTGGAGATCCAGGGACCAATAAGCCCTACTCTTCTTGAAACAAGTGATTTCCTCGCTCCTCGCCCGGTTCTTTAGCTCGGCAGCGTCAAGAAGTTCCTTATCTTTCTGCAACTGTAGGCTTAGTCGATTCTTTTCTTTAGAGAATTCCTGATCAACCTTTTCCAATTCAGACTTCTGGGAAAGCTTGAGAGATTCAACCTCGGCGAATAACCGAGTTATCTCATCGTCCTTTTCTTTGAGTTGCGCCGAATGAGAGGCAACTTGTTCTAAAAAATGCAGGATCATATCAAGCATACGTATGCATTCTTGATACGATGCTGCAAGTGTTTGTAGCTCGGCTATACCAAAGCCGGAAGGTTGTAAGAAACCCAATATTTATCTCGGACAAAGAATTAACAAATTAAAAACCAAAAAATAGGAACCAACCTTCAAGAGCGTCAACCTTCTTGGTAAGGCGGGTATTCAGATTGTTGATACTAGCTGCATGCCAGCGAAGAGTGAATTAGCCCGACAAGCCAAAAGTGTTACGAACTTAAGGAACAGTACATGGATTAGTTAAATTACCAGTTTTCTTCACTATAGGAACAACTTTCTCATATTTTTCTTGCAGTTTCTTATGGGCGAAGAGCAACCTTTGAAATTCAGCCGTCCGCCGATCATGTGCAACCTGGATATAAAAGAAGGTTACAAGGATGGATATTGAAAGCTAAAGCAGATCCGAATCAAGCAAAACTTGACTCGGATCTAGGTGGCTGGATATTCAAAGCTAAATTAGATCCGAATCAAGCAAAACTTGACTCGGATCTAGGAGGCTAGATATTCAAAGCTAAACTAGATCCGAATTAAGCAAAAATTGACTCGGATCTAGGCGGCTAGATATTCAAAGCTAAAGTAGATCCGAATCAAGCAAAACTTGACTCGGATCTAGGTGGCTGGATATTCAAAGCTAAAGAAAATCTGAATCAAGCAAAACTTGACTCGGATCTAGGCGACTAGATATTCAAAGCTAAAGCAGATCCGAATCAAGCAAAACTTGTCTCGAATCTAGGCGGCTAGATATTCAAAGCTAAAGCAGATCCGAATCAAGCAAAACTTGACTCGGATCTGGGTGGTTGGATATTCAAAGCTAAAGAAAATCCGAATCAAGTAAAACTTGATTCGGATATGCATGGACCATGGCTAATCTGAGTCACGAAGGGGATGGATTTAGCAAGAAATGCATTTGAAGCCTAATAAAGCTTCCAAACGAACAACAAATTATCCGGTTGCAAGTTTCGGGGACTAGTGTATATATAATACCATTTGAATAACAAACAAAGCATCAACGAAAGCACTTACCTCGTTCATCTTGTCACTGTCAAGGACAATCTTAGCAGCCATATTCAAACGACTGCTGATGTCGGAAAGCTGAAATGGTTGGCTACTCGGATTGCCTTCAAGTTGATCGGCGGCATTCCAGTTATTGGCATACTCCACCAAATAGCCGAGACTGTTCCCGCTCTCAGTACAGGTCAACACTTTACCTCGGGCCTGCTGTGTAACTACAGCCGTTGTCGGACTCTTGTGAAGAGTAAGTCGAGTGTCGACAGCAGGGGCGACGCCATGCTTAGCAGAGGAAGCTCCCTTGCGAAGCATATCAGCTATGTTGCTGGGAAGAGCTAGTTGGACCCTTCTGAGATGTTGAGGGTTTAGTAACAACAACCTTCCTACTTTTAGGAGAGGCTTCGGCAGGGGCAACGACCTCAGCACTAGGAATCGCGCCCTTAGGGCACGAGGTGAAGGGAATATGCCCGAGAGGCAATGATAAAATGGTTATTATCGTATTCCTTGTTTATGATAAATGTTTATTTTACATGCTATAATTGTATTAATACGGAAATGTTAATACATGTGTGTTTAATAAACAAACAGAAAGTTCCTAGTTATGCCTCTCTTATAAATTAGCTCGTTGATTAACAAGATGATCAAGGTTTCCTGATCATGGACATTGGATGTTGTTAATAACGGGGTCACAACATTATTGTAATGGTGTGATGAAAATTCATCCGAAGTATAGCATTACGATCAAAGTCATTGAGTTTATATTGCTATAACAACTTATGAAGTGATCCTAATCCTTAGACCATGAGATCATGTCAATAACTAACACCGGAAGAGTTTCTTGATAACATCAAACGTCACATCGTAACAGGGTGATTATAAAGATGGATTCAGAACTAATAAAGTGTTATGTTGAGGACCATGGATCGAGAGTGGAATTTGTTCATCCCGATGACGGATAGATATACTCTGGGCCCTCTCGGTGATATCACATTGGTTAGCTTGCAAGCAAGTGGTTTGATCACTAGAATGTTATATCACGGGGACGAGAAAAGAGTGCATGTCAGTAACGAGATCAAACTAGGTATGGAGATACCGATGATCGAATCTCGGACATGTAATATATCGTGAAACAAAAGGATTAAGATACTAGCGTAAAAGGTTCCGACGATCACAAGAAAGTCATCGTTGAATGTGTGGGAGTCAGTATGGGTCTCCAAATCCCGCTTCTGATTATTGATCCGAGAGGGGTCTCGATCATGTCTGCATTATTCGCGAACCGTAGGGTGACACACTTAAGAGACACCGACATCCATTTGGAGCAAAAGTTTCATGCCGAAAGAACGGACAAGCGCAGGAATTTATTTCACTAGATATCAAAACAGGTTTTCGGGTGAAATTGCATAAAGCGGTTATGCATGTGAAATAGAATTCTAGCAAGGGGTTATTTGTGAATGTTTGTCATTAAAGTAATTGACAAAATTCTGAATAAAATAAAAGAGTTTTATTTAATGAGATTTTGCATTAAATATGGTGGAAATTTAATGGGAATTTGGGTGGGTTTTTGAGTGGAGGGAATTAAAAGGCATTTGAGTGAGTGGAGTGTCCACCCACATGAATGTGGAAGAGGTGGGGGCAGCCCCATGGCTGGGCGCATGGCCCCTTGGGTGCCCCCCTCTCCCTATAAAAGGAGCCCCCTCCCTCTCTCTCACTCACACCTCCTCGTGAAGGATCTCTCTCCCCCTCTAGAATTTATCCCCCATGGTCTCGGACTAGCGAGATACATGTTCCCGGTGGCTATTCGGCAAGAAAGAGTTGTGCTTCCGCTGCATCGCTGGAGCGAGGAGGCGGAGGTTGCTCGGTGCCTCGAACGTGTGTGCGAGCACGGATGCGCTGCTATTTTGCGGCGCTAGGACATCCTCTCGATCTTGAGATCGGCAAGAGATCGTCTACATCAACCACGAGTTTGGACTCGTTAAGCTTTGTCGGTCTTCAAGGGTATGTTCTCTATGGATATACATCTGCCCGTTGTTTGTATCTATTAGATAGATCTTCGTACATAGTTGTTCCCATCATAGGAATTTTTTTGTTTTCTATGCTGCAAACCCTACAGTGGTATCAGAGCCGGATCTATGCGTAGATACTTTGCACGGGTAGTACACATATGAGTATGTGGGCGATGATGATCATTTTATTGCTTCTTAGTTGTACTTTGGATATTGGTGGCATAGTGGGATGAAGAGGCCCGGACAAACTTTACATGTCCTCGCACATGAGACCTGTTACACGCTTGACATGCAACTAGTTTTGCATAAGTGGCTAGCGGGTGTCTGTCTCTCCTACTATAGTCAATATCTAATTTGCAACGAGTTGTCAATAATTTGGTTATCCTCGTTGTGGTTCATGTTCGTAGGTAAGAACGGTTCTATCTTCGAAAGCCCTAAGCCACGTAAAACTTGCAATGGATAAATTAGAGGCGTCTAGTTTAGATTGTTGTTGGGCTAGTGTTATGATATGGTGATGTTGTAAGTAGAAGTATGAGATGATACTCTTACAACACACATAGCGTGTAAGTTTCATAGACCTTGGCCTTACACATAGAGGTATGATAGAGATCATACTACGATGCACATGATGGAGATCATATGCGGGAACCATATCATTTCACTTACAAACATGTGATGTTTGATTGCATCTTATATTGCTTGTTTGGCGTTTTATTAGCATAATAAGATGATCCCTCATTTAGATATCAAGATAAGAATGTGTTCTTCCTTAAGTATGCACCGACAATGTTTCGTCGCTTCAAGACATCACGTGATGATAGGGTGTACTTGAATCCACGAGCATATGTCGGGTGTAAGATAGTTACACACGCGAATACTAAGGTTCTTACTCGGCGAGCCTAGCATGTACAGACATGGTCTCGGAACACAGACCGAAAGGTTAAGCATGAGTCATATGTTTTTGATATGATGACCATATGGATGCTCGCCTTTGAAGCTACACCGACTCACGTGATGATCGGACTTGGTTTAGTGGATTTGGTTCATGTAATCACCAAAAAGACACGAGGGATGTCGTTTTTGAGTGGGAGTTCATTTCTAATTTAGATTAGTAGAACTCAATTTATCATAAATTAAATCAAAGTGAATTTGCATAATTTGTTGTAGTTATTGGCATTCGTTCACCACCTTATGCATAGTTGTAATTGAGATAATAGAACTATAGAATTTTGGATATATACTTTACGAACTGGTATCGTATTGTGTTGAGTGTCAATCTAAAGTTTAAAGTCCTATTGCAAACTTTCAGCAAACTCTATTTACTCTGTGAAATTTAATAGTTGGTATTAAATCGAGAGTAACAATTCCAGTGTTAGTATCTTAAGTATCATGTTTGCCTCCATGATTCTTGATTGTTTTAATATCAAGTTTATCTAGGAGCTGAAAGAATTGTTTCAGAAACCATCATGTGTGGCAGTTATAATGATATCTGAAATAATGTTTTGGTTGCAAAATGATAGAGTATAATATATGTTCTCATATTGGATGAGAATTTACGAAGGTTGGAGATGCTAGACATCCTAATCATCCAAAAGGGTTTTGGAAAGTAATGTTATACTCACGATTCGTCTTTATAAGCTACAATAGCTTGATCATGAAAGTCGCCATGATAAGGATGAATAGAATATGTATGTAAAATGTTTACTACACTAAAATATTACTAAAGTATGGATTTTGAAAGAATACCGATCATTTTGATGATGGTGATCTACTTCAAAATGCAAATCCAAAGGTATTATTATTTGAATATACACGCTTTGGACTATGTGTCATGTATATGGCGCCACTGTTGATGTTGATAAATTCTTTTAAAACGAAAGAGGAAATACTGAAAGAGAATCTATAAAATATATTTGGTAGAAAAGAAAAGATTGTAAATATCCAATTTAGGTATATAGATGATATACATGTTATGGTTGTATTATTTGCTTGTTAAACAATGTGGTTCTTGGGTATTGGATACCGAATTGGTTGGTCTGAAATTTCATACGGAACAACGCAATTCATGAACCACAATGGCCTAAGTAACTAGCAAGAGAATATGTGATGATGTTCATCGAAAACAAACAAACCGTTGTTTGTATTTCTCGTTGACATCAAAGCTTGACTTCAAGATTTGTTTTAATAATTGTTATTTAAATCAGGTATTACGAGAACAAAGGTTGTTCAAATAATTACCGTATTCCATATAAGATGGATGATTTACAAATCTAGTTGGAGAAATCACATCCATAAAAACCTAATGCTAAAATGTTGCAAGACAAATGATTGAAAGATCACTTATGAAGTGACATCGCCGTTTAAATTATATTGGAAAGAAAACATGAAGAAACTCCATTTTATGGATTTTTGGAGTCTTTGATTTGATCAAGTGACGCTTGTGAGACTTTCCTCGGGATAATTAAAACTTTGTTCAAAGGCCAAAGAAGAACGGACGACTAAATTATTGGAATTTATACATATGGATGTATGTAGTCCATTATGTGTAGTCGTAAGCGATGAATTTCAACTTCATATGCTTTTTCCAGAAATTTGAGTGAATATTCACTTAATGAGAAAGAAGTATGAAATATTTGAAAAACGTTTCAAAGACTTTCAAGATGAAGTGAAAATCATTGTAACAAGAAAATAAATGGTTTATGATTTTATCATAAGGGATTTATTTGAGTTACAAGTGTAACAAGAAAAAAAATGAATTATGATTTTATCATAAAAGGGATTTATTTGAGTTACAGGTTTAGCAAAACACCTAGATTTACATCTCCCGAAACACCATAGGAATATGGAGTGTTTGAGATTTGTAATGAAACCTTGTTTAACATGGTTGGATCAAAGGTGTTATTTATAAAACTGCCATTATGTTTTAAAAGATTAAAGCTTTAGAGACTTCCGCTTTTACACTGAAAAGAGCTCCATCTTGATCCGTTGAAATGCCACCATGGAAGTTATGGTTTAGGGTAAAACCCAAGTTGTCATTTCTTAAATTTTGGTATGCTAAACATAAGTAAGATGTTTACAACCGAAGTGGGATGAGCATATCTTTGTAGGTTATTTCGAATAACAATTGGTTATTCCTCCATAACACCAAGGACAAAAGGGTTTATCGCTTGAAACATGAAGTTTCTTGAAGAAGGAATTTTTCATAAAAGTTAAGTGGGAGGACAGTAGAACTTTGATAAGGTTAACGAACCTTAGCTAAATGTGCTGAGTTGCGCAGCGCCGGAAATGGTTCCGGAGGCAGCCATAATGCTCATAGCTTATGTGCCTCAAAGGTTGTGGTCACGGAGATCTAAGTTCTTATTGAACCAAGTCGGTCGAATAAACAATCAAATACTAAGATTTGAGAGTAAATCATTATTGTTTGACAATGATGAACCGACTACATGCAAAGAAGCGATGATGGGCCATGACTCCGTCAAATGGCTTGAAGCCATAAAATCCGTGATAGTTCCATACACGAGAAATCAAGTTTTGAACTTGGAAGACCCTTCAAAAAGGTGTAAAAACCTATCGGTCGTATTTGGATCTATAAAAAAACAGACATGGATGTTTTACATCTATGAAATAGTCGACATGTCGTAAAGTATTTTACGACAATGTTCAAGGAGTTGACTATGACAAGATTTTATCTTTCATAGCGATATTTAGTCTGGACGGATTAAAGTAGCAACCACTACATATAATTTGTTATATGGTAGATGAATAAACAAAACAAAGTTCTTCTAATAGAATGGTTACCTAGGACGTGTACATGACACGATCCAAAGGGTTTTGTTAATTTAAAGGATGCTAAAAAGGGCATGCAAACTTCAATGGTTGAAGTAAGCATCGCGGAGTTGGAATATTCACCTTAATGAAAAGGAGTTTTCATCAGGAGACGATGAAGATGCTTGCATTTGCAAGAAATTAAGTGGGAGCGCTGAGACATATTTTTAATACATTATGTGGAGGACATCTTGTTGATTAGAAATGATGTAATTTTTATTGACAAAGGTTAAGAATTTCATTCGATGGAAAACTTAGGCAAAACCCGAATATTTAGCATGAATGTCTATAGTGGATAGACTGTGACGCTAATATGGCTGTGCCAAACGTACATATATGAGATATTGAAGGAATTCAATATAGAAACAACAAGAAACGGTTCTTGTCGTATGGAAAGGAATTGAATCAAGATTCAAGTGTACTGACACTTGATAAGTGAAACAAGATTCAAGTGTTTTGACACTTGATGAGTGAAATCACTAGAATATTTTGATCAATCATACCATGATATGTACACATCCAGATATGTCCTATGCTCTAAGTGTTATGATCATATACCAGAATGAATCATAAAATGATCATTGGACGATAGTAAGGATATTCTTATGATCTTTTGGAAGAACTAAGAATATATTTGTGTGGAGGTGACAAACAATTACAAAAAGTTCATTGTAAAGCGTTACATTGATACTTGGTTTGTCACAAGATACAAATTAAGTTTATCTCAATTTAAACTATGGGTGGCACAATGTAATGGAAAGGAGATTCCATGATGGATTTGGATGAAATCCATAGTTAAGACATTGTGGCGAATACTACAACAAAAAGGTTAAGTATATGACTGCTATAGTAGCAGCAAAGGACGGAATTTGTGTCAAGTAGTTTGTTATCAAACTAAGGTGTGGTTCACAACGGGCTAACACTAAAGATATATTGTATGACAATAGTATAGACATGATTTAACCCCAAGGAACTAAAGGTCTCACCGAAAGACCAAATTTATACAATGCCATCTCATTGGAGAATGAGTGATGCGTGAAGACGCAAAGACATGCAAATACACACGGACCTGAAGCGTCAGATCCGTAGATTATGTTAACCACTTGCAATTGCGTATATGGAACACCAGAAAGCCATAGGTGTTCAATACGCAAAGTTTTCAAACTAGATTATTGTCTCTAGTGCAAGTGGGAAACTGAAGGGAATATGCCCGAGAGGCAATAATAAAGTGGTTATTATCGTATTTCTTGTTTATGATAAATGTTTATTTTACATGCTATAATTGTATTAATACGGAAATGCTAATACATGTGTGTTTAATAAACAAACAGAAAGTTCCTAGTTATACCTCTCTTATAAACTAGCTTGTTGATTAACAAGATGATCAAGGTTTCCTGATCATGGACATTGGATGTTGTTAATAACAGGGTCACAACATTATTGTAATGGTGTGATGAACATTCATCCAAAGTATAGCATTACGATCAAAGTCATTGAGTTTATATTTCTATAACAACTTACGAAGTGATCCTAATCCTTAGACCATGAGATCATGTCAATCACTAACACCGGAAGAGTTTCTTGATAACATCAAACGTCACACTGTAACAGGGTGATTATAAAGATGGATTCAGAACTAATAAAGTGTTATGTTGAGGCCCATGGATCGAGAGTGGAATTTGTTCATCCCTATGACGGATAGATATACTCTGGGCCCTCTCGGTAATATCACATTGGTTAATTTGCAAGCAAGTGATTTGATCACTAGAATGTTATATCACGGGAACGAGAAAAGAGTGCATGTCAGTAACGAGATCAAACTAGGTATGGAGATACCGATGATCGAATCTCGGACATGTAATATATCGCGAAACAAAAAGATTAAGATACTAGCGTAAAAGGTTCCGACGATCACAAGAAAGTCATCGTTGAATGTGTGGGAGTCAGTATGGGTCTCCAGATCCCGCTTCTGATTATTGATCCGAGAGGGGTCTCGATCATGTGCGCATTATTCGCGAACCGTAGGGTGACACACTTAAGAGACACCGACATCCATTTGGAGCAAAAGTTTCATGCCGAAAGAATGAACAAGCGCAGGAATTTATTTCACTAGATACCGAAACAGGTTTTCGGGTGAAATTGCATAAAGTGGTTATGCATGTGAAATAGAATTCTAGCAAGGGGTTATTTGTGAATGTTTGTCATTAAAGTAATTGACAAAATTCTGAATAAAATAAAAGAGTTTTATTTAATGAGATTTTGCATTAAATTTGGTGGAAATTTAATGGGAATTTGGGTGGGTTTTTTAGTGGAGGGAATTGAAAGGCATTTGAGTGAGTGGAGTGTCCATCCACATGAATGTGGAAGAGATGGGGGCATCCCCATGGCTGGGCGCATGGGCCCTTGGGTGCCCCCCCTCTCCCTATAAAAGGAGCCCCCTCCCTCTCTCTCTCACTCACACCTCCTTGTGAAGGATCTCTCTCCCCCTCTAGAATTTATCCCCATGGTCTCGGACTAGCGAGATACATGTTCCCAGTGGCTATTCGGCAAGAAAGAGTTGTGCTTCCGCTGCATCGCTGGAGCGAGGAAGCGGAGGTTGCTCGGTGCCTCGAACGTGTGTGCGAGCACGGATGCGCTGCTGTTTTGCGGCGCTAGGACTTTCTCTCGATCTTGAGATCGGCAAGAGATCGTCTACATCAACCACGAGTTTGGACTCGTTAAGCTTTGTCGGTCTTCAAGGGTATGTTCTCTACGGATATACATCCGCCCGTTGTTTGTATCTATTAGATAGATCTTGGTACATAGTTGTTCCCATCGTAGGAAATTTTTTGTTTTCTATGCTGCGAACCCTACAGGAGGAACTATAGTTTCCAAGGGGGCCGAGATGGTGATATCTTCGGTTGGAGCGGGAGTAGCAGCTGGGATCGTGGTGATTAAAGGGTCATTGGGGGAAACCTCGATGGTCTGAAGAGGGGCAACAGGTTCAACCAGGTGATCTGGTGGCGCCGTTATGTCGGCATTAATGGTGGGAGCAGTGGGCACATCTCGGTGAGGCGATGTATGGGTCGGCGCAGGAGGAGAGTCAACACGAGAAGGACTAGGAACCCGAGTATCTTCCGGAGGCGGAGGAGAAGGCTGCCGAGTAGCATGGCTTGTCATACTCGGACCGCTTGGCTTCGCGGAGAGAGGAGCTCTACGAGAGACAAAGAGTCGAATCAAAAGACAGAAAGAGAGAAACAAGAAATACAAATGAAAATAAACTCACCCGGTAACCCCAGGCATGGTCTTACGCCTCGGAATATGTTGCGAAGACTTCTTGACTCGTTTCTTGGGGGCAGCACCGGAAGGATCCGTCGAAGTGGCAGGAGCTTGAGAAGCAAGAGGTTCGGCATCGTGCACTTGACCAGCCGGATTAGCTGGGAAAGAAGGAGCCGGAAATGCGTAAGAGATGGGCACCGCGACAACTACCTCTAGAATCTGGACGTCGTCCGAGTCACCTTCATCCGCGTGGGCCGAGGTTTTGCCACGAACGCGAGCAGGAGCAACATCCGACTTAGGGACAAACTCCTCCGAGTCAGGCTCCCTAGTATCCGGAGTATTACGGTCAGCGGTCCAAGGAAGAGCCAAAACCTCGGCATCTTCCGTCTTCTGCTCTGTAAATCCCTGCGAGAAAAGTAGGTTCAAATAAGTAAAAGAACACTCAAGAAAGTGGCATGGAAGAATAACTTTAATGTTTAAATTCACCTGAGGAGGGGGATTCTCGCGAGTAAAGGGCTTTAATCCCCATTGCGATTCCTCCGGCATATCGGTCTTGAAGATAGCCCGGACGCGTTTGTATATGAGATAATTATCAAGCTCGACTATGGATACACGGTTGGGATCCAGATGTCCGCTCATGTAGCAGACTTTGTGAGAGCAGAGCTAGAAGGGGCATATTCGGCTGCTGATGAAAGCAGTCATCAGATCCTCACCACGAAGCCCAGCCCGAATCAGTTCCTTGAGCCGGATCTCGAATGCCTCGGCAAGGGCGTTGCTCTTCCTTGGATTATAGTTCCAATTCTTCTTAGAAGGGGGACCGATAGAAAAATCTGGGAGCCAAATCTTGTCCTCCTTCCCAGTATTTTTGACATAGAAAAAAGATCTATGCCACTTCTTGCAAGATTCGAGGCTAGCGACACGGGGAAACTGAGAGTTTCTCCGGGGTGTTATGGACGCGGCCCCACATTGAGTGAGAAGGATGAAGGGATTTGTCCGGCACTAAATTAGTTCGGATCTGGAAAAACTTGGACCAGACGTGTACGGAAGGCCAGAGGCCGAAGTACCCCTCTAAGTCCGAGATGAAAGCCGACAGAGAGGCTACGCCATTAGACGTCAAATGATGCGGCTGAAGGCCAAAATAATCGAGGAAATCCTTGGCGAAGTCGCTGAGAGGGAGGCCGAATCCCCGAGCAAAGTGATACATAAAAACCACGTACTCACCCTTATTGAGTACGGGCGAGGATTCTTTGTCGGGTAGGCGACAACCTACCTCGGCAGGAATTCGGCGCATCCTAATTAACCATTCTATTTCACGACGGGATACGGAGGAACCTTGCCAGGAACCGCGCTCTAGGCCAGACGCAAAGTCATCTTCCCTGACGACGGCGCCACTAGCGGAACTGGACATGGGCTCATCGGAGGAATCGACGGAGGAGAAAATAGCGGCGGAGAAGGGCCTAGAGGAACATCATCCACCGGATTGGGAAGAAAACTCGGCCTTTGATCCAGTTATGCACGTCAGCATACTCGATAAGCTGGAAGGCACGAGCTTGGCGGCGAGCGACAAACTCCGGATTCTCAACCCAAGGAGAGCCAGTGCGCAAATTCATAAGAGTATCGAGAGATATGTCCTCGTACCAAGACAAAATGGCTGTAAGTGCCATATTAGCACCAGCCCTTCTAGCGGATTCCCTCCAGAGATTTAGTTGGGTCTGAGATGCCATTAACCTCGCCACAAGCACTTCAACTTCATCAATATCAGGCGTTCCAGAGGTGTTCGGCCAAAGAACATGGTAGGCCCGGATAGCTGCTTGCACCAGATCTCTTCCCATAATCTTCATTGGTCCAATAGCAGCACCGACGGCAATCAGGAAGTCTTCCATCGAGTATTCTTGACTCGAGTCAACAGGGACACCTCGGCGCTGACGAGCAGCAATCACAGCCTTAGAGATCACTGGTTTCGCTTCTGGAAAATGATCTACACGAAAGGAAATCATATCAGTTAAAAATAAGAAAGAGAAGAAAATAACTCGTCCACGGGCGGAAACTTACGATGGATGTAACTCAACATTTTCTGGAGATCCAGGGACCAATCGTCCCTACTCTTCTTGAAACAAGTGATTTCCTCGCTCATCGCCCGGTTCTTTAGCTCGTCAGCGTCAAGAAGTTCCTTATCTTCCTGCAACTGTAGGCTCAGTCGATTCTTTTCTTCAGAGAAATCCTGATCAACCTTCTCTAATTCAGACTTCTGGGAAAGCATGAGAGATTCAACCTCGGTGAATAACCGAGTTATCTCATCGTCCTTTTCTTTGAGTTGCGCCGAATGAGTGGCAGCTGTTGGAGTTCGTTGCATGGAAAACAAAAAATTTATACCGCATGCAAACAAACAAGCCAAGATCTATCTACTAGATTGTAGCAACGAGTCGATAGAGGAACTCACCATCGAAGATTCCAAAGCGGTTAACGAGAGCAGATTCTCGTGGGTGATGTAGTCGTACTCTTGCCGATCTCAAGATCGCGTAGACGATCCTTCCGGCGTTGCGTTCCGGCAGCGCTTCCGCAGTCGGTCACACGTTCGGTACTCGATGAAGACCTTCCTCTCCCTTGTTCCAGCAGGCAGCGGAGGTTGTAGCACTCTCCTCGCGATTCCGGCAGCACGACGGCGTGGTACCAGAAGTAGAGGGGAGATCTCGCAGGGCTTCGCCTTAAGCCGGAGCGAGTATGGTGGACTATGAGAGAGGCCTTGGCGATCTAGGGTTTAGAGGGCACCAAGGGGCGGATGTTTGCCGACGGCTAGGGCTTGGGGAAGCCCCAAGTCGGTGGCTAGGAGAAACCCTAGGGGCGGCGGCGACTTGGAGGTGGCCGGCGGCTAGGGTTAGGGTTTTGGGGTGTGTTGGGTGTAGGCTGGAGGGGCAGCCCTGCCCCTCCTTATATTGGTGGGAGGGCGCCGGTTGGGAGGAGGGAGTCCTCCCCCAACTCGGCCTCCTTAGCCGGCGGGTGGAGGGAGGAGGACTTCCTCCCCAAGTAGGTTTCCTACTCTCCCTCCACCAAGCAAACTTGTCGTTTGACTTTTCAAATTGGCGTTTGACTTTTCAAACTAGGATTTGATTTCTCCCTTTATTTTGCCCAGCCATGATACCTAGTACATGATGCAACCATTCCACATTGTCATGACACATTCATGTACCCATCCCCTCCAGAGTGCCGGACCTTCCGGAACCTTCTAGAACATTCCCGATGAAAACACCGGAATCATTCCCCAACTCCGAAACAGGACTTTCCTTATATGAATCTTATTCTCCGGACCATTCCGGATCTCCTCGTGATATCCCGGATCCCATCCGAGACTCCGAACAACATTCGGTCTCTTACTCATCATTCCATAACTACTCAACAACATCGAATCCTTAAGTGTGTCTCCCTACGGTTCGTGAATTATGCGGACATGACCGAGACACTTCTCCGATCAATAACCAATAGAGGAATCTGGAAATTCATATGGCTCCCACATTCTATGATTACTTTGCGATCGAATGAACCACTTACATACGATACCAATTTCCCTTTGTCTCACGATAGTTTACTTATCCGAGATTTTGATCGTCGGTATCTCTGCATACCTAGTTCAACCTTGTTACCGATAAGTACTCTTGTCTCGTTCCCGTGATATGTGATCCCTTGTGAGCCAGTCACATGCTTGCAAGCTAATTGGATGACATTCCACCGAGAGGGCCCAGAGTATATCTATCCGTCATATGGATGGACAAATCCCACTCTTGATCCATGTGTCTCAACCCATACTTTCCGAACACTCAATGCCACCTTTATAGCCACCCAGTTACGGTGTGGTGTTTGATGTCATCAAAGCATCCTTCTGGTGATGGTGATAAGCATGATCTCTGAAGGGTTTCGCAGCATAGTAAATCAAAAAAATTCTACGGATGCGAACGGGAAAGCTAAGATCTAATCTAGGAGATGCAAACAACGAGGGGGATTAGATGAGATCGTCATACCCTTGAAGATTCGCACAGCGGAACGTTTGTCGGAACGTGGGTGATGTAGTCGTACTCGCTTCTCCTCCTCGCGATCCGATCCGATCTAACACCGCAAGTGGCGATGCCTCCGAGAGATGCACACATGCGGCACCTCGACGTCTCCTCCTTCCTCGGTCCAGCAAGTATGGTGGAGAGACGGATTGGATCTACAACGCGACGGTGTGGTGCAAGTGGTGGAGAGTTTCTGCAGCAGGGCTTCGCCTACGTGCAGTCGGGAGGGAGAGAGAGAGAGAGGAGGGCAGCAGGGCGGCTAGGGTTGTGGAGGAGGTGTGGGGGGAGGGTGCGCCCCAGTCCTCTATATATAGAGGGGTGGGCGCCAGCCCTAGCCCCTCCCCCAAGCCCTAGGCCGGCGGCCAAGGAGGGAGGAGTGGGGGGCAAGTTCCCCCCCCTTCTAGAAGCTTTCCTAGGGTTTGCCCTAGATCTGGCCAGCTGGGCCCTATGGGGCCTTGTGCCCCTGGCCCAATGCGTCCAGGACACTCCCTCATAGGCCCATACCCCCTCCCGGCAGGTGGGGACACGTTGGTCCCCCTCCGGAAGGTTCTAGAAGCTTCCGGTACAATGCCGATTAACCCGAAACAATTCCGAACTCCAAAAACTGCATTGCCTTATATGAATCTTATTCTCCGGACCATTCCGGAACCTCTCGTGATGTCCCGGATCCCATCCGAGACTCCGAACAAAAACTCATAAACCAATTATCCAATCTATCCTAGCGTCGAGACACGTTAAGTGTGTGACCCTTCGGGTTCGAGAATATGTAGACATGATCTTCTATCAATAATCAACAGCGGGGTCTAGAAACCCATATTGACTCCCACACATTCATCAATGATCATATCGGATGAACCACGATGCCAGGATTCAATCAATCCCATATATATATTCCCTTCGTCTCGCGATATTTTACTTGCCCGAGATTTGATCGTCGGTACCGTCATACCTAGTTCAATCTCGTTCACAGCAAGTATTTTACTCGTTCCGTAATCCGACATCACTTTGTGATTAACTCCTTAACCACATGCTTGCAAGCGGTGTTGATATCGATTACCGAGTGGGCCCGAAGTATATCTCTCCGACTTGGGAGGGACAAATCCCATCTTGATACATACAACCCAACAGGTACTTTCCGATCACCTGAGAGACACCTTTATGATCACCCTCTCATAGGATGACGTTTGATGACCTCAAAGCTTTCTTCCGATACCAGGGAGTTGTATTATCTCATGGTCTAAGGAATACAATATTTGACATAAGAAAAGCTTCGCAAAGATGAACACGATGACACGATCTAATTGCTCCGCTTAGTTTGGGTCTGTCCATCATATCATTCTCCCAATGACATGATCTCATTATTAATCGACAACTCATGTCTATGGTCAGGAAACCTTAACCATCATTAATCAATGAGCTAGTCCATAGAGGCATACTAGGGACACGGTTTGTTCATAAACCACACAAGTATTAAAGTTTCCGCTTAGTACAATTCTAGCATGGAATATAAACTTTATCATGAACAAGAATTATAATAATAACATCTTTATTATTGCCTCTAGGGCATAATTCCAACAATCTCATGGTCGAAGGAATTAGGTTACTATGTATCAGAAAGCTTATAGCAATTGAACTATTAAAATGACTTGATCTTTATGCTACGCTTATCTATAGGAGTATGTCCATCATACCATTCTCCTAATGATATGATCTTGTTGTTAATAACATCTCAATGTTCATGATAGGGAAACCACAATCATCTATTAACCAACAAGCTAGTATTATGAAGAGGCTTTACTAGGGACTCTAATTTAGTTTACAAATCACACAAGTATTAATGTTTCCTTTTCAATACTATTATAGCATGAATGTAAACATTTATCATAAACACAAAGATATAATAATAACTACATTTATTATTGCCTCTAGGGCATATCTCCAACAGTAGCTTGTTATAAAAAATGCAGCATCATATCAGGCATATGTATGCATTCTTGATGCGATGCTGCAAGTGTTTGTAGCTCGGCTATACCAAAGTCGGAAGGTTGTAAGAAACCTAATATTTATCTCGGACAAAGAATTAACAAATTAAAAAGCAAAGAATAGGAACCAACCTTCAAGAGCGTCAACCTTCTTGGTAAGGCGGGTATTCAGATTGTTGATACTAGTTGCACGCCAGCGAAGAGTGAATTAGCCCGACAAGCCAATAGTGTTACGAACTTAAGGAACAGTACACGGATTAGTTAAATTACCAGTTTTCTTTACTACAGGAACAACTTTCTCATATTTTTCTTGCAGTTTCTTATGGGCGAAGAGCAACCTTTGAAATTCGGCCGTCCGCCGATCATGTGCAACCTGGATATAAAAGAAGGTTACAAGGATGGATATTCAAAGCTAAAGCAGATCCGAATCAAGCAAAACTTGACTCGGATCTAGGTGGCTGGATATTCAAAGCTAAAGCAGATCCGAATCAAGCAAAACTTGACTCGGATCTAGGCGGCTAGATATTCAAAGCTAAAGCAGATCCGAATCAAGCAAAACTTGACTCGGATCTAGGTGGCTGGATATTCAAAGCTAAATAAAATCCGAATCAAGTAAAACTTGATTCGGATATGCATGGAACACGGCTAATCCGAGTCACGAAGGGGATGGATTTAGCAAGAAGTGCATTTGAAGCCTGATAAAGCTTCCAAACAAACAACAAGTTATCCAGTTGCAAGCTTCGGGGACTAGTGTATATATAATACCATTTGAATAACAGACAAAGTATCAATGAAAGCACTTACCTCGTTCATCTTGTCACTGTCAAGGACAATCTTAGCATCCATATGCAAGCGACTGCTGATGTCGGAAAGCTAAAATGGTTGGCTACTCGGATTGCCTTCAAGTTAATCGGCGGCATTCCAGTTATTGACATACTCCACCAAAGAGCCAAGACTGTTCCCGCTCTCAGTACAGATCAACACTTTACCTCGAGCCTGCTGTGTAACTACCTCCATTGCCGGACTCTTGTGAAGAGTAAGTCGAGTGTCGAAAGCAGGGGCGACACCAGGCTTAGCAGAGGAAGCTCCCTTGCGAAGCACATCAGCTATGCTGGGCTGGGAAGAGCTAGTTGGCCCCTTTTTAGATGCCGAGGGTTTAGTAACAACAACCTTCCTACTTTTAGGAGAGGCTTCGGCAGGGGCAACGACCTCATCACTAGGAATCATGCCCTTGGGGGCAGGAGGAACTATAGTTTCCAAGGGGGCCGAGATGGTGATATCTTCGGTTGGAGCGGGAGTAGAAGCTGGGATCGTGGTGATCAAAGGGTCATTGGGGGAAACCTCGATGGTCTGAAGAGGGGCAGCAGGCTCAACCAGGTGATTTGGTGGCGGCGTTATGTCGGCATTAACGATGGGAGCAGTGGGCACATCTCGGTGAGGCGATGTATGGGTCGGCGCAGGAGGAGAGTCAACACGAGAAGGACTGGGAACCCGAGTATCTTCCGGAGGCGGAGGAGAAGGCTGCCGAGTAGCATGGCTTGTCATACTCGGACCGCTTGGCTTCACGGAGAGAGGAGCTCCGCAAGAGACAAAGAGTCGAATCAAAAGACAGAAAGAGAGAAACAAGAAATACAAATGAAAATAAACTCACCCAGTAACCCCAGGCATGGTCTTACGCCTCGGAATATGCTGCGAAGACTTCTTGACTCGTTTCTTGGGGGCAGCACCGGAAGGATCTGTCGAAGTGGTGCGCTTCTTCGAAGCGGCAGGAGCTTGAGAAGCAAGAGGTTCGGCGTCGTGCACCTGACCATCCGGATTAGCTGGGAAAGAAGGAGCCGGAAATGCGTAAGAGATGGGCACCGCGACAACTACCTCTAGAATTTGGACGTCGTCCGAGTCACCTTCATCCGCGTGGGCCAAGGTTTTGCCACGAACGCGAGTAAGAACAACATCCGACTTAGGGACAAACTCCTCCGAGTCAGGCTCCCCAGTATCCGGAGTATTACGGTCAGCGGTACAAGGAAGAGCCAAAACCTCGGCATCTTCCATCTTCTGCTCTGTAAATCTCTGCGAGAAAAGTAGGTTCGAATAAGTAAAAGAACACTCAAGAAAGTGGCATGGAAGAGTAACTTTAATGTTTAAATTCACCTGAGGAGGGGGATTCTCGCAAGTAAAGGGCTTTAATCCCCATTGCCATTCCTCCGGCATATCGGTCTTGAAGATAGCCCAGACGCGTTTGTATATGAGATAATTATCAAGCTCGACTATGGATACACGGTTGGGATCCAGAGGTCCGCTCATGTAGCAGACTTTGTGAGAGCGGAGCTGGAAGGGGCATATTTGACTGCTGATGAAAGCAGTCATCAGATCCTCACCACGAAGCCCGACCCGAATGAATTCCTTGAGCCGGATCTCGAATGCCTCGGCAAGGGCGTTGCTCTTCCTTGGATTATAGTTCCAATTCCTTAGAAGGGGGACCGATAGAAAAAGATGGGAGCCAAATCTTGTCCTCCTTCCCAGTATTTTTGACATAGAAAAAAGATCTATGCCACTTCTTGCAAGATTCGAGGCCAGTGACACGGGGAAACTCAGAGTTTCTCCGGGGTGTTATGGACGTGGCCCCACATTGAGTGAGAAGTATGAAGGGATTTGTCCGGCACTACATTAGTTTGGATCTGGAAAAACTTGGACCAGACGTGTACGAAAGGCCAGAGGCCAAAGTACCCCTCTGAGGCCGAGATGAAAGCCGACAGAGAGGCTACGACATTAGCCGACAAATGATGCGGCTGAAGGCCGAAATAATCGAGGAAATCCTTGCCGAAGTCGCTGAGAGGGAGGCCGAATCCCCGAGTAAAGTGAGACATAAAAACCACGTACTCACCCTCGTTGAGTACGGGCGAGGATTCTTTGCCGGGTAGGCGACAACTTACCTCGGCAGGAATTCGGCACGTCCTAATTAACCATTCTACTTCACGACGGGAGACGGAGGAACCTTGCCAGGAACCGCGCTCTGGGCCAGACGCAAAGTCATCTTCCCCGACGACGGCGCCACTAGCGGAACTGGACATGGGCTCGTCGGGGGAATCGACAGAGGGGAAAATAGCGGCGGAGAAGGTCCTAGAGGAACATGTCCCCGTCGTGGTGCTAACAAGCACGTCGACGGAACAGAAGAAGAACCGCCGCAGGGAAACTAGAAAACAGAAGAATCCCTAGCACGGTGACCTAGCGGCGATACAGTTGGAGAGCTCACCGGAGAGAGTACCAGAACGAGAACACGGCGGTGAGGTCGCGGTAGCCGGAGAAGGGCGGCGTGACCGTCGAGGAGGAGGACGAAGGCGAGAGCACCGAAACACGCAGAAGAGCGGCGGCGCGAGGAAGAAGATGAGGGAGAGCGGGAGGGGAAAAGTGAACTGCCCAAACCCTTCTCCACTCTTTATAACCACGCCACGGTAACCGTGGTGGGATCGTGGCTATGCCACGATATCCACGTAATCGCGTGTATCGCGAAACCGTGCACAACTAGTGGAGCCACACCACAGTCCACACGGCATAGGAGAGGATCGGGCCAACTGACCGATGCGGTACTCGAGGCGTCACTACGTCGACGCGATGGGCGCAGTAATCACTGTAGCTTGTCAGTGGACACTGTAGCGGAACAAAAAACTAGAAGAGCAATGATGAGTAGTACACGTAGGAAGAGGCATACCCAGGAAGCTGCACGGATACCTCGAACAGAGAGAAATATCTCGGAAAGAAAGAGAGAAGAATGTCGGGAAACCTATGTGGACCGGCCGAGGTTACCGGCAGGACCACACCAGCTTCGGGAACTAATGTTGGGGGGTGGGTGACCCCGGGTAGGGTCAAGACAGGGGAAAGACGAAAGGGATCTCCCTTGTCGTGTGCCGAATTACTGATTGTGTTGGACGAATCATGTGAGAGTCGGCCGAGATAAGCAGGGCCATGACGAATGTAGAATGAGTAACGCCTTATCCGGCCGACATATGAGTTAAGTCGGCCGAATGACTCTGACTAATACAAATACAGGTGAAGGCCAAGCCGAGTTATGCGAGACAAGGCCGAATAACGCGAAGCTTGCAGGAGAAGGAGATGCCTATAGTCAAACCCTAGTCTCTGGCTAGGAGGAATCTAGACAGAGCCAAGCGAAAAGGACAAGGAGCAGAGCAGCAGAAGGACAGACGAACGTCACGGAGGTGACAGTGAGGGAGCCCGAGGCGCGCATGTGAAGGTTTCTGGAACGTTGCCGCTGATAGAAGGGGGACACGGAAAGGAGGCCGCCGAGTTACCATATTGGGACAAGCATATTCCAGGAATATGCTTTCCACGTCAGCCCTAGAAGGAACCAAGGCACCCCTTTATAAGGGGAGACGCGGGCTCCTGAGAGGGGATCGATTCATTCTACGCCGTTAGGATCGTGTATTAGTTTTCTTCCTCTCTATGATCCAGCTCTAGGAGCACTTGTATTACTAGAGAAGAGGAATAGAGATTTACTTAAAAGACACTTGAGTGTAGAAATCACTACATCTTCTCTCCCCGGATCCCTCTAGCATCCATTGACCCCATACTTTAGCCTACCCATGGCATCTGCCGTGCCACCATCACGACATTTACTGACCTGTTGAAGGTGACCTTTGTCTTGATTTGATTCGAAGGTACTCCCTTCGTTTCATGTTTTAGCTTTGTGAAGATGATGAATTTGGACATCTTTTAATGTGTACTCCCTCCGTTTCAAAATATAAGATGTTTTAGCTTTGTGAAAGAAGTGTATCTGTACTTTTTTTAGTGTATAGGTTCGTATAGATTCTATATGAAACTACACACTAAAAGGGATCTAGATACACTCCTTTTACAGAGCTAAAACATCTTGTGAAAAAATCTGTGAGACCCGACAGGATTGCGAAGACAACTTTCAAGTTCTTGATATACAATCGGTTATATGGAAAACACCATGAACATCAAGGTACATTTTTTTTGCGGGGGAACAGCAAGGTACCTTAATTAGGAATTATTATTCTTGAACCTACTTTTTTTTTTGCTGTTGTTGAAGAGGGCAGGTGTCCTACGTGCCTTCTTGATGCTTTGATAAAATGTCCTTATGATCGAAAAAAAATCATAGTCGGTCACTAGATTGATAATGCAATTATATAGTAACCTAGTTTCATATGACAAAATAAAAAAGGTGTCCTAAAAACAGCATATATACCAGTTTTCTGTTTCTGCCTAACATTTGATTTTGTTTTTTGTGGTTTGCAGTTAGCCACGATTTCCAGACTAAAAGCACATGCTCTGGGACCCCACGGTCGTGGAACTGGAGAAAGATTAATTCCTCGTTAACGACAGCTGTGTTTTCTGCGTCGAGCTCTCGCCTCGGTTGTCACTGCTGAAGCTGAAGATGTGTCGGAGACGCTGTTTGTTCTGTGGTCACAAATGGTGATCACTTACAGTCTTTAACTTGCGTTGCTTAACTCGACTCGTATTTTTTTTTATCTCTTACTTAGCTACTCCCTCCGATCCATATTACTTGTCACTAAAATGGATGTATCTGCTGCTAGATACATCCATTTTAGTGACACGTAATATGGATTAGAGGGAATACTTGTTTTATTTATACAGAGCTAACTGAATTTTCAGGTCCATCAAAATCTATCCATCTGGAGATGATACCATTGGGAACTACCTCTGGCCATCAGTGGCGGACCCAGTATTTCGGGAAGACCGGGTCTAATTTTTTTACGGGAAGAAACTACGAAAAAATACATCTCTCAATAACACACTATGTTAGCCAAAGCACGATAAAGATGCATAAATTATATTTTAACATGAAAATAGTTCAATGTTTAGCCAAATGACGATAAGAAAAAGTACAGAAAAAAATGTGTGGCATAACCGCATAAAAAGGACAGATTTTATTAGTACCTAAATACCGAATCTTTGCATGATCCTAGCCTACCATTTCCTCATCAAACATAGGAGCAAAACCAGACACTACAAAGATAAGAAAAAATAATGAGAAAATAATATGAATACAAGGTACAAGATTTGTGTATTGGTAAGAAAGTAACTTATCACTAGCTAAACACGGTTTTTATTTCTTCTGCAACCTCATATCTTGAAAACAGGGTATTTTTTCCTCAAATCTGTCTTAATAATCTTCATTGCAGAGAATGCTCTTTTCACCTAGGTTGATTTTGGATTTTTGACCCGCAAGAGATTGGTTTGAATTAAAAAATTGTGAGGCGGATGGAAAATAAAGTGACACCGCCGGTCTCAAAGAAAGTCTCTGACCTCTTTGTCCCCTTCATCTTCTAACTTCTGTGAAATCAGATTGAATAAAAACAGTAAATCTACAATTAGCTATCCTAGTTGTAGTTCACTGACTCCAAGTCTGAAATCGATTCTTCCCTACATTAGAACTAAAACTTTGTACTCCGTATCGGAAAATGGAAACCAAATGATTAGCTATGAGCAGAGGCAGATTGGGTAAGAAGCTGGCCGATTGAATGCGATGTCGCGACGAGTTGTTGAGGATCGGCATTGGCGTCGACGGTGGCATCAACAGTAGCGACGGTGGCGGCTGACGGCGGCAACACGATCGAGTCGACAGGGCCTAGTCGCTGGGCGTGATTTCGTCGAGGGCTGGAGGCGGCGATAATAGTTTTTTAGCTAAGGAATAGGAACAGGCAAGCCAGTCCACAGTCCACGCACACGCGATGGGCACTGATGGATCGCTCCGGCCTCCTGGTGGCCTGGTGACACCAGCCCTGGTTGTTATGGCCCAAGGACACGGGCCGGGTTATTTGAGTCAATAAATTTTGATCAAAATTGCAAGGAATTTACCTACACTCTGTAGGCCACGACCGGGGCTGTAGCCCGGGCTGCCCGGGGCGCAGGTCCGCCCATGGAAAAGGGCTTTCTTTATAAAGAAAGATGCTAATTTGATTAATATCAGGAAATGGAATGAATTTATGCTTCACTAATTGAATAATAAATGACTACAAGCGAAGGAGTGACGAGAACATCACCTACAACTACTACAGAGGGTGTCAGTAGTCAACTGACCACAGGTAGAAAGATCAGCGGGTAAAACCTCCGGCGATCATTGGCATACTGGCATGAAAACAGATGCAACAACAAACGCCGGACAAATGCAGAACCAGGATACGATTGCACTGGAAGGTTTGAATGCGGCAGTTACATCACCAAACTGTTCAAGGTATGTACTACGACGACCTCCGCCACTATTATGAGACTTCTTATGACCAGCCACACCACACGGTTACTATCATCCACCTAGCATAAGTACATCTACGATAAGGACTACCAAGACTATCTGTACCATCTGAGTTTTCGGCCTGCTCCACTGACAGGGTCGACCCAATGCAGCCGACACTCTATGTGCGAAGAAATTGGCAGCCTTCATCAGTTATTTAATGTTTTTTTCATCTATGATTCCGAGGGCGCAGCACCTGAAAATGGCAGATATAAAAGAGAAGTTCAGATACTGCAAGCTCAGGGGATCCTCAATACAAGTTGTGCCCATGGCATGTGGATTTATTTGGGAACATTTCCGGTGGAATACTGGGAAGTATTTTACAGAAGAGATCCAGTATAATTGTCGCGAGTTTGAGGGGAGAACGCACCATCACCAGAAAGCCGCTCGATCCGGCTGGCGATGTGCTTGCCGTAGCTGTACTTCTTCAGTGCTTGCACGTGGCATATCATACGGCTGAGAAGAGCCTCCCTCTGATGTTCATTGCATGTTTCGAGTATCTTCTGAATGACATAATTAGCAAATTGGTCCTTCATCATCACCTGGAACACAACATGGGGGGTAAATCACTGAATTAATTAATGGATGGATACTCGAACGAGCAAAGCTGTAGCCTAAAACAAACTTAAAGAATGAAAATAACTACTGATACTATAGTAAGCAGCGACACAGTGGGCCACATGGTACATTAAGAGACCACTTCTGATTTCCCTGCAGATGGCTAATTCAAGTTTTAGGTCTGCATTCATAGCGGAACTCCTATTTCTTGTTGATTTTTACATGGAAGGTGTCTATCTGCTCTACCACCCAAAGTTAAGGCATTTACCGAGTTTTCACTAAATTAGATAATTGGCTATTTTGCCTTTACAAAACATAGAAAGTCAAGAGAAAAAAAGCAAGCTAAATTCATCATGCATACCGGCAAATAGTCATTTCCCTCCGTTTGCTCTAAAATCTCCTTGATCAAAAGATCCCGCTCTGCGACATCCCCGTGTTGGAAACACTTCTCTATGACATTGGATGCATATTTGTTTTGGCTCATCGACACAACCTGCCCAGCCAATTTACTGATAATTTGGCTCCTTTCATGGGTTTCTCCTTTCTCCAAAATATGCTGCAAAAGAGTACATGTTATAACAGAATATGCTGCATTTTTGCTGAACTCAATAACAATTATTTAAGTTATACCTGCATCCATGGAAATTAATCTTTGTTTAGAGTAACACACTACTACAACTGCACAGGAACTAAAAACCACCAGAGATCTAAATTTGTGAGCTAGACCACATCTTGCATCGAATTATTTTGTGTGTATTTGAGTTCACTCGGCACTACACTGACAGCCTAAGAGGCACACGAAGCAGCCTGCGATATATTGGTGGATTACAGAAAAATACAACAGTTCACAAGATGAAGAGCAAAACAAGTTCCACTAGTGAATTGCAAGATTGACAGCACAACACTTGACAAGATCCTGATGACTAATTAATGGAGGTTTAGTTGGATAACCCTCTAAGATGCTACAGACTGGAAATGGAATTCACCTGTGTGACATAGTTCCCATACTGATCTTGTGCCAGAATGCAAGCAGACTGCAAGATTTCATCAATTATACCTTCAGAATAGTCACTGCAATGTTCGAGGATTCTCTGCCAAGAGGAATAGGAGAAGTTCAACACACAAGAACGATGGCAAGATTAACATGATTTTTTTTTACCAATTTACCTGAATAACACGACAGCCATATGGATGCATTGATAGGGTGGCAACCTGTCCCTGAAAGGCAGACACAATGAAGCTGATATGCTTCATTGGCACACACTCAATGCACTTCTGTATAACATGATTCCCATTTTGGTCACGAACACATCGCAGAACATGTTCATCGAGCTCACGAATAAGTGCTATTTTTTGATCAAGCTCAACTGCTTCAAGGGCCTGCAATTTTAACAGTTAAGCAGGAAGTGAATACACAATAAAGTCATATCGTAGTACACAAAATAAAACAATGGGAGCACCTGAATAAACTAGTGCAGCTAGCCAAAATATAATAATGAGGATTCACACTAATACACAAAATACAACACAAAAGCATGCAACCTAGCATTGGCTATTGATTAAATTTAAGATACATCAACAATGGTTGGTATGTTTTCCTCAGCTATGGTTTTTAGGTGTAATTACTCAACTCAGGGACGATTTCTCACGAACCTTTAATTATTATGCATCTTTCTTGGAAGATAACATTAATGTACCCATTAAATAACAAAACGATGAACAACAAAGTGAGTTTGCAGGAAGTTAGCAAATATCCAATGCCGGTTCTCAACAAACCAATGGCATAAAAGAAGTTACTTCCTTAACAAAATTTCATCATGTTTCACCTTCAAAACATACCAATTAACCAATAAATAGCCAGTAGCAAAAATTATATCATGACTATCATGCACACCAAAAAATTTGGCATACATATGATATTCAAGCTAAATACTCCTATGACTTGATGAAGATCACTTATTACAGAAAATTTAGAAAAAACAAAGATGTGCTACTATGCTAGGATGCTACAACATGTTGGGGTGGCATAAACCATCGGAATTATAATCTAAGTAATTATGCTGAAATGACGTTACATTCCCCAGAAGAAATCAAGAACTTCTCCTAAGGTGCTTGCCTGTCTTTAGTGACTTTACCTTCTGAAATACTCGGCAACCATACATCTGAAGGCTCAATAGCAGCACATGACCAGTAAGCATTTTGGCAAGGTCTCTCCTTTGCTCAGTGTCCCCATGTTCAAACAACTGCAGGGAATATACAATTCATAAATGCTGCTGGTAACAAGGTACAATCGTGTAATATATCTTACTGAAAAGGCATGCTCATGCAAGTGTGATCCCTTGCATAAACAATTTGCCAGAAATAACACATACACAAAAACAACATTATACCTTTTGGATCACATAATTTCCAAAGACATCAGTCATCAACGATGGAGCATGAGGAAGAATTTCGGCAAGCACTAACGCCTTCTCTTCGGTGGTGCAATTAGCCAGCTTCTGCTGAATAAATCGACTACCATTTTGGTCGCAGCTGTGGTCAAGAACATGGAAGCAATTAATGCCTCAACTTTGCAATGATTATACACGTCTAGACAACAATAAATAATCAACTCCTCAACTGACCTGTATTCCACTATATGGCCTTTCATGTCAGATAACTCAACTCGGTGATTTTTGTTGGACTTAACTTCTCCAGCAAAAGAGCATGCATTGGGATCAGATTTCTCCCTCCATTGCTGCCTTTGAATCCCAGGACTTAGGCCCATAGTTTCTGATGAGGACTGGAATCCCCGAGCATCATTTGTTCTGTCACGATGATATGTTCCTGACAAAGGTTGGCTCTGAAACACTGGACTTGTAGGATATGGCATTGGCATACTATTGTAAGATGAGGTGCTCTGATGATTTCCAAAATAACTTCCTCCTTTTTTGGTCGTAGGGGGACTACAAGCTCCAGTATTTGGAAACTGAAATTTCTGTCCTGACTGGTGCATGGGTTCTGACAGAAATTTTTCTGAACCAAAAACAGCAGCAGGATTACCTACAAAATTTCTATCTGAACTCACTGTACCATATGGATTTCTGTGGCCATAGTGATACATGGAGGGCTGCGGGAAATAATGAACAAGGCTAAGATCAGGTAAAGATGATGGCATAGTTACACCAAACTGCTCATGAATATTAAACGGGTTAAAAAATTCAGTTCCCGCAACGATATTTCCTGTTGGATTTAAACCATCTAGTCTACCACTAAAGCTTGGAGTAAGAGGAGTATTGAAAGGTGTCATGGCAAGAAGATGAGGATCAGAGTTGGTCATGAAAGGTGGCAAGAATGAACCAGGAAATCCATTTCCATCTATTCCATATGGAGGTGTCAAGACACCAGATAACTGTGAATTATGATAATATGGATTATGTGGTGGTGTCATTCCATGATGGGACAGTAATTGAATGCCACCAAAATGTAAATTCATATGAGCATGAGAGAAGTTATCCACAAAAGGAACTTGAGGAAGATTGATGCCTCGAGGAATCATTTGAGTAGGATCACCATGTGAAGGGCCATTCCGCACAAAGGCATCGCTCTGCCACTGTTGTATAGCATGTGGACTACGCTGGGTATCCAAGCTAATCTTCAGATTTCTCATACCGGAGTCCACACCATTACACATGGCACTAGCTGCACAACTAGACTTGGTATTTACACTTGGATTTCCCTGCTCAGAAGCTCCCATGATAGTATTGTGATCAGAACTAGAAGAAGTGGAAGGTCGTGAAGCTGCAAGACCATTGCTATTAAGTGTATTTGTCGGTGGACTCCCAGTAGGTTTAGGTGACAGTTGATGAGTATCTGGTGGAAATCCATTCAAGTCTAGTGACTTGACAATATCAACTGGGGAATTTTCTGATGAGTTGATGCCAGAACAGGCAGATCCTCCATCACTAGAACTGGTGTTTGAAGAACAAGAAGAATTATCATACAAAGCAGTGCTCTGAGGAAATTTTTCCTAAATGACAAGAAAATCATCAGTAGTACTTAAAGAAGAGGTATACAAAGTAAATCAACAATACCATACTCTGTTTCAATCAACAACAAACATGTGCGTCATCAATCAACAAACAAACAAACATGTGCTTGTTGTTATGAAGAGGTATACTAAGCACTTCCTGTCAAAAATCTTTTCACGAAGCATACATATATTTTTTGGCAGATAGGTAACAAGATGTTATGAATCACTCTAACCAGTCTGGATTTGCAGTCCCTGTTTCAAAAAAAATGCTTAAGTGCTAAATCTACAATATAGCATACAATAGATGTTATATGAAACTTACGATATATATATTTATCTTTTTAAAAGAAAAGCTCAGCTGCTACAGTTCTAACTGAACATTGAAATAAGCTGCTACACATTGCAGGTGTACTAGTATTTTTTTTCATGGGTCAATCTAAGTTGGATATTATTCTCTCAGCAAAGCTCCATTTCTTGTCAACTTCAATAATTGCTGGGTGCAAAATTACATGCAGTTTGCTGTGTGATCAACAGAAAAAAAAAGTACTTGATGAATGAAAAATGAAGTACACGGGTAATAAGAAATCATAACTTTGATTAATTTATATATGGAACAAAAGAAGCAAACCTAGAAGTGTTTAAGGGGTCAATACATGGACAACTTACCTGCATTAAGCCTACAACTTCTGATCTGTGGCTTCCTATGTTAAATGTGCTTTGGTTAGAAACACATCGAGCATCCTCTGCCAAGCTTAAATCTAACTTCGCTGACTTGTCATCTTCAGGTTCCTCCTTGTGCATTGATAGAGTAGAACGATGAGTCAAGGGCATACCAGTGCTTCTGCTATCACGGGACACTGGCCTCCATTCTCCAGCTTTGCCAAACCTGTTCATCACTCGTCCACCCCCTCTCAGAACGCGTGGTGTAGCAAGCCTTGGATTCAAATTCACCTTGGCGTCAAAGTATTTGATGTATGCTGGATCAGAACATAGCACCTCAGACTCTAAACTGCCGGATCCAGAGCTTAAGTTCCTCAATGTGGCCTCAAGGTCCCCACTGTGCTTGCCTATGAGGTGACCAAGTTCAGCCAAAGAATCCTCCATACTAGGAGGTGCACTTCCACAACGATTCGGGGCAGCATCCCTCCAACTCTCATTAATACTACCACCATTCACCGCACACTCTTCTCCTGAAAGAGTTGCTGGCAAAGGACCATATGAATCCAGGTCCTTGCTTGACTGCCGATTCCCAGGCCTGATACCTGCAACTAACGGCAGAGCCCTCCCTGCAGCCATTTTTCTGCACAACAAATGAGATCCGTCAGTACTGAGTTCTCAACTAATTTTGCAAGGGTAGTTTTCTGGGGGCGTATGCAAACACATGCTAAGAAAAACAGTCCCCTCTGAAGATGCATGCTCAACGAGGGGAAAAGCAAGCAATAACCATTTTCGGTATGAATTTAACAATCAAAACTCAGAGCAAAGTGCAAAAAAATAAACAAAGGGGTCCGCCTCTAATTCAGGTGGTTGTTTTTTTTAAGTGACAGTCGATTTTTCTCCTCCTCAGTCATATTCTTCCTCTCGCCTTGAAAGGCTCATCATGTCCTGCAGATGTCGCCGCCGGATCAAGCCTTTCATCTACCCCTTGTTACCACGCCTGCGTCGTGACTCTATCCACTGCGGCGAGGCTTCTTGCCTCGGCTCAGCCTAAGAGTTCGCCGGTGTGAGTTTGACAGTGGGCTGTTTTTTCAGAGAAAAATTACTGACCCCTTTTCACAAAGTTTGTAACCCAACACACCAACACCTCCCAGCAGAATAAATTTCAACGGTTGACGGTGCCTGTGCCATGAAGAACAGCAACACCGTGAATTTCATGGTCGTGGGTGAAATTCATGCCAACATTAGCATTTTTTAGTGCAAAGGCCGGGTGCAATTAATATCTTTGTGATAATAATATTATTCCCATTATTGAAAAAGCAGCCATTGTTAACAAACAAATGGATTGTTTTAGAAAATATATTACTACCCGGATACTCATCCGATTCTGACGCGCTCCCAAATCCTCTCACCCCCAATAAAAGTACACAGGGGAAAAAAGCAAATTTGGCAAGGAATCGAGGGGCCGTCGCCCTCACAGAACAAACGGCGCAAAAACAGGCGCGAAATTAACTCAGATAGGAAAAAAAAAAGGCAATAATGGCAAACCCGCCACCTGTTCAAGCATTATCTTCGCCGGCGGAAATAGTGCTCCACGAACAAGAACCTGCAGCGAATGGAAAGAAACGCAGGACCTCTCTCTCTCTCTCTGCTACAGCAGCGGCCTCCCTTCAATTCAAGACCTCCACCGAGAAAGACAACGGCCAAGACACGGACGCACCCCGTACCGCCGCCCGGAGCCGCGCAATCGAGTCAGGGGTTAGAAACAGGCTGACCTGGCTGACGCCGCGGCTGGCGCGGCCGCCGGAACCCTAGGAGGAGCGCCCGCCAGGCCGACGCCTCGTCCCTCCCTGCCGCCTCCTCCGCCCCCGACAGTCTCCCTCGCCCTTCCCCTCGCCGAGAATGCTTTTCCCCCTCTCTCTCCTCTTTCGCCTCCCTCTGCTCCGGCTGCTTTGTGTTGTGCTGTCGCGGAGCCCGAGGGGGGCCGTGCCCTTCCTTCTTAAACCTCCCGCGACCGGAATTAGCGCCGAAATCCCGTCGCTGCCCCTGATCTGCTGCTGTAATATTCGTGCGGGGACGCGATGCGCGGCCCAGATGCGCCGGAGCGGGCTGGCGGTGGGGCCCACGCTTGGTCGCTGTCGACTGTCGTGGTACTCCCGGCCGCTGACTCGGCCGTTCTCCCAGGCGACGGCAGGATTCGGCCCCGGGCCAGGGGCATTATTGCTCCGCGCACCCAGGGACGCCCGCAACAACTAGGAATGCCATCCTTCTTTTTTTTACTCATCTTGCCACAAGGGACTAAAGGCTCTAAAGCTGTAAAATGTAAACTATATTAGATGTTCCGGTGTAATTTTGTTAGCATATTGGTAGATGGTAATATGCATATCTCTATATAGGTTGAAACATTCTTGTGGTGTGATATTACGTGTTACTGCTAATTTCTTAAACTAAAAGGAAGGATATTTTTTATTTGGCAGATATATCTGAAACTTCCGTTTTTTCGTAGCATATCTCTTTCTTGCGTGTAAAGATTGCGTTTATATCCATTGGATTCCTCCCGGTCCGGAGACGCCAGTATAACGCATTTTGCCAGCTGTGACACCTGTTCTGCTAGGTGGCGGTATCCGTGTTTTGCCTTTTTGTTCACCACGTTTCCTACTTTTTGCGTGTTTTCTTAGCAACGGGTGCCGGTTCCTTGGCGGCGCGCCCCTCGTTTGTGTTGGTGCGGTGGTCAAACCTTTATCGTCACGTTTTGTTAGATGTGTCTTCTTTATGGCATCAGTTAGCAACAGCGGTGTGTTCTTAATCTCATTTTGTCTGTCTGAACATGCAACCTGGCATGCTCTTTGTTTCTGAACATGCGTTTCAACCTTGGTATTATAGGAGCATACCACATAATCTTAGCAGGAACCCTCTTCCGGAGGGGCTCTCCCTCAACATCACCAGGGTCATCTCGTCTGATTTTATACTGCAATGCATTGCATACCGGGCATTTATCTAAATTCTCATACTCCTTACCGCAGTCATTAATGCATGCATGTATCTTTTGCACATCTAATCCTAGAGGACAAAGAGTCTTCTTTGCTTCGTAGGTACTCTCGAAAAGTTCGTTATGTTTTGGAAACTTCGGTTTCATTATTTTCAGCATCTTTTCAAATGAGGAGTCAGTTAGACCACACTCTGCCTTCCATCGCAACAATTCCAGTGTGGTACCGAGCTTTGTGCTGCCATCTTCACAATTTGGGTACAACAATTTCTTATGATCTTCTAACATGCCCTCTAACTTCAACTTCTCATTTTCCGTTTCACAGTCTCGCTTTGCATCAGAAATGACCCTACCAAGTTCATCAGCCGACTCATCTGATGCCCGTTCTTCACCTCCTTCCTCTCCATTGTCTTCCATTGCAGTATCACTGTATTCAGGAAACATATGATGATAGTTGTTATCATCATCTTCCTCTTCACCGTTTTCCATCATAACCCCTCTTTCCTCGTGCTTGGTCCAGCAATTATAGTTGGGCATGAAAACTTTCATAATCAGGTGGCTGCGAATGATTTTCGAGGAAGAGTACTCCTTGTTGTTCCGACATTGAACACATGGACAACGTATAAAACCATTCTCTTTGTTTGCCGTAGCCACATCGATAAATTTATCCGCGCCTTTCATATACCCGGGTACACGCCGGTCACCGTACATCCATTCCCGACCGTTCATCTGCATCATATAAGTAAGTTTATCAAAAACAGAACATCATAAATAGTGAAATGATCAATACACATCGACACATGCATTGTATCAATGACAGAGAAAATATAATATTGCTAACCTCGATCGAGGAAAATAAAGAGGAGAAAGCTCAAGTGCGTCTTGGACACCTTCTAGATTTTTGTTCTATGAGAAATTGAACGGGATCATTCACTCAAACATTTCATCAAACACCTTGAATGCATGCATATGGGGAAAAAAACTAGCACACCCCTCACACCTTCCACCAAAAAAACAGAGTGGAGGCAGAGGGCTGGGGCGTTGCATTTATAGAGGGCGGGAGCATACGTCCCGGTTTATAACACAAACCGGGACTAAACCGGAAGCATTCGTGTCGGGATGCGATGTGCGGCCCAGATGCGCTGGAGCGGGCTAGCTGTGGGGCCCACGCTTGGTCGCTGTCGACTGTCGTGGTACTCCCGGCCGCTGACTCGGACGTTCTCACAGGCGACGGCAGGATTCGGCCCCGGGCCAGGGGCAGTATTGCTCCGCGCACCCAGGGACGCCCGCAACAACTGCCAATGCCATCCTTATTTGTTTACTCATCTTGCCACAAGGGACTAATAAGGCTCTATAGCAGTAAAATATAAACTAGTTTAGATGTTCTGGTGTAATTTTGTAAGCATATTGGTAGATGGTAATATGTATATCTCTATATACGTTGAAACATTGTTACGTGTAACCGCTAATTTCTCGAATTAAAAAGGAAGGATATTTTTTATTTGGCAGGTATATCTAGAACTTCCGTTTCTTCTTAGCATATCTCTTTCTTGCGTGTAAAGATTGTGTTTCTATGCATTGGATGCCTCCTGGTCCGAAAATGCCAATATCTTGCATTTTGGCAGTTGTGACACCTGTTCTGCTAGGTGGCGGTATCCGTGTTTTGCCTTTTTGTTCACCGTGTTTCCTACTTTTTGCGTGTTTTCTTAGCAACGGGTGCCGGTTCCTTGGTGGTGCGCCCCTCGTTTGTGTTGGTGCGGTGGTCAAACCTTTATCGTCACGTTTTGTTAGATGTGTCTTCTTTATGATATCAGTTAGCAATAGACGTGTGCGTTCTTAATCTTATTTTGTCTGTCTCGGGTCACTTGTTTTTGTTAGGTGGTGAAATTAAACTTTTGTTCACCATTTAAACATTGTTCTGTATATTTTCTTATCAGTGCACACTGATTCATCGGTCTTGTGCAACTTGTGCATTTGGTGGCGGTCAAACCTTTCTGGACATAGTTTTTTGGAGATGTCTTCTCTATGACATCCTAAGCAATCAGCGGGAGTTCTTAGTTGTATTTGTCTGTCTCGCGGCACATATTTTTGCAAGTGGAGATATACGTGCATGTATGTCACCTAATTGACAATTTTCCAATCCATATTTGTGTAACGGAGGATCGGACATGGCCTCTCTCGCACCACATGCTCTTGTGGGCAACAAAGGACTTCATCAAGACACCTTTTATTTAAATTTCTTCTCAAGTACAATTCTGTAGTAAATTATTTTGTTACTTTTCACAATAGAAATTTTGAACTCGCACCAAGGAGCAACTTCTTTGTGCGTGTTCATTTATACCAAACAATATAATCAAATAACTTTCTTAATTTAGAAGTTGGATGAGTTGATATCTGTTGATGATGCCTACCACTAATGGGATATTAAAAGTAAAGCAACGTGTTCACATAAGTGGCGGAGCCAGCAGGGTGAAAAGATGGGCGGGCCACACCGTAAGATTCGCAACCCATGTGTTATATATAAAAAATAAGAAAAAAAATAAAAATCACAGCCCACATTATGTCTTCCCTACCCTAGAAAAATGGGCTGGATTAGCCGTTGGTTCACATGTCTACCAACACACAACTCCAAAAGAAAAGTTTGAGTACCAAATCACACAATGAGTTGCATGCGGATTACACACTTTAAGTGTGGTGGTGGATTGAGTGTTGCTCACATGGTTACTTGTTTATAAGGGCAGGCCGGGCAAATTTATGGAGGTGTTTAGTTATAACTATGCAAAATTATCGATTGTGACCTAGGGCTCTTGGATTCGCATGATTTTTTAAAAATATAGGCATATTCCATGTCTTCTACCGCTGCTTGTTTAGTTCCACGGGACAACTAGAAGATGTTCATTCGTGTGGAATTGGTTGTTCCCCGTAGCAGTGTCCATTGTAAACCGTTTTGGTCTATTTCAGATGGCTGCGGGTTGACCTGGTTGGCTTGCACGGACCCATGTTTGCTGCAAAGATTTCTGTATCCTCCTCCACGAGAAAGGGAAATAAAATATGCTCCGGGAGCTACCACCAATCTCGGTGGTGCCGGATTCTTTCACACAAACTAGTTGGAATGTTAATTCTGGTCGTTGACCACAAGTCCAACCTACGAGACGATATACCTCTCTGCCTGTGATCGTCATGAAAGCATATAGATAGGTACAATCCGATCTTATATAAATTTTCTTAAAATCTCAGAACATGTTTGTTCTTATATATATGCACTAGGTACAGTACACTGCAGGAACACGATGAGTATTATTCCCATAAGGAGTGTATAAATCAGACTATACACGAGTATTCCAAGTTTGAACTGACTCTAGTACACGAATTCACGACAAGGACACAACACTGTCCAAACCGAGTTGCTTCCAATACATTGGATGATTGATTGGGCCGGGCATCAAGAAAAGAAAACGACGCCAAAGTTTTCCCGATAGCTAGCTACTCGATCTGAAGGCGAAAACATCTTTCTCTGAAACGCCTGAAACTAACTCGATCGAGTGCACTCGTCCATCAAGCATGCATGGCCATCACCGGTGCGGCCTAGCGCTCCTCCTCCTCCTCGTCCCGGCGGCGGTGATCACGGACATCGTCGACGGCGACCTCTTGTTGGTTGGCCTTCTCGCACTCGTCGATCCACTCGGCGTAGACGTCGACGGGGTCGGTGAGGGCGTGCGCCCTGGTGGAGTAGCGCTCCTTGCACACGGAGCAGACGGCCTCGGCGATCCAGTCCTTGCGGTCGATCTTGCACTCCACGCTCCCCGGGTGGTTGCAGAACGGGCAGCAGAAGGTCGTCTCCAGCTTCACCGCCGGCTTCTTCCGCGCCGCCTGCTTCGAGCTCGCCGACGACTTCCGCTTCCCCATCTCGACCGCTAGCGGCGGATCGGATCTCTCTGGCGCGCGCGTTGGTCGCGGGGCGGCGAGAAGGCAGGACGTAGGTAGGTGTTCGATCGAGACAGGCGAGAGGAGAATCCGGCGAGAGATGTGATGATGGCTGCTTCGTATGGTTGGGTTGGGGCCGGCGTGCTTATGAAGGCGAGCTCGATCGCGTACGCGCAAACGGTGTCCGTCTCGGACTCAGCTTCGAGCTCCGCATGCCATGGTGACTGCGGCACGCTGCCGTATCGATCGAAGCAACCGACATACGTGTGCGCCGCCGCCGACAAAGGACTCGGATTCGTGCCCCACGCCCACGACATCCCAATCAAGTCCGGCCGGGTGGGCGCGACAGCAGTCTCCACTCTGTCCCTCCGATATGGGGGCACCGAGGAACCTGCTGTGCCACGAGAACGCGCGCCTCTTGGGTGGCGCGCTACCCGGCAACGTTCTGCTGGCGATACTGGCGAGGCTGTCAAACTGACATCCTTTGGTGAGAGAAAAAACACACACACGCACACACACACACGCACGCACACACGCACACACAAAACCAAACAATACAAAACGTGAATATACCTCCACAATGTGCAATTCAGCACTAATTTGAGAGAAAAACTTGAGGAAACCGTTCCATTACATGAAGCGGGAGGAGCGTGCTAAGAGCATGTCTAACCGAAGCCCTAAATTTTAGAGGAGAAAAACATGCACTGTTCATGGATGAGAAATTTTTTGCTCCTCTAAACGGTAGCCATCGGAATTGATCCCCTAAATCTAAACTCCTATATTTGGATCTTCTACTAGACATTTCAACAAACACATTGCAATCAAACCAAAAACACACCAAATTCAAACAAAAACACATAGGATTGAAACACATATGTTCGACGTCGTCGGTGGCCGGTAAGGAAACCCTAGCTAATGCTCGGCGCCATTGGTGACCTGCTGCGCCGCCACCTAGCCATCGGGGCTGTCGAGCCAGGCGTTGAAGGAGCCGTTGGAGTCGGTGTCGCTATGGCAGAGGTCGATGACTTCCTGCGCCGGCATGGAGGAAGACGCAGCCGCCGTCGTCGAGGAAGACGAGGCCGCAGTCGTGGAGGAAGATGCAGCCTCCGTCGGCTTTCGGGCTCGTGACCCGCTCATCACCGGCGCAAGGGCGGCCGACCCACCTTCCCTACCGTCGTCGTGGCCTTAGAGGTGGTTTTGGCGGCCGCTGCCGTCGACCGCGCCATGCTGTTGGTGCCCAACCGCTTCCGCGACATCGGAGGCGTCGCGAGTATCGATTCCGGTGGCGTCACATCGTCGGGAAACTCCGGCGGGGCTGCGGAACCAAGTTCCGGTGACATTCCGGCCAGGGGAGGGGAGAATCCCGGCGCCTGTGATGATTGGCGACGGTTTTGGGCGGGAAGGTCGGCGGTGAGGCGGGAGAGGAAAATTTTAGGAGTCGCGCGCATGGCCAAGCAAATATGAGAGAGGGGGTTGAGATTTTAGGAGTCACATTCCTAAGTATACTCCTCTAAATGAATTTGCGGATTTGGTTAGAGCCGGTTACGGCCGATAGAGGAATAAATTTGCTTCTCCGGTCGTGGATAGGACTTCGATTAGAGATGCTCTAACACTTGTTCTAGGAATCAATAAAAGTTAGCGTCGACACAAATGTGTTGATATTTGAATCAGAACAAATTGTTTTTTAGGTGGAAAGAATTGAAACGATCTAAGACAAATTATACCAAAGGTAATAGCAGCAACCATATATAGCGAGGATTGAAAAAAAAAGCACATTTTTAAACCATCCGATCTATACGGATGTACTCCGTAGCTGGTGGAGAGTAGATAAAGGCCTACGCATAACATCCTACTGAACAAACAGCCTAGCTAGCAGGATATAAGAAACCTTACTGAATTATACTGAACTTACATTAATCACCAATCATCTTAATTAATTACTGTCCAGTTACACTTTTCTTTACAAATTTCACTTGACTCCTAAGCCAGAGATGATACATGTACGGTCAGAAAAAACTCAGAAAAGGCAAGCAGTAAAATCATTCAAACACATGAACAATCACGCGTGCGTGCATATACATATCAAGAGGCCCGCTGGGTGTAGAGGTGATCCGCGAGCTTGGGCTCCACGACGGCCTCAAGCGGGAACTTCCGCGGCGTGGTCATCCCGAATATCTCCTCCATGCTCAGCTCCTCCTTCGCCATGCCGTCGGGGAGCCTCCAAGCAAAGCCGTGCAGCAGGTTGGCCAGGCTCAGGTGGATAACCTTGAGCCCGAGGCTGTACCCAGGGCACATCCGCCGGCCGGAGCCGAAAGGCAGCAGCTCGAAGTCCTGCCCCTTGACGTCGATCTTGCTGCCGAGGAACCGCTCCGGCACGAATTCCTCCGGGGCATCCCATAGCGCCGGGTCGCGGCCGATGGACCACACGCTGACGAACACGCGCGTGCCGACGGGGATGTCGTAGCCGCCGACGGAGGCGTCCTCGCGGGACAGGCGGGGCGCCAGCATCGGCCCGGCCGGGTGCAGCCGCAGGGTCTCCTTGACGATCGCCTCCACGTAGGGGAGACTCGGGATGTCCTCCTCGGTCACCCAGCGGCCTCGCCCCACCACGCGGTCCAGCTCCTCCGTCGCACTGGCGAACACCTCGGGGTTCTTGAGGATCTCCGACATCGCCCACTCCACCGCCATGGCCGAGCTCTCGGTCCCGCCGGCGATGAGGTCCTGAATGAAAGCCTTGATCCCATCCCTGTGGATCTGCACCTCGAGATTGGGGTCGCTGGCTATCTCCAGCAGCACGTCGACCAGGTCCTTCGCCACGAAGCTGTCACCTTCCAGGCGGCGTCGCCCCTCGTGCTCCTCCAGGACGTGTTCCAGGAACCGGTCGAACATCTTGGTCAGGTTCTTCATCCTCTTGATGTACCCCTGCAGGTCCAGCCAGTCGAGCCATGGGATGGAGTCACCGATGTTAAGCACGCCGTTGAGCACGAACCACTCGTCGATCATCCACTTGCACTCCTCCAGCGTCGTCCCAGAGTCCCCTTCCTCCTTGTGAGTCAGGTACTTCTTGCCCAGCACCATGCGGGTGATCACGTTGAGGCTCATGGTGGACAGGTACTCCTTGAGCACCACCACGCGCCCGGAGGCCTCGCGCAGGTCGCGCAGGAGCGCGCGCATCTCCTCGCTGCGGATGTACTCGTACGACTCCAGCCGCTTGGCGCTGAAGAGCTCGGTGAGGCACATCTTGCGGGCCTGCCGCCAGTAGGCGCCGTACGGGGACCAGGTGATGTCGCTGTAGTTGTACGTGTTGTACTTCCCGGCGGCCGTCTTAGGCCGGTCGATGAACACGGCGTCGTGGGTCTTCAGGAAGAACTTGGCCATCTCGGCCGACGAGCCGACAACGACGGGGAAGGAACCGAATCGGAGGTACATGAGAGGGCCGTACCTCTTGGAGAGCGCGTGGATGGACCGGTGCGGGAGCGGGCCCATGAGGTTGAGGTTGCCGATGATCGGCCATGGCTTAGGTCCAGGCGGAAGCCTGTATGAGCGGCGGCCACCACGACGGAGAATGGTTGCCAGGAAGAGCACGGTTGCAAGCACGACGGCGAGGAAGGGCACCCATGGTGGTAGCTCCATTGGGACTTGGGAGCCGCCGGCGACTTCCAGGGTACCAAATTGACGTCCACTTATATTTACGTGGCTGGCTAAGTGTCTGGTCAACCGCTCACTGGCCATGGCCAGTGGATCTTCAGCAGCTGGCTAAGTGACTGATCAAGCGCTAATATAGTAACTTAGGGGCGAGTGTCGAGTGATGACTCACGACAGATGGAAATTGTATAATAATTCTACAGGGCAGCCAAGTGATGGGTCAGTTTTCTTATAAAAATCGTGATTCTTTCTTAGCTGACTGAAAGTTCTTCATGTATATCTTGAGTGATGACTCATGACCGATGGAGATTGAATAATAAGTCTACGCACATGGTGATCAACAGGTCGATTCTCCTTTTGTGACTGCTTCTTAGCTGACTGAAAGTCTAATGATTATATTTTGATGGGTCACAATGAAGCACACAAGGATGATGCTCCAGAAAGTGCACGAGACAAAAACAAAAAGGAGAGGTAAGCAGGGTCAACCTAAAAGATCAAACAATGTTCTAGGAACCTTTAACCATTTGCCTTTTCGGAGGTATGCCTATCCACTATAGGAATTTTGAAAATTCAAATTTGTATCCAGTAATTAGGTTGCTTGAAGGACAAGATGTTATCGTATGGCGATCGTTTTGTTCTAATCAATTCCGTTTTAACAAGTTTACCTATGTTTATGCTATCGTTTCAGGAGATTCTGAAGGGGCAAGGAAATAATTGGATTTCTATAGATCTCGTTTTTTTTTGGACAAAGTGATAAAAATAAAAGAAAATATAGATTAACAAAATGGAATATAATTTCTAGACCGAAATATCAGGGTGGTCTAGGCATTGATGTTTTGAAAATTAAAAGTAAGTGTTTATTGACCAAATGACTTTTTAAACTATTAAATGAACGAGTATGGCAAGAATTGCTAAACAATAAATATTTAAGTTAGAAAACGTTAGCTAAAGTCCAAGCGAAATGATTCTCCATTTTAAAAAGGATTGACGAGAGTAAAGAATGAGTTCTTTGCTAGAGGTCATTTCAAAGTTGGGAATGGTTTAAATACTAGGTTTTGGGAGGTTACATGGTTGGGTGACACCCCTTTAATACATCAATATCCATCCTTATACAATATTGTGCAACAGAAGAATGTGACTATTGCACAAGTTTTAACTATGGTACCCCTAAATATTGGTTCGAGGAGAGTACTCAGTGGTAACAAGTGGAATTCTTGGCTACACCTATGTCAAAGACTCGTGATGATTCAGTTGTCGGAGGACCATGATAAGTTTATATGGAACTTGACATCGTTCAGGGTGCTTTCAGTTAAATCCATATATGAAGACCTTATAAATGATCATACGGTATTTCTTTGGAAATATCTTTGATAATTAAAGATCCCACTTAAAATAAAAAAAAGTTATGTGGTTCCTAAATAATTAGGTGCTTCTCACAAAAGATAGTCTGGTTAAAAGGAATCGGGGAGGGTGTACTAAGTGTTGTTTTTGTGGGTCACACGAAACCATAGAACATTTGGTTATATATTGCCCTTTTGCTCGTCTTTTGTGGCACATTATTTATTTTGCATTCGACCTACCCCCTCTAACTAATGTAACATACATGTTTGGGAATTGGTTAAATGGTGTTGATAAACCATCTAAGACTAGAATTCGCATTGGTATTTCAACCTTATGTTGGTTTATTTGGAGATATAGAAATAATATTATATTTAATAGAACAAAAAGTTTCAATCTTTTGCATGTTATCCATATGGTGGCATATTGGGTGCGGCTTTGGGCACTACTACCGCTGCAAGACCAGCGGGATATCATGGCTACTGGGTGCAGCCGTCTCCTGATGGTCGCTAGACACATCTTCAGCCAGTCTGTTCGGCTACCTTCTAGTAGAATGAATCATGATGTTTAGTCATTTGTTTTATATTTTTTGCTAGTTGATCCATATATCGACCTTAAGTGATCCTTGAATTGTAATACTCTTGGATGTTGAATTTTTAAATAAAAACTGCGTCCATCAACCGATGCAGAGACTGGGATATTATTCCCCTTTTCCAAAAAAGGAACCTCTAACCATGTTGTACTATAGTTTGTTATTCTGTATACTAGTAAAAGTAACCTTGCCGAAATACGATGCATATATTTGTTATGAAGTAAAGAAGGCGATAAAACCATAATGATCCAGAGTCTGCATGGAGAATGAGTATATGTCTAGCTCTGCCATGAAAATGGTTCGACACACAATCATGATTAAATTTAAGATCATAAGGTAGAAGTACATACTAACATGGAACAAGAAACAAAAGCTAAGCAATGCCTACATCAGCAAAAAAGGTATTATTCTGAAGTTTATGTTGCTAATCCTCTGTACTATTATAATTAATAATTAAATATGTTCATCATGTATTACGAGACTAAATAGACATTTGCCTTCAATATACATAAGTTATTTGAATAGTCTAATCACTTGAAGAAATTAATAGGCAAGCCACCATTGCCTATGAGAGGACAAAGGACTCCCGGGCATGGGAGAGGTATGGTAGAGCAGCAGGTCCGCCCCTCCATACACGTATGTATGGTAAGCAACGGAATGGGAGGAAGACATATCTCTAGGTCAGAGTACTGAGGGCCAGAGCTGAACGATAGCTCCTGCACGTGAGTGATTTCACCGAGGCGCAGGGGCTGGTCGGTGAACACGAAACCCGAGAAGTATAACTTGAAGAGAGCCAAAGATGAGAGAATAATGATGGCGAGCAGAAAGTGGCGAAAGAGGTTATTTATAGACCGGGTGTCATCATGAGAGAACATCTATGCAAGGCATTGCCAGAAACCCGCGCGACGCGTGTGGTGTACCAAAAGTCGCAAGGAGAAGTGATAGAAAGTCGGACGACACACGCCCACAATAGAGAGGTTATGGTAGCACCCACGTAGGCGAGACATGGTGTGGAGCAGGATTCACGCGCATGAATACCGTATGTGAGAGTGTATCTCCGGCGCGTCCAGGATCCACTGTATGATCTCGCTATAGGGACCCGTGCGTCCAGCACATGGAGACGGGAAGTCGGTTCGCGTTGGATCCATCAACCGGACATTCTGGAGCTCTCCAGCTTTTCGAGTCGCGCCTTCGTCGTCTCCCACGCGAACGGTCCCATTGCATGACCTCGTTCCGCTTTCGATCTTCCCGTGCGACCTGGACCCACCATATGACCTTGCTGCGAAAACCTATGGTCGGCTATGGTTTACGCTGCCAGGTCATCTCTCGGCCGTGAGAACCCGTGGTTGGCGAGGTTTGCACTACCACGTCGAATGTCAATGGGCCCCATAAACCGGTGGGAGCGAGCCTCCCTCCATACACTTCTCACGAAGAGTGTTGTAGACCACAACCGCTCACGCGTGGCCCACCTTGGGACTCCACGCAACCCACTCTCTGGCGACTAGGGGCATGTAAGGTCGTGCGGCCTACCCACGCCAGAGAATATTGGGATGCGGGTCACGCCTCCTCGAGAGAGCGGGGCTCCGACGCGATTGCGACGTGTGTCCTCTCTGGCATCCATCCCACAGACAGAAAGAATCGAGGCGATGTGAATAGCAGAATCGTCCCTAAGGAACTGCTCATGAAACCTGAGCCTAAGGTTTTAGGCAAACAAGAATGACATCAACAATAGCAAGAAGTACAAGTGTGACCAATGCTCAAAATGGAAATAATACAACAATTATGCATTGGATCATTACCAGGTGATCAATACCAAAATGACAGCAGAATAGGAAAGTAGAAACGGTTGTAGAGACATACATCATAGACGACTCTAGCAAATAAAGCCAACAAACGATCTATCTATGAAAACCATTAAATCTATCTCAAGCTCTGGAGTCTTTTGAAAGGATAAAACAAAGATGATTTCTTGAACACTAATATAGTTCATAGAATCATTTTAAATTCCACTTTAATAACATAGACAAATAACATGCCAACTAGCTTCACTAACAAAAAGCTACTAAAGTATAAAATAAACAAAAACTAATATAACTTGAAATTCCACTTGTCAAATTCCAAATTTTGCAAAGGACAAACTAGCAACCAACATGCCTTATTTGGCAAGCCAACATATGACAGAAACATCATGGATTTGATCACTGATTGCATTGCACCTATGCATAGAACCAAAATACAAGGTCGGATGCACACAATACCAAACAACTCACTCACCTAAATGCATGGATGTGATGTCAGAGCCACAAAGCTCCCATACCACCATAAATATTTGAGTTCCTACACCTCAGGCCTCATAACTAGATCACTTGTGTGCGAGGAAATCGAACGAATTTTAGTAGAGATGGAGATCCCTTGAGGTTTTGAGAGAGTTTGGAGGTAGTAGAGAGAAAAAAGATTAAAGTTTTGGTGTTGGGTACCTGTCCCGAGATGTTTATGTGGTCGGACGCAACTATATGGTCGCAACTATACGGCCGGAATACTTTGTTCCTGCCGTATAGTTGGTCTGACAGGAACAAAATAGGATTTTCTAGGGTTTTTACCTAGCAGCGCAACTATACGGCTGAGATTTTTCATCCCCGTCATATAGTTGGTCGTCAAAGCTACATTACCTTCGAAAATTTAAAATAAAAAGCTCTCGATAACTATACGGCCGGAACTATACGGTCGGAATTTTTATTCCGGTCGTATAGTTGGTCGTTAAACGTTCTGTGTCTAGGAAAAAGTTTTTAGAATTGGTAACGATAACTATGCGGACAAACTATACGGCCGGAACATTTTGTTCCCGCCATATAGTTGGTCGTCAAACTAACAGTACTCAGGGAGAAATTTTTGGCGATGACATTGGTAACTATACGGCCAGAGCTATACGACTGGAATTTTTATTTCGGCCGTATAGTTGGTCGTTAAACCTTCTGTACTCACCAAAATGTTTCCGTTACTTCGAGAATTCTTTCTTAGAACAAAACTTAGAGAAACACCAAGTTTTTGTCAGAAAAAAGACGGTCTAAAATGTCGACCCACAACAGCATGTATAAAACATGATTTTCATTACTACCGAACTTCTCTTTCTCAACTCTCAACTAGAGTTTTTTAGCACTCTTTATTCAACATAAAACTTAAACTAAAACTTAACTCGAACATTTATTTCACATGGGTTTTCTCCCATGAAGCGCTCTTTTATGGTCAAATATCTTGACCTTGATATTGCTCACTTAGGCCAGATGAGTGGAACACCCACTCCAAAATAGTTGGTCTTCAAAGTGATGGCCTCCTTCTCATCATGCTTGGCTTTCTTCCTCCTAGGAAAATGAATAACAAAAGGATCCCGCGAAGGCAATTGTAGCTTCACGTTCCCTTCATGTAAATTGATCAAAGCCTTAATAGTTCTTAGTAATGGGTGACCTAATATTATATGAGCAGTAGCATCTTCAGGCATGTCAACAATAACAAAATCAATGAGAGCAGAACAACCTTTAATGTATACTAAAGTGTTCTCCTTAATTTCTACAGCTTGTTTATTGGTAGAATCTGCTAGATGTAATTTTAACTCAGTGATTTCAAATGAGATAAGATTCAACTTATTAAAAAGACTTTTTGGAATTGTTAAAATGCTTGCACCTAGATCACAAAGTGCAGCTATCTCATTGGTACCAATCTTAATCTTAATAGTAGGCTCAAATATATCATCAAGTTTAACAGGTAAATTTTCAGCAATTCTCTTATATTCTTCCTCAAGCTCACGTATCTTTATTGCTACTTGATTAACGAAGTGTTGATACATGGCTTCCTCATTACCTTCACTTATCGGAATCTTGATATTAATCCTTTTTACGAGATCTTCAACCGTGTAATTGGGTGAAGGAGCATTTTTGTAGTCAAGTTCTTTAGGATCCTCCCTTTGGATTCTTATCATCTTGACGTCTTCAATCGGATTGGGCTCAGCTTTACCTGCAAACTTAGCTAGAATGAGAGTTTTACTCTCGGTTATCTTACCTAGTTGTGCCTCAACAATCCTTGTCCTTTTTTGGAGGGCCTACAAATCATTCCTCAAACTAACAACTTGGTTAGATAATTTTCCAAGCATAGCATCATGGTTCTCCGTTAATTTAACTAAGATATTGTTTTGCTCATTTTGTGAGTCCATAAAGGACTTAAGAGTTTCTTGGAGACTGCCATTACTTGTTCCCATATTACTATAATTAGAGTTACCTGCAGGGCTAGATTAATGTTTCTGAAAATTTGGATTATAACTCTTCTTCCAAGAAGGGTTATAATCATTGCGAGCTATGAAGTCTCTTTCTTCAATGTTTGGGTTTGGGATAGCTCTTACCGGGGTTTCTTTACCTTTGACGGCTAGTATGAGCTCATCCAACTTAGCATTGAGTTCTTAATTTTCTTGAGGTGATACTGAGTTCACCTTCTTCGTGTTTGATCTTTCAACATGCCACTAGGCATGGTTGTCTTGCATGTTGTCTAGCAGTTGCTTGGCTTCGGTATTTTGTTTGCCCATAAATGTTCCTTCAGCTGCAGTATCAAGCATAGACTTAGACATAGGGTTAAGAGTATTATAAAATAGATATAAAATTAACCAATCTTCCATCCCATGGCTGAGATAGTTTCTCATGCATTCTTTCATTCTCTCCCATGCAAGCTCTAGTAGCTCACGCTCTTCCTGCCTAACACCTGTAATATTATACCTCAGTTGCATAGTCTTTGTAGGTGGAAAAAATTTAGTCATAAACAAAGCAGTACATTCCACCCAAGATTCAATAGTATTTTTCGGCAAAGATAGCAACCATTATTTTGCTCTTCCTCTAAGAGAGAAAGTAAATAAGCGCAATTTGACCGCATCGGGGTCAACATCTTTAATGTAGATCATATCACATATTTTAGTGAAAGTGTTCAAGTGCATACCTGCATCCTCAACATCAGAGCCTCCAAATTGATTATGTTGAACCAAACTTAAATAGTAGGTTTAATTTCATAGTCCTCAGCATTAATTGCTGGCTGAGTAATAGGAGTACGCAAGTAATCATTGTTGGGAACTGCATATTCCCCAAGCTTCTTTTCAGCCATATTTCCTATGTTTTTTTATTTTTTTTCTTTAAAAAACTTATGATAGTAAATACTAGAATTTAAAGGCTAACTATTTTTTTTGGTTTTTCAAATAAAGACTAAAAGCAAACTAACAAAATAAAAATAAGAATTAAAACTAGCAAGGTTCCTAGTAAACTCACCAGGGAGCTACTGCTTCCTCGACAACGGCGCTAAAAAAGGGTTGATACCTTCGATCCGGATTACAGATATAGTATAGCTCTTTTTCCCTAGTAGACCTAGGTTATCGAATCCTAAGGAAGCAGAAAGCAAAGTGAAGTTACTTTAATGGACCTTAGGGAGTTTTTGGAATTCTTTTTGTGTTTTACCGAACCAAGAGTTTGCTGTCTTTTGTTGTTGTCGATGATGAGAGAAAGGGCCTAGGGCGTTCGGTTTCACATATAGTTGTGCAAAACATCTGATGGAAATATAAGATAATAATAAAGTATGCATGTAATTGTTAGAACAAGATAATTATGTGCGGACAGTGCGTCCATAATTGCTATTGCCTCCGCAACCGCTTATAGCAATAACCTACTAGTCTCATCCATAGAAGAAAGAGAACTAATGATATGCATAGTGACATCACCGTCGATCCCAAGTAAATCCCTCACATACAGCCGTACTACCCTTTCTGTCACTGGGGTTCCCATCCTGCAGATCAGTCATTACTCACACTCCCTTACCTAGCTCAATCCTCGGGGTCTTGGGTACCTGACAAGTTCTTGGATTGAGGCAAGAGAGGGTACAATAATCATCATGTCATACAAACTAATGCATGATCCCATCTATGATAAATAACATGCACATGCTACATGGCTAGGCCGAAGCCCTTAGCCCAATGAGAATTACTCACACATAGAGATGAAATCAACAATAAAAAATATTGTAATAGAGATCATGCGATTGATAGCAAATAGTCTTACAATGTTGCCAATTGGAGAAGAGATCTACTATTACAAGTGGTGGAATATGCTTATGGTGGTGGAGAATAGATCTAATGGAAGGGTGTCCTCGGCGGCAAGGCGAGATGGCAGTTGAGGGGAATAGGAGGTTGTGGTTCTAGTCGAGCTCTCTTTTCTCGTCGCCTGAGGCTTCTTTATATAGGGGTACCTTCACGAAAGTTGTTTTGTTTGATTTAACAGAGTCAATGACAACTATACGTCGGAACTATACAACCGGGATTTTACGCCGGAACTATACGCCGTCTGCCTCCACTCCACGGCTCCTGGTTTCTTTGACATGTTAGAAATCTTGTATATTTGACTTTAATGTTGTGATTCCCATCATTATACGTCATTATCTGGGCAGGAAAAAATAAAAAGAAAGGATTGCATACCCCTTTGATCATTAGACATTAGTGGCAGGGTTTAGAGAGATATTTCATCAAATAAATGAATATTATATAGTTTAAATGTGAGTGTGGATGGCTATATTTCATAGCCATCGGGTGTTCAGTGTCCTTCTAGGTTCTAGCTGGTAGAGCAGAGGACTGAAATCCTCTTTAGTTTAGCGCGTTGGGCTCCAAATCCTTTGATCTCCCCCCAGATGAACCATATAGCAAAGATAAACCATGAAACAGAATAGAAGATCTTGTTGCCCCAGGCCCATCGCAAGGAAAGCGAAAACCTAATTTGTTGCACATGCAACAATTTTTATGGTAAGAGACTATGATCCAACTACTCGATACAACGATCTATTAGATCACGTCCTTATACACCGCGATGTAATCATATCCCACCTTAACTGGGTATGTATATTTATAGGTTTTCAACCCAAGAATAGCGATAATATCCTTGTAACATCCCAGCATTAGAGCTTAGAAATAAGCTGAACACAGATGTGTGCATTGCATTCATGCATAGAAAATCCGAATAATTTTCGCGCTTTTAAATAAAAATTTATCAAAGTGATTGAAGCTTCTCTTAACTTGATGGAATTGAAGTAGATCATCAAGTTGACTGCGATAAGTTTCAATATGACCTTTGTTAAAACCTTAATTTGCGTAAACATGATTTGATCTAAGGGTAGATCAAATGTAATAAAATTAAACCCTACTATATTACTTAATGGTTCATATTTGATCCTTAAGTAATCATATCCTAGTAATCATTATACAACTTATGAATACCAAATTATAAACATAATTTAAGTAGTAGGAATGTAACAACTAAATCTTGATCTATCTTAATCTCATCTACTTATACCATAAGTATCATGGAAATACCTAACTTTAACTCTCTAATGAGATTGAGTAGGAAAGAAACCAAAGTTAAGATCATTCACCATACATCTTTCTTTCCATATCAATCTTTATCAGCTCTATTGAATCCTATCCTTATATTTGTTGTTCATCAATATTGAGTAATCAATTATTGATTCACCAATTCTTAACTTATCAATTCTTAACCTATCAACTCTTGTCCTTATTATAGCATTCACTCAAGGCTTATAAAGAAAGAAGTAAGAAGAGGCAAATAGTGATGCTAGTTTTAGATGTCATCTATAGGATGGGAGTGATTGGAGGAAATCAAATCAATATGGTAACAAGGAAGATTACAAGGATGAATCCTGAACATAGTTACCAGGAGTAGTCCTATTGGATCAAGTAGGTATAGTTAATGAATTATATCTCTTAATCCAATAGAGCTAAACAGAAGATAATTATCATACAACTGTAATGTTGTATGGATGGAAGCCTTGTTTAGCCAACTGGAAAACTGAACCAAAAAGGATCAAAGGATTATAATGATCATGCCTTATTCACCAATATTGAATGCTTATACCATGTATAAGTGACATTGGTGGATAAAACATGATTGAACCATAGTATAGATATATTATCCTAGATTAGTCATTACAAATCACATTAATATAATGTGAGGTTGGAATGTTAGATATTGGAGTCAAGTAGAGACAAGATAGTAGGATTAAAATGATGTTAGAGCAACATTGGATTAAAGAAGTAGTATTTTCCTCTTGGGAAATACTAAACACTTAAGGAGAGTAGAATTGATATATACATCCATTAGAGTAATGTTAGTGATGTATGATTAAAGAAGAGTATGAATGGAGTTAGAAGTAATCACTTGTTGAAATGGAGATTATCAGCAGTAGAGTAGTTGATATAACCAAGTATGGATATGAGAAGATTATGAAAGCTTTAGTGCCAAGCTCATTGGATTTATAAATGGCTTTAGAAGGATAAAAGGTGGGTAAGAATATTCTTGTGAAGTAAGGCTCATCATGTTAGCACATGATGATGGATATAGAGAAGTAATATATCTAGGAAAGGAATGCCTTAATTATCAGTACAAAATTATGAAGTATGGAATATATGAATCCTTGTTAAGCATTAAACCCTAAATCTAATATCCACTTTCTATGGTTGATCTATCCTCTTGTTTCCACGACGCTTTATAGGAATATTTTCCTATAACAAATCCATTAAGCACATCCTTATCATTTCTAATTATCATAACCATATGTGCTTAGGAGTTATCTTTATCAAATCCTTCTCATGAAACATTCCAGATAACATCATTCTGATTTCAAACATAAAGACCATAGGTTTAGCCATTAATCTTTATTCACATCAACAAAAGAAAATAAGTATAGTAAGTACCTTAAACCCTAGGGTGAGTAATTACAATTCAGAACTCTAAACTTATTAATGAGTTTTCTTATCACTATCTCATGAATATTCTATCAATATCCATTGAACAAAGTCTTTGAACCATCTCTCTAACCATTATTCCATATGGTATGGAATAAGAAGGAATACCATAATTATCCAACCAATTAATTCTATAAAGAAAAATCAAATCAAATGAAGAAATATAAATCTAAAAAGAAAAATAGAAATAGGTAAAGAAAACAGAAAGAAAAGAAAAGGCGGACCAGGCCCGAGTAGCAGGTCGGCCCAAATCTTCTCCCTACCTATTCACCGCCCAGTAGCAGCACCCCTCTTTCCCCACTCATTTCGCCACGGCCCTGCAGAAGCCCGGCCCAGATAACATTTTCTTCCTCCTATCCGTCGTCTTCCTCCCATGCGACAAGCAGCTCGGTGGCGCCGCCGTCGCTGTTCGCCAGCATCGCGATGCCTGCCGTCACCCGCCATCTTCTAGAGAGGAGATAAGGACGTCGTTGTGCAATGCTTCGATCCTATCTTCTTTTCCCCTTCCCCGCAACCTCCCTCTCTTCGGTTCCTCAAACCCGAAACCCTAAGCCGATGAATCGCCAGCATTCCGAGCTTCCCCGGGGCAGCACAAGCACGCTGTGAGCACCGCCTTGCTCCCCTGTGTCGATTAGACGGAGGAATTGAGCCAAAGTTCTTGGAATCGAACCCCCGAGATCATTTTTTCCCGAACTCCGACCAAGCTCCGTCGTGGCTCCATCACCGTTACAGGCCACCACAAGCCTCGCCATCAACCTCTTCTGCTTCCTGGTGAGCTCACGAATCCCCAGAACCCTTTATCTCATCTTTCCGTGATCTCTGAGCATGTTCGCGTCATCGGCTTCGGTGTGCCGCCGCCAACCGTCGTCGTAACCTCTGCTCTGATGACCATTAGGGGGCGGCGCCACCCCATACGGGTTCCGCATAGTCCACTACGTCGAAACGCTCGAACTGCACCTCCTAGAAATCCCCTACCGCCATTCCTGAGAGCAACTCCGGTGAGGCTCCGACGTGCACAGATGGCAGCTGATGTGGCCACGGGCCCATATGTCTGTCTCTGTGGCTAGAATAGCTATAGGTGTAAAAAGAATTAATGGTTAATGCCAATGTGGCACACCAACGTGGCCCTAAGCCCCGCCAGTCAGTGACTGGAGGTAGGATAGGCTCTGGTGAGAAAAACCTTTTGTTTCATGCTGACATCAGCATTACCTAATCAACACATTTAGTTATATAAAATAAAGAAATTCATAAAATGATTAAATCTTGTAAATTTGATATCTTTTGTTTCATAAATTAGAAAAATACATATAATATATGAAAATGTTTAGAAAAATAAAATCTACAACTTATAACTATTATCAAATATTATTATGATGATTACTTAAATAAATATTATTTAATAAAAGTTTTATAAGTTTTAATACTTTGATAATTAATATTTAATAATGGTAAATATTAAAAATATAAATAAAATACTAAAAATCTTAGAAAAATAAGAATTATAATTTAAAGACTATAATCATGCATTACTATTCCACTTAATTAAATATTTGTTATTTATCAAGTATTTATATAGTAATAAACCTTATTAAAATCATATCTTATTATTTATAAATCACAAAAATAAAATTAATATACCAAAATTATCACAAAAATAATCCCTACATGTTAAAAATGTGATATTCCAGTTTGAGTTAAATAAAAAGTTAAACACTTTCCTAACTTGAATTTAAACCTGTTTCATTATTTAATAATTCATAAAATGACAAACTAAATTTTGTTAATATTTTTTAAATTAACCAATTAAATATAATAAATAGTATTAATCTTAAATACTGACATTATGAAGTCAAAATGATTTAACACCATTTAAATGCAATTTTTATTGAATGATCCTTCAACCATAAGTATAAATTATTTTATAAAATAACTCTTATTTAATATAAAATCTCTAAAGAATAATTTGTAAAGAGATAAAAACCTATTCCTTTATATTAACCCCAAGTTTATAAACAAAACAAAACACTATAAGTGAGTTCATAAGTACTCCCTCAGTTTCAAAATATAAGATGTTTTAGGTTTGTGAAGAGAGTGTATCTAGACCCTTTTTAGGTATAGATTCGGACGAATCTATACCTAAAAGGGGTCTAGGTACACTCTCTTTACAAACCTAAAACATCTTATATTTTAAAACGGAGGGAGTAATAAATAATACTGTTTACTTATTCACAAACATTAACCACACCCTTATTGGGAGATAAATCCCTTAATACATTTATAATGTAAAGAAACCACTACCAAATAAAAGTAATACCATTCTCAAGTAACTCTAAGGAAAAAATATAAAGTAAACATGATACAAGTATCATAAGTAATACACCCTAAGTCTATCTACATTCTTGAAGTTACTTATAGTCACCAAGCTTTAAGTATAATGCTAAAGACTTTATTATATGGTTTATAGTTAACTTTAGTCTGCTATAATTAATTTATAAAGCGTCATAATACCAAACCAACCCAGTTAAAAACCAAGATAGATAAGTCTCAAATACTACTAATTTCATTATTCTAGTAAAGGCAATTCTTTTTGACTTAAAGACTATAACTAGAAAGAACACCTCATAAGGTTAACTTAAAAGCTTAAATGCTTCTGCTTAGTTGAGTAAGATTTTCTTCAAAAGTTTTTCATTTTGCCAATTCAATCAACATATGATAATTAATAGTAAACACTTTACTTTATACTTTACTTGTATAATAAGATTGTTAATACTTAAATTCTTTATAAGTGACATTACTTATGAAATAAAACTTGAAGATAAAAAATTAAGATGTAAGCAACCTTATGTAGCATTCCATATGTGTGTATTTTATTGTTGTATAAATACATGTTGTTTTCCACACACTCACAAGCCTTAATAAGAAGCACATGTGTGAAACTTAATCCAAAAGGGCAACACATTCCAAAGAAACCATTTCCAGTATCCAAACCCGAAAACAATGTTATTCTCGGGATTCGCGTTTATCAACTTGCATTACATTACTTATGCATAATAGCATCTTGCTTCTTTAAACATTAGTCCTTACCGGACCAATGATGCTAATTTCAGATGTTGGATCTTTTATATTGTCTCGAAGATCGTGAGTGCATAATCTTGCAATCACAAAAGGCAAGTTCATAGTTTCTCATGTCCTTTGATTATTTTTTGTAAAGTATTTTGCAAAATACAGTGTTGTCATCACCTGCATTTGAAAAAGGTCAGAAAACACTATTTTCATAATAATATGATTATAGGTTATTTACCATGAGGTAATAACCTACTATAAGAGTTCCGGTGGTAAAGGAACATATTATCTAGGACTTAACAACCAATGTCGCCAGTGATTCTTGCGTCGTATATTACGCGTTGACCATGAGATTTGGAATGGGACGAAGAAGTCAGCTGTATCTTTTCCCTCTCGCATGGAGCCGGATGTGCGGGTCGTGGCTGTTATCACTCATAGCGTGCATATTATATGGTAATTCGTAGAGGATATGCAGCATATGGGTGGGAGCCCTCAACGTCCCACGATAGTTCCGACATCTGAACGGTTTGTACTGCCATTGCCGTAATTCAATAGGTGGGCTGGCATACACTAAAGAGACATGCGGGGTCGCGGAGAAGGCAGTGATTGGCTTGGGTCTTAGTCTGGTCCTCACACCAAGGAAGTGTGAACGGGTTCGCGGCCCGGATGTGCAACAAAGCTAAGATCTCTCATGGGTAAAGTGACACACCTCTGTAGAGTGTAAAAACTGTAACTTGTTACTCCCTGTTCCGGAAAGGAGCTGCGAACGCGGCGGGAAAGGAACCCCATGAAGGTTCTGGTAAACCCGTGAAGGCTGACGGACATAGCTTTTCAGAATAAAAGCAACCTTTGAAGAAATGTTTATGAAAACTTGCATTGCCTACGACCTACGGTCTATGGCTGTAGACATAGTGCATCAAACACTCCTTTTCTAGTGAACTTGCTGAGTACGCTCGTACTCAAAGTATCTTCTTAACCCTTGCTAGGTTCTAAAGCCAGTACAGACAACGTCTACATCAACTCCTACTCGAATAAGTCCTCGTCAATAGGTCAAGCCTTCAATGAAGTCAAGAAAGTCAACATATACATCAACTCAAGTGAAAACGAAGCTACTGATTAGATAGGGATATAATCTCTAGCCATAGAACCTATTTCTGTAGTGTATTGCAATAGCAGCAATGCCAAACCAATAATTTAGATACTAGTCTTAATATTATGATAGTTTTTGAGTTGTTTATTTCTGATTCTTTTTTTGTAAGAAGATTCTTTCTATCTCTTTAACCTAGAGTGTTCTCTGGATCTTGTGTGAAGAGTTGAGTTGTAACCTATAGTCATATCTTGGGCTTGCTATGTTTCTGTTGTACTACTATGAGGGATGTAATACTAGTGAACGGTGTTTCATTGGTGTTATGTCAACGACTTTAGTGTACTACATCATGCAGTGGTATGCTGGGTCACCGTAGTTGGTATCAGAGCATATGCTTTGACCTTAGGATTAAAACCCTTTTAGGAAGATCTGCAGGTTGGATAGTGACTATAGGAGCCATCTTATCTAAACCAAATGATCTTATGACTTGTGATGAGTATCCACTTGAGGATAACCTTGTCACACCTAAGTCAGATGCTTAAGTCATTCTTTCTTAGGAGTAATTATTTATCTTTTCTCAAGTATAGTGCTATTTAGTGTCTTCCGAGGGAGACAAACCCACCAAGATGCTTTAGGAAAGCTAATTGGTCACAGTGTATTAGGATCAAGTTTAAGACATCCATTGAAGTAGTCTTAATGGTGTAGCCTAACCCTAGAATTCAAGTAAGATAGTGGAATCTTATGGTTAGCTGATAACCAAAGACAATATGATAAATATCATTAGGATAAATGTTGTCGTAAAGAGTAGTAATCATGTGGGATTCACTTGAGAATTCTATGTGATGAAGTGAAATTATGTTAGGGTTTAATGATAGTGTAATGTGAAATAAAGTCATCATGGCTAGATTAACTCTTAAATCATGATGTATAGGTAAAACATAACAAGATCATGGTGAGATTAGCTCCGAAACCATGATGTAAGTGTTAGTATGACAAGTACTTAGTGAATTAGCTTGAAGTAGAAGTATGAAAATAACATGGTAGAGCTATGATAGAAGTCATGGATGTTAAAAATTTCTAATAATCTTTAGTTTAAGTTAGCAAATAGAATCTGATTAGTCATTTGGAGTAATCATGTGAGGATAGTTTACTAATAAAGAAAAATTGGTTATAGTTAATCCTTTCATAAGTGAGACAGAAGGTTAGTCGAAACCAGATTGGAAAACCACTTTATTTAAGATTATCCTATTGCAGTTGAGCAATTTGGGTAAAGGTTGAGACAAAGAATAGTTTGACCTTATGTGCTAAGTATCACAATGTAAACCTATACGAGGAGGTGTCATATACTACACAACTAAGCCGGAATTCTAGATATATTATACTCAACTACTATATTCTGGGCTTAGAATATTGTGTGTTATATGTACCACATTTAGATTTATTTGTTTTTCTTGGATCTTCTTGATTGACTAGATCTGTACATGAAGTTTGACTTGGTACGCAAATGCATGTTGCAACATCCAGTTACTACTTGATGTCATAGACCTAGATAGAAAAGGGAATTCGTGTAAGGGAGTGACGAGTTCCAAAGTCCAAGATGAAGGCTTACATGAAGAATGAAGCGAAGTATAAGGAGTATCAGCACAATTTGTAGGTTGAACCAAGTTTTGATCATTGCTAAATAGCAATAAGAAGGAAGATTAATGTAGAAGGTATATGGAGCAATAAGAAGTAATAAACTTAAAGTTCATCCAAAGTAGGTAAAGTTGCTAAGAAGTTAATAAAGTAGTGGTACCAAGTTCATGAAAGCATCATGGATAAGTGTAAAGAAGAAGTTTTGGAACCAAAATGGTATTCAAGCTCTGACAATTCAAAGAGAATGCTAGTAGTATGTCGGAAACCATAGGGTAAATCATACAACCTAGGATTATCCGCAGCTGGTATTTGATCCACAATTGGTATCTTGCCCGTAGCCGGTGTTGGTTGACATAGTTAACCAGATCATCATAATGGTTGCATAAAGAGCATAAAAACTTGGCCTAAGCTTAGTAAAACCTAAAGGAGTATAAAATTTTAAGCGATCATCTTTTGAGATTCTTCGTGAAAATTGACCTATCAAATTGAAAGTGTCCCAATACTAAGTAAGAAAAATAATGCTGAAAGATTCACTTCGGAGATCCAAAATTGTGTGGATACACCATATAATCTTTCATAAAATCCTAACTAGGCAGAGTATAAGCTGGATAGTGACCAATATCCTATTTATAAAATCAAGAAATACTTTATAAGGCAGTTTAGAGACCATTAATAAACCTTAAGGGGGGAGTAAACAATTTGTGGAAGTATTGTTATCTGACTTTCCAAGTAATGGTTGGAGAGGAAATACTAACCTATGCCAACATTAAACCTTATTTTCTTAAGGTTAAAAGAAAGTCATAATGATAGAAGTACTCAAGATAATAACAAAACATTGTCTAAAAGCCTGATAAGGTAAAAGCTTGAAGTAAAAAAAATAAAAATAGAATAGTCTTAATAGGCTAATTAAAAAAGAAACAACTCTTAAGTGATCCTTAAGAGGTAATAGAGCACATCCATTTGGGTGTGTGTAGAGAACAAGAAATTCCAATGGGTATGGACTAAATGTGTTCAAAACCAATATTTGAAAGAATTACCAATACAACTCATACAATGACAAATCAAAGACTAGTCTTTTGACCACACTATTTAATAATAAAATTTAAAACCTGTTTTAGTGAGACTTCCTAGACCTTACTCGGTGTGATAAGAAAGTTTGATGATCTAGTAAAGAAGCTGGATTAGGATATCTAATAAGAATAATAAACTAAAGAAGCGACCCCAATTTAAGAAGTTCATAATAAGGACATATCCCTAAGGGAGTAAACTAAAAGGAACTTTGGAGTATTGGAGACACCAAGTTAAAGATTGTTGAGCATGGTGAGCATTCAAGGAAATATTTGGATATGGGATATTACAATTATTCCCATTGAGGTTACCATGGAGTGGAGACCTATTATAATCAATGGAAGATAATTCCTTACTTTGAAACGTGAGAGTATGCAAACTTCGAGGACGAAGTTTATTTTAAGGGGGGGAGTCTGTAACATCCCAACATTAGAGCTTAGAAATAAGCTAAACAAAGATGTGTGCATTACATTCATGCATAGAAAATCCGAATAATTTTCACGCTTTTAAATAAAAATTTGTCAAAGTGATTGAAGCTTCTCTTAACTAGAGGGAATTGAAGTAGATCATCAAGTTGACTGCGATAAGTTTAATATGACCTTTGTTAAAACCTTAATTTGCATAAACATGACTTGATCTAAGGGTAGATCAAATGTAATAAAATTAAACCCTACTATATTACTTAATGGTTCATATTTGATCCTTAAGTAATCATATCCTAGTAATCATTATACAACTTATGAATACCAAATTATAAACATAATTTAAGTAGTAGGAATGTAACAACTAAATCTTGATCTATCTTAATCTCATCTACTTATACCATAAGTATCATGGAAATACCTAACTTTAACTCTCTAGTGAGATTGAGTAGGAAAGAAACCAAAGTTAAGATCATTCACCATACATCTTTCTTTCCATATCAATCTTTATCATCTCTATTGAATCCTATCCTTATATTTGTTGTTCATCAATATTGAGTAATCAATTATTGATTCACCAATTCTTAACTTATCAATTCTTAACCTATCAACTCTTGTCCTTATTATAGCATTCACTTAAGGCTTATAAAGAAAGAAGTAAGAAGAGGCAAATAGTGATGCTAGTTTTAGATGTCATCTATAGGATGGGAGTGATTGGAGGAAATCAAATCAATATGGTAACAAAGAAGATTACAAGGATGAATCCTGAAGATAGTTACCAGGAGTAGTCCTATTGGATCAAGTAGGTATAGTTAATGAATTATATCTCTTAATCGAGTAGAGCTAAACAAAAGATAATTATCATACAATTGTAATTTTGTATGGATGGAAGCCTTGTTTAGCCAACTGGAAACCTAAACCAAAAAGGATCAAAGGATTATAATGATCATGCCTTATTCACCAATATTGAATGCTTATACCATGTATAAGTGACATTGGTGGATAAAACATGATTGAACCATAGTATAGATATATTATCCTAGATTAGTCATTACAAATCACATTAATATAATATGAGGTTGGAATGTTAGATATTGGAGTCAAGTAGAGACAAGATAGTAGGATTAAAATGATGTTAGAGCAACATTGGATTAAAGAAGTAGTATTTTCCTCTTGGGAAATACTAAACACTTAAGGAGAGCATCCATTAGAGTAACGTTGGTGATGGATGATTAAAGAAGAGTATGAATGGAGTTAGAAGTAATCACTTGTTGAAATGGAGATTATCAGCAGTAGAGTAGTTGATATAACCAAGTATGGATATGAGAAGATTATGAAAGCTTCAGTGTCAAGCTCATTGGATTTATAAATGGCTTTAGAAGCATAAAAGGTGGATAAGAATACTCTTGTGAAGTAAATCTCACCATGTTAGCACATGATGATAGATATAGAGAAGTAATATATCTAGGAAAGGAATGCCTTAATTAGCAGTCCAAAATTATGAAGTATGGAATATAGGAATCCTTGTTAAGCATTAAACCCTAAATCTAATATCCACTTTCTATGGTTGATCTATCCTCTTGTTTCCACAACGCTTTATAGGAATATTTTCCTATAACAAATCCATTAAGCACATCCTTATCATTTCTAATTATCATAACCATATGTGCTTAGGAGTTATCTTTATCAAATCCTTCTCATGAAACATTCCAGATAACATCATTCTGATTTCAAACATAAAGACCATAGGTTTAGCCATTAATCTTTATTCACATCAACAAAAGAAAATAAGTATAGTAAGTACCTTAAACCCTAGGGTGGGTAATTACAATTTAGACCTCTAAACTTATTAATGAGTTTTCTTATCACTATCTCATGAATATTCTATCAATATCCATTGAACAAAGTCTTTAAACCATCTCTCTAACCATTATTCCATATGGTATGGAATAAGAAGGAATACCATAATTATTCAACCAATTAATTCTATAAAGAAAACTCAAATCAAATGAAGAAATATAAATCTGAAAAGCAAAACAGAAATAGATAAAGAAAACAGAAAGAAAAGAAAAGGGGACCAGGCCCGAGTAGCAGGCCGGCCCAGATCTTCTCCCTGCCTATTCACCGCCCAGTAGTAGCACCCCTCTTTCCCACTAATTTCGCCACGGCCCAGCAGAAGCCTGGCCTAGATAACGTTTTGTTCCTCCTATTCATCGTCTTCCTCCCCTGCGGCAAGCAGCTCGGTGGCGCCGATGTCGCCGTTCGCCAGCATCGCGATGCCCGCCGTCACCCGCCGTCTTCTAGAGAGGAGATAAGGACGTTGTGCTGCAATGCTTCGATCCTATCTTCTTTTCCCCTTCCCCGCAACCTCCCTCTCTTCGGTTCCTCAAACCCGAAACCCTAAGCCGATGAATCGCCGGCGTTCCGAGCTTCCCTGGGGCAGCACAAGAACGCTGTGAGCACCGCCTTGCTCCCCTGTGTCGACTAGCCGGAGGAATTGAGCCAAAGTTCTTGGAATTGACCCCCCCAGATCATTTTTTCCCGAACTCCGACCAAGCTCCGTCGTGGCTCCATCGCCGTTACAGGCGACCACAAGCCTCGCCATCAACCTCTTCTGCTTCCTGGTGAGCTCACGAATCCCCAGAACCCTTTATCTCATCTTTCCGTGATCTCTGAGCATGTTCGCGTCATCGGCTTCGGTGTGCCGCCGCCAACCGTCGTCGTAACCTCTGCTCTGATGACCATTAGGGGGCGGCGCCACCCCATACGGGTTCCGCATAGTCCACTACGTCGAAACGCTCGAACTGCACCTCCTAGAAATCCCCTACCGCCATTCCTGAGAGCAACTCCGGTGAGGCTCCGACGTGCACAGATGGCAGCTGATGTGGCCACGGGCCCATATGTCTGTCTCTGTGGCTAGAATAGCTATAGGTGTAAAAAGAATTAATGGTTAATGCCAATGTGGCACACCAACGTGGCCCTAAGCCCCACCAGTCAGTGACTGGAGGTAGGATAGGCTCTGGTGAGAAAAACCTTTTGTTTCATGCTGACATCAGCATTACCTAATCAACACATTTAGTTATATAAAATAAAGAAATTCATAAAATGATTAAATCTTGTAAATTTGATATCTTTTGTTTCATAAATCAGAAAAATACATGTAATATATGAAAATGTTTAGAAAAATAAAATCTACAACTTAAAACTATTATCAAATATTATTATGATGATTACTTAAATAAATATTATTTAATAAAAGTTTTATAAGTTTTAATACTTTCATAATTAATATTTTAACAATGGTAAATATTAAAAATATAAATAAAATACTAAAAATCTTAGAAAAATAAGAATTATAATTTAAAGACTATAATCATGCATTACTATTCCACTTAAATAAATATTTGATATTTATCAAGTATTTATATAGTAATAAACCTTATTAAAATCATATCTTATTATTTATAAATCACAAATATAAAATTAATATACCAAAATGATCACAAAAATAATCCCTACATGTTAAAAATGTGATATTCCACTTTGAGTTAAATAAAAAAGTTAAACACTTTCCTAACTTGAATTTAAACCTGTTTCATTATTTAATAATTCATAAAATGACAAACAAAAATTTGTTAATATTTTTTAAATTAACCAATTAAATATAATAAATATTATTAATCTTAAATACTGACATTATGAAGTCAAAATGATTTAACACCATTTAAATGCAATTTTTATTGAATGATCCTTCAACCATAAGTATAAATTATTTTATAAAAGAACTCTTATTTAATATAAAATCTCTAAAGAATAATTTGTAAAGAGATAAAAACCTATTCCTTTATATTAACCACAAGTTTATAAACAAAACAAAACACTATAAGTGAGTTCATAAGTACTCCCTCCGTTTCAAAATATAAGATGTTTTAGGTTTGTGAAGAGAGTGTATATAGACCCTTTTTTAGGTATAGATTCGGACGAATCTATACCTAAAAGGGGTCTAGGTACACTCTCTTTACAAACCTAAAACATCTTATATTTTAAAACGGAGGGAGTAATAAATAATACTGTTTACTTATTCACAAACATTAACCACACCCTTATTGGGAGATAAATCCCTTAATACATTTATAATGTAAAGAAACCACTACCAAATAAAAGTAATACCATTCTCAAGTAACTCTAAGGAAACAATATAAAGTAAATAGGATACAAGTATCATAAGTAATACACCCTAAGTCTATCTACATTCTTGAAGTTACTTATAGTTACCAAGCTTTAAGTATAATGCTAAAGACTTTATTATATGGTTTATAGTTAACTTTAGTCTGTTATAATTAATTTATAAAGCATCATAATACCAAACCAACCCAGTTAAAAACCAAGATAGATAAGTCTCAAATACTACTAATTTCATTATTCTAGTAAAGGCAATTCTTTCTGACTTAAAGACTATAACTAGAAAGAACACCTCATAAGGTTAACTTAAAAGCTTAAATGCTTCTGCTTAGTTGAGTAAGATTTTCTTCAAAAGTTATTCATTTTGCCACTTCAATCAACATATGACAATTAATAGTAAACACTTTACTTTATACTTTACTTGTATAATAAGATTGTTAATACTTAAATTCTTTATAAGTGACATTACTTATGAAATAAAACTTGAAGATAAACAATTAAGATGTAAGCAACCTTATGTAGCATTCCATATGTGTGTATTTTATTTTTGTATAAATACATGTTGTTTTCCACACACTCACAAGCCTTAATAAGAAGCACATGTGTGAAACTTAATCCAAAAGGGCAACACATTCCAAAGAAACCATTTCCAGTATCCAAACCCGAAAACAACTATTCTCGGGATTCACGTTTATCAACATGCATTACATTACTTATGCATAATAGCATCTTGCTTCTTTAAACATTAGTCCTTACCGGACCAATGATGCTAATTTCAGATGTTGGATCTTTTATATTGTCTCGAAGACCGTGAGTACATAATCTTGCAATCACAAAAGGCAAGTTCACACTTGCTCATGTCCTTTGATTATTTTCTGTAAAGTATTTTGCAAATCCAGTGTTGTCATCACCTGCATTTGAAAAAGGTCAGAAAACACTATTTTCATAATATTATGATTATAGGTTATTTACCATGAGGTAATAACCTATTATAAGAGTTCTGGTGGTAAAGGAACATATTATCTAGGACTTAACAACCAATGTCGCTAGTGATTCTTGCGCCGTATATTACGCGTTGATCATGAGATTTGGAATGGGACGAAGAAGTCAGCTGTATCTTTTCCCTCTCGCATGGAGCCGGATGTGCGGGTCGTGGCTGTTATCACTCGTAGCATGCATATTATATGGTAATTCGTAGAGGATATGCAGCATATGGGTGGGAGCCCTCAGCGTCCCATGATAGTTCCGGCATCTGAACGGTCTGTACTGCCATTGCCGTAATTCAATAGGTGGGCTGGCGTACACCAAAGAGACATGCGGGGTCGCAGAGAAGGCAGTGACTGGCTTGGGTCTTAGTCTGGGACTCACACCAAGGAAGTGTGAACGGGTTCGCGACCCGGATGTGCAACAAAGCTAAGATTTCTCATGGGTAAAGTGACGCACCTCTGCAGAGTGTAAGAACTATAACTTGTTACTCCCTGTTGCGGGAAGGAGCTGCGAACGCGGCGGGAAAGGAACCCCATGAAGGTTCTAGTAAACCCGTGAAGGCTGACGGAAATAGCTTTTCAGAATAAAAGCAACCTTTGAAGAAATGTTTATGAAAACTTGCATTGCCTACGACCTACGGTCTGTGGCTGTAGACATAGTGCATCAAACACTCCTTTTCTAGTGAACTTGCTGAGTATGCTCGTACTCAAAATATCTTCTTAACCCTTGCTAGGTTCTAAAGCCAGTACAGACGACGTCTACATCAACTCCTACTCGAAGAAATCCTTGTCAACAGATCAAGTCTTCAATGAAGTCAATAAAGTCAACATATACATCAACTCAAGTGAAAACGAAGCTACTGATTAGATAGGGATATAATCTCTAGCCATAGAACCTATTTCTGTAGTGTATTGCAATAGCAGCAATGCCAAACCAATAATTTAGATACTAGTCTTAATAGTATGATAGTTTTTGAGTTGTTTATTTCTGATTCTTCTTTGTAAGAAGATTCTTTATATCTCCTTAACCTAGAGTGTTCTCTGGATCTTGTGTGAAGAGTTGAGTTGTAACCTATAGTCATGTCTTGGACCTGCTATGTTTCTGTTGTACTACTCTGAGTGATGTAATACTAGTGAACGATGTTTCATTGGTTTTATGTCAACGACTATAGTGTACTACATCATGCTTTGACCCTTAGGAGTAGGTAACTTGCTCGTTGGGCAGTCAAAATTGTGACAGGTGTACGTGATGCCATTCAGGTAATAGGATTGCCTTTAGTGGAGTTATTACGTGGAAGTGCTAGTGTTGGTCAATCCACTTTGATACTTTGCATATTGAAAGGCTACAAATGCCGTCTAGAGGAGGGGTGAATAGGCGGTTTCAAACTTTTCTGAGAATGGCTCAACAAAGACGAAATTAAACTAGCATTTATTTTGTTAACCACAAAACCTAGAACAACTAGGGTTCACCTATTTGCACCAACAACTTATGTTAAGCAATACAAGTAACTATGCGATAGCAAGATATAGACTTTAAGCACGAAGGCTATCACAAAGTAATGTGAATAAGTAAGAGCTCGGGTATATAGATAACCGAGGCACGCGGAGACGACGATATTTTACCGAGTTCCTTCCAACATGGAGTATGTCTCGTTTTGAGAGGGGCTGGTATCAAACCACCAATGCCACAAAAGGCCTCTCTTATTCTCCTGTGAATCTCACCCCAACGGGATCGATCCACATTTCCACTATCGGTGCAGTTGTCGGTGGCAATCCGGAACCTCTCACAAGGTTGGGGCACTTCTCCACAACTCAATTAGAGGCTCCCAACAAACAAGCTTGGGGAAAGCTCCACAACTTAATTGGAGTCCCCAAGTAATCCAAGAACCTGGAAAATCACCAAACCGTCTAGGGTTCCAAGAACCCAAGAGTAAAAAGCTTCTCACCTCTCACTCAATCGAATCCTCACTGAGAACTTAAACCGATGCACCAAATGCAAATGGCAAGAACACAAGAAGTGCTCAAATACTTCTATCCCAAATTCCACCAAAGCTACAAAAGCTTATGGGGGAATAAGAGAGGAAGAACAATGGAGTAAATCCACAAAAGACTCCAAGATCTAGATCCCAAGATGTTCCCCTCACTTAGAGGAGAGATTGATAGGTGGGATTGTAGATCTAGATCTCCTCTTTCAAATCCCTAAAGTATATGCAAGAATCAAGGGAGGGATTGAAGGAGATCAAGCTCAAGAGGGTCAAGAATGGAGGAGAAAGCTTGTAAAACTCGAGCTATATCCATTGGGGAAGAAGGGCCCTTTTTATAGGCCCATAGATTTTTGTCCGTTGGGGACTTGTCAGAACGGAGACTTCGGTGTGCAGATAGGAGACTTCAGTCTACACCAAAGACTCTGGCCAATCTCCGGACCTACCTTCGGACCAACCTTCTGAACGTCCCAGCGCCCTGGGAAAACCTCCTCCGGAGACTCTTCAAAGACTCTGGTCCGCTGTACACCGAAGATTCCGGTCTAGCCACACCAGAGACTCCGGTCGATGTCCGGACCCCCATGCAGTGCGTCCTGGGCAAATTTCTGGAGGCCCCTTGTAACACCCTCAGAATCGACCCTATGCAAGTTTCAGCGCTTCCCGCCAAACCCGCATAGAAATGATTCAAAGGTGCCCACCAGGCACTTTCGTGCGGGTGGAAAACGAAGTAATAACATTACACAACAGTCCTCGATGGGACCCACAGAACAGATATATATATATAACAGCGACTCAATGAGTCAAGAATACAGATATAATATACAAAGATCCAAATCACCTTGAAAATGATAGAGCGTCCGACTACGGACAAGATGCAAATGGGGCTAAGAGCCCTGAAGAATAACCAATGGCGTCCATAACCCTGCCCAGGCCAAGCCGGAAGGGTAACCCTGCTAACGACGTCGATCTCAAAACCTGCTTAAACAAAAGGGGTGCCGACAAAGGGCAAAGGAAAAAGAGGAGCGTCAGTACTGAGGCCAGTACACGGCGAGGCTAGAATTCGGCGGTCCTCGCCTACATAGGTATGGTGGACTGAAGCGGCAGCGGCAGCATGCACTAAACAACCTATAGAGACTCGATACAACTGGCGGCTATCAGAGAGGGATAAGAAAGATCTATTCGGATCCAACTTGATTCTAACACCAAACAAACCCATCCTGGTATTTCCCCCTCGAGACCAAACGAGGAGGTCAACCGAGGAACTCACACTGTTGGCAGTTTTATTTATTCAGTTATCGTTGCAGCAATTACTAGTCAGGTATAGATAGTCACCCCGATATAATAAGCAGTGGGCAATTTTAGTTATCCATTCCGTTATAGTTGCGACACTTACTATTCAGATACAATTAGCATGAGATATCCCAAAACCCAGCAGTTGTTGGTACTTTTATTTAGTCATTCCGTTGTAGTTGCAATACTTACTAGTCAGATACAATGGTCGCAAGCGACAACCCAAACAAGCAAATTGTTGGCAGTTTTATTTAGCCATTCCATTATAGTGAAGCTGATTACTAGTCATTATAAAGTCAAATTTATAGCACTACTTTAGTTATAGTTGTCTATGATCGAGATACTGTGCTCCAAGTCGTCCATAACCGCGGACACGGCTTTCAGAAAGTTTTACCCGGCCGGGGTGCACAAATAGCAACACACACTCGATCAACCTCGGAAAAACCAAATCAAAACCCAACGAGGCCTTCACGACAAAGCAATCACAAGATTCAGAAATATTTCAGGGGGCCACCCCATTGAGTAGACCCGCAACGAAGCTAGCTGACTCCGAGACGGACTCAAGGTTTGCGTCAATGGCTGTAAACGACTGGGAACCCGAAAATGTGACTGGGCTTGTCGATACCGCGAAAACACTCCGCTTACCTAAACAGTACAGTGTGCTCCTCGCACAATCGTAAATAAAGCAGTAAAGCATGGCATAAGTACAGGATAGTAAATAAAACCTCAAACTAGTTTATGGCCCCAAGAAATAAGAATGAATCAAGCTCTGGCTCAGGGGGGTCCCATAATCCTCCCGGATGTGGATAGCGCGAATATTCAAGGAACAGGTATCAAGTACTAGGGGTCCTACGGGACACAAGTGGACGGTTAACAACCAAATAACATCTATTGCCCACCTGTGCCTCTGCTTACTTACTTCAATTTTAGTTGTTTAAACAGTAATTAAAGTGAACAATAATTAAAGCCACGATCATCTCCAACATCAAACATGCGGCAATACTCCAACAACTGTGGTACTGGACGACACGCAACAGCACCTGAGCAAGCGACTACGACACGCAAGTCCCACTAGCTACCAAACAGCAGGTAATAGGATGTGGCCAAGGCAATATAATGCTGCAAGGGATATCACGGGTACGAAAACTAAAGCATCGCAACACAGATAGCAATAGATCAACAGGAGGAAATAAATACTATAAAAGTAAGATAGGTAGAAAGGGGGAGATGCTCGCCTGAAAACATTGCCGAAGGTTCATCCAAAGATCGGGGCGAAGCTCACACCAACTCATCGGCCTAATCCGCGAAGAAGCAAAACACTAGAAGAAACACCGGATGCAATATTTAATATTACGGCAGAAGATCGGGCATGATGCATGTATGATGTAGGACATGGCAAAGGTGCAATGCAATTAGGTCATATTAAGTGGAACCGGGGTCCCGACAATTAATTAAATGGTTCGAGTTATTTAGAACCCCCGCAATTTAAATGTTGTAATAACAGGGCAAGATAAGTTACCGGTTCGCTACACAAGTTTAAATGAGGCCAATATAAGACTAGATTTGCCCGCATATGGGCCCATATTTAATTAGGTGAATCGGCATAAGGCCCCCAAACCACATAAATATGTATGCATGCATGAACAATTTAGTATGCGACAGGTTGCATTATATTATCAAAATAGGGTTTTCGGGAAGGGTTTCACACATTAGGGTTCGACGATCTTGGGGTTCCGGGGTTCGGGGTCCGGTCTCAGGGTTCAGGGTTCGACGGGATCGTTCCCGGATAACGGAGGTAGATCTTGGCGCATCCGTGGTCTTCGGGTCATATCGACGGTCATGGCATATCGAACTACTCGCGTCCTCGGTAGATCTTGTTGACTCCACTCCGAAGACCTTGTCGTTCTGCAGCGGAGATCATGGGGTCATCGGGGTCCGGGTCTTGGTCGGGTCGCCAGGATTGGTCTTCGGAATCGACGATCTTGGCGTTCGGGTTCTTGACTTGGTATCCGAGACGCAGGTCTTGTCGCATGTGTGGTTGCCGGGTCCGCGACGTGGGCTTCGAGTATGGCGGCACATGTCGAAGATCTTGTCGATGTAGTCCCGTTAGGCGTTCACGAGCATCTTGGTGGTACTTGCATCTACGGAAGATCTTGGCCATGCAGAACTTGTGTTGAACACGCTGCTGGCAAGCACGGGGCGGGCGCGGCTGACCCAGACGGCGGCCAACGATGACGACACGGAGAGGAGGCGGCCTCGACGGGGCGTCAGGGACTCGTGCGGTGGCACTGGTGGCTCGCGGAGCTGCAGGGCGGCGGAGACGGACGCAGGCGGGCGGAGCTCGGAGCCGGGAGGAGGAGAAGAGGCGGGTTCGGCGGGGTGCTGCCGTGGTCGGCGGCGTGGCTCGGCGCGCGGGACCGGGGCGGCGGCGCACGCAGGGGAGAGGAGGCCGGCGGGGAGGAGAGGAGGGGCAGACGCGGGAGGAGGCCGTCTCGAGCACGCGGAGGGGCGGCGCCGCTGCAGAGGGTGAAGGCGGGGCGCGACGGCGGGGACGGACCGGCAGCGGAGGACGGGGGCGACGGAGACGACACAGGGCAACGGCCGGGGGCAGCGCAGCGAGGTGGAGGCCGCGGGCGGCGGTGGAGGCGCGGAGGAGGCTGGCGGGCCGGCGGGCGCGCGGCGGCATCGGTGCTTGGGGCCACGCGGTGGCGGTGGAGGCCGGGAGAAGGGAAGAAGGGCGGCGGGAGAAGGCGGCTCGGTGGAGGCGAGCCGAGCGGGGCGGTGGCGCGGCCGGCTGCAGAGAGAAGGGAGGAAGAAGGCGAGGTCGGGGGAGCGGGGTGGATGGGGAGAGAGACGTGACGAGGTGGGGCTTGGGGTGGGGCCAGCAGGGAGGGTTGGCGTGCGTGGATGGTTCGGGGTGGGGCCCGGGTGCAGGGAGAGGTGGGCCTGGCGGTGGGTGTGGATGCATTGGGTGCTGGGGGGTGAGAGAGGAGGGAGTAGTGACGTGGCAGCTAGGGAGTGGTGGAGGGAGGGAGAGAGGTGAGGTGGCGAGAGCGGATTGGGTGGGGTGAGGTGGCTGGAGGGGTGGGTAGATTAGGACTGGCAGGAATAGATTTTGGGTGGACCGTTTGTAGGTAGTCTGGACCGATTGGGCCTCTGGCCTGACCGGTCGGATTGCCTCTCCGGACAAAATATTTTAGTGCTTTAATTTTTATTTGTAAAACATTTTTGTAAATACTTTTTAGACAAATAAAGGATCTGACCAGACCGATGTTTTAATTTGAGATAAGGACGGGGGGTTATTTAGAAACAAAACTAGGCGTTTCGAAAATAGTCTCAGACAAACAATGCATGATGATGACGATGCAATGCACAAAAACAACGCGATTTTCTAATAGTGGTTTTTGCGGGATGCCACACCCCTCCAGGGACTTTTGGTGTAACTCCGGACCACACCGGAGAATCCGGTGTTTTCACACCGGAGACTCCGATCTGGACCAAAATAGAGACAAACTTCAAATGGCGATATCTAGAGTTTTGAAACTCCGATTGACCCGAAACCAATTTTTTTTGGAAAGATAACAACAAGAGCTACCCAACAAAAATATTGAATACCACCAAGTGAGAACATTTCATGTATTATAATGTGAGATACCTCCCTTGGTATAAGACATTTCATGGTTTTGGCCACAACCCATAAGCTTCCCAAAATACGCTCAACTCCTTCTTAGATACCTCGTTTAAGACATTGTTTAATATCGCACTTTGTTATATTAATAATTAGCTTTTGGAAAGATGAAAAGCTTATTTCCTAGACTATATTAGTCTCAGTCCATGTTTTTCATTTCAGATTCAATTTTGCGCAGTTTTCCATAAAATAAGAATAACTTTCTCATACAAAGTATGCTCTCGACACATGATCTTTCATCTAAAACTTTTTGTGAAACATTAAGATAGAGCAACTACAATACCCTGCGCTACTATGAGGAGCTTCCCACTTTGATATACTAACTTAGAGCATCCCAACGGTGGGGAGAAAATGACCTTTTGATGTCCGTTTAGCTGTCCACGAACAACAAGTTCCCAAAACCAGCTCCTAACCGGGGGAGAAAACGGTCCACATTCTCTATACGGGCTCATTCGCGGCCCAATTTTGCGCGGTGTTTGTGCTTGCACGTGTCCGCCGTGGACTGATTCAGTGTCTTCACGTGTCCGCCCCGGGGCCACATGTCACTAACACCAAACATTTTTTCCATTGAAATTAAAAGATTTTATAGATACATGGTGCTGACAGTTCACCTAACTACTAGTTGCCAGAGTTCGGCCCGGTGAGGACGCAAGCAATCTACCCTCTGCCTACAGGTTGGCTGAGTTATGGGGAGTGATGACGTATAGGCTGCTTCCCGTGTTCTCCACCGGCGACCGTAGGTCATCCAGTGCCGATGTGGCTGCCCTCGCTCGCGCCCTCCTCGTAGAACTCTCGATGCATGCCGCCGATGCGCCTCCGCCATCGGGGTGCGCTGCTGGCAGTGCCGCTGGTACTTCCCAACCACCATTGCCTCGGCGACATGTAGTAGGAGGTCGTTGTAGCGGTCGAACTTGTCAGTGTCATCCTGCTCAACGTCGAGCTCCTCCTCAATGACCTCCTGCGCGATGAGTACCCGCGCCTCCACGGCCCCCCGCTCGGCGTGCTGCTTCTCCATAGCCTCCTGCTCGGTGGACATGAAGCGGCGACCCTTCTCCTCCTGCACGGCCGTCTGGAAGGATGCGAGAAGTGCCCCTGATCAATGGTCTCCTCACTGCCATCGACATTGTCGAGAAAGTCTAGCTCCTTAGTGTCCTTTTCTGCCGGCTGGTCTTCCTGGTGGCTCCCAAGTGCAGGAGATCAGTTGTAGTACTTTTAAATAAGAAAGGTTGCCGAACCCACGAGGAGATGAAGGTATTAGTTAGTAAATTTTACTAGTAAAACAATAAAAGGGTGAAGTGGTTTTAGTGTTTTGGGTTTGTAGTTTGCAGTAAAATAAAGTATTAAAAGTAAATAGCAACAACTAACTGCTCTCAATGAGAGAAATCCCTACCCTATATGCATCAAGAGTACAAGCTCAAGTGTGTATAAACTTATATGTGACAAGTGTTCCTGAGGGCGACATGGATCTACTTAGCATTCAAATTTCTACATAACATGGTGAACATATCGTGAAGTTTCATTTCTTTAGGGCGGAGTCTAAATTAGGTGCAGCCATGGATATGAGCAAATATACCCTTTATGATGGGGCCTAAAGCCATTTTCATGAGCAAGTATAGAAATTATTAAGACATAAATGTCCCATCATAGCAGTTTGTTTATTGGTCCCCGAACATAAATCCCTCTAATGCAATTCAAAGTATTGGAAAACGGTTTCTGTAATTCCTTCTCTTCCAACCCTTATCATTGCATTAGAGTGTAGTCCTACGAGCCCATATAGGTGAAGCAATATGTATTCGATGTTCGCATAAAATCATTATAGAACCATATAAAAGATAAAAACTTGACCGAAAACTCATTGCATATTAGGAAACCATAGCCAATTTATCCTATGCCCTCAGGAACACGGGGATCTACTCACAAGTGACAAACATGATATGGATCAGTGGCATATGTATTACAACACAATATGAAAATATAATGTCTCCACCAAATAAATACAAGTTGTTAATCACAAACATGCAAATAACACTTAAACAATATCCGAGGGTTCAATCAATCACAAACTATGAGGGGATTCAATCAATCACAAATAATATCCGGGGTTTCAATCAATCACAAACAATATCCGGGGAACAAGGTAGATCTTGGAGATGGAGATAGTGCTGATGATGGTGCTGATGGAGAGGCCTCCTCCTACACCAAGGAGGAGTGGTGATGACGATGGCTTCGATTTCCCCCTCACCAGAGGCTCCGGTGCTGCAGGACCTACCCTCTTCCGGAGTAGGAGAGGACTTTCACCTCCACCGCCGCCTCTATAAATCATGGAAAAAATATGGCATCGGTTTTCTGGCGAGATGGAGGAATCTGTAAAAAAGAGGAGCCGAGGCGACGCTCGTGGGACAAACGAGCAGGGGTGGCGCGCCCAACAAGGTAGGGAGCGCCACCTAGGCTCTTTTGGGCCCAGTAGCTCCTCTCGCTTGATTCTTTCACTCACAGTCCTTCTCCAGGTGAAAAACTAATTAGGTATTTTTCCTTTGATTTTTAGGTGTCCAGAAGGTTCTTGAAACAACAAAATACGAAAAAGAAGATTTTCCGCCTCTTAGAAATTAAATACCAATAAGAGAAACTGTGTAGGAAAGTCCCCTAAATCAACTTAAAAGACATAAATAATGGAGGAACATGGAAAATATCATTCAAAACAGATCATATAAGTCAATACATTGATGATGTAAAATGTTCCTATCACTTCCTTGTCGTCGATGTCGTCGAGGAACTTGAGCTCCTCCATGACCTCCTCTAGTGTCTAGTTCTCCACTGTATGGTCCTCTTATGACAACGAGTTTTAGACATGCGCCTCGAACTCAGCACCGCATGCCCTCGGTGGCGAGGTCGGGTAGCGAGCACGGGCGGAAGAGGACAACGTGGCAGGCAATGAAGCATGGTGGATGGTGGCTTGTGTGTCCTGCCGTCGCCGCAACCCCCTATTTGTAGCCTAGTGCGGCAAATGGTAGAAAAGGCACGCGGGAACCTGTCCACCTCATGCGGGAAGCCTGGCCACCGACACGATGGCCTATCTGCCATTGGAGGTGCTGGCTAGATAGGGATGGACGAAAGTCAAGAAAAATAAATGCTCCCTCCATTGGATGCGCGCAGATAAATAAGGACAACACGTCAGGGGCGCCTTAAATGAATAAAGTCGGTCATATTTGGTGTTTGATTTGCTTTCACACTGTGTATACCCTTAGTAACACAGTCGGCGGCTCAAAAAAACCCATTTATGGTTCCTTCCCTCCTCTGGTGACACCATCAGTCTGCTCCGCCTCCGATGGCCTTAAGGCCTTAGAGGCGTGGTAGACTGCGGTCTCTCGCCGGCGGGAGGTTTTTGTTCTTCGATTAGGTTATTTTTTCGTGTCTTTTTCTGGATGTTGAGGTGATGGCTACATTCTGAAGTCAGAATAAAATCCTCCCCACTCTATCCTCGCTCCGATGGTGCTCCTAGCGTCGACGGAGGGCGCGTGGCACTACTAGAGAAAACCTTATGCGAGGCGCACCTAAAAGCATATGCGAGGTGCATATCGTATGCGCCTCTAGCTTTGAGTCTCGCCTATTTTTTATGTGCCTCCTATACTTCACATATGCGAGGCGCATATCGATATGCGCCTCCTATATTATGCATATGCGATGCGCATATTGATATGCGCCTCCGATACTCTACATATGCGTCTCCCATATTGTGCATATGCGAGGCACATATTGATTCGAATGCGCCTCGTATATTATTTTTAAATTTCAAAAAAGGCGGCCAGATCTAGATCTGGCCAGAATTTCGTCGGAGCTCGTCGGAGACCATGCCCGTGGCCACAACCTACCACCGCAGGCATGTGCGGGAGGCCATGTCCATGGGGATCACCGGAGATGGTGGAGGATGAGGCCACCGGAGGTGTAGGAGGAGATGGTCGGTGTGGTTGTGGAGGCCATGGCTGGAGTGGTCGCCGGAGGAGGAGGAGGTCGGCGGAGGAGGAGAAGGTCGCCGAAGGAAGAGGAGGAGGAGGATAGTGGAGGAGGAGGAGAGTGGAGAAGGAGGAGGAGAAGGGGAGAAGAAGGAGAGATGGAGGAGAAGGAGAAGGAGGATAGGTGGAGGAGAAGGAGAAGGAGAAGGAGGAGAGGTGGTAGGTGTTATATAGGTGTGGTAGGTGGCTGTTTCGAATTTGAATCCGGTTAGGTTATAGGAGGCGCATATTGCTTCATATGTGTTCCTATACTTCAAACTATAGGAGGCACATATTGCTCCATATGTGCCTCCTATACTTCGAACTATAGGAGGCTCATATGACCATATGCGCCTCGCCTATGCGGCCATCGACCTCCACCCGGGCCCACATGAGTTACTTGAGGCGCACTCTAGAGGAGCAAGAGACTTCACTTACATATGAGTGTCAACCAATGAAGGTTGAGAGAGCTTCTATGGTGAATCAATGGGGGAAATGAGGTGGGGAGGAGGAGGGGGGCGACCAGATTTGTCTTGGTGGAGGAGGAAGAAATGAGACAAGTGAGTGGTGTGGTAGTTGGCTCCATGTGTAAAAAGCTGAAAAAAGGTGGTGCCAGGTTATAGAAGGCGCATATTGCACAATATGTGCCTCCTATAATTCAAACTATATGAGACGCATATAGCAATATGCGCCTCGCATATGCGGCCACCTACCTCCACCTGGGCTCGCAGGAGTTACTTGAGGCACATATGACCATATGCGCCTCACATATTATAAAATATAGGAGACGCATATGACCATATGTGCCTGCATATTCGAGCATCTACCAACACGCGGGCCCACACAGATTATGCGAGGCGCATTCTGGCCAGATGCGCCTCGCCTATCTGATATATAGGAGACGCATGTGCTAGAATGCACCTCGCATAATCTGAGGCTGCTTGATTTCGTCCGTACAGGGATTATAGGAGGCGCCTCATCTATTTTTATACTAGAGGCGCATGGAGAAGGAGTGCGCCTCGCCTATTTTATAGGAGGTACATACGGTTCAAATGTGTCTCTTATAAGCATGTCTCCTATAGCCTTTTCTCTAGTAGTGTGGATTCATGTGTCCGACTGATCTCCTGGGATCTAGTCGTTTTTCGTGTTAATTTTAGGCTAGTCACAATCTACTGATGTCATCATTGGCGATGGTTACTGCTTTAGTTCGCTGGTTCTTTGGACCTTAGCATGACGACTTTCCGTCTGTCTTCTACAACAAGCTCTACTACGTGGAGGGATAAGGACGATGGCGCGCTTTCAGCTCGTGCTATTGTTTGTAATCTTCGCTAGGTGATCCATCGACCTATTTGTAAATTTTATTATTTTTAGACCTGTTTGTACTACTGTTGATGATTATTAATAGATCGGTGGAATTTTCGTAAAAAAAAACACAAAAACACAAAAATGATATTATTATCCCATGCAACACGGGCCTTTTATACGCTGGGAAGGGAACACTCCCAATTCCATCCACACCTCCACGGTGTTTGGACCGTGAGAATTGCGGACACGGCCCATCAATAAAAGCCTTTCGGCGAAGGAAAAGCAATTCAACCCGACCCACCTACTCGCCCGCCGTCAACTACAGCGAGCGCCTCCTCGCTTCCTCCGCCTCGGCCCATCCACCCACGTCGACGACGAGCTCATCTCTTGTCTCGTCTCCGCCCCACGCGACGCCACCGCCGCGTTGCCGGTCGCCGCCCCACCGCCCCCCCAAGTAGGACGTAAGCTAGTCTACTCCGCCCGGTCCCGATGGCTGAGGAGCTGGTGCTGGACACGGCGATCCGGGACTGGGTCCTCATCCCGCTCTCCGTGGTCATGGTGCTCATTGGCGTGCTCCGATACTTCGTCTCCAAGCTCATGCGCTCCCCGCCGTCGGCCTCCCCGTCCCCCGACCCCAAGACCGTCAAGGAGGGGTGCGTGCTCCCGTCCTCTCTCCCCAATTCCGTCCCGATCTGGTCCCCGATTCGCTCGATCCGAGCGATCTGGATCGAGGAACTACATGAGGCGAATTTTTCTGTCCGAGAGATTTGATAATGGGAGCGGATTAGCTGCTGTTGCTGCCGCGGAGCCGTTGTGTGCCGATGTAGCTGATGCGAGGGTTTTGCTTTATGCAGGCAGGTGGTCGTAAGGGCGAGGAACCTGAGGACCAGCTCGCAGTTCATCCCCGCTAAGGCCTTCAAGGCTCGCAAGCTTTATTACACCGACGGGGTAATTCCACTTGAAGCATCTTTGTTTACTTATAATTCCCAATTTAGGAAAGATCAGTATCCCGTAGGGCTTTGCCTGTAATACTTGGGACTTCGAATAAAGTGTACAAAATCTGTAGTGTGATGGAACTCACAGAGTTAAGGAACTGCATGGTTGACTTGATGATGCTTACTTGAATTTCACGTGTTTCTTCTTCCGAAAGTGTTCCATCGCTATGGTTGAGTGTATACCATTGTTGACGTTCTCGAGTGCATTGCAGGAAAGAGGATTGCTTCATGTTCCCAAAGAAGACGCGCAGAAGGCTCAGGCGGCTATGTTTTCAGATCCAAACATGGCCATGGACATGATGAAGAAGAATCTCTCCATGATAGTTCCACAGGTTCGGAGATGTGCATATCGATTTATTTTTTGCCGTAATTATGACATTACCTCCTATTAACAGATCATATCTTCCTTTTGCAGACACTTACGTTTGCATGGGTGAACTTCTTCTTTTCAGGTTTTGTAGCAGGTATGTGCATTACTGTTTATACTGCTGTGATACTTGTTCTACTTCCTATGTCATTTCCATGCTCTACATTTATATCATGCTGTTGTCAGATCACCACTTTTAGCAACTAATTACAAATGTCATTAACTTTGAAGGAAGTTAATATCTGTTGTTTATCCTCACAATCGTATATAATGTGCATCGAACATTTGATAGTGCATGAGTAGATTCAACATGCTTCCCTTGCTTACATGAAGAGAAATGCCCTTTTGCATGAAAAAACCGGGACTGTTTTTGTGCTTGGAACCTGTTACTGATCATCAATGACAAAATTTGCATATGAAGTTGCAAGAAGTATTTTTGTTGATGCTCGTCATCTGGAACAGTAATAAATGGGAGATGATGGTGTGCTATCAGCTTGAGTTATCTCTTCTTTCTGTATACATTTTGAAACCTGTAATTCAACTGTTCAAGTACATTTTGCCAGTATGTGCTTTTCACTGTCTTCTGGCTGTGATCATAGGGTTTTTGGTAATAAAATTCTGACAGGAACATGGTTTTTTAAGATTTTCAAAGTTTATAATAAGATTGAAAGGACTGGTAGCTGATGTATAGCGATATGCATTATCCTTTTCTGTTCTGATGATCTTACCCTTGGACTCACATATCCGCCAATCTCTTTTCAGCCAAAATTCCCTTCCCATTGACCCAAAGATTCAGGGGAATGCTGCAAAACGGGATAGACCTTAGCACTGTTGATGTGAGCTATGTTAGCAGCCGTTCATGGTGCGTATAAGCTAACCTTTTGGTTCCAAGAAAGGAATGATATAGGTTACATAACAACCTGCATGATCTAAATGCCTTAACTGTTGGCTCTTATGATTAGGTACTTCCTCAATTTATTTGGCTTGAGAGGTCTTTTCAGTTTGATCCTTGGTGAAGAAAATGGTTAGTTCTACCTGTACTCAAAACTGTTAAAGTGTCTATTGGGTTGTCTTGACCTCTATCTCGTCTTGGAGCCTTAAGATTTGTGCATGACATGCAGCTACTGACGATGCCCAAAAGATGATGCAGATGGGTGGTGGAATGGGCTTCAACCCAGCAATGGTACGACACCCTTTGTCTTTTAATGGGATTTGTGTTTCTTGCCCCCATCTGAGATTATATATGCACAGCGGAACAGTTGCAGTTTTTCACATGCATAAGATAACACACATTTTTTTATGCACTGCAGTTAGTTCTACCTTCTAATCAAATTCATTTAATTTAAACAAAACCTGTATAGCTTGAAGAATCTTGTATGGATGATATTCGAAACTTTGAATTGTATCCAGTGTTGCATATATTGTGAAGATGACTTGCATAATGAGATTACTGGTGACTGCTGTTAATTAGAGACCTCTGATGGACTGTCGTTCAGCTTGGCTAGCTTTTCTAATTTTTTATTGCAATACCACCTCAGTTTTCAGCTGCTTTACAAAATCTGTTTTACGATCCAAAATATCTCTTTTTGTGTGGTTATGTTGTGTCCTTAGATCTAGGAAAAATTGTAGCAGTTCAGCAATACACATGGCTTTACTGTTCTGCCGCTTAGGTTACAAAGCATCGCAATCTTCTTGATGTTTGACTATATTTGGACTGTTTCTCTTATTGTCGGTTTCACCAAAATATCTTTACAAACTTTGATTAGACAGAAAAGATCTCACTGTTTTCATTTGCGATTTGCAGAGTTTGGGCGCAGAGAAAGACAGCCTTGATATCATCCAGCACGACTGGGCTCTACCGAAGATGGAACATCACGCCGAAGAGGTCTTGAGGAAACTACTGAAGAAATGACCTGAACAAAGCTGTACTACGACTCGCAAGTTTTGTTTTTAGCTTGTCGACTGATCAGACAGTTATACATCTGTAATTGTATTATTTATTGTTTACGAGCTAAGCAGTCTTCTCTGGGAGCACTAGTAGGAAAAGGTTGTACTGTATTTGATTACAGTTTCTCCATACTGGGCTGCTTTCGTTAATCATGTTATAGTTTGTGATACCGATTAAATTTGTCATCTTATGCGCATCCTGTTTTGTTGACTGGTGTTTATGAAGGATTTGTGCTGCTCAATGTTGCCATGGTGTATATACAATATGGTCACGTACACACGTATTTACATACTGGTTCAAATACTACTGTATATATTTCCTTGCACTTCACCAGTCTACTTGCATACGTATTTACATACTGATTCAAATACTACTTGCGATACTGGATCTACTTACACACACCACGATACTGCATCAGTCTACTTGCACACATCACATCACCAGGTGAACCATCCAGATGGTTCATCCTCACATGACCGGGTAGCTGGCGAGCAGCGCGATGCCGCACAGGCCGGTGGGAGCGCCGGCGTCGCGCTGCAGGCGGATGTAGCCGGCCTCGCCCCACTCTGCCCCCCATGAATTCTTAACAATCCAGTACTTCTCCACCGGCTTGTCAGCCCCTGTCGTGTTGGTCTCGCCGTATCCCACCACGGTGACGCCATGGTTCACCTGGGCAGTGCATGGCCCGTCGAAGACCCCGCCGCCGTAGAGCTGCCACACGAATCCCCCGGCGTCGACGGCCACCGACACGGGCTGCTTCACGGCGGCCTTCAGCAGGTCGGCCTCGCTGTTGGCCGTGACGTTCTTGTACCCAGTAATGCTCACCGTGGTCTCATTGAGCTTCGCCGTGTTGCAGACTCCGTTGACGCCCAGGTACGGGTAGCTTGCCTCGGTGGTGAGGCCGTGGTTGTCCATGACGAACTCGAAGGCCCAGCTCATGAACCCGCCGGCGCACCCCACGGCCTCCGAGTCGCAGTCCACCAGCTCCTGCTCCGACAGCGACACCAGCTTCCCCTTCTTGATCTGGTTCAGCCCCTCTATGGCCGCCACTGCCGAGAACGCCCAGCAAGAACCTGCACGCACAACGCCCCTCTATGACCATTAATCTCCATCATTTCAGACATATAAATATATAGGTAGAATTTTAGTTAGCAACACACCACAACTCCCTTGGTTCTTCACCGGCACCACCGCCCCTTTCTTCCTCCAGTCCACCTCCTTCGGCGGAGTGCTATCATCACTGTCGCTCTCTTTCTCAGGGACCGTCACCTGTGAACATGATCATCCAAGACCAGAACATTTGCGTCACGCGACAACATAGTACCAAACTCTGAATGATGATCCAGGAATCAGAACTATCAAACACGTACATACATAATTCAGTAGAGAGAGGAAACTAACAGGGGCCAAAGTTTCTCCTCTGGGATCGCGCCGGCCGGTTCTCCCTCCTGGCGCTCCCAAGCCGAGCACCTTGGCCCTGTACTCCTCGTTCGTCAGGTCGGCGAACTTGGTATCGGTCAGCGTGTAGCTATGGCTGCCGGAGTTGAACTCCTCAATGAGCTCAACGTTCTTCCTGTACACCTCGATCCTTCTCTGCTTCTCGCCCGCGTCGGTGTAGGCCCGGCCGTGCTTGACCATCCACCGATCAAACCTCCTGACCATCGCTGGATCTTCATCGGCTATTGCGAGAGGGGCACAGGCCGCGACGAGCAGCAGGAGAAGCATGGATGGCCTGGCCATTGCTGGAGATGTCTGTTCTTTCAAGCAATGTTGCCCTGAGGCGGAGTAGGATGCATGAGCAGGTCGTTATGGCCTGTTTTATAATTTCATTCCGTTTCGTTATATTGTATTTAGTCCGTTTATCATTCCTTGTGTGTGATTTGGAGGTGGTCTGTTGTGCAAGCATGCACAACTGCATGAGATCTGCGCTGGAAAGAGCAGTAGGCTGTGCTGCATTCGTCTGGCACCTCAGAGGCTCAGAAAGATTACGCCACACCTTACAGAGCTACACACAGACCTGTAAGTTCCATCCTCCAGGTCTTTGACTCTCCTTCACGAATGAAGAGCTACCATGCGGCGGCGCCGCCTGTTTTCTAAATCAGAAAACACCAATCTAACTGCATTGCCGCTTGCAGGGATCAACACTGCTGGTACTGCAATATCAAAGCATCTTGTGAGCCCAAATGCTTTGCACAATACTCTCAAAACTTAATACCAAAATTATCATCATCATGATTTATTTTTCTTGAACGGGCAAATGACACGTAGGTAGGGTAGTCTACTGCGAGGCTAAATCATCATCAGAGACACGTCGTCGTCGACAGGGTACAGCGTTGCTAGAGGGAATTGCACAAAACACCAGTCATTGGGGCACTTGAGCTGTTAAAAATTTCCATATAAAACCTAAACTACTGATGGACATTGTTGCAGAGAGCACAAATCAGAGGCTAGACCCATTTAACAGTTATTCTGACAGGTTGGGTCCGTTATTGCCCAAGTACAAACCAAATTTTCGGGCATGGCCAAGAAAAAGGTTAAAAATCATACAAAAATAAATATTCATAAAAATGTATTCCTTGTGCATGCCTTTTAGGCTGTAGTAGACTAATTTTTTAAGAAACATAGATGATTACCAAAAAAATGTGGTCAGATTGTTTTTGCAAAATAAAACTTGATAAAAAGAAAACCACAGAAAAAACTATATGTCCAAAAAAATATGAATATTTGTATGGGAGCGAATAATTCTCAGTCGACCGAGAATAACTTAATTCTCAGATGATCAGATTGGCAGGAACGCGGAAATCGACATGGACGACAGTGTTATCAAATCTAGAAAGAAAGAGGACCTCCTAATTGATTTAGTTGAAGCCTTCGCTAGCCTGCGTGCTTATATAGCATGAAGCCCAATCCCGAGAACTGTGTCCTCGGTGTTCCATCCAGAAACTTAATCGGCTTCATTGTGTCTAAGCGCGACACAGAGGCAAATCCCTACAAAGCCGACGGAATCATGAAGATGCTCGACCACCCTCAGCCGTTTTCATATCTCGACTTGGGTAGAATGCCATGCCACTCTACAAAATCCTCAAGAAGATGGACAACTTCACCTAGACACCCAAGACCCAGATTCCCAGAATGTCTTCGACAAACTCAAACAGATGTTGTCATTGGCCTAGGCTTAGAGGATGACACTATGAATTTCCGTTCAACGGTACCAACTTGTAATTGGGTAAGAATTTGAGTTTATTTGCAAATATGTAGTGGCGCCTATCACTTAGTACCTAAATCCGACCCATCTCCCCCACCCAGCTTCTTCGACTGCGCCGCCCCTCCATTCTGGCCTCCACAGGCCAGAATTTGAGTCAACTAATTTGGGTCAGAGAGGGAGTACTTATTTCCAGTGAAAAGCTGTTTTAGTCAAAAATCAGTCTACAAGGGTAACCAATGTATCATGCTCCCGCAAGTTCTTGTTTGTTGCGGTGGTAGGGCTCACCTGAACCTCATCGTCTTGTCCTTGATGCTCACGAGCGTATCATAGACACACCACGGAAAACTAATGAGGTGTGGCCGCTCATATCCTTGGTTGTAACAACCCCAGTACTCCGGGTGATAGGTCACATGGTACCAAGCAGACGCCTTGGCTGCCTGATGACACCAATCCTCCGCATGCATCTCGCCAAACCATGACCTCGCTTCTCTCTGCAGAGAGCTCACCGCACTCGCAATAGCCTCGGCATCGGTGCTCCTGCTGAAATTCTTGGCAATCATGAGAACACATCCGCTGATGATCTCAGCCTCGGTTTTTATCCCGTAGTGGTCCATCAGGTTTCCCAGCTTGAAGTCATACTCTTCCTTGAACCACACAGCTTCTTGGATGTGATATTGGTAGCCATCGACGATGAGATCAGCGTCGTAGGAAATTCTCGCCACATCCTTTGTGAAGTGGTAGACAAGAGGGTTATGCCACTTGATTTCCCTGTAGAGCTTCCCGATGATTCCCTTGGATGCATAGGTCTCTCTGTCATGCTTCTCCATGAAATCAGGGTACTCCTTCACGTGAAGATGAGGTGGGATCTTAGCCGGCACTCCTGTCTTTGGGAAGTCGACAGCGATTGAGAAGAGCTTGGCGAGCTCAATGCAAGGTGCGCTCTCGGCCTTGAGGGGATCCTTGTCCGCAAAGACTACGTGTGCGTTGGCGATCATCCCCAGACTCTCGTTAACTATGTAATCTGCAAAATATTCATGTACTTCCTCTATCTGGACATCATGGTCTAGTATCTCTGTTGGTGCTGGAGTATAGTCCATCGGGGCCACCATACAAGTTGGAATGAGATCTGGGTCCCAAGAAACAAAATATATGTCCCCATCAAGATCGCTTCCTGAGCACTCATTAGGATGAGGCCTTGGCCCTTGCTGCGGGAACACAACACAGTTGACCATGTGGTGTAGGGCAGGGACATCAACAGCCTGGAGAATACGGACATCACCCGGGTGGAGGCAAGGGTTTTTGGCAACCACAACTTTTCCCGTCACAAGTTTCTTCTCACTGTCATTTGCAGTACAAGAGGCTTGCACAAATACCTCTCCATACCTCAATGTGCAGGTTTCATCCAAACATCCCATCATGGCTTGTCCTTGTGGGATGAATATCCTTGACTTTCTTTTCAGTTCTAGCAAATTGAATGCTCTCAAGTTTTGCAGCACCATAGATAGAAATGGCTCAAGATCAGGCTGGTAGCCGCAGAAAAGCAATCCTTTAACGGTATTGCTTATTTGTCCCATGGGCATAACTTCAACTGCGTCAATAGCAGCTTGTGGTTCAATAGTCATTCTGTTCAGCCGCTCCACAGCTTCGCGTTGTTTCAGTTCAAAGATGCTATCTCTCACTCCAAGGGTCGAAAGAAGAGTGATCAACTGCCGGTTCAGGAAGCATGGCTGGTACTTGCTGTAGGCGATGACATCCAGTGTGATATTCTCCGACTGAAACTTCAACATGCTTTTTCTTAACGAAAGTTTCCAGTGCGACCTTGGGTCAACCGCAACGACCCCTTTATAACCTCCATACCTTATCTGGAAAGCCGAAGGAGTATACTTCAGTTTGCACTTCATGGCCACTTGTCTTGCACAATCAGCTGAAATCTTTCCAATTCCATCAGAAAATTCATATTTTGTACCATTCTTAATATCTGGAATTTCTTCCACCTCATACTTGTGTACCTTCAAGGTTTCTGTTGAGGCGCTAAAAGATTGACCAAGCCTTGTAGCATATTTTGCAACATTTCTGATACCAGCGAAGCTCCCCATCCACTGCCTGATTCCACTGGCAGATAACCCAGGGCGAGAAGCAAACATCCATGCAGAATTATCTCGGAGTTGGCTTGAAGAAAATGCTAGAAACTCAAACTTCTTGTCACCAATGGTGATGCCAGCGGAAAGGACTGACAAAATTCTGTCATATAGAGCAGTTCTCCGGGAAGCTGCAGAGCGAGGTGCTATGTCTGCTGAGCGAAGCTTCTCAAAGTCCTCGTCAAGAAATGAAATCCGAAGGAAGTTTTCTAAGTCAGTAGCATAATGCCGTATAACACGATTGGAGACATTAATCTCAGGACCACAAAAGTACATTTTGGCAGGGGTAACTTGCACCTTGTAGACCCGAACCAGCCCATCATCATCATCCAGAGATATGTTAGGCAATGTTATCCTGGAGCGTGATCTCTGAAATATTGAGTACTGTTCAGACAACCAGCTTGTTGGATTCAAGCAGGTCTTTCTATGATATAGCAACTTCTCAAGTGCAAGCTTTGTGTCTTCAATACATTGAAATGATGGACTGACCAAACGGAAGAAGTTGTCATTAAGTGTTGGCCCACTGAGTATTCCATTCTGAACCAAGCGGTTGATAGTGAAGAGTATCTCATAGGGAATATCAGTGTAACGGTGAGATTTCACAACGGGAACAAAGCAATTATGGCAAGAATATGGATACCCTCTCCAGCAAAGAAAGTCAGAATTGTGCTCTCTATAGTAAACAAAGTAGTCACCAATGTTTGGGAGACCACACTGATATGGTACCTCTAGACACAGAATATAGGATTGCCCAATGCTAGCTAATGGACTAAAATCAGTTGTTCTGGTCCATTGGTCATCTTTTTCATCCCTAAAATAGTTGAAGCGTGGATCTTCATACATAAGGCCAGAACAGCATGGCATGGGTTCATAAATTTTTGGAGCAGCCCGTACCTCAATCAGTAGGGACTTTGTTAGTGACCTAGGAGATGGTGGACGGTAAAGCTGGATCTCCCGTATGCTCTCGTAGGAAATCTCAAGTTTGTATTTCTTTGAGTCGTGTAACATGTAAAAGTAAATCTTTTCCATGCCAAATCCAAACTCAACTGAGACTCTTCTTCCAGTCCACAAGACAGACATAACTGTTTCGCTCAGCGGGCAGCCAAAATGCAGCGTTGCATCATGTAGAGTAAAGATAGTAGTTCTTGGTCTTGGAACAATGTCATGTTCTGCAATCCTGAGTTTCAGATGATAACCTCCAATGCGAAGCACATTTCTTTGAGCCTGATACTGTAGCAGGGAAGCATGTGCCTCGGTTTGAAACTGAACAATAGCAAAAGGTCTTGAAGTTGCAGAGATATTCCTTGGGTGCCTGAGAATGGCTGCATAGACTGTGCCGGCACCAGCAACTCGTTCTAACAAATTCTTCACCTTGTCGGCATTGTCAGCTCGACGAAAACCATATAGCTGAATGGTCTTTCCACCCATGGTGATGTTTCGTATCAAAACTACATGAGCACATAACCATTGTTGAGTGTATGTGCATGCATATCTCTCTGAAGAAACTACATACTATATGACTGGTATTCTCCTTTTATTTTTACATGAAAGTATATAAATAAGCAACATGGTATTGTAGACTCTCTTCGCTCCAAAATATATAGTAGGAGTATAATGGATTAAATAAAAATTGGTAGCCTAACTACTCTATATTAATACTAGCATAATATCCATGCGTTGCCACATAAATAACAAATAGATTTAGTTTCTATCTATAAGAAAAAACAAGAATACAAAAATCACTTCCATGTTTTATCTTCTATTACAGCAGGTACTAACCAGTCTCCCGTATAAGGAGTACAACAACTACTCTGTTGTAATATTCTAGTTTCATCTTTCCTACTGTTCCTTTATTCCTCTTCTTTTCTTTTTTGCATATTTGATCCCTATCTACTACTATACTTTTTTTTTACTGAAGTTTAGGCATCAGTAGGGATTGCATCACGGAAGCTGAGATCAGCATAGAGGGTGATATTGCGACCGTCCTAGCACAAGCAAACAGGATTGACAGCGAGAAAACATAGCACAACTGATAGTGGTGTACCTTGTCTGATTCCAAAACACCCAATTCAACAATGTCTGATTCAATGTTGTGATTCATTTCTGCAATCGCAACAGAAAAAATAGTTAAACATCCAATACTCAGATTGTTCAAGAAATGATTCAGGATTGAATGCATAAAGTGTGGTATTGCTAGCATATTAGGATTACGCCCAGGTCAACCAATAAAAATACTAGTAGTATGTGTACTGTCCTAGCGCAAGCAAACATGAATATTTAGTTACAAAGTCCAAGCCCTCTCTGTATTACGTTTTTACCGAAAACCTGGAACCAACTTCTTTCTCCGAAAACTTATTAGATCTGCAGCACAGTGCTTACTTCTCTATGCTAATCTATATATATGCAGGAATGCACTTACAAACAAAGCAATCTCAACAAGTTTTTGAGTTAACAAACAGTACACAGTTTAGCCTTAAATTCAGAGATGTGGATAAAGAAATGATGGTGCAGATGCAGATGCTACCACACATCTACTACTTTTCTTTGTTTAGGTAGCTAGGACAAGAGAAGGCAGTATGTGCAAACTTTAGGATGATCAGAACAAAGAGAAATTCCACATCACATCAGCCATTTTGACTGAAGCTTCAATAGTAAAAAAAAAAGACCACCAATTCACCCCCACTACACCAACAGAACAGCTATCGCATCAATGGGCAACCAACCATGCATCTACGACAGACTGCCATTATCTAAAACAAGCGATTGTATCATCTATATATCCCGTTACCTTAGTGGAGCACGCGCGGACCAAGTTCCGGCGAAATCGACTGAAGGGCGAGACGGCGGCAATGTGCTCGTTCGAGCACCACAACTTGCAATTGAGCTGGGGTTTTCGTGGAGGCACTCGAGCTCCTTTCTATATGCGTCTTGGGCTTGCCGAAAGGGCAAAGCGGAGTCCATATCGGACATCTGCGCGTGGTCCGAGCAGAGTTCGTATAGGAGCAGAGCTTGTGTTAGAGTAGTTAACGGCCAGCGGAGGAGGGAGACGAGAGGGATGCCGGGGGATCGGGAAGCGGGCGGAGGGGCCATGCCTCGCTGGAGGAGGCGGTTCGCCGGAGGGTCGCCGGAGGTGGAGGAGCACGGGTGGGCGGCTGCCTTTGCGGGAGCGAACGAGCGAGCGAGGTAGTTGATACTCCCAAATTAACTGACCCAAATTTATTGTTTCGAGCGGAAGGTAGCTGATTTTTCTGAGTTGTAGTTGTAGGAGCAGCGTGTTTTTGGAATGTACTAATGCAAAATTATTATTTTTCCATGAATACAGCCTAAAAGGTGTATCAATTGTATAGAAGAAGAAGCAAGACAGCCGATACAACGTCAAAAGCTACACAATACAAACACGACGTCACACGGCTAACAAGACAACCCACATCAGCCAAGCTACAAGACTCGGCTTGCACCGTGTTCAGCCATGAATGGCGAGGAGGGGATACACTGAGCTTGTAGGACACGTCACGACCGAAGATGAACTTTAGGAGACCGACTCCAACTCCAAGATGGCATAAGCCAACGAATCACCTGCCCATAAGCGCCTAAGAGTCGGCGAGTGGATGGCGGGACCAAACTAGACATTAGGAGGCATCGACAATGAAGCACCAACAACGGTTTACATAGCGCCCCGAAAGCCCACACTCTCAGTAGGGCCAACACCGACTCCAACTGGCATATCAAGGACTCCACGGTCCACCTAGGAGACGCCTACAAGAAGGGGAACTACGCAACCACATCACCACCCCCGATCCTGAGGCCGGATCTAGGGTTCCCCCGACGCTTGAGGAGGGAAAGCACAGACAACGCCATGATGATGCCTCTAAGGAGGTGATGACGCCCGCGGGCATCGCCATTGTCAGCTTCATGCAAGGATTTTGCCTCGGTCCTACCGTCTACCCCAACACCCATCGGACACGTGTAGCAAAAAGAGTCATCCTTTGACCTCACGAACGAGAGGAGAGCAGGACCACCGTCTCACCACGACCAAAAGCAGGCTAGACTGTGAGATCCAACCCGTCGCCACCTGGCCCAGAGCCAACGACCCACCCAAGCCCATCTAGGCCGTGCACGAGACCGGAGCTCCAAGCCACAGCTACCGGGGCGTTGTCGCCACGAGAAGGTCGTCGTTCCCAACTCGCACCCACTGCTGAACCACATGCCACCAGGGAAAGTTGCTACCATCGCGCGAGGGAAAAGGCCCCGTTGCTGCAGCCATCGCCCGGGCTTCACCCGACGAGATCTCTGTTGATGGAGGGAGGGGACAAGGGGGGACGGGTCGGAGGTTGGCGGCATGGGCGCCTGCCATGTCGACTAGGGTTGGCGACGCGGGGTGAGGTGGGGCTTACTCGATATGTTGCTTCTAGGGAGGTCCTGTGACTCTAGGCTCGGAATCTCCATAATTAATTTATAACTCGTGTTTGGAATGTACCGTCCCAAAATTACTGGTTACAGTACAACCCATGTCTGTCATATGACAAAGGTTTACACAAACACATTGAATAAAATTCTGAAGTACGCTCTCTTATGCCGCACACGGATTTGACTGGCTAGGGCACCTAACAATCTCCAAGATGAGGAGACTATCATAATCAGCGGCGGAGCTTGCCCGTTCATGGAGCCTGGACAACGCCTTAGTGTACCCAGATTAATTAACATTTGCCCAAAAAAACAATCAGTTGAACTAGCTATTTTGCACTAAACTTCAAAGGAGACGGAGCAGCTGAGCCCGAGCAGCTGCCCGGGGTCGCCGGCCTCAAGCTCCGCCCCTGATCATAATCTCCCATCTCTGAACCAAGTAAGCATAGTATGAGTACACAAGTATTTTGCAAGCTACCAATGATTTTGTACTCTCTTCGGGAATAAGTGATTTGGGTTTAGTTAGATTTAAATGTATCTATACAAAAAACGTGTCTATATAAATGCGAATTTAGACAAATACAATTCACTTATTTTCAGACAAAGAGAGTAATATAAAAAATTATAAAATATTTAGCCTTATTTTAAAACACATATATCTAAACGTCTTTTAGTGTGTAGGTTTCAAACCTACACAAATTTTATCTCTAAGCATAGATCACAAGCTTGAATCATTCATGATCGCGAACACGCTTAACCTACTTAAATTTGCATGAAAAACACCCGTCACGCACCTATAAATTAAAAGTTTATACACCCATGAGGCTAAAAAACATATTCTCTAATCGCTCATATATCGATTTTGCTATTTCTCAGGCGCCGTTCTCAGTCATCTTGTTCACCGTTGGATTTTGATTCCAAGATTCGTGCATTCTGGTTGCAGTTTTTTGTTTGTAAATCATTCATGTTTCTATTTGATTGAGCCAGCCACATCAACTATTTCTCAGTCGTCTGAGACGTAGACGTTATATATATATATATATATATATATATATATATATATATATATATATATATGAACAAGCTATCATGTCGACTTGGCCTGGTTAGAATGACAGCTGCCGTGCACCTATAAATCGAAAGGTTTATACGACTAGGCCCGCACTACTAGAGAAAAGGCTATAGGAGACATGCTTATGCGAGACACATTTAGCATATGCGCCTCCTATAAAAATAGGCGATTCGCACTTTAGGATATGCGCCTCTAGTATAAAAATAGGCGAGGCGTATATGATAAGAATGCGCCTCCTATAATCCCTGTACGGACAGAATCTAGCAGCCCCATATTATGCGAGGCGCATTCTAGTCATATGCGCCTCCTATATATCAGATAGGCGAGGCGCATATGGACAGAATGCGCCTCGCATATTTTGTGTGGGCCCGCATGTTGGTAGGTGCACGAATATGCGAGGCGCATATGGCTATATGCGCCTCCTATATTTGATAATATGCGAGGCGCATATGACCAGAATGCGCCTCGCATATTCTGTGTGGGCCCGCGTGTTGGTAGATGCACGAATATGCGAGGCGCATATGGTTATATGCGCCTCCTATATTTGATAATATGCGAGACGCATATGACCATATGCGCCTCAAGTAACTCCTGCGGGCCCGGGCGGAGGTAGGTGGCCGAATATGCGAGGCGCATATTGCTATATGCGCCTCCTATAGTTTGAATTATAGGAGGCGCATATTGTGCAATATGCGCCTCGCATAACCTGGCAGTAGCTTTCTTGTTAGTAGCCTCTGCGTGGAAGCACCCCAGGAAGCTGCGTTGCGTCTGCGTGGAAGCACCCCTGCTGGTTCCGAGCAGAGCCAGCGCCGCCACTCCAGGCCGATCCCCATCCCCGCCTCCTCGTCCCCAAGCCCGACCCCGGCGCGCCCCCCACGATCCTGCTCACCCCCGAGCTCTGCGCCGCCCTCCGCCGTGAGTACGCCACCAAGCCCGACCCCGACGCCCCGCCTGCGGCCCATGGACAGGACGAGACCACGACGACGCCGCTCACCGCCGAGATCTGCGCCGCGCTGCGTCGGGAGCTCGAGCCCTCCCCCGACGAGAACTCCGACCTCGCGCGATGCCTCCGCCTCACCCAGCACCGCATCGACCACATCTCCACGCGCCTCTCCTCCGCGACGCCTCCACCGCCTTCGTATCCTCCTCTGCCTCTTCCTCCACCACCGCCTCAGCCACGAGCTGACCCGAAGCGGGCCCCTTCCTCCACGACCGCCAAGGCCTCTTCCACGGCATGGACCGCATCAGCCAACTCCCCGACGAGCTCCTCCACCGCGTCCTCGCCCTGCTGCCGGTGGTCGAGGCCGTGCAGACCTCCGGGCTGGCCCGCCGGTGGCGCCACCTCTGGAAGCGCATGCCCGTGCGAGCGATCGGCTGAGCCGACAGCCGCACCCTCGCTCGCACGCACACGGCCGGCGGCGCAAACCCTAGATGGTGCTGGAGGACGGCGCGCGAGCGGCTGCCGCTGCGGCGGAGGAAGCGGCAATGGATACGCCCGGCGCCGCGGAGGCACCCCCGGTGGACGCGTTCCGGCAACAGGTCGACGACCTCGCCTTCAAGACCGACGTGGTAACGCCTCCCCTCGCTAACCTCCGCAGTAATCCGCCCCTCCCTCCCTAGCGCAGAGGATGTGAATCTAACTGCCGAGCAAGCAAAATTGCCCAATAATTTGGGTGGTGCCGAATTAGGCGTCAGGTCCTGCGGTTTCCTGTTGCGTTTTCCTCCAAAGAATTGGGGAAAAGTGGTCTCAGATCGGGACTGGATGCTGATGCGTTCCTTGTGAGGTCCCTCTCCTCCTCCATGCTTTTCCCCCTAAAAGATGTTTCTTTGTTCCTGCTGAGTGTGTAGGCAGGAGAGAAACCATGCGTGCATAGTTTGAAATTTGTATCACTGAATTAAAATTTGTCGTGTGCATAGGGAGTACATGTGCAGGAAAATGCCGAATCTTGTACATTGTATGGTTCAAGCCATATAGGAATGATTTCTGATTATGCATAGATAGATTGTTATACAGGCAAATGCTTTGGACAGTAGTAGTGCTTGCCAGCTTCTACTCCCTGGCATTCTCGCAATGGAGACTCTGACCGGCTTGGTCTTTATGGCCGCTCCCGCCCAGCTTGGTTTACTTCCAGTAGCGAATCGATCGATTCAGTACATCATGATAGCCCTGGCTAATTCCTTGCTTACTTCGTGTGCTTTTGCTACTATCCAAAATTGTATTGGTCTGTGCTGCGCAGGAAGGTGATTTGGTCAATGATAACCATAATTCCAGGTTAGTGCCAGTATTCCCGGTTCCCAGATTTTTCCCATAGTGTATCTTATTATTTGTTTTATAGATCGTATTATATTGCACACGTGAAGCCTAGAAATTTGTAGTTTTCCTTCCAATTGTTGCAGACCTCCTTAGATTCCCTTATTTTGGTGTGTTTTCACATGCTAATTTGTAATGCTCGCTGTACATATCTCTTTATTTGTTCATTATATGTTACTTGACTATGCAAAGAAAGGGAATACAAATATCAGATAACGCTTACATGCTAAACAATTCTCTTGGGGCATGTGTGGGTAAAGTGAGCAAGTATCTCATCGACGCCATCATCGGATCCACTGCCATCACTGTGTCCAACAACTACTTCACCCACCACAATGAGGTACTACTGCTACTACCGACGTCCTATCTTGGATCCTACTCATCATGTGTTTCTCATCCTGCAATTATTGCCCGTGTTAATTTATTTTTCTGCTGGGGATTGTCCTCATGTTAGTTAATGTTCTATCAATCAGAGACACTGGAATCTACATGGTTTGGCGTATGTGAAAGTACTCATTTGTTTTCTACCAGCAGGACTGTTATTTTGCATCATAGGTTCCATGTGAATTGTTGTTCTTGCAGATCTAACAAGGAAGTGTCGGTTGGCTGTACTGTGAATTATATTTCTGTGTAGCAACATCTCACGTGCAAATGAGATTCTTTTGATGTTGTATACGTGCAAACAGCTCTGCTTGGATTTTTTTCACTGAGAGATGGTAAATGATTATATGCAGGTGATGCTCCTGGGTCACAGTGACTCCTATCTGAAGGACAAGGCAATGCAGGTCACAATAGCTTTCAACCATTTTGGTGTAGGACTCATTCAGAGAATGCCAAGGTAAATTCGGCCAGCCAACTGTGATCTTCTGTTTTAAAAGCACCAGATACTGAAGATTTCCCCAACATAGTGTAGTGTATATGTGGATGCCCCTGTCCAGCAATGCATTGCATAACATAGATGAAAGCAAAGTTCCTTTATTGCTTAACATTTCAAACGACGTCGGTTGACTAACTCCTGTCACTGTCTGAATTGCCTTTGTTTCAGGTGCAGGCATGGTTACTTCCATGTAGTGAACAACAACTACACCCACTGGGAGATGTACGCCATTGGAGGGAGTGCCGAGCCAACCATCAACAGCCAGGGGAACCGCTACCTTGCGCCAACCAACCCTTTCGCCAAGGAGGTACAATATCCTTACCAATGTACCATCATCATAGTTAATTGGTTCAGTGATCAACATTTTTCATTTGCTAACTAACTTGTGATCTTCAGAAACTGTAGGTGACAAAGAGAGTCGAGACCGCCCAGACCACCTGGAAGGGCTGGAACTATAACGCCACCGAGCTTCAGCGATACGGGCATGGACTGGGCTGGCACCGGCGGCAGCGCAAGCGAAAACTACATTCTCCCTCCGTTCTCTGAAAACTACATCGCTGTAGCTAATTAGTAACCACTTGTAGTAACGGCAATTAAACTTCCTTGTGTTTGTTCCCTGATGTTTCGACAGAGGAGGCTGCTGTCCAGGTATGACTCGGCGTGAGGCTTGTCTGGCCAGTTGTAGAGAGCGCACGCGACCTGAAGAGGAAACAATACAATAGTAGCTAAGTAACATAAAGAGCAAGCAAAACCAGAGCGTGCCCTGTAGGAGTGGAGGACCGAAGCAAAGATCTTCGCAACCCAATGTGTGACCTTTTTCTGAGCCCCATATTTTTATAATATACAATATTTCCTGTTGCATATAAATTATTCATCTCGCATACATGTGATTGTGAACTTGTACTCGGAGGTGTAATGTGATTGTGAACTTGTACTCGGAGGTGTGAACTTGTGGCACAAACACTTGATGTATGAACTTGTATGTCATGATTGATGTGTAATGTATTGTATTCATGTTGGTTCTATTATGCTTTGGCAAAATGCAAGTTTCTGAAAAATTCTGTGGACTATATTGTATATTTGAATATATGTATATTATTATTTATAGTGGTCTGTAAAACTTGAATTTCGAAAATATTACCGGAGGCGCATATAGGATACTATTGGAGGCGCATATACTATAAATATCCGAGGCGCATTCTGAAACATATGCGAGGCGCATATACTATAAATACCCGAGGCGCATACTGAAACATATGCGAGGCGCATATAGTATAAATACCCGAGGCGCATTCTGAAACATATGCGAGGCGCATCTGATATGCGCCTCCTATACTTCACATATAGGAGGCGCATATCAGATGCGCCTCGCATAAAAAATACCCGAGGCTTGAAGCTAGAGGCACATGTGATATGCGTCTCGGATAGGCTTTTTGGTGCGCCTCGGATAGGCTTTTCTCTAGTAGTGCCGGTAGAATGATCGCCGCCACGCACCTATAAATCGAAAGATCTATACACCAGTGGGGATTTCGAGAAGCTCATAGAACTTAATTACAAGCTTATTTTGCATTTACATGAAATAAAACAATTCTCTAATCGCTTGCCACCCAATTGCTCTAGCCTAATCTTCTAATGACGATTTACTCTGCACGAGCGGTCGTCTTTAGCGAAGAACTTAGTCAGTCACGTGCCTGAACTGTGACCGATATAATATGGTTATCTTTCGTAGCACCAAGTTTTTCTTTATAAAAGACACTTATTTTCATCTCTCATCCATATTAATGCTAACACCTGGTTTATATCGGTGGCTCCAGCGAATCCATCACCAGCACAATATCGACAAAATATTTCAATAGACTAGTTAAGTGCCCGTGCGTTGCTACGAATGAACAAACATTAGACCTAGATACATTGACCAGAACATTTTAATTAACCCCATATGCAAAACATATGACTAAAATGTGATTTGCTTCCAATTACTCACCCCACACCTTTTAAAGATTCCTTTCATCTTCGGACATTTAAAATCATGTCCACAAAAGTTGTATAGTGCGTAGCCAGTGATGATGCTAATGTTACATTTCCTCAAAAACCCAGTCACTCACGCATGCATATACCATGTTTTCTTATCACTACACAAGTTTCCACTCTAACTCGTCGTCCCGTGCAGATTTACTTGAGAAAGAGGTCTTGCCATGTCCCTTATATGTTTTATTAATATATCAAAGCATGTACATTTCAATAAAGATGACCTTAGTTGTTTTGATATCAGGCTATGCGTCATGTGTACATGTTACGGTTCCTTACTCCAATAATCACTCATCGTGCTAGTGTGGGAGAAAAATAATAATAGCAGGAACATGACACGCGGACACTTGACTCATATGTAAAGATCACCAAATCTTGGCGTGAGAGCATGAATTTCCAAGAATAGAGATGTGCTCATGATACATCATATATGGTCATAGGCTATGTTCGGTTAATACTCTCCTCAGGCCATGTTCGGTTAGTGTAGGATTAGGATGGATTGACTTGGATTAGATCCCATGTAAGTCAAAATCCTTCCTAATCCTCTCCAATCCAATCCAATCCAATATCCTAGTTGGATTAACCGAACAGGGCCTCAAGAGTATTGGAGTGGAATGAGGTGGATTAGGGGGGATTTTGACTTGGTTGGGATTTAATCAACCCAATCCCTTTCAATCCTCTTCCAACCCTGCTAAACAAGCCCTTATCGAGAAACAATACCAGAGCTATCGACACCGAATTTCAAACACTGAACATTGTAGTTATCTTAAAAGAAAGTGGAATCATACATGGATAGTTACAAGAGAGAGAAATGGTCCATGTAGTAACTACATGTGGAAAAAGAGTAGTATGATTCATTTTGTTGTTAGAGTATTTCTTGACTGTATGAGTTCTTCTTGCTCTTCCGGATTTGAACTGTACCTTATATCCTTTTGTGAATTCAGACCAAAAACTATCAGCACGACCATCCGCACAAGCCTATTAATTACTTCTCTAAAAAAAGTCTATTAATTACTGTTGCAAAAACCACGTACAACATATAGAACTGAATTTCTACATATAAGATGTACCATTCAAGCCAATTCGGCTAATCAATCAGAGGCAATAGCAATAAAATATGTATAGGGTACATCCGTATTTAGAAATATCTTGGTCAATTTATTTGGATCAGAGGCAGTTGCAGAAACAAATAATCTCATAACCATAGCTAAGAGCAGAAAGAGATGTGTTGAAGACCAAATCCTATCTTTTTTAACCACAACTGGCGGTGTAGGAGTGCATGATGTTCCTATTTTTCGCATATGGGCTTTTGAGTAGCACAGATCCAACTATTTAGCTTCGCACTAAAAGCCAATGCAGTGCTCCAATAAAATGCTACTTCATGACCTTAGCATTTTCATAATCAAAAGTAATAGAGTCAGCTACAGCGCAGCGGCCAGTGCTCCTTCCACATGCACTCTGCTTTCATCATAGACACTAAGCATGGGATGCAGCTTCCCTTCAGACTTCACAGGTGAGTCAGAACCAGAGACTACATAACAGCACAGATGCTTGGATTACTCATATTGAATTTGTTTCGGAACAGAGACTGCCTACCGGCACAGATGTTTGTTAAATAATTTAAAGATATTTTGATTGGCAATACCCAATTTACATACAGAGTGAACATTTGTTAGTGTTGGGAAAAGAAAGAGTGACTGGAATTTAGATAACAATTCAGAAAATACAGTGGGATTAGACTCATCAAAATCTTTCATCTATGATCCGTTTTTTTCATGAATAAAATTCACCATCCTAAACCTCTCCTGTAATAGCTGGATTGGTAATCCTTGGTGAAAAATTAATGGTAATAATAGTACGAACATGCCACAACCAAAGATATATATAATTATTCAATTCCGTTTGTTATATTTTTTTCATTAATTGCTAAAATTCTAAATTGGACTACTGTCGCAAAAAACTCCAATCAAGTTTAGATGAGACAACGATGTCCACATAAATACTTCTTCAATTGTTGTTCTGTAGATGCATATAATGTCCATATTGTTTTCATTTCACTCAATGGTGTCTTTGCATGCTATCTACAAGAGGTGATCCTGTCAAAGTAGTAGGATCATATTACCTTCAAGCAGTGAGGGGCGTGGAGGAGCAGCTTGATGCATCTTGCAACAGTTGCACCTTTGAAAGGAAGCACTACAGGGCCGGAACTCACCTGGATGGGATGGGCTTGCGCCGGAGTTGCTCGAGGTCAAGAGGGCCGGATCCTATACATGGAGGAGGCCGGCATGGAGACGGTGGATAAGCTCGGTTAGGGACGACGATTCTCGAGGTCGGGCACATCGGAGCTTGTAGTCGGACAGGACAGTGGTAGGCGGTCCGGCGTGTCATCATCATTAGTAGAATCGAGGGCGACGACCGCCCCTCCGCACGCAAGCATGACCTCGACCGCCAGAGATACCGCGACGGGACATCCATTGGCGGCGGTGCTCTCGACATCCGGCCCAGGGATCGACCCTTCCACTTCCAAGTTTTTTGCGACTATGAGATGGCCCCCCTCAATGCGAGGGTACCAACACTTTTCACACATGTTAGTGTAATTCTGAGGAATAACTTGAATAGTTTGACATCATCCATCATGTATTTCACCAAATCCAAGTAAGAAAGTTGCAACAGAACAAAATGGATTGGGTTAGATTTTCTTTTCAATGCTATATCTAAAGAAAGTTCATGAAGAACTTTAAGTAAACAAATTGATTTTGAGAAAAAATCATATTACCAACGCTGCAACATCAGATCTACACCTGCTAACTTTCAGAAAAATAAGCAATTAACATTTTTTCATTGGGGCCTATAGGAAGAGAGGCCTTCAACTCTTTTATCATAACATTTATGAGTTTAGTTAGTTAACAACACTAAATATTCGAGAATCAAGAGTACTACTACTTCTTTTCATAGCGAGATATAACATGGAAGTTAAACATGGTAAATGAGCAGGTATAGCCAGAAATATAGAATCTACCCAAAAATGAATAAAATGGAATTGTGAAATCACAGTGACCAAATGCATTTTTGAATCCAATGAAGCTACAAGCTGCCTAAAAAATTAACATTTAACACGATCATTACCTTTGAACCATTCCTTTTTTAATTCAGGTGTTAATATATCAGCATCTTGACCCTCTTAACTGTACATTTTTTCTAATCTGTATTCACAAGCAATTTTGCAATGCATTTCACAATAATATTTGAGAAGTAGGAAGAACACTCACATGGCGGTCATGTGCTCCCAGACTGGACATGCTAGAACAATTTCAGTTAACACCACTGAACTTCCAGTTAATGATATAATAAATGCAATAGTCTAGACTACTTATAAAACATCTCTCTTTTCATCATGCAACTTGACTGTTAGTCTACTAACAAATCACCGAAAATACGCAAATTAACTTGGATTTTTTTACACCTGAAACAATTAAGGAATGTATGCCATCTCCATCTAAGAATCCCTTAAGCACATGGCGAACTAATCTAGCAAACCAAGCACTGAATGGGAGCTATTGTACATCACCTTGTAGAGAGAGTAACACAGGGCAGCTAAGGATCTCATGCCATCTATATCCCCCAATGCTATCGTTATCCCTGAAGCTGTCAAAAGCAACGAATCATGTTACAAATGTCCCTTCTTAAACTTGAGGGGAATCACATGACACCAACAGAATCATGTTACAAATTTCCCTTCTTGAACTTGTGGGGAATCACATGACACCAACAGAATAAATTGGTTAGAAAGTAGAAGCATTTACCTAAAGAGCAACAGCTGATGAGAATCGTTATCAATTTGTGCGTATTACACTTCACTTTACCGATTCTGACTGCACAGAGGATGGTGGCGCTGGAGGCGACGAGGAAGGAGGTCTCCGACTGGCGTAGTGAGCAGTGGCGGTGTACAGAAAAAAAACGCAATGAAAAATTTAGGGCCCATACATTCCTTGTGCATCTTCCATTCCTAATGTACATTCCTAATGGTGATGTTGCCGAACACCTTGCTCGACGCGTCACCTGGATGCTATAGTCCCGAGGGGGCACCCATGTTCGAGTGAAGCTTCATGGCACCATCATCCTTTATCAGCAAATACAATGCCTGCACACGCCGATCGTGTTAGAGAACTACAGAATTAACATGGAGATCAGGAAGATTCAGAGAGGCAATAGAGAATGTACATTAAGAGCTTGTTTCATTGCAAAAATATTATTTCAGTCAGATATCACGAACATGATAGTATGCAACAATTGATAACCATATACATATCTTCCGATTATTGTCCTAGTCACAGAGCATAGTGTCCTTATTAGAAAAATTAAGTGTGTGTACATAGCCGGTTTGCTGGGGCTATTAGAAAAAAAAGATTCTTCATCACCGGTGGCCGGATGTTTACATGGATCTCCAGCAGAATGTTGGTGTTGTGCCAACACCAGGCTATCTTGTACATGCGTAGGGATCTTCCCATTGATTTGAGCAGGGGCCTACACGTGAGCCATGAGGGCATTCCCATCCTGCTTCCGGGAGAGCAGCGTACAGATCGTGGACGCGTCACCGTCTTCGAGTGCCGGCAAGGGCGCGACACACATCCTGGTCACCTGCCTCTGCCGGACGCAGCTCCCCAGCCGGCCCTGCACGATCTCAGACACCTGGAGGAGGAGCATCATGGGGCTGTGTTGGTGTTGGGGATCGAGGGGGCGGCGGTGGAGACGGGGATCCGGGGGCGGTGTAGACGGGGATCGAGGGGAGATGGGGATGAGAGTGTGGCGGCGATGGTGACGGGAGGAGGATGCGGTTGTGCGGGGCAGCCCCCGGGCATGGAAAACGCTTCGTTGTGGGAGTGGACCGCGGGGTTGACGTGCGATGTCGATGAAAGGAACTTTCCACTTAGGGGTGGCAGGAAGTGTAATTAACTTAGACAAGTAGTGTGAGGACTCATCCTACCGTCGGATATAGATTGTATTGTCCTGATCGTTTCTGTGTTTGATGTCAAAGTGTCAAAGTGCAACCTACCAACACCAACTTCTTTTTAATAGTAAAGATTATCCACATATCTCATGACTCAAACGGTCATGAATATTAACAGCAAAATAAATTCTACAGTACAAGATATATGAGAGACGCAAGAAGAGCTTGCCTTCATAGTCCTAGTGAGATTATGATCCACGCCAATATATATCCAGATCGATATATCATCCAACAAAAAAACCGGCATCTTTTATGTGCTCCTCGTCACTAGCCTTTCTCTATAATTCTCAGCTACTCCCTCCGTTTAGAAATATAAGATATTTTAGATTTGTGAATGAGATATATCTAGACACGTTTTAGTGTATAGGTTCAATGTATCTAGACACGTTTTAGTGTATAGGTTCAAACGAATCTAAAGACACACTAGTGGAGAAGATGCCATGCGTCCCGGTTGGTAAGGGGCATTAGTCCCGGTTGCCCAACCGGGACGGGGCAATCGGGACTAAAGCCCGAACCTTTAGTCCCGGTTGCCCCACCAACCGGGACAAAAGGTCATACACGTGGCCGCTGCTGCGTGCGAGTGGGGGGAGGAGCTTTAGTCCCGGTTCGTAATAAAAACCGGGACTAAAAGTTTTTTTAAAAAAAAATATATTTTTTTTTCAATTTTTTAAACCTTTGAATTATTTGACTTCTTAATCTCCCACATCTCTCATTTTTAACACTAATTATACTTAATCTTAGTTCAAATCGTACTTACAGTCAAACTTCCCATCCGGTCACACATCCTAGCACTACTCCATCCCCAGCACGCTTAACTTCTTCATTCCATCTCTCCCACCTGCGCGAAGGACCATTATATCTTGTTGTCAAGACTAGTATATCAATTTTATTAACTCATATCGACATGTGACACATTTTTATTTTTTGAAATTAAGAACAACTATTTTTAGTAAACAACAATAAATAATTAATAATAACATTTTATTCTAATGAAAGTAAAAACTAACTAAATTAATATTTTATTCATTTTTGCCATTTATTCATTTAATATGACATAAACAATATCTTTAAATCTGTAAATCGAAATTTAATAAATAATATATCCATTATTACCAGAAAAATGCGAGGAATTCAAATATGACATAAAAATACTAAAATAATTTTTTTCTGAAATATTTTTTTTTTCTTTTCTCTGTCCGCCAAAGAAAAAACCGGGACAACGAGAGACTAAAACTAAATTATTAACACTTTTGCCCCGGGACTAAGAGGGGTATACCCAAGCTGAGCAGAGGCATGGACGTTGCCCACCTCACTCTGCCCATGACGCAGACTATGCACACCTCCCTGATCCTATTTCCACTCCACTAAACACTAATCTAGGCAACTAACTAATTGACCAGGCCAGCACATGCACACATACACACGGCTGCCACACCTAGCATGCAGCTAACTACCTAGACTAATTAATCGATTCACATGACCCGGACTCTACCTAGCATGCAGCTAACTACCTAGATAGGCCAGCACATGCACACATACATTTAGTTTCTTTTCAACAAACTAAATGTATGAGACTTTTAGTCCCGGTTCATATTACCAACCGGGAATAAAAAGGGTGCCACGGTGCCAATCCTTTTAGTCCGGATTGGTAATACGAACCGGGACTAAAGGTTACACCTTTAGTCCCGGTTGGTGATACGAACCGGGACTAAAGGGATTGGCACCGGGGCACCCCTTTTAGTCCCGGTTGGTGATACGAACCGGGACTAAAGGTCATGTTTGACCCGGGACTAAAGACGTATGACGTTCTAGCCGTAGGAACCGGGACTAATGTTCACATTAGTCCCGGGTCCAACCACAACCGGGATTAATGCTCTAAACTAGGGTGGACGTATGGCTCTTTTTCTACTAGTGACACATCTCATTCACAAACCTAAGAAATCTTATATTTTCAAACGGAGGGAGTAATCTCCACTGTTTTTCTCTCCGCGTTTGAAACGACTACACTGGCCCTCACTTCCCTATTTATACTAGCAGGAGGCAACGTCGGTTTGCAGCAAAAATATCTAAGGCGAGCTGGCTAATTGATCTCATTGGCTCACTCACACGTGTCAAAGACATACACGTTGGCTACCATGCAGCAGTCCACACGCAACAAAGCTAGGCCACGTTTGCTGCCAACACAACCTGCATGTCCCACTAGCAGTCTAGCACGATGCCACGTCAGCTATGCATGATCGAGTGCCATGCATGCATGACTCTGGCCGACATGCACCTTCAGTCGGAGGCAAAGCTCCACTTTCTAATCTTCTCTGACTTGAAGTACAAGGACTGCGTGTATACTAGCTAGCCACTTCTAGTTATTAGCTAAATTTGCTTAGACCAAAATGGTCATAGGTTGTTGATTATCATTTGAGATGGCCTTATTGTCAAAGCCTCCGGAGGAAAGGGAAGATGGCCTTATTGTCGGAGATGCCGCGCTTTGAGCTCCCCCTCGCTGCCACTCTTGCCACCAGAGGAGAGAGTTGAGGAAGGCGAAGCAGAGAACGCACCGGATCCGGCCGATGGAATCCGGCGATCTACTCCCAGTCAGCCCTACTCTACTGAGGCTGTCACCTCTCCTCTGCCTCCATCGGCCGACGGCGCCGTCAACGGGAGCATCAGATCGGGCCGGGAATCAAAAGTGGACTCTCAAGGTGAGGAGCCGGTGGAAGAGACGAGAGAGGTCGAGTGGTGTCGGGTGCTAAGCATGACTCAACAAAGGGCTAGGTTATGGGTATGACAACATGGCATTGGGTCATATATGTGGAGGCTATAAATCATGTCAAATATGCTTTGGACCTATTTGATAATACTTCCGTGCATGCATGTTTGAAAAAATAAAATACTTTTCAAATATATAGGATTATTAAGCATGATCCGTTGATAACTTGCCTTGGCCAAAGCTTTCCTCTCCATCATGTGCCCTTCTTGGTCATCGTAGCCTAAACATTGTATATCTATAATAAATAAAATTTCATAATTCCAATAAAATTCAAACAAAATTTCATAATTCCATCCGGTAAAAGATGCCACTGATTTGTCGAGATTCACATGTATGTAGACGCGTTTTAGTGTATGGCTATATACGAATCTAAACGAACCAGTGACATCTTTTTCTAGATGAAAGTAGTATACAATTTTAGACAAAGAGAAAGTAGTTGAATATTGGAGAAATAATAAATGGTGTAGATTGAAAGTCCTCAGCGTGTGTGTATAAGGGATAAAAGATGGATGTTGGCTCCGGATGGATCAGAAGCTGAAAAAGCGTCTAATTAAAAGTGATGATATAGATGGATTAGACCTTGTCAAACAGAACAATATTTGTGGTTTCACCAAGAATTGTGTAGATCTATGGATTCTAGTGCATCAGAGAGATGGGTAGAAAGAAGATTTGTCTTCAAACAAATCTGGTGGTCAGAACATCAAACTTCTAACACGAAGTCTGCGTAGAACTGATATATCTAGCTCCGGGCAAAAGAAATTTCAATATGGTGCAACAAAGCGCGAAATAATTTAACATTTATAATCCGTCAGATCTGAAAGGTTGGGATGCGAAATTCTATGGATACAGTAGATGAAAAGAAGTACAGTAAAGTTTTGTCGGAATGAAACAACCTTGACGAAATCTCCAACTTGAGCTCTGGAGGAAGTCTCGCGACGCCAGGAGCGAAGCTTTGAAAAAGGAGAGCTGAGACTACTAGGATCTTGAATTTGGAGAAGCGTGGGGTGCGGCTCCTGTCCTGCGCTATTTATAGGGGGTTTAGGTCGGTGGGATGCGAGTTTGAAGGGATTTATTAAGGTTCTGGATAAGGAAAATAGCACCAAAATTGGAACGAACAAAAGTCGGGTGGGCTGGGTGGTTGGCCTGATGGGCCCGCCCACCGGAGGAGGTAGCAGCAAGGCCGCGCGGGGAGGAAGCCGGCCTGGCTGGCCAGGTTTAGTCGGCTGGGCCAAAAGAAAAAGAAGAGAAGAAAACAAGAAAGAATAAAAAGGGATGGCTGGATCGGTCAGAAAAATAAAAGAGTTTTTTAGAAGCAAGTATAAATGATTTTGGAACGGATTTTTTATTTTGGAACACGGACTTATCCCCTAATAATATCAAAAAATCAAATACTTGAATACATTTTAATTAATTCAAATTAAAACTGATTTTATAAAATATCAAATTAAGCTTGTTAAATCTAAAGTAAAGGTTTTATTTATCAAAAAGAAAGGGTCAAAGCATCAGAAAATTGGGATGTTACGAACCCTGTAAAAGCATCTCCACTTGTCCCCCTAAAGGCCCCCTAAGCAGATATGGGCGCCGTGGACAAAAAATGTGCCCAACCATTTCCCCCCAATAAATTTTTTATCCGACAGAGGCTTAATAATAATCTGGCGCCTCCAGCCCATAGGGAGTCAATCGGGGCGCCCGCTACCACGTTTGGCCCTAAGGACCCACCCGGCATCCTCTCCACTATGTATGCAAATTTTCAACGAAAGCATCCTCTCCACTATGTATGCAAATTTTCAACGAAAAATAATTTCGAGTACAGCAAAAAAGACAAACATAACAAAATTTGGAAAAATGAAGGCCCATTCAAAATTACACCGTTTATATTCAAATCTGGAATTGTCTTTTTTTTGCCGAGGACAAAATACAAAATATTTTTACATGATTCTTCATATTCATGTATTATAAATCATTATCTATGTCTCTATATTTGTTTTGAAATTTTCTGAAACTTTAATTTTGAACTATTAAAAAAAAGGGCTCCAGGGAGTCCGGGCGCCATATAGCTCTCCGCCAGAACATCTTATATCGTGGAGCATATATAGGTAATAAGTAATACTAACAAATAGCCGCCGTCTTTAGAACCAACAGTCTATTCAGATCTCATAGATATGCATCCCCTCCCAATACAAAATAAAGAAAAAACGAGTCTATAAATTCAAATATTATTATGTTATAGTTAGGCAAGACAAGAGCAGGCAGGCAGCCTAACAACTTGACGACCACAACGAAAGAGTACACCATCTCCTCTCCTCGTGTAATCTACACCAGGGAAATCAGAAGCACACGAGCGGTCAATACAACCTGGCCGAATTAGTTAGTCGACAAGAATGACTAAATACATAATGCTGCTGGTCACAACATCCTGGAATTTGAGGATGTGGCCTCGGCGCCCGCTCTACTGCGGCTGATCAAGCTATACTGGCTAAACCCGGAGCTGTCATCCTGGTTGTTGTTGCCCTGCACCATCTGCTGGAACATCCTGATGTCCGCAGTGTTTGCAACGTTGAACAGCTCGCTCTGCCCCGGCTGGATACCGTTCGTTAGATCGATATCCGCTAAGCTATCAAGAACCCGAACCACCTGAAAAAGGGGTGAGAGATACATGGAAAGTTCACAATATACTCTGACTAAAGTAAATCAAACCAAATGATTTTTTTTCTTCCACATGACAGGATCAAGGGAGTAAAACTGACATAGGAATTTGTAAAGACAACTGTTCGTTTATTCTTAGCAGAAGGGTTTAACAAGGAAAACACTATCAAAATTACCCTTTGTTTCAAAGTATTTTAGTGGTTGGTACCTCACAAGCATGGTAAAAAAATCGTATTTGATGGCCGTAGCAGTGTCCAGATTATACTAATATGAGGTGGGCAGATACACAATGTTTGTATGCACCTGGCTCATTCTGGGCCTCTTCGATGAGGAATGCCGAATGCAGGCTGCTGCAGATTCAATCATACGGAACATTTCCACCTCATTGAAGTTCTTCTCGAGCCTAGGATCAACCAACTCTTCCAAATTTCCTGTCTCAAGAGCTCGGGTCAGCAATGGTCTGGCCTGCAAAACAATGTCAATTTGCAAAGTCAAAGAAAAAAGAAGAAACGCTGGTCCATCCCATGAAACAAGTCTGTACTGCATAACTTTCCTAGTGAACAAAGAACAAACTAACAGACCTTCAATATGACGTGCACGTGTCTACAAATAGTCGATGCTCGCTAAGTGAAAACAGATTTAGGCAATGAGTTAAGTGCTATACGACTCACCCACTCAACGAGGCTCTCATCGCCCAATGGTCTTGATGCGTCAACAGGCTTTCGACCAGTCATAAGCTCTAATAGAACAACACCGAAAGAGAATACGTCAGATTTCTCGGTCAATTTGCCACTTGATGCATATTCTGGAGCCATGTATCTGCAAGACAGAAAGGAACTTTTTTTATCCGCCAATTCAATAAGATTGTACAAATAAACGTCTCTGAATCTGCCAGTACTTTGCTCACCCAAATGTGCCCATAACACGGGTAGTTACATGCGTCACAGCATCCAAAGCCAATCTTGCAAGACCAAAATCAGCCACCTACAATGCACGGATATCATCTAATCAGCGAATTAAGCATACCACGAGATATTCTCATGCTCGTTGAGCGAATGTAATTTTACCAGTGCATCAAAGTTATGATCCAACAAAATGTTTGAGGATTTGATGTCTCGGTGAATTATCCTTGGATGGCCTGCAAAAAGGAGATGGGTTAATGATGGAAACCGGAACAAATGGGAATGACGGTGAAAGAGAAAGAACTTTTACAGTCTTCGTGTAGGTATGCTATTCCATGGGCAGCACCAGTGGCAACTTTAACCCTAGTCGTCCAGTCTAAAACAGGCCTTCCATGTCCTGCGGTTGCATAGCATCCAGAACACCCTCAGTTTTTAGAACCAGAATATGGCAACAATGGTCTGCTTGTTCTAACAAAGTAGCAAAATGTTTCTAAAGCATATACCGTGAAGATGATAATGCAGAGTGTCATTAGACACGAAATCGTAGACGAGCAACCTCTGGCTATCAGAAATGCAGTACCCCACCAGCGACACCAGATGCCGATGGTGCACGCGACTAATGATCTCCACCTCGGCCTGGAACTCACGCTCCCCTTGCCCGCTCCCGTCTCTCAGCTGCTTGACGGCCACCTCTTTCCCTTCGGGCAGGCGGCCCCTGTACACCGACCCGAACCCTCCTTCGCCCAGCAGGTTGCGGGGCGAAAAACCGTCGGTGATGTGGTACATCTCCTGGTACGTGAAGAGGCGGGAATTGCCGTCCATGCTGATGTCGGACGGGCATTGTTGCAGTCTGGGGCTCCCGGCGCTATATTTGGTATGGGTGGATGGATCTGTCGACGACGATGCCGCATTTACCGTGTCACCTGAAAGAAATGCCACTTGTATTAAATTTCAAATTATGCTTGCAATTTTATCAGAGCTAGGCAACTCTTTTTCAGTGATCTCATGCCTACCAAGGTGCTACTACATTCCAAATTACTCACATATTATATGTTACCAGGGATGAATTTTGAAAGAAATGCCCACTTCTATTAAATTCCAAATTATGCTTGCAATTTCATCTGAGCTGCAGAACTCTTTGTCAGTGATCTCGTGCCTACCAAGATACTACTACTAAATTCCAAATTATTTACATACTGTAGATGTTACCAGGAATGAATTTGCAAGTGTGGATACTGCAGCCAAATGCAGCACCAGATTGATCAAAGTACCTAGCGGCCGCCGGGAGGAAGAGGAAGAATAAGAAGGCGGCGACATGAATCTGGCGTGGCGGTACTCGTCCCTCCCCCTGCGGCGCTTCTTGGTGTACCAGACGGCGGCGCCTAGGAGGGTGATGACGAGGAAGGCGAGCACGGTGCCGACGGCGATGACGACGGTGTCGCCGAGCCCGTTGTTGCTGGGCGGGGAGGAGGAGGCCGCGCCGGGGGGCGACTGGGTGGAGGACTTGTTACGGCTCCGGCCCGTGCCGCCGGCGTGCGGGTTGGCCGGGTCGACGGCGGTGGCGGGTGAAGGCAGCGGCTTGTGGCTGGCCGCCGGTGGCGGTGATGGGGCGTGCGGTGAAGCACGGGCAGGAGGCGAGGCGGCAGGGGTGGGGGGACGTGGCGTGGTGCTTGGCGGAGCAGTAGGCGTGCTTCTTGGGGTAGGAGCGGTGGGCGTTGTTGGTGGTGGGGGAGCGGGCGGTGGCGTTGTTGGTGGTGGTGCCGAGGGGGAGAGTTTAGGAGGCGGAGGGGACGGTGGGAGTGAGCTGGTTGGAGGTGGTGCGGAAGGTACTGGTTTTGGTGGGGGCAGTGGTGTCGGCGGCGAGGCGGCGGGCAGTGGAGGTGGGGCCGGAGCCGGTGGCGGGGGCGGCGATGAGAGGGGAGGGGAGACATCAGCGGCGGCGGGCGCGGCAGTGTCGGCCGGAGTTACATTGGTGGTGTTGGAGGAGGCAGGCGGCGGTGAAGATTTCGAGGAAGGCGCCGGCGCGGACGCCGCCATCAGAGAAGAGGAGCCGCCGCCTCCTGGTTGTGTCAGTAGCTATCTATCCACCCATGGGGGATTCGTATGCTAGCACGGCGCCCACTCCCCGGAAGAAATTTGCAATTGGTCGAAGATGAAGAGGAGGAGATGCAACCGGAAGATAGGTCCAGAAGCAGCATCGGCATCAGTGCTCCATGGAATCCAAGATGAACCCTTTTCTGCTTGATGATCACGCACACAATCCCTACCTACGCTAAGCTGAACTGAATTAAGCTACGGAGTAGGTTAGATGATTTGTTGTAAGATGAGATCATGAGAATGGAATGATCTGAAAAAAAGGAGAATCATAATATCGCTGTCGGCAGAGAAGAATGAATTTCGCAGTGGAGCGTACGTGCGGGGAAGAAAATGACCCCGCTTTCCCCTCCCCTGCTTTCCCTTTCCTTGTTTCACACTGATACTGCCACTTTCTTCCCACAAACACCGGTCAACTATGAGAAATCTTGACTAGAAGGAGTATGTTCAGGAAATTTTCGAAGCCAAATCCAAATCCAAATCAAAAAATGAATAATGAATGGCTCGCTCCTGTTAGTTTACATTATCCAAACTCAATACTAGTAATAGTATAAACAAGAATGAAGTGGGATTATGACTGCCACTTTCAACCACAAAATTAGTGCTTTGATTCAAAAACCCTTTCCAAAAGTAACAAGAAAAGAAGAGGACACAAACAAAAAACATGGTGGCCCTGCCTACTTCCTCTCTACCCCAGGCAGACACCAAAAAGTGAGATTGTGCCAACTACCATGCCATCTATCCTGCCTTCCTGCCTGCTACTCCACTAGCATTTAATCAATCTTCTCACAAAATAATCATCTCACTCCACCACCACATTCATAAACGACCGCCGACAATGCAGAACGAAAATCATCATAATCATCACTCGCATATACCATCAGACAACCAGAATATATCAGGTGTAACCCAAGAGTGCACAAAATCTACATAACAATGAAAACTAATCCAAGGTAACATCAGCCGCCACCGGCTTATTGCTTGTTTCGAAACGAATCGCTTCTTTGCATTTTTCTTTCCTAGGCAGAACCATCTTCTCACATCATCATGGTGATCTGCTCAAACTCAATCAGGGACAGGTTGTTGTCCTCCTTCACCTTGAGCTCCGACGCTGGGCTCTCCGCAGCCTTCAGCGTGCCCCGCCTGCTGTCCACCGCCAGCCGCATCGACCCCTTGTACATGTCCACCTTCGCGTTTGTCACCTCCACGGTCGCTCCGACCTTCATCACGTCCACTGTGGCAACAAGAGACAGGCAACTTCACGTCAGTCAGTTAGTTGGATATCAGTATTCTGCTACATACAGTCTGAAGATTTTTTTTAAAGGTGTCACGAGACTACATGATTTAGGCATCACTGGCTTTAGAAGGTACGTGTTCAATATACTTCAGACCACTTGTTAACAGGCAATATCGACACAAATTCCATTTAGAGAATGCTAGGGTACAACTCTCAAAAATGTTAATGATGGTGGTGTAGCATGAAACAATTCAATAGAAAAATGTGGAGAACCCTCAAACGCGACAAGCAATCCTAGCTAATGAATTACACCTAGGGTTAGAAAAACCATGAGGAGCTAGCTGACTCATGTTTCTAGGCAAAACAAATAAGTTGCATTTATTCATCTATGGTATGATTAGGGATGTATCCGGTGAGATATGCTGTTTGGAGGTGATGCATGTAAAAGAAATAAAGAAACAGTTCTGAAAAAGAAAAATAATATATCGAATAAACGGATGGACTCAGGTGGGTTCCAGGAAATTTGGCAAAACCCAGAAGGTTGGAACCCTGATTACATCATCAAGCAATAAATGTGCAGTATTACTGGAAAATATAGGATGCCATCTAGGAATCATTAAAAGGTTGCCGAAAATAAGTCCATTCATTCATTTATGGCACAATTTGGGATGTATCCAAGGAGATATGCTGTTAACCGCAAAATAAGGAAAAGGAATGCTGTTAGGAGGTAATATTTGTAGGAAAATTTCCAGAAACAGATATAGAAGAAAAACAAATTTATTTTAAACTAGGCAGGTCACAGTACCTGCAGGGTACAGAATATTTTACAAACCCAGAAAGTTGATCCATGATTTATTCATTTATTCAATGATTAGCGACATACTATCCAATAAGATATGTTGTTGGTAGGTAATATCTGTAGAATGTTCCGAAAAAACAAATTTGAAGAAAAAGAGAATTTATTGACAAGAAGACATCAATTGATTTATCAATAAAATTGGCTGAATGCATCAATTGATGAAAGGGCCAGAGTTATGCTCTCCTTTCCGGAAAGAAATATGAAAAGCGGACATCAGACTCCAGCAAATTTTACAAACCACGATCCCTGAACCCTGATCACATCATCAGGCGAGGAATGTGCAGTATTAGGGGAGGAAATAAGATGATCATCGAAAGACGAGCCAAAACCTGGGAGACTCGCACAACTGGATTCCTAGCGAGTAGTGAGGCGCGCAAAATAAGGAACAGAGTGATCGAGCGAAGCTAGCAATGAGTAAGAACATGCCCAGGATAATTAGCTGGACAGCGAGAAGCAGTGCATAGAGCATTACGAGTTTAACTTGAAATAGCATTGGACAGGCACTGCCGGCGGTCACTGTTAGCAGCGAGTCGGATCATGATCTGGCAGGTCCGACTATGTAACTGCTAGTAGTAGATATTCTGATATTTGGCTGGTTAGATAGATCGGTAGTATCACATGACGAAACTAACAGGAACTATATGGATAAACCATCAAACGAAGACAGGTGCATAAAAAAGGAGGGGAGCGGCTCCTGACCTTGTTCGTTGCGTGCGGTGAAGACGACGACCCCGGTGTCGTCCCCGACGATGCACTCGGAGATCCTCATCGGCCCCTGCTGCCTGGACCCTGGGCGCTGGTTGGAGGGCCGGTGGACGGCGACGGGCTTGGCGCTGAGGACCTTGAGGAGGAGCGAGTAGCCCTGGGTGCAGGGGCGGAGCTCTTCCACCTTGCTCAGCGAGGAGGGATCCATCGCCGCTGCCTGGCTGACGAGAGCAAACAAGTCGTTCAGAAATATCTAGTACGTCTGGTCTAGATCTAGTTGGGCAGATACTACGTGTGGATCTAGCCGAGCTTTCGGATCGGAATCGGAATCGGGATCTGATCCGGATAGGAGCGGCGGCGGCGGCGGAGGCCCCCGGATGAGGCCTGTAGCGCGAGGGGACGAGGAGAGGAGAGGAGGGGAGAGGAGAGGAGATGGTGTACCTGGTTACCGAGTTCGACGGCGGGAAACCGAGACGGACACTCTGAGCTCGTCGGAGGAACAAGGGAAGCACAGTCAGATCGGCCGGCCTCCCTCGCTCTGTCTTATACTATCCCTCTTCGTCCGACTCTGACCGTTTCGTAATCAATCTTGTTTGCTTCTTCCTCCTCTCTCCGGTCGCTCGTCCGTCCACAAACAGCCTGCAATTCTAGTACTTCTGGAGCCTTTTTCTTTGTTTTTTCTGCTTGAGGACTCAACATCGTCATCTATCTATCTTGATTGTATTGTTTTGTTTCGGTTGCTCGCCACGATATGGTACGTGGTTCATCATCTATATTTTCTTCTTGAGACTAAGCCAGTTAAATTTCTTCCGATTAGATAGAGTTTATCCACTAAAAATCTGGTCTGCAAACCATATATTGTCATGTTTATAAAAAACGGGCTAGAAAATTGTATAAGCAAGAAGACTCGTCGTCCACACGATGCATGGGCCACCACTCCACGCGACAAATCCGTTTCGGAGCCGCCGCTCCCTACGATACTATGGACTTCACGCCGAATTCAAGGTCGCCACCCCAACGCGAGAACCAAATCGTACTCCGTGTTGCCCAAGACGAACTAGCCAGGTCAAATTCACTACCCGCCTAGCTTCAAGTCGCCACCTAAACCGCACTAGACCACAACCTTGCCTCAAGAGAATCGCTATGTGAGAAGACCGAGGCCGCCACCCTGACATACCACCATCTGGCGCCACCACCTCGGAGTCCACCTCCCATGACCACATAGCCATTATGTCAAGTCACTGCGAACCATTCGCACCGCGAGGGCCAAGAAGTCCAAGGCAACGCCTCCGACAAGGAAGTGACGCGATCGTCGATGCCATCCGCTCGGATGGAGCTTAGGTATTCACTCGAATATCTTGGGACCACTTGCCTTAGTCGAGATCATAGCTCCGCAATGACGTAATCAAGAAGGGGAACGATGCCGAAGGCACCCACATCATGACACTTCTCAAAATTCGTGCAAGGCGCTCGCCCAAAATTTTACCCGGTTGTGAAGCTTAGGGGGCAGCAAAAAAGTTAGTATGACTCTGTCATTAACTGCCGAGCTCCACAACATGACACCTCGCGCTACGACAATTGCCATGCCAAGCCATAGCCGCTGTTCTGGGCCGTTGCTCCGGCATCCTCGCCCGCTAGACCATGCCGACCGAAGAAGGAGGAGAAAAGCCGACTCTCTGCGCCTACGGCCTCCTCACGCCGACGTTGCACACTACGCCTCCACACCAACACATCTACATCCAAAGTCGGCCCATGGTTAATGCGCTATCGCAGCCTCCACACACATTCTGCATGGCAGCCCGACTCCCAAATCTAGCCCTTTAGGGCCCATTACGCCATCCCGACCCAACCCGCCACCCGCAGCTGGCCATCGTGCGTACTATCTCGACATAGCACCATTAGCCTCTAGGCTGCGAGCCTGCCATGCCGAGCTTCTGCACCAACATCATCGGGCTTCACCTAAGGATGACAATTTTACCCACGGGTACTATACCCGCATGGACAGGGTATGAGCATATTTTTATACCCATAGGTAGTACCAATACCCTACCCGCTAAATCATGGGTCGGACACGGGTATAGCTGTATACCCATGGATACTCATACCCTAGTCATTTAAACTGATATGTGAACCTTATCTGTAGAGCTCCAACCTATGAAGCTGAGCAACCCGGTAGGGAAAGGGAGCCAAGTATGAGATCGTGCTTTCAAAATTTTGATAATTGTCATGTAATCATCTACTACATCTGTTTGGGATTATATATTAGTCCTAAGGGTCAAGTTGCTAGGACAACGATACTCCATAACTTCCTCTCATTAATCTATGCATGCACCAATAATTTTACATGCATAAGAAAAGTGAGAGCATGCATTGGACGAGAGAGGCTAATAAATGAGATAGCCCTTATAATATCTAATAAAATAAAAAAGCTCTCAGCCTTTATAATCCTAAACAGAGGTAGTGCCTATTATTGAGTTGCGACAATTGTTTTATTTAATCAAATGTGCTATCGGGATAATTTGAATACTATTTGATCTAACCACCATGTACCCAATGTGTATGGTACTTGTCGAGTATGGGTGCGGATAAAGTTTCATACATGTGTGTATGGGTATGGTATAATTTTGTACTCATTGAATATACGGGTATGAGTATGGTATTGCTTTACCCTTCTTTTATCATGTCTATTCTCATCCTTAAATTCACATAAGGTCGAGCCCCAACATGCTACAAAAACAATTCCACCGCATGCGGGCTTTGCCCGATGATTAGATCCAATGTCGGCTAGGGGAGAGGGAGAGGTGATATAGGGTTCAGTCCAAACCGTCGTCCCATGGACGAAGAGGGTGATTCATAAAAATTACATATTGTTCTCCACATTGTGTTTGTCATCTATGTAGCTAATCTGACGCAAGTATTTTTCTTTATGTCGTTCCCTTTATCTTTTCTTTGTTATGATATCCTTGCATTTTAATGTTTTTTTTCAATATTATAGTCTTTTAATCTTTACTATTAAAGCGAAAACTGTGAATGTCTGGTGTCACACTTCAACAAATTACAACGGACTGCCACCGCTAATAAAACGGTGGTGTCACACTTCATGCTAACTAGGGCACGTACAATGCGGTGATGTCAGCCTTCCCTTATGCTTGCCACGTTAGATTTTTGCTTAGTTGGAGGAGAGAGAAATAAAAAGGAGAAGGTTGTCTTCCCTTAGCTAAGGGATGGTCCCTTAAAAATAAGATAAGACTATTTTCTTCATTGTACCATATGTCTTCCCTTAGCCAACCAATTTCTTACTAAAAATAGTTAGTTCTTATTTGTTAGAGATAACAATAAGAAATAGTACATTGTATAGGTTATATAGTGTGTATTCTCTAAATGATTTGGAGAGCTAAGAGAATTCATGCCTTCCCAAGCATTGTACATGCCCATGACAAATGCCATCTAACATCTCCGCATCTCATCTCACACCACACACACCGAAAAACTCTCATCTCATCTCACATGCCGCACAGAAACAAACTAATACCAACGCTAAACAAGAGTGGTGAGACTGTCGAATCCTAACAGCAACAAGCCAACAAACTCCATATCTTTCTAAATAAACGCAACAAACAATGTTAAGTATGCTTCTCCGTCGCTCCTACCGGCCGCGTCGCAATCCCGCTATTGAATCTATATTTGAACAAGTGTACTTGGTCTCTCGCTGTAACATGTGTATGCTCGAGCCATGGAAACTCCATGTGCGGTTCTCCCCAACGAGGAAATCTTCAAGTGGCTGTCGACGAGAACGACTCTTACATGCCGCAGCCTCTATCATGTCTAGGTTGCCCCTCTCTCCTACAAAATTTCTAGTCGACCACTAGTAGAAAATAGGTCTTTCGTTCAGAGCCAATATGATCTTTAGTCCCAGTCGTGTTTGACCCGACTAATGTTCATTGGCTATGGAGGCCAGCCAGCTTTAGTCGTGGGTCAAACGGAAGCTTTAGTCTCAGTTGACCTTTAGTCCCAGTTTATTGTTGTGGTAGTCATCGTCGGACATGCTGGCACCGATTCGTTCACCACCGATGAGCTTGTAGAATGACTCTGTTGCTGGCTTTGGATCTCCCTTCCTGAAAGAACATATGGGCCCCCATGTGTGGTTTTGGTAATTAGTGACAATCTTTATGGACTAATGTGTGTATTAAGTTGTACTCGTAGGAATTGTCCATTGGCATCGCTTGGAGCATGTGTTGGCTTCAAGGTTGATGAAATGCGAAGAAGATATGGTGGGCAAGCTCAATATGTGCCATCTATAGAAGATCTCATGTTTGATGCTTGCCATCCTCGGTGATCATGGATCGATGATGAGGAATTAAGAAAGGCGTTCCATCTTGAGAAGGGCAAGATCGTGTACATCGAGGTAAAGTGGAATGATCAAGGCAAAGGTATAATATTGATAGGTTTTCCCTTTTTCCGGTCTCATGTTGTGTGTGGGAGACCGGGTTTAGGATAGATAACCGTACTATCAAGAGGGGCTCTCGAATGAGTAACTCGATCACATCGTTCGGAGAGAGATCAAACCTTTGCATACTTGCATCATCGTATTTGGTTGTTATTTGGTCTTGTCCATGTGAGGATATAGAGCTTGTGGTAATGTTCATAACAAGCTCTTGTTCATCAAAATCGGATTTCCCTTTTATATCTTATTGCATTTTGATCTTGGAGGTTTTACTGGTTTGTATTTTAGAGATAGGTAAAACCTTACATTATTTGGTTCTTACTCATGTGATGATTTAGAGCTTGTGTTAATCTCCATGACAAGATCTAGTTCACCGAAAACGGATTTCATATGCATTTTCTATTACGTTTTTGATGTTGGAGGTTTTATCGGTTCGTCTTTTTGAGAGAGGTTAAACCTTTCATCATTTGGATATATCCTCCCTTGATGTACTATGATGTTTCTTTGAATGATCTTGTAGAGCTTGTTGTCCTCTTCGAAACGAGCCCAAGATCATCAAAATCGGAGTCCGGGTGCAAAACTTATGGTCGTTTTCGTTTAGGAGTGACTGGTAGTACCGGAACAGGGTCCAGTAGTACCGGAGGTCCTGTAGTACGGCCCCTTAGTACCGGTTGGTATTAAATAAGGTGTGTTTGGCGTCCTGGGATCCCCAGGGAATGTCCGATAGTACCGGGAAAAGGTCTGGTAGTACCGGGATTCACGTTTTTGGGCTTCAACGGTTGGATTTTGGAGGGACCTATTTAAGGGGCCTTCTTCCCCAATGGTTCCCCAACTATTCTTGCAAGTTTCCCCCTCCATTGTTGACCTTCCAAATCTTGCTATCTCTCAATCCCTCCAATGATTCTTGCCCATATTTGAGTGGAAGAGAGAGGAGATCTAGATCCACATTTTGACCAAACCAAAACATCTCTTTGTGAGTGTATCTTTGGGGATCTAGACTTTGGGGGATTTTGTGTTCCCTTTGTGTTCTTCCTCTCGTTTTCCACCAATAGATTTAGTAGCTTTGTTGGAACTTGAGAGTGGGGGATTTGAGCATCTTTGTGGTGTTCTTGCCATTTGCATTAGGTGCATCGGTTTGAGTTCTCCTCGGAGGATTTGGTTCGTGATATTCGTTGGAGATTGTCTCTCTTGGGTTCTTGGAACCCTAGACGGTTTGTGTCCTTGGTGGCGTTTTTTGGGAGCCTCCAATTAAGTTGTGGAGAAGTGCCCCAACATTGTGAGAGATTCCAGTTGCCATCGACAAGTGCACCGATAGTGGAAGCGTCGATCGATCCCGTTGGGGTGAGATTCACCGGAGAATAAGAGAGGCCTTTTGTGGCGTAGGTGGTTAGATACCACCCCTCTCCAAACGATACATACTCCATGTTGGGAGGAACTCGGTAAAATATCGTCGTCCCCGCGTGCCTCGGTTATCTCTATACCCGAGCTCTTTACTTATGCACTTTACATTGTGATAGTCTTCGTGCTTGAAGTAATCTATATCTTGCTATCACATTGTTGCTTGTATTGCTTAGCATAAGTTGTTGGTGCACATAGGTGAACCTTAGTTGTTCTAGGTTGTGTTTGACAAAGTAAACACTAGTTTAATTCCGCCTTTGTCGAGCCACTCTCGGAAAAGTTTTAATCGCCTATTCACCCCCCTCTAGGCGACATCTATATCCTTTCAATTGGTATCAGAGCCCGGTCTCTCATTTTAGGCTTCACCGCCTTGAGAGTAAAGATGTCGGCTAGGGGATTTGTGCACAAGGACACGCTCACATTCGATGGCACAAATTATGATGCTTGGAAAATTCGCACGCTTAATGTAGTTTGGGAAATTCACCCAATTATCGAGGGATATCTATATATGGGTTTCCCTTCTCCCGTGGATCCCCAATACGAATCTTTAGAAAGGAAGTTGAACTCTTCTATAGATACTCTAGCTACTAAAATTCTTTTACATGTTGTGAGAAATGTAATTCTTTCTTCTATCATGCCTTATTCGAGTGCTCATGAAATATGGACCAAGCTTCAAGATAAATATAGCAAGTCTAACCTTATTGAGGATGATTGTGTTGCTTCCACTTCCGGTCGAGATGAGTTCTCATCGTCTACCACTTCACCAACATGTGTTTTTTCACAAGGTAATGATATGGTGAGTGGTGATAGAAATTGTAATGTGGATAGTGTGCTTACTATTTGTAATCCTTCATCCCTATTTAGTTGCAATGATATATCTTTGGACCTTGACACTTCTAGCACTCACAACTCCTTACATGCTAGTGTTGATAGTCCTTGCATATCATGTAGTAATGGCTTGAATAAATTTCATGATGATATGCTTGTGTTGTCTTGTTGCCATGATAAAAATGCTTCTATTTCCTCTAGTGTTTGTGTTGCTAACCATGTAGAGGAAAATGAAGATTCTATGGGCCAAGACAAGGTCTTTAATAGAGCCACAAGTGCAATCTCATCATCACCTTCCTCCGGTTCTTACAAATGCCTTATGGCTAAGGAAACAAAGGTAACCTCTTTGGATCCCATTGTATCTCATGATGATGATGATGATGAGGTTGAAAAGGATAATGATGATTATCGAGGTAAGTATGATATTACCTCTATTAATAAAATGGGAGAGGTTGTCTATAGCGCTCTCTTCAAAAAGAAAATTGCTTCCTCCAACTTTATTTAAATCTTGAATTATACTATAAAAGGCAATGATCTTATTGAGGGGCAAGAAAACTTAATTGATGTACAGTTTGCGCGTGAGCGTAATTATGCTAATGAAATTGCTCAACTAAAGGACTCCCTTGAATAAGAACAAACCACCAAAGAATCTCTTGAGGAGACCTTTACTCTAGAATTATCTAGAATAAAGGAATACCATGATAGAGAACTTGTGGTGGCAAACTCCTTCAAGATTAAAAATGATGAACTTGAAGTTGCCTATGCTAAACTTGTTGAGGATTTTAACCATCTCGAAAATGGCTCTCGGGTCTTTAAGAGGGAGCTCATCAAACTCACCGAGTCACATGAGCAACTTAAAGCCTCTTACTCAAAAGAGCTTTCAAAGTTACACTCACCTCTTGCTAATAATGATGATGCTTGTGCTACTAACTCTATTTCTTGTGAAGCATCTATTTTGAAGGAGAATGTTGAGCTAAAGTCTCAACTTGCTTTGCTGACTAGCAACTATGGGAAATTAGAGGAAGGTCATGTTAAGCTCTCAAGCTCGCATGAGGATCTTCTAGTCTCCCATAGTAGGATAAAGTTGGCTCATGAGACCATTTTGTCAAAGGTAACATCTAGTGGGCCTCATGTGGACATTAGCACTATATCTACTCAAAATGTTATCTTGCCATGTGCTAGTCCTTGTAATTCATCCTCTCACAACCATGCTATATCTCGTGATGAAATGCATTCCGTGCCTTGATGCTCTAACAATGTAGCATCTACTTCCTCTAGTACTTTTGTTGAAACTAAACATGTAGAGGAAATCAAAGAGCTCAAGGCTCAAGTCACTTCTTTAAAGAATGACTTGAAAAAGGGTCATCAAGGGAAGGCCGCACTCAACAAAATCTTGAGTGTGCAAAAATCCCCCAATGACAAGCGTGGGCTTGGATTCAACTCCAATGTCAAGAACAAGTCCACTATCAAGTTGAAGCACAAGGATAACAAGAAGAATGGCCAAGATCAAGTCAAGAATCCGGCCAACATTGTTTGCTTCAAGTGCAAGGAAGAAGGGCACCATGTTAGATCTTGCCATTGAAGAAAAAGCCTCTTAGTGTGAAGCAACAAGGGAAGCGGCCTCAAGCTCCACCTTAAGTCATTAATGGGCCTCTTCCTAAGAGGACTACCCGAGCTCTTCCTCGAGTTGTGGTTTCACCTAAGAAGAAAGATGGCAAGAGTAGAACTTACTACATATGCCATGAGAAGGGGCATATTTCTTCCTCATGCACTATCGGTATCTCCTCATCCAACCCTATCATTATTGATGATGCTTATTCTCTTTGTAAGGATAAGGTTGGCAATGTGTTTTCCAAATTTGTTGGTGCTCAATGTTGGTTCAAGAAAAGAACCATTTGGGTTGCCAAGCCTATTGTGACTAACCTCTTAGGACCCAACTTGGTTGGGGACCAACAAGCCAAATCTTGATCAATATGTATTGTTGGAGGGCATTGGAGACTTGGTTACATTATGAAGAATTGAGGGATCTTCATCATTTATTCTTGTCAAGCCAAGCCATTTGGATTATCATGATTATATTATATTTCCAATGTTCCTCCTTGCGGTAACATATGATAAACTCTTTACATTGAAAGTTACTCGCCCCCTTGTGCATGTGTTGGTTTTGTATCTTCCATGTGTTTGTACATGTTGTGCTTTCCACTTAATTATCTTGAGGTATCAATCATATTTGTGTATGATTAGGTGGCACACCATGTATGTGTGTTTCTTGTGTTTGAGCCCTTCTTGATCATATTTGATATCTTATTTGGCTCTTGTGAGAAATTAATGGATTATCCCATTTTGGGGGAGTGTTATGCTTGGGCATTCCACAATCCTAAAATTGTGTGTACATGAGGAATACCACCTACTATTTATATTGGATTATTGTCTAGTCTCTATGTGGTATAATTCTCATGAGAAATTTAAGTTTTATAATATCCATTAATTATCTCTATTTGTATCCTTTTGCCTCGTGTTGTTTTTATGGTAGTATCACATTATGGGGGAGTCTTATGCTTAGTGCATATTACAATCCTAGAAAATGTGAATATTCGAGGTTGTGTCACTTAGAATTGATATTGATAATTATTTAGCGCCTATGTGACACATTTGCGCATACAAGTTCCAATTTGCTTGAATGCCTTTGTTGATCATATTTTGGATATTGTATATGAGAGTGTTTCTTGGAATGTGTTTCCTCATATTTAGATCTCTATATCATCATGGAAACCATTTGCTTCAAGTTACTCTAATCACTAGTGATTGTGTGACTATTGGAAGCTATCAAGAATCTTGTTCGAAGTATCATGCTTAATTCTTATATTTTGTTATATGCTTCTTGTTGTGACTATGATCTTGGATATCCATGCAAGCTACCTTGGGAAAATTATTCCCAATATTGCTTGTCCTTGGACAATGAGTACCCAATTTATGGTAGAATTTATTGATCATATTCACTTTGGCCGTTGCTTAATATTGTCCTATCTTTGGCCAAGTAAATGTTTTGTGTGCTCCCATGTATTCCTTGCTACTTTTGGATCTTCTTATTTTATTGGTATCCTCTTGTGTTTTATTTAATGTAGGTAGTAGTGATGATCTCATTTGTGTGCATTTTGCATTCAAAAGCAAAATTCTATATAAAGTACTACTCATGAGTGAGCTCTCCTATATTATTTAGAACACTCGTATTTATGCTTCTTTGTTTGATCCATATCGGGTTTTATGTGATTGGAACCTCAATCTTTTTGTTTTGGTATTTTGTGCCATCATGAGAAGTTTGGGGAGTTTGGTTTCGTATTTGAACCTTGCTCTTTTTGGGAGTTGGTTTTGTGTCATTCCTTATTTCATGATTTGACCATTTTATAATGAGATAAATCCTTGAGCATTTTTATTTCTATCTATCTTTTGCTCTTTTGGCTTTAGCCTAGTTCATTTGTTGAACTTGTGATCTTTCATGTGTTGAATTGGTTCTTTGATACAATTTGGACATAGTTTGTCATGTCACACTCTTGTGTATGCAATCTCGATTTACTTGGTGTTTTTGTTCAAATTGTATCTCCTTGTTGGTTCTTGAAAGCTTTATGCATGCATATTTACTACATATCTATATTATGGCATGCTTGCTTTATTTGATCCAATATATAAGGGAAACTCCACCAATTCCCATCGGCTAAGTTGTGCATGAAATTCAATTTCATATCAATCTGCACATAATTATGTGGAGTCTCACCTATGTATTGTAGTTGCACTAACTACTTTGGACCCAATAAGTTTGGGGACCATTTTTGTACTTAAATGTGTTTTAGGTACATTGGAGATAGATTGGATGCTTGTCTCTGAATTTTGAAGAAATGATGCATACATGAAAATTGGAGGCAAGTTATAGGATGATCAACGAATTCATATCCTCTACACCCTACCAATTATATCTCGGTAACAAGTATATCTTTCTCATGCATATTCATCTTGCTTCGAACCTTTTTTAGGTTGCATCTTGGCATGAATTTTTGTTATTATATTTATTGTTGTATCTCTAGCCATGGTATTAAGAGAACTCTCTATTGTAAATATGTATAAGTTTAGATGAGTGCATATAATTGGGACTATACAAAATCATGGATATAATCCATCAATCCCAAATATGTCAATCTAGCAATTTTATTGCCTATCTTTTCCTCAACTTCTCTCATGTGCAATAGTGAGATTTTGCTAGTTAATTTTTTCTTGTGATACTTGTTGCCTTTCTCCATATATTCCAACTTTCTCCTCTTCCCTTGGTGATAGTTGTAATATATGTAGTGTATTGGTATTTGAAGTTCATTAATGTAAAATAAGATATATTTGAGCCCTTGGCCATGCTTTGAGCAAAAATCTAAATGATATATATTATGACTTCATTATACTTTTCATATGCCTTCTTGTATATCTTTTTTATGTGTGCATATTTCTTTGTTGGCATATGTCTTTGTGATGTTTTCAACTTAGAGACATGTACACATATGAGAAGATAATTTTAGTTGATTTTTAATCCTTGGATACCACCTTTCTATTCCTTTTGATTCTTCGGTGGCTTCCAAATTTAATTGCCTATGAGTGCTTGTTACTCTTGTTTGCATCTTTGGGCACTCATATTTGTTCTCTCATGCCTTGTATTGATAAATGAACTTGGATGAGTGAGTATTCCATGATTATGCACCTTGTTCCCAAATGCAATTATCATAATTGGTGCATTATCTTTGGGGAGCTCATCTATTTCATTTAATAATGCTCATTTGTCTTCTTTCTCATTTATTGTTCCTTAAATGTTTATGGAGGAGTGAGGATTACATATTTTTGCATTTGTGTATTGAAATACTCCGATTTTAAAGTATGCACAAATCTTGGGGAGCTTCTCTATTTTATTTAAGCATTTATTTGATCTTCCATGTGTTGTGTTTTAAATGCTTATGGGGGGGCAAGGATTCCATATTTGTGCATTATGTATTCCAATGCATTTATTTTAAAATTGTGCACAAATATTAGGGAGCTTATCTATTTGTTATTTAAAACACTCTTTTGCTAATATCATAATATCTTGTAGTTTCCATTTGGACTCATTTGTTGTTTTCAAATTGGTTTGTCAGACCTTGTAATTGCTTGCATCATGGCAATCTTCGGGTCCTCGATATAGTTCTACTCCCTCCCAAGTATTCATCATTGGATATATGCGAAGGCATACCTTTGGAGGAATTATTACTATATTTGCCTTCTAGAACTTGTCACCTATTTCGACAATCGATGCCAATGGGGGAGAAGTTTTAGAGGGTTTAAGGGAAATGGTTTATGCATTGAGTTTGTTCTTAAGCATTTTCCTTTCATGCTCTTGCATCTTTGTTGTTGCTTAGCATGTGGTATATAGAGGCATGTGGTATATAGAGGAAACTCGACCAATTATAATGATTGGCAATATATGCAATGAAATTCAAGTTCATCACACATGCATAGATTGTGGGGGAGTTTGCTCTATATATGGTGGCGGTACCAATATCACATACTTATGTAGTATTTGATATTGGTGTTACCATTTTATTCATTAAAGGTTCCTTATATAAACCCTCTTGAAGGGATTCTCATCAATTACCAAAATGGGGGAGATTGAAAGAACATGTGGGCCCCCATGTGTGGTTTTGGTAGTTAGTGAAAATCTTTATGGACTAATGTCTGTATTAAGTTGTACTCGTAGGAATTTTCCATTGGCATCGCTTGGAGCATGTGTTGGCTTCAAGGTTGATGAAATGCGAAGAAGATATGGTGTGCAAGCTCAATATGCGCCATCTACAGAATATCTCATGTTTGATGCTTGCCATCCTCGGTGATCATGGATCGATGATGAGGAATTAAGAAAGGCGTTCCATCTTGAGAAGGGCAAGATCGTCTACATCGAGATCAAGTGGAATGCTCAAGGCAAAGGTATAATATTGATAGGTTTTCCCTTTTTTCGGTCTCATGTTGTGTGTGGGAGATCGGGTTTAGGATAGATAACCGTACTATCAAGAGGGGCTCTCGAATGAGTAACTCGATCACATCATTCGAAGAGAGCTCAAACCTTTGCATACTTGCATCATCGTATTTGGTTGTTAATTGGTCTTGTCCATGTGAGGATATAGAGCTTGTGGTAATGTTCATAACAAGCTCTTGTTCATCAAAATCGGATTTCCCTTTTATATCTTATTGCATTTTGATCTTGGAGGTTTTACTGGTTTTTATTTTAGAGATAGATAAAACCTTACATTATTTTGTTCTTACTCATGTGAGGATTTAGATCTTGTGTTAATCTCCATGACAAGCTCTAGTTCATCGAAAACGGATTTCATATGCATTTTCTATTACGTTTTTTATGTTGGAGGTTTTATCGGTTCGTATTTTTGAGAGAGGTTAAACCTTTCATCAATTGGATCTATCCTCCCTTGATGGACTATGATGTTTCTTTGAATGATCTTGTAGATCTTGTTGTCCTCTTTGAAACGAGCCCAAGATCATCAAAATCGGAGTCCGGGTGCAAAAGTTATGGCTGTTTTCGTTTAGGGGTGACCGGTAGTACCGGACCAGGGTCCGGTAGTACCGCCCCTTAGTACCGGTTGGTATTGAATAAGGTGCGTTTGGCGTCCTGGGATCCCTAGGGAATGTCTGGTAGTACCGGGAATGTCCGGTAGTACCGGGAAAAGGTTCGGTAGTACCCGGATTCACGTTTTTGGGATTCAACGGTTGGATTTTGTGTAGGGTTCGCAGCATAGAAAACAAAAAAATTCCTACGATGGGAACAACTATGTACCAAGATCTATCTACTAGATACAAACAACGGGCGGATGTATATCCGTAGAGAACATACCCTTGAAGACCGACAAAGCTTAACGAGTCCAAACTCGTGGTTGATGTAGACGATATCTTGCCGATCTCAAGATCGAGAGGAAGTCCTAGCACCGCAAAACAGCAGCGCATCCGTGCTCGCACACATGTTCGAGGCACCGAGCAACCTCCGCCTCCTCGCTCCAGCGATGCAGCGGAAGCACAACTCTTTCTTGCCGAAAAGCCACCAGGAACATGTATCTCGCTAGTCCGAGACCATGGGGGATAAATTCTAGAGGGGGAGAGAGATCCTTCACGAGGAGGTGTGAGTGAGAGAGAGGGAGGGGGGCTCCTTTTATAGGGAGAGGGGGGCACCCAAGGGGCCATGCGCCCAGCCATGGGGCTGCCCCCACCTCTTCCACATTCATGTGGGTGGACACTCCACTCACTCAAATGCCTTTCAATTCCCTCCACTCAAAAACCCACTCAAATTCCCATTAAATTTCCACCAAATTTAATGCAAACTCTCATTAAATAAAACTCCTTTTATTTATTCAGAATTTTGTCAATTACTTTAATGACAAACATTCACATATAACCCCTTGCTAGTATTTCATTTCACATGCAGAAACACTTTCTACAATTTCACCTGAAAACCCGTTTCGGTATCTAGTGAAATAAATTCCTGCGCTTGTTATTCTTTCAGCATGAAAATTTTGCTCCAAATGGATGTCGGTGTCTCTTAAGTGTGTCACCCTACGGTTCGCGAATAATGCGGACATGATTGAGACCCCTCTCAGATCAATAATCAGAAGCGGGATCTGGAGACCCATACTGACTCTCACACATTCAACGATGACTTTCTTGTGATCGTCGGAACCTTTTACGCTAGTATCTTAATCTCTTTGTTTCGCGATATATTACATGTCCAAGATTCGATCATCGGTATCTCCATACCTAGTTTGATCTCGTTACTTACATGCACTCTTTTCTCGTTCCCGTGATATAACATTCTAGTGATCAAATCACTTGCTTGCAAGCTAATCAATGTGATATCACCGAGAGGGCCCAGAGCATATCTATCCGTCATCGGGATGAACAAATTCCACTCTCAATCCATGGGCCTCAACATAACACTTTAGTAGTTCTGAACCCATCTTTATAATCACCCTGTTACGGTGTGATGTTTGATGTTATCAAGAAACTCTTCCGGTGTTAGTGATTGAAATGATCTCATGGTCTAAGGATTTCGATCACATCGTAAGTTGTTATAGCAATATAAACTCAATGACTTTGATCGTAATGCTATACTTCGGATGAACGTCGTCACACCATTACACTAATGTTGTGACCTCGTTATTAACAACATCCAATGTCCATGATCAGGAAACCTTTGATCACCTTGTTAATCAACGAGCTAGTTTATAAGAGAGGCATAACTAGGAACTTCCTTTTTTTTGTTAAACACACATGTATTAATGTTTCCGTATTAATAAAAGTATAGCATGTAAAATAAACATTTATCATAAACAAGGAATACAATAATAACCACTTTATTATTGCCTCTCGGACATATTCCCTTCAGTCTCCCACTTGCACTAGAGACAATAATCTAGTTTGAAAACTTTGCGTATTGAACACCTATGGCTTTCTGGTGTTCCATATACACAATTGCAAGTGGTTAACATAATCTATAGATCTGATGCCTCAGGTCCATGTGTATTTGCATGTCTTTGCGTCTTCACGCATCACTCATTCTTCAATGAGATGGCATTGTATAAATTTGGTATTTTGGTGAGACCTTTAGTTCCTTGGGGTTAAAACATGTCGATACTATTATCGTACAATATATCTTTAGTGTTAGACCATTGCGAACCACACCTTAGTTTGATAACAAACTACTTGACACAAATTCCCTCCTTTGCTGCTACTATAGCAGTCATATACTTAGCCTTTTGTTGTAGTATTCGTCACAATGTCTTAACTTTGGAACTCTTCCAAATCCATCATGGAAACTTTCTTTCCATTTCATTGTGCCACCCATAGTTTAAATTGAGATAAATTTAATCTGTATCTTGTGACAAAACTAGTATCAATGTAACGCTTTACATGAACTATTTGTAATTGTTTGTCACCTCTACACAAATATATTCTTAGTTCTTCCAAAAGATCATAAGAATATCCTCACTATCGTCAAGTGATCATTTTATGATTCACTCTAGTATATGCTCATAACACTTAGAGCATTGGACATATCTGGATGTGTACATATCTTGGTATGATTGATCAAAACATCCTTGTGATTTCACTCATCAAGTGTCAAAGCACTTGAATCTTGTTTCACTTATCAAGTGTCGATACACTTGAATCTTGATTCAATTCCTTTCCACGCGACAAGAACCTTTTCTTGTCGTTTCTATATTGAACTCCTTCAATATCTCATATATGTACGTTTGGCATAACCACATTAGCGTCACAGTCTATCCGCTATAGACATTCATGCTAAATATTCTGATTTTGCCTAAGTCTTTTATCAAAATGAAATTCTTAACCTTTGTCAATAAAAGACACATCATTTCCAATCAACAAGATGTCCTCCACAAAATGGATTAGAAATATGTATTAGCGCTCCCACTTAATTTCTTGCAAATGCAAGCATTTTTATCGTCTCCTGATGAAAACTCTTTTTCATCACGGTGAAGATTCCAACTCCGCGATGCTTACTTCAACCATTGAAGTTTGCATGCCCTTTTTTAGCATCCTTTGAATTAACAAAACCCTTTGGATCGTGTCATGTACACGTCCTAGGTAACCATTCTATTAGAAGAACTTTTGTTTTGTTTATTCATCTACCATATAACAAATTATATGTAGTGGTTGCTACTTTAATCCGTCCAGACTAAATATCGCTATGAAAGATCAAATATTGTCATAGTCAACTCTTTGAACATTGTCATAAAATACTTTACGACATGTCGACTATTTCATAGATGTGAAACATCCATGTCTGTTTATTTATAGATCCAAATACGACCGATAGGTTTTTACACCTTTCCGGAGGGTTTTCCAAGTTCAAAACTTGATTTCTCGTGTATGGAGCTATCACGGATTTTATGGCTTCAATCCATTTGACGGAGTTAGGGCCCATCATCGCTTCTTTGCATGTAGTCGGTTCATCATTGTCAAACAATAATTATTTACTCTCAAATCTTAGCATTTGATTGTTTATTCGACCGACTTGGTTCAATAAGAACTTAGATCTCCGTGACCACAACCTTTGAGGCTCATAAGTTATGAGCATTATGGCAGCCTCCGGGACGATTTCCGGCGCTGCGCAACTCAGCACATTTAGCTAAGGTTCGTTAACCTTATCAAAGTTCTATTGTCCTCCCACTTAACTTTTGCGAAAAATTCCTTTTTCAAGAAACTTCACATTTCAAGCGACAAACCCTTTTGTCCTTGGTGTTATGGAGGAATAACCAATTGTTATTCAAAATAACTTACAAAGACATGCTCATCCGACTTTGGTTGTAAACATCTTACTTATGCTTAACATACCAAAATTTAAGAAATGACAATTTAGGTTTTACCCCAAACCATAACTTCCATGGTGTCATTTCAACGAATCTAGATGGAGCTCTTTTCAGTGAAAAAGCGGTAGTCTCTAAAGCTTTTAATCTTTTAAAACATAATGGCAGTTTTATAAATAACACCTTTGATCCAACCATGTTAAACAAGGTTTCATTACAAATCTCATACACTCCATACTCCTATGGTGTTTTGGGAGATGTAAATCTAGGTGTTTTGCTAAACTTGCAACTCAAATAAATCCCTTTATGATAAAATCATAATTCATTTATTTTCTTGTTACACTTGTAACTCAAATAAATCTCTTATGATAAAATCATAAACCATTTATTTTCTTGTCACGATGATTTTCACTTCATCTTGAAAGTCTTTGAACATTTTCAAATATTTCACACTTCTTTCTCATTAAGTGAACATTCACTCAAATTTCCGGAGAAAGCATATGAAGTTGAAATCCATCGCTTACGACTATACATAATGGACTACATACATCGATATGTATAAATTCCAATAATTTAGTCGATCGTTCTTCTTTGGCCTTTGAACGAAGTTTTAATTATCCCGAGGAAAGTCTTCCAAGCGTCAATTGATCAAATCAAAGACTCCAAAAATCCATGAAAATGGAGATTCTTCATGTTTTCTTTCCAATATAATTTAAACGAAGATGTCACTTCGTAAGTGATCTTTCAATCATTTGTCTTGCGACATTTTAGCATTAGGTTTTATGGATGTGATTTCTCCAACTAGATTTGTAAATCATCCATCTTATATGGAATACGGTAATTATTTGAACAACCTTTGTTCTCATAATACCTCATTTAAATAACAATTATTAAAACAAATCTTGAAGTCAAGCTTTGATGTCAACGAGAAATACAAACAACGGTTTGTTTGTTTTCGATGAACATCATCACATATTCTCTTGCTAGTTACTTAGGACATTGTAGTTCATGAATTGCGTCGTTCTATATGACATTTCATACCAACCAATTCGGTATCCAATACCCTAGAACCACATTGTTTAACAAGCAAAGAATACAACCATAACATGTATATCATCCATATACCTAAATTGGATATTTCCAATCTTTTCTTTTCTACCAAATATATTTTATAGATTCTCTTTCATCATTTCCTTTTCCTTTTAAAAGAATCTATCAACATCAAAAGTGGTGCCATATGCATGACACATAATCCAAAGCGTGCATATTCAAATAATAATACCTTTGGACTTGCACTTTGAAGTAGATCACCATCATCAAAATGATCGGTATTCTTTCAAAATCCATTATTTAGTAATCTTTTAGTGTAGTAAACACTTTACATACATCTTCTATTCATCCTTATCATGACGACTTTCATGATCAAGCTAATGTAGCTTATAAAGACGGATCGTGAATATAGCGTTACTTTCCAAAACCCTTTTGGATGATTAGGATGTCTAGCATCTCCAACCTTCATAAATTCTCATCCAATATGAGAACATATATTATACTCAATCATATTGCAACCAAAATATTGTTTCAGATATCGTTATATCTGCCACACATGATGGTTTCTGAAACAATTCTTTCAGCTCCTAGATAAACTTGATATTAAAACAATCAAGAATCATGGAGGCAAACATGATACTTAAGATACTAACACTGGAATTGTTACTCTCGATTTAACACCAACTATTAAATTTCACGGAGTAAATAGAGTTTGCTGAAAGTTTGCAATAAGACTTTAAACTTTGATTGACACTCAACACAATACGATACCAGTTCGTAAAGTAAATATCCAGAATTCTATAGTTCTATTATCTCAATTACAACTATGCATAAGGTGGTGAACGAATGGCAATGACTACAATAAATTATGCAAATTCACTTTGATTTAATTTATGATAAATTGAGTTCTTCTAATCCAAATTAGAAATAAACTCCCACTAAAAAACGACATCCCTCGTGTCTTTTTGGTGATTACATGAACCAAATCCACTACACCAAGTCCGATCATCACGTGAGTCGGTGCAGCTTCAAAGGCGACCCTCCACTCAAAAACCCACACAAATTCCCATGAAATTTCCACCAAATTTAATGCAAACTCTCATTAAATAAAACTCCTTTTATTTATTTAGAATTTTGTCAATTACTTTAATGACAAACATTCACATATAACCCCTTGCTAGTATTTCATTTCACATGCAGAAACACTTTCTGCAATTTCACCCGAAACCCCGTTTCGGTATCTAGTGAAATAAATTCCTGCGCTTGTTATTCTTTTCGGCATGAAACTTTTGCTCCAAATGGATGTCGATGTCTCTTAAGTGTGTCACCCTATGGTTCGCGAATAATGCGGACATGATCGAGACCCCTCTCAGATCAATAATCAGAAGCGGGATCTGGAGACCCATACTGACTCCGACACATTCAACGATGACTTTCTTGTGATCGTCAGAACCTTTTACGCTAGTATCTTAATCCCTTTGTTTTGCGATATATTACATGTCCAAGATTCGATCATCGGTATCTCCATACCTAGTTTGATCTCGTTACTGACATGCACTCTTTTCTCGTTCCCGTGATATAACATTCTAGTGATCAAATCACTTGCTTGCAAGCTAATCAATGTGATATCACCGAGAGGGCCCAGAACATATCTATCCGTCATCGGGATGAACAAATTCCACTCTCGATCCATGGGCCTCAACATAACACTTTAGTAGTTCTGAACCCATCTTTATAATCACCCTGTTACGGTGTGACGTTTGATGTTATCAAGAAACTCTTCCGGTGTTAGTGATTGAAATGATCTCATGGTCTAAGGATTTCGATCACTTCGTAAGTTGTTATAGCAATGTAAACTCAATGACTTTGATCGTAATGCTATACTTCGGATGAATGTCCATCACACCATTACACTAATGTTGTGACCTCGTTATTAACAACATCCAATGTCCATGATCAGGAAACCTTTAATCATCTTGTTAATCAACGAGCTAGTTTATAAGAGAGGCATAACTAGGAACTTCATTTTTGTTTATTAAACACACATGTATTAATGTTTCCGTATTAATACAATTATAGCATGTAAAATAAACATTTGTCATAAACAAGGAATACGATAATAACCACTTTATTATTGCCTCTCGGGCATATTCCCTTCATTTTGGGGGGACCTATTTAAGGGGACTTCTTCCCCAATGGTTCCCCAACTATTCTTGCAAGTTTTCCCCTCCATTATTGACCTTCCAAAGCTTGCTATCTCTCAATCCCTCCAATTATTCTTGCCCATATTTGAGTGGAAGAGAGAGGAGATCTAGATCCACAGTTGGACCAAACCAAAACATCTCATTGTGAGTGTATCTTTGGGGATCTAGACTTTGGGGGATTTTGTGTTCCCTTTGTTTTCTTCCTCTCTTATTCCACCAATAGCTTTAGTAGCTTTGTTGGAACTTGATAGTGAGGGATTTGAGCATCTTTGTGGTGTTCTTGCCATTTGCATTAGGTGCATCGGTTTGAGTTCTCCTCGGAGGATTTGGTTCGTGATATTCGTTGGAGCTTGTCTCTCTTGGGTTCTTGGAACCCTAGACGGTTTGTGGCCTTGGTGGCATTTGTTGGGAGCCTCCAATTAAGTTGTGGAGAAGTTCCCCAACATTGTGAGAGGTTCCAGTTGCCACCAACAAGTGCACCGATAGTGGAAGCGTGGATCGATCCCGTTGGGGTGAGATTCACCGGAGAATAAGGGAGGCCTTTTGTGGCGTAGGTGGTTAGATACCACCCCCTCTCCAAACGAGACGTACTCCATGTTGGGAGGAACTCGGTAAAATATCGTCGTCCCCGCGTGCCTTGGTTATCTCTATACCCGAGCTCTTTACTTATGCACTTTACATTGTGATAGCCTTCGTGCTTGAAGTAATCTATATCTTGCTATCACATTGTTGCTTGTATTGCTTAGCATAAGTTGTTGGTGCACATAGGTGAACCCTAGTTGTTCTAGGTTGTGCTTGAAAAAGTAAACACTAGTTTAATTCCGCCTTTGTCGAGCCACTCTTGGAAAAGTTTTAATTGCCTATTCGCCCCCTCTAGGCGACATCTGTATCCTTTCACTTCCCCTATTGCAGTGAGCTAGCGAGCATAAGGCTCTGATACCAAAAGTCAGCACTAAGTCTCACAATCTCACCAAGGAAGAGAGTAATTTCATAAAAAAGATAGTAGTTTTGTCTCTCAAACTTCCGTTGCTTTTCTCATTATCTTCAGGTTATTTGTATCGATTACAATTCAACAAGTCATGCCATCCCACAACTCAAGGATCACGAAAGCCTAGTTCTCGGGTGTGAGAAAATGGGCAACACAGGAACCAACCCCTGTGTGTGGCTTAAACAGTACTCTTACCATTATTCAAAAAAAAACCGGTAAACTCTGCTGCTATGTGACACACCATTATTCACAAAACGGTAGACTCTACTGCTACGTGACAGATACATAAGATTTATTCAACATTATTCGCTAGGCCCCTTATTCATACTGGCAGAGTTTCCCTAGAGCTAAGGGGGCCATGGCCCTCCTCTAGAGATTTGTTTAAACATGTGTGTAATATTTATGTAATTTTTTAAGATTTGTTTAAACATTTGTGTAATATTTAGGTAATTTTTAAGATTTGTTTAAACATGGGTGTAATATTTATGTAATTTTTTTAGAGATTACACAGATTTTAATTTGTGCTGCTGTGGAGGTTGTGTTCCTGCCGCCCCGCCGGCGGCCACCGAAGCAGGCATGGAGTTCGCCAAGCAAGACCTGGAGACCGACGAGTCTCTGTGGAAGCTCTACGAGTTGTGGGATGCGCACAAGGTAGCACGCGACTTTGGCGAGAAGCTTCGCCGGTTCCCCACCTTCAAGGAGAAGGCGCGGTGTGATACGTCCAAAACATATCTACTTTCTCGAACACATTGCTATTGTTTTTCATCTATACTTGTGTGATTTGGATACAACTAACACGGACTGACGCTGTTTTTAGCAGAATTACCTTGGTGTCTTGTTTTTATGCAGAAAATGAACTATCAGGAAAAATCCCGGAAAATATGCCAAAAACTATTTCGCACCAGAAGATCCACGGAGCCAGAAGGGGATACAGAGAGGAGGCCTGGGGGGCCAGACCCACCCTAGGCGCGGGCCCACCTGACCCCGTGCATGGAGGGGGTTTGGTCATCCCAGGCAGCTCCTCGGCCTCCCTCCGCGCCTATAAGTTGCCTTCTGACCTAAAAACTCAGTAGGGTTCGATAGTTTTCTAGAAAGAGTTACGCTTCGCCACCACCACCAGAAACCAAGATTCGGATCTAGAAACTCCGTTCTGGCACCCTGCCGGGACGGGGAATTTGGAGAGGATCATCGTCATCGTCATCACCAACGCATCTCCATCAACTATCGATGTTTCCCTCATCCATAAGTGAGTAATCCCCCGCTATAGGCTTGGGGATTGTAGGGACTGGATGAGTTCTATCATGTAGTCGAATAAGATCTGTTAGGGCATAGTGCCTAGTATCTCTATTAGTGCTATTTGACTTTGTTGCAACTTGTTGTGCTTAATGCTTGTCACTAGGGCCTGAGTGCCATGATCTCAGATCTGAACTTATTATTGAATCATTATGATAGTATTGTTTATGATCTTATCTGCAAGTTGTGTACACATATCATTGTCCGGATCCAAAGGCCTCAAAGTGACAATAATTGGGACAACCGGAGGGGATGACTGTGGTGTGAGGATCACATGTGTTCACGGAGTGTTAATGCTTTGCTCCGGTGCTCTATTAAAAGGAGAACCTTAATTGTCAGTAGTTCCCTAGAGGCCCTGCTGCCACGAGCTGGCTGGACAGAAGATGTTGTGCAAGGTCTCATTGCGAGCATGTATGGCTATATTTGGAGCACATGCCTAGGATTGTTTAGTACTTGGATGCTTGTTATTATTTATCTGCAATGCCCTAGATCTTGAAGTTACATGTTTAGACTCGTCCATGCAATGCCCGTCCATCCATCCCTATGCCTACCGCACTCGAATCCTACTGTTACCGTTACTGTTGCTATTGCTACTGTTTTACTGTTGCTATTACTGCTGTTGTTGCTTTGCTGTTGCTACTGATAAACTTCTGTGAGCAAGAACTATTTCTAGGTCCAGCTGAACTGACAACTCAGTTGTTAAGGCTTGCAAGTATTCTTTGGCTCCCCTTGTGTCGAATCAATAAATTCGGTAATTCTACCTGCGAAGACTGTTGCGATCCCCTACACTTATGGGTCATCAAGACTATTTTATGGCGTCGTTGCCAGGGAGCATAGATTTATTTGTAACTTCACTTGGATCTATTATTGTTCACTGCTACTCCTTTCATCATAGGGAAGTCTCGTGATGGAAAGTTCCCTATTTTACCATCCACTACAAGAAGAGGTACAATCCTAAACACCTCTGCTGCTCTTGATTCACCGTCTGTTATAAGTAAGCTTGTCACACCACCACCACATACTCATGCTACACACACTGCTACTACTGCTGAGTCTGAAACTGTTTTTGATGCTCATGATGTTACTTCTACTGTGCTTGATGCGAGTGGTTCATTAGGTCCTTTTCTAGATGCTACTATGGCTAGTCTAGGAAATACCGAAACTCCTAGTGAAGACACTGTTACACCTAATAGCTCACCTGAGGCTAGTGAGAGTTATGATATTAATGATGGTTACATTGAGTTCACTGATGAATTTGTTGAAGAGTGTCGAAACACACATGGTACTAGTGCTATGAAGAGTCTCCTTGCTAGACGTACTATTATGCCTAAGTTATCCTTTGATCCTAAGTTTGCCACTTCTCTCGTAGATATTAAAGATGAAGATTATGATTTCTCTCTTGATTTATCTTATTTAGATATTGTTGAGAAAGAACCTTTTTGTGGGACTAAAAATGAGAGTGATGTGGCTCATATGAATGAGCTTTCTACTATGAGTGCTTTATTCTCTGATGATTTTAAGATGCGCAAGTACTTTGTTGCTAAGATCTTCCCTTTTTCACTAAAAGGAGAAGTTAGGGCTTGGTTTAATAGATTACCTCCCGGTTCCATTGATAGCCCTGATTGCTTGATTGCTTCTTTCTTCCATAAATATTTTCCTCCCAGTGCTAGACATGCTGCTTTGTAGAGACTTTTTGATTTTAAATAGGGAGAAGAAGAGAAATTGCCTAAGTCATGGAAAAGATTCTGTGCCTTGATTCATGCACATCCTAGATGTCCATTACCTAAAAATGAGCTTCTTGATATTTATTATAATAGACTAACTGATGATTCTATGACCTACCTAGATAGCTTTGCTGATTGTGTTTTCAGGAAAAGGACCCCTACAGATGCTGAAGAATTAATGACCAAGATAAGCAAGCATTATGATGATTGGACTTCAACTGAGCTGAATGCACCTAAGCCTATTACTCCTGAACCAGTCGCTCCTGAACCAGTTCCAACACCAACAACAAAGAAGAGGGGAGTTATTGCATTAAATGATGAAGTGATGAAGGAAGCTAAGAAGTGTCTAAAGGAGAAAGGTATTAGAGCTGAAGATGTGAAGAATCTACCTCCTATAGAAGAATTATGTAAGCCGATTCCCCACTCATCTACTATTGAGGTACACTCTCTCCAACACTTTGATGAAGGTGATATTCCTTATGGTAAGCCTCCTGATCAATGTTTAGAGGAACTTGACATCTTTATTGTTAAACAAGGGTATTTTAATAAACAAGTTCAGGATCATTTATTAGAAAACTCTAGAGCTATCCATGAGTTGAAAGATATTGTGGAAATAACTTCTAATGATATTAAAATGCTTTGTAAACACTTTCAAATGGTTCAAACCCAACTTGATCAACTTGCTAAGGTGCAAAAGGATATGCTAGTTAATGCTTCAGGTGATAAACATGCTTATGGAATTAGAACTAGGAGTGGTATAGCTACTCAAGATCCTTTATATCCTGAAGGACACCCTAAAAGAATAGAGCAGGATTCCCAACAAGGAGAAGATAGTGGTAGTTCTCGTAAGAGGAAGAAAACGAAACATAAGATAGTTGAGGAACCACTTGAACCTGCTGTAGATCCTAATAATATATCTGTCTCTGATGCTGAAACTGAGAGTGGTAATGATAAAAATGAGTCTCCTGATAAGGAGGAAGGTGAGGAAGAACCTGAGAAGCACACTAAGAACACTAGGTACACCAAGGAAGATTTTATTGCTAATAAACATGGTAAAGAGATAGAACCTTGGGTGCAGAAACCTATGCCTTTTCCAGGTAAGAAACACAAGTTAAAGGAGGAAGAACACTACAAAAAGTTTCGTGAGTGGATGAAGCCTTTATTTTTATAAATTTCTTTGACTGATGCTATTAAGTTGCCTCCTTATTCAAAGTATATGAAGGATATTGTTTCTAATAAAAGGAAGATTTCTAATGAGGAAATTTCTACTTTACTTGCTAATTACTCCTTCAATGGTAAGGTTCCAAACAAACTTGGTGATCCAGGTATACCAACTATTCCTTGCTCCATTAAGAATAATTATGTTAGAACTCCTTTATGTGATTTGGGAGCTGGAGTTAGTGTTATACATTTTTTCTCTCTACAAGAGACTCCAGCTAGAAAAGTTGATACCAACTGATATATCTTTGCAAATGACTGATAAGTCAACTACTATTCCTGTTGGTATATGTGAGGATGTTCCTGTTCAAGTTGCTCATAATTGCATGGTCTTAACTGATTTTATTGTGCTTGAAATGCCTGAAAATGATAATATGTCTATTATTCTTGGGAGACCTTTTCTTAATACTGCAGGTGTTGTCATCCATTGCAATCAAGGAAAAGTAACATTCAATATTAATGACAAAGATCATACTGTTTATTTCCCCAAGAAGGTTGTTAAGAGCTATTGCCCAAATTCTATTGAAAATATTGAAGGCATCAAGGTTGGAGAAATATATTGTCCCATTTCACAAGAAATTTTTGAAACTATTATGATTGGGACCATTGCTATCAAGTATGAGGTAACATAATCACCTTGTGGAATGCAAGGTTTTGATTCATATAAGATTGTTTTGGTAACAATACTTGATCAACCTTGTTAACAAAAGAATTTTAATAAATAAAATAATATTTTCACAGTGGTTATACTTGCTCACTTTTATTTTTCTCCTTTCCAATCTTTGCTCTTCGTCGTGCCTAACTTAAAGGCGTTAAAGAAAAGTACTTGTTGGGAGATAAACCAAGATATTCCTTGAGTCTTGGAAGTTATTAATTTAGTAATTACCTCTCCTTATCCTTTTTGTTTGCTTTTTGTGCCATGAATGACCTCTAATGAGAGGGAAGTAAGATTTGGGGAGTTGCTGTCCCAAAACAGATTTCTATCATCCACCATAAAAAATCGTGAGCAGTCTATGTAAGTTGGATTGATCTGAAAATTTACAAATAAAGCCCCCAGTATGTGATCTAACTTTCGTTAGTTCAACACTTTTTGATTTGAGCAACAGAAGGTCTTCGGAAAAATCGGTTTCTACCTGCTGGTCTGTTTTGACAGATTTGTGCCATTATTTGCATTTGCTTCTTATTGATTCCTTTTCGAGTTCTTTTTGGGAAATTGAGATTTTTGAAGGATTTGCTACAATATATTTTGTTTTTAATGAAAAGTCTTGCTGTTCCAAAGCTTTGCCAGAGGTCTAATATATTTTGAATAAACTAATGTTGCTAATGAAGATTGTGTGAAGTTTTGTATGAAAGAAAAATTTCAGGTGTAGAAAGAGGATGATGTAATGAGATGAAGAATGGACAAAAGCTCAAGCTTGGGGGGATCCACTCCATGTCACCCCAATAATTACTCAAGAGGTACAAGCGTTAAAGCTTGGGGGTGCCCAAGGCATCCCCTTCTTCATCAATAAAAATCTCAGGTCTTTCTAGACACTTCGTTTTTATTGTTTCATGCACAATTGTGTTGTTCTTGGAGCGTCTTAGTTTTTGTTTTTAGTTTTATTTTGCTTCATTTAGTTTTGCGTTGGTTGACTTCTAAAAAATTTCGAAAACACCAATAATATTTGTGTTGTTCTTTGGTTTTGTGAGTTCTTTGCAAGATTTAGCCGTCCTTAGTGGATTTTGGTTTCATGTTAATATTCAAGTCACACAAGTGAAGGGCAATAATAAACATTAAGACAACTCGAGGTGTGGTAAGAGGCTGGTAACAGACTCTATTTGTTTCACTTTTGTACATATACTCATCACTGTGAGCATGCTTAGCCTGTTTGTGTAAGGTGTATGTCATTATGGATGCTTAGTAGTTCTTACTTGTCTATGATTAGCTCTAGCTTGCTAATAGTTTGTAGCATGTCATATGAATGTTTGCTTGCATTGTTTTATTCATACTTTGGTATGACATTGTGGTATCCTCCTCTGATTGTTCATGTGAATCGACTTGGCACATGCTCACGCATGCATATGACTAATCAATAGTCAGTAAGCCTCGATGATTTTTTTTGCCTCAGAGTTCTTGTATCACTTTCATGCCATAATTAGTCTTGTTTTGTTGCAAGCATGATTATGATAGTTATTGCTCTCTCGTTTGTCGCTCCCTCTCTATTGCTAGCCTTCACTTGCACTGAGTATGTGCTCTACCTGTGCTTCCAACTCCTCAAAACCAATATTGCCAGCTGTGTCCACCATACCTACCCATTAGCATCATTTGCTACTTCAGCGCATATTCTATATGCCATGTTTTCTTCCAAAATAAAATGTTTGTCTGTTTTGAGAAAGTTAGTTAGTAAAGCTCTCACGAACTTGATGGCACACTTTATTCCTTGCACTTAATAATCCTGAACCATTGTGACTAGTTGTAACACCCTCAGAATCGGACCTATGCAAGTTTTAGCAAAATTCGCCAAACCCGCATAGAAACGATTCAAAGGTGCCCACCAGGCACTTTCGTGCGGGTGGAAAACGAAGTAATATCATTACACAACAGTCCTCGATGGGACCCACAGAACAGATATATATAACAGCGACTCAAAGAGTCAAGAATACAGATATAAGATACAAGATCCAAATCACCTTGAAAATGGTAGAGCGTCCGACTACGGACAAGAAGCAAATGGGGCTAAGAGCCCTGAAGAACAACCAATGGCGTCCATAACCCTGCCCAGGCCAAGCCGGAAGGGTAACCCTGCTAACGGCGTCGATCTCAAAACCTGCTTAAACAAAAGGGGTGCCGACAAAGGGCAAAGCAGAAAACAAAGAAGGAGCGTCAGTACTGAGGCCAGTACACGGCGAGGCTAGAATTCGGCGGTCCTCGCCTACACAGGTATGGTGGACTGAGCGGCAGCGGCAGCATGCACTAAACAACCTATAGAGACTCGATACAACTGGCGGCTATCAGAGGGGGGTAAGAAAGACCTATTCGGATCCAACCTGAAGCTAACACCAAACAAACCCACCCTGGTGTTTCCCCCTCGAGACCAAACGAGGAAGTCAACCGAGGAACTCACACAGTTGGCGGTTTTATTTATTTGGTTATCGTTGCAGCAATTACTAGTCAGGTATAGATAGTCGTCCTGATAAAGTAAGCAGTGGGCCCTTTTAATTAACCATTCCGTGATAGTTGCAACAATTACTAATCAGGTACAGATAGCATGAGATAAACCCAAAACCCAGCAGTTGTTGGTACTTTTATTCAGTCATTCCGTTGTAGTTGCAATACTTACTAGTCAGATACAATTGTCGCAAGCGACAACCAAACAAGCAATTGTGGGCAGTATTAGTTAGCCATTCCATTATAGTGAAGCTGATTACTAGTCATTATAAGTCAAATTTATAGCAGTAAACTTTAGTTATGCTTGTCTATGATCGAGAAACTGTGCTCCAAGTCGTCCATATCCGCGGACACGGCTTTCAGAAAGTTTTACCCGGCCGGGGTGCACCAATAGCAACACACACTCGATCAACCTCGGAAAAACCAAATCAAAACCCAACGAGGCTTTCACGACAAAGCAATCACAAGATTCAGAAATATTTCAGGGGGCCACCCCTTAAGCAGAATCCGCAACGGAGTAAGCAAGCTCCGAGACGGCCTCAAGGTCTGCGACAATGGCTGTAAACGACTGGGAACCCGAAAGTGTGGCTGGGCTTGTCGATACCGCGTAAACATTCCGCTTCCAAAACAGTACAGTGTGCAGTACCTCGCACAATCGTAAATAAAGCAGTAAAACATGGCATAAGTACAGGATCGTAATAAAACCTCAAACTAGTTTGTGGCCCCAAGAAATAAGACGGAATCAAGCTCTGGCTAAGGGGGGTCCCATATACCTCCCGGATGTGGATAGCGCGATAAATCAAGGAACAGGAATCAAGTACTCGGGGTCTTACGGGACACAAGTGGGCGTTCGGAAACCAAATATTATCTATCACCCACCGATGCCTCTGCTTATTCAATTTTAGTTGTTAAACAGAAATTAAAGTGACGATAAGTAAAGCTAGAATCATCTCCAACATCAACATGCGGCAATACATCAGCAACTGTGGCATATGACGACACACAACAACACTTGAGCAAGCAACTACGACGCGCAAGTCCAACTATCTACCAAACAACAGGTAACAGGGTGTGTCCAAGGCTATATAGGGCTGCACGGTATATCACGGGTACGGAAACTAAAGCATCGCAACACAGATAGCAATAGATCAACAGGAGGGAAGTAAATACTATAAAAGTAAGATAGGTAGAAAGGGGGAGATGCTCGCCTGAAAACATTGTCGAAGGTTCATCCGAAGATCGGGGCGAAGCTCACATCCACTCAACGGCCTTATCCGTGAAGAAGCAAAACACTAGGAGAAACACCGGATGCACTATTTAATACTAAGGCAAAAGATCGGCATGATGCATGCATGATGTATGGCATGGCAAAGATGCGATGCGATTAGGTCATATTAAGCGGAACCGGGGTCCCGACAATTAATTAGGTGGTTCATGTTATTTAGAAACCCCGCAAATTAAATGTTGTATAAACATGGCAAGATATGGTACCGGTGCACTACACAAGTTCAAATGAGGCCGATATGAGACTAGATTTGCACGCATATGGGCCCCATATTTAGTTATTAGGTGAATCGGCATAAGGCCCCCAAACCACAGATATGCATGCAAGAATGACAATTCAATATGCACCAAGTTGTTATGTTATAAAATAGGGTTCGAGGAAAAAGGGTCACACATTAGGGGTCTCGACGATCTTGGGGTTCCGGGGTTCGGGGTCAGGGTCCAGGGTTCGACGGGAACGGTCTCGACAGAAGCGTTCTTGGATTACTGGGGTCGTTCTTGTGGTTCGGGATGAAGCACTTGTCGCGTCGGGGTCTCGGTGTCCGGGATGAAGTACTCAGCGTCTCCGCGTCGGTGGCCTTGGCGGTATCGGGTTCGGATTCCGGATCCGGGCACGGTCTTAGCGCTCCGTCTTCAGTGTCGTTGGCGAACTCGGGTTCGATACCGGGGGTCCTTCGGAACCTGGTGGCGGTCTTGGCGGTATCGGGTACGGGATCGGCGTCCGGGGAAGGAGTACTTGTCGCATCCACGGGCGTCGGGTCGTGTCATCGGTCTTGTCGTTTCACGGCGGAGACCTTGGCGTCCCGGGTCTCGGCGTCTTCGGGTCCGAGAGGAAGAACTTGGCGTGCCGGGTTCGGTCTTGGCGGGATCGGTCTTCGGGGTCCATCGGAATCGTCTCGACGATCTTGTCGCTCCGGCAACTTCGGTTTCGAGCGGAAAATCATGGGCTTCGGTACTCCTTGGGTGAGTGGCATCACTGTCACCAACTCACCAAAAGAATAAAGCAGAGGCTCGGGAGTAGAGCATCAACAACACACACACTCGCGGGGGTCAGCGGCACTGGCCAAACACAGAAACGTTGCACCGGGGCAGGTCTCACTTGGACATCATCTCGAACACTCTATGGGCAACCTCATGAATTGCAAGATTGGAGCAGCGGCTTCGCACGGGGGAGACAGGGAGGGCGTGCTGCGGCACCTCAACTGCGACGGGGGTGCAGCTCACGGACGAAGCGGCTCGGGCTCACGGACGGAGCGGACGACGTCGGGCGGCGCCACAACAAGGAGGCGGCGTCGAGACGGAGAGCAGCGGCGCTGCTGGGGCCGAGGCGGAGCAGGCGGTCGGCGACGCGTGCTGCAGAGAGGAGCGGGAGGCGGGGGGCCACGCCGGCGCAGGCGGGGGAGGCGAGCCGGAGAGGGAAACGGCGGGGCGGAGACGGGGGCGACGGCGAGGAGGACGGAGCTCGAGGCGGCCGACGGGGACTCGGGGAGGCGCGGCCGGCGGGGAACGGGGCGTCTCGGCCGCGGAAGCTCTGGCGCGGAGGCGAGGGACTGAGGGCGGGGAAGGTCGCTGGTGGATGCGGGCCGACGGGGGCGGAGCGAGGCTGCGGGGGCGGGCGCGCGCCGGAGGGGAGCTCGCGGGGCGGCGGTTTGCAGGCGAGGCGGAGCGGCTTGCGGCCGCGGGCGGCGCGCGGCCGGAAGCGGCGGGGCACTGCGGTTGTGCGGAGGGAGACCGGCGCGAGGGGGGCCGCGGCGCCGCGGGGAGGCGAGCAGGGCGGCGGAGGCCGGCGGGTTGGGCGGTGGAGGATGGGTGGGCTGCGGGGCTCGGGAGGAGGAAGCTGTACGCGGGGGGGGTAGGTGGGGGTCTGCAAGGGGCCGGGGCGCGTGGTCTGGGGGAGTGGGGCCGGGCGGGGCCCAGGCGGTCAGGGGGAGGCTGGGGCGTCTGGGAAGTGTGCGTGCGTGAGCTGGCTGTGTGGGCAGGAAGATTTTGTGTGGTGTGTGTTGAGCGGCTGGTTTTGGGAGAGAGAGAGGAGAGAGAGTGGGGGGGGTAGGTGGCAGGCAGGGATAGGCTAGAGGGAAGGGGAGGGGTGAGGTGGCATGCTGCCATTGGGTGGGGTGAGGTGGCCACTAGGGGTGGGTAGATAACTGGGTGGGTTTAGGATTAGATGGGGTAGGCAGGTTGGACCGATATTTTAATCTGGGGGTGGTCGTTCGGGTCGAAACGGCCCGTTCGACTGCCCCCGCTAAAAATAATATAAATTTTATTTGTGTTAAACGGGCCGTTGGCAAACCGATAGCGGCCAAAACAAAATATTTCGGGGACCGGGTTTTGGGGTTTGAATAAGATGGGGCGTTTAGAAATTCAAAACAGGTTTTTGCAAACATAGTTTTGGCAAACAATGCATGATGATGACGATGCAATGCACAAATTCAACGCGATTTTCTAGTAGTGGTTTTGCGGGATGCCACAATTCGACACCACTAACAATGGATCTCGCCCTCGAGATCCGCCTCATGGTACCGGAAGGAAGGTCGGTGGTCGGCGTCTTCACACTTCGTGTAGATCCTCGCGACACCACTAACAAGAGGTCGTTGTCCGTGATCGTCGAGAGAACACTCCGGAGAACAAAAGGTCAAAGGTAGAGGTATCAACAAATAAAGCCACCTCTAGCTCCGATGGAAGAGGGGGAACCGATGCATTCTCGTCCACTTCAATGTACGCAAGCGAATAGAAAGGGTAGTCGGCATGGGGGCCAATCCATCACGCACCCAAACTATTACTCCGCACAATCGGTAGAAGAGAGTGCAACCATTCTCGGAATCAGACTGAAGATCTCGACAAGCGAGGTTCGGAACAAGGAGTGATGCAGACTCTGCATCGGATCTGGCGTAGAGGATGTCGTCGCGTCGGAAAACACCGGAAAGCACAAACAAGGAACAAAGAATGATAACACCGTGGACGGATTCATCAGGCAGCTGGAACACCGGATGGCAGAACAACGTTGTCAGACGAGGAAGCGAAACCCTGAAGGTACGACGGATACCCAACCACGAGAAATCCTGGACTCGAAGAAAAGATAAGAGAGTAGGTTCAAAACACGCAGGGGTAAGAGGAGAATAGCAGAGGGGTAAGGAATAAAATCAGACCTAATCAGAGCTATCCAACCGATTTTCAAAAATAGTTTTGACACTCTACTTCGGCCGTTAGCTAGGTTATCCTACAGGCTGGACTTGTGGGGTATCGCAACTGCTGAGCTCTGATACCACTCTGTAACACCCTCAGAATCGGACCTATGCAAGTTTTAGCAAAATTCGCCAAACCCGCATAGAAACGATTCAAAGGTGCCCACCAGGCACTTTCGTGCGGGTGGAAAACGAAGTAATATCATTACACAACAGTCCTCGATGGGACCCACAGAACAGATATATATAACAGCGACTCAAAGAGTCAAGAATACAGATATAAGATACAAGATCCAAATCACCTTGAAAATGGTAGAGCGTCCGACTACGGACAAGAAGCAAATGGGGCTAAGAGCCCTGAAGAACAACCAATGGCGTCCATAACCCTGCCCAGGCCAAGCCGGAAGGGTAACCCTGCTAACGGCGTCGATCTCAAAACCTGCTTAAACAAAAGGGGTGCCGACAAAGGGCAAAGCAGAAAACAAAGAAGGAGCGTCAGTACTGAGGCCAGTACACGGCGAGGCTAGAATTCGGCGGTCCTCGCCTACACAGGTATGGTGGACTGAGCGGCAGCGGCAGCATGCACTAAACAACCTATAGAGACTCGATACAACTGGCGGCTATCAGAGGGGGGTAAGAAAGACCTATTCGGATCCAACCTGAAGCTAACACCAAACAAACCCACCCTGGTGTTTCCCCCTCGAGACCAAACGAGGAAGTCAACCGAGGAACTCACACAGTTGGCGGTTTTATTTATTTGGTTATCGTTGCAGCAATTACTAGTCAGGTATAGATAGTCGTCCTGATAAAGTAAGCAGTGGGCCCTTTTAATTAACCATTCCGTGATAGTTGCAACAATTACTAATCAGGTACAGATAGCATGAGATAAACCCAAAACCCAGCAGTTGTTGGTACTTTTATTCAGTCATTCCGTTGTAGTTGCAATACTTACTAGTCAGATACAATTGTCGCAAGCGACAACCAAACAAGCAATTGTGGGCAGTATTAGTTAGCCATTCCATTATAGTGAAGCTGATTACTAGTCATTATAAGTCAAATTTATAGCAGTAAACTTTAGTTATGCTTGTCTATGATCGAGAAACTGTGCTCCAAGTCGTCCATATCCGCGGACACGGCTTTCAGAAAGTTTTACCCGGCCGGGGTGCACCAATAGCAACACACACTCGATCAACCTCGGAAAAACCAAATCAAAACCCAACGAGGCTTTCACGACAAAGCAATCACAAGATTCAGAAATATTTCAGGGGGCCACCCCTTAAGCAGAATCCGCAACGGAGTAAGCAAGCTCCGAGACGGCCTCAAGGTCTGCGACAATGGCTGTAAACGACTGGGAACCCGAAAGTGTGGCTGGGCTTGTCGATACCGCGTAAACATTCCGCTTCCAAAACAGTACAGTGTGCAGTACCTCGCACAATCGTAAATAAAGCAGTAAAACATGGCATAAGTACAGGATCGTAATAAAACCTCAAACTAGTTTGTGGCCCCAAGAAATAAGACGGAATCAAGCTCTGGCTAAGGGGGGTCCCATATACCTCCCGGATGTGGATAGCGCGATAAATCAAGGAACAGGAATCAAGTACTCGGGGTCTTACGGGACACAAGTGGGCGTTCGGAAACCAAATATTATCTATCACCCACCGATGCCTCTGCTTATTCAATTTTAGTTGTTAAACAGAAATTAAAGTGACGATAAGTAAAGCTAGAATCATCTCCAACATCAACATGCGGCAATACATCAGCAACTGTGGCATATGACGACACACAACAGCACTTGAGCAAGCAACTACGACGCGCAAGTCCAACTATCTACCAAACAACAGGTAATAGGGTGTGTCCAAGGCTATATAGGGCTGCACGGTATATCACGGGTACGGAAACTAAAGCATCACAACACAGATAGCAATAGATCAACAGGAGGGAAGTAAATACTATAAAAGTAAGATAGGTAGAAAGGGGGAGATGCTCGCCTAAAAACATTGTCGAAGGTTCATCCGAAGATCGGGGCGAAGCTCACATCCACTCAACGGCCTTATCCGTGAAGAAGCAAAACACTAGGAGAAACACCGGATGCACTATTTAATACTAAGGCAAAAGATCGGCATGATGCATGCATGATGTATGGCATGGCAAAGATGCGATGCGATTAGGTCATATTAAGCGGAACCGGGGTCCCGACAATTAATTAGGTGGTTCATGTTATTTAGAAACCCCGCAAATTAAATGTTGTATAAACATGGCAAGATATGGTACCGGTGCACTACACAAGTTCAAATGAGGCCGATATGAGACTAGATTTGCACGCATATGGGCCCCATATTTAGTTATTAGGTGAATCGGCATAAGGCCCCCAAACCACAGATATGCATGCAAGAATGACAATTCAATATGCACCAAGTTGTTATGTTATAAAATAGGGTTCGAGGAAAAAGGGTCACACATTAGGGGTCTCGACGATCTTGGGGTTCCGGGGTTCGGGGTCAGGATCCAGGGTTCGACGGGAACGGTCTCGACAGAAGCGTTCTTGGATTACTGGGGTCGTTCTTGTGGTTCGGGATGAAGCACTTGTCGCGTCGGGGTCTCGGTGTCCGGGATGAAGTACTCAGCGTCTCCGCGTCGGTGGCCTTGGCGGTATCGGGTTCGGATTCCGGATCCGGGCACGGTCTTAGCGCTCCGTCTTCAGTGTCGTTGGCGAACTCGGGTTCGATACCGGGGGTCCTTCGGAACCTGGTGGCGGTCTTGGCGGTATCGGGTACGGGATCGGCGTCCGGGGAAGGAGTACTTGTCGCATCCACGGGCGTCGGGTCGTGTCATCGGTCTTGTCGTTTCACGGCGGAGACCTTGGCGTCCCGGGTCTCGGCGTCTTCGGGTCCGAGAGGAAGAACTTGGCGTGCCGGGTTCGGTCTTGGCGGGATCGGTCTTCGGGGTCCATCGGAATCGTCTCGACGATCTTGTCGCTCCGGCAACTTCGGTTTCGAGCGGAAAATCATGGGCTTCGGTACTCCTTGGGTGAGTGGCATCACTGTCACCAACTCACCAAAAGAATAAAGCAGAGGCTCGGGAGTAGAGCATCAACAACACACACACTCGCGGGGGTCAGCGGCACTGGCCAAACACAGAAACGTTGCACCGGGGCAGGTCTCACTTGGACATCATCTCGAACACTCTATGGGCAACCTCATGAATTGCAAGATTGGAGCAGCGGCTTCGCACGGGGGAGACAGGGAGGGCGTGCTGCGGCACCTCAACTGCGACGGGGGTGCAGCTCACGGACGAAGCGGCTCGGGCTCACGGACGGAGCGGACGACGTCGGGCGGCGCCACAACAAGGAGGCGGCGTCGAGACGGAGAGCAGCGGCGCTGCTGGGGCCGAGGCGGAGCAGGCGGTCGGCGACGCGTGCTGCAGAGAGGAGCGGGAGGCGGGGGGCCACGCCGGCGCAGGCGGGGGAGGCGAGCCGGAGAGGGAAACGGCGGGGCGGAGACGGGGGCGACGGCGAGGAGGACGGAGCTCGAGGCGGCCGACGGGGACTCGGGGAGGCGCGGCCGGCGGGGAACGGGGCGTCTCGGCCGCGGAAGCTCTGGCGCGGAGGCGAGGGACTGAGGGCGGGGAAGGTCGCTGGTGGATGCGGGCCGACGGGGGCGGAGCGAGGCTGCGGGGGCGGGCGCGCGCCGGAGGGGAGCTCGCGGGGCGGCGGTTTGCAGGCGAGGCGGAGCGGCTTGCGGCCGCGGGCGGCGCGCGGCCGGAAGCGGCGGGGCACTGCGGTTGTGCGGAGGGAGACCGGCGCGAGGGGGGCCGCGGCGCCGCGGGGAGGCGAGCAGGGCGGCGGAGGCCGGCGGGTTGGGCGGTGGAGGATGGGTGGGCTGCGGGGCTCGGGAGGAGGAAGCTGTACGCGGGGGGGGTAGGTGGGGGTCTGCAAGGGGCCGGGGCGCGTGGTCTGGGGGAGTGGGGCCGGGCGGGGCCCAGGCGGTCAGGGGGAGGCTGGGGCGTCTGGGAAGTGTGCGTGCGTGAGCTGGCTGTGTGGGCAGGAAGATTTTGTGTGGTGTGTGTTGAGCGGCTGGTTTTGGGAGAGAGAGAGGAGAGAGAGTGGGGGGGTAGGTGGCAGGCAGGGATAGGCTAGAGGGAAGGGGAGGGGTGAGGTGGCATGCTGCCATTGGGTGGGGTGAGGTGGCCACTAGGGGTGGGTAGATAACTGGGTGGGTTTAGGATTAGATGGGGTAGGCAGGTTGGACCGATATTTTAATCTGGGGGTGGTCGTTCGGGTCGAAACGGCCCGTTCGACTGCCCCCGCTAAAAATAATATAAATTTTATTTGTGTTAAACGGGCCGTTGGCAAACCGATAGCGGCCAAAACAAAATATTTCGGGGACCGGGTTTTGGGGTTTGAATAAGATGGGGCGTTTAGAAATTCAAAACAGGTTTTTGCAAACATAGTTTTGGCAAACAATGCATGATGATGACGATGCAATGCACAAATTCAACGCGATTTTCTAGTAGTGGTTTTGCGGGATGCCACACTAGTCCATGAAAGTTATATGCTTGCTTATTATATGCTGGGAGTCAGCAGAACCGTGCTATCACGGGGAACGCTTTCAACACCTGTTGGATATCTCATCCAGTTGATTCTTTGCTCTTTTGTTTACGGATGTCGACGATGTGAAATAAAAGGGGAGGTTGTGAGTTCATGGAGTTTATACATTATGTTAGAGAAACGACTGGGCCGCTAGCCTAAGCCATGCCTAATCATGCTGGAGACTTACAACATCACTGTAATGAGCATCTAGGAAGCATCCTCAATAAAAAGCTATGCATATGGTAATAAAAAGATTGCTGAGATGCTCATTATCTGCTTGACTTGTCTTTTTGGTTATGGGAAAGCTCCTGTACCATGTGTAAGGGGTATCCCATTGGCGGTTCTCGATGATATGCATGTATTTACAATGACAAGAACTTTCAGGTGACCAAAGTTGAGTAGCATGCGGATCGACCCTCGTACCCAAGGGACTTGGGATTTCCAGTCTATGGTCTGTCAAACATATGATTTAGAGTGGACCTCACTTTCACCTTAACCACATGAAGATGCCTATGATAGGGGCAATGCAAGCTCAAAGCTAATGAGTACCTTTCTTTCAGCATTGGGAAGCCTTTCAAACCTTCACAAAACCGTTTTCACAACCTAGTTGAGTCACCACTTATTCTATGAGCACCTTCTTGAGAGCATAGTTGTCATTCTTGTGTTTGTTCCAAAACTTGGTTAATTGTGTCATGACTTTGATGCTTGTATCTCTGATATCTTTATCTCTAGTCTTCATGTGAACTTCAGAGGTGTCTTGGCATTTATATTGTGGTCTTCAAATAAAGGCAAGCGAGATACCACTCTATCATACCTTATTATGAGCATTGCAATGTTGCTTATGTTTATGTTTCATGCTACCTATTATTATTTAGTTGGTTTCTCTGCATAGCCTGCAATGACTATTGAGTAGACTTAGTTGCATACTCTTTATTATGAATTGTCTAAGCATGTACTCATGTGCTGAGAATATTTACATCATATGAAGCAAAGTGTTCGTAAAAGTTCTTTTATCGCACTCAGTTTTCAACTGAATTGCTTGAGGACAAGCAATAAGCTAAGCTTAGGGGGAGTTGATACGTCCAAAACGTATCTACTTTCTCGAACACTTTGCTATTGTTTCTTCTCTAAACTTGTGTGATTTGGATACAACTAACACAGACTGATGCTGTTTTCAGCAGAATTACCTTGGTGTCTTGTTTTTGTGCAGAAATTGAACTATCAGGAAAAATCCCGAAAAATATGCCAAAAACTATATCTCACCAGAAGATTCACAGAGCCAGAAGGGGAGACAGAGGGGAGGCCTAGGGGCCCAGACCCACCCCAGGCACGGGCCCACTGACCCCGCGCCTGGGGGAGGTCTGGCCACCCCAGGCAGCTCCTCGGCCTCCCTCCGCGCCTATAAGTTGCCTTCTGACCTAAAAACAGGGGGAGGTTCGATAGTTTTCCAGAAAGAGTTCCGCTCCACCGCCGCCATCAGAAACCAAGATTCGGATCCAGAAACTCCGTTCTGGCACCCTTCCAGGATGGAGAATTTGGAGAGGATCATCGCCATCATCATCATCAATGCATCTCCATCAACCACCGATGTTTCCCTCATCCATGAGTGAGTAATCCCCCGCGTAGGCTTGGGGATGGTACGGATTGGATGAGTTCTATCATGTAATCGAATAAGATCTGTTAGGGCATAGTGCCTAGTATCTCTATTAGTGCTATTTGACTTTGTTGCAACTTGTTATGCTTAATGCTTGTCACTAGGGCCCGAGTGCCATGATCTCAGATCTGGAATTATTATTAAATCATTATGATAGTATTGTTTGTGATCTTATCTACAAGTTGTGTACACATATTATTATCCGGATCCAAAGGCCCCAAAGTGACAATAATTAGGACAACCGGAGGAGATGACCGTGGTGTGAGGATCACATGTGTTTATGGAGTGTTAATGCTTTGCTCTGGCGCTCTATTAAAAGGAGCACCTTAATTGCCAGTAGTTCCCTAGAGGCCTCGCTACCACGGGCTGGCTGGACAGAAGATGTTGTGCAAGTTCTCATTGCGAACACGTATGACTATATTTGGAGCACATGCCTAGGATTGTTTAGTACTTGGATGCTTGTTATTATTTATCTGCAATGCCCTAGATCTTGAAGTTACATGTTTAGACTCATCCATGCAACGCCCGTCCATCCATCCCTATACCTATCACACTCGAATCCTACTGTTACCGTTACTGTTACTATTGCTACTGTTTCACTGTTGTTGTTACTGCTACTGTTGCTTTGCTGTTGCTACTGATAAACTTCTGTGAGCAAGAACTATTTCCAGGTACAGCTAAATTGACAACTCAATTGTTAAGGCTTGCAAGTATTCTTTGACTCCCCTTATGTCGAATTAATAAATTGGGTAATACTACCCGCGAAGACTGTTGTGATCCCCTACACTTGTGGGTCATCACGGTGCGTCTACTCCTGCCATCTTCAAGTTGCATGGGAGACGACGGCCTGGCTTTTTCATTCTCTGGCATGTGCGGGGATGAGCTTCTCCCATGGCATGCTTGACGCGGAGGTCTGGAGCTGGCATGCGGATGGGCGCGCTTCACCGGTTGCGCCTTGCCGCTAGGAGTTTCCACAACCGCAACTAACGACATCGATGGACATTTGTTAGGCGCCGATGACCCCTTCGTCTGAGCCGCCGTGCACCGTGCAGAACTCCCGCGACAGCCTCATCACCGATGTGTGGAGAACACGAAGCGTCACGAGGCCCGGGAGCAGGACGAGGCGGGCATGTGCGAGCCTATTCACCGGAGCCATGCGGAGTTCAATGGCTACGTCATCGTCGAGTACGACGACGACTCTGACGCCGACTAGATCACCGACGTCTCCTTCATCATAGAAGACCAAGTAAGTAGCCCCTGGATCGCCGACTAGGGTTAGTACTAGATCTAGGGTTTGCGAAAAAGCTGAAATCTGCATTATTTTTTGTTGCGAAGAACGAGTTTTGCGGATCTTCTAGAAGTACTCAAACACTAAGAGTCAATAAATGAATGGAAAGCCAACAAATTAATTAGATAATACGTTCTTCGTCCAGAAATAACTAACTTGGGTTTGTCTAGATTCAAATTTATCTATATATATTAAAATGTTCTAAATACATTCAAATTTAGACAAAATCAAATCAGTTATTTTTGGAAAGGAGTACAACCGGAGCAAGCAAGCAACCGAGCAATTCCATCCAACTATGCATGTTTACAGCATCAGAAAGCATTCAGAACTTAATCCTTTTTTTGAGTCGACACCCAAAGCTTGTGGCATTCTGGTCTCATCAATCAACCAGTCACTCATCTTTCCCTGGGCTGAGCTAGAGATGACTGATCCAGTAGTCAAATTAACATGCAAGTTTATTCAGCGAGTGCTCACTATAGTATGTACTCCCTCCGTCCGCAAATAAGTGTATATCTAGCTTTTGTTTAAGTCAAAGATAACTAAATTTGACCAACTTTATAGAGAAATATAAAAATATATATTATATCAAATTGACATATTATGAAACTAGATTTAAAAATAAATCTAATGGTATCAATTTAGTGTCATAAATGTATTTAGATTTTTTTAGTATTAGGTTCACTAAGGTTTAAATGAATCTACCACTACAAGGAAAGAAGTAAGGCGCCGACGGCCGGCCGGCTACGCCGCTGGCTAGCCGACCAGCCCGGCCGTCGGCGTAGTAGCGGGGTGTGTGCCGACGGTGGCCCTCGGCGTAGATATAGTCCTCGGCGTAGCCCCAGTTCAGACACGACGACGGAAACGCCGCAGTGAATCATTTCTCACTCAGAAAGACACCCACACAGACGCTGACGGCTTGGACCCACTCCTCTCTCTCACTCGCTGTCAAACAGGTCCCACTTGCCAGTCTTCTTCCTCCCCGCGAAGACCACGCTCTCGTCGCCGTTTCTACCGATTGATGGTGCATTTGATTCCTCATTAACCACGCGTTGATTCAGTCCGTGACCTCGCGCATTTAAGCACCATTCTCCCCTCTCTGATCTCCCTCACTCGCCAGACTCTCCTCGCCCCCAGGCTGCCACGATTTGAGCGCGCACCTTCACTACTCCGACGAGACCTTCTTCAAATTCCAGCCATCCTTCACCGCCCCTCGCCTCCTCGACCACACGAGCACGTTCCCTAGCCTCTGGCGCATCTCCCTGTGCTTTCCGTTCATCTACGCGAGCACCGTGAGCTCGGCAACGTCTTCCCGAGCATCGCCACCGTCTGCTCCAACTCCGGCGAATCCTACAGGTAGTCTCTGACCGCGCCTCTTCTTCTCTTTGATGCTCTGATACTCCCCACTCTTCTGTGCATCTAACCACGCCGTTTAATTTCTCTCTTGTGCTCTGTAGTGTCCCCCTCGACGACGACTGACCGCAACCGACACTGTCTTGAACTCCGGCGAGCGATTAACAGCAACCCCGTGCGCCCCTCGAGTAGCCAACCCCACCTCGAGCTTCAGCAAGTCTCTACGAGCCTGGTAAGCCTCGCCAACCTCTCCCTCGCTTCCTACTTCGCCGGCGACACCACTGACAGAGCGCGCACCGCCACTCACCGCCGCCAGTGCCGCCACTCGATGGTCAGTCGCTGTGAGCCGTAGGATGTAGATCCAGTGGATACGATAGAACCTAAGCGAAGAGGTATCTTTTGATCTGTGCCGTGAGATTTGCATTAGATCCAGCGGCCAACGTTAGTCGATCCGCACGAAACGGTACTGGCGAATAGGAACAAGACACGTGGCCAGTCTGTTTGAATAAAAACCAGAAATGATCTATTAGATGTTTAAGTTTGCAAAATTCATAACTTTTAATCTAGACGTTCAAATTTTGCAAATTTTATATCAATGAAATCAGCAAGAAAAGTACTTTCCAACCATGCACTTTGTTTAGTAAAATGCTTCTGTTAAATTGATTGTTTTTGCAGAAACTTGTGTAGGCATATTTTGGATATGAAATTTGTTCTAAAATTATTTTTGTGATAAAACCTTTGGGCAAATGGATTGTTTGAACCTACTGACCATATAAACCAACTTGTGGTTTCAAAAACATATTTTGTGAAGCAAAATAATAAATCTTTGATTTAGCACATTTCTAGTTAAATAAAGATAATGTTTATTTATTAAAAATACTTTTTAGAGAAAATCTTTGGGAAATGTTTTGGAATAAACTCTCTGACCCCAAACACCAAGTTTTAGAATTAAAAATATATTTGGTGAACCCTATAAAGATTATTACTTTGCTAAAGGCATTTTCAACCACATAAAATATTGATTTGGTTTAAAAATGATTTATAAGTAAAATCTTTTTCAAATGATTTTGCCACTTATATAAAATGACCTATAGGTGTTTTAGAATGTTTATAACCTATTAGAAACCACTTTTCCAAATAAAACAATCTTTGGCATGCTTGCATGTATTGCTTTGTTTTTATTATTTTATGTGATGTTTGCTTGAATGGTAGATTGAAATATTGCTTGCTTGATTGAATTATAGTGGAATTTGAAGAGTGTGATCATTGCAAGATGAACTTATACTCTCTACCAAAAAATCAAGTGATGCTTCATACTTTTATCTCATTATTTTCACTATGCATTAGTGATATTTCTAAAGTAGGACTTACATGGAATTTTTGCTAAGTATAAACTATGTCATGAGAAATCCTAGTCTAAAGGTGTTATTGATGCCTTCCCATGGGGCTCCTAGGAACGTTACCTGCTGTGGACCGTTGGATCGCCCTCTGAAACAAGATCTGGGCCGTTCGATTGTGCTATGACCGTTTTGCCCGCGTGTATAATAAAAGATGGAAACGTTGTCCGCACGCCCTTTTGTATGCAGGTATTACGCTTCTCTCTGGCCGCCGCGTTTGGTCCCTGTCGATACTAAGGCCGGCCCCGCGTGTCGGCCTCTTGCGAGGTGTCCCGTGACCGCTTTAGGCCTTGTTCGGTTGATCCCACCCCCGCCGGGATCAAGGTCGAAACCCCGTGGATCGGACGGAATCGATGCAGCCGGGAATTTCAACCCGCCCACGCTCTTTGACGCGTTCGGTTACACCCGCCGTGGGTTGTATCCCCGTCTAATCCCTTCCAAACCCGGCCTTTCCACCAGGGAAAAAACAATCATCTCCCTCCCCGTGGAATCTATCCCGAATCGGTGCGGCGAAAGTCAATCGCAGCGCCCCCCACCTTTCGTCACGCGATTGGGAGGTGACAGCGGCAGCGGGCAGCGAGGATGGAGGGATCAACAGCGGCAGAAGTAACCGGAGGAGATGAATGCCTTTGCGAGCCCCCTCCTTTCTCCATCCGTGTCGGCGTTAGTCGGAGGCATCTCCAGTTGAAGTGGAGAGGCAGCGGCGCGAGCTCGACGGCGACCTATAGGTGCTGCGGTGCGAGCTCGGCGGCCACTGAAACAACCCATCACGGGCGTCCCCATCCTATCCAAAGGCATCCTGCTGGGAGGTAAATCAACTCCTCTTCCTTCAACTCTCCTCTCCCCTAAACTATGAATTTTTAGGGTTCTTGGTTGGTCTTTCTCTTGTTCTTCGATGTGAGGGTTGAACATAATGTATAAAATGATTTTGCTTCGCTTGCAGATTAAAGATTGATGATTTCTCTTCTCCCTGTTGTTGTTTTTGGTATTCTAATTAATACAATTTTGATTGGTCAATTTCAGGAATGTTGATGAGGCAAAATAGAATAACAATGACGGAAATCAGTGCCAATAATTATTAATTTAAGATTTGCAGTGCTAAATTACTATAGTCTTGCAAAGCCTGCCCAATTGTAGTCACTTTGCTGCAAAACTTGCTGTACATGAAAGCTCGGAAAAGTTCTGTAGAAGTGCATCTCTTAATACAAACATTTTTTCTAATGCAAATGAGCCAATCAAATATAACTAGGTATAGGTAGTACATCACTCCTGAGATCTTAGATTTGTTGGATGGTAAAAACTGAGCAGGGATATCCTGTGTCAATAACATGTACATATCATATACGGCCACCTTGTTCTTAGTTCAGCTGGTCTGGTGAACTTGTTATTGGTTTTTAGTTGGTGGTAGGATCTTATCTTGTTGGATCTAGTTGACGCTGCCATGGATTCGTGGTAGTGGTAAGATCCCATCCTTATTGAATACACCATGGAGCTCAAAGAGGAAACGAAGTGTCCAGGAACTGTGTTTATTACTCAAGCAGGTCTTGTCTATATTTCTTACTGATGTAAAACAGTTTAACTACCTTACTAGACATATTACTCAAGCATATCTTGTCTATATTTCTGGACATATTCTTGACATTCCAAATAGTTTACTGCTATATTTCTGAAAAGATAGATCAACATACCATGCTTGAGTTCAAAAAATGACAGTACCACTTGTACTTGTACCAGCAGGTCAACAATTCCTCTTCTCTTCTTTGTTAATTCACTAAACGTGTACTTGTACTAGTAGGTTAACAATGACAGTACCACTTGTTCTTCTAATTCACTATACTGGATTTTCATAATATTGGAGTAATACTTATACTTTTTTATGGATTAGAGATACAACCCTTCCTTTTATTCAGAGATACCTGGACTACGGTCATCTATATTCTGCCTTTACTTTTGAAAGTTTATTACCACCCAAACATGAAATGCATCTTAGTTACATCTAAGGTAGTATTTCTTCCAGTAATTGGCTAGCTACTTATGAATTACTAATATTAGTGCTAGCATCAATTTGGTACAGTACTGCTTCTTAGTGACTAGTTATAATGTCTGGCCTACTTGCTTGACTACATTTCTTCTCACCTGTAACTATGCTTGCCTTCATCTACTGGATACACGGTCAGGGAAACAAACCTACAGAGGATGGTTTACACTAAAATTTATACTTCAAATTATCTTCTAGCAATTGAGTTGACATACATGTTTGATGTAACTGATCGTTAAGAAAATGCCAGCATGTCTGTTTGCTGCATTTTGTATTTTTTCAATGCTCTCCGTGTAAGTTTTCCAATGCTCTCCGTGTTGGCTAATAAAAGCTAAAGAAGCTCATGAATGGACTTCTATGTATGCATGAAAACCATTTATCCTATATCAGGAAAGGAAAGAGCCAATTCACAAATTGCACAGCCTAAAGTTATATCAGGTATGTCATGCTTTCGGATGCAACTTTGCACCGTGATGAGCTTGGTCAGGTAAGAATGTACTATAGGTCACCGCATTTAGGCAGTCGAAGGATGATCGGACAAAGTTGCAGGTAGTAAAAGTATGATCAGACAAAGATACATATATATTATGGCTATATGGTTCAGTTTAGACATGAACATCATGCTACCATTATTAGCAAAGGAACCATGGCTATGTGGTTCAGTTTCAGCTGCCAATTCAAGTGCCAATTTAGACAGTAATAACTGGAAATGGCTATCTGGATTGCAGGTACGGAAGTTCTTGCCGAGGAAAAGGCGTGTCCAGGGAGGGCGTCGGCGACGTCCCAGACCACGACGTGGAGGGGCGCAGACTAGGCGGCGACGAGCGCGGCCGACGGCGGCGGAGTAGGTGTCGAAGAAGAGGAGGCCGAAGCTCGACGGCCGACCGTGGCCATGCTCGATGATGGAGGCGCCCTGAGGGTCGAGCTCGATAAGGTCGCCCACGAGGCCGGCCTGGGCAGGGGAATGGGAAGCGGCCGACCGGCGAACAGTAATTCATGCCATAGGAAGTATATTTGTAGTGTTGAATAATGTACTAAGTATATCATTTCCTGACATTATATTTGTTAAATTGCTTGATCGGCAAGGGTGACATCACTTAAATTTTAGTGTACAAAACGTACAGACTACCAATACGTGTTCGTTTTGTAAATATTTTAGCTAATCCAACTTGAAGCTGATGGAATTCTCCTCTGCCAACTACGTGGTGTAACCGAACGAGATAGGATCAGAGACATGGAGTGGGTAAGGGGGTGGAAGGGATTAGGGTAATGGTCCGGGATCACCAAAAACCTGGGCGGATTAGTTCCGTGCAGGGGTTACGTCCCTGGAAACCGAACAAAGCCTTATGGGGTTTGCTTAAGTCTGCCAGGGGCAAACGTTCTTCCACCATCCCGTGCCCATCCCTCGCCCGTTCCGCGGTCGTCACTAGGGCTGGACATAAAACTCGAAACTCAACGAGTTTAACGAGTACTCGTTTGCTCGACTCGTTCGAAATCGACTCGTTTTCTTAGCGATTCGAGCTGAGCTGAAGTTTTTGCTCGTTATCCTTAACGAGCTAAACGATCGAGCTAACGATGTTCGTGAGCTACTCGTTAAACTCGGTAACAACCAAGGGATAGCCCACTTATGTCTAATTTGACAACCCATTTAAGACAAACATTTGGCCCAGGAAGACCAATCGATCAGGAGCGAGAGGCCGAGAGCCCGAGAGGTGAGAGCGACCGTTCACCGTCATTGACAGACCCCTTATTTCTCCTAGACTCGTCGTCTCCCCAGACCCAGTTCCCAGTCCCCACCGCATTCCCATCTTCTCGATCTAGATCTTTTGACCGCAGCGACGGCGCCTACCGAGCCTTGCCGACTGGACTCTGGAGCCTGGAGCCCTACTCGTTCATATTTTCTTAACGAGTAGCTCGTGAGCGCTCGTTAACATCTAACGAACTGAGCCGAGCTTTACTTTTTGCTCATTATCCTTAACGAGTTTAATGATCTGAGCCTTAACGAGTATGAGCCTTAACGAGCCGAGCCTTAATGAGTCGAGCTACTCGATGGTCCAGCCCTAGTCGTCACCCACCCAGGCGGACCATCCCGCGCCCATCCCCCTGCCCGTCCCGCGCCCACTCCCCACTCCCCTCCCGAACAAGCCGCCGCTGCCCCTCCCCGCTTCTTCCCTGTGTTGAGCCACCTCCTCCAGATCGAGTCGGCGCCTCCCCATCTTCTGGGCGAGCTTGTCGCTTTCCCATCCGGTCGTCGCCGGTCCAGAGCAGATCAAGCGGTGCGGGTGGCGCTGCACGGCAACCGGCTTCACCAAGAGAAATTGTGGTGGCCGGCCACCAAGTCGCGTCCCTCGCTGGCGTCGGTGTCTTCGGGATTTGGACCGGCGACGACCTCGTCTAGATGCCACGGATGGCTCTGGATCCGGCCGTTCTCCTCCTCGTTCCCCACCTCCAGGACTGGCCTCCAGCCCTCTACCAACACACTCGCCTCCGATTTGAAGCAGATGCACGAGCGAGCTGATATGGTACACCAAGAGGTTGGGAGATAGGAGATGCGCAGCTTGCCGGATGGTGGCAGCGGCTCTCCCTTGCCGGCAACAACAACCAGCGCAGCCTCCATGCCATGCGCCCTGCTTTTAGGGCCTTCCCGTTTCCTGCACCAACATTGAGTGGCATGCGAGCACTCTTGTCCTCACCTAGCAGGACGACCGAGATTACTAGCTGCTGCTCCACGATTATTCATGTAAGAAATTTCTTCTACCAATAGTACTAGATGCTAGCATAGCTTCTTGTATCTGGATTTTTTAATTATTTATCTTTGAAAGTATGGTAGCTCATGCCTGGAAAATTAACTCTTCTGTCATTTTTCTGTTAATGATCATCTGGCCGTGTGCTTGTCTAAATAAGATTATAAATGGAGGGATGTTGTTGGTAGGACAGGAAGTAGACATGTGTTTGATTTTGTTGTTGTTGGCTGACAGGAATTCAGAACCAAAGTTTGTGTACAGGTTGCGGATGGGTGTGCATTTTTTAGAGTTCATTTGTTTTCCAGTCCTTCCAAATACAAGTTTAGACTTTTGATACTGTTTTCTGAATTTTCAGAAATGTGGACCTGCAGATTCGATTGGAACGGTAGGGGCACGATATCAGTATGTACATCAGGTGGGACTTCAGATTCCGGTGTTCAAATCCAAGATCTCTCTGTATTTTACCCCCAAAAAATCTATAACATGACATATATTATATGCTTACACATGTAGTACTGAAATGTTTAAAGTAAATAATGGCTTCTCTTTCTCTTTGTGTGCTTGATTTGGTGAGGCTCCGGTGCTTTCTAATTATACTTGTTACTACATGCATGTGTTTCTGTTCGCATGATATACTAAAAAGAATATAAATGATATTGAAACAATGACCTGAAAGTGGTGTATTTTCACTTACAACAATGGTGGTTCATTTAATGTTTCAGTAACGCTGCTTCCACACCTTATTTTACAAAACGTGGTTCAGAGAGGGAATATTTGTTTGGTGATGCTATTTGCTCCTCCCCTTGTGATGGATTTTACAAAAGCATATTTTAATAGAACATACTGCTATTCACTCCTTTATTTAGATTTTGGTCAATCGGGTGAAAGCATGACACGGTTCCTTTTTTCGGCTTATGGTTTTTATTACCAAAATCTCTATAATATCATGATTAGCATATTGGTTCCCAACTTCCCATTAGTTACCGAACGTGACTATGTACATATTTACTTCCCTTCTTTCCATCTGAATCAATCTCCAATGACACAATGTTTGAGTAAGGTGGTTGATGTTTTTGTCTGCCTTGCTTCCGAATTTTGCAATTTGGACATGGATCCAGGTGAGAAAGTCACACGAAAGGGATTTGGAGGAGGAAGGCGACCATGAACAAGGGTGGCAGCTCGGGAAGAAGGACGCCTATGGTGTCTCGTGGGGTAACAGGCCGCCAGTGCGAGTTGGTGATAGCGGATGTTTGGGAGGATCTCCAGTTTTGTCCTCCTCTGCCACTTCCTTCACCGGGTCAACACAACAATAATAAGTCCACCTGTAGGTTCATCCCTCCCTCTCTTCCTCTACCATCTCTCTATACTCCTACAAATCCTCATCTTTGTTTTTCATGTTTATATCTCTCAAATCCCCACATATCCTCATCTTTGTTTGTGCATGTTTTGGTTTATCTAAATGTGTACAAGGTGTTTGACCGAAATTTTGCAGGTAAATATATTAACCTAAATCTGATATTTCTCTCTTGTTTATTCAAGAATTTCATGTTTTTTTCATGAAATTTTGTCCCAATCGGTAGTGACTCGGTTGTGGGTCCAGCAGAGAACAGCGGCTATACTTATGATTTTTTTGTCATTGCTGAAACTAATTCTGTACTTTATCTTCTTGAGTAATGCTCAGACAATCATTTCTTTGATTACATTGTTATTTTCAGGGCATGACTAAATTATTATTGATGAATTTTTCCTAATGCCACTTGAACAACTTGGATTCTGTTGTTGTCATGAGCCCGAGGATCCGTGGCTAGATCTCAACTCCTTGGCCCGAAGTTAAGTCGGACCAACATAATATAGTTCTTGTGTTTTTTGTAGTATTTTTATTAATAAAAATTTGCAGCTATACTCATGCTCCTTATATTTACTTGTAGTTGTAAAATACATATGTTCTTTTCTATATAATGTACAGGTAAATAGTGTGTGCTAAAGAAAGTATGGCATATCATAGGAAAGCCAACTTTTCAATGCAACAATACCGTTCAGTTATTTTTTGGAAATATACATTCAATTCTTTGTCCGCTCTCTGTTGCTTTTTGTAGGGCATTGGGTGCCTTGAAACAATAGTGTATTGAGCATCACGAGGTTATCATCCTTAGTTTGGTCAAAGTTTGAAATGCTGCAGCATTACCACATCAGGAAGATGATTGGGTACATGTTAGTATTCTGATATAGAGTGGTTATTGCCTTTTATCAAGATTGTTTCTATCTTTACAGATTATGTCTGTTCCTTACCTTCCTATATGGTGTTGTGGAGTAGTGTTTCATAAGATACGTGATGGTTTAAGATAATTTGTGTTTTGAACTCTGCACTGAGATATATGTTTTTTTGGCAGCAAATTTAGTTTCACCCCGGGGAGGATAAGAGAAGAGAAAGGGGCAGATTTATGGCAAATCCCAAAATACATATATCTTGTGAGCCTTCAAGTTCACATGCAATTTAGAACATCCTTCTTTAAACTCAGGTAAAAAGTATATAGAATTGTAGCTCTCGACGAAGGACTCAGTGTGTTGGTGTTGAGTGTTAGCTCGAGGACTCTCCTTTTATGAGTCATGTCGAGGAGGCAGGGCGTGCGCTCCATCCTAGGTTCGCCTCTCTCCTCTCTTTCTCTCTCCTGGGTAGCAACTACCTCAGTATAGGGCCATGCTCCTGAGGACATGGTGGAGGCGGCCATGGCAAGGGGTAGCCAGAGACGCCCCTGATCCAACCTAGCTAGGCTCTTTCTATGACTCTTTTGATCCTAGAAGTGATCCAGAATATTAGGTTCTTAGTGACCTAGCAGTATTAAAAACCAGAAAATTTAGTCATTTGTTTTTACCTCATGAGGCCTCGTTCGTTTATTCCACAGGAGACATGTATTGAGCTGGATTGTGGCCCAATCCTAATTTTCCAGGCCGGTCGAATTTTCTTTCCAGCCCACCAAAATTTGTCGTTCGTTTATTCCCAGACTGGAAAATTAGCCCAACCAATCCAATCCACCTTCCACTAACAAGGCCTGGAAAAAAAATCTCTCCACCTCACGCGTGGAAATTATCCACGACAGAGAGACCACGCACTGGCGGCGACAGGGCAGCGGCGCGGCGACGGCGACCGGCACGCGACCCCTTCTCCTCCACCGCGGGCTCGCCCCTCCATCAGCAGGGACGTTCTCCCTGGTACGTCCCCTTCCTGCTTCTCATCCTTTCCACCTCCTAGCTAGGGTTTGGTTGTGTTCTTGGTCGAAATCGAGATCTTGGGGAAACATGGCGGAAACATGGGGAAACATGGCGGAAATAGAGATCTTGGGGAAACTGCTGGCGGTCGTTCTTGGAACGGGAGCGGCGCCAGCGGCCGGTTGTGTAGCACGTGCGCGGGCAGCTATTTATATCTGCTTCCTCCTCTACATGTTGTTCTCCGGTGTTCTTCCGTTTAACTGCAGAACAGATGTTGTTGTACTCAATTTGGGAACCATTTGCTTGCTAGTTTACCTGCAGAACAGAACATCTATTTAGGTTTTAGGACAACTAGTATTTCCTCTAACCATTTGCTTGCTAGTGGTGCTAGGGATGGTGATGATGCTCCTGTTTGGATGATTATTCATCCAAGCATCAATCTGTATAGACAAAGATAAACATCAGGAACCAAGCTAGAATATTTTCTTGCCAATCCGTTTGGCCGGGATTTCCTATGTTTTGGCACATCCATAGCTCAACCAATGTATGTGTACTGATTTAGGGTGCATTTGGTTTCTAAGAAACTTTGTACTGACCTCGCTATGCAAGCATAAGTGTTCAGTACTTAAACAAAAAATAAGTTTGCCGAGCAAACATTATCAATCTGTCTCTCTCTTGGCAAAAAGCGAGAAAATACAGTGCCCAACTGCTGTCATGCTAGTGAATAGAGTAACTGCATCTATGTCGTGTTGAAATTTGACTATTGTACTAGCAGGTAGCCAAAGAAAACAAAAAAGTAACCATGATCGTAGGTTATAGCTTAAACAAGCTCGTGTGTCTACTACATGTTCAGTTCATCATGTTGTCGATGAAGGAGATGACCTTTGCATTTTACCTTTTATCCAGCCACCACATGTTTGATAGTTTCTACATGCGAATATGTACTGTGGCTTTTCTAGAATTAGGATGTGGCTTTTCTAGAATTTAGAAATATGTACTGCATATATTTAGAAATATGTACTGCATATATTTAGAAATTAGGATGTGGCTTTTCTAAAATATGTACTGTATATATTTAGAAATAGTGAATGGTTACTGTAAACATCATATGGCTAGAATGCTACTGCTACATAATGGTTTCTTTGAAAGAGAATTAATCCCAGGCCGTAGCAAGTATCATTGGTCAAAAGTAGAACTCAATAGTAATTAATTTTCATAAACTTAACTAATTATACTTACATTTTTTTATCACAGATGATCTATGTTTCATACTAGATGATTCCTTTCATCTCTCTTGATAGTCTACTAAATTTATTCAAGTATATGATGCCCCTCGGTAATTTTAGGTTTGCTAGAATATATGGTGATGTTTCTGTTCTTATGTTTGAGCACAAGCAAGTACTCATGAGTAGACGTAGATATATTTTTTGATAATGCGCTGCTAGTTTTGGTCACGCTCTGAAATTTATTTTCAGATCATACCTGCCCCTGTGAGAGTTGGAGAAGAATGAGCCAAAGAGGCCGAAGAAAGGTGCTGCACTGGAAGGAGCGCTAGAGAGGTACATTGATGTCAAAATCAAACAAGTCGAAGAAGAAGCTGCTGTTTTGGCGAGGGAAAAGGAGTCGGTGCAGGAAAATGATTATTCAATCAGGAGGTGCATTTTTGTCCTTACAACAATGACATTGTCACCGGATGAAAAGGTAAAGGCATCCGAGGTGTTCCAGATTCTAGCTAACCAAGAGACATTCCTCAGTTTCAATGAGAACGACCCCGAAATTGCTCTTCTTTGGCTGAGAGGAAAGGTGGATAAGCTTTGAAGGTATGCATAACCTTTATCGTGTTTTATTTATATTATTGCTTTTGTTTCTCCAACTAGGCTGATCAAGTACATGGGCTGCTTATCATTTGTTGGCCACTGCTATGTTATTGCTAGCTTCTAGTTTCTTGTTTCTTTTGGCGGTGTTGTGTGAGTGAGAGGGAAAACAATAGAGAGCACCGCTACCTAGGTGTGATCTCATTTAAATTACATGCTGAATAGACTAAGTCTAATGTTATGCAAAATTGCAAACATCAGGCTACTTTCTAGGTCTGCATTTTGTGAGATACTTAGTACTCTAGGTCTGTATTAACCAATTGAGAAGAATCTTAGTAGCTAGTAGTAGGTGCCAAGTATCATCTCACATTATAAATCATATTCAGTACACGTCCTAACAAGTGTATGGTGACCTGTAGCTTTGCAAATCAAGGTTGTGCTCATTGTCTTTTATCCTCTTTACTCCAAAACCTGCAGATATGAGATCATTGTGCTGGTAACCATCACAAAATGGAGGAGTTTTGTTTTTGGAGAAGTTTGGGTTGCTGTGTGCAAGGCTATAAAAAAAGAACGAATATGTATGACGCAATTGATGTATGTTCTATTGCACAATTGTCTGGAATCAGTTGTTAAGGATTGTTAAGTTTTGGAATATATCTGTCAGTATTCAAGAATAGAAAAAGATTGAATTTTTATGTTGTGTATCCTGTAAAATTTAGATGTTCTCTGTTGAGTTTGAAACGTATGCTGATCCATATGGCTTAAACGAATGGCTATGTGCTATGGAGGGGTTGGCATGGATTAGTTTGACATGGATTGGGTGATGGCATTGGATCAACCCAATTCAGACCTGGATTGTTTCCAAGTGTGTTTTCGTTCCCACCAAAACGAACGGGGCCTGAAGGATAGACTATATCCGTACTTATTGTTGAGTGTTTCAGGTTCAGGTTTGATGCTACCATGGAGGTAGAGGGATCAACATGCATCTGTTTGTCCAGATCATTTATATTATATCTGAGTTCATGTAGCCTCTCTTATGTGGTTCCAATTTTAGACTGTCCGCATTATTTAAATGCAGGTTGGCTCTCATGATCCATTACATTTTAAGATAATATTGCAGTGTTTAGTTTTGCATCTGGGTGTACTTAGATGTTATGTCTATGGTTACTAGCAGAGGCCTTGTGTTGCAATCTGAGAAATAACAAGGTGCAGACAATTAGACAATTAAGCAACACCTTTATTTGTTTGTTTCCTCGCCAGTATTGCTTTGTACTGACGAGCATTCATGGCTCTGGTTAAAGAAGTTGTTCTGTAAAATATCCTGATAAGCATGCTATTTTCTAAAGGTTATGGTTGATCGTTGCACTTTGCTACAACTATCTTCTACCTCAGGTGTTCGCGGATGCACTTTCTGTAGATGGATTTTTGGTCACGTGGTTGTCTGCCTTTGATAGTTCTATATATACATCAGCACTTCTTTGCTGCATGTGGTTTTCTTTACCGGAGACGTCTAAGAAACTTGGTTATGATGTTGCTCTTCACATGCAGTAGATGGATTTCAGTCAAGCAGCCATATGCTTTTGATAGTTCTATATGTACATAAGCACTTCTTGGCAGCCTGTGGTTCCCTCTAACAAAGAACCCTAAGAGACTCGGTTATGATTTTGCTCTTCGCATGCACGCAATTATGTAATTATCCGGTGCGTCCGCCATGTCTCAGGACAGACGTATTATTCTGTTATGTCCGCGGTATTTGTTACTTATTTCATACCTCGATAATAAAAGATGAACATGTTGCCATTCACTGTTGGGAAATTGAACCGCCTACATTGCTCAAATATACCGGGTCGGTGTGCCAAGGCGCACACCTAAATCTAGATAGATGAGAGCTTAATAATTAAAGTAAGGACCAGAAGTAACATCAGAAAACTAAATAATAATCATCTATCTGAAACAGAAAAATCAGTTCCCAAACGTATGTGATATATATATATATATAGACGAATGCTCGTGCGTTGCTATGGTCAAAATAAATTTGAAGATAAATATGCTGATAATAAATGTAAATTTTACCGTGCAGTTGCCACGGAAGATCAACATTTTTAATTCAGGAACATGGGTGCTAAACAGCATGAAAATAAATTTCCTACTCTTTCCCAGACAAGAAACATAAAATTCCAACTACATCATGGTTCACTACCATGCGTCTCTCTGGATACTGTATCTTACAATTTCTCGGTGGTAAATTGAAGGAAATTCTAGAAAAAGGGATAGAGATAAGTATAAGAAAAATATGTAACAACCCAAAATAATTGTATTGACTAACATATATTCCTCCAGCTTAAATTCAACCAAAATCGGCACAAAGCAGCTTTACTATTGATTCGTGCTCTAAGATTCAAGCTTCGGCTGAATCATCTAAAATGAATAAAAACCCAAATAAAATGGTGATTCTAAAGAGAGTATAGAGTTATTATTTTGAAACATCGCAATTTGTTTGGTTCACTAACTTCCTAATTAAGCAAGGTAGCCTGCACACAACAGGATGTTGGAGAAGAATCACAAAAGAAAACAAGACAACTCAGGCATAAATGATGATACTAATTATTTATTATCAACAAATTAGAATACAGAATACGTTGTTGTTTACCTAATTTTATGTATACAAGCGTTGATCAAGGATTCATATGTTAGTGGAACATCAGAAATAGCTGGTGACATCTTCGCTTCCTACCATGAAGGAGGAATTTCGAATCAGCATCTACAAGATGATACAACGTGATGTGTGTGTCCTTTGTGCTTATCTTGACCATCGCAATCTAACTTCCAGGAAATTCATCGGAAGACGCGCCCTTGTATACATTGGTATCAATTCAAAACCAATTTTCGCTCGGTTGTGCTGATCCCAACATCAAATGCCGTGGATCATGATTGGTTTTGGTTATCTTCCTGTGTTGAAAAATTGACGATGTAGTTGATGAACTACAGAGAATCACGGTGCACACTACACACCATGGCCGGTGGCCAGTACTTGAGCCTTGCCTTCACTTCATCTGGCTATCCCTTGAATAACAAGTGACTTCGAATATTCAATCGCCAAAATTTCTTCTGTACGATTTCCTGGCAGAGGTCCTAAAGGCTGCCTACCGGTACCGTAGGTTGGTTAGAGGGAAATCCACCATTCAAAACCAATCACATGAAGCAATCAGTAACCAAAAAGATTCAGAATAACAAATAGCTTGTGTTGGTAAGATGTTTGAGCAAATTTATTTTTTTAACATCAGAAAGCAAGATTGAAGAACAGGTAATTAGGAGCAACAAGATATATATGGTACGAGCCTGAGATTACCAGGGCAAGAAATCTTCCGGTTGGGGATAGGCTTCATGGCCAAGCCTGTACGACTATCAGCAGCTCCGGAAATTCAGCCTCATCCAGGAACAGCTATGATGAGTGCCCTTGCAAGGAGTAGATGTCGTTAAACAAACTACCACCGTTAGACAGGATTGTAAATATCAGTAGAGAATAATTTACTTAGCCCCTCTAGCAATAACAGACAACAGAGGAATTAACAATCTTTTAATAAACGAACATGGAATGGCTATTAGCAAATTAGAATTCGGCGGCTTTCACATGGTGTAGAATGCCACAGTACTGAACCTTAATTTAGCGGCTTTTACAGGAAGTGTAGAAAAATAGAATTGCTCAAGAACCGAACCTCTTCTTTATTGTCATAAAATATACCATTTGATCAAATCTAGCTGACTTAAATCAGATAACAAATCGAGCTTCTCGTACTGACTAACGTAAGCTAACCAAATCCATGCGGCAAATCCAACTTGAAAAGCCTGACATCTTATCCTGTAATCCAAGAATGCGAAACAAATCTGGTCACTTTTTCATGGGCCAAATCTAGCAAAATAAAAGTGCAAGCAAATCAGATCTGAAACAAATCACATGAAGAATGCGTGGAATCAAGTCACATCGGGACAAATGTTGAGTAGCCGTGGAGGATGGAAAACATAACGAGCAGGGCTCGTGAAGCAGCAAAACATCGCGTGTTGATTGAACCTCGATCTAAAGGAGGCATGAATCGACAGCGGACGGTGAGCATCAGCTGGGCCATCGGCTCATCCCCTCGATCTGCTACTTGCTCGATGGAGCTCCACGAAGCTCCAGTAGCCCCCCATGGCCAGCTCTCAGCCAGATTGGGGGCGTCTCAGGTGGCATGGAGAGGGCCTCACCTACGGAACGAGAGGGCCTTGACCAGGGAGGCTGTGATGGGATCTGGATAAGGGCGGCGGCGGTTAAGGGATCTGGTATATGGCGACCGTGGGGAAGCAGGCCCTGCACTCGGAGGGTAGGTAATGTTCGAGAATCTTGGGAAGCTAGAGCCGGCTTCGAGGATCTAGGGAAGCTGGAGGTGGCGAGCAGGGCCATGGAGGAGCGACGGTGTGTCAAGTCGATGTGCCAACGAGCGCTTGGTGGGGGACGCAGTGGATGTCGGGATTAAATGAACCGTTTTCACTTAGCGATGGCAACGTGGGTAATATTTCCGAAACAGCAGGGGCAAAACGGTCCAACTGAAAGTCGGACGGAAATCTGAGAGACGAACCTACCTCAGCTTAAATTAGTAGATAGATAGATAGATATATTACATAACAGCATGCTAAAACAAGTCTGACAGAAAAGGATGTACCAATAGATGATTACTTTGAATGAGCATTACCTACAAAGTCACGGCATGAATCGCGGTTAGCAACATTATCAAACTCAAACATGTAGCCACCGCCCTGAGAAAAAGAAAGCATACATATCACAATCTCCTCGGTGAAAGAAACAAATTCAGAGCATATGCCTATAAAGCAGACCACAACAGAATGCTTCAAGTTAATTGATCGTACCTTGTCAGAATCTTTTGAAAGATTCAATAATGGTGGTGTTGGTTTGCTACCATCTACCTTATTGAACTTGTGACCTGAAGAGCATGGAAGAATAAAGTACAAAATTACCACCAAGCATATTGGTAATGTACATGAAATCAATTTAAAGTGTTTCATCAACCACCATGATGCATGGCCTACTCTGGCACAACTGAATATGTAACCTTGGATGTATTTATTCAGTTACTCTGCATTGTGATAAATAATTTCAAGCAACTCCACAGGAAATCACAAACCACATACAGTAAATGCCCATTTATCTACAAAGTTAATAGTTTCGAACCACATGAGTCATCGTGACAATGATAGTACTTTGATTTTTGTAAAACAGTAAAGTATGTTTTTGAAACCAGCACTACGTATGGACAAAGGGTAAGTTACCTTTGATGGTTCGGAAATCGACATTGAGCTTCATTAGTGATCGCGGATCATTAGGAGTAAATGTTAACTTATCTTCACTCTGCAATTACAAGAACAAATGATTGATTCGATTTAGATCAAGCAAGCTCATAATGATCAATTTGCAATCAGTAGCGGTGGGCAAGAAAGGAATAAATGAAGTAACCAAACAACTACTTCGAGCCCAATTCCTGTCAAGCAAAACTGGAATCCAACTTGGAGGGTAAACCGGGACACAATCACACAGTACGAGCAAATGAAGGATCACGTTTGGCACACAATGTTCTGCGACCAAACCACGGGGCCAGGTGACCTGAAACGATGTGGAAAGCACAAACCCCAAAATAATTCGGCACAGGCACACGCTAGCATTCCTCTCCGATCCAAGCTTCAATTTTGTACTGTATCGACCTGCTCGAGATCGATCGGTTGGGAAACCGAACACGACTAAATCCCCTCCCCACACGACCCTCAACCCAGCGGCCGAGCAGCAAAAGCAGCGCCGTTGCACAAGCCAACCCAACCAATAGGAGCTCCCCGGAGATGATGGAAAGGGGATTTCAGATGGGAGGAAAGCTGAGGGGCTGGAGACGGAGATTGGGGATGGGACGCACCATGCGGAGGATGCCGGTGGTGCCGGGGTCCCTGACCGTGGTCTTGTACTTTGCACCGATCGTCATGGTCCCCATCGCCGCCTCCTCCTCCTCCTCCTCCTCGACGCTCTCTCCGGGTCGGGGGGACAGGCGAGGTAGCTAGGGTTTCTCTCGCCGTCCTAAGGGAAGCAATCGCTCTGCTGCGGCCGGCGCCGGCTGGGGTGGTGCGGAGTAGGGCTTGGTGCGAGTGCGACGGACGCCGCGTTGCTCTGCTTTTCCAAGAACTGCTACAGTCGAGACATGCGTGGGCGATAAAAAGGAAGAAGTCGATGTGGGCGGCATCACGGCCCAAAGAGTCCAGCCAATACGGGCCTGGGTCTGAGCTGAGGCCCATTAAGCTCAGTGTGAGGTTCTGTTCCTCTTCTCTTCTTCCTCGGGCAGGAGGAAGGGGACAGGCAGAGAGATGGGGAAGGAGGCGCTGGACTACGTGCTGGTGCCGCTGGGGCTGGCGCTGATGGTGGGGTACCACGCGTGGCTTCTCGTACGCATCCGGCGCCGCCCGGCGACCACCGTCATCGGCGTCAACTCCATCAACCGCCGCATCTGGGTCCGCCACATTATGGAGGTCCGTCATTATTATCTACCTACTAATTTCTTCCCTTTAGACACGCAGAGTAGGTAGGCCAATTAAAAAATGAAGCGATGCCCACGACACCCCCATTCCCCTCCCTGATCCGCCGCCATTCCCTTGTGCAGCCAGATCCTCGCCGCGCTGGCGCGGCTTCCCCTGCCGACCGATAGTCGCACCACCGCGCCACCGCCCGCCCGCCCACCGTCCAGCATCTGGCGTGAGGCCGCCGACAGGCCCCACTTGAACGAGGCAGGCAAGTTGGTGTCAACGGCCTCTGCCACAGCTGTAGCCGGCCGAGCATCCTGGCAGGCGGGCGGCGCAACCGATGTGGCTTCAATCGTCCAGAATGCGTGCATGGCCAAGGATTTGAGCGATGCGTACCTGGCCAAGCAGATCAATGAGCGGCCCAGGTGGTGCATGAGTACGAGAAAGAAAAGGACGTCCCTGTCATGCGTCTGGCGAGTTGAGACATTGGATAACGCTAGCAGGCATTTTTCATATGTGATCCTCCAGTTTTAATTCCAATTTGTTCTGTCACAGAGACAAGAAATTGTTGAGATAACCATGGTACTTTGTGGTTCAAATAACACGTATTTCTTTCGTTTCAAAATATAAGATGTTTTAGATTTGTGAAGAAAACGTATCTAGACTTTTTTTAGTGCGTAGATTGATTCTACGCATGAGTGAACATACATAAAAAAAAGTTTAGATACATTTGCTTAATTAAGCTAAAACACGTCTTATATTTATTTTAAAACAGAGAGAGAACATGTATAGATTAATTCAAAGTTCACATGTATCTCATCAGTCTCTTTCACTTATAGAATTTTTTGCTTTGCAAATAAAATTCTGAAGTGGTGTGTGGTTTCTTCCTCTATAAAGCTGTTTGGGAATGCATGAGCCAGATCTAAAATTAATTAGGCTTATGGTTCGCATTCCAGTTTGCTTTTATGGTTCTGTTTATCTTACCTCCAAAAAACCATGTATGGCTATACTTTTCATGTAAACATAGAACTACAGCCTGGGAGAAAAGAAAGGTAAGCTGCTTTGTTTTGCAAAAACATGTATTTCCTTGATCTCTATCGGCGAACTAAAGATCATCTTTCAAAGTTAACATATGGCATGACTAAAATAATTTTCCGAGTCCCGAAGGACCTAGATACTGCGATTAAACAAGTGGTGGTATACTTTACAGTAAGGACCAAAAGAAAGGAGAAAATTACAACCAGGTCCATCAATTTTACAACAAGCACCCTTTAGGTTGACGCCAAAATGCAATCCGATCCCGTTGCAATCTCGCCTCCTGACGCGGCAGTCGTCACTGGCACCGCGGCCAGTACCACTTGGGCCAGCAATAACGTTGGTCGCCGTGCGGAGGGAGAAAACAAGCCGTCCATGGCGGTTGAACAAGCTCGGGCTCCACAAGCTCTTGAGCATGGTGTGGCCATAGCCTTGGCCAAAAATAGCGGTTAGCTCACAACCTCCGCTTGATCGACCAGGCAACCCCCTTCTTCACCAACGGCGGCAAGCACACATATACTCTCGCCTTCTCTCCCTCGCCGCCATGACCAGCCGAGAGGAGGGGAGAGGACACCACATCATTGATCCGTCCAAGAAGAAGCCGAGCTTTATGCTCGAGCCACCGAAGCCACACCTCCCATCAATGGCTCTAACCAGAGGAACCCCATGAGAGAGGGCGCCAAGCAACATCCTAGCGCCGTTCACCTGCACCGCGAAGTAGATCGGAGGTGTCGTGTCTTTCTGCCGCACGCCAGGCCCCGCCCAAAACTCCCCCTGCCACCACAGCCGGTCGGAGAAAGGACTGGATCTTGCTGCCACAACTCGACAACAACACCGGGAATAGCTTTATGTAGAGAAGCGGTGGTCACCGCCGTTGTTTCCCATTAACCGAGGACAATGAGCACACCGATGAGGAACCCTAAAATGCGCCAAATCTGGCTGCTTAGATCCCGGGCACCGCTTCCACCTATGGGCATACAACCCACTACCGACAGTAGGCCACTACATCTACCTACCCTAACTACTCCGACACCACCCCTCTGCCACCACCAACCAGCGACGACAATGGAGGGAGCTCGGGAGAGGCCCGACTTCACGTGCAGGTTGCTCAAAAGAGGAGGGGGCGAGAGCAGAAAGAAAGTGTTGGTATCTAGATTCCCTAATCCTACTTAGCGAGGTGCACACGTGGTAGCTCGTTTTGGTTCACATCTCGACGTTTACATATATTTCTAGACTAACGGCCTAACCTAACAAGTGACAACTAAAACTTATTATGACCCGGGAGATTATCTGCCAGCGCCGATCTCGTCTAGGAGTACCTTCGCTGCCCATAGAATTGGATAAATCCTAATGGGTCACGTCGAGGGCCACCAGAAAATAGTTTAATTAGATTATTTTGCTATTTTGGCATAATATAATCAAGTGCTTTTGATGCCTTTTTGTGCCGTAGCAACGCACGGGCATTCAGCTAGTAATTATAATAACCCATCGCCCATTTCCTCCGATCGATCACAGTGCTCATGCTCTCCTCGCGACGCTATTTTTTTCTCCGGCGATTCTTGATCGGCTTGCCTCCACACATTCGGTTTTTTGTATGATCGATCGGTTATTCGACTGATGGGTGCATGCATGCAGGAGCCGTCAGGGAAGCACGCGGTGCTGGCAGTGCAGACGATACGGAACAACATCATGGCGTCGACGCTGTTGGCTTCCACGGCCATCACGCTCAGCTCGCTCATCGCCGTCCTCATGTCGGGCGGCAGCGGCCTCCTCCCGGGCGCGCCGCTGGTGGTGGGCGCGACGGGGGAGGCGGCGCTGTCGGCCAAGTTCTTCGCGATCCTCGTCTGCTTCCTCGTCGCCTTCCTCCTCAACGTGCAGTCCATCCGGTACTACAGCCACACCAGCACCCTGGTGAACGTCCCGCTCCGCGCGCACCGCCTGCGCCGCCCCGGCCTCGCCGTCGACTACGTCACCGGCACGCTCAACCGTGGCAGCTACTTCTGGTCGCTGGGCGTCCGGGCCTTCTACTTCTCGTGCCCTGTCTTCCTCTGGCTCTTCGGCCCCATCCCCATGTTCGCCGCCTGCACTGCCATGGTCTCTGCGCTATACTTCCTAGACGTGTGCGAGGACTGGGAAGAGGAACACGATGACGAGCACGGTGTGAGCGGTGATGACGGCTCGGGACAAGTGAAGGATGTGGTGGAGCAGCAGGTGTAGGTGTGTCAGGTTAATAAATGGTGCTAGACTAATGTTTTTTTCTTTACGCAGAAACTAGATTTAGGGGTGCGCCTTGGCGCACGATCCGTTAAAATTTAAGACAATTTACGATTATAGGTAAGTGAATAATAATAATATGTTTGGATGACAGTTGCATGAAGGCTCAAAATTTGATATGGATTTCAAATGAGTTTATAATTTAATGGCGATGTGAATAAACCTCCCCCAGGTTCCCTCCGCCGCCCGCTGGGAAACGACCTCCCCCCAGGTCCCCTACTCCCCACGGTCGACGGCCACGAATCCCCTTTGCTCCCCACCGTTGCACGCAAGGACACTCTTGGCGCTGATCAGAGAGAGAAGGATAATAAGACTCACCGAAGCCTCTCTCTCTCTCCTGAAGAAGCTTCCATTAGTGCTCCACTCAGCTGTATCAGAATAAACTTAGGTACATCGTTCCCGACATTCGATGGGTGTAGGTGCGCTATGATTTTCCCCATTTTTTGCATTTACTGACTGTCGTGGTGGTATCACGGCATATGCCATGGGTAGGCTAAAGTTGGGGCCGATGGACGTGGAGGAATCCGGGGAGGGATGATGCGGTGAAGACCGCACTCATATGAACAAAGAGAAATACAATGTATATTGGATTGAAGCTCTCAAGTGGAGATAACACCTCATTCTATACATCTAATCCCTTATAATCTTGCCATACTTGTGGCTACAATCATGCTCCTTGAGCTGTTTCCCCTATGCTTCTGTCTAAGCTCTCTGTGAGAGTGGAGGAAGAGGAAGAAGGAGAGCTCCTAGTGAGCAGAAGGGAGAGGAGCCCTTCGGGGCCTCTCCTTTGAACGATTCCCCTGGTGCTCCTTATAAAGGGGAGCCCAGGGGACAAGGCTTGTTCATCACGATTGGCATCTCCCAGGCATATTCTCAGCATCTTATGGAGATGCTCGGCATATTCCCTAGCATCTCTGAAGATACTTGGAATATTCCCTAGCATCTCCTTGGATGCCATTGGCATATTCCTTATAGCATGTGTCAATCTGAGCCATGGGCGTCCCAAGACTGACACCGTTCTTGTGAAGTCCGTCTGGTCTAATGGAGGGTAGCTACGAAGGTTAGAAATATATCTGGAGATAAATAAGAGGGGCTATAGGGCGAAATAACTCGGCCTGGATGCTCCCAGGCAAGAGGTAATTCGGCCTGGCCTAAAACTGACTCGGCCTGGGGAATCAAGGCCCAAGCCGGATCACAGATCAGCCCAGCCGAATTAATCCTTAGGTTCCATCCGGGCTCGGTTTGATTCGGCCCGCAGAGTGGAGCTGGGGGATGCTGATGTCCCGAGCTGGGCCGCCGAGCTGGCCTAGCCGGGTTGCTGGAGGCGGGGCGACGGTTGGCTAGGCAGGAGTCCTGCGGTGGGCCGAATCTGGCCCACCCGGGCGAAGTGACGCGAGGACGCTGGCGACGGGGAGAGTCGGCGGGGTCGACATCCCGCGGTGGGCCAGATCCTTCTCACCTCGGCCCACCAGCGGGGGCGATGGAGCGTGGAGTTCTGGCGGGAGCGGGCGGCATTGGCGGGAGTTGGCGATGTTGGCGGGAGTCGGCGACGTTGGCAGGAGCAGTTCGGCTCCGAGGTGGGCTGGTTGGAGGGCAGCTCGGCCCAGTTGGCTGGGAGGCAGCTCGGCCCAGCCGGGTTATAGGATTAATTCAGCCAGGGAGGCCCAGAACCACGCTGGTGAGTGTTAATTCGGCCCGGGAAGGATTTGACCAGGCCGACTTCTATTTAATTCGGCCTGTGTGTCTTTTTCTCCTTTTCAGGTAAGATTTCTCTCTTTGCGCTTTATATATTTGATGTATCTTCTATATTCTTTCATACAGATATTTATCAGTCTCTCTCGGTCTCTTTATACATTAACTCTGGGGTACCTGGGGTTATATCCCCGACATTAGTCCCCGAGGCCATGTGGGATTCGTAGAATCGCTCATGGGCTTTGTACCTGAATGTCCCCAGAGTTGTTTTCTGACATACAACTTCTCTGTCATATATTTCTTGGTCGCATAATCCTCTTGGGTAAGTTTGTGGCTTTGGCCTTCTTGCGCTCTACTCATAACCTTTCCGGGCACTGGCCATAACCTCTTTGGGTCGGTTTCTGGACTTCTGGCCTTCATGGGCACTGGTCATAACCACTTTGAGTAAGTTATGAGTTGCTGTCTTCTTTGGCGTTGCTCTTTCAACCTCATTGGCATATGCCATGAGCTCTTCCCTTCTTGGGCATTGCTTTTCTATCCCCATTGGGCAAGTTATGAGTTCTTGCCTTCTTGGGCATTGCTCTTTTAACCTCATCGGGCAAGTTATGCGCTTTTGCCTTCTTGGGCTTTGCTATTTTAACCCCATTGGGTAAGTTATGAGCTTTTGCCTTCTTGGGCTTTGCTCTTTTAACCTCATCGGGTAAGTTATGATCTCCTCCCTTCTTGGGCATTGCTCTTTTAACCCCATTGGGCAGGTTATGAGTTCTTGCCTTCTTGGGCATTGCTCTTTTAACCCCATTGGGTAAGTTATGAGTCTTGGCCTTCTTGGGCACTGCTCTTTTAACCCCATTGGGCAAGTTATGAGCTCTTGCCTTCTCGGGCTTTGCTCTTTTAACCTCATTGGGTAAGTTTTGAGCTCTTGCCTTCTTGGGTTTTGCTCTTTTAACCTCATTGGGTAAGCTATGAGCTCTTGCCTTCTTAGGCTTTGCTCTTTTAACCTCATTGGGTAAGTTATGAGCTCTTGCCTTCTTGGGATGTGCTCTTTTAACCTCATTGGGTAAGTTATGAGCTCTTGCCTTCTAGGGCTTTGCTCTTTTAACCTCATCGGGTAATTTGTGAGTTCTGGCCTTATTGGGCACTGCTCCTTTAATCTCCTTGGGTAATTGGTGAGTTCTGGCCTTATTGGGCACTGCTCTTTTAACCTCATTGGGTAAGTTTTTATCCGGGTTATCTGATTCCAAATCCGAGTTTCCTTACTCAAAATTTACTTTATGCCTAAGTCTGAGTCGTTTGACTCAAATCCGAGTTACATGATTAAATCCGGGTTAACTTATCCCAAATCCGAGTTACTTTACTCGATAGTGACCTTATGTTTTAAGGATGAGTCATCTGTCTCCAATCCGAGTTATATGATTCAAAACCGAGTTAACTCGACTCAAATCCGAGTTACTTTACTCAAAATTGACTTTATGTCTTAAGGATGAGTCATCTGGCTCCAATCCGAGTTATATGATTCAAAACCGAGTTAACTCAACTCAAATCTGAGTTACTTTACTCAAAATTGACTTTATGTCTTAAGGATGAGTCATCTGTCTCCAATTCGAGTTATATGATTCAAACCCGAGTTAACTCAACCAAAATCCGAGTTACTTTACTCAAAATTGACTTTATGTCTTAAGGATGAGTCATCTGGCTCCAATCCGAGTTATATGATTCAAAACCGAGTTAACTCAACTCAAATCTGAGTTACTTTACTCAAAATTGACTTTATGTCCTAAGGATGAGTCATCTGTCTCCAATTCGAGTTATATGATTCAAACCCGAGTTAACTCAACCAAAATCCGAGTTACTTTACTCTAAATTGACTTTATGTCTTAAGGATGAGTCATCTGGCTCCAATCCGAGTTATATGATTCAAATCCGAGTTAACTCAACTCAAATCCGAGTTACTTTACTCTAAATTGACTTTATGTCTTAAGGATGAGTCATCTGGCTCCAATCCGAGTTATATGATTCAAATCCGAGTTAACTCAACTCAAATCCGAGTTATTTTACTCAATTTTGACTTGCATCCTGAATCTGAGTCATCTGACTCAAATCCGAGTTAACTCATCCTAAATCCGAGTTACTTTACTCAAAAGTGACTTACATCCCGAATCTGAGTCATCTGACTCAAATCCGAGTTAACTCAACTAAAATCCGAGTTGTTTTACTCAAAAGTGACTTGCATCCCGAATCTGAGTCATCTGATTCAAACCCGAGTTAACTCAACCAAAATCCGAGTTACTTTACTCAAAAGTGACTTGCATCCCGAATCTGAGTCATCTGACTCAAATCCGAGTTAACTCAACTAAAATCCGAGTTACTTTACTCAAAATTGACTTTATGTAAGTCTGAGTCATCTATTTGCCATGATATAGCTTGATTTGGCGTGATGACGATAACTTGCCTTTGATATGGATCCGAGATATAGATCCGAGATTAAGCTTTGGGATATGATAATAGGGCTAACCGCTGAGAGATCCGATTTGAGATGTAGATATCAGATATAGATTCGAGATATGATAAACTGGCAAATAGTCATCCGAGATATGGGATAACCTGGCAAGATGGTGAGATATCAATCCGAGTCATAACATAACCTGGCAATCCGGTGAACTGAATAAAGCTTCGGCCTGAATCAGAGATACAATTAGTACGCCGAGTCTGAGTACCAATCCGAATTATAAAGTACCCTGGCAAGCTGAATCAAATGTTAGTCCGAATCAGAGACAATTTACTGAGCTGAGTTAAAGGTTAATTCAAAGCATAAACAAATTGACTTCAAGTTATAACCGAATCAACAATAAGCTGGCCGGTAAGCTGAGTTAACGGACAATCCGAGTTATAAATAAACTGACTCAAAATCTACCTGAATCACAAATAAGATGATTCAACTTATGGCCGAGTTAACAGATAAGCTGGCTGGTATACAGATCTAAATCAACGGGATGTTATCTTAATCTAAAAGTGACTCCACGGATAAGTTGACTAGTCCCCGGGTTAAGTTATTTTCTCCCCGGGATGAAGGATTGAGTGCAGTTGGCTGAGTTATCTGGCACTTACAGCATACTTGAAGAAGTGTTTGGGTGATTTTCGCTAGGTCATACCTGCCTTGCTGAGTTACTTGGTACTTACAGTGAGCTTGGAGTAGTGCTTGAGTCCTTCCTGCTGAGTCTTATCAGCTTCGATGAGTTAGACTTGTTGAGCCTCTGCGCTTACCTCTTTGTTCTCTGTTGACTTGGTGAAGCTGAATGAGCCCTATGAGGAAGAAGTAGATGAAGATGCTCCCGTCCAGATGGAAATCCAACCAACGCCACTAGAAGGCCCCACGGTGGGCGCCAAATGTCGTGGTGGTATCACGGCATATGCCATGGGTAGGCTAAAGTTGGGGCCGATGGACGTGGAGGAATCCGGGGAGGGATGATGCGGTGAAGACCGCACTCATATGAACAAAGAGAAATACAATGTATATTGGATTGAAGCTCTCAAGTGGAGATAACACCTCATTCTATACATCTAATCCCTTATAATCTTGCCATACTTGTGGCTACAATCATGCTCCTTGAGCTGTTTCCCCTATGCTTCTGTCTAAGCTCTCTGTGAGAGTGGAGGAAGAGGAAGAAGGAGAGCTCCTAGTGAGCAGAAGGGAGAGGAGCCCTTCGGGGCCTCTCCTTTGAACGATTCCCCTGGTGCTCCTTATAAAGGGGAGCCCAGGGGACAAGGCTTGTTCATCACGATTGGCATCTCCCAGGCATATTCTCAGCATCTTATGGAGATGCTCGGCATATTCCCTAGCATCTCTGAAGATACTTGGAATATTCCCTAGCATCTCCTTGGATGCCATTGGCATATTCCTTATAGCATGTGTCAATCTGAGCCATGGGCGTCCCAAGACTGACACCGTTCTTGTGAAGTCCGTCTGGTCTAATGGAGGGTAGCTACGAAGGTTAGAAATATATCTGGAGATAAATAAGAGGGGCTATAGGGCGAAATAACTCGGCCTGGATGCTCCCAGGCAAGAGGTAATTCGGCCTGGCCTAAAACTGACTCGGCCTGGGGAATCAAGGCCCAAGCCGGATCACAGATCAGCCCAGCCGAATTAATCCTTAGGTTCCATCCGGGCTCGGTTTGATTCGGCCCGCAGAGTGGAGCTGGGGGATGCTGATGTCCCGAGCTGGGCCGCCGAGCTGGCCTAGCCGGGTTGCTGGAGGCGGGGCGACGGTTGGCTAGGCAGGAGTCCTGCGGTGGGCCGAATCTGGCCCACCCGGGCGAAGTGACGCGAGGACGCTGGCGACGGGGAGAGTCGGCGGGGTCGACATCCCGCGGTGGGCCGGATCCTTCTCACCTCGGCCCACCAGCGGGGGCGATGGAGCGTGGAGTTCTGGCGGGAGCGGGCGGCATTGGCGGGAGTTGCGATGTTGGCGGGAGTCGGCGACGTTGGCAGGAGCAGTTCGGCTCCGAGGTGGGCTGGTTGGAGGGCAGCTCGGCCCAGTTGGCTGGGAGGCAGCTCGGCCCAGCCGGGTTATAGGATTAATTCAGCCAGGGAGGCCCAGAACCACGCTGGTGAGTGTTAATTCGGCCCGGGAAGGATTTGACCAGGCCGACTTCTATTTAATTCGGCCTGTGTGTCTTTTTCTCCTTTTCAGGTAAGATTTCTCTCTTTGCGCTTTATATATTTGATGTATCTTCTATATTCTTTCATACAGATATTTATCAGTCTCTCTCGGTCTCTTTATACATTAACTCTGGGGTACCTGGGGTTATATCCCCGACACTGACCAAATGATTGCTTATAGAACTGTCAACTCTTGTTTACTCACTGCTCACTTTCATCTGGATTATATTTCAAATATGTCATTTACTGCTCAACGTTTTACTCAGTGCACGTCAAGCTCACCTTTGAGTCGATGGATCTGCTGCAGAAGGTGGGCATATATCCTTATGGCACATATTTTAAATTTCTATTACGAGTGAAAGTGTTCAGTTCCCTGTCTGCTACCCAAACCCCTCTCCGACACATATTCTAATACGAGTGAAGGTGGGCATTACGACTATTAATATTTTGAATTTGTTTGTTTTATCATGAATACAACAGCTTAGTTAGAGGGTACAAAGACAGAAACATGCTACCTGACCTCATTATGTCCTCTGTTGCGATTCCATGATGCTCCATCGAATTAAGCACGTAGTTAATATCTTTCTCCTTATTTCACTTATTTTTATATTCTTGTATGTTCCGGAAATTACTTGGTATGTTGAGCTAAATATTTATATCAGGAAATAGTGACTGCAATTTCTTTTGAATCGTTGCATCCATGAAGCTATATATTTAGCTATGCAATGAACTTTCTCATTACATCTAACAATTCAGCCATGTATGCTTGGCATAGATAGTGTTAGGGGTTATTTAGCTAGCTCCGGATTTTAGCATGCACCATCATTTTGAATGATTTTCTATCAGTTAGGGCACTGTGTTTACAGAAGAGGAGCAAATGATTTTGCACACCACAATAAATACTAAATCCTACTCATGACAAATATGCAGGAAAGCAATCCAGACAGAGGAGATCCTAGCTATCAACATGAATATGGGGTAGAAGAAGGGCACAAAGATCACGTTCCCGGGTGCAGATGATGGTGCCGGGATTGATTTGCGGTAACATTGCTGATAGGATGCGGCTCTTACTATGTTGTACTAGGTTGTTTTATCTATATTATTTAGTTTCTTTGCTGGTAATTTGTTGTTGTCCAATCGACCTTACATTTGTAGGCCCAGGCTGCTCTCACAGAAAGCTGCTGCAGCTGCGGCAAATGTTCAGACTAAGCAGAAGAATTCCTAGATCAGCAATAGGTATGATGTTTGAAAGGATTTTTATGTATATTTTGGGTGTTTTTTTAACGTTCTGCCAAGTTTTAGTTGGGAGTAGATGTTAGCTTTGTGTCCTATCATATTGAAGAAAAAACAGAGATGTACTATTTGCCCCTTGCCTGCTTTACCATTCTACCTACTGGTTGATATCTATTTTCCTTTATAGGACTGTAAAACTTTTGGTCATGCACGTCATAAGTAGGTGTTCGTTTCCTTTTGGCTGTGCATAGTCGCCTCTGAAGACTGTGTTTCACCCTTTCATAGTTGGCCCCTTTCATAGTTGGCCTGTACATATGAACTAAGTGCCTCCTGTGACTGTCCGTGTGCAGATTTTGTGGGTGTCGCTTAGATAATTCGTGCTCTCCTGTTTGTGTAGTTTGTTTTAGACCGTTATGACCTATTCAGGAAACAAACAGTTGTAAATTCCTAATTAAGTCCATTTGAACGCGAGGGTTCAGTTTGTAAAGACTCAAACAGAAGCAGTCACTTCTCCTCTCTCGAGATGAAAAACCAAGAATGTTGAAACTGATGAAAGATAAGAGTTTCTTAGAAAGAAGGGCTTCTTTTAATCTTTAGAAACCAAATGTTCCTTCATCACCAAGGCCTTATTGTTGATTCACTGCTTCCATGTCGACAAGGATAGTGATTGTGCAGGCGAAGCACTTTCCATGCTGTTGGTCGTGACTTCTGAATTAGATTTGCAAGATATGGTGCCAAGAGCAAGTGCGTCAGAAGATTTGACTCAGAAGATTTGACTCCTGTTGGACATCGCCAACAAGATATTTTTGTAAGCACTGGAAATAAGTCAAGTAAAAGTGCAGAGGTAATTCAGGCTTCGGTTGTCTGAGAATCCAGATGGTCCTGTAATGGCACAGAAAATGTGCGCCCCTGAAAGTGCAATGGCACAAAAACTATGCGCCCTAGAAAGCAAATTGATTGAGCGAAATTTGAAGCATCGGGACTCTTTGGATGAATTTCCTGCTATTGGAAATCTTTCCGGAGATTTAGTTATTCCAGAGCAGACTTACATCTGGCAGTATGTCCTCTCCCCTTAGCCCCCTTACGTAGTACTCCCGCCGTTCCTTTCATATAATATGTTTTGGTAAGTCAAATTGACTTGCCAAAACATCTTATATTGAGGAGAAGAGGAAGTAGTTATGAAGTATTTAACATGCATTTTTTTCCCGAGGTATCTTTGAGGTTTCAAGACCAGGAAACTCTTCTGAAATATTTGATGGGATTCAGACTCACTTGTCCACCTCTACCTCACCCAAAGCACTTGATGTATTCAAACAATTGCCTCAGACAATTTAACTGGTAGAAGTTCCACATTGTTTTTCATGGCCACAGCTGGTAGAACAATTATAGCTCTGGGGTCTTTAGTATTTTCCTATATTATTGGCCTCTCTTGCCCTAAATTTCCTGGGACACTCGTTGTACACCTGGATGGAATCCTTGTGTGTGTGTTGCACCATTATCTTAGAAGTCAGAACTATTTACTTATTGTACTATATATATCTCTATTCTCGCTAAATATATATAGTGCGTGCCTCCAATCTCCTATCTTCATGTTTTTGTTGTCTTCTCTTGGCCGACTAATACCACTCTTGCTTGTACATATTGCCATTAAATTATAATCTAATTTAAAATCGCCTATAAAATTTGAGTATTATTTTTTGTTTACCTATATTGCTAAATCGACTCAAATTTAATGGGATGGTGCGCCAAGGCGCACCCCTAAATCTAGTTCACTTTAAATAAGGCACCATCTAAATTCGTTGAGACGACACCGTATGAACTGTGGTTTGGTGCTAAACCTAAGTTGTCGTTTCTTAAAGTTTGGGGATGCGAAGCTTACATCAAAAAGTTGATGCCGGACAAGCTCGAACCCAAAGCGGAGAAATGCGTCTTCATAGGATACCTTAAGGAAACGATTGGGTATACCTTCTATCACAGATCCGAAGGCAAAGTGTTTGTCGCAAAGAACGGATCCTTTCTTGAGAAGGAGTTTCTCTCGAAAGAAGTGAGCGGGAGGAAAGTAGAGCTAGACGAGGTTATTGAACTTTCTCTTGAGTTGGAAAGTAGCGCAACACCTGAAATTGTTCCAGTGCCGTCTGCACCAACAATAGAGGAAGCTAATGACGAGGATCATGAAGCTTCACACGATGCTACTACTGGACGTCGCAGGTCGACAAGGTCACGTGCCCCTCCTGAGTGGTATGGTAACCCTGTCTTAACTGTCTTGTTGGTAGACAACAGTGAACCTGTGAACTATGAGGAAGCAATGATGAGCCCAGACTCTGAGAATGACTAGATGCCATAAAATCCGAATTGGGATCCATGAGCGAAAACCAAGTATGGACTTTGGTGGACCCTCCTAGCGACTGAAAGGCCGTTGAGTGCAAATGGATTTTCAAAATGAAAATGGATGCAGATGGTAATGTTACTGTCTATAAAGCACGGCTTGTCGCGAAAGGTTTTCGACAAGTTCAAGGTGTTGACTACGATAAGACTTTCTCTCCCGTAGTGATGTTTAAGTCCATTCGGATTTTATTAGCAATTGCTACATTTCATGATTATGAAATATGGCAGATGGATATCAAGACTGCGTTCCTCAATGGCAATATTGATGAAGAGTTGTATATGATGCAACTCGAAGGTTTTGTCGATCCTAAGGATGCTGATAAGGTGTGCAAACTTCAGCGTTCCATTTATGGACTGAAGCAAGCATCTCGGAGTTGGAACCTTCGTTTTGATCAAGTGATCAAGAGCTTTGGATTTATTCCAAATTGCTACGAAGCTTGTGTCTACAAAAAAGTGAGTGGGAGCTCAGTGACATTTTTAGTATTATATGTGGATGACATATTGATTATTGGAAATGACATTGATATGCTTAACGATGTGAAGAGTTATTTGAACAAATGTTTTTCAATGAAAGACCTAGGAGAAGCTGCTTATATATTAGGCATCAAAATCTATAGAGATAGACAAAGACGCCTAATAGCTTTAAGCCAAAGTACATATCTTGACAAAGTTCTGAAAAGGTTCATAATGGATAAGGCAAAGAAAGGTTCAGTGCACGTTTATTCAGGTAAGATATTGAGCAAGGCTCAGTGTCCAGCTACGGTAAACAATAGAGAAACCATGAGCAAAGTGTCATATGCCTCGGTCATAGGTTCTATCATGTATGCCATGCTGTGTACTAGACCGGATGTGTCCAATGCTCTTAGTTTGACGAGCAGACACCAAAGTGATTCAGGAGTGGAACACTGGACAACCGTAAAGAACATCCTAAAGTATTTAAATAGGACTAAAGAAATGTTCTTGGTCTATGGAGGTGATGAGCAGCTCATCGTAAAAGGTTACGTCGACGCTAGTTTCGACACAGACTCGGATGATTCTAAATCTCAAACAGGATACGCTTATATTTTGAATGGAGGAGCTGTGAGCTGGAGAAGCTACAAGCAAAGCGTGATCGCGGGATCTACAGTAGAATCGGAATACATGGCTGCTGCAGAAGCGTCAAGTGAAGGAGTTTGGATCAGTAACTTCATCACTGAGCTTGGTGTGGTTCCAAGTGCCTTGGACCCACTGGAGATATTGTGCGACAACACTGGGGCCATAGCATTGGCCAAGGAACCAAGATATCATCCAAAGACCAAGCACATCAACCACCGATTTCATATAATTCGAGATTATATAACAGATGGAGATCTGAAGATTAGCAAAGTACATACGGATCTGAATGTCGCAGATCCGTTGACTAAACCTCTTCCACGAGCAAAACATGATCAACACCTTAATGCCATGGGTGTTAGATTGTTGCCAAATGTAAACTAGATTATTGACTCTAGTGCAAGTGGGAGACTGTTGAAATTATGTCCTAGAGGCAATAATAAAGGTGTTATTGTTATAATTCTTATTCATGATAAAGTTTATATTCCATGCTAGAATTGTATTAAGCGGAAACTTTGATACTTGTGTGGTTTATGAACAACACCGTGTCCCTAGTACGCCTCTATGGACTAGCTCATTGATTAATGATGGTTAAGGTTTCCTAACCATAGACATGATTTGTCGATTAATAATTTTTGTTGTTTCTGGGTATTTCTTAGACAGGGACTGTACAGAACTGCTTAATTGCAACAAGGTTCCGACTTAGTAAATCAAAAAATGCTATGTTGGTGGAGTTTATATATATAGTTGATATGTCTGCATCATTGATTTATTTCATTGATTATATCTGCTTAATTGCAAAATTTAACGTACGTACCAGTTAGTTTTGTCCATTTGAAATAGTTAATCGTTCCCATTTAAACTATACTCTACACTTGTGAACTTATAGCCATGAAAGTAACAGTTTTTGGTTGCAGGTTTCGGTTCAGCTCCTGCTGTCATTAGGTATCATGTGATTATGTTTAGGGTTGTGTCTTCGGTTCAAAGCATGAGAGATTTGATCTGTGGTGCTATGGTGCTTATGTTCTGTAGTATTTGTTCTGGGCTAGAAGAGATTAGTCACTGCTGTTGTATCATGTGTTTTTTACTACTGTTGTCCAGCGCATGATTTTTGCTGCTGCTATCCAGTGTACTAAAAAAGCATTGGGGTATCTAGGTTAGTATACCTTAGCGTGCCTTTTATTAATTTGCTTTCTTGCTAGATCTTGTTGTTCCATCTCAGTCATGGTCTGTTAATTTGCATTGCTTTACTTTTAAAAAAGTTCAATATTCAAGGTATGCAGTTTCACTGTTTTTTTTCTTATGCATTTCTTTAAAAGATTTGCATGTGGAGTTAAAATTGTAAATCATCGATCTGCAATAGAGGGATATAAGAAAATATTTTTTGTCATTCGACCATCCAGACTAACATCACAATTATCTTGCTTTCCTCTTTTCCTGTATCCATACAACAACAGAAGTCCTGAAGCTTCTATTCTCTTATTTTAGACATTAATTGTGTACAAAGAAAAGCAAAGGAGGGGATGCTCTTCCCTAGAGCATAATATGTTATTTCCTTTCCTGGTGTTTGCTTCCAATGGATGCATGTCAGGTAATAGAGATTTTAGGCTGTGTTGCTTTTTCACCATTGATTAATTGTGTTAATCTCAATTTTTATGTTGAAAGCGTCCGAAACATACTTCTTCACATGTGTTTGTATTTTTTGATATGGCATATCAGTTTGCAAGAGGTGCACAGGTGGAAGGCTGTAGTCTTTTTTCTAGAGTATAGGTGGAAGAGCCCTGACTTTTAAATTATGTCCCCACCTTGATAACTGATAAGTGGCAGTTTCAATTGTCAAATGAATTAGACCATGTTATAATATTCTGATTTTATGCTATGCAAATTCACACTCCCTGTGTTATCCTTGTTTTTTAAAATGTTTTTATAATAACTCTAATAACTAATACTCAAGAATGATTGATATCTTTTCATCCGTTTAGTGTTCTGATAAAACTATAGTCAAAGAGACCTTGACATCGACATTGTTCACTTCTCGGGCTGCCTTTGTTCTATTAGCTTCTTACCAAGTGGCTGGGGTCTTCTTAGCATTATTTGAGTTCTAATCAATCTTCATTTGTAATACATGTTGTATTCATATTTGAGATAATCAAGTATTCTCACGTAGATTATACCAGCAGTCCACTTTCATTAACTAAATATCTTTGTAGCTATCTCCCAAGAGTGGTGTTCTATTGCTTCTTAGATTGGCACCATAGAATTGTAGGATATGCTCTGATTACTCGGGTTGGATATGCTTGTTGCCCAACATGTTTTGGGTGATATTTGTTTAATCACAATGTCTTATAAGCAAACATATTACTTTTCTTCCCAGTGCAAATAGAGAAGAGGACTAGAAGATTCAAAGTGCAATGTTCTTTGTGTCGCATGTACTCATGATGCCCAGGGCCTCTCCGCCGCCCGCTAGCTGCTTCGATCCCACCATATCTCGATAGCATGCTCACAACATGGCTGTCGTGGTGTACGGAGTTGGCATCATGGTACCTGCCACAAGGATTCCAAAGCTCGGCTCGTAGAGCAGCACATGCTGCATGACATGGTGGTGCTGTTGGACTTGATGGTGATCAGAAGAGAGCAGGAGGAGAGGTGTGTAGGTGTGTGCGGCCGTGCGGCATTCCAATCCATGATTCATGTATGAACCATTTTCTCTAAATCCGGTGCTTCTCCACAGCTTGCTTGGCTCATATTTTCCCTTCATGTATTGCAGGAATTTTGTACTTCAAGCAGATGGAAACAATACTGTTTCTCACCCAATTTTTTTGCTAGGGATTGGAATCGGATAGGAGATACTTGGTGTTGTCCTATTATCTATTGGGTTTCATAGATGCCACAAAGTCATCTTAGTTGGAATTGTCAACTATTTATGGACCTCTGAATTGAACTGGTCGTTGTGTTAGTTATGCATAATGGTAGACTTCCCTCTGAATTGTCAACTAACCCGTATAAAGGTTTGTTATGTGAAATTGGATTCTCTGGCTCAATTCATTGACATGTGCATATTTAGTTGCTATTATCTTAAATCCATATTTGAGATCTTGGAAAAAGGGAGGGGTAACATACATGACTTCATTTTTTTGGCTACTGATATCATAGTGAGCATGCTTTGGCTACAACAATTTTGTTTTGTCGTGGTAATGTTTGGTTGTATGTTGTGGTTATAACTAGCTAAATTTAGTTTATCCAGTGCCGATATTAAAGTCTCAACATGGAGTTGGTAAAAGTATGAACAACCCTCTTAGGTTTCTATATTTTTTTTAGCAAATCCATCGATATTTTTTCTGTTGTCAAAACTTCTGCACACTATGCTTTTTTATATATTCTTACCACTCTATTTGTGATATTCAATCATAAGCAAGATGGTGAACTTGTTTTATGCTTGTATAAGCATCTTCCATTGTGTGAATCGTGTGAAAGATAGCATGTTACACATGAATCTTCTTATGATGCATTGATGGTATATTGCCTATCCTTGATACTTTTATTTAATACCTAAGAATTATTATCATTGTATACTGTGATACTATACCAATGCTAGGTTACTAAGAAAATTTTGCATCCATTTAATTGTGTAGTTCATGAGGTACTAGGACTCTTGGCTTTTGTACTCTTGCAAAGAAATGTGATCTTTCTGAACTTTCTTTATCCTTTTAAAATGGGGATATTTTTGTTCCATCTCCGTGATTTTGTACAAATTTTGTGAGAAAGTACTATATTAAGGCCCCTACACTAATAATCAATGCACTATGAACTTCTCTTCTGTTATTCTCAATTTATTAAGATGTGATTAGTCTCCACTGATTATAGGAAGAGTTTTTACATGAATATAAATGTTTGGTATATTGCTTGATTCTTAACATCCTTCTACTCCTGCAGATTTTAAAACCTGCCATGCAATTATACGTGATTAATGTACCAAATTATTCCGTGATTTGATTTGATGCACTCATAACATGGAAGACACGTTGAATGCTACTACTTGTGTTGTGGTATCATTTCACCGCTGATTATCAGGGAATAAGTCTTAGGATATGCACACTGTCGAGTGGTTGCAACAATGTGCTGGATTGCAAGAGGTATATCAGCATGTCTTCTTCAAGCAGTCAGTCAGCGCCTAGAGTACCAAATAAAGGTGAAAATTTCTTGCCTTCAGTTATAGTTTCAGACAACGAGTCATCCGCAACTCATGCTTAGTTTGATCGTATCTGTAAATGTTATTTTGCTCTTTAGAACTTTGGCTTGCTAATAATTTCCAAGGTTCTATAACAGAAGTTAGTCAATTTGCTATTTGTTTCTATGTTCGCATAAAGACACTTATGCAATTTCTTATTTTCTGGCAGTAAAGTATCATCTGAAGTTCATGATTATTGCTCATTTTTTTCTCTTACAGTTCCATTTCTACAAATAACATCATAGGAGAGTTTCCCTCAACATTTTGCATGTTGACAAATTTGTAAGGTTTCTATGTCTTATTCATGCCTAAATAGTATTTTCCTTTATTTTGTGGCATGTCTAAATTTGATGAACTGGATAACCAAAATCTCCAACGGCCCTCATTGGCGATGAAGAGGACCGTTGTGGCCGGTGCCGCAGGAGATGGAGTGGCTGCCGCCTATGAACTCGCTCATGGCCAAGGGCTTGCTCACAGCGACCATATGTTATGGGTTGTTTCTCTTATCGTTTTATCCACCGGAAGTTTCAAAAGATAAACAATTTGGAAGAAAGGAGACAACCGGACAATCACACTTGTGTAGGAAGGGAACAACCATGCAATCACAGTTACTGGATAGTCTGTGGGCCGAATTTCGTTGTGTAATCCACGTACGAAAATACATAGCCCATCTTGTTATATATCATTTTCTCGTGCCGATTGCACCACGAAAGTTAGTCTAGATCTTGCTAGGCGTTTCCGGGTCCAGGATCTGAGACGCGTGGGAGTTGTACGTGTCATGTCCAAGCATGGGCCTTGTGTCGTAGCTTCGTTGGCATGCTATGTACTTTCGGATTTCTTATCGCCCTTGTCTGATTTGGTGACGTCCAGTGGGGTTTTCGCGCCCACTTGTTCTGAGAACCAAGACAAGAAAGTAAACGAAACAAAGAAGACCGTGAATTCAAGCATTATTTTGGCAGCCTAACACGTGTGATTAAGGGCATTTTCAGGGGACTGATCCATTTCGGTATCTAGATCGGTTTGGGTTGGCCGGCGACACAAAAAACTTCATTTTTTGGGCTATCTCTAGGGTTGCAGGCGGCAGGAGATGTGGGGCGGATTAGTATTTCGATTAGTGTATTTAGCTAGGGATGAGACGGAAAGCTGTAGCACAATTTGTACTATCGATGGTGTTTTGGGGGTTCAAGCGGAGCCGCTTGTGCAACCCTAGCTATGTCCATTTGGGTTGGGTGCCCAAGCGGCGCCAGCCCATTTTTTCAATTTCATTTTTTAATTTGACTTGAATTACATACATAGTTTCATGGATTTTGCTTACCATTGTCTTGCATTACATGCATAGTTTTATTTATGATTGTTTTACATCATACATAGTAAATTTAATCTAGAAGACTCCGTTTTGGCATATGCATGGGCACGTGGTAGATTTAATCTAGAACACTCTGTCTCATCTTTGCCTAGTCATTGGACGCGGAGTCGGTGTAGTAGTGCCAGTGGCACATGGTTCGTCGAAGACGCCGAACATGGATTCGTTGTTGTACATGAAGACGAGGAAGTGCTCAACCTCAATGTCATGCACATGAGCGAATTTCCTCCACCCATTGTCGAGGTACATTTGTCCGAGACGGTCGAACATCACCTCCATAGACCAGAGGCCGGTCGAGCCGCCGCGTACCTGCAACACAACATGGTGGGGATCCTTCCCATTAACGAGGGTCGCGAACTTAGTGGGAAGACAAAGCCTGTCCTAGTTCATGCCCAGGTGGATGGTGACGCCGAACTCAAAACCGACGAGGTTGTTGATGAGCGCAGGTAGTGGCAAAGGTGATGTAGATGGCGACGGGTAAGGCGCTGACAAAACATTCTGGTCTCGCCCCCCCCCACACACATCATCCTGTCCGACCTCGCCCGCGCCTAGCACCCGGTGGTCGTCCCAACCACGCTCTCCTGGATCGTATGCCGCCTACCATGACTGCTGATGGGGAATGGAAGGTGGTGTTGTGTAGAGAAGATGGCCGCGTGGCCATGTTTATAAAGGCGAGGGCGTTGGATGCCGATGCGAAGGTCGGCATCAACATTGATGTTGAGCGTCCAACCCAGACGTTGGGCGGCGAGGTTAGCCTACGAGTTAGCCTACTCTATTGATGGCTTTTGGGTTGGAGACCAGTGGCTATTGGGTCAGCCCCTCACTAGTAGGAAAAGGTTATTATAGTTATTTTTCTAGTGCCGTGTAAAATAAAATGGGCACCATCACTGCAAGGCAAAATAGTCGTGGCATTCGGAAAAAGACGAACGCCGCCACTATAACTTAGTCCTAGCGTTCGAGAAAATGTGAACAACGACACTAAGTAGGGACCATGAGGCGAGCCAGGACCAATATATCACCCAGACGTTCGTCACTTTCAAACGCCGTGATGGAGAGCGAATGCTTCGTTGGGAGTCCCCAAGAGGAAGGTGTGATGAGCACAACAGCAAGTCTTTCCTCAGTAAGAAACCAAGGTTATGAAGGGAATATGTCCTGAGAGGCAATAATAAAGTGTTTATTATGTGTATTCCAATTATATGATAGATGTTTATTTTGCATGCTATAATTGTACTAATACGGAAACGTTAATACATGTGTGTTTAATAAACAAACAGAAAGTTCCTAGTTATGCCTCTCTCATAAACTAGCTCGTTGATTAACAAGATGATGACAGTTTCTTGATCATAGACATTGGATGTTGTTAATAATGAGATCACAGTCATTGAGTTTATATTGCTATAATAACTTACGAAGTGATCCTAATCCTTAGACCATGAGATCATGTCAATCACTAACACCAGAAGAGTTTCTTGATGACATCAAACGTCACACCGTAACTGGGTGATTATAAAGATGGCTTCAGAACTACTAAAGTGTTATGTTGAGGCTCATGGATCAAGAGTGGAATTTGTTCATCCCGATGACAGATAGATATACTCTGGGCCCTCTCGGTGATATCACATTGGTTAGCTTGCAAGCAAGTGATTTGATCACTAGAATGTTATATCACGGGAACGAGAAAAGAGTGCATGTCGGCAACGAGATCAAACTAGGTATGGAGATACCGATGATCGAATCTCGGACATGTAATATATCGTGAAACAAAGGGATTAAGATACTAGCATAAAAGGTTCCAATGATCACAGGAAAGTCATCGTTGAATGTGTGGGAGTCAGTATGGATCTCCAGGTCCCGCTTCTGATTATTGATCGGAGAAGGGTCTCGATCATGTTCGCATTATTCGTGAACCATAGGGTGGCACACTTCAGGGACACTGACATCCAATTGGAGCAAAAGTTTCATGCCGGAAAGAATAACAAGCGCGGGAATTTATTTCACTAGATACCAAAACAGGTTTTCGGGTGAAATTGTAGAAAGTGTTTTTTGCATGTGAAATGGAATACTAGCAAGGGGTTATATGTGAATGTTTGTCATTAAAGTAATTGACAAATTCTGAATAAATAAAAGGAGTTTTATTTAATGAGAGTTTGCATTAAATTTGGTGGAAATTTAATAGCAATTTTGAGTGGGATTTTGAGTGGAGGGAATTGAAAGGATTTTGTGAGTGGAGTGTCCACCCACATGAATGAGGGGAGGGCAAGGGGGAAGCCCCATGCGCCGGCTACCCCCTTGGGGTTCCCCCCTCTCCTATAAAAGGCACCCCTCTTCACTTCTCACTCATACCTCCTCGTGAAGGATCTCTCTCCCCCTCTAGAATTTATCCCCCATGGTCTCAGACTAGTGAGATACATGTTCCCGATGGCTATTCGGCAAGAAAGAGTTGTGCTTCCGCTGCATCACTGGAGTGAGGAGGCGGAGGTTGCTCGATGTCTTGTACGTGTGTGCGAGCACGGATGTGCTGCTGTTTTGCGGCGCTAGGACTTCCTCTCGATCTTGAGATCGGCAAGAGATCGTCTACATCAACCACGAGTTTAACTCGTTAAGCTTTGTCGATCTTCAAGGGTATGTTCTCTACGGATATACATCCTCTAGTTGTTTGTATCTAGTAGATAGATCTTGGTACATAGTTCCCATTGTAAGAATTTTTTTATTTTTTATGCCGTGAACCCAACAGTGGTATCAGAGCCATATCTATGCGTAGATGCTTTACACGGGTAGTACACATATGAGTATGTGGGCGATGATGATCATGTTGTTGCTTCTTAGTTGTAAATTTGGATATTGGTGGCATAGTGGGATGAAGCGGCCCGGACAAACTTTACATGTCTGTAACACCCTCAGAATCGGACCTATGCAAGTTTGAGCAAAATTCGCCAAAACCCGCACAGAAACGATTCAAAGGTGCCCACCAGGCACTTTCGTGCGGGTGGAAAACGAAGTAATAACATTACACAGCAGTCCTCGATGGGACCCACAGAACAGATAAATATAACAGCGACTCCATGAGTCAAGAATACAGATATAATATACAAGATCCAAATCACCTTGAAAACGATAGAGCGTCCGACTACGGACAAGATGCAAATGGGGCTAAGAGCCCTGAAGAATAACCAATGGCGTCCATAACCCTGCCCAGGCCAAGTCGGAAGGGTAACCCTGCTAACGGCGTCGATCTCAAAACCTGCTTAAACAAAAGGGGTGCCGACAAAGGGCAAAGGAAAAAGAAGGAGCGTCAGTACTGAGGCCAGTACACGGCGAGGCTAGAATTCGGCGGTCCTTGCCTACATAGGTATGGTGGACTGAAGCGGCAGCGGCAGCATGCACTAAACAACCTATAGAGACTCGATACAACTGGCGGATATCAGAGAGAGATAAGAATGACCTAACCGGATCCAACCTGAAGCTAACACCAAACAAACCCATCCTGGTGTTTCCCCCTCGAGACCAAACGAGGAAGTCAACCGAGGAACTCACACCGTTGGCAGTTTTATTTATTCAGTTATCGTTGCGGCTCCTTACTAGTCAGGTTTAAATAATCGTCCTGAATAAAGTAGGCAGTGGGCACTTTTAGTTAACCATTCCGTTATAGTGGCAGCACTTACTAGTCAGATACAGTTAACATGAGATAACCCATAAACCCAGCAGTTGTTGGCACTTTTATTCAGCCATTCCGTTGTAGTTGCATTACTTACTAGTCAGGTACAATGGTCGCAAGCGACAATCCAAAACAAGCAATTGTGGGCAGTATTAATTAGACATTCCGTTATAGTGGAGCTGATTACTAGTCATTATAAGTCAAATTTATAGCAATAAACTTTAGTTATGCTTGTCTATGATCGAGATACTGTGCTCCAAGTCGTCCATATCCGCGGACACGGCTTTCAGAAAGTTTTACCCGGCCGGGGTGCACCAATAGCAACACACACTCGATCAACCTCGGAAAAACCAAATCAAAACCCAACGAGGCTTTCACGACTGAACAATCACAGGATTCAGAAATATTTCAGGGGGCCACCCCTTGGAGTACACCCGCAACGAAGTAAGCTAGCTCCGAGACGGACCCCAAAGTTTGTGGGGCCGGCGGTAAACGACAGCAGATCCCCAAACGGGGACTGTCGATACCACGTATACGGGTCACAAGTCCTAAACAGTACAGTGTGCAGTACCTCGCACAATCGTAAATAAAGCAGTAAAACATGGCATAAGTACAGGATAGTAATAAAGCCCCCAAACTAGTTTGTGGCCCCAAGAAATAAGACTGAATCAAGCTCTGGCTCAGGGGGGTCCCATATACCTCCCGGATGTGGATAGCGCGATAAATCAAGGAACAGGTATCAAGTACTCGGGGTCTTACGGGACACAAGTGGGCGTTCGGAAAACCAAATATTATCTATCACCCACCGATGCCTCTGCTTATTCAATTTTAGTTGTTAAACAGAAATTAAAGTGTGCGATAAGTAAAACTAGCATCATCTCCAACATCAACATGCGGCAATACATCAGCAACTGTGACATATGACAACGCACATCAGCACTTGAGCAAGCCACTACGACGCGCAAGTCCAACTATCTACCAAACAACAGGTAATAGGATGTGTCCAAGGCAATATAGGGCTGCACGACATATCACAGGTACGGAAACTAAAGCATCGCAACACAGATAGCAATAGATCAACAGGAGGGAATAAAGACTATAAAAGTAAGATAGGTAGAAAGGGGGAGATGCTCGCCTGAAAACATGCCGAAGGTTCAACCGAAGATCGGGGCGAAGCTCACATCAACTCAACGGCCTTATCCGCGAAGAAGCAAATCACTAGGAGGAACACCGGATGCAATATTTAATACAACGGCAGAAGATCGGCATGATGCATGTATGATGCATGGCATGGCAAAGGTGCGATGCAATTAGGTCAGATTAAGCGGAACCGGGGTCCCGACAATTAATTAGGTGATTCAAGTTATTTAGATCCCCCGCAATTTAAATGTTGTTTGAACATGGCAAAAGATAGCATCGGGTTCGCTACACAAATTTAAATGAGGCCAATAGGAGACTAGATTTTCCCGCATATGGGCCCCATATTTAATTATTAGGTGAATCGGCATAAGGCCCCCAAACCACAGATATGCATGCGATATGAATGATTAAATATGCACAAGTTGTTATTATCTTATAAAATAGGGTATCGAGGAAAAGGGTCACACATTAGGGTTCGGCAGATCTTGGGGTTCCGGGGTTCGGGGTCGGTCTCTGGGTCCAGGGTTCGACGGAATCGTGATCGGCGGAAGCGTTATCGGATATCGGGGGTAGTTCTTGTTGTTCGGGATGAAGCACTTGGCGTTCGGGACGGAGTGCTTGTGGAACCGGTGGCGTTCTTGGCGAGCATCGGGTCCGGACTTCGCCCCCGGGAACGGTCTTCAGGGTCTCGACAGCTTCGATTCTCTGTGGGCGATCTTGGCACTCGATGTCCGTGAAGTAGTACTTGTCGCCCTACCGTCTTCGGGTTCGCTCCAATCGGGTCCATGTCGGAGTACTTGTCGTCCCCTGAAGGAGGTCTTGCGTCTAGGGTCTCGGCGATCTTGGCGGTCCCGAGGGTTCGGTGGTCTCGGCGTCCGTGAGACGGTCTTGTCGCGGTGTAGAGATTGCCTATTGTGGCACGCTTGGCGGTCATCGGTTCGGCGCCGAAGGTCGTTGGCGAGCTCGGGTTGCCTCGGAACGGTCTTAGGGAACATTATCAGATCCCCCATGGCGCACATACACGAGCACACACATATACGCACACGGGCCAGCGGGCCCACAGGTCGACGGTGGCGGGCCAGGCGAGGTGGGGCCGGGTCGCGGGCCGGAGAGGATGGCGAGCTCGGCGGGGACCGGCGAGCAGAGGACGACCGGAGCGGTGGCCGCGGCCGGCGGGCGCAGGCGGCGAGCCGCAGGAGGTCGCGGGGAGGGGCGGAGCAGGGCGATGGCGGTCTGCGAGAGGGGAGGCGGTGGTCATGGCGGAGGGGAGGTCTGCTCTAGCGGCGCGGGGCCCGGCTCGCTGACGGGGGCAGGGGCTCGGCTCGCTGACGGGGGCAGGGGCTCGGCTCGCTGACGGGGGCAGGGGCTCGGCCGACGCGGTCCCGGCGGGGCGGCTTGCGCGCGAGGCCGGCCGGAGGGCGGCGGAACCGGGCGATGCGTCAGGGAGGTGAGCGGCGGGCGAGCTCGCTGGGAGGAGGGGGCGGCGCGGTGTGAAGGGACGGTGGCGGAGCGGTTGGCGGTGGACGGGGGGGCGCGCGCGCGCGGGGAAGGGCCAGGGCGGCGGACGGCGAGGCGGTCACCGACGACGGAGGGGGCGGGGCGCTGAGCAGGGAGGATGTTGGGAGGTTGGGGACGCGTCCCCGACGCGTGTTGTGGCCAGGTGGGGCCGGCTAGCAGGGTTGGTGGGGGAAGTGGGGTTGGGGCTGCCGCGCGGGGGGGGGGCGTGGGGCCAGGTGGGCCACCGCGTGGTGCGTGTGCTGTGTTTGAGAGGCAGGGTGAGGGCGTGTGTGCTGAGTGAGAGAGAGGAGAGAGAGAGAGAGAGATAGAGAGGGGTGAGGTGGCAGGTTTAGATTGGTTAGGGGGGAAGGGTTAGGTGAGGTGGCAGGATACTATTGGAGGGAGTGAGGTGGAGGGATGGGTTGGGTAGCTTTCTGGGTAGCTTAGGAATTAGAGGGACAGACTAGTTGGACCGATTTAAAAATCCTGGGGGTGGTCGTTCGGGTCGATCTGGCCCGTTCGACTGCCCCCACTAAAATAAATATAAATTTTATTTGTTTTAATTACACCATTTGCAAACCGATAGCAACAAGCAAAATATTCCGGGGACCCGGTTTTGGTGTTTGAATAAAGAGGGGCGTTTAGAAAACATCACGGTTTTGCAAACATAGTTTTATGCGAACAATGCATGATGATGACGATGCAATGCACAAATTCAACGCGATTTTCTAGTAGTGGTTTTGCGGGATGCCACAATTCGACACCACTAACAAAGGATCTCGCCCTCGAGATCCGCCTCATGGTACCGGAAGAAAGGCGGGCGGTCTGCGTCTTCTCGCTTTGTGTAGATCCTCGCGACACCACTAACAAGGGTTTCTTCTTCATCTGGAAATCGGCGACACCACCAACAAAGGGCCGTTGTTCCTGATCGTCGAGAGAACACTCCGGCGAAACAAAGGACGAAGATAGGGGTATCAAACGATAAGGCCACCTCTAACTTCCATTAGAAGAGGGAAAGTTACATTGATCCACCAGTTCGATATACAGAGCGAACAGTAAGAGTCGGGTAGGGTGATCAGTCCATCCCGGACCCAACTATCAACTCTATACATGGGTAGGAGAATCAGGCAACTCAACTCTCGAGTTTTGGACTGAAGATCTCCTTAGGCGGTTTCCGGAACAAGGAATGTTGCCAGCAGAAATCGTATGAAAGACACAATGATTAGGTTTCGCGATGGTTCCATTGGCATGAACAACACATGCTCAAGGTATACTCCAACTTCACCAATGCTCGTCCTTTTCATATGTTTTTCAACGACACTGATATCCAGCAAGGAACACACATGGGTAAAGAGCTCAAAAACAGAAGATCGGATGACGGCCACAACAGAACAGTTGCAGATTGATGATCGTAGCACCTCCGTTACCAAAGGACGAAAACGAAACCCTAAAGGTACGACGAAAACCCAACCACGAGAATTCCTGGACTCGAAGAAGGAGATGAGAGCGGATTCAAAACGCGCAGAGGTAAGAGGAGAACAGCAGAGGGGTAAGGAGTAAAATCAGACCTATTCAGAACTATCCAACCGATTTTGCAAAATAGTTTTGACACTCTACTTCGGCCGTTAGCTAGGTTATCCTACAGGCTGGACTTGTGGGGTATCGCAACTGCTGAGCTCTGATACCACTCTGTAACACCCTCAGAATCGGACCTATGCAAGTTTGAGCAAAATTCGCCAAAACCCGCACAGAAACGATTCAAAGGTGCCCACCAGGCACTTTCGTGCGGGTGGAAAACGAAGTAATAACATTACACAGCAGTCCTCGATGGGACCCACAGAACAGATAAATATAACAGCGACTCCATGAGTCAAGAATACAGATATAATATACAAGATCCAAATCACCTTGAAAACGATAGAGTGTCCGACTACGGACAAGATGCAAATGGGGCTAAGAGCCCTGAAGAATAACCAATGGCGTCCATAACCCTGCGCAGGCCAAGTCGGAAGGGTAACCCTGCTAACGGCGTCGATCTCAAAACCTGCTTAAACAAAAGGGGTGCCGACAAAGGGCAAAGGAAAAAGAAGGAGCGTCAGTACTGAGGCCAGTACACGGCGAGGCTAGAATTCGGCGGTCCTCGCCTACATAGGTATGGTGGACTGAAGCGGCAGCGGCAGCATGCACTAAACAACCTATAGAGACTCGATACAACTGGCGGATATCAGAGAGAGATAAGAATGACCTAACCGGATCCAACCTGAAGCTAACACCAAACAAACCCATCCTGGTGTTTCCCCCTCGAGACCAAACGAGGAAGTCAACCGAGGAACTCACACCGTTGGCAGTTTTATTTATTCAGTTATCGTTGCGGCTCCTTACTAGTCAGGTTTAAATAATCGTCCTGAATAAAGTAGGCAGTGGGCACTTTTAGTTAACCATTCCGTTATAGTGGCAGCACTTACTAGTCAGATACAGTTAACATGAGATAACCCATAAACCCAGCAGTTGTTGGCACTTTTATTCAGCCATTCCGTTGTAGTTGCATTACTTACTAGTCAGGTACAATGGTCGCAAGCGACAATCCAAAACAAGCAATTGTGGGCAGTATTAATTAGACATTCCGTTATAGTGGAGCTGATTACTAGTCATTATAAGTCAAATTTATAGCAATAAACTTTAGTTATGCTTGTCTATGATCGAGATACTGTGCTCCAAGTCGTCCATATCCGCGGACACGGCTTTCAGAAAGTTTTACCCGGCCGGGGTGCACCAATAGCAACACACACTCGATCAACCTCGGAAAAACCAAATCAAAACCCAACGAGGCTTTCACGACTGAACAATCACAGGATTCAGAAATATTTCAGGGGGCCACCCCTTGGAGTACACCCGCAACGAAGTAAGCTAGCTCCGAGACGGACCCCAAAGTTTGTGGGGCCGGCGGTAAACGACAGCAGATCCCCAAACGGGGACTGTCGATACCACGTATACGGGTCACAAGTCCTAAACAGTACAGTGTGCAGTACCTCGCACAATCGTAAATAAAGCAGTAAAACATGGCATAAGTACAGGATAGTAATAAAGCCCCCAAACTAGTTTGTGGCCCCAAGAAATAAGACTGAATCAAGCTCTGGCTCAGGGGGGTCCCATATACCTCCCGGATGTGGATAGCGCGATAAATCAAGGAACAGGTATCAAGTACTCGGGGTCTTACGGGACACAAGTGGGCGTTCGGAAAACCAAATATTATCTATCACCCACCGATGCCTCTGCTTATTCAATTTTAGTTGTTAAACAGAAATTAAAGTGTGCGATAAGTAAAACTAGCATCATCTCCAACATCAACATGCGGCAATACATCAGCAACTGTGACATATGACAACGCACATCAGCACTTGAGCAAGCCACTACGACGCGCAAGTCCAACTATCTACCAAACAACAGGTAATAGGATGTGTCCAAGGAAATATAGGGCTGCACGACATATCACAGGTACGGAAACTAAAGCATCGCAACACAGATAGCAATAGATCAACAGGAGGGAATAAAGACTATAAAAGTAAGATAGGTAGAAAGGGGGAGATGCTCGCCTGAAAACATGCCGAAGGTTCAACCGAAGATCGGGGCGAAGCTCACATCAACTCAACGGCCTTATCCGCGAAGAAGCAAATCACTAGGAGGAACACCGGATGCAATATTTAATACAACGGCAGAAGATCGGCATGATGCATGTATGATGCATGGCATGGCAAAGGTGCGATGCAATTAGGTCAGATTAAGCGGAACCGGGGTCCCGACAATTAATTAGGTGATTCAAGTTATTTATATCCCCCGCAATTTAAATGTTGTTTGAACATGGCAAAAGATAGCATCGGGTTCGCTACACAAATTTAAATGAGGCCAATAGAAGACTAGATTTGCCCGCATATGGGCCCCATATTTAATTATTAGGTGAATCGGCATAAGGCCCCCAAACCACAGATATGCATGCGATATGAATGATTAAATATGCACAAGTTGTTATTATCTTATAAAATAGGGTATCGAGGAAAAGGGTCACACATTAGGGTTCGGCAAATCTTGGGGTTCCGGGGTTCGGGGTCGGTCTCTGGGTCCAGGGTTCGACGGAATCGTGATCGGCGGAAGCGTTATCGGATATCGGGGGTAGTTCTTGTTGTTCGGGATGAAGCACTTGGCGTTCGGGACGGAGTGCTTGTGGAACCGGTGGCGTTCTTGGCGAGCATCGGGTCCGGACTTCGCCCCCGGGAACGGTCTTCAGGGTCTCGACAGCTTCGATTCTCTGTGGGCGATCTTGGCACTCGATGTCCGTGAAGTAGTACTTGTCGCCCTACCGTCTTCGGGTTCGCTCCAATCGGGTCCATGTCGGAGTACTTGTCGTCCCCTGAAGGAGGTCTTGCGTCTAGGGTCTCGGCGATCTTGGCGGTCCCGAGGGTTCGGTGGTCTCGGCGTCCGTGAGACGGTCTTGTCGCGGTGTAGAGATTGCCTATTGTGGCACGCTTGGCGGTCATCGGTTCGGCGCCGAAGGTCGTTGGCGAGCTCGGGTTGCCTCGGAACGGTCTTAGGGAACATTATCAGATCCCCCATGGCGCACATACACGAGCACACACATATACGCACACGGGCCAGCGGGCCCACAGGTCGACGGTGGCGGGCCAGGCGAGGTGGGGCCGGGTCGCGGGCCAGAGAGGATGGCGAGCTCGGCGGGGACCGGCGAGCAGAGGACGACCGGAGCGGTGGCCGCGGCCGGCGGGCGCAGGCGGCGAGCCGCAGGAGGTCGCGGGGAGGGGCGGAGCAGGGCGATGGCGGTCTGCGAGAGGGGAGGCGGTGGTCATGGCGGAGGGGAGGTCTGCTCTGGCGGCGCGGGGCCCGGCTCGCTGACGGGGGCAGGGGCTCGGCTCGCTGACGGGGGCAGGGGCTCGGCTCGCTGACGGGGGCAGGGGCTCGGCCGACGCGGTCCCGGCGGGGCGGCTTGCGCGCGAGGCCGGCCGGAGGGCGGCGGAACCGGGCGATGCGTCAGGGAGGTGAGCGGCGGGCGAGCTCGCTGGGAGGAGGGGGCGGCGCGGTGTGAAGGGACGGTGGCGGAGCGGTTGGCGGTGGACGGGGGGGCGCGCGCGCGCGGGGAAGGGCCAGGGCGGCGGACGGCGAGGCGGTCACCGGCGACGGAGGGGGCGGGGCGCTGAGCAGGGAGGATGTTGGGAGGTTGGGGACGCGTCCCCGACGCGTGTTGTGGCCAGGTGGGGCCGGCTAGCAGGGTTGGTGGGGGAAGTGGGGTTGGGGCTGCCGCGCGGGGGGGGGGGGGCGTGGGGCCAGGTGGGCCACCGCGTGGTGCGTGTGCTGTGTTTGAGAGGCAGGGTGAGGGCGTGTGTGCTGAGTGAGAGAGAGGAGAGAGAGAGAGAGATAGAGAGGGGTGAGGTGGCAGGTTTAGATTGGTTAGGGGGGAAGGGTTAGGTGAGGTGGCAGGATACTATTGGAGGGAGTGAGGTGGAGGGATGGGTTGGGTAGCTTTCTGGGTAGCTTAGGAATTAGAGGGACAGACTAGTTGGACCGATTTAAAAATCCTGGGGGTGGTCGTTCGGGTCGATCTGGCCCGTTCGACTGCCCCCACTAAAATAAATATAAATTTTATTTGTTTTAATTACACCATTTGCAAACCGATAGCAACAAGCAAAATATTCCGGGGACCCGGTTTTGGTGTTTGAATAAAGAGGGGCGTTTAGAAAACATCACGGTTTTGCAAACATAGTTTTATGCGAACAATGCATGATGATGACGATGCAATGCACAAATTCAACGCGATTTTCTAGTAGTGGTTTTGCGGGATGCCACAATGTCCTCGCACATGAGACCTGTTCCACGCTTGACATGCAACTAGTTTGCATAAGTGGCTAGCGGGTGTCTATCTCTCCTACTATAGTCAATATCTATTTTTGCAACGAGTTGTAAACAATTTGGTTATCCTTGTTGTGTTTCATTTTCGTAGGTAAGAACGGTTCTATCTTCGAAAGCCCTAAGCCACGTAAAACTTGCAATGGATAAATTAGAGGCGTCTAGTTTAGATTGTTGCTAGGCTAGTGTTATGATATGGTGATGTTGTAAGTAAAAGTATGAGATGATACTCTTACAACACACATAACGTGTAAGTTCCATAGACCTTGGCCTTACTGTAGGGTTCGCATTATAGAAAACAAAATTTTTCCTATGATAGGAACTATGTACCAAGATCTATCTACTAGATACAAAAAATGGGCGGATGTATATCCGTAGAGTTGTGCCTCTCCCTGCCTGTCAGACAAGGTGTATGTTCAGTGATGGTTCCACCAGTCCAGGAGATAACAGACAAGAGGATGAGCTGTTCAGAAAATAGATCGATCCATTGCTCGAACGACATGGCCACAGGTACGAGCAGGATCTTAGGCTCTGATGCCAATTGTCTCCCTACAACTAAGCTCGAACGAGGTAGTATGAGAGAGATAGGATGAACACGAGACAAGTTAATTTTGTGCTGCGTTCAACTGCATTGCAGCTTTTTCGGTTTTCCCTTCCTTTTATTCACGGGAACCAGATCGTGTCCGAGCAACGTGCTCCACTACTGGTCGTGCCATACCACGGCCCGAGCCTCGCGCTAGACGAGCTACGACTAAGCCAGATCGCACACAAACCGCGTCAATTTGGCGAGCTAAAATAGCTGATAGAAAACTGACAGAACTACTCATGTCGACAAACACTTATGGAAATTCAGAGAAACTACAGAGTCCTATAGAGGGAGGAGACAGGGTTTATGCCAACAATCTCCCCCTCAACCCTGGCGACCGACCTTGACGTCGATGATGCCCACCTTGCCACGCAGCTCCTGGAAGCGAACGCGACCCAATGGCTTTGTTAGCATATCTGCCTTCTGCTCCATAGTTCCAATGAACTCCACGGCCACTGTCCCTCTCTCCACACAATTACGAATGAAGTGGTACCAAAGATCGATGTGCTTACTGGGATCGTGCAGAACTGGATTCTTGCAGAGTGAAATTGCTGACTTGTTGTCGATGTAGATGGTGATCGGCGCAGCTTTTTGATTCAGCAGCTCGCCAATCAAACGGGCAAGCCAGATGCCCTAACATGCAGCCGTCGCCGCTGCAATGTATTCTGCCTCGCATGAGGAGGTTGCGACGACTTTCTACTTTTGCGACTGCCAACTGACAAGGCTGTCTCCTAGATAGATCAGTACGCCGGAGGTACTTTTCCTGGAGTCTACGTCGCCGGCGTGATCAAAATCACTGAAGCCAATCAGTGTCTCGCAGTCACCTCGCCAATACACGCAGCCATGGCTCAGCGTACCGGAGATGTACCGGAGCAGGTGCTTGACCGCCGCCAGATGAACTCCTGTTGGTGCCGCCATGAACCGGCTCAGAAACCCCAGGGCGAATGAGATGTCCGGGCGCATGTGTACCAGGTACCTGAGGCTTCCGATGACACTGGGATAAAACGTGGCGTCCACTGCCGCTTCTTTGCTCTCTTTTGACATGTGACAGCAAGGCTCCATGGGCGTGTGAGTGGCATTGCAGCCTGCCATGCCAGCCTTTTCAAGGAGCTTGCTCGCATATCCTGCCTGCGAGATCGTGGTGCGACCGTTCTCCTGTTTCACCTCTAGCCCAAGGTAGTATCGAAGCAGTCCGAGATCACTCATGTTGAAGTGGTGCTTCATTTCTTCCTTGAACCGGTGAAGCTCCTGATTGTCGACACCGGCGATGATCAGGTCGTCGACGTATATGCCAACAAGGAGCAGGGCACTGCCTGTCCCTCGCGAGTACACGTCGTGCTCGGTGATGCTGCGAGAAAAGCCCATCAACTCCAAGCTCGCGTACAACTTAGAGTTCCAGGCACGAGGTGCTTGGCGGAGGCCGTACAAAGGTTTGTGGATCCTGTACACCTCATGCTCGCGGCCGTCAGCGGAGAAGCCCGGCGGCTGTGAGACGTACACCACCTCCTCCATCTCACCGTCCAGGAAGGAAGATTTGACATCCATGTGGTGCACTTCCCATCCACGGTGAGCTGCGAGGGCGAGGATAAGCCAGACTGATTCAAGTCTCGCCACCGGCGCGTAGACCTCTTCGAAATCAATTCCGGCGCGCTGCACGTACCCTTTCGCGACGAGCCGGGCTTTATGCTTGACGACGTGCCCTTGCTCGTCCTTCTTGATCTTGTACACCCATTTAAGCCCGATTGCTCGGTGGCCTGCAGGCAACGGAGTTAGCGTCCACGTCGTGTTGTTGTCGTCGATGGACTGGAGCTCGTCGAGCATGGCGCGTCGCCAGCACTCCTCACATTCCGCCTCAGCAAAGGAGGCAGGTTCCTCTTCTCCTGCCGTTAGGAGCAGCTCCTCGTCACCAAATAGACCAGGCCTTTCGGCCTGCATCGGTAGACCCACTGGATTGCCCAGCAGATCGTCGACACGACGGAAGCAATGAGGGGCTGCGGCGTGGTTGTCCGCGTCGAAGAGCTCAGACCGAGCCGTGGGTGGCGTCGCGAAACGCACTGTGGGCTCCATGCTGGACCCGACCCCTTCTGCTGCACGTCCTGAGGTTGTCGCGGCCGATGGCGTCACGGGGTTGGGTGTCGCTGGCAATGCAGAGTTGCGGCAGGGCCCTGCCGTGGCAGGACTTGGAGCTCCCTTCTGTGCTGCCGTTGTGTGCGTGACATACGCGAGGTATCCCACCATGAAGGAACTGCTCGCCGGCGTCTCCCCCGGCGCCTCCCAGTTCCAGTGAGCCTCCTCGTCGAAGGCAACGTCGCGTGACACCGTGACACGCTTGGTGGCAGGGTTGTACATCTTGTACGCCTTGGAGCCTGTGGCATAGCCAACAAACACCATGGGGGTGCTTCGATCATCCAACTTATTTAGGTGAGTGCCTAACACCTTGACATGGCCAACGCACCCAAACACTCGCAGGAACCTGACCTCCGGCTTCACGCCAGGCCATGCTTAATACGGTGTCATGCCGTCGACGCTTCTTGTGAAGGAGCGGTTCAGGATGAAGGCAGCTATGAGCATTGCCTCCCCCCAAAACATACTCGGGACCTGCTTGGCCTTCATCATGCTTCTCGCCATCCCCAGGAGCGTCTAATTTCGCCTCTCCACAACACCATTCTGTTGTGGTGTGTGAGGCGCTGTCAGGTGGCATTGGAAACCCGCCTCGGCGCAGTGCTGGTAGAAGGTGGCAGAGGTGAATTCGCCTCCATGATCTGTGCGGAGCACGTGCAGTTTGTGCCCGCACTCCACCTCCGTAGTGGCTTGCACCTTGATAATCGCCTGTGCAGCCTCGTCCTTCGAGCCAAGAAGCTCCACCCACATATATCGGCTGCGATCATCGATCAGCACCAGAATATAGCGGCGGCCTCCTGGCGTAGGTGGCGTGATCGGGCCACAGAGATCTCCATGGACAAGTTCGAGTGGCCTCTGTGCCCTGAACCGTGCCTTCTGTGGGAAGGGCTGGCGTCGCTGCTTCCCGGCGAGGCAGGCCTCGCATAGCTCGTCGGCGTGGTCAATGTGCGGTAGACCACGGACAAGCCCGCCCCGCGACATCTTCTCCATCCCGTCAAAGTGGAGATGGCCGAGCCGTGCGTGCCACCTCCAAGCCTCAGACAGATAGCCCGTGGACAGGCACACTGGATGGACAGGTGTGAAGGTCAGCTTGTACAACCGATTCGGTGATCGTTTTACCTTGAACAGCAGGCGCCGGAGGTGATCATGCACGGTGATAACACCACGACGGATGTTGATGTCGAACCAGCCCTCGTCGAGCTGGCCAAGGCTGACGACGCTGCTCTTCAACGCAGGGATGAAGAACACCTCCGTGAACGCGCGATGGTCTCCTCCATCAACGACGAAGACAACAGGGCCCCGCCTGCGGATGTCGACCACCGAACCATCGGCGAAGCGTACCTTGCCGGAGACAGATCGGTTGAGGACGGCGAAAGCCTCCTCTAACCCTGTCATGTGGTTGGTGGCCCCGGTGTCGAGGAACCAGACCTCGCTGTCGTGGTTGTCGCCGCTGGACGGCGTGATGATTGCCCGCTCCTTGTTGAGGAAGACATGGCCGCCGGTGCGCGCACCACTGTCGCCCGATGTTGGTGTCGAGGGCTGGACAGTGACGAGTGCATGGGCATCTCCCTCGACCACCTCCTGGATGCAGGCCATCATCATCGCTGGCCCATCGTCATCTTCCTCGGCTTGAACGAGGTTGGTGGCGGCCGGAGCCACAACTGCCTTCGCCGCCTCATCGCGTTGCCTCTTGCGGCATTCACGGGCCCAGTGGCCCTTCTTGCCACAGTACCGACACTTCTCTCTGTCCTGGACGGTGCCGTTCTGGGGACTGCCCTGTTGGGGCTGCGCGCCCTTCTTGCCGTTAGAGCCCGCGTTCCCGCAGTGGGCATCGGATCTGCTGCCCGACGCGCCGCCACGGGCCTGCTTCTTGCGTGCCTCCCATTGCTGTTCTGTGAACAGAAGTTGGCCGCCAGCGTCCACACCTTGATCTGCATCAAGTCGTTCCTCGACGGCTCTCAGGTGGCCGACCACTTCCTCGACGGAGAGAGTGGCCGGGTTCAAGAGAGTTTCGATCGAGAACGCGATCTGAACGAATCGAGTAGGAACGACGGACAGGAATTTTCTCACCACTTTTTCTTCGTCGACGGCGTCCCCAAGTGATCGCAGTGTAGCCACGATGTTGGAGATCCGCATGGCCGCCTCGTCGATGCGCTCGTTGGGCTTGAACGTGACCGTCTCAAACTCCGTCCACAGACGGCGTAGCCGAGAGTCACGCACCCGATCACCTCCCTGGTACTGGAGACGGATTGCCTCCCACGCCGCCTTCGCAGTCCCCTTCCCGATCAACATACAATGCATCTCGGGCGGGGTGGAGCGGAGCAGCGCCGCCAGGGCCTGCTTGTCCTCTCGCCTCGGGACCGTGTCGTCCTCGATCGCGTCCCACAGCGACGCGGCCTGGAGGTTCACCTCCATGACCATGGCCCAGTTGGTGTAGCTGCCGCGGGTGAGCATAGGGAAGGTGAGGTTGGTGCTGCCGCCGCCGGACTCGCGTACAACCTCCCTTTGGACCACGATCTCACCGCCGCCACGCCATGCCCTGCTTCTGCCGCGGCTTGGCGATCGCCGTCGCTCGCCTCCGACAGGAGTCACGGATCCAGCTGTCGCCGGGGGCATGCCATGTCCGCGTCCGGGTGGTGCCGACATGGCCACAAGTACGCAGGATCTTAGGCTCTGATGCCAATTGTCTCCCTACAACTAAGCTCGAACGAGATAGTATGAGAGAGAGAGGATGAACACGAGACAAGTTAATTTTATGCTGCGTTCAACTGCATTGCAGCTTTTTCGGTTTTCCCTTCCTTTTATTCACGGGAACCAGATCGTGTCCGATCAACGTGCTCCACTACTGGCCGTGCCATCCCACGGCCCGAGCCTCGCGCTAGATGAGCTACGACTAAGCGAGATCACGCACAAACCGCATCAATCTGGCGAGCTAAAATAGCTAACAGAAAACTGACAGAACTACTCGTGTTGACAGACACTTATGGAAATTCAGAGAAACTACAAAGTCCTACAGAGGGAGGAGACAGGGTTTATGCCAATAGAATCAATGAGTACTAGTACAACCACTTCAATTGTACTCCACCACCAGATCGATAGTACTCCACAACCAGATCGATCCTCCATGATCGTGCGCAGCAGCAAGCGCCAGAGACGCACGATCGCCGCCGCCGCCTCCTCCTCCTCTTCGGCAGAACCGGACGACGACGCATCATCGTCTCCGTGGGCGTCTCTGCAGGGCGACCTGGTCCAGCTGATCGGATGGCGGCTGCTGGAGGACACGGCCGGCGGCGACCTTCTCGACTACGTCCGCCTCCGCGCCGTGTGCGCCCACTGGCGCTCGTCCAACGTGTCCCCGCACATCGCCGATGCGTGGTTCCACCCGCGCCGGTGGATGATGTTGCCCGAGGGCCACTGCCTGCACCCGGGCCACGGCAAGCTGCGCGGGTACGTCCGCTTCGTCAGCCTCTCCACGGGCGCCATCGTCCGCGCGAGGCTCCCGCTCTTCACCCACCACTGCGTCCTCGACTCCGCCGACGGCGTCCTGCTCCTGCAGCGGGACGGCGACACCGCCGTGCGCCTCCTCCACCCCTTCACGGGCAATGTCGCCGAGCTCCCGCCGCTCCTCACCCTCGTGCGCCGGCACTGGCCTGACCACCCGCCCGACGCGGGCGATAGGGAGACGAGAAACGTCTGGTTCAAGTACAGGGAGCTGGGCTCCACCTGCGTCAGCGTGGGAGCCGACGGGGTCATCACCGTCATGGCCGTGGTCACACGTATGAACCTCCTGGCCTTCGCGTCCACCGTGGACCGGCAATGGACGTTCGTGGCCGACCTGACCGTCTTGCACGTTCACAGGCCATTATCGTTCCGGGGCAAGCTGTACATGCTGGACTACTGTTCCGAGACGACCCGGATCATCGAGATCGAGCCGCCCCGGCCTGGCTCCGCCTCCTCTCCGGTGCCGCTGCCGCCACCGAAGCTTGTATCTGAGGGCAGTATCTGAGGTCTGGACGAAGGCTATGATTCCCTGCATGTTACGAAAAAAGCATCCCCAGTGTTAATTGCTCCTACCAAAGTAGGTTTCCTTGACCTTGCCCCTGCGACGGTTTGTTCCTCCAACTTTACTTTCTCCATGAGCTTCTTGCCTTTGTCGTTGGCGGAGACCATGGTGCTCTAAACTTGAGAAGATTTTCTTACAGAAACAGATCGAAATGAAAACCCAACGAGAACACGATGCACGAACCTCGGGGGATCTGTGGGGTTATATATTACGAAATTTCAAAGCATAAGGAAGGTTTTGACACGAAAACGAGGCGGAGTCGGAGTTCTGGGGTGGCACACCCCTCCAGGCATGGCCAGGCAGGGGCCCGCGCCTGGGGTGGGTTTGTCCACCACGGACTCCGTCTCCTCCTTTGTTCCGTCTCATAACTTCCCTCATGTATTAAAAACATCAAAAATATAAAAAGATTGGGGTTTCACGAACCTTCTGTTTTCACCACTTTTACCTATTCAAAGACGAACTCTGCAGACTCCTTTTCTCATTTTCTTGGGAGTTTCCTTTCCTCACAAGGAAATACACAAGATTCAATGGCAACATTAGTGTAAGCAAAACAACAAACCTTTAGGTTCACGCTTCAACTGAAATCCATAAAAACAAAGGCTTCTATAAGAGGCAAATGCAAATGATAACAGAAATCTGTCAAAACAGACCAGCAGGTAGAGATTTTTTTTTGAAAACCTTCTGTTGCTCAAATCAAAAAGTGCAGAACTAATGAAAGTTGGGTAACAACTTGGAGAACATGATCAGAAAAATACAGCTCCATACGACGTACTGATCTCCCTCACGAATTTTTACGGTGCAACACAAAAATCTGTCATAGGACAGCCACTTTTCACAACTCCTCTACTTTACAAAAGCAGTTGAACTTGACACAAAAACCAAAACAAAAAGGATAAGGAGTGGTTATTACAGAGGTAATAACTTCCAAGACTCAACCAAACTATTGGGTTATCTTCCAACAAGTACTTTTCTTTTATGCCTTTAAGTTAGGCCTGAGAGTTTCAAAAATGCTCACAAAGGAGATATAAATCTGGAGTGAAGAAGAGCATCAAGAAGCAAATAACCAACACACTTGAGTCTAACCCACTTCCTATGCATGGGAGTAGCATGAGAAAACTAATTGATGAAACAAAAGCCACTAGCATAGGAAGACAAAACAAATGCAACTTCAAAGCTTTCAACATAAAACGGGGAAACTTAACATTATTGAGATGCATAAAACCATGTTTCCCTCTCTCATAATAACTTTCAGTAGCACTTTGAATAAAGTTGACAATATAACTGTCACTAGAAACAACTTTATCATCCAATTAAGCATACTTACAGTCACAAAAAAGAGGTCCAAGTTCATAAACCAGATCAATAGAAGCAAGTTGTTCCATCCTGAAATCTTTATTAGGCAAGTTGTTTTCACAAGGAGCTTTAGCAAATTTGGAAAAGTTAAACTCATAAGAATCTCCATCAAACTTTGTTAAAACTTTTTCCTTCTTACGATCAATAATAGCTCCACAAGTGTTCAAGAAAGTTCTACCAAAAATGATAGGACAAGTTTTGCTAGCTGCTGAATTAGGCACTAGAAAATCAGCAGGATATTTAGTCTTACCACAAATAACCTCCACATCTCTTACAATGACAATGGGGCAAATGGTTTTCTTATTAGCAAGGTGAATAACCACATCGATGTCCTCAAGCTCACAAGGACCAATTTCATGCATAATTTCCCTGTAAAGCTCATAAGGAATATCACTAGAACTAGCACCAATATCACATAAACCATAGTAGCAATGATCACCAATTTTATCAAAAAGTACTGGAACACTAGCTTTTATAGCTTTACTAGGATGATAAATAATATTAGAAGCGTCTTCACAGAAGACAATATGCTCATCCTCTATATTCTAGCGTCAAGATCTTTCACAATAGCTACCACATGTTCAACATTCAATTTCTCATCAGGCTCCACAGTTTTCTTTGTACCTTTGCTATTTGCACTAATCATCATAGAATACTCCTTTACCTTAGCTGAGAAAAGTATTTTCTCAACATAAGGTTCAGGCACAATATGATTAGTAGTACAAATTTGAGTAATTCTAAAAGGAACATGACTAACAACATCTTTATAAGGAGCATGGTACTTATTCCACTTCTTCTTGGGAATTTCTATGTAAGAGGCAAAGGCCTTAAAACAGTTGGCAATACTTTGGGAATTAATACTAAACTCATTACTAAAATCACGGAAGTCATCAGTTCCCATAAAAGATTTAATACATTCATAATCATAGTTTATACCTGACTTTCTTCCTTTGTCGTTCTCCCAAGCTTCAGTGTTCTCTTGAATACGGTCGTGTTGATGACTAAATCTATATTGATGTGTACATCATCGGCACAGCTCTTTAAAAAAAATTGTTTGGTCTGTGCCGACGGCCAGGCCGTCGGCATAGGCCTCCAGATTTTTTTTCATTTTTCATTATTTTTTGAAAAATCATAACTAAATCATTCTAATTCATAAAAATACAAATAATATATCAAAATTTGCAGAAAAATAAAATCTATCTATCTACACTCAAATATTACACATTTATAAACAAAAATTAAGTAAAATATAAAACATTATATATAGTTTAAAACGGGCATTATAAATTCAAAAATGATCCAAACAATGCGAAACCTTCGCGTGGTGTCATATTATGTGACATAGTTAGAAGGAAAATATCAAACTTGGTATATTGATTATGTCTCATAAAAACCTTCACAAAATGACTTATCTCGTTCGAGGTTTCTTGGCTTTCGGGTCAAATGACCAATGGTATGGCTAGAATGAAGGCATAGTTTGTGATAATATGTCGATATTGTGCATAATGAGATGGCAAACAATGTTTCAGGAGGAAGTTTTCTTTTTTGTCGCACCAAAAAGCCGTTTTCCATTTTTCGAGTGCAAAAAACGGACGGTTTTGTGAATCAGCCACCAAATGGCTAATTCAAAATGCTACCGTCACATTTTTCAAAAATACTAGACCACCTTACATGGATAATGTCATAACAGGGCGATCTCAAACATTTCCGTCTATCCCTGGTGAAAAGACAAATTCCTGCCGAATCAGCAGGAAGTGGGTCAGATATGAACTACAGGTACATGATCGGATACTCATGATTTTTTACAAAAATCATTTTTAGGTTCAAAATATGTTGTTTCATCATAGATCCACTTCAAGTTTAGCGACTCTCAGCCCCGAGCTAAGAATCTTCATACCCGCCCTTCGACAAAGTATAATAATGGTTTAAAACGGGCATTATAAATTCAAAAACGATCCAAACAATGCGAAAACTTCGCGTGGTGTCATATTATGTGACATAGTTAGAAGGAAATATATCAAACTTGGTATATTGATTATGTCTCAAAAAAACCTTCACAAAATGACCTATCTCGTTCGAGGTTTCTTGGCTTTCGGGTCAAATGACCAATGTTATGGCTAGAATGAAGGTTTGTGATAATTTGTCGATATTGTGCATAACTGTGCATAATAGGATGGCGAACAATGTTTCAGGAGGAAGTTTTCCTTTTCGTCGCACCAAAAAGCCGTTTTCCATTTTCCGAGTGCAAAAAACGGACGGTTTTGTGAAGCAACCACCAAATGGCTAATTCAAAATGCTACCGTCACATTTTTCAAAAATACTAGACCACCTTACATGGATAATGTCATAACAGGGAGATCTCAAACATTTCCGTCTATCCCTGGTGAAAAAGACAAATTCCTGCCAAATCGGTAGAAAGTGGGTCAGATATGAACTACAGGTACATGATCGAATGCTCATGATTTTTTACAAAAATCATTTTTAGGTTCAAAATATATTGTTTCATCATAGATCCACTTCAAGTTTAGCGAGTCTCAGCCCCGAGCTAAGAATCTTCATATCCGCCCTTGACAAAGTATAATGATGGTTTAAAACGGGCATTATAAATTCAAAAACGATCCAAACAATGTGAAACCTTCGCGTGGTGTCATATTATGTGACATAGTTAGAAGGAAAAATATCAAACTTGGTATATTGATTATGTCTCAAAAAAACCTTCACAAAATGACCTATCTCGTTCGAGGTTTCTTGGCTTTCGGGTCAAATGACTAATGTTATGGCTAGAATGAAGGTATAGTTTGTGATAATATGTCGATATTATGCCTAACTGTGCATAATAGGATGGCGAACAATGTTTCAGAAGGAAGTTTTCCTTTTCGTCGCACCAAAAAGCCGTTTTCCATTTTCCGAGTGCAAAAAACGGACGGTTTTGTGAAGCAACCACCAAATGGCTAATTCAAAATGCTACCGTCATATTTTTCAAAAATACTAGACCACCTTACATGGATAATGTCATAACAGGGGGATCTCAAACATTTACGTCTATCCCTGGTGAAAAAGAAAAATTCCTGCCAAATCGGTAGAAAGTGGGTCAGATATGAACTACAGGTACATGATCGAATGCTCATGATTTTTTACAAAAATCATTTTTAGGTTCAAAATATGTTGTTTCATCATAGATCCACTTCAAGTTTAGCGAGTCTCAGCCCCGAGCTAAGAATATTCATGCCCGCCCTTCGACAAAGTATAATGATGGTTTAAAACGGGCATTATAAATTCAAAAACGATCCAAACAATGTGAAACCTTCGCGTGGTGTCATATTATGTGACATAGTTAGAAGGAAAAATATTAAACTTGGTATATTGATTATGTCTCAAAAAAACCTTCACAAAATGACCTATCTCGTTCGAGGTTTCTTGGCTTTCGGGTCAAATGACCAATGTTATGGCTAGAATGAAGGCATAGTTTGTGATAATATGTCGATATTGTGCATAACTGTGCATAATGGGATGGCGAACAATGTTTCAGGAGGAAGTTTTCCTTTTCGTCGCACCAAAAAGCCGTTTTCCATTTTCCGAGTGCAAAAAACGGACGGTTTTGTGAAGCAACCACCAAATGGCTAATTCAAAATGCTACCATCACATTTTTCAAAAATACTAGATCACCTTACATGGATAATGTCATAACAGGGGGATCTCAAACATTTCCGTCTATCCCTGGTGAAAAAGACAAATTCCTGCCGAATCAGTAGGAAGTGTGTCAGATATGAACTACAGGTACATGATCGGATGCTCATGATTTTTTATAAAAATCATTTTTAGGTTTAAACTATGTTGTTTCATCATAGATCCACTTCAATTTTAGCGAGTCTCAGCCCCGAGCTAAGAATTTTTATGCGTGCCGTTTTAAACGGGCAAATGAAATTATGATAAGAATTACGACATAGTTTGTGATAAGTTGATATTGATATCATATTTGGATTCCTCTCATTTTTCTAATCAATTTAGACATATTATTTGCCGAATTCCGATTTACAGATTTAAAGATATTAATTATTACATATTAAATAAAAAATACAAAATAAAATAAAATTATTATATTTTTATTTGAATTCAATAATATTTTTACTTATTCATTGTTGTTTACTAAATAATTGCTTGTAATTTCAAAAAATACAACCATGTGACATGATGATATAAGACTTAATAGGAATGATATCATAGTATTGACAATAATGTGTAAATTGCTTTGCAGGAAGATATTCTGAAGGAACGAGAAAGTTAAGCGTGTTAGAGCTGGAGTAGTGCTAGGATGGGTAATCAAACGGGAACTTGGACTAAGACTGCAATTTAATCAATTATTAACTATACATAGTGTTAAAATGATTAAAGCGAGAGATTAAGGAGTCAAACAATTCAAAGATTTAAAAAATAAAAAAATTATATTTTAGGCTATGCCGACGGCCTGGCCGTCGGCGTAGCTCCAGGCTAGACCCTTATCGAAGACGGCCGTTGACTGACATGCGGGACCCGCTGGAAGACGCTATGCCGAGGGGGGGAGGGCTGTACCGACGGCCACAGAGCTGTACCGACGAGGACGTACGCCGAGGGGCTACGCCGACGGCCACCGTCGGCATAGCCTGTGCCGACGGCAATTTATCGCTGTGCCGACGGCAGCCGGCCGTCGGCGTAGTAAATTACGCACCAAAAAAATCTAGATATATTTTATTTACAAATTAAAACGTCTTATATTTTTAAAACACAAGGAGTACTAGTTATCTATCGTCGATGAGTCAGATGCTCCCAATCTCGGGGTAAGCGGAGCCATCCGTGAGGATGCGGCACGTCCCAAGGACACCGAGGCTGCCGGAGTCGCGCGGCAGCAACATGTAACCTTTATCCCCCCAGCCTTCTCCGAACGAATTCCTCAGGACGTAGTGATCGTAGCCGTAGCCAACGAGCAGCATCTCGTGGGTGACGGCGGTTCCACACGGCCCCCGGTACATGCCGCCGGCGTAGTCGTAGAAGGAGTCGCTGTCTGCGGCGGCGATGGGAACCACCACGGGCCCGTACGTAACCGCTTGCAGCAGCTGGAACTCGTCGTAAGCCGGCACCCGCGAGTACCCCGTCATGCCCAAGTCGACCTGCGACGTGGCGGCGGCCCTGCACGTTCCGTTCCTTGCCCTGTACGGGTAGTCGGCCGACGACGCCAGGCCGCCGTTCTTCCCGACGTAGTAGAAGGCGGCGATGGCGAAACCGCCTGCGCAGCCAAAGCTGTGGGTGTCGCAGTCCACCAGCTGCTGCTCCGACAGCCGCACCTGGCTGTTCCTTCGGATGGCGCTGTGGCTCTCTAGCGCCGCCGTCGCCGCGAACGCCCAGCAGGCGCCGCAGCGCGGCCCCTGCCTCCTGACCGGACTCAGGCACGGCCGGCCGTTGCAACTCTTCGCGCGCCAGTCGAATTCCACCGGGAGAGGGAGAGTCCCGTCACCGCCGCGCCTTTTCACGGCAGCCGTGACGTTGCGCTTCTTCATCGCGCCATGGCTGGCGACGCTGGGACTCCCACACCTGTAGTCGCGACGGACCTCGTCGTCGCTCTGGTCGGCGAAGATGTTGAGCCCTAGCGGCGTGGTGTCTCCTGCAGCTTGAAGATGGAAGGAGTAGACGCGGCGCGCCTTCTTCTTGAAGATGGCGAACCGGCGAAGCTTCTCCGCGGGGTCGCGTGCTACCTTGTAGCGCGCGCCCCACAGCTCGTAGAGCTTCCACAGGGAGTCGTCGGATTCCAGGTCTTCCTTGGCGAACTCCACGCCGGCGTGGGTGGCCGCCGGCGCCAGCAGCGCAACCGCCACGGCTAGCGCGGCGAGCTTCACCATATGGTCGGTCGAGCGAGCGTCCTAGCTACCTAGTACTACCCTCGATCGTATCGTATCATACGTCCGTGCGTGGTGCGACTCTGTTAAATAGCTCAGCCATCGCAGCGTAGTCAGGCGAGTCATCACAAAAAAAAGGAAGCAAACATCAAGCAATGTTCTAGGGAATCGTCACAAGCTTAATTCCTAGACAAATACTACATTCGTTCCAAAGTTTAAGGCTTATATTTTTTTTTTAAAAAGTCAAATTAGCTAAAATTTGACCAAGTTTTTTATAGAAAGATATTAATATTTGTAATAGGTAATCGATATTCTTTTATACATCATGAAACATATTTTTACATGTTATCTATATAATATCATAGTTTTTGATGGGTTTTTTAAAGTTTGGTCTTTTCATGTCTTGACTTTAGAAAAAAAATATAAGCCTTTAAGCTTTAGGACGGAGGGAGTACAAGCGATTGAAAACCCGTTATGCTCTTTTTTTGCAAGGGAAAACCCGTTATGCTCAAGGAACATTGATGTATCGAATTATTTAATTTGCTATTGTATTATAGTAGTAATATTTTTCACACGAATACTAATATTTTTGTTAGTCTAACAAATGGTGGAGCTTGACATGCATTGTTGAGGGGTTCAAGAACTATAATCATACACAAACTCTTAATAATCTTTAAAAATTTAGCATAAATATTACATATATGTTTTAAAAAATTCTCTAGAGTAGGGGGTTATGGCCCCCTTAGACTTAGGGAAACTTTGCCACCGTGAATTAGGGACTCAATATCATGTCGAACTAGGGACCCCAAAATCTTAGACGTTGCGCTTCATCTCGCCATGGTTGATGAGGCCAGGGCCGGGCCTCCCACACCTGTAGTCGAGACAGACCTCATCGTCGCTCTGGTCGGCGAAGATGTTGAGCCCCAACAACATGCATGTCTCCTGCAACTTGAAGATGGCGAACCGGCGAAGCTTCTCACCGGGGTCGCGTGCTACCTTGTAGCACGTGCCACACAGCTCGTAGAGCTTCCATGAGGAGTCGTCGATCTCTAGGTCTTCCTTGGCGAACTTCACGCCAGCATCGGTCTGTATTTTCTATAAACCAATCGGTTTGTATTTTCCCGTAAACCGAATTTCTTCAAATCTGAAGAACCAAACTGATCGGTACGGTCTAACCGAATGCCCATGCCTAGTCACGTCCCCTGCGTGTGCCTCATTCACGCCTCCGCAGTCCGCACCCGCACCCGCATGCCGCCGCGTCTGCAGCGATTTGTGCACGTGCGATCAGCATGCTTGTCAAGCCGACTCCACGTGGAAAATCATACCGTACTATCTTCTCTATTAGAGTTTTCTCATAATAGGTTTTAATTGAATGAGCGAGGCAATATCTTCACAAGGTCCATGTAGCTGACCTGCCTGAGTCATCGGCGTCGTGGTACTGAATCCGACCGATTGCCTGGAGTAGCACTTAGTAGGGCGAGCGTGCAACTAATTGATTTGATTTTTTTTTATACCCGTATTGTACATATGCATCCATGAGGGTATTTTTACCGGGTCGATCCATCTCATCGACTGAAATAGTCCGTTTCTATCTATTTGGGTCGGTCCGTGATGCTTTTGGGTCGGGTCTGGTCTGTCCGGCCGACCGCGCTCAGCGGCCCGACCCATTTGTCCACACTGGCCATCGCTGGCCAGAATTTTGATATGGTTGCAGATTTTGTTAACTATATTAATCTAATTAAAATAGTGTTTACATATGACTAGTTCACGCTCACATGGTTTGATAAAAAAGTTCACGCTCACATGGTTTGATAAAAACAACCGAATGTTATTCAAATTAAAAGAACAAATAAGGGATTAACCGTTTAGATTTCCCGCACGAGCCCATATATGCTAAACCAAATCTAGTTGAAGCCGATCATGGGTCTTCCTGATATGCAAATTTTCATGCACTCGCATGAAATCTTTCCAAGACACTAGACATGGCTCAGGCTCAACCAATTGACCCTGAAAGTCCTAGCCTTGCTCCAAGATGTCGTCATCACGCTCATCCTCGACGATCATGTTGTGCATGATCATACAAGCAGTCATCACATCCCACATCCTCTCTGTGCTCCGAGAACAATAGCCCATCTTGACCGAAGCACACCAAATGCTCGCTCCACATCATTGCTAGCGGCTTCTTGCTCTTTTGCAAACCTCTCTTGCATTTCTCATCTGCAGGGTTGCGGATTGTCTTCACAAAGATGGCCCAAGAGAGATAGATAACGTCAGCTAGATAGTAACCCATATCATATGGATTGTCATTGATCTGATAGAAAACCTGTGGGGCATTGACTTGTGCCAGCCTAGCAAACACCGGAGACCGCTGCAGCACGTTGATGCCATTGTTTGATCTAGCCATGCCCAAAAAAAGAGTGCCAAATACAGAGATCCTATGATGCAACAACCTCTAGTATGACGGTCTACCCCTCTGCATGCCCTTTGAACTGCACTTGCCAATCAAAAGGACAGTTCGTCCACTGCCAATGCATGTAGTCGATCCTTCCAAACATCCCAGGAAACCCCTTCTGTCGTTGATGGACAAAAGGCGGACAATGTCTTTGGTGTTTGGCTCTCTCAAGTAAACTAACACCGCAATAACTGCGCTGCAAAACCTGTACATTGCCTCATGACATGGACTCGCTCATGTGCATGTAGTCGTCTAGGAGATCACCAGGCACTTCATATGCAAGCTGCTGAATGGCAGCAGAACATTTCTGGTAATATGAGAAGCCAATCTTACCAGTACAATCATACTTGGCCTCGAAATAGTCATCGTAGTCCCTCACCCCATTGAGAATGTCCAAGAACAGGTTTCTGGACATCTGATAGCGACAACGGAATGCCTTCTCTTTGAAGACCGGATGAATTGGATGAAAGTAGTCTTTGTAAAGGCGTTTGTGGCCTTCTTCTCGGCTGCGCTCATGGTTGGCTTCGCATCGGTTGTCTGAGCCACCTCTATGCGGCGGCAGGAAGTAGTGTTCGTGCACCATCTGTATAGCCGCCAACAGAATCTTGGTCTCACCGTCGGAATCCTCCTCGAACGATGACTCCACGAAATTCTTATAGAAAAACTCCATTTCCCTTCGACTGCTACCCATGTGTAAAGTATACGGCCGTCAATGACAATGCCAACTCCCATAGCGGGCCAGATAACCTAGAAAGAACCGTCGAACATACCTCAACTGCGGTCAGGCAAACGACCGAGGAGATTGTGCGCCACACAGAGGTTGTGGCGCATCCAATCCACAGGCGGAGGCAGGGGCAGCGGGATTGCCTGCGGCGCATACAGACAACTCCGACAACGCGCGTGGCCTATGTTGATGCTCGATATTGTGGGGGCGTCGACGTCAGCGGGCGGTGACAGCAAATGTTGTGGCTTCTCTGATCGCGGGATATTGAAGACGAGGGTTTGGGAGAAGAGATTGTCTGTTGTGCCACTGACGAGAAGGCCCGTGCGAACAAGCAGGAGGACAAGCGAGGACAAGCGCGCTGTCCAGGCCATTCCAACCGTTGTCCAAATTTAGTGCACGAATAGGGTCGAGCCGAATGCGTCCGTTTGGATAGGTTGGCCGCTAGGACGTCGCGCATGTTCCGCGCGTCCGCACAGACGCACTCAGACAGGTTGAGTCGACCCGGTGAAGATTCCCCTAACTGACGGAGATCGGCCTGGATCATGAGCTGATGAGACTCATGCGCATTTGGCTAGCTCGTGACTGCGCGGGAACACGACGCCGTCCTCCTGTCCACACAAAATTAATCATCTCTTTAAGATTTTCTTTGTCTAGCATCTCTCTCGGTAAATGAAAGTGGATGTATTACCCAGCGCTATATCGGGGTGAAGAGGAGAAGAGCTCGCCGCACGGCAGGATATCGAGTCGATACCCGCGGCCACGTCATGGCTGTCCCTAGAACTCAAGATGTAGAATCCTCGTAGAGAAAGAAAAGCCTGGTTGGAATCCAATCCAAAAAGGAAAAAAAAAACAAAGTATGGAGTCAAAGCCGGCAAGATTACCACTAGATTTGGAGAGAAGACCTCGTCGCCACCAGCCGGCCGATGAATCGAATTCACGACAAAGGCAAATCGACAAAGATGCATGCAAGTATCTCCACAAAGAAACAAAGAGAGAGAGAGAGACACAATTTACACGTTAAATAAAAAAATGTTAAATACATGTCATGAGAGCTACTCCCTCCGTTTCAAAATATAAAATGTTTTAGCTTTGTGAAGAAAATAAATCTAGACTTGTTTTACTATATAGGTTCACTCAACGAATGTACACACCAAAAAAGTCTAGATAAACCTAAAACATCTTATATTTTAAAACAGAGGGAGTACAACACATGAATTTATATACCTGGGTATCTTCATTGGTTCCATGCATAGAAAAAACTAAACAACCAGCTTGCGGCAAATGATTACTTGGAGAATGAACAAAAATGAAAACAACAAGTGCAAGAACAATACCCTTGCAAAAAATCCTATTGAATAGAATAGGTTTTTTCACATGAATTTATATGAGAAGCTAGGTATTTATATGAGAAGCTAGGTCCCCCTCATCTCCTCCCAACGACCCAGCCTTTATATAAGAAGCTAGGTCTAAGAGTCCAGTTCAGGGCGGTTACAAAATAAAAGGTAAGTCTATGACTATGTCAGCTACATCTTGGATCTTACCTTGTTCGCCACGTTTGGTTTCTGGACATCGGATGCTTCCAGGATCCTTGTCTTCTTATGGGCCTTACCTTGGGTCTGTACCAGGTATACCAATCACGGGAATCCGACAGATCATATCAGACGCGGCGAGGAAGAAGGAGGCCGTCAACGCTGCGGGGCCATCGACAGCGTCGGCGCCGGCGAGGATGAAGGAGGAGGAGGACGTGGGACCATCGATGGTGGCGGCGGTCATCGAGCTCGACAATTATTCCTCCTCGTTTGACTAGGAGGAGGGTTAGGTTAATTTTTAGTGAAATTTAGTCGAATTCGAGTGAAATTTGGCCGACTTTTGGTTGTATCGTATACACATGTAGTGAATATAACTAGTTCTTATCAAATCCGGTTGGAATCGTGTAAAATTCGATTGAATTTCGCTGCGATCGCGGTTTTACTCTAAGTTTTTGGATCTGTTAGAAACCGCTTTTTTTAGAGAAGTATTTATACTCCTCTAAATTTTAAGAAGCCGTTTTACTTCTCTAACTATTGGAGATCGGTTAGGATGCCTTAGGATAGATCAAGCTGCTGATGTAATCGGATCAAAAGCCCGTTGGTTCGACATGTTCCTTTTGTACTTATCTTTTATTCAGAAAAGCTGCAAGTTGGGATCAGCACAAAAACATCTCTTTCCCTAAAAAAAACCGTCGCTATCTCTCTCATTTCTAAATTTACTGTCGCTAACATTCAGGAAGTTCAGGTTTCAGAGATTTGGCAACAAAGGTCCATAGACCTCTTCTAAGAAGAAACTTTGCATGTTCAATCTTACCTCGAGCATTTGATTGATCAACAGAACGACTATAGAAAATAGGTTTCAGTTGTTAGCTTTGTTGATTCGAGTTCATATTCTATCGCTCTAGCGAGTGTTTTTCAAAGAGTACAGGCGTGAGTGAACCATAATCATCTATAATAAGTTCATGTTTTCTAGTTTCAACAACTCATGGCTCACATTTTCTAAGCAGCTATAATAAGTAGTAAGTACGTCAACTGGAGCCAAGTATGAAGACCGATGTATTTAAGGTACAAGACCTAAACGATCGGCTGTTATGGTAATTCAATGAAATAAACAAGAAAGATGCAAATACCACTTATTCGTGCCCATGTAGAATTACATAAACAAATAGTGCAAGGAAAGAGAAAATTACAACTCCAAGCATTTAGCTGGATTACAAAATCATTTATTCTTGCCTCTCGATATAGGCTTTCGCCCCGCTTTATAAATAAAGCACACAGGTGAGACCGCTGCTGGGCCAGACAGCACAATGCCAAAGAACAACCACGAGACCAACACTGGGGCAAGCAGCACAACAAAGCCCAAAAGGAAAGAAAAGCAAGAAAAAGAAGAAAAGAAAACAATGCCGACACCGCCGGCGCGACGAAAACGACGATGTCGCGCAACCGCTGCGCCCACCGGAGGATGACCACCACACTCCTCATACCCCGACACACCCCGTACCAAGCAACACCTTCAAGAAGGAAAGCGACGATGTCGACACTGCTGTCCGGACGAATCCTAAGATTTCCCCCGGTACGCAATGGAAGCAGGTAGAGGGAACACCCAATGCCCTTCAAGAAGGATGGTGGCACCCGCAGGCGTCACCGCGTTGGGGCCGGCAAGGCCGACAAGGATTTCACCCAATCCCAACAACCACACCCCCGGGCAAGCCGAAGCACACCCCCAACCACGCCGCCCACCAACATGCGCCACCACGGTCTTGACAACATCATCGCCGTCATACCACGACACTTCCTACAAGGTCGGACGGACCGAAAGGAGGCAACCGAAGGCACGTGGCGGAACTATCACCACGTGGGAGGGCGCAACCTCCACCGCCAGGGATAGTAACCGACCGGACGCCACGGTCCAAGCACACCAAGCCACAAGCTACTGGAGGGCGGCAAAAGCTTATCCCCCCGGAGGACTTCCTCTTCCGCCAATGACGGGTGCCGACCGGACGCGGCCACAAGAACACACCAGGCCGGACGCCATGCTGCAGCACGGAGAATATCGCCACAGCTACCCCTGAAGAAGCCATAGGTCCGACCGGGCCGGATGGGCCCGTGAAGCTTTCACCGCTGCACTGCAGAAGACGTGACACCAGCCCCACGAGCCCCAGCCCAAGACGCTCCGAAATCCACCCAAGACACACCGGTCCAAGCCAGCCCGCTCAAACCCAGATCTGACCCGAAGGGGCTAGATCTGGGCCGAGCGCCGGCCATCGCGGCAGCCCTGCCGCCATGGGAAGCGGCCCCGCCACCATGCCGCCCCAGCCACCCCCGAGGCCCGCCGTGCCTGGGTCGGGCCCGCCTGCCCAGATCTGGGCCAAGCAAAGCCCCTGCCTTGGCAACACCCACGGGCCAGCAGCCTCATGGACGCCGCCGTCATAGCCCAGGCACGATGGGAACCGCCGGCCAGCCGCCGCCACGCCGCTGCCGCCCGTGGACGCCCCCCAACATGCCCGATGCGCACCACCCGCCGCCGCCCGTCGCGCTGACGCCAGGAGGAGCTGGCCGCCGCTGCCCTGCGCCCCGGCGGGAGGAGCAGGCTCTGGCCCGGAGAGGCCCCGTGACCACCCCACCGTGCAGGAGGACGAAGGCGCCCCGCCGCCGCTGGCACCGGCCTGGCTTCGCCCGGTCAGGCCCCATGGCGTCGGCGAGGGGAGGGAGGAGCCTGCGAGGGGGGGGGTGGGGGGCTGGTGGCGCGAGGAGCTAGGGTTTCCTCCCGGTCGCCGCGCGGGTGCGACACGGGAGGAGCGCGAGGAGGTGTCCCGCTTTTTAGTGACTAGTCAGCTCAAATTCTAGAGCTGACACCGCTCCACCACACTAAATTTCAAGAGGATTGCACCGGCTGCAAGGCTTCACAACTTTTCACTCGACAGTAGAGGGAACTTTCCCCTCAATGTATCTTTCTATGGCCAAGAGTGTTTTATGGGCTTCCATGATCATATCCCTACTCATCCAGGGGCATTTACCGCCTTTTCCGTCAGAACACACGATTTCACCATTGTAAAAGGTGCTCAGTGTAAGGCACTCGAGAGATTTTGCATTCTCGAGAATATGGCATGCCAACTCAACAAGGCTCCTCGCAGAACAGAAGCCAATGATCTTTGATGTTCAAATGCAAGTGTCCTAGCATCTGCCTTAGATCATGTGAAGAATCTCCAAAAACCGATTCTTGCTTCAGGCGATCCGGCTCTACCTGCATTGGATAGATGTCAATATCATGTTAACGATGAAAAGTCGAGACATATACTCTCTCCGACCTATATTAATTGACTTGAATTGTTAAAATTTAGATAAATCTAGACACTATTTAGTATATAGGTTCATTTAAAATTTGACAAATCAAAATTAATTAATATAGGTCGGACGAAGTACTTGAATTAATCCATTGGCTGGCAGCAAGATGAACATGACTTACATACAAGGCCAAGATACCGGTTCAGTGATTGGTCCCGTACGTGCTGGGCTTGGTACAAGGGCCTGATGCCCTGATCCGCACTTTGGCCTCTGTCCTCATCCTGACTTGCCTTCCAAGCGAATCGACACGCAAGGAAATTCTTGTGATCGTGCAGAGCGGAGGCGGCACGGCAAGGCGCAACACAGAACCGTGGCGGCCGGCGGCCGGCCGACGAGACAAGGTCTGGCAGTGACAGGTAAGGCTGCGAGGGGAATAAGGATATGGAACCGAAGAAGAGCAAGTATATTAAGTACTCCCTCCGATCCTAAAAAAGTGTCGCGGTTTTTGTACTAACTCTAGTTTAAACTGGCGACACTTATTTAGGATTGGATAGTATGAAATATCAAGTACTCTTGCACGGATAACCGACCATATTATGACAAACCACTCAAGCAATGGCGTGAAGACGCTCAAGCTTCAAATATATGGGTTTCCCATGTTCAGCACCTCGTGTGATCTCGACCGTTGGCTTCGGATCGCCGTTAGACCAGGGATTGAAGAGTTTCACTTATGGCTGAATCTGCACTCGCCTGATGATGCAACTGTGTACGACTTCCCGTGCTCACCTCTACTCGATGGCAGTGGCAAGTCGATTCGGCATCTTCAACTCACCAATTGTGTCTTCTGTCCCACAGCTGGAGTTATTGGCTGCTTAACAAGCCTGACTAGTCTGGACTTGTGTGGTGTGCGTATCACGGAGGATGAGTTAGGGTACCTTCATGCCACTTCAGTTGCTTTGGAGAAACTGAGACTCGGAGTGGCTTGTGATGGGTTAATTTTCCTCAAGATACCTAGCCTGCTGCAGCGGCTTAGAGCATTTCTACTCGGTTTTCTAGGACGCCGATCCGAGGACGAATTTTAGATCCAGACGTCGAAAATTGGTTCAGTTGTGTTTCCAAGACTCCGGTTTTGTCCAGATTTGGATCAACTTTGATCCGGACTTCACAGACCATTACCAGCATCCTCAGGAACGCCCTGTAAACGCCGGACGAAGTGAAAACGGGCGTGGGCCAGCTCTGTCAGCGAGACAGTCACATTCCCCACACCCTCTCACTCAGTCTGCGGTAAGGAGCTCCCCAACTGCCTTTGTCGCCATGACTTCACCGACGGAGCTCCACCACACCGAGACATATCCATCCCTTTAGATAGGCTCGCCGTAGTCGTCGTCGCCGCTTTCGCCACCCAAACTTGGTCGTAGCTCGGCCCCGCTGCGAGCTCCCACCATTTCGTCTGCCAAGTGTTCGGCGTTTTGCCGGTTCGGCCATGGACTCCGACGACGAGGAGATGTTCGCCGTGTTGCTAGAGGAGGAGGTCGCCACTTTCGCCGAAGATGCAGAGCACATGCAGATTCTCGCCTCCCTCGCCCAACTGTACGTTCAGACGGCGACGCGGAAGCGTGGAGGTTTGGCAAAGGGTCGCCAGAAGTGCAAGGCAAGGCAGATGATGGAGGGCTACTGCATGTTGTACGACCGACTACTTCACCGACGAGCCGCTCCATGAAGAGGCCGTGTTTCGGCGCTGTTTCAGGATGAGCCAGAAGCTCTTCCTCAAGATCGTGCATGCCATTCATGAATTCGACCCCTATTTCGTATGCAAGAAGGACTGCACCGGCATGGTTGGATTTTCCTCACTGCAAAATTGCATAGTGGCAATGAGGTTGCTTGCATATGAAGCGCCGAGTGAGAGTGCCGATGACTATCTCCGCATGGCCGAATCTATCGCCATCGATTGTTTGTACAGGTTCTACAGGGCAGTGATTTCAGTGTTTGGAAAACAGTACTTGAGAACCCACTGCTGAAGACACTGCTCAGATCATGGTAGTCAATAAAAGTAGAGGATTTCCTGGGATGCTTGGAAGCATAGACTGCATGCATTAGCACTAGAAGAACTGTCCATTTGCATGGTAGGGAATGTACAAAGGCCACAAAGAAGGTTGCACTATGATACTCGAGGCAGTTGCTACAAATGATCTATGGATCTGGCAATCCTTATTTGACATGGCAGGATCGAACAACGATATTAACGTCCAAAACTCTTCAAATGAGGAGTCAGGTATAGCACACTCAGCCTTCCATCGCAGCAATTCCAGTGTGCTTCCCAGCTTTTTCAAACCATTTTTGCAATTTGGGTACAACAACTTTTTGTGATCCTCTAGCATGTGATTGAACTTCTCCCTATCCTTTTCAGTTTCACAATCTCTTCGTGCATTGGCAATGGTCCGACCAAGATCATCAGCGGGTTCATCATGTGTCTCTTCTTCATCCTCCCCTTCAGCATCCCCCATGAAAGTATCTCCGTACTCAGGGAAACCATGATAGTTGTCATCTTCCTCCTCTTCTTCATTGTCTTCCATTATAACCCCTCTCTCTCCGTGCTTGGTCCAACAATTATAACTGGGCATGAAGCCGGACTTCAACAGGTGGCTGTGAAGGGTTTTTGAGTCAGAGTAATCCTTCTGATTCCTACATCCATTACATGGGCAAAATACAAAACCATTGTGCTTGTTTGCATCAGCAACACAAATGAATTCATGCACGCCATTAATGAACTCACCAGAGCGTCGGTCAGTATCGTACATCCATTCCTGGACCATCTGCATTATAGTAAAAGTATATCAAAAACCATTACACAACATGATAAAATTATTACAAGTTATATTGAGAGCTTCTAGAGCATTAATTTTAAATTTTGAAAAATTTACATGCACCAATTTGTGAATTGGAGAAAACAATCAACATGATAAATGTGGAGTTTTTTATTATTGTTCCATCAGTGAAAACCTCATTCCATTCTAAGCTCTGAAACTCTAAAATTACACATTTCAATTTTCAGTAACTATGTGCCTAATCAAAATTTGTTACACATTATATCAAAATCCTTCTAGCTACTTCTAGAGCATGCATGCATTTGATCCATATCTCTATACTTCTAGAGCATTATATAGAGATAAAGTAGCAATAAGAGATGGTGAAGTTCTAACCTTTTAAAGCTTTGGATTTAGGTGTTGCAAACTAAATCTTGAGAAAAAAAATGGCATGAACTCTCTTGCTTTCTTTGAGAAAAATGGCCACCATATGCTTTAGGCAGCTGGCCAGGGAGCTGTATATATAGTGATGGACAATTAGTCTCGGGCCGTGATACGACCCGGGACTAATAGTCCCCGAAAAGAGCTGTTGTTCCGCTCCCGCTTATTAGTCCCGGTCCATATTTGCTCTGGTCCGGCCCGGGACTAATGCTTATGGCCATTTCTAGCCGTTGGAGGCCTCACGGACCGGGACTAGTGCTAGCACTAGTCGCGGTTCGTGACGGGCCGGAACTGCTGGGCTTCCAGTGATCGAACCGAAGATGGTTTTTACAGCAGTGACTAGGCAAGAATAAATGATCTTGTAAGCCAGCTGAATGCTTGGAGTTGTAATTTCTCTTTCCTTGCACTATTTTTTATGTAATTCTACTTTTTTTTTGAATGGCATGTAATTCTGCATGGGCACGAATAAGTGGTATTTGCATCTTTCTTTTTTATTTCATTAAATTACCATAACAGTCGATCCTTTAGGTCTTGTACCTTAAATCCATCGGTCTTAATACTTGGCTCTAGTTGACGTACTTACTACTCTATCTATTTCAAAATATAAGATGTTTTAGCCTTTGTGAAAGAAATATATCTAGACGTATTTTAGTGAATACATTCGCTCCAAACTTATACACTATAATGCGTCCAGATTTATGTATTTCACAAAAATTAAAATATCTTATATTTTAAAACAAAGGGAGTACTTATTATAGGTGCTTAGAAATGTGAGCCATGAGTTGTCGAAACTTGAAAACGTGACCTTATTATAGCTGATTATGGTTCAGTCAGACGTGTACTCTTTGAAAAACAATCGCTAGAGCGATAGAAGATGAACTCGAATCAACAAAGCTAACAACTGAAACCTATTTTCAATAGTCGTTCTGTTGATCAATTAAATGCTCACAGGTAAGGGGGGAGAGAGGTTCATGGTCCTATCTCTCAGGTTGAAAACTCAGGGTCTGACTTTAATTGGTTGTATCTGTCAATGGCCTTGTTGAAGATATTGTTTTGAGATCGTGGACTTTCTTTAGGGTGAAAACCTAGATCTTTGATCGGGCGGTGACGGTGTTTGTGCACTGCTCCCTTCTTGGAGGCGCCGTTTTTTAAGAAGCTGGGTTTCTAGTTCTGTCTTGGTGGTGGTAGTATTGTTGTTTTAATGAATGAGTCACTATAGCGGGACTTTTTTTTGTAATTTTTCTTTCTTTTTTGGCTATGTGCATCCGTGTGACCGCTAGGACAATGCGTTGTTGCAGAGGCTAGGTGTAATTGATATCCTTTTATATTAATATATGCTCCTTTCAAAAAAAAAGTTTTAGGTAAGATTGAACATGCAAAGTTTCTTCTTAGAAGTGGTCTATGGACGAGTGGGTCCTGGAAAAAACTCCCTCCCCCGTCTCACGACCGGCTCGCTCCCGCGGGCGACCGGCCGCACTGCCACCTCTCCCCGACTCGAGCCCCCTTCCCGGACTCCCCCTTCCCGCCGTCGTCAGCGGCCAGCGCCGGGCTAGCACCGGGAGGCGCTGGCGGCGGCGGTTCCCGGCCCTTCCCCTGGCTTCTCCTGCGTAGGATGGCGAGGCGAGGGGGTGTCCCCAGGCGACGGCGGCCCGTCGCGGCAGTGGAGGCTTCGGCGTTGGCGAGGATGGAGCAGGAGAGCGCAGACGCTGCTGTTGGCGGAGGGGAACGGTGCCGTGCCGGCGGAGCTCGCCCTCCAGACCGAGATCTAGGCCAAGGCGGGCTGCCAGGTGTGGCGGTGACTCTCCCGGTGGACTGTGAATCTAGAGTTGGTGCGAGGTTTGGCGGTGTCGATGGCGCCCTTGCTGCAATGCGACGGTGGGGGCTTTATGGGCCCATTCGGGCTCGGCCGGACCGGAAGGCCTAGTTTGACCCTGCTACTGCATCTGGTCGGCGGCCGTCCTCTGGCGACAGAGGTAGTTCCCTCCCGCGTGCGATTGCCCCGCGAACCTTGCCAAAGCTTCTTCTTTTCGGTCAACCGGCCTCGCATCCCGAGCCATGGTGCGACGATGGTGATTACTGCAAGACCGTGGTGGCGTGCGCTGGTGGGCGGCAAGCTTGGTGGAGCGAGGAGGATTGTCTGGGGTCTGATTCTCTAGGGGTCGGGAGAAATCCTTGCCGTGTCGGCACCGGCGTGGTGACGCCTGCAGGTGTCGCCGTCCTTCCTGAAGGACGTCAGGTGTGCCTCTGCCCCACCCCCTGTTGTGTACTGGGGGAAACCCTAGAACGTGTTCCGGGGGGAACCCTTGGATTGGTCCAGGCAACAGCGTCGTCATCGTCGCTTTCCTTCTTGGAGGTGTTGCTTGATATGCGGCGCTCTGGAGTTCTAGGAGCGAGGTGGTAATTCTCCGGAGATGCAACGGTGCACTAGTGCACACACATGCCTCTAACACCGGTTCGGACGAGCCTCTAACAGCGTTTGTAGAACCGCTGTTGGCGGTTCGGTGTTAGAGCCCCCCTTTAACAGCGGTTCTTATACGGACCAGTATTAAAGGGTGGCGCACGTGGGGCTGCCACAGCGCTCAGCCCCCCTTTAACACCGGTTGTTACGAACCGGTGTTAAAGGTTCTGTGCCGCGGCAGGAAAAATAGATAAATCTCTGCCGCGGCAGGAAAACGTCCTAAATCTCTGCCGCGGCAGAGTTCTGCCGCTGCCCCGTTCTGGGCGTATTTCTGCGGCGCGGCGGGGACGGGGAGGGGGGAGGGGGAATCAATCGGGAGCGGTATACACATACATCGTCGTTGGTACATACGAGTACATGAATAATTAAGCAACTATTATTATACACAAACATCGTCATTGTGTTGTATTCTCCGTAAACGTTGAAGCATCAAGTACAAGACAAACACGTTCAAGCATATATACAACGTTCATTTTGGTGGATGTCGAAAGAGTTCTCCGCCAGGCGTGACGACCTCATCAAGTATGAACCCCGCCAATTCCTCTTGAATGGCTCATATGCAGTCAAATGGTAGGAGTTGGTCCCGCATCCGTTCGATCTAAATATATATGAAGAATGGGGTCAATATATATAAGAATAAAACTCAACACAATTGATGGTAATAAAATAATATTGTGGACTTTGTTTACTTACTCTAAGTTGTTCTAGTGCGACTTGGCCCGTCGCACATATCGTGTTGCGAATGAACTCGCAAACATTGTATCCACATAAATTATTTTCGGGTCCCTGATGCGCGCACTTTACAAGAATAGAGAGTTCAATCAAAATAATAATCAATAAAGCATGATATAATGGAATTGGAAGCAGGATCAAAGAGATACGCATACCTAGCTAGCTAGTATTACTTACATTTTGGTCTATAAATTTTAGTTCTTCTGACCATTCACCCACGGCCCTGCCCGTGAACCTTTCCAAACCCTGTCCGGCAAATAAAATGGATAAAGGAGTAATTAATTACTTGTTGTCACGAAAGTTGCCGACCTTGTGCGATAATATGATTAAAATTACCTCTAGAGCATCTCTTTGAAGTCTGCCCATAGCTCTTGGTCTTTTCGTAACGAGTCCATGACAAGGACTTTTACTGAGTCAGGTTGAATGACTAGCAGAATAAAGTGGAACCTACGCACGCATAACTCATCATCAGTTACACTTAACATCGAGTAAGCCAAAACAGAATGCGTACAAGAGAGGGTAACACTCACGAGAAGTTGTAAGGCAATAGTATTTCCCTTTTGGTTTGTTGTCTCAGTAAAGACGTTAGCAAGAAATTTTCTGTTTGCCCGGGTTTGAGTTTTACCACTTGTTCATGAAGTCTATTTGGGTCAGCGAACCCAATGTCAAAAGGGCCTCCTTTCATGCATTCCATAACCTTTTTCCTACATAATAGTATATATATACATATATGGTGAGCATATATATACAGGAAATTAATGAATTGAATGAGATGAGATAGAAATTACAGAAATAGTACTTACACACAATAAAGGCTGATGGCAGCTTTGTCGAGTTCCTTCTGATTGAATAGAAAATGAAGTCTTGAATGTTGAAGCTGATCTCGTCGTTTCCGCACAAGAAAATCCGATCGCTTATATGCGCCGTGATCCATTCTTCCTTTCTCGTCTTGCAGAAATCAAGGTACCACTTATGCAATCTTCGCATCTTTGTTGGTAGATTCTTGAGCTCCTCTTTCTTGACGAGATTCTTCCTATACTTCCATGGCTGTATGGGGTTGGCATCGCCTTTGGGCAAGTTGTCTCCCATGATGTTCAAATATGCAATGTAAGTCATCCCCATCTCATTGGCCTTTCTTTGTAGCTCTGCCTCGTAATCATTTACAGGAGGAGCGTTCCGTGTGTCGAACACTTGGAGCGGGACACATGATTGGTTTTCCTGCTCTCCGAGCATGGGAACTATTTTCTGGGGTGCCCCACGACTGCTACTTTCAGTCTCCCTCCGCCTTGCATCCCTCTTCAAAATCTGACGCTCGTAGTCTGGCACAAGTGGGGTTTCAGGTTTGAAAAGATTATTGTAAAACTTCTCCACCACCGCCGGATCTAGTTTCTCCTTTGGCTCAGCTCGTCTAGGTGCAAAGAATTTCTTGACCTCTTCTTCTGAGATCCTATTGGTCTCCTCGTCGCTGCGATTCCACGGTAAAACCGACAATGGCTTGGCGAAAGGCTGCGGGACGTAGTTTCTTAAACTCTTTGGCGTACGCTTTCCTGCGGATTTCTTTGTGTCAGTGCTAGTGATGCTCTTTGTGGCAGTGCTCTTCCGCTTACACTGAGGAGATGGCTGAAGCGCCGGAGATGGCTGACGCGCAGGAGATGGCTGGCGCGCCGAAGATGGCTGACGCGTAGGAGATGGCTGGCGTGCCGGAGATGGCTGCCGTGCAGGAGATGGATGAAGCGCCGGAGACGACATGAGAGTATTCTGATGACTTGGAGACGGCTGAGGCGGCTCAGACTGCTGATGCTGCGGAGATGGCGGGGGTGCCAGTGGCCTCCAATTAGGAAGCACGATGTGTTCCTTCTTCCAAAGAATGGTTGTTTTCACTGCAAATTTGAGTTGAGTTTCCCCTTCACCTGTAGCATGATCAAGCTGTGCTTACTCATATTCCTTCACAACCTCATCCACCCTGACAATATCATAGCCATCTAGAATCGGTCGGCAGTGGTAAGTTCCACCAGCTACAGGAGGTAAGGCATAGCCGACAGACACCTTAATGGATAAGCCCATTAATCTCACATGCAGCTCAGCGTGTTCGCTCTCCGTGATCTCATCCACGGGGTATCGAGGACCCGCCATTTCAAGTGTGGTCTGCATGTTCTCCATGGAAGCCACGCTGCTTTTCCGCGCAGAGTCTGGGCCGCCGGCAGCTTCCAATGCAGGCTCTTCGTGCCGCTGAGATGGGACGGTAGCTTGCTAGCTCTTTTGTGCATTCACTTGACCCTGCAGCGCCACAAGTGTATGTTCTATCTGTGTCATCCGCTCTGTACGCTCTTTTTATTTTCTGCCGCACCATCTGTAAGAGTCGCCCCACTCGGCAAACCCATCCTTCCACGTCATACCCCCTATGCCTTGTGCAAGTCCAGGGTGTTCTTTTTTACCAATGGCGCGTGTGAGCTGGTCATTCTCTCTGTCGGGATGGAAGGTCCTGGCGGCCGTTTCCTCATATGCCGTGATGAGTTTAGTGACGGGTTTGGCAATAATTGTTGGGAAGATACACAATCCCGTTTCTAGGTCCAAACTTGCCCCGATTCCGTAGAACCAAGTCTTTGCACGTAGGTCCCATCCATGTGTCTAGGGTGTGATCCCTCTATCGCGCAGGGCCTTCTCAGCTTCCTCCCACTTAGGCCTCTGAGATATGTAGCCACCTGACCCCGTCCTCTGGTGATATTCCTTCTTCTGGGCATTTAGCGTATTGGTTTATGACCTCTTTGTAGCTATAGCACTTCCTTGTATGCCACAAATTCGGGCCAGTGAGGTCTTATCTTGGCATAATATGCGTCTTCGAAATCTGGAGTCTCGCGAGTTTTGACAAATTTGTTCAATTTTGTCTTCCAGTTGCGAAAAGCGTCAGCCATCTTCTTTAGAGTCCACTCTTTGACCTTTTCCTTTATAACCGGTTCGTTTTCATCCTCCTCTGGTGGAAGGGTGAAATTTACCAACAGCGAATTCCAAAGCGTTTCTTTGGATCTTTCATCGACAAAGGTACTGTCGCCCTTCTTTGTCTTATTCCAATATTCAATTATGATTGAGATTTGGTCCCTAACAAGAACTCCAGCCTGACGTACAAATTTGTCTGCGGCCTTCTTGGGCTCCATCGTCCTGCCATCAACACGGACTTCTTCGATCGTGAACTTGTCATGATCTTTCAACCGATGGCTCGCGCCTTGCTTGCTCTTTTTCATAGAAGAAGATTGTTGCTGGCTGGTCGATCCGGAGGGCTAAAAGAAGAAAGAAGCATTAATTAATACATGCACAGGTATATATAAATCAATCGGTGCAAGTCAGCACAGGCTTAATCCATGCATATACCTCGATAGACTTTGCAATCACTAAAGTGCGTTCACCGGAGTCGTCATATTCTCCATGACTACTTGAGTTGTCATCATTTCCCTCCAAGTTTAGATATTGTGAGGTGTCCTCGTGGATCATGTTCTCCATTATTACTTCCTCTTCAAGGTTTCTACTGAGTGGATCCACAGTTTCTAAAACAATAATATTATCACACAAATATCAGTAATACATCTATTGAAATGCAAGAGCAAAAAACCCTAAAGCATACACATACACATACACATACACATACACATACAAAAAATATATACATGAAAACCCTAAAGCATGCTCGACAACTTAATCGGGGTTCCGAGGGGTGAAAGCCCTAATTCGGGGAAACTCCGGATGTATATGAGAGGGGTTACTATGTTCTCTAATTAAACTTGTCTTGAAAGTTGTTCAACAATGCATGATTATAGCTTAAATAGTTAGATCTCATTTTTCTGAACATTTTGATATATTATACATATTTTTATGACTTATAAATCATTAGATATTGAATTTACAAGTTTTATTCATTTTCTGAAACTGTTTAATCAATTTAAAATGAATTATTACATCACTGTGATGTCAGCTGGGCGGTTTAACCTATTTACACCGCTACTGGTCCTAGCCACTGTGGCTGACTGTGGGCCAGGGGCCATGTCACTGCCACCTAAGCAGGCGCTGCTGGCCATGTCACTACCACCTCAGACGGGGGTCGCCGGCGACGATAGAGGCCACACCAGCACGCGGAACTAAGCTCGTTCGAACGGGCGCGATGTGGGGATCCTAAAACTGGCGGCGCTTCTGGCTTAAGGTCATCGGAACAGCGACTCCGGCGAGCGGCGGCGGCGGCACTCGCAGATGGACATGGGGGAAGCGGACCAGAGCGAGAGAGGGAGAGAGGGATGACGCCTGACCACCATTTTCTCACCAGGAGGCGATTGAGGGGGTCGACGAAGCGAACGGCGGCCGGAATCAAAGGCGATAGCGACGGCCAGAGCTCGGGAAGGGTGGTTGATTGCGTCGACTGGGGGCTCCTCGTTTTGATTCCTTCGGCGAGGAGGCTCAGTACAGCGAGGCGAATGAGAGGGAGTGGACGTCTGGCGTGGACGGCGACAGCGAGGGCGTGGACGACAACGCGGTGCGGCAGCCTCTGCTGTTCTTCCTCTGCGCGCGCTTGATCTGGCTGGGGGGGGGGGAAGAAGGAAGTGGCGCGCATTATAAATCCCCCCTTTAACACCGGTTCCAGCCACGAACCGGTGTTAAAGGGGGGGTTTGTTTCGCGCCCGCACCCCCCCTTTAACACAGGTTCCAGCCACAAACCGGTGTTAAAGGGGGGTGCACGCGCGAAACGAAATAAATGCCCCCCTTTAACACTAGTTCCAGCCACGAACCGGTGTTAAAGGGGGGGCATTTATTTCGTACATTAAAGGGGTGGGGGCATTTTTAATTCAAAAAATTGGATAGAATTTAGAAAATTCATATCTTTTTCATTTCAACTCAGAAAAATATGAATAATATATCATAATTTTTAGAAAAATAAGATCTATCTATTCATATAAAAACATTTTATAGTTACTGTAGATGAAATTTTTTAAAATGATTAAAACACTTACATATAAATTTTGATTATTCAATTAAAACAAAAATAAAATAGTCAAACCCTAAAACTTTGAACATAAGAAATATTAAGCATCTAAAAAGGAATCTAACCCTATTTTATTAGAGCAAATCATATTTTATTTTGTATTAACATTTTGGAATTGTTTGGATATTTAAATGCCGGATCTTTTGTATACTTTGGAATCTGACAAAACCTCACTAAACTTGCATTGGATTTTTGATAAAATAGCATATTGTGAACCTAAAAATGATTTTTGTAAAAAAACATGAGCATCGTATCATGTACCTGTAGTTCATATCTGACCCACTTCCTATCGATTCAGTAGGAATTTGTCTTTTTCACCAGAGGTGGACGGAAAGGTTTCAGATCCTCCTGTTGGTACATTGTCCATATAAGGTGGTCTAGTATTTTTGTAAAATGTGGTGGTAGTTTTTTGAATTAGCCATTTGGTGGTTGCTTCACAAAACCGTCCGTTTTTTATGCTCGGAAAATGGAAAATGCCTTTTTGGTGCGACAAAAAGGAAAACTTCCTCCTGCAACATTGTTTGTCATCCCATGATGCACATGTATGCACAATATGACCACATTATCACAAACTATGCCTTGATTCTAGCCATAACATTGGTCATTTGACCCGAAAGCCAAGAAACCTCGAATGAGATAGGTCATTTTGTGAAGGTATTTTTGAGACATAATCAATATACCAAGTTTGATATTTTGCCTTCTAACTATGTCACATAATATAACACCACGTGAATGTTTCGCATTGTTTCGATTGTTTTTTAATTTTCTATCCCCATTTTAAACTATCGTCAAACTTTGTCGAACAACGGGCATGAAGATGCTTAGCTCGGGGCCAAGCCTCACTAAACTTGCATTGGATTTTTGATAAAATAGCATATTGTGAACCTAAAAATGATTTTTGTAAAAAAACATGAGCATCGTATCATGTACCTGTAGTTCATATCTGACCCACTTCCTATCGATTCGGCAGGAATTTGTCTTTTTCACCAGAGGTAGACGGAAAGGTTTCAGATCCCCTCATTGGTACATTGTCCATATAAGGTGGTCTAGTATTTTTTTAAAATGTGGTGGTAGTTTTTTGAATTAGCCATTTGGTGGTTGCTTCACAAAACCGTCTGTTTTTTATGCTCGGAAAATGGAAAATGCCTTTTTGGTGCGACAAAAAGGAAAACTTCCTCCTGCAACATTGTTTGCCATCCCATGATGCACATGTATGCACAATATGGCCATATTATCACAAACCGTGCCTTGATTCTAGCCATAACATTGTTCATTTGACCCGAAAGCCAAGAAACCTCGAATGAGAACTGAAATTTTTATTATGATAGAACTGGAATGAAAGTACATAATGCAACTAACAGTAAGTTACATAAAGCACGACTGAAAATTAAGATACATAAAAAAACTAAAAATTAAGATACATGGCCAGATTAAGTCATAATCGGCCGAACTTGTTTTGGAATGTTGGAGTGATTCAGTCATGCTCCTGCCTACACCTGTAATACTCGCCACTGTACTCGTCGTACTCGCCGCGGCCGTCGTCGCTGTCTCCGTCGGGGTCGCCGTAATTGAACCTTGAAGGCTGAGTACGTGTGGGCTGGACTTAAGGGTAGCGCAGACGGGGGTTAGAGTCGGCGGGAGTGTCGTAGGCCATGACTCTCTGGAGAGTCCGACCGCGCCACCACAGCCGATGGCCAGCCTCGTTGAAGTTCGGAGGATGTGGGCCGTCCTCCTCGTGCCTGGCGAGCACCCTCTCACGCCGATCCCCGAAGAAGGCTTCCCAAGTCGGGAAATAGTCGGGATGCCATCTGGGATTCCTCCGCTGCTCCGGCGTGAGCTCGAAGTAGTAGTGGTTCATGATGGCTATCCGGCGCGCCACACCTAGAGGGACAGGAGGAACCGGCACGCCTTCGACGCTCAGCATCCAGCCGACGGGGACACAGTAGCCCGGCGGGCAGGGGTAGTTCAAGGCGCAAAGCGCCTCCGCCTCCCTGGGGGTTAGTGCTACGGTGGAAGCCATGGGAAAGAGTGATGAGGTTGCAGATATGAGTCTAGAGATGTGCAATGACAATGGAGGCCAACCCTATATATATAATGAGAAATAATGGCAGGAAAATAACTGGAGGGAAGAACTGGCGGGAAGAAATGGCAGGAAGAAAAATGGCTCAATTAATACATATACTGTTAATAGAAGAAATATGACATTGATTTGCATGTTGAGATACATATGTGTGCCAAAAATGGCTCAATTAATACATATAGTCAATAGTATGATCGCGTCGGCCGTAACCATGGAGTATCAGCACCGTTTAACAGGATGGTTGGGTCAGTCTTCACTCTGAAGGGCGGAATTTCATCAAACTTATTATAATCTTCTGACATGTCTGTCTTGTCCTCCACTCCCACAATGTTTCTTTTCCATGAAAGAACTATGTGACGCTTTGGCTCATCGTGTGATGTATCTGTTTGCTTATTTTTTCTTTTTTTTCGGTTTGGTAGACATGTCCTTCACATATAAAACCCTAGCCACATCATTGGCTAGGATGAATGGTTCGTCTAAGTTCTTGTCTACCTTCATAAGATTGTTGAGATCCACTGTTGTCATTCCGTACTTCTTGTCTGCCTCAACCCCTCCTCCTGTTAGCTTGACCCATTTGCACCGAAACAAGGGGACCTTAAAATTAGGTCTATAGTCAAGTTCCCATATCTCCTCTATGAACCCATAATACGTGGTCTTTTGCCCATTGTCTTCTGCTGCATCGAAGCGGACACCACTGTTTTGGTTGGTGCTCTTTTTATCTTGGCCTATCGTGTAAAATGTATTTCCATTTATCTAGTACCCTTGGAAAGTACATACAGTCGAAGATGGTGTCCTGGCCAACAAGTACAGCTGATCCCCAATAGTGGTGTTATTCGTGAGAAGTCTTTGCAGCCAGCCGCCAAATCTCGCCATGCGTTCACTTATAATCCATTCATCAGACTGTCACGGGTGTTGGAGGCATATTAAATTCTTGTGTTCATTGATATACAGGGCAACCAAGATAGATCTTTGTAAAACCGTGTAGTGTGCTTGATTGAGAGAATGCCCGTCCCTACATATCATTGCTTTACATCCTAGGGTGCCTTTTCCACGCAGTCTCCCCTCAAGTCGTGATTCTGGAACACCAATCACCTTAAGTTCAGGAATAAATCAACACAAAACTCAATGACCTTCTCTGTTACATAGCCCTTGGAGATGCTTCCTTCTGGCCTAGCACGGTTATGAACATATTTCTTTAAGACTCCCATATACCACTCAAAGGGGAACATATTGTGTAGAAATACAGGACCGAGAATGGCAATCTCTTCTACTAGGTGAACCAGGAGATGCGTCATAATATTGAAGAAGGATGGTGGGAACACCAACTCAAAGCTGACAAGACATTGGGCCACATCTGTCTGTAACCCTGGTAGGCTTTCTGGATCGATTACCTTCTGAGATATTGCATTGAGGAATGCACATAGCTTCACAATGGGTACTCGAACATTTTCAGGTAGAAGCCCCCTCGATGCAATCGGAAGCAATTGCGTCATAATCACGTGGCAATCATGAGACTTCAGGTTTTGGAATTTTTTCTCTGCCATATTTATTATTCCCTATATATTCGACGAGAATTTAGACGGGACCTTGATACTGCTTAGGCATTCAAAAAATATTTCCTTCTCTGCTTTGGTAAGAGCGTAGCTGGCAGGAGTTAAGTGGCATCGTTTACCCTTCTCGTTCTCAGGATGCATAGGCTCTTTAGGATCTTTCATACGTTGCTGGTCCTGCCGTGCTTCCGGTGTATCTTTTGTCTTCCCATACACTCCTAGGAAGCCTAGCAGGTTCACGCAAACATTCTTCGTCACGTGCATCACGTCGATTGAAGAGCGGACCTCTAAGACTTTCCAATAGGGTAGGTCCCAAAATGTAGATTGCTTCTTCCACATGGGCGCGTGTCTGGCATCGTCATTTGGAACAGATAGACTGCCAGGACCTTTTCCAAAGATTACTTCTAGGTCCTTGACCATACCAAATACCTCCTGACCGGTATGGAGGACAGGATTCCTTTGGGGTTCTGCCAGACGTTTGAAATGCTTGCCTTTCTTTCTTACTGGATGCAGGTTCGGAAGAAATTGACGATACTCTAGGTACACAACCTTCTTATATTTATCCAAATATACACTTTCAGTCTCATCTAAACAGTGTGTGCATCTATTGTATCCCTTGTTTGTCTGCCCTGAAATGTTACTAAGAGCAGGCCAATCATTGATGGTTACGAAAAGCAACACTCGTGGGTCAAATGGCTCCCCTTTGTGCTCATCCCACATACGTACACCTGGTTTGGCCCACAGCTGTAAAAGTTCTTCAACTAATGGCCTTAGGTACACATCAATGTCGTTGCCGGGTTGCCTCGGGCCTTGGATGAGCACTGGCATCATAATGAACTTCCTCTTCATGCACAACCAATGAGGAAGGTTATAGATACATAGAGTCACATGCCAGGTGCTGTGAATGCAGCTCTGCTCACCAAAAGGATTCATGTCATTTGTACTTAGACCAAACCTTAAGTTCCTTGCGTCACGTGCGAAGTCCGGGTACTCTCGCTCGACTTTTCTCCACTGTGACCCATCAGCGGGGTGTCTCAACATCGCGTCTTTCTTACGGTCTTCCATGTGCCATCGCAACAACTTGGCATGCTCTTTATTTCTGAAGAGACGTTTTAACCGTGGTATTATAGGAGCATACCACATAACCTTCGCAGAAACCTTCTTCCTAGGGGCCTCGCCCTCAACATCGCTAGGATCATCTCGTCTGATCTTATACCGCAGTGCAGTGCATACCGGGCATGCATCCAAATTCTCGTACTTCTCACCACGGTAGAGGATGCAGACATTAATGCAGGCATGTATCTTCTGCACGTCTAATCCTAGAGGGCAGACAACCTTCTTTGATTGGTATGTACTGTCGGGCAACTCATTATTTCTTGCAAGCAGATTCTTCATTTTTACCAACAACTTTGAAAATGTGTTGTCAGTCACACCGTTCTCTGCCTTCCATTGCAGCAAATCCAGTGTGGTACCTAGATTTTTGTGGCCATCTTCGCAAGTTGGGTACAACAATCTTTTGTGATCCTTTAACATCTGCTCCAGCTTCTCCTTCTCCTTTTCAGTTTCACATTCTTCCTTTGCATCAGTAATGGCCCGACCAAGATCATCATAAACGGCCCATCTGCTGCCTCTTGATCTTCATTATCTATCCCATTGCAGTATCATCATATTCAAGATACCTATTATGATAGTTGTCATCATGCTCTTCTTCTTTGTTGTCTTCCATCACAACCCCCTTTTCTCAGTGCTTGGTCCAACAATTATAGTTGCGCATGAAACCGGATCGAAGCAGGTGGGCGTGAATGGTTCTGGTATTTGAGTAGTCTTTCTTGTTCTGACAGTGAACACATGGACAACACATAAAACCATTGTGACCATGGTTTGCATTATACACAACGATGAAATTTTGGAGGCCCGTAATGTACTCGGAAGTGCGTCGGTCACCGTACATCCATTGCCGGTTCATCTGCATTAATATATAGTATATCAAAAATTAATAGGGTGATGACCATTTATATATAGTACATCAATGACACATGAAAGGATAAAGTTGCTGACCTCGACCGAGAAGGAAAGAGCAACGAGAAAACTTATTTCGAGCTCTCGGGCATTTCACCGAACACCTGTTGTGCATAGGAAAAAAATACAAACTAGAACACCTCTCACCCTCTTGCTAGGCTCCAAAATGAGAGAGTGAAAAAATGGAAGAGAGGGGTGTGGGCTGCAGTATGTTATATATCCCCCCTTTAACACCGGTTCAAGCCACGAACCGGTGTTAAAGGGGGGGGGCTGCACGGGCCACTGGTGTAGGGCCTTTAACACCGGTTCGTGGCATGAACCGGTGTTAAAGGGGGTGCTCCTTTTTGCTCTATGGACCACGCTGGTACGGGCACCCCCTTTAACACCGGTTTATAGAAGAACCGGTGTTAAAGACCATTTCCGACCTCAACCGAAGGCCTCGTTTCCACTAGTGGTGGCGAGTCATCTCCTTTTGCATTGTACCATCGGTGTCGGCATTGTTTTCTCTTTACTTTCTTTCTTGTTTTTTTAGTTGGTTTTGTGTTGCCTGCCCCAACAGGGATATTCTAGATATCGGTCGTTTGCTATATTAATATAGCGTGGCGAAAGATTGATTCAAGGAATGGTTTATGGACTGTTGTTGCCAAAACTTTGAAACCCGAACTTCACTAAATGTTAGCGATAGTAAATTTAGAAATGAGCGAGATAGCAACCGTTTTTTTTGAGGAAAAGAGATGGTTTTTTAACTGCTCCAACTTCCAGCTTTTCTCAATAAAAGGTAAGTACAAAAGAAACGTGTCGAACCAACGGGTTTTTATCCGATTCTATGGCGCCATCCCACGATCGCGTCAGCAGCTCGATGTAAGGGCATCTCTAACTGATCCTCAATAGTTGTTAGACCAGTAAAATGGCTCCCTAAAATTTAGAGGAGTAAAAGTACTCTTAAAAAATGGTTTCTAACCAATTCCCAAAACTTAAAGGAGTAAAACGGTGATCGCAGCGAAATTCAAAAAAAGTTAACCGAATTTGTATGATTCCAACCGAATTTGATAAGAACCAGTTACATTCACTACATATGTACACGATACAACCAAAAGTCGACCTAATTTCACTCGAATTCGGCCGAATTTCACTAAAAACTAAACTGATCCTACTCCAAGTCAAAGGAGGAGGAATCAATGTTGAGCTCGATGACCATCCTAGCCATCAACGGTTATGCGTCCTCCTCCTCCTTCATCATCGCCGCGTCCACCATCTTATTCGTTGTGGTGTATTCCTCGAGCCGGCACCGCTCCTCCTCGATGAGCTCTAGGTTGGCATGTGCGGCCCTCTTCCCCAACTCCACTTCATGGCACTCCATCTCGAGACACTCGCTGGCCTCCCTATCCTCCCGCCACTCGTGGTCGGAGACCAAACGCCGTTCGTCCGGCTCTAGGTCTGGCACCAGGGAGCACCCTAGAGCGTAGTTCAGCTCAGCTGCAGTTAAAGCCATGGAGCTCGACGTTCTTCACGTCGTACGCCAACGCTGCCTGCTCCGGCAACTGGAAGCTCCCACTCCACGCCTTCCGGCCAGTGATTTCTGCTACCCACGCGCCCCACGACCGTTGTCGCATGCCGCGGTAGACCGATGCCGACGGTACTGGAAGGTCACACTAGTGCACAGGTAGGCCTCTAACACCGGTTCGTAGAGGCCTCTAACAGCGGTTCCAGAACCGCTGTTGGGGGGTCGGTGTTAGAGTCCCCCTTTAACAACGGTTCTTATACGAATCGCTATTAAAGGGTGGCGCACGTGGGGCTGCCGCAGCGCTCAGGGCCCCCCTTTAACACCAGTTCGTAACATGAACCGGTGTTAAAGGTTCTCTGCCGTGGCAGGAAAACATCATAAATCTCTGTCGTGGCAGAGTTCTGCCGCCGCCCCGTTTTGGGAGTATTTCTGCGGCGCGGCGGGGACGGGGAGGGGGGGGGGGCGGAATCGATCAGGAGAGGTATACACATACATCGTCGGTACGTACGAGTACATGAATAATTAAGCAACTATTATTATACACAAACATTGTTATTGTGGTATTCTCCATACACGTTGAAGCATCAAGTACAAGACAAACACGTTCAAGCATATGTACAATATAACATCTCCGTACACGTTCATTTTGGTCGATATCTAAAGAGTTCTCCGCCAGGCGTGACGACCTCATCAGTATGCGGTCAAATGGTAGGAGTTGGTCCCGCATCCGTTCGATCTAAATATATATGAAGAATAGGGTCAATATATATAAGAATAAAACTCAACACAACTGATGGTAATAACATAATGTTGTGTACTTTGTTTACTTACTCTAAGTTGTTCTAGTGCGGCTTGGCCCGTCGCACATATTGTGTTGCGAATGAACTCGCAAACATAGTATCCACATAAGATATTGCCGAGTCCCTAATGCGCACACTTTATGAAAATAGAGAGTTCAATCAAAATAATAATCAATAAAGCATGATATAATAGAATTGGAAGCAGAATCAAAGAGATACGCAGACCTAACTGGCTAGTATTACTTACATTTTTGTCTACAAATTTTAGTTCTTCTGACCATTCACCCACGGCCCTGCCCGTGAACCTTCTCCAAACCCTATCCGGCAAAGAAAATGGATAAAGGAGTATTTAGTTACTTGTTGTCATGAAAGTTGCCGATCTAGTGTGATAATATGATTGAAATTACCTCTCGAGCATCTCTTCAAAGTCTGCCCATAGCTCTTGGTCTTTTCGTAACGAGTCCATAACAAGGACTTTTCCTGAGTCAACTTGAATGATTAGCAGAATAAAGTGGAACCTATGCACGCATAACTCATCATCAGTTACACTTAACATCGAGTAAGCCGAAACAGAATGTGTACAAGAGAGGGTAACACTCACGAGAAGTTGTAAGGCGATAATATATCCCTTTTGGTTTGTTGTCTTAGTAAAGACGTTAGCAAGAAATCTTCTGTTGGCCCGGGTTTGAGTTTTACCACTTGTTCATGAACTCTATTTGGATCAACGAACCCAATGTCAAAAGGGCCTCCTTTCATGCATTCCATAACCTTTTTCCTGCATAATATTATATACATATATGGTGAGCATATATATACATGCAATTAATGAATTGAATGAGCTGAGATAGAAATTACAGAAATAGTACTTACACACAATAAAGGCTGATGGCAGCTTTGTCGAGTTCCTTCTGATTGAATAGAAAATGCAAGTTGAAGCTGATCTCGTCGTCTCCGCACAAGAAAATCTGATCTCTTATATGCACCGTGATCCATTCTTCCTTTCTCGTCTTGCAGAAATCAAGGTACCACTTATGCATGTAGGGTTTCGTAGCATGGAAAACAAAAATTTTCTATCGCATACAAACAAACAAGCCAAGATATATCTACTAAATTGTAGCAACGATTCGATGGAATAACTCACCCTCGAAGATTCCATAGTGTTTAACGAGAGCAGATTCTCGTGGGTGATGCAGTCGTACTCTTCCCGATCTCAAGATCGTGTAGACGATCCTTCCGGCGTTGCGTTCCGGCAGCGCTCCCACAGTCAGTCACACGTTCGGTACTCGACGAAGACCTTCCTCTCCCTTGTTCCAGCAGGCAGCGGAGGTTGTAGCACTCTCCTCACGATTCCGGCAGCACAACGTCGTGGTACCAGAAGTAGAGGGGAGATCTCACAGGGCTTCGCCTTAAGCCGGAGCGACTATGGTGGACTATGAGAGAGCTCCTCGGCGATTTAGGGTTTTAGACACACCAAGGAGGAGGGTCTAGGGCCGGAGGATAGGGCTTGGGACTTGCCCAAGTCGGCGGCTAGGGGAGCCCTAGGTGGCGGCGGCGGCAACAGGAGGTGGCGGCGCCGGGCTAGGGTTTTGGGGTGGAGAACTTGTGTACTAGGAGGGGCAGCCCTGCCCCTCCCTTTATAGGTGGGAGGCGCCGGACAAGGGGAGGGAGTCCCTCCCCAACTCGGATCCCTAGTGGGCCGGCGGTGGAGGAGGAACTCCTCCCCAACTCGGTTTCCCACTTTCCCACCACTTCCCAAAATAGCCGTTTGACTTTTCAAACTAGGATTTGATTAAACCCTTTATTTTGTTCAGCGATGACACCTAGTACATGATGCAATCATTCCAACTTGTAATGACACATCCATGTACCCTTCCCCTCCGGAGTGCCGGACATTCCGGAACCTTCTAGAACATTCGTGATGAAAACACCGGAACCATTCTCCAACCCCGAAACAGGACTTTACTTATATGAATCTTATTCTCCGGATCTCCTCGTGATATCCCGGTTCCCATCCGAGACTCCGAACAACATTCGGTCTCTTACTCATCATTCCATAACTACTCAAACAACGTCGAATCCTTAAGTGTGTCTCCCTACGATTCGTGAATTATGCAGACATGATCGAGACACTTCTCCGAACAATAACCAATAGAGGATTCTGGAAATTCATATAGCTCCCACATATTTCTACGATTACTTTGCGATCGAATGAACCACTTACATACGATACCAATTTCCCTTTGTCTCACGATAGTTTACTTAGCCGAGGTTATGATCGTCGGTATCTCTACATACCTAGTTCAACCTCGTTACTGATAAGTACTCTTTTCTCGTTCCCGTGATATGTGATCCCTTGTGAGCCAGTCACATGCTTGCAAGCTAATTGGATGTCATTTCACCGAGAGGGCCCAGAGTATATCTATCCGTCATATGGATGGACAAATCCCACTCTTGATCCATGTGTCTCAACCAATACTTTCCGAACACTCAATTCCACCTTTATAGCCACCCAGTTACGGTGTGGTGTTTGATGTCATCAAAGCATCCTTCCGATAAAGATGATAAGCATGATCTCATGATTGAAGGAATTAGGTTACTATGTATCAGAAAGCATATAGCAATTGAACTATTTAAAATGACTTGATCTTTATGCTACACTTATCTATAGGAGTATGTCCATCATACCATTCTCCTAATGATATGATCTTGTTGTTAATAAAATATCAATGTTCATGATAGGGAAACCATAATCATCTATTAACCAACAAGCTAGTATAATGAAGTGGCTTTACTAGGGACTCTATTTCAGTTTACAAATCACACAAGTATTAATGTTTCCTTGTTAATACTATTATAGCATGAATGTAAACATTTATCATAAACACAAAGATATAATAATAACTACATTTATTATTGCCTCTAGGGCATATCTCCAACAGTCTCCCACTTGCACTAGAGTCATCTAATCTAGATTACATGGTAATATACCGAACACCCATGGCAGTTTGGTGTTGGTCATGGTTTGCCCTCGGGAGAGGTTTAGTCAACGGATCCGCCACATTCAGATCTGTGTGTACTTTGCAAATCTTTATGTCCCCATCTTGGACATGTTCTCGAATAGCGTGAAAACATAGCTTGATATGCTTTAGCTTCTTGTGTGACCTTGGTTCTTGCGCATTGGCTATGGCGCCCATGTTATCACAATAGATAGACATTGGGTCCAGCGCACTTGGAACCACACCGAGCTCTATAATGAACTCTTTCATCCATATCGCTTCTTGTGAAGCCTCCGAAGCAGCCATGTATTCCGATTCAGTTGAAGATCTCGCCACAACGCTTTGCTTTGCACTCCTCCAGCTAACTGTTGCACCATTCAAAATAAATATGTATCCAGATTGTGATTTAGAATCATCCGGATTGGTGTTCCAACTAGCATCAGTGTAACCATTAACAACGAGCTGTTCACCACCTCCATAAGAAAGAACCATATCCTTAGTTCTTCTCAAGTACTTAAGGATGTTTTTGACCGCTGTCCAATGATCCACTCCTGGATCACTTTGATATCTGCTCGTCAAACTAACAGCATATGCAATGTCGGGTCTAGTACATAGCATGGCATACATTAGAGATCCTATGGCTGAGGCAAAGGGAGTCTTACTCATCCTTTCTCTATCTTCTGCTGATGTCGGACTTTGAGTTTTACTCAAGGTCGTATTGGGCAACATGAGCAAGAACCCTTTCTTGCTATCTTCCATTCCAAACCTCTTTAGAACTTTGTCCAAATATGTACTTTGTGACAATGATATTAGGCGTCTCGATCTATCTCTATAAATCTTTATGCCTAATATGTAAGCTGCTTCGCCAAGATCCTTCATTGAAAAACTATTATTCAAATATTCCTTGACACTATTAAGAAGGTCTACATCATTCCCAATCAATAATATGTCATCTACATATAGTATTAAGAATGCTATAGAGCTCCCACTCACTTTCTTGTAAATACAAGCTTCTCCATAAGTTTGTATAAAACCAAAACTTTTGATCACCTTATCAAAACGTTGATTCCAACTTCGGGATGCTTGCTTCAATCCATAGATGGACCGTTGAAGTTTGCATACCTTGTTAGCATCTTTAGGATCGACAAAACCTTTGGGTTGCATCATATACAACTCTTCATCTATATCTCCATTGAGGAATGTTGTTTTGACATCCATCTGCCATATCTCATAATCATAATATGCAGCGATTGCTAACATAATCCTCATAGACTTTAGCTTCGCTACTGGTGAGAAAGTCTCATCGTAGTCAACTCCTTGAATTTGTCGAAACCCTTTTGCGACAAGTCGAGCTTTATAGACAGTAACATTACCATCAGCATCTGTTTTCTTCTTGAAAATCCATTTGTTCTGGACAGCCTTCCGGCCATCCGGTAAGTCCACCAAAGTCCATACTTGGTTTTCATACATGGATCCAATCTCGGATTTCATGGATTCTTGCCATTTATTGGAATCTGGGCTCATCATTGCTTCCTCATATGTCGCAGGGTCATCGGTGTTGTCCACCAACATGACACTCATAACGGGATCATACCAATCAGGAGTGGTACGAGTTCTCATTGACCTGCGAGGCTCTGTAGCAACTACAACCGAAGTTTCATGATCATCATCATTAGCTTCCTCTCTTATTGGTGTAGGCGCCACAGGAACTACTTCCGGTGCTGCGCTACTCGCAAGTTCGAGAGAAGGTTCGACAACCTCGTCGAGTTCTACTTTCCTTCCAGTCACTTCTTTCGAGAGAAATTCCTTCTCTAGAAAGGATCCATTCTTGGCAACGAAGATTTTGCCTTCGGATCTATGATAGAAGGTATACCCAATAGTTTCCTTCGGGTATACTATGAAGACGCATTTTTCCGCTTTGGGTTCAAGCTTGTCCGGCTGTAACTTCTTTACATAGGCTTCGCATCCCCAAACTTTAAGGAACGACAATTTAGGTTTCTTCCCAAACCATAATTCATACGGTGTCGTTTCAACGGATTTAGATGGTGCCCTATTTAAAGTGAATGCGGCTGTTTCTAATGCATAACCCCAAAATGATAGCGGTAAATCTGTAAGTGAGATCATAGAACGAACCATATCTAAGAGAGTTCGATTACGACGTTCGGACACACCATTACGCTGTGGTGTTCCCGGCGGTGTCAATTGTGAAAGTATTCCGCATTTCTTTAAATGCTCGCCAAACTCGTAACTTAGATATTCACCTCCACGATGAGAACGTAGAAATTCAATCTACTCGTTACGTTGATTCTCTACCTCACTTTGAAACTCCAAAAGTTTCGGACTTATGTTTCATGAAATAGATATACCCATATCTACTCAAGTCATCCGTGAAGGTAAGAACATAACGATAACCACCGCGCGATGCTACACTCATTGGACCACACACATCGGTATGTATGATTTCCAATAATCCCGTAGCTCGCTCCATCATACCAGAAAATGGAGTCTTAGTCATTTTACCCATCAGACATGCTTCGCATCTTTCAAGTGATTCGAAATCAAGTGATTCAAGAAGTCCATCGGAATGGAGTTTCTTCATACGCTTCACTCCAATGTGACCAAGACGACAGTGCCACATATAGGTCGAGTTATCGCTCGATTTCAAACGTTTAGCCTCAATGTTATTGATATGTGTATTTCCACTATCGAGATTCAATAAGAATAGACCATCTATCAAAGGTGCATGTACATAAAACATATTACTCATATAAATCGAACAACCATTATTCTCGGATTTAAACAAGTAACCGTCTCGCAATAAACAAGATCTCGATATAATTTTCATGCTTAACGCAGGCACCAAATAACAATTATTTAAGTATAAAACTAATCCCGATGGTAGATGAAGGGGTAGCGTGCCGACCGCGATCACATCAACCTTTGATCCGTTTCCCACGCGCATCGTCACCTCGTTCTTTGCTAGCTTTCGTTTATTCTGCAGCACCTGGTTCGAGTTACAAATATGAGCAACCGAACCATTATCAAATACCCAGGCACTACTACGAGTGCTAGTGAGATACACATCAATAACATGTATATTGGATATACCTTTATTCTTGATGTTGCCGTTCTTCAAATCCGCCAAGTACTTTGGGCAATTCCGCTTCCAGTGACCTTCTCCCTTGTAGTAAAAGCACTTAGTATCAGGCTTAGGTCCAGCCTTGGTCTTCTTCGTCAGCGCGGTAACTTTATTACCACCCTTCTTGAAGTGTCCCTTTTGCTTAGACTTGCCTTTCTTGAATTTGGTGGTCTTATTGACCAACAACACTTGGTGCTCTTTCTTGATCTCCACTTCTGCAGATTTCAACATGGCAAAGAGTTCTGGTAACTGCTTGTTCATGTTTTGCATATTGTAGTTCATCACAAAGTTCTTGTAACTTGGTGGTAGTGATTGGAGGACACGATAAATCCCCAAAGCATTAGGAATCACTATACCCAAGCTTTGAAGTTTGTTTGCGTGCCCAGACATCTTAAGCACATGCTCACTGACGGAGCTGCCCTCTTCCATCTTGCAGTTAAAGAACTTTTCAGAGGCCTCATAGCTCTCAATTGCCGCATGAGTCTCAAAGATCAATTTGAGATCACGGACAATATCATGTGGGTCTGAATTCTCAAACCTTTTCTGAAGCTCCGATTCTAAACCATACAAGATAGCACACTGAACTGTGGAGTACTGAGTCTTCCGAGCGAGGTAAACATTCTTTACTTCATCGGTAGCATCAGCTGCAGGCGGGTCACCTAGCGGTGCATCCAGCACATAGGTCAAATTACCAGCTGTGAGGACAATCCTCAAATTGCGGAACCAATCCGCGAAGTTTCTTCCATTGTTTTTCAACTTTTCTTTCTCTAGGAACGCATTAAAATTGATCGTAGGGGCTGCCATTGATCTACAACATATTTGCAATAGTTTAGACTAAGTTTATGACAAATTGAGTTCTAATTAATACTTAAATTAATCTAGGTGAACTCCCACTCAAAACAATATCCCTCACATTGTTTTAGTGATCACACGAACCAAATCCACCACATCAAAACCGATCATCACGAGAGTTGATGTAGCTTCAATGGCGAACAATCGACATGTTCATCATATCTACTATATGACTCATGTTTTACCTTTCGGTGATCCGTGTTCCGAGACCATGTCTGTACATGCTAGGCTCGTCAAGATCAAACCTTAGCTTTCGCATGAGCAAATCTGGCTTGCTCACATTGTATACACTTGCGGAATCTAACACACCCGATTATCACGTGGTGCTTCGAAACAACAAGCTTTAGCAACGGTGCTAACTAAGGGTGAACACTTTATGACTTGAAATTCATGTGCATGAGGGATCATCTTATAATGCTACCGTTGTTAACTAAGCAATACAAGATGCATAAAGGATTAACATCACATGCAATTCATAATATGTGATATGATATGGACTTTCTTCTTTGTGCTTCCGATCTCCATCTTCAAGCACGAACATGATCTCCATCATCACCGGCATTGCATCAAGGTCAATGACGCTTCTCCATGGTTGTCGTCCACCGGCTTCAACTATTACAACTACTTGGAATAGACACGCGGGTCTTAACAAAATTAAAGACAACCATATGGCTCCTGCCGGTTGCCAACTTACAATAAGGAACATTACGTGGTTTGGGGCTTTCAATAAGTGTCGTTCTAACTTACGAACAAGAACCACAACATTGATACTAGTTTTGTCAACCACCCGTTGTAAATTGGATCTTAACTATGTTGGGAGAAACAGGCACCCGCAAAGCCACTTATGCAATACAAGTTGCATGTCAAGCGTGGAGCAAGTCTCATGAACGATGTCATGTAAGGTTAGCCCGGGCCGCTTCATCCCACCATCCCGCAAGATGCAAAGTACACAAGAAGCAATCGACAATAAAGCATCAACGCCCACAATGACCATTGTGTTCTACTCGTGCAACAGATCTACATATAGACACGGCTCTGATACCACTGTAAGGTTTCGTAGCATGGAAAACAAAAAATTTCTATCGCATACAAACAAACAAGCCAAGATCTATCTACTAGATTGTAGCAACGAGTCGATGGAATAAATCACCCTCGTAGATTCCAAAGTGTTTAACGAGAGCAGGTTCTTGTGGGTGATGTAGTCGTACTCTTCCCGATCTCAAGATCGCGTAGACGATCCTTCCGGCGCTGCGTTCCGGCAGCGCTCCCGCAGTCGGTCACACGTTCGGTACTCGACGAAGACCTTCCTCTCCCTTGTTCCAGCAGACAGCAGAGGTTGTAGCACTCTCCTCGCGATTCCGGCAGCACAATGGCGTGGTACCGGAAGTAGAGGGGAGATCTCGCAGGGCTTCGCCTTAAGCCGGAGCGAGTATAGTGGACTATGAGAGAGCCCTCAGTGTTCTAGGGTTTTAGACACACCAAGGAGGAGGGTCTAGGGCCGGCGGCTAGAGCTTGGGACTTGCCCAAGTCGGCGGCTAGGGGAGCCCTAGGTGGCGGCGGCAACAGGAGGTGGCGGCGCCGGGCTAGGGTTTTAGGGTGGAGAACTTGTGTACTAGGAGGGGCAGCCCTGCCCCTCCCTTTATAGGTGGGAGGCGCCGGCCAAGGGGAGGGAATCCCTCCCCAACTCGGATCCCTAGTGGGTCGGCGGTGGAGGAGGAACTCCTCCCCAACTCGGTTTCCCACCACTTCCCAAAATAGCCGTTTGACTTTTCAAATTGGCGTTTGACTTTTCAAACAAGGATTTGATTAAACCCTTTATTTTGTTCAGCGATGACACCTAGTACATGATGCAATCATTCCAACTTGTAATGACACATCCATGTACCCTTCCCCTCCGGAGTGCCGGACATTCCGGAACCTTCTAGAACATTCTCGATGAAAACACCGGAACCATTCTCCAACCCCGAAACAGGACTTTCCTTATATGAATCTTATTCTCCGGATCTCCTCGTGATATCCCGGATCCCATCCGAGACTCCGAACAACATTCGGTCTCTTACTCATCATTCCATAACTACTCAAACAACGTCGAATCCTTAAGTGTGTCTCCCTACGGTTCGTGAATTATGCGGACATGATCGAGACACTTCTCCGAACAATAACCAATAGAGGAATCTGGAAATTCATATAGCTCCCACATATTTCTACGATTACTTTGCGATCGAATGAACCACTTACATACGATACCAATTTCCCTTTGTCTCACGATAGTTTACTTATCCGAGGTTATGATCGTCGGTATCTCTGCATACCTAGTTCAACCTCGTTACTGATAAGTACTCTTTTCTCGTTCCCATGATATGTGATCCCTTGTGATCCAGTCACATGCTTGCAAGCTAATTGGATGACATTTCACCGAGAGGGCCCAGAGTATATCTATCCGTCATATGGATGGACAAATCCCACTCTTGATCCATGTGTCTCAACCAATACTTTCCGAACACTCAATGCCACCTTTATAGCCACCCAGTTACGGTGTGGTGTTTGATGTCATCAAAGCATCCTTCCGATAAAGGTGATAAGCATGATCTCATGGTCGAAGGAATTAGGTTACTATGTATTAGAAAGCATATAGCAATTGAACTATTTAAAATGACTTGATCTTTATGCTACGCTTATCTATAGGAGTATGTCCATCATACCATTCTCCTAATGATATGATCTTGTTGTTAATAACATCTCAATGTTCATGATAGGGAAACCACAATCATCTATTAACCAACAAGCTAGTATAATGAAGAGGCTTTACTAGGGACTCTATTTCAGTTTACAAATCACACAAGTATTAATGTTTCCTTGTTAATACTATTATAGCATGAATGTAAACATTTATCATAAACACAAAGATATAATAATAACTACATTTATTATTGCCTCTAGGGCATATCTCCAACAATGCAATCTTCGCATCTTTGTTGGTAGATTCTTGAGCTCCTCTTTCTTGACGAGATTCTTCACATACTTCCATGGTTGTATGGGGTTGGCATCGCATTTGGGAAAGTTGTCTCCCATGATGTTCAAGTTGCAATATAAGTCATCCCCATCTCATTGGCCTTTCTTTGTAGCTCTGCCTCGTAATCATTTACAGGAGGAGCTATCCGTGTGTCGAACACTTGGAGCGGGGCACACGATTGGTTTTCCTGCTCTCCGAGCATGGGAACTATTTTCTGGGGTGTCGCACGACTGCTACTTTCAGACTCCCTCCGCCTTGCATCCCCCTTCATAATCTGGCGCTCGTAGTCCGGCACAAGTGGGGTTTCAGGTTTCAAAAGATTATTGTAAAACTTCTCCACCACCGCCGGATCTAGTTTCTCCGTTGGCTCGGCCCTTCTAGGTGCAAAGAATTTCTTGACCTCTTCTTCCGAGATCCTCTTGGTCTCCTTGTCGCTGCGATTCCACAGTAATACCGGCAATGGCTTGGCGGAAGGCTGCGAGACGTGGTTTCTTGAACTCTTTGGCGTTGGGTTTCCTGCGGATTTCTTCGTGGCAGTGCTAGTGATGCTCTTCGTGGCAGTGCTCTTCCGCTTACGCTGATGCACAGGAGATGGCTGAAGCACCGGAGATGGCTGGCGCGCGGGAGATGGCTGGCGCACCGAAGATGGCTCACGCGCAGGAGAAGGATGGCGCGCCGGAGATGGTCGTCGCGCAGGAGATGGCTGAAGCACCGGAGACGATAAGGGAGTATTCTGATGACTTGGAGACGGCTTTGGCGGCTCAGACTGCTGATGCTACGGAGACGACGGGGGTGCCAGTGGCCTCCAATTTGGAAGCACGATATGTTCCTTCTTCCAAAGAATGGTTGTTTTCACTGCAATTTTGAGTTGAGTTTCCCCTTCACCTGTAGCATGGTCAAGTTGTGCTTCCTCATATTCCTTCAAAACCTCATCCACCCCGACAATAGCATAGCCATCTGGAATCGGTTAGCAGTGGTAAGTTCAGCGTGTTCGCTCTTCGTGAAGGTAAGGCATAGCCGACCGCCACCTTAATGGATAAGCCCATTAATCTCACATGCATCTCAGCGTGTTCTCTCTTCGTTATCTCATCCACGGGGTATCGAGGACCCGCCATTTCAAGCGTGGGCTGCACTTTCTCCGTGGAAGCCGCGCTTCTTTTCCGTGTAGAGTCTGGCCCGCCGGCAACTTCCAATGCAGGATCTTCGTGCCACTGAGATGGCCTGGTAGCTTGCTGGCACTTTTGTTCATTCACTTGCGCCTGCAGCGCCACAAGTGCATGTTCTATCTATGTCATCCGGTCTGTACGCTCTTTTTATTTTCTGTCGCGCCATCCGTAAGAGTCGCCCCACTCGGCAAACCCATCCTTCCACGTCATACCCCCTGTGCCTCGTGCAAGTCTACGGTGTTCTTTTTTACCGATGGCGCGTGTCAGCTGGTCATTCTCTCTGTCGGGATGGAAGGTACTGGCGGCTGTTTCCTCGTATGCCGTGATGAGTTCAGTGATGGGTTTGGCAAGGATTGTTGGGAAGATACACAATCCCGTTTCTGGGTCCAACCTTGCCCCGATTCCGTAGAACCAAGTCTTTGCACGTAGGTCCCACCCATGTGTCTAGGGTGTGATCCCTCTAGCGCGCAGGGCCTTCTCAACTTCCTCCCACTTAGGCCTCTGAGATATGTAGCCACCTGACCCCGTCCTCTGGTGATATTCCTTCTTCTGGGCATTTAGCGTATTGGTTTCTGACCTCTTTGTAGCTATAGCATCTTCCTTGTACGCCACAAATTCGGGCCAGTGAGGTCTTATCTTCGCATAATATGCGTTTTCGAAATCCGGAGTCTCGCGAGCTTTGAGAAATTTGTTCAATTTTGTCTTCCAGTTGCGGAAAGCGTCAGCCATCTTCTTTAGAGTCCACTCTTTGACCTTTTCCTTTATAACCGGTTTATTTTCATCCTCCTCTAGCGGTAGGGTGAAATTTACCAACATCGAAGTCCAAAGCGTTTCTTTGGATCTTTCATCGACAAAGGTACCGTTGCCCTTCTTTGGCTTATTTCAATATTCAATTATGATTGGGATTTGATCCCTAACAAGAACTCCAGCTAGACGTATAAATTTGTTTGCGGACTTCTTGGGCTCCATCGGCCTGCCATCAACACGGACTGCTTTGATCATGAACTTTGCACGATCTTTCAACCGATGGCTCGCGCCTCACTTGCTCGTTTTCATAGAAGAAGATTGTTGCTGGCTGGTCGATCTAGATGGCTAAAAGAAGAAAGAAGTGTTAATTAATACATGTACATATATATACAAATCAATTGGTGCAAGTCAGCAAAGACTTAATCCATGCATGTACCTCGATGGACTTTGTAATCACTAAAGTGCGTTCACCGGAGTCATCATCTTCTCCATGACTACTTGAGCTGTCATCATGTCCCTCCAAGTTTAGATATTGTGAGGTGTCCTCGTGGATCATGTTCTCCATTATTTCTTCATCTTCAAGGTTTCTACTGAGTGGATCCATAGTTTCTAAAACAATAATATTATCTAGAGTAAGAGAGTAAACATTCAAGTGGACTTGGATTCATACACAAATATACATATTATTCATACAAAAATACACAAATAAATACACAAATGAAATTAAAACCCTAAGCATGCTTGATCATTTTAAACAAGGTCCGAGGGGTCCAAACCCTATTTTGGAGAAATCCCGGATGCATATGAGAGGGTTCATTATGTTCTTCTAATTAAACTTGTCATGTAAGTTTATTAGCAATACATGATTATATCTTAAATAGATAGTTCTCATTTTTTTGAACATTTTGATATATTATTTGTATTTTTCTGACTTATAAATAATTAGTTATTGAATTTACAAGATTTAAACATTTTCTAGAATTATTAAACCACTTATTACCCAGCCTGACGTCAGCACACCCTGTACCTAACCCCTTTCTCACTAAAACAGGGGCTAGCCACAGTGGCTGACGCGTGGGACCGGAACCACGTCACAGCCACACAGGAGCCACGCGGGCTCGCCGGAGGGGCTGCAGACGGCGGCGGCTGGTGGCGCTGGAGAGCGACCTAGGGCGCGCGAGCAAGCGCGTTCTACTCAGCGCGATGCGGCCTACCTAAAACGTGCGGCGCTGCTACCTAGGGGGCACCGGAGCGATGGCAACAACGACGGCCAGGCGCTTGCAGAGCAGCGAGGCGACGACAGCTCCGAGTGAGAGGGAGTGAGCGGAGGGGCGGGTGAGCACCGGGGGCTCACCGTGAGTCTACCAGAGGGATCCGCGAGGCTGGGCGTGGTTGGAAACGGCGACGATGGCGACATTGGTGGTCGTCGGAATAACATAATTTTATTACATCTTACATAGCTCATTTGGCTATTACATTACATTGCAGCGGAATAACTATAAGCATGGGTCCTTCATCTTCAAAGTTCCACAGGCAGATGTTGGTTGTAGACTTTGTAATCCTAAACAATCAATCTTCACTAAAATCAATCAAACCTGCAACATACAAGTTACAGCCACAAAGGGTCAATACATTTGAATTGTATTGGCAAGTGATACTATGATAGTATGGTGGAGTCTATCATCTATATGCATTTGGCTAAGTGGAGTTGAGGCTTGCATTGCTCAAAATAGATTTTTCCTTAACATTTGAAAATACTAAGTTTTTGCTTGACAAAATCATTTTTCTCAATCAAAGATTGAAGATCCTTTCCAAGGCATCTACCAACCAAAGATTGAAGACTTCAAACAACCCTTGTTCAAACCACAAGATTTTAACTTAAAAAATTTGAATGATGAGATTCTTGATTGCTTCCATGTCTTGATGCTCAAATTGTCCTTTACCAGGGACATGGCTAAGTACTTAGGTTTTACACTCTGCAGAGGTGGTGCACTTTCCCCACAAGACTTGGTTTCCCAAGACAAGATCTTTCAGAAGCCTTCCCTTAGACCAAAATGGACGCGCTCCAACCTATCAAACACTACCACCCACTCTCCATATGGCTAAGTTCTTGCAACCTATATGATCATGGCAGAGCCCATATTGCCAAGTGGTTGCACTTGAAGCTTCTCAACATTTGACATCTCAAATCCCTTTGTTCCTGGGTGGCCTACCACAAGTGAGATACACAAGGTCAACCATAAACATGGGCCTTGTGAACCACTCAACCAAAAACCACCAAGCAAGCCCATTCCACCCAGGGAATTCATTAACTTAGTTGTTTTATTAAACAAAAATAAGTCCTCAGACTTAGAGATTTTTCCATAGTGTGAATATATTTTCCACCCATGTTTTCTATTAGCTAGGCTAAGCTTGATAGTAATAGGAATCTTAACTTAGGAAAATCCTACTAAGGATTCATCTACTAGGTTTTACTATAGCGAGGTCTATACTTAGCAAAATCCATGCAAGTATACTTAGCAAAACCACTAATGCATAGTGAAAGTAATGGGATAGAAAGTATGAAGCATCACTTGCCTTTTTGGTAGGGAATGGTGGTTCACTCCTTGATCTTGCTAGTCTCACACTTCACTACAAGTCAATCAAGCAAACACAATTTCAATTCACATTCCAAACCAAAGTCAAACAAACAATTTTTTTTACACACAAAGTAATGGAATCTAAGTCATGCATAAGCATGCAAAGGTTGGTTCTATTGCAATGATGGTCTCCACTAGGCTTCTAAACTTTGTAAGTTCCAATTTGGTCATTTTCCAAAATGGCAAAGTCATTAGTTAGAGGGTTTTGCCCAAAAACTATTTTAAAATCCATTCAAAATTTTATGTGGTGAAAATGTTTTTATCAAAATAAAACTTTTAAGTTTTTCACCAAATGAGTTGCTATTGCAAAACTTGGTGTTTTTGGGTCAGTAGGTTTGGTCCAAACTATTTTCTCAAAGTTTTCTTTCTAAAAACATTTCCATAATAAACTTAATAATTTTATTTGACTAGAAATTGGCTAAGTCAAATAATCCAACCTAAATTTTACAAAAATCATTTTTAACACCAAGGGCTGGTTCCTAGGGCCAGTAAGGTCACATCAAACCATTTTGCAAAAGTTTTAACCCTAAATTCAATTTTAAACAATTTTTCTAGTCTAAACATGCTCACAAAAGAATCTACAAAAACAAGCAAACTAACAGATACTATTGGATAAACCAAGGGCATGGTTGGCTAGGTCTTGTTCTCCTGAATCCATTTATATAAAACTTGTAATTTTTGGACGTGTGGTTTGAAAGTTACAGAGGTTTGAAAATGGCATTTAAATCTGGTTTCTAAATTCTATTTCAGATAGTCTGGTGCCACGCGTCATGTTTTAATTCGCCGGTACCGGTTCGCGTGGATCGACCAACGTGGGCCGCTGGATCTAAAGTAATCTTACGGCGCAGATGCTCTCATACCCCTTCAATAAGTGACTCTATCCTAGCCAATGGATCTGCATCTAACGGTCCCTATTGCTTGGCCAAATAGCAGCGGCGCTGGCGGCGGCGTCTGGTGGTGGAGCGACCATACGGTGGCGGCGCCGGTGAAATAGGAAGCGAGGAAGGAAAAGGGGATGCTCACCGAGTTCGCAGAACACTGCTGATGCTCAACGTGCTTTTGGTTGGTGGAGGGGCGCACGAGGACGGGCAGGATTCCTCGCCGGAGTTGGTTCTGGCGACGGACGCACGCGGTCGAGGTCGAGGACGACGCTGTGGTCCATGAGAAGACAAACGGAGGACTGGGTTAGCTGCGCAAGGCCATGGCAAAGATGCTTGCGTGATCAGGAAGATGCGGGGCGGTCAGTGCTTACCGGGAAGGTCGTCGGAGAGGTGGCTGACGCGGCGGCGTTCGAAAGCTTGATGTAGCCGACGCTATGGGGCACCCGCGGTTGAGAGGAGGGTGCTGGGAGATGCGTCTGGGAGTGGGGAAGTTGTCAGCGTGCTCAGGGAGGCTCGGGGTGGTGTGTGCTGGACGGATTTTGGGAAGAAAGCTCGTCGGAGTAGTGTGCTTGCCACGAACAATCCGAGCAGCCTGGTGGCGAAGAGAGGTTGGCGTCTGAGGGGAACGGAGGAGAAGGCGCTGGCGTTTTATCCAGCATGGTTAAAGCGGGGTAAAGGCGCGGCGTTATGGCGAATTGAAGGCAGCAATGGCAGCGAGGTTTGGGGGAGGGAGGTCGCGCGGTGAGGACGATGAACAGAGGAAAGTGGGGCCATTGCGTCAGTGGGAAAAGGGAAGAGGGGGAGGTCCACTGGTCAGTCTCTGTGTGGGTCAGAAACTGAGTGCGAAACGTTTTTCTCCGGGGAGGGAAACTGGGCTGGTTACTGGGCCTGTTGGGCTGCTGGGTTGGGTCTGGTTCAAATCCATTTTTTTCTGTCTCTGACTTTTTCTTTTTCTATTTCCCAATTCTGTTTTGAATTTCAAATAATCAAACAACATCCAAATCAATTCAAACAATTCAAACAATTGCAATGAGATTTTGGTTCTGTTTATCAACAAAAACCAATCTCAAAATAAAATAATATTTTTATTCATTATTTAGGATCTATTTAATAATTAAATAAAATAGCCCTTTAGTTATTTAATCAAAATAGGGTTTGATTTATTTAATAAAATCTCCATTTGAAATCCAAATATTTTCAAAATCAATTAGTAGGTTTTATTTGGAAATAAAGAATATTTGGAAAACTTGTTTAAAACAAAATAACCTTTTATTTTAGGGTCCATTAATAATTGAATAAAATGGGCCTTAGTTATTAAATCAAATAGAGTTTGATTTTATTAATAAAATCTTTATTTGAAACCTAAATATTTTCAAAACCAAATCAGTAGGTTTTATTTGGGAAATATAGAATACTTGGAATTATTAAATCAAATAGGATTTGTTTTATTGAGATATTTATTTTGAAATCTAAAATAAAGCAAAAACACTTCAGTAGGTTTTATTTGTGAATATCAAATATTTGGAAAACTTATTTTAAACAATTTAATAAGTTTTGATGTTTCAATTAAGTTGGTAAAACCTTTTATAAAGTTGGATATTAAATCCTTATTAATTTATTTAAATCAACTTTTGCTATTTTTATTCAAAACAAAATGTTTTAAATCCAAAGCTTGGCCAAGGTTTAATTTGGCTTTATAAAATAATTTTTATTTAGGAATCCACCTTTCTTTTGAAAACTAAATCTTTTTACTTAAAGGATCCAAAATAGTAGTTCCAAAATATTTTATTTTCTTTTATCAAATGTTTACTCTTTTAAATTTCTTTAGAATTTTATTTGATCCAAATAGGTTTTGATTTTCCAATTGGATTAAAAAAGTTTCTTCTGGCCCTGAAAATCAAACAAAGTTTTATTTTATTCATTTATTTTCACATTACAAGATTTGGAAAATCTTGGGATGTGACAAGCTACCACCCTTAAAATAAATCTCGTCCCGAGATTTGGGGAGGCTAGGGTTACAAGTAGGTTCAAAACAACTAGGGTACTACCACCCTTAAAAATATTCAAACAAAAGTTACATATTATCCTTCTTGGGATCTTGGGAAAACTTCTTTAAGCAAACTTTTGCATGTGTCCTTGGTTTCCATACTTGACTCATGGGCCAAGGTTGAGTTTCTCCATAGGTTTGTTCAACTTGTTCTTCATCTTTTCTGTACAGTTGCTTGCATAATGTCCTGGATTCTTGCAGTTGAAACAATGGATGTCCTTGAGTTCTTTACGTGGCTCTTGTGGACAAGTTGCTACATAGTGGCCTAGCTCTCTGCAATTGTTGCAAACTACTTGGCTAATCTCTTTATTCTTCGGGTTCTTTGGGCATTCACCAGAATAGTGTCCCATTTCCTTACACTGATGACATTGCACATGGCTTTTGTCAATCTTTTGCTTCTTGGGTTTCTTTGATCCTTTGAATTGGGTTGTCTTGTTTGGAGGTATAAGTGGTCCTTTTCCTTTGCCATCAACATTCTTGGCATACTTGGATTCTTCTTGTTTCCTTTGTTCAACAATGGCATAAATGGGGCATTGGATAGGGGCATGGTCATTTACTTCACAAAGGTAACAAGTAGCTTGAGAGGTGGGACATTGTCCAACAGGATGATTTTCTTCATAGTTAGGGCATTGACCTTCATGCTCCTTGGAAGTATGATCCTTGTCTCCACAAATAATGCAAGCTAGTGCTCCATCTAGAACAATATTCTTGTTATCCTTGTTATCATAAACTCTTTTGGGATAGCTTTCTTCCATGCTGATCATTTGATTAGTCACCTTAAGCATCAGTTGGGATTGTTCCTCCAAATTTTTTTGCAGTGCTGGATCTTTATCACTATTGTTGGCTATGAACAGGGCTGTCAGTTGGTTTAACTGGTTCTGGGTTGCTATGAGCTCTTTCATGCTGTCCTCTTGGTTGGTGTTGGTGTCATCAACCTTGGATTCTTTTGGAGTAGTCATCTGTTTGGGTTGAATGGATTAGAATAGGCAAGATATTTATAAGGGAAAATTTTCTAATCACACACATCACAATTCACACAAGCAATGTGCATGCAATCACAAACAAACATTTCACTCAAACAACAAAGTTCAAGCACATTTTAGGCAACAAAATATTTTTGTTACACCACATAAGTTGGTGGGTTTGACTTAACTAAAATATGGTGGTCCATCTATATGGTTCACTTGTGATCTTTCCTTCCTTCATGATTCTTCTTACATGAGATCATTGTTCCCTTGAGAAAAACTCTTGGTTGTAATACTTCAAATGATGTAGGCTCCTTCTAACTTTTGCATTCCCTTAGTCTCTAAATCTTGAGCAAGATTTCCTTGTCTCACTTGTAGTCCTTAGTGGTATCCAAGTTGGAAGTCCTTGGTGAATATGCTGAAGATGTTGAAGTCATTACAGTTGAAGATGTTGAAGAAGTCCTTTGCACATGGTGAAGTCTTTGGCCATGGGGTAGGTTTTTCCATCAAGTTGAAATAGAAGAGATGTAGAGTCAAAACCAAAATGGTTAAGGAAAGAGTTTACAAGTGTTTTTGTAAATAAGTTTTGGAACAAGAACAACTCCAATTTTCTAAGGGTTTTTGTCCAATCCTAGGTTTACAAATCCTACAGGCAACACAATGCTCTGATACCATCTGTAGGGTTCCCAATCTTAGATAAGATAGAGCCCCCTGTGTTTACAATGCTAGTCCCTGGATCAATAGCTAGCATCCACAGTTAAGATGTAATATCAAGAAACAAAGGTCATAATATAACTTTATAACCAGGAATAACATAATTTTATTACATCTTACATAGCTCATTTGGCTATTACATTACATTGCAGCGGAATAACTATAAGCATGGGTCCTTCATCTTCAAAGTGCCACAGGCAGATGTTGGTTGTAGACTTTGTAATCCTAAACAATCAATCTTCACTAAAATCAATCAAACCTGCAACATACAAGTTACAGCCACAAAGGGTCAATACATTTGAATTGTATTGGCAAGTGATACTATGATAGTATGGTGGAGTCTATCATCTATATGCATTTGGCTAAGTGGAGTTGAGGCTTGCATTGCTCAAAATAGATTTTTCCTTAACATTTGAAAATACTAAGTTTTTGCTTGACAAAATCATTTTTCTCAATCAAAGATTGAAGATCCTTTCCAAGGCATCTACCAACCAAAGATTGAAGACTTCAAACAACCCTTGTTCAAACCACAAGATTTTAACTTAGAAAATTTGAATGATGAGATTCTTGATTGCTTCCATGTCTTGATGCTCAAATTGTCCTTTACCAGGGACATGGCTAAGTACTTAGGTTTTACACTCTGCAGATGTGGTGCACTTTCCCCACAAGACTTGGTTTCCCAAGACAAGATCTTTCAGAAGCCTTCCCTTAGACCAAAATGGACGCGCTCCAACCTATCAAACACTACCACCCACTCTCCATATGGCTAAGTTCTTGCAACCTATATGATCATGGCAGAGCCCATATTGCCAAGTGGTTGCACTTGAAGCTTCTCAACATTTGACATCTCAAATCCCTTTGTTCCTGGGTGGCCTACCACAAGTGAGATACACAAGGTCAACCATAAACATGGGCCTTGTGAACCACTCAACCAAAAACCACCAAGAAAGCCCATTCCACCCAGGGAATTCATTAACTTAGTTGTTTTATTAAACAAAAACATAAGTCCTCAGACTTAGAGATTTTTCCATAGTGTGAATATATTTTCCACCCATGTTTTCTATTAGCTAGGCTAAGCTTGATAGTAATAGGAATCTTAACTTAGGAAAATCCTACTAAGGATTCATCTACTAGGTTTTACTATAGCAAGGTCTATACTTAGCAAAATCCATGCAAGTATACTTAGCAAAACCACTAATGCATAGTGAAAGTAATGGGATAGAAAGTATGAAGCATCACTTGCCTTTTTGGTAGGGAATGGTGGTTCACTCCTTGATCTTGCTAGTCTCACACTTCACTACAAGTCAATCAAGCAAACACAATTTCAATTCACATTACAAACCAAAGTCAAACAAACAAATTTTTTTTTACACACAAAGTAATGGAATCTAAGTCATGCATAAGCATGCAAAGGTTGGTTCTATTGCAAGGATGGTCTCCACTAGGCTTGTAAACTTTGTAAGTTCCAATTTGGTCATTTACCAAAATGTCAAAGTCATTAGTTAGAGGGTTTTGCCCAAAAACTATTTTAAAATCCATTCCAAATTTTATGTGGTGAAAATGTTTTTATCAAAACAAAACTTTTAAGTTTTTCACCAAATGAGTTGCTATTGCAAAACTTGGTGTTTTTGGGTCAGTAGGTTTGGTCCAAACTATTTTCTCAAAGTTTTCTTTCTAAAAACATTTCCATAATAAACTTAATAATTTTATTTGACTAGAAATTGGCTAAGTCAAATAATCCAACCTAAATTTTACCAAAATCATTTTTAACACCAAGGGTTGGTTCCTAGGGTCAGTAAGGTCACATCAAACCATTTTGCAAAAGTTTTAACCCTAAATTCAATTTTAAAACATTTTTCTAGTCTAAACATGCTCACAAAAGAATCTACAAAAGCAAGCAAACTAACAGATACTATTGGCTAAACCAAGGGCATGGTTGGCTAGGTCTTGTTCTCCTGAATCCATTTATATAAAATTTGTAATTTTTGGACTTGTGGTTTGAAAGTTACAGAGGTTTGAAAATGGCATTTAAATCTGGTTTCTAAATTCTATTTCAGATAGTCTGGTGCCACGCGTCATGTTTTAATTTGCCGGTACCGGTTCACGTGGATCGACCAACGTGGGCCGCTGGATCTAAAGTAATCTTACGGCGCAGATGCTCTCATACCCCTTCGATAAGTGACTCTATCCTAGCCAATGGATCTGCATCTAACGGTCCCTATTGCTTGGCCAAATAGCAGCGGCGCTGGCGGCGGCGTCTGGTGGCGGAGCGACCATACGGTGGCGGCGCCGGTGAAATAGGAAGCGAGGAAGGAAAAGGGGATGCTCACCGAGTTTGCAGAACACTGCTGATGCTCAACGTGCTTTCGGTTGGTGGAGGGGCGCACGAGGACGGGCAGGATTCCTCGCCGGAGTTGGTTCTGGCGACGGACGCACGCGGTCGAGGTCGAGGACGACGCTGTGGTCCACGAGAAGACAAACGGAGGACTGGGTTAGCTGCGCAAGGCCATGGCAAAGATGCTTGCGTGATCGGGAAGATGCGGGGTGGTCAGTGCTTACCGAGGAGGTCGTCGGAGAGGTGGCAGACGCGGCGGCGTTCGAAAGATTGATGTAGCCGACGCTATGGGGCGCTCGCGGTTGAGAGGAGGGTGCTGGGAGATGCGTCTGGGAGTGGGGAAGTTGTCAGCGTGCTCAGGGAGGCTTGGGGTGGTGTGTGCTGGCCGGATTTTGGGAAGAAAGCTCGTCGGAGTAGTGTGCTTGCCACGAACAATCCGAGCAGCCTGGTGGCGAAGAGAGGTTGGCGTCTGAGGGGAACGGAGGAGAAGGCGCTGGCGTTTTATCGAGCATGGTTAAAGCGAGGTAAAGGCGCGGCGTTATGGCGAATTGAACGCGCGGATTGAAGGCAGCAACGACAGCGAGGTTTGGGGGAGGGAGGTCGCGCGGTGAGGACGATGAACAGAGGAAAGTGGGGCCGTTGCGTCAGTGGGAAAAGGGAAGAGGGAGAGGTCCACTGGTCAGTCTCTATGTGGGTCAGAAACTGAGTGCGAAACGTTTTTCTCCGGGGAGGGAAACTGGGCTGGTTACTAGGCCTGTTGGGCTGCTGGGTTGGGTCTGGTTCAAATCCATTTTTTTCTGTCTGCTGACTTTTTCTTTTTCTATTTCCCAATTCTGTTTTGAATTTCAAATAATCAAACAACATCCAAATCAATTCAAACAATTCAAATAATTGCAATGAGGTTTTGGTTCTGTTTATCAACAAAAACCAATCTCAAAATAAAATAATATTTTTATTCATTATTTAGGATCTATTTAATAATTAAATAAAATAGCCCTTTAGTTATTTAATCAAAATAGGGTTTGATTTATTTAATAAAATCTCCATTTGAAATCCAAATATTTTCAAAATCAATCAGTAGGTTTTATTTGGAAATAAAGAATATTTGGAAAACTTGTTTAAAACAAAATAACCTTTTATTTTAGGGTCCATTAATAATTAAATAAAATGGGCCTTAGTTATTAAATCAAACAGAGTTTGATTTTATTAATAAAATCTTTATTTGAAACCTAAATATTTTCAAAACCAAATCAGTAGGTTTTATTTGGGAAATATAGAATACTTGGAATTATTAAATCAAATAGGATTTGTTTTATTGAGATATTTATTTTGAAATCTAAAATAAAGCAAAAACACTTTAGTAGGTTTTATTTGTGAATATCAAGTATTTGGAAAACTTATTTTAAACAATTTAATAAGTTTTGATGTGTCAATTAAGTTGGTAAAACCTTTTATATAATTGGATATTAAATCCTTATTAATTTATTTAAATCAACTTTTGCCATTTTTATTCAAAACAAAATGTTTTAAATCCAAAGCTTGGCCAAGGTTTAATTTGGCTTTATAAAATAATTTTTATTTAGGAATCCACCTTTCTTTTGAAAACTAAATCTTTTTACTTAAAGGATCCAAAATAGTAGTTCCAAAATATTTTATTTTCTTTTATCAAATGTTTACTCTTTTAAATTTCTTTAGAATTTTATTTGATCCAAATAGGTTTTGATTTTCCAATTGGATTCAAAAAGTTTCTTCTGGCCCTGAAAATCAAACAAAGTTTTATTTTATTCATTTATTTTCACATTACAAGATTTGGAAAATCTTGGGATGTGACATAATATATCGTGAAACAAAGGGATTAAGATACTAGCGTAAAAGGTTCCGACGATCACAGGAAAGTCATCGTTGAATGTGTGGGAGTCAGTATGGATCTCCAGGCCCCGCTTCTGATTATTGATCAGAGAAGGGTCTCGATCATGTCCGCATTATTCGCGAACCGTAGGGTGGCACACTTAAGAGACACCGACATCCAATTGGAGCAAGAGTTTCATGCCGGAAAGAATAACAAGCGCATGAATTTATTTCACTAGACGCCAAAACTGTTTCGTTTGAAATTGCTAAAACTGGTTCTACATGTGAAATTGAATACTAGCAAGGGGTTTTATGTGAATGTTTGTTAATTAAAGTAATTAACAAAATTCTGAATGAATAAATAAAAGAGTTTTATTTAAATGAGAGCTTGCATTAAATTTGGTGGAAATTTAATGCATGTGAGTGGATTTTTGAGTGGAGGTTCTTTTATGGGAGTGGAGGCTTTTCATTTTCAGTGGGAGCTCCACCCATATGAATGTGGAAGAGGTGGGGGCAGCCACCATGGCTGGCGCCATGCCACTTGGGGTGCCCCCCTCTCCCTATAAAAGGCCCCCCTCTCCTCCTCTCAAAGCACAACCTCCTCGTGAAGGATCTCTCTCCCCCTCTAGAAATTATTCCCCATTGTCTCAGACTAGCGAGATACATGTTCCTGGTGGCTATTTGGCAAGAAAAGTTGTGCTTCTGCTCCATCTAACTGATCAAACAAGTCATTAATTCTGGGCAAAGGATATTTGTTCTTGATAGTTACCTCATTGAGTGAACGATAATCTATGCATAACCTTTGAATTCTATCTTTCTTTTCCATAAACAAGACTGGTGCTCCCCAAGATGAAGAACTTGGTTGAATAAATCCTTTCTGCAACTGTTCTCCAAGTTGTTTCTTAAGTTCTTTCAGCTCATCAACTGACATCTTGTAAGGTCTCTTTGCTTTTGGTCCTGATCCTGGCAGCAAGTCAATCAGAAATTCCACATCTCTATCTGGTGGCATTCTCGGCAATTCTTCCGGAAACACATCCAGATATTCTCTCACAATTGGCACACTGTCTATGCTAACCCCCTTAAGAGAATTTAGCTTACTCCCTTTTGATTCAAAGTTAGACTTAAATCTTATCCGTTTCCTTTCCGGGGTTGTGAGTGCGACAGTACGATTGGCACAATATAGTACTCCTTCATACTTGGTCATCCAGTCCATTCCCAAAATTACATCCAGTCCTTGGGAATCTAGGATTATCAGACTAACTGGAAACTTATGCTTTCCAAATTCTATCACTAGATCACGACATCCAAGACTTACTATCATATCCCCACCGGGAGAACTTACTTTTATTGGACACCCAATATTTTCGGTTGGAAACCCATTTCTATCAACAAATGCTTTTGATATGAATGAATGTGATGCACCAGTATAAAAAAGAACAAGTGCTCGAATAGAATTGAGTTTGAACTTACCAGCCACAGCATCAGACTCCTCATAAATCTCTTCCACATTGATGTGGTTCACTTGTCCCTTCTGGAAAGGGTTGGGCTTAGTGGCTCCTTCAACTTTCTTCTCTGGGCACTCATTTGCATAAAGCCCTAGCTTCTTACACTTGAAACATTCAACCTGACTGATATCTCTCTTTGCAGGCTGACTTCCACTTCCACTTCCACCTCCATTGTGGTGACTCTTGTGTCCACCCTTGTGGTTCTTGTACTTGTCACTATCATGACTATGGTGATGCTTGTTGTCATGATGGAAGTTGTGGCTGTGGTGGTTGTTGTATTTTCCATGTTTGTGGGGTCCAGAACTCCCACTATCATCATAATGGGTACTCTTGTGAGACGATCCCGAGCTATGCTTGTCAGAGCTGTGCTTCCTCTTTCTGCTTTCAACCTATTTCATCTTGTTCTCCAAGATGGTAGCCTTTTCACAAAGGGATTGGTAGGTGGGGACATAGGCCACAAATAACTGCAGGTTCAGTTCATCGTTCAGTCCTTCGAGGAACTTCTCTTTCCTCTTGGCATCAGTATCAACTTCATCCGGTGCATAACGCGCCAGATTGTTAAACTCCTCAATATATTCAGCCACGCTGCGGTGGCGCTGCTTCAGGTTATGAAACTCCTTCTTCTTCAAATTCATCACTCCGGATGAGATGTGATCTGTACGGAAACCATCTTCAAAGATAGCCCATGTCACATCCTCAATGGTAGTGGTGATCTGGAAGTTATCCCACCAAGTAGCTGCTTGTCCTTCCAGCAGGTGTGCTGCAAACCTGACTTTCTCCTCGTCGGTGCAGCCGACAGTTACCAAATCCTTGTTCACTGAACGCAGCCAACCATTGGACACCATGGGATCAGTGGTTCCTGAGAACTTTGCAGGCCTCAGTCTTAGGAATCTGGTGAGCATGTCAAATCCTGGTGGATTGTTCTGATTGTTGTTGTTGTTGTTGTTATTCTGATTCTGCATGAAAGTGGTCATCATCTGCATCAGTTGTGCCTGTGCTGTCATCAGCTGCTGCATCTCGGGGGTGACATTGTTGTTGTTCGGGTTGGGGTTGGCACGTCGAGGAGGCATCTGTGGTTTTCATAAGGATAAGAATGAGATACCCATAGATGCTTAACATGCACAATAGATCACATAGACAATCACCAAAACAAGCATCAAAATAACATAAAGTTCAACGACATAAACAACAAGTTTGAAAAAAAACACCATAGCAAGCCATCCACATGTTGGATGGTCAGTGCGACTCAATAATCATAAGCATGGTAAATGAAAGATAAAAGAGTATTCATCACTACTCCTCTGCATCAACCTCCTCATCAACAAGTGTAAGACCTGCATTCTCCATAGCGGTCTTGTATTCCTCGATAGCCCCTAATATACTTGAACCATTGTGCCATCGAAGTTGTATATGCTTGCATCTATACATTGGTAAATAAGAAGATTGCTGAGATGCTCATTGTCTGCTTGCCTTGTCATTTTGGTTATGGGATAGCTCCTGTACCATGTGCAAGGGGTACCCCGTTGGCGGTTCTCTATGATACGCATGTACTTACAATGACAAGAACTTAACTGGGCCCAAAGTTGAGTAGCATGAGGAGTGTCCCTCGTATTCAAGGGGCATGAGATTGCCAACTTATATTTCGTCAAGCATATACTCCATCTTTGTGCACTTTAACCTTAATCATCTCAAGATGCCTATGATAGGGGCAATGAGGGCTCAAAGCTAGTAAGCACCATAATCTTTTGGAAGCTCTTTATGACTTGTAATCCCTGCTATCCTCTATAAAGGGACCTTTATCCTAGTTACCAAGTTGAGTCAGTAAACCTACTTCCTCACTATCTCCAACAAGCATTTGAGTTGTTGTGTTTCAAGCATTCATATGGTGATTTATTCAATCATGTTCTTTATCTTCCTTATTTGCACAAAACTCTTATCTATTGAGTATTACTTTGAAAGCCTTCACTTGTGAAAAACCTTTTTGAGCAAAGAGTGCTCCTATTGTAAAACTTCTGCAAAAAGCTTTTTGTGAAACTGTTTGCCAGGGGTTCTCTGACCAAGAACAAGTTTGCCAATTCCAATTATGATTTATCTTTATGCATGTCTATTGTGAGTGTTGTACTTGGTTGCAAGCTAAGTTATATAATGGTGAGTTGCTTTCTTCTATGAGTTGTGTAATGGTAAGTTTGATGCTTCTTGTTCGTATTCTTTTATCGATACTTCACTCCATAAACCTGTGGACATGTTTACTGAGCTCAGTTTTTGCTTGGGGACAAGCGAAGGTCTAAGCTTGGAGGAGTTGATACGCCCAATTTGCATCACCATTCTATATCATAATTTACCTCTATTCATTGATATTTGTATTATTATGAGGTAATGCTTATGTCTTTTCCACTGTTAATGCATGTTAGATGATTCTTGGAGGATGGACTGCTGGAGTCTGGATTCTAATGGAAAAGAGGGCGTTTTGATGCAATTTCGTGACAATCAGAAAAATACCAGAAAAATATGGGAAAATATTATTTTTCCAGAAGATTGAGGAAGCCATAAGGAGGGAAGAAGAGGGGCCGTAGGGGGCCCACACCCCCCTAGGCGCGGGCCCACCTAAGCCCGCGCCTAGGGCAGGTGTGGCCCACCTGCCCGGATCCTGGCTCCTCCCCATCGTCTATATCTTCCCTACGAAACCCTAAGCCTGGGGGAGCAACCACATATAGATTTCCGCCGCCTCTGGGGGCGGAAAACACCAAGATAGAAAGATCTCTCCGGTAGACAGATTTCTGCCAGGGGAATTCCTTCCCGGAGATGGGAGATCGTCGCCATCAACACCGTCATCAAGCTAGGCTTCATCGGGATCATCATCATCATCCACACCATCATCTCCACCAGCACCATCATCACCACTCTGTCCCGCTGTAACAATTGTGTTGGATATTGCTTTAGTTCTTAGGGGAAACTTTCACGGTGTTAATTACTATTGTACTTGATGCTTCTCAGTGGAACAATTGGATTATTGTTTATGTTCAGATTGTTATCCATTATCATATCATCTTTGATCTTGATCCATATGATGTCTTGTGAGTAGTTCGTCTAGTTCTTGAGGACATGGGAGAAGTCATGTTGTTATTAGTGGATCTGTGTTGAGTTATTATTCAATGGTTAGTATTTTAGTTGTGGTGCTATTCTTGTGGTGGTGTCATGTGAACGTCGACTACATGACACTTCACCATTTATGGGCCTAGAGGAATGCATTGTGTATTTGGCTACTAATTGTGGGGTTGCCGGAGTGACAGAAACCTGAACCCCCGTTAGGACACCATTGCATAAGGGAGCGTAGGATCTCAGAGTTTAAGGATGTGGTTAGGTTTCTATCTTAATTACTTTCCTGTAGTTACAGATGTTTGCAGGGGGTTTAATCACAAGTATGTATTAGTCCAAGTAAGGTCGGTACATTAGCACAGGTTCACCCACACAACACTTACAACCCCAAAGAAGAGTACTCAGCTATTTGAAGCGAAAGCACTTGACAAAATTCCCATGTGTCCTCGAGAATGTTTGGTCTTTATAAGTATTTCCATCGGCTTGTCCTTTGCTAAGAAAGGATTGGGCCACTTGTTGTGTTTGTACTTTGTTACTTGGTATTTGTTTTGTTGCCTTATCAGAAAACCACTAAAAATCTGTTTGTTAAGTATTTACAGAGATTTCCTGCTCCATACCACTGTTCAGCACCTTCTGCTCCTCGTTGGGATCGACACTCCTATTTATCGAAAGTACTATGATACACCCCCTATACTTGTCGGTCATCAGACTGCGATGATGCTTGTTGTCATGGTGACGGTTATGGTTGTGGTGGCTATTATACTTCCCATGCTTGTGGAATCCAGAACCTCCACTATCATCATTATGGGAACGCTTGTGAGACGACCCCGAGCTGTGCTTATCAAAGTTATGCTTCCTCTTCCTGCCCTCAACTTGTTTCATCTTCTTTTCCAAGATGGTGGCCTTGTCACAAAGTGATTGATATGTTGGGACATAGGCAACAGTGAAGGGTTTCGCGGCATAGTAAATCAAAATTTTCTACGGAGCGAACAGAGGGAAAGCCAAGATCTAATCTAGGAGATGCAAACAACGAGAGAGAGTGGATTAGATCTTCATACCCTTGAAGATTCGCACAGCGGGACGTTCGTCGGAACGTGGGTGATGTAGTCGTACTCGCTTCTCCTCCTCGCGATCCGATCCGATCTAGCACCACAAGTGGCGGTGCCTCCGTGAGATGCACACGTGCAGCACCTCGACGTCTCCTCCTTCCTCGGACCAGCGAGTATGGTGGAGAGATAGATTGGATCTACAACATGACGGCGTGGTGTATATGGTGGAGAATTTCTGCTGCAGGGCTTCGCCTACAAACAGTCGGGAGGGAGAGAGGAAGGTAGCAAGGCAGCTAGGGCTTGGATGAAGGGTTGTAGTTGGGGGGAGGGGGCGCACCACCCCTCTATATATAGAGGGGGGGGGGGGCGGCCAGCCCTTGCCCCTCCTCCAAGCCTATCTCTAGTTTAAACAATTTAAACTCTCCCTTATCTAGAAATCCTATCTCTAGTTTAAACGATTTAAACTCTCCCTTATCTAGAAATTCTATCCCGAGATTTAAACGAGTCAAATCTCTCTAGAATCGGATGGGCCCTATGGGGCCTTGTGCCCCTGGCCCAATGCGACCAGGACACTCCCTCATAGGCCCATGCCCCCTCCCGGAAGGTGGGGCCACGTTGGTCCCCTTCCGGAAGGTTCTAGAAGCTTCCGGTACAATACCGATTAACCCGGAACAATTCCGAACTCCAAAAACTGCACTGCCTTATATGAATCTTATTCTTCGGACCATTCCGGAACCTCTCGTGATATCCCGGATCCCATCCGAGACTCCGAACAAAAATTCATAAACAAATTATCCAATCTATCCTAGCGTCGAGATACGTTAAGTGTGTGACCCTGCGGGTTCGAGAATATGCAGACATGATCTTCTATCAATAATCAACAGCGGGGTCTGGGCACCCATATTAACTCCCACACATTCATCGATGATCATATCGGATGAACCACGATGCCTGGATTCAATCAATCCCATATATATATTCCCTTCGTCTCGCGATATTTTACTTGCCCGAGATTCGATCGTCGGTACCGTCATACCTAGTTCAATCTCGTTCACAGCAAGTACTTTACTCGTTCCATAATCCGATATCACTTTGTGATTAACTCCTTAACCACATGCTTGCAAGCGGTGTTGATATCGATTACCGAGTGGGCCCGAAGTATATCTCTCCGACTTGGGAGGGACAAATTCCATCTCGATACATACAACCCAACAGATACTTTCCGATCACCTGAGAGACACCTTTATGATCACCCTCTCATAGGATGACGTTTGATGACCTCAAAGCTTTCTTCCGATACCAGGGAGTTGCATTATATCATGGTCTAAGGAATACAATATTTGACATAGGAAAAGCTTCGAAAATACGAACACGATGACACGATCTAATTGCTCTGCTTTGTTTGGGTCTATCCACCATATCATTCTCCCAATGATATGATCTCATCATCAATTGACAACTCATGTCTATGGTTAGGAAACCTTAACCATCATTGATCAATGAGCTAGTCCATAGAGGCATACTAGGGACACGGTGTTGTTCACAAACCACACAAGTATTAAAGTTTCCGCTTAATACAATTCTAGCATGGAATATAAACTTTATCATGAACAAGAATTATAATAATAACATCTTTATTATTGCCTCTAGGGCATAATTCCAAAAGTCTCCCACTTGCAATAGAGTCAATAATCTAGTTTACATATGGCAACAATCTCACACCCATGGCACTGAGGTGTTGATCATGTTTTACACGTGGAAGAGGTTTAGTCAATGGATCTGCGACATTCAGATCCGTATGTACTTTGCTAATCTTCAGATCTCCATCTTCTATATAATCTCGGATTATATGAAACTTGCGGTTGATATGCTTGGTCTTTGGATGATATCTTGGTTCCTTAGCGAGTGCTATGGCGCCAGTGTTGTCACACAATATCTCCAGTGGGTCCAATGCACTTGGAACCACGCCAAGCTCAGTGATGAAGTTTCTGATCCAAACTCCTTCACTTGACGCTTCTATAGCAGCCATGTATTCCGCTTCTACTGTAGATCCCGCGATCACGCTTTGCTTGCAGCTTCTCCAGCTCACAGCTCCTCCATTCAAAATATAAACGTATCCTGTCTGAGATTTGGAATCATCCTTGTCGGTGTCAAAACTAGCATCGACGTAACCTTTTACGACAAGCTGTTCATCACCCCCATAGACTAAGAACATTTCTTTAGTTCTATTTAGGTACTTTAGGATGTTCTTTACGGCTGTCCAGTGTTCCACTCCTGGATCACTTTGATATCTTCTCGTCAAACTAAGAGCATTGGACACATCCGGTCTAGTACACAGCATGGCATACATGATGGAACCTATGGCCAAGGCATAAGGCACTTTGCTCATAGCTTCCCTATCATTTACCGTAGCTGGACACTGAGCCTTGCTCAATATCTTACCTGACAACATAGGCACTGAACCTTTCTTTGCCTTATCCATTCTGAACCTTTTCAGAACTTTGTCTAGGTATGTACTCTGGCTTAAAGCTATCAGGCGTCTTTGTCTATCTCTATAGATTTTGATGCCCAATATATAAGCAGCTTCACCTAGGTCTTTCATTGAAAAACACTTGTTCAAATAACTCTTCACATCGTTAAGCATGTTGATGTCATTTCCGATAATCAATATGTCATCCACATATAGTACCAGAAACGTCACCGAGCTCCCACTCACTTTCTTGTAGATACAAGCTTCGTAGCAATTTGGAACAAATCCAAAGCTCTTGATCACTTGATCAAAACGAAGGTTCCAACTCCGAGATGCTTGCTTCAGTCCATAAATGGAACGCTGAAGTTTGCATACTTTACTAGCATCCTTAGGATCGACAAAACCTTCGGGTTGCATCATATACAACTCTTCATCAATGTTGCCATTGAGGAAAGAAGTCTTGACATCCATCTGCCATATTTCATATTCATGAAACGCAGCAATTGCTAATAAAATCTGAATGGACTTAAACATCGCTACGGGAGAGAAAGTCTCATCGTAGTCAACACCTTGAACTTGTCGAAAACCTTTTGCGACAAGCCGTGCTTTATAGACGGTAACATTACCATCTGCGTCCGTTTTCTTCTTGAAGATCCATTTGCACTCAACGGCCTTTCGGTCGCTAGGAGGGTCCACCAAAGTCCATACTTGGTTTTCGCTCATGGATCCCAATTCGGATTTCATGGCTTCTAGCCATTTCTCAGAGTCTGGGCTCATCATCGCTTCCTCATAGTTCGTAGGTTCACTGTCTTCTACCAACAAGATAGTCAAGACAGGGTTGCCGTACCACTCAGGAGGGGCACGCGACCTTGTCGACCTGCGACGTTCAGTAGCAGCATCATCCGAAGCTTCATGATCCTTGTCATTAGCTTCCTCTATTGTTGGTGCAGGCGGCACTGGAACAATTTCAGGTGCTGCGTTACTCTCCAATTCAAGAGAAGGTTCAATAACCTCGTCTAGCTCTACTTTCCTCCCACTCACTTCTTTCGAGAGAAACTCCTTCTCAAGAAAGGAACCGTTCTTTGCGACAAACACTTTGCCTTCGGTTCTGTGATAGAAGGTATACCCAATAGTTTCCTTAGGGTATCCTATGAATACGCATTTCTCCGCTTTGGGTTCGAGCTTGTCCGGCATCAACTTCTTGACGTAAGCTTTGCATCCCCAAACTTTAAGAAACGACAACTTAGGTTTAGCACCAAACCACAGTTCATACGGTGTCGTCTCAACGGATTTAGATGGAGCCCTATTTAAAGTGAATGCAGCGGTTTCTAATGCATAACCCCAAAATGATAACGGCAAATCAGTAAGAGACATCATTGATCGGACCATATCTAATAGGGTTCGATTCCGGCGTTCAGACACACCATTGCGCTGTGGTGTTCCGGGTGGCGTGAGTTGTGAAACGATTCCACTTGCTTTAAGATGCGTTAGAAAATCATAACTCAAATATTCACCTCCACGATCGGATCGTAGAAACTTAATCTTTCTGTTACGATGGTTCTCCACTTCATTCTGAAATTCTTTGAACTTTTCAAACGTTTCAGATTTATGTTTCATTAAATAGATATACCCATATCTACTTAAGTCATCGGTAAAAGTGAGAAAATAGCGATATCCACCGCGCGTCGAAACACTCATCGGTCCGCATACATCGGTATGTATGATTTCCAACAAGTCCGTTGCTCGCTCCATCATACCAGAGAACGGGGTTTTGATCATCTTTCCCATGAGGCATGGTTCGCATGTGTCAAATGATTCAAAATCAAGAGACTCCAAAAGTCCATCAGAATGGAGTTTCTTCATGCGCTTTACTCCAATATGACCTAGACGACAGTGCCACAAATAAGTAGTATTATCACTATCTACTTCGCATCTCTTAGCCTCAATGTTATGGATGTGTGTTTCATCCCTTTCGAGATTTAGAAGAAATAAACCATTCACAAGAGGTGCATGACCATAAAAGATGTTACTCATATAAATAGAACAACCATTATTCTCCGATTTAAATGAATAACCGTCTTGCAATAAACATGATCCGGAAATAATGTTCATGCTCAACGCAGGCACATAATAACATTTATTAAGGTTTAAAACTAATCCCGAAGATAAAACTAAGGAGAGCGTGCCGACGGCCATCACATCAACTCTTGATCCGTTGCCAACGCGCATCGTCACCTCATCCCTCGCAAGCCGCTGTCTATTCCGTAGCTCCTGTTTCGAGTTACAAATATTAGCAACTGAACCGGTATCAAATACCCAGGCACTACAATGAGGGCTAGTAAGGAAAACATCAATAACATGTATATCAAATATACCTTTGATGGTGCCAGCCTTCTTGTCCGCTAAGTACTTCGGACAGTTGCGCTTCCAGTGACCCCTGTCCTTGCAATAGAAGCACTCAGTGTCCGGCTTAGGACCAGACCTGAGCTTCTTCTCAGCAGGGGCTTTGCGCTTGCCGCCGCCCTTCTTGAAGGGCTTCTTTGCTCCCTTACCTTTCTTAAAGGAGGGCTTGTTGACCATCAACACATGATTATCCTTCTTGATGTCCACTTCCGCAGCCTTCAGCTTTGCGAAGAGCTCGGTGATCGTATCAGTTGAACCAATCTGATTATGAGTCACTACAAAACTTTTGTAGCTGGGAGGGAGTGATTGCAGAACCCTGTCAATCTTGATCTCCTCTGGAATCGTGCATTCCAGTTGCTCAAGGCGTTGAGTGTAGCCCGACATCTTTATGGCGTGCTCACTAACGGAACTCCCTTCCTCCATCTTGCAGTTAAAGAACTTCTCAGAGATCTCATATCTCTCAGAACGGGCTGGAGTCTGAAACATGGTTTTCAGCTCCTCGAGAATCTCAAAGGGCCCGGGATAGGTTTCAAAACGATTTTGAAGCTCCGGTTCCATAGCAAACAACATGGTGCTCTTAATCACACCATAATCATCTTTGCGCGACTGATAGACAGCTTTCTCATCAGCCAGCGCAGTTGCAGCAGGGGGGTCACCTAACGCTTTACCAAGGACATAGTCCTTTTGTCCGCCAGACAGAATGATTCTTAGATTGCGGAACCAATTGGTGAAGTTAGACCCATTGTTTCTAAGCTTTTCCTTCTCAGCAAAAACGTTGAAGTTGAAGTTGGATTTGGCCATGTGATCTACAGTATTTGCAAGTACAATTTAGACTATGTTTATGATAAATAGTTCAACTTAATCAAATTACTAGATGAACTCCCACTAAATTCAACATCCCTCAAGTTGTTTAGTGAACACGATCCAAATTCACCACACCTAATCCGATCATCACGAGAAGAGATGTGGTTTCAATGGTGGACAACGAAGTGTCGATCATATCATTCATATGACTCATGCTTAACCTTTCGATTCTTGTGTTCCGAGGCCATGTCTGTACATGCTAGGCTCGTCAAGCTAGACCCAAGTATTTCCGCGTGTGCAAAACTGGCTTGCACCCGTTGTATGTGAGCGTAGAGTCTATAGCACCCGATCATCACGTGATGCTTGGACACGACGAACTTTCGCAACGGTGCATACTTGGGGAGAACACAGTTTTTATCTTGATCTTTAAGTGAGGAATCATCTTATAATGCTACCGTCGCGATCTAAGCATAATAAGATACATAAAGGGATAAACATCACATGCATATAACTTTATGTGACATGGTATAGCCAATCCTCGCGCAATGATCTCCATCTTGTGCGTTCCGGCATGATCTCCATCACTCCACCATGATTGCCTCCACCACGAATAGCAACTACGACTATTGCTAACTACTTAGCGATAAAGTAAAGCTATTACATGGCGTATAAGAATTTGACTCGCAGGTCATACACAATTATAAAGACAACCATATGGCTCCTGCCGGTTGTGTACTCATCGACATGCAAGTCTTGAAACATCACAAAACATGATCATCGCATACAATATACACATCACATCTTGGGCCATACCATATCACAGAAAACACTCCCTGCAAAAACAAGTTAGACGCCTCTACTTTGTTGTTGCATGTTTTACGTGGCTTATGGGAGTAGATGCTAAGAACGATTCTTACCTACGGAAAGCCACAACGGTGATATTATGGTTGCCAAACTCCGGTGTTAATCCCATGACAACTATAGTGAGAGAAACTGACATCCACCAGCCGCATGTGTGGTACAAGCCACACGTCAAGTGCGGAGCCGGTCTCGCGAACGACGTCGCGTAAGGTTGGCCTGGACCGCTTCAATCTCACTATCCCGCATCATAAGAAGAACACAAACAAGAGGCTTGCAACAGAAAACATCAACGCCCGCAACAAACATGTTGCGTTCTACTCGTGAAACACATCTACGCATAGATCTAGCTCTGATACCACTGAAGGGTTTCGCGGCATAGTAAATCAAAATTTTCTACGGAGCGAACAGAGGGAAAGCCAAGATCTAATCTAGGAGATGCAAACAACGAGAGAGATTGGATTAGATCTTCATACCCTTGAAGATTCGCACAGCGGAACGTTCGTCGGAACGTGGGTGATGTAGTCGTACTCGCTTCTCCTCCTCGCAATCCGATCCGATCTAGCACCACAAGTGGCGGTGCCTCTGTGAGATGCACACGTGCAGCACCTCGACGTCTCCTCCTTCCTCGGACCAGCGAGTATGGTGGAGAGATAGATTGGATCTACAACACGACGGCGTGGTGTATATGGTGGAGAATTTCTGCTGCAGGGCTTCGCCTACAAACAGTCGGGAGGGAGAGAGGAAGGTAGCAAGGCAGCTAGGGCTTGGATGAAGGGTTGTAGTTGGGTGGAGGGGGCGCACCACCCCTCTATATATAGAGGGGGCGGAGGCCAGCCCTTGACCCTCCTCCAAGCCTATCTCTAGTTTAAACAATTTAAACTCTCCCTTATCTAGAAATCCTATCTCTAGTTTAAACGATTTAAACTCTCCCTTATCTAGAAATTCTATCCTGAGATTTAAACGAGTCAAATCTCTCTAGAATCGGCTGGGCCCTATGGGGCCTTGTGCCCTTGGCCCAATGCGACCAGGACACTCCCTCATAGGCCCATGCCCCCTCCCGGAAGGTGGGGCCACGTTGGTCCCCTTCCGGAAGGTTCTAGAAGCTTCCGGTACAATACCGATTAACCCGGAACAATTCCGAACTCCAAAAACTGCACTGCCTTATATGAATCTTATTCTCCGGACCATTCCGGAACCTCTCGTGATATCCCGGATCCCATCCGAGACTCCGAACAAAAATTCATAAACCAATTATCCAATCTATCCTAGCGTCGAGATACGTTAAGTGTGTGACCCTGCGGGTTCGAGAATATGCAGACATGATCTTCTATCAATAATCAACAGCGGGGTCTGGGCACCCATATTGACTCCCACACATTCATCAATGATCATATCGGATGAACCACGATGCCAGGATTCAATCAATCCCATGTATATATTCCCTTCGTCTCGCGATATTTTACTTGCCCGAGATTCGATCGTCGGTACCGTCATACCTAGTTCAATCTCGTTCACAGCAAGTACTTTACTTGTTCCGTAATCCGATATCACTTTGTGATTAACTCCTTAACCACATGCTTGCAAGCGGTGTTGATATCGATTACCGAGTGGGCCCGAAGTATATCTCTCTGACTTGGGAGGGACAAATCCCATCTCGATACATACAACCCAACAGATACTTTCCGATCACCTGAGAGACACCTTTATGATCACCCTCTCATAGGATGACATTTGATGACCTCAAAGCTTTCTTCCGATACCAGGGAGTTGCATTATCTCATGGTCTAAGGAATACAATATTTGACATAGGAAAAGCTTCGCAAAGACGAACACGATGACACGATCTAATTGCTCTGCTTTGTTTGGGTCTATCCACCATATCATTCTCCCAATGATATGATCTCATTATCAATTGACAACTCATGTCTATGGTTAGGAAACCTTAACCATCATTGATCAATGAGCTAGTCCATAGAGGCGTACTAGGGACACGGTGTTGTTCACAAACCACACAAGTATTAAAGTTTCCGCTTAATACAATTCTAGCATGGAATATAAACTTTATCATGAACAAGAATTATAATAATAACATCTTTATTATTGCCTCTAGGGCATAATTCCAACAAACAGATAGCTTCAGGTTCAATTCATCATTCAATCCTTCAAGGAACTTCTCCTTCCTCTTGGCATCCATATCAACCTCATCCGTTGCATAGCGCGCCAGATTGTTGAACTCCTCAATGTACTCAGCCACACTGTGGTGACGTTGTTTCAGATTGGGGAACTCTTTCTTCTTCAAGTTCATCACCCCTAATGAGATGTGGGCTGTGTGGAAACCGTCCTCAAAGATATCCCATGTCACATCCTCAAGGGGAGTGGTGATCTAAAAGTTATCCCACTAGGTTGCTGCTGGTCCTTCAAGCAGATGTGCTGTGAACCTGACCTTTTCTTCATCGGTGTAGCCAACAATGACTAGGTCTTTGTTCATGGAATGTAACCAGTCATTGGCTACCATTGGATCAGTTGTTCCCGAGAACTTGGCTGGCCTCAACCTCAAAAATCTGGTAAGCATATCAAATGCTGGTGGGTTGTTGTTGTTGTTGTTGTTGTTGTTGTTGTTGTTGTTGTTGTTGTTGTTGTTGTTGTTGTTGTTGTTGTTGTTGTTGTTGTTGTTGTTGTTGTTATTGTTGTTGCTGTTGCTGTTGCTGTTGTTGTTGCTGTTGTTGTTGCTGTTGTTGTTGTTGTTGTTGTTGTTGTTGTTGTTGTTGTTGTTGTTGTTGTTGTTGTTGTAGTTGTTGTTATTCTGATTTTGATTTTCCATGAACTAGGTAATCATCTGCATCAACTGTGCTTGAGCTGTCATCAGTTGCTGCATCTCGGGATTGACGTTATTTTTGTTGTTTTGGTTGGGATTGGCACGGCGGGGAGGCATCTATGGTTTCAATAATGATAAGTAATGAGATATAACCCAATAGATGCCATGCACAATACATCACATAGCAACAAACACAATAAACAATCACAAGATAACAAAGAGTTTAAACAACGTAAACAACAAGTTTTGGAAAAGTAATCATAATAGCAAGTCATCCACATGTTGGATGATCATTGTGACTCAATAATCAAAGTATGATAGATAAAATATAGTCGAGTAGTCTACACTACTCCTCCATGTTGACCTCCACGTCCACAAGAGTAAGTCCGGCTGTCTCCATAGTTGACTTATACTCCTCCACGCTGGTGGTCAAGGCCTCAATCTTCGTGCGAAGAGCTCTCTTCTGCGAGCAAAGCCTATCTATCACTCCCTGCCGAGTCTCTAACTCGAAGTCCTTGGCCTCTATCTCGGCCCTCATGTCCTTGATCTTCTTGTTTCTGTCCTGAACTCTCTTCTCCTGATTCTTGAACTTCTTGTCCCGGCTCTCGAATCTGGCCTCCATCTCCTTGACGATCTCGTCTTGCTCTGCGAAGAGCTTGTCCTTATCCCTCAACTGAACCTGGAGCTCGTCACTGCTAAGCATGACGTTGGTCCTATCTGTGTCAAGGTGTCTAATAAGGCCCTCTAAGTCCTGGAGGTACAGACAAACTGGCTCAATCGTCTCTCTAGCATCACCCTCATACACTAATTCCTCTTCCTCCTCGTCACGTCTCCCGAACGGGTGGAAGTAGAGGCCTCTCAGCTCGGTGGAGTGGCATCCGTAGAGGCGTCCGAGTAGCTCCTGCATGACTACATCTAGACCCTTCTCTTTGTCATTGTGCATTAGCTTGAAGGAAATATCCTCCGTGAGTGGGCTCCGTCTGTCGTCCCGGCTGCGAGACTCTAAAGCCCCAAAGGTCCTTCCTCTCGAACTTGGTGAGCTGAAGTGCCTTGATACTAGGAAGTGGGAGGTTGAGCACACTAGTAAACTGCACGAGCGTGAACCAAAACGAGTTCCATTGAACTCCTCGGCAGTGCTGATCACAAAGCTAGGCATCTAATGTAAGATAGAGAAATATTAGAACAACACAAGTAAGAGAAAAACAAGACAGTAAAATGAAAGCAAAAATCATACATCATCCATAAAACATACAAGTCATGGCATACAAAGTCTACCATAAACACTAAGGTTCAAACATAACTTAGACAAATTTTTGCGAGAATACGACAAGTGTGGTGGTCCAACTAGCGGAGTACGTTACAATTCTCACTCATATGCTAAGTCTATGATATCTTCCCTTAGATGTTTTATGGCGGTCTCTAAGTTTTGGGTATACTTCTTCTCTTCCTCAAGGTCATTTTTATTGTTGAGCATTCTACACTTGAGTCTTTCACCAAGCTCCTTGATAGCATTCCAAGCTGCATTTCTTGCAGAGTCAAAGAATGTCGTATACATTTCTGAGTTGGTGCCCATGTAGAATCCCGACTCTTTATGGTTGTCTCCCTTGTTTTTGTACAATTGAATTTGCACCCACCAATATTCTTCTCCTTCATCCATTATTGGGAATCCCTTATACACGGCCTCACCATGTATCCCCAATCTAACCATAAGGGTTTTGAGTGCTTTGGGAAACTCCGTCTCACATACTAAAGTCATGGTCATGAGTGGTCCCTTCTTGACGGTTTCATTGATGGCGGCCATCTACAAATAGAGATGAGAAATAAGATTAGAAGAGGTTTACGAGAAGAAAAAGAAAAGTGTGGAATTTGCAAAGAGTTGCATTTTTCCTTAGTGGTTTCCTTAGTCTAATCCAACCTAGGGTCATAATCCTACAGGCAACACAATGCTCTGATACCATCTGTAAGACCCAACCTTTGTAAAGTTAAAGGCCCCTATGATTGCAATGCTAGTCCCTGGATCAAATGCTAGCATCCACAGTTTAAGATGAAGTACACAGATACAAAGGTCTTTATTACGTCGTCATTCCAGAGATAAACATAGTCTTTACAACTCAATAGCCAAAGGCTAGTACAAGAGTTCAAATCATAAGTAAATAAAGTAAAGTCTTCATCTTGATGTGCCACAGGCAAGCATGTTGAGTGTAGACTCATAACCCTAATCTTCATCAGAATAACCTCCAACATCATAAGTTACAGCCACAGTGGGTCAATACATTTGGAATTGTATTGGCAAGTGATACCATAGTAGAATAGTAGTATCTAACATCTATATGAATTTGGCTAAGTGTATCTTAGGCTTTCTTTGATCAAAATAGGTTTTTCCTATCAGTTGAAAACACTAAGTTTTTCTTTGACAAAAACTCCCAAGGAACCACCAATAGACATTGGTGAACCTTAACCCTTGTTCAACCACAAGTTTTTAACTTAGAAATTGGGATGAGGAGATCCTTGATAGCTTCAATGTCTTTGATGCTCAACTTGTCCGTTACCAGGGAAACGACTATGTACTTAGGTTTTACCCTCTCGAGAGGTGGTGCACTTTCCCCACAAGACTCGACATGCATCGAGACGATACCTTTCATAAGCCCTCCCTTAGACCACCATGGACGCGTTCCATCCTATCACCCTACCACCAACTGTCCATCTGGCTAAGTTATTGCAACCTATATGATCAAGGCAGAGCCCATATGCCATGTGGTTGCACTAGAAGCTTCTAAACACTAAGTATCTCAAATCCCTTTGTTCCTGGGTGGCTTTCCACAAGTGTGATACACAAGGTGAGCCATAGACATGGCCTTGTGTAACCACTCAACACAAACCATCATACCATTCCACCCAGGTGATTCATTCACTTAGTTGTTTTATTAAGAAAAAACACAAGTCCAAAGACTTAGCAAAAATTCAATAGCATGATTATAATACACCCTTGTTTGCTACTAGCTAGGCTAAGCATGATATCATAACAAGTGTCTTGATGGCGCCCAGTACTTGTCGTGGGATGCTTCGTTGGAAAACCCAAGAGCAACGTATGAAGCAGCACACCGGCAAGTTTCCCTTAGTAAGAAACCGAGGTTATCGAACCAGTAGGAGGAAGGAAACGTCCCACATGTGTTGCAAGCAATGCGGAGAACTGCACAACAAAAACTCAATACTTTGCCTCGATGAATCAATGAGGTTGTCAATCTCACCGGTTTGCTGTAACAAAGGATTAAACGTATGGTGTGGAAGATAATGGTGGTTTGCAGCAAGCAAACAGGTAACGGTGGAAGATGTATCAATGGTAAAGATTGGACCGGGGTCCATAGTTCACTAGAGGTTCTCTCCTTAGATAAGCAACATGGCATGAAGGGTAAACAAATTATAGCGGGGCAATTGACAGGAACTGAGCAAGGCATAACAATGCAATTACTAGTCAGAAAGATCCTATGAGGTTGATTGGGAAATACAACAATATACATAGATCACCATCCAACTGCATCTATGACTAGAAGTCCACCTTCAGATTATCATCCGAACCCCCTCTAGTATTAAGTTGCAGGCAACAGACAACTACTTTAAGCAAAGTGTGTAAGGTAAACAGTCCACACGTTCCATGAACAAGATACCGTTGTTTTCTCCCTAGTAGCAACAGCACATCTACAACCGAAGAGATTTCTGTCACTTCCCTTGGAAAGTAGAGGCATGAACCCACTATCGAGCATAAATACCCCCTCTTGGAGTCACTAGCAACTACTTGGCCAAGATAGCTACTAACAACGGAGAGCATGCAAGATCACAAACATCATAGACATGATAGAATCATAAAGATAAAACCATTAATCAAACCAACATAATAATCTCAATATCCATCAGATCCCCGCAAACACAACATGCATGATTAAAATAGATTAGATCTTGATCATGAATGGAGCTCACAAGATCTATACATGAAAGCACAAAGGAGGAGATACAACCATCTAGCTACTACATGGACCCATAGTCCAAGGTGGAACTACTCACGCATCATACCGGAGAGAAGGCCTCCGAGATGATCTCCCCTCGGGCAGGGTGTCGGGAAGAACTTCAGATCCCCCCGATCTACGGACGATGGTGGCGGCGGCTACATACGGTTTCGTGGATTTCTGATCGGGTACTCAGGGTTTCTGCATCGGGACCTTCTTATAGGCGAAGGGGCAGGACCGTGAGGCGGCCAGGGCCACCAAACCCTAGCTAGGCGCGGGCCCAGCTGACCCTGCGCCTGGGGTAGGGTTGGGCCCCCTGTTTGGCCCCTCCGGCTCTCCTCTGGACTTCTTGTTTCCCACAGAAAGTAATTGACTTTGTCCTTTGTCCCGTCCAATTCCGAGAATATTTCTTTACTAACTTTTCTGAAACAAAAAACAGCAGAAAACATGCATCTGGCACTGTTGCAACTTGTTAATAGGTTAGTACCAGAAAACATGTAAAAAGCACCTCAAAGTGTGGACAAGTAAAGCAAAGTAGATATAAAACAAGCATGGAGCATCAAAAATTATAGATACATTTCCAACGTATCAACATCGCCAAGCTTAACTCCTGCTCGTCCTCGAGTAGGTAAGTGATTAAATAATAATTTTTGAGGCGACATGCACCCTCACAATAAAGATCCAACCATTTGCAAGCATTGAAAGATGGGATCAAAGAACTCTAAACATGTGCATGAAAGATGGAGTTATAACAATAGGACATAGTAACTATGCATGCAACATGGCAAGCTACAAACAAAAATCATGAACAACATGCATTGAAAACCTTTTGTTTGTTTCACATGCAGAAAACATAGCATAGTGGCAATCAGCTTGTCCCTCATAGAGTAGCAATATAGATGCATAGGACACCTGCAAAGTTCACAAGGGTGACTAGAAACAAGTAGCACAAGAACAAGTAATATCACAATACGTATCAATCAATAATCTTTGGAACACTGCACATAGAATGACAACTATGCTCTCTTAATGGTGCCTAAAGGTAGATGGTGGAGACTCAATAATGGTGGAAGAAAGGCCTTTTATAAAGGAAGCAGGGATTTCAAGTTTCAAAAAGAGCTTCCAAAACTTATGGTACTTGTTAGCTTTCAGCTCTCGTTGCCCCTATCATAAGCATCTTGAAGTGGTTAAGGTTAAAGTGGCAAAGCTGGAGTATATGCTTGACGAAGTATAAGTTGGAAATCTCAAGTCCCTTGAATACGAGGGACACACCTCATGTATACTCAACTTTGGGTCCAGGTAAGTTCTTGTCACTGCAAGTATTTGCATATCATTGAGAACCGCCAAAGGGGTACCCCTTGCACATGGTACAGGAGCTTTCCCATAACCAAAATGACAAGTCAAGCAGACAATGAGCATCTCAACAATATTTTTATTTATGATATGCATAGCTTTTTATTAAGGATGCTTCATAGATAGCTCATTATGGTGATGCTGCAAGTTTCAACTATGATTAGGCATGGCTTAGGCTAGCGGCCCAGGTGTTTCTCTAACACAGGATACAAACTTCATGGACTTACAAGTCCCCTCTTTATTTCACACCAGTGACATCCATAGACAAAAGAACATGATATTGTAACATCCCTAAAATCATGTTTTCAAAGTTTGCACATCATTCATGCATTCATACTCATTTTAGGATCATTTCCTCAAAATCAGAAACTTTGTGATCTATTATTTTATGCAAGCAAGGCATTAGCCTTATTACTACCTTATAAGAAGGAAACCTTGTTTTGATCAGTAGGGAATTGATCCTATGGTTGATTGATATTTTCTAAAGCTTGGACAAAGTTTTTAAAACAAAGTATGAATTTAAAATCATTCACATGTCTTTATTAAACAAGTGATAAAGGCATTGTTTAATTTAAAACCTAATGGGCCAAAGTGTTTTGAGTGAGCAACTTTGTTCTGTAGCCAATAAGGTGCAAGTTCTACGTTACAAAAATTCATAACAAGTTTGAATTCAAACCCATTTGAAAACCATTTGAAATTGAGTCCAAAAAATCAAATCAGAAATGGAAAAAATAAAAGAATTAGAAACAGGTCGGCGCCACACTTTCGGCCCAGTAGCAAAAACAGCCCACCCGGGTTTTCCCCTCCCTCTATTTTTCCACCGCACCCGCGCTACCCAGACAGTCACTGATCAGTGGCCCCTCGCCAGCTCACCTCCTTCTTCCTCAATTCACGCCCATGACCACGTCGCCGGCTGTTTCCTCCGCCATCACTGCGGTGCCATAAAATCGAGTTATTATCGACGATTACGTGCGCAATCCTCGCCCCAGCTCCGGCTACAAAACCCCCTCCCCACCCCACATCTTTCCCCTCACTTCCCTCGCTCGCTCCGCCACCAGGCTGCTCGCATTTGAGCTCAAACCACCGTAGTACCGACGACCTCCGGCGGCAAATTCCGGTGAGACCTCTCCACCCCTTGCCTCCTGGTCTTGCTAGCATGTTCCCTGCATCCTTGCGCATCATTTAACACCACTGCTGTGTTCTATGACAACCCCGAACATCGACAACATCGACGACTGCGCGAGCCTGACGAAGCACTCAACTCCGGCGAGTTGTTCTAGTTAGTCCCGAGCGCGCCTTGCCCTCTCTTTGATACTCGCATGACCAGCATCGCTTCCCACATCTGATGCACTACTTATTTATCTCTGGCATGATATACATCCTCGGCAACATCAGCGAACAGCCGTGCCCGACACCTTCACGAACTCCGGCGAGCAATCCCTGACGACTTCGAGCGCCCCTCCGCCAACGAAGACCACCTTGAGAATCAGCATCGTCACGCGAACACTGTGAGCTACCCCACTGCTCTTCTCGCTTCCTATAACGCCGGAGACATCATCGTTTGACCGCGTTGATGCCAGGCACCATCGCAGCGCCGCTGACTTTTGGTTCGTTTGATGTGGGTCGTTAGATCTAGATCGGGAGTGTAGGAATAGATCACTTAAGCAAAGAGGTAAGTTAGATCTGAGCCATGCGATGCGTTTTAATCCAACGATCCAGAAAGCCTGATCCGAGCGAAATGGTATCGACCAATCAGACAGCGCCGCGTGACCTGTGTTTTGATTTAAAATCTAAAATTAGATCTATTAGTTGTTAAAACTTACAAAATTCATAACTTTGATCCACACGTTCAAATTTTGTAAATTTTATATCATTGGAATCAGGAGAAATAATTATATCCAATTATGCACTTTGTCTAATAAATTGCATCTGTAAAAGGGGTTGTTTTTGTAGAGACATTTATAAGCTTATTTTGTATATAAAAATTGTATGGAAAATGTTCTAAAGGCCAAATTAATTTTATTTAGTGTATAATTGTTTTGTTTATGATTCAGTACTATTACAGTTGTCTTGTTTGATTTAGAAAGATCAGCACATGGCATTTGCATGCATTCATATATTTTTGCTTGTTTATTTTTGATATGTGAATTTGGTGCTATCATTTTATGTGTAGATTTTTGTGCTAGTGGTGATTGTGATTGTGAGGATTGTTGATACTTCCCCAACTACCAAGGCAAGTGGTGCTTCATATTTTTGTCCCAATATTTTGACTATGCATTAGAAATATTTTGTATAGGGCTTGCATGAGTATTTTTGCTAAGTATCTATATGCTATGCTTGGGAAATCCTAGTAGTTGTAGAATTGTTAGAATTTTCTCTAAGTTAAGATACTTGCTATTGCCATGCTTAGCCTAGCTAGTAGCAACCAAGGGGGGAATATATACATGCCATGAAAAATATTGCTAAGTCTTTGACTTGTGTTTTTGCTTAATAAAACAACTAAGTGAATGAAACACCTGGGTGGAATTGTAATTGCTTGGTGGTTTTTGGTTGAGTGGTTACACAAGGCCCATTTCTATGGTTTACCTTGTGTATCTCACTTGTGGATTGCCACCCAGGAACAAAGGGATTTGAGATGCCAAATGTTAAGAAGCTTCTAGTGCAGCCACATGGCATTATGGGCTCTTCCTGGATCATATAGGTTGCAATAACTTAGCCATTTGGACAGTTGGTGGTAGAGGGATGATAGGTTGAAACGCGTCCATTTGGTCTAAGGGAAGGCTTCTGAAAGGTCCTGTCTTGGTGAAACCAAGTCTTGTGGGGAAAGTGCACCATCTCTGCAGAAGGAAGAAACTAAGTACTTAGCCGTGTCCCCGGTAATGGATAACTTGAGCATCAAGACATGGAAGCTATCAAGAATCTCCTCATCCCAATTTCTAAGTTAAAGCTTGTGGTTGAACAAGGGTGAAGGATCACCAATTTCTATTGGTGATTCCTTGGGAAAGTTTTTGACAAATAAAAACTTAGTGTTTTCAACTAATAGGTAAAACCTATTTTGAGCAAGGCAAGCCTAAGCTACACTTAGCCAAATTCATGTAGTAACTAGATGCTAATATTCTACTAAGGTATCACTTGTCAATACTATTCCAATGTATTGACCCAATGTGGCTGTAACTTGTGATGTTGTAGGTTACTCTGATGATGATTATGGGTTATGAGTCTACACACAACATGCTTGCCTGTGGCACATGATGATGAATACTTTTACTTATATTGTTAAGATAAACTCTTGTACTAGCCTATGGCTACAGAGTTGTAAAAGACTATGTTATCTCTGGAATGACGATGTAATAATGACCTTTGTTTCTGTGTACTTCATCTTAAACTGTGGATGCTAGCAATTGAACCAGGGACTAGCATTGCAATCATAGGGATCTTTACCTTTATAAAGGTGGGATCTTACAGATATAAACTGAGTACAACAAGGTACAAGTGCAATGCTGAAAACGTTCCTCATGCCAGCATAGTTCTACTAATTCTAACTTATAAGTGCAAGCATATACAACAAAGTTGTCACAATGGTTCAAGTTAATTAGGGGCAATGAATAAAGTGTGCCATCAAGTTTGTGAGGGCTTTAATCACTAAGTTTTCACATAACAAAATAGTTTTTAATTGGAAGATAGCTGAAAGAAAGAATATACTTTGGAATGGTGTAACACACCATGCATAGGAGTTTATAGTGGACACTTTGGAATAACTTGGTTTCTTGGGTGTTGGAAGCGTGAGTAGAACTTACTCATACAAGTGGAGGCTAGCAAAATACTTGGAGCAACCAACTAAGAGAGCAATAATGGACATAATCATGCAATGCAGCAAAGCAAACTAATCAAAGCAAAGAGTGGTACTACAAGTCAAGGACTAAATGATCAAAGAGGCTAATGGTGACTTGTCATAGTCATAACATGGTGTGGGCATGTGCCAAGTCAACTCAAGCAAAACATCAAAGGAGAATATCACAATACTATGATTTTGCATGCTAAAACAACGCATAATTTCTTCAAGGCACACTAAGCAATCCCAATTGTTTGGAACAATACATGCTACAAAAATAATCACTAAGCATAATGCTAAAACAACACATAGCATGTCATGATAAAGTCTAAGTCACAGTCAATGCAAGCTCCTCTTGCACTTCAAGCAAGAACTTACTACTCCTTTCCAAACACCAAGCAAACTTATTTGCAAAACAACACAGCGAGAACGGGGGTCCAAACTACTTTATTCAAGCAAAATAAACAACCTAAGCAAAGCAAATTAAAAGTAAGACGCTCCAAGAACAACACAACTGTGCATGGAACAATAAAAACGAAGTGTCTAGACAGATCTGAGCTTTTTATTGATGAAGAAGGGGATGCCTTGGGCATCCCCAAGCTTTGACGCTTGTACCTCTTGGATATTTCTTGGGGTGACACCATGGTGGCATCCCCAAGCTTGAGCTTTTGTCCATTCTTCATCTCATTGCATCATTCTCTCCCCACACCTGAAATTTTTCCTTCATACAAAACTTCACACAATCTTCATTAGCAACATTAGCTTATTCAAAAGATATTAGACCCCTGGCAAAGCTTTGGAACAGCAAGGATTTTTATTAAAAACACAAGATACTATAGTAACTCCTTCAAAAAGCTCAATTTACCTGAAGAGAACTCAAAAAGGAATCAATAAGAAGCAAATGCAAATAATGGCAGAAATCTGTCAAAACAGACCAGCAAGTAGAAACGATTTTTTTCGAACATCTTATGTTGCTCAAATCAAAAAGTGTTGAACTAACTAAAGTTATCTAACATACTGGAGGATTTATTCATAAATTTTGAGCTCAATACGAGTTACAGATCCTCCTCACGATTTTTTTTTGGTGGAGGACAGAAATCTGTTTCAGACAGCAACTCCCCAAATCTTACTTCCCTCTCATTAGAGGTCATTCTTGGCACAAAAGGAAAACAAAAAAGATAAGGAGAGGTTATTACTGTAGGGTTCACAGCATAGAAAACAAAAAATTTCCTACGATGGGAACAACTATGTACCAAGATCTATCTACTAGATACAAACAACAGGCGGATGTACATCCGTAGAGAACATACCCTTGAAGATCGACAAAGCTTAACGAGTCCAAACTCGTGGTTGATGTAGACGATCTCTTGCCGATCTCAAGATCGAGAGGAAGTCCTAGCGCCGCAGTTGCGGCGCATCCGTGCTCGCACACACGTTCGAGGCACCGAGCCACCTCCGCCTCCTCGCTCCAGCGATGCAGCGGAAGCACAACTCTTTCTTGCCGAAAAGCCACCGGGAAGATGTATCTCGCTAGTCCGAGACCATGGGGGATAAATTCTAGAGGGGGAGAGAGATCCTTCACGAGGAGGTGTGAGTGAGAGAGAGGGAGGGGGCTCCTTTTATAGGGAGAGGGGGGAACCCAAGGGGCCATGTGCCCAGCCATGGGGCTGCCCCCACCTCTTCCACATTCATGTGGGTGGACACTCCACTCACTCAAATGCCTTTCAATTCCCTCCACTCAAAAACCCACTCAAATTCCCATTAAATTTCCACCAAATTTAATGCAAACTCTCATTAAATAAAACTCCTTTTATTTATTCAGAATTTTTTCAATTACTTTAATGACAAACATTCACATATAACCCCTTGCTAGTATTTCATTTCACATGCAGAAACACTTTCTGCAATTTCACCCGAAAACCCATTTCGGTATCTAGTGAAATAAATTCCTGCGCTTGTTATTCTTTCCGGCATGAAACTTTTGCTCCAAATGGATGTCGGTGTCTCTTAAGTGTGTCACCCTACGGTTCGTGAATAATGCGGACATGATCGAGACCCCTCTCAGATCAATAATCAGAATCGGGATCTGGAGACCCATACTGACTCCCACACATTCAACGATGACTTTCTTGTGATCGTCGGAACCTTTTACGCCAGTATCTTAATCCCTTTGTTTAACGATATATTACATGTCCGAGATACTATCATCGGTATCTCCATACCTAGTTTGATCTCATTACTGACATGCACTCTTTTCTTGTTCCCGTGATATAACATTCTAGTGACCAAATCACTTGCTTGCAAGCTAATCAATGTGATATCACCGAGAGGGCCCAGAGCATATCTATCCGTCATCGGGATGAACACATTCCACTCTCTATCCATGGGCCTCAACATAACACTTTATTAGTTCTGAATCCATCTTTATAATCACCCTGTTACGGTGTGACGTTTGATGTTATCAAGAAACTCTTCCGGTGTTAGTGATTGACATGATCTCATGGTCTAAGGATTAGGATCACTTCGTAAGTTGTTATAGCAATATAAACTCAATGACTTTGATCGTAATGCTATACTTTGGATGAATGTTCATCACATCATTACACTAATGTTGTGACCCCATTATTAACAACATCCAATGTCCATGATCAGGAAACTTTGATCATCTTGTTAATCAATGAGCTAGTTTATGAGAGAGGCATAACTAGGAACTTCCTTTTTGTTTATTAAACACACATGTATTAACGTTTCCGTATTAATATAATTATAGCATGTAAAATAAACATTTATCATAAACAAGGAATACAATAATAACCACTTTACTATTGCCTCTCGGGCATATTCCCTTCAGTCTCCCACTTGCACTAGAGACAATAATCTAGTTTAAAAACTTTGCGTACTGGACACCTATGGCTTTCTGGTGTTCCATATACGCAATTGCAAGTGGTTAACATAATCTGCGGATCTGACGCTTTAGGTCCGTGTGTATTTGCATGTCTTTACGTCTTCACGCATCACTCATTCTCCAATGAGATGGCATTGTATAAATTTGGTCTTTCGGTGAGACCTTTAGTTCCTTGGGGTTAAATCATGTCGATACTATTATCATACAATATATCTTTAGTGTTAGCCCGTTGCGAACCACACCTTAGTTTGATAACAAACTACTTGACACAAATTCCCTCCTTTGCTGCTACTATAGCAGTCATATACTTAGCCTTTTATTGTAGTATCCGTCACAATGTCTTAACTTTGGAACTCTTCCAAATCCATCATGAAAACTTCTTTCCATTTCATTGTGCCACTCATAGTTTAAATTGAGATAAATTTAATTTGTATCTTGTGACAAAACTAGTATCAATGTAACGCTTTACAATGAACTATTTGTAATTGTTTGTCACCTCTACACAAATATATTCTTAGTTCTTCCAAAAGATCATAAGAATATCCTTACTATCGTCCAATGATCATTTTATGATTCATTCTGGTATATGCTCATAACACTTAGAGCATAGGACATATCTGGATGTGTACATATCATGGTATGATTGATCAAAACATTCTCGTGATTTCACTCATCAAGTGTCAAAGCACTTGAATCTTGTTTCACTTATCAAGTGTCGATACACTTGAATCTTGATTCAATTCCTTTCTATGCGACAAGAACCGTTTCTTGTTGTTTCTATATTGAACTCCTTCAATATCTCATATATGTACGTTTGGCACAACCATATTAGCGTCATAGTCTATCCACTATAGACATTCATGCTAAATATTCGGGTTTTTCCTAAGTCTTTCATCAAAATGAAATCCTTAACCTTTGTCAATAAAAGATACATCATTTCTAATCAACAAGATGTCCTTCACATAATGTATTAGAAATATGTCTCGGAGCTCCCACTTAATTTCTTGCAAATGCAAGCATCTTCATCGTCTCCAGATGAAAAACTCATTTTTCATCATGGTGAAGATTCCAATTCCGCGATGCTTACTTCAACCATTGAAGTTTGCATGGCCTTTTAGCATCCTGTGAATTTAACAAAGCCCTTTGGACTGTGTCATGTACACGCCCTAGGTAACCATTCTATTAGAAGAACTTTGTTTTGTTTATTCATCTACCATATACCAAATTATATATAGTGGTTGCTACTTTAATCCGTCCAGACTAAATATCGCTATGAAAGATCAAATCTTGTCATAGTCAACTCCTTGAACATTGTCATAAAATACTTTACGACATGTCAACTATTTAATAGATGTGAAACATCCATGTATGTTTCTTTATAGATTCAAATACGACCGATAGGTTTTTACACCTTTCCGGAGGGTCTTCCAAGTTCAAAACTTGATTTCTCGTGTATGGAACTATCACGGATTTTATGGCTTCAAGCCATTTGACGGAGTTAGGGCCCATCATTGCGTCTTTGCATATATTCGATTCATCATTGTCAAACAATAATGATTTACTCTCAAATCTTAGTATTTGATTGTTTATTAGACCGACTTGGTTCAATAAGAACTTAGATCTCCGTGACCACAACCTTTGAGGCACATAAGCTATGAGCATTATGGCAGCCTCCAGAACGATTTCCGGCGCTGCGCAACTCAGCACATTTAGCTAAGGTTCGTTAACCTTATCAAAGTTCTATTGTCCTCCCACTTAACATTTATGAAAAATTCCTTCTTCAAGAAACTTCATGTTTCAAGCGACAAACCCTTTTGTCCTTGGTGTTATGAAGGAATAACCAATTGTTATTCGAAATAACCTACAAAGACATGCTCATCCGACTTCGGTTGTAAACATCTTACTTATGTTTAGCATACCAAAATTTAAGAAATGAAACCTTGGGTTTTACCCCAAACCATAACTTCCATGGTGTCATTTCAACGTATCAAGATGGAGCTCTTTTCAGTGTAAAAGCGGTAGTCTATAAAGTTTTAATCTTTTAAAACATAATGGCAGTTTTATAAATAACACCTTTGATCCAACCATGTCAAACAAGGTTTCATTACAAATCTCAAACACTCCATACTCCTATGGTGTTTCGGGAGATGTAAATCTAGGTGTTTTGCTAAACTTGCAACTCAAATAAATCCCTTTATGATAAAATCATAATTCATTTATTTTCTTATTACACTTGTAACTCAAATAAATCCCTTATGATATAATCATAAACCATTTATTTTCTTATCACAATGATTTTCACTTCATCTTGAAAGTCTTTGAACGTTTTCAAATATTTCACACTTCTTTCTCATTAAGTGAACATTCACTCAAATTTCTGGAGAAAGCATATGAAGTTGAAACCCATCGCTTACGACTACACATAATGGACTACATACATCGATATGTATAAATTCCAATATTTTAGTCGATCGTTCTTCTTTGGCCTTTGAACGAAGTTTTAATTATCTCGAGGAAAGTCTCACAAGCGTCATTTGATCAAATCAAAGACTCCAAAAATCCATGAATATGGAGATTCTTCATGTTTTCTTTCCAATATAATTTAAACGGCGATGTCACTTTGTAAGTGATCTTCCAATCATTTTTCTTGCGACATTTTAGCATTAGGTTTTATGGATATGATTTCTCCAACTAGATTTGTAAATCATCCATCTTATATGGAATACGGTAATTATTTGAACAACCTTTGTTCTCATAATACTTGATTTAAATAACAATTATGAAAACATATCTTGAATTCAAGCTTTGATGTCAACGAGAAATACAAACAACGGTTTGTTTGTTTTCGATGAACATCATCACATATTCTCTTGCTAGTTACTTAGGCCATTGTTGTTCATGAATTGCGTTGTTCCATATGAAATTTCATACCAACCAATTTGGTATCCAATACCCAAGAACCACATTGTTTAACAAGCAAAGAATACAAGCATAACATGTATATGATCCATATACCTAAATTGGATATTTCCAATCTTTTCTTTTCTGCCAAATATATTTTATAGATTCTCTTTCAGCATTTCCTTTTCCTTTTTAAAAGAATCTATCAACATCAAAAGTGGCGCCATATACATGACACATAGTCCAAAGCGTGTATATTCAAATAATAATACCTTTGGACTTGCACTTTGAAATAGATCACCATCATCAAAATGATCGGTATTCTTTCAAAAACCATTCTTTAGTAATCTCTTAGTGTAGTAAACACTTTACATACATCTTCTATTCACCCTTATCATGACGACTTTCATGATCAAGCTATTGTAGCTTATAAAGGCGAATCGTGAGTATAACATTACTTTCCAAAACCATTTTGGATGATTAGGATGTCTAGCATCTCCAACCTTCGTAAATTCTCATCCAATATGAGAACATATATTATACTCTATCATATTGCAACCAAAACATTGTTTTAGATATCGTTATATCTGCCACACATGATGGTTTCTGAAATAATTATTTCAGCTCCTAGATAAACTTGATATTAAAACAATCAAGAATCATGGAGGCAAACATGATACTTAAGATACTAACACTGGAATTGTTACTCTTGATTTAATACCAACTATTAAATTTCACGGTGTCGTGGTTGTATCACGGCATATGCCATGGGTAGGCTAAAGTTGGGGCCAATGGACGTGGAGGAATCCGGGGAGGGATGATGCGGTGAAGACCGCACTCATATGAACAAAGAGAAATACAATGTATATTGGATTGAAGCTCTCAAGTGGAGACAACACCTCATTCTATACATCTAATCCTTTGTAATCTTGCCATACTTGTGGTTGCAATCATGCTTCTTGAGCTGTTTCCCCTATACCCCTATCTAAGCTCCCTGTGAGAGTGGAGGGAGAGGAAGAAGAAGAGTTCCTAGTGAGCAGAAAGGAGAGGAGCCCTTCGGGGGGCCTCTCTAGAACGATCCCCCTGGTGCTCCTTATAAAGGGGAGCCCACGGGACTAATCTTGCTCTCTACGATTGGCATCTTCTCAGCATATTCCGGGCATCTTCTGGAGATGCTCAGCATATGCCTTGGCATCTTTGGAGATGCCAAGGCATATTCCTTAGCATATTCTTGGAGGCCGATGGCATATTCCTTATGCCATGTGCCAGTCTGAGCCAGAGGCGTCCCAAGACTGGCACGACGCTTGTGGAGTTGTCCTGGATAAATGGCGTGTACCTGTAAAGGTTAGGAGCACATCTGGAGGTAAATAAGAGGGCGTACGGGGTGAAATAACTCGGCCCAGACACCCCAGACGAAACAGTGATTCGGCCTGCTTCCTAGCTGACTCGGCCTGGTCTTGATTGCAGGAAACAAGGGCCCAGCCGGATTGTTTGGTGGCCCAGCCGGGTTATTGGTTATTCGGCCTGGAGGGGAGCCGGCCTGGGGCCTAGTTCGGCCCAGGCGAGGAGATGGCGTCCCAGCCGAGGTCTCCCTCTCTCGGCCCACGCGGGACAGCGAGGTGAGGAGCCCAGCCGGGTTTTCCTGTGACTCGGCCTGTGGCCTGGGATGGTGGCCGGGTTGAAGAGGCCCACGGTGGCTGTGGCCCGTCTGGGCCGAGATTGGCCTTGGCCGGCCCAGGCGGGAATGCTCAGCTGACGATCGATGGGGAGGAGAGGTCGCCCTACTGGGATCCTGGCGATGTTGGTTCAGCGGGATTGAGGAGTGGGCGTCAGGTAGGAGGTCCGTGGCGGGCCGACTTAGGCTTAGGTCGGCCCACCCGGGGTTATTTCTCCTTCTTTGTATTTAATTTGGCCATGGAGAGTGTGGACTAGGCCGAAATTGCCTTTACTCGGCCCAGTTGCTCTTTCTTGTCTTTTTCCTTTTCTATTCTGCTTAATATCCTCTTATTAATTACTCTTCCCTTTATTCATGTCTCTTATTAGTTTATTTATAGATTAACTCTGGGGTAGCCTGGGGTATATCCCCGACATTAGTCCCCGAGGCTATGCGGGACTTGCAAAGTCGCACATAGGCTTCATATTAATTATATACCCAGAGTTGTTTCCCGACATATAACTTCTTTCTCATATATTTCTTGGTCCCATTATCCTCTCGGGTAAGTTTGTGACTTTGGCCTTCTTGTGCTCTTCTCAACATCCTCCTAAGCAAGTTTTTTCGGTTTCCGGCCTTCTGGCCATCATGGGCTGGGTATGTTTCTGGACCTCTGGCCATCATGGGCACTGGTCATAACCCCTTTGGGTAAGTTTCTGGACCTTTGGCCATCATGGGCACTGGTCATAACCCCTTTGGGTAAGTTTCTGGACTTCTGGCCATCATGGGCACTGGTCATAACCCCTTTGGGTAAGTTTCTGGACTTCTGGCCTTCATGGGCACTGGTCATAACCCCTTTGGGTAAGTTTCTGGACCTCTGGCCATCATGGGCACTGGTCATAACCCCTTTGGGTAAGTTTCTGGACTTCTGGCCATCATGGGCACTGGTCATAACCCCTTTGGGTAAGTTTCTGGACTTCTGGCCTTCATGGGCACTGGTCATAACCCCTTTGGGTAAGATTCTGGCCTTCTGGCCTTCATGGGCACTGGTCATAACCCCTTTGGGTAAGTTACGAGTTCTTTCCTTCTTTGGCATTGCTCTTTTAACCTCATTGGGTATGTTTCAAGTTCTTGCCTTCTTTGGCATTGCTCTTTTAACCTCATTGGGTAAGTTACGAGTTCCTGCCTTCTTGGGCATTGCTCTTTTAACCTCGTTGGGTAAGTTATGATCCGAGTCATCTGTTTCCAAATCTGAGTTATTTTACTTAAACTTGACTTATGTCTTAAGTCTGAGTCATCTGACTCAAATCCGAGCTTTATGATTCAAATCCGAGTTAACTTATCTCAAATCCGAGTTACTTTACTCAAAAGTGACCTTATGTTTTAAGGATGAGTCATCTGGCTCCAATCCGAGTTATATGATTTAAATCCGAGTTAACTCAACTTAAATCCGAGTTACTTTACTCAAAATTGACTTTATGTCTTAAGGATGAGTCATCTGGCTCCAATCCGAGTTATATGATTCAAAACCGAGTTAACTCAACTCAAATCTGAGTTACTTTACTCAAAATTGACTTTATGTCTTAAGGATGAGTCATCTGGCTCCAATCCGAGTTATATGATTCAAACCCGAGTTAACTCAACTAAAATCCGAGTTATTTTACTCAAAATTGACTTTATGTCTTAAGGATGAGTCATCTGGCTCCAATCCGAGTTATATGATTCAAATTCGAGTTAACTCAACTCAATTCCGAGTTATTTTACTCAAAATTGACTTTATGTCTTAAAGATGAGTCATCTGGCTCCAATCCGAGTTATATGATTCAAATCCGAGTTAACTCAACTAAAATCCGAGTTATTTTACTCAAAATTGACTCTTTGTCTTAAGGATGAGTCATCTGGCTCCAATCCGAGTTATATGATTCAAAACCGAGTTAACTCAACTCAAATCTGAGTTACTTTACTCAAAATTGACTTTATGTCTTAAGGATGTGTCATCTGGCTCCAATCCGAGTTATATGATTCAAATCCGAGTTAACTCAACTAAAATCCGAGTTATTTTACTCAAAATTGACTTTATGTCTTAAGGATGAGTCATCCGGCTCCAATCCGAGTTATATGACTTAAATCCGAGTCATCTGTTTGCTACGATATAACTTGATTTGGCGTGATGACGTTAATTTGCCTTTGATATGGATCTGTGATATAGATCCGAGATTAAGCTTTGGGATATGATTATTGGGCTAACCGCTGAGAGGTCTGATTCGAGATGTAGATATGAGATATAGATTGAAGATGTGATGAGCTGGCCAATAGTCATTCGTGATATGGGATAACCTGGCAAGAAGGTGAGATATCAATCCGAGTCATAACATAACCTGGCAATCTGGGGAACTGAATAAAGCTTCGGCATGAATCAGAGATATGATTAGTACACCGAGTCTGAATACCAATCCGAATTATAGTATCCCCTGTCAAGCTGAATCAAATGTTAGTCCGGATCAGAGACAATCTACTGAGATGAGTTAAAGGTTAAATCGAGGCATAAACAATCTGACTCAAACTATATCCGAATCATCGATAAGCTGGCCGGTAAGCTGAGTTAGAGGACAACCAAAGCATACATAAACTGACTCAAATTCTATCGACTCATAAGTAAGCTGACTCAAATTCTACCGGGAACATAAATAAGCTAACTCAACTTCTGTCCGAGTTATAAATAAGCTGGCTGGGGAGCTGAGTTACAGGGTAATCCCAAGCATAAGTAAACTGACTCATAAACTATCTGAATCTTGAATAAGTAGACTCAACTTATGGCCGAGTTATAAATAAGCTGACTGGAGTACAGATCTAAATCAACACTGTGTTCTCTTAATCTAAAGATGACTCTATGGATAAGTTGACTAGTCCCCGGGTTAAGTTATTTTCTCCCTGGGATGAAGGATTGAGTGTAGGTGGCTGAGTTACCTGGCACTTAGAGCATACTTGGAGAAGTGTTTGGGTGAGTTTTGCTAGGTCATACTTGCCCTGCTGAGTAACTTGGTACTTACAGTAAGCTTGGAGTAGTGCTTGAGTCCTTCTTGCTGAGTCTTACCAGCTTTGATGAGTTAGACTTGGAGAACCTCTGTGCTTACCTCTTTGTTATCTGTTGACTTGGTGAAGCTGAATGAGATCTATGAGGAAGAAGTTGATGAAGATGTTCCCGTCCAGATGGAAACCCAACCAACGCCACTGGGAGGCCCCACGGTGGGCGCCAAATGTCGTGGTTGTATCACGGCATATGCCATGGTAGGCTAAAGTTGGGGCCAATGGACGTGGAGGAATCCGGGGAGGGATGATGCGGTGAAGACCGCACTCATATGAACAAAGAGAAATACAATGTATATTGGATTGAAGCTCTCAAGTGGAGACAACACCTCATTCTATACATCTAATCCTTTGTAATCTTGCCATACTTGTGGTTACAATCATGCTTCTTGAGCTGTTTCCCCTATACCCCTATCTAAGCTCCCTGTGAGAGTGGAGGGAGAGGAAGAAGAAGAGTTCCTAGTGAGAAGAAAGGAGAGGAGCCCTTCGGGGGCCTCTCTAGAACGATCCCCCTGGTGCTCCTTATAAAGGGGAGCCCAGGGGACTAATCTTGCTCTCTACGATTGACATCTTCTCAGCATATTCCGGGCATCTTCTGGAGATGCTCAGCATATGCCTTGGCATCTTTGGAGATTCCAAGGCATATTCCTTAGCATATTCTTGGATGCCGATGGCATATTCCTTATGCCATGTGCCACTCTGAGCCAGAGGCGTCCCAAGACTGGCACGACGCTTGTGGAGTTGTCCTGGATAAATGGCGTGTACCTGTAAAGGTTAGGAGCACATCTGGAGGTAAATAAGAGGGCGTACGGGGTGAAATAACTCGGCCCAGACGCCCCAGACGAAACAGTGATTCGGCCTGCTTCCTAGCTGACTCGGCCTGGTCTTGATTGCAGGAAACAAGGGCCCAGCCGGATTGTTTGGTGGCCCAGCCGGGTTATTGGTTATTCGGCCTGGAGGGGAGCCGGCCTGGGGCCTAGTTCGGCCCAGGCGAGGAGATGGCGTCCCAGCCGAGGTCTCCCTCTCTCGGCCCACGCGGGACAGCGAGGTGAGGAGCCCAGCCGGGTTTTCCTGTGACTCGGCCTGTGGCCTGGGATGGTGGCCGGGTTGAAGAGGCCCACGGTGGTTGCGGCCTGGCCTTGGCCGGCCCAGTCGGGAATGCTCAGCTGACGATCGATGGGGAGGAGAGGTCGCCCTGCTGGGATCCTGGCGACGTTGGTTCAGCGGGATTGAGGAGTGGGCGTCGGGTAGGAGGTCCGTGGCGGGCCGACTTAGGCTTAGGTCGGCCCACCCGGGGTTATTTCTCCTTCTTTGTATTCAATTTGGCCATGGAGAGTGTGGACTGGGCCGAAATTGCCTTTAACCGGCCCAGTTGCTCTTTCTTGTCTTTTTCCTTTTCTATTCTTCTTACTATCCTCTTATTAATTACTCTTCCCTTTATTCATGTCTCTTATTAGTTTATTTATAGATTAACTCTGGGGTACCCTGGGGTATATCCCCGACACATGGAGTAAATAGAGTTTGCTGAAAGTTTGCAATAGGACTTTAAACTTTAGATTGACACTCAACACAATACGGTACCAGTTCGTAAAGCATATATCCAGAATTCTATAGTTCTATTATCTCAATTACAACTATGCATAAGGTGGTGAACGAATGCCAATGACTACAACAAATTATGCAAATTCACTTTGATTTAATTTATGATAAATTGAGTTCTACTAATCCAAATTAGAAATGAACTCCCACTCAAAAACGACATCCCTCGTGTCTTTTTGGTGATTACATGAACCAAATCCACTACACCAAGTCCGATCATCACGTGAGTCGGTGTAGTTTCAAAGGCGAGCATCAAATGGTCATCATATCAAAACATATGACTCATGCTTAACCTTTTGGTCCGTGTTCCGAGGCCATGTCTGTACATGCTAGGCTCGCCAAGTAAGAACCTTAGTATTCGCATGTGTAACTGTCTTACACCCGAGATATGCTCGTGGATTCAAGTACACCCAATCATCACGTGATGCCTTGAAGCGACGAAACATTGTCGGTGCATACTTAAGGAAGAACACATTCTTATCTTGATATCTAAATGAGGGATCATCTTATTATGCTAATAAAATGCCAAACAAGCAATATAAGATGCTATCAAACATCACATGTTTATTAGTAGAATGATATGGTTCCTGCATATGATCTCTATCATGTGCACAGTGGTATGATCACTATCATACCTATATGTGTAAGTCCAAGGTCTATGGAGATTACACGTTATGTGTGTTGTAAGAGTATCATCTCATACTTCTACTTACAACATCACCATATCATAACACTAGCCCAGCAACAATCTAAACTAGACGCCTCTAATTTGTCCATTGCAAGTTTTACGTGGCTTAGGGCTTTCAAAGATAGAACCGTTCTTACCTACGAACATGAACCACAACGAGGATAACCAAATTGTTGACAACTCATTGCAAATTAGATATTGACTATAGTAGGAGAGACAGACACCCGCTAGCCACTTATGCAAAACTAGTTGCATGTCAAGCGTGGAACAGGTCTCATGTGTGAGGACATGTAAAGTTTGTCCGGGCCGCTTCATCCACTATGCCACCAATATCCAAAGTACAACTAAGAAGCAATAAAATGATCATCATTGCCCACATACTCATATGTGTACTACCCGTGCAAAATATCTATGCATAGATCCGGCTCTGATACCACTGTAGGGTTCGCAGCATAGAAAACAAAAAATTTCCTACGATGGGAACAACTATGTACCAAGATCTATCTACTAGATACAAACAACGGGCGGATGTACATCCGTAGAGAACATACCCTTGAAGACCGACAAAGCTTAACGAGTCCAAACTCGTGGTTAATGTAGACGATCTCTTGCCGATCTCAAGATCAAGAGGAAGTCCCAGCGCCGCAAAACAGCAGCGCATCTGTGCTCGCACACACATTCGAGGCACCGAGCAACCTCCGCCTCCTCGCTCCAGCGATGCAGCAGAAGCACAACTCTTTCTTGCCGAAAAGCCACCAAGAACATGTATCTCGCTAGTCCGAGACCATGGGGGATAAATTCTAGAGGGGGAGAGAGATCCTTCACGAGGAGGTGTGAGTGAGAGAGAGGGAGGGGCTCCTTTTATAGGGAGAGGGGGGTACCCAAGGGGCCATGCGCCCAGCCATGGGGCTGCCCCCACCTCTTCCACATTCATGTGGGTGGACACTCCACTCACTCAAATGCCTTTCAATTCCCTCCACTCAAAAACCCACTCAAATTCCCATTAAATTTCCACCAAATTTAATGCAAACTCTCATTAAATAAAACCTTTTATTTATTCAGAATTTTGTCAATTACGTTAATGACAAACATTCACATATAACCCCTTGCTAGTATTTCATTTCACATGCAGAAACACTTTCTGCAATTTCACCCGAAAACCCGTTTCGGTATCTAGTGAAATAAATTCCTGCGCTTGTTATTCTTTCCGGCATGAAACTTTCGCTCCAAATGGATGTTGGTGTCTCTTAAGTGTGTCACCCTACGGTTCGCGAATAATGCGGACATGATCGAGAACCCTCTCAGATCAATAATCAGAATCGGGATCTGGAGACCCATACTGACTCCCACACATTCAACAATGACTTTCTTGTGATCGTCGGAACCTTTTACGCCAGTATCTTAATCCCTTTGTTTCACGATTTATTACATGTCCGAGATACGATCATCGGTATCTCCATACCTAGTTTGATCTCGTTACTGACATGCACTCTTTTCTCGTTCCCGTGATATAACATTCTAGTGATCAAATCACTTGCTTGCAAGCTAATCAATGTGATATCACCGAGAGGGCCCAGAGCATATCTATCCGTCATCGGGATGAACACATTCCACTCTCTATCCATGGGCCTCAACATAACACTTTATTAGTTCTGAATCCATCTTTATAATCACCCTGTTACGGTGTGACGTTTGATGTTATCAAGAAACTCTTCCGGTGTTAGTGATTGGCATGATCTCATGGTCTAAGGATTAGGATCACTTCGTAAGTTGTTATAGCAATATAAACTCAATGACTTTGATCGTAATGCTATACTTTGGATGAATGTTCATCACATCATTACACTAATGTTGTGACCCCGTTGTTAACAACATCCAATGTACATGATCAGGAAACTTTGATCATCTTGTTAATCAACGAGCTAGTTTATGAGAGAGGCATAACTAGGAACTTCCTTTTTGTTTATTAAACACACATGTATTAATGTTTCCGTATTAATACAATTATAGCATGTAAAATAAACATTTATCATAAACAAGGAATACGATAATAACCACTTTATTATTGCCTCTCGGGCATATTCCCTTCAATTACAGAAGTAATAACTTCCAAGACTCAAGGAAACTCTTGGGTTATCTCCCAACAAATACTTTTCTTTAACGCCTTTAAGTTAGGCTTGATAGATTGAGAAGATGCTCACATAAGAATTATGAATTGAAGTCAAAGAGAGCATCAAGAAAAAAATTCAAAACACATTTAAGTCTAACCCACTTCCTATGCATAGGAATCTTGTATCCAAATAAATTCACAAAGAACAAAGTGACAGGCATAGGAAGATGAAACAAGAGCAACTTCAAAACCTTTAGCACATAGAGAGGTGTTTCGGTACCATGAAAACTTTTACAACCATATTTTCCTCTCTCATAATAATTTTCAGTAGCCTCATGAATAAACTCAACAATATAGCTATCACATAAAACATGCTTTTCATGATCTACAAACTCATAATTTCTATCAAGCTAAAAAATAATGGGATTAAAACCTTCATAGGTTTTACCGAAAGTAGATATTTCGAAAGGATCCACAGGGACATAACATTCATCCTCCTTTGGTAAGCATGGGGGACAATCAAATAATATAAGCGGTAAAGAGTTACTCTTATTAGAAGATAGACATGGGTAGATCCATTCTTCCTCCTTTTGTTCATCACTCTCCTCCTCTTTTTCATCTAATGAGCTTCCAGTTTAAACAATTTCTTCTTCCATAGGCTCCTGCAAAGCATTAGTCTCTTCCGTGTGTGGAAAGCATCTATTAAAATATTCAAGAATATAGCCATTTGCTTCCTTGTAATTATCAAAGAAAATTTTAAGTATCTCATAAACCTCACATTCATGAGGTGCATCATCAGTATTTTAAAGCAAACTAGCAAGTTCAAAAGCACCCTTGAAAGCAATAAATTCTTCAATTTGTTCCACATCATAAAAGTCATAATTTCCTTTAACATAAGAGGATATGGTAAAATTATCATTTTAATCACATTAAAAGGGTAGGTGTTTATACCTCCTGTAGCAGCAAGCTTTATCAAAGCAATATGTAACATTATAAATAGAGCACACGTCTCTAGCAATAGTATTCAACCTATCAATTTGTTTCCATAGGTGTTTCCCTTTTTGTGACAAACGGTGTTCCTTATAATAATAGTTTTGTTCCTCCGTGAACCCACCTTGCCAATAAGAACTAGTTTCAAAGAAACCATCCATTGATAGAAAGCATGACCAAGCAAGGCAACAACAGACCAGCAACTAGAGTAGGAACTAATTTTTTTTGTGTTTTTGAATAAAGCAAGCAAACCAAACTAGACTAAATTTTTTGGGTTTTTTGAAAAGAGGCAAACAAAACCAAGCAAAAGAAACAAAGCAAACTAAAAACAAAGTAAAGAGGAAGGAAGTGAAGGACTCTCCTAGTGAAGACGTCTTTAGCCTCCCCGGCAACGGCGCCAGAAAATAGCTTGATGGCGCCCAGTACTTGTCGTGGGACGCTTCGTTGGAAACCCCAAGAACAAGGTATGAAGCAGCACAGCAGCAAGTTTCCCTCAGTAAGAAACCGAGGTTATCGAACCAGTAGGAGGAAGGAAACGTCACACAGGTGTTGCAAGCAACACGGAGACCTGCATAACACAAACTCATGACTTTGCCCCAACGAATCAGTGAGGTTGTCAAGCTCACCGGTTTGCGGTAACAAAGGATTAAATTTATGGTGTGGAAGATAATGGTGGTTTCCAGCAAGTAAACAGGTAACAGTGGAAGATGTATCAATGGTAAAGATTGGACTGGGGTCCATAGTTCACTGGAGGTGATCTCCTTAGATAAACAACATGGCATGAAGGGTAAACAAATTACAATGGGGCAATTGATAGGAACTGAGCAAGGCATAACAATGCAATTACTAGTCAGAAAGATCCTACGATGTTGATTGGGCAATACAACAATATACATAGACCGCCATCCAACTACATCTATGACTAGAAGTCCACCTTCAGGTTATCATCCGAACCCCCTCCAGTATTAAGTTGCAAGCAACAGAAAACTGCTTTAAGCAAAGTGTGTAAGGTAAATAGTCCACATGTTCCATGAAGAAGAGACCTTTGTTTTCTCCCTAGTAGCAACATCACATCTACAACCGAAGAGATTTTTGTCACTTCCCTTGGAAACTAGAGGCATGAACCCACTATCGAGCATAAATACCCCCTCTTGGAGTCACTAGCAACTACTTGGCCAAGATAGCTACTAACAACGGAGAGCATGCAAGATCACAAAAAACACAGACATGATAGAATCATAAAGTTAAAACCATTAATCAAACCAACATAATAATTTCAATATCCATCGGATCCCCGCAAACACAACATGCATGATTACAAATAGATTAGATCTTGATCATGAACGGAGCTCACAAGATCTATACATGAAAGCACAAAGGAGGAGATACAACCATCTAGCTACTACATGGACCCATAGTCCAAGGTGGAACTACTCACGCATCATACCGGAGAGAAGGCCTCCGGGATGATCTCCCCTCGGGCAGGGTGCCAGGAAGAGCTTCAGATCCCCCCGATCTAGGGATGATGGTGGCGGCGGCTACAGACGGTTTCGTGGATATTTGATCGGGTTCTTAGGGTTTCTGCATCGGGGGCTTCTTAAAGGCGAAGGGGCGAAACTGGGAGGCGGACAGGGCCACTAAACCCTAGCCAGGCGCGGGCCCACCTACCCTTGCGCCTGGGGTGGGTCTGGCCCCCCTGGCTGGCCCCTTCGGCTCTCCTCTAGACTTCTTGTTCCCCACAGAAAGTAATTGACTTTGTCCTTTGTCCCGTCCAATTCCAAGAATATTTCTTTACTAACTTTTCTGAAACAAAAAACAACAGAAAACAGGCATCTGGCACTGTTGCAACTTGTTAATAGGTTAGTACCAGAAAACATGTAAAAAGCACCTCAAAGTGTGGACAAGTAAAGGAAAGTAGATATAAAACAAGCATGGGGCATCAAAAATTATAGATACGTTTCCAACGTATCATGTCTTAACTTAGAGAAAATGCTACTAAGATTACATCTACTAGGATTTCCCAAGCATAGCATATAGATACTTTCCTTGGTAGTTGGGGGAGGACCAACAATCCTCACAATATTACTAGTGCATAGTAAAAATAATAGGACAAAATGCATGAAGAACCACTTTCCTTGGTAGTTGGGGGAGGACCAACAATCCTCACAATCACAATCACCACTAGCACCAAAATCTACACATAAAATTATAGCACCAAATTCACATTCAAATAATCAAGCAAAAATATATGTGCATGCATGCAAATGCAATGGAATGAATTTCTACACTAAAATATTCAAAACTAATAGTACTGAACACAAAACCAACTATTTATAGTCTAAATAAACTTAAATTTGCTTTAAAATCATTTTCCAAATAATTTATATAGCCAAAATAAGTCTATATTTTATTCTGCAAATAAACCTTATTTTACAGAATAAAAATACAAATTCAATCCCACAGTATTGTAGGTATCATTTTTATGAATCCAATGATATCTTATTTGCATTTTTGGATAAACAGAACAAATGTTATGAATTTTACAAGTTTAAACATTTTAATAGATTCAAAACAGATTCTAAATTCAAACTACAAACGCGTGGCAGCGCTTGATTGGTCGTTCCCGCTACGCTTGAATCGTCCTTCCGCACCGTTGGATCAAGTCAGATCCAATGCGCCAGATCGCAACGTACCCCTTTGCTAACGATCTAACATGAAATGCCAGATCTAAATCCTATGGCTCAAATCTGAGCGTACCCCTTCACGTTAAAATCTAATCTCGACCGCTGGATTTAGATCCAGCAGATCCTACTGCTTTGACCAAACGCGAGCGGCGCAAATGGCCACCGCGTCTGCGGCGCGACATACGGCGATGTTCCGGCGAGGCCAGAGGGTAAGGGAGGGGGCACTGGGCTTACCGAGGTCGCGGAGACGCGGTGAAGCTCAACATGCTCGCGGACGGGGCTGGGGCGCAAGGACATAGCGACGATTCCTCATCGGAGTTGAGCTGGGCTTCGGGTGTTCTCAGGCGTCATTGCTGGCGGCGCTACAGGGCACGGAAAGACATGCAAGAGGTGGCGTTAGACGCGCACTAGGACGGTGAGTGTACGAGCGTCAACCAGAGAGAAGGGGCTAGGGTTTACCGTATTTTCTCGCCGGAGATGCTTGGGATAGCGGCGGTGCGATCTCGCGTGTGGACAGCCTAGCGACGCTTAGAGGATGGTGAGTGAGGGCAAAGGAGAGGAAGGAGGAGGGGTTTATGTAGCCGGAGCGGGAAGGGGAATTACTCGGCGAATCAATGGGAATCAACACGCTATGAATAAATAACTCCACAACTTCAAGAGAAACAAAGTATGGACTTTGGTGGAGAGGCCTAAAGATTGTCAAAATGTCATTGGAACCAAGTGGATATCCAAGAACAAGCGCGACGCAAATGGGATGGTCGTTTGCAACAAGGCAAGGTTAGTTGCCCAAGGATACTCACGAGTTGAGGGCATCGACTACAGTGAGACTTATGCCCCAGTTGCTCTCCTTGAATCCATTCATATGCTGCTTGACTTTGCCACTCACCATAACTTAAAATTGCAACAAATGGATGTTAAAAGTTATTTTCTTAATGGTCCCTTGAAAGAGTTAGTGTATGCCAAGCAACCTCCAGGCTTTGAGGATCCACGATTCCTGAACCATGTCTACAAGCTCGATAAGGTACTCTATGGCCTTAAACAAGCACCACATGTGTGGTATGATTGCCTTAGAGAGCTCTTGCTAGACCGTGGCTTCGAGGTGGGCCTCATTGATCCCACTCTTTTTACTACGAGATTTGGAGGCCACTTGTTTGCTTTCCAAATATATGTTAATGAAATTATCTTTGGGTCTATGAAAAAATATTTTTATGAGGATTTTGCCAAGCTCATGACCGACCAATTCGAAATGTCTATGATGGGTGAGATGAATTTCTTCCTTGGATTTGAGGTCAAACAATTGAGTAAGGACACCTTCATCAACCAAGAAAAATACATTCAAGACATGCTCAAGAAGTTCAAGTTTTATCAAGTCAAAGGTTCCAAGACTCCCATGCCCACAAAGGTTAATCTTGATCTCAATCCCAAGGGTAAGGATGTGGATGAAAAACTCTATCGCTCTATGATTGGTTCTTTGCTCTATCTTTGTGCATCCCGACCGGATATTATGTTGAGTGTGGGTATGTGTGCAAGATTCCAAGCCGCACCAAAAGAAAGCCACATGGTGGCGGTCAAGAGAATCTTTCGGTATTTTGTTCATACCCCAAACTTTGGGTTGTGGTACCCCAAGGGAGCCAACTTTGATCTCATGGGATACATGGATTCGAATTGGGCAGGAGACAAGGTGGAAAGGAAGTCAACCTCCAGAGCTTGTCAATTTCTTGGGAGATCCTTGGTGTGTTGGTCCTCGAAGAATAAAAACTATGTGTCTATGTTCACTGCCGAAGTTGTTGTTCTCAATTTCTATGTATGAAGCAAACCTTGAAGGATCTTGGACTATCTTTTGATAAGGTTCCTCTTCTTTCTGACAATGAGAGTTCTATTACCATTGTTCACAACCCCGTGCAACATAACACACCAAGCATACTGAGATTCGTCATCATTTCATTCGGGACCATGTTGCAAGAGGAGACATTTCTTTGGAGTATGTTCCCACCAAGGTCAATCTTGCAGATCTATTCATGGAGCCCCTTGATGAAGCAATGTTCCGGGAGTTAAGGCATGAACTAAATATCATAGATTCGAGCAATGTGGCTTGAGTACCTTGCACACCTACACATGTCTCAATGTGTATCTTTGTTTGGATGTAGGCATGGACTTAGGGGGAGTGTAGTTACTCTTATGAGCAATCACTATCCCTATTATGTGCACATTAAAGTTTTCATCCTCTACAGTCTCTCAAGGAGACCATTTGAGATTCATGATGAGTGTTGGTAATGAACCCAAGATATATCTTCATGGTGTGAAGCCATTTAATCTTATATAAGGTGGCCTCGGCCTCCGACCCTTTGTGTTCCTTGGTTGTTTTCTCTCTTGTTTTTTGGTTGTGCTCTCTTGTATTTTTGTGTGCTTGTTTTCTTGCATTTTTGGTACTGTTCATCTTTTGGTTCTTCACAGTTTGAGCTCTCTATCCCATGCCTTTCCTTTCCCCGAGCCCCTTCTATTCCCTGCACAAGTTCATCCTTTCCTTTTTCCAAACCTGGGAAGATTTTTCTGGCGTCACCGGAATTTCTGGCCAGACGCCGATAGTACCAGTTAGGGAGATCTCTTCGGAACTTCTCCCAGATACGGCTGCTACCGCATGTTCTCGGAACTTTCGGGTCACCAGAAATTCCGGTCCCTTACCGGAATATATTGCGGGCCCTGGAAAAAACGGGGACCACTCCCAGTTTTCTTCCCCAAGACTCACAACATACAGGGAGCAGCTGTCGGTGAGGTACTCCCCACGGAGGCGCCATCGTCCCCTCCATCTCCGTCCACCCCCTTCCAGATCTTCTCTGTGGGATCCTTACCCACCTCGATCTCTCGCCATGGACCCTGGTATTTTCCCTCAACTCCCTCCATTAATGGAGATATTGCTCATTCCATTGCTTGAGTTAGGGCTCACCTTGTCTAGGCTTGTTCTTTGGCTAGAACTTGTTGGTATGTCTTGGTAGGCCTAGGTACCCTTGCTAGAGTAGATTGAACCAATACATTTGTGTGAATCTATACACGTGCATCCTAGATCTAGAATCTATGCAGTTTCTTGTTGAATCGTTGTGTTCGTGACATCACCGGAATTTCTGGTGAGTCACGAGCAGAACTTCCGGTGGTGCATTTTTCATCGGAAGTTCTGGAGGTTCACCAGAAATTCTGGTGGACCATATTAGATTCAATATGTGTACTTTTTCAATCTCTCTTTGTTTTTCCCTCTTCGAACTTATGCACTTACCTCCCCTTCCCTCTCTATTCTCTGCTTTCTTCTTAGGGCAAGGTGGTTCCCGTGGAGGCAAGCGTAACTGTATTCCTATAGGTCCTCCGGAGATTGATGAAGATGATCTGGAAGTTCTACGTGCCCCCGCTTAGACCACCCGTCAGAGAGCGACTGCTACTCGCTGTGCTGCTAAAGCTGAAGGGAAGCGGCCTGCTCTAGCCTCTCAGAAGAAGGCGAGTGCATCTGGACCCGATTTCTCCAAGAGGAAGATTTCCAAGTGGCCTCAGAAAGCTTATACAGATTTTGAAGGATTGATCCCTACCGTGTTCCTCTTTTCTTCGATCCCTTATTCTATAATCGATTGCAAGAGGAAATCTTTGCAGAGATATACGCCACCAAGCAAAAGTTTTTTGTTCCCCTCAGAAATTCATCAATGTGGAACATATGGAAAGCAAGCATGCGTACTTTGGGGAAGCTCTTGAGTGTGCAGGAAGTTTGGGTTGATCACAATCATGGAGCACCGTCAGAACTTTGATGAGGCTGCTATTGCTCAGTTGTTTTCCACCCTTCACATGGATACATACCCTATCAATGGCACTTTGAAATGGATGACCAAGTCTCAGTTGTTCTCTGCCACGTCGTCGGAGTTTGGTGCTCTATTTGGATATCCCCTCTTGCCTAGAAAGGGGGCTAATGGCTGGCGCTGTCGCTTCTCCAAGGCATCTACACCTGAGGTTTTGGATCCTCTCTACATTGAGGGATGGGGTGTGTGTAGTCAGGTTAATCACCTCCAGTCGGTCTATGATATCATGTGCAAGGTCTACCAGAACACCATTGCTCCCAAGGCTGGCAACTTTGTCCTGATTCATGCCTTCCAGATTGACCTCATGTTCCAGACTTACCATCACCATTATTCTGATCAGAAGATTAATGTCATGCACTTCCTGTTCCATGAGATTTGGCTTGCTATGATTGAGAAGCTCTCTTGTCCCTATGATCCTTACATTCAGACTCTTATCAATGCCAAGTGGAGGGAAGCAACTGATTCTCACTATTCCCAAGATATCATCACTATTCATGAGGAGAAGAAGGTATGTGTGATGAATTATGAGCAGCCCCAGTCTCAAGCAGAAAAGGAGGAAGCCATTTGGAAGTCTGCGGCGACTAGAGGTTGCACTTCAGGGCGTGCAGATTCCAGTGCTAGTGGTCACCCTGAGAGTTCCCATACCCACAGTCTCGAGAGGCAACCTTCTTGGGCTAAGAAGCTGCCCAAAAAGGTGAAGAAGACTTTTTGCTTCATGTAGGACCATGAGTATTAGCCCTATGTTGATCAGAGACACAATGTTCAAAGGCAGAAGGCGATCATGTTATCACTCAACATTCCTTACTCTCCCAAGACCAGCTCCTTAACAGCTACTAAGGATCAATGGGTCTGTGACAACTACAGATGGTCAGATTATGAGGATGAAGTCACCGGTTCCTCGTTGCTTGCATGGAACGACTCCTCCTGGGACCCTGAGCCTTCTCCTCCTACTTTTTGGTGTCTTTATGCCAAAGGGGTATAAAGATATCTATTAGGTTGCTTACAGGATTTGCATGGGTCTAGTCACAAGCTCGTTCTTTCTTTGATTCTTTCATGATCGTGAACTTTCTCTATCTTATGTGTGTTTGTGGACCTCGCAATTTGTGCTACCATGTGTTATTTGTGCCTATATGTATGAATGAGACTATGTGATATGGTATGCATCTTGTTGGCTTATGTGATGGGGATATGCCTACCGGGGTATACCCAGCAGGACGTTTCCGACTGGCCCAGGCGCCTGCGAGTGGGCATGCGGAACGGCGACTGGATCAAGACCTGGCATGGACTCAAGCGACTGGAAGCTGAAGGCCCAGAAGCGTAGATAGGCCCAGTCGGATTAGGTTAAACGATCGCTGAAACCTTAACTGATTCGGTTGAGATATGTAAACCCTAGGGGGGCGAGTCTATATAAACCTCCCTAGAGGGCGCGTAGAGGATAGGTTCCATCATCCACCCAAGCGACTCGTTGCCTAGCCGCCGAGCTCGCCTCATTGTACTTCCACCATAATACAATCTAGCAGGAGTAGGTCTTTACCCTCCGGGGTGCCGAACCTGGGTAAATCCTTGTGTCTCCGCCCTCATCTCGCACCGCAGATGGATGGCCGCCCTTGCCCCATGTTCTACTACTCGCTGCCGATTGCAGCATCTGTCGTGGTCATTCCCACGACAGTGGCGCCCACCATGGGGCCTGGCCGGTGTTCTGCTGAGAGATCCAATCTACCCATCAACGAGTCGATCGCCACCGGCCGCATGATAGCAATTGGCGAGATGCTCCAAATATTGCCGAGCAGCTATGTCCCGACGGCGTGACCCGTCACGCATAGCATGATCCTGCCGGTCGGCACGATCAGTATCTTCGTTGGCCTCACCGACGTCATCGTCTCGCATCCGCGAGTCGCCGCCACGCGACCGGCTCTCTGAGAGTCAGGTCCGCACGATCCACCGCCTCGCCTCCGAGTATGACTCAGCCCACAGCGACGTGGCTGAAACCACCGCGGTCGCGGAAGACACGGCCCTCAACGACGACGCCGACTCGGAGACCCCGGCGTCACTCGCCGGATCCATCGTCGCCGCGTCACCCGTGGGCTCCATCGCCCAGGTCTCCGGCGGCGAAGACTTCGAGGATCCCTCCATCCTTGGGATCTTGGACTTCGACTCCGGGTCGGAGAATTCCGCCGATCTCCACGACGGGACCGGCCGCCACGCCGTGACCTACATGGCGGCTGGCGCCGACCCACCAGAGGATCCATTCTCCACTCCGATCCCTCCCAACGCAATGGAAACGGAGGTCGAGGAACTCCGCATGAAGCTGGCGGAAGCAGTACGCAAGGAGCAAGCCGAGCGCGAAAAATTTCGCCTCGAGCAGGTGACAACGCAGGAGCTGTCGCGCTACCACCAGCAACGAATCAGGTCGCGCCTGAACCCTACCGTCCAGGGGCGCGCCCTGAATTTTGACGACGAGAGCGACCCGGCCCGCGCGGCCGAGCGCGTGATCTGCGAAAATGCGCCACCGGGAGGAAGTGCCCGACCCCCACCAGGGTCGACGGCGAATGGCGCCCAACCACCACCCAACCGCGCACCCCCCCAGGGACCAGTCGCGGATCGTGGTCTCCTCACGGGAGCGAGACGCGAACAGCCTACCACTGTTCTCCACCCCGATGGATAACCTGGTCACGGGCCGAGCAGCAGTCGACAACATCACGGCCACCGGTGACGGCGCCCTACAGATCCAGTACGTCAAGGCCTTGCTCGCAAAGGCGGTCGAGCAACAAAACGCATGCGTCGACTCACAGGGTCGGATGTACTCATGTTCATCGGGCAGCAGAGCGGCCTCAAGCGGCCGCCCCATGGCGGCAAACACCCTCAACTGCCCGCCACCCGAACCACTGCAGCTCCAACACCGACCCACGAATGCGGCACTCTCCACCAACGACCCCCGGCCGGCGACCAACTTCGTCGCCGCCAACGGTCAGCCCGTCGACGCCCACACCCACATCATCAAAAACCAGAGCTGGCGCGCACGCCAGCCTGACGACCTGCGGCATACCCTAACCAACCGCCGCGACGGCGAGCCGAGGGGGTGGCTAAGCCGACTCAGGCCCCGGTGCTTCGGACCAATTATCCGAGGCGAAAGATAGCCGGCGAACTTCAAAGCGCCAAAGGAAATAGAGAAGTACGACCCCTCGTACGATCCCTCTGTGTGGCTGGATACTTACCTCATGGCAATGGGGATCGCCGGCCACACCGATCTACTCGCCGCCTGCTACCTCCCCCTGATGATGGAGGGGGCGTGCAGGCAGTGGATCAACACTCTCCCCGCGGATAGCATTGACTCTTGGGAAAAGATGCGCGACGCCTTCGTCAGGCACTTCGAGGGTTCATACACCCGCGCCACCACCATCGAGGACCTGGAACGATGCGTCCAGGGACCTCGCGAGTCGACCCGCAGCTAGGTCCAACGGTGGCAAGAACTGTGGTACAATGCGGTCGGTATCCACCCAGACACCGCCATCCACTGCTTCAAGACCTCGTGCCGCTACGAGCCCCAGGTCGCCAAGCTCAAACGAGCATACCGCACACTCGACAACATACCGGATCTCCTAGAGATCGCCAAAAGATACGCGGAGGAAGACCCAAACCAAGAAACCGACGATGAGTCAGGAGGACAACGCCGCACGAGCGGCAACGACAACGGATGACGATCCGATCTATGCTATAGCAACAATCGCCTCACCGGCAAGCGCCGCATTGACGGGCGAGTCAATTTCGTCGCCAACGATGGGTACCAGCAGCGCGAGCCCAAGAGCTTCCGCCGCGACGGGGGGCAACGCCGCGACGGCGGCAACTACAAGGCGAAGCCAAGGTTCGACCCCGCGGCCCTCCTTAACCAACCTTGTGTATTTCACAGCAGGGAAGGAAAGCCCGACACGCACACGACCGCCGACTGCCACTCTCTCAAGGAGATCGAGAAGGCACGATGAGCGCAGGAATACCCCGACAACAACCCGCCAAACGGCGGAAAATTCGGCAACGTGGCCGGCTCGCTCCACACCTTCACAGGCTTCAACACGAAGCGCGAGAAGAAGGTCATCGCCCGCCGTCGCCGTCAACGCGGTGGCCCAGGTGGACGTTCCCCAGTTCCTCAACTGGTCAGAGCAACCAATCACTTGGAGCCACCAGGACCACTCGCCACGCATCGAGTACCCAGGCCGAGTCGCCCTGGTGGTCAAGCCCAAGGAGGGAGACTACTGGCTCCCCAAGACATTGATGGACGGCGGCAGCTCCATCAACATCCTGTACCTGGACACCTTCAGGCGACTGTGGCTCCCGCAGTCGATGGTCAAGACGACCTACACCATGTTCCACGGCATCGTCCCCGGTCGGAAGGCGTACCCAATCGGCAAGGTCACGCTGCTAGTCACCTTCGGCACACCGGCAAACTTCCGCACCGAGCGGATCGTCTTCGAACTGGTGCCCTTCGACAACCCCTACCACTGCGTCCTGGGGCGCCAGGCGTTCGCCAAGTTCATGGCGGCGCCCCACTACGCGTACAACGCGATGAAGCTCCCCGGAACGCGTGGCGTCATCACCATCCACGGCGACCCCGACATGGCCACCGAGTGCGAGGCCAAAGGAGCCGAACTCGCTGATGCCGTCATCGCGGCAGAGGCCAACCACGCCGATGAGCTCGCCAAATACGCGAGCGGGGTCAACAACGATGACCCCACTATAATCAAGAAGCCCAACTCGGAGGGCGGCAACACCTCAGCCTTCTAGGAAACGACGCATACCCGCACCGTCGAGCTGGTCCCAGGCGACTCTAGCCAGACGATGACGATCGGGACATGCATGAGCCTAGCATAGGAAGGCGCGCTCATCGAGTTCCTCTGTGAGAACAGGGACATCTTCGCATGGAAGCCCTCTGACATGCCTGGTGTCCCTAGGGAACTCGCTGAGCACAAACTCAACGCCGACCCCAAAGTGCGACCTGTCAAGCAGTCGCTGCGGCCCTTCAATGAAGAGCGCCGCCAAGCAATCGCCGAGGAGGTGCAGCGTCTACTCGCTGCAGGCTTCATTCGGCCAATCAAATACTCCAAGTGGCTGGAAAACCCAGTCCTGGTCGAGAAGAAAAATGGGACCTGGAGGATGTGTATCAATTACACAAACTTAAACAGCGCCTGCCCGAAGGAGCAATTCGTCCTCCCGCGGATCGACCAAATAATCGATTCCACTGCGGGCTCGGAGTCGCTATGCTTCCTCAACGCTTACTCTGGGTACAACGAGATCAAAATGGCCGTTGAGGACGAAGAGAAGACGATGTTCATCATGCCATTCGGAGCCTTCTGCTACACTGCCATGACCTTCGGCCTCAAGAAAGCCGGGGCGACCTACCAGCGGTGTATGCAGGAGTGCCTTGCGAGCCAAATTGGCCGCAATATCCACGTCTACATCGACGACGTGGTAGTGAAGTCCGCTCGCCAGGGCGACCTACTCGCCGACCTGGCGGAAACATTCGCCAACCTGCGGAAATACAAGATAAAGCTAAACCCAGGCAAATGCACCTTCAGTGTACCAGCAGGGCAGCTACTGGGATACGTCGTCTCCAAGCACGGGATCGAGGCGAATCCCACCAAGATCGACACGATCGCATGACTCGGCAAACCCGAGTGCTTGTGCGACGTCCAGAAGCTGGCCGAGCGAGTCACGGATCTCAGTCGCTTCATCCCCCGATTGGGCAAAAAGGCGATGCCCCTATACCGCCTGATGCGCAAGAACCCCACCTTCCAGTGGGACAAGGAGGCGGACGATGCGCTCCGCGACCTCAAGAAGGTGCTACTCGCAGCACCGCTACTCGCCGCCCCCGTCGACAAGGAACCCATGTTGGTCTATGTCGCGGCTTCCGAGCGCGTCGTCAGCGCCGTCACGGTCGTCGAGCGACCAGAGGAAGGAAAGGAGCGCCCAGTGCAGCGACCAGTGTACTATATCAACAAGGTCCTCACCGAGTCGCGCCAGCGATACCCGCAATACCAGAAACTGGTATACGCGGTCTTCAGAGCACAGCGGCGACTGTCACACTACTTCCAGGAGCACCCGATAACGGTCGTCTCCTCAGCACCGTTGCAGTACATCATCCGCAACCGTGAGGCGACCGGGCGAGTCGCCAAGTGGGCCGTAGAAATCGGCGTCCACAACATCAAGTACGAGCCGCGCAAAGCAATCAAGTCGCAGGATCTCGCGGACTTCATCGCCGACTGGGAGGAGGCCCAGCAGCCAGAAAAGCTGCCATACCTCCACTACTGGAGTTTACACTTCGACGGCTCCAAGAATGCGTACGGTGCAGGAGCAGGGATCGTGCTAACCTCTCCGAAGGGCGACAATCTATGCTACGTCCTCTGCCTCAACTTCACCCCCTGCACCAACAACATGGCCGAGTACGAGGCACTACTCCACGGCATGCGAGCCGCCAAGGAGATGAATGTCAACCGCCTACGCTGCTACGGAGACTCCGACCTCGTCGCCGGGCAAGTCTCTGGCACCTGCGATGCCATCTCCCCCACCATGGCAGCATACCGCCAAGCAGTGGACAAGCTGGGCAGACACTTTGCAGGCTATTCCGTCGAGTGGATCGACAGGCGGAAGAACGAGGAGGACGATGCACTCTCTCGTATCAGCTCGGCTCGACTTGCACCACCCGCCGGCGTCTTTCTCGACACCATCGCCAAGCCTTCCGTCTCTCCCCCAAGGGAGATCGACATCAGAGTCCTGCTACAACCAGAGGCATCCCTGGTCGCACTCATCGCCGAGCCTGAGGACTAGACTACGCCATACATCGCCTACCTGGAGGGAGGCACCTTGCCAGCAGACGAAACAAACGCCCGGATGATAGCACGTCGCTGCAAATCCTTCGTCATCATCGACGGCGAGCTCCACAAGCGCAGCGTGACCGGCATGTTCCAACGCTGCGTCCAACCCACTGAAGGAAGCAAAATCCTCCACGACATCCACTCCGGTGACTGTGGCCACCACGCCGGCGCCCACTCTCTGGTCGCAAAGGCTATGCGACACGGTTTCTACTGGCCCACCACACACGCAGACGCTGTCGACATTGTCCAGCGGTGCGCCGGGTGACAGAAGTACGCCAACCAGACCCACGTGTCGAGCTCGGCGCTAAGGACAATCCCCATCACCTGGCCATTCGCCGTGTGGGGTATGGACATGGTAGGCCCTTTCAAAAAGGCCCCCTCCGGCTTCACCCACCTCCTGGCCGCAGTCGACAAATTCACAAAATGGGTGGAGGCCAAGCCAGTCCAGAAATGCGACGGGAAGACCGCCACCAAGTTCCTACGCGATCTCATCTATCGCTACGGGTTCCCAAACAGCATCATCATTGACAACGGCACCAACTTCGCCAAAGGAGCCATGGCCGAGTTCTGCGAGGAACATCACATCCGACTCGACCTCGCCTCAGTCGCTCATCCGGAGTCCAACGGCCAGGCGGAACGAGCCAACCAGAGCATCCTCCATGGCCTGAAGCCACGGATCCAAGTACCACTCGAGCGCACCGCCGGGTGCTGGGTCGAGGAGCTACCCTCCATCATCTGGGGCATCCGCACCTCCGTCAATAGGTCAACAGGGTTCACCCCCTTCTTCATGGTGTATGGCGCCGAGGCAGTCATGCCCACCGACCTAGAGCACGACTCGCCCAGGGTTGTCAACTACATGGAGGCCGCAAACGAACTCGCACGCCAGGATGGAGTTGACCAACTCGACGAGGCACGCGACCTAGCTCGCTCCCGCACCGCCATCTACCAACAAGGGCTCCGCCGCTACCATAGCCGGCGAGTAAGGACTCGCACGTTCCAGGAAGGCGATCTGGTGCTACGCCTCATCCAGGACAAGAAGGGCATGCACAAGCTATCCCCCCCCTTGGGAGGGACCATTCGCCATCGGGCGAGTCCTCGGCAATGACGCCTACTACCTCATCGACGTCCGAGGAGACAGGAAACTCGATGTCAAGCGACCATGGAATGTAAACCTCCTACGGAAATTCTACTCCTAGAATTCCATACATGTACTCTCCACCTGCTATGAAATAAAATAGATTGGTTATCGCAAATTGCGTCTACTCTCCGTGCCTTGTGCCACTCGCACTCGTAATAACAACGTCAAGCTAACCGCAGAAGTCAACCTTTGGCACAGCGACCGGCACGGCCAAGTAGTGCGTTCCGAGGGCACTGGGTTACCCCAGGACTCGTAACGTCCACGAAAAACGCCAACCCGGAGCCCCATTGGAGTCGCCTAGCTCGACTGGCTTAACGAGCCAAGACAACTGCCCTCGTTTCTCACAGCGACCAAGGTCCTCCGCATCCTCGGAACAGCAACTCGAACGGCGAAGTACCATGCTCGGGGACTGACGACCAGTCGAGCACGAGCGACTGGGGAAAAACGCCAAGTATGAGAGCGTGCCCAGGACTCGCCATGCGACTGACCCTACGGGTCAGACAGGAGTGACGCGCTTACTCTAACGCGCTCAGTACTCACCCACCCTGGAGTTGCGACTAGAACCACCAAGTACCACGCTCGGGGACTCGGCCACCCGACCTCGTTCGCGCAAGGGAAAACGGTCAAGTAAAGAGCACTCACGGGAGTCGCCCTACAACTGGCTCTCCGAGCTCGGGCGAGTCGACCTCAATCGCAAAACAACTGACAAAACATTCAAAACCACAAACACATAACAAACGAGGTAAACCCCATAAAAAGGGCGGACGCGCTCGGGGACTCATCCAATTAGCATTCAAAATCACGAAACCATTCACAAAATAACACGAAGTTTCATCACAGCAGAACAAAGTCGTTCCAAAATACAAGTTGAGTCCAATGGCCAATTGTTACTAACGCCCCAGGGCACAATATTTCTACTTCGCAGGCTTCGACGGCGATTCGTCGCCACCCCTGCGGCTGCGAATGAAGGGCGTGTACGGGTTCGACGGGTACGTCGTCAACTCACCTGCCGGGAAGTGGGCAAGCCCAAGGCTGAGAGCCGTCGCCGCCCCGCGCCGGAACGCCGACCGCGTCATGAACTCGACGACTGACGGCGCCTTCTCCAGATACCGCCATACTTCGACGAGGTCGCTGGGAATCACTTCCGTGGGCAATATCTCCTGAAATATGCTCGAATGCAAGCCGCGGACAACGTGGCCGAGTCGACCAGAGTGGTCACACACTGCCGCGCGTCGTACGACTGCGCCTCCTCCGAGCTGTCAATAATCCGACCTATGGACAGAGGTCGACAATGAGTACAACAACGACTTCACAATGCAGCTACTACAGGCATAGGCAGAAAGTTTACCAATTAAAGGACGGCGGAGGCCCGTGATGAAGCTTTGAAGCGAGGAGAAGTCGTTCTGCAGCCCAACAACGAGGGCGTCAGAGACCTTTCGCTCTTCAGAAGCAGCCGTAATAGCTGCTTTTGCTCGCACATCCACCGAGCTCGCCTCCGCCTTCGCTTCCTTGAGCTCGCGCTCTAGTTCAGCGATCCGCTTCTCAGCCGTACTCAAAGCAGATTGAGCCGCCGTCAGCTCACCCACCGGGACAAGGCCCTGGCGGACCTCCTCTGCCTTGGCAGCGATTGCTTGGAGTCCCTTGTTCGTTTCTTGGACGGCAACAAGTTCCTTCTCCACGCGACACTTTGCAGCAAGCCGATCGGCCGATTCACGCTGCAAGCCCTGCACACAAATCAAACTGTCAACAACAATAGAATCCTAAGTGCCCACCCGCTGAAATTCAGCGACTAGGCACTCGGGGACTGGAGGTCAAAAATCCTAAGTGCCCACCACTGAAATTCAGCGACTAGGCACTCGGGGACTGTACGCTATAAAAACACTACAAGAATCCGACCACTGAAATTCAGTGGCCCGATCCTCGGGGACTGGACATACCTGGATGGCTGCGCCAAGCATGTCGTGGAGCTGTAGCGCGTCCACAGACGCAAGCAAAGCTGGAGTGTGTCCACGACGCTGCTCGACCTCCGTCTCGACGACCCCAGGCGTTTGGCTCATTGCAGTGCGCCACTCGCTGTGGCCGCTTTGTCCATGAAACGGGGGAAGGTCGCAGCGGATGCCCCAGCGCCACTAGGAGTCGGCTCGGTCACCCCGGGCGAGGGAACAACCTCCTTGTTCTTCAAAGCCACCTCCGCCGCAGTCGGAGGATCGCTCGGAGCAAATGCCGTGTCGTCAGAGACCGTGACGACATCATCGCCCTTCGCTCTCTTAGCGCTGTCTGTGGGAGCGGCGACTTCATCAGCTTTCCTCTTCTGCGAGGGGTCCTCCTCGGCGATGAATGGCGGAACCTTGGCCACGGAAGGGTGGCCGATCTTTTTAACTCCAGTCCTGTGAAACAACGATATGAGCAAAATTGTCTGATTACAACGGAAGGCAAGCAGACGAACAAGACTTACTTTGCGACTGGTATGAACCGCAGTCCCGTGCGGATGCTGGCCGGCTTCTCCAGCTCGGGGCCTAGTTTCCGTCTGAGTCCCATCTCGAACACATCATGTGCCCAAGACACGGAGGCCTCTTCGAAGACGAGGCCGCGACAGGAGCCTCCGTGATGACGTCTGCAGGAGCTCTCCTTGGAGGCGAAGCTGCTGCGGCTGGAGTAGCCCCCAACCCAGAGACCGGGGCGAATGGGAGTGGAAGTGAGGCCAGAGGTACCTCATCCAGGAGGGCGGCAGCGTCCGGTGCTGCTGTCGTATGCGTCGCTTCACCCTTAGCCGATCTGGTGGCGTTGGAACTAGCCGCCGAACGAGGCGGAGACGCCTGCTTCGCCGGCTTCGTCTTCCTCCTTGGCGGAGCCTTCACCTCCTTCTTCTTCTTCGACGGCGTAGCCTCACGACGCGAGGTGTGCTCGGGATCTCGTCGTTATCATCATCGTGACGTTCGAGGCTCCTACTCGCCTCGAGCTCGCGCTGATGTTGCCCGCGAGTTTTGCGAACCATCGGGGCGGCATCTTCCACGGGCTCGTCGTCGTCATCATCGTCGTCATCACCCGTGTCGCTCCTGACGTCGCCTTTGGCGGGTGGCGACTCGCTCCCGTCCTGAATGGACGAGCTCGAGTTTTCGTCGTCTGCGGGTGGGAGCCATCCTTCCACCACCTGGAACAGCTACAATGAAAATGAAACAAAGTCAGCATAACCACGACTGCATCATCTGCAACTGTGAATGGTGATGAAAATGGTGACTTACCGTCGGAGCTGGGAGCCTTGCGATATAGGGGGCGACCCCGGCCTTCGCGTCCAGGTACGCCGCCTCGGTGATCTTCTTCAGGGCCAGGATGTAGTCTTCGAGTTCCACTCGACGAGGCAGGATTTTGTCGGGTCGTCCCTACCCGCATACTCTTACATATAATGGTCGCGGCGGGCCAAAGGCACGAGCCGCCGCCCGAGCCAGCAGTTGTAAAGATTGATGGTTTGAAGGCCCTTCTTCTTTAGGCCGCGGATGGTTTGCAACATTTCATCGACAACCATCCGCTGGTCCAGCGGGAGCTTGCTGACCTGGAGCCGACGCGGTTTGGGTCGGTTGGCGGAGTACCTTGGAAGCGCCACCTCGCCATCTGGATTCGCCTCGGTGACGTAGAACCAGGATTTCTTCCACTCGTTTGCCGCCTTGGCCGGCAGCATCAGGTCGAAGAACGACGCCTTCGACTTTAGCTGAAACGTCAGGCCACCCGCAGCCAGCATCGGGCTGCCTGATTCTTCGCGACTAATCCTCCCATGGAATAGACCTTGCCACAGGGGGAAGTAGGGCATGCAGCCCAGATAGCACTCGCAGAACGCCACGAAAATAGCGAGCTGCTCGATGCTATGCGGGCCCAGGTCCGGCGGCTGGATCCCGTAGAAGGCGCAGAAGCGCCGGAAGAAGAGAGAAGTGGGAAACCCCAGCCCCCGCTCCAGGTGGCTGGGGAAGCAAACGAATTCTCCCTCGCGCGGGTCCGGAGTCACCTCTCCGGCCGCGGGGATGCGCCATCTGCCGGCGCGCAGGATCCCGGCCTCCTCGAACGACGCCAGTAGCGCCCTGGTGCACTTGGATCGGCCCCATGATTCGGTGGAGGGGGCCATTGGTTGGAAGATTTGTGGAAGTCGGCGCTCTCTGGATCGGTTGGATCGCGATGCGGAGTGGAAACGGAGATGGGTGAGATTGGAGGAAAGATGAAGGAGTGTTTCCCCGCTCGCCTGTCATTCTCCTTATATAGCAATTGTTACCCGCCAATTTCGGGAGCCGTTACTACGTGGTGATTACGCCGAAAATTACCGTTGGATTACCCCAACGGCTAGTTTTGACCCCAATTGACGGTCCAACTTCATACACTCGACTCGTCGCTCCGCGCGACTTGATTATTCGCCGACCCGATCACTACAACAGTGACTGAATATTCGCTGTCCCGTTCGCCGAGCTGCGACTCAATCGGTCACCGTTAGTGCGACTAGAATAACTGGTTTTTCCTTTATTCAGGAGTCCGCCACCGATTCGACTGGGTGTCCGCATTGGAGCCGTATACACCGACTGCCAGCTACCACCTGCGACCAATCAACGACAGCCTCGGGGACTACTGATGGGGATATGCCTACCGGGGTATACCCAGCAGGACGTTTCCGACTGGCCCAGGCGCCTGCAAGTGGGCCTACGGAACGGCGACTGGATCAAGACCTGGCGTGGACTCAAGCGACTGGAAGCTAAAGGCCCAGAAGCGTAGATAGGCCCAGTCGGATTAGGTTAAACGATCACTGAAACCTTAACTGATTCGGTTGAGATCTGTAAACCCTAGGGGGTGAGTCTATATAAACCTCCCTAGAGGGCGCGTAGAGGATAGGTTCCATCATCCACCCAAGCGACTCGCTGCCTAGCCGCCGAGCTCGCCCCATTGTACTTCCACCATAATACAATCTAGCAGGAGTAGGTCTTTACCCTCCGGGGGGCCGAACCTGGGTAAATCCTTGTGTCTCCGCCCTCATCTCGCACCGTAGATGGCTGGCCGCCCTTGCCACATGTTCTACTACTCGCTGCCGATTGCAGCATCTGCCGTGGTCATTCCCATGACATTATGGCTATTTTTATATGGTGGTGGAGTTTCTCTTGATATCATATCATCTATTGTCTCTTGTAACAACCCTAGTTTAACCAAATAGTAATTAGGAAATGTTTGTGCATTCATTTAGCATCATTATCATTTAAAATGGGTGCAACAAATAGATCAAACCCTAAACCCAATTTTTTCCTCTCTCTTTGAAACCTCTCAAATGGTTTTGATTATTTGAAACATCACCAAAAGTGTGGAGCCCAAATTGTTACAAGGTCCCCTCAAGTATTATTGAAATGTTTGCAAAGCTCTTGTATTTTGGAAATATTCAAAACATAATTAAAATGAATTTACAAAAAACATAAAGAAAACACGAAATAGAAAAGGTTTTCAGAAAGAAAAACATCCATCTAACCAAACTGGCCTCTGTCCTTTCTCTCTGCCGCCCAGCGCACCTCCCCGCGACCCAATCCGGCCCAGCAGCAGTACACCCCAGGCCCGATACCGCTTCACTCTTTCATGTCGTCTTCCCTACCCACGGCAAGCAGCTCGGTGTCCCGCGCTCGGCCGCCGCAGAGGTCGCCTTGCCCGGATAAGAACGCCATGTGAACCGTCGTGCTGATCTCTCTCTCCTCATACCCTTATCCCCTTCTCTCCTGCTCTCCATCTCGAGTTCCCGTGAGCTCCCAAACCCTAGCTAACGGCCTCCGCGTAGCGCCGCCGACTCCGGCCTCCCCTTAGGCATATGAGACCATCACCATGATCGCCTCGCTCGACTGGTTAGTTTTCCCCCACTCGCGTGAGCCAGCGCGCCCCCAGAATCCCCAATCGACACGTCCTCCCCGAGCTCCGATCCCTACCTCCATTGTCGATTCCGGCCACCCCGCGCCTCGCCGTCACCTCCGTTCACTTCCTGGTGAGCTCCTGGTCATCATGGACCTCTCCACTCGCCCCCTCTCGCTCTCTATCGTTGGCACCATAACCACCTGCAAGCCCCGCCGATGTTCGTCGTCGTCGGTGCCTCTCCGGTGACCATTTCGAGGGGGCGTCGCCGCTATTAGGTTCGCCATGCTCTGCTCGTTCGAACTAGGTCCTCCCCGTAGCCCCGCTTGCCCTCCTCCGCCATCTGGCGTGTACGCCAGCAAGACACCGTGGCCCCATATGGAGTCTAGGTGGCGCCTGCGTGGCAGTGATGTGGGCCTTGACCAAGCTTGTCCAGTGTGGCATGTTGACCCGACCCAGGGCCCAGCAGTCAGTGACTGGGGCTAGACCCATCCCCAGTAATAAAACACCCCACCCCCTATGCTGACGTCGGTGTGACGCAGTAAAGTTTTTATTTAGTTAAATAATTCCAGAAAAAAATTTCCACTTTGCTTTGTTCATACAAGAAGTCATAAAATAAAGAAGTGACAATTCAGATTCATAAGTGAACAAAACTTATAAAATCAATAACTTTTATTCTGTAAATCAGAAAAATACAAATAATATATCAAAATGTTCAGAAATATGAGCTCTATCTATTTAAGCTATAATCATGCATTGTTAAACAACTTACATGACAAGTTTAATTAGAACAACAACATAACCCTCTCATATGCCTTCGAGGTTTTCTTGAATTAGGGTTTGTACCCTCGGGACCCTGATTAAATTATCAAGCATGCCTTAAGGGTCTATTTAAATACAAATTAACTTGTCATATCATAATACTTGATTGAGCATTGCATCGATGCCACGTGTTGATTGTTTCCCCTTCTTTCCGGTGTTTGGTTCTTCTTCGGTAGAATACGATATTGGAATCAAGATCGAGATCAAAGACCGAGATCAACACCGTCGAAGATCGAAGACCAATACTTGACCAACTATAATCAAGTAAAGTACCAGGTGTCCGGAACTCTGCCTTCTGGATATCAACAGGCAAAGGCAAGCGAAGCCCCACACATGATATAATCCTATGATTTCAAAGTATTTACATTCTTGACATGTGCATGCGATTCTAAAATCTTTTATCGATAGATAGAGTAATCCTATCTGATGCATGTTACCTCTGAAACCTATATTCCCTGATCCACTTCTCCTAGCATAACTAGGGTTTGGCTTATGAGCTTCGCTAGAGCTATGTCTATTAGCTGTGCTTAGCCAAGCTTAGCTGTTACCGCTGGTCCATCCGATTGATGAATCAGAGCTGCGAATGAACCTAGTTTGATAGGAGGACGTGGTAAGATCAGAGATGAAAGTTCAACATGCTCAGGCCTGTATGGGAGGCCACGGTGGGTTGTGGTTTTTGTAGTCCCATACTTGCCACTACTAGGAACTGAGTTCTTGCCTATGGACCAAGACGAGCGTACAGCCACACGGGGGCCTGGAAACCCCCTCGACCAACTAACTTCCCGAGTAGATTCCATGTGTCACATAGTTTGGGCTTTCCATTAGACATATGCATCTTCGATGTTCTCGAATGGAGTTGAAGGAGGTGCATTCATACAGGTAAGTAAGCATGGCCGGGAACAAGAGATGCCCGACATCCGTAATCTTGAACCCCGCACACATCATTAGGGACCGGTTTCGAGACTCGAACCGTTACGTCGGCATCTCCCTAGTGCGTGACTCATGGTCTCGGTGAAAGCAAGGTAAAGGTCTTGATCAACCACTCTCTACCGGCCTTCCAAGGAAGAGGGCTTATAGCTTGGCATTAAGAATCGGTTGGTGCGTGTGGGTAAAGTTGTACACCCCTGCAGGGTTAAATCTTTTTGAAAAGCCGTCTCCACGGTTATGGACGACTTGGAAACCAGATTCAAAGATCATAGAGAACTTGAACCTAATCGTAAAACTTGGCAAGTTAAGTAATACGTGCTTAAGGATGCTTCCTCATGGGTACGAGGGGGTGATCCTAGATAGGTTCAGCTGATGATGATTTGGTGGATATCAAGATATGATCAAAGTTGGAGATACCATTCTCTTATCCCCGCTTAAAATTATTCTGATTAGTCGAGATTCTTCTCCCTCTTGTTTTACAAAACAAAGATGGCTTTATGCAAAATAAATCCACCAGCCATAAGTCTTGCGGAGTACACCATGTACTCACCCTTGCTTTGTTGATACTTTTGCAGCTGAGTAAGTGTTACCATAAGAAGATGAGTTTTTTCACGGCATCGACATCAACGAGTAGTTTGAGGTTCCCAACCGGTTGTCTGGGATCTATGGATTGGACGTCATCGTTATGCTTTAGGCCTCTTAGGCCATTTGTTATGTTTGCTATACTTAATAGCATAATTTTCCTTCCGTTGTTTGATGTTTGTGGTCAGTGACCTCTGCTTGTAATATTTTGGTTCTTTGCTCAGTTATGAGCTCGTGGTAATAAATTTTGTGTCGTAGGGTCACTGTTGTGTTATCAATTCTCTCTCTGTACGCTTTCGAGATTTAGGTTAGGCTTATATCAGACAAAGGTCTGGGATTTGTCTAGCCCTAATCCCGGGGTTGTCACAGGTTTTGGTATCAGAGTAGTACCGACTGTAGGAAACCTTTCTGTTGGTCGATGTTGAGTCTAGTGCTTGTGAAAACTATTTTCAAAGATGAAAATTATGTGTGAAAACTCTGGTATGCTTCCTTTTCTTCTTATCCAGTTTCGCTCTAACTCTGGGTCATCTTATCTTGTGTTGACTTTGAAAAAGTTTTGCTATCTCGTCTCTTTCTTTAAAGCTTAGGTGCCTCTTCAGGCATGTCGGTTCTCAATCATTTGACCTAGTGTTGAGTTCTCTAGAGTCAGTTGTGTGTGTTCCTTGTTTCCTTTGTTCTGTTTCTTCTGAGAGACTTCTTTATATCATATTCACTCAGTTTTATGGGACCACAACATCATGTTTATGGTTCCATAATGTTCTGTTCTAGGCTTCGAGGTTTCCTTTCGCCTCGTGTGCCTCCTTTATATTCGTTTGGGTACTTCGGAAGTCATTTCTTCTTTCAGAAGCTACCTCGTGATCACTATCTTGTAGTCCACACTTTGTCACTCAAGTAGTAGTTACTCCTTTCTTTGGGTTTTAACCCTTGGACTTGAACCTAAGATCCCCGATTGTGCTGGATTTCGGTGTTGTGAATCTTGTACATGAAGCTGACCTTTAACTTAATATCCATTGTTGACCCCTGTGGTTAATGTTTACACATTACCTCAGGATGGCTAGTACGTTCTAGTATAGCCTTCAATGTTTGTGGTTATTGTCGCTATTGAATAGTGACGATAAAGGACTTACCCTACCACTAGCTATGGCAAATGTTCTTTGATGGAACAAAATAGATCACGACAAGGGTACTCCTCGTGAGTCCCATTTCTGTGCTCATCACTTTGCCACACCTTTCCCATCTCTGCACTGGTCCTCGGAAGATTATTGACTTATGCATCCACATCTCGGGATTCTATTCTGAGCATGTTCCTTACCCTTGTTCCTTTCCGACCTTTATCTATCAATTGGTAGCCAAGCAGTAAATGTGCATTGGTGTTTTCCAATGCAAGATACACTTGTGGTCCGTCATGACAAACCAGATCGGGATGTCAGGAGAAACAAACTCCAGTACCTCGTCATTTCTAAGACCAGGTCAAAGTGTTGTAATCCGCAGATCAATAAGCGTTGATTAGTTTATGTTTTGTTCTACCATAAAGTATCACACCCTTTCTATACCAATAGGTCGTGCTGAGTCTCATGACCCTCTTAATGAAGTGATACTCTTACACATTTTTACCCACCCTTCCTCTGAGCTGTCCGCACTCAGGAATGATGCGTGTGCATAATAGTGTGGTCATCTGAGATTCTTAGCAATTATTATTGTTTTGAACTCTAAGGACATTTGTGCCATTCTTAGCGTGATTGGTTACCCTATCACTAAGAAAATAATGATTGTGCTACCAAGTCTGTTATTCTAGTGCACTCTCTTCGGTCAAAAAGTTAGGCTCATGCCAAAGCTTTGAGACTACGTCTTCTTGCCTTAGAAAGCAAGTTTTCCTCTTGAGCTAAGTGACATATCGGTGGTCCATGATATTCTCGATGTCTTCTAGAAGTGTCGCCATGTTGCCACATGACCGTGTTGTCAGGTTCTAGAGTAAGATGTTTCTTTAAACCGTTCCTTTCTCCAAGTATTTGTACTGGATACCCCTGAACTAGTTGGTTGAGTTTAAACAACAACTTGGAGGGTTGTAAGACAAAAGTTCTATCCAACTATGTTCCTCTTTGAAGGGATGTCTAGTTCTGTCCGTGATGAAGCAAGATAGTATCTCCTTTGTGGATATGTTATCTTTCCTGCCTTTGATTTGATTCGAGCAATCGTCAAATCAAACTCAGTTCCAAGGACTATCATGTTGATGTATCAACTTGTGAATTCTCACTTAAGTATATCTTCATGTCCTTTGGTCTGCCCAATGTCTGTGCCTTGCTCATACGACATATGAGTCCATCTTCTTGGAGTGTCTCAATAAGTTTTTTGTTGAGCCCATCAATGACATCCTTATCTTCTCCATGTTATATGATATTTATATGGAACATTTGGCATTAATGTTGGAAACTTTTGAGAACCATCTTCGTGTTATCTCGAAGTACGTGTTCTGGATGTTAGAAGTGACCTTCTCCGATTCACGTGCAAATGTTTAAAGATGTCCACGTGGATCTGAGTAGCGTTGTCTTTGTTCTCTCGGGAATCATTTCAAGTTAGTCAAGCATGTGTGAAGTATTTTTGTAATGATAGGTTTTTACCTTCATAATTCAAGAGTATCCTCTAAGCACACCAAGCCACTGATTGATTTGTTCACGGAAGATACGAAGTACTTAAAACTTTGATATCCTCCTAAATGTTTCCTAAACAAGATTCAGCTGTGTTTCGTTGCAAACAATTCATGTAGGTGCAACTATCTTTGATAACTTGCTAATACATGCGTTATGCAATCTAGCTCATCTTTTGGAGCTTGACATTGAATTCCATGTCTTGAGAATCTAGTAACTTTACCTTCGCTGTAAATGTTGCACACTTTATATTCGGATATGCTGAGTCTGAAGTATATTTCCACCTAACCAAAGTTGAACCTCAAGCAGCAACGATGGTTGGTGTTCCTCAAGGTTATGACGTAGGTCTATTGTAAATCTGGCAAGATTGATGTAATGGTTGTCACAATTAGCCAGAATACCTATTGTCACCTTATCTTGAACAACAATAACAACCACTCTTCATGAGGCCTCTTCTATGATTATTATAGGAGTTGTACTTATGGTTTCCTTTGCATCCGAAGTCTGAACTTTACTCGATGACTGGTTAAAGGCTTGTCATAAGTCTGATATTCGTGTTTCAAACATCAAGGAGAACATTTAAAGTAGTTTTGCTAAATGTCTCTCGGTTGATCCTCCAGATCCTTCTACGACGGCAAACATCTTGTTATGCCAAGTACTTGGAGTCTGAGAATGAAGTTTCTTTCTTCTCGTGTCATCAGGAATCTTCTAAACTAATCATCTTGGTGGTGTAAAGTGATATCGTGATCTTTGGCAAGGATTTTGATAGTCCTGGATGAATAAAGAGTTTCCTTCCCGCTTTCTTAAACATGTTCGAAGAGCGACCATGATTTTGGTAATCAATAGTTTCTCTTGTTACATGTTCCTTGTGACTCTTATGAGTCCTCTCCACCAAAACATTTTTCCTTATTAGCCTACTGTTAAACCAAAGAATGACCCTTCTGTGTCAAAAGTAGTTCAACAACTTGGTTTTGTTGATATCTATCTTTTCCACCTGTGAAGCTCTACTTAAGCTGTCTAGTAAAGGTTCACTTCTCGAAGTCTGTGTTCCTTCTGTAGGAAGTCTCCTTCCCTCAGAAGTCAAAACTCTTCTGCAAGCTCCATGGTCTCAATCCTTATGAAGACCAATTATCTGTCACCTTGAAAACCATCTCTTTTTGTTTCATCTGTTACCTTGACGTGTTTCATGTTTGTTGGCTTTATAGTTGTTTGTGAAACATCTATCCATGAGTTAACCATGAGATACTCAGTTCGTGGTTCCATGTCATTCCCTCTCTTCTTTAGTGTGAGTAGCCACCTTGAAGATTATGAAGCGCTTCGTCCATTCGTCATGGTGGCATGGATCAACCTGTTCGAGAAGATCGTCGAAGTTTAGTGTAACCCTGTTCCTTCTATCTTCCTACCTAGGAATCTTGGGTCGAGATTCTTTTAAGGGGGATAGAATTGTAACAACCCTAGTTTAACCAAATAGTAATTAGTAAATGTTTGTGCATTCATTTAGCATCATCATCATTTAAAATGGGTGCAACAAATAGATCAAACCCTAAACCCTATTTTTCCCTCTCTCTTTGAAACCTCTCAAATGGTTTTGATTATTTGAAACATCACAAAAAGTGTGGAGCCCAAATTGTTACAAGGGCCCCTCAAGTATTTTTGAAATGTTTGCAAAGATCTTGTATTTTGGAAATATTCAAAACAGAATTAAAATGAATTTACAAAAGAGATAAAGAAAACAGGAAATAGAAAAGGTTTTTAGAAAGAAAAACATCCATCTAACCAAACTGGGTCGAGCCCAACTCCTCTCTCCTTTCTCTCTGCCGCCCAGCGCACCTCCCCGCGGCCCAATCCGGCCCAGCAACAGCCCACCCCAGGCCCGATACCGCTTCACTCTTTCCTGTCGTCTTCCCTATCGACGACAAGGAGCTCGGTGTCCCGCGCTCGGTCGCCCGATGCTCGCCGCCGTGGAGGTCGCCTCGCCCAGATAAGAACGCCACGAGAACCGTCGTGCTGATCTCTCTCTCCTCATACCCTTATCCCCTTCTCTCCCGCTCTCCATCTCGAGCTCCCGCGAGCTCCCGAACCCTAGCTAACGGCCGCCGCGTAGCGCCGCCGACTCCGGCCTCCCCTCAGGCATATGAGACCATCACCATGATCGCCTCGCTCGACTGGTTCGTTTGCCCCCACTCGCGTGAGCCAGCGCGCCCCCAGAAGCCCCAATCGACACGTCCTCCCCGAGCGCTGGTCCCCACCGCCGCCGTCGATTCCGGCCACCCCGTGGCTCGTCGTCGCCTCCGTTCGCTTCCTGGTGAGCTCCTGGTCATCATGGACCTCTCCACTCGCCCCCTCTCGCTCTTTGTCATCGGCACCGCAACCACCTGCAAGCCCCGTCGCTGGTGCCTCTCTGGTGACCATTTCTAGGTGGCACCACCGCTATTAGGTTCGCTACTCTGCTTGTTCGAACTAGGTCCTTCCCGTAGCCCCGCTTGCTCTCCTCCGCCGTCTGGCGTGTACGCCGCCGAGCCACCGTGGCCCCATGTGGCATCTAGGTGGCGTCGCCGTGGCGCCTGCGTGGCAGTGACGTGGGCCTTGACCAAGCTTGTCCAGCGTGGCATGTTGACCCGACCGAGGGCCCAGCAGTAAGTGACTGGGGCTAGACCCATCCCCAGTAAGAAAACACCCACCCCCTGTGCTGACGTCGGTGTGACACAGTAAAGTTTTTATTTAGTTAAATAATTCCAAAAAATGAATAAAACTTATAAAATCAATAACTTTTATTCTGTAATTCAGAAAAATACAAATAATATATCAAAATGCTCATAAAAATGAGCTCTATCTATTTAAGCTATAATCATGCATTGTTAAACAACTTACATGACAAGTTTAATTAGAACAACAACATAACCCTCTCATATGCCTTCGAGGTTTTCTTGAATTAGTTTTTGTACCCTCGGGACCCCGATTAAATTGTCAAGCATGCCTTAAGGGTTTATTTCAATACAAATTAAATTGTCATATCATCATACTTGATTGAGCATTGCATTGATGCCACGTGTTGATTGTTTCCCCTTCTTTCCGGTGTTTGGTTCTTATTCGGTAGAATACGATATTGGAATCAAGATCGAGATTGAAGACCGAGATCAAAACCGTCGAAGCTCGAAGACCAATACTTGACCAACTATAATCCAGTCAAGTACTAGGTGTCCGAAACTCTGCCTTTTGGATATCAACAGGCAAAGTCAAGCGAAGCCCCACACATGATATAATCCTATGATTTCAAAGTATTTACATTCTTGACATGTGCATGTGATTCTAAAATATTTTATCGATAGATAGAGTAATCCTATATGATGCATGTTACCTTTGAAACCTATATTTCCTAATCCACTTCTCCTAGCATAACTAGGGTTTGGCTTATGAGCTTCGCTCGAGCTATATATATTGGTTGTGCTTAGCCATGCTTAGCTGTTACCGCTGGTCCATCTGGTTGATGAATCAGAGCTGCGAATGAACCTAGTTTGATAGGAGGACGTGGTAAGATCAGATATGAAATTTCAACATGCTCAGGCTTGTATGGGAGGCCATGGTGGGTTGTGGTTTTTGTAGTCCCATGCTTGCCACTACTAGGAACTGTGTTCTTGCCTATGGACCAAGACGAGCGCACAACCACACGGGGGCCTGGAAACCCCCTCGACCAACTAACTTGCCGAGTAGATTTCATGAGTCACATAGTTTGGGATTTCCATTCGACATACGCATCTTGGATGTTCTTGAATGCAGGTGAAGGAGGTGCATTCATACAGGTAGGTAAGCATGGCCAGGAACAAGAGATGTCCGGCATCCGTAATCTTGAACCCCGCACACATTATTAGCGACCGGCTTCGGGACTCGACCCGTTACGGCGGCATCTCCCTAGTGCGTGACTCATGGTCTCGGCGAAAGCAAGGTAAAGGTCGTGGTCAACCACTCTCTACCGGCCTTCCAAGGAAGAGGGCTTATAGCTTGGCATTAAGAATTGGTTGGCGCTTGTGGGTAAAGTTGTACACCCCTGCAGGGTTAAATCTTTTCGAAAAGCCGTGTCCACGGTTATGGACGACTTGGAAACCAGATTCAAAGATCATAGAAAACTTGAACCTAATCATAAAACTTGGCAAGTTAAGTAATACATGCTTAAGGATGCTTCCTCATGGGTACGAGGGGGTGATCCTAGACAGGTTCAGCTGATGATGATTCGGTGGATATCAAGAGATGATCAAAGTTGGAGGTACCGTTCTCTTATCCCATCTTAAAAATATTCTGATTAGTCGAGATTCTTCTCCCTCTTGTTTTACAAAACAAAGATGGCTTTATACAAAATAACTTCACCAGCCATAAGTCTTGCGGAGTACACCCTGTACTCACCCTTGCTTCGTTGATACTTTTGTAGCTGAGTAAGTGTTACCATAAGAAGATGATTTTTTTTCACGGCATCGACATCAACGAGTAGTTTGAGGTTCCCAGCCGGCAGTCTGGGGTCTATGGATTGGACGTCATCGTTATGCTTCAGGCCTCTTAGGCCATTTGTTAAGTTTTCTATGCTTAATAGCATAATTTTCCTTCCGTTGTTTGATGTTTGTGGTCAGTGACCTCTTCTTGTAATATTTTGGTTCTTTGCTCAGTTATGAGCTCGTGGTAATAAATTTGGTATCGTAGGTTCACTATTGTGTTATCAATTCTCTCTTTGTACGCTTTCGAGATTTAGGTTAGGCTTATATCAGACAGAGGTCTAGGATTTGTCTAGCCCTGATCCCATGGGTGTCACATCTCTCACCATATATGTTGTGGTGCAAAGGTATGTCTTCTATCATCTTGTGTCTTGCACTTGTGATGTTTTTGTAATGGAAAGGGGGCCCGTTTATATGTGTGCATGTTGCACCCTTTGAGTTTTCTCTCTACCTTGCACACATATAGGGGGAGCCCCTTGTTCATTACAAAAATCTGTTTGTTTATTCTTCTATTCAAATCTATTGGGATTTTCATCGAACACCAAATAGAGGGAGATTGAAAGGGCTATGTTTTTTCCTTGATATTTTGGTGATGATGACAATCCCTATTGTGGTTTAATTGTGTGCTTGAGTTTCAGGTTATTATTTCGATGGAGCTTGTGGATGCCTCTCATGTAGTCTCGCGAAGATGGTCGCCTTTGTTTTCGTATTTCTCTCTATTTATTTTTAGTTCGCCGTACTATCAAGAGGGGGTCCACCTCGGAAGGCTATGGGGAATCACTTTTTCTTGCACAAACCTTACTTGCACCGCCACAGCCATCCTATCCTTCAGTGAGAGAGTGATCTGTTGACTCGTTTGAGCTGTTTTTGTCCTCAACGGAAGTTCCGCCCAAGGGTCTTCGCGGGGCTAGGTCCGATAGTATTTCCGGCCCAACTTTTGGCAGAAGTTCCGTCCATGATCAGTAACGTTCTGTTTTGAAGTGTTCTAATTTTCGGAACTTCCACCGGAAGTAGCACCGGAAGTTCCGGTCACAGACCTGGTCAAGTCTGACCGGATTCTTCGATTGGAATTATCCCAGCAGCTTTCGCTGAGTTCCTGAGCGGTACTTTCGCCCAACCACCAGAAATTCTGGTCAGGTGGTTCCCGACCCATAATGTTCCACTCCAAGTTCCGCTCCAAGTTCCGGTCACATTCAGTAACCTTCTTTTTTGGAAGTTTTTAATTAACGTAACTTGGTCCGGAACTTTCTCCGGAAATTCCGGTCGAACTTTGGAGCGTGCACCAACGTCCTTTGAGACGTTGGAGGCCTGCTGAGCGGAACTTCCAGTTTCGCACCGGAAATTTCGGTGGAGTCACGGACAGCCAAACGGCTCCTTTCGAAGGGGCCTATTTAAGGCACCCTTCTTCTTCCTCCCACCCAATGTTTTTGACTTTCTCTCTCCTCCATTAATACCAGAGCTTCATCTCACTAGATCTCTCTCCCTAGCCACTCAAACCTCTTGATCTTTTGAGAAGTGGGAGAGTTTACCTAGATCTACACTTCCACCAAAGAAGATTTGATTCCCCCCACCTATCCTTTGTGGATCTTGTTACTCTTGGGTTCTTGGAACCCTAGACGGTGTAGGACATCCTCGGAGCTAAGGGCATGCGTTGTGAAGCTCAGTGGTGTCATTGAGGGCCTCCAATTGAGTTGTGGAGCTCCCCCTTAACCTTGTTGTAAAGGTTTCGGTTGGCGCCTTCAAGGTCACCAGTAAGTGGTCTGTGAGGCTGCCTTTGTGGTGGTGCTCACCGGAGAAGAAGGTGAGGCCTTTGTGGCGCTCAGGTGACCTTGTGTGGCCCCGACACCTCTCCAACGTAGACGTAGATTCCTTGGAAGTGAACTACGGGAATTACATCTCCATGTACCCGCGCCGGTTTACTCGTTCCTTACCTTTACTACTTGTCCTTTACCGTTTGTGTGCTTCTTGTTGCTTCTCTAGCATATAGGTTGTTCATCTAGTTACATATCTAGAGAACTTATCTTATTGCCAAGCCTAAATTTCATTAACAAGATAAAAATTGGTAGTCTCCTATTCACCCCCTTCTAGTTGACCAAAGTTGTACTTTCAACAGGAACCCTGGGACTTCACTGAATCTCAAAACAGTGTTTCCTATGGATATGATACCAATGACAATCAATCCTACCTAGCGCACCACCAAGTGCGTGAGATCATAGGAGAAGAGACCTCAACACCTCGAGACTCCAATGGTAACCTGGTATTTGATCCCAATGATATTTTGTCGGATGAAAACACAGGACACCGCTATAACATGGAGGACCCACCAGAAAATAACCGTCACGTCGTGCCAAGAGAAGGGGAACGCGATGGCGAGCGCATAACACTTTGGCTACCGCCAGCTACATGGTAAAGGGATTGAGATGTTGTTTTGGGTGCAGTACCAATGACGGCAGATGCTACGCGAGAAGAGCCGATGGCCTACCAGTACGTACTCCACCAGAAGAGAAGGGACCTACTTCGTTTGTGAAGGCAGCTCGGCAAGAGAAAAAGGTTAGACGATGAGTCCAGTCTCCGACGGGCGTAGCTCAGGTCTACCCGAGGTTCTGGCAGCGTTACCGGAAGGCCACATCCAAGAAGCGGCACCTCGTGTCTACAACGCATACCTCAATCCGAAAGGCGCGACCTGGCTAGAGATTTGGATCTATCGTTCATGTCAGTAGACTTAGCGGGAAACATTAAAGCAAAAAACAGCGCAAGCTGCCTTGGTCGCCGCCCAAACTTACCTCCTGACAACCCAACCAACGGTTGATGATCTGCGGGCAGCTATCCACCGCTCCGCTCTCATGGGGCTCGACATGGTAGGCAAAAATCTTGCGCAAGGAGAGCAAGGAGTCATATAGCAAACCATAAATCACCTCGCTGTCACAGTAGTCCTCGGCACACGGGACATACCCGAAGGTCAAGCTCACCACACCACGTGCGTTTTACACATTCTTCACGTGGGGACGGCGCCAGAAAAGACATCACTCAGAGAAGGATCGAAAGATCCAGTGTAGAGCACAATAGCCAAAAATATTCCGATGTAGAAATAAAGGACAAGCGTGAACCTTGCGGCGCCAGTTTCTTTACCCAACGGGTTCGCAAAAATCTGGCACCTAAGGATTTCAAGTTCCCTCACGATCGCCAGAAGTACGATGGACTCTAAGAACCCGAAGCGTAGCTAACCTATTATTTCAAACTGTCAAACTTTAGGGTGGCTCGAAAGCTACGACTATGCAAAGCCTACAACAACACTTGAGTGGCGCGACACGATCATGGCTTAAACAGCTACCCTAAGAATCTATCAGCAGCTGGCAACCTCAAGGACAAGTTCATCCAAAAATTCAAATATATATTTAAGCGACCCACACTCTATTGAGGAGCTATGAGCATGCAAGCAGAAGCCCGGAGATTCAATTCAGGCATACATCCAAAGGTGGAACATGATAAAAAAAATTAGCCGAAAGCATCTTTGACGAAAGGCAATTGATGCCTTTAATGATGGTCTGCGTCGAAAGGACTTTATCGAGGAGCTGGGTCGCGACAAGACGAAAACAATTTCTCAACTGATGGACATGAAAAACCGCTGGGCTAGTGGCGAGGATGTTGTACACAACAAGTGCGGGCGTTCACCCGAGGAACAACATGACATACGCAACAATGACAACAGAAGTAGATGAAACTACGATGATTACAGCGGGCCAAGCTATGTTGCAGCTGGTTTCGTTGGGGAGGAGATCCGAAGAAACGACAACCACGACAGCGGATACCATGTTAGTCGAGAAACCGCTGGCAAAAGCAGAACAACCCAGCAATATCGACCATGGGAACTACCGATGCCTCCAATGCAGATGTTGTAAGGACCATGCAATATGCACGTTTACGTTGACTCGGAAGGAAGACGACGTTCGACTCACCTCATGAAGGAATGCTGCACTTTCCTAGGGATGCAGGCAGTGTGAAACGCCAAAGTAAGTGATACAACAAATCGCGAGTACGTCGCTGCACCTCGAACCCTTGCCATTGCGGCACTACCGCCTCCACCAGGGTCCTCGATAGCAGGCCAGCTGCATCCTGTAGCAAACAGAAATCAAGAAGAGGAGTACCCGAGGTCCAGGGGTAACATGGCAATGACAACATCACCGGCCACCAACACTCGAATACCTTCACTGGTCAGAACATGAAATCACGTTTAGTGGGGCCGATCACCCGCTTCGAGTTCCCCGACCGGGTCATTCGGCTCTCTGGTAGTTGAAGTTCAAATTGGCGGGTTCGGTATGAGAAAAGTCTTCATGGACGCGGGAAGCAGCATCAACCTCATCTACACCAAAAAATTGTAGGCTATGAACTACTCCTAGAAAAATCTAGAATCAACGGAGACGTCCTTCCACAGAATAGTCCTAGGTAAAGCCGAAATTCTTTTAAGCAAAATCTATCACGATGTTGTCTTTGGACTGCGAAACAATTTCAAGCGTGAGAAGCTCGAATTCGAAGTTATGGAGTGTCCACCACAATACCGCGCGATCCTGGGGCGCCCATCTTTCGCATGATTCATGGCAGTGCCACACTACGCCTACCGGATGATGAAAATGCCAACACCCAACAGGATCATAACAGTGAAAGGGATCTTTACTTGATTCGATAACTGTGATCGGGAGTTTAACAAAATCTCTGAATCTTTCGGGATGGAAACAAAGTTTGCGTAGGTAAAAATATCAAGCAACACAGAGGACTTGCCAGAAGCACGGCTCATGCCTGACCAAGCATTCGACACTGCAAAGGACACGAGGGAAATCCAGGTACATCCTACGGACCTGAAGAAAACAATCTTTGTGGCCTCCAATCTTGGTCCCGCATAGGAAAGCGCACTCATCGAGTTCCTCTGTGAGCACTGGGAGATTTTTATATGGGTACCATCAGACATGCCAGAAATCCCCAGAGAACTCGCTGAGCACGCACTCAATCTATATCCTGACGCCAGAACTGTGAAGCAATCACTTCACCGCTTTGTGGAACCCAAGCACCAGGACATTGGACGTGAACTCCATAGCCTCATGGACGCCAACTTCATCAAGGAAATCAAAAAAATCTTTATGGGTAGCTAATCCTATATGCGTTCTGAAGAAAAACACAAAACAGTTGTGCATGTCTATCGAATTCACAGCACTAAACAAGCACTATCCAAAATATCACTTCCAGCTCCCGCGAATCGATCAAATCATTGGCGCAACCGTCGAATACGAACATCTTTCCTTTTTGGATGCATACTCTGAATATCACCAAATTCGGACGAAGGAGGAGTATCAAGGTAAAACAATATTTATCACACCTTATGGTGTATTTTGCTACACGACAATGCCCTTGGGCTAAAAAACGCAGGTGCTACGTACTAGCGGATAATGCAAAATTGTCTTGGCAGCCAAATTGGCACCAACTTCCAAGTTTACATTGACGACGTGATAGTCACAACCAAGAAAGAGTCAACTTTTATCAATGACCTCTAGCAAACATTTGATAATATTGACAAGTACCACATCAAGCTTAACCCGACAAAGTGTTGCTTTATAGTCCCTGCGAGACAACTCCTCAGGTACCTCGTATCGGCAAGAGGAATAGAGGCAACCCTGAAAAAATACAGAAAATCCTCACCATGAAGAAGTTGACGAATCTTAGGGGCAATCAGTAGCTGGCCGGACGTGTGGTAGCGCTGAGTCAATTCATCGCTTGGCTGGCAAAAAAGCACTTCCATTTTACGCTCTCATGAAGAAATCAAAACAATTCGAGTGGACCTAAGAAGCCCAGCGAGCCTTTGAAGCAATAAAGAGTACACTTTCGACATCATCTGTCGTCGTGTCATCCGAAGAGAAAGAACCTTTGTTACTCTACATCGCCACCACCAATCAGGTGGTCAGTATAGTTCTAGTCGTCGAACGACCCGAGGAAGGGAAAACGCATGACGTCCAACGGACAGTATACTACCTCAGGGAGGTCCTCTTGCCATCCAAGCAAAGGTACCCGCATTACCAGAAACTTGCATATGGCGTATTCATGACAGCGCGCAAATTGCGCCACTATTTCTTCGAGCACCCGACAGTGGTGGTTAATGAAGCTCCTCTCTCCAACACACTCAACGATCTAGAAGCCATGGGGCGTGTATCTCTTTGGGACATTAAGCTATTCCTTCAAGATATCACGTACGAGAAGCATAAAGCAATCAAGTCCCAAGTACTACATGACTTCATCACGGAGTGGACAGAAGTCAAATGTGCGGGTCCCCCAGATTTGTCCAGTGCGTGAACAATGTACTTTGATAGATCCAAGCAAACAGAAAGAGCAGGAGTTGGAGTAATTCTGGTGTCACCATATAGCGATAAGATGCGCTATGTTCTTCAGATGAGTTTCTCCAATGCGTCAAACCACGAAGCTGAATATGAGGCTCTGTTGCACGGCATGCGCATAGCTAAAGCCTGCGGTGCAACTTGCCTCAAAATCTTCGACAACTCCAACCTCGTAGAACAACGTAATGAACAAGTGCAATGCTGTTAGCGACACCATGGTAGCATATTGAGATTTATACATGGTAGCATATCGAGATTTATAAAGTATCATGGAGACTCAAAATTTGAACGAATACTAAATAATGTATAGATTCATCCAAATTTTGCCAAATCTATGACATCTATTTTGAGACGGGGGAATAGCATTTTCCCCTTGATATCCCTACCTGTCAGTGTCGGGGTCACAAGTTCCACACAATAACACGTGGTTTAACTTGCAGGTAATACCAGACACATGTACATGGTGAAATAATATAAGGTTCAGTACTGAAAATCATGTTACTCGAACTATAGTAATAAGCATTACACATAACAAAGTTGCATAAACATACCAACAAGATCATGCTAAAATTAGGCCCCATAATGTCAACTCAAATTCTGTAGTTGACACCGTTTTTGCCTAGGGCTCCACTAGCTGGACCACAAACAGGCTCTAAATTTCAAGAGGATTGCACCGACTACAAGGCTCCACAACTTTGAACTCAACAGAAGAGGCAACTTTCTCCACAATGTATCTTTCAACGACCAAGAGGGCTTTATGGCCTTCGATGATCATATTCCTACTCATCTTAGAGCATTCATCGTATCTACCGTTGGAACACATAAATTCAGTGTTGTCTACGGTGTTGAGTGTAAGCCACTTAAGCGACTTTGCATTCTCAATAATATGGCATGTCATCTCAACTAAGCTCCTTGCAGAACAGAAGCCAAAGATCTCCACATCCTTGATGTTGCTAATCGAGTGTCCCGGCGGCATGCGCCTTAGATCACGAGAAGAATCCACTAAAATCGATTCTTGCACCACGCAATCCGGCTCAACCTACATTGGATTGAAGTTAATGTCAATAATAACGGTGAAAAAAATGCATATAATTGAACGAATACATTCTCCACCGTAGATATATATATATATCTCACTTCAGCAAGATGAGCATGACTTACATACAATATGAAAGTCTCCAAGGAAGGGCAAGCGTCAAGTAAAGAAACCAGAGAGGAATAATCATAGCCTGGCGTAAAACACCCAATACACAATAGCTGAAGGTGGAGTAATTTGCCAGGTATCACCAGTGTATCCCTCTGCATAGAAATGCTTCAGATTAGTTATCCAAGGAAAATACAGGTCTACTGTTTGCTTTATAATGCTGTTAATCTGAATTTTGAGACTATACCACATAATGTGAAGAAATGTCAAGAGCTTCAAGATTTGGAAGCATGCCCGGAAGATTTTCACAAGCATAATGAACAAAGTCCGAACCTGAACCAGAAATTTTAAAATCTCGCAATGAATCACCGAGTGATAGTCGTACCAGCTTACCAATATATAAAAAACTGTAGAGATTAGGGGCTTTGCTATCTACCACTTTCAGATTTTCGCAATCATTGATAATCAAGCAGCGAAGCCGCTGCAGAAGACTAGGTATCTTGAGGAAAAGTAACTCGTAGCAGGACATGAGTCTCAGTTTCTCCAAAGCAACTGAAGTGGCAAGAAGGTACCCTAACTCATCCCCCGTGATACACACATCACACAAGTCCAGACTAGTCAGGCTTGTTAAGCTGCAAAGTCCTGCCGTGGGGCGGAAGACACAGTTTCTGAGATGAAGACGGTGAATCGACTTGCCACGCCCATCAAGTAAAAGTGGACATGGAAAGTTATACACAGCTGCATCACGTGGGTGCAGATCCAGACATAAGTCAAGCTCTTCAATACCTGGTTTAACGGCAATATGAAGCCAACGATCGAGGTCACAGGAGGTGCTGAACATTGGAAAATCATGTATTTGAAGCTTGAGTACTTTCACGCCACTTCCTGAGTGGTTTTTTAGAATGTGGTCAGTTTTCCTTGCAAGACCACTCGATATTTTAAACGACCTTCCGTATTTTCCGCCTTTCAAACCCAAAGTTTTCTTGGTTATGGTGAGATTGGGATAGCATCTCCAAGAACTTCGAAATGAATGAGACACGCAGGCAGCACGTGCTGCATCTCGTAGTCGCATCAGAGAATGGATATGATGCCATATGTCCTGCATGCATAAGGATTGAAGAGAAGTTCAGCATTTAAATTGTAAACGCGAAAGGTTGCTTCAATCTGGGGAAAGGAAAAAAAATAGGACTATGTCGAGTAACACTGACAATAGGGTAGTTATATCTGAACATTAACACCGTAGGGGTTTTCCTTAGGGTACATTGGTCAAAAAAGAATCTGAACATTAAAATCTCCACAGAACATGAGAATCCAACAGCTTTAGCAGCTATATATTGTAAGATACATGGCATGAAAATCGGTAACTAAGATGAAGGGATAACAGATTGCACAGAGCAGATACACATGCTTGCATTCCAAGTTTGGGTTGAGTTCACTCTTCATAACTAGTACAAGAATATGCCTTCCAAATTTGCCCCGTTTGGGTTGACTTTCGAATTTGCCAAATACACATGCTTGCATTCACATATATGACACGCCCCAGTCTGGCCCCCATTTAGCTTGCCCAATTTCGGGCATTACACTAAGACAGACGTATACTGGCCACAACTACAGGGAAAGAGTACAAGCCACTACTAAGGTGATAGCTATAGGAAGTCGAGTCTTTATCAGATGATAGTTTTATTTAGAAAGCATTGATCCGCCAATCTGCGGCAGGTACAACAGTCATAGTGATATTTTAGGTGCAATATAAGCTGTTATCGGCATTTAATTGAGAACCTCTGGTAGGCTTGGCCCTGAATATCTCAATTTTTTAACGCTCGGAGAATTATCATCTTGTCGGCAGGTTGAGCCCTTCCTTTTAGCAGCCGAAGTCACCAATCCATCTGCAGTACATGAAGCATTGGTTAGAAGAACAGAGGGACTGATGGAAGAAAACAACGAGGACAACAGCCCCCCTAATCTCTGGAAGTGGATTAACCGAACAAGGTCTTAACCAACTTCTGCGCAAGAACATCAAATCAGAAAGAAACAAAAGTTGTTTTAGTATAAGCAATAGAATTCAAATGACCATAAGGTTGCAATTCAGTAGCCCATCAAAACAGTTTTTCTAGGAAGCATGCTAAGTTCACTGTTGTTTTTCTGCCTTGACACAACACACACACACACACACACACAACAATTTTTGTTCTTCAGGAAGAAGTAAACATTAAAACGGTCTAGATACATAAGTTGAATATAAAAATACGGACCGTCGAACATGTTACAGATTCATCTCAACATAAAAATAAAAATACTGGTTACAGAGACCGATGGCAGAGATGAATAAATAGGGAGCTAAGTGGTGGTATCTTACTAGGGCCTTGAATTGGCCGGCGACGCCGATCCCGCCGCATGGACATGAGCCGATTGAGTGCCAGCAGCCCCATGATGCGGCGATACCTAACCAGGAGCGAGAGCTGCTCTATTTATGTTCAGGCGGCAAGCCGAGCTAGATCCAAATTCCAAGTTGAGGCAAGGCCGGAGGGGATCTCGTCGGCGCCGCCGCGGAGGAGAAGCCTAATCCTAACACCACACAGGAGTCCGGCACCGCACAGTAGTAGTACTCCCGCACAGAGTATATTTTTTGTTTTTTAATATAATAACTCTGGCTTTTTTTTTTTTGAGAATCATGCCTCTTTATTACACTGTCAAAAAGCGGGAATACAAGATCACGAGGTTCAAAGTTAGAGGCTCTATTCTAATGCAAGAAATTTTGCACGAGCAGGTCGTTGTAGCGTGCGACCTCGCCGGAGTCTTCCTGCTCGACGTCGTGCTCCTCTGCAGAGATCTTCTGCTCAGCGACGGCGACCTCCCGCTCGGCGAGCTCCTGTGCCTCAATGACCTGCCGTGCGCCCCCCCGCTTGGCAGCCTCCCGCTCGATGCGCTGCTTCAGTGTTAGCCTCCCGCTCGGCGGCCATGAATCGGCGGCCCCTATTCTCCTACGCGTCCGAGTGGATGGAGACCACGATGATGTGACCTTCGAGCTTCCTGCCCGTCCCGCGCTGTGTGGAAGTACGCGAGGAGCGACCACGGGTCCACGGGCTCCTCGCCATCGACGTTGTCGAGGAAGTCTAGCTCCTCAGTATCCTGCTCCGCTGGCTGGTCCTCCTTACCATCCGAGTCGTCGAGGAACTCGAGCTCCTCTGTGACCGAGTTCTCCACCGAATTATCCTCTTCCACCAGTGGATTCTCTATCAGTGCCTCGCCGTCTGCACCTCCGCCGGCCCTCGATGGTTTAATAACCCAAGGTTTATATTACTAACCTAAAATAAATTGTCTTTAAGCACGTGATTATGTTTAGTAACATTAAGATCATCTCAAATTGGGGGGAGGGGGGTGGGGGATTTTGACCTTTTTAATAAAGAGGGGGTAGATGAGTGATCTTCTCAAAATGATTGATACCCACCTCGAAGTTTCGAGATACTTGTGTGTCATGTTGATCATTCCAACATTTGTTTTCAATGGTTAATTGTTAACTCGATGGTTGGATAGCTCGAAACTTTGCTTGCTAGTATGTCTTGCTTGAGTGATACCACAATTGTTTGCAAGAAAGAGCGTTTGAGTCTTTGATTGGGCATTCGAAAATTGGCCATAACCTTGTTGCTTACTGGAAAATTTTAACACAGTTCAAATGAACAAACAAAATTCACATGTAGGCCCCGCTTGGCAGTTCGGTATATTTTGCAGCTCCGGTTTTCTTCCGGGCGGATTTAGGCGTGTACAGTCCACCGGATATAAAACATACATGCAATCAGCTAATCTATTTGGATATGCATAGTCTGCCGGAAACATAGGAACATATACAGTCCGCTGGAAGTATTTTGGCTAAACATACTCCCTCCGGCTCATATTAATTGACTTGGATTTGTCTAAATTCGAATGTATCTAGTACTAAATTATGTCTAGATATATTCGAATCTAGACACATTCAAGTCAATTAATATGGGCCGGAGAGAGTAAAGTTAGTCCTCTCAAACTGCATAAAAAATAAATCTTTAAATAGCATACACGAATAATAGCCTCAAACTCTCAAACTTCAGTACATCATACACGAATAATCTTTGAACATGCACCTCTCAGACTCTCAAACTTTAGTTTATTCAAAGCAAAACAACTGGAAAAATAAGGAAAATCATTTCCTCATCCTCTTCCTCCTCGGAATTAGTCATCACCATTTCCAAATTACTCATATAATCCTAAGAATGCATTAAGAACAATACATTAATAGTAACAACACATTTATTGAACTAGTGAAAATTGCATAGTAACAGTACATGCTATACTAGTAAAATTAGTAGCATCACCATTAAGACCTGCATGCATAGATCGTTTCATTTGCAACCACATTGGGTTGTCCGAAGTGAGAAGGCCCTAGATGTTAGACCAACATAGCATATTCTAGTTCCTGCTAACCCAAGTCTACACAAAGCATGGATCATTTCATTTGCAAGCACATTTAGTTGTCCAAAATGAGAAGGCCCTAGATGTTAGACCAACATAGCATATTCTAGTTCTTGTTAATCCAAGTCCTAACTGATGTTACCATAAGATCTAAGGTAGCAAAAACTACACAGAGCACTACAACACTCCATACTGACAATAGTGCTCCAACAACATAGTTGCTATTATTAATTCAGAAGGAGATCAGATCAGATTAGATGAGATATGAAGCTCACCGTACACCCTCGTCCACCTTCCGTTGTTCTGGTTGTCGAGGATGGCCAGGATCAGCTGCTTGTTCTTATCCAGGTACTGCACAGTTCCAACGCACAAACTTTTCATGTCAAGACATTACAGTACAGGTCTATCTCTTCATCACTAGTACTGCTAATTAAGCCAAAGGTAAACAGTGCATGCATCTCTTGCAATATCACAGCTAAGTGCCAACACATCCATGTCCTGGATGTTTTCCCAAATCAGTCAGTCAAGCAGAACATATGAATGCATCAAATATAACCAATGATGTACTAGATTGGGGATCATACACACAGATACTACAAAAGATTTGGCTGCCAACAACCCATCCAACCAAGCTTGTGGTCAATCATTGATTGACATGGCAGCATGTAAACAGGTTATCACAAAGGCAAGGACACACAGGGGCCTGGCTGTTGTTGTATCAGTCCTAAGACAACTTTAGGGATCTACTCGTAGAAGTCAAAAGACAAATGGGACGGTACAGCGCAAGCGAACCTACATTCCTACTACCAACATGAACATGGCCTAGATCATGTCTGGCTACAGTAGTGAAGAATCATACATCAAATAATAAAAAGAATCATAAGGCAAGGAAAGAAGTAATTGAGAGAAAGGTCTAGCACTAGACCTGATCGCCATCTCACATCCAACACCAACAAAGGAAGATTAGATTAGATTACACAGATTTTATGCTTTTCTTCAGACACGTTTTCTGAACATGACAGATTTTATGCTTTTCTTCAGAGACCTGCAAATTTGAGAAATCCCTCAGAGACCCGTTTAAAATCACGCACACATATAAATCAAGCCGGTGCAAATGGTATCCCATCCTGGACCAAACCACAGGTTATGATAAAGGATGGACACTTGCAGCGCCATAGAAGCAGTTGCTGTTTACAATGTCATACGGCACTTCCTGGTCAAGAGCTCTTCACCGAGACTAAATCAATCAAACAAACTGTAATTAAAAAAGAGTAAAAAATACTAAAGCAATGTTAAGTGGAAAGAGAAGTCGTTTTTGGTTTGTAGGCTAACGGAGACTGATGCCACCTCTGCCGAAAATCTATAAGAATCATCATCGCATCACAAATCTACTGAGGGAAGACAGAAAAGAACTTGGAACGGATAGAGAAACAGAGGCTTCATTGTGTGTAACAACATGAATCGATCAACAGCGAACGATTTCGCCTCACCCAAATCCGCTAAGATCCTTTCGGACCTGAATCATCACCAGCCAACCTATTTCCAATCTAGACACATCTGAAAAAGCAAAAACTGTAGCAGAGACATGCTAGACTGAACTGAACGAAGGTTACACAACAGCAGCGGCAGGAGGAGCAGCGGGCCGTTTAGCTCTAGCAAGGCTGGTGGATGGGGTGGCGGGCGCCGGCCCTGGCGCCGAAGTGCTGCACCGGCTTCTCGACGTGCCTTGGCTACCAGGCTGGCGTCACCGTGCTGGGGACGTCGCCCCTGGGCGAGCTGAAGCTGAGTGTTCTGAGCACGGCGTCCATGGCGTCCATGTCACTACGGAAAGGGGCAAGATTCAATAGCACGGTGTTCGTCACAGACCTTGCGCCGCCGGTGTTCGTCACAGCCCTGCCAGTCGCAGACCTGCCGCCCCGCCAGTCGCCGACCCGCCGCCCAGCCAGTCGGTAGGTTTGGAAGCGTCGAGACAGGTTGGGAAGTGTCGGGTTGGAAACGAAACCAGCCTCCGCACGTCCGTGATATTTTCGGCCGTAAATGGGCCGGGAAACGATTCGGAGCGGAAAAAAACAGCCAACCAAGCGCCAATACTGATGTCGGGCTGTAGTTTAATGGGCTCCGACTAAAACGGTTGTTTCAGACTAATTTACGGTGAAACAAGCAGGGCCCAAGATCACAACAAAAAATTATAGCCTTTGCAAGCCAGATATATATACTCAAAATTCTTCATACAATAAATAGAATGTATATATACACATCAGTACATGATCATACATCACTTCCAATCTACTATCAAAATAATCTACATGTCTCAGGGAACAAGACCATACATCAAAACAAGTCCTAAGTCCAATTTACAAATAGAACTAGACTAATACAAATTCATGTCCAACCAGAACTTGAACACATACAGTATATATACACACAAATAAGAACAAATTACAAAAAGAAAGAAAAGGAAACCTCTCTAATATTCCCTATCGGTCTACACTACATCATAAATTTCACTTCAGCACCACCACTTCCTCGCAACATTCATGTGATCTACTAAACCTGCAAAACAAACATAAGAACAGAAACCTTGTTGAGATTAAAAATGTAGGTTTGTGGATATGGTGGAATCCATAGTAGGATTTCAGGAATTGGTCCTGATATCCTTGTGCCTGGAGAAATAGGAAAACCAGAGCAAGAATCTTGCAAATAAAACCAAAGAAGAGATTGGTAGTACACAACCCTCAACTACAAAAGACAAAGGAATAGTGGGCAGAAACTAAAACGGGAGTATAAGCCACAAAAAATGGATAGTAGTAGTAGCTATGGCACTCCAGCAACCTTAGAAGAAGCGCATAAGTACTTAGAAACAAATTAGAGCACATCTTCTATTTGAATAGTACTCCCTCCGTTCGGTAATAACTGTCGCACAGGAGATTTTTTTTGAACTGAGTCCATTTTACATACACACCCTTAGAATTCAACGAAAGACAACGACAGTCCAGAATCCAAGTTTGAACGAGTCCATTCATCGATCCGCACGATCGCCAGGTCTGGCAGCTCCCGATCCATCTCGCCATGATCGCCAGCATCTCCATTTGAGTCCACGTGCTTGATCGATCACCAGCATCCAGGAGCACTTGATTGGCAACATCTTTGCCTCCTTGCTCCGGAAGGCACGCACGCACAACCATCTCCGTCTCTACGCCTCATGCCGGTGGAGGTGCGTGCTATCGGCGCCCTTTCTGCGATGCAGTTGAGCTGCGTGCTCTGCCCTCTGTGTCGGGTCGGTGAGGTGCCCAGTCCGTCGGTGCCCTCTCTGCATCGGGCTGGTCATGAGTGCGCTCTGTCGGCGCCTTCTCTGCGCCAAGCTAGTTAGGTGCGTGCTCTGATGGCAGCCTCTCCGTGTCAGGTGAGGCTCCGCCAGTGCCGCTCATGTACTTGTCCTCTAGCGACGCTCACCGGCTATCAGAGAAGCAGCAGTAAACTTCGCCGGCTCCCATCCTCGGCAGTGCACCTGGCCGGCTCCCATCATCAGCACATCACTGGATCCAGTAGTAAACATGTGGCTTCCATGAGCAGTAAACCTCACCGGCAAGCTAATCCAAGATCTGCATTATACTCCGGCTGAACAAGAATGTACCCTTGAAGGAGAAAACTAAGACATCAGCATACCAGAAGTACTAGAAGTTGATCAAAATGCATGTATAATTGTAGTACAACTTGATCAAATTGTTGTTATTCTTGTTGTTTCTCAGGCATTAAAAATGATAGTAGAAGCTCGCTTTAGGTGATAAACTGATACTCTAGGCAGTTAATCAATGGACGCCCTTGGCATGCCGTTGGTGCCCTCGATCTCGAAAAGATATGGGCATAGGAGTACCAATACATGATGCATTTAACATTATCATCATGATTACAGAGAGTACTACCCAGATATTGGAGTACGTGTCGGGGGTTGACCTCGGATAGGTCAAAGACGGGGAAAGACAGAGGTACGATCCCCGTCTGGTTTCCGAGTTACAGTCTAGGTCGGCCGAATCATGAATAAGACGGCCGACATACGGAGGCGAGAGGCCCATATATGTATATTAAGGCATTACCCGGCCGAGTTCAGAAAAATACATATAATATATCAAAATGTTCAGAAATATGAGCTCTATCTATTTAAGCTATAATCATGCATTGTTAAACAACTTACATGACAAGTTTAATTAGAACAACAACATAACCCTCTCATATGCCTTCGAGGTTTTCTTGAATTAGGGTTTGTACCCTCGGGACCCTGATTAAATTATCAAGCATGCCTTAAGGGTTTATTTAAATACAAATTAACTTGTCATATCATCATACTTGATTGATCATTGCATAGATGCCACGTGTTGATTGTTTCCCCTTCTTTCTGGTGTTTGGTTCTTCTTCGGTAGAATACGATATTGGAATCAAGATCGAGATCGAAGACCGAGATCAACACCGTCGAAGATCGAAGACCAATACTTGACCAACTATAATCAAGTAAAGTACCAAGTGTCCGGAACTCAACCTTCTGGATATCAACAGGCAAAGGCAAGTGAAGCCCCACACATGATATAATCCTATGATTTCAAAGTATTTACATTCTTGACATGTGCATACGATTCTAAAATCTTTTATCGATAGATAGAGTAATCCTATATGATGCATGTTACCTTTGAAACCTATATTCCCTGATCCACTTCTCCTAGCATAACTAGGGTTTGGATTATGAGCTTCGCTAGAGCTACATATATTGGCTGTGCTTAGCCATGCTTAGCTGTTACCGCTGGTCCATCTGGTTGATGAATCAGAGCTGCGAATGAACCTAGTTTGATAGGAGGACGTGGTAAGATCAGAGATGAAAGTTCAACATGCTCAGGCTTGTATCGGAGGCCACGGTGGGTTGTGGTTTTTGCAGTCCCATACTTGCCACTACTAGGAACTGAGTTCTTGCCTATGGACCAAGACGAGCATACAGCCACACGGGGGCCTGGAAACCCCCTCGACCAACTAAGTTACCGAGTAGATTCCATGAGTCACATAGTTTGGGCTTTCCATTCGACATATGCATCTTGGATGTTCTTGAATGGAGGTGAAGGAGGTGCATTCATACAGGTAGGTAAGCATGGCTGGGAACAAGAGATGCCCGACATCCATAATCTTGAACCCCGCACACATCATTAGGGACCGGTTTCGGGACTCGACCCATTACGGAGGCATCTCCCTAGTGCGTGACTCATGGTCTCGGCGAAAGCAAGGTAAAGGTCTTGGTCAACCACTCTCTACCGGCCTTCCAAGGAATAGGGCTTATAGCTTGGCATTAAGAATCGGTTGGTGCGTGTGGGTAAAGTTGTACACCCCTACAGGGTTAAATCTTTTTGAAAAGCCGTCTCCACGGTTATGGACGACTTGGAAACCAGATTCAAAGATCATAGAGAACTTGAACCTAATCGTAAAACTTGGCAAGTGAAGTAATGTGTGCTTAAGGATGCTTCCTCATGGGTACGAGGGGGTGATCCTAGATAGGTTCAGCTGATGATGATTTGGTGGATATCAAGAGATGATCAAAGTTGGAGATACCATTCACTTATCCCCTCTTAAAAATATTCTGATTAGTCGAGATTCTTCTCCCTCTTGTTTTACGAAACAAAGATGGTTTTATGCAAAATAAATCTACCAGCCATAAGTCTTGCGGAGTACACCCTCTACTCACGCTTGCTTTGTTGATACTTTTGCAACTGAGTAAGTATTACCATAAGAAGATGAGTTTTTTTCACGGCGTCAACATCAACAAGTAGTTTGAGGTTCCCAACCGGTTGTCTGGGATCTATGTATTGGACGTCATCATTATGCTTCAGGCCTCTTAGGACATTTTTTATGTTTGCTATACTTAATAGAATAATTTTCCTTCCGTTGTTTGATGTTTGTGGTCACTGACCTATGCTTGTAATATTTTGGTTCTTTGCTCAGTTATGAGCTCGTGGTAATAAATTTTGTGTCGTAGGGTCACTGTTGTGTTATCAATTCTCTCTCTGTACGCTTTCGAGATTTAGGTTAGGCTTATATCAGACAAAGGTCTGGGGTTTGTCTAGCCCTAATCCCGAGGGTGTCACAGGTTTTGGTATCAGAGCAGTACCGATTGTAGGAAACCTTTTTGTTGGTCGATATTAAGTCTAGTGCTTGTGAAAACTATTTTCAAAGATGAAAATTATGTGTGAAAACACTGGTATGCTTCATTTTCTTCTTATCCAGTTTCGCTCTAACTCTGGGTCATCTTATCTTGTGTTAACTTTGAAAAAGTTTTACTATCTCATCTCTTTCTTCAAAGCTTAGGTGCCTCTTCAGGCATGTCGGTTCTCAACCATTTGACCTAGTGTTGAGTTCTCTAGAGTCAGTTGTGTGTGTTCCTTGTTTCCTTTGTTCTGTTTCTTCTGAGAGACTTCTTTATATCATATTCACTCAGTTTTACGGGACCACAACATCATGTTTATGGTTCCATAATGTTCTGTTCTAGGCTTCGAGGTTTCCTTTCGCCTTGTGTGCCTCCTTTATATTCGTTTGGGTACTTCAGAAGTCATTTCTTCTTTCAGAAGCTACCTCGTGATCACTATCTTGTAGTGCACGCTTTGTCACTCAAGTAGTAGTTACTCCTTTCTTTGGGTTTTAACCCTTGGACTTGAACCTAAGATCCCCGATTGTGCTAGATTTCGGTGTTGTGCATCTTGTACATGAAGCTGACCTTTAACTCAATATCCATTGTTGACCCATGTGGTTAATGTTTACACATTACCTCAGGATGGCTAGTACCTTCTAGTATAGCCTTCAATGTTTGTGGATATTGTCGCTATTGAACAGTGACGATAAAGGACTTACCCTACCACTAGCTATGGCAGATGTTCTTTGATGGAACCAAATAGATCACGACAAGGGTACTCCTCGTGAGTCCCATTTCTGTGCTCATGACTTTGCCACACCTTTCCCATCTCTGCACTGGTCCTCAGAAGATTATTGACTTATGCATCCACATCTCGGGATTCTATTCTGAGCATGTTCCTTACCCTTGTTCCTTTCCGACCTTTATCTATCAATTGGTAGCCAAGCAGTAAATGTGCATTGGTGTCTTCCAATGCAAGATACACTTGTGGTCCGTCATGACAAACCAGATTGGGATGTCAGGAGAAACAAACTCCAGTACCTCGTCATTTCTAAGACCAGGTCAAAGTGTTGTATTCCGCAGATCAATAAGCGTTGATTATCTTATGTTCTGTTCTACCCTAAAGTATCACACCCTTTCTATACCAAGAGGTCGTGCTGAGTCTCATGACCCTCTTAATGAAGTGATACTCTTACACATTTTTACCCACCCTTCCTCTGAGATGTCTGCACTCAGGAATGATGTGTGTGCGTAATAGTGTGGTCATCTGAGATTCTTAGCAATTATTATTGTTTTGAACTCTAAGGACATTTGTGTCATTCTTAGCGTGATTGCTTACCCTATCACTAAGCAAATAATGATTGTGCTACCAAGTCCGTTATTCTAGTGCACTCTCTTCGGTCAAAAAGTTAGGCTCATGCCAAAGCTTTGAGACTATGTCTTCTTGCCTTAGAAAGCAAGTTTTCCTCTTGAGCTAAGTGACATATCGGTGGTCTGTGATATTCTGGATGTCTTCTAGAAGTGTCGCCATGTTGCCACATGACCGTGTTGTCAGGTTCTAGAGTAAGATGTTTCTTTAAACCGTTCCTTTCTCCAAGGATTTGTACTGGATACCCCTGAACTAGTTGGTTGAGTTTAAACAAAAACTTGGAGGGTTGTAAGACAAAAGTTCTATCCAACTATGTTCCTCTTTGAAGGGATGTCTAGTTCTGTTCGTGATGAAGCAAGATAGTATCTCCTTTGTGGATATGTTATCTTTCCTGCATTTGATTTGATTCGAGCAATCGTCAAATCAAACTCAGTTCCAAGGACTATCATGTCGATGTATCAACTTGTGAATTCTCACTTAAGTATATCTTCATGTCCTTTGGTCTGCCCAATGTCTATGCCTTGCTCATACGACATATGAGTCCATCTTCTTGGAGTGTCTCAATAAGTTTTTTGTTGAGCCCATCGATGACATCCTTATCTTCTCCATGTTATATGATATTTATATGGAACATTTGGCATTAATGTTGGAAACTTTTGAGAACCATCTTAGTGTTATATCGAAGTACGTGTTCTGGATGTTAAAAGTGACCTTCTCCGATTCACGTGCAAATGTTTAAAGATGTCCACGTGGATCTGAGTAGCGTTGTCTTTGTTCTCTCGGGAATCATTTCAAGTTAGTCAAGCATGTGTGAAGTATTTTTGTAATGATAGGTTGTTACCTTCATAATTCAAGAGTATCCTCTAAGCACACCAAGCCACTGATTGATTTGTTCACGAAAGATACGAAGTACTTAAAACTTTGATATCCTCCTAAATGTTTCCTAAACAGGATTCAACTGTGTTTCGTTGCAAACAATTCATGTAGGTGCAACTATCTTTGATAACTTGCTAATACATGCGTTATGCAATCTAGCTCATCTTTTGGAGCTTGACATTGAATTCCATGTCTTGAGAATCTAGTAACTTTACCTTCGCTGTAAATGTTGCACACTTTATATTCGGATATGCTGAGTCTGAAGTATATTTCCACCTAACCAAAGCTTAACCTCAAGCAACAACGATGGTTGGTGTTCCTCAAGGTTATGACGTAGGTCTATTGTAAATCTGGCAAGATTGATGTAATGGTTGTCACAATTATCCAGAATACCTATTGTCACCTTATCTTGAACAGAAATAACAACCACTCTTCATGAGGCCTCTTCTATGATTATTATAGGAGTTGTACTTATGGTTTCCTTTGCATCCGAAGTCTGAACATAACTCGATGACTGGTTAAAGGCTTGTCATCAGTCTGATATTCGTGTTTCAAACATCAAGGAGAACATTTAAAGTAGTTTTGCTAAATGTCTCTCGGTTGATCCTCCAGATCCTTCTACGACGGCAAACATCTTGTTATGCCAAGTACTTGGAGTCTGAGAATGAAGTTTCTTTCTTCTCGTGTCATTAGGAATATTCTAAACTAATCATCTTGGTGGTGTAAAGTGATATCATGATCTTTGGCAAGGATTTTGATAGTCCTGGATGAATAAAGAGTTTCCTTCCCGCTTTCTTAAACATGTTCGAAGAGCGACCATGATTTTGGTAATCAATAGTTTCTCTTGTTACATGTTCCTTGTGACTCTTATGAGTCCTCTCCACCAAAACATTTTTCCTTCTTAGCCTACTGTTGAACCAAAGAATGACCCTTCTGTGTCAAAAGTAGTTCAACAACTTGGTTTTGTTGATATCTATCTTTTCCACCTGCGAAGCTCTACTTAAGCTGTCTAGTAAAGGTTCACTTCTCGAAGTCTGTGTTCTTTCTGTTGGAAGTCTCCTTCCCTCAGAAGTCAAAACTCTTATGCAAGCTCCATGGTCTCAATCCTTATGAAGACCAATTATCTGTCACCATGAAAACCATCTCTTTTTGTTTCATCTGTTACCTTGACATGTTTCATGTTTGTTGGCTTTAGAGTTGTTTGTGAAACATCTATCCATGAGTTAACCATGAGATACTCAGTTCGTGGTTCCGTGTCATTCCCTCTCTTCTTTAGTGTGAGTAGCCAACTTGAAGATTATGAAGCGCTTCGTCCATTCGTCATGGTGGCATGGATCAACCTGTTCGAGAAGATCGTCGAAGTTTAGTGTAACCCTGTTCCTTCCTACCTAGGAATCTCGGGTCGAGATTCTTTTAAGGGGGATAGAATTGTAACAACCCTAGTTTAACCAAATAGTAATTATGAAATGTTTGTGCATTCATTTAGCATCATCATCATTTAAAATGGGTGCAACAAATAGATCAAACCCTAAACCCTATTTTTCCCTCTCTCTTTGAAACCTCTCAAATGGTTTTGATTATTTGAAACATCACAAAAAGTGTGGAGCCCAAATTGTTATAAGGGCCCCTCAAGTATTTTTGAAATGTTTGCAAAGCTCTTGTATTTTGGAAATATTCAAAACAGAATTAAAATGAATTTACAAAAGAGATAAAGAAAACAGGAAATAGAAAAGGGTTTTAGAAAGAAAAACATCCATCTAACCAAACTGGGCCGAGCCCAACTCCTCTCTCCTTTCTCTCTGCCACCCAGCGCACCTCCCCGCGGCCCAATCCGGCCCAGCAACAGCCCACCCCAGGCCCGATACCGCTTCACTCTTTCATGTCGTCTTCCCTACCGACGGCAAGCAGCTCGGTGTCCCGCGCTCGGTCGCCTGATGCTCGCCGCCGCGGAGGTCGCCTCGCCCAGATAAGAACGCCACGAGAACCGCCGTGCTGATCTCTCTCTCCTAATACCCTTATCCCCTTCTCTCCCGCTCTCCATCTCGAGCTCCCGAACCCTAGCTAACGGCCGCCGTGTAGCGCCGCTGACTCCGGCCTCCCCTCAGGCATATGAGACCATCACCATGATCGTCTCGCTCGACTGGTTCGTTTGCCCCCACTCGCGTGAGCCAGCGCGCCCCCAGAAGCCCCAATCGACATGTTCTCCCCGAGCTCCGGTCCCCACCGCCACCGTCGATTCCGGCCACCCCGCGGCTCGTCGTCGCCTCCGTTCGCTTCCTAGTGAGCTCCTGGTCATCATGGACCTCTCCACTCGCCCCCTCTCGCTCTCTGTCATCGGCACCGCAACCACCTGCAAGCCCCGCCGTTGTTCGTCGTCGCCGGTGCCTCTCTGGTTACCATTTCTAGGTGGCACCATATAAGGGTCCCAACCTTTGAATAAGGTAGAGTCCCCTGTGTTTACAATGCTAGTCCCTGGATCAATAGCTAGCATCCACAGTTAAGATGTAATATCAAGAAACAAAGGTCATATATAACTTTATAACCAGGAATAACATAATTTTATTACATCTTACATAGCTCATTTGGCTATTACATTACATTGCAGCGGAATAACTATAGTCATGGGGTCCTTCATCTTCAAGTGCCACAGGCAGACATGTTGGTTGCAGACTTTGTAATCCTAATCAATCAATCTTCACTAAAATCAATCAAACCTGCAACATTACAAGTTACAGCCACAAGGGTCAATACATTTGAATTGTATTGGCAAGTTTCACTACTATGTTGAATATAAGTGGATCCTATCATTACATGCATATTTGGCTAAGTAGGATTTAAGGCTCCTTTGCAGAAAGCAATAATTTATCCTATCTTTTCAAATGGTTTTGTTTCCTTTGTCAAATTTCTTTATCAAAATCCTTTGAACTACTTGGTATCCCCAAGTATTCAAGTCCTTGTTAAAAATCTCTTGAGCTCCTTGGTACCCCCAAGTGCATCAAGTTTTATAAAAATCTCTTGAGCTCCTTGGTAACCCCAAGTGCATCAAGTCATTTGTTGTCACTTAGAAAGTTTTCTTTTAGAAGTTGGAATGTCGAGATTTCCCATAGCTTCAAGCTTTAGTTGCTCAGTATTGTACATAACCGGGGACACGGCTAAGTACTTAGATTTTATTATCTTCTGCAGAAGTTGTACACTTTACCCACTTGTCACAATCTCATCTTGTTGCCACCAGTGGCCACTGGATTGGTGCTCACCAAGATGGAGTACCGGCAGATTGAGAATGTGACGAAGTCTTTCGAGAGGGTCCTCCCATGCACCATTGCTAGCTTGTCTTCAGTACCCATGTAGTATTCCAGGTCCTCATGTCCAGTAACTTGAAGGCAATGCATGGGTCTTCCCAATGTAGTTGACTAAGCCAGAGCCATAAATAGCATGTGGTTGCACACGAAAGCCACAATTGGAGAATCATGTTCAATCTCTAAGTTTCCTGGGTGGTTTTCTTTTGGAGCAAAACACAAAGAGATTGCCATAGACATGGTTCCTTTTGTTGCCACCTTCTCCAAAACTCAAAGTATCCTTGGCCACCCAGGTGGTTCATTGAGTCCTTGTTTTATTATATAAAAACACAAGTCATTTTCTCAACTTCATAAAATCTCAACATGTAACTCTTTTTCAAAATATAGCATGGCTAAGCATATAACAACTACAATATTTTCACTAAGGTATATATAGGGAATCCTATTAGGATTTAGCATAGTATAAGTATAGAAATTCTTTTCATGCATGTTTCAAAATCCACTAAGTATAATGAAAATAGTAGGACTTTAGATGATAGTGTAACTTGCCTTTCTTTTGGTTGGGAAGGTTGGTTCACTCCTTGATCTTGCTAGTCTCACACCTTACTAACTTCACTACAATCAATCAAGCAAACACAATATCAACAAGCATTCCAAACCAATAATCAATCAAACATTTCACACACATAAAACAATGGAATCTAAGTCATGCATGTAAGCATGCAAGAGATAGTTTTATTTGCAAAACTGGTTTCCACTAAGCTCTAAACTTTGTAAGGTCCAAAGTGGTCATTTTCCCAAAGTGGCAAAGTCATTTGAAAAAGGGTTTTATTCATAAACCATTTTTAAATTCAATCATTATTTTATGTGGTGGAAAATATTTTTATCAAAGCAACAACTTTAAGTTGTTCACAAAATAAGTTGTTGTTTCTCAAAACTTGGTGTTTAGGGTCAGTAGGTTTGGTCCAAATCATTTTCCCAAAGTTTTTACTCCAAAAACATTTTCATAACAAAACCATTATTTTTATTTGGCTAGAAATGGGCTAAACCAATTAATCCATCCTAACTTCACCAAATTTATTTTCAAAACCATGGGTTGATTCCTAGGGTCAATAAGTTCACCACAAACTAATTTGCCAAGATTTCAACCTCAAAAACATTTTGAACAATTTTTCTAACCTAAACAAGCATACAATTATTTCTGCAAAATCAGGCAAACTAACAGATACTATTTACTAAAAAAGGCATGGTTGACTAGGTCTTGTTCCACTGATTCCAACGATATAAAGTTTGTAATTTTTGGACGTGTGGATCAAAAGTTATAGGGTTTTCAAATCTACATCTCAATCTGATTTCAAATCTGTTTTTAAGTCTAATACTAGCCACGCGTCGCTTTCTTATTGGACGGTACCGGTTCGAGTGGATCGACAGATACAGGCCGTTGGATTAAAAGAGATCTGTGCGGCTATGATCCTACGATACCCCTTTGACTTGATTCTAATCTGATGCGTCCAATTCAGATCTAACGGATCCTATGCATTTAGCCAAAACGCAGCGGCGCTGGTGGTGGCTAGCGGCGGCGACGGTAAGGTGATGGCGGTGCCGGCGATACAGGAAGGAATGGGAGGTGGGGAGATGCTTACAATGATCGCAGGGCGACGCCGAAGCTCAACGTGGGGTCGTCTTGGCGAGGGGCGCACGGGATCGGGCTTGATTGCTCGCCGGAGTGGAGCTGCGCCTCGGCCACGCTCAGTCGTCGTCGGGGACGGTGCTATGGATCACTCGGAGACAAACGAAACGCACGGTCAGATGCGCAAAGACACGGCGATGATGTGTGCGTGATTGAGAGGGGTCGGGGTAGTCTGGTTTACCAGAGGGAGGTCGTCGGAGAAGAGCCATACGCGGCGGCGCTCGGAGCTTGTCGAAGACGATGTTCTGGGGCGCCCGATGTTGAACGAAAGGCACGGACAGATGCGCCAGGAGGTGGGGAGTATGTGTGCGTGGTCGATAAGGCAAGGGGCAGCGCTGGGTCGCTGGAATTGGCACCGGACCTCGTCGGAGAAGAGGGTGGTGTTGAGCGAAATTTGACAGCCTGGGGGCGTGTCGAGGTGGGGCGACAGAGGGGAACCTGAGAGAGAGAGTGGGTGCTTAAGAGGGCGAGATTGCTGAGCGGAATCACTGCGGCATTACTGCGAATTTACGCGCGGCATCAACGGCAGGAAACGGCCGGCGTGGTCGTCGCGAGGAAGAAGGTGAGCTGGAGGGGTGGGGTCCGGGCGTCAGCGAGGGAGTGAGAGAGAAGGAAGGGGCCACCAGTCAGTCACAGAGTGGATGGGTTGCGGAGTAAGAAAACGTTTTGCTGAGGGAGAGTGGAAGTGGGCTCGCTGTTGGGCTTGTTGGGCTGGCCGGTTGGGCTGCTGCCTGTTTCTATTTTTTTTTCTTCCTGAATGTTTTTCTTTTTTCCAATTCTATTTTCTGTTTTGAAATTCAAACCACAATTCAAACAGTCAAAACAATTCAAACATTCACCAAACATTTGCAAATGAAATTTGGTTTTGTTTAACAACATAAACCAATTCCCAAACTAAAATAATATTTTTATTTTAGAGTCCATTTATAATTAAATAAAATGGACATTAGTTAATAAATCAAATGGGTTTTATTTTAATAAAAAGCTCCATTTGAAACTAAATATTTTCAAAACCAAATCAGTAGGTTTTATTTGAAAATATAAAATACTTGGAAAACCTATTTGAAACAAATAAATAAGTTTTGATGGTTAATTAAAATAGTAAAACCTTTATTCATAAAACTTGGATATTAAATCCTTATTATTTTATTTTAAATAAACCTTTACTATTTTTATCAAATAGGAGTATTTTATTTCAAAGGCTTGGCTAATTTTTAATTTGGCTTACAAAATAATCCTTAATTATAAATCTATCATTTTCTTTTGAAAAAAAATCTTTTTATTAAAAGATTCAAAATAGTAATTTTAAATATTTTTATTTTCCTTTATCAAATGTTTATCTTTTTAAATCCCTTTAGGACTTTATCTTTATCAAAATAGGTTTGAAGGTTTTTCAAATAAATACAAAAAGTTTCTTCTCACCCTGAAAATCAACAAAGTTTTATTTTATTCATTTGTTTTTCACATTAGAAGATTTGGAAAATCTTGGGATGTGACACACCACCGCTATTAGGTTCGCCCTACTCTGCTCGTTCGGACTAGGTCCTCCCCGTAGCCTCGCTTGCTCTCCTCCGCTGTCTATCGTCGCCATCTGGCGTGGTCGGCGAGCCACCGTGGCCCCATGTGGCGTCTAGGTGGCGTCGTCGTGGCGCCTGCGTGGCAGTGACGTGGGCCTTGACCAAGCTTGTCCAGCGTGGCATGTTGACCCGACCAAGGGCCCAGCAGTCAGTGACTGGGGCTAGACCCAGCCCCAGTAAGAAAACACCCCACCCCCTGTGCTGACGTCGGTGTGACGCGGTAAAGTTTTTATTTAGTTAAATAATTCCAGAAAATGAATAAAACTTATAAAATCAATAACTTTTATTCTGTAATTCAGAAAAATACAAATAATATATCAAAATGTTCAGAAAAATGAGATCTATCTATTTAAGCTATAATCATGCATTGTTAAACAACTTACATGACAAGTTTAATCAGAACAACAACATAACCCTCTCATATGCCTTCGAGGTTTTCTTGAAATAGGGTTAGTACCCTCGGGACCCCGATTAAATTGTCAAGCATGCCTTAAGGGTTTATTTCAATACAAATTAACTTGTCATATCATCATACTTGATTGAGCATTGCATTGATGCCACGTGTTGATTGTTTCCCCTTCTTTCAGGTGTTTGGTTCTTCTTTGGTAGAATACGATATTGGAATCAAGATCGATATCGAAGACTGAGATCAAAACCGTCGAAGCTCGAAGACCAATACTTGACCAACTATAATCAAGTCAAGTACCAGGTGTCCGAAACTCTGCCTTCTGGATGTCAACAGGCAAAGGCAAGCGAAGCCCCACACATGATATAATCCTATGATTTCAAAGTATTTACATTCTTGACATGTGCATGTTATTATAAAATATTTTATCGATAGATAGAGTAATCCTATCTGATGCATGTTATCTTTGAAACCTATATTTCATGATGCACTGCTCCTAGCATAACTAGGGTTTGGCTTGTGAGCTTCGCTAGAGCTATATATATTGGTTGTGCTTAGCCATGCTTAGCTGTTACCGCTGGTCCATCCGGTTGATGAATCAGAGCTGCGAATGAACCTAGTTTGACAGGAGGACGTGGTAAGATCAGATATGAAATTTCAGCATGCTCAGGCTTGTATGGGAGGCCACGGTGGGTTGTGGTTTTTGTAGTCCCATACTTGCCACTATTAGGAACTGTGTTCTTGCCTATGGACCAAGACGAGCGTACAGCCACACGGGGGCCTGGAAACCCCCTCGACCAACTAACTTGCCGAGTAGATTTCATGAGTCACATAGTTTGGGCTTTCCATTCGACATACGCATCTCGGATGTTCTTGAATGCAGGTGAAGGAGGTGCATTCATACAGGTAGGTAAGTGTGGCCAGGAACAAGAGATGTCCGACATCCGTAATCTTGAACCCCGCACACATTATTAGGGACCGGCTTCGAGACTTGACCCGTTACGGCGGCATCGCCCTAGTGCGTGACTCATGGTCTCGGCGAAAGCAAGGTAAAGGTCGTGGTCAACCACTCTCTACCGGCCTTCCAAGGAAGAGGGCTTATAGCTTGGCATTAAGAATCGGTTGGCGCGTGTGGGTAAAGTTGTACACCCCTACAGGGTTAAATCTTTTCGAAAATCCATGTCCACGGTTATGGACGACTTGGAAACCAGATTCAAAGATCATAGAGAACTTGAACCTAATCATAAAACTTGGAAAGTTAAGTAATGCGTGCTTAAGGATGCTTCCTCATGGGTACGAGGGGGTGATCCTAGATAGGTTCAGCTGATGATGATTCGGTGGATATCAAGAGATGATCAAAGTTGGAGATACCGTTCTCTTATCCCATCTTAAAAATATTCTGATTAGTCGAGATTCTTCTCCCTCTTGTTTTACAAAACAAAGATGGCTTCATGCAAAATAACTTCACCAGCCATAAGTCTTGCGGAGTACACCCAGTACTCACCCTTGCTTCGTTGATACTTTTGCAGCTGAGTAAGTGTTACCATAAGAAGATGAATTTTTTTCACGGCATCGACATCAACGAGTAGTTTGAGGTTCCCAGCCGGAAGTCTGGGGTCTATGGATTGAACGTCATCGTTATGCTTCAGGCCTCTTAGGCCATTTGTTAAGTTTTCTATACTTAATAGCATAATTTTCCTTCCGTTGTTTGATGTTTGTGGTAAGTGACCTCTTCTTGTAATATTTTCGTTCTTTGCTTAGTTATGAGCTCGTGGTAATAAATTTGGTATCGTAGGGTCACTGTTGTGTTATCAATTCTCTCTCTGTACGCTTTCGAGATTTAGGTTAGGCTTATATCAGACAGAGGTCTAGGATTTGTCTAGCCCTGATCCCGAGGGTGTCACATCTCTCACCATATATGTTGTGGTGCAAAGGTATGTCTTCTATCATCCTGTGTCTTGCACTTGTGATGTTTTTGTAATGGAAAGGGGGAGCCTGTTTATATGTGTGCATGCTGCACCCTTTGAGTTTTCTCTCTACCTTGCACACAGATAGGGGGAGCCCCTTGTTCATTACATAAATCTGTTTGTTTATTCTTCTATTCAAATCTATTGGGATTTTCATCAAACACCAAATAGAGGGAGATTGAAAGGGCTATGTTTTTTCCTTGATATTTTGGTGATGATGACAATCCCTATTGTGGTTTAATTGTGTGCTTGAGTTTCAGGTTATTCTTTCGATGGAGCTTGTGGATGCCTCTCATGTAGTCTCGCGAATCTGGTCGCCTTTGTTTTCGTATTTCTCTCTATTTATTTTTAGGTCGCCGTACTATCAAGAGGGGGTCCACCTCGGAAGGCTGTGGGGAATCACTTTTTCTTGCACAAACCTTACTTGCACCGCCACAGCCATCCTATCCTTCAGTGAGAGAGTGATCCGTTGACTCGTTTGAGCTGTTTTTGTCCTCGACAGAAGTTCCGCCCAAGGGTCTTCGCGGGGCTGGGTCCTGTAGTATTTCCGGCCCAACTTCCGGCAGAAGTTCCGTCCATGATCAGTAACCTTCTGTTTTGAAGTGTTCTAATTTGGGGAATTTCCACCGGAAGTAGCACCGGAAGTTCCGGTCGCAGACCTGGTCAAGTCTGACCGGATTCTTCGATTGGAATTATCCCAGCAGCTTTCGCTGAGTTCCTGAGCGGTACTTTCGCCCAACCACCAGAAATTCTGGTCAGGTGGTTCGCGACCCATAATGTTCCACTCCAAGTTCCGCTCCAAGTTCCGGTCACATTCAGTAACCTTCTTTTTTGGAAGTTTTTAATTAACGTAACTTGGTCCGGAACTTTCTCCGGAAATTCCGGTCGAACTTTGGAGCGTGCACCAACGTCCTTCGAGACGTTGGAGGCCTGCTGAGCGGAACTTCCAGTTTCGCACCGGAAATTTCGGTGGAGTCACGGACAGCCAAACGGCTCCTTTCAAAGGGGCCTATTTAAGGCACCCTTCTTCTTCCTCCCACCCAATGTTTTTGACTTTCTCTCTCCTCCATTAATACCAGAGCTTCATCTCACTAGATCTCTCTCCCTAGCCACTCAAACCTCTTGATCTTTTGAGAAGTGGGAGAGTTTACCTAGATCTACACTTCCACCAAAGAAGATTTGATTCCCCCACCTATCCTTTGTGGATCTTGTTACTCTCGGGTTCTTGGAACCCTAGACGGTGTAGGACATCCTCGGAGCTAAGGGCATACGTTGTGAAGCTCAGTGGTGTCGTTGAGGGCCTCCAATTGAGTTGTGGAGCTCCCCCTTAACCTTGTTGTAAAGGTTTCGGTTGGTGCCTTCAAGGTCACCAGTAAGTGGACTGTGAGGCTGCCTTTGTGGTGGTGCTCACCGGAGAAGAAGGTGAGGCCTTTGTGGCGCTCAGGTGACCTTGTGTGGCCCCGACACCTCTCCAACATAGACGTAGATTCCTTGGAAGTGAACTACGGGAATTACATCTCCATGTCCCCGCGCTGGTTTACTCGTTCCTTACCTTTACTACTTGTCCTTTACCGTTCTTGTGCTTCTTGTTGCTTCTCTAGCATATAGGTTGTTCATCTAGTTACATATCCAGAGAACTTATCTTATTGCTAAGCCTAAATTTGATTAACAAGATAAAAATTGGTAGTCTCCTATTCACCCCCTTCTAGTTGACCAAAGTTGTACTTTCAACAGGAACCCTGGGACTTCACTGAATCGCAAAACAGTGTTTCCTATGGATATGATACCAATGACAATCAATCATACCTAGCGCACCACCAAGTGCGTGAGATCATAGGAGAAAAGACCTCAACACCTCGAGACTCCAATGGTAACCTGGTATTTGATCCCAATGATATTTTTTCGGATGAAAACACAGGACACCGCTATAACATGGAGGACCCACCAGAAAACAACCGTCATGTCGTGCCAAGAGAAGGGGAACGCGATGGCGAGCGCATAACACTTTGGCTACCACCAGCAACATGGTAAAGGGATTGAGATGTTGTTTTGGGTGCAGTACCAATGACGGCATATGCTACGCGAGAAGAGCCGATGGCCTACCAGTACCTACTCCACCAGAAGAGAAGGGACCTACTTCGTTTGTAAAGGCAGCTCGGCAAGAGAAAAAAGGTTAGACGATGAGTCCAGTCTCCGACGGGCGTAGCTCAGGTCTGCCCGAGGTTCTGGCAGCGTTACCGAAAGGCCACAGCCAAGAAGGGGCACCTCGTGTCTACAACGCATACCTCAATCCGAAAGGCGCGACCTGGCTAGAGATTTGGATCTGTCGTTCATGTCAGTAGACTTAGCGGGAAACATTAAAGCAAAAAATAGCGCAAGTTGCCTTGGTCGCCGCCCAAACTTACCTCCTGACAACCCAACCAGCGGCTGATGATCCGCGGGCAGCTATCCACCGTTCCGCTCTCATGGGGCTCGACATGGTAGGCGAAAATATTGCGCAAGGAGAGCAAGGAGTCATATAGCAAACCATAAATCACCTCGCTGTCACAGTAGTCCTCGGCACACGGGACATACCCGAAGGTCAAGCTCACCACACCACGTGTGTTTTACACATTCTTCATGTGGGGACGGCGCTAGAAAAGACATCACTCAGAGAAGGATCGAAAGATCCAAGGTAGAGCACAATAGCCAAAAATATTCCGATCTAGAAATAAAGGACAAGCGTGAACCTTGCGGCGCCAGTTTCTTTAAATTTGGCACCTAAGGATTTCAAGTTCCCTCACGATCGCCAGAAGTACGATGGACTCTAAGAACCCGAAGCGTCGCTAACCTATTATTTCAAACTGTAAAACTTCAGGGTGGCTCGAAAGCTACGGCTATGCAAAGTTGTCACATCCCGAAATTTTTCAAATTTTGAAATGTAAAAAAATAAATAAACAAATAAATAATTGTTGAAATTTAGGGTGAAAAGAAACTTTTTGATTCCAAATGGAAACACCAAAACCTATTTTTATCAAATAAAATCCTAAAGGGATTTAAAAAGATAAACAAATAATAAATAAAGTTATGATAGTTGGAATTACTATTTTTGGATCTTTAAATAAAAAGATATGGTTTTTATAAAGCAAAGGTAGAAATATAAATAAGGATTATTTTAAAGAGTCGAATTTAATCTTGGCCAAGCTTTTGAAATAAAATATTTTGATTGATAAAAATAGTAAGGGTTTATTTAAATAAAACCATGAGGATTTATTAATATCCAAATTGTATTTAAGTAAGGGCTTTTCCCATTTTTAAATAAACATTAAAACTTGTTAAAGTATTGTAAATAAGAATTCCAAGTGTTTTATATTTTCAAATGAAACCTACTGAAAAGGTTTTGGTATTACTTAGATTTCAAATAGAGTTTTTAAATAAATTAAATCCTATTTGAAATAAAGACTAAGGTCTATTTATTTAATTATTAATAGATCCTAAAAGAATAAAAGAATTATTTTATTTTGGACTTTGGATTATGTTGTTAAACAGAACTGAAATCAATACAAAGTTTGGTGGTGGTTTGATTTGAATTGATTTTTTGTTTGAATTATTTGAATGAAAATCAAATCAGGAAATTCAAAACAGAAAAGGAAAAACATTTGGTATAAAAAAATGAAATGAAACAGACCCAACCCAACAGGACAGCAAGCCCAACTCGCAGCCCAACTAAACCCCCTGTGGTCTCACTCGTGTCTGCACCCGCTGAGTCACTGACGATTGGACCCCACTCCCACTTCCTCCACCTCACTAACAGACAGACCCCACCGCCAGCAAGTCGTCTTCAACCTCGCGACCACGTCCCCTCGCCGTTTCTGCCATTAACTCCGGCGATCAATTCGCGTTATTGCAGCCATCACTCCCCCTGCAACCACGCGTACTTAATCGCCCTTGTCTCCTCTCTCTTTCCCCCCAAACATCGCCTCCTCACTGCCACCGGGCTGCTCCAATTTCGAGCCCAAGCATCGCCGTCTCCGACGAGCCTCTACACCGATTCCGGCCACACCTCGCCGCGCCTCGCCTCCCAGAGCATGCAAGCTTGCTCGCCAGCACCAGGCGCACCTGGCAGTGCCTCGCACTCGCCCACGCGTGCCCCGCAGCCTCGGCTTCGTCATCACCCGAGCGCCACCGCCATCTGTCTTGTCTCCGTCGAGCTCACCCGGTAAGCTCCGACCGCCCCAGCACCTCCTGTTGATGCTCCCAAGATTCCCAGGACAGTACGCGTCTAACCATGCCTTTGTTTTGCCTCGGCACAAACTACAGCCTCACCTCCGAAGACAAACAGAGCCGTCCGACGCCGCTGCACACTCCGGCGAGCAATCCCTCTGTTCCTGAGCGCCCCTCGCCAAGCCGACCACACCTCGAGCTTCTCCACACTCCCACGAGCACGGTGAGCACCTCCATTCCCCCTCTTGCTTCCTGGTTCGTCGCCAACGCCGCTGCCAGCCGCCGCTAGCGCCTCCCAGAAATGGTCTGGCTGCTGTGAGCTGTTAGATCATTATCCAGTGGCTTAGATAGATTCATTTAATCGAAAGGGTATGTTGGATCTACGTCGTGTGATTTAAGTGACATCCTGCGGTCCAGAGAGGCTGATCCGCACAAAGCGGTATCGACCAGTAGGGAAGCGCCACGTGGACATGGTTTGGTTTAAAAACAGAAAATAGAATCTATTAGATATGCAAACTTGTAAAATTCATAACTTTAGTTCTACACGTCCAAATTTTGCAAATTTTATATCAATGGAATCATCAAGACAAATCCTACCCAACCATGCACTTTGTTTAATGATTTGCTTCTGGAAAATTGGTTGAATTTGCAGAAACTTGTGTAGGCATAATTTGAATATAAAAATTGTTCTAGATATTTTGAGATGAAATCTGTGCAAAATGGTTTGTTTTGAACCTACTGACCATAGGAACCAACTTATGGATTTAAAAATGTATTTTGTGAAGTTAAGGAGTAAATATTTGAATTAGCACATTTCTAGTCAAATAAAAATATTGTTTTTGGTTTAGAAATGATTTTTGAGTAAAACCTTTGGGAAATTGATTGATTTGATTCAAACCTTCTGACCCTAAACACCAAGTTTTGTGAATTAAAAACTTATTTGATGAACCATATAAAATCATTACTTTTCTAAAAGATATTTTCAACAACATAAAATATCACCTTAGCATTATATTTAGTTTATGAGATGAAACCTTTTGCAAATGGTTTTACCACTTTAATAAATGACCACTTTGAACCTTAAAATGTTTAGAGCCTAGTAGAAACCACTTTTCCAAATAAAACTATCTTTTGCATGCTTGCATGCATGATCTTGTTTTTGTTATTTTATGTGGTGAAATGGTTTGAATGCTAGTTGAATTTGTGTGCTTGATTGAATTGTAGTGAAGTTAGAAGAGTGTGATATTTGCAAGATCAAGAAGTGAACCAACATTCTCTACTAAAAAGGCAAGTGACACTATCATCCATGTCCTACTATTTTCATTACACTTAGTGGATTTTTGTAACATGCATGATCAGGACTATTATATTTTATGCTATGCTAAATCCTAATAGGATACCCTTATATCTTCCTTAGTGAAAATATTGTAGTTGTAGTAAGCTTAGCCCTGCTATATATTTGGGATGGGATACATGATATGATTATATGAAGAGTTGAAAAGATATATGTTTTATATAATAAAACAAGTACTCAATGAACCACCTGGGTGGACAAGGATACTCAAGATTGGACAAGGTGGCAACAAAGGGAACCATGTTTATATGGCTATCTTTTTGTATGTGCACTAGAAGAAAACCACCCAGGGACTTAGAGATTGAACATGTTTCTCGTACAGTGGCTTCCGTGTACAGCCACATGCTAAATGGGCTCTGGCTTAGTCAACTACATAGTGGAAGACCCATGCATTGGCATCTTCAGGTTAACTAGAATTGTGTAAGGAAAATTTATCCCTATATTGGTGCCTGGTTGACAAGCTAGCATTGTGTATTGGGAGGACTCCTATGGAAAGACTTTGTCACATTCTCGATCTGCCAGTACTCCATCTTGGTGAGTACTTATCTAGCGGCCACTGGTGGCGTCAAGACGAGATTGTGTCATGTGGGTAAAGTGTACAACTTCTGCAGAAGATCAAAAATTCTAAGTACTTAGTCATGTCCCCGGTTATGGACAATTCTGAGCAACTAAGGCCTAAATCTATGGAAGATCTCGACATTCCAATTTCTCGAAGTTAAAACTTGATGGTGACAACAAGTGATTTGAAGCACTTGGAGTTTTTCCAAGAAGTTCAGAAAGAGTTGACAAAAGATCAAAAACTATTTTGAAAAGATAGGATAAAACTATATTTCTTTCTGCAAAAGAGCCTAAACCCTACTTAGCCAAATATGCATGTAAATGATAGGATCCACTTATTTCTACATAGTAGTGAAACTTGCCAATACAATTCAAATGTATTGACCCTTGTGGCTGCAACTTATTATATTGCAGGTTTGTTTGATGTTAGTGAAGTGTGTTAAATAGGATTACAACTCTACAACCAACATGACTGCCTGTGGCACTTTGAAGATGAAGGACTCCATGCTTTATAGATATTCTGCTGCAATGAAATGTGATAGCCAAATGAGCTATGTAAGATGTAATGAATTATTTTATTCCTGGTTATAAAGTTGTATATGACCTTTGTTTCTTGATATTACATCTTAACTGTGGATTCTACCTATTGATCCAGGGACTAGCATTGTAAACACAGGGATCTCTACCTTATTAAAGGTTGGAAACCTTACAAAATCCTACAACAACACTTGAGTGGCGCGACACGATCATGGCTTAAACAGCTACCCTAAGAATCTATCAGCAGCTGGCGACCTCAAGGACAAGTTCATCCAAAAATTCAAATATATATTTAAGCGACCCACGCTCTATTGAGGAGCTATGAGCATGCAAGCAGAAGCCCGGAGATTCAATTCAGGCATGCATCCAAAGGTGGAACATGATAAAAAATTTAGTCGAAAGCATCTTTGACGAAAGGGCAATTGATGCCTTTAATGATGGTCCGCGTCGAAAGGACTTTATCGAGGAGCTGGGTCGCGACAAGACGAAAACAATTTCTCAACTGATGGACATGGAAAACCGCTGGGCTAGTGGCGAGGATGTTGTACACAACAAGTGCGGGCGTTCACCCGAGGAACAACATGACATACGCAACAATGACAACAGAAGTAGATGAAACTACGATGATTACAGCGGGCCAAGCTATGTTGCAGCTGGTTTTGTTGGGGAGGAGATCCGAAGAAACGACAACCATGACAGCGGATACCATGGTAGTCGAGAAACCGCTGGCAAAAGCAGAACAACCCAGCAATATCGACCATGGGAACTACCGATGCCTCCAATGCAGATGTTGTAAGGACCATGCAATATGCACTTTTACGTTGACTCGGAAGGAAGATGATGTTCGACTCACCTCATGAAGGATTGATGCACTTTCCTAGGGATGCAGGCAGTGCGAAACGCCAAAGTAAACGATACAACAAATCGCGAGTACGTCACTGCACCTCGAACCCTTGCCATTGCGGCACTACCGCCTCCACCAGGGTCCTCGATAGCAGGCCAGCTGCATCCCGTAGCAAATAGAAATCAAGAAGAGGAGTACCCGAGGTCCAGGGGAAACGTCGATGATCGAGAAAGGGCGCCCATCAAACATAATCCAAAAGTTGATCACACAACAAGTTAACATGGCAATGACAACATCACCGGCCACCAACACTCGAATACCTTCATTGGTCAGAACATGAAATCATGTTTAGTGGGGCCGATCACCCGCTTCGAATTCCCTGACCGGGTCATTCGGCTCTCTGGTAGTTGAAGCTCAAATTGGCGGGTTCGGTATGAGAAAAGTCTTCATAGACGCGGTAAGCAGCATCAACCTCATATACACCAAAAATTTGCAGGCTATGAACTACTCCTAGAAAAATCTAAAACCAACAAAGACGCCCTTCCACAGAATAGTCCTAGGTAAAGCCGAAATTCTTTTAGGCAAAATCTATCACGATGTTGTCTTTGGACTGCGAAAAAATTTCAAGCGTGAGAAGCTCGAATTCGAAGTTATGGACTGTCCATCACAATATCACGCGATCCTGCGGCGCCCATCTTTCGCATGATTCATGGTAGTGCCACACTACGCCTACCGGATGATGAAAATGCCAACACCCAACGGGATCATAACAGTGAAAGGGAGCTTTACTTGATTCGATAACTATGATCGGGAGTTTAACAAAATCTCTGAATCTTTCGAGATGGAAACAAAGTTTGCGTAGGTAAAAATATCAAGCAACACAGAGGACTTGCCAAAAGCACGGGTCATGCCTGACCAAGCATTCGACACTGCAAAGGACACGAGGGAAATCCAGGTACATCCTACGAACCTGAAGAAAACAATCTTTGTGGCCTCCAATCTTGGTCCCGCATAGGAAAGCGCACTCATCGAGTTCCTCTGTGAGCACTGGGAGATTTTTATATGGGTACCATCAGACATGCCAGAAATCCCTAGAGAACTCGCTGAGCACGCACTCAATCTATATCCTGACGCCAGAACTGTGAAGCAATCACTTCGCTGCTTTGCGGAACCCAAGCACCAGGACATTGGACGTGAACTCCATAGCCTCATGGACGCCAACTTCATCAAGGAAATCAAAAAAATCTTTATGGGTAGCTAATCCTATATGCGTCCTGAAGAAAAACACGAAGCAGTTGTGCATGTCTATCGAATTCACAACACTAAACAAGCACTATCCAAAATATCACTTCCAGCTCCCGCGAATCGATCAAATCATTGGCGCAACCGTCGAATACGAACATCTTTTCTTTTTGGATGCATACTCTGAATATCACCAAATTTGGACGAAGGAGGAGTATCAAGGTAAAACAATATTTATCACACATTATAGTGTATTTTGCTACACGACAATGCCCTTGGGCTAAAAAACGCAGGTGCTACGTACTAGCGGATAATGCAAAATTGTCTTGGGAGCCAAATTGGCACCAACTTCCAAGTTTACATTGACGACGTGATAGTCACAACCAAGAAAGAGTCAACTTTTATCGATAACCTCTAGCAAACATTTGATAATATTGACAAGTACCACATCAAGCTTAACCCGACAAAGTGTTGCTTTATAGTCCCTGCGAGACAACTCCTCGGGTACCTCGTATCGACAAGAGGAATAGAGGCAACCCTGAAAAAATACAGAAAATCCTCACCATGAAGAAGCTTACGAATCTTAGGGGCAATCAGTAGCTGGCCGGACGTGTGGTAGCGCTGAGTCAATTCATCGCTTGGCTGGCAAAAAAGCACTTCCGTTTTACGCTCTCATGAAGAAATCAAAACAATTCGAGTGGACCGAAGAAGCCCAGCGAGCCTTTGAAGCACTCAAGAGTACACTTTCGACATCATCTGTCGTCGTGTCAGCCAAAGAGAAAGAACCTTTGTTACTCTACATCGCCACCACCAATTAGGTGGTCAGTACAGTTCTAGTCGTCGAACGACCCGAGGAAGGGAAAACCCAAGACGTCCAACGGACAGTATACTACCTCAGCGAGGTCCTCTTGCCATCCAAGCAAAGGTACCCGCACTACCAAAAACTTGCATATGGCGTCTTCATGACAGCGCGCAAATTGCGCCACTATTTCTTCGAGCACCCGACAGTGATGGTTAATGAAGCTCCTCTCTTCAACACACTCAACAATCTAGAAGCCATGGGGCGTGTATCTCTTTGGGACATTAAGCTATTCCTTCAAGATATCACGTACGAGAAGCATAAAGCAATCAAGTCCCAAGTACTACATCACATCATCAAGGAGTGGACAGAAGTCAAATGTGCGAGTCCCCCAGATATGTCCAGTGCGTGAACAATGTACTTTGATAGATCCAAGCGAACAGAAAGAGCAGGAGTTGGAGTAATTCTGGTGTCACCATATAGCGATAAGATGCGCTATGTTCTTCAGATGAGTTTCTCCAATGCGTCAAACAACGAAGCTGAATATGAGGCTCTGTTGCACGGCATGCGCATAGCTAAAGCCTGCAGTGCAACTTGCCTCAAAATCTTCGACAACTCCAACCTCGTAGAACAATAAGTAATGAACAAGTGCAATGCTGTCAGCGACACCATGGTAGCATATCGAGATTTATAAAGTATCATGGAGACTCAAAATTTGAACGAATCTATATACTAAATAATGTATAGATTCATCCAAATTTTGCCAAATCTATAACATCTATTTTGAGACGGGGGAATAGCATTTTCCCCTTGATATCCCTACCTGTCAGTGTCGGGGTCACAAGTTCCACACAATAACACGTGGTTTAACTTGCAGGTAATACCAGACACATGTACATGGTGAAATAATATAAGGTTCAGTACTGAAAATCATGTTACTCGAACTATAGTAACAAGCATTACACATAACAAAGTTGCATAAACATACCAACAAGATCATGCTAAAATTAGGCCCCATAATGTCAACTCAAATTCTGTAGTTGACACCGTTTTTGCCTAGGGCTCCACTAGCTGGACCACAAACAGGCTCTAAATTTCAAGAGGATTGCACCGAATACAAGGCTCCACAACTTTGAACTCAACAGAAGAGGCAACTTTCTCCACAATGTATCTTTCAACGACCAAGAGGGCTTTATGGGCTTCGATGATCATATTCCTACTCATCTCAGAGCATTCATCGTATCTACCGTTGGAACACATAAATTCAGTGTTGTCTACGGTGTTGAGTGTAAGCCACTTAAGCGACTTTGCATTCTCAATAATATGGCATGTCATCTCAACTAAGCTCCTTGCAGAACAGAAGCCAAAGATCTCCACATCCTTGATGTTGCTATACGAGTGTCCCGGCGGCATGCGCCTTAGATCACGAGAAGAATCCACTAAAATCGATTCTTGCACCACGCAATCCGGCTCTACCTACATTGGATTGAAGTTAATGTCAATAATAACGGTGAAAAAAATGCATATAATTGAACGAATACATTCTCCACCGTAGATATATATATATATATATCTCACTTCAGCAAGATGAGCATGACTTACATACAATATGAAAGTCTCCAAGGAAGGGCAAGCGTCAAGTAAAGAAACCAGAGAGAAGTAATCATAGTCTGGCATAAAATACCGAATACACAGTAGCTGAAGGTGGAGTAATTTGCCAGGTATCACCAGTGTATCCCTCTGCATAGAAATGCTTCAGATTAGTTATCCAAGGAAAATACAGGTCTACTGTTTGCTTTATAATTCTGTTAATCTGAATTTTCAGACTATACCATATAATGTGAACAAATGTCAAGAGCTTCAAGATTTGGAAGCATGCCCAGAAGATTTTCACAAGCATAATGAACAAAGTCCGAACCTGAACCAGAAATTTTAAAATCTCGCAATGAATCACCGAGTGATAGTCGTACCAGCTTACCAATATATAAAAAACTGTAGAGATTAGGGGCTTTGCTATCTACCACTTTCAGATTTTCGCAATCATTGATAATCAAGCAGCGAAGCCGCTGCAGAAGACTAGGTAACTTGAGGAAAAGTAACTCGTGGCAGGACACTAGTCTCAGTTTCTCCAAAGCAACTGAAGTGGCAAGAAGGTACCCTAACTCATCCCCCGTGATACGCACATCAAACAAATCCAGACTAGTCAGGCTTGTTAAGCTGCAAAGTCCTGCCGTGGGGCGGAAGGCACAGTCGCTGAGATGAAGACTGCGAATCGACTTGCCACGCCCATCAAGTAAAAGTGGACATGGAAAGTTGTACACAGATGCATCAGGTGAGTGTAGATCCAAACATAAGTCAAGTTCTTCAATCCCTGGTTTAACAGCAATACGCAGCCAACTATCGAGATCACAGGAGGTGCTGAACACTGGAAAATCATGTATTTGAAGCTTGAGCGCTTTCACGCCACGTCCTGAGTGGTTTTTCAGAATGTGATCAGTTTTCCTTGCAAGACGACTCGATATTTTAAATGACCTTCCGTATTTTCCACCTTTCAAGCCCAGAGTTTCCCTAGTTATGGTGAGATTGGGATAGCATCTCCAAAAACATCGAAATGAACGAGACACGCAGGCAGCACGTGCAGCATCTCGTAGTCGCATCAGAGAATGGATATGATGCCATATGTCCTGCATGCATAAGGATTGGGGAGAAGTTCAGCATTTCAATTGTAAACGCGAAAGGTTGCTTCAATCTGGGGAAAGGAAAAAAAATAGGACCATGTCGAGTAACACTGACAATAAGGTAGTTATATCTAAATATTAACATCGTAGGGGTTTTCCCTATGGTACATTGGTTAAAAAAGAATCTGAACATTAAAATCTCCATGGAACATGAGAATCCAACAGCTTTAGCAGCTATACATTGTAAGATACATGGCATGAACATCGGTAACTAAGATGAAGGGGCAACAGATTGGACAGAGCAGATATAGTTCACCCTACACAAGTAGTACAAGAATATGCCTTCCAAATTTCCCCCCTTTGGATTGACTTTCGAATTTGCCAAATACACATGCTTGCATTCACATATATGACACTGCGCCCAAGTCTGGCCCCCATTTAGCTTGCCCAATTTCAGGCACTACGCTAAGACAGACGTATACTGGCTAGGGTGGCAAGCGGCACCCGCATAATGACCCGCAAAAAAAAATATAGACAAAAAAAGGTCTTAAAATCTAGCAAAATTAATGAAGGTTTAGTTAAAAAGTTGTGCCGTAACCCGCCCCGCTTGACACCCTAATACTGGCCACAAGTGCAGGGGAAGATGTACAAGCCACTACTAAGGTGATAGCTATAAGAAGTCGAGTCTTTATCAGATGATAGTTTTATTTAGAAAGCATTGATCCGCCAATCTGCAATAGGTACAACAGCCATAGTGATATTTTAGGTGCAATATAAGTTGTTATCGGCATTTAATTGAGAACCTCTGGTAGGCTTGGCCCTGAATATCTCAATTTTTTAACGCTCGGAGAATTATCATCTTGTCGGCAGGTTGAGCCCTTCCTTTTAGCAGCCGAAGTCACCAATCCATCTGCAGTACATGAAGCATTGGTTAGAAGAACAGAGGGACTGATGGAAGAAAACAACGAGGACAACAGCCCCCCTAATCTCTGGAAGTGGATTAACCGAACAAGGTCTTAACCAACTTCTGCGCAAGAACATCAAATCAGAAAGAAACAAAAGTTGTTTTAGTATAAGCAATAGAATTCAAATGACCATAAGGTTGCAATTCAGTAGCCCATCAAAACAGTTTTTCTAGGAAGCATGCTAAGTTCACTGTTGTTTTTCTGCCTTGACACAACACACACACACACACACACAACAATTTTTGTTCTTCAGGAAGAAGTAAACATTAAAACGGTCTAGATACATAAGTTGAATATAAAAATACGGACCGTCGAACATGTTACAGATTCATCTCAACATAAAAATAAAAATACTGGTTACAGAGACCGATGGCAGAGATGAATAAATAGGGAGCTAAGTGGTGGTATCTTACTAGGGCCTTGAATTGGCCGGCGACGCCGATCCCGCCGCATGGACATGAGCCGATTGAGTGCCAGCAGCCCCATGATGCGGCGATACCTAACCAGGAGCGAGAGCTGCTCTATTTATGTTCAGGCGGCAAGCCGAGCTAGATCCAAATTCCAAGTTGAGGCAAGGCCGGAGGGGATCTCGTCGGCGCCGCCGCGGAGGAGAAGCCTAATCCTAACACCACACAGGAGTCCGGCACCGCACAGTAGTAGTACTCCCGCACAGAGTATATTTTTTGTTTTTTAATATAATAACTCTGGCTTTTTTTTTTTTGAGAATCATGCCTCTTTATTACACTGTCAAAAAGCGGGAATACAAGATCACGAGGTTCAAAGTTAGAGGCTCTATTCTAATGCAAGAAATTTTGCACGAGCAGGTCGTTGTAGCGTGCGACCTCGCCGGAGTCTTCCTGCTCGACGTCGTGCTCCTCTGCAGAGATCTTCTGCTCAGCGACGGCGACCTCCCGCTCGGCGAGCTCCTGTGCCTCAATGACCTGCCGTGCGCCCCCCCGCTTGGCAGCCTCCCTCTCGATGCGCTGCTTCAGTGTTAGCCTCCCGCTCGGCGGCCATGAATCGGCGGCCCCTATTCTCCTACGCGTCCGAGTGGATGGAGACCACGATGATGTGACCTTCGAGCTTCCTGCCCGTCCCGCGCTGTGTGGAAGTACGCGAGGAGCGACCACGGGTCCACGGGCTCCTCGCCATCGACGTTGTCGAGGAAGTCTAGCTCCTCAGTATCCTGCTCCGCTGGCTGGTCCTCCTTACCATCCGAGTCGTCGAGGAACTCGAGCTCCTCTGTGACCGAGTTCTCCACCGAATTATCCTCTTCCACCAGTGGATTCTCTATCAGTGCCTCGCCGTCTGCACCTCCGCCGGCCCTCGATGGTTTAATAACCCAAGGTTTATATTACTAACCTAAAATAAATTGTCTTTAAGCACGTGATTATGTTTAGTAACATTAAGATCATCTCAAATTGGGGGGAGGGGGGTGGGGGATTTTGACCTTTTTAATAAAGAGGGGGTAGATGAGTGATCTTCTCAAAATGATTGATACCCACCTCGAAGTTTCGAGATACTTGTGTGTCATGTTGATCATTCCAACATTTGTTTTCAATGGTTAATTGTTAACTCGATGGTTGGATAGCTCGAAACTTTGCTTGCTAGTATGTCTTGCTTGAGTGATACCACAATTGTTTGCAAGAAAGAGCGTTTGAGTCTTTGATTGGGCATTCGAAAATTGGCCATAACCTTGTTGCTTACTGGAAAATTTTAACACAGTTCAAATGAACAAACAAAATTCACATGTAGGCCCCGCTTGGCAGTTCGGTATATTTTGCAGCTCCGGTTTTCTTCCGGGCGGATTTAGGCGTGTACAGTCCACCGGATATAAAACATACATGCAATCAGCTAATCTATTTGGATATGCATAGTCTGCCGGAAACATAGGAACATATACAGTCCGCTGGAAGTATTTTGGCTAAACATACTCCCTCCGGCTCATATTAATTGACTTGGATTTGTCTAAATTCGAATGTATCTAGTACTAAATTATGTCTAGATATATTCGAATCTAGACACATTCAAGTCAATTAATATGGGCCGGAGAGAGTAAAGTTAGTCCTCTCAAACTGCATAAAAAATAAATCTTTAAATAGCATACACGAATAATAGCCTCAAACTCTCAAACTTCAGTACATCATACACGAATAATCTTTGAACATGCACCTCTCAGACTCTCAAACTTTAGTTTATTCAAAGCAAAACAACTGGAAAAATAAGGAAAATCATTTCCTCATCCTCTTCCTCCTCGGAATTAGTCATCACCATTTCCAAATTACTCATATAATCCTAAGAATGCATTAAGAACAATACATTAATAGTAACAACACATTTATTGAACTAGTGAAAATTGCATAGTAACAGTACATGCTATACTAGTAAAATTAGTAGCATCACCATTAAGACCTGCATGCATAGATCGTTTCATTTGCAACCACATTGGGTTGTCCGAAGTGAGAAGGCCCTAGATGTTAGACCAACATAGCATATTCTAGTTCCTGCTAACCCAAGTCTACACAAAGCATGGATCATTTCATTTGCAAGCACATTTAGTTGTCCAAAATGAGAAGGCCCTAGATGTTAGACCAACATAGCATATTCTAGTTCTTGTTAATCCAAGTCCTAACTGATGTTACCATAAGATCTAAGGTAGCAAAAACTACACAGAGCACTACAACACTCCATACTGACAATAGTGCTCCAACAACATAGTTGCTATTATTAATTCAGAAGGAGATCAGATCAGATTAGATGAGATATGAAGCTCACCGTACACCCTCGTCCACCTTCCGTTGTTCTGGTTGTCGAGGATGGCCAGGATCAGCTGCTTGTTCTTATCCAGGTACTGCACAGTTCCAACGCACAAACTTTTCATGTCAAGACATTACAGTACAGGTCTATCTCTTCATCACTAGTACTGCTAATTAAGCCAAAGGTAAACAGTGCATGCATCTCTTGCAATATCACAGCTAAGTGCCAACACATCCATGTCCTGGATGTTTTCCCAAATCAGTCAGTCAAGCAGAACATATGAATGCATCAAATATAACCAATGATGTACTAGATTGGGGATCATACACACAGATACTACAAAAGATTTGGCTGCCAACAACCCATCCAACCAAGCTTGTGGTCAATCATTGATTGACATGGCAGCATGTAAACAGGTTATCACAAAGGCAAGGACACACAGGGGCCTGGCTGTTGTTGTATCAGTCCTAAGACAACTTTAGGGATCTACTCGTAGAAGTCAAAAGACAAATGGGACGGTACAGCGCAAGCGAACCTACATTCCTACTACCAACATGAACATGGCCTAGATCATGTCTGGCTACAGTAGTGAAGAATCATACATCAAATAATAAAAAGAATCATAAGGCAAGGAAAGAAGTAATTGAGAGAAAGGTCTAGCACTAGACCTGATCGCCATCTCACATCCAACACCAACAAAGGAAGATTAGATTAGATTACACAGATTTTATGCTTTTCTTCAGACACGTTTTCTGAACATGACAGATTTTATGCTTTTCTTCAGAGACCTGCAAATTTGAGAAATCCCTCAGAGACCCGTTTAAAATCACGCACACATATAAATCAAGCCGGTGCAAATGGTATCCCATCCTGGACCAAACCACAGGTTATGATAAAGGATGGACACTTGCAGCGCCATAGAAGCAGTTGCTGTTTACAATGTCATACGGCACTTCCTGGTCAAGAGCTCTTCACCGAGACTAAATCAATCAAACAAACTGTAATTAAAAAAGAGTAAAAAATACTAAAGCAATGTTAAGTGGAAAGAGAAGTCGTTTTTGGTTTGTAGGCTAACGGAGACTGATGCCACCTCTGCCGAAAATCTATAAGAATCATCATCGCATCACAAATCTACTGAGGGAAGACAGAAAAGAACTTGGAACGGATAGAGAAACAGAGGCTTCATTGTGTGTAACAACATGAATCGATCAACAGCGAACGATTTCGCCTCACCCAAATCCGCTAAGATCCTTTCGGACCTGAATCATCACCAGCCAACCTATTTCCAATCTAGACACATCTGAAAAAGCAAAAACTGTAGCAGAGACATGCTAGACTGAACTGAACGAAGGTTACACAACAGCAGCGGCAGGAGGAGCAGCGGGCCGTTTAGCTCTAGCAAGGCTGGTGGATGGGGTGGCGGGCGCCGAAGTGCTGCACCGGCTTCTCGACGTGCCTTGGCTACCAGGCTGGCGTCACCGTGCTGGGGACGTCGCCCCTGGGCGAGCTGAAGCTGAGTGTTCTGAGCACGGCGTCCATGGCGTCCATGTCACTACGGAAAGGGGCAAGATTCAATAGCACGGTGTTCGTCACAGACCTTGCGCCGCCGGTGTTCGTCACAGCCCTGCCAGTCGCAGACCTGCCGCCCCGCCAGTCGCCGACCCGCCGCCCAGCCAGTCGGTAGGTTTGGAAGCGTCGAGACAGGTTGGGAAGTGTCGGGTTGGAAACGAAACCAGCCTCCGCACGTCCGTGATATTTTCGGCCGTAAATGGGCCGGGAAACGATTCGGAGCGGAAAAAAACAGCCAACCAAGCGCCAATACTGATGTCGGGCTGTAGTTTAATGGGCTCCGACTAAAACGGTTGTTTCAGACTAATTTACGGTGAAACAAGCAGGGCCCAAGATCACAACAAAAAATTATAGCCTTTGCAAGCCAGATATATATACTCAAAATTCTTCATACAATAAATAGAATGTATATATACACATCAGTACATGATCATACATCACTTCCAATCTACTATCAAAATAATCTACATGTCTCAGGGAACAAGACCATACATCAAAACAAGTCCTAAGTCCAATTTACAAATAGAACTAGACTAATACAAATTCATGTCCAACCAGAACTTGAACACATACAGTATATATACACACAAATAAGAACAAATTACAAAAAGAAAGAAAAGGAAACCTCTCTAATATTCCCTATCGGTCTACACTACATCATAAATTTCACTTCAGCACCACCACTTCCTCGCAACATTCATGTGATCTACTAAACCTGCAAAACAAACATAAGAACAGAAACCTTGTTGAGATTAAAAATGTAGGTTTGTGGATATGGTGGAATCCATAGTAGGATTTCAGGAATTGGTCCTGATATCCTTGTGCCTGGAGAAATAGGAAAACCAGAGCAAGAATCTTGCAAATAAAACCAAAGAAGAGATTGGTAGTACACAACCCTCAACTACAAAAGACAAAGGAATAGTGGGCAGAAACTAAAACGGGAGTATAAGCCACAAAAAATGGATAGTAGTAGTAGCTATGGCACTCCAGCAACCTTAGAAGAAGCGCATAAGTACTTAGAAACAAATTAGAGCACATCTTCTATTTGAATAGTACTCCCTCCGTTCGGTAATAACTGTCGCACAGGAGATTTTTTTTGAACTGAGTCCATTTTACATACACACCCTTAGAATTCAACGAAAGACAACGACAGTCCAGAATCCAAGTTTGAACGAGTCCATTCATCGATCCGCACGATCGCCAGGTCTGGCAGCTCCCGATCCATCTCGCCATGATCGCCAGCATCTCCATTTGAGTCCACGTGCTTGATCGATCACCAGCATCCAGGAGCACTTGATTGGCAACATCTTTGCCTCCTTGCTCCGGAAGGCACGCACGCACAACCATCTCCGTCTCTACGCCTCATGCCGGTGGAGGTGCGTGCTATCGGCGCCCTTTCTGCGATGCAGTTGAGCTGCGTGCTCTGCCCTCTGTGTCGGGTCGGTGAGGTGCCCAGTCCGTCGGTGCCCTCTCTGCATCGGGCTGGTCATGAGTGCGCTCTGTCGGCGCCTTCTCTGCGCCAAGCTAGTTAGGTGCGTGCTCTGATGGCAGCCTCTCCGTGTCAGGTGAGGCTCCGCCAGTGCCGCTCATGTACTTGTCCTCTAGCGACGCTCACCGGCTATCAGAGAAGCAGCAGTAAACTTCGCCGGCTCCCATCCTCGGCAGTGCACCTGGCCGGCTCCCATCATCAGCACATCACTGGATCCAGTAGTAAACATGTGGCTTCCATGAGCAGTAAACCTCACCGGCAAGCTAATCCAAGATCTGCATTATACTCCGGCTGAACAAGAATGTACCCTTGAAGGAGAAAACTAAGACATCAGCATACCAGAAGTACTAGAAGTTGATCAAAATGCATGTATAATTGTAGTACAACTTGATCAAATTGTTGTTATTCTTGTTGTTTCTCAGGCATTAAAAATGATAGTAGAAGCTCGCTTTAGGTGATAAACTGATACTCTAGGCAGTTAATCAATGGACGCCCTTGGCATGCCGTTGGTGCCCTCGATCTCGAAAAGATATGGGCATAGGAGTACCAATACATGATGCATTTAACATTATCATCATGATTACAGAGAGTACTACCTAGATATTGGAGTACGTGTCGGGGGTTGACCTCGGATAGGTCAAAGACGGGGAAAGACAGAGGTACGATCCCCGTCTGGTTTCCGAGTTACAGTCTAGGTCGGCCGAATCATGAATAAGACGGCCGACATACGGAGGCGAGAGGCCCATATATGTATATTAAGGCATTACCCGGCCGAGTTCAGAAAAATACATATAATATATCAAAATGTTCAGAAATATGAGCTCTATCTATTTAAGCTATAATCATGCATTGTTAAACAACTTACATGACAAGTTTAATTAGAACAACAACATAACCCTCTCATATGCCTTCGAGGTTTTCTTGAATTAGGGTTTGTACCCTCGGGACCCTGATTAAATTATCAAGCATGCCTTAAGGGTTTATTTAAATACAAATTAACTTGTCATATCATCATACTTGATTGATCATTGCATAGATGCCACGTGTTGATTGTTTCCCCTTCTTTCTGGTGTTTGGTTCTTCTTCGGTAGAATACGATATTGGAATCAAGATCGAGATCGAAGACCGAGATCAACACCGTCGAAGATCGAAGACCAATACTTGACCAACTATAATCAAGTAAAGTACCAAGTGTCCGGAACTCAACCTTCTGGATATCAACAGGCAAAGGCAAGTGAAGCCCCACACATGATATAATCCTATGATTTCAAAGTATTTACATTCTTGACATGTGCATACGATTCTAAAATCTTTTATCGATAGATAGAGTAATCCTATATGATGCATGTTACCTTTGAAACCTATATTCCCTGATCCACTTCTCCTAGCATAACTAGGGTTTGGATTATGAGCTTCGCTAGAGCTACATATATTGGCTGTGCTTAGCCATGCTTAGCTGTTACCGCTGGTCCATCTGGTTGATGAATCAGAGCTGCGAATGAACCTAGTTTGATAGGAGGACGTGGTAAGATCAGAGATGAAAGTTCAACATGCTCAGGCTTGTATCGGAGGCCACGGTGGGTTGTGGTTTTTGCAGTCCCATACTTGCCACTACTAGGAACTGAGTTCTTGCCTATGGACCAAGACGAGCATACAGCCACACGGGGGCCTGGAAACCCCCTCGACCAACTAAGTTACCGAGTAGATTCCATGAGTCACATAGTTTGGGCTTTCCATTCGACATATGCATCTTGGATGTTCTTGAATGGAGGTGAAGGAGGTGCATTCATACAGGTAGGTAAGCATGGCCGGGAACAAGAGATGCCCGACATCCATAATCTTGAACCCCGCACACATCATTAGGGACCGGTTTCGGGACTCGACCCATTACGGAGGCATCTCCCTAGTGCGTGACTCATGGTCTCGGCGAAAGCAAGGTAAAGGTCTTGGTCAACCACTCTCTACCGGCCTTCCAAGGAATAGGGCTTATAGCTTGGCATTAAGAATCGGTTGGTGCGTGTGGGTAAAGTTGTACACCCCTACAGGGTTAAATCTTTTTGAAAAGCCGTCTCCACGGTTATGGACGACTTGGAAACCAGATTCAAAGATCATAGAGAACTTGAACCTAATCGTAAAACTTGGCAAGTGAAGTAATGTGTGCTTAAGGATGCTTCCTCATGGGTACGAGGGGGTGATCCTAGATAGGTTCAGCTGATGATGATTTGGTGGATATCAAGAGATGATCAAAGTTGGAGATACCATTCACTTATCCCCTCTTAAAAATATTCTGATTAGTCGAGATTCTTCTCCCTCTTGTTTTACGAAACAAAGATGGTTTTATGCAAAATAAATCTACCAGCCATAAGTCTTGCGGAGTACACCCTCTACTCACGCTTGCTTTGTTGATACTTTTGCAACTGAGTAAGTATTACCATAAGAAGATGAGTTTTTTTCACGGCGTCAACATCAACAAGTAGTTTGAGGTTCCCAACCGGTTGTCTGGGATCTATGTATTGGACGTCATCATTATGCTTCAGGCCTCTTAGGACATTTTTTATGTTTGCTATACTTAATAGAATAATTTTCCTTCCGTTGTTTGATGTTTGTGGTCACTGACCTATGCTTGTAATATTTTGGTTCTTTGCTCAGTTATGAGCTCGTGGTAATAAATTTTGTGTCGTAGGGTCACTGTTGTGTTATCAATTCTCTCTCTGTACGCTTTCGAGATTTAGGTTAGGCTTATATCAGACAAAGGTCTGGGGTTTGTCTAGCCCTAATCCCGAGGGTGTCACAGGTTTTGGTATCAGAGCAGTACCGATTGTAGGAAACCTTTTTGTTGGTCGATATTAAGTCTAGTGCTTGTGAAAACTATTTTCAAAGATGAAAATTATGTGTGAAAACACTGGTATGCTTCATTTTCTTCTTATCCAGTTTCGCTCTAACTCTGGGTCATCTTATCTTGTGTTAACTTTGAAAAAGTTTTACTATCTCATCTCTTTCTTCAAAGCTTAGGTGCCTCTTCAGGCATGTCGGTTCTCAACCATTTGACCTAGTGTTGAGTTCTCTAGAGTCAGTTGTGTGTGTTCCTTGTTTCCTTTGTTCTGTTTCTTCTGAGAGACTTCTTTATATCATATTCACTCAGTTTTACGGGACCACAACATCATGTTTATGGTTCCATAATGTTCTGTTCTAGGCTTCGAGGTTTCCTTTCGCCTTGTGTGCCTCCTTTATATTCGTTTGGGTACTTCAGAAGTCATTTCTTCTTTCAGAAGCTACCTCGTGATCACTATCTTGTAGTGCACGCTTTGTCACTCAAGTAGTAGTTACTCCTTTCTTTGGGTTTTAACCCTTGGACTTGAACCTAAGATCCCCGATTGTGCTAGATTTCGGTGTTGTGCATCTTGTACATGAAGCTGACCTTTAACTCAATATCCATTGTTGACCCATGTGGTTAATGTTTACACATTACCTCAGGATGGCTAGTACCTTCTAGTATAGCCTTCAATGTTTGTGGATATTGTCGCTATTGAACAGTGACGATAAAGGACTTACCCTACCACTAGCTATGGCAGATGTTCTTTGATGGAACCAAATAGATCACGACAAGGGTACTCCTCGTGAGTCCCATTTCTGTGCTCATGACTTTGCCACACCTTTCCCATCTCTGCACTGGTCCTCAGAAGATTATTGACTTATGCATCCACATCTCGGGATTCTATTCTGAGCATGTTCCTTACCCTTGTTCCTTTCCGACCTTTATCTATCAATTGGTAGCCAAGCAGTAAATGTGCATTGGTGTCTTCCAATGCAAGATACACTTGTGGTCCGTCATGACAAACCAGATTGGGATGTCAGGAGAAACAAACTCCAGTACCTCGTCATTTCTAAGACCAGGTCAAAGTGTTGTATTCCGCAGATCAATAAGCGTTGATTATCTTATGTTCTGTTCTACCCTAAAGTATCACACCCTTTCTATACCAAGAGGTCGTGCTGAGTCTCATGACCCTCTTAATGAAGTGATACTCTTACACATTTTTACCCACCCTTCCTCTGAGATGTCTGCACTCAGGAATGATGTGTGTGCGTAATAGTGTGGTCATCTGAGATTCTTAGCAATTATTATTGTTTTGAACTCTAAGGACATTTGTGTCATTCTTAGCGTGATTGCTTACCCTATCACTAAGCAAATAATGATTGTGCTACCAAGTCCGTTATTCTAGTGCACTCTCTTCGGTCAAAAAGTTAGGCTCATGCCAAAGCTTTGAGACTATGTCTTCTTGCCTTAGAAAGCAAGTTTTCCTCTTGAGCTAAGTGACATATCGGTGGTCTGTGATATTCTGGATGTCTTCTAGAAGTGTCGCCATGTTGCCACATGACCGTGTTGTCAGGTTCTAGAGTAAGATGTTTCTTTAAACCGTTCCTTTCTCCAAGGATTTGTACTGGATACCCCTGAACTAGTTGGTTGAGTTTAAACAAAAACTTGGAGGGTTGTAAGACAAAAGTTCTATCCAACTATGTTCCTCTTTGAAGGGATGTCTAGTTCTGTTCGTGATGAAGCAAGATAGTATCTCCTTTGTGGATATGTTATCTTTCCTGCATTTGATTTGATTCGAGCAATCGTCAAATCAAACTCAGTTCCAAGGACTATCATGTCGATGTATCAACTTGTGAATTCTCACTTAAGTATATCTTCATGTCCTTTGGTCTGCCCAATGTCTATGCCTTGCTCATACGACATATGAGTCCATCTTCTTGGAGTGTCTCAATAAGTTTTTTGTTGAGCCCATCGATGACATCCTTATCTTCTCCATGTTATATGATATTTATATGGAACATTTGGCATTAATGTTGGAAACTTTTGAGAACCATCTTAGTGTTATATCGAAGTACGTGTTCTGGATGTTAAAAGTGACCTTCTCCGATTCACGTGCAAATGTTTAAAGATGTCCACGTGGATCTGAGTAGCGTTGTCTTTGTTCTCTCGGGAATCATTTCAAGTTAGTCAAGCATGTGTGAAGTATTTTTGTAATGATAGGTTGTTACCTTCATAATTCAAGAGTATCCTCTAAGCACACCAAGCCACTGATTGATTTGTTCACGAAAGATACGAAGTACTTAAAACTTTGATATCCTCCTAAATGTTTCCTAAACAGGATTCAACTGTGTTTCGTTGCAAACAATTCATGTAGGTGCAACTATCTTTGATAACTTGCTAATACATGCGTTATGCAATCTAGCTCATCTTTTGGAGCTTGACATTGAATTCCATGTCTTGAGAATCTAGTAACTTTACCTTCGCTGTAAATGTTGCACACTTTATATTCGGATATGCTGAGTCTGAAGTATATTTCCACCTAACCAAAGCTTAACCTCAAGCAACAACGATGGTTGGTGTTCCTCAAGGTTATGACGTAGGTCTATTGTAAATCTGGCAAGATTGATGTAATGGTTGTCACAATTATCCAGAATACCTATTGTCACCTTATCTTGAACAGAAATAACAACCACTCTTCATGAGGCCTCTTCTATGATTATTATAGGAGTTGTACTTATGGTTTCCTTTGCATCCGAAGTCTGAACATAACTCGATGACTGGTTAAAGGCTTGTCATCAGTCTGATATTCGTGTTTCAAACATCAAGGAGAACATTTAAAGTAGTTTTGCTAAATGTCTCTCGGTTGATCCTCCAGATCCTTCTACGACGGCAAACATCTTGTTATGCCAAGTACTTGGAGTCTGAGAATGAAGTTTCTTTCTTCTCGTGTCATTAGGAATATTCTAAACTAATCATCTTGGTGGTGTAAAGTGATATCATGATCTTTGGCAAGGATTTTGATAGTCCTGGATGAATAAAGAGTTTCCTTCCCGCTTTCTTAAACATGTTCGAAGAGCGACCATGATTTTGGTAATCAATAGTTTCTCTTGTTACATGTTCCTTGTGACTCTTATGAGTCCTCTCCACCAAAACATTTTTCCTTCTTAGCCTACTGTTGAACCAAAGAATGACCCTTCTGTGTCAAAAGTAGTTCAACAACTTGGTTTTGTTGATATCTATCTTTTCCACCTGCGAAGCTCTACTTAAGCTGTCTAGTAAAGGTTCACTTCTCGAAGTCTGTGTTCTTTCTGTTGGAAGTCTCCTTCCCTCAGAAGTCAAAACTCTTATGCAAGCTCCATGGTCTCAATCCTTATGAAGACCAATTATCTGTCACCATGAAAACCATCTCTTTTTGTTTCATCTGTTACCTTGACATGTTTCATGTTTGTTGGCTTTAGAGTTGTTTGTGAAACATCTATCCATGAGTTAACCATGAGATACTCAGTTCGTGGTTCCGTGTCATTCCCTCTCTTCTTTAGTGTGAGTAGCCAACTTGAAGATTATGAAGCGCTTCGTCCATTCGTCATGGTGGCATGGATCAACCTGTTCGAGAAGATCGTCGAAGTTTAGTGTAACCCTGTTCCTTCCTACCTAGGAATCTCGGGTCGAGATTCTTTTAAGGGGGATAGAATTGTAACAACCCTAGTTTAACCAAATAGTAATTATGAAATGTTTGTGCATTCATTTAGCATCATCATCATTTAAAATGGGTGCAACAAATAGATCAAACCCTAAACCCTATTTTTCCCTCTCTCTTTGAAACCTCTCAAATGGTTTTGATTATTTGAAACATCACAAAAAGTGTGGAGCCCAAATTGTTATAAGGGCCCCTCAAGTATTTTTGAAATGTTTGCAAAGCTCTTGTATTTTGGAAATATTCAAAACAGAATTAAAATGAATTTACAAAAGAGATAAAGAAAACAGGAAATAGAAAAGGGTTTTAGAAAGAAAAACATCCATCTAACCAAACTGGGCCGAGCCCAACTCCTCTCTCCTTTCTCTCTGCCACCCAGCGCACCTCCCCGCGGCCCAATCCGGCCCAGCAACAGCCCACCCCAGGCCCGATACCGCTTCACTCTTTCATGTCGTCTTCCCTACCGACGGCAAGCAGCTCGGTGTCCCGCGCTCGGTCGCCTGATGCTCGCCGCCGCGGAGGTCGCCTCGCCCAGATAAGAACGCCACGAGAACCGCCGTGCTGATCTCTCTCTCCTAATACCCTTATCCCCTTCTCTCCCGCTCTCCATCTCGAGCTCCCGAACCCTAGCTAACGGCCGCCGTGTAGCGCCGCTGACTCCGGCCTCCCCTCAGGCATATGAGACCATCACCATGATCGTCTCGCTCGACTGGTTCGTTTGCCCCCACTCGCGTGAGCCAGCGCGCCCCCAGAAGCCCCAATCGACATGTTCTCCCCGAGCTCCGGTCCCCACCGCCACCGTCGATTCCGGCCACCCCGCGGCTCGTCGTCGCCTCCGTTCGCTTCCTAGTGAGCTCCTGGTCATCATGGACCTCTCCACTCGCCCCCTCTCGCTCTCTGTCATCGGCACCGCAACCACCTGCAAGCCCCGCCGTTGTTCGTCGTCGCCGGTGCCTCTCTGGTTACCATTTCTAGGTGGCACCATATAAGGGTCCCAACCTTTGAATAAGGTAGAGTCCCCTGTGTTTACAATGCTAGTCCCTGGATCAATAGCTAGCATCCACAGTTAAGATGTAATATCAAGAAACAAAGGTCATATATAACTTTATAACCAGGAATAACATAATTTTATTACATCTTACATAGCTCATTTGGCTATTACATTACATTGCAGCGGAATAACTATAGTCATGGGGTCCTTCATCTTCAAGTGCCACAGGCAGACATGTTGGTTGCAGACTTTGTAATCCTAATCAATCAATCTTCACTAAAATCAATCAAACCTGCAACATTACAAGTTACAGCCACAAGGGTCAATACATTTGAATTGTATTGGCAAGTTTCACTACTATGTTGAATATAAGTGGATCCTATCATTACATGCATATTTGGCTAAGTAGGATTTAAGGCTCCTTTGCAGAAAGCAATAATTTATCCTATCTTTTCAAATGGTTTTGTTTCCTTTGTCAAATTTCTTTATCAAAATCCTTTGAACTACTTGGTATCCCCAAGTATTCAAGTCCTTGTTAAAAATCTCTTGAGCTCCTTGGTACCCCCAAGTGCATCAAGTTTTATAAAAATCTCTTGAGCTCCTTGGTAACCCCAAGTGCATCAAGTCATTTGTTGTCACTTAGAAAGTTTTCTTTTAGAAGTTGGAATGTCGAGATTTCCCATAGCTTCAAGCTTTAGTTGCTCAGTATTGTACATAACCGGGGACACGGCTAAGTACTTAGATTTTATTATCTTCTGCAGAAGTTGTACACTTTACCCACTTGTCACAATCTCATCTTGTTGCCACCAGTGGCCACTGGATTGGTGCTCACCAAGATGGAGTACCGGCAGATTGAGAATGTGACGAAGTCTTTCGAGAGGGTCCTCCCATGCACCATTGCTAGCTTGTCTTCAGTACCCATGTAGTATTCCAGGTCCTCATGTCCAGTAACTTGAAGGCAATGCATGGGTCTTCCCAATGTAGTTGACTAAGCCAGAGCCATAAATAGCATGTGGTTGCACACGAAAGCCACAATTGGAGAATCATGTTCAATCTCTAAGTTTCCTGGGTGGTTTTCTTTTGGAGCAAAACACAAAGAGATTGCCATAGACATGGTTCCTTTTGTTGCCACCTTCTCCAAAACTCAAAGTATCCTTGGCCACCCAGGTGGTTCATTGAGTCCTTGTTTTATTATATAAAAACACAAGTCATTTTCTCAACTTCATAAAATCTCAACATGTAACTCTTTTTCAAAATATAGCATGGCTAAGCATATAACAACTACAATATTTTCACTAAGGTATATATAGGGAATCCTATTAGGATTTAGCATAGTATAAGTATAGAAATTCTTTTCATGCATGTTTCAAAATCCACTAAGTATAATGAAAATAGTAGGACTTTAGATGATAGTGTAACTTGCCTTTCTTTTGGTTGGGAAGGTTGGTTCACTCCTTGATCTTGCTAGTCTCACACCTTACTAACTTCACTACAATCAATCAAGCAAACACAATATCAACAAGCATTCCAAACCAATAATCAATCAAACATTTCACACACATAAAACAATGGAATCTAAGTCATGCATGTAAGCATGCAAGAGATAGTTTTATTTGCAAAACTGGTTTCCACTAAGCTCTAAACTTTGTAAGGTCCAAAGTGGTCATTTTCCCAAAGTGGCAAAGTCATTTGAAAAAGGGTTTTATTCATAAACCATTTTTAAATTCAATCATTATTTTATGTGGTGGAAAATATTTTTATCAAAGCAACAACTTTAAGTTGTTCACAAAATAAGTTGTTGTTTCTCAAAACTTGGTGTTTAGGGTCAGTAGGTTTGGTCCAAATCATTTTCCCAAAGTTTTTACTCCAAAAACATTTTCATAACAAAACCATTATTTTTATTTGGCTAGAAATGGGCTAAACCAATTAATCCATCCTAACTTCACCAAATTTATTTTCAAAACCATGGGTTGATTCCTAGGGTCAATAAGTTCACCACAAACTAATTTGCCAAGATTTCAACCTCAAAAACATTTTGAACAATTTTTCTAACCTAAACAAGCATACAATTATTTCTGCAAAATCAGGCAAACTAACAGATACTATTTACTAAAAAAGGCATGGTTGACTAGGTCTTGTTCCACTGATTCCAACGATATAAAGTTTGTAATTTTTGGACGTGTGGATCAAAAGTTATAGGGTTTTCAAATCTACATCTCAATCTGATTTCAAATCTGTTTTTAAGTCTAATACTAGCCACGCGTCGCTTTCTTATTGGACGGTACCGGTTCGAGTGGATCGACAGATACAGGCCGTTGGATTAAAAGAGATCTGTGCGGCTATGATCCTACGATACCCCTTTGACTTGATTCTAATCTGATGCGTCCAATTCAGATCTAACGGATCCTATGCATTTAGCCAAAACGCAGCGGCGCTGGTGGTGGCTAGCGGCGGCGACGGTAAGGTGATGGCGGTGCCGGCGATACAGGAAGGAATGGGAGGTGGGGAGATGCTTACAATGATCGCAGGGCGACGCCGAAGCTCAACGTGGGGTCGTCTTGGCGAGGGGCGCACGGGATCGGGCTTGATTGCTCGCCGGAGTGGAGCTGCGCCTCGGCCACGCTCAGTCGTCGTCGGGGACGGTGCTATGGATCACTCGGAGACAAACGAAACGCACGGTCAGATGCGCAAAGACACGGCGATGATGTGTGCGTGATTGAGAGGGGTCGGGGTAGTCTGGTTTACCAGAGGGAGGTCGTCGGAGAAGAGCCATACGCGGCGGCGCTCGGAGCTTGTCGAAGACGATGTTCTGGGGCGCCCGATGTTGAACGAAAGGCACGGACAGATGCGCCAGGAGGTGGGGAGTATGTGTGCGTGGTCGATAAGGCAAGGGGCAGCGCTGGGTCGCTGGAATTGGCACCGGACCTCGTCGGAGAAGAGGGTGGTGTTGAGCGAAATTTGACAGCCTGGGGGCGTGTCGAGGTGGGGCGACAGAGGGGAACCTGAGAGAGAGAGTGGGTGCTTAAGAGGGCGAGATTGCTGAGCGGAATCACTGCGGCATTACTGCGAATTTACGCGCGGCATCAACGGCAGGAAACGGCCGGCGTGGTCGTCGCGAGGAAGAAGGTGAGCTGGAGGGGTGGGGTCCGGGCGTCAGCGAGGGAGTGAGAGAGAAGGAAGGGGCCACCAGTCAGTCACAGAGTGGATGGGTTGCGGAGTAAGAAAACGTTTTGCTGAGGGAGAGTGGAAGTGGGCTCGCTGTTGGGCTTGTTGGGCTGGCCGGTTGGGCTGCTGCCTGTTTCTATTTTTTTTTCTTCCTGAATGTTTTTCTTTTTTCCAATTCTATTTTCTGTTTTGAAATTCAAACCACAATTCAAACAGTCAAAACAATTCAAACATTCACCAAACATTTGCAAATGAAATTTGGTTTTGTTTAACAACATAAACCAATTCCCAAACTAAAATAATATTTTTATTTTAGAGTCCATTTATAATTAAATAAAATGGACATTAGTTAATAAATCAAATGGGTTTTATTTTAATAAAAAGCTCCATTTGAAACTAAATATTTTCAAAACCAAATCAGTAGGTTTTATTTGAAAATATAAAATACTTGGAAAACCTATTTGAAACAAATAAATAAGTTTTGATGGTTAATTAAAATAGTAAAACCTTTATTCATAAAACTTGGATATTAAATCCTTATTATTTTATTTTAAATAAACCTTTACTATTTTTATCAAATAGGAGTATTTTATTTCAAAGGCTTGGCTAATTTTTAATTTGGCTTACAAAATAATCCTTAATTATAAATCTATCATTTTCTTTTGAAAAAAAATCTTTTTATTAAAAGATTCAAAATAGTAATTTTAAATATTTTTATTTTCCTTTATCAAATGTTTATCTTTTTAAATCCCTTTAGGACTTTATCTTTATCAAAATAGGTTTGAAGGTTTTTCAAATAAATACAAAAAGTTTCTTCTCACCCTGAAAATCAACAAAGTTTTATTTTATTCATTTGTTTTTCACATTAGAAGATTTGGAAAATCTTGGGATGTGACACACCACCGCTATTAGGTTCGCCCTACTCTGCTCGTTCGGACTAGGTCCTCCCCGTAGCCTCGCTTGCTCTCCTCCGCTGTCTATCGTCGCCATCTGGCGTGGTCGGCGAGCCACCGTGGCCCCATGTGGCGTCTAGGTGGCGTCGTCGTGGCGCCTGCGTGGCAGTGACGTGGGCCTTGACCAAGCTTGTCCAGCGTGGCATGTTGACCCGACCAAGGGCCCAGCAGTCAGTGACTGGGGCTAGACCCAGCCCCAGTAAGAAAACACCCCACCCCCTGTGCTGACGTCGGTGTGACGCGGTAAAGTTTTTATTTAGTTAAATAATTCCAGAAAATGAATAAAACTTATAAAATCAATAACTTTTATTCTGTAATTCAGAAAAATACAAATAATATATCAAAATGTTCAGAAAAATGAGATCTATCTATTTAAGCTATAATCATGCATTGTTAAACAACTTACATGACAAGTTTAATCAGAACAACAACATAACCCTCTCATATGCCTTCGAGGTTTTCTTGAAATAGGGTTAGTACCCTCGGGACCCCGATTAAATTGTCAAGCATGCCTTAAGGGTTTATTTCAATACAAATTAACTTGTCATATCATCATACTTGATTGAGCATTGCATTGATGCCACGTGTTGATTGTTTCCCCTTCTTTCAGGTGTTTGGTTCTTCTTTGGTAGAATACGATATTGGAATCAAGATCGATATCAAAGACTGAGATCAAAACCGTCGAAGCTCGAAGACCAATACTTGACCAACTATAATCAAGTCAAGTACCAGGTGTCCGAAACTCTGCCTTCTGGATGTCAACAGGCAAAGGCAAGCGAAGCCCCACACATGATATAATCCTATGATTTCAAAGTATTTACATTCTTGACATGTGCATGTTATTATAAAATATTTTATCGATAGATAGAGTAATCCTATCTGATGCATGTTATCTTTGAAACCTATATTTCATGATGCACTGCTCCTAGCATAACTAGGGTTTGGCTTGTGAGCTTCGCTAGAGCTATATATATTGGTTGTGCTTAGCCATGCTTAGCTGTTACCGCTGGTCCATCCGGTTGATGAATCAGAGCTGCGAATGAACCTAGTTTGACAGGAGGACGTGGTAAGATCAGATATGAAATTTCAGCATGCTCAGGCTTGTATGGGAGGCCACGGTGGGTTGTGGTTTTTGTAGTCCCATACTTGCCACTATTAGGAACTGTGTTCTTGCCTATGGACCAAGACGAGCGTACAGCCACACGGGGGCCTGGAAACCCCCTCGACCAACTAACTTGCCGAGTAGATTTCATGAGTCACATAGTTTGGGCTTTCCATTCGACATACGCATCTCGGATGTTCTTGAATGCAGGTGAAGGAGGTGCATTCATACAGGTAGGTAAGTGTGGCCAGGAACAAGAGATGTCCGACATCCGTAATCTTGAACCCCGCACACATTATTAGGGACCGGCTTCGAGACTTGACCCGTTACGGCGGCATCGCCCTAGTGCGTGACTCATGGTCTCGGCGAAAGCAAGGTAAAGGTCGTGGTCAACCACTCTCTACCGGCCTTCCAAGGAAGAGGGCTTATAGCTTGGCATTAAGAATCGGTTGGCGCGTGTGGGTAAAGTTGTACACCCCTACAGGGTTAAATCTTTTCGAAAATCCATGTCCACGGTTATGGACGACTTGGAAACCAGATTCAAAGATCATAGAGAACTTGAACCTAATCATAAAACTTGGAAAGTTAAGTAATGCGTGCTTAAGGATGCTTCCTCATGGGTACGAGGGGGTGATCCTAGATAGGTTCAGCTGATGATGATTCGGTGGATATCAAGAGATGATCAAAGTTGGAGATACCGTTCTCTTATCCCATCTTAAAAATATTCTGATTAGTCGAGATTCTTCTCCCTCTTGTTTTACAAAACAAAGATGGCTTCATGCAAAATAACTTCACCAGCCATAAGTCTTGCGGAGTACACCCAGTACTCACCCTTGCTTCGTTGATACTTTTGCAGCTGAGTAAGTGTTACCATAAGAAGATGAATTTTTTTCACGGCATCGACATCAACGAGTAGTTTGAGGTTCCCAGCCGGAAGTCTGGGGTCTATGGATTGAACGTCATCGTTATGCTTCAGGCCTCTTAGGCCATTTGTTAAGTTTTCTATACTTAATAGCATAATTTTCCTTCCGTTGTTTGATGTTTGTGGTAAGTGACCTCTTCTTGTAATATTTTCGTTCTTTGCTTAGTTATGAGCTCGTGGTAATAAATTTGGTATCGTAGGGTCACTGTTGTGTTATCAATTCTCTCTCTGTACGCTTTCGAGATTTAGGTTAGGCTTATATCAGACAGAGGTCTAGGATTTGTCTAGCCCTGATCCCGAGGGTGTCACATCTCTCACCATATATGTTGTGGTGCAAAGGTATGTCTTCTATCATCCTGTGTCTTGCACTTGTGATGTTTTTGTAATGGAAAGGGGGAGCCTGTTTATATGTGTGCATGCTGCACCCTTTGAGTTTTCTCTCTACCTTGCACACAGATAGGGGGAGCCCCTTGTTCATTACATAAATCTGTTTGTTTATTCTTCTATTCAAATCTATTGGGATTTTCATCAAACACCAAATAGAGGGAGATTGAAAGGGCTATGTTTTTTCCTTGATATTTTGGTGATGATGACAATCCCTATTGTGGTTTAATTGTGTGCTTGAGTTTCAGGTTATTCTTTCGATGGAGCTTGTGGATGCCTCTCATGTAGTCTCGCGAATCTGGTCGCCTTTGTTTTCGTATTTCTCTCTATTTATTTTTAGGTCGCCGTACTATCAAGAGGGGGTCCACCTCGGAAGGCTGTGGGGAATCACTTTTTCTTGCACAAACCTTACTTGCACCGCCACAGCCATCCTATCCTTCAGTGAGAGAGTGATCCGTTGACTCGTTTGAGCTGTTTTTGTCCTCGACAGAAGTTCCGCCCAAGGGTCTTCGCGGGGCTGGGTCCTGTAGTATTTCCGGCCCAACTTCCGGCAGAAGTTCCGTCCATGATCAGTAACCTTCTGTTTTGAAGTGTTCTAATTTGGGGAATTTCCACCGGAAGTAGCACCGGAAGTTCCGGTCGCAGACCTGGTCAAGTCTGACCGGATTCTTCGATTGGAATTATCCCAGCAGCTTTCGCTGAGTTCCTGAGCGGTACTTTCGCCCAACCACCAGAAATTCTGGTCAGGTGGTTCGCGACCCATAATGTTCCACTCCAAGTTCCGCTCCAAGTTCCGGTCACATTCAGTAACCTTCTTTTTTGGAAGTTTTTAATTAACGTAACTTGGTCCGGAACTTTCTCCGGAAATTCCGGTCGAACTTTGGAGCGTGCACCAACGTCCTTCGAGACGTTGGAGGCCTGCTGAGCGGAACTTCCAGTTTCGCACCGGAAATTTCGGTGGAGTCACGGACAGCCAAACGGCTCCTTTCGAAGGGGCCTATTTAAGGCACCCTTCTTCTTCCTCCCACCCAATGTTTTTGACTTTCTCTCTCCTCCATTAATACCAGAGCTTCATCTCACTAGATCTCTCTCCCTAGCCACTCAAACCTCTTGATCTTTTGAGAAGTGGGAGAGTTTACCTAGATCTACACTTCCACCAAAGAAGATTTGATTCCCCCACCTATCCTTTGTGGATCTTGTTACTCTCGGGTTCTTGGAACCCTAGACGGTGTAGGACATCCTCGGAGCTAAGGGCATGCGTTGTGAAGCTCAGTGGTGTCGTTGAGGGCCTCCAATTGAGTTGTGGAGCTCCCCCTTAACCTTGTTGTAAAGGTTTCGGTTGGTGCCTTCAAGGTCACCAGTAAGTGGACTGTGAGGCTGCCTTTGTGGTGGTGCTCACCGGAGAAGAAGGTGAGGCCTTTGTGGCGCTCATGTGACCTTGTGTGGCCCCGACACCTCTCCAACATAGACGTAGATTCCTTGGAAGTGAACTACGGGAATTACATCTCCATGTCCCCGCGCTGGTTTACTCGTTCCTTACCTTTACTACTTGTCCTTTACCGTTCTTGTGCTTCTTGTTGCTTCTCTAGCATATAGGTTGTTCATCTAGTTACATATCCAGAGAACTTATCTTATTGCTAAGCCTAAATTTGATTAACAAGATAAAAATTGGTAGTCTCCTATTCACCCCCTTCTAGTTGACCAAAGTTGTACTTTCAACAGGAACCCTGGGACTTCACTGAATCGCAAAACAGTGTTTCCTATGGATATGATACCAATGACAATCAATCATACCTAGCGCACCACCAAGTGCGTGAGATCATAGGAGAAAAGACCTCAACACCTCGAGACTCCAATGGTAACCTGGTATTTGATCCCAATGATATTTTTTCGGATGAAAACACAGGACACCGCTATAACATGGAGGACCCACCAGAAAACAACCGTCATGTCGTGCCAAGAGAAGGGGAACGCGATGGCGAGCGCATAACACTTTGGCTACCACCAGCAACATGGTAAAGGGATTGAGATGTTGTTTTGGGTGCAGTACCAATGACGGCATATGCTACGCGAGAAGAGCCGATGGCCTACCAGTACCTACTCCACCAGAAGAGAAGGGACCTACTTCGTTTGTAAAGGCAGCTCGGCAAGAGAAAAAAGGTTAGACGATGAGTCCAGTCTCCGACGGGCGTAGCTCAGGTCTGCCCGAGGTTCTGGCAGCGTTACCGAAAGGCCACAGCCAAGAAGGGGCACCTCGTGTCTACAACGCATACCTCAATCCGAAAGGCGCGACCTGGCTAGAGATTTGGATCTGTCGTTCATGTCAGTAGACTTAGCGGGAAACATTAAAGCAAAAAATAGCGCAAGTTGCCTTGGTCGCCGCCCAAACTTACCTCCTGACAACCCAACCAGCGGCTGATGATCCGCGGGCAGCTATCCACCGTTCCGCTCTCATGGGGCTCGACATGGTAGGCGAAAATATTGCGCAAGGAGAGCAAGGAGTCATATAGCAAACCATAAATCACCTCGCTGTCACAGTAGTCCTCGGCACACGGGACATACCCGAAGGTCAAGCTCACCACACCACGTGTGTTTTACACATTCTTCATGTGGGGACGGCGCTAGAAAAGACATCACTCAGAGAAGGATCGAAAGATCCAAGGTAGAGCACAATAGCCAAAAATATTCCGATCTAGAAATAAAGGACAAGCGTGAACCTTGCGGCGCCAGTTTCTTTACCCAACGAGTTCGCAAAAATTTGGCACCTAAGGATTTCAAGTTCCCTCACGATCGCCAGAAGTACGATGGACTCTAAGAACCCGAAGCGTCGCTAACCTATTATTTCAAACTGTAAAACTTCAGGGTGGCTCGAAAGCTACGGCTATGCAAAGTTGTCACATCCCGAAATTTTTCAAATTTTGAAATGTAAAAAAATAAATAAACAAATAAATAATTGTTGAAATTTAGGGTGAAAAGAAACTTTTTGATTCCAAATGGAAACACCAAAACCTATTTTTATCAAATAAAATCCTAAAGGGATTTAAAAAGATAAACAAATAATAAATAAAGTTATGATAGTTGGAATTACTATTTTTGGATCTTTAAATAAAAAGATATGGTTTTTATAAAGCAAAGGTAGAAATATAAATAAGGATTATTTTAAAGAGTCGAATTTAATCTTGGCCAAGCTTTTGAAATAAAATATTTTGATTGATAAAAATAGTAAGGGTTTATTTAAATAAAACCATGAGGATTTATTAATATCCAAATTGTATTTAAGTAAGGGCTTTTCCCATTTTTAAATAAACATTAAAACTTGTTAAAGTATTGTAAATAAGAATTCCAAGTGTTTTATATTTTCAAATGAAACCTACTGAAAAGGTTTTGGTATTACTTAGATTTCAAATAGAGTTTTTAAATAAATTAAATCCTATTTGAAATAAAGACTAAGGTCTATTTATTTAATTATTAATAGATCCTAAAAGAATAAAAGAATTATTTTATTTTGGACTTTGGATTATGTTGTTAAACAGAACTGAAATCAATACAAAGTTTGGTGGTGGTTTGATTTGAATTGATTTTTTGTTTGAATTATTTGAATGAAAATCAAATCAGGAAATTCAAAACAGAAAAGGAAAAACATTTGGTATAAAAAAATGAAATGAAACAGACCCAACCCAACAGGACAGCAAGCCCAACTCGCAGCCCAACTAAACCCCCTGTGGTCTCACTCGTGTCTGCACCCGCTGAGTCACTGACGATTGGACCCCACTCCCACTTCCTCCACCTCACTAACAGACAGACCCCACCGCCAGCAAGTCGTCTTCAACCTCGCGACCACGTCCCCTCGCCGTTTCTGCCATTAACTCCGGCGATCAATTCGCGTTATTGCAGCCATCACTCCCCCTGCAACCACGCGTACTTAATCGCCCTTGTCTCCTCTCTCTTTCCCCCCAAACATCGCCTCCTCACTGCCACCGGGCTGCTCCAATTTCGAGCCCAAGCATCGCCGTCTCCGACGAGCCTCTACACCGATTCCGGCCACACCTCGCCGCGCCTCGCCTCCCAGAGCATGCAAGCTTGCTCGCCAGCACCAGGCGCACCTGGCAGTGCCTCGCACTCGCCCACGCGTGCCCCGCAGCCTCGGCTTCGTCATCACCCGAGCGCCACCGCCATCTGTCTTGTCTCCGTCGAGCTCACCCGGTAAGCTCCGACCGCCCCAGCACCTCCTGTTGATGCTCCCAAGATTCCCAGGACAGTACGCGTCTAACCATGCCTTTGTTTTGCCTCGGCACAAACTACAGCCTCACCTCCGAAGACAAACAGAGCCGTCCGACGCCGCTGCACACTCCGACGAGCAATCCCTCTGTTCCTGAGCGCCCCTCGCCAAGCCGACCACACCTCGAGCTTCTCCACACTCCCACGAGCACGGTGAGCACCTCCATTCCCCCTCTTGCTTCCTGGTTCGTCGCCAACGCCGCTGCCAGCCGCCGCTAGCGCCTCCCAGAAATGGTCTGGCTGCTGTGAGCTGTTAGATCATTATCCAGTGGCTTAGATAGATTCATTTAATCGAAAGGGTATGTTGGATCTACGTCGTGTGATTTAAGTGACATCCTGCGGTCCAGAGAGGCTGATCCGCACAAAGCGGTATCGACCAGTAGGGAAGCGCCACGTGGACATGGTTTGGTTTAAAAACAGAAAATAGAATCTATTAGATATGCAAACTTGTAAAATTCATAACTTTAGTTCTACACGTCCAAATTTTGCAAATTTTATATCAATGGAATCATCAAGACAAATCCTACCCAACCATGCACTTTGTTTAATGATTTGCTTCTGGAAAATTGGTTGAATTTGCAGAAACTTGTGTAGGCATAATTTGAATATAAAAATTGTTCTAGATATTTTGAGATGAAATCTGTGCAAAATGGTTTGTTTTGAACCTACTGACCATAGGAACCAACTTATGGATTTAAAAATGTATTTTGTGAAGTTAAGGAGTAAATATTTGAATTAGCACATTTCTAGTCAAATAAAAATATTGTTTTTGGTTTAGAAATGATTTTTGAGTAAAACCTTTGGGAAATTGATTGATTTGATTCAAACCTTCTGACCCTAAACACCAAGTTTTGTGAATTAAAAACTTATTTGATGAACCATATAAAATCATTACTTTTCTAAAAGATATTTTCAACAACATAAAATATCACCTTAGCATTATATTTAGTTTATGAGATGAAACCTTTTGCAAATGGTTTTACCACTTTAATAAATGACCACTTTGAACCTTAAAATGTTTAGAGCCTAGTAGAAACCACTTTTCCAAATAAAACTATCTTTTGCATGCTTGCATGCATGATCTTGTTTTTGTTATTTTATGTGGTGAAATGGTTTGAATGCTAGTTGAATTTGTGTGCTTGATTGAATTGTAGTGAAGTTAGAAGAGTGTGATATTTGCAAGATCAAGAAGTGAACCAACATTCTCTACTAAAAAGGCAAGTGACACTATCATCCATGTCCTACTATTTTCATTACACTTAGTGGATTTTTGTAACATGCATGATCAGGACTATTATATTTTATGCTATGCTAAATCCTAATAGGATACCCTTATATCTTCCTTAGTGAAAATATTGTAGTTGTAGTAAGCTTAGCCCTGCTATATATTTGGGATGGGATACATGATATGATTATATGAAGAGTTGAAAAGATATATGTTTTATATAATAAAACAAGTACTCAATGAACCACCTGGGTGGACAAGGATACTCAAGATTGGACAAGGTGGCAACAAAGGGAACCATGTTTATATGGCTATCTTTTTGTATGTGCACTAGAAGAAAACCACCCAGGGACTTAGAGATTGAACATGTTTCTCGTACAGTGGCTTCCGTGTACAGCCACATGCTAAATGGGCTCTGGCTTAGTCAACTACATAGTGGAAGACCCATGCATTGGCATCTTCAGGTTAACTAGAATTGTGTAAGGAAAATTTATCCCTATATTGGTGCCTGGTTGACAAGCTAGCATTGTGTATTGGGAGGACTCCTATGGAAAGACTTTGTCACATTCTCGATCTGCCAGTACTCCATCTTGGTGAGTACTTATCTAGCGGCCACTGGTGGCGTCAAGACGAGATTGTGTCATGTGGGTAAAGTGTACAACTTCTGCAGAAGATCAAAAATTCTAAGTACTTAGTCATGTCCCCGGTTATGGACAATTCTGAGCAACTAAGGCCTAAATCTATGGAAGATCTCGACATTCCAATTTCTCGAAGTTAAAACTTGATGGTGACAACAAGTGATTTGAAGCACTTGGAGTTTTTCCAAGAAGTTCAGAAAGAGTTGACAAAAGATCAAAAACTATTTTGAAAAGATAGGATAAAACTATATTTCTTTCTGCAAAAGAGCCTAAACCCTACTTAGCCAAATATGCATGTAAATGATAGGATCCACTTATTTCTACATAGTAGTGAAACTTGCCAATACAATTCAAATGTATTGACCCTTGTGGCTGCAACTTATTATATTGCAGGTTTGTTTGATGTTAGTGAAGTGTGTTAAATAGGATTACAACTCTACAACCAACATGACTGCCTGTGGCACTTTGAAGATGAAGGACTCCATGCTTTATAGATATTCTGCTGCAATGAAATGTGATAGCCAAATGAGCTATGTAAGATGTAATGAATTATTTTATTCCTGGTTATAAAGTTGTATATGACCTTTGTTTCTTGATATTACATCTTAACTGTGGATTCTACCTATTGATCCAGGGACTAGCATTGTAAACACAGGGATCTCTACCTTATTAAAGGTTGGAAACCTTACAAAAGCCTACAACAACACTTGAGTGGCGCGACACGATCATGGCTTAAACAGCTACCCTAAGAATCTATCAGCAGCTGGCGACCTCAAGGACAAGTTCATCCAAAAATTCAAATATATATTTAAGCGACCCACGCTCTATTGAGGAGCTATGAGCATGCAAGCAGAAGCCCGGAGATTCAATTCAGGCATGCATCCAAAGGTGGAACATGATAAAAAATTTAGTCGAAAGCATCTTTGACGAAAGGGCAATTGATGCCTTTAATGATGGTCTGCGTCGAAAGGACTTTATCGAGGAGCTGGGTCGCGACAAGACGAAAACAATTTCTCAACTGATGGACATGGAAAACCGCTGGGCTAGTGGCGAGGATGTTGTACACAACAAGTGCGGGCGTTCACCCGAGGAACAACATGACATACGCAACAATGACAACAGAAGTAGATGAAACTACGATGATTACAGCGGGCCAAGCTATGTTGCAGCTGGTTTTGTTGGGGAGGAGATCCGAAGAAACGACAACCATGACAGCGGATACCATGGTAGTCGAGAAACCGCTGGCAAAAGCAGAACAACCCAGCAATATCGACCATGGGAACTACCGATGCCTCCAATGCAGATGTTGTAAGGACCATGCAATATGCACTTTTACGTTGACTCGGAAGGAAGATGATGTTCGACTCACCTCATGAAGGATTGATGCACTTTCCTAGGGATGCAGGCAGTGCGAAACGCCAAAGTAAACGATACAACAAATCGCGAGTACGTCACTGCACCTCGAACCCTTGCCATTGCGGCACTACCGCCTCCACCAGGGTCCTCGATAGCAGGCCAGCTGCATCCCGTAGCAAATAGAAATCAAGAAGAGGAGTACCCGAGGTCCAGGGGAAACGTCGATGATCGAGAAAGGGCGCCCATCAAACATAATCCAAAAGTTGATCACACAACAAGTTAACATGGCAATGACAACATCACCGGCCACCAACACTCGAATACCTTCATTGGTCAGAACATGAAATCATGTTTAGTGGGGCCGATCACCCGCTTCGAATTCCCTGACCGGGTCATTCGGCTCTCTGGTAGTTGAAGCTCAAATTGGCGGGTTCGGTATGAGAAAAGTCTTCATAGACGCGGTAAGCAGCATCAACCTCATATACACCAAAAATTTGCAGGCTATGAACTACTCCTAGAAAAATCTAAAACCAACAAAGACGCCCTTCCACAGAATAGTCCTAGGTAAAGCCGAAATTCTTTTAGGCAAAATCTATCACGATGTTGTCTTTGGACTGCGAAAAAATTTCAAGCGTGAGAAGCTCGAATTCGAAGTTATGGACTGTCCATCACAATATCACGCGATCCTGCGGCGCCCATCTTTCGCATGATTCATGGTAGTGCCACACTACGCCTACCGGATGATGAAAATGCCAACACCCAACGGGATCATAACAGTGAAAGGGAGCTTTACTTGATTCGATAACTATGATCGGGAGTTTAACAAAATCTCTGAATCTTTCGAGATGGAAACAAAGTTTGCGTAGGTAAAAATATCAAGCAACACAGAGGACTTGCCAAAAGCACGGGTCATGCCTGACCAAGCATTCGACACTGCAAAGGACACGAGGGAAATCCAGGTACATCCTACGAACCTGAAGAAAACAATCTTTGTGGCCTCCAATCTTGGTCCCGCATAGGAAAGCGCACTCATCGAGTTCCTCTGTAAGCACTGGGAGATTTTTATATGGGTACCATCAGACATGCCAGAAATCCCTAGAGAACTCGCTGAGCACGCACTCAATCTATATCCTGACGCCAGAACTGTGAAGCAATCACTTCGCTGCTTTGCGGAACCCAAGCACCAGGACATTGGACGTGAACTCCATAGCCTCATGGACGCCAACTTCATCAAGGAAATCAAAAAAATCTTTATGGGTAGCTAATCCTATATGCGTCCTGAAGAAAAACACGAAGCAGTTGTGCATGTCTATCGAATTCACAACACTAAACAAGCACTATCCAAAATATCACTTCCAGCTCCCGCGAATCGATCAAATCATTGGCGCAACCGTCGAATACGAACATCTTTTCTTTTTGGATGCATACTCTGAATATCACCAAATTTGGACGAAGGAGGAGTATCAAGGTAAAACAATATTTATCACACATTATAGTGTATTTTGCTACACGACAATGCCCTTGGGCTAAAAAACGCAGGTGCTACGTACTAGCGGATAATGCAAAATTGTCTTGGGAGCCAAATTGGCACCAACTTCCAAGTTTACATTGACGACGTGATAGTCACAACCAAGAAAGAGTCAACTTTTATCGATAACCTCTAGCAAACATTTGATAATATTGACAAGTACCACATCAAGCTTAACCCGACAAAGTGTTGCTTTATAGTCCCTGCGAGACAACTCCTCGGGTACCTCGTATCGACAAGAGGAATAGAGGCAACCCTGAAAAAATACAGAAAATCCTCACCATGAAGAAGCTTACGAATCTTAGGGGCAATCAGTAGCTGGCCGGACGTGTGGTAGCGCTGAGTCAATTCATCGCTTGGCTGGCAAAAAAGCACTTCCGTTTTACGCTCTCATGAAGAAATCAAAACAATTCGAGTGGACCGAAGAAGCCCAGCGAGCCTTTGAAGCACTCAAGAGTACACTTTCGACATCATCTGTCGTCGTGTCAGCCAAAGAGAAAGAACCTTTGTTACTCTACATCGCCACCACCAATTAGGTGGTCAGTACAGTTCTAGTCGTCGAACGACCCGAGGAAGGGAAAACCCAAGACGTCCAACGGACAGTATACTACCTCAGCGAGGTCCTCTTGCCATCCAAGCAAAGGTACCCGCACTACCAAAAACTTGCATATGGCGTCTTCATGACAGCGCGCAAATTGCGCCACTATTTCTTCGAGCACCCGACAGTGATGGTTAATGAAGCTCCTCTCTTCAACACACTCAACAATCTAGAAGCCATGGGGCGTGTATCTCTTTGGGACATTAAGCTATTCCTTCAAGATATCACGTACGAGAAGCATAAAGCAATCAAGTCCCAAGTACTACATCACATCATCAAGGAGTGGACAGAAGTCAAATGTGCGAGTCCCCCAGATATGTCCAGTGCGTGAACAATGTACTTTGATAGATCCAAGCGAACAGAAAGAGCAGGAGTTGGAGTAATTCTGGTGTCACCATATAGCGATAAGATGCGCTATGTTCTTCAGATGAGTTTCTCCAATGCGTCAAACAACGAAGCTGAATATGAGGCTCTGTTGCACGGCATGCGCATAGCTAAAGCCTGCAGTGCAACTTGCCTCAAAATCTTCGACAACTCCAACCTCGTAGAACAATAAGTAATGAACAAGTGCAATGCTGTCAGCGACACCATGGTAGCATATCGAGATTTATAAAGTATCATGGAGACTCAAAATTTGAACGAATCTATATACTAAATAATGTATAGATTCATCCAAATTTTGCCAAATCTATAACATCTATTTTGAGACGGGGGAATAGCATTTTCCCCTTGATATCCCTACCTGTCAGTGTCGGGGTCACAAGTTCCACACAATAACACGTGGTTTAACTTGCAGGTAATACCAGACACATGTACATGGTGAAATAATATAAGGTTCAGTACTGAAAATCATGTTACTCGAACTATAGTAACAAGCATTACACATAACAAAGTTGCATAAACATACCAACAAGATCATGCTAAAATTAGGCCCCATAATGTCAACTCAAATTCTGTAGTTGACACCGTTTTTGCCTAGGGCTCCACTAGCTGGACCACAAACAGGCTCTAAATTTCAAGAGGATTGCACCGAATACAAGGCTCCACAACTTTGAACTCAACAGAAGAGGCAACTTTCTCCACAATGTATCTTTCAACGACCAAGAGGGCTTTATGGGCTTCGATGATCATATTCCTACTCATCTCAGAGCATTCATCGTATCTACCGTTGGAACACATAAATTCAGTGTTGTCTACGGTGTTGAGTGTAAGCCACTTAAGCGACTTTGCATTCTCAATAATATGGCATGTCATCTCAACTAAGCTCCTTGCAGAACAGAAGCCAAAGATCTCCACATCCTTGATGTTGCTATACGAGTGTCCCGGCGGCATGCGCCTTAGATCACGAGAAGAATCCACTAAAATCGATTCTTGCACCACGCAATCCGGCTCTACCTACATTGGATTGAAGTTAATGTCAATAATAACGGTGAAAAAAATGCATATAATTGAACGAATACATTCTCCACCGTAGATATATATATATATATATATCTCACTTCAGCAAGATGAGCATGACTTACATACAATATGAAAGTCTCCAAGGAAGGGCAAGCGTCAAGTAAAGAAACCAGAGAGAAGTAATCATAGTCTGGCATAAAATACCGAATACACAGTAGCTGAAGGTGGAGTAATTTGCCAGGTATCACCAGTGTATCCCTCTGCATAGAAATGCTTCAGATTAGTTATCCAAGGAAAATACAGGTCTACTGTTTGCTTTATAATTCTGTTAATCTGAATTTTCAGACTATACCATATAATGTGAACAAATGTCAAGAGCTTCAAGATTTGGAAGCATGCCCAGAAGATTTTCACAAGCATAATGAACAAAGTCCGAACCTGAACCAGAAATTTTAAAATCTCGCAATGAATCACCGAGTGATAGTCGTACCAGCTTACCAATATATAAAAAACTGTAGAGATTAGGGGCTTTGCTATCTACCACTTTCAGATTTTCGCAATCATTGATAATCAAGCAGCGAAGCCGCTGCAGAAGACTAGGTAACTTGAGGAAAAGTAACTCGTGGCAGGACACTAGTCTCAGTTTCTCCAAAGCAACTGAAGTGGCAAGAAGGTACCCTAACTCATCCCCCGTGATACGCACATCAAACAAATCCAGACTAGTCAGGCTTGTTAAGCTGCAAAGTCCTGCCGTGGGGCGGAAGGCACAGTCGCTGAGATGAAGACTGCGAATCGACTTGCCACGCCCATCAAGTAAAAGTGGACATGGAAAGTTGTACACAGATGCATCAGGTGAGTGTAGATCCAAACATAAGTCAAGTTCTTCAATCCCTGGTTTAACAGCAATACGCAGCCAACTATCGAGATCACAGGAGGTGCTGAACACTGGAAAATCATGTATTTGAAGCTTGAGCGCTTTCACGCCACGTCCTGAGTGGTTTTTCAGAATGTGATCAGTTTTCCTTGCAAGACGACTCGATATTTTAAATGACCTTCCGTATTTTCCACCTTTCAAGCCCAGAGTTTCCCTAGTTATGGTGAGATTGGGATAGCATCTCCAAAAACATCGAAATGAACGAGACACGCAGGCAGCACGTGCAGCATCTCGTAGTCGCATCAGAGAATGGATATGATGCCATATGTCCTGCATGCATAAGGATTGGGGAGAAGTTCAGCATTTCAATTGTAAACGCGAAAGGTTGCTTCAATCTGGGGAAAGGAAAAAAAAATAGGACCATGTCGAGTAACACTGACAATAAGGTAGTTATATCTAAATATTAACATCGTAGGGGTTTTCCCTATGGTACATTGGTTAAAAAAGAATCTGAACATTAAAATCTCCATGGAACATGAGAATCCAACAGCTTTAGCAGCTATACATTGTAAGATACATGGCATGAACATCGGTAACTAAGATGAAGGGGCAACAGATTGGACAGAGCAGATATAGTTCACCCTACACAAGTAGTACAAGAATATGCCTTCCAAATTTCCCCCCTTTGGATTGACTTTCGAATTTGCCAAATACACATGCTTGCATTCACATATATGACACTGCGCCCAAGTCTGGCCCCCATTTAGCTTGCCCAATTTCAGGCACTACGCTAAGACAGACGTATACTGGCTAGGGTGGCAAGCGGCACCCGCATAATGACCCGCAAAAAAAAATATAGACAAAAAAAGGTCTTAAAATCTAGCAAAATTAATGAAGGTTTAGTTAAAAAGTTGTGCCGTAACCCGCCCCGCTTGACACCCTAATACTGGCCACAAGTGCAGGGGAAGATGTACAAGCCACTACTAAGGTGATAGCTATAAGAAGTCGAGTCTTTATCAGATGATAGTTTTATTTAGAAAGCATTGATCCGCCAATCTGCAATAGGTACAACAGCCATAGTGATATTTTAGGTGCAATATAAGTTGTTATCGGCATTTAATTGAGAACCTCTGGTAGGCTTGGCCCTGAATATCTCAATTTTTTAACGCTCGGAGAATTATCATCTTGTCGGCAGGTTGAGCCCTTCCTTTTAGCAGCCGAAGTCACCAATCCATCTGCAGTACATGAAGCATTGGTTAGAAGAACAGAGGGACTGATGGAAGAAAACAACGAGGACAACAGCCCCCCTAATCTCTGGAAGTGGATTAACCGAACAAGGTCTTAACCAACTTCTGCGCAAGAACATCAAATCAGAAAGAAACAAAAGTTGTTTTAGTATAAGCAATAGAATTCAAATGACCATAAGGTTGCAATTCAGTAGCCCATCAAAACAGTTTTTCTAGGAAGCATGCTAAGTTCACTGTTGTTTTTCTGCCTTGACACAACACACACACACACACAACAATTTTTGTTCTTCAGGAAGAAGTAAACATTAAAACGGTCTAGATACATAAGTTGAATATAAAAATACGGACCGTCGAACATGTTACAGATTCATCTCAACATAAAAATAAAAATACTGGTTACAGAGACCGATGGCAGAGATGAATAAATAGGGAGCTAAGTGGTGGTATCTTACTAGGGCCTTGAATTGGCCGGCGACGCCGATCCCGCCGCATGGACATGAGCCGATTGAGTGCCAGCAGCCCCATGATGCGGCGATACCTAACCAGGAGCGAGAGCTGCTCTATTTATGTTCAGGCGGCAAGCCGAGCTAGATCCAAATTCCAAGTTGAGGCAAGGCCGGAGGGGATCTCGTCGGCGCCGCCGCGGAGGAGAAGCCTAATCCTAACACCACACAGGAGTCCGGCACCGCACAGTAGTAGTACTCCCGCACAGAGTATATTTTTTGTTTTTTAATATAATAACTCTGGCTTTTTTTTTTTGAGAATCATGCCTCTTTATTAAACTGTCAAAAAGCGGGAATACAAGATCACGAGGTTCAAAGTTAGAGGCTCTATTCTAATGCAAGAAATTTTGCACGAGCAGGTCGTTGTAGCGTGCGACCTCGCCGGAGTCTTCCTGCTCGACGTCGTGCTCCTCTGCAGAGATCTTCTGCTCAGCGACGGCGACCTCCCGCTCGGCGAGCTCCTGTGCCTCAATGACCTGCCGTGCGCCCCCCCGCTTGGCAGCCTCCCGCTCGATGCGCTGCTTCAGTGTTAGCCTCCCGCTCGGCGGCCATGAATCGGCGGCCCCTATTCTCCTACGCGTCCGAGTGGATGGAGACCACGATGATGTGACCTTCGAGCTTCCTGCCCGTCCCGCGCTGTGTGGAAGTACGCGAGGAGCGACCACGGGTCCACGGGCTCCTCGCCATCGACGTTGTCGAGGAAGTCTAGCTCCTCAGTATCCTGCTCCGCTGGCTGGTCCTCCTTACCATCCGAGTCGTCGAGGAACTCGAGCTCCTCTGTGACCGAGTTCTCCACCGAATTATCCTCTTCCACCAGTGGATTCTCTATCAGTGCCTCGCCGTCTGCACCTCCGCCGGCCCTCGATGGTTTAATAACCCAAGGTTTATATTACTAACCTAAAATAAATTGTCTTTAAGCACGTGATTATGTTTAGTAACATTAAGATCATCTCAAATTGGGGGGAGGGGGGTGGGGGATTTTGACCTTTTTAATAAAGAGGGGGTAGATGAGTGATCTTCTCAAAATGATTGATACCCACCTCGAAGTTTCGAGATACTTGTGTGTCATGTTGATCATTCCAACATTTGTTTTCAATGGTTAATTGTTAAGTCGATGGTTGGATAGCTCGAAACTTTGCTTGCTAGTATGTCTTGCTTGAGTGATACCACAATTGTTTGCAAGAAAGAGCGTTTGAGTCTTTGATTGGGCATTCGAAAATTGGCCATAACCTTGTTGCTTACTGGAAAATTTTAACACAGTTCAAATGAACAAACAAAATTCACATGTAGGCCCCGCTTGGCAGTTCGGTATATTTTGCAGCTCCGGTTTTCTTCCGGACGGATTTAGGCGTGTACAGTCCACCGGATATAAAACATACATGCAATCAGCTAATCTATTTGGATATGCATAGTCTGCCGGAAACATATGAACATATACAGTCCGCTGGAAGTATTTTGGCTAAACATACTCCCTCCGGCTCATATTAATTGACTTGGATTTGTCTAAATTCGAATGTATCTAGTACTAAATTATGTCTAGATATATTCGAATCTAGACACATTCAAGTCAATTAATATGGGCCGGAGAGAGTAAAGTTAGTCCTCTCAAACTGCATAAAAAATAAATCTTTAAATAGCATACACGAATAATAGCCTCAAACTCTCAAACTTCAGTACATCATACACGAATAATCTTTGAACATGCACCTCTCAGACTCTCAAACTTTAGTTTATTCAAATCAAAACAACTGGAAAAATAAGGAAAATCATTTCCTCATCCTCTTCCTCCTCGGAATCAGTCATCACCATTTCCAAATTACTCATATAATCCTAAGAATGCATTAAGAACAACACATTAATAGTAACAACACATTTATTGAACTAGTGAAAATTGCATAGTAACAGTACATGCTATACTAGTAAAATTAGTAGCATCACCATTAAGACCTGCATGCATAGATCGTTTCATTTGCAACCACATTGGGTTGTCCGAAGTGAGAAGGCCCTAGATGTTAGACCAACATAGCATATTCTAGTTCCTGCTAACCCAAGTCTACACAAAGCATGGATCATTTCATTTGCAAGCACATTTAGTTGTCCAAAATGAGAAGGCCCTAGATGTTAGACCAACATAGCATATTCTAGTTCTTGTTAATCCAAGTCCTAACTGATGTTACCATAAGATCTAAGATAGCAAAAACTACATAGAGCACTACAACCCTCCATACTGACAATAGTGCTCCAACAACATAGTTGCTATTATTAATTCAGAAGGAGATCAGATCAGATTAGATGAGAGATGAAGCTCACCGTACACCCTCGTCCACCTTCCGTTGTTCTGGTTGTCGAGGATGGCCAGGATCAGCTGCTTGTTCTTATCCAGGTACTGCACAGTTCCAACGCACAAACTTTTCATGTCAAGACATTACAGTACAGGTCTATCTCTTCATCACTAGTACTGCTAATTAAGCCAAAGGTAAACAATGCATGCATATCTTGCAATATCACAGCTAAGTGTCAACACATCCATGTCCTGGATGTTTTCCCAAATCAGTCAGTCAAGCAGAACATATGAATGCATCAAATATAACCAATGATGTACTAGATTGGGGATCATACACACAGATACTACAAAAGATTTGGCTGCCAACAACCCATCCAACCAAGCTTGTGGTCAATCATTGATTGACATGGCAGCATGTAAACAGGTTATCACAAAGGCAAGGACACACAGGGGCTTGGCTGTTGTTGTATCAGTCCTAAGACAACTTTAGGGATCTACTCGTAGCAGTCAAAAGACAAATGAGACGGTACAGCGCAAGCGAACCTACATTCCTACTACCAACATGAACATGGCCTAGATCATGTCTGGCTACAGTAGTGAAGAATCATGCATCAAATAATAAAAAGAATCATAAGGCAAGGAAAGAAGTAATTGAGAGAAAGGTCTAGCACTAGACCTGATCGCCATCTCACATCCAACACCAACAAAGGAAGATTAGATTAGATTACACAGATTTTATGCTTTTCTTCAGACACGTTTTCTAAACATGACAGATTTTATGCTTTTCTTCAGAGACCTGCAAATTTGAGAAATCCCTTAAAGACTCGTTTAAAATCACGCACACACATAAATCAAGCCGGTGCAAATGGTATCCCATCCTGGACCAAACCACAGATTATGATAAAGGATGGACACTTGCAGCGCCATAGAAGCAGTTGCTGTTTACAATGTCATACGGCACTTCCTGGTCAAGAGCTCTTCACAGAGACTAAATCAATCAAACAAACTGTAATTAAAAAAGAGTAAAAAATACTAAAGCAATGTTAAGTGGAAAGAGAAGTCGTTTTTGGTTTGTAGGCTAACGGAGACTGATGCCACCTCTGCCGAAAATCTATAAGAATCATCATCGCATCACAAATCTACTGAGGGAAGACAAAAAAGAACTTGGAACGGATAGAGAAACAGAGGCTTCATTGTGTGTAACAACATGAATCGATCAACAGCGAACGATTTCGCCTCACCCAAATCCGCTAAGATCCTTTCGGACCTGAATCATCACCAGCCAACCTATTTCCAATCTAGACACATCTGAAAAAGCAAAAACTGTAGCAGAGACGGGCTAGACTGAACTGAACGAAGGTTACACAGCAGCAGCGGCAGGAGGAGCAGCGGGCCGTTTAGCTCTAGCAAGGCTGGTGGATGGGGTGGCGGGCGCCGGCCCTGGCGCCGAAGTACTGCACCGGCTTCTCGACGTGCCTCGGCTACCAGTCTGGCGTCGCCGTGCTGGGGACGTCGCCCCTGGGCGAGCTGAAGCTGAGTGTTCTAAGCACGGCGTCCATGGCGTCCATGTCACTACGGAAAGGGGCAAGATTCAATAGCACGGTGTTCGTCACAGACCTTGCGCCGCCGGTGTTCGTCACAGCCCTGCCAGTCGCAGACCTGCCGCCCCGCCAGTCGCCGACCCGCCGCCCAGCCAGTCGCTAGGTTTGGAAGCGTCGAGACGGGTTGGGAAGTGTCGGGTTGGAAAGGAAACCAGCCTCCGCACGTCCGTGATATTTTCGGCCGTAAATGGGCCGGGAAACGATTCGGAGCGGAAAAAAAAACATGTCGGGTTGTAGTTTAATGGGCTCCGACTAAAACGGCTGTTTTAGACTAATTTACGGTGAAACAAGCAGGGCCCAAGATCACAACAAAAAATTATAGCCTTTGCAAGCCAGATATATATACTCAAAATTCTTCATACAATAAATAGAATGTATATATACACATCAGTACATGATCATACATCACTTCCAATCTACTATCAAAATAATCTACATGTCTCAGGGAACAAGACCATACATCAAAACAAGTCCTAAGTCCAATTTACAAATAGAACTAGACTAATACAAATTCATGTCCAACCAGAACTTGAACACATACAGTATATATACACACAAATAAGAACAAATTACAAAAAGAAAGAAAAGGAAACCTCTCTAATATTCCCTATCGGTCTACACTACATCATAAATTTCACTTCAGCACCACCACTTCCTCGCAACATTCATGTGATCTACTAAACCTGCAAAACAAACATAAGAACAGAAACCTTGTTGAGATTAAAAATGTAGGTTTGTGGATATGGTGGAATCCATAGTAGGATTTTAGGAATTGGTCCTGATATCCTTGTGCCTGGAGAAATAGGAAAACCAGAGCAAGAATCTTGCAAATAAAACCAAAGAAGAGATTGGTAGTACACAACCCTCAACTACAAAAGACAAAGGAATAGTGGGCAGAAACTAAAACGGGAGTATAAGCCACAAAAAATGGATAGTAGTAGTAGCTATGGCACTCCAGCAACCTTAGAAGAAGCGCATAAGTACTTAGAAACAAATTAGAGCACATCTTCTATTTGAATAGTACTCCCTCCGTTCGGTAATAACTATCGCACAGGAGATTTTTTTTTGAACTGAGTCCATTTTACATACACACCCTTAGAATTCAACGAAAGACAACGACAGTCCAGAATCCAAGTTTGAACGAGTCCATTCATCGATCCGCACGATCGCCAGGTCTGGCAGCTCCCGATCCATCTCGCCATGATCGCCAGCATCTCCATTTGAGTCCACGTGCTTGATCGATCACCAGCATCCAGGAGCACTTGATTGGCAACATCTTTGCCTCCTTGCTCCGGAAGGCACGCACGCACAACCATCTCCGTCTCTACGCCTCAGGCCGGTGGAGGTGCGTGCTATCGGCGCCCTTTCTGCGATGCAGTTGAGCTGCGTGCTCTGCCCTCTGTGTCGGGTCGGTGAGGTGCCCAGTCCGTCGGTGCCCTCTCTGCATCGGGCTGGTCATGAGTGCCCTCTGTCGGCGCCTTCTCTGCGCCAAGCTAGTTAGGTGCGTGCTCTGATGGCAGCCTCTCCGTGTCAGGTGAGCGCTCCGCCAGTGCCGCTCATGTACTTGTCCTCCAGCGACGCTCACCGGCTATCAGAGAAGCAGCAGTAAACTTCGCCGGCTCCCATCCTCAGCAGTGCACCTGGCCGGCTCCCATCATCAGCACATCACTGGATCCAGTAGTAAACATGTGGCTTCCATGAGCAGTAAACCTCACCGGCAAGCTAATCCAAGATCTGCATTATACTCCGGCTGAACAAGAATGTACCCTTGAAGAAGAAAACTAAGACATCAGCATACCAGAAGTACCAGAAGTTGATCAAAATGCATGTATAATTGTAGTACAACTTGATCAAATTGTTGTTATTCTTGTTGTTTCTCAGGCATTAAAAATGACAGTAGAAGCTCTCTTTAGGTGATAAACTGATACTCTAGGCAGTTAATCAATGGACGCCCTTGGCATGCCGTTGGTGCCCTCGATCTCGAAAAGATATGGGCATAGGAGTACCAATACATGATGCATTTAACATTATCATCATGATTACAGAGTACTACCCAGATATTGGAGTACGTGTCAGGGGTTGACCTCGGATAGGTCAAAGACGGGGAAAGACAGAGGTACGATCCCCGTCTGGTTTCCGAGTTACAGTCTAGGTCGGCCGAATCATGAATAAGACGGCCGACATACGGAGGCGAGAGGCCCATATATGTATATTAAGGCATTACCCGGCCGAGTTACTGCGTGGGTCGGCCGGGTTAGCCTGAGTGATCTTGATGCAGGTAAAGGACAATCCGAGCTATGCAGGGGAGGGCCGAATTATATGAGGCTTGCAGGAGAAGGAGAAGCCAGAAGTCAAACCCTAGCTGCAAGCTAGGGAGAATCTAAGCAGTGCCAAGCACTACGGACAAAGGCGCAGAGCGACAGAGAGGCAGGAGGAGGTCACGGAGGTGACAGTCCAGAAGACCGAGACGTACAAGAGGGGCCCTCTGGAACCTTGCCGTCGTTAGAGGGGCGACAGGGAAAGGGGGCACCGAACTACTATATTGGGACAGGCATATTCCTCGAATATGCTGGCCACGTCAGCCCTAAAGGAACCCAGGGCTCTCCTTTATAAGGAGAGGCCTGGACTCAGAGAAGGGGATCGGCTCATTTGGTACCGTTAGGCTAGTAAAGTTCATCTTCTCTCCCTCTATACAGCTCAAGGAGCACTTGTAGCCCAGGAGAAGAGAAATAAAGATCTTTGCCTTAGTCATTTGTGTGTAGAATTAATTGCATCTTCCCTCCCCAGATCCCTCTAGCATCCATTGGCCCCATACTTTAGCCTATCCATGGCATCTGCCGTGCCACCACCACGACAGTTGGCGCCCAGGCCAGCAGCGGTGCTAGCTGGAGTTATGATCCGGACGGGAAACTTCATCAACATGGGCGAGCGCGTTGTTTCTGGCCTGGTCCAGAGATTTGGTCTCTGCGACTATGTCAGCGACAATGCAGGGAGCTTCAGGTGGAAAACTCCCCCGCGTAATGGTGTCTTCATCAGCTTGGGCGGGCACAAGGTTTACGTCGGCGTCGACATCACCGGCATCTATCCTCACCAAGTTATTGTTGCAGGAGAGCCACCTCTTAACGCAGCAAGCCGTCCGTCCAGAGCACGTCCTGCGAGCAGCGTCGAGGTGATGGTCGCCGGAGCGCAAGATGGAGCAGCAGTAGCCGGGTCAAGCAGAGAACCCGCCACAGGCGTACAAGGCGTACCCAGGCAAACCGCGCCACAACTCACCGAGGTAATCCCACCAGTGACCGACCCGACCGAGCTGCAGGACACCACCCCAAAGGCACCAAGAGTAATAGGGCCACCTCTGGAAAGGCGAGAGAATATTCTTCAGGCAACCATAGAAAACTTGACTACACCTGTAGCGCCGATACTTGATCCGGCAAATGCTCAGGCAGAGTTGGAAGAAACCAGGCAAAAGGTGCTGGTAGAGGCCAAGAAAGTATCGGCCTTGCGGGAGTCCCTAAACAGGACCCTGAGAGAATATGCCAAAGCTAATAAGCTTGATATCGCACCCGAGCGGGTGGACGAATTAAGATTAAGGGGGAAGAACCTCATGGATGATATTAACAAAGAGCATGAAGCTCACAGAGCGGAATCAGGTGACTTGGGTTTGCCGAGGTACAGTACCCCGGCAAAGAACCTGAGAGCGGCAAACGCCGCAGCATTAGAATTAGAGGGGCTGACCGGAGAAGCCCGGCAGAAACAGCAAGAAAGAGTGAATGAACTGGTGTGCATCGCAAACCAGCAAAACGAAGAGATACTCAGAACGAACCCGTCGAGGCCAGGGGCCTCGCGGATGGTTCACTCGGCAGGGGCAGCACCTGCCTTATCCACGGCAGCAGCATCTTCACCCGGAAATAATGCGCAAAGGGACAAAGCAGTAACCTCAGGAAAGAGGAACAAGCAAATCGTTCCATATGATCCGGCAATGGCTGGGAAAGCAAATGAGAACAGAGGCAATGCAAGCCGAGGTAACAGTGGGGAGAGGAACCACGGCCGTGTGGAAAGAGACGGCGGAAGCCGAGGCAATAGAGATCTCGGCAGAAAAGAACCCGCGAGAGGTAATCATGAAAACCAGACCCCGGTCGAAGTAAGGAGAGAGCTACCGCTCAACCCACAACCAAGGCATGAACCTCGGCAGGAAAAAGAAGCGAGGCCAGCTCGCCACAATCAAGTGAATGAAAGATACAATGATGGTTATTCTGAGATGGAATATGCGATCCATGGTGGAAATAACCACTATGGGATGCAGGACAGAATGTTGTACAGAGATTTGCCATAAAATGACGCAAGAGTGAAGCTGGACCGGCTATACCGGTCCGAGTTGTTGGAAGAACAAGGCCCACCAGGTCCGACATGCTTTGGACCCCGGATCATGGGCGAACCACCTGTGCCAAATTTTCAGCTTGCGAGAGGCACAAAAACGTATAATGGGAGTACCAAGCCACAAGACTGGTTGATTGATTATGCCACTGCTGTGAAAATAGCGGGTGGGAACTTACGATGGGCAGTACGGTACGTCCCCCAAATGCTGGAAGGGCCCGCTAGGGTATGGCTGAACAATCTACCAGCGGGCAGTATCAACTGTTGGTTAGATTTTGAAGAAATGTTCGTCAGCAACTTTACCAGCACATACAAGAGGCCAAACAGGCCGCAACAGTTAGCCATGTGTAAGCAGAGGCCGAATGAAATAGATAGAGATTTTTTAACTCGATGGTGCAACCTGAGAAACTCATGTGGAGGAGTTATAGAATCGCAAGCAATAGCTTGGTTCGAGCAAGGCTGCCGTTATGGCAGCGTGTTGTGGCAACGTCTACAAAGAGATATGCCGACCACACTGGCAGAAACTATCAGAATAGCAGACTCCTATGCATTAGGGGACCCAACGCAACCAGAATTAATGTCGGCGGATCATCGCGAGCAACAGGACCATTATGCAAGAGATTTGGCCGGGTCATCCAGGCGTAATGATTTCAGAGGAAGAAGAAGAGAAGAAAGGCCGGATTATAGATATAACTCAGCCCAAGTGGCAGCAGTAGCGCAGGATCCGCCGAGTCATGGAGCGACTCAGCGGCAGAAGAATGGTCCTCAGCAGTGGACACCAAGGAATGAGGGAAAAAGACAGTGGACCCCAGAACAAAAAAAGCAGTGGCAGGAGAGGCCGAAGTACACGTTTGAATCTATGTTAGATCAGCCGTGTAAATTTCACACGTCAAACCCATCCAGGCCAGCCAACCATACGACCCGTCAATGTGCATGGATGAAAAATGCGATGGGAAATCCCGTAGGCATTCAGGCAGCACCCCATCAAGTACATCAACAGCATCAACTGCAATTGATAGGAGCAAATGCACAGCAACTGATGTTACCGCCTCCTCCCCCGAGGTACGATAACTCGGATCGGAGGGATGCGGTACATCAAGTGATGAACCAGGTCCAGGATGGAAGGACAAATCCAGCGAATACTGGACGCAATGATTATAGAGAACATCATCAGTCATATTGCATGTTCACAACTGAACAGCAAGACAAGCAGAGTGTGCAGCGCCGGCACATGGAAGTAAATGCAGTTATGCCGGCAGTACCAAGATATGTGCCTTGGTCAGATCAGGAGGTAACTTGGAGCATAAAGGATCACCCCAAGATAATGCCGAATCCAGAGTCGTATGCACTCGTGTTGGATCCGACATTCGTTGGACCGAGCATCAATGTGAAATTTTCGAAAGTACTCATTGACAATGGAAGCAGTATCAACATCATGTACAAAGATACCATGCATAAACTCGGAATATCGCAGAACATGCTGCAGTCCACGAGGACTACTTTCCATGGGATAGTGCCGGGACTTTCATGCGAGCCCATCGGTAAAGTCCGAGTGGATGTGTTATTCGGCACGAGAGATAACTGCAGAGCAGAGAATTTAGAATTTGAAGTGGTAGATCTGGAAAGTTGTTATCATGCTCTACTCGGACGGCCTGCGCTGGCCAAATTCATGAGTAGCTGTCATGTAAGTTATCTGAAGATGAAACTACCCGGACCACAAGGGGTAATAACAGTTGCAGGAGATTACAAGAAGTCAATGGAGTGTGCTTCAGCCGGGTCAAATTTGGCCAAATCATTGGTTATAGCAAGAGAAAAGAGAAGGATTCAAGAGGTAGCAGCCCTCGCTCAGTCGGCACAGCTGAACATGCCGGCGCTGGCCAACCCACATGGCAGTGTTTCTTTTCAGCCGACTAAAGAAACGAAGAAATTCCAGATCGATGAGCAATTCCCAGAGCGTACTGTTACCATTGGTGCAGGCCTGGACGCTAAATAGGAAAGCGAGCTCACCAACTTCCTCCGTGAGAATCGGGACATATTTGCATGGTCTACTCAGGATTTGCAAGGTGTTCCGAGGGAGTTGGCTGAGCACTCTTTGAACGTGAGGCCAGGGGCAAGGCCGGTGAAGCAACCTCTCCGCCGCTTCGCCGAAGACAGGAGAAAAATAATAGGAGATGAGATAGCTCGGCTCCTCGCGGCCGGGTTCATCATGGAAGTGATGTACCCGGATTGGTTGTCGAATCCGGTGCTAGTAGAAAAGAAGAAAGATGATCCCAATGTAGCCATTGTATGGCGAATGTGTATCGATTACACCAACCTGAACAAGGCATGTCCAAAAGATCCTTTTCCATTGCCTAGAATAGACCAAGTCATTGACTCGACCGCTGGTTGTGAGTTATTATCATTTGTAGACGCGTATTCTGGTTTCCACCAGATACCGTTAAATCCGGCTGATCAAATAAAGACCGCGTTTATTACCTCGTACGGGGCTTATTGTTATCGCACAATGCCATTCGGCCTGCGAAATGCAGGAGCGACATACCAGAGATGCATGCAAAAATGCCTACACGATCAAATAGGGAAAAATGTACAAGTATATGTAGATGACGTGGTCATCAAAACCAGGGAAAGCAAAACACTACTGGAGGATATACGACAGACTTTTGCGAACCTGAGAAGGTTCCAAATGAAACTTAATCCAGAAAAATGCACATTTGGCGTGCCGGCAGGAAAATTACTCGGTTTTCTTGTATATAGCCGAGGTATAGAGGCCAACCCAACAAAGATAAAGGCAGTAGAAAGAATGGAATTGCCAAAATGTTTAAATGATGTACAAAAATTCACGGGTTGTCTGGCCTCGCTTAGTCGGTTCATATGCCGGCTAGAAGAAAAGGCGCTACCACTCTATCAGCTGATGAAGAAATCAGATAGATTCGTTTGGACTCCACAGGCGGACATCGCATTTCATGAATTGAAAAAGATGTTGGTTACAGCACCCATTTTGGCTTCTCCATTATCAAAAGAGCCTATGTTACTTTATGTAGCAGCTACCAACAGAGTAGTGAGTACTATAGTCGTAGTGGAACGACTTGAAGATGGTAAGTCGGTTCAGAGGCCGGTGTATTATTTAAGTGAGGTATTATCCACTTCAAAGCAGAATTACCCACATTATCAGAAGATGGATTATGGGGTATATATGTCGGCGAAAAAAGCTCAAACATTACTTCGAAGAGCATCCCATCAAAGTGATCTGTGAGGCACCCATAGCCAACATATTGAGCAACAAAGACGCAAGTGGCCGAATAGCAAAATGGGCAATCGAGTTATCACCATACGCTCCACAATTCGATAGAAGAGATGCAATCAAATCTCAGGCAGTAGCCGACTTTTTCGTAGATTGGGCCGAGGTGCAGTACGAGCCATCGTTGCCAGATCCAAATTATTGGACTATGCATTTTGATGGTTCCAAACTAAGGAATGGTTTGGGGGCAGGAATAGTGTTAACCTCGCCTAAAAAAGACCAACTGAAGTATGTGTTACAAATACATTTTGCTGCGTCCAACAACGTAGCCGAATATGAAGCACTGGTCCATGGATTGAAAGTAGCAAAAGAAATTGGCATACGCCGAATCTTATGCTATGGTGACTCGGACCTAGTAGTACAGCAAGTCTCAGGCAGTTGGGACGCATTAGATGCTAATATGGCTTTATACAGATTTCACGTGCAAAAGATCAGTGGATACTTTGAAGGATGTGAATTTCACCACATACCTCGGGCAGAAAACGATGCCGCAGACACGTTGTCAAATCTAGGATCAACTCGGCAATCAATTCCTCCTGGTATTGCCCTGGAGCACCTCAGGAAACCATCAATAATCCCATCACCAGAATCCGAGTCTATCTTTATCCCGGCAAATTCAGCAGAAGATAACGCGCCGATGGAAGTAGATCAGCAATATAACTCGGAACCCCCCGATAGGAGAACAGCCGAAGTAAGCACAATCATGGGAAGAGCCGAGATAATTATGTCGGCAGAAAACATGGAAACAGACAGTGAGATCACGCCGGAAAAAGTCACACCATTATGGGCGCAACCCATATTTTCCTACCTAAAAGACTCGGCATTGCCAAGTGAGGAGGTATTAGCTAGACAAACTGTAAGGAGAGCAAAAGCTTATACAATCATACACAGTAAGCTATATAAGAGGAGCGTCACAAACGTGTTGCAGAAATGTGTGAGTTCGGCAGAAGGTCAGGAGATCCTCCGAGATATACACCAAGGAGAATGTGGACACCACGCCTCATCTCGTGCCTTGGTAGCCAAAGCATTCAGGCATGGATTTTATTGGCCAACGGCATTGAAAGAAGCTAAAGAGTTAGTTAAGAAATGCAATGGATGTCAGAGGTACGCAACCAAAATACACATGCCATCGGCCGAGCTAAAAACAATACCTATCACTTGGCCATTTTCTGTATGGGGTTTAGATATGGTAGGACCGTTTAAGCCGGCACGAGGGGGAATGACTCACATATTGGTTATGGTGGACAAGTTCACGAAATGGATTAAAGTGAAACCAATAAAAAAAGTGCGATGGGCCCACAGCAGTCAAATTTCTCAAGGATATTATCTTAAGATATGGGTATCCGCACAGTATTATCATAGATAATGGCACAAACTTCGCAGAAGGAGCCTTCGCCAGATTTTGCCGAGAGAAACACATAAGACTAGATATTGCCTCTGTGGCTCACCCAGCATCCAATGGGCAAGTGGAAAGGTCGAATGGACTGGTGCTATTAGGAATAAAACCACGACTTGTCGAACCATTGGAAAGGTCGGCAGGGTGTTGGATTGAGGAACTCCCAGCCGTACTATGGAGCCTCAGGACTACTCCGAATAGATCGACAGGTTATACACCATTCTTTCTGGTATACGGGGCAGAAGCCGTACTTCCAGCCGACATACTATATGACTCGCCAAGAGTTACTCAGTATACAACCTCGGAGATAAACGAGATAGCTCGGCAAGATGCTGTAGACCTACTAGAAGAATCCAGAGAACTGACACTATCACGATCAGCTATTTATCAGCAGAACCTGCGACAATATCACAGCAAAAAGGTGAATCCAAGAGTGTTCAAAGAAGGAGATTTAGTCCTCCGACTGGTGCAACGTACGGCCGGCATGCACAAGTTGTCACCTCCATGGGAGGGGCCATTCATTGTAAGCAAAGCATTGCATAATGATGCCTATTATCTAATCGACGCTCAGACCCCCGGAGGGAACAAGGCAGACAAAGCTGGCGAAGAAACGAAGCGTCCATGGAATGTAGCTTTACTTCGACCATTTTACTCGTAGCATTGTATCTCAAGATCAAGAACCGATGATGTATTAAACCTCGGCACCCAGAGCGGTGACTCGGAGACTGCCCTATGTTATTTTAATTTCATGTTATGTATTTGAACCTCGGCGCCCAGAGCAGTGACTCGGGGACTGCCATATGTTATCTCAATTCCGTGTTATGTATTTGACCCTCGGCGCCCAGAGCAGTGACTCGGCGACTGCCATATGTTATCTCAATTTCATGTCATGTATTTGAGCCTCGGTGCCCAGAGCAGTAACTCGGGGACTGCCATATGTTATCTCAATTTCATTTTATGTATTTGAACCTCGGTACCCAGAGCAGTGACTCGGGGACTGCCATGTATAATCTCAATTTTATGTTGTCTATTTAAACCTCGGCACCCAGAGCAGCGACTCGGGAAATGCCATATATTATTTTCATCTCATATAAAATATTTGAACCTCGGCATCCAAAACAACGACTCGGGGACTGTCATGTGCTGCTTAAGATTTACGTTGGGCACTACCCTGAGGAGCGCCTCTGTATTGATCTTATATCATTTCTGAAATTTGGCGTACATATTGAAGTTCGGCGCGGTAAACAGTAATCCAGGGATTGCCATATATTATCCCAAGGTAGTAGTCAACCGCCGTTCAGAACACTACTCATGAAAAAACGAAGGCAAGGATAAATCCTAAAATCAGGAAATTGCAGGCCACCAGAGCAAGAATTCAGACAAACACCCACTCAACCAAATGGTAACAGCTACAAGCGTACATGTCACAGCGATACACGGCAAAAGAAATTCAAGTCATATAGAGAGCGGACAAATGTTTCACGTACATCATACGCCCGGCATGCCAGGGATAAGAAATAACTCAAGCGTTGTTCGCAGGGGAGGCAGCAACTTGGTCAGGCACTGGGCACTCCGACGTAGGAGGAACTTCGACCGAGGTTACCTCGCCCTCCGTAGGCCCAGGTGCAACCTCAGCAGAAGCTCGAGGCTGCTCAGGAGCATCCGTCTGTGCAGTTGAGTGCCCAGTACCTTTAGAGGAGGACCGCGCATCGCCGCCGCTGTCCGAGCTTGAACTGGAGCTTTCAGATGTGGCCGAATTATCCTCACCCTCTCCTTGCTCAGCCAAATTATCATCCGAGGCATCTTCAACTATAACTTCCTCATCCGGGTTTGGAAGAAAACTCGGCCCTTCATTCCAGGTGTGTACGTCGGCATACTCGACGATTTGGAAGGCGCGAGCTTGCCGAAGAGCGACGAAGGTGGGGTCCTCAACCCAACAAGAACCAGTGCGCAGATTTCTCAGGATGTCTAGAGAGATGTCTTCGTACTATGACATGATGACAGTAAGGGCCATATCAGCACCAGCACGCCCGGCTGATTCCCTCCAGAGACTCAGTTGTTTCTCAGATGCCATGAGTCTTTTTACTAGTAATTCGACCTCGTTAATATCAGGAGTCCCAGAAGTGTTCGGCCAAAGAACGTGGTAAGCTCGGATGGCTGCTTGCACCAGGTCCCGACCCATAATTTTCATCGGGCCAACTTCAGCACCAACAGCAACCAGGAAATCCTCCATTGAATACTCCGAGTCAGCGACGATAGAAACACCTCGGCGCACACGAGCTGCAAGAACCGCTTTAGAACTCACAGGTTTAGTTTCAGGAAAATGATCTGCGCAAAACATGAACGTGTCAGATCGCAGCGGGAACAAAAAAGGAAAATATAATTCGGTTGTGCTAAGTAGCTTACGATGAATATAACTCATCATTATTTGAAGGTCTTTGGCCCAATCGACCTTGCTCTTCTCAAAACGAGCAATTTCCTCGCTCAACCCCTGGGTTTTTAGTTCGGCAGCCTCGAGGAGTTCTTTGTTTTTCTGCAGCTCCAAAGCCAGCCGATTCTTCTCCTCGGAAAATTCTTGGTCGACCTTTTCTAGTTCGGATTTCTGAGAGAGCTTAAGGGTGTCCACCTCGGCTCGCAGGCGAGCTATTTCATCATTTTTTTCTTGTAATTGCGCCGCATGAATAGCGTTTTGCTCTAAAAAATGCAGCATCACGTCAGGCATGGGCATGCAATCTTGGTGCGACACTGCAAAGGTTTGCAACCCGGATTTACCAGAGCCAAACGCAATAAGGAAGCTTAGCACAAATGTTAAAAGGGAAAAGGTGTAAGATAAAAGGGAAACTAACCTTCCAAGCTCTTGACTTTCTTCTCAAGACGAATGTTGAGGTTATTAATGTTACCTATTCACCAGGAAAGTAAGCCGGCATCTCGTGGACGAATAAATGAGAACGTTGAAAATAACGAAAAGGAACTATCGACGTACCAGCCTTCTTTACCACAGGAAGGATTTTTTCGTACTTTTCCTCTAGCTTGCGGTGCGAAAAAAGCAACCTCTGAAATTCGGCAGTCCGCCGGTCATGTGCAACCTGAGCAATGGGGCAAAACAATAAGTGGATATTCAAAGCTAAATCAGATCCGAGTCAAGCAAAACTTAACTCGGATCTAGGTGGCTGGATATTCAAAGCTAAATCAGATCCGAGTAAAGCAAAACTTAACTCGGATCTAGGTGACTGGATATTCAAAGCTAAATCAGATCCGAGTCAAGCAAAACTTAACTCGGATCTAGGTGGCTGGATATTCAAAGCTAAATCAGATCCGAGTCAAGCAAAACTTAACTCGGATCTAGGTGGCTGGATATTCAAAGCTAAATCAGATCCGAGTCAAGCAAAACTTAACTCGGATCTAGGTGGCTGGATATTCAAAGCTAAATCAGATCCGAGTCAAGCAAAACTTAACTCGGATCTAGGTGGCTAGATATTCAAAGCTAAAACAGAACCGAGTCAAGCAAAACTTAACTCGGATCTAGGTGGCTAGATATTCAAAGCCAAAACAGATCCGAATCAAGCAAAATTTAACTCGGATCTAGATGGTCGGATATTCGAACCCTAGAAATAAACTTAAATTAAGTCAAAGATCATTAAACTTCCAAGCATATAACAAGTTATTTCCTTGCAAGTTTCGGGAACTAGAGCATATAGTAACATCTGAAAACCAATCTAAAACTCAGAGAAACAGCAATTACCTCATTCATCTTGTTAGTGTCAAGGATGAACTTGGCAGCGTGGTCGAAACGGCCGCTGATGTCGGAAAGCTGAAAGGGCTGATTAATGGGATTACCCTCAAACTGATCAGCGGCATTCCAATTATTGGCGTACTCCACCAGCGCACCGAGGCTGTTCCCACTAGCTGTCCGAGTCAAGACCTTACCCCGGACATGTTCTGTAACCACTGCGGCCGCAGGGCTCTTATGAAGAGCAAGCTGGGTGCTGGCAGCCAAGGCAACGGAGGCTTTGGTAGGAGCAGTTCCCTTGCGCAGCATGTCAACGATACTAGGATGAGAAAAGCCGACAGGACCTTTCTAGGAAGAGGAAGCCTTGGTGGCAACAGCTTTACTCGCCTTAGAAGAGGCATCAGCAGGAAGTGACACCTCAGTAGTGGGGACGGCACCTTCAGGAACAGCAGGAGTTACGGTCGCAGAAGGCGCCGAGATAACGACCTCTTCGGCCGAGGCACGAGTGGCCGTAGAAACTGCCGGGGTAGATAGAGGCTAAGTAGCGGCGCTGGGACCCACAGAAGGGGCAACGGGTTCGACGAAAACCTCGGAGGGCCGAGTGGAATCAATGTCAACAGAAGGGGTTTCAGGCATGTCGCGACGAGGAGGCGACGGATTCGGAGCTGGAGGAGAGGCAGCACGAGTGGGACTGGGAATCCTGGTATCATCGACGGGCGGAGGAGACGGCTGCCGAATCGGGCGGCTAGTCATGCTAGGACCACCGGGCTTAACAGAAAGCGGAGCACTGCAAAAATAAGAAAGAAAAAAGTGTCAGTATGAAAAACAGAAAGAGAGAAACAAGAAATATAAGTAAAAGGAACTTACCCGGCGACCACAGACATAGTCTTGCGCCTGGGAGGATTCGGAGCGGATTTCTTCGTTCGTTTCTTGGGGACGGCCTCCGAGGCACTAGCAGGAGCCCCGCGTTTCCCCAAGGTAACAGGGGGTCGAGAAGCAATAGGCTCGGCGTCGTGAACCTGACCGGCCGGATTAGCTGGGAAAGTAGAAGCCGGAAATGCATAAAAAATAGGCATTGCGGCAACTACCTCTAGAATTTGGACCTCGTCCGAATCATCTTTCTCCTCGTGCGCCGAGGCCTTGCCACGAGCTCGAGCCGGGGGATCCGACTTAGGGACGAACTCCTCCGAGTCTGGTTCACCAGTATCCGGGGTGCTCCGGTCCGCGGGCCACGGAAGCAACAAAACTTCGGCATCCTCATTCTTCTGCTCTGTGAATCTCTGCAAGACGAGGAAAAAGAAAGTTAGCGGAATCCGTTACGAAAATGGGGGAATAACAGGGCGTTATTGATTAAGCTTACTTCGGGAGGCGGATGATCGCGGGTGAACAGTTTCAGTCCCCAAGCCCAATCCTCAGGCATCTCCGTCTTGAAGATAGCTCCGACACGCTTATAGATAAGGTAATTGTCCAGCTCCACGGTCGAGACTCGGTTAGGGTCAAGAGGACCACTCATGTAGCACAGCTTGTGAGTCCGATTTTGGAATGGGCAGATCCGGCTACTAATAAAGGTAGCCATCAGGTCTTCGCCGCATAACCCGGCACGGATCAGCTCTTTAAGCCGAATCTCAAAAGCCTCGGCCAAGGCGTGAGTTTTCCTTGGATTGTAAAGCCAATTCACCTTAGAAGGCGGACCGATTGAGAAGGCAGGGAGCCGAATCTTGTCCTCCGTCCCTCTGTTCTTGACGTAAAAGAAGGATTTGTGCCACTTCTTGCACGACTCTAACCCGGTGACACGAGGAAATACGGATTTCCTCCGAGGTGTAATAGACGCTGCCCCGCATTGAGTGAGCGATTTCTCGGAGGGGTGCAGAGATTTATCAGGGACAACGTTAGAACGAATCTGGAAGAACTTCGACCAGACGTGCACAGACGGCCATAAGCCGAAGTATCCCTCTGAGGCGGAGATAAAAGCAGAAAGAGAAGCAATGGCATTCGCGGGAAGATGATGCGGCTAAAGGCCGAAATAGTCAAGAAACTCTCTAGAAAAATCGCTAAGAGGGAGGCCGAAGCCTCGCGCGAAGTGCGACATAAAAACCACATACTCGCCCCCCTAACGTCCGGAGAGGACTCGCTGCCGGGTAAGCGACAGGAAACCTCGGCGGGAATCCTCCGAGTTCGGATAAGCCACTCATTGCGGCGCGTAACGGAAGAACCTTGCCACGGGCCTCGCTCGGGCCCAGAGCCAGCGTCATCATCCTCAACCAGAGCACCACTAAAGGAGCTAGACATGGGTGGTTCGCCGGAGAGATCGACGGAAGAAGAGCTGGCGGCGGAGGGAAGTTTAGAGCTACGAGGCCCCGTCATGATTTTGCACGGAAGCGGCGACGGAGGAACGGAGGAACCGCCGCACGAACACGAGATCGAAACGGAGAAATCTAGGGTAATACCTAGGCAATGCGGCCGGAAAGGACTCACCGGCGACGGCGACGGCGCCGAAGCTGGTGAGCGCAGGCGAGGCGAGCGGAACGGCGCGGCGGAGTCCTCGCCGTCGGAAGCTCTGATGAGCGCGCGGCGGCGGAGCTGCGAGAAGGCGCGCAGGCAAGAGGAAGGAGGAGGGCAGAGACGAACGAGAAGGGGAAAAGTAAATCCCCAAACACCGTGCCCCTCTTTATAGTCGAGCCACGAACAAGGTAGTGGGATCGTGGGTGTAGCAGTTGACCGTGTAGATCGTGGGTGCGGCACGAACGCACGACGGTAAGTGGAGCCGCACCAACGGCCACACAGAAATAAAGAGGGTTGTGATCCCCTAGGGAAACGGCGCGCGAGGCGTCGCAGCGGCGGCGCAGCAGGTACAGAGTTAACTGTAGCCTGTCAGCAAATACTGTAGAGGAACCAAAAAACTAGAAAAACAATGATGGGAGTGACACGTAGGACGAGGCGTACGAGAGAAGGAACAAGGGTACCCCGGACGAGAAAAAGATAACTCGGAAACAATACTGAAAAATATGATGAAGCTGATACGACCCGGCCGAAGCTATCGACAGGGCCACACCAGCTTCGGGGACTAATGTCGGGGGGTTGACCTCGGATAGGTCAAAGACGGGGAAAGACAGAGGTACGATCCCCGTCTGGTTTCCGAGTTACAGTCTAGGTCGGCCGAATCATGAATAAGACGGCCGACATACGGAGGCGAGAGGCTCATATATGTATATTAAGGCATTACCCGGCCGAGTTACTGCGTGAGTCGGCCGGGTTAGCCTGAGTGATCTTGATGCAGGTAAAGGACAATCCGAACTATGCAGGGAAGGGCCGAATTATATGAGGCTTGCAGGAGAAGGAGAAGCCAGAAGTCAAACCCTAGCTGCAAGCTAGGGAGAATCTAAGCAGTGCCAAGCGCTACGGACAAAGGCGCAGAGCGACAGAGAGGCAGGAGGAGGTCACGGAGGTGACAGTCCAGAAGACCGAGGCGTACATGAGAGGCCCTCTGGAACCTTGCCGTCGTTAGAGGGGCGACAGGGAAAGGGGGGCACCGAACTACTATATTGGGACAGGCATATTCCTCGAATATGCTGGCCTCGTCAGCCCTAAAGGAACCCAGGGCTCTCCTTTATAAGGAGAGGCCTGGACTCAGAGAAGGGGATCGGCTCATTTGGTACCGTTAGGCTAGTAAAGTTCATCTTCTCTCCCTGTACACAGCTCAAGGAGCACTTGTAGCACAGGAGAAGAGAAATAAAGATCTTTGCCTTAGTCATTTGTGTGTAGAATTAACTGCATCTTCCCTCCCCAGATCTCTCTAGCATCCATCGACCCCATACTTTAGCCTATCCATGGCATCTGACGTGCCACCACCACGACAGTACGAGTACTAAGTAATCCACCTAAGGTCCCAAAGAGTGTCAAAACTCTACCAAACAGAAAGTGTCAACAACTGAAATGCAAAGCATTTTACACTACTGCACTTAATTCACATAGCACTAAGATGTGAAATCTTTGCAAAACAGAGTGCAAATGAAGAACAAGTTAGTAAACCTGCAGAAAAATGCTTCATCGGAGGAGAAGGGAAACATAGAGTGTGCCATATCTCTGAAATAGTGGGCATCTTTTGGTCATAACTGCATATCTCTCCAAGAACACTGGATAGATTAGAGCACCCACAATGCAAGAACATTTTATTAGGCGCTTATGTAATCAAAATAAATCCAAGAAAACAAAATATCTAATCAAGCGCCTGGCCTTGCAACGTTCGGCTCCTTTTAGAGCGCTAATTTTTGGGCTAACGCATGCAACCGTGAGGTGCTGCAGGACTGCTAGCATGCACACATTCAAGCACGCGAGAGAGAACAGCTAAAGCAACACTGCTCGAAGCCAGACGACAGGCTTCCTTAAATCCTTTGCTGCGTCGTTCCTGCGGCGACAAAGAGAAAGAAGATTGGGACTCACCAGGGAAATAGAGGATGCGTGGTGTTGCTGCCCGTCAAGTAGCTGTCCGTCGGGCACACGGGATGCAGCCTGCGGCCCCCGCTTTCCACCGCCACATCCATCGCCTTCAACCGCAACCGGATCGAGGCCATACCAGGTCCAGGACCTCCGCTACTGGATCCAGCACCGCTGCACGCAGATCCAGCGCGGCAGCCACCAGATCCGACCATTCCTCACCAATTTGGACAAAAAGGAAGGACCTTTTCCGGAGCCGTGAAGATGCGTCGGGGGCAGCGGCAGCGGCGGGCGAATGTGTCGGCGGCAGTGGCTCTCGGGAGGGACCCCTAGTCGTTGGGGACGTGTGCTGGCTCTACGGGGGCCGGGGGCGTGCGGCGCCGCTCTAGGGAGGAAGAAAGCGAGGACGACTCTCTCGTGCGACGACGTACTGCGGGTTGATGCTCGAACAAATGGGAGGGTATTTTTTGCAAAATGCCACTTGCGACAGTTATTTCCGAATGGAGGTAGTAATAAACAAGGATGAACACTAGAATAACATAAGCCGGTTAAGGATTAGAATCCACCATATGGAGTAATACCAAGTAAAGTTGTACCAGTACGAGTGAAATATAGAAAGGACAGTAACTTAGTTAAAATAAAAGGACAGGCTAAAATTCCCAAATCTAGGATTCCTTACAAAACCAGAAATTCTAAAAGGAACAAGTGACAAAACTGAACCAATGGAACATCTCCAAACCTTAATACATTCCAACAGACCAAAGGATAATATCTTAAGCTTTGAAATCCTGTGAAGAGAAAATACTCAAAAAGTTGAAAGAATATAAAATCAATAATCTATCCAATCAAATGGTAGAACAATATTTGATAGAAAGCGTCATCCAATTAGATTATCTAGGGGAGGAAGCAAAACAATAGAACTCATAATTAGTGCTTATTGGCACTACCCAAACTATGGATGAGAACAAACATATGAAACAAAAATTGAATACTTGTCATTGTCCAAATTGGCTAGGGGCAGAAATGACTAGTAGACAAAAATCTTACTTGTCACCTTCAATCTAAGCTAAAAACAAAACAAAACCATTATGCCATATTTGGCATATGGAGATACGATGTATCTACATATAAGATAACACATTATGGGCTTGACCACCGAAAGAAACATGCCACCTCCACATAAACCAACATAGAGAAACGGTTTCACTGATTCTCAAACATCTCGCATATCAAATGCATGTGTGAGGTGTCAGTGCGATAAGGCTCATGGAACACTATAAATAGCCAACCATACCTAAACCCAAGCCTCACAACTCACCTGACTAGCACATACCACAAACACATGCTCACACTTTTAGAGAGAAATCTGAGAGGAAGGCAAGCTCTAGGAGGAGAAGGCAAAGAGAAAAGAATAGAAGAACTACAACATCTCAAGGAAGAAGAAGAACTTCTCTTGATAGGGCAAAGATGTCCGACTTTTCGATGAGATGGTGATAGACGATTTGGTAGAGTTCGGGCTTGACGATCCGACTACACGTGCGAGCACGAGCGCCAATGCAATCACTAGGCCAATCTCCTGGAGGTTACCGATCCTGCATGAACACGATCAGCCTAACCAGCGAGGATCTTAATTCCTACCTAAAATTGAGAACAAGTAAGAACTAATATTGCAATCAAGATATTGCGGATTAAGAGGAAAGCTTTATTGAAAATGTGGGATCTTATACACGTGCGAAGTACAAGAGGCCTCTGCGACGCTCAAGCCTTGGCGAAGTTGCTATGATGGCTAACTTTATGTCTGAACAAAATCTGAGTTCTAATGACGGCTGGGAGGGGGTTTATATGGAGGAAGATACGGGATTTTCATCCAACCCTAATGGGCCACCCGAAAACATCTCTAGATGGGCCTCCCTCCACTCAAACAGCCTCAAGAAAGTCCCTATATTATTTAGCTCGAAAATACATGGGTCTAGCCCATAAAATAAGGTGACGCGGCACCAAATAAAGCCTTGGACGAATAATACAAGTAGTTATCTTTGGAAATTCGTCCAAGCATCCTTTGCAGCATTATGGTGGCTTCGAAGTCCTAAAATCTCCACTAGCCGCGTCATCGTCAATCCTCACATGTGTGTGACATTCTCCATGCACACCCATGCTCCAATGCCTGTCCCTTTCCTCCTTGCTAGATCCATCATTCCTAAGTAACATAAACACGTCTGATTTAGGCAGCATCATATTCTCATTTATATTAGGAAGAGTTCCTAGTAATGAAAGTACCTGATAATTGAGTAGCTTTGCATGAGCTCTTGTGAGAGGTCCATGTAACATTTTCGTAGTTGTACCGGGTATATCAATAGTAGGGATATCCTCATCATCCTCCCCTTCTTGAATTAAAGTCGTCTTCGATGCAATCTTATTTTCTTCTCTAAAGTATGTTTCTCCATATAATGCATGTGTATTGTATAGCTCCATTGATGGAGTAGTCTTCTCTCGCATCTTAACGCGTGGTTTGTATAAATCCATAATTTTGTATGTAATAACAAGATGTGTTGTATCTCTTTATTTCATGTAAAAGATATAAAATTATTAGTACTAGAATTCACCTGAAGAACATGGCCAGAAATAATAGTTTTGGTTATATCCAGGCTATTTATGTCCGCATCATCCTCCCTTTCTTGAAGGAAAGTCGTCCTCGACGATGTTTATTCTGTAAACATGGCAATAAAAGAGACAACGTGTATGCATGGTATGCACAATTATTGTTACACGACAATAGCACTTGAGAGTATGCATGACGATGATTAATCACATTCCAACAATATGTATTGCAACTTAATTTGCACATATAAATGAAGCATATAGTATTATATTTTAAATTGTAATGCTTGTCATTAAACCATCCCAATGCTGGTAAGAAAATATTAAGGGCTTGTTTGATTCATAGGATAGGAAAAGTATAGGAATAGGAAAAACATAGGATTGAGATGTCATGCTAACTTGAATCCTATGGGAATAGGAATTTTGTTTGATGTAGCAAAGGAATTTTTCCATGAGGTATGATCTAATGTTTCTTTCCTATAGGAATTGCACTACAAGATTCCTATAGGATTAATTCCTATAGGATGTGTTCCTATGAATCAAACAATAACATAGGAAAAATTCCTATAGGATTCAAATCCTACACAATTCATATGCAATTCCTATGAATCAAACAAGCCCTAAAATGCTTTAAATGCCTAGACACAACATGCTTAGAAAAGTAATCGTGTTCCAAGATATGCGGTGTACAATCAATACCAGTATTAGAGGTCATATCAAAACGACTAAGCACATGCATTATTTTATTATCTTTTAAACTAGAAAGTTTATCACACATGATGCAAATCCTATGCATAGAAAATTTATTGTCTACGCCATATTCTCCAATCAAATTAAATTGAAATTTAGGGACATAAACACTACTCAAACATGTGAGTTCAGTCATCTAATTTTTAGCATATGACAAAGACAAAGGCATATCCAGTGTAATAGACCACAAAGAAGTGTCAGCAGAAATTGTATTTAAAACTTCATCATATCTAACCAATTTTATGTGATCCAAATCATATTCAGTAGGCAAGTCTTTAAGTTCATTCTCAACATTTATTTCGACCGACGCATTCAAATCAATAGAAGAATCAAGTGCATCAACAGGATCACTCAAAACAGTACTTAAAATAGTAGGCGTCTCGATTGTTTGATCACACAAAATGTTTAAACTAATAGAACAATCATCTACAACAAGTGTTGGAACAAATCAATTGTTGGCTCAACACATGGCATAATCACGTCAAGATGGCATTGATCAATCTCATGTGCATGAACAAAGTTGATACCTTTATTATTATCTTGTACATACGGCTCAGGTGATGGGGGTAATATTGGTGAAGGTGAATTATAATTGCGAGAGGCTTTAATCACAGCTGGTGGGAAAGCATAACAATTCACCATCTTCTTACACTTGCTACTCCCATGGATACGTCTTTTAATTTTCTGTTCAGCTTTGCAAGCGATACGAAACATACAATTGATAGAATAATATTGTTTATGCATAAGTATGTCCTGAATATCATGATTTAAACTTCTCCAAAATCTATCCATAAATTCATCTTCACTTTCTTCTATGAATGAATGCAACAAGGTAGTTTCCAAAGCATCATAATATTCTCTCACGGTGTCGGTACCTTGATGTAAATATTGCAATTTCCTAGCCATATCACGATTATAATATGATGGAACAAATTTATGTCGCATAGCAAGTTTCAAATTAATAGGTATATAATCTGGATATAATCGACAATATTTATTCCACCATATAGAAGCATAATTAGTGAATGTACTAATCGCAACTTGTATTCTCTTACGCTCAGAAAAATTATGGGACACAAATATATTATGTAACTCAAGCTCCCATTCAATATATAAATCAGATTTAGAGCGACCATTAAATTGTGGCATAGATATAGTAACATGATCATGTACTTTTACCTCTCGTGGTGGTCGTGGTGGTTTGCTAGATGGTGGCACATCTCCAACTATAGATGAAGCCCAAAAACTTCTAACACCAGAATCTGCTATGATTAGTAGAAAACAAGAAACAAATAACAAGCTTATGTTCCTATCAACTACTAGGATGTGGTGGAAAGCCGCTCACAATATTGCAAATACTAAATTCTTACAAGTTCTTACCATACAGTAGGCGGCGATCGGCAACCAGCATGATCAAGTAATTCTGAGGATTGGACAAAGCGATTATCAGACGATCAATATTGCACGACGTAGAAATATATGGAGCCGTAGGTAAGCTTAATATATGTGTAGAAATATGTTGCAACCATGTTAGTCAATGTAAAGCTGAAAATACGCTCAAAGTTGTCAAGTGTTTGTTCTAGTCTAGACCGTACTACAGACGCGAGCCTAAGACACAGATGAAATCACACGACGGTAACAAATGATAAATTGCACTGGATGGAAATAAGAAGAACTGACATACATAATAATAAGATGTGATGTCTGGTGACGAGTGGCTCCAAAGTGAGATAATGGCAGCTACTGGGGCGTGTCGATCAAAGCTGGTTGCGACACTAGCGCTTTCGCCGAGCAAGCACGGGTGATTTGTTTTGCTGATTCAAAGACCGGAGTGTCAAGCACGAATAGCTGGATATTCCTTCGAGAAAGAATAAACTCTTCAAACTGGTCACCTCGGCAAGGAGTCCTACCCAAAGGAATTAGCACAGCAAAGTCTCACAATAGAAAACTGATCGGCAAATAGTTTTCCGTTGGACACTACTAGGCGTCTCCGGGGACAGGTGATTTTCATCCCCGGTTTCCAGACAACCACGTGTCTATCCTTTTATGCCCTCAAACCCGTTTTTGCTAAAAACGTCTTGTTTTTGCTACAAATAGTCCCGTTTATGCTACATGTAGCAGAAAACGGTTCGATCCAGAAAAATAAGAGACAACCTAGATTTCGCCGAAGAGTTCGCCGGAGACCTCGCCGGAGACTATGTAGCAAAAAAATTAAACTAATGTAGCAAAATCGACTTCCCCGGAGACTCGCCGGAAACTTCCGCCGGTAGACCTCGCCAGAGACCGTGTAGCAAAAAATTTACGCTATTGTAGCAAAACCACAAAACATATGTAGCAAAAAAATCATATTTAGCAAATTCAACCTCGTCGGACACCTCCCCGAAGATATCGCCGGAGACCTTGTAGCAAAACCTGTGGCCGTTTGTAGCACCACCGCTCATCGCATGTAGCAAAACACGTGACCGTTTGTAGCAGCACCACACGGTCAAAAAGTAGCACCACCGCTGGACGCATGTAGCAAAAACTTGTAGCAACACCAGAAGGCGTGTGTAGCGGTGCCGCTTGCCGCAGGTAGCAGTACCGCTCGTCGCAGGTAGCAAATCCGGATGACGCTGTGGAGAGGCCCATGGCTGTGCATACCTTGCAACAATAGATGGGGTAGCAGCGCCATGGCAACATGAGCAGGAAAGGTGGCGTGGTGATTTGGGGGAGAGCCATGGCGTCACCCATCGGAGCTCTTGGCCATGGCGGAGCATGCCATGGAAGAAGGGGATAGGTTGGCACTCGAGTTGGGTACCTAGAATAAGGTGGTGAGGGAGGAGGGTCTAGGAGTTCACCACCGGCAAACAGCGAGGCGAGGGACCGGTGGCGACTGACGGCGAGGCATAGACTGGTGGTGGCCAACGGTTTTCCTGTCGGACGGCTGAGGCTTCGCTGGAGGTGGCAGGGAGTGTTGGAATTATGCCCTAGAGGCAATAATAAAGATGTTATTATTATAATTCTTGTTCATGATAAAGTTTATATTCCATGCTAGAATTGTATTAAACGGAAACTTTGGTACTTGTGTGGTTTATGAACAACACCGTGTCCCTAGTACGCCTCTATGGACTAGCTCATTGATTAATGATGGTTAAGGTTTCCTAACCATAGACATGAGTTGTCAATTAATAATGAGATCATGTCATTGGGAGAATGATATGATGGACAGACCCAAATCAAGCAGAGAAATTAGATCGTGTCATCGTGTTCATCTTTGCGAAGCTTTTTCTTATGTCAAATATTGTATTCCTTAGACTATGAGATAATGCAACTCCCTGGTATCGGAAGAAAGCTTTGAGGTCATCAAACGTCATCCTATGAGAGGGTGATCATAAAGGTGTCTCTCAGGTGATCAGAAAGTACTTTTTGGGTTGTATGTATTGAGATGGGATTTGTCCCTCCCACGTCGGAGTGATATACTTAGGGACCACTCGGTAATCGATATCAACACCGTTTGCAAGCACGTGGTTAAGGAGTTAATCACAAAGTGATATCGGATTACGGAACGAGTAAAGTACTTGCTGTGAATGAGATTGAACTAGGTATGCCGATACCGACGATCGAATCTCGGGTAAGTAAAATATCGCGTGACGAAGGGAATATATATATATGGGATTAATTGAATCATGGCATCGTGGTTCATCCGTTATAATCATTGATGAATATGTGGGAGTCAATATGGGTTTCCAGACCCCGTTGTTGATTATTGATAGAAGATCATGTCTGCATATTCTCGAACCCGTAGGGGTCACACACTTAACGTGTCTCGACGCTAGGATAGAATGGATAATTGTTTTATGAGTTTTTGTTCAGAGTCTCGGATGAGATCCAGTACATCACAAGAGGTTCCGTAATGGTCCGGAGAATAAGATTCATATAAGGGAAAGCAGTTTTTGGATTTCGGAATTGTTTCGGATTGTTCGGTATTGTACCGGAAGGTTCTAGAAGCTTTCGGAGTGGGACCAACATGGCCCCACTTGTCGGGAGGGCGCATGGGCCTACGAGGGAGTGCCTGGCCGCATTGGGCCAGGGGCACAAGGCCCCATAGGCCCAGCCGGCCAAGCCCTAGGGGAAACCCTAGGGAGAGCTTCTAGAAGGGGGGGGGGAAACTTGCCCCCCCCCGCTCCTCCCATGTGGCCGTCGACCCTAGGGTTTGGAGGAGGGGCAAGGGCATCCGGCCAGACCTCTATATAAAGAGGGCAGGGGCGCACCCTCCCCCCACACCTCCTCAAACCCTAGCCGCCTACCTGCTGCCCTCCTCTCTCTCTCTCTCTCTCCCGACTGCGCGTAGGTGAAGCCCTGCCGCAGAAACTCTCCACCTTTGCACCACGCCGTCGTGTTGTAGATCCAATCTATCTCTCCACCCCACTTTCTGGACTGATGAAGGAGGAGACGTCGAGGTGCCATACATGTGCATCTCTCGGAGGCATCGCCACTTGCGGTGTTGGATCGGATCAGATCGCGAGGAGGAGAAGGCTAGTACGACTACATCAAGCACGTTCCGTTGAACGTTCCGCTATGCGATTTCTTCAAGGGTATGAAGATATCATCTATCCCTCTCGTTGTTTCCATCTCCTATATTAGATCTTGGCTTTTCAGGGTCGGATCCGTAGAAATTTTTTGATTTACTATGCTGCGAAACCCATCAGTGGTATCAGAGCTAGATCTATGCGTAGATGTGTTTCACGAGTAGAACGCAACATGCTTGTCGCGGGCGTTGATGTTTTCTGTTGCAAGCCATTTGTTGTGTACTTCTTATGACGCGGGATAGTGAGATCGAAGCGGTCCAGGCCAACTTTATGCGACCTCGTTCGCGAGACCGGCTCGGCACTTGACGTGTGGCTTGTTCCACACATGCGGCTGGTGGATGCCAGTTTCTCTCACTATAGTTGTCATGGGATTTACACCGGCTGTTGGCAACTATAATATCACCGTTGTGGCTTTCCGTAGGTAAGAATCGTTCTTAACTTATTACTCCCATAAGCCACGTAAAACATGCAACAACAAAGTAGAGGCGTCTAACTTGTTTTTGCAGGGAGTGTTTCTGTGATATGGTATGGCCCAAGATGTGATGTGTATGTTGTATGCAATGATCATGTTTTGTAATGTTTCACGACTTGCATGTCGATGAGTACACAACCGGCATGAGCCATATGGTTGTCTTTATAATTGTGTATGACCTGTGTGTCAACTTCTTATACGCCATGTAATAGCTTTACTTTATCGCTAAGTAGTTAGCAATAGTTGTAGTTGCTATTCGTGGTGGGGGTAATCATGGTGGAGTGATGGAGATCATGCTGGCACGCACAAGATGGAGATTATTGCGCGGAGATTGGCTATACCATGTCACATAAAATTATATGCATGTGATGTTTATCCTTTTATGTATCTTATTATGCTTAGATCGTGACGATAGCACTATAAGATGATTCCTCACTTAAAGATCAGGATAAAACTGTGTTCTCCCCATGTATGCGCCGTTGCGAAAGTTCGTCGTGTTCAAGCATCACATGATGATCGGGTGCTATAAACTCTACGTTCACATACAACGGGTGCAAGCCAGTTTTGCACACGCGGAAATACTTGGGTTTGACTTGACGAGTCTAGCATGTACATACATGGCCTCGGAACACACGAACCGAAAGGTTAAGCATGCGTCATATGAATGATATGATCGACACTTTGTTGTCCACCATTGAAACCACATCTCTTCTCATGAAGATCGGATTAGGTGTGGTGAATTTGGATCATGTTCACTAAGAAACTTGAGGGATGTTGAATTTAGTGGGAGTTCATCTAGTAATTTGATTAAGTTGAACTAGTTATCATGAACATAGTCTAAATTGTACTTGCAAATTTTGTAGATCAAATGGCTAAGTCCAACTTCAACTTCAACTTCAACGTTTTTGCTGAGAAAGAAAAGATTAAAAACAATGGGTCTAACTTCACCAACTGGTTCCGCAATCTGAGAATCATTCTCGCTGGCGGACAAAAGGACTATGTCCTTGAGAAAGCGCTAGGTGACGACCCTGCTGTAGATGTGCCGGCTGATGAAAAAGTTGTTTATCAATCGCGCAAAGATGATTATGGTGTGATTAAGAGCACCATGTTGTTTGCTATGGAATCGGACCTTCGAAATCGTTTTGAGGAGTTCGCCGGGCCCTTTGAGATACTTGAGGAACTGAAAACCAGGTTTCAGACTCAGGCCCGTTCTGAGAGATATGAGATCTCTTAGAAATTCTTTAACTACAAGATGGAGGAAGGGAGTTCCGTTAGTGAGCACGCCATTAAGATGTCGGGCTACACTCAATGCCTTGAGAAACTGGACTACAAGATTCAAGAGGAGATCAAGATTGACAGAGTTCTGCAATCACTCCCTCCTAGCTACAAAGGTTTTGTAGTTACTCATAATCAGATTGGTTCCACTGATATGATCACTGAGCTCTTCGCTAAGCTGAAAGCTACGGAGGTGGACATCAAGAAAGATAATCATGTGTTGATGGTCAACAAGCCCCCCAGCTTTAAGAAAGGTAAGGGTGCAAAGAAGTCTTTCAAGAAAGGCAGCGGCAAGCGCGTTGCCCCCGCTGAGAAGAAGCTCAAGTCTGGACCTAAGCCGGACACTGGGTGCTTCTATTGCAAGGACAAGGGTCACTGGAAGCGCAACTGTCTGAAGTACTTAGCGGACAAGAAGGCTGGCACCATCAAAGGTATATTTGATATACATGTTATTGGTGTTTACCTTACTAGCGCTCGTTGTAGTGCCTGGGTATTTGATACTGGTTCAGTTGCTAATATTTTTAACTCGAAAAAGGAGCTATGGAATAGACGGCGGCTAGCAAGGGATGAGGTGACGATGCGCGTTGGCAACGGATCAAGAGTTGATGTGATGGTCGTCGGCACGCTCTCCTTAGTTTTACCTTTGGGATTAGTTTTAAACCTTAATAAATGTTATTATGTGCCTGCGTTGAGCATGAACATCATATCTGGATCGTGTTTATTGTAAGACGGTTATTCATTTAAATCGTAGAATAATGGTTGTTCTATTTATATGAGTAACATCTTTTATGGTCATGCACCTGCTGTGAATGGTTTATTTCTTCTGAATCTCGAAAGCAATGAAACACACATCCATAACATTGAGACTAAGAGATGCAAGGTAGATAGTGATAATACGACTTATTTGTGGCACTGTCGTCTAGGTCATATTGGTGTAAAACGCATGAAGAAACTCCATTCTGATGGACTTTTGGAGTCTCTTGATTTTGAATCATTTGACACGTGCGAGCCGTGCCTCATGGGCAAGATGATCAAAACCCCGTTCTCCGGTATAATGGAGTGAGCAACGGACTTGTTGGAAATCATACATACCGATGTATGCGGACCGATGAGTTTTTCGACGCGTGGTGGATATCGCTATTTTCTCACTTTTACTCATGACTTAAGTATATATGGGTATATCTATTTAATGAGACATAAATCTGAAATGTTTGAAAAGTTCAAAGAATTTTAGAACGAAGTGGAAAACCATCGTAACAGAAAAATTAAATTTCTACGATCCGATCGTGGAGGTGAATATTTGAGTTATGATTTTCTCACACATCTTAAAGCAAGCGGAATCGTTTTGCAACTCACGCCACCCGGAACACCACAGCGAAATGGTGTGTCTGAACGCTGGAATCGAACTCTATTAGATATGGTGCGATCAATGATGTCTCTTACAGATTTGCCGTTATCATTTTGGGGTTATGCATTAAAAACCGCTGCATTCACTTTAAATAGGACACCATCTAAATCCGTTGAGACGGCACCATATGAAATGTGGTTTGGTGTTAAACCTAAGTTGTCGTTTCTTAAGGTTTGGGGATGCGAAGCTTACGTCAAGAAGTTGATGCCGGACAAGCTCAAACCCAAAGCGAAGAAATGCGTCTTCATAGGATACCCTAAGGAAACGATTGGGTATACCTTCTACCATAGATCCGAAGGCAAAGTGTTTGTTGCAAAGAACGGATCCTTTCTTGAGAAGGACTTTCTCTCGAAAGAAGTGGTTGGGAGGAAAGTAGAGCTAGACGAGGTTATTGAACCTTCTCTTGAGTTGGAGAGTAGCGCAGCACCAGAAATTGTTCCAGTGCCGTCTGCACCAACAATAGAGGAAGCTAATGACGAGGATCATGAAGCTTCGGACGATGCTACTACTGAACGTCGCAGGTCGACAAGGTCGTGTGCCCCTCCTGAGTGGTACGGCAACCCTGTCTTAACTGTCTTGTTGGTAGACAACAGTGAACCTGTGAACTATGAGGAAGCGATGATGATCCCAGACTCTGAGAAATGGCTAGAGGCCATGAAATCCGAATTGGGATCCATGAGCGAAAACCAAGTATGGACTTTGGTGGACCCTCCTAGCGACCGAAAGGCCGTTGAGTGCAAATGGATTTTCAAGAAGAAAATAGACGCGGATGGTAATGTTACTGTCTATAAAGCACGGCTTCTTGCGAAAGGTTTTCGACAAGTTTAAGGTGTTGACTACGATGAGACTTTCTCTCCCGTAGCGATGTTTAAGTCCATTCGGATTTTATTAGCAATTGCTGCGTTTCATGATTATGAAATATGGCAGATGGATGTCAAGACTGCATTCCTCAATGGCAACATTGATGAAGAGTTGTATATGATGCAACCCGAAGGTTTTGTCGATCCTAAGGATGCTGATAAGGTGTGCAAACTTCAGCGTTCCATTTATGGACTGAAGCAATCATCTCGGAGTTGGAACCTTCGGTTGATCAAGTGATCAAGAGCTTTGGATTTGTTCCAAATTTCTACGAAGCTTGTATCTACAAGAAAGTGAGTGGGAGCTCAGTGACATTTTTTAGTACTATATGTGGATGACATATTGATTATTGGAAATGACATTGATATGCTTAACGATGTGAAGAGTTATTTGAACAAATGTTTTTCAATGAAAGACCTAGGAGAAGCTGCTTATATATTAGGCATCAAAATCTATAGAGATAGACAAAGACGCCTAATAGCTTTAAGCCAAAGTACATACCTAGACAAAGTTCTGAAAAGGTTCAGATTGGATAAGGCAAAGAAAGGTTCAGTGCCCATGTTGTCAGGTAAGATATTGAGCAAGGCTCAGTGTCCAGCTACGGTAAACGATAGAGAAGCTATGAGAAAAGTTCCTTATGCCTCGGCCATAGGTTCTATCATGTATGTCATGCTGTGTACTAGACCGGATGTGTCCAATTCTCTTAGTTTGACGAGCAGATACCAAAGTGATCCAGGAATGGAACACTGGACAGCCGTGAAGAACATCCTAAAGTATTTAAATAGGACTAAAGAAATGTTCTTGGTCTATGGAGGTGATGAGCAGTTCGTCGTAAAAGGTTACGTCGATGCTAGTTTTGACACCGATAAGGATGATTCTAAATCTCAGACAGGATACGTTTATATTTTGAATTATGCCCTAGAGGCAATAATAAAGATGTTATTATTATAATTCTTGTTCATGATAAAGTTTATATTCCATGCTAGAATTGTATTAAGCGGAAACTTTGATACTTGTGTGGTTTATGAACAACACCGTGTCCCTAGTGCGCCTCTATGGACTAGCTCATTGATTAATGATGGTTAAGGTTTCCTAACCGTAGACATGAGTTGTCAATTAATAATGAGATCATGTCATTGGGAGAATGATTTGATGGACAGACCCAAATCAAGCAGAGCAATTAGATCGTGTCATCGTGTTCATCTTTGCGAAGCTTTTTCTTATGTCAAATATTGTATTCCTTAGACCATGAGATAATGCAACTCCCTGGTATCGGAAGAAAGCTTTGAGGTCATCAAACGTCATCCTATGAGAGGGTGATCATAAAGGTGTCTCTCAGGTGATCGGAAAGTACTTGTTGGGTTGTATGTATTGAGATGGGATTTGTCCCTCCCAAGTCGGAGAGATATACTTCGGGCCCACTCGGTAATCGATATCAACACCACTTGCAAGCACGTGGTTAAGGAGTTAATCACAAAGTGATATCGGATTACGGAACGAGTAAAGTACTTGCTGTGAACGAGATTGAACTAGGTATGCCGATATCGACGATCGAATCTCGGGCAAGTAAAATATCGCGTGACGAAGGGAATATATATGGGATTAATTGAATCATGGCATCATGGTTCATCCGATATGATCATCGATGAATATGTGGGAGTCAATATGGGTTTCCAGACCCCGCTGTTGATTATTGATAGAAGATCATGTCTGCATATTCTCGAACCCGTAGGGTCACACACTTAACGTGTCTCGAAGCTAGGATAGAATGGATAATTGGTTTATGAGTTTTTGTTCGGAGTCTCGGATGAGATCCAGGACATCACGAGAGGTTCCAGAATGGTCCGGAGAATAAGATTCATATAAGGGAAAGCAGTTTTTGGATTTCGGAATTATTTCAAATTGTTCGGTATTGTACCGGAAGGTTCTAGAAGCTTCTGGAGTGGGACCAATGTGGCCCCACTTGTCGGGAGGGGCGTGGTCCTACGAGGAAGTGCCCTGGCCGCATTGGTCCAGGGGCACAAGGCCCCATAGGCCTAGCCGGCCAAACCCTAGGGGAAACCCTAGGGAGAGCTTCTAGAAGGGGGGAAACTTGGCCCCCACTCCTCCCATATGGCTGCCGGCCCTAGGGTTAGGAGGAGGGTCAAGGGCAGCCAGCCAGCCCTCTATATAAAGAGGGCAGGGGCGCACCCTCCCCCCACACCTCCTCAAACCCTAGCCGCCTACCTGCTGCCCTCCTCTCTCTCTCTCCCGACTGCGCGTAGGCGAAGCCCTGCCGCAGAAACTCTCCACCTTTGCACCACGTCGTCGTGTTGTAGATCCAATCTATCTCTCCACCCCTCTTGCTGGACCGAGGAAGGAGGAGACGTCGAGGTGCCGTACGTGTGCATCTCTCGGAGGCGTCGCCACTTGCGGCGTTGGATCGGATCAGATCGCGAGGAGGAGAAGGCTAGTACGACTACATTAACCACGTTCCGTTGAACGTTCCGCTGTGCGATTTCTTCAAGGGTATGAAGATCTAATCTATCCCTCTCGTTGTTGTCATCACCTAGATTAGATCTTGGCTTTTCCCGTTCGCATCCGTAGAATTTTTTTGATTTACTATGCTGCGAAACCCATCAGGAAGACGACGTCAAAGCAGGCGGCTCGGGGCGGGCCAGTGGCGGCGCGTGCCCGGCCGGCGCGGCGCGTGTTAGCAGGTCCTCCATGGCATCGGTTGCTGGCGGGCAGCTCCAAAAAAAAGAGATAAGGTTGAGAGAGATAAAACGTGGGTGGATTTCCATACACGCTGCCTTCACGCGGGACCCGTACTGCACGAGCGAGTGACCCGGGGATCGTTTCGTTCGATTCCCCGGGAGAACTGTATCATTTCCCTTTCCGTTCCTTTTGTTTTCACCTCTCTCTTTTTTCTACTTTTCTTTTTCTCTCTTTCCCCTTTTTTTTAACAAACCAGATGGTGGTACCTTAATTTCTCTTGGCAAATCCGAACTTTCCCTCGAGGATGTTTATTTCTTGGAACTTAAACCAGAAACAGGATCTTTTTTTTTTTGATTTGGAACTTTCTTTATTCCATTAATCAACAGTCTCAGCACAATCATGGGCCACCAGCACCATAACATCATCTGGCAGGTCATCGAGCCACAAGCGGCACGATGCCAGATCATTTGCTCCCAAAGCTGCTAGAGAATGGGCAACTTTATTACACACTCTAGGATTATACTTAACCGAAACTGAAGAAAAATTCAGACTAATAAAAGATTTTATGTCTCTGTAAACTACTCTCTCATGAGCGAGATCGAGGCTTGTCGATTGAATAGCACGGACAAGATTCTGGGCATCGGTAGCAACATCGATATTCGTCATTCCCCACGACGCAGCTTGATGTAGGGCAGACACACATGCTTGTGCTTCCGCACATGCTGCACTAGCCACATGTAACAGCTTGCCTGCACCAGCGCCCTGACAGTCCCGTATTGGTCCCTTGCGACGAATCCCCATCCACCGGATCGTTCTGATGCGAAGAAGCTAGCATCGAGGTTGATCTTAATTCTGTCTCCCACAGGAGCCCTCCAGGTTTGGGCAGCGACATAGTTGTTATTATCTGCTACTTCCCGATAGTACTGCAACGATTCAGCAGGGCTGTATCTGATTTGCGAAATCATCTCATTTATTCCTTTCACCTTCTCATTGGCATTGATTTTGTTGCGATTAGACCACCACTGCCACCACATGCAGCACACAAGAATCTTCTTCTCCGTATCCAGGCTCATGATAGTACCAATCATTTCAGCTAGCTTCAGTTCCTCCCACACAGGTTTAAACATTTTGCACTTAATAAACAAATGGGCTCCATCCTCATCTAGTTGTCGACAGCAAACACACAAAGTGTCACACTCCAGCCCTCTTCTATTCAAATTCCTCTTCAGCGGTAGACTGTCGTGTGACAATCGCCACATGAATTGCTTTACTTTTGGCGGACACTCAAGCTCCCAGATCTTCTTCCAATAATTATCCTCATCTTCCGGATTAGAGCTTGACTGTCTAGGTCCATCCCGTAAATTGACATACAATTTATATGCCGATTTAACCGTAAAAATACCTTTATCATCATACTGCCATGCATAAAAATCCTCTTTCAGTGGTGTATATATAGGATGACCTTCGCATCAATTTTCCAGAAAATGTTAGGAACAAGTGCTTCATCTTAATCATTAGTAACTGGGTCAATCAGTTCACAAACTCGAGTAAGCAAACAACGTCCTCTAGGGGTAATTGGTCTTGCAGCATCTGGCTGATCCAACCATTGATCAGTCCATATTTTCACATCCGTGCCATCACCAATGCGCCAACCCACTCCTTTCTTCAGTAACAGGACTCCTTTCAGTATACTTCTTCACGAATATGATATCCCGGCAAACAGCCTTGCCTCTAAAATTGAGGTATTCGGAAAGTACAGTGCTTTGAGAACTCTTGCGCACAAAGAATTAGGGGACGTGACCATGCGCCTGTCTAGCTAGCATAGCTAAGTTGAAACCATAGATATCCCTGAAACCTAAGCCCCCCTCCTTCTTCGGCCTAGTGAGCACCTCCCAACTGAGCCAATACATTTTATTTTTCTTATCTTGTTGTGCCCACCAAAATCTATAAATCATCGTACTCATTTGTTCACGTAGCGACTTGGTTCCAAGAAACAAAACAGTAGATATCTGATTAAATCTATACAGCACAATGAGATGCACCCCTTTTTTTCTTCTTTGCCGTTGTCCAATCCCAAGAGGACCAAAGCCTGCTTTTTTTTATTGCTACCGATCAGCCCACTTTTCAAAGAAAAACCAGTAGTACAACACGGTTGTCTTTTCTTGAAAATTGAACCGAACGGAACAGACCTCAGCTTTTCAAGGAAAAAGTCCATTCTAGAGGTCCGCTGATTTAAACCCTCAAGTCCAAATCCATGTCGTTCGAACCCTGATAACACAAATCCCAGTCTAAAACGCACCCTGAGACGGTTTGCCAAACGGGGATTGGTGACGTGTCAAAGCAAGGTCAGGATCGCTCGCGGAGCTAACGCGCGTGAATGTAGAAAAGGCTAGGCCGGCCCAACGAGGCCCGACATTTCCACATCGTCTCCTCCGCTTCCACTGCCTTTCCACCTTCTCTGGCGGCAACAATGGCGACTGGGGGTTGATCGGCGGTGGTCGTACGATTCTGGCGACGCATGTAAGATTCCGCACCCTCTCTGCCACTGATTGTTGTATTTTTTTCCTCTATTTGCGCGGTTGGGGTTAGGGTTTCCTTGTGCGCAGGCGACTGTGGTTTCTTGCGATTTTTGTCACAGTAAAGATAGGTTTTTTTCTTGCAATTTGATCGTGTTCTGAATGCTAGTGCATATTGCATGTTTTTGCAGTGAAAATCATGGTTCCATCTAAGATACTGAATGTCAGATTTCACTACGGTGGGGAGTTCGTTCGAATAGGTCCTAATCTGGATTATGTAGGAGGGGATAAAGCAATGTCAGAGATTGAGAGGGACAAGCTTTCTCTCTAGGAAGTAAAAGGATTTGCTAAAGATCATTTACCTCTGAAGAAATCTATGAAGTTCTATTTTCTTATTCCTGGAGAAGAATTAGTGGATGGCTTAGTCTGTATGGTTGATGACAGTTGGTGTGTTAGAATGGATGATTACATATCTGTTGGTGGAGTTGCTGATGTGTATATTGAGTACCATGGGGAGGAAGACACTGCTGAGAGCAGTAGTGGCAGTGATTTTAAGAATGAAATCTTTGAGTTGAGCGAAGATGATCCACCAGATGTTGTCATCGAAGCTGCTGAACCCGCTGAATCAGATACAAATGTTCTAGTTCCTGATGATGATGGAGTGATCACCCAAATCATTAAGAGCCCAGTGAAGAAGAAGAAGGCTAGCATTGCAAGGGAAAGAGAAAGGGCAGTTAATGTTTATTCAGATGAAGCTGATCTTGCAGATGATGAAGGTTTCCAATTTCAGGAAATGCCAACTCAAGAAGATGGAGCAGCTGACAGCCTAGGGTCTGATTCAGAGACTGATGTTGAGTATGTTGCACACAGTGAAGACAGTGGAGAAGATTCAGAGGTGGTGGAGCTCAGGAGGCATGCTAGGAAGTTCAAGAAAAGGATGAGTCAGTCCAAGAGATATATTGGAAAGGAAGCAACTGGACCAGTACCAATTGAACTCATTGCAAACATGGAGGACCAGTTAGGTGAAGAAGAGGAAGACTAGAACTATGACTCATAAGATGAGGACTATAGCTATGGAGAACATTCTGATGGAGATTTAGTGAAGATGAAGAGTAGATATCCAAGATTCAGGACAGATTCAGAGGTGCCTAAATTTTCATTAACCATGATTTTCAGAAGCAAGAACCAGTTGTGCAAGGCATTGAAGAGGTATGGGCTAGTGACTAAGAGAAGCATCAAATTTGTTAAGTCAGAAAGTGACAGAGTGAGGGCCAAGTGTGGGTGGGAAAATTGCCCATGGCTTCTATATGCAGCAAAAAGATCCAAGACAAGTAGATTTCATATAATTACACTGAATGATGAACATCACTGTGCTCAGAACAGATGTAATAAGCTTGTAACTGCAAAAGTCATTGCTCAAAGGTATGAGCACTTCATCCTAGCAAACCCAATGTGAAAGAAAGAGAGCATGAAGGCCACAGTTGTGCAGGACATGTTTGCAGATGTTTCCACTTCAAAGTGCAAGCATGCTAAAGCAATAGTGATGGACAGATTGATGTGTGGCATGAGAAGTGAATATACCGGGGTTTTTGATTACCAGTTAGAGCTGCTGAGGAGTAACCCTGGAAGCACAGTTGTTGTCTGTTTGGATCCAACAGAGAGGGAACAACACATTTTTCAAAGCTTCTATGTTTGCTTCAATGCAATGAAAGAAGGATTCAAGTCAGGCTGCAGGAAAGTGATAGGCCTTGATGGATGTTTTTTCAAAGGGGCTGTCAAAGGTGAGCTCCTATGTGCCATTGGAAGAGATGCCAATAACCAGATGTATCCACTGGTTTGGGCAGTTGTAGAGCAAGAAACAAATGTTACTTGGAAGTGGTTCATTAGTCTGTTAATAAAGGATTTGAACATTAACAACAATGGAGCTGGCTGGGTTTTTATCTCTGATCAGCAAAAAGGACTCATTAATGCTATGAAGGACTATCTTCCAGCTACTGAGCATAGGATGTGTGCCAGGCACATCTATGCAAACTGGAGGAAGAAGCACAAAGATCATGAGTGGCAAAAGAAATTTTGGGCAGTTGCAAAAGCATCAAACAAGCAAGATTTCAATTACTACAAGGCCAAGCTTGCACAGGAGACACATGATGGGGTCAAGGATATGATGAAGATAGAGCCTGTACATTGGTCCAGAGCATTTTTTCCAAAAGGGAATAATTGTGAATCTGTTGACAATAACCTTTGTGAGTCATTCAACCATGCCATAGTTGATGCAAGGTTTTATCCAATTATCACCATGATGGAGAAAATTAGGAAGAAAAACTTTGTGAGAATCCAAGAGCAAAGAGAAAAGGGGGAGAAGATGACAGGAAAAATATGCCCTGGTATATTTAAGAAGCTCAAGAAATTCATTGCAAGGACACAATGGCTGGAGGTCATGTGGAATGGAGAACATGGATTTGAAGTAAAGCACATAAATGGCAGAGGAAGGCAGTACACAGTCAATCTTGATAATAAGACATGCTTTGTGGATATTTCCAGATGGCAGGTCTTCCATGCCATCATGCCATAAGTGCAATTTACAAGTGCAAAAAGCAAATAGATGATTTTATTCATCCATGCTACTCAGTTGAGGTTTTCAAACAGATTTATGCCCATTGTTTACAACCAGTGGAAGGTGAGGAAATGTGGCCTATCTCTGCAAATCCTACGCCTCAAGCACCTGGTTATGTGAGAATGCCAGGAAGGCCAAAGAAAAATGACAGAAAAAGGGAGGACCATGAGAAGCCCAAGGGGAAGAAGATGAGCAAACATGGAACTATTATAAAATGTTCACTATGTGGCAATCCAGGACATAACAAGTCTGGCTGCAGATCTAATCCATAACAAGGCAAGAAAAAGAATGCACATCTAACTAAGACAAGAAAAAAAGAAAACTCCTAAGGTAAATATTGCATCTTTGTGTCCTTCTCTGTGACATTACATTATTGTACTATTTTTCATCTTTTTGTTTTTATCAAATATTGCAGCAACCTAGCAGTAGTGCTCAACCACCTAGTGCTAATGCATCATTTGCCCAAATATCATCTTCCCAAGCATCATCTGCTCAGGCACTAGTTGGTAGAGGCAGAGGAACTGCTATTCCAACTGCTAATGCATCATCTGCTCAGGCACCAGTTGGTAGAGGCAGAGGAACTGCTTCTAGTTTCAAACCACCTAGGAAAAGATGTGCACAACCCGGAGCATCTGCAGATGCTGGACCATCAACCCAAGCTGGTACATGTGGAGGAACTATAGTAAAAAGGGGGAAAAGGGCAGCTGCTTCTACTTTTCCAAGTTACTCCTTTTTCACTTGTTTAGGAAACTACTAGTTTGATCCAGAAGACAAGTTACTAGTTTCTACTTTTGTTCATGTTGCAATGCTGCTAGCTATGGCCTGTAATATTGCAAACATTACTTCAGTTTCATCCAGAATTATGTGAACTTGTTGTGGATGATACTCCTTTTGGGTATGTACCAGATGATGTTGTGGATGATATAATACAAGTGCTATCATGTGCATGTTGTATCACTGCTAAAAGATGACAGAAACAAGCATGAAGCAGACAACATTCCTTTTCATTACATAAACCATTTGCATTACATATATCATTAGCATTGCCAGACACATACATTTGCACTCGTTTTACTGCATTAACATATTTCCTTCCACTAAACTGAACACAAGTGCAAACAAAACAAAGATGAAATTTTCATATTTAGCCTTCATTCGTGCTATCTCTGCATCTTTCTCCTTCAGTTCAATCTCCATGGCCTTGATAGTAGCTTGTGCTACTGAATCAACTACAGATGTCCTAGCTACTGAATCAACTACAGATATCCTAGTTTCTACAGGTATCCTAGTTTCTGAATATTCTTCAGATCGAGCTGAATTTCCTGACGCCCGCAGCCTCCACACTTCATCTCTCAAATCTCCTAGCAGATCACTCCAGAACCGTGGCAGCGGATCATCATGCTGAAGGGTTTCACAGCATAGTAAATCAAAAAAAATTCTACGGATGCGAACGGGAAAGCCAAGATCTAATCTAGGAGATGCAAACAACGAGGGGGGGATAGATGAGATCTTCATACCCTTGAAGATTCGCACAGCGGAACGTTCAACGAACGTGGTTGATGTAGTCGTACTCGCTTCTCCTTATCGCGATCCGATCCGACACCGCAAGTGGCGATACCTCCGAGAGATGCACACGTGCGGAACCTCGACGTCTCCTCCTTCCTCGGTCCAGCAAGTGGGGTGGAGAGATAGGTTGGATCTACAACACGACGGCGTGGTGTAAGCGGTGGAGAGTTTCTGCAGCAGGGCTTCGCCTACGCGCAGTCGGGGGGGGGGAGAGAGGAGGGCAGCAGGGCGGCTAGGGCTTGAGGAGGAGGTGTGGGGAGGGTGCGCCCCCATCCCTCTTTATATAGAGGGGTGGGCGGCTGGCCCTTGCCCCTCCCCCAAGCCCTAGGGCCGGCGGCCAAGGAGGGAGGAGTGGGGGGCAAGTTCCCCCCCCCCTTCTAGAAGCTCCCCTAGGGTTTCCCCTAGGGCTTGGCCGGCTGGGCCTATGGGGCCTTGTGCCCCTGGCCCAATGCGGCCAGGGAACTCCCCCGTAGGCCCACGCCCCCTCCCGACAAGTGGGGCCACGTTGGTCCCACTCCGGAAGGTTCAATAAGCTTCCGGTACAATACCGAACAACCCGAAACAATTCCGAACTCCAAAATCTGCTTTGCCTTATATGAATCTTATTCTCCGGACCATTTAGGAACCTCTCGTGACGTCCTGGATCTTATCCGAGACTCCGAACAAAAACTCATAAACCAATTATCCAATCTATCCTAGCGTCGAGACACGTTAAGTGTGTGACCTTTCGGGTTCGAGAATATGCAGACATGATCTTCTATCAATAATCAATAGTGGGGTCTGGAAACCCATATTGACTCCCACACATTCATCGATGATCATATCGGATGAACCACGATGCCAGGATTCAATCAATCCCATATATATATTCCCTTCGTCTCGCGATATTTTACTTGCCCGAGATTCGATCGTCGGTACCGGCATACCTAGTTCAATCTCGTTCACAGCAAGTACTTTACGCGTTCCGTAATCCGATATCACTTTGTGATTAACTCCTTAACCACGTGCTTGCAACCGGTGTTGATATCGATTACCGAGTGGGCCCGAAGTATATCTCTCCGACTTGGGAGGGACAAATCCCATCTCGATACATCCAACCCAACAGGTACTTTCCGATCACCTGAGAGACACCTTTATGATCACCCTCTCATATGATGACGTTTGATGACCTCAAAGCTTTCTTCCGATACCAGGGAGTTGCATTATATCATGGTCTAAGGAATACAATATTTGACATAAGAAAAGCTTCGCAAAGATGAACACGATGACACGATCTAATTGCTCTGCTTAATTTGGGTCTGTCCATCATATCATTCTCCCAATGATATGATCTCATTATCAATCGACAACTCATGTCTATGGTTAGGAAACCTTAACCATCATTAATCAATGAGCTAGTCCATAGAGGCATACTAGGGACACGGTGTTGTTCATAGACCACACAAGTATTAAAGTTTCCGCTTAATACAATTCTAGCATGAAATATAAACTTTATCATGAACAAGAATTATAATAATAAAATCTTTATTATTGCCTCTAGGGCATAATTCCAACAGTCTCCCACTTGCACTAGAGTCAATAATCTAGTTTACATCTGGCAACAATCTAACACCCATCGCACTAAGGTGCTAATCATGTTTTGCTCGTGGAAGAGGTTTAGTCAATGGATCTGCGACATTCAAATCTGTATGTACTTTGCTAATCTTCATATCTCCATCTGTTATATAATCTCGGATTATATGAAACTTGCGGTTGATATGCTTGGTCTTTTGATGATATCTTGGTTCCTTAGCCAGTGCTATGGCGCTAATGTTGTCACACAATATCTCCAATGGGTCCAAGGCACTTGGAACCACACCAAGCTCAGTGATGAAGTTCCTGATCCAAACTCCTTCACTTGACGCTTCTGCAGCAGCCATGTATTCCGCTTCTACTGTAGATCCCGTGATTACGCTTTGCTTGCAGCTTCTCCAGCTCACAGCCCCTCCATTCAAAATATAAACGTATCCAGTCTGAGATTTAGAATCATCCTTGTCGGTGTCGAAACTAGCGTCGACGTAACCCTTTACGACGAGATGTTCATCACCTCCATAGACCAAGAACATTTCTTTAGTCCTATTCAAGTACTTTAGGATGTTCTTCACGGCTGTCCAGTGTTCCACTCCTGGATCACTTTGGTATCTGCTCGTCAAACTAAGAGCATTGGACACATCCGGTCTAGTACACAACATGGCATACATGATAGAACATATGACCGAGGCATAAGGCACTTTGCTCATAGCTTCTCTATCATTTACCGTAGCTGGACACTGAGCCTTGCTCAATATCTTACCTGACAACATAGGCACTGAACCTTTCTTTGCCTTATCCATTCTGAACCTTTTCAGAACTTTGTCTAGGTATGTAATTTGGCTTAAATCTATCAGGCGTCTTTGTCTATCTCTATAGATTTTGATGCCCAATATATAAGCAGCTTCCCCTAGGTCTTTCATTGAAAAACATTTGTTCAAATAACTCTTCACATCGTTAAGCATGTCAATGTCATTTCCAATAATCAATAATGTCATCCACATATAGTACTAGAAATGTCACTGAGCTCCCACTCACTTTCTTGTAGATACAAGCTTCGTAGCAATTTGGAACAAATCCAAAGCTCTTGATCACTTGATCAAAACGAAGGTTCCAACTCTAAGATGCTTGCTTCAGTCCATAAATGGAACGTTGAAGTTTGCATACTTTATCAGCATCCTTAGGATCGACAAAACCTTCGGGTTGCATCATATACAACTCTTCATCAATGTTGACATTGAGGAATGCAGTCTTAACATCCATCTGCCATATTTCATAATCATGAAACGCAACAATTGCTAATAAAATCCGAATGGACTTAAACATCGCTACGGGAGAGGAAGTCTCATCGTAGTCAACACCTTGAACTTGTCGAAAACCTTTCGCGACAAGTCGAGCTTTATAGACAGTAACATTACCATCCGCGTCCGTTTTCTTCTTGAAGATCCATTTGCACTCAACGGCCTTTCGGTCGCTAGGAGGGTCCACCAAAGTCCATACTTGGTTTTCGCTCATGGATCCTAATTCGGATTTCATGGCCTCTAGCCATTTCTTAGAGTCTGGGCTCATCATCGCTTCCTCATAGTTCGCAGGTTCACTATCGTCTACTAACAAGACAGTTAAGACAGGGTTGTCGTACCACTCAGGAGGGGCACGTGACCTTGTCGACCTACGACGTTCAGTAGAGCATCGTCCGAAGCTTCATGATCCTTGTCATTTGCTTCCTCTATTGTCGGTGCAGACGGCACTGGAACAATTTCGGGTGCTGCGCTACTCTCCAACTCAAGAGAAGGTTCAACAACCTCGTCTAGCTCTACTTTCCTCCCACTCACTTCTTTCGAGAGAAACTCCTTCTCAAGAAAGGATCTGTTCTTTGCGACAAACACTTTGCCTTCGGATCTGTGATAGAAGGTATACCCAATAGTTTCCTTAGGGTATCCTATGAATACACATTTCTCCGCTTTGGGTTCCAGCTTGTCTGGCATCAATTTCTTGACGTAAGCTTCGCATCCCCAAACTTTAAGAAACGACAACTTAGGTTTAGCACCAAATTACATTTCATACGGTGTCGTCTCAACGGATTTAGATGGTGCCCTATTTAAAGTGAATGCAGCGGTTTCTAATGCATAACCCCAAAATGATAACAGCAAATCTGTAAGAGACATCATTGATCGCACAATATCTAATAGAGTTCGATTCCGGCGTTCAGAAACACCATTTCGCTGTGGTGTTCCGGGTGGCGTGAGTTGCGAAACGATTTCGCTTGCTTTAAGATGTGTGAGAAAATCATAACTCAAATATTCACCTCCACGATCAGATCGTAGAAACTTAATTTTTCTGTTACGATGGTTTTCCACTTCATTCTGAAATTCTTTGAACTTTTCAAATGTTTCAGATTTATGTTTCATTAAGTAGATATACCCATATCTACTTAAGTCATCAGTAAAAGTGAGAAAGTAGCGATATCCACCGCGCGTCGAAACACTCATCGGTTCGCATACATGGTATGTATGATTTCCAACAAGTCCGTTGCTCTCTCCATCATTCCGGAGAATGGGGTTTTGATCATCTTGCCCATGAGGCATGGCTCGCATGTGTCAAATGATTCAAAATCAAGAGACTCCAAAAGTCCATCAGAATGGAGTTTCTTCATGCGTTTTACACCAATATGACCTAGACGGCAGTGCCACAAATAAGTAGTATTATCACTATCTACCTTTCATCTCTTAGCCTCAATGTTATGGATGTGTGTTTCATCCATTTTGAGATTCAGAAGAAATAAACCATTCACGGTAGGTGCATCACCATAAAAGATGTTACTCATATAAATAGAACAACCATTATTCTCAGATTTAAATGAATAACCGTCTTGCAATAAACACGATCCAGATATGATGTTCATGCTCAACGCAGGCACATAATAACATTTATTGAGGTTTCAAACTAATCCCGAAGGTAAAACTAAGGAGAGCGTGTCGACGGCCATCACATCAACTCTTGATCCGTTGCCAACACGCATCGTCACCTCATCCCTCGCCAGCCACCGTCTATTCCGTAGCTCCTGTTTCGAGTTACAAATTTTAGCAACTGAACCAGTATCAAATAACCAGGCACTACAACGAGGGCTAGTAAGGAAAACATCAATAACATGTATATCAAATATACCTTTGATGGTGCCAGCCTTCTTGTCCACTAAGTACTTCGGACAGTTGTGCTTCCAGTGACCCTTGTCCTTGCAATAGAAGCACTCAGTGTCCGGCTTAGGTCCAGTCTTGAGCTTCTTCCCTGCAGGGGCAATGCGCTTGCCGCTGCCTTTCTTGAAGGGCTTCTTTGCACCCTTACCTTTCTTAAAGCTGGGGGGCTTGTTTGACCATCAACACATGATTATCCTTCTTGATGTCCAACTCCGCAGCTTTCAGCTTAGCGAAGAGCTCGGTGATCGTATCAGTGGAACCAATCTGATTATGAGTAACTACAAAACCTTTGTAGCTAGGAGGGAGTGATTGCAGAACCCTGTCAATCTTTAGCTCTTCTGGAATCTTGCAGTCCAGTTGCTCAAGGCGTTGAGTGTAGCCCGACATCTTTATGGCGTGCTCACTAACGGAACCCCCTTACTCCATCTTGCAGTTAAAGAATTTCTCGGAGATCTCATATCTCTCAGAACGGGCCTGAGTCTGAAACATAGTTTTCATTTCCTCAAGAATCTCAAAGGGCCCGGGGAAATCCTCAAAACAATTTTGAAGGTCCGATTCCATAGCAAACAACATGGTGCTCTTAATCACACCATAATCATCTTTGCGCGATTGATAAACAGCTTTCTCATCAGCTGGCGCATCTACAGCAGGGGCGTCACCTAGCGCTTTCTCAAGGACATAGTCCTTTTGTCCGCCAGCGAGAATGATTCTCAGATTGCGGAACCAGTTGGTGAAGTTAGACCCATTGTTTTTAACCTTTTCTTTCGCAGCAAAAATGTTGAAGTTGAAGTTGGGCTTAGCCATTGATCTACAAAATTTGCAAGTACAATTTAGACTATGTTCATGATAACTAGTTCAACTTAATCAAATTACTAGATGAACTCCCACTAAATTCAACATCCCTCAAGTTGTTTAGTGAACATGATCCAAATTCACCACACTTAATCCGATCTTCACGAGAAGAGATGTGGTTTCAATGGTGGACAACAAAGTGTCGATCATATCATTCATATGACTCATGCTTAACCTTTCGGTTCGTGTGTTCCGAGGCCATGTCTGTACATGCTAGGCTCGTCAAGTCAAACTCAAGTATTTCCGCTTGTGCAAAACTGGCTTGCACCCGTTGTATGTGAACGTAGAGTTTATAGCACCCGATCATCACGTGATGCTTGAACACGACGAACTTTCGCAACGGTGCATACATGGGGAGAACACAGTTTTTATCTTGATCTTTAAGTGAGGAATCATCTTATAATGCTACCGTCGCGATCTAAGCATAATAAGATACATAAAAGGATAAACATCATATGCATGTAACTTTATGTGACATGGTATAGCCAATCTTCGCGCAATGATCTCTATCTTATGCGTGCCAGCATGATCTCCATCACTCCACCATGATTGCCTCGACCACGAATAGCAACTACAACTATTGCTAACTACTTAGCGATAAAGTAAAGCTATTACATGGCGTATAAGAAGTTGACACACAGGTCATACACAATTATAAAGACAACCATATGGCTCCTACCGGTTGTGTACTCATCGACATGCAAGTCGTGAAACATTACAAAACATGATCATTGCATACAACATACATATCACATCTTGGGCCATACCATATCACAGAAAACATTCCCTGCAAAAACAAGTTAGACGCCTCTACTTTGTTGTTGCATGTTTTACGTGGCTTATGGGAGTAACAAGCTAAGAACGATTCTTACCTACGAAAGCCACAACGGTGATATTATGGTTGCCAAACTCCGGTGTAAATCCCATGACAACTATAGTGAGAGAAACTGGCATCCACCAGCCGCATGTGTGGAACAAGCCACACGTCAAGTGCGGAGCCGGTCTTGCGAACGAGGTCGCGTAAAGTTGGCCTGGACCACTTCGATCTCACTATCCCGCGTCATAATAAGTACACAAACAAGAGGCTTGCAACAGAAAACATCAACGCCCGCAATAAGCATGTTGTGTTCTCTCGTGAAACACATCTACGCATAGATCTAGCTCTGATACCACTGAAGGGTTTCGCAGCATAGTAAATCAAAAAAAATTCTACGGATGCGAACGGGAAAGCCAAGATATAATCTAGGAGATGCAAACAACGAGGGGGGTATATATGAGATTTTCATACCCTTGAAGATTCGCACAGCGGAACGTTCAACGAACGTGGTTGATGTAGTCGTACTCGCTTCTCCTCCTCGCGATCCGATCCGATCCAACACCGCAAGTGGCGATGCCTCCGAGAGATGCGCACGTGCGGCACCTCGATGTCTCCTCCTTCCTCGGTCCAGCAAGTGGGGTGGAGATATAGGTTGGATCTACAACACGACGGCGTGGTGTAAGCGGTGGAGAGTTTCTGCAGCAGGGCTTCGCCTACGCGCAGTCGGGGGGAGAGAGAGGAGGGCAGCAGGGCGGCTAGGGCTTGAGGAGGAGGTGTGGGGAGGGTGCGCCCCCATCCCTCTTTATATAGAGGGGTGGGCGGCTGGCCCTTGCCCCTCCCCCAAGCCCTAGGGCCGGCGGCCAAGGAGGGAGGAGTGGGGGGCAAGTCCCCCCCCCTTCTAGAAGCTCCCCTAGGGTTTCCCCTAGGGCTTGGCCGGCTGGGCCGATGGGGCCTTGTGCCCCTGGCCCTATGCGGCCAGGGCACTCCCCCGTAGGCCCGCGCCCCCTCCCGACAAGTGGGGCCACGTTGGTCCCACTCCGGAAGGTTTTAGAAGCTTCCGGTACAATACTGAACAACCCGAAACAATTCCGAACTCCAAAATCTGCTTTGCCTTATATGAATCTTATTCTCCGGACCATTCCGGAACCTCTCGTGACGTCCTGGATCTCATCCGAGACTCCTAACAAAAACTCATAAACCAATTATCCAATCTATCCTAGCGTCGAGACACGTTAAGTGTGTGACCCTTCGGGTTCGAGAATATGCAGACATGATCTTCTATCAATAATCAACAGCGGGGTTTGGAAACCCATATTGACTCCCACACATTCATCTATGATCATATCGGATGGACCACGATGCGAGGATTCAATCAATCCCATATATATATTCCCTTCGTCTCGCGATATTTTACTTGCCCGAGATTCGATCGTCGGTACCGGCATACCTAGTTCAATCTCGTTCACAGCAAGTACTTTACTCGTTCCGTAATCCGATATCACTTTGTGATTAACTCCTTAACCACGTGCTTGCAAGCGGTGTTGATATCGATTACCGAGTGGGCCCGAAGTATATCTCTCCGACTTGGGAGGGACAAATCCCATCTCGATACATCCAACCCAACAGGTACTTTCCGATCACCTGAGAGACACCTTTATGATCACCCTCTCATAGGATGACGTTTGATGACCTCAAAGCTTTCTTCCGATACCAGGGAGTTGCATTATATCATGGTCTAAGGAATACAATATTTGACATAAGAAAAGCTTCGCAAAGATGAACACGATGACACGATCTAATTGCTCTGCTTAATTTGGGTCTGTCCATCATATCATTCTCCCAATGATATGATCTCATTATCAATCGACAACTCATGTCTATGGTTAGGAAACCTTAACCATCATTAATCAATGAGCTAGTCCATAGAGGCATACTAGGGACACGGTGTTGTTCATAGACCACACAAGTATTAAAGTTTCCGCTTAATACAATTCTAGCATGAAATATAAACTTTATGATGAACAAGAATTATAATAATAACATCTTTATTATTGCCTCTAGGGCATAATTCCAACACATGCCACTCCACATACCCACATCCGCGCCCATTCTGTTCAATTTTGTCCCAAAAACAATGAATCAAAAAGGGAAGAAAATCAGAGAGGAGAAGATCCAAATGCAGAGCAATTCTTACTCACCATTGCATCCACGCACGCGTAATACCTCCTGCCAGGATTCTGAGCACTCCAGGAGATCCATCTTGGCGCCTTCCTGCGAGGATTGCAACCACAGAGCTTGGGCGGCTCGTACGCCATCGGGTTCTCCCGATACGGCACTGGTGCCCTACCCTCTGCTGCACCTCTCCTCCGACCGGCGGAAGAAGCAGAAGACCAAGTCATGGTCGTGCGCCCGCTGCCAGCCTCGCGCTCCGCCGCCCCGCAGCCAATCCCCTTCCGCCGCCGGGATGAACCCTAATTTTTTCCCCCAATTGTTTCTTCCTCAGTTCCTCTATTGCGTGCATGCTCTGGAGAGACGATGGTTGAGTTTAACCGGCCCACCACTGACAAAAAACCTGGCCACGTCAGCGTTTCCCTTCGCAAACCGTTTCAGGGTGCGTTTTAGACTGGAATTTGTGTTATTAGGGTTCGAACGACAGGGATTTAGACTTGGGGGTTTAAATCAGCGGACCTCTACAAGTTTAAGGTTTAGAATGGACTTTTTCCGCTTTTCAAACAAAGGACACGTGAACAGGACAACCAGGAAACGGATCCGAGACTTCCTTGGTACGTGACAAACAATAACTTTTCTGGGAAGCAAAAAACGAGAATCTCTCGTATCAAAACCGATCAAACTTTCCAAATAAAACGTCCAGCTAATTACTGTGAAGCTGATTATAGCAACACGTCAAGATTTATCTCCTATACCGACATGACTTTTTTTTCCTTAGCAAGCGATCCAAATCAATCTGCTGGGATGTAATTACGGTGAACGGCGGCGAACACAAGGATGGGAACAAAAGATGGTGGCGGAAGCAAGAGATGGACGAGTAGGTAGATTTTGCGACGTGACAAAACGTGACTAAAACTCAAAATTCTAAAAGACTAGACGCTAAAACCAGCAACTTGACGAATGACGCAACGAGAATTTAACAAAACAAATCTAAGTGATTACAGCGAAAAGGCTAAAGCTGGTGTTTAGGACGGTTTTTTTTGTAGGCTTTTCATGGACTATAGGTAAAAACAGCTCTAATCTATGAAAACAGTAATCTCACCGAGCAACCTGAAATCTGATACTACTTGATAGGGCAAATGTGTCCGATCTTTCGATGAGATGGTGATAGTCGATTTGGGCGAAAAAAATTTAAATAATATAGATTATTTAATTAATTTGAGTTCTATTATACGTTTTTTAGAAATTACAGATCTAGCACTTTGTCGGCCAGGGGGAAGCCGATTGGGCCAGTCGGCCAGGCCCTGGCCGACAACACCTTAGTTGTCCAAGAGCAAGCCGACAGAAGGTCGGCCGGTGGAGCCGCGGGGCCTGCCCAGGCCGACAGGCTCAATCGGCCAGGCCGAGGCCGATTGCCCACACGGCGTGGGCCAGGCCGACTGGGGGGTGATAAGGGCGTCGCTGAGCAGCGCGGTCAGGCGGACCCTTTCTTCCTCGCGCAGCCGCCTTGCTCTCTCTTGTTCGAACAGCCTCTATTTCCCTCACCTATTTTGCCCGATTTTGCTCGATTTGACCACAAAAACATCAATCCAAAACCAGTAGAGAGGTAGTGGAAGCCCAATCTATGAATGGATTAGCTCATGGCTCGATTTGGTGTTGGTTTGTTGGAGGAACGGTGGTAGAGCTGTGGTGGAGCAATGTCAATGGTGGTGGAGCTGTGGTGGAGGAGCTGAGGCTGTCTATGATGGAGCTGTGGTGGTGGACCGGGTGGCTTCTCTCGCTTCAAGGGTAAACTCTAATCCCTCGATAATCACGGTTATTGTATATGGTTACGTACGTGGGTATGCTTAGTCTATTAGAATATTTGGCTAGTGGATTAGTAACAATATTTGACCGATGGGTTAGACACAAAAATTTGGCCGGTGGATTAGTAGCAATATTTGACCGGTAGCAATAATATCATTTTTTAAAAATATTTGCAAGCATTGCCCAAATTTTACGCGTTGTCGATAATTAATTAATTAGGTTGTTTATTTTATGTCAGCAGAGATGACCAATTTAGTGAAGTTCGTGTTTTATTACGGTCCTGAGAATGTTCAAACAAATGACTTTGGAGCGGATCTGCGAGAGTTCATGTGTACACAGTTAGATTTGACTGCCCCTCAAATCTGGAGTGTTAGTCAGTTGAAGGAATGGTTGACAGCATGTTTAGGCTATAACATCGAGACATACACCGTCAGCGTGCAAGCATTGTTGACAAAGTCAAGAAAAAATATTTTCTGGACTTTAAGACATGTAGATACTGACAGAGACTGGTTTGAGTGGTTAAAAGGCTGCGAAGATAGACATGTAAACCTTGTCGCATTAGTGCTTCCTGTCTTGAAGGAGATCGATGGTGGACATGTTTCTCGCCATAGTGTTGATTCAAGTTACAGGATGTACTCTATGTCTAGTGCTAGAGGCGGTGGTTATGAATCTGGGCAGAGCAGTCAGATAGGAGGAGGAGGAGGAGGTGGTTATGAATCGGGGCAGAGCAGTCAGGCCGGAGGTGGAGAAGACAATAGTGGAGAGGCAGATGCGGACGAGGAAAATGGAGGCATGCAGAACATGATGGAAGAGGAGGATTACATGGATGGCGAGAGTGGTGATTCTGATGACCCTGAGGATTCTGATGGAGAAGGCAATGGTGGAGAGGACATGTCGATTCCTTCTTCATGGAATCAGAACATGTCAACCGGAATGACCGTTGATGATGGTCATGATTCTGCATGGGAATATCACAGCAACAAAATTTCCCAGGGTGCCAGATATCAAGACAAGCAACATTTGCAAGATGCAGTCGTTGCTTGGGCAATGTCAACACATAGGGTTTTGAAAACAACGGTGTCCTCTAAGAAATACTTGACAATGAAATGCGTGGATATAAATTGTCCAGGCAGGGTGCATTCCTATGTCCCTACGTATGACACAACTTGGTTAGTGAGCGACTTTGTGCAGCACACATGTGAGCTACACAGTGTTCCTGAAGATCATCTTAATCTGTAAGACATTACACATTACTGGCTACTGGTTACTTATCGAACCATATTTCATTAATGCAGATCCAACAGCTAGGCTATCCAGAGACTCAGTTGACAGAGGCATAAATCACTCGGTCCTTAGAGGCATACATACTTTGGCTTCTCGGTAAGGTGATGTTCACCGAGAACCATGTCACCACTATCACCGCTCGCTACATCCCTATCGCATTGGAGATCGCCAATGCAACTAGCGCTGACATGATTATACAAAGGAGTTGGGGTTCTGCGGTCTTAGCGGCCACGTACCGAGGTATGTGCAGCGGTTGCCAACGGAGGGCGCCGAAGTCAGGCCTGCTTGGATGCCCACTATTGTTGCAGCTTTGGTCCTGGGAGCGGTTTCCTATCGGTCGGCCGGACGTTATGGTTGAGACGCCTTACCCTATAGCTACTTTGGGCGACCCTCTGACCGGACTGTTCGATCCAGACCACATTGATTTGCCTACTTTCGGTTCAGTTTGGACACATCGCCAGGTATGTGCAAAGTTACTTGTTACATTCATTATTTAGTTGACATAAACTATGCATGGAGCTAACAAATTATTATTCGCAGAGACGCTTTTCTCACAGTCAGGTGAGGGGTTGCTATCCCGCACTGTCCGAGCAGTTTGACGTACTGCTCGCGAGTTCGGTGATGTGGGAGCCCTACAAGAATGAAGTTGTCGCTGCTAGATTCCATAGGGATGGGGACAACATACATATGTCTATTCTATGCGCCAGAGACGAGCCGTATTGGCTCACAAAATCGAAGATCATCTTCGACATGCAGACAGAGGAGATGAGCCTACATAGAGTAATGAGGCAGTTTGGTCTTCGTCAGTTGGCTGATCCTCGTCCTACGGAGAGCGCCATACCTTCAGTCGTACACAAGTATGTTTCCTTTACATATTACTTCCATCTTAACATGATTTATTGACATGACACTAACCATGTTAAATGTTAGGTTATCGAGGAAGGGAAGTAGCAAGACCGTCACGGGTTGGCTACAAAGGGTTTGGGTGTACGTTCAAGAGTGGGACACCGCTACAGCCCGATTCTGAGACTCGAACGCCGAGTTTGACATGGAAGAGTTCAACAGGTATTTGGATACCTACATGAGTGCCACACGACTACGCATCACGCAGCAATCTCACCCAGAGGAGATGCCGGGCGCGGCTACTTGGGATAGTTATCCGAGCCAGTCGACTGTGGGCAGCAGACAACACGCGGTATGTTCTTCATCTAATGCATCTATTTATTACATAATTTTCCATCTATATATGGCGAACCTTGTGGTGTCACTTGCAGGCACAGATGTTAGTCGATTTGAGACGGAGAGTGCTGAGTACTGACGCTCTCTTTCGTCCGGACCCCTACTTATTCACCGGCAGGACCAGGAGACCTGGCTGAGTCGCCTGGAGGAGAAGATATGACGTATCTACGGGGTTATCACGTGCACCCGCCCTTCGGACATTGCTCACCACCCGGCACCACAGCGTCCTCCGCGGCACTCGACGCACCACCAGCAGCACCAGCCACCCTCACCCCTACGACAGTCTCCCCGTCCACGGCTTACACCACAGACGACTCCGAGACCTCCTCCCCCAAACCAGGCTGGAGGTTCGACGTGGCATCAGCAGTCTTCTTTCGACTGTTGGCAGCAGCAGCAGCCACCTTTGCATGATGGAAGTTCGTCGTGGCAGCACCAGCAGGAGGAGCCTTGGGGTCACCCTCCCATGCCAAACTACGGGTTTCGCCCACAGCCACAGCCACAGGGTATGTGTCTTACAAGATAAGCGTCGAGGCTCAGTTCATGTCAAGTTCTTACATACTTCGTTTTCATGTGCAGGAGCATTCGGAATGCAGGGGTCTATGCCTGGCTATCAGTCGTCTATGTCCGGATCCGCCTGAACTGATCAGGACGCTGATCATAGCACTTAGGATTTCATGACGCGGAGCAGTTGGCTGAACATTTTGCAGACTCCCCCCTAACCCCACACAGGAGACTCAGTACGATGAGTACGGGTCGATGATTCCTCCCCGACAGGTTCGGCCGCCCCGCAGGTTCGGTTGGACGACGCCTCCTAACCCACCACCCGAGCGTCGCGGCAGACGACGTCGCTGAGACATATATTTATCTATGTATGAGAAATATATTTATCTATGTATGAGACATATATTTATCTATGCATGAGACATCTACTTATGTATGAGACATATATCTACCTATATATGAGACACCATTCTATTATTTCACGATTTTTATTGCAACACAGTTCAACATAACTTGCAACACAGTTCAACATAACTTGCGGTACATAAGTAAGATTCCTATCTATCCCTAGCATGATGCCTTTCCCTTTCCCTTCGATGATGCCTCGCCCTTTCCCTTGGACGATCCCTCGCACTTGCTCTTCTTGGCCTGCGCTTTCTTCTTCTCCTGCCTCTTGTCCCACTCATCTCTCGCCTTGCTTCCAACGGGTGGCGGCATGAAGATATCATCCTCATCTTCGCTCTCTTCTATCCAGGCCCTAGGTGCCACAACCTGCTCTGTCATGTCAGCTTGACTCTTCTTGGCCTGCGCTTTCTTCTTCTCCTGCCTCTTGTCCCACTCAGCTATTGCCTTGCTTCCAATGGGTGGCGGCATGAAGATATCATCCTCATCTTCGCTCTCTTCTATCCAGGACCAAGGTGCATCAGCCCGCTCCATCATGCGAGCTTCACTCTTGAAGTCGAGCTTCTCCCACCTTGCATGGATCCTGATAAGCTCTGCTCGTACCTGATTTGGGGTCTTCAGTTTCCACCCTCTCCGATGAAGTGACTTACCAAGCATAAAGAGAGCATCATAGTTCGTTACCAACGTATCCCAGTGGGCTGGTTCATCGCCTATCATAACACTTCTGGCTATTTGGAGAAGCCCAATGGACATATCTGTCGGCCAGGGAGACGCGTCGGTCATAGTGGAGAGGAGTGGCGGGAAATGCGAGAGCAAGAGGAGAGGAGGGAAATGAGAGAGTAAGAGGAGGAAGATATGAACTGGGTTAAAAGATGCATCTCGTTGCCCGGATTTATAGAGGCACCGAACCGAATAGGCGGGAAAAAAGGGCGGGAAGTAGTGGCGGGAAAAAAGGGCGGGAAGTAGTGGCGGGAAAAAGGGCGGGAAGTAGTGGCGGGAACAAAGGGCGGGAAGTACTAGCGGGAAAAATCGGTGGGGAGTACTGGCGAGAAAAATCGGCGGGAAGGATTGGCGAGAAACAGCGGCGGACGATTATTTAGAGGCAGGGTTGCATTGATCATGCAGGATTTTGTTAGGGCAAGACGATTAGGCTGTCGGTCTCGGTCTGACCGATTGCACTAATCGGCCTAGGCCAGACCGATTGACCTAATCGGCCTGGAGCAAGCCGATTGCATGTGTGGGACTAAGCCGACTGCATGGTGCCACCTGCTGTCGGCCAGGGCCTGTCCGACTGGCCCAGTCAGCTTGCCCCAGGCCGACAAAGTGCTAGATCTGTAAATTACAAAAAAAACGTATAATAGAATTCAAATTAATTAAATAATGTGTATTATTTTACAAAAATCGCGCCGATTTGGTGGAGTTCGGCCTTAACGATCCGACTACACGTGTGAGCACGAGCGACAATGCAATCGCTAGGCCAATCTCCTGAAGGTTACCGATCCTGCGGAAACACGATCAGCCTGACCAGCGAGGATCTTAATTCCTACCTGAAATGGAGAACAAGTAAAAATTAATATTGCAATCAAGATATTGCGGATTAAGAGGAAAGCTTTATTGAAAAGACGGGATCCTGTATAGGTGCGAAGTACAAGAGGCCTCTGCGAAGCTCAAGCCTTGGCGAAGTTGCTATGATGGATAACTTTATGTCTAAACAAAATCCGAGTTCTAATGATGGCTGGAAGGGGGGTTTATATGGAGGAAGAGAGGGGATTTTCGTCCAACCCTAATGGGACACCCAAAAACACCTCTAGATGGGGCTTCCTCCACTCAAACAACCTCAAGAAAGTCCCTATATTATCTAGCTCGAAAATACATGGGTCTAGCCCATCAAATAAGGTGACGCAGCACCAAATAAAGCCTTGGACGAATAATACAAGTAGTTATATTTAGAAATTCGTCCAAGCATCCTTTGAAGCATTATGGTGGCTTCAAAGTCCTGAAATCTCCACTCGATACGTCATCAACAATCCTCACATGCTTTGTGGCCTTCTCCATCCACACCCATGCTCCAATGCTTGTCCCTTTCCTCCTTGCTAGATCCATCATTCCTAAGTAACATAAACACGTATGATTTAGGCAACATCATATTCTCATTTATATTAAGAAGAGTTCCTAGTAACGAAAGTACCTGATAATTGAGTAGCCGTGCATGAGTTCTTGTGAGAGGTCCATGTAACATTGTCATAGGAGTACCGGGTGTATCAATAGTAGGGATGTCCTCATCATCTCTTCAAAGGTTATAGCTAGATCTCTAGAAATAGGTTGGAGATGTAGAAGTAGGAGTAACACTAGCTAGGGATCACTATGATCCAATAGAATAGAGGATAGAGGTTTATCTGCACCGCACTAGCACAAACTTGGCTAGCAATCTGTCCATCCTCTTCATAGAGTAACACCACAGTGCATAGCCATAATTGTGAGCTCAACCAAACATAGGAGATTAGAGCTTGATTCTGAATAGTAGCATTCATCTACACCAAAATGAAATATACTTGAATCAAGACAGAAAGCAAAGAAGCTATTACTATCTTAAAGAATCTTAAGCAACAATTCTTAAACAAAAACATCCATAAAAATTACTAAAGAAAAAAGGCCCGAGAAACAAATCAAACCACTAAACAAATCTAAGATAAAAGGAACTAGTATTAGAAACTAATCAAGTAACTACAAGATTATATAAACAGATAAAAACACCTAGGAGCAATTCTTGACAGCAAGTCACTACCAACACTAGATGTATCAACATCTAGATGCCAATTAGGAGCAACAAATGTGTGCTGTTAAATACTCCAAAAAATATTAAGACTACTAATAAATCTAACAAGTGTCAACTGAATTCCAAAATCAGCTAACACCAAACTTTTAAATTAACAGGGGCAGAGTATTACCACTACCAAATAAATTCCTCCAAATAAATCTTAAAATCCATCTAAGAACTCCATTAGACAAGATCATGTCATTTGACAAGTGTCACTAATGAAATTGACAAACAAATCACCAACCTAATACTAAAAGTAATGTTTAGTCAGAAAACTTACTAAGCTACAGAGACCTAGTAATATAGTAAAGTAAATCCACCAGAAACCCTAACAATTACCTAGGAACCCTAAAAAGGACAATATCATACTCGATAGTAACTATGGACCCTAGTTTGACAGAGAGAGGGAGAGGAAGTCTTACCTTCAGAACGGGAGAGCCTAGCTCATCCCTAGCTGAGTAGAGGAAGTAGGCAGTTGGCAGCAAGGGTGTTACAGGGAGCACCCACCAGGGGCATCTCAACATGTGCCTAGCCACACCAATAGTCGAGCGTGTAGGGGTTCGTAGCATGGAAAACAAAAAATTTCTATCGCATACAAACAAACAAGCCAAGATCTATCTACTAGATTGTAGCAACGAGTCGATGGAATAACTTACCCTCGAAGATTCCAAAGCGGTTAACGAGAGCAGATTCTCTTGGGTGATGTAGTCGTACTCTTTCCGATCTCAGGATCGCGTAGACGATCCTTCCGGCGCCACGTTCCGGCAGCGCTCCCGCAGTCGGTCACACGTTCGGTACTCGACGAAGACCTTCCTCTCCCTTGTTCCAGCAGGCAGCGGAGGTTGTAGCACTCTCCTCGCGATTCCGGCAGCACAACGGCGTGGTGCCGAAAGTAGAGGGGAGATCTCGCAGGGCTTCGCCTTAAGCCGGAGCGAGTATGGTGGAGTATGAGAGAGGCTTTAGTGGTCTAGGGATTAGACACACCAATTAGAAGGCTCTAAACCGAAGGCTAGGGCAATTAGAAGCTCTAAACCAAAACGGCTCTAAACCGGAGGCTGTGGCTAGGGTTTAGATTTAGAGGATAGGAACTTGTGTGTCTAGGAGGGGAGCCCTGCCCCTCCTTTTATAGGTGGAGGGAGGCGCGCCTGGGGAGGGGAGTCCCTCCCCAACTCGGCCTCAAGGGGGGCCGGCGGTGGGAGGAGGAACTCCTCCCCCAAGTCGGCTTCAAACTTCCTTCTCCTCTTTCCCACTTCCCAAAATAGCCGTTTGACTTTCAAACTAGCCGTTTGACTTTTCAAACTAGGATTTGATTAAATCCTCTATTTGGTACATCAATGACACTTAGTACATGATGCAATCATACCAACTTGATATAACACATTCATGTACCCCTTCCCCCGGAGTGCCGGACATTCCGGAACCTTCTAAAATGTTCCTGATGAAAACACCGGAATCATTCCCCAACTCCGAAACGGGACTTTCCTTATATGAATCTTATTCTCCGGACTATTCCGAATCTCCTCGTGATATCCCGGATCCCATCCGTGACTCCGAACAACATTCGGTCTCCTTCTTATCATTCCATAACTACTCAAACAACGTCGAATCCTTAAGTGTGTCTCCCTGCGGTTCGTGAATTATGCGGACATGATCGAGACACTTCTCCGATCAATAACCAATAGAGGAATCTGGAAATTCATATGGCTCCCACATATTTCTACGATTACTTTGTGTGGCATCCCGCAAAACCACTACTAGAAAATCGCGTTAAATTTGTGCATTGCATTGTCATCATCATGCATTGTTTGCCAAAACTATTTTCGCAACACCCGTTTTGTTTTCTAAAACGCCCCCTCTTGATTCAAACATCAAAATCCGGTTCGCCGGAATATTTTGTTTTGCCCGATATCGGTTTGCAAAAGCTTCGTTTGAAATAAATAAAATTTATATTTATTTTTTTGTGGGGCAGTCGAACGAGCCGAGAAGACCCGAACGACCACCCCTGTTTTTAAAACGGTCCACCAGACCTGCCCTCTAAATCCTATACTCACCCAACCTAATCTACCCAACCCAGCCTCCACCTCACTCCCTCCAATCAGATCTCTCCACCTCACCCTCTCCTCTCCTCCTACCCAACCACAAAGTGCCACATCAGCCCCCCTCCCTCCACCTATGCTAAAACCACCCCACCTGCCCCACACACACTGCACCCACGCACGCAGCACCCCCTGCCTCTCCCTCTCAACCGCCCTAGTCAAACCCCACCCCTGGCCCGCTCCCGGCCCCACTCTGGCCCCACCACGCGCGCCCCATCCCCGCACCGCTCCTCTTCTCCCCGTTCTCTCTCCTCTCTGCTTGCAGCCACCGACGCCTCCGTCTCCCTCGGGCCCCGCTCCGGCCACCCACCGCCGCCGTCGCCTGCCCAGTCGCCGCCCCTCCGCCGGCAGCCGCGGCACCCCGCCGGGCCGCCTCCCCTCTCTCCCTCCGCGCTCGCCATCGCGGCACCCTCGCCGCGAGCTGCTCCCTCCGTCCCCGGCGCTCCTCCCTGGCTCGCCCCCGCCCGCAACCACCGCCTCCGACCTCCGCTCCGCGCGGCCGCCCTCTGCGCGACCTCGCCGCCGCTCCACCCTTCCCCTTCCCCCGGTCCGGCGCGGCGCCGCCCTCCGCAGCTCTCCTCTCCGCCCCGCGCGCGTGACCTTCCCCGGCCACAGCCCTGGCCGTCCTCGCCGCGGGCCCCCGCCGCCGGAGCTGCGCGTGGCCCCGCCGTCTCCGCCGCGCCCCACCAACCCGCGCCCTCCCGCCGGCGTTCGCCTCGCCCCCGCACCCTCCGGCGCGCCCCGCGCCGCCCCGTCGACCCCGCAGCCCCGCGCGCGAGCAGCGCCGCTCCCGCGCGCCTCCGGCCGCGAGCCAGCGCCCCTGTCATGACCGCAAGTGTCAACGTGGTTGTGCTCTTCGGTGGACATGCGACAAGATCGACAGACTGGAACCACAATCAGGACCATCAACAAGCTCATCTCAGAACTTCTCGGAACCTAGACGTCAAGACCCCCGAGTGCTCCTATACGGAATCGGAAGGCCGTTGCGCCGAAGACCGATCCCGTCCGTGCGACAAGATCTTCACGGATCCGGAGACCGAACCCGGTGGACGCCAAGTACTCCTCGGATGCGATGCTCGAGAGCCCGGACGATAAGAACATCGACGCAGAACGCCAAGTGCTTCACCCGAACGCCAAGACCGACCCGACACGCGGACCCGTCAAGTTCTTCTCGACGACGAGATCATCGACAGAGAACCCGAAGAAAACCTGTGCGACAAGTACTCCCTCGAGAACGTCAAGTACTTCACCCCGGACACCGAGGCCCCGATGCGACAAGTGCTGCACCCCGAACGCCATGACCGTCGACATGAACCGAAGACCCCGGATGCGCCAAGATCTACCCCCGCTAGTCCGAGACCGTTCCGTCGAACCCTGAACCCCGAGACCGACCCCGAACCCCGACCCCGGAACCCCCAAGATCGTCGAGAACCCTAAAGTGTGGACCTCTTATCCGATAACCCTATTTTATAATATAATAACAACTTGTTGCATAATTACATTGTCATACTCGCATGCATAATCATGTGGTTTAGGGGCCTTATGCCGAATCACCTAATAATTAAATATGGGGCCCCCAAATCTAGTCTCATATCGGCCTCATTTAAACTGGTGTAGCGAACCGGTATCTTATCCTACCTTGTTATAACAACAGTTAAATTGCGGGGTAGCTAAATCACATGAACCACCTAATATTTGTCGGGACCCCGGTTCCGCTTAATATGACCTAATTGCATCGCATCTTTGCCATGCCATGCATCATACATGCATCATGCCGATCTTTTGCCGTAGTATTAAATATTGCATCCGGTGTTTCTTCTAGTGTTTTGCTTCTTCGCGGATAAGGCCGTTGAGTTGATGTGAGCTTCGCCCTGATCTTCGGTTGAACCTTCGACAATGTTTTCAGGCGAGCATCTCCCCCTTTCTACCTATCTTACTTTTATAGTATTTACTTCCCTCCTGTTGATCTATTGCTATCTGTGTTGCGATGCTTTAGTTACCGTACCTGTGATATACCGTGCAGCCCTATATTGCCATGGCCACCTCCTATTACCTGTTGTTTGGTAGATAGCTGGACTTGCGCGTCGTAGTCGCTTGCTCAAGTGTTGTGGCGTGTCGTCAAGTACCACAGTTGTTGATATATTGCCGCATGTGATGTTGGAGATGATCTTGGCTTTAATTATTGTTTCACTTTAATTCCTGTTTAACAACTAAAATTGAATTAAGCAGAGGCATCGGTGGGTGATAGGTAAGATTTGGTTTCCGACCGCCCACTTGTGTCCCGTAGGACCCGAGTTCTTGACACCTGTTCCGAGATCGAGCGCGCTAACCACAGGTGGGGAGATATGGGCCCCCCATTGATTATTACCTGATTTCAAAGTATTGTACTGGGGGCCACAAGTAGTTTGGGGCTTTATTACTATCCTGTACTTATGCCATGCTTTACCGCTTTATTTACGATTGTGCGAGGTACTGCACACTATACTGTTTTGGAAGCGGAATGTTTTCGCGGTATCGACAGTCCCCGTTTGGGGGCATACTGTCGTTTACAACCATTGACGCAAACCCTGAGTCCGTCTCGGAGACCGGCCGACTTCGTTGCGGGTGTACTTAGTGGGGTGGCCCCCCGTGCTTCCTTTGGGTCTGGGAACGTCGTGACTTAGGCCCCGCCGACATACCGATGGGTGTATGTTAACTGATCTGGCAAAAAGGGTCGAAGTGCTTGTGGATACTTTGGTGCACCCCTGCAGGGTTTAATCTTTTCGAGAAGCCGTGTCCGCAGTTATGGACGACTTGGAGCACAGTGCTTGATCATAGACAACTATAACTAAAGTTTACTGTTATAAATTGACTTGTATCCGATTTGACTAGTAATCAGCTTCACTACAACGGAATGGCTAAGTAAAAGTACCAACAACTGCTGGGTTTTGGGTTTATCTCATGCTAAATGTATCTGACTAGTAAGTGATGCCACTATAACGGAATGATTAACTAAAAGTGCCCACTGCTTACTTTATCAGGATGTATATCTAAACCTGACTAGTAATTGCGGCAACTATAACTGAATAAGTAAAACTGCCAATTGTGTGAGTTCCTCGGTTGACTTCCTTGTTTGGTCTCGAGGGGGAAACGCCAGGATGGGTTTGTTTGATGCTAGTATCAGGTTGGATCCGAATAGGTCTTTCTTACCCCTCTCTGGTAGCCGCCAGTTGTATCGAGTCTCTATAGGTTGTTTAGTGCATGCTGCCGCTGCCGCTCAGTCCACCATACCTATGTAGGCGAGGACCGCCGAATTCTAGCCTCGCCGTGTACTGGCCTCAGTACTGACGCTCCTCTTTTTCCTTTGCCCTTTGTCGGCACCCCTTTTGTTTAAGCAGGTTTTGAGATCGACGTCGTTAGCAGGGTTACCCTTCTGGCTTGGCCTGGGCAGGGTTATGGACGCCATTGGTTATTCTTCAGGGCTCTTAGCCCCATTTGCATCTTGTCCGTAGTCGGACGCTCTATCATTTTCAAGGTGTTTTGGATCTTTGTATATTATATTTGTATTCTTGGCTCTTTGAGTCGCTGTTGTATATATCTGTTCTGTGGGTCCCATCGAGGACTGTTGTGTAATGTTATTACTTTGCTTTCCACCCGCACGAAAGTGCCTGGTGGGCACCTTCGAATCGTTTCTATGCGGGTTTGGCGAGTTTTGCTGAAACTTGCATAGGGCCGATTCTGAGGGTGTTACAGAGTGGTATCAGAGCTCAGCAGTTGCGATACCCCACAAGTCCAGCCTGTAGGATAACCTAGCTAACGGCCGAAGTAGAGTGTTAAACTATTTTTGAAAAACGGTTGGATAGTTCTAATTAGGTCTGATTTTACTCCTTACCCCTCTGCTGTTCTCCTCTTACCTCGACGTGTTTTGAATCTGCTCTCTTATCTTTTCTTCGAGTCCAGGATTTCTCGTGGTTGGGTTCCGTCGTACCTTCAGGGTTTCGCTTCCTCCTTTGATAACGGTGTTCTACCGTCCGGTGTTCAAGCTGCCTGATGAATCCGTCTTTGGTGTTACCATTCTTTGTTCCTGTTTGTTCTTTCCGGTGTTTCCGACGCGACGACATCATCTACGCCAGATCCGATGCAGAGTCTGCATCACTCCTTTGTTTCCGAACCTCGCTTGTCGAGATCTTCAGTCTGAATCCTGAGGGTTGGTTGCATAATCTGTCTATTCGTGTACATAGTAATGCTTTGAGTGCGGGATGGAGTCGCGACCATACCACTACTCTTATCATTTGCTTTGTATATTGAATGGCGGATCGATGCAATTTTACTCCTTCCATGGAAGTTAGAGGTGGCCTTACCTTTAACTTCGTCCGTTGTTTTCCAGAGTGTTCTCTTGATGACCGGGATCAACTACCTCTTGTTAGTGGTGTCGCGAAGATCTACACGAAGCGAGAAGACGCAGATCGCCGACCTTCCTTCCGGTACCATGAGGCGGATCTCGAGGGCGAGATCCATTGTTAGTGGTGTCGAATTGTGGCATCCCGCAAAACCACTACTAGAAAATCGCGTTAAATTTGTGCATTGCATTGTCATCATCATGCATTGTTTGCCAAAACTATTTTCGCAACACCCGTTTTGTTTTCTAAAACGCCCCCTCTTGATTCAAACATCAAAATCCGGTTCGCCGGAATATTTTGTTTTGCCCGATATCGGTTTGCAAAAGCTTCGTTTGAAATAAATAAAATTTATATTTATTTTTTTGTGGGGCAGTCGAACGGGCCAAGAAGACCCGAACGACCACCCCTGTTTTTAAAACGGTCCACCAGACCTGCCCTCTAAATCCTATACTCACCCAACCTAATCTACCCAACCCAGCCTCCACCTCACTCCCTCCAATCAGATCTCTCCACCTCACCCTCTCCTCTCCTCCTACCCAACCACAAAGTGCCACATCAGCCCCCCTCCCTCCACCTATGCTAAAACCACCCCACCTGCCCCACACACACTGCACCCACGCACGCAGCACCCCCTGCCTCTCCCTCTCAACCGCCCTAGTCAAACCCCACCCCTGGCCCGCTCCCGGCCCCACTCTGGCCCCACCACGCGCGCCCCATCCCCGCACCGCTCCTCTTCTCCCCGTTCTCTCTCCTCTCTGCTTGCAGCCACCGACGCCTCCGTCTCCCTCGGGCCCCGCTCCGGCCACCCACCGCCGCCGTCGCCTGCCCAGTCGCCGCCCCTCCGCCGGCAGCCGCGGCACCCCGCCGGTCCGCCTCCCCTCTCTCCCTCCGCGCTCGCCATCGCGGCACCCTCGCCGCGAGCTGCTCCCTCCGTCCCCGGCGCTCCTCCCTGGCTCGCCCCCGCCCGCAACCACCGCCTCCGACCTCCGCTCCGCGCGGCCGCCCTCTGCGCGACCTCGCCGCCGCTCCACCCTTCCCCTTCCCCCGGTCCGGCGCGGTGCCGCCCTCCGCAGCTCTCCTCTCCGCCCCGCGCGCGCGACCTTCCCCGGCCACAGCCCTGGCCGTCCTCGCCGCGGGCCCCCGCCGCCGGAGCTGCGCGCGGCCCCGCCGTCTCCGCCGCGTCCCCACCAACCCGCGCCCTCCCGCCGGCGTTCGCCTCGCCCCCGCACCCTCCGGCGCGCCCCGCGCCGCCCCGTCGACCCCGCAGCCCCGCGCGCCCCCAGCGCCTCCGGCCGCGAGCCAGCGCCCCTGGGCCATCCCCGAGCGTCCTGCACCGCTGCCGGCCGTCCCCTGTGTCGCGCACCCCTGCAACCTGCTGACCGTGTCATGACCGCAAGTGTCAACGTGGTTGTGCTCTTCGGTGGACATGCGACAAGATCGACAGACTGGAACCACAATCAGGACCATCGACAAGCTCATCTCAGAACTTCTCGGAACCTAGACGTCAAGACCCCCGAGTGCTCCTATACGGAATCCGAAGGCCGTTGCGCCGAAGACCGATCCCGTCCGTGCGACAAGATCTTCACGGATCCGGAGACCGAACCCGGTGGACGCCAAGTACTCCTCGGATGCGATGCTCGAGAGCCCGGACGATAAGAACATCGACGCAGAACGCCAAGTGCTTCACCCGAACGCCAAGACCGACCCGACACGCGGACCCGTCAAGTTCTTCTCGATGACGAGATCATCGACAGAGAACCCGAAGAAAACCTGTGCGACAAGTACTCCCTCGAGAACGTCAAGTACTTCACCCCGGACACCGAGGCCCCGATGCGACAAGTGCTGCACCCCGAACGCCATGACCGTCGACATGAACCGAAGACCCCGGATGCGCCAAGATCTACCCCCGCTAGTCCGAGACCGTTCCGTCGAACCCTGAACCCCGAGACCGACCCCGAACCCCGACCCCGGAACCCCCAAGATCGTCGAGAACCCTAAAGTGTGGACCTCTTATCCGAGAACCCTATTTTATAATATAATAACAACTTGTTGCATAATTACATTGTCATACTCGCATGCATAATCATGTGGTTTGGGGGCCTTATGCCGAATCACCTAATAATTAAATATGGGGCCCCCAAATCTAGTCTCATATCGGCCTCATTTAAACTGGTGTAGCGAACCGGTATCTTATCCTACCTTGTTATAACAACAGTTAAATTGCGGGGTAGCTAAATCACATGAACCACCTAATATTTGTCGGGACCCCGGTTCCGCTTAATATGACCTAATTGCATCGCATCTTTGCCATGCCATGCATCATACATGCATCATGCCGATCTTTTGCCGTAGTATTAAATATTGCATCTGGTGTTTCTTCTAGTGTTTTGCTTCTTCGCGTATAAGGCCGTTGAGTTGATGTGAGCTTCGCCCCGATCTTCGGTTGAACCTTCGACAATGTTTTAAGGCGAGCATCTCCCCCTTTCTACCTATCTTACTTTTATAGTATTTACTTCCCTCCTGTTGATCTATTGCTATCTGTGTTGCGATGCTTTAGTTACCGTACCTGTGATATACCGTGCAGCCCTATATTGCCATGGCCACGTCCTATTACCTGTTGTTTGGTAGATAGCTGGACTTGCGCGTCGTAGTCGCTTGCTCAAGTGTTGTGGCGTGTCGTCAAGTACCACAGTTGTTGATATATTGCCGCATGTGATGTTGGAGATGATCTTGGCTTTAATTATTGTTTCACTTTAATTCCTGTTTAACAACTAAAATTGAATTAAGCAGAGGCATCGGTGGGTGATAGGTAAGATTTGGTTTCCGACCGCCCACTTGTGTCCCGTAGGACCCGAGTTCTTGACACCTGTTCCGAGATTGAGCGCGCTAACCACAGGTGGGGAGATATGGGCCCCCCATTGATTATTACCTGATTTCAAAGTATTGTACTGGGGGCACAAGTAGTTTGGGGCTTTATTACTATCCTGTACTTATGCCATGCTTTACCGCTTTATTTACGATTGTGCGAGGTACTGCACACTGTACTGTTTTGGAAGCGGAATGTTTTCGCGGTATCGACAGTCCCCGTTTGGGGGCATACTGTCGTTTACATCCATTGACGCAAACCCTGAGTCCGTCTCGGAGACCGGCCGACTTCGTTGCGGGTGTACTTAGTGGGGTGCCCCCCCGTGCTTGCTTTGGGTCTGGGAACGTCGTGACTTAGGCCCCGCCGACATACCGATGGGTGTATGTTAACTGATCTGGCAAAAAGGGTCGAAGTGCTTGTGGATACTTTGGTGCACCCCTGCAGGGTTTAATCTTTTCGAGAAGCCGTGTCCGCGGTTATGGACGACTTGGAGCACAGTGCTTGATCATAGACAACTATAACTAAAGTTTACTGTTATAAATTGACTTGTATCCGATTTGACTAGTAATCAGCTTCACTACAACGGAATGGCTAAGTAAAAGTACCAACAACTGCTGGGTTTTGGGTTTATCTCATGCTAAATGTATCTGACTAGTAAGTGATGCCACTATAACGGAATGATTAACTAAAAGTGCTCACTGCTTACTTTATCAGGATGTATATCTAAACCTGACTAGTAATTGCGGCAACTATAACTGAATAAGTAAAACTGCCAACTGTGTGAGTTCCTCGGTTGACTTCCTCGTTTGGTCTCGAGGGGGAAACGCCAGGATGGGTTTGTTTGATGCTAGTATCAGGTTGGATCCGAATAGGTCTTTCTTACCCCTCTCTGGTAGCCGCCAGTTGTATCGAGTCTCTATAGGTTGTTTAGTGCATGCTGCCGCTGCCGCTCAGTCCACCATACCTATGTAGGCGAGGACCGCCGAATTCTAGCCTCGCCGTGTACTGGCCTCAGTACTGACGCTCCTCTTTTTCCTTTGCCCTTTGTCGGCACCCCTTTTGTTTAAGCAGGTTTTGAGATCAACGTCGTTAGCAGGGTTACCCTTCTGGCTTGGCCTGGGCAGGGTTATGGACGCCATTGGTTATTCTTCAGGGCTCTTAGCCCCATTTGCATCTTGTCCGTAGTCGGACGCTCTATCATTTTCAAGGTGTTTTGGATCTTTGTATATTATATTTGTATTCTTGGCTCTTTGAGTCGCTGTTGTATATATCTGTTCTGTGGGTCCCATCGAGGACTGTTGTGTAATGTTATTACTTTGCTTTCCACCCGCACGAAAGTGCCTGGTGGGCACCTTCGAATCGTTTCTATGCGGGTTTGGCGAGTTTTGCTGAAACTTGCATAGGGCCGATTCTGAGGGTGTTACACTTTGCGATCGAATGAACCACTGACATACGATACCAATTTCCCTTTGTCTCACGATAGTTTACTTATCCGAGGTTATGATCGTCGGTATCTCTGCATACCTAGTTCAACCTCGTTACTGATAAGTACTCTTTTCTCGTTCTCGTGATATGTGATCCCTTGTGAGCCAGTCACATGCTTGCAAGCTAATTGGATGACATTTCACCGAGAGGGCCCAGAGTATATCTATCCGTCATATGGATGGACAAATCCCACTCTTGATCCATGTGTTTCAACCAATACTTTCTGAACACTCAATGCCACCTTTATAGCCACCCTGTTACGGTGTGGTGTTTGATGAAATCAAAGCATCCATCCGGAAAAGGTGATATGCATGATCTCATGGTCGAAGGAATTAGGTTACTATGTATCAGAAAGCTTATAGCAAATGAACTATATTAAATGACTTGATCTTTATGCTACGCTTTAACTATAGGAGTATGTCCATCACATCATTCTCCTAATGATATGATCTTGTTGTTAATAACATCTCTATGTTCATGATCAGGAAACCATGATCATATATTAACCAACAAGCTAGTTTAACAAGAGGCTTTACTAGGGACTCTTTTATGTTTACAAATCACACAAGTATTAATGTTTCCGGTTAATACAATTATAGCATGGTATGTAAACATTTATCATAAGTATGAAGATATGATAATAACCTACTTTATTATTGCCTCTTGGGCATATCTCCAACAGTCTCCCACTTGCACTAGAGTCAATAATCTAGTTTCAAACCTTTGTGTATTCAACACCTATGGCTTTCCGGTGTTGTATGTACACGATTGCTAGTGGTCAACTGATCTCCGGATCTGACACTTCCAGGTCCGTGTGTAATTGCGTGTCTTTGCCTCTCTACGCATCACTCATTCTCTAATGAGATGGCTTCGTACAAATTTGGTCCTTTGGTGTGACCTTTAGTTCTTTGGGGTTAAAAACATGTTGATAATATTGTCGTACAATATATCTTCATAGTATTATCCCACTGTGAACTACACCTAGTTTGATAACAAACTACTTGACACAAATGCCCTCTTTTGCTGCTAAAATAGCAGTCATATACTTAGCCTTTTGTTGTAGTATCTGTCACAATGTCTTAACTTTGGAACTCATCCAAATCCATTATGGAACTCACTTTCCATTATATTGTGCCACCCTTGGTTTATATTGAGATAAACTTAATTTGTACTTTTTGACAAAACTAGTATCAATGTAGTACTTTTACAATGAACTAACCATCTATTTGTCACTTCTACAAATAATATACTCTTAGTTCTTCCAAAAGATCATAAGAATATCCTTACTATTGTCCAATGATCATCTTATGAATTATTCTGGTATATGCTCATAACATTTAGAGCATAGGACATATCTGGATTTTTGTACATATCACAGTATGATTGATATAAATACTCTTTTTGATTTCATATATCAAGTATCAATCTATACTTGAATCTTTTGTTTCACTTTACCAAATGTCAATACACTTGAATATATCATCAACATTGAACTCATTCAATCCTTTCTGTGCGACAAGAACCTCTCTTGTAGTTTCTATATTGAACTCATTCAATATCTTGTCTATGTACTTCTGGCACAACCATATTAGCGTCTATTGATGCCAAATACTTGGGTTTTGCCTAAGTCTTTCATCGGGATGAAATTATTAATATGTGTTAATAAAAGATACATTATTTCCAATCAACAATATGTCTTCCACATAATGTATTAGAAACATGTCTTAGCGCTCCCACTTAATTTCTTGCAAATGCAAGCATCTTCATCGTCTCTAATGAACTTTTAAACTCCTTTAACAGTTTCATCACAGTGAAGATTCCAACTCCGCGATGCTCACTTTAACCATTGAAGTTTGCATATGCTTTTAGCATCCTTTGAATTAACAAAACCCTATGGACCGTGTTATGCACATGTCCTAGGTAACCCTTCTATTAGAAGAACTTGTTTTTGTTTATCCAACACATAACAAAATTATATGTCGTGGTTGCTACATTAATCCGTCTAGACTAAATATCGCTAAGAAAGATCAAATCTTTTCATAGTCAATCCTTGAACATTGTTGTGAACTCTTTCCCAACATGTCGACCATTTCATAGATGAAACATCCATGTCTATTTCTTTATAGATCCAGACACAATTGTAAGGTCTTACACCTTTCTCGAGGGTCCTTCAAGTTCAAAACTTGATTTCTCGTGTATGGAACTATCACGGATTTTATGGCTTCAAGCCATTTGACGGAGTCAGGGCTCATCATCACTTCTTTGCACGTAGTCGGATCATTATTGTCAAATAATGATTTAACTCTCAAATCTTGGTATTTGATTGTTCATCCGACCTACTTGTTTCAATAGGAACTTAGATCTCCGTGACCACAACCTTTGAAGTACGCGAGCCATGAGCATTGTTTGCTAACTCCGGAACACTTTTCGGTGCTGCGCAACTTTGCACATATAGCTAAGGTTCTTTTAACCTTATCAAAGTTCTATTGTCCTCCCACTTAACTTTTCACGAAAAATTCCTTCTCAAAGAAACTTGACGTTCTAAGCAACAAACACTTTTGTCTCCGGTGTTTATGGAGGAATACTTAACAGTTATACAAAGACAGGTTCATCCGACTTTGGTTGCACACATCTTTCTTATGCATAGCATACCAATGTTTTAAGAAAGGACTACTTGGGTTTTATCCCAAACCATAACCTTATATGGTGTCATTTCAACGGATTATGATGAAGCTCTTTTCAGTGGAAAAACGGTAATCTCTAAAGTTTTTAATCTTTAAAATATAATGGCAGTTTTATGAATTATACCTTTGATCTTACCATGTCAAACAAGGTTTAATTACATACCTCGAACGCTCCATACCCTTATGGTGTTTCGGGAAATGCAAATCCACGGAACGATTCCTTAAATCTTAGGTATTATGCTAAACTCTGTAACTCAAATATCTTCCTTTATGATCTTTATCATAAACTGTTTATATTCTTGTTACAATGATTTTGCACTTCATCTTGAAAGTCTTTGAACTTTTCAAATGTTTCATACTTTATCCTTATTAAGTAAATATTCATATATTCACTCAAATTCTCGGAGAAAGCATATGAAGTTGAAATCCATCGCTTTTGACTACACATGATGGACTTTGTACAACAATATGTACAATTTCCAATAAGCTAGTCATTCGTTCCCTTTTGGCCTATGAACGAAGTTTTAATTATCTCTAGGAAAGTTTCACAAGCGTCATTTGATCAAAATCAAATAGACTCCAAAATTCCATCCATATGGAGTTTCTTCATGTTTTCTTTCCAATATAATTTAAACTGCGATGTCACTTCCTAACTGATCTTTCAATCAATTTGTCTTTCGACATTTTTAGCACTAGTTTTATGGATGTGATTTCTCCAACGAGATTTGTGAATCATCCATCTTTTATGGATTACGACAATTATTTGAACAACCCTTTTGTTCTCATAATACCTGATAAAACAAATCTTGAAGGCAAGCTTTGATGTTTTAACGAGCAACACAATAACCCTTTATTTGTTCTCGATGAACATCATCACATATTCTTTTGCTAGTTACTTAGGCCATTGTAGTTCATGAATTCTGTTGTTTCGTATGACGATTCACACCAACAAATTCAGTATCAAATACTTAAGAACCACATTGTTTAATAAGCAAAGAATATAGCCATAACATGTATATCATCTATATACTTAAACTGAACAATTCTAGTCTTTTCTTTTCTTCCATATATTTATGATATTCTATTTCAGTATTTCCTTTTCTGTTTGAAAGAATCTATCAACATCAATAGTGGAGTCATACATATGACACATAATCCAAAGCATGTATAATTAAATACCAATGTCTTTGGACTTGCACTTTGAAGTAGATCACAATCATCAAATGTTTGGTGTTCTTCCAAATTCCTTTCTTTAGTAATCTCTTGGTGTAGTAAATATTTTACCTACATCAAATATTCACCCTCATCATGGAATTATCCATGATCAAGCTACTTTTAGTTTATAACGGTGAATCATGAGTATAATGTTGCTCTCCAAATCCTTTTGGACGATTAAGACAACTAGTGTCTCCAACCTTTTGCAAATTCTCATCAAACATGAGAACATGTCTTTTGCCATATTATACTCTATCATGTTGCAACCAAAACTTCGTTTCAGATATCACAATATCTTCCACACATCATGGTTTCTGAAACAACTCTTTTAGATCCTAGATAACCTTGATATTAAGAGAATCCTTTGAATATCAAGAATCATGGAGACAAACATGATACTTATATACTAACACTTGGAATTGTTACTCTTGATTTAATACTAATTATTAAACTTCATGGAGTAACCGGAACTTACTGAAAGTTTGCAATAGGACTTTTAAACTTTAGATTAACACTTCAAAACAATTCGATACCAGTTCGTAAAGTAACTAACCAGAATTCTATAGTTCTATCATCTCAATTATAACTAAGCGCAAGGTGGTAAACGGATGCCAATGACTACAACAACTATGCAAATTCACTTTGATTTAGTTTATGATAAATTGAGTTCTAATTAATAATTAAATTAATCTAGGTGAACTCCCACTCAAAACAATATCCCTCACATTGTTTTAGTGATCACACGAACCAAATCCATCATATCAAAACCGATCATCACGAGAGTTGATATAGCTTCAATGGCGAACAATCAACATGTTCATCATATCTACTATATGACTCATGCTTTATCTTTCGGTGATCCGTGTTCCTGAGACCATGTTTGTACATGCTAGGCTCGTCAAGATCAAACCTTAGCTTCCGCATGAGCAAATCTGGCTTGCCCACGTTGTATACACTTGCGGAATCTAACACACCCGATCATTACGTGGTGCTTCGAAACAACAAGCTTTAGCAACGGTGCATACTAAGGGTGAACACTTAAGAACTTGAAATTGTGTGCTTGAGGGATCATCTTATAATGCTACCGTCGTCTACTAAGCAATACAAGATGCATAAAGGATTAACATCACATGCAATTCATAATATGTGATATGATATGGCCTTTCTTCTTTGTGCTTCCGATCTCCATCTTCAAGCACGAACATGATCTCCATCATTACCGGCATTGCATCAAGGTCAATGACGCTGCTCCATGGTTGTCGTCCACCGGCTTCAACTATTACAACTACTTTGAATAGACACGCGGGTCTTAACAGAAATTAAAGACAACCATATGGCTCCTGTCAGTTGCCTACTTACAATAAGGAACATTGCATACATCATATATAATCACAATCATGGCCATATCATATCACAGCACACCCCTGCAAAACAAAGTTAGACGCCTCTAATTTTCTTTGCATGTTTTACGTGGTTTAGGGCTGTTAATAAGTGCCGTTCTAACTTACGAACATGAACCACAACATTGATACTAGTATTGTTAATCACCCGTTGTAAATTGGATCTTAACTATGCTAGGAGAAACAGGCACCCGCAAAGCCACTTATGCAATACAAGTTGCATGTCGAGCGTGGAGCAAGTCTCATGAACGATGTCATGTAAGGTTAGACCGGGCCGCTTCATCCCAACATACCGCAAGATGCAAAGTACACAAGAAGCAATCGACAATAAAAGCATCAACGCCCACAATGACCATTGTGTTCTACTCGTGCAACAGATCTACATATAGACACGGCTCTGATACCACTGTAGGGGTTCGTAGCATGGAAAACAAAAAAATTCTATCGCATACAAACAAACAAGCCAAGATCTATCTACTAGATTGTAGCAACGAGTCGATGGAATAACTTACCCTCGAAGATTCCAAAGCGGTTAACGAGAGCAGATTCTCGTGGGTGATGTAGTCGTACTCTTTCCGATCTCAGGATCGCGTAGACGATCCTTCCGGCGCCACGTTCCGGCAGCGCTCCCGCAGTCGGTCACACGTTCGGTACTCGACGAAGACCTTCCTCTCCCTTGTTCCAGCAGGCAGCGGAGGTTGTAGCACTCTCCTCGCGATTCCGGCAGCACAACGGCGTGGTGCCGGAAGTAGAGGGGAGATCTCGCAGGGTTTCGCCTTAAGCCGGAGCGAGTATGGTGGAGTATGAGAGAGGCTTTAGTGGTCTAGGGATTAGACACACCAATTAGAAGGCTCTAAACTGAAGGCTAGGGCAATTAGAAGCTCTAAACCAAAACGGCTCTAAACCGGAGGCTGTGGCTAGGGTTTAGATTTAGAGGATAGGAACTTGTGTGTCTAGGAGGGGAGCCCTGCCCCTCCTTTTATAGGTGGAGGGAGGCGCGCCTGGGGAGGGGAGTCCCTCCCCAACTCGGCCTCAAGGGGGGCCGGCGGTGGGAGGAGGAACTCCTCCCCCAAGTCGGCTTCAAACTTCCTTCTCCTCTTTCCCACTTCCCAAAATAGCCGTTTGACTTTCAAACTAGCCGTTTGACTTTTCAAACTAGGATTTGATTAAATCCTCTATTTGGTACGGCAATGACACTTAGTACATGATGCAATCATACCAACTTGATATAACACATTCATGTACCCCTTCCCCCCGGAGTGCCGGACATTCCGGAACCTTCTAGAATGTTCCCGATGAAAACACCGGAATCATTCCCCAACTCCGAAACGAGACTTTCCTTATATGAATCTTATTCTCCGGACTATTCCGGATCTCCTCGTGATATCCCGGATCCCATCCGTGACTCCGAACAACATTCGGTCTCCTTCTTATCATTCCATAACTACTCAAACAATGTCGAATCCTTAAGTGTGTCTCCCTGCGGTTCGTGAATTATGCGGACATGATCGAGACACTTCTCCGATCAATAACCAATAGAGGAATCTGGAAATTCATATGGCTCCCACATATTTCTACGATTACTTTGCGATCGGATGAACCACTGACATACGATACCAATTTCCCTTTGTCTCACGATAGTTTACTTATCCGAGGTTATGATCGTCGGTATCTCTGCATACCTAGTTCAACCTCGTTACTGATAAGTACTCTTTTCTCGTTCCCGTGATATGTGATCCCTTGTGAGCCAATCACATGATTGCAAGCTAATTGGATGACATTTCACCGAGAGGGCCCAGAGTATATCTATCCGTCATATGGATGGACAAATCCCACTCTTGATCCATGTGTTTCAACCAATACTTTCTGAACACTCAATGCCACCTTTATAGCCACCCTGTTACGGTGTGGTGTTTGATGACATCAAAGCATCCATCCGAAAAAGGTGATATGCATGATCTCATGGTCGAAGGAATTAGGTTACTATGTATCAGAAAGCTTATAGCAAATGAACTATATTAAATGACTTGATCTTTATGCTACGCTTTAACTATAGGAGTATGTCCATCACATCATTCTCCTAATGATATGACCCTGTTGTTAATAACATCTCTATGTTCATGATCAGGAAACCATGATCATATATTAACCAACAAGCTAGTTTAACAAGAGGCTTTACTAGGGACTCTTTTATGTTTACAAATCACACAAGTATTAATGTTTCCGGTTAATACAATTATAGCATGGTATGTAAACATTTATCATAAGTATGAAGATATGATAATAACCTACTTTATTATTGCCTCTTGGGCATATCTCCAACAGAGCGACGACGGATAGAACCTCCAGGACCCAGGAATCCACGCTGGGGGAACACCGGAGCAGGACACGCGTCTCCACACTGAAAACCTGGCTAGGGTTAGGGTCGTGGGCGAGCTAGAGAGAGGAGAGAAGGCGAATCACCTTGGTAGGATGGTAGAGCAGAGGCATGTGAGCAATTTGGTAATGCGGCGCCATTGGAGAAGGCCGGAGGTGGCCAAGGCGGCGAGGCAAAGACTTCTGGTTGACCTCCTCGCTATCCTGGATTGAAGACCTTGCCTCTGCTTCACTTCTTTGGCATTGCGCCTGAGAGTCTAACCCCAACCGAGCCAAATCAGGCGTTGACCTAGTTTCCACCTTCACCTTGCTAGACATGCTGGGCTAGGAAACGCCGAGAGAGGGAGAAATAGGATCGCCATCACCGCCTCCAGATTTAGTGTCGGGGCTAGGGTTAGGACACAATACATAAATAGAATTGCCCCTACGAGACCTGCAGGGGGCTTAGACTAGGAACACTGGTACTAGTGTAACAGAATATCCTGACATACGTGACCCAACCTTCTGCACAATGGGAAAGTCACAAAATATTTGGTTTGGCCTCCACTTACTCAAAATCCCCCTCACGGCCACATGCGGGTAGAATTAGCGAGTCGAGATATGCTGGTTGTTTCAATAGGGCCTCCAAGATGTGCAATTAGGATGGTCCTAGGTGAAAACAACGGGGACTTGACGCTGGAAACAAGGCACACGGGGATTCCAAGCCTGGGCTAGGCTAGGATATGGGCCTCAAATTTTGGGGCCCTGTGCTGGGTCTGTTTAAAAAAATGATTGGTTGTATGGGGGGAAGAAACCTACAGTATTGGCTCTGATAGAGGTAATTGTGTGTACAACACGGTTTGCGAGTATCATCGCTATCTAATGTAGTAATGTTGCACGGCTGAGAGCAGCGTTTAATGCGGACAAAGCTGCCCGGGATAATGGTAAAACAATGTACTCCCTTTGTTTAAAAATATAAGATATTTTAGTTTGGTGAAGTAAATGTATCTAAACGCATTTTAGTGTGTAGATTCACTCTAAATCTTTACGAATCTATACACTAAAATATTTATATATATATATATATATATATATTTGTTTTATAAAGCTAAAACGTCTTATATTTCTAAACGGCATGAGTTGTGGATTTTTTAGTTTGACCACTAAATAGCATGAGATGAGGAACTATAGATATTTGTAGGGAGTGCCTAGATCTCAGACGCCTGAGAACTTCTTAGGTCTAAGTCGCTGACGTCATCCTAATATTTGTGCTAATTCTCAGTTGCAATCCAGTTACAACTCATAAGATTTGTACTAATTCTCAGTTACAACCTAGTTGCAACTCATTAAATTCTCAGTTACACCCTAGTTGCAACTCATGTGGAATTTTCACTTTGCACGAATCACGAGGTAAATCGAACGGTGAAAGAGGTGACTGATACCTAAGAAGTTCCGAGGCGTCTGAGAACTAGCAAAACCTATATTTGTAAACATTGCCTGGGGCAATAAAATGAAGCAACCCCAGAAACCATTCCTAAGGCTACTAGCTTTGAGCGCGTATGGTTCATCGGCATGTCGCTTTCATCGGGGCTACACATAGTTAAGTCAGTGCTTCGTTGTCGGTGGAATTGGGCGTGTGTGGTTGAGGTCGTGTGTTCGTGGCGACGTGTGTGCCTGTCGGCGCGACGCGTTTGCGTGCTGTAAGGTCGGTTCCTTTCTGCCTTTTCACGAGTGTATCTCCATGGAGAGCGGCGGCCGGCGCGTACATCGCCATTCCTCCGCACCACGAGCTAACTCCCCCTGCAGCAGCCCATGCCTTCCCCTTTTGGATTTCTGCCACGGGAGCTTGATGGTGCCATGGTGGCGTTATAGGTGTGTCTATACCGCCTTCTCCTCATCTCTCTGGCCATGTTCATAGATCCTCCGGCCACCCCGCATCAGTTGGCCGTCGGTCTGCCTTGGATGTGTCCCTCTCTCTCTCGATCTATTTCTCCAGGAAGCGATTAGGGTGGATTCTGGACGCTGGTCCAACACCTCGCCCGCTCTACGGTCTTGGTCATCTGCCACCTATCGGACGAAGATTATGTCGGCTTCATGCTTTCTCTCAGGTTTGTGTTGCGCCCTCTGGTTTCACACACAACTCTTGTTTCTTCTGTTCATATGAAAAATATGGAGTAAATGGCATTAGGAGTCACACAACTTGACGTGCATGTGCACTTAAGTCACATAACTTGTAAACTAAACTAACAAGTCATACAACTTGTAAACCCGTGCACCCGTGGTCACGAAACCGGTCAATTTGGTGGTTTTTGACCAAAACCATCTTAGGCAGACTAAATTTTTACAATAACCCCCTCGTACTTCTATATAATAAATTTTGAAATCCGTACCTTTTCATTTCAAATAAATCTAATATTTATCGTGAGCATGAGAGAGGATTTGTAGCTCTGGAGCTCTAGTAAGCTTGGTATTTGAAAATTTTGAAATCCATACTTTTTCAGTTTAGAAAAATCTAATATTTATTTTGGGAATGCATAAGTGCGCGCTGAATGACCATTGCAAGTTTAGGTGAAAATTTCGTTTTTCTTTGGGCTACAGAAAAAATCCCGTATAAAAAAGCACGTGTGAGAGATTTGTCCTTTTTGTATTTTGCAAAATAAAACATATTTCTTTATGAAATATTTTGCGTACCTTAGAAATGCATATATATTTGTGCATCATTTTTTTTCAGAATTTTTGGAGTCTTATAAATACTCCTAACTTTTTTTTTTTAAAGAACTACAATGAGTCCGGAAGCCACGTGAGCATCCTATATACACTTGGCAACATGAAAATATAAGATAAGGGTTTTTTTATAAAAAAAATAGTCTGTCTATGACCGGTTTTGGTCAAAAACCACCCAGTTGATCGGTTTTGTGACCACAGGTGCACGGGTTTACAAGTTGTATGACTTATTAGTTTAGTTTACAAGTTGTGTGACTTAAGTGCACGTACAGAACAAGTTGTATGACTCTCAGTGCCATTTACTCGAAAAATATGCTAGCTTAGAAGAATATATTGCCTCACTTCGTTGGTCTTTTGGAAAATTGCTTTGTTTCTGCAAGCCAAATAGGTCACTGCTATGTGCTATGACGCTGGTACTATCGTCCAAGTGGTTCAGTTCATTTTAAAATTATATGTTCATGAGGAAATCAAGATAAATGATCTCTTGAGCAGTGAGTCATAGAATATTTTCCCACGTGTCAATACCTTATCTTGTTGCCCTATGCAGGCACGACAAACAAAAGAACTGTCAATTTTCCAAAATCACTAGGCTTATGTTATATAAGTCTGAACAATTCTGATTGTTGGTGTTTACATCAATGTGCAAATGCCTAATCAATGTAAATACACCATATTGATAATACTTTGGTTTCTGTCGGGTTCTGTATAAGAAAACCATGGCACACATATCGTATTTAGAACTAGGTTTATCTAAAGTATGGCCTCCCTCTCCATAAGTTTCTATTGTTAGTTCTCTAAACTGATATGTTGTATATCCTTCATTATTTCAGTTTCTGGTGCATTTAGGCCTCAGAAGTACTTTGTACTTTGTGCTGCAATTTCTCTTTACAGCTTGTTTTGAATTTTCTAAAACCGATTTTCCTTTTGACATCCGTACACTAGGAATGTGATGGAAGAGACAGAGGTGGTGCTACGGCAGACCACTCTGCTGAAGGACCTGCAGGAGATTTCATAAGCAGTACATTAAGAACTTCTACCTTGGTGAGTGCCTAGTGTCCCATGTATGTGGAAAAGTGTGTCAAGGTGTTTTAAGGAGAACACAGTGTCAACATATGCAGCAGGCATTTGAGGATGAATATGAGAGTTGTGATACTGAACAAATCACACCGATGTACCTTTTTATTCAGCTAGACATTTAGTTAAGGATGCGAGTTTATGGAACTAATCACAGTACTGAGCTCAGCACGAGTACATGAGGAGTTTTCTTGCCAGTCCTGAGTAGTGCATTATTTCATTTTTCATTTTTTTTTGTTTCTTGTGTAGTAGCCAGTGATACATGCATTGCTAAAAAAACTTATACTTTTGTTGTTGTAAGGTTACCTCTCCACACAATAGATTTTGTCTCCAAAACCATTGAGGATAAGAACATTGCAGCATAGACAACCTAAGAATAAATTAATGACATATATGACTTGATCCCCTGATTTTTACGCATAACCTTGTTCATTTAATTGTAAACACATATAGTTGAGAATAAGGTATATTTATTTTGTTTCAATCATACACATTGTTCCCTCGAAAATGTTTAGAAAGTTGTGATAGCAAAATTATTGTAAATTAATGCTTGAGATGAAGATCCTTGAGTTAAGTCTGTATGGATTTTAGCTGGTGAAGATTCTTCTAATCTGATTAAACTTCTAAGATTAGAATTGCCTCTTGGAAGCACCATGAAGATAAAACTATCAAGCAATAATTGCTTTCATTTGTGAATACCGACCTGAATATCTACGTGCATCTTTTGGAAATGTGACGAAGTAAACCTTAGCTGCCTATCATTTACACTAGCTCGCAGTACTAAGAGTAAAGGTTACCTGCTAGACTGTTTCAGGTAATGGTTCTATTATAAACCATGGCTACAGTCTTGTGACATTCGTGCTCCAGGGAAGCATGCTATTGACAGGTAAAGTTATCAGTGTCATTCTGTCAAATACAGGCCAGCCTATGTAGCTCAAACTTCATAATTTTTAGCCAAAGTGAATGCACTTTGATGCTTCAAACGTTCAGTACACACCCTGAAATATTTAGGAATGACACCTTTTTTATATCTTCTAGGTGTTTTATTATTCTTGGTTCTTCTATATCCAAAAGGAAGACCACTAATTGATCAACCTTTATGCAGCAAGCTTAAGGTTTCATTGGTTGTGTTTGTCTGTACATCAGACAAACAGACATGTAAATATTTATGTTATTTTTGAAGTACCTAGGTTGTTTGATTCTTGTCGCTATGATTAAAAGAGCTGAACTGAGGATCAATCTTTAGCAGGAAGTTCGTGTATGTCAATTTTTTGGGCCTTCCAATCTTCCTTCGAATTTGAGGATGATTGTACTAATGAAGATGACAAGTGTGTTTGCAGTGGGGGTCTTCCCCACTGTCCTTTGCGTCAAAAAAAAAAAGATAACAGGTGTGCCACTTAGGCTTCTGTTGGTGAATGTGATCGGAATCTAATATTTATGATATGCAGTCCCTAATAAGCATGTGTACTTAACATTTTTTGGTGTGCCCAGGACTATATTGGGAAAATATTTTCATTAAAAAGTATTATGAATTGTTTACAGGAGCATTGGAAAGATAGGCAATAAATATCCACAAGTATAGCAACTGCTTATGTACAACGATCAAGGTATACCTACAATAAAGAGTGATTTCCTTTTCTTTCTGATAATTTTTAATTTACTTTTGTGTGTATATTTCAGTACATCGTTATGCTCATGTCTTGACTGAATCTATGCATTTTTTTCTTCCATTCATTTTATTTGTTAGTCATTTCATATGATATATAAATAATGGATTAATTGTTTATGCAGAGTGCACTCGAGTGTTCAATTCACTAGTAGAAAAGAGGCTATTTGTCTGTGCCTCCTAACAGCATTAGTCCCGGTTCCTCCACAAACCCGGGACTAATGAGGGCACGCGTCCCGGTTCGAGCGAGCACGGGGCCCGGATGCATGCGTCCCGGTTGGTAGGGGGAATATGTCCCGGTTTGTAACACAAACCGGGACTAAAGGTTTGGCATCAATCACGTGGCGTTGCCAGCACCTTTAGTTCCGGTTTGTGTTACAAACCTGTTACAAACCGGGACGTATGCTCCCGCCCGCTATAAATGCAACGCCTCAGCCCTCTGCCTCCACTCTGTTTTTTCTTGGTGGAAGGTGTGAGGGGTGTGCTAGTTTTTTTCCCCTATGCATGCATTCAAGGTGTTTGATGAAATGTTTGAGTGAATGATTCCGTTCAATTTCTCATAGAACAAAAATATAGAAGGTGTCCGAGACGCACTTGAGCTTTCTCCTCTTTATTTCCCTCGATCGAGGTTAGCAATCTTATCTTTTCTCTGTCATTGATACAATGCATGTGTCGATGTGAATTGGTCATTTCACTATTTATGATGTCATGTTTTTGATAAACTTACTTATATGATGCAGATGAACGGTCGGGAATAGATGTACGGTGACCGGCGTGTACCCGGGTATATGAAAGGCGTGGATAAATTTATCGATGTGGCTACGGCAAACAAAGAGAATGGTTTTATACGTTGTCCATGTGTTCAATGTCGGAACAACAAGGAGTACTCTTTCTCAAAAATCATTCGCGGCCACCTGATTATGAAAGGTTTCATGTCCAACTATAATTGCTGGACCAAGCACGGGGAAAGAGGGGTTATGATGGAAGATGGTGAAGAAGAAGATGATGATAACAACTATCATCATATGTTTTCTGAATACAGTGATACTGCAATAGAAGACAATGGAGAGGAAGGAGGTGAAGAACGGGCATCAGATGAGCCGGCTGATGAACTTGGTACGGTCATTTCTGATGCAAAGCGAGACCGTGAAACAGAAAATGAGAGGTTGAAGTTAGAGGGCATGTAAGAAGATCACAAAAAATTGTTTTACCCAAATTATAAAGATGGCAGCACAAAGCTCGGTACCACACTGAAATTGTTGCGATGGAAGGCAGAGTGTGGTCTAACTGACTCCTCATTTGAAAAGATGCTGAAAATAATGAAGCCGAAGTTTCCAAAACATAATGAACTTCCCGAGAGTACCTACGATGCAAAGAAGACTCTCTGTCCTCTAGGATTAGATGTGCAAAAGATACATGCATGCATTAATGACTGCATCCTCTACCGCGGTAAGGAGTATGAGAATTTAGATAAATGTCCGGTATGCAATGCATTGCGGTATAAGATCAGACGAGATGACTCTGGTGATGTTGAGGGAGAGCCCCTCCGGAAGAAGGTTCCTGCTAAGGTTATGTGGTATTCTCCTATAATACCAAGGTTGAAACACATGTTCAGAAACAAAGAGCATGCTAGGTTGTTGCGATGGCATAAACAAGACCGTAAGAAAGACGGGAAGTTGAGACACCCTGCTAATGGGTCACGGTGGAGAAAAGTCGAGAGAGACTTCCCAGACTTTGCAGGTGACGCAAGGAACTTATGGTTTGGTCTAAGTACCGATGGCATGAATCCTTTTGGGGAGCAGAGCTACAGTCACAACACCTGGCCCGTGACTCTATGTATCTACAACCTGCCTCCTTGGTTGTGCATGAAGCGTAAGTTCATTATGATGCCAGTGCTCATCCAAGGCCCGAAGCAACCGGGCAACGACATTGATGTGTACCTTAGGCCATTAGTTGAAGAACTCTTACAGTTGTGGGGCAAACCAGGTGTACGTGCATGGGATGAGAACAAACAGGAGCCATTTGATCTACGAGAGTTGCTATTCATAACCATCAATGATTGGTCTGCTCTTAGTAACCTTTCAGGACAGACAAACAAGGGATATAAGGCATGCACACACTGTTTAGATAAGACTGAAGGTACATATTTGCATAAATGCAAGAAGGTTGTGTACCTGGCGAATCGACGATTTCTTCCGACCAATCATCCTGTAAGAAAGAAAGGCAAGCATTTCAAAGGTGAGGCAGATCACCGGAAGAAGCCTGAACTCCCTGCTGGTGATGATGTATTTGGTATGGTCAAGGACATAGAAGTAATCTTTAGAAAGGATCCCGGCGGTCAATCAGTTCCGAACGACGTCGCTACAGGACACGCACCCATGTGGAAGAAGAAATCTATATTTTGGGAGTTGCCATATTGGAAAGTCCTGCCTGTCCGCTCTTCAATCGACGTGATGCACGTGACGGAGAATCTTTGCGTGAACCTGCTAGGATTCCTAGGTGTGTATGGGAAGACAAAAGATACACCAGAAGCACGGGAGGACCAACAAATTATGAAAGACCCAAAGAACATGCATACACAGAACAAGACGGATAAAGGGCGTCACTTAAGTCGTGCCAGCTATGCTCTTACCAAAGCAGAGAAGGAAATCTTTTTTGAAGTCCTTTACAGTATCAAGGTGCCGTCTGGCTTCTCATCTAATATAAATGGGATAATAAATATGGCAGAGAAAAAGTTCCAAAACCTGAAGTCTCATGACTGTCACGTGATTATGACGCAGTTGCTTCCGATTGCATTGAATGGGATTCTACCAGAAAATGTTCGAGTACCCATTGTGAAGCTGTGTGCATTCCTCAATGCAATATCTCAGAAGGTAAGCAATCCAGATATTCTGCCAAGGTTACAGAAGGATGTGGTACAATGTCTTGTTAGTTTTGAGTTGGTGTTCCCACCATCCTTCTTCAATATTATGACGCATCTCCTGGTTCACCTAGTGGAAGAGATTGCCATTCTTGGTCCGGTATTTTTGCACAATATGTTCCCCTTTGAGAGGTTCATGGGAGTCTTAAATAAATATGTTCATAACCGTGCTAGACCAGAAGGAAGCATCTCCAAGGGATATGGAACAAAGGAGGTCATTGAGTTTTGTGTTGACTTTATTCCTGACCTTAAGCCGATTGGTGTTTCTGACTCGCGGCATGAGGGAAGACTAAGTGGAAAAGGCACGCTGGGAAAGAAAGCAATGATATGTAGGGACGGGGATTCTTTCACTAAAGCACACTACACAGTTCTACATAATTCCACCTTGGCAGCTCTGTATATCGAGGAACACAAGAATATTGTACGCTCCAAAAACTTGGGGAAGCCTGAATCATGGATTATAGATGAACACATGAAGTCTTTCGGTGGTTGGATGCGGACACATCTCTTGAATGACACCACTGTTGGAGATCAACTATACTTGTTGGCCGCGTCACCATCTTCTACTGTATTGAATTTCAAAGGGTACGAAATAAATGGGAATACATTCTACATGATCGCCCAAGATAAAAAGAGCACCAACCAAAATAGTGGTGTCCACTTTGATGCAATAGACGAGAATGGACAAAAGGACACATACTATGGTTACATAGAGGAGATATGGGAACTAGACTATGGAGTCTCTTTTAAGGTCCCTTTGTTTCGCTGCAAATGAGTCAACCTGAATGGGGAAGGGGTAAAGATAGACCAGTTGTACGGAATGACAACAGTGGATCTCAACAATCTTGGTTATAGGGATGAACCATTCGTCCTAGCCAATGATGTATCTCAGGTTTTCTATGTGAAGGACATGTCCTCCAGACAGAAAAAAATAAAAAAATATGCAAACGAATACATCATATGATGAGCCAAAGCGTCACATAGTTCTTTCAGGGAAAAGAAACATCATGGGAATCGAGGACAAGACAGACATGTCAGAAGATTATAATAAGTTTGATGAAATTCCGCCCTTCACAGTGAAAACTGACCCAAGCATTCCGTTAAGTAAAGAAGATGCTCCATGGTTACGTCTGAAGCGATCATAAGGAAGGACATATGCCAAGAAGTTCATGCTCATATTATGTAACTCTAGTTCATGTCTTTCGCGGTTTGTGGCTTGACCGAAGGATATCTTTCGCGGTTCGTGGATTGACCGGGACTATATATAGGGGGGCCTTTAGTCCCGGTTTTGTAGTCTTAGTTTTTAATATTAATAAATGTCTTGAGTGTTAGTCCCGTTTTGTGGCTGGACCGGGACTATGAAGAAGTTGTCCCGATTCGTACTTACCATTAAGTTTTGATCTCCAAACGCGCGCGGTCACATATTAGGGAGTGTCTCTATGACCAGTTTCTTGGAGATGCCGGAGGACTGGGATCCGGCGGCATCTCCCTGAAACTGGTCGTAGTGGTGTCCCTGCTCTCGAAAACCATCTTGCAGCTTGTAACTTCTCTAACTAGATCAATACACCTAGGAGCTAACTAATTTCACATATTAGGGAGTGCCTCTATGACCAGTTTCTTGGAGATGCCGGAGGACTGGGATCCGGCGGCATCTCCCTGAAACTGGTCGTAGTGGTGTCCCTACTCTCGAAAACCATCTTGCAGCTTGTAACTTCTCTAACTATATTAATACACCTGGGAGCTAACTAATTTCACATATTAGGTAGTACCTCTATGAACAGTTTCTTAGAGATGCCGGAGGACTGGGATCCGGCGGCATCTCCCTGAAACTGGTCGTAGTGGTGTCCCTGCTCTCGAAAACAATATTGGAGATGCCTCAATCTGGCTGGAGGACTGGACTCACAAGGATGCCTATTTATAGTACAAGCAGCTCGGTATAGTGTTGACACTTACGACATAATGTCGACACTCACCCCTATTATTAGTGCTGACTCGTGTTTTGTCCCGGTTGGTGTCTCCAACCGGGACTAAAGGTTCAT